>OV121056.1:6352500-11255000 GCA_921293045.1 Aplocera efformata
ACTGGTTACACAAATTTGTTATGTGAGGAATTGAAATCATCCCTAAACACTTTCACAGGCTTAGGACTGTCAACTTACGAATGTATGTTCTAATTAATACCACTCATCTCTATGAATACCCAATTATGTGGTGAGTATTACCCCCCCCTAGTTATCTAAAAATCGACATTTTTGTTTGAGTTAGTTGCTGGTGCCGTAGGAAGTCACCCAATGGATAGATCACCTGCCTTCTACGACCGCTCGCCGGCCCTCTCTGAACAGGGCCCTCGGTTGGCGTACCACGCCAAGACAGTGAAGGTCAGGCTGTGAAAGAGCCAAACCGAGGATCCCCAATGTCGTGCAGTCATCGCCGTCTGCCGCAACCAAGGGCTAACGCCCGAAACTGCATCTCCATACCTCACTGTGTACCTACTCCATACTGTGAGAAGACACGCAAGAGGTACCTCTTGCGCCGGTAAACCGAGGAGTCCGTTTCAACCTCTGTACCTACTCGTGAACTGTACAAACGTGTTTTTGGCTTGAAATTATTGAACGTGTCCCCAAACTTGCTTCTTGCGAAGATTCGTTTGGTTTAATTCAAGAATCCCTGAGATAACGTGTTGAAGTATGAGACTTCAACACATTAGATAACATAATATGCATGTAATTTATTATATTGTACCTACTCCTCGATACCATTTTTCTATTTCTTTTTTTTTAGTCAAGAACTTTTTTATAAAAGGTGTTTTATACGTATCTTAGTAAACCTCTATTTATTTTCATGTATTCGACTGTGTTTAGTTAATTTCAGGATAATAAGTATACCTACTCCATAAACATACATTATAAAACTACTTTAATGTACACTAAAGAAAAATAGAAAGTGCAAGGTTGTGAAACCATATAAAATAATGCACAATGGGCGGGCTTGTGAAGAAGCGATCTCTTCCAGGCAACCTTTGGATGGAGTTGCAGCTCCAATTAGAAGATTGGTCGGTGGTGTACATTAAGGAGTTGAGTTATATTGCAGTTTAGTTTAAGTGTTAGTGGATGAGTTCAACACTTTTTATGTCTACGTTCTCACAAGGCCAAGTCTACCATTAAGCCTAACCCTTCAGTAAAAAGGCGTGAATCTATGTAATTGTATTTTTAATCAGTTGACATTTAATAGTTGGGAATATAAATTCCAATTGACAACATCGATGGGGTGATTGCGACTTAGCCATTTAATGTGCATGTTACTATAACGAATATTTGAGTAACATACTTTCAAATGACTTTTTTTGTAAATATCTCTCCAGGTCCACATATTTTACTAGGAGTAGACTCGTCAGTTAATGAACTGCGCGAAGACTCATCTTTTATTGTCAGAGCTTTTTCAACTCTCTCTGATTTAGTTCTGATCGGTGATTCGGATCCTAAGGTTGAAGTATTACTGAATTTTTTTGGTACATGAAGGACAACCACGTTATTCTTTTTATTCCTCACGTGGCTTTTAGGATTCCTTGATTTTATCTTCTTTGCCAAAGTCATCATCATGACCTGGAGAGCATGGGGTCCTTTACTGCATCGTCTGAATCGATGACGCCACTTCAAACTTATAACGCTTTCTATAGACGAGAGCTGTGACACGGATTGGGTCAATACATGAGAAGTTATTTCGAAACTATGATTGGAATTTATATTGTATTGGCAACCAAAGTCATGAATATCATTCCCGCTCCTCTTAGCGGGTTTCCTGTGAACTGGTGTTAAAGTATCTTTTTTCGCTGTATCTGAAACCTTTACATTTTTGGCTCCTTTTGATTGCGAATTCTTCAAACAACGGATTATATTTGAAAAGAAGTTATTCTTTGTTTTATCCGTTGTTTTCGAACTATCCGATATAAGTTTATGTTTGAAAGGAGACCGAGAGTGTTCAGATGTTGGAGTGTCATCACTGATTGTGAATATTCGTTTCAAATCACTTCCCAACTGGTGATCGAATTTGAGGAAATGCGGATACTCCATCGAGTTGTTTTCTTCTTTAATAATTTCGTGAAACGTTTTAAACTTTGTTCTATTTGATGCAGTCGGCAAAGTATTCATTAGAGTACGAAGATAGACTACCCATGCTGTTTAAAATTTACTGTCGCAACACTAAGTTTCGTTTTCATTTGAGTCTTCTATCTTGTATTTTGAGCCTTCAGGACGGTTTTGCAAGTAGTCAAAGAGTTCAACCCGGCGTGTGATTCTTTTGGGACGTCTTTGTCGATTTCTTGTTTTCCAGCCTTTATCATAGCATCACCCACAACAGACTATGTATTCGTATAAATATGCACACTTTCTGTTATTACGAGAGCCTTTCAGACACGCCGAGAAGCTCCAGACATGTTTGTTTAGATACATCTTAAATAACAACTTTGTGTTTTCTCTTAATTCATACTCTGGTAATTTTTGACCATCCACGCGAGATTTTCAAAGAACTTTGACGTGGAACTTTCATTTTTGACAATGTATGTCATATCATAGTCCTCTGGATGCCATCTTCAAAAAGGATTTAATGTAAACAGAATATTTTTCAACCTAGTTTCGCTTCAGAGACTCAAAGATACAGATCGCATTTCTGTATGTATTACGGAGTATTATTTTGACGATGCTTGCGTAAAGCCTTCGAGTCTTCTTCGCCTTTAAACGTCCATGCAACACAATGATACTCATAAGCGAAGGGTCCAAATCTACATTAGGCAAATATGTATTGGAATTACTGGTTTTTAAATTGATGCTCTCATACGATTCTATATTATGATGGTAAGGTTCAATGTTATCTTCCCCTCCACAACAACATGGACACAAGAGCCTGGGCATGGAATGATGGTACCAGTTTGGTTTTTTGAGCTTAGGTTTGGCAATTGATGTTAAAGAGGTAGCAGTAGCTTGTGTAATTACTTCTACCGGATTACCTTCATCCGTTTTAGTTGTCGTATTAGACTCATTATTCGGCAATAGATTATTTAGGATTTCGTGGATATCATGCCGTATTACAATATCCTTGTGTTCATCTTCGAGATGCCTTCGAGATACCGGCGATTTATACACTTTCGTCCATGTAAATTGGTTATTGATGATTGATCTTATTGGTTTTACTTTTTTGGGAGTTTTCAAAGGTTTCTGTTTATTTTTTTTCTTGTTATCATCACTATTATGTGGAAGGGGAAAGCTGCATTCCTTGTATACTACATCATTTCGAAACAAGGGACTCGTATGTTGGCAAATATCTTTGTTGGTTTGGTGGTTCTGTTTGATGGACGAAGCTGAAGCATAGGAAGTAACCATTGTTTTTACTTTCCGTTTTTCATCAAACGTATAAATGCAGTGTAGTTTAGGGAATTTATGTTTAACAATTTACTAATGCTGACTTCACTTCTATTTTTTATTTAACCTGAGAATCAAAAATTATAATGACCAAAAATTACATGACAATACGATGTTTTTGTGTCATGTTTATTTGATCACACTAGTCATTTTTTCTTTTACACCGTCATAAGTCATTTTTGATACCAATCGATAAATACCATTAAAAATAAATCTTTGATTGAACAAAAAGTATAAAATTCGTACCGACTACTTCCTATCTCACACGCTAAGTTTTTACCTAGGCATTATTGAAGTTAGCGAGCTCTTCAAAAATCTTTTTTGTAATAATTTTTTTTTTATTTAGTTTTATCATTAGACCAAAAAAAACCAGAATAATCAATCAATTGCTGTTCGTTAAAAAAAAGTCTCGACAACGATTTCGCTATTTTTATTTCGTTGTGTTCGTAACAGGGCAAGATTTGTAGGATATAATTTCTTTGAAAATTTCAAGGTAAATGTCGGGAATCGGGACAAACTAAAAGTACACTTTTTTATAAGATTTTTGCTACTTGGTCGTTGAGAGCCGATTGTCAAATTGTGAACCAAGACATCTAGCGAGTCAGCTAGTCTTGTATAAATAATAATGAACTGAAGCTGTGATAGCTTAAGATCACTAACGCTTCGGTCTTCACAATCCATTCCACTTCTTATTCATAAGTCCAACCAAAGACCTACCTTCCATACAGCAACCAGATCGGTAGAATGGTCCACCATCATGGAACCGTCCGGGTTCTTGGGGTGCAGATCGCCGAGCACGTGTGTGAAGGCGAAGGGTGTATGCATAAGGTAGAGGTCGATGTATTCCAACCCAAGGTCCTTGTATGAGGCATCGAAGTACTCTTGGACGGACTCAGGGCGGTTTCCTTACAAAATATAAATTTAAATGTAAATTGAGACATCATAGAATCAACACTTATATTTATTAGCCAATAAAAATTACCTAATACTTTACTTTAACTAATACGCGAAAAGAAAAGAATTCCCTAATTAGAGGTCTTCTTCATGGAGGGTCGGATAAAGTTTGAACCATCACCAAAGTTATTAGTAATAAAAGAAATAAATAACATAATAAACCAAAAAAACGTGATCTCGTGCATATTTATAACAATAAGTGACGATTCTAATTATTATTTGGAGAATTCAAAGGATATAAAGATTTTTGACTTTTGACTTTTAAAAAAAGACGTTTTATTGTAAACTAATTGATGGATTATTAGGCGTTACTTTGCGGAAACCCGTGCTTAATAAAAGGGGTAATATTAAGTATCGATACGTATTTCGCTTCCACGAGTCATCTTCAGGACTTAAGATGTGGGTTCGTCGGCTGCTCCTAAAGTCTTACTTTACTGTCGATTTTACTGCTGAGTCTTAGTCATTTATTGGAAGTTGAACGGAGCTGTCCTTAATATTGCACCTTATCAGATAATCTTATTACTTATTTCTTAATCATTGATCACTGTATTATAGTCTAAAAATAATAACTTGCTTAGTAGGTTACCGTTTTAACAGTCTTCAGAAAAAGGAGGAGGTACCTAATTGATGTTTATTACGTGATATCTAAAAGTTCCATAAAGCTATGGACCTTGTAGTAGCCCTGCCTTTCCCGCCCGTCGCACACTCTGTGGTGAGCATGAAGTCAGTTCTTGGATGTTTGTCTTGTGCGTCTGTGTTTTTTCCATGCCATATGCGACACACGCAATTCCATTTGCATCCCCTTCACGTGAGAGTAAAAAAGTAATTGTGGTCCGATTTTAATGATTATTATTTATTTGGTACCTAAGGTGTGTTTTCGAGATGGCACCATATTTTTTTTTAATGTACAAAAAAGTGACGAGACTAGCTGAAGGCCACGTGATGTTAATTATTATTTATAAAATCGGACCATAACAACATAAATACTTAACTCCTCCCCGACTGAAGTATGAGAAGACCCAAGATCATGTTACGGCTCAGGATCATGTGATTTAATAGAAAACGATAAAGGCCTAAGGCCGAGAAATACGAAATGAACATATTGAAGTCGGTTTATTCGATTTTCTAAATCTATCACATGTTTGGCGTTTAGTAGAGGTTTTGTTTTAGTAGAAATATTAAAAACAATGATTTGACATTAATTGGAAGTATAGTTTTGTGACAAAAAAAACGGTAGTGCAGGTATTTTATTACTTGAGGTACATGTAAAGCATACGCGCTAATATTCTACCCTTTCCGAATTACACCTACAAAAACCATAGCACCGTTCACGTCGGTATTCATGGCATTTGCCATTAAGCGCTTCTGTTCGATGCCTGTTTTCTGCGAACACTAGCCTCGTTTATTACCTCCCGGTGGCAACTTGGTGACAACAAAGAGCTCCTTTCGTTTATTGGGTTCGTTGCCGATCCAGCGTCTTAGAGCCCGTCCTAGTGGCGCCTCGTTCTCATACGCTCGTGCTGTGTCGAAGTGCCGGTAGCCAGCCGCAAGAGCTGCATCTACTGCCTTCTCTAGGACCTCATCTGACGCCTGCAAAACAAAGATCTCGTAGACAAATCTGATGAAACCTATATTGCTCCAATCATTCGATCGAACCAAAAAGTAGATTAGAGGTCTACTTGTTCATAATTTTATAGTTTTAGCTGCCTTTTATACTATATGCCTTAATTTATGTAGAGGAATTGTGCAAGATTATAATTGGTAAATGTGATTTTAAATTATTATATGTCTTACATGTAGAAACGCCGATAATATCGAGGTACCTGGACTAATAATATAGATAGTCAAATTAGAAGACCCAAAGGACGGAGCCTTAAATGATGGTCAGAACAGACGATCATGTGAGAACAACTGGAAATAACGATGAATGTGACAATCCATCTAGGATAGGATGTTGCGTACTGTTGAAGCTGTCTCATTAAATAAATTAAATCATTGTATCTTCATTAGGCAGGCAATTGGGTACACACGATATGAAAGGTAAACGTCTTCATATGTAGATTGTATAAAGATATTCAATAAAAGAATCGCTTCCCCTTACTCAGTCAGACTAATGTTAAGTCATACCTAAGTGAGCAGAGTACCTATATTTGCTAGATATATTTATTTTAGGCTCACGAAAGCATCAATATGTGGTTAACATATAATACTGCATAAGAAGTGTGTTATATAGTAGGAGTACTAATGTAAATGCTGCAATAATGAATAAATCAATATTTCACTAAGCAAGAATCTTTTTGCTAAGATATTGTTTTATTTGCTGTCAAAAAAGGCTCAATCACCTTGAAGTGAAGTCATAATGAAGTACCTACTGTTGTCATGTTTTCGTACTGCTAGCAATTGCTAACTGTTAAAATATCTCAAGGCAGAAATGGATTGTATTTTTATGAGTTTTTTGATATGGGAGAAGAGGAAGTGATTGTGAAATCGTCACTGCACTCCTATGTTAACGATTCTAAAATTAAGGATGAATACGACTCTACTTGCCCAGCATCTACATCCAGAGGATTATCCCGCGTATCTCGCTCTAGTGGAGATGCAAGCGATATAGTATCTTTTTGCAGTGATAAATGTTCCTGCGAATCTACCACATTACATTCGGTTACAGAGAGACCCTGCTCCATTGCAGATTCGTCTACTCTTCTTCACAAATCCAAATGGCAGTCATTCAAAAAGTATATTTCCAGTCGAATCAAAGGCAAGAGAAAGCAGTTTAAGAATAAAACTAAAGATTCACAGAAGTTACAAGAAAGCTCCGAAGTCACAGTTTTGAAAAACCCAAAATGAGTCGCGATTAAACACTGAAAATGATAAGTTATCGTCTTACGAGTTTATTCACCGAGGAATTGCAAGTAACCTATAGTAATATGTGTACCTAACTAGTGGTTGTTATATCAGTAGGTGAATACGTAGTAACTATAACTCTTACCTGCCATGTTCCAAATCCAATCCGCGGCATGCGATCACCTCCATCAAGCACAAAATATTCCGGGACTGCCATTTCCTCAATAAAGAGTATTTATTTTAATTTGTTTTGGTCTTGACTTGTTTATTACGGCACAATCCGAATCACAATGCCGGTGAGAGGCGTAAGCGCATAGGTTTGTTGCCCAAGTAGACTTGAATGTACTTGTAATACGTCACACAATTAGCTGCAGGCAGACACCGGTTTGCTGCGGCATTTACTGCACGCACTTGTTGTTTGTAAGCTACACAATAAACTTGTAGCCGCAATTATACGAAATTAAAATGGGATGGTTGTGAGCTAAATTCTGATTCATATACGTAGGCAGATGAAATGCTGGTTTGTAACAGTTCCTAAACAATAATTTAACTTTAACACAACCTTACCTCTGCCTGTACTTTCATTTATTCCGTACCTCCCTCCACTGAGCCACATTGAAAGAAAGCTACATATTTGACTACTATTGGATATGTATAATAGTTTATTATGTAGTTATAGAACCATACAACAATCAGGTTTGCCAAAGGCGGATAAATAAACGATGTAGTTATTTTTTTCGTATTGCGGAAATCTACATGGCTTTACTGAAATGTGCTTTATTAAATCAAAAATACAAAATGTATACATCTGCTTTGATAACATCTATTCGGGATGTCTTTTAAAGATAGCTACCGCCAATTGTTTCCTCAAGTGGCCACAAAACGATATCCCCATTGTAATCGAAAATTGTCGTTTTACAACAATCAAATAATGTGGTCCTTAAACCGGTCCCTTTATTGTTAAATAAATGTTATTATCTGGTTAATCTGTCAATGACACAACAGTTATCAACACAAATGAGTGAACTTGTAGGTAGGATCTTCACAATGTAGTGTGTAATTATACTAATATTATAAATGCGAAAATTTGTCTGCATATATGTTTGTTACTCCTTCATCCTTAAACGGATGATCGGATTTGGATGAAATTTGACATGAAGGTAGTTCATATCGTGGATAACACATAGCCTACTTTTGAGCCCAAAAAAGTGAAGTATTTTTCTTCTGATTTCTCGACAGTTTTTCTCTTAGTATCATGTTGAATTTTTTATTGCGGGTTACAGCGGTCAAAATTAGACGTTGATTAACCTTAGCTTAATAGCTTGTACTAGAACTAGTTATCTGATTGAATACAGACACAAAACGAACATTTATGTTCCCCATACAAATGCCAAAACGCACATTTATGTTCGTCACTGAGTGGGAATCGTATCCACGAGCTGGCAGAGCTATGAGACCAGTCAAAAGGTGTTTGGATGGAATGGTAAAAATATTCACAATCACAATAACAATGTTCACCAACCATCTCATTACCTTAGGTACCTATTTTTAAATATGGAAAATCCTTAACATTATGCTTTAGACCGACAAACTAGCAAAAAATATAACAACAGATGTTGACGAGTTTAATAAAATTATAATTGATTCTTCTAATCCTTAAAGCCTATCATATTACATAACCATAACTCCCAAACACAAATCAGTATTAACTTACAAATTAATTTCCCACATACCCTTAAAGTAATAACATCCTTTGTGTAAACTGTATCCATTTACAAATCTATTTGGCAAACGTATGAATGGTCTTACGTCACAACACTCATGGGCTCATTGGTGCGTGTTCTCCATTGATCGCGGTCACCGATACCATCTTTGGGGGTGCATTCATAATTTTTTTGGGGATGCGTAAACAAGGCGTGGCCTACTATGGTTCCTCCTATAAAAGTATCAAGGGATTTGCATTTTAATAGAGCGAAACTTGACCAATGATTAGTGCAAACATGGACGCGTCTCCGGTACAATCTGGTTCAAAGAGTGGTTCCTCAGATTTTAGCATAGAACGACTGCTGAGTGATGATACGAGGAGTAGTCAGGAGGAAAGTGTTGGCGTTCCAGACTGGCTTTGTTGCACTCGTTATCGCCCGCCCCGTCTACCACGTAAGCATTTTTTAAATTTCAGAATTCTCTCTTCTCTATCATATACATCCAATTTTTATTTAAAAAAAAATGTTATAAAGGCGAACGTATGTGTGTGTGTATGTTTGTTACTCCTTCACGCCTAAACGGCTGAATGGAATTTTTTATGAAGGTAGCCCATATCCTGAATTAACACATAGGCTACTTTTTATGTCGAAAAATTGAAGTATTCCCGTGGAATGACCAACCGCGGGGCACAGCTAGTTAAAAATAAAAGTGCCATTCGGACTCACATACCGAGGGTACCATATTCCTAATAGTTAGTCTTATCCTTTTTGAGACTCATACCTATTTCTGTAAACATTTCAACTAGCTACCAAATGATAGTCTTCCGGTGCCTGTAAAGTATCTTGCGTTCTCGGTCCTGATGAGTTCCTTACTTTTACACAATCAAAACTCCGCAATACGATCCTTGTGTCAAATGTGGAAACACAATACAGGCACAGAAGACCCGAGAACATAATATTTTATGTACAATACATCACACAAAATTGAGATCTATCGCGAAACCTCTCACTTCGCGAAGGCAGAAGGCAGGCAATTGAGCAACGTTTAAACAAAAAAATACGTTTACACACTTATTAGTTTATATAGTGTTTTAAACAAACTGGCCGAGTGCGAACCAGACTCGCGCACCAAGGGTTCCACACGAACATGTAGAAACTGTGATGTAACTACAAATTTAAGGATTTTGGATTTATTCTTTTACTTGTGCCATATGCTTTTTGCCAAATTTCATGGTTCTAGGTCAACGGGATGTACCCATTTAGGTTTTGATTCCCCTGCAAGAGTCAAAACTTTGAGATAAACAGTCGTATATTTTGATTGCGTTGACTCAGAAGATTGATTTTTTCACTGCTAGGAGCAATTAATTTTAACTTGATACCTGCACGCGTTACCGATAAAAACGGTTTTGACAGACAGACATACGGACAACGAAGATTCCGGTTTTTTCCTTAAAGGTACGGAACCCTATACAAGTTCGTTTATTATGTCCAATTTTATTGCATCCAGTGATATCGAGTAGTTGTGTTGTGTACCATTCGGCCTTCATGTTTGATTGGTTTGTTGCATTGTAGGTGTCCCGGCAGTGAGCCGCGCGCGCCGAGCCGGAAGGCATGCGCGTGTGCCCTTCACGGCGGCGCAGGCGAGCGCGCTGGAGGCCGCGTACGCTCGGGCGCCGTACCTGGCCCCGCCGGCGCTGAGAGCCCTGGCCGCCGCATTACAGCTACGAGATGACAGGGTAACCTTGTTTATCAACCGATTTTCAGACCTTATCATTGTTTTTTATGTGGGGCTTTCCACTAACCAGGTAGGCCTTCAGCCCACCTGGTGATAAGTGGCGACCCCTGCCCATGACAACAGTAATGCGACTCAGTATAAGATTTGGATCAGATATGTATTCATTCTGCTGCGTCCATTACCCGAGAGACGGGGATGATACGTCTCATGCGCATGTGATTTCACCGGCACCCACACACTTTCAAAGTAACACAGCAATACGAGTACATCACTGCTTGGCAGCAGATTGCAGTGACAAAAAGCAGGAAACTGGCAAATCGTAGCACCATAAATAAACAGGAAATGGATTTAAACAAGTTACTTTGATACTTAAAGTTTCGATCAGTACCAATAGGCTACCACGTCTAGAAACTAGAATAAACGCGGTCACGGTAATTGTTTTTCCCATCAAATACTCGTATATTATAAATTAATATGAACACGCATTACTTATTTATAAAAACGTCAAGAAATCCATTTTGGTGACGATTGTAGTGTTTTCTCAAAACAAATGACACACAAGAAACACCGATAAAATATTGTAATATAGATAAGTATTATTTGTTAAGTTTTTATTTGTTTCAACCATACTAGATAAAACATTAACAGACTGTAATTTAAAATATGTGTGCACGTAATGTGCCCATGCAGGTCCTGTTACGTGTTATATACTCAGAAATATATTAAGCTGTTCGTGTAAAAATTACGTGTCCAATAAGATCTAAAGGAATACATGAGTTTGTGTTTTGAATATATAATATTAAATAAAGAATGAATAACAAATTAAAAACAACAGGCCTTTATCTGCTCTTTTCAACATTAACATTAATAAAATTATCAATTTATTTCATTATAATTATATATATTCATTATAAAGGTGTTAAAACTTCTTGCTCAAGACTCTGGTTGTTCGGGCGCAATTTCCTATTTCCTTTCCCTTTTTGGAAATGAGTTCACCTATTCACCATTTCAATTTGGTGTACCCAACACGGATGTCAATGTTTTCTAATGTACCTAATATACATAGGACCTTACCTTCTTCAAGTGAGTCTTATTATGGAAATCTATCAAGTAATTAATTTGAGTACTTTGTTTCAGATCAAAATATGGTTTCAAAACCGCCGTGCTAGAGAGAGAAGAGAAAAAAGCGTGAATATTGCACCACCCCACGAGGTCACATTGCCCCCCACCAGAGCGGCTGCAACCTTCACTCCTAACCCTTGGTCTGAAAGGCTTACCGGGGGAAAAGAGACCGATATCCCAAGGGTTTCCAGATTTAATGGGAATCCTAACTTTACCAATATGCCGAGCTTAGGAGACGCTGTGAGATTTATACACCAAAAAACAGGTCAGGGTCATTTCCACTCGAGATTCGCGGAAGAGTCGGAAGACGAAAAATCAGATGAAGGTCATCTAGATATCGAAACTGTGGATGACTAAATAATTGGTGTCAATGATATTTTATATTTGTGATTGATTGGTAATAAGCAATAAAGGTCTATTTTTGGATAGTGGTCTCTGTGATATATTGTAAGATATTTAAAAGTATTTTGTAAATAAATGTAGTTTTGATTATAAATTTTCCTTGATTTCCTTTGATTACTAATTTTGAGTTCTTACGTTTTCTACCTTAAGTTTTATTACTAGCTGACCCGACAGACGCTATTGACAATTATCCTGTCTTGATTGACAATTTGACAATCAGCTATCAGACGAAATTGCACATGTAGTAGCTATATTGCTTTAGAATAAAAGCAACTGCAGTTTTCTTCAATTTTGCAAAATATTTTCCAATTTTCCTCTTCCAAAGAACCTTCCTCGGAAATAAAAATCATTAGCCGACTTGGTTCACCTGGTTAGCGCTTAGCATGTAGATATTCATAATTTTTTTTTCAACAAATTTCAACGTTTTCTGAATATTCTTGGAATTAAAATATTAACCATTATTTACATATAAAACGTTGCGCCTCCATTCGTTCTGCAGCATTCTCTCGACAATAATCTGCCAAGGTAAAACACATTACAATACCTCCATGAGGCGGAACTAATATGAAGATGACATTCCCTGATGTTTGATGCGCTCGCGCATGTTTGGAACATGTTTGTTTAATTTGTAAAACCGTACACAGACACCCGGCTAAAGTCGGTGACCAATTTGACTCGTCGCAGTTCGTCTGCGCCAGCCTTTTAGAAGCACCCACCCGATTAATTCAGAAACATCACCGATCCACATTCTTTGTTTAAAGAACTATAATGAGATGAGTAGAGTATGCGTAGAGATGAGTAGTTGCCCTTTAATACAACGATGTCCATTTAGACCACAGATCTTCAAACTTGCTGTGTTGGGTAGACCCCCTGCTTTTGCAAATTTTTTGCAAATTTATTTATTTAGATACCTATGTGTAGATATGTATTATAACAAAGGTTTGTATTAGTAAAAATGTATTCTGGCCATTCGTGGAAAGCCAAAATTTAATTACGGATCTGCCTAAATGAGATCTACTGTCGTTGATCTCAAAAACGAGAATGTGGGTCTCATTTTTGTTTCTCTGACATGGAACTCTTACAAGAGTTCCAACAATATCGATATAGACCACTATGAGTATCAATGGTTACTCATAGTGGTTAAAATAAAAGAATGAGTATGCAATTCTAGATTATTTATTGGAATGTGTAAATTTGAAAAATACTTATGACAAGCAGGAGTAAAGAGATTCATTCCCTCGACTCAAAAGAGCGGATTTACAAATTTGACCGGATAAAACTTGTCAGTTTGAATAATATTATACAATTAATATTTTTTTTAGATGAACCTCTTCTACTGAAATTGTAGTATCAGAATATTAATATATATCCTTTTGACACGAACATGAGCTCTTGCCTCTAGAATAGAATAGACTAGACTTAAATACTAGAGTAGTGAAGGTAACTAGTATAACAAACCGAGTAAGTACTCAATACAAAATTGAAAAGTTAGGTATAAAATATGGTATAACTTGACTTGCTGCATATTTTCAGCAGGCGCTAGCAAAAACTAGTCTGTGTCTCTGAGCAATGATTGTAGACTTACAAAGAATTTATTCAAATAAAATAAAAAATACTTTTAATATATTTGATAGGTAATTGTTTGAATATTAATATGCTGATGTTTAAGATACTTATATTTATGTACGCAATACAAAATTGAAAAGTTATACTACTGAATTTGTTATAGCTTATGAAAACTGTACTTGTTGACTTGCTGTATATTTTCAGCAGGCGCCAGCAACACTAGTCTGTGTCTTTGAGCAATGATTGTAGCAACAAAGCATGTATACAAATGAAAAAAAAAAAACAAAAATTTGCTTGTAATATATTTTAAAGGTTATATGCTGATGTTTAAGATACTCTTACTACTTATAAATGCTGATAACTTATAATAATGAGACACCTATGATCTTCAGTCTATAGTTACTTAAAATATTTCAAAATTCTAATTCGGTTTTTAATAATAAAATAAAATCTAGACCACTATGGTACTCTTAATAAGTGCCAACATTTACTATAATTTGGGGCCCGTTTCATAATGATTGCTAATATTATAATACGTGTAGGTACTTTATTATGCAATAGGCATTTGGTTGTTAACAGAGTATATTTTGGAATCTAATGTCACTTTTGGGTCATCGAATCGCTGAACATATTTAATGATCAATATTAATGTGCAAACAGAGATCGATGAGATAGTACTGTGAAAAGTGTTCTGAAAACATGGAACGCTGTTTATATATAAAATAATATATGTTTATATACTTAGTCGATAAGAGATTTGATAGAAACACAAAAGGGGCCTAATTTGAATGCAGTACCTACACATAATATAGGAATTAAATAAAAAAATATGTGCTAATTTAATTTGATACATACATCTTATTTTTTGGCAAATTGAATGTAACTTATCTAACCCATCAATTTAAAAAAGCAGTTATAAATAACATTGACATTCACTCACACAATGACTTTTAATACGACGCTATTTCATGAGCCGTACGGCTGGCAGCTCCACGAATCTATTATTCTTCATCGCTCATTTCTTCCGGTTCCTCTGTCGTACCCTTGCTTAGAATCTCGTAGTGCGCTGCGTCTGTCTTGGCTGGACTAGTGTCGTCTATACTGTACCTATAACAATAAAACAACAAGTTCATTTTACGAAAATGTTAAAACCCCTGCCTTGGGGAATGGTAATGTACACAGTTAATATAAAAAAATACTTCTAACCAAAAAAGCTTATTTTATATATAACCAAAGTGAAACAGACTGTAGTTGCTGTGATTTTAATTAGTTTTGGTTACAGTATAGATTCTTGAGTATCCCCCAAAGAATATAAAAAAAAAACCTCCAAAGAAAATTTCATAATAACCTCAATGTACAGAATTGGACCTAGGGCATCGAGCCCGGGTTTACCCGGACCGAAAAAAACCGGGATTTCCCGGGTTTTTTCGGTCCAAAAAAACCCGGGTTTTATTTTTAAAACTCGGGTTTTTCGGGTTTTTTTTAAATATTTTTGTTTTTGTTATTTATTAAGTTTAAGCCACTTCGAATGCATTAATAAGTAAATGATAAAACACGCTTTTATAAATTATTAATTATTACGTAAAAAGTAGCTTCGTTGCTACGTTCCTACCAATAAAACAAGCCATGCAAGTTAAATAGAACGTGCGCGTTGCCCTGCCGAACTTGACGAGGATAAAGATTTGCCTTTACCGGTATTGGCTCAAAGACTGCGAACTGTAGAATTTAACGACGACACGAATTCTGCAGACAATGACAAGGATGGTTTTGAACTTAATAATAAATCCTCGTTTGTGGAGTCTTTCAGTTCATAGTCTTTTAGATACAACGATCTGCTATCAAAAGTACGAAAAGTGGTAAAAATCTTCAAGAAGACAAAAAACGATGACATCCTTCAAAAACATGTCAAAGCTGATTATGGACAGGAGTACTCCCTGCTTTTAGATGGGAAAACGCGCTGGAGTAGCATATCTGCCAAGCTTTAATTGATTTAATTACAGACATTGCATTTACTGATGATGACTAGAGAAATATAGTTGAGATCCATAAATATTGGATGTTATTAAAACCTTTGTCGAGGCGCTATCTCGACGCGATGCAACATTACTTACAGCTGATGTTTCCCTAAAATTTGCATTGAAGAAAATGGATGAACTGAAGACACCACTAAATAACAAAATGGCAACTGCATTGAGCAAACGATACGCAAAAAGAAGACTAACTCTAGCTGCAACACTACAGTACTTGACTAATCCTGGTAAATATTTTGTGGCACCGTGGTGAGAGCGTGCGACGACAGTGAAATACACGTGTACAAAAAAACATTATAAATTAAAACACTTTACAATATCTAAAATCTATGAAGTAACGAAAAATAAAATATAATATAACATATAAAAAAAAAATATCACATATTAAAACAAAAAATAACATAAACTAAAATTAAAATTAAACCCAGAACGACTGCTTGTATTGGGATATACTTGAGATGTCAATAAAAGTTTCTTGAGACCAGTTTTAAATTAATAAATACTTTGCGAGTTCTTGATTGGCGGAGGCAGATTGTTCCAGCATTTCGTAGCAGCGTAGCGGAAGCTGCCACGAAATGCAGTCGTTCCATGGTGTGTTCCAATTAAACGGGAGGCAAAACGAATGTCACGATTTGAAAAAGTAAGCTTTTCGAATAAATATTGTATATAGGATTTTGATTTTTGACTATACCAAAGAGCAAAGTTGCAAAGTGCAGTGCACTACGAGATGACATATTCAGTAAAACATGTTGATTTATGTATGGTGAGATGTGTGCTCGCTTTGGAATCGGAAAAAAAAACGCACACATGCATTTTGAAGCCGCTAAGCTGTGTGCTTTACTCCAATGAACAATTCGATCCAGCTCTTCGTAAATGGTTTTAATTGCTACGTCTATTACTTGAGGATTAAAAGATATGTATAACTGCAGGTCGTCGGCATACAAGTGATACGTACTATATTTAACTTGTTTTATAACATCTGCAGAGTAAATAATGAAAAGCGTGGGTCCTAGAATAGATCCCTGAGGAACTCCACGATTTACGGGCATCACCGACGAAAACGATTTAGTACCATCCACATTATTAAGTTCAACTAATTGCAAGCGATCACTCAAATAGCTTGCAAACCATTTCGTCGCTGTGATATCAAATCCATAGTAAGATAATTTGGAAAGGAGAAGTGAAATATTTATGGTATCGAAAGCACGTGAAAAGTCAAGTAATGTCAAGATCGTGCCCTTTCCACTATCCTGTGCCGCTAGAATATCATCCATTACGCTAAGGAGGGCTGTTGCAGTACTATGGCCCTTGCGAAATCCCGATTGTTTTTCTGGCAGCATTTGGTTTACTTCCAAATAATTAGTAAGTTGTATACATACAGCCTTTTCCACAATTTTAGCAAGGAACGGTAAAATACTAATCGGACGTAGGTCTTTCGCCAGACCAAGACCTGCGAGAAATTGACATTCAGTTGTCCACTTTGACAAATGAAGAGTAACTGAACAGACAGTTAAGTCAAGCTGTTGCTACTGATAACACTGCTCCTAAAACTGGATCAGCTTGTCCATCAGACGATTTGCTTACTACTGTGAGGGTAGAAATGGCACTCTTCGAGAATGGCGGTACGCGACAGCGAGGGCTTTAACTATCGCTGGTATTTGAACATTTAAAAACTATTACCCACTAGCGTCGAGCCGGAGCGTATATTATCTTCGGCTGGAATTGGCTGCAATAGATTGCGTTCGTCTTTGAGTGACAAAACTTTGAATGCCCTAATAAGTTTTAAGACATTCTGAAGAAAAATTAAATCTTTATCACTTTTTTAAACATTGAAACTGTTTTTGTAATTTGTAAAGTACGGTTTAATTTATTTAAATTCTTTCTCCTCCTTTATATTTTGTACTCATTGTAGCAAAACGATATATAAACGCAAATAAGTGTATTTTAAAAAATTACAATAAAAAGACCGAAATGCTCGAAAAAACCGGTCTACCCGGGTTTTGATTACTCTTAGACCCGAAAACCCGGGTTTTCAAAATTGAACCGAGTTTCGATGCCCTAATTGGACCTGTTACATTTTTATTATACATAAGTATAGATTTCCCACCTTCACAGAAGAATGGATCCCTTGAAGTTTTTAGGCACGGTGAGCGTATTATAAACCGCAGTGGACTTACCCGCACGCTCTGAAGAAGGCCTGTGCGGAAGGGTTGTGGGTCAAAGCGGTGAGTCTAACGCAGCGCATTTTGGTCGCGTGCGCTAGTTTTTCTAGCACGTTGAGTATCCGCTGCCCAAGACCGCGGCGGCGACCTCCGGCCTCCACTTGCACTTCGTAGCTATCAACAAGAAAACAACAATTTTAATATTTTTGCTGAGTTTGTCATGGAAGGAAAACAAAGGAAATGGAAATATGGCATATCTCCAAATTTCAAAACTATTTTCTTTGTACTTCTACTTGAACTAATACATCGAAAACTAGACGCGACAGGAGTTGTGTATTTTGCAAGGCGCTAAAAACACGACATTTTGAAGATAGAAAGTACTTTCATAACAAATCCGTTCAGCTGTTGAGGCGTGAAGAAGTAACAAACCAAAATATAGACAAACATTCCTATTTATAATATTAATATGATGTTCTAGGGCATATGTGGTGGAAATCGGTGGGGTGTTTTCAGGATTAAGAGCTCTGAATTAATATTTTAATGAAGTCTCCTGTACGCTAGAGAACTGGTTCCTGGTTCAACATTTTGTTATAGTTTTTATAGTACCTACCTAAAGTGCATTCGATTCCGTCCAAAAGTGATAATGATCAATTAATACATAGCGTAAACACACATATACAAGGATTCCTAATAGGACAAGTTGAATAAGCACGACTCCGTAAAAATTATCAATAAAGCGATTTGCAATGTTTAATTAAACCAGGCAAAGAAGCAGCTTCGTAAAATAACAATACATTAAGGCATATATATGCATTTCACTGAAATACTTGTTTTGTTCCTATATTGAAACATTAAGGAAAATACGATTTCTCATTTCTGTCTTCTATCTAGCAAAACAAGTACTAGGAAATGTTTGCATTACGACTGATTAAGACGATTGCACCAGGAGAGTGAAATCATTTCGCAGCACGAAGCACAGCAGCAGTGCAAAGGCCATACATAGCACGCAGTCTATGTATGGCCTGTATGGTTAAAATAAGGAGGTTTTACATTCTCTCAATTTGGCGTTTTGTACGTTTGGTATACGTTTTGTTAGCAAGTTGTGGCAAATCTTAGATTTAATAATAATAATAATAATAAAAACGTTTCTCTAGGATTTCCTGTTGCAGGTGGCACAAAAACAGAAACATATGACAAAGCCCGAGAACAATCTACGCTCATCACACAAAGTCTGCTCCGGCCAGGATTCGAACCCGGGACCCCTCAGTCAGGGGTCAGTTTATATTAGATAATTATTTTTTAATTTGATAGGGTGTGACATCGAGGTTTTACCATTATTTCATAAATAAATTTCTTCCTTATGTTGTAAAATAAGTAAATGAAAGTATTGAAGACAGTTTATTCGATTTGTGATAAGTCAATTATTTTGTATGTTTTTACGTGATGTCTTTGTCAATTGTGGAAGAAAAGTTTTAACATTTTATACGTAATTGTAGCAAGAGCCATGGTCATCCTACAGAACATGGCTAATGTAGTAAGTCAATTTTGAGATGCAACTTCTTATCAACTAGTAATTTATGAATTCACTGTGTATATTAATTGGGAAACAAGCAGCAACCCTATCGAGCACAGCGACAGCTAATGAGTAAAAAAGTCTCGTAACTCATAATTATTAACTGATAATACTGTACTGCACTAATTAGGAGGATGCATGTTTTTTGCTTTCACTGAAGATTAAATAAGCAATTATTTATTTCAAAAGTGCCTAAACAATAAATAATAGGAGATAAATAATCTGTGCTGTATACTTATAATACACAAAAAACTGATTACGGCGAATTCATCTCTATTGCAAAAAACAGAAGATCTAAAAACTAATAAAGACCAGCACCTGGGCGACAGTATTATTACATCAATAGATTTTTGTTAATCTTTCGTGTGTCACTAAATACATGACAGTAATCAAAAGTCAAAATGGCGACCACCAGACGTCACGTTTTGAGAAGAAAAAAAAATCATAAAGAAGAAGAAGGAAAAAAATCTTTCCAATTCTAAACAATGTTTTTATAAAGTTGGCTATCCCATCGCATTATTGGCAGCCTTATTTAGATCTTTCCCCGTGCAGGTATTAGGGCACAAGGGACACACGAGTAAATGAGGCATGGCGTGGATTCCACAGTCACAACCCAGTTCCAGTTCTTTATAATAGCATAAAAGGTACCGTGAAAAATAATTATCAAAATATAGTTTTTCAATTAAAATTCAATTTCTAAACAGTCAGGATATGTGATTCTATTTTACATTTTCTTGTGTACTTACATGTTACTTTGTTTTGATTAGAAGGGCATGGTGCCGGTGAAGTTACAGGCCCATAGTAATACGACTTGGGTTCTATCATACTAAAGTAAGGGTAGACCATTACACACCACCAATAACGCCTTGCTGTTTCAAAATCGCATTATGTCGATGGATATGTTACTGTTTTGTACGATTACTGTCACGATAATTTAAAACATACACTTATTCGTTTTAAACATAATCAACGGAAGTTGTTTCAGAACGCAAGACCAGAGAATACACTAATTAGTAAGGTATTTAATGCAAGTACCTACATAGATACATCATTAAAGTTATACGTCAAGCTTCCGATAAGGTGACATCTAATATCCGCACGAAGTTCAACTACTTCGGTTGAAATTCTTTCAAGAACTAACGCGATCATTCACTCTGAGTAGACGCGGCGATAGAGCAAAGAGAGTGTTCACCGTGGGCGGGCGTGAGGTCTAGCGTGTTATCGGCGAGTAGTGGCACTAGGGCAGGTGACGTCATCGGTTATCAAGGGAGAGACTGGCATGGCGCGGCGCAGTGGAGCCAGAGCTCAATCCGATCCCGGCAGTAGAGAAATGCAGGCGCGGACACTGTGGCTGGCGTGGACGACGGTGTTGGTGGCGGCAGCTGATGCCGCCCGTCTGCTGGTCGTGCTTCCCACCAACACCAAGAGCCACTACGCTATGTACGGCAAGCTAGTGGAAGCTCTCGCCGCAAGACAACATCATCTCACCGTTATATCGCATTTCCCTATGGTACGTTTTCTAATATCACAATTGATGCTTTTCAACTTTAGTGTTGGTTATTTAAAACTTACTTTTTTATTACTTGTGAGAAGATTTTTATAAGGATAAATCTGTTTCCACGGTAATGCCAACCACATTAAAACAGAGCCTTGCAAGAGGAAACAATCTTTTGGGAAAGAGGAGCAAGATTATGTATATTATTTGGGAGATATAGCGCTAAGGCACCGAAACGAGATAAACTTAAAAATAATTTTAAAATGCATTTCTTGAAAGCTCAATTTAAGTTAAGTTAAGTTAAGTTAGTAATAATTCATACTCGTAACAAGACTTTTGAGACTTATTAAAACAAGCGGAGAATGGTGATAGCCGAGTTATTCATGGATAAACAATATCGGAGATTTCGGCAAACTTTATGGGATGCTTAAAGTTTTTTCTCGGATGTTAATCCTAGTGCAGTGATGTATAAGTGAGTACTATGAGTGTATATGCATTTAGAATGAATCAAGGACCGCAGTAAATTTGTGTAGCCTGCAGATAAAATGTGTAATTACCCAGCACATGCTGAGCACAAAGCTTTTCTCACAATATGGCAACGATCCGCCAAGACATGCCTTCCCGAAGTCGTTTTATTTTCCTTTTTTAATCAACTTCCGGAGGAGGTTATCAATCCATTTCTTTAATGTACTCCGTAATACTACTACTACTAGATACTCCGTAATTTATCAAAATCGGTCCAATAGATTGGCTGTTAAATCATAATATGTACTTTGGAAAAATATGTCATGCAAGTAAACGAAATTGCGTATTTTGCTTTCCTTTTTTTCTTCGCCTGTTGTATACCGTTTTGGATGTTTTTTTTTAAATGGTGGGTTGTACCTTAGGTAGTCGATAAGGAAAGTATTGAAGTCGGTTTTTTTTTTTTTTTGATTTTTTTAGAGGAGTCACTTTACTTGTTATTTATTGACTGAAAGAAATATGTGACTCACTTGTTATTTACTGCTATCTGAATGGTGTTGTATGCAGTTTGCGAGAATAAATTATTTATTTCTTAATTAATATGTATTATAAATGTTAAAAACTATTCATGGAAGTAGGTGTATCATCCTAATATTATAATGGAATAAATTAAATAGTACAGACGACCGGATCCGTTTGGGCCAGCGTAAGACCTTTGTTTAGTCTGTGGTTTGATCGAGTTCTGAGATCCTCGTACGTGTGAGCGTGCCGTTTTCTCACGTTGTACGCGGCGTGGCCACCCATCTGTACCTATTTAATTTGTGATTGAACTTTACAACTGATAATATACAGCGGACCTCTAGTGCAAACGTAGGTGAGTCGGAGGAGATTGATAACTTTCAGATTGGTAAACACTCAGATCCTCGTAGCGGTCAATGCCAATCTATACTTATAATAAAGCTGTAACAGATCCGATTCTGTAAACTAAACATATTTAAAAAAAATAAAAAATTGCGTGCTTTATAGTCGATACTGAAGCCAAAACTATATTATTTTTTTTTTTTTTGTCTATTTCTCTGTCTCCATCACGCCGAAACTACTGAATACCGAAAAATGTTCTTTTAGTAAGTTGCAGTTACCATTGTTTACGTTGAATTAGATGTATGCGTAGATGATGTAGATAGAAATGCGCTTTATTCGTTAGGAGTAGTTTTTATATTAGCTATGGTAATAAATTTACTAATAAAAAGCACATAATAGCAATAGCTAACATCATTGTTCTTCATATGTAGTTTTCACTCTTAACGCGAATAGCTCCAGGGATGGCAATCGCGAACGAAGTGGAGGGCACAGCTAGTTATGATATACACACGCCATGTTCAGTTTACTTACTATCGGTGCCTACAGAACTTACGAGTATTATGATTAAAATGACATAACAAGTGCTAATTAGATGAGATTAATATATTATAAGCAGTATTTATCTAATTCATTTTCTACACTAACAAGCGATCGTTAAATTGTTACTAAAGATGTATGTGATATCTAATCACCGAGTTGTACATAGTTGACTTAATATTGTATTTGATATATATATTGTGAGCCAAGATATCCGTTATGCGCTCGAATAGGAGACACGTTTATTATCAATATAAAAAAATATTTAAAACAGATTGAAAACATTTATAATGCACGTGATAATGTCAATGACTGATGTGAATCGCATTGGAGGACAAATGTGACGAATTATTTAGGCATGTGAAGCTCTATCAGTTTTTTAAACGACTCTTGTTATGTACATTTCGTAGGTCAGTTAACTAGCACAGAATTTGCGCATTTTATGTGCCTTTGGACATGAGCGTTATGAATGAATGAATGAACACTTTATTGTACACCATAACATATACATAATATTCATATAAATCTACTTAGATGTAGTATAATGGGCGGTCTTATCGCTGAAAGCGATTTCTTCCAGACAACCGTAGGATAGATTTTTAACATGGATGTACTGTACATCCAGGCGAGTTATACTTCCATACATATTTTTAATTGAATAGAAATATATGCATCCGGAATGAATTTGAATTATATTGGGTTTTTGGTTCTGTATGATTTAATCGTATTTTATTTTATAAGTTTAAAGACCTAACATATTTATATGTATAATTTTTTTCCTAAATTAGTTCAAAAGAGCGATTCTCAATCTCTTATATCATGTATTCGTATTGTATGTTGTAACTTTTATTCAATATTTTTACAGAAACATCCACCAACAAATATAGAGCAAATAAGTCTAGCTGGAACCATTCCAGAAATTAAGAACAATCTCACGAAACAACATCAATCCCTAAAGCCGAACTTTGTCATCAATTTGGAGCAGATTATGAAAGAGTGCGTCGACACGTGCGACATTGTCTCTCAAATGCCAGCAGTTAAAGCGCTTATCAATACCACGTTGACCTACGATATGGTAATAGTAGAAGTCTTTGGCAGCGAATGCTTCTTGCCACTAGGAAAAAGATTCAATGCTCCAGTAGTCGGCTTCCTATCCAGCGTGCCTTTGCCTTGGGTCAACGAGCAGTTGGGTAATCCTGAAGGAACTTCCTACATTCCTTCTTATATGGTGGGCTACGGTCAACACATGACGTTTTGGGAGCGATTTGCCAACACAATGTCAGTGATTGTGGCAAAAATTTTACACAGATCCAACTCTCAACTTCCCTCACAGGTTAGTTCTACATTATTTAATGTACATTAAGTTTATTAATTCGCTAGAAAATATTTGGCTAATTTAGATATTTTTCAGGTAATAGCAGATCGACTTTTTGGACCTGGATCGAAACTAGATGTGTTAGCGAGAAATTACAGTCTAGTGCTTTCGAATAGCCATTTCAGTATCAATGAAGTGCGGCCATTGGTGCCCACGCTCGTAGAAGTTGGAGGATTACACTTAGACGAGACGCAAAAGTTGCCAGAGGTAAGGACTGTTCCAGAAAAAAACCTTTTATGTTCGTCACATAAACGCTTGGCCTGAGTAGGAATCGAACTCACGACCTACAGCGCTGAAGGCAGTGACTACCAACTGAGCTGTGAGCCCAGTCAAATGTCCATGAATATTTATTATTATAATGGACTATGTCTGAAATAAAGTATTTTATAATATTATTTAATTAGTTATTTTTTATCTCATTTTATATACATTGTTCACTACATAATAATATATTACTTATTTACAAAATAAACAGTATGAAATCATTGTAGTGAAAAATATATAAAAAAAGATGACCAGAGAGAGGAACCTCCTGACGATGCGTGCCGTGTCCAGGAGTACCGTCTTCTGTATCTGACCCTTGATCCAGCCGCCTAGCGAGAGCCTATTAAAATGTTGGTCGAGGCTATTCGCTTTAAGTCCGTTCACTGAAAGGACTATCGGGACGATAATAATCGTTGAATCCACGTGGCGGTGATTTCGTGGACCTCTTGTGGGCTAACTTGCTAAGCTTGTCTTTCTCGGCCTTTACGAGATTACCGTCATGTGGAATAGTGATGTCAACGAGTATCGCCCGGCACTCTGACCGGTCTATTATCACGATATCAGGCTTATTGGCTATAATAGTCAATCACAATATCAGGCTTACTGGCTGTATATTTTAAGAGCACCTAAGTTAACAAATAAACACGTAGCGTGAGACGGTGTGGGTCCCTAAACAATAATCAGTGGTTTGACAAAAATGAAAGAATAGGATAATATGAGCCAGGTTTTTATAGGACCATAAATATACGCATACGCTTCTAACTAAATAAGGACGATACGAGGACGAATTCGCAGATGAGTATACATAAGTAGATTACATAATAACTGTTCCGATAGTTGCATTAGTTCGTAAGTGATATGTGCTAAACAAAAGTTTAATGCTGTGTTGTAAGTTTATCGACATTATCACCATCGGCACGCGTCGCGTATCTTTTCTCGAGTCACTGGGTCACGCACGATGCGTGATTTCCCAGTAGATTCGTAATAAATCACTGTAAGAAATTTTAATCATAAGATTTATTGTCTACTGTTGTTCCCAAACACAGATAAAATAATGACTCATTTTATCTTGTTTTCGATTTTTATTAAGTACATGACCGTGACAATCTTTTGATTAAATCTAATTGGGACGTAATTTTCCATAACAAATGTTTAGAAAGAAAATGATGGCTTTATTATTGTTATTTGGTGAACATAAATAATATAAGATGTAACCCACATTCACATCACAGCAACAGCACAAAAGGGAAACCGACTATCGCCCGACCCTTTGAGACCTCTGATAATGTCATATGAATCAAATAGTTAGAGCCAAATTACCGAGACAGCTCGTGTTTGTTTCTCGAATGGTTCCCGATGTAAACAAAAACAATAGACACACTAATGACAGCGAAACATCTGTTTTTTAATGTATAGGATATGAAGCAGCTTTTGGACGCGTCGAGTGAGGGCGTTATCTACTGGAGTTTCGGTTCAATGTCAAGGATCGAGACTATACCGAGCGACAAGCTGTCTCAAATATTCGAGGTGATATCCGAGCTCCCGCAGACAGTTTTCGTCAAAATGGATAAGAGGTTACTTTCGAGAAACCTAACGGTTCCCGACAACATCTATGCCATGAATTGGATACCTCAGTATGCTACTTTGTGTAAGTACATTTATATGAATATAAATTAGCTCCTGATTTTCACGATTAGGCAGATTATCTTAATGATTAACAGCAATAATGATTTTGATAGTCAAAGCGCGTTTCAATAAAGATAGTCAGAAAAAGTGTAATAAGTTAAGAATGGCCCGTCTATCAAGTTGCTATTACAAAAAAAAAAAAAAAGTCCCGCCTTTTCCATAGCGAAATCTGGTTTAATATCAAATAAATTATAAGACGAACGAAAGAGAAAACACATACCAATTTTCATCGAAATACTTTTAAAAATATTCGGATGATGACCTTGGGTCCCCACATCACTGATTTTGACCACTCATGGCTAAGGATTATTTTCCATACAGCTTTAATACTATTAAACACATTTTTGAAATGGGTAATTGCTTTTGGAACTGATTGCGAGTAATTGACCACCACACGCACAAACAGACAAACTCAGCCGACATCCTTAAAACACCATCCTACAGAGGTTATTGACGAGAATTCACAATATAAAAAAGTAAATGAATCAAAGTCTAAGCAGGCTACGAATTACGAGGACGTAGGTGCTACGAAGAAACGTAGAAAATAATATATTGTTACCAGTTCCGGATTACATTTCCCTATTGACTAGATATTTTTTCAGGTCACCCAAACATTAAATTATTCATATCCCACGGAGGTCTGCTGGGCACTCAAGAGGCTGTCGCATGCGGAGTACCTATGCTGATGGTTCCGTTATATGCGGACCAGGCATTGAATGCGCGGGCGATGGCTGACCGAGGAGTGGCACGAATAGTTCACCTGAAGGATTCAGATAAATACCACTGGCGAGACGCGCTTCATGATTTAGTGACAAACCCTAGGTATGTACTATAACTATATTTATAGCCCGTCGTATTTTACGCTGATTCAGCAAATAAATACTGTATCCGAGTACTGTACTCAGTAATTAAGTTATAAACTTGTTTATAACTTAAAAAATATATGCTAAAAATGTAAAGTACTGATGTATTAATTACGCTGTAAGATATTTTAAGCACTAGGATTCACCTTGAAGTTTGGCCAAGACTTTTCTGCAGTTGAAGAAAATTATCCACAAATCCAAACAATATTATTATAAGAGTGATATTTCTTTTTTCATTTATTATGTAATTTAATAAGGTTTTGACGTAATTCATTCTAAAGAAGCCTCTTAACTGCTTATAGGAAAATTTTAAATATTTATGACCTAAATAAACAAATGTGGCAGAATCATGATACGACATGTAGATAGTGATGTTGCGACCGATCAAGTGTAGGTACCTACCATCTGTCCCACGTATGTATTTTAGCCCCCAACCAGAAAAAATGCGTGTTATAGTATAACCGAAGACTGTCTGTCTGTGAGTAACTCCATAAACGACGGATCCAATTTCAATGATTTTTATATTAATGGCAGATTCTTGTCTTAGGTTGATGTAAATATTTTTTTAATCCAAGCTTATAATTCAACGATATCAAGCCACGTGTTTGGTATTGTTGAATTATAAGTTGAAAAAACATGTTTTTATAAAATTAACGTCTTTACTTTCACCGCCATTTTCACCTTACATAGTTGGAATGTTGTGGAACGTTTGTTTCAAATTTCAGAAATAGAATTTAATATGTAGAAATTTCTAGATTGCAGGAAATGACAAGTGCCGTTTGAACTTAACATATGACCTTGCTGCTTTACAGGTACAAACAAGAAGCTCTCAAGCTCAGGAACATATTCCTCGACCGGCCAATTCGGCCACTGGACTTGGGGGTCTACTGGATCGAATACGTTCTGCGGCATAAGGGGGCGCTACACCTACGGTCACCGGCACTAGACCTTTCGTTATTCCAATACCTATTACTAGACGTGATAGCCCTTAGCTTATCTATAACTGTAATGACAAGCTTCATACTCTATATACTATTTAGGTACCTCTGCACGAGATGTGTCAAATGGTGGCCACGGGAAAAACTGATATTCGAAAGGAGATTGTTTACAAAGAATATTTTTTTCATCTTGTGCCTTTTATGGAGGTATAAGATAAAAGCTAATTGACCAAATACAGAATAAGTTATTTTGACCAACAACTTCTAAAGTTAACAGGGCAACCAAAACAATAAACACAAAAGAAAAGAGATAACTGCAATTACTTACAGGTTAAACCTGTAACCTGTATAAATTGGAAATAAATCTTCAGATATTTAAATATCGCTTTTTGATATTATGATAAAAAGCATAAATGAAATAGGCAAACTATTGAAAATTGAAACAATTTTGACCTCTCTCCACAGTCACCAACACAAATTAGTAATTAGAAACACATTTTTTTTCTGCTTATGGTGCAAATTGTGTTTCAACAGGAGAAGCTATGCTTTGCTTTATATTGCGCCAGTATGCTTTGGATTTTTTTTATACTTAGTCTTGCTAGATCCTACAACTGATATATGTAAATAGCAGTGTATTCTTGTAATTCCCAAATCAAAGGCAAATAGTATGTGTGTGCAAGAGTGTAAATGAATCATTTGTTGGTAGGCACAAATATGGTTATCCCTGACGAGATAAGGTCTTTTTTGTTTATTATGAAAACGAAAGCAACATAGTGCAAATAACTAACAATTTAATGTAGCCCCTAAGTACTAACCTAAAAGTTAGTACTAATATTTATTAGATTAATAGGATATTCCTAATCAGATTGATGCAATTGTTGGTCAAAACTAGATTCACTGTTGTATTATTTTAGGTGTAAATATAGTTGTAAGATACTGTTACATATTTATAAAAATAAAATAATTTCTCATTTGTGTTGTTTTCCTGATTCTTGATTTATCATTTCAAAACCTTGAGACACATTGCAAAAGTTTCGAGGCCAAACTGAAGTAAACAAGTCATTTTAGTTTAAGGCCACTTTCTGAGCATTATAAGAAGCTTGTTCAAAAATATAGGGAAGTATTAATAAACGAAAAATTATTACCAATAGAGGACAGGTTCACCAAAGTCCATGTCAAATCTGAAGTGAGAGAAGCCACGAAGTTTCCCACTGGTTTCTTTGGCAATGAGGTACCAAGCATCTTGGTCAGTCATTTCTTCTACTTTACGCTCTTTATTCCAGCCCCAAGCACAAGTTTCATACCTGAAATGATAATTTAATATATATAGATTTATTTATAGTACTAGTGTTCGCCTTTGTTTCTCTCAGGTCCCATACACAAATACCATCCAAATTTACCATGATCATTACCCATGAATTTAACAAACAATTTCTTTCCTATAATAAGACAAGTGTAATATTGCATTGACAATTAAAATAAAAGTCAAATTGGTTGAGGCTTTCTCAAGTGATACTCCGTCATACATATGCCAATTGATTTTTATTAAAAAAATATACATTATATATAATATATACTCATATTATTAAAAAAAATACTAATATTTGATATAATGTCCTTGATGGATTTTTTAATATTTTAACAATTCCTATAATATGAAATATAAAAATAAGTCGGGTTTTCCTTCCTGACGCTATAACTCCATAACGCACGAACCGATTTCCACGGTTTTGCATTCGTTGGAAAGGTCTCGGGCTCCGTGTGGTTTATAGCAAAGAAAATTGAGGAAAAATTTCAACAGAAAAGCGTGAAAATCTTTTTTCATGAATGTTACATAAAACGAAGCCATCTGGTGGCGAAACGGAGTTCGCCGGGTTTGCTAGTATGAAATATAATCTTTTATTTGTGGGATAAGGTTGCTTTGTAAATCATATATTCAATATTTATCCCAATGAGGATTTTCAGGGTTTAGGTGCATTTTATAATTGACATGTTTCAAATGATTTAAAAGAGACCAAAAAAAAAACAATTATTTGTTTTTTAATATATGTGGTTTAATACATGTAATATTATGTGGGTACATACATGTGATAAGTAATGATCTGATTGTAGGTTTTCCAGTAACCCATATGTTATTTATAAAGTAAATTATGAATAAAACCAATTTAAACAAAATGAGATATGTAGAGTTGAGATTTAATTAGGATGATAACCTAATCTTCCCCACTAAACTCGTTACTGTGCTTAGTGAAATGCCTGTCCTTATTGGTATCTTTATATGTCATTATATAGTTCATATTGTTAGTTATATAGTGTTCATATTCAGTTACTTACAATGGTTTCATATTCTTTTCCACTAGTTCTATAGCCCATTTTAAAACATCACCCTCAAGATCAGTCACTTTTTGGATATACATATCAACTTCCAAGTCCAAATTCCTGAATATGAGAAGTTCTTTGCACAGTGATGCCATGTCTGTTAGTTTGTTGGCTAACTTTACAGAAGTCATTCCATCAGCTATACGACGTTGTTCCACCTTCCTAGCTTGACGCTTTTCCTTGTTTTTGTTAACATTTGTGTTTGTTTTCTTCTGTAATAGAAATTGTGGTATGAAATAAGAATTTTGGTGCTCGTAAAATGGTTGTGTCTCATTATGAACTTACACCCATGGTTTTGAGTGGTAAATTACGTGTAATAAGAGGAACCGCTAAATGTAATAATGTATTCTATTGCTACAAATATTATAGGAAAAATTATCCGTCCTTCGCGCGGGAATAAAATCTCGTACAACAAACAAACTCAAATTCGATAAGATCGATTAATTTCAAAGCAACTTCAGACATTGATATATGATACATTCTGACACTGACACTGATTTTCCAAAAGTAGGTAGAGAGGTATATTTTAACTGGCCATATAAAAGGCCAAAAATAAGAAGAAGAACTGGCCATATTTTCTACAATTAACCCTAATGCAGACAAAACTTGCGAACGTACATTAACTCAGACATTGGCAGAATTTGCGTGGCATAAATCACGCCAAAGGCCAAAAATAAGAAGAAGAAGGTATATTTTATACATTATAATAATAAATAAATAAAATACTGTTTTTACATTATTGGACATTCACGAGATATCTCCAGGAAAGGGCGGGGATTTAATAATATTTTCATCAAGTTAAAGCAACCATGTGGTCACAACTAAGAAATCGACGACAAAGTTCATCTTTATTGCGAATCGCTAATATACAAATTAGCCTCCTATTTAGTAATCCTTTCATAAAGTCAAACATTGTTCTGATGGACAGAGATTAAAGAATCGAAAGAAACAGATTAAATAAAATACCCGCGAAGTTTGAATTTATTTATATTTGATGATTTAGATCTAAAACGTCACAGAAATTAAATCGATATTGAATAAAGATATTACTATTTTCATTAGAACAAAACATTATACTTTTGTGCAAGTTATTGAAGACTTCGTGATAATAAATCTAACATTTTTTTCTATGCCCTGGTTGTTTTGGCCAGCTGCCAATTCATTCAGTCTGTCTATCTGTGAATTTAATTCATTTTAGCTGATGTTCACGAGCCGTGCGCGGTACATTTTCAGGGTTTCTCTTCGCTTATATCACAATAATATAAGAAACATGAAGGTTATACAGTTATCACAAACTGAAAAATTAATGCCTACGTTGGGTTTAGGCACATGGCAGGTAAATTTTGGCGTAATTGAGTAGGCATGTGTATTAGGTACATTATTATTGATTAAAATTTACATCTGATTTTTATCATAATTTCAGGCTCCTCCGGATGCAATTGAATGTACTGTTTATAAAGCCTTGGATTTGGGATACAGGCACATTGATACTGCTTTTAATTACAATAATGAAGAAGCCATCGGTAAAGCGATAAAGAAATGGATAGAAGATGGAAAGGGCACCCGGGAGAACTTATTCATTACAACAAAAGTAAGTTCACTTTTAAGTAAGTACAAATCAAGCGAATCACCAATAACTTTTCCTCTTAAAAATTACACGTGCGTAATACCACGTTTTAAGAAAAGGAAGTCTTTCTCTGGTTATCAAATATGCGATTATAAACTAACAATTTCAATATTTATAATTTAAATAACAATTTTGTAAAATCGAGCTCCAGCATAGGGAAGTGGTATTAGCGGTAACCTTTCAACTAAATTGGTAAAAACGGTATTTATTTCAGCTTCCACATATAGGCAACAGGGCGTCTGATGTAAAGAAATTTCTAGACCTGCAGCTCCTTCAACTGCAGCTCAGCTATATCGATTTATACCTCATCCACGTTCCGTTTGGCTTCATACCCGACAATGAAAAACTGGTTCCACGCGTCAACGACAAAGGAGAGTATGAATTAGATATGGAAACTAATCATATTCAAACGTGGCAGGTTAGTTTTCTCCATGGATGTATGGAATTTGAATTTATAAAGCTTCTTTCTTATAACATTTACATGAATGATTATAGCTATTACCTATAACAATAAAATAGATCTTTACGCTTTGCCGTTAATTTAGACTGCCCACTTCGTTTTTATGGCCTCTATTATCGCATTAAGTTTGTCATCATCCACCCTCTTTTTGGAACCAGTAACGTACATTTCCTTCCTTAGTAGTAATGTGTTCGTATAAGTCATATATATTGTTACCACGTTATAAAGCTATATTGCAGAAAATATAAAACTAAGAACATGCATTCTAAATGTCATATTTATTTTTATAGAAATATTACCAAGTTAACCAGAAGCTTTTATACACTTACATTTCAAGCGAACATTTTAACAAAACAATTTCATAGTTACATTATAAAAATATTTTAGGCCCTGGAAGAGTGTCAAAGCGAAGGCCTTATCCGCAACCTAGGCTTGTCCAACTTTAACGAACAACAAATAACGACAATAATGCAACATGCTACATTCATGCCGCAAGTCCTCCAAGTGGAACTACACGCTTACTTCCAGCAGAAACAACTTCGCAAGTTCTGTGCGAAGAATAACATTGTGGTGACTGCGTACGCACCTTTGGGCAGTCCCGGCGCGAAGGACCATTTCGTGAATAAGTATAATTACAGGTTGGTATTAAAGTTTTTATATTATGGACACTTTTGTTGCTTTCACTTTTTCTTCTACATATAATGTTAGCGCTATAGAAAATTTTTGGGAGATCGGCGGTTGATCACTTCGCCATTCATAAACATCTATGTCTGCCATCGTCGATAGCAAAATGTCGATAGATTGGTGGTTCGACGACTTTTCTCAACTTGTCACTAAAATACCACACAATGTCGTAAAAACAATTTTTCTGTTAGGCGGGTATTGAAAGTTACATTATTTAGCGAAAAACATTCAGCCTCATATTCATATTAATTTATTATTCATAAGGAAATGAGTACAATAAGGTCTTATAAACTTACATATCCGCCAAAGCCTACCTTTACAGGCATGTCAAATTTAAATAATTATTAAGTAAAAAAATAGTATAATCAATAATATTTATTGCACTAAAACGGTCATTTTTTTTTCAGTCCTAACGTCTTCCCCGACCTTTTAGGGCACCCCCTTGTGAAAGAAATTTCTCAAAGTTACGGAAGGACACCAGCGCAAATACTTTTGCACTTTTTGGTTCAAGAGGGGATTGTGGTCATTCCAAAGAGCACTAGCTTGAACAGACTGAAGGTACGTCATTACTGAATAAGCTTTACCAAAGTTACTTGAAGTAAATAGCTTATTTGAATCCAAGTGTGGCCGGAGTTTTTTTCCACTGAAAAGTGCTATTAGCTGAATGTTCGGTGTTTAGTAAATATCATAATCGCGAAAAGAAAAATTACTAGTACAAGATATAAATGACCTTGTATTTGTATTTTTTCTTCGCAACCAAAAATAGTTGAACATACATTTTTCGTTTTACAGGAAAACATGGATATTTACGACTTTGAAATATCGCAACCCGATGTTGCACGCTTGAGGAAGCTGGACAAGGGTGAAAGCGGTCGTATTTTCAACTTCTTGTTTTGGAAGGGCGTCGAGAAACATCCCGAATATCCATTTAAACTGATGGACACAGCTAAAGAATAAATTTTATCATTTGCTTCACAAACTTGAACATTCTAGTCAACAATTTATTTGTGCTGTTACTCTGTATACTACCTAAGGCAGTACAAGACCAAGTATTTTTGAAACTTATGTTTGCTTAATAGTTCTAAATTTATGCTCAGTAAAACTGGTTAGAATTTTTTTTCGTTGTGCTTTGAGCCACATGTGATATTATGTTTCTAGTAAATAAACATATATTTAAAAACTAACGGTTTTTATTTGAACATCACACAATTACACTTAATAAATTGAGAGAAAAATACATATGAGAATCTGCACCGATTTTAAGATAATCTATAAAGCATTTTTCTTTGCAATCTGTGCTGTAGTTCCCCACGCCTTATCATCGTGTGAATGACTTTCTGTATGGCCCTTTCTGGGTACTTTTGGCGGAGGAAGTCGTTAATGATAGTTTGTTCGGAGACTTGCGAGCCGACTGCGAATCTGCGCTTGAGTTGTTTCTCAATGCGAGTCAGCATCTCGTGGTCTTCTTCAGAAGTGAAGCCTTCTGCACCTGAAATGAAAATTCAAAGTTCCAGTGGTGCAATCACGTTGCTGTTTCGGAGGAAGGGCGTGAATGCCGGTAAAATTACAAGCGTATAAATCGGTTCATTCTCATCTTGTGACGAGCGCAATGTGATGCCAATAGAGTTTTCTCATACTTTATTAGGAGAGGACTAGAGTCGCATTCGTATTGCTGTGACCGAGCTTTTATGTGGCGATAACCGCCTGTTATACTTTAGAACGTCAATCCAGTGTGCCCCAAACCATTTCATTAGAAAGACAATAATGCGAAAATGGTTTTAGACTACACTAGAATGCATTAGGCACATAATGTATTTCTGTTTAGCGTAGCAGCAAACGCCGTATTAAAAAAATCCTCGGTGGTTATAAAAATCGATTCATGTAAATTGATATGGAGATAGAGAGCGTGGAGGATATGGATATTAATGTTACCTGAGAGGCTTCCAGTCATAGCGGCATCTAAAGTGGAGACTTGGAACAGTCGCAGCGCCTCAGTGACGTGCGCCTCTGTCGCGAACGGCTGCAGTTGCATCTTTGCCAGAGATTCCGATATTCTCACCACAGCTTCCAATTGTCTAGTATAAAGGATGAGTTATAATTTGTTAATTATGCGAAAATATTACACATCAGTTTATAAATGTAACTAAGAAATGACGATATCGTTTTTGTTGCTATAAAGCAACAATTTTGTTTGTAAACAAAATGCAATGTCGTACATCTACATATACGTAAGACATTACATTTTTATATTTGACAATAAAATGTTAAATATAGTCTATAGGCACCGTATGCCTGTTTGCCACCTAAGTGATAAAAAAGAAACAGTGGGTGGAGATGGCTCAAGACTTTTGTTATGAAGGTCTTTAGGGGGGAGGCATTTGTTCAGCAGACGTCTGCCGGCTGATTTCAAGATCCCTTGTGGAGAAATTGTCCCTACTGTGGAGGCATTAGTGTCTGGTAATGCACTCACCTAACAGTGATAGGTATGGAGAGCCGCTTATCCGCCTGTCTTTCCGCCTGCAACGCCCCCGTCCTCATCAGCACGTATCTGGCGCGGAGCCGTTCAGCCGCCACGGCGGACAGTCGCGGTCCACATCTACGCATAAACAAACATCGAAATCTTATTACTTAAAACCAGCAATTCTTGTGTAAGAAATATATATATATATTGCCAATATATATATTTGTGAACGCAAGAAAGGTTCCGTACCATTATGTATAATATAAAAGTGCCAAAAAAAATCGTAATTCTCGTGTATGTACTGACTTAAGTATTTATGCTTACCTTGCGCGGCAGTAAGCGGAGTACCGGCGCAGCATCGCTAGCGGTAATTCACCCGCGGCTGTCTCACGTTCCACACTGTCGCCGCCCATGTGCACCGAGATTATGTGCTTGGCTAGCGTCTGGAATTATTACATGAGTCACGAATATGATATATACTATTATATGCTATTATCACCTACAATCCGCAGCTCATTCATGTGATTCAGGTAATTTACCTCAACTTTTAAGTAAAGAACGAGTGACTGTTTTATAATATCGAAAAAAATCTTATCGAATACTAAACCTCTAGAAGTCGGTTCATAAAAATCATTATACTGACACAAGATATGATATATTACAGGAATGTGATATCAGCTTATTTGATCAAATAGAATGTGTTTACTATCGACGAAATAACGCGATAGATAAAAATAATTACGAAAAAATGTCTTGAGGACGTCATCTTAACTTCTATCCTATTAAAGTCAACTGCTGTTCGTTAGTCTCGCTAAAACTCAAAACCGTTTCACCGAATTAGCTGATTATTATATTGTTGTTTTGTTTATAGTCAGGATAAGGTTTGTGTCATACAATATAATGTCTTTGAAAAACTCATGGGAAATGGAAACCGGGAAAAACTGAACGTACTTTCTATGAGATATATGCCACTACGTCGTTTGACAGCTGACCAATTGCGAATCAAGATAGGAAAATAACTGTCTTTATACACGAGAGTGACTATTATTTTTAATTATTGTGAATTAAATCATTCTGGTTGTGAATATTCTTAGAACTTCTGCGAAATAAATTGGCCATATTTTGTTTTAATTAAACCAAATGCAGCAAAAACTTAAATCAAACATTGGCAGAATTTGTGTGGCTAAAGACATTAGACGGGTTAGCTAGTTTGATATAAAAGAAACAGACGCTTACCCACTTCACAATCAAGACTGTGCATTAGAATAAAACAAAATAAAACTTACAATATCCCTGGCCTGGTCGTGTTCGTCTTTCACAATGAAGATCATGTCGAATCTTGAGAGAATTGTGGGCATGAAGTCGATGTTGTCGTCGGCTTTCGTGTCGTCCCAGCGGCCGAATACAGAGTTGGCAGCCGCCAGCACCGAGCACCGAGAGTTTAACGTGGTGGTGATCCCAGCCTACATCGAATAAGTATTACTGAATTTGTTTATGGAAGGATAGAAAATTAAATAAATAATCATGGACATTTTACACAGCGCCATCTAGCCCCAAACTAAGCATAGCTTGTTTTATAAATAAATAATAAATAAAAATTATTTATTGACATTATAAACGGGTTACATTTGGTATTGAGAGTGTGGAATCTCTTCTGGTAAGTTTATATAAACCTGTATTAGAAGAGCCCCCTCTTTTCTGTGGTCTGTCAACGGTAACACAAATACAAAGCAAAAAAATTAGCATTTTATGAAAGAGGAAATAAAGTTATGAACATGACATGGGTTTGAGTAAAAAAGCAAATCTTTACAAAAAAAGGACCACTAAATCCTGTCGAAATCCTGTACTCTAAACTTATATCAGGAATTACGCTGGTGAAACCGCACGGCGCAGCTAGTACTAGTAGTATTATAAGTGTTATAGTGTGATGAAACAGTAGAATGAACCTTAGCAATGGATATAGTCTGTTGCTCCATGGCTTCGTGTATGGCGACCCGGTCGTCCTCGCGCATCTTGTCGAACTCGTCGATGCACACCACGCCGCCGTCAGCCAGCACCATAGCTCCGCCTTCCATCACGAAGTTGCGCTGAAAACATCACGAAACGTTTAATAATCACACCAATGAAATTAAATGAAACTAGTCTAGTTGCTCGCGTTCGTAGGCGAGAGTATAAGAGAGCCCTCTAGTATCCTTACACGTACACCGTGGCCTCTGGGTGGTGCCAATGGAGCAACTAAAAGTAGCAGTAGAACAAGTTCGTCTGAGGAACGTAAACTTGTCAAGCTACAACCCTAAAAGCCTACTAGGTACATATGGTGACCTTCATTGATGTAATTGCAAGCGTGTGTGAGTGTGTAATGATAAGCGCGGTCAATAACCGCTCATTGGGGCTGTCCGAAAAATAATAAATAATTAATTTTTAACTATTTTGGTAAAAAAGAAATTTGATTTGGATTCTGATTTTCTGATAATTTAAAATCTGATTTGTATGACCACCTTTTATTATTGTCAACATCTTTTTGAAACACCTTGTATACTCACGCTAGCAGGGTCCCTGATCACGGAAGCTGTGAGGCCGGCGGCGCTGGACCCCTTGCCTGAAGTGTACACGCCTATAGGCGCTACTTTCTCTACGAATTTTAGCAGCTGCGACTTCGCGGTACCGGGGTCTCCTAGGAGTAGAATGTTGATATCACCTCGACGCGTCAGCCCGTCCGGCAATCTTTTACGTGCACCTGAAAATGTATGACCAAATGTATATATAAGTAAACACACGTTTCGTGATGGCAAATGATTTTTTTTAGATTATAAGAAATTATGACTAGTCTTCACAATAATCCGATTACGAATAACAGACAAGCGATAGAAGTCATGATTGGACGCCAAAATTAACACGCAAAAGTAAACATATACGAAATCCAGGGTTCAAATTTCGCAGGGGTCGGTGAAGCAGCTAAGCCGGCTGAATTCCTCCCCCTCTACTCTGGTAAGGGTCTCACGCCTATGCATCCTATGCAGTAGTCAGAACACTGAGAAATTGAAGAAGGAATTCCCACGAGTCGACATATGGGCTCATCTTGAAGCAAGTTTAAAAACGTTCCTTACTCTTTCAATACACAAAAAGATAAATCTTTAATGATACTAAATTCATATTTACAAGGACCTAGGAATACATTATTTCATTAAATTCTTAAAACGCGTTGGTTATGCGACCAAATCTTTAATATGTTTTATACATTGCGAGGAGTAATCATTCTAGTCTTAGAAAATTGTTGAATAAAAAAAGGTTACGCTTGCGCCCGGTCACAAACCTACCTCCGAACAAGAGGCAAGCAATAGCCTTCTTCATGTCCACAACGCCAAACACACTGGGCGCTATAGACTTTGCAATCCGTTCGTAAATGTCCGGAGAAGCGGCTAGTCTTCTGAACTGTTCTTCCTCTTCGTTGGTAAAAGGTCGCAAGCCCCCGGTGACGCCTTCTTCCGCCGTGAGGCCGACTGCGCGGAGATACGATGACCGAACGCCCACAGAACCCTTGTCGCGACCTTCTCGCTAAGAAAAAATATATATCGAATTTAATTTTGCAGTTGTTACACTAACATGATCATGACGTGATCATAGTATGATGTGAAATGACGCAGTATCATTATTTTTTGCAGGTTAGTATTTTATATATATGGAGTGAATAGTGAATATTTTTCAATAGGCCAAAAACAAAGTCAAAGTACTTTATTTCCGTTGAATTCTTAAATTAATAGTTGGAATGTCACTTTTTTTAAATAAATATGTACCTACAAGATAATGCTTTCTTAATAGATATACACAACACAGTTTGGTCTAAGTTTAGTAATTAGAATTTAAAAGAATAGAGAGAAAGATTTTCTCTTGCCAGGAATTTGTGCAAACGTCTGTTCCGCCAATCTTAAGAGATTTTCCTGATGGAGCAAATGCCAATAACGGTGCCCCGTACATCCCAAGCCACTCGATCGCATGATTAGGTGAGGTAGCGATACTACTTGCCGTGTGTGCTAAAGGGTACTTACGCCAATCTTGGAGATTTTCTTGATGGAATAGATGCCAAGAACGGTGACCCGCGCGCCCGGCGCTACTCGCTCACACAGCACTCGTTCGCAGTAAACGGTGAGATGGCGCGGCATTTCACCTTGAGGGATACTTTCCGGTGCTTCCTGAAGCTTTAACACCTGCCAAAATAACCGTTTTTATTGTTGCACACTTGAGTTGTAGTACCTACTAATATGCACCTATTCTCGTATCTGGCTTGTGCCCAGCCCAACGTTAACAACGTAAAGCAGTTTTTATAATGGGTCAGGGAGGAAGCCCAACTGCCAATGTCAGCCAATGTTAGCTGAGTGGTACAAATTTGAACGATAAAGACGCAGTTAGTCCTTCCGCTCAGCATATCACGGATAAAGTTGATGCCATTTGTGGAACAGAGGAACAAGACCATTATATTATGACCCTGCTAAATGATCCTGATCACAAAAGAGTTTAAACTCATTTACAATAAAAAACTCTGGGACGTACCCCGAAATGCTATATTTGATGTCTTTATGTAAAAACAGTATAGGTACTTAATAAAAACAATGACAGAATAACATTCAATCATCATCAACACCTTCTCAAAATTATTTTCCTAACTCTATCTAATAGGGAAAAATGCTTTACCTGATAATCAATGCACTTGCATTTGTCTGGAATGATGAAGTATGGATCTAGAGGGCATTTTGGGCGGCCCGCTTGTTCTCTGAAATAGAAATATGTTATTGTATATTTTATAATCCAATTTTTTTCAGATTCAGAATAAAAAAATAGTGGCTATATGATATGCCACACTACAGAGTGAAAATAATAATAGATATATAGCAGACTTCACAAAAAGGCCTTGATAAGACTGTATTTGTATTTTTTCAATCATCGCTAGTTGTGAACTTTTGATTTGAAAGATTCTTTGCTTTAATTTATAGGGTGTATGTATCTCCCAAGTTTTTTTGGGGTCCGTTGTTCGCGTCCGCAGGAGCAACCAAAAGTAGCAGTAAACTTGTGCCAAGTACTGTCTCCACACCTGGTAATCTGCCGCCAAGCAGTGATGCACTCGTATTACTGTGTTCCGGTGGTAGGTTGTGGTAGTTAGTATAGTCACATGTGCATAAGACGTGATATTTACGTCTCGGGTGTTGGGCGCAACGGGATGCGACTTGGTATTGCTGTTGTTATGGGCGGTGATAGCCACTTACCATCAGGGGGGCGTTCAGCTCGTCCAGTCTCACTTCACATGTATATAAAAAATAAGTTGGTTCTAAAATTCGAAAATTATAAAAAAAATAGCCAGAAATAGGAACAATAGAATTGATGTTGGTCTATTTGGTTTTGTCTTGTTTTTTTATGGGCAGACTTGTTTATTTGCTTTTAGAACTTACGTGTTGCATTTCCTGGGCATGATATAGCCTTCCAAGCCAGGCTTCACAGGCAAGTTGGGAATGATGTTGCGACATGACCGGCATTGAATGGATATTTTGGTAGCCTTGGCTTTTATACCCGATGCTGATATCACAATGCCTGGTATTTTAACTAATCTAGAAACTGTTTCAGACTGAAAGTAATGTTGCAGGTGATTAAATACTAAAAATTAAGTGTTTGTTTGAAAATTTATATGGTACCTATATAAAAATATTAAATTTTAGTGTCTGACATTTTATTAAGATTAAAAATATGTTAATTTCCACATGGACAATATCGCGGGGAACAGCTATTGTCTGATTTATAGGACACTAGCGCGACTTCGTTCGACTAGCACATGGAAAAGTTCAGACTAGCTGATTTTTATGTGCTAAAGAGAATCATGGTGCATTGGGGTGAAATGGACACTTTTCAAAGAACTTATGTAGTGCTTCTTGGTGTCAAATCAACACTTTTTAGTATTTGTACAAATACTACTTAACATTCAAATTTTTTTCTAAATACAATGTTTTCCCCCACCTTTAATTCCCTAAGGTTTGCTGCATGAGCGTCTGATGACAGTAAGACTTGGATGTCTTCAACTGTTTCCTCTCCATCTGGTCTTGGTGCAGTCAACTCATCCACTAACTGAAAATAAATGTTTTCATATTATGTCATATGTTATTAATACTAACACTGTCTAACAGTCTGACTTCCAACGTGCATGCTACTCAGCCCCACAATCAGGTCTTTTACATAAACATTTTAGAGCAGCAGTGATGTCAACCTTACTTGTCTATATGTTTGTATGCTTTCAGCCCCTAACTGCCACAAATTTTATGAGTATGATGGTGTTGTGTCTATTAAATGTGGGTACTTTACTTGCTAAACCTTCTTGGATATAAATAAGGTAGTTTAAGTAGGGTAGATATATATTTTTCATACTTTGATTATTACTTGCTGTGCTACCAAGCTCAATACATGTATTTACACAATTACGGTGTTTTATTGGACATAATAGTGGCGACTTGGATAATAAGTGAACAATGGAGCGTAAATCAGTGAATTTTGGTGAATTTAATGTGCAAACAGACAATTGGGACATTTATGTCGATAGACTGAACTATTGTTTTGAGGCGAATGGAGTCTACGAAGATTCCGCCAGGAGGGCTAACTTTTATACAAACTGTGGAGTTCAAGTGTTTGAGACTCTTCTCGCGTTAATCACGCCGAAGAAATCGAGTGACGTGACTTTCAGTGAAGTTATATACATCCTCACTAAACATTACAGTCCAAAGCCAAACGAAATATCAGTGTCCTATAAATTCTATAAATGCGATCAACAACTAAATGAGCGGGCGTCGGAATACATTGCCCGACTACGCAAAATGAGTGCCGGATGCAATTTTCCAAATCTGGAACGTATGCTGCGGGATCGATTGGTGTGCGGCATGAGTGACCACAGACTGCAGTACGACCTGTTGAAGAGAGACAATCTCAAATACGAAGACGTGGTGGACGCCATGTTGTCGGCCGAGAGTGCAGGTCGCGACGCGCACATGATGCAGCGCGTGCCCGCCACGCCGGCGCCGGCCGCTCCAACGCACGCCGAGTACACGAGATCGCCTCCGATCAACGCCGCGGCCTTCCCACTTGAATCTTTCGAACCGATGGAAGTGAATGCAGTGAAACCAAAATCGAACTTTCGTCTCTGCTACCGATGTGGAGACCGTCATGGAGGCGAATGTCGCTTCATCAACGCGGTGTGCCATTACTGCAAAAAGAGGGGGCACATCGAGAAGATATGCACCGCTAAAAAGAGCAAGGGCCCAGGGAGGGTCAATTACGCAAACGACGAGTCCGATACATTGAACGGGATCTACAAGATCTACAAGATCGCACGCACGCGCGTGCCCGCTTATGAATTGCGAGTGTCACTAGACGGGATGCCCGTCACCATGGAGGTAGACTCAGGCGCTGCCTTCTCCCTCATCAACGAGAGCACGTGGGCGCGCCTGCGACAGCGCGCCGCGCCGCGCCCGCTGCACACCCGCCTGCGGACGTGGACGGATTCGCCGGTCTTGGTGATAGGACAGGCTACAGTGATGGTGCAATTTAAGGACATTAAGCGTGAACTGAACGTTATTATAGCTAAGGGCTCGGGGCCGAATCTAATAGGCCGCGATTGGTTTGAGGCTTTAGAAATATCGGTCAAGGTCAACACAATTTCAGATATCGACATGACCGCGACTAACAGGGTTATTGATAAGCATAGTGAGGTTTTTAGAGATGAACTCGGTACCTACCGGGGGGACCCTGTTGATATACATGTAAAAGCGAACGCGACTCCTAGATTTTTAAAAGCGAGGCCCGTTCCTTATGCCATCAAAGATAAGGTCGAAATGGAAATAGATCGTTTGGTAAGTGAGGGCGTTCTTCGTCCGGTATCTTTTTCAGAATGGGCGACCCCAGTCGTTCCCATAATAAAAAAGAACGGCACGGTCCGTCTCTGTGGTGACTACCGCAGCACGGTAAACCAGGCTACAGAATCGGATACCTATCCAATGCCTACTGCTAGTGAGGTGTTCGCTACAATTTCTGGCGGTAAATTTTATACGACGCTGGATTTGGACAGGGCGTACACTCAAGTAGTTGTTACTGACGCCACAGCGCGACTTTTAACCCTTAACACGTGTAAAGGTCTTTTCACAGTACATCGGCTGGCCTTCGGTGTAAAGGCTTGTCCCGGAATATTTCAACGATTGATGACCGCGCTGCTCGCAGGCGTGCCTGGCGTCGCCGTGCTGATTGATGACGTCATAATCAGCGGCTGCACGATGCCGGAGATGACGCAGCGTCTAGACACAGTGTTGGATCGCATCGAGAGGGCAGGTTTGCGTCTCAATGGAAACAAATGTAAGTTTTCGAAAGAGAGAGTTGAATTTTTGGGTTTTGTTATCGACGTCGACGGTATCCACCCGGCACCGAGCAAAGTCGAGTCGATAATGAATACTCCAGAGCCGAAGAATGTCCAGCAGCTCCAAGCTTTCCTAGGACTGTACAATTTTTACGAGAGGTTCGTACCTCACAAGGCCACAGTCTTAGAGCCTCTACATAGACTGCTCGACAAGTCGCAGGAGTGGCACTGGACTGAGCGAGAGCAGTGCAGTTTCGATACTGCTAAACGTCTTTTGTCATCTGACTTGACACTTGTACACTACGATTTAAAAAGGCCATTGATACTCACCTGCGACAGTTCGGAGTACGGCGTGGGAGCCGTTTTGTCTCACGTCATGGACGACGGTTTAGAGAGACCTGTAGCTATGGGTTCCAGGACTTTACATACGCATGAGCGTCGCTACTCTCAGCTAGATAAAGAAGCCACTGCCATCATGTTTGGAGTGAGTAAATTTCATAATTATTTGATGGGCAGAGCTTTTACTATTGTCACAGATCATAAACCCTTATTAGGTATATTTGATCCAAGAAGGCCTATACCGAATGTGTTGTCCCCACGACTTATGCGAATGGCTCTAGTACTAACTTCTTACAGCTATGACATATCATACAAACCAGGACAACATATAGGTAACGCTGATGGACTGAGCCGCTGGCCGCAGCCCGTTCCCGAACAACTAGAACCACAACTGTGTGATGTTCTACTCATGGCAGAAGCGCCCGAAGACTTCCCGATTGACGTAGACCAAATAGCTTCCGCTACAAAGCGTGACAGAGTGCTTAATCGGGTGAGCCATCATATTCTATGCGGTTGGCCGGCCAAGGAGTCGGATGAGCAGCTACGTCCATACTGGCTGCGTCGCACGGAATTATCGTTGCATGAGGATTGTATCCTCTTAGGCTGCCGCGTGGTGGTGCCTCCATCGTTACGGGATGTTGTTTTACGAGCTTTACATAAAATACACAGTGGTATTGTTCAGACTAAAGCACTCGCTAGAAGTTACGTTTGGTGGCCATCGCTAAATGACGACATCGCGACAATAGTGCAAAGCTGCAACAAATGCTTAGAAAATCGTCATATGCCACCGAAAGCCAGTTACGAGTGGGTGATGCCAGCGAAACCATGGTCAAGGCTTAACATTGACTTCGCCGGGCCATTTCAAAACAAAATGTTTCTAATAATTGTCGATGCTTATTCTAAGTGGCCTGAGGTTTTCATCGTCAATAATATGACTTCATTAACAGTGATTCGGAACCTTAGAAATATCTTCGCAATACATGGCCTGTGTGAAACCATAGTTTCCGACAACGGCACGGCTTTTGTTTCCTCTGAATTTAAGGAGTTCCTGGATGCAAATAAAATAAAACACATTAGATCAGCACCATTCCACCCATCCACTAATGGTTTAGCAGAACGAATGGTACAAACTGTGAAAGATAAGTTACGCAAGATGAATGGTATGTCATGGGACATAAAAGTTCCCAACATGCTATTAGGATTACGTGCGACGCCATGTACAACTACGAACAAAAGCCCAGCTGAACTTCTATTTAACAGGCGTATACGAACGTTACTAGACACAATCAACCCACATGACCAGCAACGTAAAAAACGCGAAGAACAAGTGTCGAGAAATAGCCATCAAAAGAACAGACAGACAGACATAGGAAGGAAGGTCATGTATAGGAATTTCGGCAGGGGCCCACGGTGGTTACCAGGAATGGTGGTCAACAGAGAAGGTCCATCTAGCTATCGTGTTGAAGCTGAAGATGGAACCGTTATCAGCAGACATATAGATCAGCTGTTACAAAAACAAACAGCGATAATGACAGAGCAAGAAATGGGGCAGGCAGATAGGGATGAGGAAAGGGAGAGTGAAGTGTTAACGGATTCAGAACAGTACAGTCAGAATATAGAAGAATCTCTTAGTCGGGATGATGAACAAATTATTGAGGTACCGAGTTCAGACAAATGGGCTGAAATGTTAGGTATCCCTATAGATTCAGAGCCTGGGTTTTCAGGTGGAAAAGTTAAAAATAAATCAATGGTTCATGACAGGTCTCCCTATGCAAGACCTGTTCATAATAATAACTTTCTCTTATAAATATATATGTGTTAATGTTACTTAATTTAGATTTACTTTCTTTAATAATGTGCGATTAGCCAATTCATGGATACCATTACTTTTCGGTAGAATTGAGTGACTAATTTATGTTTTGTATTTTGTATTATGTTATGTACTGTACATACTTGGGGGAAAGGTATGTTGTGTCTATTAAATGTGGGTACTTTACTTGCTAAACCTTCTTGGATATAAATAAGGTAGTTTAAGTAGGGTAGATATATATTTTTCATACTTTGATTATTACTTGCTGTGCTACCAAGCTCAATACATGTATTTACACAATTACGGTGTTTTATTGGACATAATAGATGGTAAACTAAAATATATTAAAACAAAACATACCTACTACATAGAAAATACTTTTTAAACAAACACTATTTTTGTCTTTTATCCTCAGTAAGGATTGTGAGTGCTTTAATCTTTATACTTATTACTGTAATTTAATCTAAGAAAAGTAAACTATATAATTGCTTTACAACAGCATGGGTATATATGATTGTCCTGAGTGTAGTAATGCACAGCTGCATCTTTCTTGATATTCAATTCTTTATTTAGGATATGACCAACCTTGAAGGAGTTTGGGAGTTAAAGGCCGGATCTGAATTTCTTTGTGGGTCTGTGTATGGTGTATGCGTGTGTAAATTAGGTGAACACATATGTGTAAAGTCAAAAGTCAAACTCATTTATTCCTTTAGATTTCAAGTATCATTTGGATACGTCAAATTTTACACATGCATGTACACATATTCGTGAGCATATAACGTGTCACAGGAACTCCCAGGCACATTACATGCACACAGATATGTCAATTTACAGTCAGTTTTCATGTTTAAGCTTATCTTATTTGTTAAGTTTACGTCTGTTCCAACCCTAACCGACCAACCTGAGGGGAAGAAATAGACAGAAAGAAGAAGGGATTTGCATTGCTTTATTTAGTCTTACAATGTATGTAATATTAGGATCATTTATAAAAAATGCTGAAGAATGTTTACACAAGCATTGCTGTATGTAAAAATGGGTTGTTAATATTCTATAAACAATGTGGACCATACCTTTTGAACTAGAGGCTGTAGTGTGTTGAAATATTTACATAATTTGAGTAATTGCAGTAGATATGCAAATTAAAAAAACCAGTGGGACCTAATCCTCAGTGCTAGTGAAAATCGCAAGTCTCTCACAGTTTATAGTAATTTAAATTGATTTAGTTAGTTACCTCTTTAGCTGCCTCTTCTAAGATGGGTAGATGTTCTGTAGGTTTCTTGTAAAGTTTTTCAGCAAGCACCTCATCAAAACTAGAGAGATCTTCTATGTTTATTTCAACCCAATAATTACTCAAGTTGTAGTTCCGTTTTAGAGCATCCCTGTAAGAAAAACATATAAATTAAATAACCACTTATTATATGTTATTGTAGTTATAGCAGCTGACAGAATATTTTTATTGAGGGGTGATGCAAGTCAAGTGCTTACACTTAGCCTTACCAAGTCAAGTTAAAATTAGACTTGTCCATTCAATGTACTGGAATAAAGATCAGGTTTTTTTAGGTTTAGATTCCAGATACCAATGCTAAGTCCAAAGGACCAAATTTATTACCCAAATTGTTTGTAACAATTTGATTGATGCAAATTAGGCTAATAAATCCTAATTTGCATCAATCAAATTGTTATTAGGAATTAAATCTAATTTTGCTATGATCTCAAAAAATATCTATAAAGTTCTTAATTGCCAGTCATATTGGGGCTAATACAGGTAAGGTTTAGGTGTGTTTTGCCTCGCCAACAAGAGAAGGGTAAAGTAAACTTAGAGATACATTGCATTCTCCCATCCATGAGTGAACTTCAACGAGTTGCGACTAAAACTCAAATTTCAACAGCATCTTGAGTTATTATTTTGAAGATAAATTATGGTAACAAATATTAATAAATTTACGTAAATGAAAGGATTTTTAATTGATTTTAATAAAATAAATGTAGATTAAATAATATTACTGATACCTGTATTTGTAATCAAAGTTTCCTGTGTGGAACTGTCTAATAAATTCTTTGAATTTCTTTTTCACCGCTTGTAGGTTAACTTGATCTTGTGACTCATTTTCCTCTACGCCAAAATTGTCTGAGAAGAATACCCCGGGATCATCGAAGCCTTCCATTTTTGATGGGGTTTATTTCAGACAAACGATAATCAGAATCAGAAAACAAACAAAGGAACCGTGCCGGGTACGGTCCGGTGTAATGGCGTGTTTACTACTTTTACGCGCGTAAATTTCTTGACATGACAAGTTAAGTGACAAAAAGTCTGACATTGACATTAATGATTGTCGAAGGTTCCTACTTCCTCTAAATGCTTTTACGAAATATTTAAATAATACAATATTATTATGAAGCAAATTGTTTGGTAATGAGTTAGTTTAAGTATGCTATTCTTAAGTAACACAGAGGTTAGGATTCTGAACTACACATGTTATAACTGATCGCTGATCGATCAGTACCGGCGAGCCGCGAGTAAAACCGTCAGTTTAACGACTACGACTCATACGTCGATTACCCGCTTTAAAGTGAAGTGAAATATCCGAACAGAAAAGTTACATTTTGGCTCCAAATTCAAAACTTTCTCGTTTCGATCGTTGCCATGACAATATAGACATTGTTTGTTTTGTTGCGAAAATCAGAGGCGGAAATTTTGATTTGTTGCATTTTCACGAAATATAAATAAATACAAATTATAATGTATATAATATAATTGTATAGTTTTAATGGTAAAGTGTACATGAAACTACGGTGATAATGGGTGATGTTAGTAACTGTAAGATTACTACCATACGGTGTTGATGATGACCACCCTAAATCATCATCAACACCGTAAATAATTTATTAGATTAGCAACAATAACCATCTAGGATTAAGAATCAGGACCTCTCACAGTAGGCATAGAGTTAGGCCATTCCGTTACCTACGGGGTATACGGTAGGTATACCACGTAGGTACGTACATTGCAGGTATTATCGCTTTCATTCATACAGGAAAATCTGTACTTTACTAAAGTTTTAAATGATGTTTTAGAAAGATGATAGTATTGATACTCGCTTGGAGTTTATGAGCGAATATATACTTAAATCACTGAAGCTGAAAATCGATAAGTGGGCTAAATTCATCACTGGAGATGAAAGGGTAAGTATAATCTTTATTTAATTCTTATAATAACATCTTTTTTGGTAGAACTGGATTTGTCTCTGCTGTGTTTGTGTGTGTGGGTGTGGGTGTGGTGTATGTGTGTGTGTGCGCGCATGTACGTGCGCGTGTGTGTGCCCGTGTGCGCGTGCGTGTGAGTGTGCGCGCACTTGCGTGCGTGTGAGTGTGTGCGTGTGTGCGTAAGTGCGCGCGTGCGCGCGCGCTCGCGTGTGTGTGTGTGTCTGGCTGGTCAATTCCTTTGTGATCTTTGTTCCTTGTGTTTTTTTTCAATGTCCAGGGGTATTTCTGTTAATGCTGGTTTTAATGTAGTGTAGAAGATTGTTCTATGTGATGTCAAGTCAAAATAAATTATATGGGTTATCATATCAGTTCCAAATATTGTTTCCTACAAAATAGTTCTGTATAAAACTTTTGTTTCAGCATGTTCTGTACAGATATTTTGATATGCCTAAATATGACATATTAGTGTTTCGAATGAACACTGCAGGCTTACTTACTTGTGCTACTGCCTTTCCCGCATTAACCAGAGGCAAGATGGTGTACTTTCTCAGGACCATTGATGATAAGATTACACAGGCTAATTTCCGCCAGGTAAATTCAGTGTACAATATTTATTGATGTTAAAAATAAATGTTATACATTTCCTGCCATGGAAACAGTGTTTTTAACAAGCTTGTGGAAAATTGGTTCTTCCATGTGTTTTATTGGCAAATATGAATTTTATTTTGTTTTCAGGCTGTATCTATTGGTGAAATGTCTGGTAACGTGCTGATGGATCTCAGTGTGATGGCAGATGAAGTTATAGGACCTCTGCTTTGCAATCCTGAAAATCAAAAAGGATGGCCCAAGATTGTGCAAAATGATATGAAGAGGCATGTGAATGAGCTTAGGAATCTAATGCACCAGGTTTGGTTTTTGTTCTTCATAAAAATGTTGAGCATTAATTTATATAAAATTTTAATGTAGTCTACATTTAAATGTTACTTGTGATAAAATTTTAGTTCTAATAATAGTGTCCCGTTTTACCCTTTGGGTACGGTACCTTAAAAAAACGTTTTATGCATTATTTTATTTGTAGCTCAAAGGAGAAATGAATAGTCAAGTCATGCTGCCAATGCCGGCTGGAGTAGAAAACATATACCATGCAGAATCTCGATTAAAAGAAAGGTAATACTAATGTTATCTTTTTTAATTAAGTGTGGGAGAGTTCTGGCCTAATATTTAATTTGCTCCAAAAGTAAAAAATAAAGATTTTTTTTTCTTTATTTTTAGTGATGGAGAAGATGTTGACCTTTATTTGAAAACAAACATAGAAGGTGCTATTATAAAATGGACCCAACAAGTTCACGATCTACTTAAAGAAGATTCGTATATCGGTAAGTATACAAAAAAAATTTTCATTTTGGTTTAAATTAAATGTAACAATATAATAATATGAATCAATAGGCTCCCGAACTAGAAAAACTGTGTTTAATGAGCCGGTGGCTTGAAATATATTGTTTCGAATATTATAAATATATACCCGTCCTTTTTTAATAATTACAATGTTGAACAACTTTCTTTATATGCATTTCAGCATTCAAAAGGACAAAGTTTCCGCTGCCCAGTTCTGATATAGAGTTCTACGCACAAAGACTGCGCAACCTTGAGGGTATATACTCGCAGCTTCGCGACCCGCGCGTTAAACGCATGGCACACTACATGGAGGACACGCGGAGCGTTTACTTGAGTTGTTTCAAGTCCATGCTAACTAATGTTGTTGCTGGTGAGTATAAGATATAGATAATACAGTACCTGGGCGACCGAGCTTCGCTCGTTTCATTTTAAATTATACAATAATTCAAATAATTGTAAAGATATGCGTTTTTACAAGAAATACAATGAAATAGGTACTAAACTTCAGCAGCAAAACCGATAGGGTTTTGCTGCTGAAGGACAAAATTTCATCCTAATCATTGGAGCCGTTTCCGACACGAAATATATTTACAAGAATTGTTTATTTAAAGGTATTAGATTCACTGCTAAGTGGGTCCGTGGAGAATCACAAAGAAGTTACTTCAAAGTGGCGAAAGCGTCAATTTAAAAATAATATGAGCATTCAAACGAGCACAGACAGTACAACTTCTTGAGACTACCACATTAATATTATAATAAAAAATGATTTACGAACAAAAAATGCTGCAAATTTTCTAATTTTAATAATTATTTGTATCCAAGAATTCATTTTAAATATTTAAAGCTACTACGTTCGAAAACCGTTAACGGCTATTGCTGTAATGTAAAGTTTCTTGAAATATAGATTCTTGTAATCTATGTGTATATTATTACTCATAAATATACTTTAAATATGTTAAAATGTTAGGTGTTAGTTTGCCCTAGTTAGTATATTTTAGTTGAACGGAAGCAAAGCTCCAGTGACCGCATGCGGATGTTCGGAGTTGAACGAAGTTTTTTATTTGCAGACTAACTATTCGCGTTATGATTATGAATAAAAAACAATGGTGTTTGCCATTGCTTTTATGGGGTTTTAATGGCAGTTTTATCACCACAACTTATAGGAAAAAATACTCCTAACGTAACAATATAATAATATGAAGCTTATTTTCAACCGACTTCCAGAGGAGGTTTTATCAATTCGGAACTTGTTTTATGTTACCTCAGTTCTTCGTCATTTATGAACCGATTAAAAAATTTTTTTAGTTTGTAAGGATGGTAATAAAGCTTTCAAATGTGATAATAATAAAAAAAGTTCAGTTTTGGCTATAGGCACGCGTAACCTAAACATATCTCTGTATTTTCGTAGCGATAGTCGAGTGCCGCGATATATACGTATACCAAAAGCCTTTGATGTACCACTTTGAGACTTTCGAGGGCACGGATTTTGCGGAAGCGAAGCCCCTTATCAGACCGATGTTCCACTGTATTGGGCTGTTGTGGGGCAACTCCAGATATTACTGTAATGTGGAGAAGTTAATCCGTGAGTTTTAGATAGTAATAGTTGATTATATAACGATTTTGTGTGAAGGTATCATTATAATCATTGTAATCCTTTAGAATAGGAAGCTGTTGCGCGTTGCGCCTTAGACCTATATTTTATTTTTACCCCGACGTCGGGTGTAATAATACTCATTTAATTCGATCAGAAGCATACTAGTGCAATAAACCGAATGCCAACAGTATTACAAAGGAATAAAAGTTTACTGTTAATTATATTGTTTGACAGCGCTTCTCCGTGAAGTTTGCAACCTAGTGATACAACAATGCACCAACTCTGCCGATCCGGCTTCCATATTCCAAGGAGACGCCGATGAACAACTGTTAAAGATTAAGAAGGCTGTCAACATCTTGAATCATTTTATGTAAGATATCTGCTGACACATGCTTTGCTCACACACGCATATAACGACTTACTTAATGCAGTCACAAAAGGGGAACATTGAAATATTAAAAATATTGGAATGTCCTAGAACCAAACGTTCGAAGAAAAATGATCGTAATGATCCGACTTGGGCTCCCGTAGGTAAAGCCTCTTTGATCTTGCTTGTCGATAGTCGATAGGCGGTCACTGTAGTGATAACATAATTACTGTTAGCTGAATTATTCGTGGTAAGACAATCCTACGATAGTGAAGCTCACGAGGTCAAGAGTGGCCTATTGAGTTTCTTTTTAATTGAGGCTTACTATTTGGGGAAAAAGCGTGATTTTATTTATATATTTAATTTATATTCTAGAGAAACCTACGAACTGAATCGCGACAAAGTCCACACATTCTTCCCCCCGGGCGTGTTGCCAGTTCGGTGGTCGTTTGACTTCGACCGCGTGTTCATGAGGTTCAATATATTTATGAAACGGCTGAAGATGATCAACGAAATCTTAGAAGCAACAGTTGAAATTCTTAAACTCGAGAAAGTAGAGTTTTGCGGGCTTAGAGGAAAAACTCTGAGCACTGAGTGCATGAAGGTATGGAATTATTGAACGATTTCATGTTAAGAGTATTTTTATTTTTAGTGGTGAAATATAATGTAGCGACGTATCGCTCGGTCGAAGCTGTGCTTCTGCATTATCAGTGCCAGTTGCAATTTTTACAGTAGGGTAAATTACTGTACAATTTATCTACATTACCTATGGATTTCATGTATCCTAAGGGAGAATATCACAGTTCTTACTTTCCAGGTGTTAGAAGAATACACATTGATATACCAAAACCTGGGCAATATCACGTATGATCCGGCCGATCCGGAAGACAACTCTTTTCTGCCGGACTATGCCAAACACATGGGCGTGCTGGAAGATGTCGACCGGAGGCTGGCGTCTTTATTCACACAAGGACTGGACGAGTGCCATAACTTGGAACATTTCTTCAAGGTACTGCTTGTTTCGCTGGAAATAACATGACGTGGGATATTGGGCTGGAAACTGAGTGTTGGTTGAACAGTGTCAACCAAGTCAGTGTGGGCGGAGAACTGAAGATCGGGTACAGGCGGTTACAAGGATACGCCTAAGTTTACCAGCGAACAAAACAAAACAGTGGGCTGATTTTTTGTCGCACTCTTTTTGGCGTAACCTGATTATGCAAAATATAACTAAATATGTTTGTTGGTAACATAGGCAATGTGCATGTAAGTGGAAGCTAGCGTTTTATTATCATCTGGTACAATACAATTTTTCTCTCATTTTAGTTCTTCCAAATAATTGGTGATTTGTTCCATCGTCCCATCATAAAGAATGAATTAAAACTCAAATTGCATCGGCTGCTCGACATGATGCACTCCAATTTGGATGCAGTCAAGGAGATATTTGATGAAGAAATGTCTGTAAGTAAAATTATGCCGATAATTGAGTTAGGGCAATAAATTAACACCAAAACTAAATAAGTAAACGAGCCTGGATTAAAAAAAATGTCGGTACAGGAAATAGTTATTGTACATAGTTTTTTTGGTAAGTAATACAACACAGAATTGATTACAGAAATTAACCAAAGGGCCAGAAAGGCCTATGGTTGACCCATACCTCCCCCCGGTCGCTGGCATGCTCTGGTGGATACATAAACTTAGAAGGAGAATTCAAGCGCCTATGGAGGACTTCATCATGTTTGAAGACCCGTGAGTCAAATCACTATCACTCATCGAACACATGTCATTCAATTAGAGATCAAACCACTACAACGAACCATTATGTTCAGGAAAAAAATCCACGTCCATCCCCGTCTCGGGTGATGGACGCAGCAGGATGGATACGACTCGGTGTAAAATCCAAATCTTATACTAAGTCGCATTACTATTGTCATGGGCGGGAGGGGTTACTTACCACCAGGTGGGCCCTCAGCTCGTTCCGTGACTTAAACACATAAAAAAAAAAAAATGCTTAATGTACATGTGTGTGTGCTGTCTTAACGCTTGTGTATGCTTGTTTGCTATTTATTAGTGCAACTGTTCTTGGCGTTCCTTTTCCGGGCACGTTACCGGGCTTCTATTTTCGCATTTAATAATATGCACGTTTTGAACATATTTTAATATGCTGAGTTCAGTTAAAGGCTGTTGTCGTTGAAGTCCCTTCTGACCATTGTTATTTCCTCCCAGTATAATAGAAACCGAATACGCGCTATACATGAAACAGAAGCACAACGAAATGTTGGGCTACCTGAACGTACTCGAAGACAGACAGTTCAAACAGTGGTGCGTCACCGTGCCCAATATATGCAAAGTGCATCTAGCGAAGAATCTCATATACAGAGATCCACCGTTTGTGAGGAATAACTTCAGCCCTGAGGTTTGTCTTTTTTTTGTGGCACCTGGCGGCTTGTATTGCAACCGACTACAAATAGGTTCTCAATTCGGCTGTGAATAGTTTTTTGTTTGTACGTGATTTATTCTTCAATTTTCGACCGATTATGATGATTTTACTGAATAGTAGCTGATCTGACAGATGTTTTTTTTGTATTGATTCACTATTTGACAATCTGCTGTCAAGCGACGCAGTGGCAAAAATTTTATACAACTTTGTTTTTCCCGATTTCCGACATTTCCCGTGAATTTTCCAAAGAAACACAGTTATATAAAAACCTTGTCCTGATTATTACGAAAATAATCAGAATATCAAAATATAAATCAGTCAAATCAGTCAAATCGGTCCAGCCGTTTTCAGTTTTAGTAAGACTAACGAACAGCAATTAATTTTATATATTGTATATAGATAAAACTTCAACTAAAGTGTTTTTAAATATCTAAAAGTCGGTTTATTATATTTTTAAATCAACAATTGATATGAATACTAACAAAAATACATATTTACAATATTTGCAGCTTGTGATGTTGCTGCGTGAAATACGTTATATGAAATATTTAGATAAACAAGGTATACCCCCAGATGGATTGGAACTTTATGCTCGGAATGAAAAACTACAGGTAAGTTGCCTAATTATAACAAATAGGATAAACACTGATTATCCGCATAAAATTGGATGATTTAAAAACCAATATGATTTATTATAAATATTTATTGAAATTCATTTATCGCATCTTTTACAGTACGACATGAATCGCCTGAACCGAGCCATTTCGTGGTACAACGCTATTCGCGAAGGCAGCCACGAGACAGAAGTGGCACTCATTGAGAAGGAAATTTCAGCTATTGATACGCTATTAGGCCGAGGTGTTGAGGAACTTACTTGGAACGATGATTGTAAGTTCAATTGCCCTAGGATTAAATGATTCAAACTTATTCGCGTAATTAAAACTCGCCTTTGTGTGCCGATGGCGTGACCTGCGCAACATGACGGCCGATATAGTTTGCCACTGGACAACTAGATGGCCATAGTGCTGCAAAAACGAAATAATCTTGCATCGCGCTGACGAAAACGCGCGGCGTTGAATGAGTACCGCTCGCTGCGCTACAGAATTCATACTTACCTGGCACAGGGGACACCGTGATCAAGAAGGCGGTTCCCCCAGAGCGAGGCCTGTCCATTGCACTGCGGACGGGTTGACCTCTGCGATTATCCCTAATGTGGATAACTCGGGTGCGTTATTTTTGGTAGTGGGGACTGCGTACGCGCTGTCCCCCCAGTAATATTACACACAGTTTAATTTAATCTCAACAGACTTTCAGAGGGGGTAATTAATTCGGGTGTCTCTTTTTCAACATAGTGCCTCAGTCCTCCGATATTTATCAACTGCTTTGCAAAATTATTTTTTCATTTTCATATTTCTATCAAAATCGGTTTAATAGTTTGGTTGGTTTTTAAATCAAAATAACATAGCTTTAGACATTTAATGGGGAAAATGGATAATCCCAATTGTGATGTGTGTGGCACCAGGGAAGATGTCTATCACTTTTTAGTGGAATGTGCCCGGACCAGGTTGTTGAGGGACACCATTTTTAAAATGTTGAAAGTGAGCCAGCTTGATGTGGGCCTATTCCAGAGTGTGCTAGCTGCACAGACATCTGATGCAGCTATCATACTTTATAGGTCTACATTAAAGCTGGTCCAGGGCGCATAGAAGGATAAATGGAGTGACCGATGGGACTGACATAGTCTTATGAAAGACCAAAGTCCCTTAAAAAAAAAATAGAAATAAAAAAAAAAAAAAAAAAATCAAAATAACTGCAAAACATATGTTATCCAATTAAACGTAATTGCCTGTTTTGATTTCTTGTGATTTTTCTTCTTCGCCCGTTGTATACCGGTTTGGATATTTCTTTTCAAAAATTTTAGGGGATGACTAAGGGTGAGAAATAAGGGATTAAAGTAGACCGAAGTCGGTATCAACCATTTGTCAGTTTAAAGATAAAAAAATCAGTAAAAAAAATATCCGCGGCTTTCGTTTCCAATCATTAAACTTTGATTGGATTGGATTGGTCAATGTATATTTTAGAATCAGTCAGAATGTCTGCATGGGATCTATGGTATGGGACCCAAAGGCTACAGCTTCCTGTAGCCTTTGGGTCCCATACCATCCTCTAATGATCCTAATGCACGGACTCAAGCCAACTAGCATGGAACAAGAGTGAAATGGGCTTTAAACTACTAATCATTATCGGTGTAAATTTTAGTAAAACCCTAAAAAAATTACCTTCCTATATCGGAGATTTTTATTGACAGTCACTGATTGGATGGCTGAAGTTTATGCAGCAATCAACACTCTCCAAGAGAGAGTCCTCACAGCACAGAACAACGTGAAGCGTGGATTAAGTAACATCGGCTTATGGGGCGACATACCTCTACATAACCGCAAAGAAAACCCAGACAAGATGGAATTGTTGGCCGTTGCTGAACGCCATCCCAGATTTGTAAAAAGGTACATTCAACACTTAAATTATTCGTCTAGAATATTTTAACAATGGAAGGACCAATCAAATAGCCCATTGTTTACTTCAAATTTCAAATACAATACAATATATTACCTTATTTATCAAATACAATATATAACCTTTTATTGGAAAGCTCCGTGGCTTAGTTGGTTACTACCAAGCAAGCCGGGGCACACTTTATGTGGTGGCATGAAGTTTGTTCTCGGGTCTTGGGTGTTTGTCTTGTGTTTCTGTGTTTGTCCATGGCATCTGCGACACAGGGAATCCTAGTGCAGAAGTATGTGTTAACGTTGTTGTTGTTGTTGTTATTATTTTGCATTAGTTTGTGGAAGTCTAGGTCGCGAATTTGCAAATTTTCACTAGGATTCCCTGTGTCGCAGGTGGCATGCTTAATACAAATACAAGATAATCGCCTAAGACCCGACCAATCTGTATTGCCAGTTGGTAAAAGGTATTAAATATTATCCACCATCACGTCGCCATCGCTCCTTTAGAATCGCTATTGAGAGGTCTTAACATTTTTTGGGGTATTCTATTCCTAGATATAAAAATCTACATTCAAAACTGTAGAGTCCCTGTGAGTGAGGGAACTTAAGCAATTCATTTGGGAAATTAAGCTTAAAAGAACAAATACTACTGATACACTTTGATCTGAGCCAAAGACCTGAGAGCTGACTGTTATTACTACTCGACTCCGCACGAAGATACTAATTAGCGTGTCTTATAATATAGTCAGTAAAATACATAGTCATTTTTTATTGTATTGGTATCATTTATTTAGTATCTAACTGTGAGTGAAGGCATACCATTAAGGGTTCTTATAAATACCTTATTATACTTTTCGTTATATTTGTAGCTGCTAAAATGTATAGCTGATCTTCATTTACAGGCGTGCCAAGATTCTTGAAAGTCACGAGGAATTCCAAAATATCCTCAAAAATAATTACAATTTGTTCTTCAATATTCAGGAGGATGTTGAGGTAATCCATAATCCATTTCTAAATAAAGTCATCTAAGATAATTTTAATAAAAAAAATCTGATGGAAGTATGCCGGTTAAATCACGGGCCGATGACGGGCGTAACGGCATACAGCTAAAGTTTTGTCATTGACATTGATTGGGTAGGACCTAAGTCGCATTGCTGTTGTTATGAGTTGAGGTAACCGCTTAACATCAGCTCCTTCCGTCACACTTATAGCGTAAAACTAGATGAGGATCTAAGCTGTATTGCTACTGTTACTAGTTACATAAAAGCCTCTAGAATACTACAACTACAATTCATAATAAGCGATTTATTGTAATATTTACCCTATAATATGTACCCTACAATACAATATGTACATAGATTATCTCCATACACAACAACCCCAACGGAAGGAGGGGTGTTATAAGTTTGTGTATCTGTTTGGCTGTGGTATCGTAGCTCCCGAACGAATGGACCTATTCTGATGCCGTTTATATGTTTTTTTAGCATAGCGTTTATATAGCATACCTGTATCAGTAGAACAAAGTTTTATTTGTAATTATTTTGAGAAATAACTAATACCGAAAATTTAAATCAGTCATGTAACAGGTATTTACGAAAGTTCACAAATATTTTTTCTATAGTCCGAAGAAGAGGAAGAAGAATTAGAAGAGGTTGACGAATCAACGCTAGATGAAGGCGAAAAAGCGACGCGTGCTGCCAAACTCCAGCAAATCTTGGACCGAAGAGAAGAGAGGAGAATTATCAAGGAAGAGCGGGACCGGGAGAAGGCTGAAATAGCTCAGATTAAATTCGAGAGGAGAGAGGCTAGACGCATCAAGAGAGAAGCTAAGCTTGCTGAGAAGGCAGAGAGACAGACAAGAAGAGATGCTGGTATGTACAGATAATTATTAGCGTAATAAATATGGTGGGAATGGAATAATAGGTATATAAAGTGGTGCCGAAACGTAACCACTCGCAGTTACAGTTAGAATTTTCTTAAGGAAATCCTTCATAAAAATGAGTTTACAGGACTGAAGTGACTAATGAGTAAGCCTGTAATATGCCGATAAATACCAATTAAACCAATATGTTAGTCCTCAAGTGGAAACTGTAGGCAAACGCATTGTGGGGCGCCCCTCCGCCGAAGCGGAGTGACAGCTTAAACAAGATGAGTACACAATATTGATGTGGACAACCGGATAGATTCCTATCTATCTATTTGCGGTTCCTGGGGGAAGCCCAATAACAGTGAACTACTGGAACCTAACCGCGTTACTTTACTTGTTTCTTTCTTTGTTTGTTTGTAGGTGAGGACGTTGATTCACCGGCAGAGGAAGAAGAAGTAGTAGATGACCCGGAAGAGCTCGCGGATATAGAAGCCGAACGCATCGAGATGGAAGAGGAAGCGTTTAGGGCTGCTCGGTGGCCCGCTTACGTCAAATACGTAGACACACTGGTGAGTACTTATGACCTCACGCAAAGGACCACTTAAAATATGACACTGATTTGTGTCAGTAAATAAATGCGCCAACTGGCCCCAAACTAAGCATAGCCTAAACTATGGGAACAAGATGACTGATGAATACTTGTATTTGTAGAGCGGACTGTTTTCACCCAGACACAGAACCAAATCAATGGTAGCCATACAATTTTCTTTTTTATTAATTTTGTGTCCTGCCCTTTACGACAGTCCTGCGAAGTTGCTCAAAGTTAAAATTTAAACAGACGCCCTGAATCAGTGCGTAGATTTAGCTTCATTTCTCTGTTCGGGGTCGGTTTTGGTGCCGGAGTCACTGAGAGTGACGCTGTTTACTTGGTTGATGGTTAAATTGCGTGACTGTATCCTATGCCAGTTTACACGTGTGTAAACTCTTAGCTCGATCTTGGCTTTGAATGAACTTATCCTACTACTATTATAAAGGCGAAAGTTTGTAAGTATGGATGTATGGATGTATGGATGTTTGTTACTCTTTCACGTAAAAACTACTGAATGGATTTGAATGAAACTTTACCACAATATAGTTTATACATCAGAATAACATATAGGCTACAATTTTTGAGGTTTCTATAAAATCTATATATATAAAAGAAAGTCGTGTTTGTTACAACACTTATAACTCGAGAACGGCTGGACCGATTGCCATGGTTTTTGATTTGTTGGATTTGTTTCCGTCCCGAATAGCAGGATAACTATTAAAACATTGGAAAATTAACGAAAAAAATAAAATCAGTTTATCCCCGTATTCTCCACGGGAACGGGAACTATGCGGGTGAAACCGCGGGGCGCAGCTAGTATAACAGTATATTTTATAGGTTTTATAAAGATTCTGAATACGATGCAGATGCACTAAATTTTTGTTGTTATGCTACATAGTTATATGATGTAGGTAAAGAAAGTATAATGTTATCAGGTATCACGTCAAATCATGAAAGCAGTACAAGCAAGCTTGGATTTGTTCGAGAAACAAACAGACTTGGAGAAAGGGCCAAGGGTGGCTTTTTTGGAAATCATTGTGGAATTGCGGGATCCAGGTGATTTACTATTTATGCTTTTAGTTCTCAAATTTTTTTATAGAAAAATGGGGTGATATCGGTAGCAATACGATTTACGACATCGCATAGTAAAATATGTATAGAAGGACCTAAGTTGCATCGCATAGCGCCCGTCACCAGATCCAGTAATTACACTGACATCCACTACATCTATCGGCAACGCAAGCATCGAAATATTTATCGGCAGATATCGGTATGTTGGCAGTACTTCAAGGGACGAACACTGCCCAAAAAAATACTTCTAATGTTACGGTTATTTGTGAATTATATAAATCGCTTGTTTATTTACAGATATATTTTTCTCACCCTCGTTGGACGTTGATGATGAGGGTGGACTGTACGATACTCTTTGTGAAATGATGAAAGATATGTTTCTTCAAGCTACGTTATTCCCTAGGATTGATCCTTTAATACCCATCGCGTCTTATGAAGGTATTCGTTGTCATTGTTGTTTATATTATTACAGTTCCAAAGGTACCCTTTGTTTTACATTACGCAAAAAAATAATTAATTGCTTGCCATAGAGGCATAACTAACGAGCATTTAGGTAATTAAGTATGAATGTCTAACAATGATTGTTTGTAGATGACTTGGAGAATGAAGACGCAATGATAGATTTGTACCATGAGATATTAAAGAGAATCGAAAACAGTATCAACGACGTGGTTCAATATGCTTCAGTAAGTTTATTAAAGCTTCCCCACTATCTTTTTTCTAGAATTAACTCTTTAATTACTGTAATATATTTTTTTCTAGAAATATGAAAAGTACACGCCTCTCTGGTTAGAAGATAGACAAGAAGTGCTGAATGCTTTCCTGAAATACGGCAGAGTCATATCGCCTGAAGAGTTTGACAAATATAAATATGAGAATGGATGCGACCCGCCCGAGATTAAGCCGAAACTTGAACAGTACCAAAAAGAGGTACGTTATGCTCCTGTAGACAGTTTAGTTAGATTTTATTATTGTTTTCATAATTTAAGTTCACACCAAATTGTCAAATTATCATTCACGTTGGAAGAAACATGAGTTAAATTCGGTTCAGCATTATTTTGTATGTTTTCTTACTTTATTGTTTATCTTATTGTATAGGTGGATAAGTACAACTCAATGTACAATGAAGTAGCGGCGTTGCCTGCTAGCTATCTTTGCAACGGATGGCTCAAGATGGACTTGAAACGGCTCAACCAGGCTATAATGAATATAATCTGCAAATGGAGTAACCTCTACAAGCAGAATCTGAAGGATCATGTACAAACCAGGTAATCTTCATCAACGACTTGTTTCTTTTTCTAGCACTATACTATAATATTTACACCAGTGTCTGCGTTGCCCCTCTTATACCCCATTCCAAAAGAATGACTTTAAAGTTTTACTATAGTTTTTCAAATGTCACGGAAACTCTAAATTCAAAGCTTCTGATTGGCTAAATGAGTTAAAATGAGCTAAATTCAGCTTGGCCAAAATGAGTAGAAGGCTGCGCTCTAGACTCGGTAACTTTGAATGGCCTCACATATCAGTTGACCAGTAGCTCTGCCTTCTGCATTGTAGGTCGTGGGTTCGATTCTCACCTAGGACAAGCATTTTTATTGCTTGTTGCTTGTTTTTTGTTATGTCTGGTTGTTAAGGGCGCTCCGAGCCTACGCCGCTGAGCAGTTTTAGGTATTAGACTATCTCAAGCAAAGTGATGTAAGTTCGGTATCTTCAAAAATATTCGCACACTACGCGTCAGTATAACAGGCATACCAACCTTCAGCTCCAACTTGTGGGATGGCACCCCCGATGGCTCTAGCGAATTTAAAAACTCGCGCATTTTATGTGGATAATGATGAGAAGTATAAACCTGTAGTGCCTACATTATTTTATGTATCATCAATAGTTTTCACAGCGCACGCCAAGTAATGACTTTTATCGGCATATTTTTGATACCTTTGGTAGCCCACAATATTGAAATATAGGTACGGAAAGCAAATAAAAAAAAATGAGTTTTAACTGGAAATTAATATTTCATCATATAAAAAGTGTTTATTTTCTTGTTAGTCTTGACGTACTCGAGAAGTTTATTGCGTACGCGTCAAAAGAACTATCTGTAGAGTTGGGAGAAGACGACTACGAAGGCCTGCTGCAAGTGATGCGAGTACTGAACGAAGTCAAAGCAAAGCAGGACGCTGGCACCGACCAAATGTTCGAACCCCTCAGAGATATCATTGACGTGCTCAAGGAATACGGCGTCGATTTCCCCGAAGAGACTTTTGAACAGGTACAACAGTAACTTACAACAATAGTAACATTTTACAATAGTAACTTTTTACAACAGTAACTTTACTATAGTAACTTTTTACAATAGTAACTTATAACATTAGTGGTACACCCCGAATGAACTTCAATGAACGTCTGAAGATGACTCCAAAATATGGATATTTTATAGTCTTCATCTTCAGAGGTCTATTTCAATAGGTACCTATAGCCGAATATGTTTAATATCTAAATTGAATAATGAGCGCAAAAATCTGAAATGACATTAAATGTAAATTATATTGTATTACAAGAAATTTAATAATTTTTTTTTTTACTGGCTTTCTTACACTACCCACTAAATTTGGAAACATTTCAAACGTCCAAGTTCCCAGACTTTTCCGTTTAGTTCTGACATAAGTGTCAATTTTCATGCCAAATTTCAGTGTCGAATTAAACAAATCGATACAAATTAATATAAAAATTCCTTTGAAATGGTGAAGCAAAGATTTATACGCCTCTAAAAATATTTATGTTATTTAATCAGCTACATTACAGTAGTTGAATAAATTACATAAATATTTTTTCCTCCATTTGGAGCCCGTATCTTAAGAACCAACCTAACGATTTGTTTCGAAAATCATCATCTAAATGGTTATATGCAATTGTTTTTACGCCTATATTTGGATAGCTGCCTTCAAAGGATCATCAATATTCAGTTCATACTATGGTAAGCAATATAAAATTTAATACTTATACAGGGTTATTTATATATTTACATCGATAGAAATAAATAAAATTGGGAGTGTTAATTTGTAATGTCAAAAAACAGCCTTTAACTAAATGCAATTTGAAAATATACCTATACGATACATGTACATTAACAAAAATTATAATTTTTAAAATTCTGTCTGCTGTTTGTTCCGGTTAATCTCCGAAAGTCCTGTTAAAATCAGTCCACCTGGGACCGATTTTGACGGGACTTTTACTGGAAGATAGCTGATGTTATAAACTAGGTTACTTTTAAAAAAACAACGAATTAGTGTATATGCGCACAAAAAAAAACCACGCGGTTGTAGTCACAGGGAACAGCTAGTTAAATAAAATGTTAAATGATACGTCGTATTAATAGTTTATCTAAGCCCTAGTAGTTTTGGTGTAATTTAGAAAGAAACATTTTAACTTCCTTATTGTTTTATTGGTTAGAGCGATTACTTCCAATTTCTCATTAATAAATAAATATTCAAGGATGGTTCACCCAGCGCATTATGACCTTCATTATGTTAATCACTGGCCCATTGTGTGCGGAATTTTAAATACTGGTGTGACCGTTAGAAATTAGCATTTGTACTTAACAAGTGTTTCCTTTGTCAGCTGGAAGTTCTGCCCGAGAAGTGGAGAAACCTCGTGAAGCAAGCCACGGTGATGAAGAACAATATAGCGCCGCTGCAAGCCGCACAAGCCGCGCTCATAGCCAAGCGAGTCACGCTCATCAACCTGCGTCTCACTATGTATCGCGAACAGTTCAAGCTGAAGGATGTAAGCAAGTATACTCTACTAGTTGCGTCCCGCGGTGTTACTCGCGGTTAAAAAGTCAACTTTAGAAGATGAAAAAACAGTGACAGAATTGTGACAGACTGAAGGCATGAAGACAGAAAAACTTTAGCATTTAAAGAACGTAAAGGAAAGCATCTTGAGTAAACCACGTAGTGCTAGCATAAAAATAATCTAAACATCTGCCACTAAGCACGTAACCGGCAGCTAAAAATCATATACATGTTATTTTTTTTTTCAGATGTTCCTTGTCGCTTGCAGAGAACCTTACAGGCAAATCGACAAAGTACACATAGAACTAGTGGGCTTTGAAGATATCGTTGACAGTTTGAAGAAGTCTTGTAGTCTCTTTGATATACAGCCCCCAGACGAGAAGAACTTGAAGCAGTGTCGACGTGAATTGAAACTCATCAAGGTGGGACAAGGGTCAAAATGTGTTGTGATCAATTTCAATTTTGTGTTCTATATGTGTAACTTGGGACATGATTTATTTGATTCTAACTATGTTGTAACTGTTTTATCTACAGCAACTTTGGGACTACTACTCTCTCGTGATGGGAACCATAGAGTTCTGGAAGAAATCACCTTGGAAGAAGATCGACGCCGATGGCATGGACCAGGAGTGCAAGCGGTTCACAAAAGATCTTCGACAGTTAGACAAGGATATGAGAGTATGGTATGATGCAAAATCATAAAATCTTTAACTTTATTGCAAAGCAATGTTTCGTAAATCTACTTCTAGTTATTTTCCGATTATAGGGAACCATACCTCGCCATTGAAGGAATTATAAAGAACTTGATGACGTCACTGCGAGCCGTGACTGATTTGCAGAATCCGGCCATCAAGGATAGACACTGGATCGAACTGATGATGGCAACAAAGGTTAATAAAACTAAAAATGTGTTCAAAATATTTTCCAAATGTATATCACTTGATTTTCAGCACATTCTATATTTTGTACTTTAGTATTTATATTTATTAACCATGTATAATATGTAATTTTGTTTTCATTTAGAAATCACTTCACGATCAACTCACATCCATCGAATCAAATCGTTACCGACCAACTATCACACTGTCGGCCACCAGTCGAGTTTCCTTAGAGGAAATATTAGAGGACTTCAAATCATTAGAAAACTTAGCTTCCACTATAGGCTTCCCAATTGAATCCAGTGACAATCGCAGTGAAATGGAGACAGAGTACCAATATCTTCAGTTGCACGACTATAGAAGACTGAAGTTCCAACAATGCCACAATGAAAGCAATTTAAGAAAGTTAAATAGATCCTACTCAATGCAAGAGATGAAACTTAAAGGCTTGGAGATAACGCAGATGAAGGGAAAAACGGCGCATTCGAAGTTCTCTGATTATTCTTTGTTGTTGTCAGAGTACATACTTTAGATTATTGCACAATACTTTATATATTGTAAATAGACATGTATATTGTATAGGTAAGTACAAAAGTTTAGCCAGCAGTCGCTATAACATCCATGCATATTTTATTCTCACGTTACTTTGTGCCGTAACTACTTCATTTTTGACGTAATTGTACATATAAGACAAGAGGTAGGCCTAAGAAAAGATGGATGGATTGTGTGAAAGATGATATGCGTAAGAAAGGAGTGAGTACTAAGATGACTGACAGAGGGAAATGGAAGAAAAATGCATGTTGTGCCGACCCAACTTAGTGTGGGATAAGGGCAGGAAGAAGTACATCACTGTAGCGGTTTGTAGTGATTGCGTTGCGGGCAGCGATGATGATAGCCGAAAGCGTAGGTCCAGGCCTTCACAGCGCGGACAGGAAGTGTTGCAATGACGATTAAGCTTTAAAGCTGAGAGCGCAGCTAAGCCTAGCTCGAGGCCATCATAGCGCCGACAGCAACGCAATCATTGCGGGCCACGGCTTTTGTTAATTTTTTTTATTGGGCAGTGATGCTTATACTGCCTACGCCCGTACAGCCAAACTGAATAAAATCTTTTTGAACCTATTATTGAAACAAAAATCGACAATAATGAGTTTTTAAATGAAATTGCTGGTGGTTACAACTCACCAGCAATTAAATTCCATGTAACTTTGCTGGCGCCTATTCGAGAAGCGCGGAAAGGTCGACTTTGTTAAAAAAAAAGGTTGTCAAAATAATGATTACATTAGAAACATTTTTGAGTTAATGAAATTATTCTAACTTGCATATTGATATGTTCAAGGTTAAGTTCAACATTACGGACGACACAACGCTTGCTGATTTATTGGCTTTGAATCTGCACAAGTATGAAGAGGAGGTGAAAACGATCGTCGACAAATCTGTCAAGGAGTCCGCAATGGAGAAGACACTCAAGTGCGTACATTACAATTACCCATTGCGTATCGTTTTAAGTTTAAATTCTAATATTTTGTTACGTTTAGGGAGTTGGAAGTTACTTGGGCTATTATGGAGTTCGACTATTCACCGCATGACAGAACTGGCATTAAGTTGCCAAAGGCTAGTGAGGAACTCGTGGAAACCTTAGAAGACAACCAGGTACTGATTACATAAAATGAAGCATTTTAAATTTATAGCCAATTGCGATTCAGACTTAGACGCCAAGTTTTGAATTTGTAGATATTTCTGAAGATATCTATCATAATAACATATCTGTGAAAACTTCAGCCCGCTACGGCTTATGATTTAATAGATCTTTGAAGTTAAATCACACCGACAAACAGACCTCGTTTCCCCAAAAATAGGGTTTCTCTTTCCGTTTGCGCAACCATTAATATGTATCTAATATTTCAGAACCAAGTTCAAAACATGATGTCTTCCAAATTCATCGGATTCTATGAGACTGAAGTGACCGTGTGGCAGAAGAAACTCGGCACAGCAGACGCTGTAATCGCGATATGGTTTGAAGTGCAACGCAAATGGCAATATTTAGAAAGCATTTTCGTGGGATCTGACGATATCAGAGCCCAGCTGCCTGAAGACTCCAAGAGATTTGACATGATCGACAAGACCTTTAAGGTATACATCGTATTCGTACCGTGTAGGTACCGTGTAATAAGCCATAATAGCTAATCTTCCATAGGAATTTTGGCTATTATGGTTTATGTCTCCTGTCATGTTTGCAATGCCACGTGTATATTTCCGACCAACATACATATAATCATTTCTATATTATATACAAACTACCCGTGCGAAGCCGGGGTGAGTTGCTAGTACTACATATAAACCTTCCTCTTGTATCACTCTATCTATTGCTGAAAACTGCATTAAAAAAATAGTTTATAAGGAGGATTTATAGATTATATAAACTAAAAACAAGAAGAGTGAGGTGGTGATAAACACTTATAGAAGGTTTTCGAAATTTGGTATCGTATAGTTGTCGTAAATAACATTTAGTATAAAATAAAATAGTTTATAATAAAACGTTTAGTAGACAAACATATTGCGATGAAATCTGTTGACGCTTTAATATAATTGTTACCACTGCAAAATTGTATGCTATAAATATCTCAATGATTTTAGGAATTACTTAAAGACATCGCAGCTACCCCTAATGTCGTTATAGCAACAAATAAACCAGGACTTTTGGACAAACTGGAGGAACTGATGAGGGCGCTCAATCTTTGCGAGAAAGCGCTCAACGATTACTTGGAGACCAAGCGACTTGCATACCCTCGCTTCTATTTCGTGTCTTCGGCTGATTTGCTGGGTAAGTACTTTGTGGTAACGGTTTACAGATTATTACAGTCTTTTCACTAAAGAATTTGGTTGAGGTGCGGTCTTTGATAACACAGGGTGAGACAGCAGCGGGTCATTAAGCGGCGCATTAAATCTTCGTAGTCAGAGCCTATTAGACAGGAGTTGTGTAAAATTCAAAGTTTGTTTTTATTATTTTGTATCGCATAGCGAAATCCAACTAACTAGTCCAGTCTTCTAAAAACGAAGTAATTTGTTACTTCCAGATATCTTATCAAATGGCAACAACCCGCCTGCCGTTGGCCGCCACCTCACCAAGCTGTACGATAATCTCGCCAAGCTCGTGTTCCCGAAGTCGGGTAGCAAACACGCCTTCGAGATGATATCCAAGGAGAACGAAGAACACGTGCCGTTTAAAGCACCGTGTTGTGACTGTTCCGGCAAGGTAAACCTAATCCTAACTATAATCTATACTTATAAGAAAACTTTAACAGGTACGATTCTGTACATTGAAGATATTTAGAATTTTTTTTTGGATGGTACTCCATAATTGATCCTGAAGCCAAAAATACTTTTTGAGTTTTCGTCTGTCTGTCTGTATTTTGGCTGCGCGTCACACCGAAACTGCTGGATGAATTCAAATGAAACTTAGCATGATTTGAGTTTATACTAGGATACGATAGGTCTGTTATCAAAGTCAGACCACTCCAAAGAAGTCAGATTTTTCTTCTACAAATATTACTCGATTTTTTCTGTTTTTAGGATTTTGTTAGGTGGCAGGCTTTTTTTTGTCATAAATATTTAGTAAACTGTCTTCTATAAATATTACTTGACTTTTCGGTATTTTTAGGATTATGTTAGGCTATAGCATAAGTGTAGGGGTTTTTCGTTGTAAATAATTAGCCTTACTTGTTAGGTAGTGTTCAATTTTCTTTTAATAAGTTGTAGTTACCATTGTTTGCGTTGAATTAGTAGTAAGCACATAAGTCGGTTTTACTTTTTTTGTTATAAATAAGCTTTATTCCTTAATAACTTTTCTATAAGCTGTTAAAAAAAAGAAAAAAAGAAAATGGCAAACATTGTTTTTGTGTTTTTTATTCTTAAGAATAGTTATTATGCAGGGATGATAATCGCAAACGAAGTCGCGGCTACAGCTAGTTATATATAAAACTTATTGTATAGGTGGAGTTATGGCTGAACCGAGTGACCGATTGCATGCGGTACACATTACGCGACATATTCGAACACAGTGTCAAATCGTACGAAGACAAGCCTCGAGAGGAATGGGTATTCGACTGGCCGGCGCAGCCTGCGCTTGTGGGTACACAGATTTGGTGGACTACGGAAACTAACCAAGCCTTCGAGAAACTGGAAGAAGGTGGGTATTTTACGTAAAGATGAACTAACGTAATGTAAGAAGATATCAATATGAAAAAATATTTATTTATAGTCGGCGATATGTATGTAATATTCTTTTTTTTATACTGCAACCTCTAGTATACTTGGGTTTGTCCTAGTGCACATAACACAACAATAGCGCCTACTAACTTTCTAACATCGAACCTACCCTGGACGATTTTCGTCTACCTCTACCCGCTTGCGGATGTACCGCGATTGGGTAGAAGTATCAATTGGTGTTTACTGGTGCAAACTCGTAAACGTTATTTCAAGTTATAGGCTTTGTGTCTGCAGCCTTTGTCAGCTCCACATTGCGCTGATTGCGTGAGCGTTTTGGTACTAAGTTCCGGGCGTATTCCGTATCTTTCCCGCCTGCTACCGTTATGAGTTATGTTTACATAATTATGATTTTTTTATTGATGTAGGAAATCGTACTAAGGATATTCTGAGGCTGCGGTTACTTAATTCTGCATACTAATGGGTGTGTGAATATGACTCCGCCCCTTTTTGTCAAAATAAAACACATTTGTTCGCTTACAAAATTAAAAAAAAAAATTATTGAAAGTATGCTCCATCTGCAGCTACAACCTTCGCCCATCGTTCAGGTAGTTTTCGTATTCCTTGCTGGAAGAAGTCCTGGTCTTTTGAGCTTATCCAGTTGTCAATCCAAATTTTGATACTTTCACATGAAGTAAACTTTTCTCCAGTAAGGTCTGTCTGCATCGTCCGGAATAGGTGGTAATCCGAAGGAGCTATGTCTGGTGAATATGGCGGGTGGGGTAACACTTCCCAGTCCTGTCCCTCTAAATATCTTTTTACGACTTCTGCGGTATGCGGTTTGGCATTGTCATGCTGAAGAACTAATTTGTTATGTCTATTCACCCATTCTGGTCGTTTTTCTTCTATGGCTCGCTTCAAACGCATTAGTTGTCGTCGGTAAACTTCTCCATTAATAGTTTCAGAGGGTTTGAGCAACTCATAATATACAATACCTTTCTGATCCCACCAAATACAGAGCATGACCTTGGCACAGTGAATATTTATTTTTGGCTGTGACGGGCCTGGTTCGCCTGGTTTCACCCAAGCTTTTTTGCGTTTAGGATTTTCGTAGTGTATCCATTTTTCGTCTCCTGTGACTATCCGATGCAAAAATCCTTTTCTTTGCTGTCTTTGAAGCAGCATTTCACAAATGGTTTTCCGACGTTCCATGTCTCTTTCTTTTAAATCATGTGGAACCCAGTAACCGGCTTTTTGAATCATTCCCATCATTTGTAAACGCTTTGCAACAGTTGAACGATCAACATTTAATGCTGCAGCTAATTCTGATTGAGTTTGGCAAGAATCTTCCGCCAATAATGCTTCCAATTCAGCATCTTCAAATTTTTTTGGTGGTTTTCCATGTTCTTTATCCTCAGTACTAAAATCGTTATTTTGAAATCGTCGAAACCATTCCTTGCAAGTTGTATTAGACGGAGCATGCTCACCATAAATCTCCACAAGCAAACGATAAGTTTCCGCTGCAGTTTTCTTCGCAATAAAATAATGTAATAACACTTCCCGCAAATGACGTTTATTTGGAATAAAAACCGACATTTTCGAAAAGGTGAAAACAACAAGGTTTTGGTACTAAGTTCCGGGCGTATTCCGTATCTTTCCCGCCTGCTACCGTTATGAGTTATGTTTACATAATTATGATTTTTTTATTGATGTAGGAAATCGTACTAAGGATATTCTGAGGCTGCGGTTACTTAATTCTGCATACTAATGGGTGTGTGAATATGACTCCGCCCCTTTTTGTCAAAATAAAACACATTTGTTCGCTTACAAAATTAAAAAAAAAAATTATTGAAAGTATGCTCCATCTGCAGCTACAACCTTCGCCCATCGTTCAGGTAGTTTTCGTATTCCTTGCTGGAAGAAGTCCTGGTCTTTTGAGCTTATCCAGTTGTCAATCCAAATTTTGATACTTTCACATGAAGTAAACTTTTCTCCAGTAAGGTCTGTCTGCATCGTCCGGAATAGGTGGTAATCCGAAGGAGCTATGTCTGGTGAATATGGCGGGTGGGGTAACACTTCCCAGTCCTGTCCCTCTAAATATCTTTTTACGACTTCTGCGGTATGCGGTTTGGCATTGTCATGCTGAAGAACTAATTTGTTATGTCTATTCACCCATTCTGGTCGTTTTTCTTCTATGGCTCGCTTCAAACGCATTAGTTGTCGTCGGTAAACTTCTCCATTAATAGTTTCAGAGGGTTTGAGCAACTCATAATATACAATACCTTTCTGATCCCACCAAATACAGAGCATGACCTTGGCACAGTGAATATTTATTTTTGGCTGTGATGGGCCTGGTTCGCCTGGTTTCACCCAAGCTTTTTTGCGTTTAGGATTTTCGTAGTGTATCCATTTTTCGTCTCCTGTGACTATCCGATGCAAAAATCCTTTTCTTTGCTGTCTTTGAAGCAGCATTTCACAAATGGTTTTCCGACGTTCCATGTCTCTTTCTTTTAAATCATGTGGAACCCAGTAACCGGCTTTTTGAATCATTCCCATCATTTGTAAACGCTTTGCAACAGTTGAACGATCAACATTTAATGCTGCAGCTAATTCTGATTGAGTTTGGCAAGAATCTTCCGCCAATAATGCTTCCAATTCAGCATCTTCAAATTTTTTTGGTGGTTTTCCATGTTCTTTATCCTCAGTACTAAAATCGTTATTTTGAAATCGTCGAAACCATTCCTTGCAAGTTGTATTAGACGGAGCATGCTCACCATAAATCTCCACAAGCAAACGATAAGTTTCCGCTGCAGTTTTCTTCGCAATAAAATAATGTAATAACACTTCCCGCAAATGACGTTTATTTGGAATAAAAACCGACATTTTCGAAAAGGTGAAAACAATTGTTGCTTACACTTCAACCAAATATCATAAAATGCGTTAGATAGCTGACATTCAGTACTATCGAATACAAGTATGGTCATTTATTAGTACACGTAAACAATACTAAAAACGACATCTGTTGAGAAAGGGCGGAGTCATATTCACACACCCAATATTTTGTAGGTTATGAAAACGCTTTGAAGGATTACCAGAAGAAGCAAATCGCTCAGCTCAATGCTCTTATCGTGCTGCTACTTGGCGACTTAACAGTCGGCGAACGGCAGAAGATTATGACTATCTGTACCATTGATGTACACTCGAGAGACGTCGTCGCTAAGCTGATAGTGGCTAAGGTGGAGACCTCGAACGCCTTCCAATGGCAGAGTCAGTTGAGGTAACAACTATTTGTTCTCCTCTTTTGAATGGCCTTACAGCTCAGTTGCTACTAGCTATCTCTCAGCCTTCTGCGCTGAAAGTCATGGGTTCCATTCTCACCCAAGTTACAAATTTGTGTGACGAACATAGATCTTTATAGAACATAGATATGATAAAATGTGCGTCGTAAATTTCGACGTGCCATTCAAATATTTTTGGGCTTAGAATTATTGTTGAAACGTTGTTGATGTATAATACCATACTCGCGTTTTGTGTACTCAATTATCTTATACGTTTTTCCAGACATCGTTGGGATAACAATTTGAACAACTGTTTCGCCAACATCTGCGATGCTCAGTTCCTCTATGATTACGAATATTTGGGCAACACGCCTCGGCTGGTCATTACGCCTCTGACGGATCGCTGCTACATCACCTTGACACAGGTATATATACTTCGTTGCATTACCCCCCTGCAAACTGTGTGCAGCATAATATTTTAGTTTTCAGTACATAACAAATTTTTAAACATATGATGATTTGATGTGTAAAATTAGAATTTTTGGCTGACGTGTTGTATTACGAGGGTAACCTAAACTACCTTTAACAGGTTAATGTGACTCGTTAAACTTCTATATCTCATAAACTTGAAACAACAATTCATGACAACAAAAAAAGTAGGACGTATAAAAGTATTAACTTTACCCCAACGCTCCCAGTTCGAAAACCAGTAATAAACCAGCTTTACTACTGGTCATTTCATTATACCTACATACATTTCAAGGTGGCTTCGTGTTTTACACTGCATTGTCAATACATGTTTACTCACAGAGTCTCCACTTGGTGATGGGCGGCGCCCCAGCCGGCCCGGCCGGGACCGGCAAGACGGAAACCACTAAGGACTTGGGCAGAGCGCTCGGCATCATGGTTTACGTGTTCAACTGCTCCGAACAGATGGACTACAAGTCTTGCGGCAATATTTACAAAGGTAACAATGGCTTGTCATCATTTTGGGCGTATCCCAAAACAGCCAATGACAAGCCAATGGGTAGGATGATGTTATAAGAATATATAGGAACTGTACTTAAATGTATAATTATGTTTAGGTGCATATTACGAGCAAGCTTTAAGTAAACTTGACACATGTCGACCAACATTCCCAGCACAAACATTTGTGTGACGAACATAGATTTTGTCAGGATGTTAATATGTATCTTAGGCATGTATTTACAATAAGTATTAAATCATCAGTATTAGTAATCTGGTTTCCATAGTATAAGCTCTGGTTTGTTTGGGACTAGATGGTGCTGTGTGAATTATCCATTATTTTTGAGAACAATATAAAGGCTGGCCTAAAAGAAAAATACGACAGGTATTAAGAAATGAACTTCTTTACAAAAGATAGGTTTTCTATTCCTCAGGTCTAGCACAAACTGGCGCATGGGGCTGTTTCGACGAATTCAATCGCATCTCAGTGGAGGTGCTATCCGTGGTGTCGGTACAAGTGAAGAGCGTGCTAGATGCCATCAAAGCTAAGAAGAAGAAGTTTGACTTCATGGGAGAGTACATTACTCTCATAGCGACTATCGGAATGTTCATCACGATGAACCCCGGGTACGCAGGGAGGACGGAGTTGCCTGAGAATTTGAAGGCTTTGTTCAGGTAAATGAAACGTTGATATACCGAGCTTAAACTCGAACCAGTGAAGAAAATTGATTTATTGTGGCTCAGGATAGGTGACCGTGCATCGGAAGGCACTTTAAGATGTCAGCCCCAGCTATACTAGTCTATAAGACATGACTTAGGAACTCCGACACAAAAAAAAAGAATTGTCTAGAATATACATTAAGCTTCTTTTACTCGCTACTCTAATTTATAATATTACTATGATTAGTAAAACGTAAAAACTGCGATATGGAATAACAAGTCGTTATTAGCCTAGCCAAAATGAAAATAATGAGAGACTACAATTTTTTGTTATAGACCATGTGCTATGGTGGTGCCTGATTTCGAGCTGATTTGCGAAATCATGTTGGTGGCGGAAGGCTTCCAAGAGGCCCGCTTGCTGGCGCGTAAATTCATCACCCTTTACATGCTGTGCCGCGAACTGCTATCCAAACAAGATCATTACGATTGGGGTCTTCGAGCAATCAAGTCTGTGCTGGTAGTTGCTGGATCATTGAAGGTAAATTGGAACATTAATAAAATGTAAACACTCTTGTATCTTGTCGTTGTTGTCTTCGTGTTTACTCGTAGAGCACTGTGTTTAACATAGATTTTATTGTGGGCAGGCTAGCATGGGATATGTGAGTAGTATTACTTAGTTAAATTCATCAAAATCTTAGAGGCTTTGAATCACATGTTGTAAGTGTCATTCATCAAAACCTCTCTATCATATGGAACCCTCTTTTCTGGTGGATGTAAGCTGGGCGTGGGTGTAACCATACCATTGAACAAAGTATTTGCATAATTCATGACGCCAAGTAAAAATTACCTGCATAGCTTTTCGCTGACATTATATTCACTATCAATAAAGATCCAGGCCAAGCGTATAAAGCCGAGTGTTAGGCTTGCACAGTTTACACATTTAAGAATCAATCAATGGTTTTAAAAAAGAATCTGAACTATCTATTTAATAACTACTACATAAATATCGAAAAATTCCAATTTTCGGCATGTTTATTTTGACAGCGAGGTGATCGTCTGCGGCCAGAGGATCAAGTGCTGATGCGAGCGTTGCGAGATTTTAACATCCCCAAGATTGTGACTGACGACACTCCCGTGTTCATGGGCCTGATCGGAGATCTATTCCCGGCGCTTGATGTGCCGAGGAAGCGAGACTTTGACTTTGAGAAGAATCTAGTTGACGCGGCGCTAGCGTTGAAGCTGCAGCCAGAACCTGGCTTTATTTTGAAGGTATAATAATTCAAAACACGGTGATCGCAAGGAAGTATTTTATTTTATCTGACTAAAGATACAGGACGAGCTAACAGCCTACAAAACCCACCCCTGGCAATCTGCTTGGCGATAGATTACCAGGTGGAGGCAGTGCTTCTTCGGCCCAATTTCGCTCAAGTTTTACTACTATCTTGGGGTTGTATCACTCAGGGAGTACGTGTAGGTAATTTGATGGTACTCACCATCGAACGCGAGCAAGATGGATCCCCCAAATCTTCTGTCATGTATTTGGCCAATATGGCACCGCGTGGTTGAGATGAATCTATGCAATTATTATATAAACCACGGTTCACATGAAGAAACGGTATTCCAGATGGTGCAACTGGTCGAGTTGTTTGCCGTACGACATTCTGTGTTCATCATCGGTTTCGCCGGCACGGGCAAATCCATGGTGTGGCAATGCCTCAATAAAACTTACCATATGCAAAAACTTAAGCCTTTCTACAACGACTTGGACCCCAAAGCCGTGACGAACGACGAATTGTTCGGTATCATCAATCCGGCGACCCGCGAGTGGAAGGACGGTCTGTTCTCTACGATCATGCGAGATATGGCCAACATGCCTGGGGACGGACCGAAGTGGATTGTGCTGGACGGAGACATAGATCCCATGTGGATAGAGAGCTTGAATACATTGATGGATGATAATAAGGTCGGTTTTCAGATAGATAGATAACAATTTATTGATCACCAAACTACAATAAAAAATAAAAATTGTTAAACAATTAGGTAATACAATGGGCGGCCTTATCGCTAAAAGCGATCTCTTCCAGGCAAACTTTGGATGGACCAGACAAAGAGAAAAATAGAAGGGGCATGTTGGTGTGCATAGAATAGAAAATAAAATTAAGTTTTTAAACGCTTATCGAAGCGACAAATAATAAATAGATTACTTTATAAAAGCTTTTTCATCATAAACAGAAGTTTTTTTTTTATAATTTTTTACACTCCTTATTCATTGCATCACCTAGGATCTAGGAATCTAATGGAGAATATGTTACAGGTGTTGACATTAGCCAGTAACGAACGGATCGCTCTAACAAAAGCTATGCGATTGCTTTTTGAGATTTCAAACTTGCGCACGGCCACACCTGCTACTGTATCTCGGGCTGGTATTCTGTACATCAACCCTCAAGATTTGGGATGGAATCCGTATGTATATTTTTCTCTTTCAAAAGGAAAGTAAGAGGTACCACCTCTAAGTTAAATATAACTCTTCTATAATACCTTCCAGTATATTTTTGTAAACAATATATATTTATGATCATAAGACCAATAACATTTGTTAATCATTCAGTAAGGTTTATGTAATTACCTACAGCTTCGTGGCATCTTGGATAGAAACGACGCGCGACGACGAATCAGAAAAGGCAATGCTGACAGTCATGTTTGACAAGTACATTCCATCGATGCTGGAATCATGTAGGAAATATAAGCGGATTACACCGTTAACAGAGCTGCAGCAAATACAGCTCACATGCTACCTACTCGAGTGCTTTATGAATAAAACGTTGCTTCCTACCGACTGCCCCAAAGAATGGTTAGTATATAAATAAAAATCAATTGCCGAATTTATGTAAGCGAATATCTTCAGAGAGGCTGTATCTATTTGTCTAATTCTTTTTTGTCGTGTCTGTAATTGTCAATTGTCCTGATTTGTATGGAAAAAAATATTTGAAAAATTGTGAAGAAAAGTGAAAAATTTTGGGTTAAAAAATTGAGCGAGTGAGTGATACAGAAGATAGTTGGGAGATCTTCAAAAATTTTGACAGGTTGATTACCTGTCAAAATTTTTGAAGATCTCCCAACTATCTTCTGTATCACTGGAGGGCATGAGATCTGGATAACATTACACATACTTTTGATTCGGAAAAAGTTAAGTAATTTGTTTAGAAATTTATGATTGAAAGTCAAATTTCTAACTTGTATAAATATAATATTATAAGTATTATAGTATATTGTAATATAAAATAATGTAGCTAGCTAATAAGGCTAGCACAAATTAATATATCGGTAGTTTGTTTTTCTATGGTGGACTCTCGCTTTCAGGTATGAAACTTACTTCGTTTTTTCCATCGTATGGGGCTTCGGATCAGGGCTATTCCAGGATCAACTGGTAGACTGGCGCAACGAATTCAGCAAGTGGTTTTGCAATGAGTTCAAACAGATCAAGTTCCCCTCCACGGGCAATGTGTTCAGTTTCTTTATCGACTCTGAAACGAAAAAAATGCTGCCTTGGTCTGAGAAAGTGGAGAGCTTCGAGTTGGATCCTGACTTACCATTGCAAGTGAGTGAACCTTAATTATTACGCTGTACGCTAATTCAATTAATAATTCAATTTAATAATAGCGATCGGACCACGACTTTGCTTCAGGTTCCGGTTCCCATGCTCGTTGATATTGCTTAATAGCATTGTGTGAAATATACATTTAACAAAATTTATGAGCGAACTAAGCTTTTCATGACGAAGTCTTACGCGGCAACAGTGATCGAAATCTCTTAAAAAAAATGGATTTTTGAGTTGATGACCTTCGAACCGCATAATATTGTACATACACCAGCTTTAGTAGATAAACCGCTATGAAATCGAACCAAAACTTTCTAAGATACTTTGGCTCATAGGATTTTGCCACAAGACTTAAAAATAAGTCTCGTTATCCCAATACACCTAATTTGGCTTAAAGTGACCATCCCTCATCGCACTTTAATTTGACGCTATATTTTTTTCACGAGTTTCATTTTTCTTGTGTTTTTTAGTCCTGTCTGGTATCAACGGCGGAAACCACCCGCATCCGATTCTTCATGGACATGTTGATAACAAAGCAAAAGCCTGTGATGCTAGTCGGCAGCGCTGGCAGTGGCAAAACTGTCAGTATGGCTGCCAAACTGAACTCGCTACCTGATTCGTATGCAACAACTAACGTGCCTTTCAACTTCTATACAACATCGGGTGAGATTTCACTGCTGTTTGTTTAGAAATTGATGAACGTGAAGGATTCTTGTGGTGAATTGAGTAGATTTTGTTTGTTGTTCTACAAGTTTGTTTTTATCGCTATTGAAGCTTATTATATTTTGTTTTAACAATTAATGTTTGCAGAAATGATGCAGAAAGTTCTTGAAAAGCCACTGGAGAAAAAATCCGGTCGCAACTTTGGGCCACCCGGTAGCAAGTTCATGATCTACTTCGTGGACGATCTCAATATGCCGGAGGTGGATACATACGGAACTGTGCAGCCACATACACTAATCCGACAGTTCATGGACTATAAACATTGGTTAGTAAAGTCATGAAACACATGTCTCTTGTCTGCGACGGCTTAAGTGGTGAATTAGATTTTATACAAAATAGTTCGGCTCTCGGTAACTAGATGGCGATAGTGCTGCAAAAACGAAAGAATCTTGCATCGCGCTGACGAAAACGCGCGGCGTTGAATGAGTACCGCTCGCTGCGCTACAGAATTCATACTTACCTGGCACAGGGGACACCGTGATCAAGAAGGCGGTTCCCCCAGAGCGAGGCCTGTCCATTGCACTGCGGACGGGTTGACCTCTGCGATTATCCCTAATGTGGATAACTCGGGTGCGTTATTTTTGGTAGTGGGGACTGCGTACGCGCTGTCCCCCAAATAAATAAACAAATATTTTAATAAATTGAAGTCTCAAGTACGTTGCGCACGTCACTCGAAATAAGTGTGCTACATTAACACACATAATGCCGTACTAACAAATAACTGTTTTTTTTTATACACAGCTGTCATAAATTTGTTTCTTATGATTATAATTCTTATTAATTCGATAAAAAACAAATAATATCGTCATTTCGGCGCTCCTATAAGGCCACGTGCCCGAGGCCCCGACCGTGCCCATAAAAGTCGAGTAAATACGGTACTATTTTGAACTCTCACGCCACACTCCTACTGAAATGATTACGCACATTAACATACGGTGTCTGAAATAACGCTTAAGCTACTTGTTAGCAATTTGTAAAAGTTCAAGGATATGTTGTAGGTGATATAAGCATGATTGATAATTTTCAACCAATGCCACATGACCGCATGTGTGTGTTACAGGCGGTCATGCGTCACCATGACGTTATCCAACGTAGTCAGTTAGTTTATTGTTGGTTTACTAGAGGGCACTAGTGTCGTGTATCGATTACTGGATCGCGGTGACGAAAACGCGCGGCATTGAATCACTTCACCGAGCCAACATTGCTACTATAAGACCTTACTTCATAGGATCATTTCTATAGTAAGCTCTTCCCAAGACTTTCACACTATGTGAGTCCCCCTCAAACCGCGATGAGGAGACGTGGCGCGGCACCTCGAGCGTGAGAATAGCAAGGACAGCTTGTCTTTAACTCTCGATGATCGTTCACTCCCTCATTTATGGGGGAGAGTGAGGTGTTGTCGCTATCTGAGTGGTGTGTTTTTGAATTCTTTTATAAATAAAATATGATGGTTGATGAAGCGCTTACCGACAGATAATATAACAGACAGCACATAATTTTTTATGTCTCCATAATTTCAGGTATGACAGACAGAAACTATCATTGAAAGATATATCAAACTGCATGTTCGTGGCATGCATGAATCCAACGGCTGGTTCCTTCACCATCGATCCGAGACTACAGAGGCACTTCTGTACCTTCGCTGTGAGGTAAATCATCTTAGTTGAGAAAAAATATGGTTACCTTACTATCGGTCAATGATGTTATAAAAGTAATTTTAAAATTGTGAAGAAGTGCTTTGTTTTTTTTTTTTAATACGCGTGGTTCTTTATGCCCCCAGTTTCCCAGCGTTGGAAGCGTGCATTCACATCTATAAGCAGATTCTCTCGCAACACTTGAACAATCCGTTAAACAAGTTCGGCTTGATTGTGCAACGGTACGCTGATCCTTTGGTGAATGCTGCGCTGGCGCTTCACAATAAGCTGTCGTCTTCCTTCCTGCCGACGGCCATCAAGTTCCACTACGTATTTAACTTGCGAGACTTGTCCAACATCTTCCAGGTAATATTAACATCTATTGGACCTGTTTCAACGTTCTATTACTTATACTTCTGAAATGTCTTTGAATTTCCAAATGATATCAGTGACACCGTATATTTTTATTTATTTTATAAATATGTCAGTAACTTATCAGAAATAAAACAGGCCCTAGTAGGAAAAGTAAAAAACGGAACCGTCACTTCATTGTCCGTCCGTCTGTCTGTCTGGCAAGACCCTTTTTTTTCTGGAACCCGTGAAGGAAGTTGACATTAATATCAAATACTTAGATCTGCAATCCCTAGGAGCAGTGAAAAAAAACTTCTACGTCAACGCAATCAAAAGATACGGCCGTTGTTTATGCTGCATATTTTGACCCAATATCACAAGTGATTCAAAACCCAAAGTTGCTTAACTTAGATGATTTGTAAAGGACAGCTAAACAATCTACGACAAGAGCACTATAAACGGTGCTACGGTAATGGCATCACACTAACACAACTAACACTAACCCGTAATCCGCAGGGTATATTATTCACAACGGGAGACGCAATCAAACTGCAGTCTGAGCTGATTAGGCTGTGGATGCACGAAGCGACGCGTGTCTATTCGGATAAGATGGTCGAGTCGGCTGACAACGAAGCTTTCCAAAAATTAATTATGGAGGTCATCAAGAAAAATTGCGAGGTATGTTCCTCATTTTAAAAACTCACCAAGCAATGCACCGCCATTTTTTTTCTTTGGCGATAATGATGAAACGATCTGATCGTCCATAATAACGGCAAGCAATCTGACTTTCGCTCTTCCTGCATAGGCATGGCGGACCAAATTTTTAACGAAAGCGTAAGCACACAGTATATATTCTTGAATATTTGACACAGCGCCATCTAGTAAGCATAGCTTGTACTGTGGGAACGAATTAGTATTTTAGTAGTAGATACTTTTGTAAATACCCAGACAGCGAACCAACATCTATGTTCGTCACAGAAATATTTGTCCTGAGTGGGAATCGAACCAGCTGCAGGCTGAGGTGTGGTTACTTAGTAGGCTAGTTCATTAGAACATGTTCATATGTTTATTGTACATCCAACCAGTATTTGTAGTAACAAACAATAGTGCATGTGCGTAACGCACGTGGAGTCTGTGTTTAGCCCACTGTTTTCCTGACTATTGTACATACACGATTTGATTACTTGTTTCTCCAGGATTACGATGAGAACATTGTATTTGAAAAGCCCCTAATCTACTGCCACTTCGCGGAAGGCATCGGCGATCCCAAATACTTCCCTATTCGGGACTGGCCGCAGATTAAGAAGTTGTTGGACGAATCACTCTCTGGTTACAACGATCTCGTGGCGACTATGAACCTTGTACTCTTCGATGATGCCATGTACCATATATGCAGGTAAAACTTGCCACCACCGACCGCTACACTTAAAGAGACATAATCAATATCTACTAGTCGCATGGTTACATTTTGCATTAAATTAAATTTTAACCAACTCCGGAAATTACACGAAAAATTTAGTAGTTTTCCTCTAGTATTTTATTATAATCTTCATGTAACGATAATTCTTCTGATTACATATAGAAATAATGTTATTAGCCATGTCGAAGAATAGGCGCAGTGTAGGCTGATGACAATTGATTAAATAGTAATAAGGTGTGCAAGAAGTCGCCGTGGGTGCCCAATCTATCATTACCGTTCTAAAACCCAACCGTTCTAATCTGTATCCATCTCGTTTGTTTGTTCTTAAATAAAGGTAGCTTCCTTTATGTAATCACTATAGTGTATTCAAATGTCAGTTAAATTTGATGCTAAAATGAGACTGATATCGAATACATTGCAGAATCAATCGTATCTTGGAAGCGCCGAGAGGTAACGCCCTTCTCGTTGGCGTAGGCGGTTCGGGAAAACAATCCCTGTCCAGGCTGAGCGCTTACATATCCTCGCTCGAAGTGTTCCAAATACAACTGAGAAAGGGATACAGCATCAACGATCTAAAGGTTGATTTGGGTAAGTTTTTATTAAATAATAGCCGGTACCTGGAACGTTGCTGCTTAAAAAACACGTTTTATCTTAATGGATGAACGGTACGGCAGTGCATTAAATACAAACAAACATTATTTTTATATACTCTTAGATAATCCATGCTTAGTGTCTAATAAAATATAATGCTATAAGTAATTGACAACATTTTCGTTCACCATACTAGCTGTGCCCCGTGGTTTCACCCGCGTATTTAACTTAAAGAAATTTAGGGTACCTAATGAAATAGATAGCCTTATGACCTATAACAAAAATATTTTATTGCACACTTTTTTCAACTTTTTGAATCGTTGTCTCAGAAATCTCAGTTTCAGCGATATTTTGTAACGTTGTATAACCTTGTCTAATTTGACAGGACTAATATATAGTTACGAACCTGCCAAAATTATTAAAAAAATGATGGAGCAAAATGATCCGTCCATTTCAGCGGCTCTATACATAAAGGCGGGTCTGAAGAACATCGGCAACGTGTTCCTAATGACGGACGCGCAGGTAGCCGACGAGCGCTTCCTGGTGCTGATCAACGACTTGCTCGCGTCCGGGGAAATACCCGAGCTGCTGGCCGATGACGAGATTGAGAACATCATCAATGGAGTGAGAGGAGAGGTGAATAATTGTTTCGTTTTTCAAATTGATTTGTAGATTGTTTGATTGTTGGTTGTTGATTTATTGATTGTATATTTTACTAGCTGACCCGGCCACGCGTTGCTGTGGCTAACGTTTTTGTAATTGTGACTGTCAAATAATAGACAAATAATTTGCAATAAAATAATATTGCGATCATACATTGGGTTGTGAGCTATCCTATCTTTCAAGTTGGATCAAACTGCACACGGTGTACAAATTTGATTAAAATCTTTTAAGTAGTTTAGGAGTCCATCGCGGACAAACATCGTGACACGTAATTTATATATATTAAGATAAGATGTATTTTAGTTAAACAATCTGAAGTGATGATGATACTTGAAAGACCGTCTGATTATTCTCTAACAGAAAACTAATAAAAGACTGATTTTTAGAAATAGTTATTTAATTAGTCTTAAGCTTCCCTTTTAAGTATAACCATCATTTATATCAGCCACGTTTGGTTTGTAGTTTTCCCAATTGATTTACCAACACAATGTCAACAAAACGTACCCACTGCAGTTGCTTTTGTTACTTTTAGACGAAAGCGTCTGGTGTTCCCGACACTCGTGAAAACTGCTGGAGATTCTTCATCAATCGCGTCAGAACTATGCTAAAGGTGAGCATTAAAACATTGATTTATATTAAATGACGAATTGCATTGCAGTTTAACATCAATGTTTTCAAGGCTTGTTTAGATTGTAGTAGACTTCCTAGGGTTTGGATGCCCGGTCGAGTTAAAATTTTTTTGATGGCATACAGTTAGTTTTCGGCTCTTGGATGTTTTCTGCACTAGGATTAGTGCCTCTGTACACAGAGTGTGTAACTGTTTTATTGTGTGTATGTTTACTTGTGTGTGTAAAATTTGACGTGTCTAAACGATACTTGAGATCTAATGGAATAAATGAGTTTGAGTTTGAGTTTGGGGATCTGCTTCACTATTTTTTATTAAACTTGGAATTTACTAGTCTTATTACTGTTTTAGGTGGTGTTATGCTTCTCCCCTGTGGGCGCGACGCTCAGAGTAAGAGCTCGAAAGTTCCCCTCATTGGTCAACTGCACTGCTATAAACTGGTTCCACGAATGGCCACGTGAGGCGTTGCGGTCTGTCTCCAAGCGGTTCATATCCGAAGTCGAGGCGTTGCCGGTAACGAATATTTCTTGTAAAATTATTGTCATTGAAGCGAGTTGGGCATAATTGGCTGGCGTTAGTTTTGCGAACCATATCTTCGCTTAGAATCCTACATCTTTTGAAGAAATAGATCGTTAAGTAACCGCAAGTTGGTAGCATCTTATGCTCGCTTGTCGCGGTACAATCTTAAATAGTTTTCAATATCAACAAAATCAACAAAGCTAATATCTATATACTTTTGTTGATATTTGTGTCGCTATCTTAATTATTACCATTATTAGACCATGGCGGTTCTAAGTTTAAAATTAGAATATACCATCGAGCAAAATCAGTATGTTACGACAGCATCACGTAAAATCCCATCGCCTCCATACTCGATGACATGGTTCCTACCATCGGAATCATTTGTATCAACAAATGATAGAAATTACACGTCTCATTAAACTCCAGGTTGATCTAGTGGAACCGGTATCCAACTTCATGTCCCATGTCCACCAAAGCGTGAACCAGATGTCTGCCGTGTACTTCCAAAACGAGAAACGGTACAACTACACGACGCCCAAGACTTTCCTCGAGCAGATCGCTCTGTACAGCAAACTGCTCACGGATAAAACGAAAAACTTGAAGATGATGATATTGAGACTCGAGAATGGACTGGAAAAGTTGGCGTCGTGCGCCGGTGATGTGGCTATTTTGAAGGTATTTTGTTTATTAAACACTGATTATTTGATTTTAGCGTTAAATTACAACGATAATGCATCCATTGAGTGAAAGTATGTATAAACTTAAGCAAAAAAGATGACTTCCCTTAGTCACGAATTTGAATGAAATGGACGTGTAACTACGTCACACTCATCATTTTAACATTTTGGGATGTTTAACCGCTGATTAAAATAAGACGCTTTTTAAGATTAACGACGGTGTATGTTTGTGTGGTTGTGGTCTTGTGCGAAATTCCTCTAAATGCGATGGTTTGTTTTTAAAGCGCTTAGTTTTAGTTGATTGACTACGCAAGATTTATCTTAGCACTATTAAGTCGTGTCCAGAGTCATCAGCCCTAAATAGGTTTACGCCTAAATCTTTAATACGCTATCTAGAGTTGGCAACGAATGCTCTAAGGCTAAAAGATTTGTTACTTGTTATTTATCATGCAGCCGGTATGAATTACACTAAACAAGCTGCATGTGTAATTTTAGGTGACATTAGCTGAGCAAGAGATAATATTGAAGGAAAAAAATAAGAATGCTGAGGCGCTTATTGAAGTAGTCGGAGCTGAGAGTGAAAAAGTGTCGAAAGAAAAAGCGTTCGGTAAGATTTTAGCAGCAGAAAGTATTTGCCTCGCTTGTCACTAACGTTCATACCATGCGGAAAACATTAGTTTTTGATTAATCACCAAAGATAAGCAACTTCGGGTGCGGTTTGTAAGTGGATGAGTGACAGATTAAATAGTGGCAGAAAGCCAACGGCCTCCACCCACTGTGTGGTGCACTCTTCGTTTCTTATTATTATAAATATTTATCATAAAGTGCGAAAGTACCAAGGTGCAAAGCGAGTCGAATGACAAAAACGCATTTAGGATTTTTAAAAACAGTATCTATTATACAGGTAAAGCAACTTTTATTTTCCAGCTGCGGAGGAGGAGAAGAAAGTAAAAGTAATTGAAGAAGACGTCACGATAAAGGCTAAGATTTGCGCCGACGACCTCGCGAAGGCTGAGCCCGCGCTGATGGCGGCACAGGAGGCTCTCAATACACTGAACAAGAACAATCTAACTGAGTTGAAGTCCTTCGGCTCGCCGCCCGACGCCGTGGTGAACGTCACCGCGGCCGTGCTCGTGTTGTTCGCCAAGAAGGGGAAGATACCCAAGGACAGGTCCTGGAAATCTTGCAAGGTAACGTCTTAGGAAATTAAGTGAAAATTTGCTGTGGCAGCGAATGAAATATGCTCCAATTATCAAAGCCGAGCCAGTGTCCACGGCTCTTGAAGTCGTGCAAGATTACTCGTACAAGCCTGTAATGTTCCCACTGCAGGGACACCGGCCTACTCTCGATAATTGAGAGAACGGTTATAGGGAAAGAAATGGTGAAAATTATTGTATAGTTACCAGACTATACAATAATTTCCTCGTGATAATTTTTGTAAACAAACATGTCTCTGATTGCAGACACAAGACAATTGTGACAGATTTTATTTTGGATATTGTTTTCTAGTAGCGACTTTCTAGTAGAGTTTCGCCTACGATGTAAACATTTTTTTTTTTTCAAATTTAACTTTATTTGCCATCTGTACCTACATTCATCGCTCTAAATAGGTTAGGTTCATATAATTTTTTTGGGGAAAAAAAAAAAACCATTGATAACCTAAATTTTTACTCGGTTAACATCTTTGTTCACAAAAAATAAGTATCTCTTATTAAAGACTGCGCTGAAAGTGATCCATAAATGGTAACTCGTTAAACCAACAAATGTAAAACGTGGCTTCGCACATGTGGCTCGGTTCTGGGATTGTTTTAGCGTATGTTTTGATATCTTGCCGAATTTACACCTTTTTCATATATTAAACCCTTTTTTGCAGCTGATGATGGCGAAAGTCGATCAATTTCTAAATGATCTTATCTTCTATGACAAAGAAAATATTCACCCAGACGTTATTAAGGTATGTATCTACTTGCTTTTAGGATATAGCCTGAGCGAATTTCAACGATTTCAGATAAAAGCTTTTTATTATTAGGAGTACAAATAAGTTTCCGCCGTTTTTTAACACAAATTAAATATTTATTGTAGAAGAACGGTAATATAAATTTATTCAAAATATTGCCCATCACTTGCAACCACTTTTTCCCATCTCTCAGGCAGCATTCGAATCCCACGTCTGAAGAACTCCTTGTCTTTTGAGGTTATCCACGAATCAACCCAATCAGCCGGGACGGGCTGCTAGTATAATTATATACTGCTTTTGTGTACTATATTTTGACGATTATTTGTAGTCTATAAACAATTTCAGGCAGTCATGCCATACATCAGGAACCCAGAATTCACCATGGAGTTTATAATGGCCAAGTCAGCGGCGGCCGCGGGTCTTTGCTCGTGGGTTGTCAACATCGTCAAATTCTACGATGTGTATGTGGTGGTCGAGCCCAAACGACGAGCGCTGAATGCGGCTAACGCGGAGTTACAAGCCGCTAGAGACAAGCTAACCTTCCTCACTGAACAAATCACGGTAACGACACAGAACAGGCGGAGGGGGTCGTAAAACGGGCGTTATTTTTTTATTTTATTATAACACAAAATCCACAGATCTTAGAAAAAAATATACAAATCAATGCTTATTTGATCCATACATCCAATAATGGATTTCCTATGTACATATTTTGCTTATAAAGTCGGCCGACTTTATAAGTCGACTTTATAACTCTTTTTAGCTTTTGACTTTGAGGTTACGATGTCCGCTTATTTAATAGGTGTGTGAATATGACTCCGCCCCTTTTTGTCAAAATAAAACACATTTGTTCGCTTACAAAATTAAAAAAAAATTATTGAAAGTATGCTCCATCTGCAGCTACAACCTTCGCCCATCGTTCAGGTAGTTTTCGTATTCCTTGCTGGAAGAAGTCCTGGTCTTTTGAGCTTATCCAGTTGTCAATCCAAATTTTGATACTTTCACATGAAGTAAACTTTTCTCCAGTAAGGTCTGTCTGCATCGTCCGGAATAGGTGGTAATCCGAAGGAGCTATGTCTGGTGAATATGGCGGGTGGGGTAACACTTCCCAGTCCTGTCCCTCTAAATATCTTTTTACGACTTCTGCGGTATGCGGTTTGGCATTGTCATGCTGAAGAACTAATTTGTTATGTCTATTCACCCATTCTGGTCGTTTTTCTTCTATGGCTCGCTTCAAACGCATTAGTTGTCGTCGGTAAACTTCTCCATTAATAGTTTCAGAGGGTTTGAGCAACTCATAATATACAATACCTTTCTGATCCCACCAAATACAGAGCATGACCTTGGCACAGTGAATATTTATTTTTGGCTGTGATGGGCCTGGTTCGCCTGGTTTCACCCAAGCTTTTTTGCGTTTAGGATTTTCGTAGTGTATCCATTTTTCGTCTCCTGTGACTATCCGATGCAAAAATCCTTTTCTTTGCTGTCTTTGAAGCAGCATTTTACAAATGGTTTTCCGACGTTCTATGTCTCTTTCTTTTAAATCATGTGGAACCCAGTCACCGGCTTATTGAATCATTCCCATCATTTGTAAACGCTTTGCAACAGTTGAACGATCAACATTTAATGCTGCAGCTAATTCTGATTGAGTTTGGCAAGAATCTTCCGCCAATAATGCTTCCAATTCAGCATCTTCAAATTTTTTTGGTGGTTTTCCATGTTCTTTATCCTCAGTACTAAAATCGTTATTTTGAAATCGTCGAAACCATTCCTTGCAAGTTGTATTAGACGGAGCATGCTCACCATAAATCTCCACAAGCAAACGATAAGTTTCCGCTGCAGTTTTCTTCGCAATAAAATAATGTAATAACACTTCCCGCAAATGACGTTTATTTGGAATAAAAACCGACATTTTCGAAAAGGTGAAAACAATTGTTGCTTACACTTCAACCAAATATCATAAAATGCGTTAGATAGCTGACATTCAGTACTATCGAATACAAGTATGGTCATTTATTAGTACACGTAAACAATACTAAAAACGACATCTGTTGAGAAAGGGCGGAGTCATATTCACACACCCAATAGTTTTATAAGAATTATAAATACAGTAGTATCCGGATATAACGAACGAGAGATGTACTCAACGATTTAAGCTTGTTTTTTATGTTCTGCCTTTTTATTGCCAATCAAATTACACTGGAGAGGATAAAAAGCCTACAAAAAGCTATTGTTTATACGTAGGCTTTGTTACCAAAACACTAAACGGTCGAATTATTTTCAATATGCAGTTGCTTAAACTGGAGTTGTTTACTAAGCGGCTGTTTTTTAGGAACCTATGAACCTAACTTAACTGAGTTTACATTATCGTCGTTAAAACGGTTATCCGTTAGGAACGAAATCGTTATATCCTACTTCTAAATACTGTATTTAATCATCTTACTGGTTTAATGAATTTTAATTAGTCTAGTTTTTATAAAACATACCTTGTATCATATTATATTTCATCTTAATATCATATATAAAAAATACCAAAATGTACGTAATAAATCTACGCAAGTTGAAGCCTAACAAAGTGCTAGCAATATTTTATCTGTGCCTCAGGAACTAGAAGAAAAACTGGGAGTGTTGATGAAAGCATTCCAGGAAGCTGTGAATGAAAAAATGAAATGCCAGGCGGAGGCTGACGCTACGAATGCGACTATAGATCTGGCCAATCGATTAGTTAACGGATTGGCCTCTGAGAAAATCAGGTTTCGTATTTCTACGTTACTTTTTCCTTAAATGTTTAGAAACATACAAGGTCTTCTAAACATTTATTTTTGTTTACTTATTTATTTAAACACAAATATTACAGTAAGACCAAAGCGATGCTATATGCATAAAATGTATTAAAACTAAAACAAACAACATATAATTTTAACGGCTCCGTGGCTTCGTTGGTAGTAGCTCTGCCTTCGAAGCGAGGGGTCCCGAGTTCGATTCCCGGCCGGGGCACACTTTGTGTGGTGAGCATGAAGTTTGTTCCCGGGTCTTGGGTGTTTGTCTTGTGTTTCTGTGTTTGTCCATGCCATCTGCGACACAGGGAATCCTTGTGCAGAGGTAAGAGTGTGTTAACGTTGTTGTTAATGACATAAAAGTGTAACCTCCTAAGATCACAACAAAAAACCCAGTACTTAACATTTTGTAAAATTATCGATATAACTTTGTCGATGATTTTGGACGTTGAAGACAAGCAATTAAAACTATTATATGTAACAAGTAAATCTAAAATATATACTCTTTTATAATACTTATAGATGGAAACATAATTACTTTCAGATGGTCGGCAACTGTGCTGAATCTCAAAGAATCCGGTGTAATGTTACCGGGCGACGTGCTGCTGGTGACTGCGTTCATATCGTACGTGGGGTGTTTCACGCGGCGATACAGACAGCAGCTCATGGACGACGACTGGTTGCCCACGCTGGCCAAAACTAATGTGAGCTCTTGTTTTGTGGTCGGGGCTGGTAGTGATGGCACACGCGGATATTAATTGGCTTTATTCTGGGTATCACAATTTCTCGAAAGAGTTTTCACATCTATTTTATTTCACACGACTGGTTGCCCACGCTGGCGAAAACTAATGTGAGCTCTTATTTCGTGGTCGGAGCTGGTAGTGATGGCACACTCGGAGATTAATTGGTTAGAAAGGATTTATTCTGGGTTCCACAACTTTCTCCAGAAAGTTTTCACGTCTATTTTATTTCACAATCAATAATTAACTAAGTTTTCCTCCTTGGGATGATTATCATGTGAGGGCCAAGGGGCTTTTAGTTCCAGAGATATTTTGTAAAACAGGGCCTACCTCTAGAAGGAGACTAAAAATAGATCGATGTAGTGTTTCTTTGGCGTTTCTTACATCGGACCCTACTTAATGTTTTAAGTATTGTAGTCCGATGGAAATTTAAAACAGTCTTGAAAAAGAAGGTCGTGATTATTAAGCTTCCTTAAATTTAATCAAGATATTTGTTAATTTAACGCTTCACACTTATATACCTGCACTAGTATTTCTCATGTCGGTGGTGGCATAGACTCTCAAACACCCAAGATCCGAGACTCATATCTCTTTCATGCTTAACACACGTGAACCCGAGACCTTTTTGCTTCTAAGGCAAGATTACCAATTAAGCAGCGGAATCGTCTGATTGAAGGTTTCTATTTCAGCCGAAAATTGACACAACGGAAGGGCTGGAGCCACTGTCAATGTTGACGGACGACGCGCAAGTGGCTTGCTGGAACAACGAGGGCCTGCCCACAGATACTATGAGTACCGAGAACGCGACCATTCTGACCAACTCGGCGCGATGGCCGCTCATGATCGACCCGCAACTGTGAGTCAGTCCGTATCGACCTCTTATCTCTCATACATTTCTACTGGACCAATTCCATACAATCAATAAAATTAAAGTGCCTGTTTGTATTGTATTGTAAAACAATTGCTTGTTACTTAATGCATTTGAAAGTATATACGCTACTTATAACAATACAAATTTCTGACTGTCTGAATAGAAGTTAAAAATAGGGATCCGCGCAATCAAATTGTTAAATGCCACGCGGATGAAGTCGCGGGGTACAGCTAGTTCATAATAAAGTGGTATGATGACCTGTTGAACCGCTGAGAACTCGGGGATTCCGATCAACTCGGTGCGACAGCCGCTCGTGATAGACACTGAGTCTAAAATCAATCTCCAATCTCTCATCCAATCCAAGTTAGATGGTATCCTAATCCTGGTGTATTCTGATCAATATATTAACTGTTTGGCTTGCAGGCAAGGAATAAAATGGATAAAGTCCAAATTCGGGGATGGCCTTGTCACGATTCGCCTGACGCAGCGCAACTATCTCGATATGATTGAGCGCGCCGTCAATAACGGAAACGTCGTTCTATTGGAAAATATCGGGGAGACTGTGGACGCTGTGCTTGAACCATTGCTTGGCCGCGTGCTCATACGCAAGGGGAAAGTGTTGAAGGTTTGAATGCCATATCTGAATATCTATTGAGTGGTCTCACGGATCGGTGTTCTGCGCTGTAGGTCGCGGGTCCGTAATATTAATTCTGTTGTTATAACTATTTCAGATCGGCGACAGAGAGATAGACTACCACGCTAGTTTCCGCCTCATCATTCAGACGAAGTTGGCCAATCCGCACTACCAGCCCGAGATGCAGGCGCAGTGCACGCTGATCAACTTCACTGTCACCAGAGATGGGTATGTACAATTTTAATTATTAATTACTGATATTGACATGTACTAATTTATGCTTTTTGTTTTAATGTTAAGAAGTTACGGATCGTGCTGAAGGTTACCTCCACCCATAACAACAGGAATACCACTTAAATAGTGTCTCATCCCATTGCGCCCGTCATCCGTGACGGGGATCTTACGTCTCACACACGTGTGATTTCACCGGCACCCACACCCTTCCACCGGAATACAGCAATGCTAATTCACCGCTGCTTATATATGAACTTTTGCAGAAGCTATTCTTTGATGTATTCATCACCAGGCTAATGTCCTAGATAATTAGACTTTGAATGTTAGGCTAATGTTCAAAGTCTAATTATCTAATGTCCTAGATAATTAGACTTTGAATTATATTAATTTGGGGCCATAGCGCACGTTCTAGTATGAATTATTGTTATATTATAGTTATCCTTATTTACCTTGAACTTAAATATTGTAACTCTTGAACTTAAATAAGTAATGTCATACAGTCTTGGGAAAAAGTTTTATACATTGTTTTTATATTCATTATGATTCAATTTTTGTAGTTTTCGATGTTTTGTTTTTATTATGTGTCTTTTATAGTCTAGAAGAACAGTTGCTCGGAGAAGTAGTGAAAGCTGAAAGACCGGACTTGGAGAAATTGCGATCCGGTCTCACCAAACAACAAAACGATTTCAAAATCACTCTGAAGACGCTAGAAGACGATCTGCTGAAGCGATTGTCCTCCGCTGGTCCGGACATCCTCAGCGATTCTGCTCTCGTCATCAATTTAGAGACTACCAAGAAAACTGCCGCTGATATCGAAATCAAAGTCGAAGAGGGTAAAATAACATCTGTGAAGATTGACGAAGCTCGTGAAAGATACAGGTGAGTTATGGTCGGAGAAGAATCGAAACTGGGATATTTTAACTAACTATAAAATACATACTTACAAATATATCCTTAGACAAAGACAGACCCCCCAGAAGAGGAGCAACCTAGGGCAACTGTACAGTAGAACATGCGCATAGTTGGTCCTTATTGAAACCTTTTCTAGACGGTGATCGAAATTTATATTACCAACCAACCAACTAGATATTATAATGAAAACAGGTAGCTTTTATTATAAGCCTGGCTTGTAATCAACGCATGGTATTTATTATATTTTCAGACGCGCAGCTGCAAGGGCTTCTTTACTTTACTTCATTCTAAACGATATCTACAAGATAAATCCCATGTACCAATTCTCTCTGAAAGCCTACAGCGTCGTGTTCAAAGACGCCTTGGCCAAGGCTGACACGGCGGACGATTTGGAAGGACGCGTCAAAAATCTACTGGACAGCATTACGTTTGCTGTCTTTGTGTACACGAGCAGAGGACTGTTTGAGAGGGACAAGCTTGTCTTCTTGTTCCTTATTACGTTGCAGGTAATTTGAACGTGCTCTCATTAAAATGTCCCGTTTTTTTAATATCTTAATAAATTACGTGTCACGATGTTTGTCCGCGATGGACTTAACCGATTTTAATCAAATTTGTACACCGTGTGCAGTTTGATCCAACTTGAAAGATAGGATAGCTCACATTTCAATTTACGATCGAAATATTATTTTATTGCAAATTATTTGTCTATTATTTGACAGTCACAATTACAAAAACGTTAGCCACAGCAACGCGTGGCCGGGTCAGCTAGTATTTGTATAAAAATATACTCGTATATTAGTTATACATTTTTTGACATATGTCAAAGACAATTCTATGACAAAAATTAAATCTTGATTTATGTAATGTTAACATAATTTTGTATTAGTAGTGAGTTACTCGTTTAGTCATTTACTCGTGTGTCCCTTGTACGGGGGAAGATCTCAATATGGCTACCAGTAATGGTATTGAGGTAGCCAAATTTTACAAAAACTCAGTTATAAAAATATAAATGTGATGCTATTTCACAGTGACTACTTGCACAGTGGCTTTAGATGCGCTCCTCGCGTGTCACATCCTTCCGAAAGTATTATATGGAATTAATTACAGGTGTTACAATCCGAAGGGAAAGTAGATCCTCGAGAATTAGATTTCTTATTGAAATTCGCGGTAGCGCCCGAACCGAGTCCTTATCCATGGCTTTCTAATGTGTCGTGGGGCGGCATCATAGCACTCGCCAAGATGGATGCCTTTGAGAATTTGGACAAGGAAATTGAAGGGGCCACTAAAAGGTACAACATTATTTTTTATTTATTTAATTTAATCATATGAAGAGGAATAGTTGTAAAAAATCATATGAAGAGGAATAGTTGTAACCCTTAAATTTTAAACCTTCTAATATATTTTTTTTTGTATTAAAATTATTAGTGCATTATTGTGACACCGCCTTCCCGCTTTCATCCATCGAAAGGTTGCCTTTAAGATATAGCTTTTAACGATAAGGCCGCCCATTGTGCCACCAATTTAAAAAAATATTTCTTATTATTTTTTTCTGTATTGTCATTTCTGGAGTAAACAATAATTAGTTTATCTCAAAAGGCCAAAAGGAAGAAGAGTTTGTTTATCTATCCATCTATCACGATTTTAATATGGTAGACCTATTTTCATACGTGATTTTCTAATCATGCTAGCTTCAAGTTAAAGATCTTTTAGGAAAATTAATTATTTAAAAATGCTATGGTATCTGTTCGAATAGAAACATAACATACAATGATGGTGAAATTGATCCTTTAGTGACTGGTATGTTAGTCTCTCACTGGTTCCGTTGCTGATCACCAGATGGCAGAAGTACACGGAAGGCGAAGCGCCGGAGAGGGACAAGCTCCCAGGTGACTGGAAGAACAAGACTTCGATACAACGTCTCTGCATCATGCGAGCGTTGCGCGCCGACCGCATGTCTTACGCCTCTGGGTGAGTACCTAACGATCCCACTCCCGACCTCCTTATAAAAGGACCGGTATTTTTTTTTTTACCACTTAGGTGGCAAACAAGCATACGGACCACCTGATGGTAAGCGGTTACCGTAGCCTATGGACGTTCGCAATACCACTCGCGCGTTGCCGACCCTTTAAATATTTTAAAACACCCCTTTTGAAGGACCACATACTATAGTCTTCAGGCTCTAGAGTGTGAGGGTGAATCTCCTGCCGATGGCGAGCGTCTCCAATTGTCTTCTTATTATTTATAATAATAATAACTTTATTTCACTTATTATAATAGAATACATAATTTTTATCAGACATCTTCTATTTTAACTTATATTAGAATTTAAATGTGTTGATAACAATTATGTAACGGGGTAATTATCGGTGCGCTGGGATATATAATTTTAAAGCATCAATAATATAGTTTATATTTTATGTGACTAATTCGGCATTCATGTATTCATGATGAGGACTCGATGTTACAATCATATAACAATTTTTCTTACTGGATAGAAAAACGTGTAAAATACCTTTTGCCTAACGTTTAAAAAGTAAAATGATAAAAGATAAGTTTTCTGCAACAGAAAAGGAACCAACTTCATTGTGTAAAAGTTTTAAGAACATAAATGTCAGTACACATACGAGAATTTAATTAATTAATTTAATAAGGACTCCCAACACAGGATACACTGAACATACAACTTAAAATAATCAAGGGTCTTAAATAAAAGTGATCCCGCAAAAGCACACTCATAAACATAAATATTTGCATTTGTTAACATACAAAAAAATATATACAATCAGTGTCGATAAACAAATCGTTAACTTATTATAAAGCTTACTGTAAAATACCAGGTTACCTACACAAAACAAAAGCTTGGGAATGAACTTGCTGAACCCATGACGCAGGACTACACTACACAATTAAAATACTACTATACTTTTCATAGTGCGTTTTGTGAGGAAAACCTCGGTACCAAGTACGTGGAAGCTAGGACTCCGCCTCTTGAGAAATCCTTCCAGGAGAGTAACTCTACCACAGCGATGTTCTTTATCCTATCAGCTGGAGTGGATCCGCTCAAGGTACACAGGAAGTTATTGTCTTGAAGTAGATCTATTATTGTATATATTCGACGACAAATCTATCATTGTCTTAGAACGAGTTGGCAGAAAAATATCATATCGACGAATTGCTACTCTATTACAACTATTGTCTGAAATTACATGTGTAATGCTAGCCCTGCTTTAAAATTGTAAATATGTATATAAATCTGCAATATCTGACGACAGGAAATAATTTATCAGTATACCTATTGATGTAAATACATGCATTTCCATTCTAGCCCTTTGATTTGTTGCTCTTGTATAGGACAGGAGTGTGCAAGATCACGTATTCAGATTTTTTTTAGATTCACGTAAATATTTCTAGCTGTTTGTTTCGTGTGGATTTAAAGTTAGTCTAAGATAAATAAAAGAACTGAATACATGTATTCATATTTCAGGATCTTGAAAAGCTCGGTCGCAAGCTAGGTTTCGCGACGGACAAGAAGAACTTCCACATCGTGTCTCTAGGACAGGGCCAGGAGGTGGTCGCCGAGGAGGCGATGGGCGTGGCCTCCGTAAACGGCCACTGGGTCATATTGCAGAACATTCACTTGGTAGCCAAGTGGCTGGCTACCTTGGAAAAGAAGATGGAGGAGACCTTTGACAATCCCTTACCCGAGTACAGGTGTGAATCTCATATTTTGATGGCTTCTCCGCTCTGTAATAAACTTGATGCCGTTGCAAGGGACGGCTCTGCAATGGCGCAGGCCTTTTCTCGGCTAAAGCAAAGTTAAGAAGGAGGAGTCCTGAATTAGAATTCTCGACCAGGCTAACATTTATTTTGTTAATTGTTCTCGGGTGTTCAAATCATCGTACAGTGTCATAAAGAGAGATATATTATTCCAAGTATTTGGATTGCATTAAATATTTGTTTACAGGTTGTTTTTGAGCGCAGAACCGGCAGGAGATCCAGCGTATCACATTATACCACAAGGCATTCTGGAGTCTGCTATCAAAATCACCAATGAACCTCCTATTGGCATGTGGGCCAATTTACACAAGGTAATAATTACTTAAGGAAACATTAATTTATTCGCGCAAACTCAAACTCTTTTATTCCTTTACATCTCATGTATCATTTGGACACGTTAAATACACACACAAGTAAACATATTCGTAAGCATATTATAACGCGTCACAGGAGCTCCCTAGGCACATTAAATGCACACATATATGTCAAATTACAGTCAGTTTTCATGTTTAACTTAGTATTATATGTTGTCTGTTACAAATCTCACACGACGTAGCCAATCTACGAGATGGCAAAGCCGTTCCGTTGAATGCCACAAATGTTTGCAGCGATTGCTATTGTTTTCACAATGAACGCAATATCGCAATACACATTTTTATACCTTTTTCATGTCCCTTTCAGTCTTTTGACAACTTCAGCCAGGAGACATTGGAGATGTGCAGCAAGGAAGCGGAATTTAAATCAGTTTTGTTTGCGCTATGCTATTTCCATGCTGTAGTTGCGGAAAGGCGTAAATTCGGCCCGCAAGGGTGGAACAGGTATGTTATAAATGTGATAATCTTTTTTATGTTAATGAGTGACGGCCTACCTGATAGTAAGTGGTAACCTTCAGGGCAGCTTAAATGGCAATTTAAGTTTTTAGTTACATACATAAATTTATTTCTTTACAGGTCATACCCCTTCAATTTCGGGGACTTAACTATCTGTGTGTATGTACTGTATAACTATTTGGAAGCCAATCCTCGTGTACCGTGGGAGGATCTCAGATATCTCTTCGGCGAAATCATGTACGGCGGTCACATCACGGACGATTGGGACAGGAGGCTGTGTAGGACATTCCTGCTTGAATATATGCAGCCAGAACTAGTGAGTAGACATTTTTGACTCTTCCTCTTCAGTGAGACAGTTGGCTATTTTACAACGATAAAATATGAAATATGTAGATATTTGGTAACTTACAGGTAAAAAAAATAGTGTAATTCAATTTTTGGTTTAAAATTATAAATACGAGTTCATACCAATTTATTTTATTTTTGAAAAATAAAGTTTATTTTTTTATACTTGTATTACAAAAACCAAAACGCGGGCGGCCATAAGACATAGGTACCTTACGAAAGAAACGGAAAGTGTTCTGACTTTCCTTTAACTACTAACTTTAACTTTAACTTTAACTTTTAGTCGTTCCCCGAGACATCGTCCGCTTAACTTTACAACATTTTTGCGCGGAACGCTAATTATTTATTATTTTTCTAAAATAAAAGTACTCAGGAGTAACATTAGCATCTGCAAGTGATAGTGCCGTCAAAATAGGTTAAGCCGTTTCAGAGATTAGTAAAAAAGACACTTCAATTTTATTTATTGTATAGATTATATAATTATTAGTGATTACATAACTTTTCCAGGTGGATGGCGAATGCGTGCTCGCGCAAGGATTCGTATCACCTCCGAATTCTGACTACGTCGGTTACCATGCGTACATAGACGATTTCCTGCCCGATGAAACTCCATATTTGTATGGTTTACATCCCAACGCAGAGATTGGCTACCTGACAACTGTATCAGAGAGATTATTTAAGGTTTGTTAAACGACTTCCAGAGATAGAAAATCAATTCGTTTGTATTTTACTTTTATGTTTGTTACCTCAGAACTCTGTTATTTTTGACCCGATTGGAATATACTGAAATTTTTAAATCGGCTGTATAGTTTGGTTGTTAAATCAAAATAACTGAAAAAAATATGTCATACAAGTTAACAAAATTGCTGATTTTGCTTTCCTGTGAGGTTTTTTTCTTCGCTCGTTATATACCCATATTAATGTATTGTTTTTAAATGATAGGGATAGATATAAATAAGTGTTGAAAGTATTGAATACTTTTATATACAGATTCTATAAATCAGTCACTCGTTGTTTAATGCACTGATACCCAATTACATTTTTGTATCAAGTTACTGTAACAAATTTAAAAAAATTGTAATTTTTTTACAATATATATATTTTACTTTCAAAGGCATTTAATAAAATGGTCTTATATTGACATTACAAACAAATACTTCAATTTTAATTATTTGTATAACTTATTTTTTCAGGTGGTGTTTGAAATGCAACCTCGAGATGCCGGCGCGCAAGCTGGTGGTGGAGCAACCAAAGAAGAAACGGTAAAATTATTAATGGCAGATTTCCCTCGGAGATCTACGCCACATTTCTGTATCTGTCTGTATCTAATACGGCTTGACTATTTTTACCCGATTGTGCCAAAAGGAGAGTTACGTTTTTCAAGTTTATGTATGTACATATGTATATTTGTTTGGCACGCTCTGTAGCCAAAACGGCTTGATGGTTTTTCGCTTGAGAAGTGTCGTTAGATTCGCCGTAATTGAAAGTGACACTGGCAATATAAAAATTTTAAATGACCGATTTTTGGCTGATTGATTGATTTTGAATAAAAAAATAACACTTTTTAAATAGTGCAAAGCCTATCCCATCGCTTAAATCATTTTTCATACATGTAACAAGGTCCATAACCCGTAATAAGAATCTCAAGGATTTTTATTCCTACACTAATATATATGTCCAGTACATTTTAAGAGTAATAAATAGTTGCTATTATTTTATAAATGATTCCAGGTGCGATACATATTAGACGATATCCTGGACAGAGTGCCGGAGCCGTTCAATCTACTGGAGCTGGCGGGCAAAGTTGAAGAGTTGACTCCGTTCATAATCGTCGCCTTCCAAGAGTGCGAGCGCATGAACAAACTGATGGGCGAGATCCGCAGGTCGTTGAAGGAGACTGAACTGGGTCTGAAGGTACATACACATGTTACTCTTATTACTGTAATTCTTTATTATACACAAAAAAAAAAACACATTTATACAAGGTATTAAAAAAATGATGTACAAAGGCGAACTTAACCCTATCAACCCTATAAAGAGTTTTCTCAACTCAAATTCAGATTTTCATACATATGTACGTAACGATGCAACTCCCGGGACATAAGACTGTACCTTCCCCATGGATTCCCGACCAAGCTGTCGGCAATCTCCATTAAGCGTGTGTTCGATCGCATCCTGCAATCAGCTTTCAGTGAAGAAATATATCGCGAAGAAACCGTTGCATCTTCTAGCAAAATGGCTAGGTAAAAATTTAAAAAATGCGCGAGATATCTCACTGCTTCTGACAGTCTTCCCTTGAGACAGAAAATAATAATAAATTTATTTTTACAATTACTAAAAGTACTTTTTTCAAATATCTACGTACACATCAATTTAGTGTTATATCATCGGATACAAACACAGATGCAATCTATAGATATAAAAATTAATGCATTCGCCTTGGTCACGCCATAACTTGAGAACGACTTAACCGATACCATTCAGATTTTTTTGTTTTGTATTACGTTTGAGGGAGTTCTTGCTGAAAAAATAAATAAGAACATTGCGCCTAAAATTCCCGGAAAAGCTAGTACTAAATAAAATCGTCACCTTATCAGTAGTCTAAGAATGTAAAACCTAAATAGCTCATATATTTTAGGGTGAACTTACAATCAGCAGTGACATGGAAAAGCTGATGGAATCTCTTTTCATGGACAAAGTGCCGGACTCGTGGACTAAGCTCGCGTACCCGAGTTTGCTCGGTCTCGCGTCTTGGTTCTCCGATCTCTGCCTCAGGTTGACTGAACTTGAGAATTGGTCTGGAGACTTCAATGTAAGTCTTTAAATGTATTACTATCTACCATCTTTGATCTGACTGGACAATTTGCTAGAATCAGCTCCAAACTGTCCAATAGTTAGGAGGTTGTAGTCCCAATTTCTGAGTGTGAGAGCATGCGTTGCTATCGCCAAAATTTCAGATAGCTTCGAAAACATGCAAAGTACAGTTTAATTTTTTGCAAATGTTTATCATATTTTACCTACACTATATTATAGGGCGCTTGTTCATCCTCACCCATACCACAGATATAATAATATTATACTATACTAGTCCCATACCTGTCTATTTGCAGTCATTTAGAGTTACACATTAACCACTTATATAAAGAACGTCTGGTACCAAAAAGACCTCTGCAGCAGTTTCTTTCCTATTCCAGTTGCCGCCCGCAGTGTGGCTGGCAGGTTTCTTCAACCCGCAGTCTTTCCTCACCGCCATTATGCAACAGACGGCGCGTAAGAACGAGTGGCCTCTCGACAAGATGTGTCTCAACTGTGACGTCACCAAGAAGAATAGACAAGATTTCAAGTACGTCCAAATTATACGGCTTAGTTGACCATTGTTTTAGTGGTCTAAAACCATTTTCGCATTATTGCTGTTTGGGGCACATCGGTTGGATGATTTCAGTCTATATCGGACACAGGTAGAAACAAATAGTGTGTTTTATTAGAAGCTCATTTATTAGAAGTTTTGCAGAGGATCAAAAAATATTAAACTTATCAGATCATCATTAGATGATGGGCTTCCGCTAAGTAACGCTTGAATACATCAAAAAGTTGATTAAAATGAAATGTTTAAATGCAATTTTAAATAACGCTTACACATTCGTGTAATGTCCCTGCACTAGGATTGCCTGTAGATATTACACGGGTGGCATGAGCATTACCTGTCTGCCCCGGCCGGGTATCGAACTTTGGGCCCGTCGTTTTGCGGTCAAGGTTATTATGCCAACGTTGCCAATTAAGCAACGTTGGCATCATTTTGTATAAAATAAACAAGTAGCTCAGGGTATCGTCTTAATACACAATTAATACTCGAAACGGATTAGATAACATTTTGTTTTGTATGATTCTGAATAAGCTATCAGTATTGTTTGTTTAAATAATTTACTTTATACACAGTCAAAATTATCGCAATAATTAATGTTTTTTTTTATGCTATAGGTATTATTTTGCTTGAAGCTCGATCGATTCGATCCCAAATCTAATATTGCTCATCGCACATCGATTCTAAATAGTAGAATAGCAATTGTCTAAGACCACACATGCCTTAAATTATGCATTATGTCTTAAATATTTTTTTAACCTCAAAATCGTTCGTGTTGCTTACAATACAGGGTTTTTTAGATGACTTAAAAAACTATATACAACTTATTTGTTTAAATGTTATTTGGCATTCTTTGTTTCTTTTTTCAATAATTTCTTGTTTAGAGGAGTATTTTTGCAATGTGTTGCGCCGGAAAATGCCAAATTTTCTTGCCTAATTGCTCCCTTTTTACAACATAGAATGAGTCTTGTATTGACTTGCTAGAACATGCTCTTGTATGACAGTACTCCACCCCGCGAAGGCGCAAACATCCACGGCCTGTACATGGAGGGCGCGCGGTGGGACACGGGATCCGGCGGCATCGTAGAATCCCGCATGATGGATCTCTTCCCGATGATGCCAGTCATCTTCCTCAAGGCCGTCACCCAGGATAAACAGGACACGCGCAATGTCTACGAGTGTCCCGTCTATAAAATTCGGTAAGCTATTGATTTTTGTCGTGGCTCTCAGTATGGCTTCCCTTATTTGGTCAAGATATCACGTGAATTTTTCGTGCTGTACAAAAAATTTAGATCTTTTAGAACTGATCTTGGTAAGCATTTTATTGGCCCAGGAAGATCTTAAGAATCAAATAACACTTATTCATTACTCAAACAGTCCGTTGCAGAATTTGTTCAGTTAAAATTTTTCCCGAACGAACCTTAAGCGATGACAATTTTATCGCCTAGTTTCAGTTATTGTAATTGTATTTCCATTTATAATAGTTGTTATGAGAAACTATGCAGTTAACTTTATCCTATAGTTCGTAATTGAAAAACAGATTTTTTCTAAATAAATAAAATCTTTTTTCTGATTCAGCATGCGCGGACCAACATTTGTATGGACATTTAACTTGAAGACTAAGGATAAGCCGACGCGGTGGACGCTCGCCGGCGTAGCTCTCCTGCTCGGTGTCTGAAGTACCCGTACACGCATTTATAGCATTATATTTTATTGTAGCTTTATTTTTTACGTTACCGTTATTTTGTTAATTTGTTTAGTAGGCTAATAAAGTTGCATAGCACTCGAATCAAGTTTTTCATTTTTAACCCTCGACGCAAAAAGAGGGTTGTGGTAAAACTTACCACTGTGTCTGCTGTGGCACCCTAGCTCTTAAACGGGTGAACCGATTTGGGTTCAGTTTTTTTTTTAATTTAAAAGAATGTTTTCTAGCGGAGCTTATTAGGCATGTTTTATCAAAATTGGTTCAGCCGTTTCAAGGTCATCAGCTCATTAGCGAGTCGAGGGTCTTTACTTGTAGTATAGGATGTTATAAGAAACCATTGGGATGAAGTACACATGTCTTATTTATTATTCTACACATTTAATGAATTCGATATATAAGTGCAGAAAACAACGGCTGGATTATTTTCATATCTCGTGCTTCAATATCATAACATATAGGAAGACTACACAAATTTCTGATAAAATCCTCTACTTTTACAAAAATATCCTTCACGAGAATCTGCATTGGACGGCTTTGCTCAGTCTAATCTAATATCTTTCATTCAACAACCTTTTAACAGCCATACTGTAAACATGGTATCTCAGTATACATATATTATTTCTTTATTTAGCCACTTTTAGTTTTCAGTGTCGTGTTAGATGACGTATTATCGTTATCCGATGTGGGCTCTGATCCTTTCACAGTAAACGTGACGTAATATCTCTTATTTTTATCCAATTTTTCGGCCGGTAGAGCGATCAGTTACTTCTCAGTACCGTGGGAAACTTCCAATGTAACATGAGCCTTCCCGGAACTTGCAGGTGGTTTGGAATTTATCTTCGGTAGAAAGCCTTTTGATTTTGCGCTCGGGCCTGCTGTGGCTGGCTTGGGCATTGTGTGATGATCCCATTTGAACGGTACTGAAAATAGAAAATACGTTTCAGATGTGCCTGGACCCCGGATGATCTAAGCTGATTTCTTAGAGCCCGTATTATTACCGCATAAAATTTTGACATTTGAAATGATTCGGGCAAAACCCGCATGACTTGCTAGTAAACACGAGTCGAAAACAACCAAATGTTCCGCGGGTGATCCGCATGTTTCCTTGAACCCGTCCTATTTTATCATATGTCCGGGCGTGTCATCGGTTCTTGGCAGAGCAGCCGGCTCGGCGTAGTGTTAACAGGAAATAATTAACAATTTTTTTTACCAATCTTTTGTATACTCACTGTAAGCAGCACATGGGACACCAGTATATGCGTGAACAGCATGAAAACATCTATGGGTTTTGCTGGTACATAAACAAGGGTTGTCCGGAATAGCGCTCATTTTGTAAAGCTCACTCTCGCCGTAATCGAAATCGATCGGCCTTTCTGGCAGATTAGCCAGGTGCCTCTTGCCACTTTTCTGCAGCTTCCTCAAACTCTCATATAGAAACTTTTCAAAACTGCTGAACGAAAGATCCGTATTGTTGTATGGTCCCAAACCGACACTAGACAAACTGGATTTATTATATTCGTCAATAGCTCGCTTCACAAGTACTGCTTCGTTGGCTTTGCTAGTTCTTATTTGTAATCGTTTCAGTTCCAAAAGATGTTGAAATATCTTTCGTTCACAGTAGTATCTGAAACGTTCGTGAGATCATAATGTCATTATCAAAATATACAGAGTTAAATAGCATCATAGAACTAATAAGAGAAAATATTACATACCTTCTCATGTTGGTTTGAATCCGCTGAGTAACAGATTTCATGTCCACAGCATACTTATCGCCTGGTTTTCGCACCGGGATTCTACTGTCCGATTTACCAGAATATCTTCCACTAGCATTTCTTTGCTGGTAATACGCAGATAGACGAGGACTGTTGATGCGACGTTGGAGCGCTCTTGGGCTAGGCTCAAATCCGGAGTCCATTAAACCACTGGATTCGTATCCCCTTTCTGAGTTTTCACTCTTGGACCTTATGGTAGTTCGACTTTTAGTTCTTCCTTTTTTCCGGAAACGTTTTCGTCGGCCGTTGACTTCTGTGTGACTATATATTTCATTGTCACTTATGCTGGGAACTCTGCCATAAATGCCATCTTTTACTAATTTACTCTCTACAAATATTTCTTTCTCATCATCGAGTGAACCCTCTTCAACTTTAGTTTTTTTCAATATACCCGTAGTGGTTTCACCACTTGCTATATCGGATAAGACTTTGTAACTCTCTGTTTCATAAATACTACTTTTACGACTACTTCCTTGACTGTCTTTGCTTGATGTCTTTCTAGACCGCTTTGGAGTAAGTGATAAATCAACTTCCAATTCTTCACCGAGGCTCTCCATTATAACTTGCTGCACTGCTCTATCTTCAGAAGAAACAGTTTCAATAAACTTAGTTGATATGCCCTTTTCGATGCTTTTAGTATTTTCAGTGCTGCTTCCAGTGGTTGAACCTGCATATTCTTTTCTCTTTTCTTCTGGGCTGTGATGACTTTCACTGCTAGTTTTTAACAAATTAACTTCCGTTTGAACTTCAGACTCGATTCCTTCTTCACCGTGTGTGACTTTTTCACCCATCAAGTGATCAGACATCTTATCTGAGTCGTTACTCTCAAAAACCTTGTCTTTGGTTGCAAATGACACCATTGGGGAACTGACCTTCTCTTGAGATTCTGATTTTTCTAAACTAGTTGCATCCAGGCTAGTTTTATTATCTGATACATGACTTAAAGCCTTGTCAGGACCGGATAGCACTTGGAACGATCTTTTTCTTGGTAACTCCATGGAAGGACTCGGAGATTTTGATATATTGTCTGGTGTTTTTGCTGGAGATGGGGCAAGCTCAGATCCCTTACTCAATTCGGCTGAGTCTTTAATCTCATCTGGTTTCTCCGTACTTGCAGCTTTGGATGAATTTTCTTCTTTACTGTCTTGGGTATTGCTTTCATCTACAATGGAATCGATTTTGCCTTCCTCTTTATTAGAATCTTGTGTAGGTGTGATGTCTTTATGGGCATTATTCGCATCTGACGTGCTATCAGACGATTCAGTTGGCCTTTTTTCAGTTTCAGGAGCTATTTCATTTGATTCTTCTTTTGCTACTTTGGCAGAATCTTCTGAGGTTGCTTCTGCAATTGACTTTTCCGATTCTAATTTAGCTTCTTCGCTAGTTTCTTTTTTAGTAACTGTCATGTTTGCTGTTTCGATTGATACATGGTTTGATGAATCGAGCGTAACAGTTATTTCTGAATTGCCTTGTTGACTTGACTGACGCTCCATATGAATTTGTGCTTCTGTTACGACCATATTCGTTTTAACAGACAAAGTATCGGTTTCAGTTTCACTATGTGCTTTACTTTTCTCTGTTCTAATTTCTTCTTTTTCTTCTATTTGCATGGAAGGTGTGTGTTCAGAATTTGCAGATAAACTTTGAAGTTTCTCTAAATTTTCTGTATTATCGGGTCGATCAACACTTTTGTATTTTACAATATTTACGCTTTGCTTTTCATCATCATTTTCTATGTGGATAGACGTTTTCTTACCCTTGCGTTTCGTACTACGCCGCTCTGTTGATTCTGAGCTGCTACTTTCGGTAACAGAACTATTTTTTCTTTTACTACGCTTGCGATGCTTTTTACTCTTTTTCTTCTCTGAATAACTATCGGACTCTAAAGAACTTTCAGAATCAGATCTGCAATGCCGCCGCCGCTGTTTATCATAACCTTTGTGACGCTTTGAAGGCTCACTTTTTGATCGGTGTTTCTTTGAACTTCGATACTTTTTATCGTACGAGCTATCTTTACTATTTCCATCGATTTCGCTGTCATATCCATCACTGAAACTTTTTTGTGCCCGGATAAGTTTTTTTCGTCTCTCCCGGTGTCTATCCGCAGAGTATTTTCTTTCTGATTTTCGTCTTGGCGCTTTTCTAGAATCAGAGGATGATGTATTAGTTGACTCACTATTATTTTTTAATCGCCTTCTTTCATGAACGGGGCTAGAAACTTCAACTACCTCTCTTTTTTCAATTCTTATTCTGTCGCGAACATCAATTTTTGTACTGGTGACTTTTCGAGTCGGTAGAGCAGTAATAGGAGCACCATCAATTAATATTTGAGTGTTCGAAAGTTTTGAAGCTGGGAGCCCCCCGTGCATTTGAATATACTTTGCGGTTGATCGATGTCCCCGAGTAGTTGCACAATCCAGTGGAGTTAGTGGTTCATTTTTAGAAGACCTCGCTACTGGATTAACTTCTGCACCGCGGTCAAGTAGTAATCGACATAAATCTGCATTGTCTGTGGCTGCTGCAATATGCAATGGCGTTCGACCCTCGTGATTTGTGGCGTTGACTTGTGAAGGCCTTCCATCCAATAGCCATTTTACTAATTCTCTTCTTCCTGATGCTACGGCTTCGTGTAGTGGTAAGTCACCTTTAGAATTTCTCAGCCAAAGATTTGCTCCTCTTGCCCCTGAAACAAAGTTTTGGTTATACATTCCCTTCATGATATTATTAGGTATTCATTTAAATTAATTCGCACCAAGTATCCGCACGGTTTCGATTTGCCCCTTAGCAGCCGCCGTATGAGCTGGGCTGCGTCCTCTTCTATCTTGTCGATGAGAATCGGCATCGTGGTCTAACAAGGCTGCGGTGGCATCTGCATGTCCCAACGCCGCTGCGTAGTGAAGAGGCGTACATCCGTGGGAGTCTGCCACGTCTACCCGCGCACCACAAAGCCCGACCAGGGTCTCTAGAGCCTCCGTGTGGCCTCGAGCTGCAGCGCAGTGAAGCGCAGTTAAACCATCCCTGTCAATATTTTCAGGTAAATATATGTTTTTGTATTTTCTTGATAATTCTTTAAATGTAATGATTACTCACCTATCTGCATCGTCGACTTTAGCTCCAGCTTGGTGCAGTGCAAGAACCGCGGCAGCTGACCCAGCCGAAGCAGCCCACAGCAACGGTGTACGACCATCGGCGTCTCTCACGTCTACACTTGCACCACCTTCTCTGACTAGAGCGCGAAGAACTTCCAGTGCTGCTCCTCTACTCTGTGAATTGAGATAACTGTTGAGTTCAAGTAGCTTCTTTGAATAATTTAGCTATGCTCTCTTATGGGCACACTATAAAAAATGTCGAGGTCTGCCAAATTACTTAGTATTGTAACAATCTCATGTAGGGATAGAATACCTGATGATCGGTAGCAGCGGGTGCTCCGCACATTTGGGCTGCGTAGTGCAGCGGATAACCGCCATGCTGATCCGGGGTAGCGGCATCCGCACCTGCTGCCAAAACCGCGCGTAGAGATCCGACCTCAGCACAAACTACAAGATTGAAAAAACGTTAAAGCGTATATAGATTTTTGACTAGCCTCAAAGACAGCTCAGTCGGTAGAAGCACAATATTATTATTATTACTATATAATTATTGAGATAGAAATCTGGTTTCCAGAGTACAAGGGGCTAGATGACGCTGTGTGAAATGCCTGAGTGTTTATTTATTATCATTGATAATTAAGATTAAAAAACGCAGTATAGATTGGGAATTCCATTACACATTCTTAACATAAATGGGGTATTTTTCTTTATCAGTCACTGACAGCTAACTAAGTACGTGAAGGTTAGCTCGCTTGAACCTCATTATTCATTAACTCGTCAATTTGATATGACCTTATAGTTAGCTCGCATAGTCCTAGACACATACTGGTCAGTTCAAGGGTGTGACCTTGCCTGCCGCTCAATATCGCCGGACGGTATATTCCGGACGTCGAACACCCCCTACCCCCCAAAACTGAGACTTGCCGTAACCACAACAAAATTCTTGATGACTCCCATTGCGGCATTTGTGGCTTACCGCATTTTTATTAGGTTGGTTAGATTAAAGGTTAATTAATAACTTTAAGTTTAAAAAAAATATATAATAAAAAAATCTAAAGATTACAAAAAATGTACCACTAAGTTACAAATAACTGACTAAATATCTAAACTGTCCCCTAAAAGGCTAAAAAAATTTAAATTCATTTTTAATATATCTATATACATTATAAAACTTTAATGCTCTTCTTTATTAAGCGCATCAATGAAGAATGCAGCCATACTTCATTGATGCGCTTTTGCCGAATGGTTTTTTTTAAGTCTTCGGTAACAGTCCCGGGATAGATTTTTTTAAAGTTGCTCTAAATGTATTTGAAAGTAAGTTGTTCTGAAAGTTTCTGCGAAATCAACTCATAGAGAAAACCATTTTCTATGATTGTTGCTGCTACGTATCAGGTATCGTTTGAAAACTGATTGTCAAATTGTGAATCAGACTACTTCTATCAGATCAGCTAGAAAGGTAATAAACGGCATGATTTACTTGAACGTCTTGATGCTACTGCCATTCAATTGCTACAGTTTATTACTTGACAATGGCAAATGAAAAGAAGTGCGACGCCAGAGGAAGAGAAGAAGAATTAAAAAATTGCTACAGTTCTACGCGCTGTACTTTTTGGTAGAAGTATTTATTTACTATCATAAACTCAAGCCTTTAAGAAGCAAAATTAGTACTTTAGAGATTGCAGATTTTAATATAAGTACATATTATATTCTTAAAATACATTCGTCAGCAAGAAGGTCAAGGTGTAGAGCCGGAAGTTAGCTCACAAAACAACGGAAGCTCCAACGGAAGTCAAAATGACCTCGAATACTGGTGCTGTATGTCGCTCACTAGATTCGCGATTATATAACAATACCCACACTCTTACGGTGTTTTGTTCTTACAAATTTCAAAAGCTCAAGCATGAATTAAGAAAATATAAAAAAGTATGAGAAGACCCAAGTCGCATCGCATTGCGTCCGTCACTCTGCGACGGGGATGATACGCCTCAAGTGCCTATAATTTCACCGGTGCCCACACCCTTCCACCGGAACACAGCAACGCGAGTGCACCACTGCTTGGTGGCGGATTACCAGGTGTGGAGACAGTACTCGGTCTGTACAGTACAGACGGTACGGTCAGTTCGGACAGTACGGTCGAACTTGGCACAAGTTAAACTACTTTTTTCATACTTATATGCTGTCAGAGTAATATATAAGAATAACTCGGCGTGCCTCCTATTGCAATACCCCAATAAGGGTTCATAAAGCTATTACTATTGTGTAACAACTAAATAACCACGTGAAATGTAGTAAATGATTGAGTATTGATCCACGTGCGGTATTGCACAGGTACGAGGGGAGGTCAAAAAGTCCGCGGAATGGAAGGGTTGGGAAGGAGTAGGGATAATTTTTTTTACCTGGTACTCTCCAGGTACTCAATACAGGTATAAATACAAAATTTTAGACAAATCGAGTGATTAACATTTTAGTTATCACTACATTAGCAGTTCAATCGGGAAAAAAACGTCAAACAACGATAAACTTGAGTATTGTGCCGTTATAAAGTTCCTTGCCAAGCAAGGAAAAACACCTCAAATTATTTTGAGTGAAATGTTTTCTGTTTATGAGGACTCTTGCCCTGGAAAAACAATGATTTATAAGTGGCATGGTTTATTCAAGTCAATTGAAGAAGACCACCGCCCTGGCCGGCCGATCGAGGCCAACTCCTCAGACATCATCGAAAAAGTCGAAAAACTTGTACTTGAAGATGCTTGATTAAAGAACAAACAACTTGCAGAAATAGTTGGAGTATCGTCTACAACCATTTTCAATATCCTCCACGACCATCTTGGCATGTCTAAGGTCACCGCAAGATGGGTGCCGAGAATGCTCTCAGCGGTTCAAAAACAGCAGCGCGGCGAGTGTTCACGCGAGTTTTTGGATCTCTATAGCGAGAACAAAGACGAAATTTTGAACCGAATTGTTACTGGAGACAAAACTTGGGTTCATCATTAAGAGCCTGAATTGAAACAGGAGTCTATGCAGTGGCTGAAAAAAGTTGCAGCACCCCCTAAGAAATTCAAGGTGTCACAATCGGCCGGAAAGATCATGGCAACTGTTTTTTGGGATTCAAAGGGGATTTTGTTAATAGACTACAAAAAAAAGGATTGAATATCATAGGAGAATAGTATGCCACTCTACTGAAAAAATTAAAAGATGCTATCATGGAAAAAAGACGGGGAAAATGGACTCGAAGTATGCTGCTTTTGCACGACAACGCACCCGTTCACAAGAGCCATGTTGCGATGGCTGCCTTGCACAAATGTGGCTACGAAATACTAAACCACCCTAGTTATAGTCCAGATCTATCTTCGTCGGATTATTATAATATTAGTTTCCAAAATTGAAGAAAGAACTTCGTGAAAAGAAATTTATTGACGATGAAGAAGTTAAGTCGGCAATTTTAGACTATTTTCAAGGCTTTGACAAAACATTTTTTTTCGGAGGTATTAGCAAGCTTTTTGATAGATCTGAAAAGTGAATTAGGCTTAAGGGAGAATATATTGAAAAGGAAAAATAATAATTCATTTAATTGCGCCCCCTTTCCCTGCCATTCCGCGGACTTTTTGACCTCCCCTCGTAGTATCTAATATATATGAAAACTTGAATTGCGGCTGCCACGAAGTCGAGCTAAGGGTTGCACTAAATGCTAAGGGTAAACAGTTGGCTAAGGGGCAGTGTCGCCCCTGTTGGCTCTCTTAGGGGAGACAAACACTCTCAGTGTCGTTGAACCCCTGCGCGTGGGGCCAATGACATTTCGTTTAAGCGGAGAAATTGTACGCTATATATGGTCGGCTATATATGGCTCTTTCACCTAGTTGGTAGTAACCCTGCCTGTAAAGTGAGGGGTCCCGGATTCGATTCCCGACTGGGCCAAACTGGGAAGTTCGTTTCCTCGGCCTTGGGTGTTTGTGTACACACAGAGACAGAACCCTAGTGTAGGAGAATGAGTGTGTGTTTGTTTCTTTGTTTTGTTATATCTTGCTCCTAGCAACTGGAATATAGAATGACAATGAATGGCATATAGATAAGTTTGCCAGTAGGATACTATTTTAAAAATTCTGTCTGGAATAAGAATGAGAATATATTGGAAGATGTACTTCCCCTTCGTATATTATTTCCACAATACGTAAGAGACTTTTTTTACTACTGAAGTGACGGGACGAGCGGAAGGTAAACATTATAAACCATAATCGACATGTCTATAGATCCTCTTTTTCATAAACGAAACAAGTACATGTTTTCATAGCATGCAATCTTCGAAACAAAGACATCAGAAATCGTATTGTTTTGTAAAATAAACATATCTCCATCGAGTCGTCGGTGAATATAAAGCGTTTGATTGACGCGAGGTAGTAGGGGAACTAATTGGTGGCGTGAGCGCTCGCAGTCGACCGCAGCAGATGCAAGAGATACCGCGAAGGCAACACCGCAGTGACACCCCTTCGATAACCCGCTATCTAGCAGACAAACAAGGGCTTGCGGTTTCGCAATTTAACTAGATTTAGTTTGTTCATTATTATTTCTTCATTTTAATATCGAGATTCTAATAATGTGCCAGTTTTGTTGACCAAATAAATATTTATCTATGCACAATATCACGAAGAATAACTCACTTCATTTAGACCATTAGGTAAAACCAAGTCTTGTATAATGTAAGTTTTGGATAACGGTGTTGGTTATCATTAATTGTGGCTGGATTCCTGACTTTTATTTGCGTTTTAATGTATAACTGTTTGTTACATAGGAAATAAATAAAGATTTGATATATTTATAAATCAAAGCAGTCAATTTATTAGATTTCATCGTTATTATCAAGAATAATTTATTTACTTACCTAAGCTCTAAAGGTTATAATTTTAATTGTAATCACAGTTTTACAAATTCCTTCAAGAGTTGTGTGTGAAAAGTGAATAAATCTCTTATCAACCGACTACCGGGAGCAGGTTATCATCATTCGGCTGTATTTTTTGTTTGTTACATCAGTTCTCCGTCATTTATGAACCAATTTTGAAAATTCTTCTTTTTGTTTTAGGAATGCTAATGAAATGAAAGGATTTCAGACTGGTCCCATCAAAATTTTATCAAAATCGGTTGAGTAGTTTAGTTGTTAAAGCAACTGGAAAAAATACGTCGCCCAAGTAAAAGACATTGCATATTTTGCTTTACTGTGACTTATTTCTTCGCCCGTTGTATATCGATTTGGATGTTTCTCTTTTACAATAGTAGGTTGTAGGTCCCGTTCTCCTAAGGGCGAGAAATTTTCGATTTTCAATTCAGTCATTCGTTTTAATATTATTTGCATAATGCCATGGTTTTATAGCTTCAATGATGAACGTTGCGAGCTTTTTATGACGCAGACGCGGTAATTCGCCCACCCTTCTAACTGACGTCAAGTAGTTATGGTTAAGGCGGTATGATTTGTTCTGTAACTTACTGATTGTTGTTGCTTTTTGTCAAATCGTAATTAAATCAGATGTCTTAGCTAAATTACTCACCAGTGGCCCAGTGAACAACGGTGTGATGTTCGTCATCCCTCGCATTCACGTCTGCGCCGGCTGCGAGTAGAGTCTGGACTAACGGAACATTTCCATGCACCACTGCTAAGTGCAGCGGGGTCAGTCCATCTGCATCCCTTGCATTCGCAAGCGCAGGCGCAGCCATCAGGACTCTGTCCGCACAGTTTGCTCGAGCGGCCTGACTCGCCCCCGCTCCACTTGATGCGCAATAGTGAAGAGCACAGCGTAGACCTCGGTCCCTAACGCGAACTGACGCAGGCTGCAAACATAGAGCTAAGTTTCAATATCACGCGAACCTTGACAAAGTTTATCCAACTGCTTGCCCTTGAGCTGTCACGACCAATCACAAGAATATGAATTTGAAGATCAATATCTTCAAATTCTTATTCTTTGATTTACACGTTGGTCGATAAATTACAGCCATTCAGAATTAGAGTTTCACACAAATAACAGGTGTCGTGTTTCACTATAATGGTTCATATTTATGATTAATTAATTGAACGAGCGAGCGAAGATTTTTTTCGACGCGTGTAATTATGCGGGTTTGTACAAGCAGAACTTTGTGTGAGTTCTGCTTATACACGATTATTTAATTTTTCTCTGATTTTGGTTGCGAAAATAAAATAAAGTAGCTTTTTTAATAAATTGATAGTTTTGTATAATACGAAACAGGTTAAAAAAAATAAAATGGTTAATTGAGCTCGAAAGTAAAAAGAAGAAGAAGTATAAAGAATTATTAATATTTCAAAACATTTTTTCATTATAAAAAAAAAAACAACTATTTTATAATGGGCACAAATAAAAATATTAACAATCTCAAAAGAAATTAATCGGAATTTAAAGATCGGTTGAAATAGCGAATGTTTTTTGGTAACGAAATGAAAACTCAACTAAAATGGACGATTAATGGATATGGATATGGCTAACAGAAAACCGTACAAATACGATGAATAATGATATTTTGCCTCGGTAGCAGGTCGGGAATCGTCAATCTCGTCAATTGTTAATGAGTCAAACAGGTTGATGCGGTAAACACGACACGTTGGACTAGACAACCGACACGGGTGGCTGATAGTCACGTCGTTTCACCTACACATTACATTATCGTGGAGGAAATGTTTCCCTATTGTGCGCCAGTCGAATCACCTCACCTATTGATTGACTTTCACCCCTCAGCGCTACCCTGCGATCTTGGTGCATTTCCGAAGACTATTAACATTGAAATTCGTGAGAATCACGGAATGCATGCATGTTATGATGTTTATTTCGGAAACTAGAGTAAGTTCTTAACTTTATCAGGTCAGATTTTCATAGGCTTCGAGTTTTGAACACTGTGGTCAAAGCTTGACTTTACAAAAGTGGCCTTGGTAATGTTCTTCTGCTTCTGTTGATGTTTGAAGAATAAATAGGAGTTCCAGGAGTTGTCTAATTATTCTGATAACATTCCCGTAAGCATTTAAGTGCAGTTAACCGGCGTCGAACGTTGTTTACAAGAAAGGTTTGCCTGCAACAATCGACGGACGAGACCGACACGGTGTAAAATCGCGTGCACACGCCAGGCCATTGAAACTACGCTTTTTAATTTTCATAATAGCACATGATAAGAATTATTCCGTCGGTGAAAATCCTGAAATATTTTTCGTACTATTATGTGGTGTTATTTTATAGACGATCATGATTTGTAACGAAACGGTGCTTTTGGAATAATTATTGCAGGATGAATAACTCACATCCTTATTGATAATTTCGACGACACCCTTGTAGTCCGCCTGCTGACAGGCGTACATGAGGGGCGTGCATCCCTGGGGCAACGGAGCGCTCACATCGTCTTTCTTGGAGCCCTCCACCTTCTCGCGTTTTATTTTCGACTTCTTCTCTAGGAGGTCACCCTTGAGCCGGTTTTTCGGCTTCTTCAGGATGCTGGGGATGGGCTCCCGTGTGCCGCTGGTGGCACGCTTGTCCATAACAATTAGTGTTAGATGTGTGGTGGCATGTGGCCCGCCGAGCGCGATGTCGCGTAGGGCGGGCGGGCGCAGAGAGCGCGACCCTCCGACTGGCCTGTGTTGAGGAGCGGCGGCCGCGCTGCCCGCTCGGACTCCGGACAGACCTAGAGCAGGGCGGGCGGCACGCAACTGTGCTCGCCACCCGCCCTGTCGCCCGCCCAACACCTAATCTATTAACTCGCGTAAAGCAGGTCACCGTCTTTAATACACTTACAAAGAAATAAGGAATTTAACTGTTTTAGGGTGCTTTTGACACATTAACATACTTTTGGAATGTTATGTTAGGAAGAAACTTGAAAGCAGGGAGGGAGCATTCAAAGAGGAAAAAATAATTTTGAAAATATTCCCTTCTTAATAATTTGGGTCATAGAAAGTAACGATATACCCACCTAAACTTAGTATGTATTTAGCGTATAAAACTTTGAAGGCCCGCGTACCTAACGTCCCCCGCCTACACTGTCTTGCCGCTGTGCTGCTCATAGCTCATGTGATGTTATCTCGGTATTTACAATAGTAAATATAAAAAAAAAATTATGTCCTCGCAGCGTTACTCCAATAAATTTGACTTTGACTTACCTATTATTCGATATCTTTTTTGTGTCAGGTTTGATATACATATAAAACAAATCAATGTGATCTTGTACAATACATATGTATGTATTCTGTGTCACCCAATTCTCGACCGTAAAAATAGAAATTTTCAATCTAGGTATACTAACTGAACAATGCATGCATTAAATCCTATTTATGTGTAGAACAGTCAGAGCGGTGGAAATCGAACTCGGCGTCAATCCACGTCAATCCTATGCGCTACCAACTCTTTCTCTGTTACTGCCTTTGACTCGGTTCTATCGATTATTGTTAATTAACAATATTGAAGATCAAATTGTTAAAAGACAAGTTAGCCTGAAGCTTGTGCTTCCATACTCAAACCCCGGCACTAGGACTCCCTATGATGTGGCATTGACAAACAGAAAAACAAGGCAAGCACCCAAAACCCGAAAACAAACTATGTTTCTCACACAAGAAGCCGAGACCCCTCGCGTCGAAGGCCGGGCTAACACAATTTGGCATCAAGTGGAAAATATATATGAGTTATTAACCATTGCCTTCTGACTCAATCTCATCTCCTATATTCGTTAGAGTAAGTGCCCGAAGGCTTCTGGCATGGTTTATCGACTAAAATAGCCAGGACCAAAATTTTAACGTGCCTCCGAAGCACGGAAGCGTTTCAAATGCCATTAAACGGTCCGCGAGTTCTCCTTACTCTCTGTGTATTATGGTAATAACAATAATATTATCTTATTACAGCCAAGATCCAAGGAGGTAAGGTTTGCATGAAAACAATTCCACCCGAGTTAATATTCTCTGTAATTTTTTTGCAATTATCTCTGTCTTTAGTTCTGTCTTTGGCCATCAGAGCCATGATTTCAAAAGAATAAAATAACAATTTCGAAAATAAACAAAATTTTATTAAAAAATAATATCTAAATGGTGAAACAGGACAGAAAAAAACTTTACGGGAGTCCCCCTTAGAGTTTTGTCCTGTCCGTTTGTCAGTCAGTCCGTCCTTATGTCAAAACCACTTTCCTCGCGGAAACTTGGCACTAAGTCCCTATACAAAGGAAAGATAATTTTACAAAAAATTTCATCTTCTGCTTCGAACATTGTTGTTGCGAACTCCTTTTATAGGTGTATGGAAACAACTAAAGTTAAGAACGGCAACTATCAAAATAAAGTAATCTGAGATGATGATCCTCCAAGCAGGCTTCACATACATACATACATTTTTTTTACGAAGTAGGATCGATGCTTAGGCGTTTAAGGGCTCCATAGACAAACGGCAAAAACATTTATAATTTCCCCCTGTCCTCCTGTCTATCCGTATAAAACAGCTATTTTGCTTGGAGATGTAGGTATACATGAAATTATGAAAGCTAGATGTACCCCTTCTATCAACCACTATTAAATGGTGCAGGTAGTAGATATAGAAAAAATAAAAATAAAAAATGCGTCGCACTCCACAAAAGAAGAAATTAGAAAGTAAATTAAATTAAAAGAAAAAAAGAATTTAGAGAACTAAAGTCATTGTTGATGATTGTATGTGCTAAGTCATAAAAATTGGACACGTGCGTGTCCAATTTTCCAAACATAGCGAGAACTATTGTAACTATAAATTATTATTTAGGGCTTTGGTATACAAAGAATTAAAAGACTGGCTTAATAGGGTTGTCTGTGGGTTTATTGGGTTGTCGCAATATGGAATTCAAGATCGTGGTGGCACAAGGGCATAGACGCCGACTTTCAACCTGAAGGTTGCTGGTTCAAACCCACACGTGCACCAATGAGATTTTTCATTGAAAAAAATTATGTGCGCAATAATACCAACAATGCAATAATACGTTCTCAAAATGGTGACGGAAAACATCGTGAGGAAACTGGCATGTCTTAGAACCAAAAATTCGACCACATGTGACATCTACCAATCCGGATTGGGCTCCCGCGATAGATCAGAGCCCATTCACTCTCAATTATCGAGAGTAGGCCGTTGTCCCTGCAGTGAGAACATTAGAGGCTGGTACGGTAATATACAATTCAAACGGCCAGAACATTTCGAAAAGGATTGTAGCACCTTATGCGCACAGATTAGATACGTCACCATAAAAAACTGCAGCATTTATTTCATTTGGACTTGGTTGAATGAATTTGACCAAACAGCAGCAACAATAATTGCTGTATTATACCTAAAACCTTTATTTTCTCACGCAAGCACTGCGTGGCCTACTTGGAAAAGTAAACTCTCGTGCTTTTCCGTAGTTCCTTCAGATCTGAGCAGAGTGACCCACTGCCCTCGATTGAATTTAAACGACTAGCAAAGGGCCGTCTGTTACCTACACCTGCTAACTTATTATGTTAGTTCTAAAATCTTTTGTTTGCATTATTGAATGCCAAAAACAGAAAACTCATGGCAATGAAATTATATTGGTATTATACAGAGTGTGAGTGTAAACGACAGGGCACAGAATACTAAAAATAAATCAGTAAACTAATTTAAATACCGGAAATATCAAGTAAAACTAGATATTTAAAACCGCGCTTGCTCTAGAAACCGCGGGAAAATTATTAGGAGTACAAATAAGATTCCGCCGTTTTATTGTAGATGGCGCGGCACGGAGTTTCGGTTAGCTTTCGCAGATGATAACCGGCTTAAAAATGATTCATAAACAAGGAAATTGGGTTCCGTACGAATTAAAGCCGAGAGATATTGAACGCCGATTATGCTTAAATGAAATGCTGCTAGCTAGACATAAAAAAAGGGTTTTTTTACATCGTATCATAACTGGTGATGAGAAGTGGATACATTATGACAATCCAAAAAGAAGAAAATCATGGGGATTACCTGGCCACGCGTCAACATCAACAGCAAAACCGAATATTCACGGAAAAAAACTTATGCTGTGTATTTGGTGGGATCAGCTAGGTGTAGTGTATTATGAGTTGCTTAATCCGAGCGAAACAATTACTGGAGCCCTCTATCGAACACAATTGATGAGATTGAGCCGAGCTCTGAAGGAAAAACGCCCTCAATACTATTCTAGACACGAAAAAATTATTCTTCTGCATGACAATGCTCGTCCACATGTTGCGGCTCCCGTGAAAAAGTACTTGGAAACACTTGATTGGGAAGTGTTACCCCACCCGCCGTATTCACCAGACATTGCACCGTCCGATTATCACCTGTTCCGGTCCGTAGCACATGCTCTGACGGCGCAGCGGTTCACATCTTATGAGGATACCAAAAATTGGGTTGATTCGTGGATAACCTCAAAAGACAAGGAGTTCTTCAGACGTGGGATTCGAATGCTGCCTGAGAGATGGGAAAAAGTGGTTGCAAGTGATGGGCAATATTTTGATTAAATTTATATTACCGTACTTCTACAATAAATATTTAATTTGTGTTAAAAAACGGCGGAAACTAATTTGTACTCCTAATATCAAAATATACAGAGTCACCTATGATCAGTATGATGAACAATGCGATCAAGATAGAATTACAGAGTATTTATAGCTTTGTGGATCCTCCCATGGCAGCGACCCTTGATGCAACCTACACCTGTTGCGTCAATATCTAAATTTTGGGAATTTGTTAAACATTTGTGTGAAAAACAAGTCAAAGTCGAAAAATATTTATCTCCATTGAATTCTTCAAAAATATTAAATAATACTTGGATGTTTGTATACATAGACATAAACATAGATGTGTCTTCTGTCCAAGTGTTAATATGTATGTATTTAAAAATAATAAGTTCTACTGCTCTTTTGGATTGCTCCTTTGGTACTACCCACTTTAGCACTACGTGGTCCTCCATAATATACGGGTACAATTAATAAAATTCAAATAATTTTTATCTGCAACAGGCGACTTTGTTGTCGATAGCATTTCTTTCATTATGAACTAACTCTACCAATATTTGATATTCTGAAAAGTAAAGGCATTAAATTTTCAATTACAAAAATGTTAACCAAGTCGGGGTTGACATTTTGGAACTAATTACAAGTTTATCCGATTAAAACCTTCAAATCTATATTGTACTATAATAATAAATCTTTAAATCTATTGATTTTTTCTCTGAACTTTGATATGAATTCGAACAATTGTAACAAGAAAGACTAAAAATACTGAACGGAATGTGCACAATATTAAAGAACCGATATCTGTATCACAATTGGCTCTTTACTCCGATACAACACAGGCAAAGCCACAGACAGCAGCTATTACTACCCAAACCAGTTTTAAAAACAAGACTATTCATAATGGTAGAGCAATTAGCTCTACTATTTTGCCATTTTGCTCAGCCAATTAGTCAAACCTAAAAAAAGCAATAATTATCATGCAATTAAAATTTTGCTTGACTTATTTGTAAAAAAAAACTGTGTCAGAAAAGATTAATGACGACAAAATAATCGCAAGGAAATTAAAGTGCAATATTATGTAGGGCACGAATCGACCTGGTTAGCTCACGATATTTGCTTCGTGTACTTGCAGGCTACCTATAGGCATAGAGTACTTATTGGTACTCGACACGTAGCACTTGCGCATTGTAGATTCGACGTATTCTGTACTATGCACAACTTGACAACCCCCATGCGGACAGCGGATCAATCTTACAACATTTCCAGTATTGAAACTACTTAATGTGCTTTAAAAATACATTTAGATTTTAACGCTATACCAAGTAGCTCTTGACTAAAAAGAGGGGCGTTTTAAGCTTAAAAGTTTCAAGATGTGTTTGTCGTCTTGTGGTCAATTACTTTAAAGTACCGTATCTCTCAAATTATTGTTCTTGTTCTTATCTTCCATTTTCAACCGACTTCTGGAGGAAGTAATCAATTCAGTTGTTTGTTAAATACTTCAGATCTGCGTCGTTCTTAAACCGATTTAGAACAATATTTTTTATTTAAAAGGATTTATTTGAAAGATTGGAAAAAATATGTTATCCAAGTATTTGTGTTTCCTGTGTTCTTACATTTTGTGATAAAGTATTGAAGCCGGTTTCTTCGATATTTTTGATTAACCACTTGCCTTCTAACAATGCGACTTCATTATGATTAAAATAGAGATTGCAACGAAAAAATTAATCCTCCGTAACGTTTCGTAACCATTCAAGCACCTGCTTCACAAACATCGCCCGAAAAAGAGTCTCTGCTTGGTTTCGCACTGTTATGTCAGCAGGAGCAAGAAGGTTAGAATCGTTATTTTGCCTAAAACGTTTTACCTAATTACTTAAATATTTCATTATCTTTTACTATCTACCTATGCTAACCAAATCTTTACCCATGCTACAAAAATTTAAGCACTGAGTCTTGGCTGCGTACGTTATTATTGCTTGCTTTTACTTTCAACCTAGATCAAAACTGTAATCTAAGTAAATAACTTTTATGCTTGTAATGTGTGCCCAAATAAATAAATAAATAAAAAACTTGTAAATAATTTCGTCATAAACCAACATTTGTGCTCACACGATATATGCTACGGTCGTAGCCGTATGGCTACGGCCTACGATAATCTTTTTTTTTCACATAAGTACAGCTATATAGAAAGATTTATACGACTGACGACTATGATATTGAGTTCACCATGATATTAATAATTGTCAAACACGAAATAGAATTACAACCTTACTATAATAAAGTAGACCACAGACGCAATAAATCGTCGAGGGTCACACGAGTTGGGTCAGTTTTGCTAAAAGTGCCGATATAGTCCTATAGACCTGATTATGTAGTCCACTGGTCGGTAGTCCAATGTAGGTCAGCGATCAATTCCGATAAGAGAAAGCTTACCTGATCGCGATTATATGGAAATTAAACGATAATATACTACTTGGAGTGTAGGTAGCCGACATTAACTCAGATTGTTCATCTGTAGTACATCTATAAAAAGTGGCGCACGCGAATTTAGTAACTACCTAATTACTACACCGGAACTTACAACTTCGTAACTTGTTACAAGATAAAAAACTAGGCAAAACTTTGTAAGTATATTAAAATAAATTACGTATAAGGAGCGGGTTAGCGGGGCACGACAGGGCCACCCTCACACAGACAAGTAGATATCTAGAGAGTGTAGTTGTAAGTCTTGCTCACCAATAAGTGACCATTTTAGATCGCTGATCAGTGCAGTGGTGACTGTACTCTATTGCTCTGATCAGCGCAGTACTGCAGTGGTCAATAGGTGCACGCGTTAGTGATTTTTGTTATCATCCTCATTATTCCGCTTCCTCCCCTATAACGATTTAAGAGATGTTAAGGAAACGTGCGTGTCATAATCATAAACTATTAGCCGAGTACATGGATAAATAATAGAAACCGGCCAAGTGTAATTTGCTCGCTCTCTGAGGGTTCCGTACTTACTACAAATTCTTATTTTTTTTTATATATACCATGCAAGATAAATTACAACCAAATTTTGTCGAGTGTTTCACAAATCCTACTATCAAATTTATTTAAAGGGTGGGCCGGGCCACACATATAAAATAAAATAATTTTATAAGCAAATAATTTTTATGACTTATCCAATGATATCCCACACATATATGCGCAATTTTTTTTGTATCTTACTCTTTTAAATGTGTGCCTCTCTATTTTTTTGTTGACATTCGAACAAACAGACGGACAGTATGAACATATGAAAGTATTACAGTATGGTTATGAAAACCTTTATGTTCATACTGTCCGTCTGTACACATTTTTTAGAGTTCCTTGGCCAATGGAAAAATGGAACCTTAGTTTTTCCATTGGCTAACTTGTTACAAGATAAAAAGCTAGGCAAAACTTTATAAGTATATTAAAATAAATTACGTATAAGGAGCGGGTTAGCGGGGCACGACAGGGTCACCCTCACACAGACAATATATATCTAGAGAGGGTAGTTGTAAGTCTTGCTCACCAATAAGTGACCATTTTAGATCGCTGATCAGTGCAGTGGTGACTGTACTCTATTGCTCTGATCAGCGCAGTACTGCAGTGATCAGTAGGTGCACGCGTTAGCGCATTAGTTTTTTCAAGTGAAATTATTTTTTGGCGACATTTCATATAATTTTCTATGGTTACAAAACCTATGTGAAAAGGTATGCATTTATTTTGAACTATTTTTTTGTTGACATTCGAACAAACAGACGGACAGTATGAACATATGAAAGTATTACAGTATGGTTATGAAAAGCTTTATGTTCATACTGTCCGTCTGTACACATTTTTTAGAGTTCCTTGGCCAATGGAAAAATGGAACCCTAGTTTTTCCATTGGCTAAGGAACCCTTAAAAATGTGTAATAGGGACATGCCTATTAAACATGTATTGTACAATATATTTACACGTATATTCGATAGATAACATATTTAGAGACATGCAGCATAGAGGATAATTATTCACTTTACCTCATTCACTACTTTGTTCCATTTCTTAACATCCACTTAACACTTGTTTATTTAAGTTTGCAACACAAATGTTTTAAAGTTTCAATGCTGACAATAATCGTAATCTTCAGCGGGCGCTATTTGACTAAAACTACACCACCTAAACAGTGCTTTTGATATTCTGAATAATAACTTGGCGATATTTTTTATCAGAGACACTATCGCTTGGAACATGTGGGCAATCACTTCGAAGTCCATTGTGGTAATTGGTAAATAAACGGTGGTGTCAGGGCGCAACGTGGCGTATGGGCCGCGTTGCCATGACTACGCTGGCGACGCGAGGATCGTTGCCATAGCTGATGGCAGGCCTCGCCGTGCCACACTGTGCAAGGTTATCCAATGAACAACTTTCCGAGGGTGTAGATCAATTTATGAAATGGGTGTATATTTGTTTCGAACTTGCTTCATTTGTTTTTTTATGTAACTGAAGTGACGGGACGAGCTAGAGGCCTAATTTTATGTGGTTACCTCCGTCCACACAGCAATGCAACTTAGGTCTCCTTCGACTGAAGTATGAGAAGACCCAAGTCGAACCCCGTTGCGCCCGTCACCCGAGACGAGGATGTTTTGAATCATGCGCTTGTGATTTCACCGGCACCCACACCTTTCCACCGGAACACAGTAATGCAAGTGAACTTCTGCTTGGCGGTAGATTGTGTGGAGACAGTACTTCTCCGGGCGAACTTTACACAAGTTCTACTACTACTTTTTATTGCTCCTTTAGCACCACCCAGGGGGGTACGTGAAGGGATTCAAATGGTATTCACCTAAGGACGCGAGCAATTGGAGCCCCAAAACCCGAGGACACTGTCTACTGTTTACCATTCAAAACGCAGCTCGTTTTGAATGTCTTGAGATCTCATGCCACTTAGGATATCCCAAATGCGATAAAACTAAAACTCTGTGGGCGAATGAATAATACATATCCTCTAAGGCTAATCTAAATTAAAGCTTCTCATAGGTCGTACTGAAATCGATTGAACGCTGAAATGGTGAAGATAGGAACATTAGAAAGTAATCATAATTAGATGAAACGTTAATGTATTTATTACACAGTGGGCACACACTTGCCGGCAATACTTCTCTTACACCCAATAGGGCACACGTTAAGAGGTGCCGTGTCAGAGAACCTCATTGGCACACTGAGTCTAACACAGCTGACCACTAAGGACGTTGAGTTGACGCCCAGCACAGCAGCGACCGGATACATGAAATTACAGGGTTCCACTGCCCCCAGTTTCTCGCAGTTCCCGTTCCAAGAGACGAAGCCATTGACGACGCAAGGGTTCTTCTCGCAGACGGGTATGTCAGAGTTAGATTTCATCAAGAGATACTCTCCTTCCGCGCAAGGACCTTTTTGGTAAGCGGGCCAACAAGCGTCCGACTGAGGGTGATAAAGAAAAGCTGAAAACAAAATAACCAATAAATATGCGGGAAACCGTAGAAGCATCACGCTATCATTAAAACAAGTTTAGTTCAGTTATGTTACGTTTCATGCGCATGTGACTGCACCGGCACCCACACCCTTCCACCGGATGCACTACTGCTTGACGGCAGATTACCAGAGTACTTCTCCAGGCAAACTTTGCACAAGTTCTACTGCTACTTAATTGCATAAACTACTTGTTAAGATTTCTAGTTTTACGCACGAATGCTGTATAAAAAATGACAATTGATACGACATAGTACCTACCTATAGATAATGCTTAATGCAAATGTGAATGATTTCGCTCAGGGGTTGGATGGATTGGTGAGAGAAGAGGCCGTTTATCAATGCTACTATTGGCTTCTTCTTCATTCGTGTAAATGGCCAACTCTTGTGTCAGAGTTTTCAAACCACATGGCTTAACCACTAAGATTGCTGAGACCGACATCTTAACGTGCCCTCCCAATCACTTTACTAACTTTAAATCCATTATTTGAATACGTAGGCTTACACACCTGGTCTGCAGTCGCAAATCCAATCGTCTTTCTGATCGCCAGGGTAGTACAACTCGTTGGCTGGGCACATAGCTGGTATGTACACTGGCTGGCGATTCTGAAACGATGAGATTGAGATGGACTTCAATCAGAATCTTGAAGTATCAAGCAGACTAGTGTATTTCAAAACCCGTTCAGTACTACTCCCGAGTTATTCGTTGTTACTACTCGTTCAATATTACTGAAATACAGAAACACAAGATAAAGATCCGAGAACAAACTTTAGGTTCATCACACAAAGTCTGCCCCGGTCGGGAATCGAATCCGGGTCCCCTTCAAAGGCAGGGCTACAACCTTAAGCTACGGAGCCTTTCATTCCATTTCCCGAACGAAATTGACCACATGAGCACAGACAGACAAATACAGCCGTCAAACATACAACATCCAGGTGTTATATATTTTTTATTATAATATAGAATTAGTCCGGAATAGAAAACGAGATGTCTGCAAAAGGTCATGATAGTTCTTCAACTTAGTAACTCATAAATAATTATACTGTAATATTTAGATATCTCAATGGTTCGTTTGTATTTTATTAATAGTACATACTGACATAGACATATTTAAATGTAAATTATATTTAATCCGTACAATTATTGTATTTATCCACTTCGGGAATACTTAGTTATTAAAATATCTTAGAGCATGTGCTTGGTATTATATCCGATAGTATTTAGTATATTGATACCCATCCTAGTTATATTATACAAAATTTTAGTGACGTTGGCCGACGGACGTTACGTATCATCCGTTGCGCCTCACCATTGGTAGTTTTATAGGTTCCGGTGGCAATGGTGGGGCGCGCCCAGTTCGGATGTCTTTGTCAGTCAATAGGCTCGCTCAGTATGTTTAAAAGTACTCCTTGGTTCGTTTTATATTTGAGTACAATCAACAGCTCATCGCTTAATTGCTGCTGGACTTAACCTAGAGTATTTATATACTCCATCTAATATTTAGGTATAATTATTTAGTATAGAAAAAGAATTATATTGCGTTATAAGTGTACAGTGAATCTTTTTGATATTTATCTGTTAAAATAAGTGTTGACTAAGTATTTGAATATTTAATTTACATGAATCTAAGAAAGTGCCATAATGATTATTATGTACTAAATAAATTATGTTTTGATATTAATTATCCTGTTTTATTATAGTTAAGTTAAAACTACAAACATACACGCATAATTCTCCGCATGGGTGATAAATAGTGGGCTCAACGCCAACATTATTTTTCCATGAATAACTCCGCTACCGCTTTATTCCAGTCAAATAAAACATTCAATAATAATCAGACACCATTGACAAAACTTACTATACTGCTTAGATATTTTTAACTTAAATATTAATTCGAATAATATAGCTGAGGCAGCCATTGAAACAAAAAAGCCATATAAATATTAAATATATAGACAACATACTTGCAAGTTTTTGTAAAAAGTAGTTACAAAAATATATTGATACTCACATCTTTGTTTTTTAGATCTGGATTTTCCTCAGATTCGGGGAAACCAATCACGTCGCTTCTATTGTTCTTTGCCTTTGACGCACATATCAGAAAAAACATAAAAACTACACTTTTATACAGCGACATTTTTGCTGATATGTTTTTACACAATAAAATTCCGCTCAAAAGTTACGAACACTATATGTTAAACTAAAAAAATATTGACTAGAATTAGGTAAAGATCAATAATGTATTGACCACGTTGGTTGTGGAAGGAATCTTGAGGACCACTATCGACCGGTCGAGCGCTCTGTACTTACCCAGACGTCATCGCATCAAAACAAGTTTTTGATAAGTAAGCCGGAGAGGTCATTGTTAAATAGTAGGTATACGATTATTATAGGCCGCACTGCGCCAGATGATTTAGTACTATTAACGATCTCCAAAATAATCGTTTTTGGGAGTAGATAATATTTCTTCTTCTATTCGTGTCAGTGGCTTACTCTAGTAACGCAGTGTTCATGCCACACGAAGGCCTCCGACATGGGGCTTATTGTCTAGAATAGCCGAGTTCGACATCATAACGTACGCAGCACAGAAGCGCTCTAGTTAAATGCCACTAACCGGTCACCTCCTTGTTTCCGTGGAGAAATGCACTAGCATTCCGACTCTACCTTAAACTAAAACTCTACGGTGTCCTCCTTTGCCTTCGTGATTCCTCCTCTCCTATGCTTTGCGGCGGTAACAAGGGAACGTTTTCACATACTTTCGCGAACCCGCCGTGGCCGTTTCCGGACTCCGGATCGTTGGCATCAAGTGTCACTCTTCTATTTTCGAAACGCCAAGACACAAGTGTCCTGGCTTGTCGCTTCAACTCTTTTCAATACCAGAGGGGTAGGTAGGTAGTTGCGCAGTCATTAACTACGTATCAAATCCAACATAATGGATTTGATACGTAGTTAATGACTTCGCTTCACTCCACACTTAATATTATATATCATCCGATGGAGGTGATTCCACAGTTGTTTGGTCTCACTGAAAACCAGCGCTGAATAGTGATTTCTTATCTATTAGCTCATCGATTGCAAACTTTTTGAATTTCTCTTTTTTTTTCAATATCAATTTTATCAATCTATTATGTTTATTGATTCAAAGGGTTTTCTTATTTTTTAGTCTGTCTCTTTCATAATGTTCTAATTTGAATTCGAATTATAAAAATTTTCGGACAGCCTTTTTTGGAAGATTTGGTACCTAAGTTGTTTCGTAAGCCATATTTATAGCTTTCAATATTAATGTTATCGTGGTAGTCACCACTCGAGTTATTGGCTTTATTTATTAAGCAAGCTTTTGGAATAAACCCTTGACATCTACAGGCATGAGCAATTACACTTCTAAAAATTATTATCTATTATTTGACTTCGGAGATGCTTTTTCTAGACTGCTGACCGTACTTTTGCGATACGCGTCCTCCTACTTTAGTGTTTTGTCGTTGACTGAAGAACCAATTCTATTGACGAGGTTGCGTGTATTGCGTCTATACCTACACTATTATGCACGTAAAGATATTGGAGGGGCATTCATTTTAAGATCTGATTTAAGATAATGTGCGATCTAAGATTTGAGCATATAGAAATATATACTAAAGTCTTAGCTCACAACCAAATAAAAATACTTTCAACCTGGAAAGTTCATTTTGAAAGAACCATAGTTCAGTTCTTTTTTCTTAACTTTTTGCAAAAGTACCATAGCGACATCTATGGATTGTTTATTTGAAACTGCCTAAAATAACATCGAAGATAGATGAGCGTATAGTCTATGTCATTGGTGCAGTATTGCTAGCAAGGTAATAGTTATGTATTTATGTATCTTTTAGGTCATGTTCGTACTTTCGCAACCTTTAAACAACGTTTGTTACTGTCATCAAATCCTCATAATTAGTCATTAGTCAAATCTCCAGTATTAGGTATTATTGGCTGTTACCATAAAATATGTTAAGCCAAGACCTTAACAATTACGTATATTTTTTATGAGTATGAGCTTCTAAATGAATTAAAATTTCCGAAAGAAATAAACTTTGTACCTTTTTTACAGCCTTCATGACCCCCTTTCGTAACAAACGTCACAGCTTATCTGGCAATGCTGCACTAGTGTTTACGTCAAAGATTTTGGTGCATGAGAGTGAAATGAAATGTCAAAATGGGAGTGAAAACTTGAAGAAAACTATCCAAATAATTTAGAATAATGTGTAAAAGAATCTATAGATTCTGCGTAATGACCTTATAAAACCAGTAGCAAAATGTTTACGAAAAAATCTCACCAAGATGTTAAAAAATCGTCGGTCAAAATACAAGACTCCAAGAAGGACTCTTCAACCCGCCTGAAGCATTTAAAAATCGTTCTAGGTGAGAATTCCTTTACCATCCTGGTTCTCGAGATAGTCAATTTCCAGGGTATTCTCAGAACTTGCCTTTAGTTGCTTAAATTTCAATTTTATGGTTCATTTTGTACATGCTAATTAGTTATGAGTAACTGTATTTCATTGTGTAGGTACTTCACATTGCAACTGTTTATTGTGTGAAGGAAGTCCGTTATTTAATGAAATCAACATATTTTATTTTGATCAGTATTATACAATTACTCTCCTTACTATAAGGAATTGATGGAATTCTTCACTTGGTAGTAAAACTATGTGTAAGTTTGAGTGACCACATCACCATTAGAATTTGTCACAGATATCTTTTCCAGACAGTTATCTTATTGATTTTAGAAAGCTACTTTCATTTAGAATCTTAATTTATTTATTTGAATGCTTACATTATTTGATGTACTCATATTACTTTCTTATTACTTAAACATCATGTAAGAATATTTGTAAGCTTCTAATGTATGAAATAGATAAATTGACCTTTTTTTGCAGAACACTTTGATGCTGATGAAGCTAAAACCTACTTTGAAGCTAACTTCAGCCATGTGTACTTTATACTGTATGACAATTTTATTCAAGCTGAAAATAATCTACGGCAACGGGGTAAGTTTCATTTCACTTAAAGGTAGCTATGTATTTTGATAAATGTAAAGTAGTAGGTTTCTGTAAATGTTTTCCTTGAAAATATATTACTATAACATTTAATCTTATCAAATAAGAATAGTGTCAATTTAATTGGTGCCAAACTAAACTGAATGGCATACACTTGCCATTTCATTGAGATATTATGGCAAGTATAATGTATACTAGTCATTGTATTCTTTATTATCACTGAAATAAATTTAATATAAAATAAGGTAATCCTATTTATATATTTGATATATCCAAATGATACTTGAGATCTTAAGAAATAAATCTGTTTGAGTTGTCCCAGCATAGGGGAAGAAAATATATCAATATTAACATTTCCATGTTGTAAAGCAATTTTTTGTTTAGTTTGATGCCAACAGATTAGATTGCAATGCGTAAATAATATAGTTTAATGTAATATAGTACCTGATTATTTATCATTATTTTTTCTCTTTTTGCGATACAGAACTTCCGTTTCATCTCGGTGAGTTTGGGGCATTTGAATGTCATGTTGAATGCACTGACCCTTCAGTACCACAGTTTAACCAACAGTGTTGATTATCTAGTGTCTGTGAATCAAGCTTTTTTGTTCACCGTATAACATTTCATGCACATACTCATCACAATGCAATAAGAAATTTTTTGCACAATCTGAACAATTCTTTATAGTTTTGTCTGTGAGGTATTGATGCTTTTTACATACACTATTGTCTCAACATTGGTCCATGACACATTTGATTTTAACATTAATCTCGGTAGATTGAGGATATTCACTATCTTATCTGTACATTAGATTATCATCTGCTTGTCATGTAGAGTGGCATTACGTTTAGTAAGCTCAGAGTAAACAAATAAACTTTACAGGAATGTAATTCGTTACACATTTTACAGGATAAATTAATGTTATGCCCATTAAATATGTCTAGTTTTTTTTATGGTGTCATCATAAATAACAACAAACAATGATGAATATCTTTTTTTATGATTAAATTGATCATCTCATAAGTATTGTAATTTAATATGCCCCTGGATTGAATATCTTTTCAATCTAAATTAGATGTCTGTTTCATTTGATGACACCAGCACTAACCAAATAATTATTTTTAAGCCTTGAATTAAATATGAAATAATGGCAGGTGAGCAGTGTCATACTTGTATAAATAAACAGTCTTTTTGAACATCACATATTGTGGAGGCTGCATGGTACATCCAAGTGATAAATGCTTTGGGGAGTATATACAGGATTAATAAAAGCAATGCTTGATAAAATAATTATGAACCGTTCAAATCATTATCTTAAATTTTATCTACTAATGTCCATAGCAATTCATTACTCATGGTTCGGTATAATAATTGTCTAATGACCATCAGACTAGTTTTATAAGAAAACTAACAAAAATAACTGTATTATTGGATTTTATCTACTTATATTTTTTAGTTCACAAAGCTGGCAGAGAAGAGTTAGAAGGGGCACTGTCCCTTCTAGAAAAAGTATTATGCCTTCTGCCAGAGTTGATTGGGAAGAGATGGCAGTTGCACTCTTTGACAAGAATATTTTCAAAACTCCTCCATAGCGGAAACTCACAGAAGCTCAGAGCCGAGGCTATAAGGTAAATTCCAATAATACTTGAAAATAATCAACAAAATAGGACTAAATGTACTTGGCAAAATGCAAATATTCAGTACAAATGTTTATGAATTTTTTGTAGGTACTTTTTATTATGGTATCAAGCTCTTGGCGACAATGCACCGATGGAAGTACATTTCCTATTTGCCACCTTAGTGCCGGGAATGCCAGACCCTAGTGCTGTACTCAGAGGGAGTCCTGTCAGCCCTAAATCTATTGACGCAACCGTAGCCCCCCACGAAACTGGGGACTTTACTTTGGAGGATATAATGCAGCATCCCAACTTTGCCGCAACAATGGAAAATCCCAATGCAAAGAAAGTTATTGTGGAACAAACGCCGACCGGGATTATAGGCAAGCTGGCGAATGTTTCTGCCTCAATATTCCATGATACGAACGCATTAAACCCGGTCCAAAGCATCGATATCCAGCCGCTTCTACCGCCCAGTGCTAGTGAAAAACCAGTTGACAACGAAACGAAGTATTTTTTCGAAATACTTTTGGATGGTATGGCCACATCAGTGACGAAGATACAATGGCGGGACAAATCACACGCCAAGGCTATGAGATGTTTCGCGTTTTTACTAGAGAAGTTTAGGATGTATTATTTACCAGTAATATGTCCTCAGTTCAACCCGAAAAACTCACTGTACAAGCCTAACCTTGGTAAGCCTAACCTTTTTTTTCTTGTAATTTTTTTGATATATAGGAGGTAATAGAATGAAAATTGACAAAACGGCAGTATTGCGGGTGAATGCTACTTGTACTTGATACTTCACTTGATCACTGCCCGGTGACTTTGACTATATTAAAGACTAGCTGTACCACGCAACTTCGTCCGCGTGCAATTTAACAATTTCTTTTCTAATTATTTTTCTAAAATAAAAGTAGCCTAAGTTACATAAGTTACCTTATGACATCATCTGTTAGTGAAAGGCGCGTCAAAATCGATTCAGCCTTTTGTATAGATTTGCTTACAAAAAATATCTTTAACAATAAATCATAGGATAATTGTCTACTTCCTATTAAAACTCAATAAGATAAGACACTACAAAGGTACGCGTCCATGTGATCAGAATCGGAGCGTACGGAGCGTTAGAATGTTTTGTGTTCTGTATTTCGCGATAATACTTGTCATCAATGTTATTAGGAACCTAGATACTACAACTTATCGATGAAAAATTATTGTTTGACTCCAGAACTACCGGTCCAACACAACATACTAGAGGATGACTATGTGATATGCAGAGTGACTCTCATAAAATGGGTTGCCAGCTACGCGCACTTCATGAAGAAGCAAGGCAGCGACGGTGGGCCTTCTTCCATGACCAGTACCGGGTCGCACATGCCACATTCCAACACCCCCACTCCGGCGGCGTCGTTGCACCACGAGGAGGAGACTTCTTTCACTGTGGGGCACCCTTCGGACTCCAGTCGAGCCTCGTCACACGATTCTGCTTCTAACACACCTCACCCCAGTTTGGAATCAGGTATTATCAATAAAGTTGTGGAGATACTGTTTATTTTTTAAATTTGTTTGTTGGTTTTGGAATTTGTCATTTAGGTTAATTACGTTTCGAATCACATGAATTCGTCATTTACTATTTCTCGGTGTTACAGTTGGACACTCGATTCTCTAGATAAATTTAGGTTGGGATGTTAAAATATATCTGGAGGATTAGAGTGGAAAATTACATTTAGAGAAACACATAGGGTTGTTAAATGCATAATTACACGTGACATTGTTTTTTTTTTCAATTGTTTACTTATTCATACACTTATACATATATGCCAACTAAGTGTATACATATATACACTTAGTTGGCAAAAGCCCAGCCTTCCTGGGTTCCGTTCCCGGCCGAGACATACTTTGTGTGGTGAGCATGATTTTAGTTATTGGGTCTTGGGTGTTTGTCTATGCCATCTGCGACACGGGGAATCCTAGTGCAGGGGTATGAGTGTGTAAACGTTAGTATCCTCCTAGATTATCCCAATATCCATGAGTCGCATTCCGCAATATAGACATGGACTATACCAACGCCGCGCAGCCTCGTGTGTTGGGTAAATTTTTCTGCATCAGCCTTTATTTACATACATTATGGTACAGAAAACCATGCTTACCGTACATACATGTTCTATAGGTGTAGGCATGTTCGAAGAGCTAAGCTCGGAGCAAGTGGTACGCGATGTCCTGTGCTGCTCGTCGCGCGAACACGTTGATTTCACCATCGAAGTGTTGCGGCAAGCGTTTCTGCTGCCCTTCTCACACGCCGCCGCTGGGAGGCGAGTTATCGCGTTGTACAAGGATTGGATCCAGATGAATGTAAGTTTGGAGGATATTGTTCTGCATTTAAGGTACTGCAAAAATTAATATGCAACCGCGTGGTCAGCGACCTCATCTGTCAGTAGGTGACAGATGAGGTCGCTGACCAGGCAGTAGACCCTTCCCTATGTATTATATGTATATATCTATAATTAGTCTGTAATATCTAGTCTGTAATATCTATAATTAGTCTGTAATTATAGAATCTGTAATTAGTCCTATAATATTGTGGCTGTAGGACCTAGGGAGCTGGGACGCTGGTGCACCTTTGGATCCAGGCTGTGGTATTTTCGGTTGATATTCATGTGCAATTAGGGGCTAGAGTAACCACCCCGGTACCTATCCTGTACAGGTAGTGTTGTTTAAGGATTCGTGATATTTTTTGTCAGGTGGCTGAAATACCTCCGTTCCTGATAGAGAACACGTACGAGCAGCAACTAGCCGCGGGGGGAGGGGAGCCGGCTGCGCCCCCTAGGCGACTACGCAATGATTCCTACTTGGGAGCCGTCAGCAAAGACAATGTCATGGTCCGGGCTGGCATGCAGGTTAGTTACTTATGTGTGTGTGCAAATAAATGACAGTACCTAGGCGAACAAGATATGCAAGGTTGTAAAAAAATAATTGTGTTTTTACAACAAATACAGGCAAATACAGGTTCGCAATTTTTTTACCTTACCATTTTGATAATAGATAGATTATAACTACATTAAAATCTTGCAGAATGTCCTGCAAGTATTCATGACGCAAGCGGCGACAGTGTTCCTCGCTTCGCCGCCGCCCGTGGCGCCGCCCGGCGGACTTTCCCCGCAACAGCTGTTAGAGGAACAGACCGACACGTGCAAGCGAGTGCTTAATATATACAGATACATGGTTATGCATGTAGCTATGGACGCCAACTCTTGGTATGTACGCTCCGTAACAGTAAACAAATAATATCGGCTATTCTTAACAAAGTAATCAATAATTGCGAACATTTTGCACATGGTCATTTAGCTCCAAACTAAGCATAGCTTGTACAATAGGAACTAGATAAAAGACACGGAACAAATATTTGTATTCGTCGCAAATGCTTGTCGTGAGTGGGACTCGAACCCCCGACCAACAGCGCACAAGGCAGACAAACTGAGCTGTGAGGCCGGTGAAATCCAGATTTGCCTAAATAATAATTACAGTATTAATAAAAATACAAGACTGAAGTTGTATTTCTAAACATAGCTCTTGTGGGAAAACTATTGCTTACCACGGCATAATTTTATTGTATTTGAATCGTGTTTGTAATCCTCATTTATAAGAATATGCGCCGTCGCTTCAAAGGGTATCGGCGCAGTTTAACTACATATACATTTTGTAGTCTATTCATTTGTTAAATTAAGCTTCATTTTCACAGGGAACAACTGTTGCTAGTATTACTTCAAATAACCTCGTTGGTACTCACGAAAGTACCTCTCAAACGGAAACAAGACACATTAGGTAAGGATCTTTCTCCAAAGTTTTACTCCGCTGAAGTATCACAGATTCTTAGAATGCTGAATGCTTATGAAACTATTAGTTTAGTCAATTTTTATTACTCTATAAACTTATTGCTCTCACATGGTTCATATTTAGCTATTATACATAGGAGTACAGAATTTTTTAATCAGTCATGTAGTTTTTGAATTAATCCAAGCACTTACAAAAAATTTAACATATTCTCTTTATATTACTATTAGTTTAGATTGGGATGATATTAATAAATTATCATTAGCAGGTTCCTAAAAGCATAACATGTTTCAGGTGGATTTTTAGCGTCAGCGCTATTCCAAACTCTTATAGTGACGTGGATCAAAGCTAATCTGAATGTGGCTGTGAAGCCAGAGCTGTGGCAGAGCTTTATGGAACTGCTGACGCGGCTCACTCACTGGGAGGAGCTTATCAAAGAATGGGCGGTAAGATTATTAAATGAAAATATTTTGGGTGTGATAATACTAAATTTTAAAACTATCATGGTTATGAACATTATTATTCGTGTTACCGAGATATTTACCATGATTTGTGAGTTTTGTTGACTCCCGATATTTCGACGCAGTTACATGCGTCAATTGCCCGGGACCATGACGACCAAACTCACAAATCATGGTAAATATCTCGGTAACACGAATAATAGTGATAATACTATACCAAAAGATAGCTAAGCTTCGCGCCTGTACTGACCCAAAAATAAAAATTAGAAAGTAATTATATTTTTGTTTGGTAGAAAACAATGGAGACGCTTACCCGGGTACTGGCCCGTCACGTGTACTCACTGGACCTGTCTGAAAGCGTCCCGAGCGTGGAGCGGGGGCGCGGCGGGAGGAGGGTGACCGCGGCCCCGGCGCCCTCGCCGCGCCCCGCGCCCCTCCACAGCGCAACGCACGCGCACACTGCAGGTATAACTAGTAGTCATTAATATATAATAATAATATAGTCATGAACATTTACACAATGTCATTTAGCCCAAATATAAGCTTAGCTTGTACTATGGGAACTAGATAACATACCGATATAGTTTTCTATTTTTGTAAATACATACATATAATACAAATTAACACCCAGACCCATAACAAACATTTTGTCCTGAGTGGGAATCGAACCCACGACCTAGAAGGCAGAGCTACTGAGCTGTGAGGCCAGTCGTGAATGAGTGCCAATTAATGAATACTATCGTTGGTAATATGATTAGTGACGATAACTATATGTATAATATTAATTATTTTTACAGGAAAATCTCCGAAGTCGAGTCTAGAATCTCACCCGCGCAAGGAGCTAGGCAACAGGCAACCATTGACACGGTGTCGCAGCGATCCACATTTGGCCAAACATACACAAACTACTAAGTCAGACGGTGAGAATATGATATCTCTCAACATATTACTGTCAAATGATATTATGACAATCATAATATCATTTACTGTGTAACATAGATACTTAGATATAGATATTTAACATATATACGCACCGCGGGGCCAGTAAGTTACCATAAAATTGAATTAAAGGAAGAGTACTAAATTCTTTTAATATTTTTAATCTGGTTTCTTTGACTGAATGCTCTCAATAATCCGTCTTGAGATAAGAGAAATATCGATTCGGATCTGACACATATGCTTTTGAGTATTATGTTTTATAATATAAGGTTACATAACATATGTTCTTATTGCAGAAAAAACCAAAGAACCGATCAGCAACAAACCAAGGCGATGGTACTCTCTGGACTCCGTGCGGAACTCCTCAACTCAGGAAGAAAGGGATTCCGCTAGTGGTATGTAAAACAAATGTGTTCTCAAGATGTGTGTAGCAAATGGTTTATAGATTTCTGGTGACAGCTGCAATAACTAATTAATTATTTAATGACCAGTAATGATGTTTATATGATATTTAATAGCAATAATAAATATCAGATTGCAAAAGTTCCAACCATCACTAACCAGCCTTAAGTCGAGAGGAGCAGAGTTTAATATACCATGTATAATTAATCACAGTCGATGTCTTAATGACCCATGGAAAGCAAGTGACAAGCCCTGGCTTTGTGCGGGCCCCATACAAAAATACCATACAAATTTCCAACTATTTCTTTCATTCATTTCTCGTCTTGCATTTACGGACACAACGGAAAAGTTATCAGCTTAATTGGTTAAGTCGTTCTCAAGTGATGCTCATACATGTGGCAAATAATTTTTATTTATGTAGATTATATTGTAGAATTGGAAAGGCGTAGTAAGTTATCTGAAAAAGATTGTTTACTAGCAATAAAACCGTCCTTTGTGCTATCCTGTATATGTTTCGTAGTATTTATAATCTGGTGTACCGTCTATTTACTATTCGTAGGATATACCTCTAAGTAAATATTTTATTTTGTGATATGAATACGCCATTCATAGGCTGGTTGGTTTGTTTTGATACTATCAAACCGCACAAGACGTCAAGATTTGATTATAATTGTAGGGTCTCGATCGCCGTCTCCTGCGCCCTCAAGCGGCGTCGAAAGTAGCTCTATCAAGGACTCGCCGTTGCAAATAGACTTGGCATCTGACGGCGGCAACGTAGGTGAGTGCTATATACGTAAGTTTTAACTCATTATATCACTTAGCATGTTAGTAATAATACTAATTTACGTATGATTTGAGGAACGAATACTCTTAAAACTTTTTTTATTATACTTTTACTAGCCATTTCATTCCTGGAGTTACAAAAAGTGTTAATGTCATTATTCAGACATTTTATGTTTGTGACGGGACGATAACGCCTACCAGATGTAAAGCAGTATCATCTGCCTAAAAAAGCAGCAGTAAAACTTTACTGTACACCTCCCATACTAAAGTAAGTAGTAAGTATCAATACCCGAATGTGCGCCTGTCACATTCAGGTTCGAAAAAGCAATGTCTCATATTTATATAATTTTACCAACACCCATACCTAACGGCAACGCGAGTGCACTAATTGACGCCTCAAAAAGAACTCTTGATTATTCAACTTCTGCTGTTTGAATCATTACTTTTGCGGATTTCATTAATACCAATCAGTTAGGCCGACAGATCGTTCATATTACTATCAAAGTTAACATATAACAGAATGGACGGAGAGCGAGGGCGACGCGGAGGGGTGGCGAGCGGGCAGCGGCGCCGGCATCGGCGTGGTGATGGGGGGGCGCGCGCGCGGCTGGCTGCCAGACGTCGCCGCCGCCCTCTGGCGGAGGATGCTGGGGGCGCTGGGAGACCCCAACCATCTCAAGGACCCGCATACTCACGCGCATCTCTACAACTACCTCATACACCTCAACTCTACCCTGCTCAAGGTGAGTAGCACTCGAAACTTTGTAAAACTGGATGTCGCTACCCAATAACAAAAATTTCAAGGACAGACTAGAATGCGAATCTGAAAAACTTGCTCAATGTCAAAGGATGATCATGGAATTCTCGAGAATATCATAACTTTGGAAATAACAAAATGGCGCCTACTAGTGAACTTGGCGAGTACGCATAATTGGATGGAACGAGAATCATTTTTTGCTGTAGCACAGTTTATAAATAACACGGGAGGTAACGGTTTTAAAACTGTATACGGTTTTATAACTGTAACTATAGGTGTCTATCGTGTTGGTAGCAGTTAGTACCTAAATGAATTACTGTTAGTATTTTCTATACATAAACAAATGTTTTTAAGATGTTCTAAAATAAATCCTTATTCTTAGGTAGATATTTTTAAATAACCAGAACTAAAAATACAAAGAACAACCCGGCAACTTCAGCTTATAGCTTAACTAGCTGTGCCCCGCGGTGTTACGCGCGGTTGGCCATGCAAAAGAAACTCCGCACTTTTCCGGGATCAATCCTATGTGTTAATCTAGCGCCAAATTTCATCCGTTGCGCGGTTTGAGTGTGAAGGAGTAACATAGACACACATACATACAAACTTTCGCCTTTATAATATTAGTGTGATAAACGATTTTTTTAGACAAATTTCCATCCTCTATCCCAAGTTCATTTACCCGCCTACGACAATACTCAAATATTGACATGGAATGGTACAAATTTAGTATAGTCTAATTGAACCGGTACCTTAAATAAACACTTACGCAACATAATCGTTAATCATGTTATATTGTATAGCTCACCGGCCATCTGCAATGTTTATCACAAATATTCAACACTCACTTATCAGTACATTATCATCGTGTTTGACAGATGGCCGATTGGAAAAATAATAGTTCATCTCATTGAGTCATTTGTTTTTGTTTTACGAAGGGATTTTCTATTGACAATAGTTCGGTGATGTGCGCGCGCGACGGTTCTATGAATGGTTTTATTGAAACTGTGCACTCTGTTTTCCAATTCGAAAGTGTTTAAAGAATGTCAATGCGAAAGAAGAGCAGGAAAAAGAAGGCTCTTGAAACGACGCCGCAAGAAAAGCGAGGTGATTGTTTGTTTACAATTTAATTAAAATCAAGTGGGTAGTTGTGAAAAGTATGCGACGGTGCAAATTATGCAAGTGATATTCGTGATTTCAAACGTATAAGATAAATTCAAAATTTGTTCAGTGTTCTTTGTTTTCTTTATTTTCGTTATGAATTTTGAAGTTTTCGAACGTTTTTGTGACGACACACAAATATTGTTGCAAAATGACGACAGTCCCGAAGATTACGAGGCGAGGATTATTATATAGAAATTAAATTAGATGATTCTTTGACGGTGCATGTTTGTGATTAATGTTTATGTCCATACAATTCGAGAACTTTAACTTAAATTAACCCGACACATGCGGTAAAAATAACACGTAGCAAGATCGCCTGGTCTAACGTTTAATAAGGCATTATTACATTGCAATATTTTATTTCTTGTACGCTGCAAATCCTAAATCCAGTGTTTTGTTTTATTCTTGCGGTGACATCACGTGTTTTTTGCAGATAAGTGCTAACCAAACTCTGAATGGCAACACGGAAATCCACGTGCCCTTCAACCTTGTGGCGGGATGGTGCCTCGAAGCCGAGGCGCTGCCGCCGTCGCACAGGTAAATAACAAAAAAACCGGCCAAGTACGATTCAGATTTATACACATCGAGTATTTCGTACCACATTTTGTATTTTTTATTTATTTTTGTAAAGCTTTCATACATGTATCCTGTTAAAATTACAACCTATCACGGTTCAAAAAAAGGCCTTTATATTAAGGATACCAGTAGAAGTTGTAGGCTTAGGATATAGATACGGTATAGATCCTTTGGGTACGGAACTCTACAAAATGCATTTCTCTATAATTTCATCAATACTCAGACCACAGTAAGGTTTTATTTAGGTTATATAATGACACTAGCGTTTGCCGTCGGGTTCGCTATCTTTAATGTATATGTCTTTATAGTTATAACTCACAGTATGTCAGCTTGTTTGTTAAGCTTTCACGCCTTTATCACTAAACCGATCATAATTACAATAAATATTGCATACACATTGTCAGTGGTCAGAAGGGGACATAGGGTACCTTTCAACGCGAGCAAAGCCGACGGCAGAAGCTTGTTTACCATATTTAGAATGTATTCTATAGTTCATACAAGGATGAAGGATAAATCAATTATTTAGAATGCGCCTTTTGCTTATTAATCATACAATTTAAATTGATTTCCTTTCTGATTAGAGCTGGCAAATTGCTCGCACTGCGTTTGCTGTGCGAGTCGACGCAGGCGCAAGGCCCGGGCGCTCCTTCTTCGTGCAACAATCGGCTACATTTAGCGCACCTACACCTCTACCAGAGGGCTTTACATCATGGTAATAAACAACTACTCAGCCTGCTGATAAATCCGCCACTATTATTGCCCTTCAAAAATTGTTGATTTACGAATGGTTTAGTTATATTATTACAGTCAAACTATTTTTTTTATGTTCCTATATAATTTAACCACAGTTAAAAACCCATACCTTGTTTAATTAATCAAGTCCCAAAGAACTAGAAAAAATAGTTTTCTCGAAAATTTCATTTAATCATTTTTCCTTTTACCAAATTAAATACCAGGCCTATAATCAACTTTAATAAAAATAAAATTTTATATGAAGTTAACTTGTAACGATTTCTTATTTCTTCGACTTCCTCTTTAAAAGGTTTTGGTGGTTCACAGGGCTAACTGGCGAAGACCGTTCAGTAGTGGACGTGTTGGTAGAGTACGCTGCACCGCGGTACCTCTCGCTCGCTCTAGACGGGTATTCCCTTCTATTGCTGGACTTCGTTCACGCTTCTACTGTCGTCCTGAACTCTTCCGATATGGGAACATCGGTAAGTCTGATACCACGGCATTACTGGTATTACCCCTCTACCAGCACTAATAGCTACGCGATAGGATAGACCGTACTTAATGTTACGCTATGATGAATGATTTAATCATAGAAAAAACCGGCTATATTTTACCCTCTATTTGACACGCTTAGGGTGAAAACTTTGTATGACATTTCTAAGGGACCGTACAGCTGACTAAAGAACTCTCATACAGCTGACCAAATAACTCCCTTCCCTTTTTAACCGAATTCAATACGGTTTTTTTTTCTGATATTTGTTACGCGATTTTTCACCAATTCTGGACTGATTTGAATGGTTTTTTTGTTTTTTTTATTCGGAATTCCATTCATCTCAATCCGACATATTGAGAAATAGAAGTTTCATCAAGAAACTCCATCCCTAAGGGAGTTAAATAAATAAATGAATGCATTGAAATCGGTTTATTCCAATTCTAAATCTAAAAGTCTATTCTATTTGTTATATGTGGACGTTGGTTTCTGACACAACCGATGATTTTCAATAATTCGTATTTACGCTTATTTCATTAATTTGCTTTAAAATATCCACACAACAGAATATAGGGTCATTTTGCTGAAACGGTAACTGTAACATATTGACTTCATTACTTCTACGCAACTTCACCTAAACCTTTTAAAACTATTGTTTTATTCCAGTGTCCACGAACAGCGGCGGTTACGTTCCTCGGCTCGTTGCTATCTCTCCCGGATGGGTTGATGAACGCACCGATGCTTCAGCCTTACCCGCACCAGTACAATACCGTCTCCTGTCCCGATCTCAAGGTCAGTGACAGGAACGTAGGACGACTGTATTGATAAACATTTTCTTATTTTGTATACTCATACTGTTTTAAGTCTTGGAGTTGGAACAACCTATTTATCTCTTTCCTTCATTTGGTTGGATATGATGCGATCCCAATTCAGTCAAACCTCGATTCTGATAAAACCCAACTGAATAAGGCCTATTTCTATGTAGTAAATAGGTGCAAATGCTCTTCCCGTACAAGTCGTACGTGTACGGGTCGCACATCAATTCGGGAACCTACGTACGGTCTCAGTTAAGTCAACGTTGAACCAGGTTTATTCGACATCGAGATGTATTTACGTGCCTAATACATTTTTTTAGTGGTCTATCGCATTATTGCATTTCTAATGAAACCGGTTTGATGTACGTCGGTTGGATGGTTTCAAAGTCTATAACTGACATATTATGTAGGATTTTTTTTGTGTTTTATATGTTAGGATCTTTTGTCTCTATTCTGTGACATTAATATTGTTACACAGGAGCACGTGCTAAACATAGTGGTCCGCGTGTGCCGGCGCGAGGGCGCGGCGGCGGCCCGGTGCGCAGGCGCGTGCGCACTGGTCGCGCACGTGGCGCACCTGCTGGCCACCCGCGCCCAGTGCCCGCGCCTGCCCTCCTACGTCACGTGCTTGCTGCAGGTGCTGATGGTGAGTATATACATACATCGACTTATAACTCAGTTAGTAGCTCTGCCTTCTGCGCTGTAGGTCGTGGTTTCAATTCCCAGGACAAGCATTTGTGTGGCGATCATAGATGTTTGTTCTGTGTCTGGGTGTTTTTTGTCTCGGACGCGAGCAATTGGACCTCCCAGTCTTATCCGTATCACCCTCTAATGTTCCCAGTGCAGGGACACCAGCCTACCCTCAATAATTGAGAGATTGAGAGTGCCCAATCTTATAATTGAACGCAATACTGTCGGTATTACCTTAAAAAGGCTTATGAACCGCGAGTTCCGTTCAGGCGTGTACACGACGCACTGCCCGGTGTGCCGCAAGGCGTTGACGTCGTTAGACCAGGTGCCAGCGAACCTGATTCATTCCATTGTAATTCTTGAAGGAAAGTAACAAAAGTGAATGGTTCATTGCAAATTTGTTGTCGAGTGAACGGCATTCTTGGAAACAAATGTATATTTACATTTCATATTATCGTGCCGAACCGGCTACGGTCAGTTTCCCTCATAGAGAATATTTTTTTACAGATGAAAAACAAGACCATTGCCAAAGTGGTGAGCGATGGTATTTTGGTGCTAGCCGACTATACCGACCGGATCGTCGAACTTTATCCTGGCCTAGCTGGTAAGTAGTTACTTTTTTTTTACTGTGTTTAATCTCTTACGGGATCAGCAGACCTCATGTTAAATGGTTTCTCCCGCTATTCATGGCTCTTCTCATACTTTAGTAGAAGTTTGTTTATGACAACAATATATACAGGTATTCCTCTTTATACAGGTCTTTTAGTAAGGGAAGAGCTGTACATTTTATTTTAAGTTGTTCTCCTACTATAGTAACAATACGTTGATTTTACACCTCAAGTGCATGTAATTTCGCCAGTGCCCACATCCTTCCACCGAAACACAGCAAAGCGAGTGCATCACTGCTTGGCGGCAGATTGCCAAGTGTGGCGGCAGTACTTCTGCACAAGTTCACTTGCTACTTTTTATTGCTCCACCACCATCCAGGGCCATGTGCAGGGTCTCTGAGGATAGTCCTCTACGGACGCCAGTGACTAGACCCCCTTTTTAAAACTTCAAAAATAGGAAGTTCTCATTTCAGCTGTATGTTTGTCACTCTATTTCTTCGCTAGTTGTGGGTCAGTTTAGATGTTTTTTTTTTTTTATAATGGTTAATCCGTTTTAAATTGCATGAAGAAATTTGTACTCTAAAGGCGAGAAACAAGTGATGAAAGTAATGAAGGCGATTCTTTCAATTTTTTTAATTGGTCAATTATTAATTAATGAGTCTCGCAAAAAAAAAAAAGACAACTCCAAATTCCTTAAATAATCTCTTATCTTTGGAAACATAACAAACATTTATGTTAGTCACACAGGACAAGAATTTGCTTATCCTGCGTGGGAATCAAACCCACTTCCTACAGCGCGCCCACCGACTGAGCTGTGGGGCCAGTCATATGTATCCGTAGATTTGTATTTTCATGATATCTTTTTGTTCTCAGGTAAAATAATCAAATGGATATGCGCGTGCCTAGCGCAGATATCCGCGAGCAGTTCCCGCGACTCCGTGAAACCACTAGCGGGCTCGCTGCTGCTATGTCTTGCCGAGTTCGCAGTACGTTGCGGGCCTACGTACTTACTGCAAGAGATAGACGGGGATCAGACGCTTCTGCTTATAATCTTTAAGGTATGAAAAAACTTTATGCGCCCCACAGTGTTACCCTCTGTAAAAAGTCAACATGAGGCGATTGGAAGTTGTGTTTCTTGCAAGTCGCTAAAGAAATAATTTTTTTCGGGATAAAAAGTAGTCAAGGGCATGAGCTACCTTCATAACAGATTTCATCGTGAACGTACATGCATACCAACTTTCGCATGTATAATATTAGTGTGATGTTCCTAAGGAATCCGGCCTTTTTTAAACAAAGAAGATATACTCAAAGAAGATATTTGCACACCAGAAATAACATACAATTATACAAGTGGATTTAAACAGCAATTGGTAGATGTACAATGGGCGGCATTATCACTAAGTATATTATCTGCTCCATGCAACCATTGTATGAATAATTAAGTAATGATCTCTAATTACACTTAACGGTAAAATTATCGAATTAAAAACTGGTTTTTATTTTAATTTGTGTTTTAGTTTGGTCTGATTGAAAATAAAATTATTTTTGATAAGACAATATTTATTTTAAAAATATCACATAGAAAATTATGAAAAACATTTGTATAAAGTGTAGTAAAACCTACACAATGTTCCAAAAGCATAAATCGTGGCAACGACGTCTCCGCAAAGCGAATTATCTTCGATTCCCGTTGGCTTATAAATACACACGTTTACAGGTAATCAGCAAAAAATCAACCAAAAAGATAATTATAGCAAAAACACGTTGGTTTCACTCTAGGTAACAAAATAAAGGTTACTGATTCCTATATTTTACGTCGTGTGCACATATTAATATTTTTATTGTGCGTTACCCGTGCCTTAAGCATTCTTTGATGGTAATGACGACAAGATTACACGCATTTTATAGAGAAGACGAGATAACATTGTTGTCTCGTCTTCTCAATAACATCGATGAGAGTGAAATAATTTTATGCATCAGACGGTGCGCGCAGCCGACGTAACACAGAAACTAGGTAGCAAGAAACGCACAACTCAAATACCCGAAGCCTTGAAGAGTGGTTGAATCGTTATAATTTACTGTTGTTGGTTTGCGGGGGCGGTGTGCTCCTGAGGTTGGAAGCCGTGCTCGTCCGCGATATAAGTGACGGTGTACACGATGCCATCGGGCGCTGTGTACTTGTAGCTACCTTGTACTTCGATCGCCTTGTGGTCTTCGCTGATTTGCTTGAGAGTGCCGGTCTCCTGGCGGGCGGTACCGTCGCTGGTTTCGAAGCTGCAGGATAAATGGTCGATTTAGTTTTGTAACAATATGTTTGTTTTGCACGGAACTCGGCAGTTCAACAAGTAAATCGTGGTTTGCACTACAACTCTGATGATATAATTTGTTTTGGATAGATATCGTCTTAATCAAATATATATACAATATTAATCAAATATATATCAAATAATATATAAAAATACACCCATTCTGAATCTAATAAGGAAGCAATTCTCTCAAACCCCTATGTGACAGAAGTCAGCAATATTCATTCATATTCCGTTAACAAAATATCCTACTGATAAACAAAACACAACAGTTGAAAACATTTTTAAGGAAAATAAAATTGGAAAATTAGCCTTAAAAACTTGGGAAAACTGAGTGTTTTTTTCTGAAGGAACTTATACTTCTAAATCGTTTAACAACTGTGGTTGTGTATTGTGAATCAACATGGGACACCATCTGTTTGACCAGATAGTAATACTTACTCAAAGTTGTATCCGTCCTGGTGGATGTTCGAATCCTGCTTCAGAATGTAGACCGGATGCTGCTCGGGCTGTTGTTGAGGCGCCGCCAGTACCACGGCGAACAGGGCAAGGGAAACCAACACCTAGAAATACAGGGATTCTAATAAAATTTAATTTGAGATGTCGAAACTTTTTGCAAAGATTTGTGCTAAATGCTTACTGTTTTGGTACAGAAAGAGGCTGTGTACTGAAGAGAAACTATTCGACACAGAAACGGTTATTTACAAAGCAAAGTAAACTTACGATTTGATGCATTTTGAAAGTGCGTGGGATGTGTGAGTAGGTAACTACTAGGCTGAAGGCAGCTGTTGACTGTGCTTCTCTCTGAACCACCGTCTGTTTTAAATGCAAACACTAATTGATGACAACACTATATCTTACATAGGCGTAATATAGTGCTAATAGAAAGAGAGGTGGCCGTCCCACTAAAATGAGATTTGGTGGCATTGTTACGTAAATATCTATTTGTTTTATTGCAAAATTTGGCATCATGTTAACAATGATATGACCACAATTTTGTTAACTACATATTTTAAATTTGGTATTGGATATTGAAATGAAATTCAAAAGAAAGTATTCATGTGAAATTCACTCCTTTGAATTATTTTACAATGAGCCTATGAGCGATCAAGTCGTCTAACCAAATAATAATCAACTTTCTTTTACTAACGATTGTTATTTCACTGGCCTCACAACTCAGTTGGTAGTAGCTGTTCGCCTTCTGAGCTTCAGGTCGTGGGTTTGATTCCCACTCATAACAAGCATTTGTGTGTCGAACATAGATGTTTGTTCTGTCTCTGTGTGTCAAATTGCATGTATTTACAAAAAAACTATAATATATAGAGCATTTTTGCGTATAATATACATATATATATATTCCTATATACATATATATACTCCTTCAAATATTTGTTTTCCATATTGCAAGGTATGCTTAGTTTTAGATAGCGCTTTGTAAAATTATCATGAATATTCAAAATACGTTTACAGGTTTTATACGCTGTGATGAAGGGAGCAAACGGAACTGATATCGAAGGCCTAACGTTACCCGTTGACGAAGACTTCGATCCCAACATTCAGCTGGATAATGTCGCACCAAAGAGTTCGCCGGCTTCCACCATAGACGTGAAACTATGGGCTCAGACGGTAATTTTTTAATCATATTTCGTATCTCCTCAATGTTCCTACTACAGAGACACAAGACTATTAAAGACTAGGAGAATGTATTTATGTCACAGCGCTTCGTTTTTTGTCTTATACCTACATTGGCTTTTTCTTATAGATATTATTCGCCGTTACAAGTGTATATGTTTTATCATTTTTGGAATAATAAACTCTGTCTTCTTTAGATGCTATAAAATAACTTCAGTCCTCACTACTTCATTCTTTGTTTTGCACTATGTACAAAGTTAAAAGTGTTGAAACGAACTTTGAACTTAATTTGCATACAAAAGTCATTTTAATAATTCAGTAGCTATGATGTGAAAGTTTGAATGTTAAGTTTAAGTTCATTTTCATTCAAGTGAATTAGAGCCCACACAGTCAAAATGAGTCCTATCATTTTACTTTATATTTAAAGTGCACGGGACCACAAAGATAGTCATTAAATCCATGAGTATAGCCATGAGCTATTCGTAGTATTGATTACTCGCAGTAAAACACATGGACGTTTCCACAGCCACAATCCATTTTTTTTATGCTACTGTCGTGTCGAGTCTATCCTACAGCCCACCTGATGGTGAGTGCAAGTCGCATAACGTTGCGCCCGTCACTCTGAGACGGGGATGTAACGTATGACGCGCCGTAAATTTATTTACAATAAAAATCTGATGCTGTATTAAATGTCCATGAATATGAATGAATTTTGACATCAAGTTGTGCCGTGTTAAGCATTACCCTTTCTCCTACAGATATGTACACAGCTCGTGCTATTTCTCGGCCACTGGCCCCTCTGGAGCGGGTGTCAGCTATCTTCAAGCGTGTGTGAACAGCACGACAGTCCGTCGCTTGGTCAGGAACTAGGTCCGGCGGTACTAACCGCTCCGCATATTCAGCTGATGCGGTTCAGTGATTCGACGCTCGCTTCGCTCATTGAACTGCCGGCCCTGGATATGCCGCCCGCAGCTGGAGGGACTACACCTGGTGAGAAACTACTTTTATTCCGAATACCAATTAGCATACTGTTGGTACTGAGCGTATAGCACATTACAGCGATGGCGATGTATTTTAAGAATCCATCAATCTAACATTGAATCTAGTAAAGTTAAGTAATATTGAGATAAGAGAGCACAATACTCTCTTATCCCCATATCCAACTTATCAAGAATGTGATTGTTTTCCCCCAAGGTCTGGCGACATCGGACCGTCAAGTGAGAGTGTTACTGCGCGACATCGCCGGCAAGGCGTGCTGGGATGCGTCCGCGTTGTACTATGACCCCTCAGTCGGCACCGACGACCCGCCTGAACCCCTCCCATTGCCAGACTGGTATGTACAATTGGTGCATATATCTTACTACTATTATAAATGAGAAAGTTTGGATGAATGCATGTTTGTTACTCAATCACGCCAACGGCCGAACGGGTCGGGATGAAATTTAGCACAGGTATAGATTATATATTTTTTTATTCCGGAAAAATGTACGGTTGCCGTGGGATGGACGATCAGCTAGTAAGCGCCTGTAAGAATAGAACAACCTGTGGTTTTACTGTAAAATCGTATTCCGGTGGAAGGGTGGTCGGTATGGATTTGGATGATATTTGTTATGCAGGTTGTTAATTACCTTGAATTAACACATTTTATCCCGAAAAAGTGAAGTGAGTTTTTTCCATCGACTTGATGATGTCGATGACTTTTAAACCGCAAGTAACATCGCGAGGCGCATCTAGTTCATATATGTGACTATCTGCCCCCTATGTGTTGTTAAACTATCCTGGTACCAAACTTTATCCAAACAAACAACATACAAACTTTCGCCTTTGTAATATTAGTGTGATTAAACCATCCTACAGTACGGATTGCCCGCGAGATAACACGCTGTCGTCTCTGCCGCCGCCGTTGCCCGCGGATCTGCTTCCCGACTACAAGAACTCACCGCCAGACAAACATCAACTGGATCATGTAAGTACCTTATTCTATGAGTATTTTATAAGAAATTACCTATCACGAAATGTTTTTTAAGAATCGCTTGAAAATATGTTGAAACACAACTAATAAACTAGTTCTGACATTTATCTTAATTTGAAGAAATATTGGCAAGGATCTTTTTTTTATCATGCATTATTCCTGTGGATTCAGGTACTAGCATACATCGGCCACACGTCACCGGAGGTGGTTTGCGGACACCGGTTGGACGAAGCGGGCCCCTCGCCTCTCCCCGCCGGCGCGGAGGACGAGTTAGTGGCCGCTCTGGTCGCGCATAGGAACAGCGAGCGGCAGTATTTAGCGCAAAGAGACGGGTAAACCAACATTTTTACCGGAAACTTCTTTTATTGCATCGTTTGGAAGAAGCGGGCCTTTCGCCTCTTCCAATTCAGTTTTCAAGGTATTAATATAAAACTGATGTCATTTAAATGTTCAATGATCTGATCACCATAAAGCTGTTTCCTCTGTAATTCGTAGTGTAGAAGAAGTTAATAAAAGTTAGTTCACCCAGCAATTGTCGCTAGCAGCACAATTGGGTGGTTACGCACAGATTATTGTTTACAAAATTTAGTTCCACCAACTATTTTTGGCCCTGATTTTGGTAACTAAACTATATCCTCCGTCTCTTGTAACCAATTGTATACTTATAAAGTATTTTTATCTGACATATGAATTATAAATTATTAATACGTTGGTTATTCTGTAGCCTGGAGGAAGAAGAGCAAGAAGCCTGGTGCGGGGAAGAGAGCAAGAGCGAGTTTGCCCAGTGTCGCCAGCTAGCGGCACAGCTGGGCGTTTTGGCGCCGGCGCGCAGGAACCACGCGCATCTGCTGAGGCGGACCGACCGACTACTCAGGGAGCTCAGGAACCTGGACGCTCACAGGTATTTTGTTTGATTTATTCACACATAAAAGTTTTACAACAAAAACAACACACTATTTAAACATAAGTAGTCAAATCTTTCCAGCGCTTCTCAAGTGATGCGTTAACCGACGAACAGTATTTCACTTTACTTCGTATAGATAAGCGAAATCCAAATCGAAAAACTAACTCAACTATATAGTTAACCTAATATTTTCTTCAAATACTAAATAATACGAAACTATTCATGAATTCAGTTTAAATTTACATTGGGAATTTTATGCCAATGTTAAATGTTTCAGATGTCGTGAAACCCACAAAGTTGCGGTGATATACGTTGGCAAGGGTCAGGAAGCAAGAAATGAAATCCTCTCCAACCGCTGCGGCAGTCCGGCCTATGAAGCATTTTTAGCCGCTTTAGCTTGGGAGGTAAAAACTTCCAATAGGGGTTTCTTGCTTATTCTTCCCCATGGAACAAACGCTAAACGCTAAATTTACGTTTCCAATTCAACGGAAATAAAGATTTTTGACTTTGTTTTAACTTTATTGATTCGAAGTGCTGCGTAGGCCCCTTTGGATGTACTAGTACGCATGTACTGGGTAGGCCCCTATGGATTCTGAAGATTTGTATTTTCAGGTGGAGTTGGAAAGTCACGTGGGGTTCGCGGGCGGGTTGCGGGGCGGCGGCGGCGGCGGCGTCAGCGCGCCGTACATCGCCACGCTCACACTCGAGGCGCTGTTCCACGTCGCCACTCGCATGCCGGCCGACACGCCTGATGCGATCCTCAACAAGGTAATATCATTTTAACCACCTTTTTTTGATTTTTGTTAACGATTGTGAATCTGCATCATACACACCGCTTGCCCTGGGGGAGGCCGAGTTACGTGGGACTTTGACCCGAACTAAACCCTTCCGGTGGCCGACCTCTGTGCATGCGAGGGTCTCTGGGCTCTCCAAAAGGGACTTTACCAGTGATCCTCTCGTACTAAATCACCGGTACAACGATATATTATAGGCTATATTATATCCCCGTATTTCCACGGGAACAGGAACTACGGGAGAAACCACGGGTTTCAGCTAGTCAGTGGTGGCCTTAGCGGGTGGCGAGCTGGGCAACCGCCCGGGGCCTCGCTTTTTTTGTTTTGATGTACTGCAGCTGCCTATAAGAGGATGCTGACTGATTACCAGTAGCCCTGTACACTTCCAACTCACCTAAATTCCTCATAAGCCATGTGCCTCACAAAGATCTATCGCCCGGAGCCTCGCAATATCTAAGACCGCCCTTGCAGCTAGTAAGAGATAAAATTGTGTACAGACCCGGCACCTGGGCAACGACGAGGTCCACGTGGTGTGGAGCGAGCACTGGCGTCCGTACAAGCGCGACACGCTGCCCACTCAGTTCTGCGATGTGCTCATAGTGCTGTACCCGCTGCCGGGCGGGCTGCTGCGGTGCACCGTCTCTAGGAAACCGGACGTGAGTGTTTCTCTTTAATATTTTTATATTTTATATTGTTAAAATACTTCAAAAAAACAGTTAGTTAATTAGGTAAACAGTGTAGTTAATTCCAGTGTAGTCGGGCTGTTGGTTTTCCTAGTAACAAAAATATCAGCTATTCATTCCGTTTTACAGGTTTGTGTGTTCGGCCCGATATGGGAGGAGAGCATTATTCGCGTGAGCTGCGCCGGCGCATTGGTCCGCGGCGCGGCGTTCGCCGGCGGCCGGGCAGTCCGCGCGACCATGCCGCTGTACCAGCACGCGTACAGCGAACGAGTGCGGAGCCTCGACGCGCTGGTGCACCACCACACGCAGCCGACCACGTTCGAGCGGTTCGTGGAGCGCGTCCGCGAGCCGCTGCCCGACTACAGGGCGCCGCCACACGGTCAGTCACGTCACAATGCCGCCATGCCACCACACAGTCTCGAATGCACCACATGCAACCGATTTCGAACTTATTATTTAACTTCCGTGGTTTTCCGGGATCAAAATGAGCCTATGTGTTAATTCAGGATATAAACTATCCTAGTACCATTTTTCCTCTAAATCTGTCCAGTCGTTTGAACGTGAAGGAGAAACAAACATACACACACACATTTTTATTATTAGGTGATTCGAAAGGACCCATACTTCATTGATGTCATTATAAGCACTAAATTCCGCTCTCACATAAAAATAAACTACAAATTTAATTGATTTAACTTTAATTATTTAATTAATCTCCGAAGACTGCGTTTACACCTGCGCTGTAGGTTCGATTCCCACTCAGGACAAGCATTTATGTGATGAACATTGGTGTGTGTTTACACAAAAGAGTACTTAACAATATTGTACAATATTATTTATCCTTAGTTATGGGCTACTTGGCGCTGTGTATAATGTTCATGAATATTAATTTATTTAAACCGGGTGATAAGTTGGTCGAGTTTATATCTATCTGTATACTTTTAGATCAAGGCAGCGGTCGTCTGGCTGCAGCGTTGCTCGACCACGGCGCCAACGCTTGGAGCTCCAACACGGAGACCCATAGCGTCTCGCCGCGTCCTTCCAAACGCCTCGGCCCCTTCAAGCGACCCCTGCCCTCGCAGATACCGGCCGCACCTCACACGGCGCCCGTCGCCTTGTCCCCGCCAAACATGCAACCCACCCCTGTGCCCAGGAAAAATCGGTGAACGGGAACGGTGAACCATGCTTATGCTTACAATTCGGCCTAGCCCGAATAAGACTGAAAAGACTATAAAGTTTTCGATTCAGGGTCTTGTTCATCAGTCCTCGGGCCCTTCGCGCGACCCTTGCACACAGATACGTGTCGCCCTCGTCTTCTCCCCGCCAAACATACAACCCACTTCTATGCCGAACAAGGATCGGTTAGCGGCAACGGTGAACCGTACTTATTTACTTATTCGACCGTAACCTTAAATATTCAGACCGAAAAAGACTGAAAATATTATACTTCCAGCTTAAGTTCTCTAAGTTCTTAAGTCTGTTAAGTTCCTGTTTTCTTTATCTAATGCATACCTGTGATGCCATTATATCTTGTGTGAACAGAAAATGACACACAAGATGTATGTTAAATAGTACTTAACAGACAGTGGTTGGTGAACTAGGCCCTTAAAGAGATCGCATAACTTATTTTGTAAATGTATTCATAATTTGAATCTTAAGTATATTCAGAGCTTGGATCAGTGATAATACAGATTAGCCCAAAATGAACACGACGCCTATGATGCTGCCGTATCTGCCTTTCCCCGATTAGATTGATCACTTAAAAATGGTAGAATAATAGCGTCTAGAGTACTTATCTCATGCAATTTTGTGTGATTTCCTTTACATGTAGGTTGTTATATAATAATATTTAATTTTTCTTCCGTTTACGTTTTCAGTCTATTTCAGGCTGGTTCGGATTTTAATTATGTTTGTAGGTCGCATATATTTACTAAGAATTTAACTAATCATGCACTGGAATTAATGTATAGTCAAAGCTTGCCCAAGTATCTAGTAAAAATGGAAAAGTGATTATTTATAAACAGTATTATTAAGTTTCATTAAAATGGAATAGATAGATCTATGTTAGATTTGTATTTAACCACAACTTATTGTACTTGTCATTGAGCTTACAACAAATTATTTGGGGGCAATATTAACATGTTGTACAGACAACAGGTTGACTCCGAGTGTCTGTTTAAATCCTATAAAATGTTTATGCTGACAAAAATATTTGCATTTATCAATAATCAACAGTTCTATGGCACAAAACCATAGACCACTTTAGTAAATAGGTTCAAAAACCACAATGCTGAAAACATATGAACTATTCAAACAAAACCTGATATTTGGATTATGTATTGCTGATTTTACGCTTGAAGCTCCAAGAAAATGATTTTCAAAAGACCAATGACGCCAGACTATTTGGGCAAGCATAAAAATACTTGATCTGGAATTGACATTATTGTTGTTTTAATTTATTAATGTATTTATACGATTTACACTTTTATTTTAATGATTATTAATTAAAAAAAAACAGTAAGACGAAGCGTAAACTGCTTTATCATTTACACATATTTATACACAAATAAATGCAGTTGTCATTTTATAACAATGATTCATGACATGTAGGCGTTACATTACGAAGAATTTCACTTCATATAGTTATATTGTTACATTTCATAAACAAGGAAATTCATAAATATATTGCATTGTATTTAAATGCTACTTAATTTATTCGTCCATTACGAGATTATTACTATGGACTTAAAACTTGATGTACTTAATACTTTTAAGCTTTCCAATGTCTGTAGTGTTTTACACTTCCAAATGAGATGTTGGCAATTTTCAAAAAACTTCAACGAGCCAATTTGCTCTGAAGACTGAAGATTCCAACATAACAATATGTTTTCTGTACATATGTAAACTAGAGCTTTAACTGTTTTAGGATGTTATATAATTTATTTATTGCCTATTATTCATATATACAAGCCTATTTTCCATAGTCTATTTATATAAAAAGTGAATGCTGCATATTTTTCGTTCTAATCATATATGTTATTTTTATTTAATAACTTGCCTTTCGTTTGGTTTTCGTTGTTTTGTTTGTAATTATCTACAAAATTATACATTCCATTCCACTAAGTATATATTTAAATTAAACACATTTTTTATATTTAAATATTCCGAAATTTCCTCATTGAGATTGTAAAAAAATGCATTTATGGTTTGCCTATTGGACAGTAAATAATTGCATTCCATAAAAAATATGATTACCTATTGTACCTTAGTCAAAAAGTTTTAATTTCAATATAATTGCTTATTTCCACTAATTCTAATCAGTATTTAATAGATGTTAAGACTGACACACTAATTATGTATTGTAAACACATATTAGTATTAAACTTTCATTAATATTTTATTAAAAAATGTGGTGGTGTTATTTATAATTTAAATGTGCTAATTTATTAATCTGTTGAGATAATTTAAATGTTAAAGGCTTTAAAAATTGTCACATAGGTACATTCAAATTGTAACTAGTTATCTGGCTACCCACAGACAATTTTAACCATTTTTTATATTTAAAACCATGAAAAAATAAATAAAGTCGATTAAAACTTTGAAAAGTTTTTTGATTATATTACATAAGTACATAATGTTAATTAGCATACAACCTGTTAGACCCTGAAATCCTCATTACTTCGCTTCTGCACATCACAGAGAAAATTTTAATATTATAACTTAAGACTCTAAGTTAGACTATGATTTAACAGGTTCGTCAAAATCGCGACTGCGTGCATCTAATCAGACAAATATTCTATTTTTTTCTCTATTATATAAATTGCCAAGAAACCTATCCTATGGTATAAAATGATAAAAAAATCATTATATTATTTTGCCTTATAACTTTGCAAGCCTTGTAGTTTGACATAGTTGTGTAGTGGAAACACTGAGCAGGCTGAAACTTAATTCAATCCAATATGTAGGGTATAAGAAATAAAATACAAAAGTTAGTTCTTAGGCAGTTTATACATTCCTCCCTGTAAGACTATCTGATGAGTACGCACTTTGGTGTCCAAGAACTGCCTCAGCTCTTGGAGACTACATTCTGTGCCCGGAGCTTGTGATGCAAACATTTTTAGCATTTGGTGAATGCGGTCCAGTGGCAAGCAGTCCAGATTTGTCAACATCCCTACAATGTATGACCAGAACACCTGCAGCTCTCCTTCTCTTTGATCATGAGCTGATGCCATAGCACTTTCAGTCTCATCATCTTCACAAATCATTTCCTGCACCTGGTTTGATGCGACAGAACTTTTATTGGGATCAGAACCATCTATTAGAACAAAATAATCAGGACTTTTTTCAGAAATCAGTCCCATTGATTGCCAATAAGTTATTTTCCTCCTCAATACAGTTACAGGCACTTTCATTACCTGATGGAGTTCCTCAATTGACCACTCTGGCTTGTTCTGAAAATGCATGATCAATGTTGCATTGAAAGGTGAGACAGTTAAGTCTAACTTCTTATCTCCTATTTCTATTTCAATATTGACATTACCAAGATGTGGTTTCCAGCTCAAAGTCCTGTTGCCCTTCAGAGCCTCAAATGATTTGGTATATGCTTCAAAATGTTGTTTGATTTCTTCTGGCAGCTCCAAGCTTTCATCCTTGAATGGAGGCCAAAACTGAGCTGAAAGTATCATTGCGCTGGAGGTAAACATTTTATTAAGATCATCAATAGTTTTATCCTGCTGTATCAATGCATTGATTCTTTTCGAATCTGATATATCTTTAAGCATTACTTCACAAAAATGTAGCTGTGACTCTCCAAACCTAAGCTTTAGAAGCTCTAAGTATCTTATTTCTCTCTCTGTATTGACAGCACTTTGGGCCAGCAATCTATCTGCTAAAAGTGTTCTATATTCATTCACAAATAATTCTTTGCTGCCATATACATTGACAAGCATGGATATGATATCATTAGCTCTTCTGTCATTAGAGTTGATTTTGGGGTCTGCATCAACAGGGTCTGGGACCCACTCATCCCATACTTCATCTTTTTCATCATCTCCATCAGGCTCTGCAGCAAACTTGGCCAGTTCTTCAGCTAACTCACATCCTGCTCCTTCTTCAGTGAGACTACTGACCACACTCCTCACTGTGTCTTCTCTGTTCCTCAAATAGTTTTTCACAGGCTTTGTGACAGTTTCTAGTATCACACCTGAGGGATCAATGTATCTCAGTGCTTTTATTGTTGAAATATAAGCAGTCAGTATATCAGGTGTGTTTACACCTGGGTGTAGCAATCTTGTTTCTAAAGCATTTTGCAGCTTTTTACACAAGGTTGGTCTAAGATCAGTCATTTGTAATCCTATTCTGATATCCTCAACGGCTGGCAAAGAATCTGGATATTCAATTATAATATTAAAGAGTTGATCTATTCTCAACATAGTGTAACTGTGATGCATAAAGTAACTTAATTTCTGCCTAAACTTTGAAATAGCATTTTGTATATATGCATCATCTGCTGGTGGCTTAGATGAACCGGCACAGTATATTCTGGTCAACCATGACAAAACTGTTGTTTCCAGCCAGTCACCTAAGAACCCAATATGAGAAACATCAAATGAGCCAGAACATAGTTTTTGCATATGAGATTCTATTTTAACTTGACTGAATGTTGTTAGCACTTGACCAGCAAGTCTTTCCAGTAGTTGAAGATCCATTAACTTTCTGTTGGTGTCATGAAACACTTTCACAATGTATGCGCAATTACAATCTGAGAAATCATTCCAGCAGCCAGAACACATCACATCTTCACCCATGTCAGGATTTTCATACTCATTATCGAAAACATTGAATGAAACTTTATAAAAATGGTTAATAATTACATGGAAATCTAGAGGCAGTTGGGAAAGAAGGGTAGATCTCACAAGCTGTTTGAAACCCAAAGTAACATCTTTCTCTCCATAAATAGGTTTGTTATCATTACAACTATTATTTAGAATTGTAAGTCTTCTGAGCATGTGTGCAAAACTTGAGACAGATTCATACAGATCATTTACGGCTGACTTGAAAAGTTGAAACCCTTTGATTTCTTCTTCGACTTTGGTAAACTTGGACCAGAACAGCGGTGCCACGTGCTGACGAAGATATTTTTCGATATGGATCAACACAAGGTCCCTTATTTTCACCTGGATTCCTAGACCGGTGATTATTTGGTGAATCTCTTCATATTCTACATTGGAGCAATCGGTAACAATAGAGTCACTGAGAATGGGAAAAGCATAATTTATTTTGTTCCAGTAGACTTTTAAATCCTCTTGAGTGTGAGCCATAGCATTTAAAAAGAAATATTTATATTTTAGATAAATTATTTCAGTTCAAAACAAAACAAAAAGAGAGGAACACAGACTACAAAACGGAATAGCTCAATAGGCTTGGGCAAAAAAATCTTTTAATTTAATTATCGATTATGGTCGATATAACGTCTTATAAATCGATGAACGCCGGCTGCACGTGCACGAACGAAAAAGCATGAATCATGTCACGTTCTGCCTGAGCCGAGCGTGTAAGCGAGAGCGATTGAGAGGCACGATCGGCCTAAGTTATCACGTAAAATTATCGTCCGTTAACCGACTTTACGGATAACCAATTTTTATAACACAACTCTGGTTTCGTGTTTATTCAGTACCCGACAATAGAAGCCACTTTACAGGCGAGCATATCAAACAGAGAGTGCTTCTAATGTCCATAACTGATGAATATGGTTTTGAACCTATTTTGATAAAACATGGCTAACAACAATCGCTAGAAAATCTGTTCTTAAATTAAAAATCTTTTTGCGTCCGATGGGCCTTTCGCTCGGTGTGTGGTGTTTAGTTAGTCACTGCCGCTAACACGACACGAGACAGCGAGCGAAAGAAATGTAATCCGAGTAAGAGCTAAGTACGTAACGAATTAAACGAAAAAAGAGAGTTCGAGTCGAGCGAGTCCAGTCGACTCGGTAAACATCGATTGTTTAGTAGGGGACCGAGTCGACTTTTTTACTATCAATGATTTAGTATTAAAGTAACGAAGACATCTTAAGAACTCTAATAGGTATGTATTTATTTAGTTCTTAAATACATACCTATATGATAATTGAGGGTAAAAAATAGTCACAGTTTAAACTAACATATTTTATTATTTAATGAATAGGTTCTGGCTGCTGGGTAATAAGTAATCCAAATCTCTTCTTAATAGTTATTCTTTGTCTTGAGTATTTATCTTCAGGAGAGAAGCGAGCTGAAACATAATAAAAATAACATTATTTATTTTTATTGGATAGATTTATTGATTTATAAGACATTATCACGTCAAAAGACAATTTAAAATTGAGTAATTTGCTAAGAGCATTCATTTCCAGAAAGCAGGATGTGTGGACTAATATGAACTGAGCCATATATAAGAAAACCAACAATATTTTTATTGCACTTAATTAAGATATTGATCAATTATTTCAGATATTGATATCATAAGTTGTTTGCGACAAAGAAAACAAATAAGTAACTACTTTGACATTATTTATACACCATTTTATGTCTTGACACTCGATCAGAACTTTCTGTTTGTCTGTTTTATGTCACTTGCAGGTTAAATTTACATCATTGTAATACAAAGTGTTTCGAGACAATATTTATGGCAGATTATTTAATTCAAATCCAATTTTAAATGAGTTAATGTTGCTAAATGGTTACTCGTTCACTTATGACTTTAGGTCAATAAAGTGATTATTTATTTTTTGTTATCAATATAATGTTAATTTTACCATATCTGTCTGATTAATATAAGGCAAATTTTTCAACTTTACCTGGGTGGGCTGAAAGTGTTGGCTTACCAGAAGGATCTATTAGCTGAAAAAAAGGATGAAAAAGTTTATAAATATTTTATTATGCTGATTGCTAAATTAACTGCTTATTATGAGTTTATATTTTATAGTCCCTGTTTTAATTTAATTGACGCGTAAAAAAATTTATTCTATAACTACACTTTTTACGCGTCATGATAACTTCAGTCATGATCATTTCCAGTAAACTATAGTAGTCTTTGGTCATAATATGAATAGCTATTATACCTATAAAACAAGATTTGAGATGATGTCATCTAAAAAAATCACGATAGTTCCCGAATATTAAACTGTTTCAGCCAGTTGGTACTTTACACGTGTTTGAAGGTTAAAAAATGTAGAAACTACAAAACAACTTACGGCCAGTGTGTATTGCCTGTCTCCATTTTCATTCAAAAAGTATCTTAAATACATGATGATTATTAGTGTTTGTAACAAAACTTTGTTTCCTATAACTATTGTACCATGTGTACCTTACGTTTCGCTTGCAAACAAAACAACATAACACAGATAACTAATATTTGTAATAGTCCGTACAAACCGAGTCTCTATGTTGTACGACAAAGTAATGTACAGCTCCGTATTTCGTGACCAGTAATCCAAATCCTGATTTGCTATTCCCGGGTCGTGCATTACGGGTCGTACAATACTGTGCTGTGAATAAACAACACGTGATGCCCAGTATTGTTCGGCCAGGAATGTACAGCCAGATAATTCGTGTACATGGTTTTAAAATACCAGGCTGCGAAATGTGTGACGTGCAATGAGGACCATCAACACTTGTCAATAATGTACAACCCGTTAAATTGTATCCATTTTGATGTGATTGGAAGATGTTTCGCAACAGTCTCACAACATGTCTCGAAAGATAACTCAACAACAGGCCTAATAATGTAAATAAAAGTGCTTACTCAACGTCTGCCTGCGCGGTGCCTGTATCCATAACGTATCCATAAAATTTATTTTTAGTTATCAAGAAAAAAAAGTATCGAATAATGCCCGAGACAAAACGAGGAACGAGGGGAATACAATAACATAAGTCAGAACGAAAACTAAACAGATTCTGTACAATAATGCTGTACAATGCTAGTCGTACATTACCTTAACGTGTCGATAAAGCACGTATTGCACGGCATTGGAATGGAACCACATCGGTGGTTTTTTTTTTATGTGAAGTATCATGGCTTTATCGATTTGTGCATTAATTTGGTTGTACATTACTGTTTCCCGTTGCGTGTTACGTCTGTGGGGTTAATGTTTGTTGATATTTTGTTAGTGGTTTGTTGCGACATAGAAATGTGTAGGTAAATTATTTGTATGCGGCGGGTCCTGGGTAATATATTGAATTGCACCACTCCTTACCGTAGAATGGCAAATTTACCTCCACGGAAAATCTCGGTTTCCAGTAAAGTAAGGCAAGATGCAACACCTCTACAAATTCTTTTACAAATGGGATTTCCAAGGCATCGAGCGTAAGTCCAAACTTAGTTATTTGAGAATGTTATGCTACAATTTGTAAAATTGATGATAAATGGGTAATGGTTCAAGGTTTCCTAGTCCTAGTCCATGTCCTAGGTAGAATAATTTCTTTGACATATTATGATAATCTCCAAAAATATTATTTTGCTCAGGTTGAAAGCTCTCGCCGCTACTGGTAACCGCAGCGTGCAGCTTGCCTCAGATTGGTTGCTAACTCACGTGAACGACGCATTCATAGATTCTGATGAGCCGCGGGAGTATATCTTCTATGCCAGCCCCACTGGACCACTGTTGGCACAGCTATTGGATTTCTGGGAGAAGTCTAAGGCCACAGCTGGATGGAATGGTGCTCATAACTTTCCACCTCATATTACATTGGTTTCATTTTTCAAGGTGATTACATAATCCTCAAATAATGTTGCTCCCCACATACTAGAATATTTTAGACATATTTTTCTCTGTGAAAGCAATGCTGTTGTTGAACTATATTTATTTATTTATTTATTATTAGGATACCCAACACAGGATTACACTGAACATGCAAATATAAGTTTAAGTTGTTTACAGAATTAGTGTACCCGTAATAATAGGGTATCACAGCTTGCGCTATTATGACAACTTGACAACAAAAATTTAAGTGTTATGTGAAATATACAAATACTATTATAATTAGAGACATAATAATAATCATTACCAGAAAATGAAGCATAGTAATACAAGAATTACAGGGTTATAAGACAAATAAATATATAATACATTATGAAACAACTAAATAAGAACATTTTTAATACATTTCTTAAAATTTGGTAATGGATCAGAAATATCTAAATCGCATGATTTTGATATATTATTATAGTGTTTACAGATCCTTGACATAGGTGAGTGTTGACCAAGGCTAGTGTTTGAGAACGGTATATTAAATAGTAAGTACGTTTTTTTTCTAGGTAAACGAGAAGGGATGGTAATGCGTAATCTATCAGTGAGATCGATACAGTCAATCTTTCCGTTAAAAATTTTATGCAAAAATACAAGATCTATTTCTTTTCTGCGGCGGGATAATTTGGTCATGTTATAGTGCTGTAGTCTATCAGTATATCTTGGGATCTTCTTTGCTAGGAAATCTCCATAGGACAAATGATACAAAAAGCGTCGCTGAACAGCTTCTAGTCTTTTTGAGTAAACTTCATATTGCGGGTTCCATACAACAGAGCAGTATTCGAGAATAGGACGCACCAACGTTTCAAAAAGTTTAATTTTGGTAGCAGAATGTTTAAAGTTCTTACTATTTCGTGTTATGAAACCTAGTACCTTAAAACATTTTTATACGGTTCCCAAGATATGTGAGTCGAATCTAAGCTTTTGATCCATTGTTACACCTAAATCTTTAACTTTGGCCAAGGTTTGTAGCTTGTGTCCATATAAATAGTATGAGTTTAGAAGTTTGCTATGATTGCTCCGAGTGAAATTAATATGGTGACATTTTTCTACATTCAGTAACATGTTATTGCGTTGACACCAATCTGACAGGTTATTAAGATCATCTTGTAAAAGTTTCGAATCGTTTTGGGAAGCTATTGTTCGCATTATCTTTAGGTCATCAGCAAATAAATAAACTTTTGTGTTTTTGAGGCAGTCTGGAATGTCATTAATAAAAACGTTGAACAGAATTGGGCCTAAATGTGATCCTTGTGGGACGCCTGATGAAGATGAAAAAGAGCAAGATAAATGGCCACTGATTGCTACTCTTGATGAGCGACCGAGTAGATACGAAGAAAACCACTTCAGCAAGGGACCAGATATGCCAAGAAGTGAAAGTTTTTGTATAAGAAGACCGTGGTCTACTTTATCAAATGCCTTGCTAAAATCCGTATATATGGCATCTATAGAAGTTCGATTATCGAGGGACTTAACCAAATCTGAAGTATAACATATCAAATTGGACACCGTAGAACGTGCCTTCATAAATCCATGCTGAAATTCAGTAATATGTTGTTTTAGGTGCCATGTAAGGTGTTCAGTTACAAGTTTTTCTAGTATTTTACCAAAATTTACTAGAATTGAGATCGGTCTGTAATTGGTAACTGAGTTCTTATCTCCTGACTTGTAAATAGGGACGACTAGCCCTTCTTTCCAGAGCTCGGGAAAAACTCCGTCAACGATTGATTTGTTGAAAATTAATTGAAGAGGTATTGTTAAAACTTTTGCGCATGTTTTAATAAAGACTGGTGGAATTCCATCAATTCCAGCGCCTTTATTAGGATCCAAACTCTTAAGTAAGCTACTTATTTCTTTTCTTTCAAAAATATTCTTTCTTTATAAAATTAGCCTTTATTGTGGCATGGTTATGTGTAAAATATAAAACCTTCCTACATTGGCAGGGAATCAGTTGCATTTGACTGTATAAAAGACAACTAATTTAGTATCACAGTATTGTTTGTTTAAATTGTATTGCAACACAAAGGAACTGGTCTAAAGCATTAGCAACAGCAATTGATCCTGTGGTCTACCTAAATGTTGTTCATTTACAGGCACAAGATGAGACATCTTTACAATTAGCAAAAGCAGTGAAACATGTGGTGGAGAATGTAGGCGATCCACCAGCAAGCCCATTAAAGTTGGAGCCGTACATATCACATAACTTCATGGGACTTTTTGTGTCAGAACAGCATGCGGACTACTTGAGGAAGATTGCCATTCAGTATGTGAAACAGGTTTCTTCCGCATGTAAGTACTCATTGGTAATTTTTATTTATTCATTTATGGTGTTTAGCAACAAAATGTGAATTAAATAGTTTTAAAGGTATGGCCCTTATGTATGGTAACAGATAAGGATGCACTGATAGTATGCTGCTCAAGTGAAGATACACTGTATCTAACTAAAAAAGTATAGTTCTCCAATCAACTCTTAAGACAATATTGGCAAAATATCATCACGCATTTGCACAAAAATGTATAGAACAGTTGCATGAAAATGTATAGAAACAAATTGGTGCAACAAAATGCAACTTAGGTCTTCTCATGTTTTGTTTGGGAAGGACCTGATTCATGTTGCTGTTGTTATGGGTGGAGGAAATCACTGAACATCAGATAGGCCGACAACTCATACCGTAACAGTTGAAGCATTTAAAGAAACCTAGTAGGTTTATCTGATACCAGCTGAATTCTTATGAAGTCTTATTTTCTCACAGTGGGTGTTACAGTGGATACGTATGAGCATTTGGATGCATTGGGAGCATGCTTTCCTTGGTGCACCATGCAGCAAGAAAAACCTATTAAATGTAAGAGTAGTGTATTTCATATATGTGTATATATTTTTTTTACTAAAAAAGTATTTAACTTTTGGTTATGCCCAAAAGTCAATAGGCAGTGAGGCCCTCACGCTTGTGTGATCAGATTCACATTCTTGGAGTTCAAATTGAATTGATTTTTCCTTAAGATAATTTGTTTATCTGCCCCTAAAGAATGACCTGCCTCAGTTCTTCCTAACTTGTATTATCTTTCAAAGATATTGGAAGATGAGTTATTTAAATAAATATAATATATTTCTGCTTGTGCTTTTGCTTATATTGTAAATATGTTTGTTATGCTTATTAATTGTTTTTTTTTTTCATTTAAATCTAATTGTAGGCTAGAGGGATGCTAGTAGAAGTAAACACCTTGAGCATGTACTGCGCTTTTTGAGGTAAATATTGAATTTATTGATTAATTATATAAGTAAACATTCATGGACACTGGTATCATAGTACAATTCCATATGGCTTGTACTATGATATTAGATTACTGATATAATACTCATATAGTACTTTTTTTGTAAATATACATAATAATAATAAATAAAAATTCTTAGACATTTCACACAGCGTCATCTAGCCCTAAACTAAGCATAGCTTGTACTATGGGAACTAGATAACTGAACTTTTTTTTTATAAATATTTATCATATGTATAATACATATTAACATCCAGACACAGAACAAACACTTATGTTACACAAATGCTTGTCCTAAGTGGTAATTGTACCAACAACTTTCAGTGCAGAAGCCAAAGCTACTACCAACCGAGTTGTGAGGGCAGTCAGTACATTTTAATACTAATTGATGTAGAAACTATTATGTATTTATAAATATCAATCTACACACCCACCAATTTTTTGAAATCTTTCATTTCATATTTGGAATACAACTTCAATTATGTTTTCTTTTGTACACTATTATTATAATACAACTAGCTGTGCCCCGCTAAATTTCTTTAAGTTGCGTGCAGGTGGAAACCTATAGCTTATAATAGCCTTCCTTATGAATGTGGCTATCATATACAAAATAATTTATTTAGATTAACGCGTTCAAACAAACAACCTCTTCAGCTATATTAATATAGATGAGATATCCCAAAAACAAATTTAATAAAGCAGTTTGCTGAACACTACCATGCCTTAGGGAGCCAACCTTAGCTGCTCAAACTCAAATCATTTATTCCTTTAAATCTAAAGTATCGTTTGGGCACGTCAAATTTTACACACACAGGTAAACACGTTATATGCTCATGCATATTTCACAGGAGCTCCTTAGGCACGTTACATGCACACAGATATGTGAAATTACAGTCAGTTTTTATGTTTAAGTTAATCTTATTTGTTAAGTTTACGTCTGCTCCAAACCTAACCGACCATCCCGAGGGGAAGAAATGGTACCTCACAGAGATACCGGGCGGCCGGCTGGCGTCCTCGCCTTGTATCGAGTTGAGGGCGCGCTTACCCATAGTCCGCGTAGAGTTAAATATGTATATTTTAAAACTATGATATCTCCTAACATATTCATTGATGTTAATGGTAATTTTGTTCAAAATACTTGTGGTGAATAACGTATTTATTTGGATAAGGTTTAATATCATGTTTATAAAATCACCTTCGGTAATAGTGCATTGTTATACTGAGTAAACCTTGAAATATAGACATATGCTGCGCGGACTTTTTTTTAGAACTTTTAAAGGGGAACAATTCCGTCATACATGATTTTTGCGTAACTTAAATTGTTTATGCAACGGAAGGAATCATTTTTGATCCTTTTTGATCAATTATTGGTCGTGACGTGATGTTAATAGTCTAAAGCCTTCAACACAAAAATAATTATCCTGTTCCAACCAGTAGTTCCTGAGATGAGCGCATTCAACCAACCAAACAAATTCTTCAGCTTTATAATATTAGTATAGATTATATTTATAATTATAAAGAACATAATAAACACTTATATTTTATATAGGTGTTTCTTTAAGTGCTCTTCTTACCTAAAATATCACTACATAGTATAAAACAAAGTCGCTTTCTCTGTCCGTATCTCCCTTTGTATGCTTAAATCTTTGAAACTACGCAACGGATTTTGATGCGGTTTTTTTAATAGATAGAGTGATTCAAAAGGAAGGTTTATATGTATAATAACATCCATTAAATAGTGGAGAAGTACTGTTATTTTTTAGGTTTCTAATGTGATGTCGTAAATAATTACATTTTTTCCGCTTACATTGCAAACGCAGGCGTTTTTACGAGTTTTATTAAAATAATGACCCCACGAGTCGAGTTTTATTAAAATAATAACCCTACGAGTTTTATTAAAATAATGTACTAAGTATTGTACACATTGAAAAGGTCTACAGAAAAGTCCGTGATGGTATATGTCTATCTCTTATGGATAACCCACAATAACTTTTTTTTGTCATTTACTTTTTACGACAAATAATGGCTAATTTTCGAAGCGATTTTAACCAATACAGCATTAATCCTTAACCAATTAAATACCTTGAATACATTGTTCATTTAATATAGATCTATATGGCCCTTTACACCGTATAATTTAAGTGAATATTTTCGAAGATATTACAGATTTAAAAATTGCGGGACGTAGCGTTTGCGGCGGTACCGGCCGGCCGCTTACTATACATGGAACCAGAGTTCTAAAACTTTTCAACAGCGAAAACAAGGTACTGCGGTTGATGTTTTCCCCGGAGTAAAAAAAACGGATGCTCTTGGCAGAGTCTACGTGGTTCATCCCAACAACAGCGAATGCTTTTATCTGAGAATGTTACTGCATATTGTAAAAGGCCCGACATCCTTTGCACACCTTCCAAATTTAAAGCGTGCGGGCCACGGGCAGTAATGAATAAATCAAAACTACTGAATCGATTTTAATCACATAGGCTATATATTTTATACCCGTGCGAAGCTGGAGCGGGCCGCTATGTTTTTATATACAACGTTCACAGTTTTTCTGTAGTGTATTTAGTATCAGCATTGCACCCGTGCGAAGCCGGGGCGGGTCGCTAGTTATAAAATAAAACACAGCCGAACTGTGATACTAGCATAGGTGTAACTTAGAGAGCTCAGGTATTTTTGGTGCCCCTGTACTATGTATTGTATCTTATTCTCTGGGGGGTGAAAAGGCATACCTGTTAAAAAAATCGTATGATGAGATCTTCACAATACAGGTATGCCTATTGTAGAGATCATTAGATGTCCTGACTGTATGAGTAAATACTCCTGCATTAGATTCACATTATTTGAATAAGGTATATATATAATATTTTAGTAATTTATTTACGTTGTGTGCTTATAGCAGTAAATTAGCATTATTGTTATTATTAATACAGCTGTAAGCTTGGAGCCGCACGTGAAGTCCCTCCACATCACGTTGGCGTACCACTTCGATGAATTGGTATACGACAAATTGAAAGGGTTGGTGGACAAGTTGCAACCTGCGGAACACTTCAGCTGGGAGTTGCGCCTGTATTCCAGAGACCCCCGCTTTGCTAATCACCAGGTATGTAAAAGACAGAAAAACATTAGGACACAACATCAAGACAACTTTAGGTGACCAGAGACTTTCGGTCTCATCAACAGAACGCGCGAAGAAGACAAGGCAAACTTTTGTAAAAACGGTTGTAACGGGATAACAATGTTCCAATAAAGTTATCTATGTTTAGTCATGTTAGTTCAATATTTTAAGTAGCCAGCTACTAATTACACAACTCACAGATAACTGTAAGTTTGTGCATACATATTGAATAATTTTATCAGCTAATTCTCTTATCAGGTCCACAAAGTGACCCAGGGGTATACGCCGAAAGCGAACGACGAGCTGGAACTCGTTCTCGGTGATTACATCTACATTGAGGAGAAGGAACTGGAGAACTCCCCTGACGGTTGGGTGCCTGGGACTTCTTGGCTAACGGGTAAGCGTTACCTATGCTCACCACTTTTCACGGCTACGTTCACACGATAGCGTTACCCATAAGGTGAAGAGTGGACCGTTGAGCTCTTAACCCTTCGAAGAAAAAGGTGTGATTTTATGTATGTTATTTTATAGGTATAGGTAAACTTTTGAAGGTTTGGTTTGAAAAAAGCATCCGCATTTTCAGAATTCATAAAACATCTCTAAATGTGTATGTCCGATGCATAATATTGTTACAGACATGTTGTTCCAATATGAACATACATAGCACTAATCCATTTAAAAGCAAACGATGTTTCCCTCAGCAGTGTAGGTCAGGGAGCCATTACAATGAACAATTTTCATATCTTCGACAGTCTTCTTTGTCTTACTTATCATTGTATTTGCATTTGTGATATCAGTCAAAATATGTAATTTCAATTATTGACTGAATAGGAATGAGTAAGGGTTGCAAGTATATAATATATGTACCGTTGTATGCGTGTGATTAGTGAAAGTTCTGTGTCACTGTGTGGTAGTAATGAAGGAGCACCATCAGTAAGACATTAAATTAATATTAATTATTCTTATTAGATTTAATTAGATTTTAAAAATCGCTTTCCTTTTTTTGAATATTGAATTAGCTATGGCCATTTATTTATATTTAATTTAATATAGGCTTAGGGAAATATATAATATAAAGGGTGTGAAAGTGAGAAATAATTTGATTAGATAATTATACGCAAAGCTCGTTTCTATTTAGTACCACTAGGTAATAAAATGCCAGAACCAAAATACTTTTTCTGTGCTTCGGAAAATCATGGTTTGTATTATAATAAAAAATTCAGGAAAACTATAATATTGCTTTAATTAATGAAGTTGATTGGTGGTCTCCAATATGCTGTCTGTAAATTACTGCCATGTACATTATTTGGTCGTAAAATATGGTCACTCACACACTGGTATAGTCACAATGTTTTTTTGAAACTTGATCTAATGATAAACATCGATAAAAAAATATCAAAGAAAAGTTTTTGTTTTCGTTCTCATAGATCTAGACTTTTTTTTAATGAATACCTCATCTATAATTTAAAATAGGGGTCCTGGGTACGATTCCCGATTCATTTATGTACATGTTGATGTACATAATGGATATTGTATTATACAAGACGAAACTTAAACGATCCTTTTTTTATTTGGTCATCCCCCCAGGTATAGTTAAACATTTGCCTTTGTCACGTGATATCAGTACCTGGGCGACCGAGCTTCGCTTGGCCTATTGTGTCAAACGTTTTTTGTAAAAAAATTGGTTTTACAAGAAATACAATTTACAGGTAAACTTAACAGCAAAACCGTCTAAACACAAAATTTATTACCAGGACAATGGAGCTTCGCTCGTTTTTTGTGTTAATCGTTTTCTTGTATAAAATGCGTTTTTACAAGGAATATAATTATACGGGTAACATATACAACAAAACTCACAATTTTAACACAAAACTAGTTTCAAATCTAAACACAAATTTTCATCCAAATCGTTGGAGCCTTATACACGAAATAAACAAATATACATATTATATATACAAGAATTGCTCGTTTAAATAAATAAGATAACAACTAATAGAGCAAATAAGTACAATAAACACTTGTAAGTTCATGTAAAATGTTTGCCATTGTCATGTTTGGAAACATTCTAGCCAAACAAATTGTTATCATAGAAAGGGTCTAACGATTCGCCTTTATCATTTCTAAACAGTGAAATCGCCGGACTTCGCACCGTTTCATATTTGTAGCTCACCAAAATAGCTATTGTTGTTGTCACCGAACCGATTGTGACCGCTAACGGTATATCTATTACACGTGCAATGAGTCTCTCCGGTATATTAAACTGATAAACCTCTTTTCAACGCCTACGCACTATAATTTTTCTTGCCTAGGTATCGTCTTATCGCATTTGTGTGTAAATGTTTCCGTTTAAACATTGTTTGTAATATTGTTTCGAATCATCGCAGCGTACGTTGCGTGCGACCGTTGTCCGTGTGTTTATCAATCTAATCGCTGTTGGTATTACACTACTAACCGGATACCAACTTGGTACTCTGATTGAGTGACGTCACAATGACTGCGTTGAAGTGTCTGCGAATGTTGAACTTGAAATTGGGAGGTTAGTGCTGTGATAAATAAGCTCTTGTGTGGAACGATTTGGTGTTCGGTTATGATTGACCGGTCAATTCTATGACCGTTAAAGATAAGGTTATTATTTGCAATTATTAACGCGTAAGTGATATAAGACATTGCATTTATTTACGCTCTATGTTAAAAGAACATAGTTCCGTGGCGGAAAATTATTCGTCTATTTGTTTGCTTGTTACTTTTTAACATAACCTTACACGCACAGATAAACAGTCATATCGACTTTGATAAATAATGGCATAGACAACTAGTATTAGGATGATTTGTAATAGATGAACCAATTTTCGGGAATAGTGAGGCACAATAAAATAAAAGCTTTATACCGGATATTTCCCCTAACTTAATACTTCATTCTCTTAGCAGTAGTGCTATTGTTTTTGTCTTTTTCTATGTATGACTTTATATTTGAATACAGTAGAAAATCAGACTTATCGCTCAAATCTCAATAAAACTAGCTAAAAATGCGTTGTCATTTATGGAAACCAACTAAAATCTATTATGAAACGTTTGATGGTGTAGTGTAGATAGATTCTAAATATATTTTTTAGCATGTAAACAACCACAGTATTGCATCACCAGTGTTATTAGAGCTACTATTACACAATTCAAGGACTTTGAAAAAGTCGTTGGCATCTAGGCTTGAAATTATTTTTTCTTTCTGTTCTTCGGATATTATTTGAAAAGGTCAGATTTTTTTTATCTTTTTCCGTGTCAGTAGAACAAATCAAATTAGTTTCGACCAATGTGTCGCAACTTGTGCAGCGTTAAAGGTAGCTTTTACCAGGTCCTCTAGAGTGCACGTGACATTTCGGATATGAGAGCAAATGTGGCATACCATACCTTGCTTGCTTTTTTTTAATAATTCTGTGAAAATAAAGGAGTTTTGATTTATCTTATTCCACGGTTACTTGCATTATAAGTAGGCACTTAGCATCTTAATTAAAATTTTCCAAACGATTTCTCATACATAACCAACCGTGTCATTAATCTACGGGAGATAAGGATTTGACAGTCGGGTTCTGTGTTATGGAATAAATATTCAAAGATTTTTGTCGTTTAATTTGATACAAACAGGTATTGTTACAATTGTTGATAGTATCCCGTTCTTCATTTGCGCGTGCGCGAGCATATCGTCATAATTTATGATTTTATTTTTAAACCAATACAAATCAAAATTTACTGAAGACTGCGCTAATGTGCCGATAACGTGACCAGTTTTTTATTATATATATTACAGTGACGGGACAAGTTGAAGGCCTACCTGATGTTAAGTTGTTACCTTCGCCTATGACAACAGCAACTAGGGACCTTCCTGACCGAAGTGAGAGAAGATCCAAGTTGTACCACGTCGCGCCCTTCACCCGAGATGGAGATGTAACGTATCATGAGCCTTTAAATTCACAGTACTTCTCCGGATGACCTTGGCATAAGTTCTATTGATACTTTTTGGTGCTCTTTAAGGGGGACTCTCTCTGTAGGGACTCAAAGGGTACTCACCTACAGACGCAACTCGACCCCCCAAAGTTTCATAGAAATCAGAATGAAACAAAAAGAAAACTAAGTTCCATACGCGTCGATTCCAATCATATGCATGCTACCCTTATGGCGAGTCTCCGAGTAAACGCGCTGTTTTTAGCGTTAGTAAACTGATTGCTTTATGTAGAACAAGTGTTAATAACAGAAAAGATATGTCTTTGATCTTATAGTTTGTAATTTATGTTTAATGTCGTAACTTGACGAATTATTGATCAAGTATTTTAACTCATAAAAACCTCTGAAATTAGAAAACGGTTGACATCTTCTTTAACTAAAGTTGACGTAAGTAGATAGATAGATGTATAAATTATTAAAAATAGCACTTTTTTTTTAATTTCCATAGTAATAATATATTTACACAAAATTTGTTTCTACCTATGTCCGTTATAAATTATAAACTTTGAAATTATGTCCAACCTATGTGCCCAAACCGGTTTCGTTAGAAAGACAATAAAGCGTAGATGCTTTTAGACCACTAAAACTATGCATTAGGTACAAATATATTCCTATTTTAGCGTAGTACCACACGCCGGGTATCCGCTAGTTGTACATTAAATTAGAGAAAACGCAAAATCTTTTATTCGTGTCGCTTAAAGTCATATTCCAGGTAAGTCATCCGTTTCGCTCGCGCTTATCGCTGGTGCAGCGAGACCGACTGAATAAGAAAACTTCGTGAACTCAGAAGTGTTCGTATTCAGTCGGTCTCACTGCACTAGCAATAAGTGTGAGCGAAACGGATGACATACCTGGGATATGACTTTAAGCGACACCAATGAGAGATTTATTTCCTTTTTATTAGATACTCCGTATATATTATGCTTGTTACAGAAAAAAAGGACAGGGCTTAAATAAAACATGAGGTCCTGAGCCGATCGTCTACTACGAGCTACGTCGATGCATGTTGACAATATTTCGATTGTTTCAGGCGTGAGTGGTTTTCTTCCCGCAATTTGTACTCAACGGACGGCCGAGTCGGACGCGTGGACGTTGCACCGGGCTATATCGCTTGGAAATAATAACAGTAAGTTTTCCAATGTCTTATAATAATCTATTTGATATGCATTTTTAAATCTAATGATGATTGTATTACTGTGTCCTATCAGTCCGCAGTTTCATAATTAATCAATTCTCTGATTACGATAATAAATTATTAATAATAGTTTATTGATTATCATTAATAATTGTTATAATCAATAAAAAAGGAATGTGATCCAATAAGGAGTTTTAGCACCTGAATGTTTAACAAACCAATAGATGTTTTTTTTTTTTTAAATTGATTATAACACCGTTACTCTTGGAGGCGGATTACCAGATGTGGTGGCAGTATTTCCCCGGAAGAACTTATCATAAGTTCTACTGATACTTGATGGTGAAGTAAGTCAACAATTTGCCCTATTGAATTTGAATTTGAATTTGAAATGTTGAAGTACCTAATGAACTTTGGTTCCGAATCATGACTAATATTGTAGCTCCTAGGATACAGTGGAAGCTGGATATAACTATTGGGTAATACTTAAATTTAATTTTCATTTATTATCTCTTTCCTAAGTTATGTTGGACATAACTGCAATCCATACCTTGAATCTGCCGCCAAGCATTAGTGCTCGTGTTACTGTGTTCCGGTGGAAGGGTGTGGGTGCCGGTGAAATCACATGCGCATGAGACGCATCGTCCCCGTCTCGGGTGATGAACGCAACAGGATAAATGCGACTCAGTGTAAGCTCCAAATCTTATACTGAGTCGTATTACTGTTGTCACGGGCCAACTTACCACCGGGTGGGCCCTCAGCGCGTTCCGTCAAAAACGCACATAAAAAAAAACTGGATTCAGGGTTTAACCACCGGACGGATTCCATGGTTTAATTTGTATCATGCTAGAATTAGATGCTGGTCACTAGAACAGTACTACCGAGTCCTAATTACGGACTTTTAAAAACGTTCGAAACATACTTACGGTGGCCCTTTAGATTTATCCGTAATTGTCCGTTTTCCAAATATCAGATTAGACGTTATATAATTAATACATACATGCACATAAATATACTACAATCAGCCGATAGTATCACAGCCTGGATCTAAGGGTGTATCCACTCAAGCGTCCATGCTTCGATTGAGTCACAAAATTACAATTGCTTTAGCATCTAGGCTTCGATTGGGTCGAAAAACTCGCGCGGTAATCGATCTTATTCACGCGTAAACAGACGCAAATTCAGCTGTTATTAATACTGCTATTTGATACTAGATGCGGGACGTTACAGACATAATTCGCCGCGCGGACCGGACGCTTGAGTGGTAAGGGGGTCCGACAGCTGCAATATTCCCAGACTAATTATAGATTTTATACATACAAAAATATATATATTCATTGTAGAAGGGTCTACTGTTATGCGACCTATTGACAGAAGATGGACACTTGACAGGATAGTAGGTACTAGTACTTATAGTTTTCCTTACGTGGGGGGTGTTTAGTTCACTTAGCACACAACTATGGATAAATGATATGTACAGGAGAGATGGAGAGTGGACTGACAAGGAATAGCTTTGACCGAGCGGACTTGGTAGAAATGGAAAGAAAGTAAGAACACCGATGCCCTGTGTGAATCTGCTTTATTATTCATATTAGTCCTATAAATATATATATATATATATATATATATATATATATATATATATATATATATAACTTATTGCTACATGATGCACGTTTTCACGTTCCGCCGCACGTGAGCTTCCTCAGTGTTTCAGATGAGGTAGCTGACCAGGTGGTTGCATGTTGAACTGAACAAGGTCTTTCAATTTACTTTAGTAAAATACGTACCTATAAAACAATACGTAACGCATTGTTTTGCAAATAATTTTGCAAAGCAATGCGTGTGGTTAATTCATTATGATTACGAATTACAACATTAAAACAAAAATCAAATAACTATTGTATTATATAACTTGTAATTCTTAACGATAATTTAAAGATTAACTAATGCAATACTGAAATATAAAAAAATATTGTGCTGCACTCATTACCATTTCAAATAAAAGTTTGATAAAAAAATGCGATTTCGTTAATGACTTCAAACTAATCAAGATAATTTTTAACCGACTTCAAAAGAGGAGGAGGTTCTCAATTTGACTGTGTGTTTTTTTTATGTATGTTACGCGATCGAGGAATGATCGTGAATCAATTTTGATGATTCTTTTTTGTATGGTAGATACTTCAGAGGTGGTTGAAATTTTATCGAAATCGGATCAAAAATTTGGTTGTTAAATCAAAATAACTGGAAAAACTATATCATTCAAGTAAACGAAATTGCGTATATTGCTACTGTAAAAGTGTTGAAGACGGTTTTTAATAAATATATTGTTATTTGTTAAAAGTCATGACTCTATCTAGTTGACATTATTCTTACAGACAATTTATAAAGAAATACGAATTTCTTGCAAAGAGAATACGAGTAATTATACGAGTAGTAAAGTCATTGTGTAAATTGACTTGATATTTAAAAGCTGACATTTTGGGAAGTGTTCTTATGTACCTAAAGGGCGGTGATATTTCAATCTCATAAACATTTTAAAATAATTTTCTGGTACATTATTTTAAACGACAAACAGTGTCCATATTGAATATTTCAATAAAACTTTATCTAAAACGGTATTCCGGTAACTCATAAATGTTGAATGTCTCAACATCACTCATATTCTGAATTTAATAATACAAAGTAGATTGAACCTACGTTTTTGTCCACAACTTTTTTTGTGATTTATGTGGATAATAAACTAAAACTAGTGGTCCCTGATCTACGTGCTCTGCGTCGTTACTATTTATTATCTGCGCTTAGGGCTGAGTTGGCACCGAAAAACAGCAAAGCACGCCTTCTTTATTTTGTCTCGCGACCGAAAATTTTACGACTAGCGGTCGCAAGTTTGTCAAAACTTATACACTTGGTAACTATTGAGACAAATTGTCATCGAGTTGGAGGTTGGAGCCCTACTTAAAAAACGAAGACGATACGAACAAGCTATGAAAGTTCCCCACACATTGAAATAATTTTAATTTGGGTTTGCCAAATCAAATATTTATTTATTGACACAACAATTTTATCATTTATGTGAACCTATATAAATCAAAGCTGTTTTGAACGAATTGGTTTTTGATTGAGAAGCCAGCGACTTCTCCCGTTAAATGCTGAGAATATGTCGATGCATAAAATAACATTGGAATTGTATATTCATTGCATTTGGTCATTAGGTATGGCCATGTTAAACGTACCTATTTTAAAGAGCGTTATGGCCGAGTAATACTTACGTACTCCAACTTTTAATAAGAAGGTCATTGGGAAACATTCAAGTGAGCACTATTTAGAACCGGAATAGTATTCTTAAATCAACACAAACACATATAACATGTATACTAAATCAATCCGCATTGTGCGTTCTTGGTAATAATGACCCTTCGCTATCCCTTATCGAGATGAGTCCGCATGATGCCCGCAGCGAGAAGCAAGAGGCTAATAAGTATGTCTACAAATTATTTACAAGCGGTGCATATCGAACATTGATTGGAACTGAGGGTATTAGCATTAGCGTAGATAACGCAATAGGGTCAGGTAAAAAATATTCCTGCCTATTTTGATTTCGGCAGCGGTTTGACTGGCCTCACAACTCAGTTGGTAGCCCTGCCTTCTGTGCTTTGGGTCGGATTCCTACCCAGAACAAATATTTGTTTGTCGATTACCACCATAAGTATTGGATTACAACGTCATACATTCAAAATACGAAGACTTTCGCCCCTACCTATTTTTTACCTACGATTTTTTTTTCTTAACGTCAATTATGGTGCGCGCGATAAAAAAAGCTTTAGGGTTTGTTTTTTATTCTAATTCACCCGCAAACCGCCGGTCAATGTGGTGTTGTTTTTGCAAACCACGAAGAACAAAAATTCCACGAATAAGATGCTATGAAGAACCTGTTATGGCAGACCACAGTAAAGTTATTTGGATTTTTGTGGACTTAGTTTTGTTAAATCAAGCTGAGTGTTTAACTTTAATATCTTCTCGGAAGTCATATCGCTTCCTTTGAATTATCATCTCCACATTAATTACACGTGACTTACTTAAAAAAAGGGATGCAATTCGGCTGTATGTTTTTTGTATTTGTTTTAGATTTGATTCCATTAGAGATTTCGATGACTCTTTTCTTATATAGGGTCAAATAAATGATAAAAATATTCTGTATATTCGATTTTTATTAGTCAATTATTCATGGGGCAATGTTCTGTAATTCAACTTTGGGCTTATCAGCATTGCGAGCTTGTCTGTCCTAAAGTGCCACATCTTTCCGCCCATCTACTCGCAAAACTTGGAAGCGAATACTGGCTAATTACGAATCGTAGGGCAGAATCTCAAAATAGGAGTCCATAAAGCGAAATGATATCCAACTTATTCAATCAGGTAAATAGATGTCGCATAAAATGACTGGTTAACCATTTTAACACGATTTTATGTTGAGATTTTTTAGATATAATCCATTACTGTAATTTCTAAGGTATTTCGAATAGCCCCACGATACTGAAATTTGTTGATGTGGAAAATTCTGAAAACTGTCTTTTTACCCAAATGTTGCGGAATTTAACTACTTAGCGGAAGGAGAAGTGCGTAACAAATACCTATGATCTGTAAAAAACAACCAGGCAAGCTTCGCCACAAGTTCCATATTTCTCAAACTAAAATGAACTTCTAATAATTCAAAGACAATTATGAGTTTTACTTAAGTACCGATATAAAAACACGCATCCTGTAAATCCTGCATAAGTATTGTTGTTTTTTTACTTTGCGCTCAGTTGGAATCGTTAGGCTGACGAAGCCGCGCGTACTTCATAAGTAGAGATATTTAATCGGGCTCAAAGGACGATAACCGAACGTTCACTTTTCACTAGCAGCTCGTTAATCCCGAAGTCGCTGCAATGATCATACTCATTGTCGTTTTTTTATTAGCTGGGGACTGTAAATCGGAATCAGATTCCAATACTGACTTGGAAATGACGACTTACCCTCACGAAGACGCCACTGACCTCGCCGCGGAGAAGTCTGAACAAACGTGGAAGGATTGGGAGAAATACTGGACGGCAGTGCAGACGGATAAGACTGATGGCATTTTGAGTGTCACTCAAGGTAAGGGATAATTTATTGGGTCTTCGATATGGATATGAGGTTCAAGGATCGTTACCAGCCTGTAACGGCCCACTGTTAAACATGCTCTCCAATTTCGCGCCACTGAGTATTCGGCATCCACTTTCTACCAGCTACCTATCGGAAATCGTCGCTCCGTCTTGCTGGAGGGCACATAGTATATATCCCACACATAGTATGTCTAGTCGTGGTCTTCACTTTAGAACACGTATAATCCAACGGTTATCTCGTGTCTATGTGTTATCTTTGAGAGAATTTTCGAGCATAACTTGTTCCATTGCTTGCTGAGCGACTTTCAGCTTGTGGTAACGTACTATGAGTGTCCACGTTCTGCACCGTGCACTGGCAGGACGCACTGACAACAACAGAACAGAATCTGAAGACCTTCGGTTTTCAGATTCTGTTGTATCGTTATCGAGAAGACTCTACGTAGATACTCGAAGGCTAGTACGCAATCTCAATTTTTAAATTTACCCATTTTATTTTGCTTACGAGGATAAAACAAAGGTTTCATGGTCCCGAAAACACAGTCATCAATTTTCACCACTTTTAAACAAAAAACTTGACTGAATATGTCTTTGAAATATATATAAGACCAGACATATTTAAAAAATTTCAATGAGAGTTTTCCTGTTATTTTTGCCATTTTTATTATGGAATTTACGTATTATGTTTTAAGCGGTTTAATTACTTTAGAGTCTGCAAATAGCTAGTTTACATATTTTTCCCACCTTAGTTTCCGTAGACAGGTACTTCAAAACAAAAAATAATAGGTATTTGTAAATTTTTGTTTTGAGGTAGCCGAATCTAGACTATTTAAAACTCATAAAAACAAGATCATTAAATAATAATATATCTATTGTTCTGAAGTAACTAACGACAAATGAAAAATAACTAAGATCTATTCGTATAAGTAAGTACAAAGAAACAAGAACAACACTGAAATTTGTATAACAGTATTCGATCTGTTTTTTGAAGAGATAATTTTGACGACATCTTTATTTATTTTATCGTTACTATTAGTGTAACGTGTCAAATAAAAAGTATCCTATGTTCATTACGGCCTCGAAAAGGTGTAGCAAACATCGTGAGAAAACATGTCCTAGAACACAACTCAGAGGCATGTGAAATCTACCAATCCGGTGGCCCATTCACTGTCCCGTCCTTAATATGTAAATAACAATATGTGTTGGAATCTCCCCTCGAAGAAGAGTCCCCTCGTTCTGCCAGAGCCAGCTGTCCCAGCTGTAGGAATTACATGACATAAATAAACATGAGCTTTGTATTTAGAAGCATAGTTTTGTACTTATTATTCGGTAATGTAATCAGTTAGGTATGTAAAGATTGCTAAGTATACTTGGCCTCTATTTACATTACGAATTATTTGTTTAAGGACAATCAATTAATTGGGATTCTCATTCGGGCAATGGCGACGCATCAGTTAATAGTGAAAGCAAAGTGAGTGTATTTATTTTTAATTAATAGTTAAATAACTAAACAAACAAGTAGGTATACATGTCTTTGATAAATAGTTATATACCTTAAGGTAAACAATCAGAATTGTTTATCTTAAGTTTAATAACTATTTATTCAATGCTTCTCTTGTTTAACATCAAGAATATATCGATGCTAAACAAGAGTTTGACACTTAGTTTGATAGTTTTCGAAAATTATATTTGGTATCGTTTCCTTACTTACTTTACATGCAGCGCCCTTAACGGTAACTTTAAATACCTAAAATCGATAGTACGTGCTAAACCGAATCGTAGGATTCGTATACGCAAAAAAGTTTTTTTTAGCTATTTATTGCATTTGGACTGTATGAGTTCCCAGATTGACAAGTTAAAGCTCCAACGATTTGGATGAATTTTGTGTTTAGATAGAGTTTTGGTATATAAGTTTAATTGTATTTCTTATAAAAACGCATATTTTTACAAAAAATGCATTACAAGAAAATGTATCTCTTTTCTTTTGCCGATGTACAAGAGAGATATAGTAAGTATATAGTATGCCGTTTCAATCGAGCTAGCCGATGGTCGACATCGTGTAAATTTCATTCGAAAACTTTAACTCGTACTGTAGTACAAGGGAAACTATATAGTTTAGCATTATCACCAAAACTGACACCGTTACATTACGAAATTTATAAACTCATACTAATGATACAGTTCTCAACCAGTTCTCAGTTTTCTATCACATCTCTCTAGCACCCCAGGTTCACTGGAACAAACCTCTTTTCAGGGTTAAGCTCCCCCGTGTCTTCTTTTTCTTTCTTCCTTATGGTTGTATTAATCTTGTGTAAGGTGCACAACAAAGTATTAATTAAACGACGTTTTGTGTCAGCTAGCTCTAGAGTTAGCGGACTACGCACTACGTATATGGCATTGAATTCGATAAAGTAATTTAGTCACCCCACAGGGGATATTGTCAGGGCTGACAATGTGGTTGGCCTTTTCTAAAACCGGCTAAGTGCGATTCAATAGTAATAAATACTCTGTGGGAATTTCAGCCCGCTACAGCTTACTTTTTAAAAGATACAGCCCTTTTGACGTACCACAGACATACGTTGTAATATAACTTATAGGGTTGCTTTTATACTTTGGGTACCGACTCATAGTGTTATCGTAAAACTGCACTCTTTTTCAGAATAATTCATTGGAAATGAAGAAGAATAATCGACGATGGATATTCGCGATGCGTCACGGCGAACGGGTAGATTTGACTTACGGCCACTGGGTGAACCATTGTTTTAATGACAACGACACTTACATTAGAAAGGACCTCAACTTGCCGCTGACACTGGGCGAAAGGTACGACATAATCAAACCAAACAAATGCCGCCGGTGCCACTCCAGCACGAATGAATAGTCTGTAGTGGCCTATTGTGTTCCCCGCATGAACGCAGATCTGCTCTCGGTATGCGAGAGTGAATTGACCCATTCTATTTTCTCGCCAGCGGCGGAGGCCATGGCAGATTAGATTAAAGAAGTAATCAGATGTCTATAAAATTATGATTCTATTCTAAGACATGGCAGATTCATCATGATTTTTTTCTTCACTGATTTTAGAACGTGAAAGATGTGCACATTTTGCAATAGAAAACCTCACTCCATCTAACCATAGTGTCCAATTATGTTCCAGGACAGGCGGCAAAGATTCTTACTTAAAAGACACGCCACTGACCAGAGTCGGTCGGTTCCAAGCGCAGTTGGTCGGTGAAGGATTGCGGTTGGCGGGCATCACCGTGAAACATGTATACGCCTCCGCGGCGCTGCGTTGTGTCGAGACGGCGCATTCCTTCCTCGAAGGTAACTAATTAGAAATTTTGTCTCTAAGGGCAGTGGCATTTATATAACTCGGATTGTTTGCGGTCAGCAGGGTTTACCGTGTAATACGTATGCTCTTCCGCGGCTATGAGCCTAGACTGCGTATCGGAAAAAGTGATACAACATAAGAACCGCTATTTGGTCAACTAAAGTGGTTTAATGGCTTTGGTTGTTCAAGGAGTTAATATTTAATAGTTTTCATACTATATATATATATCTGTAAGACATTTTCGGTGCACTATTCAAGATCCGATATGGTCTAGTGGCTAGGATACCTGGCTCTCACCCAGGAGGCTCGGGTTCGATTCCCGGTATCGGAATCCACTTTTTGTTCATGTTTACTTTTTTTAGGTCTACAACCCGATCAGTCAGTGAAGGTGAAGGTGGAACCCGGGCTCTTTGAATACAAGATGTGGCATATGGCTAAAGGACTAGCTCCCTTCATGACGCCTGCGGAGTTGCATAAGGCTGGATACAATGTTGATGTTAAGTAAGTTAAATTGCTTGTTTTATTTCATTTCAAAGAGAAGTTATTGCCACTTATTTTATGGTCATATTTTTTGCCATCGACCCCTTGCATTACATTTTGTTTTTTAAAACTGTTGTCATAGCTTTTGCCATGGCCATAAAACAGCTTTCAATTAGGTCTTCTCATATATACTCCTCGTATTGTAGTTGTTATAACCATTTAAAATTTGGTGGGCCTTCCGTTTTTGCCGTAATTTTTGTAGTATAAATAAAAAAACTAGCACAACTCAATAACGCATCAGGTACTCTTAACCGTTTGCGGTCCAACCAAAAATATAATTTAATAGCTTATATAGATAAGCTTTTGACCAAGATGTACTTAAAACTATAATCAAAGGTTTGAGTATTTAACTTACAGAATATCAACCTCCTTATAACTCCGCGTTTATATATATATTTCTAAAGTGTGTAAACATTGTAATTATGTTAAATAGCTTTAATATGTTGAATAGTAGTTTCCCATTCACGCGGATTGGCGCTAATCGAAGTTATATAATCCTTTCAGTTACAAGCCCTATGTCGAGGTGGCAACCAATTCGTCGGAAACGTTGGAAGAGTTCTACAAGAGGAACGAGCTTGTTATGCAATCAGCAATGAAAGACACAGAGGCGGAAGGTACATTGCTTTATGTGGACGTAGATAATCTTTAAGTAGTAGTCCTTTGCCTGGATGGATTTACTGAAAAAGCTTTAGTAGCTTTAAATACTTGTAAAAACTCAGATAACACTATACGGCACTTCTTCATGTGCCTGTAATTACACGGGCTCCCATTGTATTCAAACCGGAGCTCAGAATTATATGTTCTGTTTGGCGAAAAGCAGGTAGTTCTGTGATATTACTGTCCTGGATGGACCCAGCACGAATAAGAGATCGATTGAGCGCCCTTTTACTAAATGGAAATCCATAATATATCTGAGGATCCTACATTTAACGAGATGTGTGCTCCTTTTCGTTAAGCCTGAATGACCATTGAAGATGGCGGACATGTGTATTGCAAATATATATACATAATATTTTCCTTGCAGCTGCTTATAAAAAGTAAAATAAGAAACTATGACGTCTGGTTTCTTTTTTCTCCAGGTGGTAACATTATCTTCATCGGACACGCAGCCACATTGGATTTGATGGCGATCGCGCTCCCGCGAATGGGATCCGAGATAGAACACGAGCCTTACCAAATAAGCAAGTTCTTGCTCCGCGTGCCGTACTGCGCTTTCGCCGCCATGAAGGACAACCCTTTAGAACTGGTGACCCCGCCGTGTCCGCCTTCCATCAACTCCAGCTCGGGCCGGTTCGATTGGAGACTCCTTCGCAATCTCTGAACAAGTTCGTGTAGGTTGTTAATTGTGTATTAACAACGCCTTATACTCATTAGTGACATGGATAGACAAACATAGATACACAAAACTAACATCCAAGACCGAGAATATACTAGTTGCTAATTACACAATGTTATTCCCGACCGGGGATCGAACCCGGGGCCATCGTCCTCCATATGGAGCCGTTTTTATAGAAAGTTAAGTATGCCTTTACTTCCCTTACCAAATAGATATCAGACGATGCTTATATTGATTGTATGAAAAATGGTTTCAAATGTTAGTCGACAGTCATCTTCTATTGACATATTGTCAAATCAAATCAATGTTATTATAAAATTATATTACTTTCAAAACTTAGTTTATAAACTAAGAAAATAATGAGGACCGCACCCTTAGAGTTGTTTAAAGTCGTCAATTCTCAGTCGTTATTGATTCTATATTTAAGTCAGGATTTATGTTTTACAACGGGCAGTTGATCTGTTCCTGGCTAAGCTTGAAGAAACATCTTTTATCAAATCAAGTTAAAAGATAGCTGTAGTATACTTGGGGATTATTATAAATTAATAGTGTATAGTGGAGTTGTATCCTATTAGATTTGTTTTGTTAATACCAAGCAAGTAGTAACTATGGGTGTCTTGGTTCTGTTGTAGCCGTAAATTTGTCTGCAGTGCTATTTATCATTCTCATAATTGATAGTGACCAATGTATTTAAACTATTTCATTAACGTAGCTAAGTAACAATTAGAGATGTTTATGAACATTCCTAAACCTGTTCTATGATAATTTATAATAAATATTACGGACGCTTGTATGATGATTTGCCCATACAGATTTGATAATAGTATTTCACTGTATTCTAGTCACGAATGATGCACCTAATTTCTTGCATGTCTAATCGAAATGAGCTATTAAAGGTGACAATAGCAATGAACATACAACTTGTGGTAAGGGACACCTAGAAACAAAACATCAATTGTGAATATATTCAATTTTATGGTGTACTTTATCTATACAAATAATAATTATAGTTAATTATTTGGAGGAGTGGCTCCAATTTTATAAGTTTTATTCCTATTATTTTAAAATAAGTCCAGGGGAAATATAAGTCAAATATGTAAAATTAACAATTTTGTTTTATTTTCTTCCACATACTTAAAAATTATAGATTAAGGTTAGAGATGTCTAAAAAGGTGACTAGTGACATCTTGAGCATAAACAACGTCCAAAGCAAATAAACCAGCGGGGCATTAGTTGTGCTGTTACTACTAGGTATAGTGATTTTCCTTCCAAGTATTTCGCTAAGTTAGCGCTGGTAGGAACCTTGAATAACATGTGCCTAGATAATGACGTAGCTGAGACAACAGCACTGAATTAGCTTTTAACTGGTCTAGTCGGGACAGCGAGGTGTTTCTTGATATTCAGGTTGAAAGCCATCCCTGATGCATAATATGTTCCTGACGGTGATGATATTGTGATGTGACCCTTTAGAAATCCTGAAGGAAATTCACGATATACCTAATATTTAATTAAATAGTGGAAAGTAGACGCGAACGTAGCTCTTCAAGATCTCAATAAATAGTTCTCGTATGAGACATTCCTCTGCCACTTTAGATAAAAAAGGTCGCCTAATGGAGTTGTCATTACAAATTCGAATATGCCTAGTAGTCATGTTCTTTTTATCTGCAGCAAGTATAGAATCTGTAATAGAATTTATCTATTTTTTTAAGTGATTTCATTAACAATAAACCACTTTCAAAGTAAACGAGATCATAATAAAACAAGTAAAAACACGGATAAAGCACAACGTTCCAAAAAATCAAACTCCTATAATAATGATCGGTGACTATTTCAATTATAATTTGTGATCAAACTCCCTCAATTCTAGTTCCTTCTTGATAGGGCTCGAGTAGCCCATTTCAGAAAGCTAATGATATGATATGATATCTATCCAAAATTATTTTCTGTTCTTTCTTCTAGTACAAATCGATCATAAAACTACTTGTGATCTGTATTAGTATAATTGATTCTTTCCGACAAAACTTCTTCAACTATCTTCTGAATCATCAGTCTGTCTTCTGCTCTAATATCCTCAGGTTTCGTTTTATCATCATACATTTTTCTATCTATTAGTCTTACAATAACCTCCTCTACTATGGAGTCAATATTTTCGTTTGAGTTCGTTGTTTCTTCTTTTTGAACTATTTCTAGATTACCTGTTTCATTTTTTTCTGTTTTTATATCATGTTCCAAAGTAATTACTTGAGCTAGTGTTTCATATTCAGGTACATCACCCCTTCCATCAATTTCGTTTTCCTCAATCTCGACATCTAAAATTTTCTTTTCTGAAAGTTCTTCAGCTATATGCTTATGCCTTTTCATAATATCTCTCAATTTCTCTTTGGCTGATGCGACAACTTCTCTTCGTGTCTCGGTCTTTATTTTTTCAATAGCTTTCTTTTTTCTTTCCTGTCTTAGTGATTTTAATTCATCCAGTGTTTTTTTGGCTTTCGCTAGTTTTGGTTCTTCCACCGGCTTTACCACTTTTTCTAACTCCTCTTCCTTTATAAGATTTTCTTCGACTTCTGCTACTATTGTCTCGATATTTTCAACTATAGGAAAATCTTCTGTACTAGTTTCATCGACAACATTCGTCTCAACTAAGAAATTTTCTGAGTCATCTTTATGTTCACTTTCAGAAACGAAAACACTTTCATCTAAACTACCTAATTTAGCATCATAGTCTATTTCATTGATAATAGTTTCTTGAATTAATTCAGATTCAATATCTGATTCTTCTTCAATTTCATCCAAATAGTTTATTTCTTTTGTATCACTTATTTGATCAATAGTTGGCACATTTTTACCGTAAGGATACTGTCTAAAGTCTTTTCTTTCTAGTATGAAAATGGCTGGTTTAGTCTTAATTTTTATGGGCGGAAACATTTTATAGGTCATGGAAATATGAGAAAAAGATTCAATACTATCTAAGACATCGTGGGTATTGACGAATGCTTTGACGTTTAGTGAGTATTTGCTTTTAGCTTCAACAAGAAGATGGGTGTATTCTTGCAGCTGTTCATGTGTTAAAGATTCGTTTTTGCTATATCTCCAGTGTTCGTTGATCTGTGTAAATCTTGTGACGCCCGTTTGTGCCGCCAAATTACTGACGTGAACATGAACATAAGGTTCGTTCTTCAAGAGCTTATGAAACCTGAGAAATTTTACATTTCTTTTAATACAGAAACATTGTATGTAAGAATGTTGTTTAAAAGAAAGAAAGATATTTGAATTCACTTACTTTGACATTGCCAATCCTCCCGGATAGTTAGTCATGGCAACAGACACAAACGCAAGCGTCATTAGGATGTTACCAATAACTATGAAGATTTGACCCCAGAACATTAGTTCATAAATAGGCGCTTTTGACTTCCTTATGTATCTGAAAATTCGATTACATTAAAAATATGTTTTTTTATTTATTGGGCTCATTCTGTCATCCAGTCTGATCCACCAGATGTCAAACTATATCCTCTGCACAACAATATAAGATGTGATACACCGCACTTTATCCCTCTCTCGTCTCTTTGAAGATGGAACGTCTGATTGCCTGGTTTTTAGTAATTAATGTAATTAGTAATTTAGTAATTATTTTTTTTTTTTATTAACTTTTTATGAATTAAAAAATGTTGACCTGTCATATCTAATTTACCAATAAATACTATTATGACTATTATTTTACTGGTCCACGCCCTACAAACAGAAATGCAGCAATGTAAGTGCATCTATAGTACTACGACTTGCGGCAGAAATGGATAAGAAGTCTCCTTTTTTCGTGTCGATTAAATAAAGTAACAATTGCACCACGCATCAAATCATCCATATCCATCAGAGTCTGGGCAAAATGGGACTCCAGCAAGTGCGGCATAGCCTGTATAAGAGCGCCACATTCACATTGCATCTAGGTTACCCCATTTTGTTTGGTTCATTTCGCCTGCAGCGAACAACCTGAGTCCGCAGTTGAGGGTGGAAGTGCCATATTAATTGTCGAAAAAGACATTAGGTAGATACTTCACCGACAAACGCTGCTCATGCTGTTGGTTCTACATCAATAGGTAAAACAAAATACCAAAACTTACACGTATGAACATGCAGCTGCCGACGCCATATTCAGCAGAGGGAACACATAAATGATAAACCTCAGTTCTTTGTGAGGAAGAACTGAGTATAACAGTATGAAGACCAAAGCTGGTGCCACCACTTGGACCATCCGCCTGTCCAGGTACACTCCAAGTGGGATGAGAACTAAACTGGGACCTAGGCCTCGAGGTAGAGCTGAGTAGAAGTACCAGAGGAATGGTGATGTCTGTGTGCGATAGTCAAGGATTTTTTTAAGATACTGTAGATAATTAATCTTAAAGTTAATCTTCCCACTCTATAACATCAGGTTGCTCTTGACAAAAGAGAGTGAAAGAGCTATTTTATCACGGAAATAATTGGATTGGTAAATGTGACGTACTTGAATTTCGCCACCAGTTCCGGATTTTAATCAGCAAGGGGCTGATTCGTTCAGCATTCCTTATAGTTAGTAAGATATAATTGCAATGTTGCGCGACGTCGCATCGGTCGCGCGTCGTCTAGGAGAGCGGGGGTGCGGCGCGGGACCGGGACCGAGCGGGTATCTCTAAGTATAAAGTTGGTTTTGTCTGTTTGTTTCTCCAATAACTTCTAATTCACGGTTATATAGGTTACAGTTACTAATTACAGTGTAATATTAAAGCACAGAAAAGACGAGAATTTCAGCGATTTGTAATGATGTCTGAAACAACATATTAGCGTGCTTACATTGTTAATGCTGGCTAAACCTTACATATGAGATATAGGTATCAAAATAATGTACTACTACGGAATTGTATTTCGATCTTTTAATTTTCCAGGGTGGAAATACCTACTTATACCGCTCCGCCTGGGGGAGGGCGGGACGGTCATGTTGGCGTGATTTGACTAAAACGACCCTAGTGTTCCTGCTCGGTGCGTTTATGATTTATAAAAAAAAAATTGCAAAATAACTACCTACTTATAATTTTTAATATATGGCCGCCGTTATAGGGGCTCCGATGATGTGCTAGCATAAGGTGCTGTCAACACAATCGCCTCTGAATACATTATAATGATTTTTGGAAAATTACTTATCCAATGTGTTAAATTTAAATCTTTTATAAAAACTGGGATTACCCCAAAACCAGTCGTCAACCTCTAGCGATTTGGCTAATCACAAATATGAAAGCCATTGTTATTACCATTTACATTTTTAGGTACCTACCTATGTAAATCCCATAATATTTTATTCTTAAGGGCGGCGGCCTCCAAATATTGAAACTGAGATATTTGTATTAATATTGATAGATAGATCTCCACTCTACCTGTTTTGTACTCAGCAGCCTTGAAATGTCTTTTAAAATGCATTAAAATAGGTCATATCTAATTTCGTCATCTTGAGTAAACTCTCAATTGAGATGTGGGAATGTGATAAGATAATATTTATAAATATTTTATGCTAGCTGGAGCCTGCTACGTTTTTCACCAGTATGTATTAGATATCCTACTATTATGTGACAAGTGGTGAGCTCATCGTCGACACTCCTTTACCAAATAATTCTACATTTTAATCTTGTATAGAAATCTAAAGACATGATAATATGACAAATAAAAACACTCATAATCTTACAAGGGGTCGCTCAACAACCGATGCTGGTGTTGAGTTAGTAACACATATATTTGATGCCTGGGAGGGATCACAAGATGCATTAGGTGTCTTCTGTGATTTGTCCAAGGCTTTTGATTGCGTACACCATGAAACGTTGATCAGGAAGCTACACCATTATGGTATAAAGGGCAATGCTCTAGATCTTCTTACCTCTTATCTGAGTGAAAGAGTACAAAGAGTTGAAGTTAACGGAAAGCGATCCCCGGGGTCAGTGGTTACTATGGGCGTTCCTCAAGGATCTATACTTGGACCCTTCCTATTTTTAATCTATATAAATGATCTTCCCTATATTGTAAAGGACGATCATGAGATTGTATTGTTTGCAGATGACACTTCGCTTTTATTTAAATTGAAACGGCAACAAGTCGTTATTGACGATGTAAACAATGCTCTCTCTAAAGTAGTAAATTGGTTCAATGTAAACAATTTGCTACTTAATGGAAAGAAAACAAAGTGCTTAAAATTTGTTTTACCCAACGTTAAAAAAGTAGATATTAATGTTAAAATAAAAGATGAACAGTTAGATCTCGTAGATACCACAACGTTCTTAGGAATAACTTTAGATAATAAGCTTCAGTGGGGCCCACATATTGAAAGATTGTCGAAGAGACTTAGTTCTGCAGCATATGCCGTCAAAAAGATCCGCCTGCTCACAGACGTAGATACCGCTAGGCTTGTATATTTCAGCTACTTTCACAGCATTATGTCATATGGCATACTGCTGTGGGGGCATGCTGCAGATATCAACACCATATTTGTGTTGCAGAAGAGGGCTGTTCGTGCAGTTTACAATATGGGTCCCCAAGAATCATTACGTAAAAAATTTAAAGATATAAATATACTAACGGTTACATGTCAGTACATATATGAGAATGTGATGTACACTCGTAAACATATGAGCATGTTCACAAAGAAAAGTGACAATCATAGTGTAAACACTAGGCATAAAAATAAACTCGCTGTGCCCACTACTAGGCTCCATAAGGTTAGCAATTCTTTCAAAGGTCAATGTGTACGCTTTTTTAACAAAATCCCGAGCGAAATTCAATTACTGCCAATAAATAAATTTAAAACTGTCATCAAACGTAAACTTGTCGCAAAAGCTTACTATAAAATATCAGATTACCTAGATGACAAAAAGGCTTGGGAATGAATTTGCTCCACTCTAGACGCAGGACCATATTCGCGAATATGTAATACTGTCTCCGAGGGGTTTCTTGTCTGCTTCTTCCCCTCGGGTTGGTCGGTTAGGGTTGGAACAGACGTAAACTTAACAAATAAGATAAGCTTAAAAATGAAAACTGACTGTAATTTGACATATCTGTGTGCATGTAATGTGCCTGGGGAGTTCCTGTGACACGTTATATGCTCACGAATATGTGCATGTGTAAAATTTGACGTGTCCAAATGATACTTGAGATCTAAAGGAATAAATGAGTTTGAGTTTGAGTTTGAGTTTGAGTTTGCAGTATGATTCCAGCAACAAATCTCACACTAATCATACAAATATTTGCCCCAGTTGGAAATTATTCAATTTCTGAGTGGGGCAAACAGAGATATCTTGCTTCGAAGGCAGGGATATTATTAACCAATCTATGGACCTACCAAAATTTAAATTTAAACAAATTTTACAAAAATGTGAAAAATGGGTTTTTTTATTATGAACTCAAATTGTAATCCTATTGAAACTGTATGTTTACATAAGATATATTTTTCATACAGTTTCTATGTAAGGCTTAAAGTTTTAAGCGGGACAAACATGCAAATCCCCCAAAATTTATGAAAATAATTTAGAACTGATGACTTTGGAAATAGTTTGAAAAGGATACACCCCAGTTGGAGCTCTTGTTCAAAATAGTGTTGTACCACAACACTTCAGCCTCAGGCCACAGCAGCCTTCCCCAGAATATGGAGTCAATAGCAACAGTCAATGCTATCAACCCTAATCCAGCTGGGATCACTATTTTTAACAACCTGAAATATGAATATATTTTATATGTAAAGTAATGTAATTACTTGGGGCTTAAACATTTGTTGAAATACTAACGCAATTTTAGATAACATCAATGATTGCACACTATGCTGACTTACGTGGTAACTTCAATCTTTTTAAAATACAGGTCCATGATCAAAAAAAGTCCAAACAGCATAGCCAGTTCAGACCTAAAGATAATTATAGACGCACCAGCTGATATCAAAAACTGTTTCTGTCTGCCGGCTAGCCATCCTTCAAATGCAACAAGTACTGAAATTGATAAAAATTATGATATAAATTATGTGTATATAAATAATACAAACAAAATAAAATTGTCAGATATGAAAATCATCAATTTTGAGTAACTTACCCAGTGGCATTGCCATTATGTTGGGGAGCGGTCTGGACATGTAAAACATGAAATGGTATTGTGTAACTGTGATCAAGCTGAACCACCATGTGAAGGAGTTCCCATATAATTTCTGAAGTGTGTTCTTCAGCCGGCTCCATGCTCCTATCACTGATAGTGCAAGTGCCAAGCGAACTGAAACAATCACTAAATTATACAACCTGTTCCTTTTGATATCCCATAACTTTAAGGTCATATTCTATGAATAAAAATAATTTAAAAAGTCCAAGGAACTTATGTTCTTAGATGGATATTTTCGAAGAAATCATCAATCAAAATTTAAATATTTCAAAATCTTTCTCCCATAAATCGAGCCCTAAGTTTTACAATGTTGCCAAACTTACGCTGGCAGAACGGGATGGTAATAGATTTTTAGACACTAGCCTACTAAGCAGCGTACGAGTGTGGTCAACTTTGTAGTCGGATCTTTCAGTCACTCATTGCTGCGTATCGCTTAGTGCAACTGAGAGAGAATTATTCATTCATGGCGTCGGCGTTGAGGGATTCGGTGAACACAACGAGTTCCATGTGTGCGTAGGTAGCTCATATCAGGGCTGTACATCACCTAAACAATAAAGAATATGGGAATTTTCTAGACTGCCGTTTAAAAACTTTAACTTCAAATTAATTGATTTATCTAAACAAACAAAAAATACAAACGGGCAAGTTTACAACTACCGTTCTTCATTAATAGGAATCAATCACCTAATTTCATGGTTAAGTACGTTAAACCCACGAAGGTTTCTCAGGTTGGAATTTTGTAATACGATCTTCATGTCTTTTGTCATCAGATGAAACTTTTAACATTTAGCTTTTTTTATCAAGGCAACTTATGCAGGTTATCCAAATTGATAAAAATCAAGAACACGACAATAAAATCATTACAAGATAGGGACAGGTACTAAATGATCACTTTCTTATCGAAGTTCGTACACAATTTTCAATAATATTTCTGCTGTAGGTAACTCTTTAACTAAACACGAAATTTAATGTCATTGAATCACGCGTCGCGTACGTTTTTTTTAAAACACTTTAAACAATAAATTATTTGGCAACCCTATTCTTTTGTACTGACTGTCGGCGCTCGGTGGACAATGAACGCACACATTGAGCCGCATTACGTCGGCCGTACCGTTAGCAAAAAAACAAAACTAAACCTCTTTGAAATATGGTTGATTTTACAATGACTGTTGTATGCTGTCCACATTTCATAGACGAGTCGTTTATTACTTACACTTACTTGTTTCCTGACCTTCGTCTCGTTTACAAGAACCGTGTCCTGTCTTATAATTGTTACTGTTTTATCACACCGTCTCAACGCCGCCAATTATTTAAATTTCCTCCAAAATTTAATTTATTTGGATTTTTTTGAAGATATCGATCTGCATAGTCTACGATCTATGTGGATACAACATGACGGCGCGCCTGCCCATTATGGAATAATAGTGCGAGAATTCTTAAACGAACAATACCCTAATCGTTGGATCGGCCGTGGCAGCCCAACCTTAGTGTGGCCGGCGCGATCGCCAGATCTAACACCTCTAGATTTTTATGTGTGGGGCACATTAAAAAGTAAAGTGTATGCAGAATTTTTTTATCCCGAAATCATTTTATTCAACGTATTGAAGCAGCAGAAAATGAGATGCGTCAATTAGATGTAAATTTAAATCGACACATTCGCACTCGTTTTAATGTATGTTTAGAATGCAACGGTGGACATTTTGAAAACCATTTAGATTAAATTAATTTTATTTAAAAAAATCTTTACTTCACCACCACCACAGCTTTCTAATGTCCCCTCTGTCGGGTTACTGGCTTACCCTCTTTAAAGGGAGTCTAGTCTAGAGACTAGTCTTTGAACCATTTGGGTCCTTTGATTTTCTTATTTTCTCTAAATCTTTTTCTTTGCTGTAAAAGCATCGGTTACTACATGTTGCAACGTACTTAAGTTAAAAACTTTTAAGTAAACTCATTAGTACATGACCCGAGCAGGGATCATACCTGCAACCTCACATCCTACCCTCCAAAACTTCCACACACATTTTATTCTCTTCCTGCATCGTTTCTTGATTTGTACAATTTAGAGATTTTCAAGGCAAGCGTGAATAGGCACTGAGGCATTTGAGTTTGCTTGCTTCAACTTAAATAAAATCTTTGCTTAAGATCGTGGTCACACGTACTAAAACTTTTAAATAAAAAAAAAAAAACCTTCTTTGATAGTGATCGTTTTTTTGCCAACCATACAATAAAACATTTTGATGCCTAAGGTGGCTTTGTACAATAAACGCTATTATTTTTTAATTGATAAGGGTGATTTTGGTATGAACTCTATGACGACTGTGATATGTGTGTATGGTACATTTTCATTGATAATTAGTTTCAATCATTCATAATTTAAGATACGATAATGCGACGTTGCCATTTCTTACGTAAAGGTGTTTTATATGGAAATTCACATTTTTACCGAAATATTTTGTATGAAAAGTGAAAATTTGAAATTATTGATAACTGAAAAATAATGTATATGCTATTTGATTCATATACGTGGTCTCATTGATACCCTGGAGTTATGGGATATCAAAAGGAACAGGTTGTATAAAACCTTGACTATAAAAAAAACTTGATTGTGTTGAAAATTAATTAGGAGTCAATTTCAATGAGATATTAATAAGTAATGATCTTTATTATTTTTGAAATCCACAAATAGGTTTTGGCTTTACCACTTTTAATAACTAAATAGATACTCGCCTACATATTGCGTCCAAAACTTGTGGAGACCGGCGATATAAAAGAAGAACACTGTTGGCGCTGACAGCACCGAAACAACAAGGGGTCCAATAAAAGTACGCGGCACGACTCCCGGGAACTCATTATGATCGTACTGGAATATGAGGAGTTATCATTAAAACGTTATATAGCATCCAACACATTCCAAATTTAGAATCTTGTAGGCACCTGCGATAGGTTAAATCTATGATACAATATATCGTGAGTGGCCTGTATATTGAAGCTTTCTTCGACTTTAGTAAAGGGACATAGTAAGGTGTGTAAACTTGCTATAACATAAAGTAACTGAACCATTTTAATAAATAAACCAAAAGCACTAGTAGTATCACTCCATCCTTAGCGTACCAAATCGCAACTTTTAAAAACAGCTGGTCGCATTGACATGTTAATTAAGAGGACAAATGTCACAGTTAATGTCGCAGTGTCATATTATGTTAGTGTCAATGAACAGTGCTGCCCACGTTTGAATTCAAAAATAGTGTGGTGCGTTACTGTAACATTAAGGCAGCTCCACGATACAGCTTTTTTTCAACTTTTTTTTAAACCATTATGCCAATAACATTGGTTAATAAAATACGCCTTTGTATTATTGCTTGACACAAAGATTTAAAATCTCACTCCTAAGCTTAAAATAACTAGAGTGAGACTTTTAAGGAACACAGGTATTGTGCTGTTACGAGTCCAGATTCTAAATCGAAGTACGTAAAACGAAACGCTATTTTGATTTGACAAAATCGTCAACAATGGTGGAGACGGATTCTGTGACAGCAGTGTTCGTTTTCTGATACGAAAATCATCAATAATGATCAGTATTTCACAAGAAGTAACTGTTGCGATAGTAAAACAATAATACTTCTCTTTATCTCGACGTAAAACATCAAGAATGTGTGATGTTTGTTCCGAGTTTTCACAGCTTTTACAGAATTGTAAGTTCATTGTTTCGAAATTTCCGAGTTCAACTTGCTTGCGTGAGAGCTTTTCATCATAAACCGCTGTAAATACAAGAAACAAGAGTGATTTGATTCATTTTAGTATGTGTTTAATTGAATTTACATAAGTTATTGGTAATCTTTAGGTGAAACAAGATTGACTGAAGATGCTTCCCAATACCCAGCGCTGAATCAGTCCGATCTTGATACAATCCTGAACTTTATCCTTCAATGGCCACAAAGGTAAGAATCACACACTTTTTTATATAAGAACTCATTATAAAAGGACGTCATGATGATAGAATTTTGGTAAAACATACAAAATGTCCATAATGCTGTAGTGGAATTTTCTCAATGAAATTGAGCTAGATTGCAATATAAATTAACTAAACATTGCACAAATTACGGTCTAACTTATTAAAACTCAACATTTAATCTATCCATAGGCAATGCATGTGTTGCTACCGGGATGTGAAGAACTTTGAAAGGTTTTATTTAGTAGTGCAGAGTATTCTGTGCTTATCAGTAACCCAACTCAAGCAGCTTAAAGATGACCTTGTGGAGGCAGCTAAGAGGCCAACTACACCCACTGATAGTACACCAGCTCCAGAGAAACAAAAAGCTCCTGATGAATCGAACCCACCTAAAAATGAAGAGAAAGATAAAAGCCCTAAAGAGACATCTACTCCTGAAAATTCTGAAATGTCTTCATCAGAAACTTCAGCTACAGAATCAATTCAGAAAGAAGAAGAGACATCACAACCAATCAAAGCAAAAGACACAAATAATAGTGATCTTTGGTCAATACCACAAAGAGAAAAACTGATGCACATCCTATCAAAAATATTTCTATTGAACTTTCCTCTTTATCTGGCCTGTAAGCATTCAGCATTGAGTAGGTTGGATGATCTGTCAGCACAAGATATTACAAATTTGAATGCATACTGTGATCTGCATGATACTGAAATACCTGCATACTTGCTGCGGAATGTAAGTTTCTTTTGCAAGTTAGGAGGGGTTGGCGCAATGACCATTGTGTTTGAAAATGCTACACCAAGCATACTGCCACTCTCAATGGCCCATGCAATAGTTGCGGCTGTGGGCAATCTCAAGCTGTGGCTTAACTTCAAAGCGGTGGCAACACTTTTCATGCCCTTGAGGAGCAAGATTTTGAAATATATGTGTATGCTGGAGGATAAGGATCTTAGAATGCCAGCTGTTAAATCTATGGCAGGTAAGAGTTGAACATTACATTAATGTATATTTTTAAAACCTGATTTCAAAACAAAAATACACTAAAATAATTAAAAAAGATAGCCGAGTGCAATTCACACTCACAAGCCGAGGCTTTTGTACCACCAATTTTTAATTTCATAGACCAAATTCTTTAGAATTTCCAATAGATAGTCTCCCAGTTATGAGCTTAGAAGCACACAGCATAATCTAAGTTATTGATTTAAATACATAGATTATTTATATAATTTTAAAAGACCTATGGAATGAACAACTGTGCTACCCTAGAAATTGTTTTGACTTCAACATTGTCTTCTTATTACTTTTAGATTTCATGTGGGGTGCGGCAAAGGAGCCCCTTGATGCCCCTCTAGCATTTGATGGTGATGGTTTAGCCCTTGCCTTCAAATACTTCAACAGCAGTACCCTAACAATGCGGTTGGCTGGAGTGGCGCAAATCAACGCTCACATTGCCGCACACAATGAGCTCTGTGCGGGTGAACCAGCTTTGGATGCCGAGATTGCGGGACAGCAGCTGGCATCTTGGTTGATGAGTAACAGTATTATAGAGCATCTCTTTGGACCTAATTTGCATGTAGAGGTATGTTGATGTTTTATATATAGCAAGTAAAATAAAATAAAGTAAAAATGCATTTAAAATTACTGATTTCAAAATCAAATAAAATTACTTCAATCATTCCATATCATATCTTAAGCATTTTTTTAAATCTTCCATGTGCTATATGGAATACAACCCAATTGTTTTCTTTTGTTCACTATTATTATTAACATGGTTCATAAAATACAGGTGTCTTTTCTTCAAATAGTCTTTCAGTGCAAATAGTCAGAGTTTGAGTAAAACGCCTGTAACGTATGGACAGATAGCATGTAGAATCCTCCTTTGCCATAAGGCTTTTCTTTTTAAATGAATTTCATTAATTTTTTAAATAAGTTGCAATAAATTGTGACTTATGAACAAATGAACTGACTTTAAACTCTTTCTCGCTCTTGAGTTTGTATTTCTTCATAAAATTTCTATGGGACCATTCTATGTCTTAAATCATTCAAATCGGCCACAATTGGCAAAGATATCACATACTAAATGACACATTGTGGCGTTTTTAAAAACAAATGTAAGAACACACAGAATTACACAAATAATTGACAAAAATAATATTGCAATGGTAACCTGCTACATTTATGTAATTTGGTAACTTTTAAAGCTACTGAACTGTTTCTGAATAATCTTTAACTGACAAAAAGCCACATTACTCCTGAGAAATACAGACTACATTTCATGTTGATCATTAAAACTATCTGGTCTTTATGGACCAAGTATTGTACTTTCACAGCTGCTCTGACTTTTGTGGACATTTCACACAGCACTATCAAACCCCGAACTAAGCAAAGCTTGTAATATGGAAACCAAATCACTGATAGATTATTTGAAATGACATGCATATAATAACATATTAACACTCAATCTAAAACCTACAGCACAGAAAGCAGGCTACTACAAACTGAGCTGTGAGACCAGTTGATATTTTGTGTCAATGTTCAAAGTCACACTGACTATGTTTGGTCAAATTGTCATTATCGGTTGCCTTACTTAGGTGGTGCCATTGCACACTCCCTTTAAACTTGGGATATTCTGCCCTGCTACCGTAGTTTTTATGCAGTCTTAGGATATGGCATAGTCTACCATTGGCTTTATCGGTCAATGACGTCCAAATCTTACATGGATTTTTCAGGTCATAAAACAATCCCACATGATTCTCAAGTTCCTGGCGGTAGAAGGGCGTGTGACGATAGAGCACATCGACTTGATTTGGGCCGCGGCACAGCTGAAACATTGCGGCCGGCAGGTGTACGATTTGCTTCCCGGATTCATCAGAGCGTTGGCGCCTAAACCTTGCGCGCATCTTTACAGTCTGCTGTGTGCTCTACCCCCTAAAGACCATACTGAACAGGTGAGTTAAGTAACGAATGCAGTTTCTATAGCAATATAAGTAGCTACATTCACAAAAACTATTCACCTTTTTGAGTTGGAGTTTTGAAGCATTCTAGGGAAGGATAGGCTCATCGACTAGGTTGACCGGAAACAACGTGCCCTGCGAAACACAGAAGAGCATTACAATAATAAAGACCCTTGATTTTCACTTAACATAAAAGAATTAAATAAGTAACTGAGAAATTTACAATTCTACAATTCTCTATAACATTTTACAATTCTGAACATTTACAAACTGATAAAATCTACATTGTAATAATTGTACCATCACTAATTAGGAAATTTTCTATCTGGGTAAACAAGACTAATTAATTAAAATCCTTATCAGCTATAATTGCTTTTAAAATTTAAATATAATAATACTACATAAAAATGTTTTAAGTTAGTTTTAAGTTTAAGTCACCTGCAGATAATTTTATTTGGAGATTTTTGGGATAAACAGCCTTTACTCTATAGCACGGGAAACACATAATGGCTTAGTATTGCCAGTGACTTTTGGTATAGCTTATAAAAATAGGTAAAAAAAGAAATAGATTTATTATCCATATCAGAATTACATGAGTTTATGCAAAGCAAATGAGCAATGCAATGCAAATCACAATCCTTTGGTTGTGACACAAAGCTCTCTTACTCGTCGGAAATGTCTGTTAATAAATTAATTTTAAGTTATAGCCTCATATTAAGCTTATCTGAAAAAAATACTGAAATGTACAAATTTTCCGAACAAACTGGCAATTCAATTTATTTTAGTTTTAATGTGATAATTTTTCTCTATCTATAAATACCAAACAGTATGATTTGTCTAGGTCTACATAAATAGACATCTGAAATAGAAAAAGACTCCTAACAGTTCTTAAGGTCAGGGCGAACCAATAATATGAATAGATGATAGATGACAATGCAAACGCAACATCAATGTTTTTGTTATTTCCAGAGTCTATACCTAGCATCAGCGCTGATGCGCGCGATGTGGTCCCGAGGTGCGGGCGCGGGTACTCCACCGCCGCTGGCCGAGCTGCCGGCGCTCCGCCCCGCGCAGCCCGCCTGCAAGCCGCATCACAACTCCTCCTCCGAGGCCAGCGTCAGCATGGACCAGACCAACTCCGATGACGACCCAGTGAGTATTAGTCACTAGCTGTAGACCCAGTGAGTACCAGCTGTTAACCCATTGAGTAATAGTCGATATATAGCCCTATAGGTAGACCTCCTAGCGTTACCATGAACCAGATGAACTCGTGTGACGACTTGGTGAGTATGTTAGCAGGTTTTGGTAATTTTACATGAACAGACCGCTCTACAAGTACAAGGCATTTGTCGCCTTGTATTTGTAGAGCGGGCTGTTTTCCGCAACTAGGCCGCCAGTGGGCCCTTTTTGTGTTATGACAAATGCCTTTCACTTAGCGTGCCAGGGTAGCAATCGTGTAGCACGCTTGCTACGCTTGGTCTTCAGCGGCCATCTTGATATTCGGTGTAGTTAAAGAAATAAAGAAGAGTGCGGGGCAGGTCAGGACTTGCCGTTTAATCGCGCTCTTACCTTATCTTAATCAAAGGTGGCAAAGGTATAGCATGCTATCCTTGGTCTTCAGCCATTTCTTCTTTCGTATGAACAAGTGGCCAACTCTGGTGTCTGAGTTTTTAAGCCGCCTGAAAGCCTACAACATGGCTTATCGACTAGTATATAGCCGGGACCGATGTCTTAACGTGCCCTCCTAAGCGCGAAGATGTACATTAGGTACATTGCTACAGAAAATGTGGGTCAATTCAGAAATGTCCTACTGTCACGTTCTTACCTTATAAAGACCAAGCGTCATGGTCACTTACCACCGGGTACAATAAAGGTCAAATGTTCGGTTATTTAAAATTACCCTTTCTACCACGCATCTCATGTGTTGTAGTATTAGTAGTAGTTTATTGGGCTTGGATTAGTTGGTAGTAGCCCTGCCTTCGAAGCGAGGGGTTTATTCTCAGGTCTTGGGTGTTTGTCTTGTTTTTCTGTGACCATACCATCTGCGACACAGGAAATCCTAGTGCAGAGGTATGAGTGTGTAATTTTTTTATTTATATATGTATAGTAATGTAATACGTTTTGTCACAGTGCGAGGAGCTGAGCACATCAGGCGAAGAGGCGGGTCCGACGCCCCGCAAACAAAGTAAACACCAGCGTGAACTCACTGGTAATCCATTCGATAGAAACTTAGTTCGTTTGTGTTCTTCCCTTGTTGCTCGAATGTGGCCCCTATGGACATTTTCAATATTCAAAATTTATTTTATCAATTAAATATAATTGCAAGTGTCATACGGTTTTACGTGGTCACATAGGTCGAAACCATACATGGTTTAACGACCTAGCAAAACCACACATAGTTTAACTATTACAGTGGATGTATTAACGCTTGCTGCCGCGCTTGTTGAACAAATGCCAAATTCGATGTAAAATGTTTAAATACAAAGCGTTGCCAGGCAACCACTAACAGCGGATGTACGGCGCGTTATTGTTGAAATTTATCAGTTCTAGTACCTATTTAGAACAAAATAATTTGCTATGGAGACAAATTATATTGACCTAGCAAAAAAATTTCTCTTTAATATTGTAATCATTCTAAAATCTTTAGTTAAAACATGCACGTTAACTTATTGGCCTTTTTATTTTTGAAACTCAATGAACAAATGTAAAACACTTAACACTTGTTGTAACAACTACATAAATACATAACTATGTGCAATACAAGAATTGATCGAGTATTGAAACAGCTGATTTAGGAGATATGAATATATATTTGACTCCAATATAATATTTTCGAAATACGTTGGTTAGTAATCTAAAAGTCGTGGATCTAATTTTAATGTTATCATTTTCAATAGTATCTTTTCTTTCGTATTTTAATTTCATTTGAATATTGAAAATGCTCATTTGAAACTATTGTAAGCCAATGATAATGTTATGTTCATAATACAAATGAGTGACTGTTTTCGTTCAAAATATTTCAGGTGAGCAAGATTGGATGCGCGACGGCGAGTTGACGAAAAAAGAGTGTCCTCCGTTGAAGCCATGCCAGAAGTAAGTTTGGGTATCAAACATGTTATAATACTATTTAATTTATAGGTATCTCCAAAAGTAAGACAGGGACAAAAACATTCTACTTATCTTTGGTTGAGAGCCGAAGTATTAAAGTTTGTTATGTTTATGATTCGGAATACCTGAAGCTATTGAAATGCGGTTTTAATGAGCGCTGTGCTATGGTACAGATATTACTCCACATTCCTTTACCATCATTAGCCCACATCACTTCACTGCTGGACTGTCCCGGCTCAGTTTGCTGACTTAGGTTGATATCTATATCTGAATATATCTAAATTAGGTTACATTGCTTATGCAGTTAGCAACCTAACTATTGTACCTCTTCGGTGGTTATTTACTTACTGGTTATTTCTTACTTTACGTGAGATTTACGTCGTTCCTATTATGTTATTCCGTGGACAGGGTGCACTGGTGACCTGTGAGTTTTTATAAACCTATCTCGGGCATCAGGCTCTTACAAACAGTTTAGATTAAATTACAGAGAATCTTAATAATGTATTTATATATTAATATTCTCTGTTATTTAAACTTATGACAGTAAATAAAAACTAACTTTATTTTATTATAATATAATTATAAAGCAATAGATTTAGGATAGGCTACGTAACCTATGCTAACTCTTTTATTTCCGGTGTCACATGGACTAGGGAAGAAGTTAGTTTATTTTTATGAAAAAAATGTTTGGCAGACGCAACAAGCGTGCAGGCAGCAGCGGCAGCGCAAGCAGCGGCGCGGAGGAGTTGCTGCGGCCCCGAAAGAAGAAGCTCTACAAGAAACGGCACAAGCCCGGCAAGACGCGCCACTTTCGTGAGTGCATGGTCCATCCAAGCTTTAGTCTCACGGTTCATTCACAGAAATATTTACTTAAGGGAGTTTTAGATATAAATATATTAGTTGTGTTAGCCGAAACGATTTCCAGGTGGTCCAGGCAAAACAGCAGTAGTAATTAACATTATTTCATGCTACATTAGGGTACTTGATAGTCCGTTAAAAACAGATATCATGCTTTCTATTCTAAAAAAGGCTGCAAGTACCAATGCAGTTATTAACCTTATGGTTTAGTTAGTAAGTTAACACATTGAATTGAGAGCTAAACCGCAGTACTAGGTAACGTGCAATGAGCCAATTCAGACGCACGCACGCAAGAACGTACACGTTCTGCGTTCTGGAGCTGATTTTAAATGCCAGAGGATAAACGTTATACCCGGCCAAGTGGTCACAGCTTGTTATTGTTCAACAGCCGCAGCACAAATCAAGGCTGCAGATTTGGCGGAGTCAGTGTCAGAAGTGGAGGAGGAATCTTCCGGAAGCGACGCGGGCCACTGCCGGCTGCTCTGCGATACTGATGATGCTAGGTATGTTATGTCACGGAGGACAAGACTAGATTACTGGATAACATAAAAGTCCTGCTTTACTGGGTTTAGAACAAATGTTTGCATGATCTTCAAATATTAATTCCAGGTCTGAGTGCTCACGACAACGAAGTATTTCTTAAAGCCCCGACTAAAAAGAGGCACTTTTACGGCTACATGTGTGCTGCTCTGTCTATTTGTCTGGTCGATTTTGACCCCACAAAAGATTAGATTTGAAGCAGTATTCATTGGTTATAAGTTCTGAAAACTTTTGATGATAGTATATTTTGATGAATATTTGTGAAGAGAATTTGCTTATATTGTAACGATTCCCCGCTGAATTGCTATGTTATTTACAATATATGAGCAACATGTGCCATGTGCCAGGTGTCATGAACCTTTATAATTTCTTTTAGGAGGCTGATGGAGCTGAGACTGATGGAAACGTATAAACGTCGCGGAGAAGAGGAAGAAGGCAGTGCCTCATCGGCCCTCTCACCGCACTCCCATCCACACTTGGCAGATCTAGATGAAGACGACTCGGCGTGCGAGGAGGAATTAGCTAGATTAGCTGCGCAGGTACGTTACACCATGAACCAAATATTAAACAACAATATTAACATGACAATAACAACAACAATTTAACAAGAATGGCATATGATAACTCAAACAATATGGCAAACTTTTTGCTAAAGTTTTTTGTCAACCCGGGGCAATTTTTTTAATGCAGTTATAGTAACGGACGATTTGGCGGCCCATCTGATGTTTGCTGGTTACCTCCGCCCATAGACAATATGACCCAGGTCCTCCTACCTAAATATACGAAGATCCAAATTGCATTGCGTTACTCTGAGACGAGAATGTATCGCCTCATGTTTGTGTAATTTCACCGGCACTCACCGAACCACGGCAACGCGAGTGCTCCACTATTTAACGTTGGATTACCAAATGTGGTGACAGTACTTTTTCATGCAAAAGTTCCATTATTACTTTGGTTTGTTCCTTTGGGGGACACGTGTATGGACTCCAGTAACATAGACTCAATAATGAAAAGAATCTCGATTGAGAAATTACAGTTGTCTTGCATCAAGGACAACTCTTACAAGCTCATGCTTTGTCTTTCTTGCTCTTGTTTTGTGCTGTCTAATGAAGTGACATTTCCAGGCGCAGTTGACAGAGTACCAGAACAACGCTCTAGTCGCTCTAGAGAAGCGTAGGCCTCCGTCGCCGGCCGGGGTTGGGGCGCCGCCTCCATGCAACGTGGACGACGTGTGCCGGCCCGGGAACACGCTGCTGTGGGACTTGGTGCAGGACGGCGCCATTGTGAGTTGTATGGACACGTGTGCAGGGCCGGTTTAGATGGTTAAGGCAGACAAACAGACAGACAGACAAAAACAGCGACTTTGCTTTATACTTTATAGATTGGGTAAATGACATGCTGAATGTGAATACTCACTTCAGCATGTTATTTGCTGTCAGTTAGGACTGAGTCCTACGAGATAAGTTCATCAAAGTTAATATTCTGTTATTTTTTCTCTTTAGACCAATAGAGATAGGTATTCAAATTAAGTGGTTAAGTACGGCGTGCACGGCGCCCTGTTAATGGAGATGATGGATGGGTTGGAGACCCCCCTTCCCCCCCTACAACTGCCGTTGCGCATGTGCTTCCCGGAGGCTCTCCTAGTCCTTATTAAATATAACCCACCCAGCGTTAAATGTCTGTCTCAAATAATTAATTGTACATTTTTCTAAACAGGAGCAACTCGGCGAAGGTTTAGGAATGGAGGCGGAAAAAGCACTCTGTGCACTTCTCTGCTTCAGCACCGACAAATTCATACGAATCAAGTTCATCGAGGGATGTCTAGACAATCTTGCTAACCATCGGTAAGTGACATTGTTTTGGGCTACTGCCAACCTAACTTAATGATTATTTTCAATAGGTGAGAAGTGTTAAATTTATTTAATTACTAATTTAAGTTGTAATTTTTTTCTGTTCAAGATTAACCCGTTACAGAGCTTTGAAAATATACTCAATACCACAAATATTTATAAAATATAGAACACTACAATTTTCTTCTTTGTTCTTTACAGATCTGTGCCAGTGTCGATACGCTTATTGCCAAAGCTATTTTCTTCATTTCAACAACTACGTGGTATGGATATGCATCAGGTGCGTATTAATCATACATATAATCTGTAAAATCTAATTTGCGGCGTCACTTATATTTTATATATCACATCGACCGCGGTGACAATTTTCTATCACTAGATGTTAGACCACTATAACTATAACAAACATCTATCAAATATGTGTCGTCCGTAATTTTAGGAGTCTAAAAAGACGTTCCTGTATTGATATTGTTGTTCTTGTCACAGTGAATTTTTTGGTCATGCTTAGGTGGCAAATGTGTAATATAGTAGGGCCGTTAACAGTCGGATACAATAGGTCTTGTAAATGAATTATCGATAGCTTGATACCTGTTTTTACTTGAACGCGCGGTCATAGAATTTATAGTATTGACATATTTTGTGTAGGTGCGAGCAAGACAGCTTATGAGTGATCATCCAAAATGCATAGAAAGTGGCGCCGCGATTACTCTCTACTCTTTTTTGTTAAGATGCTAATCCCGTCTGTCTAACAGGTGGTAATGTGGGCGGAACGCGAGCGAGGCATGATGAGATTGCTGCTGGAAGATTTGCGTCACTACATGCAAACGCCTCGTAATATGACCACAGACGCGGCACAGTACATGCACATATCCGAGGTCACCGTCCGATTGCACTTTCTCACAGCGATTTTCTCGCCGGTCGGATCGCCGCCACATTTCAGGTGAGTAATTTAAATGTCCTTCCAAACCCTAGGCGCCGTCATCATAATACGCGATCTGGTGATCACAAATTGACGCGATTACAAAATTGGGTGTCCTAATTGAAGGCCATATATTACCTCATTGTTGCGAAGCCCTCGCCGCACTGCATTCTTCTTGTTATCCCCTCTCCCCGCTCCTGTGTGGTCTCGTGATTATCTCGAGAAGGGCAATAAGTACACCTATTAGTAAATCAATACATTTGATCGGGCGTTTTTAGGAAATAAGATTGCGCGAACAAGTAAAAAATTTTGCATGATTGCATAGTGCGAATCTCGAAAGTCAAAGTTTTTTTCGAGTTCAACTTTTTTAATATAAATATGTATCTAAAAGAACAAGCATGCTTAATACTAAGTTGAGCACTTGTTCAAACTATCCGACCCTTCATGGGAAGAACAAGCACGAAACCCTTAATGGCAGGATCACTTGATTTGATCGCGGCTTGTATTCGCACGCACTTGCGTTCTATTAGAACGATGCCTTATTCATATTTTTACGTGAAATAAAAGAATGGTCCATATCAGTTCTGGCGTTCTCAAGTGATCCGGTTAGCAAGCGGATTTCATTGTTATATAGATTATGTCTTAACTCCTCACACCAATCTTAAACATTTGTGTTCAGGCTTACAGTGGAGCAAGTGGAGGAGCTGTGGCAATGCCTCGTGGTGCAGGGCGACAGTGCGGTGGCGGACTGTCTGTACTCGTGGTTACTGTCGCATACCAAGGTACGCTAACGCGGTGTACACCCACCAAGATTGTATGATACATTTATTACAAAACTATTCTAAAAGTTTAAGATATTTATTTTCTCATAAAAAGTAACAAATTCGTAAAAATAACCAGTTAATATATAAAAAAATATGTGCCGTTAAGCCTAGTAACTAGCTAAAAATATATTACAAGTCAAATTATCAAATTAAAGTATAGGGGTGGAAATTCTTCATGAAATTTCTATGGGACCAACTAAGAGTGCACCCTATAAAATTTAAAAAAAATATCTGGTCCGGGTCATAATTGGCGTAGAAATTTTTATATGTATAATATAAAAACGCAAAAAGAAACGTACACCCGAATTGAGAACCTCCTCCTTGTTTGAAATCGGTCGAATTGTCGGAAATCGGTACTTTTTATCATTTAAAATAAATGTGTCCTTCATTGCCTAAATATTGGACAGGTTCAATAATAAAGACATACTATTAATTTTTCTTCGTTTTCAGTCGCCAGAACAGCATGCCCTTGGCTTGGACGCGCTGCGGTTTCTGTACGTTGAGAAGATGCCTACTCTGGACCCTGAGGTTAGTACCATTGTTTTCACTTTAGTCGTCGTAACAATAAAATCGGTGGTAGAGTAACTCTTTGATTTGTCTTCATTAGAAAAAATTTACTATAATCGGCAGTTATGGTATTCTCTTACTCCAGACAGCGAGAGTTGAGGCTTTGCACGGTAGCCCAATCTAAAGATGTGACATATCATCTGATATACCGATTTCCTCACGATGTTTTGTTTCAGTGTTTTATAAAGGGGTATTGAGCACAAATTTTTCAATTAAAAAGCACACTGATTTAATCCAGCGAGCTCTTTACCCCAGGGCGTCCATGCTTATAATATAAAATGCGCTATTTACAGACCATCAGCATAATGAGCCTGAGCCTCTACCAGCAACTTTGTAATCTAGCCCGGATGGCGCTCGGTGACGCTAGGGATTACCATCATCCGCATTTACGTGCTATGGATCATCTGTGGAAAATTGCTCTCCGCGCAAACAGTACTGGTTAGTATGCTATATTGTTGCAACTATGTTATTATTACATAAGGTTAACAAAGTTTTTAGGTTATAGCATCATACTAATTTATTAGAAAAAATGTTTCCGATTCCGGTATACCAAAATATGTGGCTGGAGGTATTGATGTGGTGAATTATTTCAGATGTATCCATGGGTGCAATCCAGTACCTAAACAGCTATTATATGGGTCAACAACTGCAACAAGAAGATGACTTCGTAGCAAAGTGCATGTTCCATCTCTCATCCGCCGCCGAAAGACTCATATCCAAGAATCAGGAAAGAGAGAGCTTGACCGAAGGCGCAGGAGACAAAGAGAATAAAGAGGAAAAGAAGAAATCAGCGGATAAATTGAATATCTATGAACATATGACTGAAGATGCGGCTCTGCAGTGTATACAGAGAGCGTTATTATTATTGAAAACACATTTAGATACCTTCAAAAGAAGGTAAGGTTTTTATAAAATCAAATGTACATTTAGTACCTATCTATGGCTTATATGCATTCATAATTTTTAGCTCCACATAATATTTAATTTTAAGACTAATTGATACTCCCTAAAATTGTAGGGTAAACACATGATCAGTAATAAAATGCTTCTCATTTAGCATTTTATGCTTCAAGTTCTTTTACAGTGTCAAATTTCACGTCAATTCTTCTTTACTTGACAGCTTCAAAATTATGACCAAGAATTAATATAAATACTATTACAGATATGCGTACCACCTCCGCCGATGGGCATTGGCAGAGTCAGGGGCTTGGGAGGTGACAATCGGACCCCCAAACGCCGGTTCAGTGCGGCTGACACTGCAGCCTGCCGGGGCTGGACCCCGGGCTTCCATCCTCATGCACCAATCCGATCTCGTCGCGCATTTACGAGCGCACGTGCATGTTTGGTGGGAGAAACAGGTGAGACCTCTCCACTGTGATGTGCGCCTGGTATGCACCTTCCTAAATAACCTCACAGCTCAGTTGGTTTTGTTGTAGGTCGTCGGTTCAATTCCTACCCAAGGCAAATAATTGTGTAATGAATATAGATGGTTGCTCTGTGTCTGGGTGTTAAGTAAAAATATTCCAAAAAAATACTTACAATAATAAAATAAATATTTACTATATAAGTAGCCTGTTCTACCAGTAATTTGGCATCCATTGTACAAATTATGTTTAGTTTGGGGCTGGATGGCGCTTGGTAAATGTCCATAAATGTTTCATTTCAAGGTGTTGTTGGAGGGGTGTGAACGCCTTACATCATTGGTGTGATTATTTTTGTTTAGGACCACTTAAAAGCAAGCTACTTGCTGCAACTGCAAATTGCTGGCACCGGATTTCCATCATGCCACTCTCAACTAGTAGGACATACGAGCACACGTACATGTCTGATGCTTCTTCCACAGATACAAGGCGAAGAAGGGGTGACATCTCTGTCAACAGACGGCCCGCTGCGGATGATCACTCAAGGCCAAGAGCTGACCATCGATTACGACGAGAGGACGCTTTACGATATGGGGTTTAAAGACAACCAGGTGAGATTCGGCAGTTTGACTACTCAAATCCATTGTCTCTTACAAACACTCAACATAAATATGTTGTTGCGAATATAGATGTTTATGACTTGATGATTTTCTACTATGGACTTTTGTTACCGGGCTGGTGTTCTCTTCCACTCGAATAGGGATAATGGTAGATTTCGCCCACTTTGTTCATGTTCTTTGCAAAACAAACATCCAATCTAATAGTAACCTCCACCTTGTGTCATTTAAAAATCCTAAAATAAAAGTCGTAATTTGTTCACAGCTGGTGTTCGTGTCGGTGGGGGTAGCCGGACGGGGCGCTTGGGCGGAGTGGCCGTCCGCTCAGCCGGCGCCAGCGAGGGCGCGGCTCCCAACCATGTTACTGCTGGATCCGACCTACTTCAACCATCTCTTCATGCTGATGCAGGCGCTGGGACAGATGAGGGAGCCAGGCGCTAATGGGGTAAGCGAGGAACTGCCCATGTTACATAATTTATCATACTGAACAAAAAACAACTACTAAAAAATCGACGATTATAGGCGTATAAAAAATAATTAACGAGAAATAATATTGAGTATAGTCCACAATATATTTGTCGAAAATGAGATGCATTGTGCCTTAGTCCACAATATATCTCATTTACGAGACTGTTAATGAAATGTATAACGCAATAATTATTCCATCACTTATTGTGTCCTACTGCTGGGCAAACGTCTTCCCGGAATCCTTCCACGAGTATTCAAATCATTACTAAAAAGCCCTTGGCCGATCCCAATTACTAACATAAAATATTTTTTGTAGGAACCAGTGGCACACACAAAGGCACAACTCCTATCGCGTCGAGTGTGGGACATACTCCAAGCTGTACCACTTAATCCTACGCTGCTCGAGGCTTTCCAAAACCCCATAGAGAGCAAACTACCAGAGCTGCTAGACCCCACCAGCCCTCAGAAACTAATGTATTCCCTCCACATAGTTGACAAACTGAGCTCAAGCAGTGGCAATAGCACTTTGGTCAGTCCAGTTGTGAAGGAAGCATCTGGTGCCACAGATAAAAGCGAAGAAGAGAAAGTATGTGTCGAGAATTGGACTGACGTGTTTGTGAAGAAGGGTGGTTTGAGAATACTCTACGATATTATGATGTCTGGTACGTATAAATTAGTTAAAACCAGCTTTTCATTCCAATTGTCTACTTTTTCTTTTGTGGACGTCAAGTAATTTCGGACTGTATTTTAGTAATAAAGTTTGTTTTTGTAGGTGTATTACAAAGGAGTGATGACAGCGAATGGAGACAAGACTGCCTGGCGTTGCTACTTCAATTGCTTTGCCGGCTCGGCACGCTACCCTCTACAGATCCCTCACAAACGCCTAAATTACACCCAGTACGTATTCTGTCTTCAAACATTCATTTCGTAATATAGCAAACCAGCTATTTAGTTTTTCTTGTCATTTTAGTTACAAACAGAAAGAGATTGATTAGGTCAGCTTTTAATTTAGAAGGCAACCGGTACCTTTATCCGATACCTTTATTATCAAAAACACCTTTTTTTATTAATGGCCGCCTCTCTTGCAAATCAATGTAGCGGGCAAAAAGGATGGCTACAGACGTCAAACATCAGTGAAATTTATTTTGATTTTCAGTCTTTGCTCTCTCTCATGAATGTTGAAGACACGACTGAAAGAATGATCTCAATACTATGCGAAGCTGCTTCTCTCAAGGAGCCGACTACTTACAAGACTGGATTTTGGGGACGAGCACAGGTAAGCTCTTGTAGATATTAACGCCCATAAGGGCCCGTTTTCATTCGGTTGGACAATTTATTAGTTCCTTATTTTCGGGTAATGTTATTTGATTATACTGACGTAAATGCAGCTTAATTACTTCAGTGTGATTAATTACAATTCCATATTTCCTACCATAATACATCCCACGAATAGAAGTTGCATATTCTCAGTGATTCGAATGCTGCCTTATACATGTATAATTATATATTGTGAAAGTCCCCCGTCGCGTCTGTCTAAACGCTATAAACTCAAAAACTGTCGAACGTATTTTCATACGGTTTTCATTTCAGTGTAATTTTATACACATGTTGTAAAGTTCAATTTTCCTTACAGGTAGTACAACATGCATTTCGCATGTGCGTATGGTGGGCCCGAGGTGGCGGCGACGCGGTGGCGTTGGCGTGGTCCCTCCGTAGAGCTGCGCCTAGACTCTTATTAGACGATGCAGATCCAGCTGTGAGTATTACAATTGAACTAAATGTCAATGCCGTAGAGCACAGTGAGTCACGAGAGAACTTACAAATTATCCTCGCGTCTGTTTAGTCGTGACGCGTGGCGTTGCCGCGTTCGCTCCGAAGAGCTACGCTTAGGCTCTTGTTAGTCTATTAGTTATCTCTTATCTATTGAATTTTTCGGTGAGTCGCAAGAGTACGTGTAAATTGTCTTTACACTGTGATTCGATTGAAACTACAGCCGAAGTCATAAAGCATACTATCGAGTTTTACTTTGCGATCTTTAATGATATTCTATCAGACTACATCTTACTTCACTAAAATAACTCGCTCCGAATCTCTCCCCAGGTACGACGCGAAGCCGGTGGTGCCCTCTACCGACTGTGTTCTGGCGGCGAGGTGGCAGTACTAGCCCCGTTGCTGCAACTGCTTTTGGAACATTTACCGCGAGCGGCGGACATGCGGCCGCACCCCACCCACCCGAATAACCACCATCACGAGGTAGCAATAACACGTTGAAGATCTCAAGATCTCTAGATCACATCTAATGTGTTTTTTTGAGCTTATTTGTTTAAGGCACTCATTAGTTTTTGGCCTCAGTTTATGTAGATTTTTTGTAAAGCAATCAATTATAAACTCATAATGTAGCGGATAATCTCTATTGAGTCCCAATTTCACTATTTGAAAACATTCAAATTAAAGTTGCGATCTACTGATAATTTCATTGACGCAATTGCTATTCTGTTAAACAGTGATATGCCATTTTAATGAAACAATGCCGATATTAATGTTTAAATTTACGTTGCATATGCAACAACACTGAAAAAGTTTTTTGAAATAATCATGCGTCCATGTTAATAATTATAATTGGACCCCTGCTTAAACAGAGTAACATTGTGTAAGAAGATATTGACAAAAGGATTGATAAATTACGTGATCAAAATTAGAAGGTACTAAGAAATCGGAAACAAATTAAAACTTCTTTGATAGTACCCAAATTATTGCTATCTCATATAAATCTTCTGTTTTATGTTAAGTTTCTCGCCAATTTTATTATGCATAGCTCATCTTAGAATATGATGGATGTTTTACAAAGAACCTCTTCCAGATTGGTCACCACCATTCTGAGGAGGGCAAGGAGCCGTACGGGCCGGCCTGCCGGGACTATTTCTGGCTCGTATGCCGACTCATAGACGGACTGCCCGAAGACTTCTTCAAAGGTAACTAAATTGTAACTTTTTTGATGGATGATGGACCCTTTGTGAGGAGTTTATAAAGTCGGTAATGCCATTGGGATCTTATCGTTATCAGGTATCCATTAAGTTTTTTTAGGCTCCTTACTTTAGCCACAGCGCGAGGACAATATATTGTAGTGAAGGAATAAATACAATGTTACACTTCCAAAATATTTTGACAAAGCTATTTTAGGTGTTGTAAGATATTAGAATGCAATTATTTAAAATGTCTTGTTGTTATATCTTATATATCAAAAAACATTGAAAAGAGAACAAGTGTCGCAGAATCCTATTTTATTGGTATAGGATTATATTTTTTAATGTTTTATCAACGTATTATTTGCCAGTAATTTAGCTATTGAATACTTATTATTGAAGTGTCAATTCACAGAGGGTGCGACATCAGAAGACAGTGGAGCCCCAGATCTGAACGAACTATGCGAACAGATTCGATCGTCCCTAGAAAAGAGAGAGATTATCGAAAAGCGAGCGGAGCCGTGTACGCCCGACGATGGCCTGTACGGACAACTCACTCTGTTGACGCATTTGGTCAAACATCCCCTGAGGTTCAAGACTTCGGAACAAGGCATGAGGACTATAGAAATGGTAAGATTATGAAAGGAACAGAATACAAGCTCTTTAAATCAGCTTGTATTTTTCGTGATTATATGTATCCTTGATCGTTTTGAGATGCATGTAATGAAATTGAAATGCTGTATTTTTAGGTATTTGGATTTCTCTTCGACGTCCCAACTCCGGATCGACGTAATCTGCCAAAGTGCAAATCTCAGAAATCGCGCGCGGCCGCCTACGACTTGCTCGTGGAATTGGTGAAGGGAGCCCCGGATAATTACATGGTGCTTCATAACAAGCTAATGGATCACCACAAGCCTGGTAACTTTTGCTTTTTGTCAACCGGCAGCGGCAGAACTCTTAGTGCAAAGTTTATTCCAGTTGCAATATAACCCAAAAAGTAATATCTTCGTTTTGTCGCTGAGAGGTTCTCTGTGCCGGTTTGAAAGGTTATGGGTGCCGGTAAAATGGCAGGAAGAAACGGTTGAAACGCAATGTGAGCTGGGTTTTCCCGTAGTGGGTAAACAACTGAGGCGTATTGCTGCTTTTATGAGCAGAAAATGATTTAGGAGATGTCTTACTTTTTACTTTCATCTCATAAGTTACATTCTAAAAAATCATTGCGACCGCTGTAAACCAATGCATATCTTTTCAACATACTATTTGTTACGCATTTTGTCAATTGTGGAACAATTTGTATGATTTTTCTAATTTGATATGGTGTACCTCCGAGGGGATTCCAATCAAATTTCATGAAAAAATGTTACCTCTAAGGATATCTCTCTATAGGGAATTAAACATTGAAGACAGTTTAATGGAATTCCACCCCTTAAAGGGTTGCTAAGTAAGGAAAATATTGATGTCGGTTTATTCGATTAGCAAAACGTCAATTGTATTCAGGTCCGTCCAATAACGTGAAGCCGCAATCGACGTACCCATGGGACTACTGGCCGGCCGAGGAGTCGCGCTCCGAGTGCGGCTACGTGGGTCTCACCAACCTCGGCGCGACGTGTTACATGGCCTCGTGTATGCAGCACCTGTACATGATGCCGGGAGCTCGGGCCGCCGTGCTCCGCGCCGACCCCGCGCGCTCCAGGCACGCGCCCACTCTGCACGAGATGCAACGCATGTTCGCGTACCTTATGGTAACTATACAAACACAAATAATCATCACATGAATATTAGAAACCGGCCTCACAGCTCAGTTGGTAGTAGCTCTGCCGTCTGCGCTGTAGGTTCGATTCCCATTTAGGACATAAATGTTTGCTCTGTGTCTGAGTGTTTTTAAGTAATTTATGAGTTATCTATTTGTATGTAAGCTTTGTTTAGTTAAGGTGAGGAGTAAAAAAACAACAAACAAAAAAAACAACGTTAACACACTCATACCTCTGCACTAGGATTCCCTGTGTCGCAGATGGCATGGACAAACACAGAAACACAAGACAAACACCCAAGACCCGAGAACAAACTTCGTGCTCACCACACAAAGTGTACCCCGGCCGGGGATCGAACCCGGGACCCCTTGCTTCGAAGGCAGGGCTACTACCAACTAAGCTACGGAGCCGTAACAAACAACAATACATACAGAATAATTTATTATATTATAAATTAAATTCCATTATCATCGTTCGTCCTCAGGAAAGTGAACGCAAAGCGTACAACCCACGAAGTTTCTGCAAGGTGTACCAAATGGACCACCAGCCACTGAACACCGGCGAACAGAAGGACATGGCCGAGTTCTTCATAGACCTCGTCTCCAAGCTCGAGGAGATGACTCCCGAACTCAAGAAACTGGTCAAGACGTTGTTCTGTGGTGTACTGAGCAATAACGTCGTCTCATTGGTAAGCAACTCCCTATCTTACCCACAGCCTTTGTTCACTATCCTCCTTGCATTTATCACTTTCACATTCACATTCACTTCTAGACTTGTCTCACTCGTAAGTACAGAATCATAAAGTAATATGTCCTTCACCAGACGTACTCAAAATGCTCAAACCTCAACAGTGAAGTCAATCAAATACTTCTCTACGTAACTGAAATTGAATCTTAAGAGTTGTTTGCTGGTCTACGTAACTATCAAACTAATTTTCGTATTGACGAATGTTTGATTGACTTCAAGAATTGATGATGATTGTTATCGTTTTTTTTAGGATTGTCCGCACGTTTCACGAACTCTCGAAGAGTTCTATACGGTGCGTTGTCAAGTAGCTGACATGCGAAATCTGCATCAAAGTCTCGATGAAGTGACGGTCAAGGACACGTTAGAGGGAGACAACTGTTACACCTGCTCGCAGTGTTCAGCCAAAGTTCGCGCTGAGAAGCGGTAAGAAAGTCCTGTGTAAATTGGTACATTCCTATGTACATACATTCCTGTGTATTGGTAAAATGGTTGATTAATGACAGTAAATTAATTTAGGTTATTTATGAAGAATATAATAAATTATTGCCACTTCATACCATTTTCTTGGAATTCAACAAATAGTCCCATTAACGTGTTATTAATTGGTCTTAGTTAAAGCTCAACTATACTAAAACCTCAACATGTTTTTTATAAAATAATTTCTCTTTGTGTGTTTTTCAGTCAATTTATGTGATCAATTCGAGCTGAGTGTTTTATGTTTAATAATTATTAACCAATCAATACCACAGATGTTTTCCTGTCTTGGAACAATTCCTGTCACAATTTGACAATCAGCTATCGACATTGCGCACATAATCTCAAAGCAAAAGCACTTTCAGTTTTTTAGAATTTTCTCATTTTGTGGACAATTTTTTCATTCTCAAAGAATGTGCTAACCAACGAAAAACATTTAATTTTTATTTGTGTAAATAAAAATAAGATAATATGAGTTATATAAGAGTGTGTAACAGTTTAATCTTTTACTTATTATTTAGAATGTATTTTTATGCAGGGCGTGTTTCAAGAAACTGCCTCGGATCTTGTGCTTCAACACAATGCGGTATACGTTTAACATGATCACAATGCTCAAAGAGAAAGTCAACACGCATTTTTCCTTCCCGATGCGGTTAGACATGTCCGGATATGTAGAGAAACATCTGATGCCGGCTCAATATCAAGGTATATTTTGAACTCTTAGTACACCAAGCGAATGTGTTTTCAATGTTTTGTTAATGTTTTTTTTTTGTTAATCCAGAGGAAAAGAGGAAATCGGAATCTGAAAAGAAAGACGGTGATTGCAGTCCAACGGAGGAAATTGAGGAAGTTTCAGAATTTGAAGAGCATTATGAGTAAGTATCTCAGTACGATAGAGAACCTGCACCGACACATCACTTTTCCTATGATTGCAGGAATGTAGCTAAAAAGGATTTTTGATTCTTTTTAATATATTTTTTTAATAAGTTACTTGTATAGCTTTATCAATAGCATTAATGACCGCTGCGGCGGAAACTGATAGCCCACCTGATGTTATGTGTCTCACTCCTATAATTTAACCGGCACCCACACCGTTCCTCTGGAACAGAGCAATGCGAGTGAACCACTGCTTTACGTTGCACCGCTGCGGTGGCAGTAGTTCTTGAACTTGTCACAATTTCCACTGCTACTCCAAGTTGCTTCTTTAGCACCACCCGTGGCTCACATCTGAGTGTACTCACTATGGACGCGAGCATTGACCCCCCACTTTTGGTGTCATATACAATCATCCGATAACAAAACTCCCTTACAGGTATGAACTGATAGGCGTTACGGTACACACGGGGACAGCCGATGGCGGTCACTACTACTCGTTCATCAGAGATAGGGAACACGACCACCACGACCGGTGGTTGCTCTTCAACGACGCGGAGGTCAAGCAGTTCGACCCGGCGCTGCTGGCGAATGAATGCTTCGGCGGAGAGATGACGGTAATTTTATCCTCCTATAATTTTACTACAACTACCCTCGTGAGTAACCTTTGTAATAAAGCGTACTAACGAGGGTAGTTGACGGCTGCCAATCCTACTTGTTTATCAGACATGTGGAATACTTGATCGTCGATTGCCAAAACCGGTGGTAGATGAATGTTTTGGCGGGGAGATGAGGGTAATTTAAATTTGAATGTTACCGTAGTGGAATAAAGCTAACTCACAAAAGTAGCTGACTGTGGTCACTACTGCTTACTTGATAGAGACCACCCACGACCACCAAGACTGGTGGTTATGGCTATTCAATTATTTCACTCCTAAGTCAGTTTTTGATGCGGTATCTTTAACTTATATAACGAAGAGAAAATATTATACGATAACCATTCTATTTGCTTAACAACTGATTTTTATATCCAACAGAGTAAAACATACGACTCAGTCACGGATAAATTCATGGACTTTTCCTTCGAAAAGACGAATAGCGCATATATGTTGTTTTACGAACTGAGTCCACCGCGCCAGCAGCGTGGATCCGACAGTGGGCAGCAGGACGAGGCGCAGGTGAGCAAGATCATCTTCCATGCGTATACAAAGTGTTTCTAACTCAAACCATTTATTCCATTTGATCTCAAGTATGATTTGGATGCGACAATTTTTTTTATTTAATTTAAAAAACAAACTAGCAAGCATATAACCTGTCACAGGAGCTTCTAAGGCACATTACATGCACACATTACATACACACCCTGTCCTGTAAATCTGTTTCAAAAATGTGTGACAATATTTAAACAGCACATAACAATATTTGAATGTGATTAATTGCACTGTAAAAAAAAATACAGAAAAAAAGAGAATATGACCGTCTCCCAAAGATGGTCAGATTCTCTTTGTCAAACAAATCATATGAGTTCTAAATTGATATTAATTAGTGAAACCATGAACACCAAAGTTTCCACAAAGTAACACCTGAATTCATCAATTTACTACAGCTTAAACACATGGTAAAGTTCATTTCGAAAATATTATCTTACAGAGAAATATAATGTTTGTTTCAGTCATCAACGGCAGAAGAATGCAGCCCAAACACGGCTGGTGCGACGTCGGACCGTCGAACGGAATCGAACACAACAGTGGAACTGCCTCCGGATTTGCTCAAGTGGATATGGGACGACAATATGCAGTTCTTGCACGATAAGAATATCTTTCAACACGCATATTTCACGTAAGCCCTCACATCATTTATTTATAGCAATGTTTATCTTCATTTTACTAAAGCGTTTCCTTCTGGTTGGCTTACCATACATGCAATTTTTTTTTCTGTATAATTTAACTTATGTTCAGCGTACTGGGTGTATTTTTATAATATTTTATTTCCACGAACGGGCGACACCGTTTGCATTACGCGTGTCCCAGTGACAAAAACACGTCTTTAATATTTTTTTTTAGGATTCAAAGCATTTTCATTCATAAATCACTCCTTCCATTAGTGAAAACAATATGAAAATCCGTTGGGTCCATCCTTCCAATTTTAATAGCTTTTTAAGTTTATAATTGCTTGCAGGTTTATGGGACAAATGTGCAGCTCGGTTCCTCAGTCGCTGATGACTCTGAAACCAGAAGTCACTGAGATTGCGGCACGTCTTTCAACGTCATTTTTCATAGAAACGTTCATACACGCCAAGGAAAAGGTATATCTTAACTATTCTTTATATAATATAATTTTTTTTTATCATATATAATTACTTGTTACCTTTGCCCAAGATATGTTTTATATGTTTGAGATTAGGTAATTTCAAATCCATTAGTAGATCATCAAATCCCCAAATCAACTAACAAATGAACAGCAGTCATCATTCAATAATCTACGAGATTCTGACTATCTTCTAGATTATTCAATGATGACTATCAACTATAAAGAGGTAAAGAACCATATACCTTTCTATTTTGCAGCCAACTATGGTATCATGGGTGGAGTTAGTGACGAAGCAGTTTAACTCTTCATCAGCGGCCTCAGAGTGGTTTTTAGGTCACTTGGCTGATGATACGTGGTGGCCTATGCAAGTAAGTGAGATTTTACATCCCAGCATGTTTTTTGAAGTATTCATATTTGACTGACTGATTAATATTGACATATAAACAACGCACATCCAAAATCTCTGGTTCTAAGGGGAATTTAACTTTAGAGGATGTATACTATATGGACCTATTAACCTTTGGTTTCCACTGGTGGAATACCTACAAAAACATTTGTTTTCTGCGGGTATCGAGCCGCACAACTAGTTGAAGCAAAGTAAACAAATTATTCGTTTAAATTCTGTTTTTTAACAAGTTGTAAAACAATCACATGTTGGATGTGTTTGGCGGAAACCCACAGTAAGAAAAAAACACTCCAAATTGCAATTGTTTGCTTTGTGGGTGTTTATGATTTCTACTTGTTTTCTTTCAGGTATTAATAAAATGCCCGAATCAGATGGTTCGACAAATGTTTCAAAGGCTTATTATGCACGTCGTACAGAGGCTCAGGTAATTATTTATCTAATATTTTGTATCAAGGTAAAACTTTGACTTGTTTTGTTTCCTATATCATAGTTGTAAAGTTTTTTATCCTTTATCTTCTGTGTCAGTTTATATGCTCACAAATATGTTTACTTGTGTGTAAAATGTAAAATTTGATATGTTCAAATGATACTGAATATATAAAGGAATCAATGAGTTTGAGTTTGAGCATCTATTGTTTCAGATCTAGTCATTGTGCCTTGTACCTACAAGGTATGGAAGAAGGCGAGGATAATAGCAAGTTGGGCGAAGCGAGTTGTGTTACTAGGTTTATAAGAATGTTGTTATCTTTAGTAAGTATAATAAGTATGTCTATTAAAGTTACAACTATAGATTTTCCTCATAGCAAACCACTCTAAATTCTGATTAGCGCCAAAATGGACGCACCATTGGTTTGCCTGCGCCTCATTTTTATTTTGGTACGAATAAGAATAAAGAGTGGTTTGCTATGAGGAAAATCTACAGTAAAAAAATTTAAAATAAGGTAGCGTCCACACGTATAGATATCACTCTTTGGTTTCCATGGACAGTTCTTAGCATGGGCTAATGGCTACTGTTATTCTCGTTTAATTACATTGTATGGCTAACTTCCAAAACGTTTACAACGCTTTTTTTATTGTGAAAGCATTTGTAATCAGCGATCCTATAGCGAACGTAGCTGATGGTTTGATCGATTTAAATTAATGTCAATTGTAATTGAGTAAAATGGCAAAGACACCAGTTTAATTTATATAAGTGAGAGAGGATCAGGTATAATCTACCACGTAGTGCAAGTATTTAAACCTTATCGTCATCACCTACACATTGGTCTTAATAATACTCGACATTGAAAACGAGGGTTATAGTGAGCTTCTTTGTCTATCTAACCTTTATATCCCCCAAACGGATCATTATAATATGTGGTTTAAATGAGGGTTTTCAATCAATATGACACAATTAATTTTGTATTTGATTTTTAGATGGAAAACGGGGCACGGTCCCATTTAAGGCACTTAACGGAGTACTTCAGTTTGTTATACGAATTCAGTAAGATGGGAGAAGAAGAGGGCAAGTTTATGTTACGGATCAATGCAATCAGCAGCATGATAAACTTTTATCTAGGACACAATAATACTGTGGTGAGTTTGAATTATAAAAACTGTACATTATAAGTAAATTTTAAACTTAATGCGCCATGTTATTTAGAAATATACAAATACACACATAATTTAATATTATATGTATAAATGACAAACACATGCTAAATATCTACGACATTTCGCATCTCTCGTTTGTGTTTTGTGGCTGTTAACCAACTGGACATATTTCACAGTCGCAGAGTTTGATATTTCATGGTCTGATTGGATATAATCTGTGTTGCTAAAGAAAATGCGCTGTGGCAGCACCCGTTTTTCAAACCGTTTTATTAAAGTTTCGCTCCGGTGTTTCTTGTTCTTATATAAAAAAAATGTGTTTTTACAAGAAATGCAATTATACAGGCAAACTTAAACAGCAAAACCCTATATCAGATAAATTTGGTATACAAAAGCGTTATCTATCTTTCTCCAGCCGGAGTCACCAGCGGAGGAAGCCGGTGGCAGCGGCAGCGGCAGCGGCAGTGGCAGCGGCAACGCTGAAAGCGCCGGCGATAAACTGCGTCCAGGAGCATTGGATAAGATGGTAGCTCTGGTGGCGGGGCTGGTCGAGAGGTCACGTGACTCCGCCGGCCTGCTCGTGCTTGACGAGCCCGACGCGAAGGCACTACTGCACACCAAGGTACACCATAGAATATATACATTTCGTGCAACTCCACCTTGATGTATGTACAAGATACGAATAAATAAAATTGAAAGCTTACCATTCTCCAGTACCCACTGGGTTACAAGTTTCGCCCAGCGTTCGGTATGCATTTGAGTCACATGGCCCGCCCAATACCATTACAACAGAGCGGTTTTATTTCCTACGTCCTCTATTCAGGTCTTAGCACGTAGATCAGTGTTCCTAATTCTGACTCCGTTCTGATTGCTTTACTCCGAGAATGCTCCGGTAAAAATTAATTAAAAAAGAAAATATTATTGTCATTGCTAAAGTTTTATTTATTTATAATTGAGATATTTGATTATCATAGCCTTGTTTCTTTTGCAGGGCTTCCCATTTATCTACCAGCAAACTCGCGACTGCCTGAACCTGCAGCAGACTCGGTCGCTGATATTTGCACTGTGCCGGTGGAACGATCCGCTCGCGGAGAAGATCGTCACCATGACCTTCCAAGCTATCGCCAAACACTCCGAGGTGAGATTATAGGGCTTTTGTGGTCTATGTAAGGCTTTTGCTAGACATTTATCTATAGAAAACTCGCGACTGCCTCAACCTGCAACAGACTCGGTCGGTCAGACGTGCTGTGAAGTTAGAACAAACTACGGGGAAATTAAAAACAAAAACAAACTACTTTTGCGGGATAGGATGTGATCCTACGCGTGACGCGTGATCGCGTAAATCTGACAGAACTTTATTACATAGGTGAGATGTGAGTAATAATGTTTATGTGCTAATTACAACGTTGTCAAAACGGTGAAGTATCATGATCAAACCAACATAATTAAGGTAAATTTGTAAGTAAAACTGTAAGTGCTTTTTTTTTAGGCATATTTTTTAATACCATTTGTAAAAATATAGTTTGACAGCTGATCTTTGAATCAAGACTGTACGACGTCTGACAGATCAACTGTTAAAAAAATATACTAACAAAGTAAAATCAAAGGTTAATATAGCATGCCATGCTGATCGCGAATATTTCCCCAACGGACCTGACTGACTAAAAATATAAATTGAAAATTACAATCTGGTTTTTTTTTTCGTTTTACAGAGTTGCGGGCCATTCTTTAAGTTACTGACGTTATTGGTGGACGGTAGCGGAGCGGGCGCGGGCACCACCGCGGGCCTGCCTTGCTTCACTGAGCTCGTTATAGGCCACCTGTGGGACGTGGCCGATGTCTGTCCGCACGCCGCACTCGAGTGGCTCGCGTTACAGGTATTAATATAATCTGTTTTCAAATCAGTATTCTTCATTCTGGAAGAATGAATGAAGCCATAATTGATTTTGCTTTCGAAACTTGAAAACGTTAATTTCTATCTTGAATCACAGAATAACAATGCCATACTAACTTAACACCTTTTAAATGTTAAAATGCACTTTTAGGTGCCGCGGAATAAGGCAGCGCACGCATGGGCGCTCAGTACAGCGGAACTCTGGGTGGAGACACAGCTATTGGCAGCGAACGCGGCGAGAGTTCGAGCGGCAGCGGCTTTGCTATTGGTCGCGTTGGTGCCGTCGCAACACTTCCGAGCCGGCTACTCGCGGTCACGGCCGCACCATCCCGCCAAGTTGCCGGATAACGCGCACCATACGCTACATCAGGTAGATATAACAGCTGCAGGAGGAAATAAAGCTATCGGCGACGCAGCGAGGGTTCGAGCGGCGGTGACTTTGCTATTGGTGGCGTTGGTGCAGTCGCTTCCAAACCGGCTACTCGGAGTCGCGGCTGCACCATCCAGCCAAGTTTTTTTTTAAGTGAATTAGTAACGGAAGGAGCTGAGGGCCCACCTGGTGGTAAGTGACAATCCCGCCCATGACAACAGCAATGCGACTCAGTAAAAGATTTAGATCTTACACTGAGTCGTATTCATCCTGCTGCGTCCATCACCCGAGACAGGGATGATACGTCTCATGCGCATGTGATTTCAAATGTCTTTGCAAACTTTTACTACTAAGCAATACTTTTCGTCACAGGTTTATACAATGCTGCTCGGTAAACTCAAAGTGGCGCGGAAATACACAGACATAGCGGTCCACGGCACTATGAAGCTGACTGCTTACTTCGGAGTTATGACGTACTGCGTTGTCAGCAGGGTCGAGAAATTAATGGTATGATCAAAACAAACCTAACACTTCTTACTACCTCTTCAAGGCATTTACCCTATACTTATGGTCTACGGGTGTTGTGGGAACTAGTAAAATAACTTATTCATGAAACATGTATCAGGGAAAAGCGCAAGCAATGTATGCAATAGTATTTCTCTCATGGTTTCAATGGTTCTCCGAGTGTGAATAAATCTGAAAAATTTAGAACAGAAAATCGTCCACATATAATATATTTTTTTGTCTCTAGAGATTCTTGTTTACGAAAATTAGTGTAAATTATAGATCAATGTGCATATTGGTTTGTATTACAGTTCGGGCAATTCTTCAATGATCTCTGGGAGCTTTACCATCCCGCAATATCCGAGCCATCAGTCGCCGTCCATCCGAACAAGCAGGCTCTCCTAACATTCTGGCACGCAGTCACTGTAGACTGCCCTGAGAACGTCCAACTAGCCGTGTCACACACGCGGCTCACCAAACATATCGCCTACAATTATATATTGTAAGTATTCAATCAACTATCTTGTGACGATCTGGCCATGAATCGCTATCTCAACAGGTGCCCGAAGAACGTTGAACCAGCTGTTTTATACTTACTGACAAATGACGTTCATAAACCTGCACCTTTAGAGAAGGTTTTTTTACGAATGGACTATAATCTGTTGGGGGCACATGGCTTTCACACGAGCGGAAAGCTCTCTATAATAGGTATAATAGTTTTGATATGATAAAACATTGGTCTAGTGTTGCAGTAGGCATAGATTACTTTGGACAAGTGTCCGTGTTTCTCCGCTATTTCTTTATGCATTCCATGGAAATGAAGCTATTGAATAACTTTAACAGGACGATTCTATATAGATATTTAATAAATAATATTTTATCTTTTAGAGCTGATCACGAAGACGGTGAAGTAGTAGCGTACAACAGAGCGATGCTGCCCCCGTACTACGCAATACTGCGACTGTGCTGTCGACGGTCCGGTGCCTTCGCCAAGAATCTCGCGCAACACCAGAATATACACTGGGCATTTAGGAATATAGCGCCTCATGCGCATTTATACCCGGCGGCAGCTGATGAGCTACTGAGGTAAGGCTATTTTAAAAGCAGTGCCCTTGTTTTTAAGCCTGTGCTCTTTCACACTGTGCTGCGATTATACGACCATACTAAGCAATAAATTTACGCAGCAAACAACCCCATGAGTTTACCAAAAATCTTTCAAATTACAACTACCGGTACTGTTAACATCGCCACTATACATCAACTTTGACTATTAACTGGAATGAATGCCGTATTTAACTAGTAAGTTTTAGATTTGCCATCAAAAGAATAGACACTAAGCCCAACTTTGAAAGACTCACTGTCTAATGGCCTTACGAATTGTTGAACAAGTGCTAAAGTAATAAGAATGCACGATCTCATAGGTATATACATATTTATTTAAAAAGTGACGTTTTCAAGTAATTTTTAAAAAATTCAATGTGTTTTCAACTGGTTTTATTGATGGACTGATTCGCTCCCTAATAGGGTGTAATAAAACCACCTGTTTTATAATCAGCCAATTTATTTGTGATATATTACATAAAACATTGCAAATTCCCAAAACGCAACAATAGCGCGATTCTATACGCTACAGTCATGTCAATAAAGTATTTTGACTTTGACTTTGTTCTAGGCTGGCCCGAATACTGGCGGCGCGCGGTGCAAGCCACAACAACAATACCAACAACAGCCCGAGCACGATAACAACGTCCACAGCCACCGTCAGTTTCTGCAACATCAACAGCAACAGTACCGAGACTTCGGAGACGAGGGAGGCGGCTGCTTTCAGACGAAGCACGCTCTCAGCTTACTTACAAGGTTAGTGACAGAATTTACAGTAATAAGTTGGTAGAAATCGTCAAAGCCAGTTTTATAGAGTACAAATGAATAGAGCGCTTGCAATGCATTTTCTACATACCGGTGCTTGCGAGCCCCTGCATATTAATGTTTAACTTACAGCAAGTTGGCCAAAAATATCAATATATGAACTTGTTTTGTGAAGAATCAAAAACACTTTTTTATTATACTGTTTTGGAAGCCAGATAATAATTTGATTGTTTTCAATTACATGTCAGTATAATTGTACAATACAGGTCTAAACGGCAGGACGTGTTGGACGACGCTAATATCGGCATTCTGCACGTTGGTTGAGAACGAGGATGATCGATTATTCGTCGTGTACAATGGTGGACTACAAATGACGTTTGAGGTGAGCTATATCTTTTAATAGCTCGAATTTGTGTATGAGTTATTTAGGATTTTTTTCATCTGAAATGAAAAAAAGTCTAGGTTTGTACCGAGAAGAATTGCAACGTAATCTTAGAATTGACAGATTAGAAGCTGATTTAAATATGTCATGAGTTTTTTATTGCGACATTGGTGATATAGTACTTAATGTTGTACGGTTCTACATCGCCCGTCATCTGAAACGTGAGCTACGTAACGTTTATTGAAATGTTGTCTTTCATATTGATTAATGTATTTAATGGGAAGATAGGGCCTACTTATGGGCCCACACAACACCTACAAAGGTGTTGAAGAATGGGTCATCCACCCATATTTCTAAGTGGGCAAGATTGGTGATTGTAAGAGTTAGGAATTGCCCCATAAATTGACTGTCCCGAAGCGGAGCCTTTATGATAATGTATATTTTCAGGCGTTACACAGTCTTCACGCCGTGTACGTAGAAGGGGGCGGGGCCAGCGGGAGCGGTGGCGGCGCCGTGGCCGCCGTCAGATCGGAACTGACCGCCGCATTGCGATGGGCGCGCGCGCTGTGTCGAACGCTGCGGACACGTCGAGACGCTAAGGAGGCACGCGCGCTGCTGCTTGCCTGCAAGGACTGGCCTGAGTGCGCGCGCCGGTTACTTACCATGCTGCATTTACACCACCGCCTCGCTAGGCTGAGGAATGCAGCGCTAGGTATGTTCATTTCTACTACTCTTAACTTGGCTACTATATTTTGACCATAATAGTTCTGAACTTCAAGTTAGTCCAGATATATCGTAATCACATTCAAAAGGACACTCCACGCGGCGCACCCAGGATGCAGCTAGGTGCGGTAACGCAGTACCTAGGCTGACTAATCCTATACCACGATGTTTGACCAACTAACAACGGTATCATCTCATGCAAGTAAATATTTCACCTTGTGTTGGTTTCGTTAAATCTACACATATTCTATGAGCAAAAATAACACAAAATCGTTGATCAGAGCCACCATACCACAAAGCAGACAAACAAGTAACGTATAACACGTTCGCTGTTAAGGTTGAGTGATGATTGACTAGAGCGAAGTGCGCGCGATACTTGTGTACCACTTTTATTAATCTGCATTGACGGTTAATGAGGACCACCAGTTATTATATAGTAATACATGGTTTCGATTACCAATAAATAGAACGTGTGATGTGTTTGCAGGCGTGCTTCAGGAGCTAGTGATGATCGGGGGCGCGGCGGCGCTGGGCGCGCTGGTGCCGTTGGCGGCGGGCGCGGCGGGCGCGGCGCGCGGCGCGAGCTCCTCCCGCGGCGCGCGCTCCCGCTCGCACCTGCACGCGCTCTGTGCCACGCGCCACACGCACCGCCAGCCCATCGCGCAGATATACCGCCCCTACCACAAGTTCATAGGTGACTACAAAGAACTTGTCTCAATATATGCAAAGGATAGTAATAGCTATCCTTTGCATATATATATATGTCTTTGGTTGCAAAAGCTTTATACATACATGTTATTAAGGTTTTGTCTTAATTCCTCCGTAGATTCGCTTCCAAATCATGATGTTGTCACTTGTGATCGATGTTGTCGCGGCTTAATCTACACTCAAACTTTTTTTTGGATTTAACTTTGTTGACTTATGGCCTTGATAAATTTATGCCGACTTTTGCTGAGAGCTGATGGCTTATGGTAAATTTTTCCCCAACAACAGACTCAGATAGGCATCTGTATGTACCGCCGGCCCGGCCTTTTTGTTTGTTAAACAAGAAGGGAAGGATGATTCGCGAATAAACTAGAATGACGCAATAATTTAAAGACTTCACTAGGGTTGCATAATATGTGGTGGTTCAGTCATCATGTGCAAATAATTGATGATCTGTGACTTTTCAGAAACATGTTGCCGTGTCGCGCGACAACAGCGCTGCATGTCAGATCAGCTGGTCGCGGTGTCGGCGCTGTGTGGCCTCGACGCTGTTCCATTACGATTCAACTACTTCGCGGCGTTTTGGCGAGACGTGGCCCACACGCCGGTAAGAACCATGGTGTAGCCATGAAACTGTTGAAACATTTTGGTTGCGTGTCACCAGCACTACATCATACAATATATAAAATAATATTGCGATCATAAATTGAGATGTGAGCTATCCTATCTTTCAAGTTGGATCAAACTGCACACGGTGTACAAATTTGATTAAAATCGGTTAAGTAGTTTAGGAGTCCATCGCGGACAAACATCGTGACACGTAATTTATATATATTAAGATATCATTAGACCGTGATAGGCAGTAAATGATTCGGTTGTAGGAATCACGCGACAGGATCTTAATCTTAAGATTAAATTGGTTTGCAGGCGGATGCGAAACTCGAGGAAATGCTATTGGAATGCAGCGTGCTGTCCGAATACATCGACGCGATACTTCTGGACGAACGGGAGTCGCTGGAGGACAAAGCCATCTACGAGTTCATGCAACATTATTATCCCAAGGTGATTACGATTAAGTTATGTATTGTACGTACGTGATTGTGTTTATTTATTGAGAGAAATGTACGAAAAGAAAAGTGTTATATAAAATTATTCACAGGAAAGGCTTTTATGATTAATAAAGTCAAGAACTTAAAGGGTGACTTCCTTTACTCTCTTAAAGTGTTATATAATTTGTTTGTGTGTTCGCTTTAGTATAAGGAATCATGAGTGCACGAGGATGACCGTTAACAGAAACCGATTGCGTACATCGTAAGGCGTATAACGTATGTCCCCGCCAATAAAACTAAATAACGATCACGACCGCTTTGTCAAGAGTGTAACGTCGAACAAGATAAGGAATCTATTTGTAAGCTTTCATTCAACTTTAGGATTGTAATTTAAAACACAATACTTGTGCAACTTTCTCCATTTCAAGTAACTTCTACAGAATAACTTTCTAATGACAACGTCTTACTAATAACTGGGTCTCTCCCGACCGACTATTGCCCAGTCCCCTTCCATCCCCACTCTTACTTGCCAGCTGAAGTCTAATTGGCTGAAGCATACGACCCCGTGTTTAGTTGTTGCCTAAACAATAAGGCTTCAAGGGAAGCAAACAATATAAATACTAAAAAAATTTTTGCTTAATATATTGTCCTTCTAGGTCAAGATAACTTAAAAGCGACGCAATTTTTTTTTAATAAATTCTGTAATCTAATACCTCATGTACTTAATAAGATTGTGATGTATTCGAAGATATTAGAATGTTCTCAAAAGGTTAAAAATTAAAAATGTGATTGCTGATAATCATATCTTGTAATCAGGTGGGCAGCTCCAGTACCAACACGGCAATCGAGGCGCTGACGGAGGAGCTATCGAGCGCGGCCAGTCAGCCGCTCTCCTCGCTGATAGGCGCGGTCCGCGCGCTGGTGCTGCTGACGCGCGGCGCCCGCCTGCAGCCGCACACCGCGCGGGACATGCTGCGCTCCAGCAACGCGCTGCGGCAGCGCCTCTTGAACCCCTCTGGTACGTGTGGCGACACTTGTATGTACATAGCTCATTTTATACTGCAATTATATACTTCGGACCCGACCCGACGTCGGACCCGAAAAGAAACACATTTTGTGTCTAAATCATTGTTTTAGTGGTCTAAAACGATCTTCGCATTATTGCCTTTCTAATGTAATCAATTTGAGGCACATCGGTTGGATCGTTTCAAAGTAAGTCCATTTTACTTAGGGGCCATACCTGGATTACTACGCCAGGTATGGGGAACTTCACTTTTTTTAAATAAGAATTTACTATATCACTATGTTTATATGACTACGTTGGTGCTTGTAAAAATACGGGTGTTACAATTATAAAGGTAAACTTGTACAGCAAAACCCTATCTAAACACAAAATTTAATGCAAATCGTTAGAACCGTTTCAGAGATAGGCGAAATAAATATACAAGAATTGCTCGTTTAAAGTTATAACATTTCTTTCGAAAATAACATGCTAACTTGGTCATGTCACTTCTAGATGACGAAACCTCGGAACCTGAAACGCCGAAGGAACCACTTCCAGAAACCTCGCGCTGCCAGTCGCCAGAGGGCAGCTCGGGCGACGAGCCTAGCGACGATGACGGCGACGAGGTAAGTACCACACTTACTATTGTAGAAGACAATTATATGTGTAGTGTTGATCCGATTAAGTATTCGACTGTTTATCTCTGCCTGGCAAGATTCAAGCAAATTGAATGAAAAATAAAACGTTAATTCGATTCCAACTAAATTTTATTGGGGTTAGCCGTCTAGTTTTATATATAATCTATCTATCTAAATGACAGGCTTATGGTCCAATTATCTCAAGTATCGTTAGAGATATCAGCGGCTGACTTTAAAATCTGTTACATACAATTCTATTACTCCAAGTGTATTTTTAAAATGACTTTCTTTTCATATTTGAATTAAAAAATATATGAATGGTCATACAGGAGGAGTCATCAGACGAGGGTGGCCCGTTGCGCGGCGCAGCGTACCACACGCAACTATCGCTCGCAGTCAACGAACTCATCGACATTGCGCAACAAGCGCAGGCGTCGCAACCGCACGCCAACAGAGACGGATAGGCTGCCCGCGCACAGTGCACCGCTTCGCTGACGAAGGGTGACGAGGATTGACCGAGTGCAACGTTCGTCATGATTGTGTGACTGATCACGCTGTAGATTTTCAACAAAGAGTCGGACCGCTTCGTTGCAGAGATTTACTTCAATTACTGACATTTAAGTGAAACGTTCGTGATTATAGTGTTTGTTTCAATTGGCTGTCGTGTTTACATGCATCGACTGACAGTGTGCCTTGCGGCAACTCTATTCGGTTTTGAGTTCATAGTTCGTGATTGATTTTACATGAAATTATCACGCCAATAGACTTGTAAATTGTCAACAAAGGAGTGGACCGCTTGTGCTCGAGAGGTATACCTATTATACGACTGTGAGTGAAGTGCAGCGTTCGTGATTGTATCAACTGGTTGTCGTGTTTATGTGAACTGGTTATGGCCGGGTAAATTGACAGTTTACCCTCGCGGTCGCGGTTCGTGATCATATGAACTGTTCCAATAGAGACTTGTAGAGTTTCGATGCCGATTGAGCCGCTTGTATCCCAAGAGGCAACCCTATTTGACGATTGAGAGTTAAGTGCAACATTCGTGGTTATCGTGTTAACATGATGATACAAGTGTATGGTTGATACCTATCTCAAATTGTTGACTAATTTAACTAATATCAACCTTGAGTAGGTATCAATTATTATTTTTCCATTACACAAAGGGTCATAAAATAAAATCCTTTGTCTGATTTTTTTATCAATGAGGCAGCTGTCTGGCAATATTACGTCTACGATTGGTTAGATGTTTTTACCACAAAAAAAATAATCTAAAGGTATTTCTATATTTATCAATATTGTATTTCCATAAGACAGCCTCCAAATGCGGCATAATTCATCATAGTATTAACGCGGCACAAAATGTATGCGCTTGGCGCCGCGAACCATTAGCTTTAACATCTCATTTTAAATACTATTTATTTATTAAAAGGTACATATTATAGCAAGTTTACCGTATAAACGGTATTTGCAAAAAAAACAAATTTTGGATGACAAAGTGTTAAGCTAAGTAGCCCCCATTTACGTTTGTCGTAGGATTATGTAAGGAGGTGACGGACATCGGACACATTCGAATATTAAACATCTAGGCTGGTTTAGTGGCAAGGGGCCATCGGCGCTGAGCCCTTAGCGGCCAGTCACTGAGGGTCGTTTTAATGTCGTGCTGACTGCCGCGAAGTATAAAAATAGCGAGGACAAGATGATGCCTCGCCGGCGCGTGCATTCAGCGCGACGCTAAAACGCTCACTGAAGACAGGCCGTGGGCGGCGGTCGGCGCCGCCCGCTCAGTGGTGCGTACGGCCCCTGAAACGCTCGTAATAACCATACATATTTACCTGTCAGTGCCGATGGTCGGTGTGATACTGAAACCAGTCCTAGTTGTCTCGGAGCGGTGCCGTGTACCTACAGCTTGATGGGCCTATTTCAGATCGACCACTTTCCTGTCTCATTTATGGCTGATTTAAAAGACACTATTAATATCATTCAGTCACTAAGACTACAGTCATTGCCAAAAATCTTAGATAAAAATGGATGGTGTTCACTAAATCCCAAATAAGGTGAAATAGGGGTGTTACATAAGTAACTTGCAAGTGATTCAGGCAAAATGACATTTAAACTGTTCCTGTCGCTCTGAAGCAGGCCTTTTCGGCTGAAATTAGGACTACTTTATTATGCTCGAGCATTCGAAAGTACTCCTGATTTCTGATTAAGATTTATTTGGTGGCTACTTAATAATTAAGAAGACTGTAGATTTTAAATTGTGACTGATAAGCACACTCACACCTATTGAACATCTTTCTTTCTTACTTTATATGTATTCGCAGAAAAGACGTGAGTATTAGGCCGAAATTAGATTGATGTGTGCGTGTAAAGATGGTGTAGAGAAATTCGTGGGTGAAGTTTAGTGTATGCGGGCATCGTCTTTATTGGTAGATATAGTGTTTTTTAAATGCCCGTTTTCGTGAACCATAGCATAACCTTATGCAGTCTGCCGGGTGGTAGACTGCATAAGCGTTAGCATAAATTGATGAAAATGGGCCTCTTGCGTGTACTCTATTTAGGTGTTAATTTCCTAGTTTATGTAGTTTTAATGTGTAATGTAGTGGCAACTGTTCTAGATCCCTTAGTTTAGCCTCTAAGGCCTTGCACTGCTCTGTTTCATATCGTACTACAGTATGAATATTTCCTAATAGATATCGTGTTAGTAATATCGTATGTCAAGTGTAGAGTTTTGGCAGAATGTGCTATAAAAATTAATTTGATTTCAGGCTGTGAGAGTTTGTTGTTTTTTTTAATAATCTTATTCGTAAATATGTGGTGTGAAAATCGCATTTTATCTCCTGAAACGTTTTAAATTTTCATTTAACGGAAGCACCCGTCCTCTTTGCTTGAAACAAAGAATTTGGCCAGTAAAGTGAATATTCGTTGCGCTTAATGTGTATCTAAATTGTGTAAATAATTCGTTATTGCATCTTTATGATAGGGTATTCTAAATTTTTCATGTCGTAGTAGCACTATATAGCAGCTCAACCTTGTAAATGTGGCTGAGTAGAAGTTAATGACGTAACACTTTTTAAATCTCCATCGTTTACAATATTATAAATAAATTAAATAGCGCAGCCTAAGACGACCACATTTATCTCGAAAATTGAATCTTAACTTATCTACTATTCCTGTACAAAGTTTCTATGTTCCCACTGCAGGGACATTCACTCTCACTTGTCGAGTTGGTCACTCCACAAGTGAGAGTGAATGAGGCCTAATTTTGGTAGATAAGACCCGATACACTCTCGATTTGAAGAGTCCAATCTGGATTGGTAATAGCTATATTATCACTAGAAAATTTGAGCTTGATTTACGTGGGTAACTTGAGGTGGGTCACTGCAAATTACCCACTTTGCTAGCTTTCAAATATGAAATATGTCGAAAATTAACTAAGCCACGACAGCATCGAAGCTAATGCAGGAGATAGTAGGACATATAAAATTATAACAATTTGGACTCTAGCAATTACAATAACATTTCTCCACCAGATCCAAATAATGAATAGTTCTACTTTTACATAATGTACAATAATAGATAGAATGGTCTGAGTACATTTACAAAATATATCTCAATTAATATTGATTAATTGGTTACTCTCAAAATTGTTACCCTAAAATAGACATTAAGCTCGATGGTAAATAAGTCAAATATTTACAAGATTGTTGGGAGAAAGTGAGTGTTTTATTAATTTGAATTTGTTTCGTGACAATTCAAATAATAAGTAATACGCCTTTCGTGACCGCAATCAAATCACTGCCCTTAGAAATGTACTCGTATCGTTATTAAATTAATTATAATGATATTTACTACCTATATACAATGTTGTAGCAAGTTTTGTCACTTTGGAGGGAAATTTTCTATTTCGGAAGTTTGAGAGATTTTTTATCGATTTTACATTATATGCATTTGCCATAGCAAGTGCAAAAATTTTTTTACCTTTGTTTAGGCAAGGGCGAGTTTAACAAAGACTTATTCCTCAGTTAAATCATTGCAAAAATGGTCTTACGACTACGCCCAATCGAACGTCACGGATAATTATGCCTTTTTTCATACTATTATAATTAAAATGCGAACGTGAGTTTGTTACTCTTTCCTGCCTTAACTATTCAACCGATCATCATGAAATTTTGCATACACGCTAGTTTTCAGTACATACGAGTACAGAAAACGGCATAGAGCAAAATCTAGTAAATGTTATACCGCAGCTCTCATTTTAACAAAATCTCATAGAATGTTTACTACGAACGGACTTCCTTTATTAAAGTTTTCTCTTTCCGAAGTTACAACTTGCCACAACTTCATTATGTAGGTACTAGTTCTTTGTCAATGGGCGGAAATTCAAAACGATAAATTCCTGCAATACTGGAGCACACTAAGTCTTATTACTCTTTAAAATGACATCAAAAACCGCGACTTTGCTAATAGGTCTCAGGCGGATAAGTTAAATGTCATTATAAAAGGAATTAAGTCTAAATTGTGACCACGGCTAGGAACCTTATTATTTTGTAATAGTTTCGGATTTCCTCTCGCTGACACAGTTTAATGGTGTATTCTACATATATTTATACCGTAGGAATATTATAGCTATGTTTAGAATTTGCATATTACTTACATATTGGGGTTGATTCGGATGGTCGATGTTGAATCAAACTAAGACTCAAAATTATCGGCATCCATCACCAACAGGGTCAACACCAATGTTTAGAACATGTCCATTTTATAATAATAATACAAGTAACACCAATACACTTTTTGCTAATGTAATTCATCACAATAGTAGTTTAAAAATTAAACTGAATTTCGTGTTTTATAAATTTAAATATTCCTCGAATATCTTCAATGTAATAAGTATTTGTACAAGCTTATTACTTTAGTCTCAATAGCTGCAGGTAAGATTTAAAAACGGTAACACTAAAGCAATAATAAATAAACTATTACAAAATCAATTTTCACATAATTATCACACAGTAATCAGGATATTATCTCATTTTTCATGTATTTATTTGATAAAGAGCTTTTCCCACTGACTGCTGGTGGCATAGCCTCACGAGATATTGAATGGTAACACATTTATCTGTCCATAGTATTAACAGTATTGATCAGTGAGAAAGGTTGCTTTGTTTATTATTTGTTTGGGTTAAATTGTCGATTGAAGAGTTGTCAGTCACTGGAAAGTTTTACGAAAGGGTTATGAAGTGTTGTGGTGCTATCATGCTGATCGGGAGTGACTGGAAATGTAAGACAAAATGTGAATTTAATTTTGTCCTGGTTTTAGAGCTTATTAATATATACATCTTAATATAAATATGCTGTAATTATCTTTTTATTAATTTTAAGATTATATTTTATGTTCCATTAGAGTGTGGTGTGCAGTGACTTCAAGCTTGACCATGTCGCAGGCACATTGTCTCTTCTTCAGCTTGTAATTATTATAAATGTTTTTTTGGACTTATGTATTAATATACATTTATCTAACTGGAACCAGAGTTTCAGTGGTATATTACTGTGTTATTTAAATTATAATTTGTGAAAAACTGTAAAAGAAATACTGTAAATCTGATTGGAAAGCCAAAGTAAACAGTATTTTATACAACAGTGTTTTATTTAAAATCCAAGTTACATTATGTTAGACTGAACCCAATGTTAATCTAAGCCTTAAGATTAATTACATCTAAATGACTGAAACATAAAAAGTGCAAAATTTGTTTTTCACTTTTTTACGTATAAGTGAAAGGACACCTCAATAAGGCTCTCGATAACTGAGAGTGAATGGGCTTTGATCTACCACGGGAGCCCAATCCGGATTGGTAGATATCACATGTCTTCGAATTTTTGGTCAGTTTCCTCACGATGTTTTCCTTCTCTGTTTCGGGTACATGGTATTACGCATATAGATTTTTCAAGTCAAAAACTCATTGGTGCACACTTGGGTTGCACCAGCGACCTTCAGACTGAAAGCCGGCGTCTGCGCCAGGGCCACCATACTCTCAGTTCACTTTTTTATTTGATCTAATTTGCTTTTAATTTCCACAGGAAATGTATCAATACTCTTTCTTGCACAATCTAAACAATATGTTTTGCAGTAGAATAAGCCACATTCTTTACTGATACAAACAGGTTTGTTACAAATTGCACAGTCTGCACCCAGTACTAATATTTCACCTTTGCCTGGTGGACTGAAGGGGTCTTTCATCACATAGCTTGGGTATTTCAGTACAACATTGCGAGAAAATGGCGGCTTTGTGCCTTTGTAGTGTGCTTTCTCATTCAAATTACATAAAGAGCATTGAAAATCGTAAATAATTTGGACAGGTTCCTCTTTAGTCTTCAAATCACCCATTTTTCACTGGAAATAAAACAGAAATCAATACAAGGGTGTGGGATGTGGGAGTTCTTAGTTGGGAGTGACTTAAGTAACGGGATGAGCAGACAGCCCACCTGACGTTTAGTGGTTACCGCCGCCCATAAACAAAAATACGACTCAGGTCTTCCTCTACTAGTCTGACCCAAGCCGCATCGTGTTGCGCTCGTCACCCTGAGATGGGGATGGTACGCCCAAGTGCTTGTAGTTAGACCGGCGCCCACACTCTCCCATCAGAACACAGCTGCATGAGGGTAGCACTGCTTGTAGGCGGATTAACAGATGTGGTGGCAGTAATTCTCTGAGCTTGTAAGTTCTAATGCTACTTTGGGTTGCTCCTGTGGCACCAGGGGATATGTGTAGGCACCTTAAGGGTATTCTCCTACGGATGCAAGCAACATGGTCCCCCAATATGCTATTAATTTGCTAGAACTTTCATTATTATGTTACTTACTAAATATTTTTTATTTGGAAGATTCGAAAGAAAAATAAACATAAAAAGGAAAAGCAATTTATTTTCTGTTCATAAATGTAATATTGGATTATTCTAAATTAATTTCTGATTTGGCCACTGTAGCTTTCTCTTTAGGCGCTTCTATGGGCCACCACGCTGGTTTGTTTATTTTAACTGTATATTCGGCAATGTTAAATTCTTGAGCTTCCATTGCCTCTTTGATCCTAACTAAGCCTATTCCACAGGTTCCCATAAATCCTCTTAGTTTTCCTATGTTTGACTTTGGATTATTACTAGCTGAAATTACTGAACCCAGCTCCAAATTGGCCACATTTTCACAAAATTTTAGTGGCATTATTCTTTTCCGTATCACTCCTGTGTGATGTACTCTAGCTGTAAGCTCCTGTCCAATATAGCAACCCTTATGGAAACTCACTCCATGTAGGTAATCACAGTTAGCCTCTAAAGGGAAACTGGAGCCTGGAGGCAGGTCCAACGCTCCTTCACTGACACCAAGTTTGTACCTCAAAAGATTGTATCCCTTTTCATTTTTCTCTATAATAACATCATTTCCAATAAGATCAACAACAGTTTCCGTCGTCATTGCTACACCAGTTAAAATCCTATAACCAAGGTCTGGAAGTCGAGGATCCTTATAAATATTTATGTTATATCCAACATCAGAACTCAACCATTTGGATGGAGGTGCAACAAATGCAAATAGCTTGAAATTATGACTGATGTCTTCAATATCAACCTTTCGTTTTAGTTTATAGAGTTGAAGGTGCCTTTTTAACAGACTCAATATACTTTTGTCACATTCTACCATGAAACCATCTTTATACTTGTGGATCAAAGTATCGTAGAGCACCCTACCTTTGTTATTGAGAAACATTGCATACATAGAATTAGCACCATCTTCTAAGTGGCGCATATCATTCGTGACGAGTCCTTGCAGAAATGCGGCTGCTTCGGCGCCGGCAACCTTCAATACTTTTCGACTTTCCAGTGGATATAGTATATTTGATGGTTCAGGTTCATTATGATATTGACGAAAGACATGGCGCAATAAATTCCGCCTAAGTAAAACGGTGTTTACCTGATTTATCATTACAGTAGAAATGTAATTTTATTCTTAGATTCTTTATATTTTTAATTTCATAATTTGCTTCAAACAGGAATCTTTGGAAAGAAGTCTAATCTAAGTCTGTTAGTCTGTGGTCATAATGAACCAATTTCTAAATAGGTTCATTCATTATTAATTAAATTTAAATGTGCTGTACATCAAAGAGTATGTAACACTACGACTACGTTTTACTGTAAAGTAAAGACCATTGCTATATTCGGTCTTTACAATTTGAATTTCAATGGTGCAAATTCGCATACACATATAAAAGCAAAACAACTTAGGTCAGCACAGCACACTGCTGTGCTAAAGACAAGTTTGACAGCTCGCTATAGATCTGTACGCTTTGCAATAAAAAAAAATAAAAAAAAATTAAAGCCCGAAAATAAATACTGAATGACATATTTATTTTCGTGATAAGATATAAAAGATAGGGAACGAAAACTTTCAATTTGTCTTTTGACACGTATGTACAGACATTTTATAGCAGATAAAAAAACCGATTGTTTAGTAATGCCACTACTATAATAATTATATCCTACTAATGACATTTATCCAAAAATGTATTTTGGTGTTGCCAAAATTCTACATTTAGATTTCCCATTTTTATGACATAATGTTCTTTCGTATCAATTCTAATCATAAATTTTATCTTTTTACAAATTGCTTACCTCAATAGCATTGTTGGTAGCCATAATGAATATTCCGGTGCTGTAGTTCGGTGGAAAGGTGTGGGTGCCGATGAAATCACAACTTCCCCAGTTACGTCTCATACGCATGTGATTTCAAGGACCTAAGTCGTATTTATGGGCGGAGGTAACCATTTAACATCAGGTGGGCCTTCCGCTCGTCTCATCACTTATTTATATAAAATTAAAAAAAATTATATGAATAAAAACGTTAAAAGTTGACTCCTTTAGACTCCTTTAGAAGTTGGTTGATAAACAGTGAAAAACCCTACCCACATGTGCCCGACCAAAGCATCGAAAGATAGAAGAAAATAAAATAAAAACTCATAGTAATTCAATTTTTATTAAAAACATTAGGACATTAGCATTTAAAAGAGTCGTAAGCCTTTGCATACAAAATGTATGGAAGCGTTGCGACACTAAGCATACAGAGATGGGAAGGGACGCTTTTAGCACGGGAGGTGATGCCGGTTGCATTGGGCACCCCTGCCTATTCGTTTAGGCGTGCCATTAGCTCGCCTCATTGATAAATGATAACACATTTCATTATCTATACTTACGCCAATGACTTACGTACAACAATGTATATAATTAAAAATGATGGATACATCCACTTAAAGCTAAATAAATTATGCTCTTATAACATTCAATTACATTTAGTTTGGCCATCATCACAAGTGGATATAAATAACATCAATCAACATAAGTAGCATAACATAAAGACTTTACTACAGACTTTTTCCACCAAAGCTGTTCCAGCTGATGCAGATTAGACCGCTATCAGACCTTTGAAAAGAATTTCAAATGGCGCACGCAGGATTTTTAAAGGCAAAGGTTATCTCGATAACATCGGAATTGCGTTGCTTAGCCAGCGTGTGAGCAAAGCAGTTTTGATCACTTTACTATCAGCACAGATAACATAATGCTATAATAACTATCAGATATCAGAAACTTGGAAACTGTCGAGATATCGTGCTTATTTTCAAAAGTGAGAAGGCTCATGATTTCGCTCTGGCTGCGAATTCATCTCGATGTCAGAGTTGCGTCGTCTGACGGGCGTGGCCGAGAGTGAAGTGGGAGCGGAATCGTGATCGGGTTCCACTGAAGCAGACACCAGCTCAGTGGTCACCGTTGGCTCCGAGCGCACCGACACAGTGTCCCGCTTAGTCGGCGAGCTGTTGGAAGACCGCTGGGATTGCTTTGATTGGGCCTTCTTAATGTGTGGCAGGATTTTCTGTAATAAAAAAGGGTATTTGAAGATTTTTGAAGGTTTCTTGAAAACCAACGATTAAAACTTTGAATTGAAAACCATGTGCATAGTTATAATTTCAGTATCTACTTTAGCAGAAAATCTAATTTTAATTTTGATATGTGTTTACAAGAAGTACTCTCGTATTAGAAACAAGGTCAAGATCGTATTTTTCTGATCTAACTAAGTACATAGTTGTGTACGATTACAATAGTTTACCTGTACCGACTGACAGAGCCGCGGTAGAATACGAAAGAGACCCCGTAACTCTGTCAAGTGCTAATACGGTATCGACCTGTGCTAGTCTGAAGACGAGTGGTTTGACGACGCATTGGCACCTTTACAAATTTACCTCAGTAAAGCATGGAATGTCGATGGGTTTTAAGTCGGTGGGACCGGTAGCAGTGTTAATGCGATTTACCCCTAAAACTACCGGAGAGTTCGACATACCCTCCTTCTCCCTGTAAAGGGGTTCCCCCTCTTAAGTAAAAAAATGTCATCGTTTACCTGTTGCGGGTCGTGAGTGAGGTACACCCCGGTGCGTTTGACCACAAAGTCGGGAGCGACCATACACCTCGCCAGCAACAAGGCTGCTGCAATGGCCCAAATCGCCAGCACGGCTGCACTAGCCGCTTTTGTACTAGCTGCGCGTTCTCCCATACCCCATGTCGTGTTCCAGCCGCGTTCCAGGAATGGATTCACTGAAGAACAACTGAAGAACACACGTGTATGGGATTTTAATAAGTCTCGACTTTGTAAATTTTGCCCGTGGGTGTCAAAGTAGCAGTAAAATTTCTGGCAAGTTCGTCCAGAGAGGTACTGCGACGTGTATGGGATATGGGTCTTGATATTGTAGATTTTGCCCGTGGTTGATACGAAAGGAGCAACCAAAAGTAACAGTAGGGATATATTGGTACGGATAGGTACTGCCACGAACCCTGCAATCTGCAGCCAAGCATTAGATAGTGATCGCATTATTATGTAACGCTGAAAGGGTCGGTGCCGGTGAAATCGCAGGCGCATGAGACTTTACATGCCCGCCTCGGGTGATGGACGCAGCAGGATGAATACAACTCGGTGTAAGATCCAAGTTTTATTCTTGGATAAGCTTTATTGGTATTATCATGGTCCATTTACCACATATTTTTTTTTAAATGTTTAGCCTTCAAAATTAAAAATGTTTTGTAATGTGTTGTGTGTAAATAAGGAAGTGGAACATTAAGTTATTACGTGGTAGAGTTGGAAATTTCACTGAAAGCCGCGCAGAATGCGTGCAGGCCTTTGTTGGTGATGGCGAAGCTGCGCCCTGTCAGGCAGACCATCACGACTGTAGAGATCAGGGCTGGCGTCAGGATCCGCCAAGGTTGCTGCAACCTGGAATTCAAGGACATTGCGTTAATACTTATATTGCCATTTCACACAGCGTCACTTAACTTACTAACTAAGGATACCTACTATGCGAACCAGATTCTGATACAATACTTATATACTTACAATACAAAGCTCTACATCTTTTTAATCACATAGAAAATAAATAAAATTGCAGTGCCTGTTTGTAATGTCAAAATAACAGCTTTTTACTTATATTTAGTACAATGCATTTATTGCATTTGATGTTATACACAATAGATACCTATAGCGAAAATACAATTTTCTACATTTTTGTCTGTCTGTCCGTTTATTTGTTCTAGCTAATCTCCGAAACGGCTGGACCGATTTTGACGGGACTTTCACTTGTATTTCGTGACTGCTTTTATATGGAGTCACTTGGGTACTTTAATTAATAAGAAAAAATAGGATTCCACGCAAAATATATATATTCCACGCAGATAAAGTCGCGGGGAACAGCTATTTGCCAGTAAAAAATCCGTCAAAATGGGGATCGGAAAAACGAAAATATTAAACACAGACAGAAAAAACAGCGGCTTTATAGTCTGCAATACTTACAACACTAACTAAACTAATTAAGAAGGACGTCCTATACTGAACTGAACAACTGAAAATTACAATACTGTTAAAATAATTATAGCAATCAGCACGCCAAGTCCGAGTTTGTTTTGTTGTAAGGCGTATAAGATGATGTTTGACACGGGTCTGGTTTCCATCATAGCTAAATGGAGAGATGTACCGAGACTAGCACCGTAGCTGTCAAGGTGATTCTAAGAGGGATACAAGGATGTTTGTACCATTTAAATTCATACAGCGAGCGAGAAAGGGAGAATTTTCTCCTTAGTCGACCCCATTAAGAAAATAGCCGTGATACTCGGACTTGGGTTACTTACTTGCTGCGGGCAAACAAAATTGCATAGTGTAATAACATAATCGTACTTAAACACAAAAAATCAAGACATATATTTAATTCTTTCTAATATAATGTTAAACTGGATAAAAGACAGTAATAACTTTTTTATATTTAAAATTAAATTGTATTTTTAATTTGCGCTTTTTTAAATCTTCCAGTGGTTAAATTCCTATGCAGCACTCCAGTAAACAGTAGACAGGATTCCAAAGGATACTAGAAAGTCGTTTGTTTGATACCAATATCCTACTGACCCGGTTCTAGCATGTCCCCCTCCTTGACACATGGTGAAGAATGTGATCCACAAGGCAGCAAAGATGGTCGACATGATCGGCATGAACTCGGCGAACTGGCAGTCGCTGTCATTCTCGAAGAGGGTCCTTGACGTATCCAGCATGAGTCGATGGGTTGTGTTTACTGAAAAACCGTTATCGGTCAAACACTAATATGCTTATAATATTTATACGCATCAAACCAGTCCAAACCAGTGTAAATGGAATCCAATACTTAGACTGAATCACAAAAAAAAAAACAAAACAGACACAGGATTATGATTACAACTCGCCTTAAAGCCGAATTACGAGGAGGTGTTAATTGTAAACCAGTTAGATATTTGAGACCCTTTTTTAAGCCCGATATCGCACGTTACAAATATTATTAAAAAAAACGAATTAGTATTGTTATCATAAAAAAAAGAAAAATAGAGAACTAGAGAAAGCTCTTTAATTTCATGTCCTTAGTGTTAAATAAAACGTTCTGAGTTGGCATATTGAATTGATAGTGTCTTCTCACATTGCGCGTAGAATAAGGTCCAGGGCCTAACCCTTGGTTGGATAGTCAAGCATTTGCTTCTGTCTAGATCCTGAGTTGTTAGTTCAAATGTTGCTTCGTTATTACTTAGAAACTTAATTTTTTTCTTAATGGTGCATGCAAACATGCAAATGAGTACTAATATTTGTTTAACAACTCGTAATAAAATAAAAACAGTTAGGTAAAGTGAACTGAAAACGAACGAACTCTTCGAAGCCTTGCTTTTCCGAAAGAAGTGAAAAAAAATGTTGGTGACCGAAGGGTCTTCTGGTTGTTGATAAATGAGAACTAGAAAAGAAGACCATTATTGTAGACAATTATTGGGTTGGTACATTTGTCCAATTTTGTTCAATTTGGACCAAAATGCGCCGCAACTATTTTATTTAAATCTTTATCAGTAAATATGTGTTTAGTATAACTTTGCTACACTGGCATCTTTTCCTCGAAGTAGTCAGGAAAATATTTGACTCTGTTTCTCTGTGGGTTACATTAGTTGGTAGCAAAAGTTGAAGACGAACCAAAGTCACAAAAATAAGCGCGTAACATGTAAGATAACAGTGCTTATCACAATTATTCTTATCAGGATACTCACCAGTTATAGCGGTTCCATTTCCGTCGTAATTAATTTTAGATTTATCCTCATCATCGTCTACAATTTCACGTTTAGCTTTTTTGGCATCATTTGGAGCATCAGTTTCATTTGAAGCAGGGACGGTTTCTTGAGCAAGTTCAGATGCATTCCTTACATTACCGTGAGCATCGTTTGGAGCAATTGGAAGGTCAACCCAGTGGAACTCCAGTTTCCGAGGGAATAGTACACAGTTATCATTCACTAGCTGCATCGTATTTTGTAGAAATATGAAGTTGATAATGCCGAAAATGGCTGCAAACGAATACAGCAACAGATGCCATACTGAAACAGTTATTTTAATGTCAGTATGTGATCGGTCAAGCAGATAGCCGCCCACGTGGTATTCAAGCAGTAAAATCCTCTGGCCGTAACAACTAAACAAACACTTCTAAAGTACCTATGGGCTAACCTAAGAAAGTCTCATCGTATTGCACTTCATGATATTATAAGTATTATAAAAGTCTTTTAAAAGTATTATAAAGGACTTTGATAATACTTCATTAATTTCACCTGTTCACTTGCACCTGTGCCACAAATTAGATACTTCGTATCGGTTACAAAGTAACCCACATTCACTGTACCATTCGTGACTCATTTTGTAATGCTTATCTAAACACCTAAACTAAAGTGTATTATGAGTAGGTACTTCTTCCTAGTTCCAATATTGAAATTACAAACGTTTATTGGTGGTTACCACACTGTATATTTAACAAAAAATATGATTGGCTAATTAATAACGTTTTGTAAATTTTTTGCTATTCCGATTTCGGTAGTATTTTATTTGTTTCTTACCTTTCCAAACTTTCAGGTGTTTCGAAGCTCTTTCCTCGAGTTCTATGTGGTCGTAAAGGAGGATGGTCATGGTGTAAAGTGTACTACACAATTTACATTTTCAACCTGGAACAAACAAACTCCATCTCATTCGAAGTGTAATGTAAATTAGTACCTAATATGCACCTAATTAGGTAAGTTTTTAGAAATCCCTAGTAGGTTTCAAAAAATCCTTTCTTCGCGAACTTGATCTCTTTTAAAATGTACATAAATGACTAATTAAATCTAAATTCAATATGTTTGATTTGTTTCAGTGTTTTAAACAGATATTAAAAATAATTTTGCCTATCGTTATATTGAGCGATAAAACCATGGAGTTTCATCATATTATGTAGATACTTATAATTTACTGAGAACGCTTCCTAACGAAATTACTTTTGAAACAGTCACCTTTATTTAGACTGCGAAAAAGTAACTAAAACAAGTACTTAATAGGACTAGTGTGAAGTACTGGCAGACACCTGGCAGTCTTCCACAGCAACATAGGGATACGACTGCACCACTAGTTTGCCTCCACGCCAAGTTTTAAGAGTTATTTGAATGTCTAAAAAGTCTTTGTTTATATCAGTAAGCTCTCTGAGAACTACTAAGAAAAATTAGTTAATTTTAATGTACCTACCCAACGTCAGGTATCTTTTTTTGTTTCGTTTGGTCTTGTTGTAATTTTGTTTCGTATGGAATACTTGAAATACTTAGGTACTTAAAATAGGCATTATTTAATTCGACGGAGGGCACTGGGAGACGGGATAAAGAACTTCTCGTCTGACTGTCAATACATAATTTAACGCCATTTACTTAATCATGTAACTTTTGTTGAATATTAACATCGATACTACCGCATCACCGAAAAAGATTGTATCATTTTTTTTTAATTAATCCCAAATTGCAGAAACGGAACATAGCATATAAGTGCTCCAGTTCAATTATTGCAATTTTTGTCAACGTAACGGACGTCAAATTTTTACCATTGGCAAACGTTCCAATTTCCACACCCATAGCTTTAATTAGCCCAAAGCATTCGATCGTTCATTAGTCATATCGGCTTTAGGCGTCACCGATCCCTGGAGACGATAATTTATGACCTGTATTTATGTTCGCTGTTGGTGTGAACATTTCGCATAAATAACGAAACTGGAACACCGCAGTTTGTTGGAGCCTTGTTCGATTCGTAAAATTGAGCAGCATTTTATTTATCGCAGACTGAAGGCCATGGATTATTAGAGTGCACATTCCAAATTCATAATAAAGTTCTAATGGACCTCATTTAGTTTCGAGAGAACGTTCTATTTCGGTTTTATATTTATCTATGGAAATTTTTAATCTAGATGTAAGTTTTGGCTTCAAGAAGTTCTTGTAATCGTGGATAATAAGGTCCTCCTCAACGAGGAGAGATTTAAAAAAAACTATGCATTTTCACGCAGGTATACTATGATACTTTAGTCTCATTTATTCACCCTTAATGATGGATATTTTTAGTTCAAATCTTTATGGAACCACCCCACAAATATGAGAGAGATGTATTTTTTGGATTGGGATGATACTAACATGATGATGAAGTCATACACGGTAACATAAATACTCGGTGGACACCATTGCATCATGTCACGCCGCGTCTCGCTTCAATAGTTAGAACACGTTCAAGGTTAGGTCTCGTCTCGCTCACAGAGGCAATGCAACAAAGGTTAAAAAATTATACTTTTCTCCTAAATCGGTCCAGCCGAAACGGAGATCAGATTTCATACGTGGATATAAAACTTCGTATGTCTATAATTTCACCAGTGTCTATACCTTCCAGCGGGACATAGCAACGCTAGTGGACCACTGCTTGACAGCAGATTACCCGGTGTTGTGGCAACGCTTCTTTGGACGAACTAGCCACATGTTCTATTGGCACTTTAAGTTGCTTCTTTCGCACCACCCCTGGGGGATACGTGTAGGGTCGCGAGCAACATGGTTGCCTTTTTCAGAAAAATAACTGAGCCAATTTACAAAAATAAATAATAAAGTAGGTACGAAGAGGCACATATAAAATTGTATTTATGTAGAAAAATTCAAACAGGTTATTTTTTGTTATAATCTAATGGCTCTAGATCATAAATATTCATACAGCTTCCGAGCGGTTAGCGTAACGGATTATAATGACATCATCGCAATTATTGGATACCGTAGGCATCTAACCTATTAACAGTTTAGAGTAAAAATATGGCAAGATAGTCTAAATTTTAACGCATCTTACTTCATATCACAATACTCATAGTTTTTGGCAGTTCCAACCATGGTCGTTTAAACTATAAACAATATTAAGCTTAAACGATGTTTTGAATTCAGTAATAATGTAAAATTGGGTGCGTCCTCAGATCCTCAGCGTCCTCATATGATATGGATTGTAGACATTTCATCTTGCACGTGTAATGTGGTAGAATAGAAAAAAGTATTTAATCTGTGTTGAGAACCATTTCCATACAACACCCGTCATAAGAAAAGGAAAACAGAGGTATTTATAGGTGTGACAAATGTACTGGCTAATCCTCATTGGTTTTCAATTCGTCCACAAGCCCGTCTTTACAAGACCTTTGGGATAAAAATCGTAATTTATTCTTAGTAAGTTCTTTTTACTACACGTATGACCTCTTTTTATTTCCTCACAATATACTTATACTATTCATACTAGGTCAACTGCAACGGTCGCGTTATCCCTTTATTAGATGACGTAATGTGTCCATTTTTAATTCGGCTTTTAAACATGATCATCACGGTTTGCCAACCAAATGCCGGCCGAGCGTTGATGGATGTTTATACTACGAGATAAACAAAATGCAAGCTGTGTTTAGTGTTTATCCAGTAGCTGGTTGGATTGTGTGTAAGTAAGTAGGTATATACAATGCAAACCCATTGTTATTGATTTACTGCTCCCCGCGACAAAAAAAAAATGATTTTTTTTTGCGCTGATCACTTATTCTTTTTCATTAATAAAAGTAGCCTTAGTTAGTCCTTAAAACATCCGCTATCTCGCAGTAAAAGTCCTGTTAAAATCGCCGTTTCGGAGATTAGCCGCAACAAACAAACAGATGGGAAGATTGTGAAACAATTTTTTTTTTTCTTTTCAGTACTGTTTATACTTTTAAATGCATTAATTGAGAAGTACAAAGAAAGGTTTTGATTTCCTTGCGAGAGACAAAATATGCGGCATAAACGGCCGTATCTTTTGACTTAGACTTTTGGGGTACGGAACCCTAAAAAGTACTGTATGATTATTATATCATATTATATCAGAACCAGTTGTTCCCATAGTACAAGCTATGCTTGGTTCGGGGCTAGATAGCCATGTGAAATGTGAATGAATGAATAAATTAACAGAAAACGTTAAATTCACATTTGTGTCATTTAATATTTTTATACCTAGGTACGTAAGTTATCGTATTTGTGTCGCAATCAGCTTTCCTTAGTATGAGGGGCCAAGGATAAGCGTTCCGTGTTGAATACAAGGACAACCCAAGGTTGCCCCTGTTTAGTTAGGAATCAATCAATAATGTTTCATAATCTTCGTAGACCAGAGCCAGTAGGCATTGATATAAACAATTAAATAAATTGATTAAGCTTCAGAATGCTAAACAAAAGAGGCTCAGAGGTACCACACCTGGACTACATCTTTTAGTCACTAACTTAGAATATACTTACATATCTTGTTTGACGTGTCTGTGTATTTTGTTGAATTATTATCTATTATAGATATAGAAATGTGTTCAATAATGAACATTTAGGAAAAATAATGTTGTAATCCCGCTTCAACGGCTATCGCGCGTTGATAATTATATTTGTCTATTTGTTTCATAATTCCATTCCGTGTGCCAGATCTGGTGGGAATTATGAAACACGCCATTTTCTAATCGAGAGGCTCCAGATTCGATTCCCGGACTGGAAATATGTTTGTAATGATTATTAAATTTGTTTTAGTGTCATGGATGTACTATATGTTGTGTGATTGAGTTTGTTCATCAGTGTGCTGGTATGTGGGTGGGTGTAAACACTACATTTGATTTTACATGACGTCTGATAAATTTAAGGGAATTATTTTCTCCTACGTGACAAGTTATGAGAATTCCCTACGTCGACGCAGCGCTAAGAAAAATGCCAAAGTCGTTAAAAATTGGAAGGTGTATTCTATAAGCTGATGTACCTACCTTCTTCCGGCCGAATTCGATGTGATAGAAATGTACACGTTATATGCTCACCAATATGTTTACCTGTGTGTAAAATTTGACGTGAACTTTTCATAATTGAAGAACAAAAATAACGCAATAGGTATTTCATACTTAGTGCGTTGTTTTTGTTCTAGCACTTTAAGATAAGGTACCTTCGAAATCGGCTGTTTCTTGGATGTTATTTAGGTAAGGGTTTATTGAACACAATTTAACACAATCAAATAGATAAAAAAAAGTTAGTCACTCTTGCAATTTTCAAATGTGTATGGAATAGCTAAAGATAAACGATGGATAAGCAGCATAATCTGAAGGATTCGATCCTTTGAGTAAATTTCCTTTCAAATTTTATATTAGATATCTCAATATTATCTATAAAGCGAACCAATAATTTAATTTTCCTTAACGCAAGTCAAGCCGCGGACGAAGGCTAGCCTTATCATGAGCCTTGACAGAAAATGTTTTTGACATCTGCTGTCAGATGTTGCTTAGCAACGCTTTGATATTAACTCTCTAAGCAAATTTAATGTGAAATTTTATTAATCATTTCGCATTAAATTTGCCAACAGTAACTACATGATGCTTATGAATAAAAAAATAGGGATGGCACTCTTTAAATGTCACGGAGGGATGATTTGATTAACATCTATATCTACTATACAACATAATTAATAAGGATAACAATGGTAAATAGCTATTATACGTAACCACAAGCCATAACAACAATATACCTAAACTATGCTTCAAGCATTGGTTTACCTTATTATCAAATATCCGAGTTGTTTGCAGCGATAAACCACAGATAATAAATTTAGTACCACATTAGTTCATGTTTTCATTCATAGGTTAAGATTACAACACGCGTTTTCAATAAATAAACAACAATGAAATTCAAGAATCAAAATATTGAGCTTAGGTAACACGTATACCAGACCGCGCATGCCGCGTCGACTGACGAGTCAGTTCAACTCTATTATGCGCGATAAGCCACTTTGGTACTGTAGCGTGTGAGGAAAATGCATGAGTTGGAAAGAGAACAAAGATAATTATTATGAAGCGTGAAAGGGACAGATACGTTTTGAAAGCTACTTGTGAAAATCAAAGCTTCGGGAAGTTGTCTCAAGTAGTTACTATTATAGTGTCTGTGACGTTTTTTTTTTTTGTTATTGTTAGATCGTGACGTAATTTTGTATACTGATGTCATGGTGTGTATTGGGTACCTACATGCCATCGAATCGAAACCACTTGTTAAAAGCACTTCCGTTTTTAGAAATTGTAAATTCATTTTCATTGATTATTGCGAAATTCAGATTTTTGGATATTTGATGATATTGTTGATGTTTAAACCAGTAAAGTCTTCATTGTTAGTATTAGATCTTCATTATTACCATTTCTCCCTGATTTCAGCGAAGTACCCGGAATCAGATCCTGAAAAATAAAAACTCTCGTCTACGGAAGTATCTGGTTAAAAAAAAGAATAACGAACTTTTAAAATGAATGTATGTAATTAGTTTTTATTTTAAACAATTTTATACCGGTAATCGGTAAATATTTTTTGGTAGATATTTTGAAATATTTTTAAATATATAATATAGTACGCTATTTACTATAAAAAAATAAAGAACGAAGAATAAGTAAGAAAGTAAATAAAATTCATTGATCTGTATGAAATTGTAATTTATTTAAATGAAATTGTCACCAACCTCCGCCCAACGCTCCTCATCTATTTTAAAGATAAGTACAGTGTTTATGAACATAATTATAAAAATTATGAATTTAGTAGAAATTAGAAACAATAGGACAGATAATCGCCCCGATCTTACATGTTACAACCAGTTCAATTTCTTTCAAATTAATATAATATATTTACTGAAAAGACAAAGAAACTAGAGTAAGCTTCTCATATTTTCATATCCTTACAAGAAACGTTCTGAGATGGTTAAATTGACGTGAATTATTATTTTCTTGCGTAGAATAGCCCCTTTGACAAACTATTTGGCTGAATATCGGGCGTTGACGCGAAGGATATATAGTCTCATACCTCCCTAATTATATCCCTTGCGTCAGAACCTGGTATCCGAATGGGTACTTTGCTAGAACTCATGTCAAAAATGGGGCCAGTAGCTACAGTAGCCGTTTTGTTTCTTGACCTTTGAAAGTAAAACAGTTCTTTATTACATTAACTGCTAGATTACCAGGATTACATTTAAAGCTTACTTAAAGTTAAATGTTTACTCATTACATTGTATTTAAATTCACAATTCTTTGTCATTACCACTAAATCTTTGACCGAAAGAAGACTCTTGTTAATTCTAATACAAATAAAAATATACATTATGAAAACTACTTATACTTATAAGATTCTTTTTCGCCGAGTGTGGTAAGCTGTTGTAAATTTTAACAACAAAACACTAACATAAAAATAAAGGAACTTTCCTTAAGAATGTTAACAACTAGCCGCACCATAATATGATACCTAAATATCTACTATTACTCTTCCCTTCCGGTATCCTAAAGTATTAATATGAAAATCTAATTATTCAAATTATAACTTAAAAAAAGCTTAATTAACTAGTTTGATTAAAAAAGTGGACATTATACCTAAATTATTAAAATAGTGAAATCTTATTGTACACCATCATTCGAAATCACAATAAATTCGAAACCATTGGTCATGAATTTTAAATGGCAAAAGCAAGCAGTCTTATCCAAATATCGAAGCGCCTCCGATCAGCAGAAGACATACGGCCTGACGCATATTGGGCACCTATCGGTGGTGGCCAGGCACCTTCGTAAGCAGTCAGCGTGGAAGAAGTGAGCACACGGCGTGACGCGGGCAGACTTCATGACCCCGAGGCAAACCGCGCACACGTCTTCTAATGTCGCCAGTTCTTCTGCCGTCGCGCTTCTAAACCTGGCTATCGAACCCCGCGCCTCCTTCAACTTAAGTAGCGCCTCGCCGAGGCGATGCCTTCCGTGCACGAATACACACAGATACATGACCAGCAAGGCCAGACGCCAACGCTCGCACCACGCTAGCGCAGGAACTAGAGGAACAGCCAGTAACGTAGTCACTCCTCTCGCCCAAGCGTTCACATACAACGCTTCCATACCCTCCAACCGCTCCAACTTGAGCGCCGTCAACGTCAGCGGCCAGATCTCCAAAAACGTCCGCTCTGATAGAAGATAGTACGTTCCCGTCAATGTAATGTACAAAGCCGTAGGTCGAAAATGTTCCAATCCTTGTTCCAAGCCCAGGGTCAGGAGTACGAAGGTGATAGTAACTATAAAGGTGACCGCTTTAGTCCATTCGAGAACTATCTTCGTAGCCGACATTGCGAGATGTTTCACCCTGGAGTTGCGGGTAAGGTTTACGTATGGAGACCAGTCTTCTTTAGTGCAGATTTCGCGAACGTAGCTCACGGAATAGGTGATCACGTTGTAGAACATTAGGGAGTAGAGGCTTGTGAGTTTCCCCTGGGCGATTAACAGTTTATCGCACGCCGTGAATACCAGCAACTGGAAATAAGGAAACAATGGTCGAATATAACAGCCAGAAACCATAGGAAGCTTTAAGTTACATGATTAGCACGATAGCGTTCTTAAATTGGATTAAATTCTTTACACATTCATAATTATAGTAGTAGTAAATAAATACTTACTTGACATAGCATTGTGGAGAGATTATTCATTTGCAGGAAGAGACGTTCAGAGCGGTCGAGCGGCGCGTACGCTGCTTTGATCACTCCCATGACGCAGTTGAAAGGCGCCTGCAGTTTCCTTGCAGTATCTGCCAATGAATAATAACATTACTTAGATTTATTTAAAAGCATCTACTCAAATGGTTCTGGTACACGAAGGTACCATTAATTGTATTATTTAAAATTAATTAACACCTCTATAAAAGAATATCAGTGGTGAACAGATCCCCTAAATTTTGTCTGCTTTTTGCTGAGCGTATTCCAACTGCCTGAGATATCTATCTTAAATCAGTTTTTTAACCTCCTTTGGTACATTTTAGATTATTGATAATACCTTTCTGTCAATGCTCACTAATGTATGTTATACTAGTATTTAACTTCTTTGAATAATTTAATCTTAATTTCTATATATTATAGGGAAATAAAGTTGAATGAAAATAAATAAAAAACACTAGAAAATAAATAACGTAACGATATTGTATTGGTATCTCTGTATAGTAACAATGATTAATAATTGAGCTCTGGGGGTAGTTTGTCCTGTCACAACCGATTGTCCAGTGTCCTAAAGAAAAATCCTCATTTGCATAATTACTTCCATCTAACAAAGTATAAAAATATTGTTTTGACAAGTTTTCTATTCATTAAGTAAATGAACGAGTAAATCAGAAGATAACAAAGATGATTTATAACCAACTAGAAAAAAGGAGGTTCGCCTCAAAGTTTTGTTATGTATGTTTGTTACTTGATTTTTTCGCTAGTTGTGGAATAATTCGGATGACTCTTTTGTAATTAAATTAGACAGGATTTATCTCCAAAGTGGTCCCATACAAATTTCATGAAGTAATCTCACCTCTAAGAGTAATAAGTATAATAAATAAGGGATGAAAGTATTGAAGAAGGTTTATTCGATTTTAAAATCAATTAATAATATTTATTAATTGATTTAATAATGTTAATCGATTTAAATATCTACCCAAGAGTAATATAAAGCAACGCCGAAGTTGGAATATTCATGATCTTAATATTCCTATCAAGTATTAGCCTTTTGACAAGAAGGAATATGGGTCAGTGTCAGTTTTAAGTGTAGGTGTAGGAATTGGTATGGATTGGCTGGTAAATTAGCATCACTACTTTGAGTGATGGGAAGTCGTATCTTTTTAATGACAACAGCAATACATACTACCTTTTTAGGAATGCGAAGACCCAAGTTGCAGTGCATTGTACCTTGAGACATGAAGATGGAATGTCTCATGTGCCTTATTTAAGTTCTGTTTATTTAAACTATGCACAAAAATGATAAGAGACGATATAAAATTCTTTGCTACATCTCGCATTTCACACACCCTGTTTTTCTACCCAATGACCATGTTTTATATAAAAGAACCACCCTTAGCCAAAGGAAGCCAGTTCAGAGCAGCCTTCCACCGAGGAACCTGAAGAAACCAACATCACCTACAAAAGCTCTGGTAAGAAACATTAAATCTATTTACCTATAACCTTGGATATATATATAGCCTGCACTAAGATTCCCGGTGTCCCAGGTGGCATGGACTAACACGCAAAATCCTATAACAAACTTTACGCTCATCACATCTCACAAAGTCCGCCCAGCCGGGAGTCCAACTCGGGATCCCTCGCTTCGAAGGCCGTCAAAGCCTATCAAGTTCAATTATTCTATTTATTAATTTTAATGTTTACGCACAATAGGTATCCACTAATAGGCATTCGCCTAATTTCGACAACCGAGATCGAATTCATCGCTGAAACACAATTACAATTGGAAGACGTGACATGCAGACATGCTGTTGTCCTGTTCATAAAAGAACCAGTATGTTCGCGAATCTCACAAAAAAATTTTGCCGATTGTAAACGGGTCCAGCCTGGGCTGAGACTGAGAGTATCTGGATTGAAGTTGACGTTCCATACAACTCGGCTTTATGAAATTGAATACTTTGCCACCTAACAAGCTTATCTGCACTATCACAGACTCAAATTACGTGTTATATCGAGTATGTTATATCGAGTATGTGTATAGCCGTTTCTCTTTCTATGGATACTGCCATTTAAAATCACCATGCGCATTGCTTTGTGTAAACACGAGTAGGTATATTCCTGTGGGAGTGCGTGCACCATACTTTAGCTGACGCAAGTCTGCTGGCGAGCAGCCAGTTTCCGTCGCTCCATTCAGCTTCGTCTCGACAATGACCTGACTTTTCAACATAAATATGTTTGTTCTCAAGTATCTAAATGCCGGCTTTTATACGTTTCAAAATATTATTAGTTTTGCAAGATAACTGTATTTTACTACTTTACCTAAGTATACTTCTAGTGGAATTGGAACTGCGCTATAATATAATAAATTTACCGATCTGAACGCTTATTTTACGTTTACGAAATGGAGTTATTTTGAGAAGAAATGGGGTCATCAATAATAGTTTTATTAACAAATGTAGTTTATAATTGCGGTTGACGAAATGTTTTCCTGTAGTTTCACTAATTGCATAGGTACCAACATTATCAATATTGCTATTTCTTCTTTTTGTTACTGAGTTAATTAATCGAGAAACATCCCGTGTAGCCATCAGTCTTGTCTTTACAATTCACGACTTCAAAAACTTTGCATCAGCGTGGGTGCGACATAGGTCGGGAGATTGGCACACCCCAATGTTTATGCCAACAGTTTGTATTGCGCTCGAAAAGTCTAAATACAACACGTCTATGTCTAAATATCTCTCAGACTCTACCTAGGCCTAAGGAGTATGAACATCTGCGTTGTATTTCGCCCCGTGGTTGGCTGTTTTATTATTGGTTTTATGAGTTTTTATTTTTTTATATGCTTCTGATTCTCGTTTTATTTGATGTTTTAGCACGTATGAAATTAATCTGAATGTTTGCCTTTGTTTTTATTGCTGGATGGAAATAGTCGTTGAACTTTCCAAATTTATCTGTAGGTATAATCACGTCTACAACTCTGGTACATGTACTACAGGAATTTTCAGAGCAATTTTTTTCAATATTTTTATGATTACATTTTTATCTGTCTATCTAAATGTTTTTCGAAAGAGACACGAAAGCCATGGATTCGATTTCCGCAAGCGATATAATGTCTGCATATATTTTTTTTGGGTCTGGGTGATACCACCACGGCATGTTTAATTTTTCTAATAACAATGACACAATCTGAACTATGTCTGGAGTTTGAACATGATGAAGGTTCGTTAAGCGTTGCCATGTGAGAAGATCATACCTTGCGCTAACTTAGCCACAGCGGGGTACCATCTCGCGGGGTATCTGTAGTTGGCAGAGATGAGGACAGGTACCACCAGGCAAGTGTACGCAGCCATCAGCCAAGCTCCTCCTAGGGCCACAAACAACCCCCGTGGCGCCCAGTACGGAAGCAGAAGAACCAGGGAAAGAAGCCATACTGAAATAGGAATAATGTCTTGTGATTAAGCAGATAAAGTCGTAATACAAGTAACTGATTTAAATATGGAAAGAACCGACTGCAATGCATCTCTTATTTCTTGTCATGAAGGGGTACATACAACCTCCATTTTAAAACAGAAACATCCAAATCGTTATAGAACGGGTGAAGAAAAAAGTCTCAGGAAAGCAAAATACACAATTTGTTGTAGGAAACTTGGATGACATATTTTGTTTAGTTATTTTAAATGAACAGCCAAACTATTTAACCGATTTTGATAAAATTTAAAACATTTCAAATGATATATTTGTTATACAAAAATAATGTTTCAAATCGGTTGATAAATGGCAACTCTGAGATAAAAAAATATACAACCGAATTGATGATTTGGAAGTCGTTTAAAAACATAACTAACAATGGCAGGTAGGTATATAATAAACAAAAAAACCACTGCGTCGTGAAGTTTTGCGTTGATCTTCAGTCTAAATTACCCGTATAGAAGGCTAAATAATCGTAAATCACCAAATTCTTTATACTTAGCTGAAAACATTTTACTGATTTTGACCATTCAACTGCAATCTGAAGGTATTTCCATCAATTAGGCTCCGTTCCAGCTCGCTGTCAGTTTTTTATTATTGAAAAATAAGATAAAATAGGACATATTGAACAAATTTTAAAGATATAATTTGGCACAGATTTCGAACTAAAGCAACCTCAATAAATCATCGCGTTTTGAAAATACCTAATGAAAGTCAATGCACTTTGGACGATATAAATACTTATATTGATGGCTGCATTAATGACCTATTTACACGTGATAAGTAGGGAAGTTGGTAACCAAATTTTAAGTAAATTTATTAATTAACTCAACAGTTCAAATTATTATGTTATATAGACTCAAACAGGCCTCAGTTGGCAGTAGCTCTGCCTTCTGCGCTGAACTTCGAACTGAAACCATAGTAACTATCCAAATTTATGACTTTTTTATGACTCAAGTAGGTGAAGGTATGAGTCAAAAAATCCTTGAGCTACTTTCTTATAATTGCTTCTTGTATCGACCCAAATGCTTTGCGTTCACAACACAATTCAACCACAAACATTTGTAGCATCATAAAGGCGTGCGTAATATTGGGTTTATATATACTGCATACGTTATTTCTTAACATGTTCCAAAAATAATGCAAGAGATTATTCTTTAGGGATTTTTCATTTGCGTCAGAGAGAGTCGTAAAGCTTTCGATGGGAAAGAAATAATGACTGTGTATGAAATAATTCTTATTTTTGTATATGAGAATTTCACCCCTATCTCACTTGTCAAGAAGATTTATCGTCAAATGTGTCAGTCGCTTGTCAGTTAGGTACATATTCACTATAAAAGAAAAAAACGAAATCGGCTAAGACAGAAGTTTAATGTTTTCGATAGTTTATTCCGTAGCAATTCGTACGCTCTCAAATAGGTTACCAATAGGTTAAATTGAAATGACGTTTTTAAGTGATTGAAATGACGGAACGAGGCGCTAATAACTATAGCAAAACAATACAAAAACAACATAAAAATCGGAGTAAGGAGCACAATAATCGTAAAGGCTAAAGAAAATTGTAAAATTGACTCGGAAAGTTTAAGAAAATTGTACAATAGCAATTCGCCCTAAACAAATCTTAAGCCGCCTGAGACATGCAAACACAATGTTCCCAAAGATTACATTTTATCCATAAAGGATGATATATGATGATAAGGAGGTAAACGATCTCCGTTTACCGTTTACCAAAAACCGCTAAAGCTTTTAATTTATTTTATGATTACTAACCTACTTAGTGAAGCTACTGATACTTAGAGAAAATACTGGCATACAATGGAATAAATATAAAAATAAAATCTGAATACTTAATATGTCATTTACTAATTATTTACCTATAAACCCCCGAATACTCAAATGCCATTTAAATATTGAACTTAGCTGAAAGCCATTTATTTTTGAGAGATAGTTAAGTTCAAATTATTCTAGAACGAATTTTTATTCGTAATCACAGCGTTTTAGACAAGCTCACATTTTTGCCCACGACAAGACATGACGCCCACCATGGAAAAAAAACCTAGTATTTACTTTTTTTTGAGATCTGGTGTCCACCAATTTAACACATATTCTGGATTATCCCGTCTAACGAGATTTTGAAGGTCATTTTCCATCTTAAAGTAATAAATGTAAAATTTTGAATCTACAATTTAAAGGTTACAAATATTCATTAATGTAAGATGTTTAGATATTACAGGTTAAAAAAATAAGAGAAATAAAAACACAACAATTACATATCATGATAGTGGCTGCGAAATAAATGAAAAATTGCACCAATTTCTTTGTCATGATTCTGATAATAGATTTGAATAAGCGCATTACCGGCACCACCGGCATAAACACGTGTAATTACTACGTATTGTAAACATATGACTCAGAGATAGCAGAAAAATAAACTGTTGGAAAAACAGTCCTCCAAATCTGTCCAATAACAAGAAAATACAAGCTACTCGTATGTACTCGGCTTGTTTGTGTTTACAGAAGGCCGCAGACGAGGCCAAAATTATTATGCTTCGCTTTCTACGACGCTAATTTACTTTCAATTTTTGTAAACAAAAATATGATTATGTGCATCAATGACATATTAGGCAATAACTACGCTATTTATCTAATATATAGGATATTATAAAGGCGAAAGTTTGTATGTTGTGTGTGAATGTTTGTTACTTCTTCACGCTCAAACGATTCAACGGATTTGGATGAAATTTACCAGGATAGCTTATATCATAGGCTACTTTTGATACCGGAAAACCGCGGGGCGCAGCTAGTTTATCTAATATACTCAAAAGAGTACTGCATAATGAGAATTAAATTTGTTACGGAAAAGAAGACATAAAATTTGTGTATACAAAACTTTGTAAATTGCGACATTTAGTCGTAGCTACGAGTTCAAGTCACCAGTTAAACCCTGCTTTGGTTATAAATATCAACTAAATACATATTTGTTATCTTATCAACTCACCACTGTTAGCGATTTTGTCCTCCGACTTCATCGTCTGAATTTTCGAGAAAGAATCACTGCGTATACGTCCGCGCACTCTTGAAATCATGCCCATCTTGCGATTTCTTCAAAAAAGTTAACCAAACACAATTTTTATCACTGAAATATAGTTTATATTGAAATCGAAAAGACTTGAATATACGCGCAATGATAAATTAATCTCAATGGTCCGTTTTGAACGAAGTGTGTCACATGAATGCGTATTTCGCGGCCAAATGCTTGGGCGGGCGGCGCGAGCGCCCTTGCGTAGACGTCTATATTGAAGTCGAAAACAAATCTGGCTTTGAATATTTCGCACTTATACACAACCATTGCTGCTTTTACTTAAGAATCATAACAGTAAAGCATTCAATAATGATAATGGTTTACAATTATAAATTAAATACGTTCGTTTGAGACATCGGAGTAATCGCATCGCAATCCAATGACGACTTGTTTTTAATTTTAATTTTCAAGTCAGTGACTTTAGAACGCATACATTTTTACGTTCATCTATATACGGCACTAATAAAAAAGATTTAGTTGTCCTTTCTACACAGAGTGGGGATTCGCTTCTTTCTAATTTTACTGTTACACTATTTGCAGTATAATTTATTCTTGAACAATATTTAGTTTAGTTATAATTCCATTAATTGCATTACCATGTTTTAAAACCAAAGGCCTCATCCGAGAGGACAATCTCGTTTTATTCGTTCTAATTCATAATAATAATAAATTATTATCTTACTAAGATCAACAACGTGGCGTCCTGCATATCAGAAGCAGGATATGCAGGATGTTGGACAAATTTCAAAGCAACTTTACATCCTACCTTTAGTACCTAATCCAAAACTCAATCAACAAAATTATTAAGAATAGATATATACTTCAAGCATCGTTCATCAACATCCGGTGTTTTTATTCGAAGTTATTTCTATTTCACCTACAATAGAATACTGAGTTTCTAACGAAAGCTGATTAATAAGCCGAGGGTGTTGACTGCCGGCGACCTTCCTAACTCATGCTCATGTGTTAGTTACGAAATAATATCTCGTGATAGGACAAACGTAGTCATGAAAATAGATTTGCTACGTGTACCAAATCATGACTTTCGACACCATAAAATTACGCATCCAAGTTGAGTATCAACACATCAAGTACTACAAAATTTTACAAGATGGCGCTGTATTAATATTGCAGCATAGTTTATTTAAAAAAAGTTTTTTTTGTTAATATGTACAAATAAAATTATACAGCTAAACTTATATAGCAAAACGCAATCTAAACACAAAATTTCATCCAAATCATTAGAGCCGTTTCCGAGATACGCGAAATAAATAAATATAAATACAAGAATTGCTCACCGTTCTACCGCCGTAAGGTTCGGCAAACCCTTAATGGGTCACTTTTCACTTTAAGGGTTACAAGGTAGACTTGACCGACCTTAACCCTGCCATTGCTTTCTGTCGATTAACAGCTACACAGCTAATCAAAAAGTAAATAATTCCTTAAATCCAACCTACCAGGCGATTCGGACAGCACCTAAAAGGAAGGAAGTTATCAAATCAGTAATGAAACCGTGATATTTTTTCGTGGTGTAGTGACATCGTAGTAAGTAGGCGAGCTATGACGATAATTTCATGACGTCATAACAACCTACTCAAATAATCAATGTGAATATAGCTCGTGATTATCATCAGAAGGAAAACAACATTGATCCGTCTCGCCACAGTCACCGATGACACACTCTTATTATTAACCAATTTCCTTGAATTATTTTCTGATCCACTAAATGAGTTCAAGATTATTTCAGGAGCAAAAATGATGTTTTTGCGAACACATGAGATGGAAGCCGAAAGTGCAAGAAACTCATGGTCATATGTAACATACGACGGGGTGGGTTTTTCAAATATAGAATAATTATTATTTTTGTTATGGCCAGCAGGAAAAGTCGGAGTTGAGAATTTATGAAATACTCGTATTTATTAAAGCAAACAGGGGGCAACGGATTTTTAAATTATTGTAAAATATTTTTTTATTCGTTTTCAGTGTTTGTTTAATAGAATAACACACATTCTGTGTAAATTTCATCTTGCTACGGTTTATGGTTCAAATGATACAGGACAGGAGGATAAAGGTAGGAGAAATTTAATATAATTGTAGGCATATAGCCTTTTAATTACTCATTTTAGGAGACCACCTCCCCTGAATCACCCTGTATGCTGCTCGTACCTCCGTAGCAGCATACAGGGTGATTTCAGACCGCAAGATACCGATTCACCCGGGAGGTGCTAAAGGACCATTCTAAAGTAGCAGTAGAACTTGTGCTTATTTCATCCGGAGTAGTACTGCCACATGAGACGGAACATTCTGGAATTCGAGTGACGGGCGCAACGCGATACAACTCGGGTCTTCTGATAATTCGGTAGAGGAGGATTTGAATCTTACTTACTCGTATTTTGTTTATGGGTGGCGGTAACCACTCGTCTCATCACTTAGGTAACACAAAAAGCCTTTGGGTATATTAAACATAAAAACAAAGATAAATACGCAGCAGTCAGCAGGGAATGTAAAACTGTGAAACTGTTTCTCGACCTTTTGTGAGCATGAATGATGTCCCAAATACTTGCCAACTGGGACAAATTAAAATTACACAGACGTCTGTCTATATTTCTTTACCGGTAAAGTGCATAGCTGTAATATTTTTGCTTTATATTATATATATTTTTGGTTATAAGATAGATCACTGAAACATCTCTAGGATTAAAATGCGCGATTTTTTTAAAGTATGGTTTTAAATATTTATAGTAAGCACGACAGAGGCAATCTGTTTACGAGTTAAATATACAATTCGTAGCACTGGCAAAACTCACTAATAGTCATAGATCGCAAGAACCTAGACGTGACACGTAATGAGCTCGTTGCCTCTATTGACGACATCGGCCATATATTGCGGGTGGCTGATGAAAAATGAAAAGACACTCGCATATGCTACGCAAATCGCACGATTCGGCGATATCGCTCACAGGGGCCCTTTTTGACAAGATTGGTAAGTAGGTAGATCAGAGCCCATTCGCTTTTGAGAAACCCGCTACGAGACTTGACCTGTGTCTCCAATGGGAGCCTTATAAGGCTGATACACGCCATTGGAACTATTTTGAGATTAACGTCAGGGCGTTGGAACCAGCGCGCTGGAGCGCTGGCTCCTAGATCAACTTCTTGTTATGGTTATGTAAAACACTTCATTAGATTTCTAGTTCTATGGTTCTAAAGTTAAAACCATTTGTTTTGGTCTGTACACGCTAATATCACTCACAGGCCGTTTTAATTTTTTGTGATTTTTCTGGCTTTTCGATGTGATAGCAGTAATGTATAAAGAGAATTATGTGAATTGAATTAATCCATTCATTTCGTAGCGCCGCTACGCATGTCGGACACAAAGGGTGAATGTTAAAAACTGTAAAATGTTTAATATCTCTCAAATATTCATAATGGGTAGCTTAGTAATAATGATTGTTGGCTTTGAAATGAAAGGAGTGAATAAGTAGCCAAATATGTATGATTATTTTGATTTTGAGCCATGTTGGTTTTCTTCACGGTTTACAGTATTAACAGTATTGGAAACTGTCATTTTTTCAAGCTCGCAGAATTACCATCGCATAATACTAAGTTGTATTTCGTCGCAATAGCTCCTTACTTGACTAAGTTGTACTTTACTGGCTCGTGCGGTAAGCGATCTAGTTATTGACTCCGGCCGTATAATTTTCAGGACTCCTCCCAAAAATGCGTTCTCTGGTGTTTATGTTGCTGATTGTCTGCGACGCTTCCCTCGGCCACTACAGAGGATACGACTCCCGTAACCTCGTCGAAAGGGAGGAGCTACAGACAGAAGGGTAATAAAATGCTAATAATGACAGCCAGCGCCGGCCCGAAGTTAATTTTAGAATGACGCGAGATCCAATTATGGCGCCTCTCCTGTTTGCTAATAATATTATATTCATATACCAATTGTGAGTGCAAAGTAAGGATTTGGCGCCTGGAGCGACTGCTCCGTTCGCCGTATGGGCGGGCCGCCCCTGATGACAGCCTGCACACTATGACTAGACACAAGTATGCCTACATGCGATATAATCCCTCCCCGAATCTGTAACGACCACACAGTAATCCAATTCTCGTTATTACTGTATAATAAAAACAAGCTGAAGTTTTCTGTAAATGAGAAAGAGCACGTAAGACTAATAAAATTATCTACGTTTTCCAAGAAATTCGGTCAAATAGCACGATGCGTGGATCGAGAACCATCAAACGATTCTGTATATTCTATGAGGCACTTTGGCTCTACTTTGCAGTTTCAAAATAACTGTATGGATTCTTAAGAATCTTTTATGTAAGATTTCATGTACTCTGTTGTATGAAAACTGCTTATGCATTAGCGTAATATATGTAGTTGTAGGATTGATCGGCTAAAATATATCTCTAAATTCTTACAGAATTATCGTGGAGTGTCCAGTTTGTCCCGATACCGGTGATTGGATGCCCAGCAACGAAGTGTGCTCGATAGTCAAGGGCAGCAAGACTTACAAGAAATGTGAACGAGGCACCTACATAAACACTGTCTGTGGAAATCGCCTCGATTGTTTCAGGGTAGGTATCACTTAGTTACAGGACTGACACTATCGCCATCTGAGATTCATATTCTGAGAGCCAACAAGGTGCAAGCTTTAAAAAATGTAGAGGTTCTGAATTCAGCTGTATGAGAGATTCCTTTTTCATTTTTTGAATGGATATTCAAAAGGATTTTTCCAAATCTGTTGACAAATACCGTCATTTATAAACAGATTTCGAAAAGTCTGAAAAAGTTCCGTGGTAACGAACATAAACAAAAAAGGCAACCCAATTGATAACATCATTTGCAGGTCTGCTGAAAAAAATATGATCTCTAAAAGACAATTTCCTCTACCCAGGGTCCCGGCGAGCAGTGCACAGAGAAGCGAGAGTTCGATACGTTCGGGCAGCGATGCGCCCCCGGGTACTACTGCAACAAGCACACCGGAGAATGCCAGGGCTGGGACTATGTGGTAGACAGCAAGGTGCAGTACATCCTAAACCCCACGCCCTACTCTTTCGGCGGCAGGTTCAAAGGACTCGGGGAGAACGCCTTTATTCGAAACTGAACGATGTGTGGTACGAATCATTGACGACCGATCTTGAACAGTATTTTTTTAACTTTCTTTAAGAAATCGACGGAAGCTTTGTTATTTTCAAGTGAAAAACTATTTAAATAGCTTCATGAGCGGAAGCTTCAAAGGACTGGGAGACAATGCTATTTGTTCGAAGTTTTGCATTCACCCATTTATACTAAATCTAAGCGCAAGCACAGATAAAAGATAACATATTTACATATATAACTTATGTACCTGTGCTTACGAAACAAAAGTACTAAATAATTGGTTCTCATAGTACAAGCTCTGCTTAGATGGCGCTGTGTGAAATGTAAAAGAAAATGTATGCATTTATTTTAATTCTAGTCAGTATTATTATATTGGTCGCATTTAATAGTGAGTGATCTCAAGATGAAGTAAGAATAATTTGTATTTCTTCATGTAAGACGAAAAAACATACGATCTCAATAATAAGATACAAACAACTTTAGAATAAAATTCTATGATTAAATAATGTCTTCTTATTCCATCCGTTACTACAGGTCCAAAATTAAAAATAAGACTAAACAGTATAAAACAAAGTCAATCCCGCTGTTTGTACGATAAATAGTGATTCAAGTGGAAGGTTTATATGTAGTACTAGCAACTCACCCCGGCTTCGCGCGGGTAGTTTCTGATACGACACTGATGCTCTACTAACCGTGCGAAGCCGAGGTGGGTAATTAATAGTATCCTATGTTACTCCTTTATAACATCAGCTATCTGACATTACAAACAAGCACTTCAATTTTATTTATTTGTATAGAGCGTTCAAAGGTAAATAGTAGGAAAACAAATATTTTGCAAAATTTGGTGTTTAATTAGACTTTAACAAACTATACTACGTATAAAAATGTTTGATTAAAATTATCTTAGGTTATATAATAGTGTATAACATTATAAAAAAGTTTTAAAGTATTATCACATAGGTAGTTGAAAACAGTTAAACAGACTTTGGAATTGCAGAAAACAATATGAAGTTGGGGAGAAATAGGTTTTAGTAGATACGTAATAAAAAAGTTACGAATACACTGATTATCATTAATTGTAGGGCTGCGTTGAAAAAGAATGGTACAGCATTTCTCTGAAACTAGGATTATAGATACGGTTCATTATTTTTGGGTATATATTTATGAAATACTATTTATATGTGGGTTATTATTAAAATCTAAAAAGCAATTTTTATCGTATATCCTGTATTTTATCGGAATATACGATTTTTTTTAACCTTGTGAACTTACATTTTATTTTATTCAAAATTCCGGATAACGGACACATACAACAATTTGTTTAAAGTTTTATTAGGTATAACTAATAATTAGGTATACTAACTTTAGTAGGTATATATCTATTTTTTGGTTCCTAAATTAATGCCATAATGATATCAATATTAGGCTGCAGCAGATTTTTATCAAATCATTGATTATCTCACTACCAATTTCGATTTTTTCCCGCAACGGCTAAACATAAATCTAAGAGAAAATCACAATTCTCCAAATACCGTTGGCTTATACCTATTTGTCAAAAATATCAAATACTTAAAACATGGCACCATGTTGTAACTTATAAACATACGTTTAAACACGCACAAAAAGCGACATACTCTAAAGGCGGCTTCATAAGTCTTTAGAAATAGCATTCTAGAAGTTAAAAACAATATGATTGATGATGAGATGACTTAATTAATTGATCAAACAAATATAGTTTAATTCTATAAGGTATCTCATATTAGGAGTGCAAATTAGCGTGCCATCACATTGATCAGCGTGGTATCATATAATTATTATATATGCGATCATATAATTTGACAGCCGTTATCTATGTGTACGATGAGACTTCGGTTTAATGAATTTCTTTCCCTTAAAATATCATGTCACAGGAGACTTAATCTACTACAAGCTCAAGAAGTGAACAAAAGGCACAATTACTAAGTCATAACGCAAAAGTAAAATTTTGGTATAAAAATGACATTCAAAATGGGTAATCACCGCGATGTAGTATCTTTGTATGTACAATTCTAAAACCTATGTTGGTCCATCTAGGTTTAAAATTTTGTTGCAGTCAAAAAATTTTCTGCAATATTTATCTGGAAAATTCTCTTCAAACAGAGTTTTGAGTCGAGCAGCAAGCCTCGTGTAGGACTCAGTCGCCTAAGTATTGTAATATAGAACAATCTTTGTAAGGCGTTTACACCCACAAGTCTAGATGAGGCTGTACAAAATTACCATCGAATTACTTTTTCTTAATTTTCTCAGCCTTCCTTTCCTTCAGAGCTTGGGTCAGCCCGCACTTGTCGAACCTAACGCGTGCTATCTCGTTGAGCAAAGTGGAGGTGCGATCCAATTGCTGGTTCTCCAGTCCGTAGTAGCAGTTCAACTCTTTGCAGTTGTCCATATACGCACGCCATTTGCAGTCGCGTGTCAGGCAAGCCGGGTTGCCTACGATCACCACCTTGGCTTTGGCTCTGGTTATTGTCACGTTGAATCTCTGTAACAACAGATGAGATTTTATAAAGGAACGCTGTCACCCTTTTGTCTACACTAGAATTCTGAGATAGACAAGGATGCAAATTCACACAACACAAACACAAAGATCGGAGGACACATGCACTTGTGATTTTCAGTTGAATCAGCTCCATCTAGCGCACATAAGAACACGTAGTAACAAAGTAAAATTTTTATTTATTTATTTATTTATATATAGTTACATCAACAAAGCGAACACTAACACAATGCTTAAAAACGAATATACACACAATTAATAGATGCCAAGTGTCACCTCACTTACAGATGTAAAATAATCTAAAAGAGATGGCGCTGCAATACTGTTTATCCTATACCCGCCGCAGGCTCCGTGGCTTAGTTGGTTGTAACCCTGTCATTGAAGCAAGGGGGTTGATGCCCAACTGACACAAATTTTGTGCTATGTTATAAGCATGTTTGTGTTCGCATCTTGGATTTTAGTATTGCTTGGCCCTGCCACCTGCGACATGTGTATGTGTTCGTTCTTCGTTCGCGTGGAATATAACTTTTTTTTGAGCGGATCCCTAATTGTTCCTAATTGTCCTAATTTACTCCTTATAACATCACCTGTCTGTCAGGAAGACAGACAGACCTGTCTGTCTGTCTTCCTGTCAGAATTGGTTCAGCCGTTTCGAAAACTTACATCCCCTTTCAGCGTGATGCGCGGCTAAAACTGTGGTTGTGATGTCTGTAATTTCTGAACTAAGAAAACGATGACCTTGAAATATTTAACTAGTATCTTTAAAGTTCCTCCTTTCTAACAAAAAAGAATAAATTATATCTGATAACGCGTTAATGAATTACAACTAAGAATACATTTTGATTTTCATCCCCTCTTCTACGGGACTCGTGCTAAATTTCGGAATAAAAAGTGTCCTGATAGGGTAAATAAAAGTAAAACAGTGTTTGAATATGTTTTTTCCTTGTGCATTGGCGTCATATGAATTAGCCATCCTTTGTGGCTGTTCCAAACCCATCGTCACCCAAATAAATAGTCGTCCTCGACGTCCAAGAGGTACAGTCGCGAGTGAAATTTTCAAACATGAACACGTTTATTCTCCTGGGCGTGCTTGTCACTGTTCTTCAAGCGCTACCAGCTGAACTACCTTCAATGGACGTCAAGTCAAAGCAAGATCACGACGGAAGTATCGCGGACATTGACGATGAAAACAATGACATAAGTAGATCAGGACATCCCGTGTCAAAAAGAATGTACTTTATTGATAATTCCAACTGTCCTGCCGGTATGGTATGGATAGAATACCTAGGCACTTGCATAGATTGCTCAGAGTAAGTTTGTTTTAAGCTTTTTTATTATTTAACTCGCTTTGTTTGTGTATTTCCATGTTTAATAAAGACAAATAGTACAAGTTAACTTAGAACAACTTAACGGTTTACATTCCAATAACTTAATTTACTTACATTGTTACCTAACCTTAACTACATTGTCTGGTACTATTGAGCTGGTTTGATAATGGAGTTGGTATTTTGTGTGAATACTAGCGACCCGCCCCGGCTTGACACGGTTGCAACGCGCCCGCCGAACGCTGCCAATCGGGACGAAATGTACGGCCCGCCAGCTGCTGTGCTGAGTGCCCACCTGGTGGTAAGTGGCGACCCCCGCCCATGACAACAGTAATGTGACTCAGTATGAGATTTGGATCATACGCTGAGTCGCATTCATCCTGCTGAGTCCATCAACCGAGACGGGGATGATACGTCTCATATGCATGTGATTTCACCGGCACCCACACCCTTCCACCAGAACACAGTAATGCGAGCACCACTGCTTGACGGCAAATTCCAGGTGTGGTGGCAGTACCTCACCGGACGAACTTGGTAAGTACTTCTGCTACTTTTGGTTGCTCCACCACGCAGGGGGTACGTGTAGGGAATCAAAGGGTACACCTACGGACGCGAGCAACTGGACGCCCCAATACACAGGAAATCAACAGATGTGGTGAAATGCCGGCAAGTTTGAGCTCATTTGATTTGTTTTTGACTTTTTCAGAGTATAAGCTCCTATGTCTGTATCTGTATATAAGAATATTCATATACAACTTTTTTTTTCCAGATTAGATGATTTTTGTGATGATAACACCATAGAATAGCCTGCGTGTCCCGCTGCGTGTCAAAGACCTCCCCCATATTTCTCATATAAAAGTTATTTCTATAAGTTTAGACCTAATTAAAACTATTTACGGATAAACGTAACAAAATGCTCGAATTGAAAATTCCTGATAGTGATTATAGTTTGAATATATATGTACTTAGAATAGCTCAAGGCCAGAAAACAAAATTATGTAATGTTGCATATTTAATTGTAACACTAGCCTTTAGCGATACATTATACTATCTTGTATATTTATACATTGTGGTGGGATGAACTATGAGAGTAAACAAAATAATAGAAAGCCATCTTTCTTTGCCTGGAAGAGATCGCTTTTAGCGATAAGGCCGTCCATAATGCCACCTATCTGTTTTCTTTATCTTTGTATGATTACTTTGATGTTATGATGTACAATTAAGTAATATTGTATTCTTTTATTCTGTCAGTTTCTTTTAAAAAATAATAAATCAGCAATAAATATTTTTAGTCATTTCCGGAGTTGCGTTTGAATACATGCTACCTGAGAGCGTGGTGGCCCAGGGGCACAGATGCCAACTTTCAATCTGAAGGTCGCTCAAACTTACAAATGAAGCAATGATATTTTCACTTGAAAAAAATTATGTATGCGATACCACTTTCTCGAAACGGCGAAGGAAAATATCGTGAGAAAACCGACATATTTTAGAACCAAATATTCGAAAATATGAGTGATTAACGTAAAAAAAAAAAACAAAAGAAAACATTTTGTTTATTTCCGCCAATAAAGTAATATAATTTTCATTGACCAATATTGCTTATGGGGCTAGATGGCGCTGTGTAAAATGTACATGAGTAATTATTTAAATTAATCAATACATTACCTTATCGTCAACTAAGAAGCCGAGCGCATACTTGACGTCGTACTCCAGCAGACGGCAGTTGGCGCGGACAGTGGAGACCAGGATCACTCGCTTCTCTTTGCCCTGGAACGCCTCCACGGTACCGACGTCTATTTTGTCATAGTTCTGCGATACGAGCCACGCTTTCATTTTGTACACCTATAAACAACATTAAAAAAACATTGTACATACAATCGTCTAAGTACTGTGTTACAGACGGTCAGAATTTACTTATATTTGGTCTTATATAGGTAGTATGCACATCTTTTGGGTGTGATTCCCACTCAGAACAGGAATTTCTGTCACGAACATAGATATTTGTCCTGTTACTGGGTGATTTGGGTATATTTAAAATGTATATATTTAGAATAAAAAATTGCTGTATACTACTACAACTATTTATCTAGTTCCCATAGTACATAGTAGAACTTGTATCACGTTCGTCCGGAGAAGTGCTGCCACTACTCTTGGTAATCTGCAGCCAAGCAGTGGTGCACTCGCATTACTTCGTCCGGCTGTGGATGACGGTGAAATTACAGGCGCTTGAAACGTTACATCCTCGTCTCAGAGTAACGGCCGCAACGCGATGGGTCTTCTCATAGGTACTTGTATAGTGGAGAATTACAATTGTTTATGGACGGAGGTAACCATTTAATATCAGGTGGGCCGTCAGATCGAACTGCCACTTCCATGAAATATAAGAAATTAAAGAGCCAGTTTAAAATCCATGGCGCCACCAGCGCCATAGTCGCTTACCATCAGGTGACATTTATGTAAGAATTCTACGTTTCTGAAACTCTGTGTCAAACGGACAGACACGGCAGTGATCTTAAAATGTTTCCGATTTCCATTTCAGGTATTTTATTCCATTTCCTTACAAAAATAATTGTAGGATTAAACTCACCTGTCTTATGTAGGGCGCTATGATGCCGATATCTTCGTGCTGCACATTGTGGACATCGTTCAACGCTTTGACGTAGCGCTTTAGCATTTCTAGTTCCTTTTCGTTGAAATAACTGTATACGAACAAAAGATTTTGTGTTATATTTTCACAGACAATATTGTTTGGCTCATAAATGCATATCTATAATGGCTATAGAGCAGTGTTTTTCAATCTCTATGAATACGCGACCCCTTTACAGGTAGAAAAATTCTGGCGACCCCCTTGGACCATAGACAAACAAAGTTGGTAACTGGAGAAGTTTATGATTTTCTACCATTATGTAAAGACCTACACTCTGCAAGAAGCTGCGAGGACACAAAAATATCCAGATCTGGCTGAAATTATGTTTTTATTGTAGTGTTTTGGCTTTTATCCTTTTGCCAGCGACCCCCTAAGGGTCGCGACCCACAGATTAAAAAAACACTGCTATAGAGCATCAGCAATTTAGTTAGTTTCACTACACCGATAAATTATGTATTCACCTCGGTGCGTTTCCCATCTTCTGTTCTCTGGAATGTAGCGCATGGAAAACAACGGCGCGATCTCCGCCCGGGAGGCCCAGAATACTCGTCTTGCTCAAGGGGTCGGGGGGAGCCAGTGCCTTATAAAATTATAAATACAGTATGAGTGTCGAAAAAACAACTTCATAATACATGCTGAATGACCTTGATCACTAATGATATTTTTACTAATTATTCACAGAATATATTTCTGTGCAAAATTTCTATTGGATACGTATTATGGGGAATTTTCAATAAATAATATGTAAAAAATTACGGATTTATGTATCTTAAGAAGACAACATACAAGCAAGGTGCAATTTTATGGCGGTGTCGGTATTGGAAATCGAAATGTAAGGGACCTTTGACAAGAAAAGAGGTACTTTTTTATATTTTTCCCCTTTTTATATTAATTATATTATATCAAAAGTACATCACTTACGTATTACAATATATACCCCATTATAATTATGTTCCCTAACGTTCTTTTAGGATGAAGCGTCATTCACATAAAGAAGTTTGCGAACATGACCATGCATTCAATGAAACATATTTTAAAAGGAACGCAATTTTTATAACGTCCCGCTTTCTTTGCGGCCCATTGAAGATACAGAGGACCGTTTAACGTGGATAACGTGAGATAACGCACACATAGAAAGACTGCACCGGTGCATGTCTGTGTACTGTAAGTCTTTGTTCAGTTGAGTCTTGATTCAAGTCGACACATAAGACAGTTGAACTGAGATCCTCGTTCGATCTGTGTTAAGTGCGTCGTATTCTCGCTGGCTTTTTGTACAGTTAGTTTGTGAGCAGACTTACAATCAACTCGTTATCATAGAACAGTTCATTCGGTATCTTCAATATGTCGGGATCCGAGCGGAAGTTCTTAACGAGCATGGTGATGTAGTTTGGATCGTTCTCGTATAGATCGTCGTATGTGAAGCGCAGGCGCTCCAGTAGCGACCTTCCTGGAATAAAGATGTTTCTGTCACTCGACTGCGCAATTTTTTTCAGAAGATTTAACCGGGAGAGCTTTGAGGTTTTCGCGCAAGAACAACAAGGAGTAAACATAAGGAGCTTTCGACTTAGATTGAGGACCTATTGAAGCGATGGTATCTCAAATAGGGAATGCAAGCCCGATCTCGCGGGATCTCGATCTCGCATCATTATTCAAGATCAAACTCGAGATTGACGGGTTTGGGTGGCAGTAGTCAGCCACTCTACACATGTCACTTTCACTAGACTTTTTCCGTATTTGACTGAGTTCTTTTATTGTTTATGTTGGTTTCCAAAAAATACGGGTAATTAATTAAAGATTGAATTAAGGAATAAAGTTTTTTCTTTCCATTTATATCTTAATTAATTTCATAATCACAACCAAGTTTTTATCGCTTTTTACTTAGTTTTAGCTTTTTATCACCAGCGATCATCAGATTGAAAGTCGGCGTCTGCGCCCCTGGGCACCTGGTCCTTGAATATACTTACCCAGTCCCCTGCTAGACGCCTCTTTGGAGATGCACACTGGGCCCATCTGTTTGGGGTCCCCGGCGAGCACTAGCTGCCCAGTGGGGGCCAGCAGCCCGGTGATCGGTACCAGCGTGTGGGGCTCCGAGGCTTGGGCCGCCTCGTCGATGAATAGGTGGCTCATTTGAAGTTTGTGCATGAATTGGCTGCGTGATCTGCAAATGAAAACAAGTGACGTCAAAACAATCAGATTTAAATTGTGAACCTGTTATATTATGGACAAGTATATTTGGGGGGTCCAGTTGCTCGCGTCTGTAGGTGTGTACCCTTTGATTTCCTACACGTACCTCCTGGGTGGTGCTAAAGGAGCAAGCAAAAGTTGCAGCAGAAATTGTGCCAAGTTCGTCCGGAGACATACTGCCACCACATCTGGAATCTGCCGCCAAGCAGTTTCAACAAGCACCACCTGATGCCAAGTAGCTACCTCCGCTCATAATTTCTACTGTTATTTTTAGTTGTTCCTTTAGCAACACCCAGGGGGTACGTGTAGGGAATCTCGGGGTATTCACCTACGGACGCGAGCGACTGGACCCCCCTCAAACGAATATAGGTACGAACAACTTACGATGCGTATTTAGCGGCATGCAACAGAGTTGTGACAACAATTCTGAATGAAGACACGTATGCGTTGTTCAGTGCGGCGAAGTTGTCGTAGCTGGTTCCGTTCGATATTTTTGCAAGAGCCGCTGGCATCACAGTCCTGGAAATAAGGTTTATACAAGACTGTTATCGTTTTAGATGATTATACGTTTCGCCGTTTCCCTATTTCGCAGGTGGCATCATAAACACATGCCTAGGCCGGGAATCGAACACGAGACACGACGATTTGATGGTAGGGTTACCAATGAAGGTACGGAGCCGCCAGAACAAAGAAATTGTAGGCATATCAACCCTATTCGATAAAACTTTAATTGACATACGAGGAATATTCTATTGCACCATCTTAATCTTGAGTTAGTCATATTGTAGTTCGTTTTAAAATACAATCCAAAGAATAGCTGCTCTTTGAATTGCTTTAACTTTAACCATAAGGATTCCCAATCCGGTAACTACCGGGTCCCAATCCTTATGCATCCTTATCCTTAGTTGCACATTAAACATAACAATAGACAACTGTCTATTGTTATGTTTAATGTGCAACTAAGGTTTAAGTTTTTTAGTGAAGCAATGATAATAATAATAAACTCCCGAAGTCTTAACACCAGACGGCTAACAGCTGAAATGCACTTGGCTTAGGCCCGTGCACTTCAGAACCCCCAGTTTAGCAAATAAACTGAGCAGAACAATTTCCAAAATAATCAAAATAATATTATAATAGTTTATTTAGTCATTTAAAAAAGTACCAATACTCTTTGTATTTGTACTTTTTCAAGGCAATATTAGTAAGGGCAAAAAATCTTACCACTCTCTAGACTGAGAGTTGGCGCGCAGAATGAAATTGTTGATGTTCAACATTCTGTTGTACTTTAGAAGCATTAAAGCGATGTGGTCAGCCGCCATGTTAGAGTCAGTGCACACCAACACCCGGTTTCGTGGGTTACGGACAACAAGCTGTGGAAAACAAACAAATGTTCATTACCAAACCAAGTAAGCTTTTAAATATTGTTTCCATAACAATAACACGGCTCCGTGGCTTAGTTGGTAGTAGCCTTGCCTTCGAAGCGAGGGGCCCCGGGTTCGATTCCCGACCAGGGCACACTTTGTGTGGTGATCACGAAGTTTGTTCTCGGGTCTTGGGTGTTTGTCTTGTGTTTGGTATGGACATTGTTAAACACGAAAAAAAACGAAACCATTATCAATACAATAAAGGATGCTTGTTACTCAATCACGCCAGAACGGCTCAACGGATCTGGATGAAATAGATAGATTATAGTCTGGAATGTATATATGTTACTTTTTATCCCCGAAAAATGTAACAGTTCCCATAGGATGGCCTACCGCTGGTAACACCGCGAGGTCCCGATGTTTCATTTCATGTCAGTATTTAGATCGGTCGCGGGTCGTTTTTATTTTAGCTTTTGGTCACTAATGTGTCCATTATCTAGAATCTCATTTGTATCCAGCTTGGACATAATTAAATACTTACGATTATCTTAGCTATTACGTATTTGTTTGCGTCTGATAGTAAGGCGTAATAATATTTGTCTGGCTAGTCACAATTGTCAATTAATCAAGGCAATAAACAAATTAATTTGCGTTCACAAAACACAAATTATTCTCAAATTTGTGATTGTTTTATTGACATTAGTGCATGTACAAATAAACCAAATAATTAAAAAAATACTTCGACAATATCAGACTATTTCTGCTACTGGGATAGAATAAATCATTCTGAATTCGGGTGATAATCACATCCTTATTTAACATACATTTTGAATACTGGCCAGAAATATTTGATTTTAAATAAGGAACCTTCACGCCATCTTTTAATTAAAAAAAATATTATTTTGTTCCATTTGAAACAATAGATGTAAAAGGAAGATTGAGTAGCGGTGCGTTTAAGCCAATCAAGATTTTTGGAAGTAATCCAAATCCAATCCAATAATATATGAGTAGTATTACATTACTATATGAACCGTAAAAATGAGTGAATGATTCGATAGAGGCGTAGGTATATAGGAGTGAGGAACCGAAAGACATACTGCGCCGATCCCAAATAAATTGTGAAATGGACTAGCGGATGACTTATCTACTTTATATACATAATCTTGACTAAATTAATAAATTCAATTATATCCTTCAATTATATGCACAACAAATTCTTATTTCATTTTCAATCCATATTTAAAAGCCCGCTTTAATTGCAACACCTCTGTGACATGCTAACGAATATGTTAACTTGTGTGTGTAAAATATGACGTGTCCAAATGAAACGATACACGAGATCTAAAGGAATAGACGAGTTTGAGTTATAGTTTCTGGGTAGCAGTAATTGTGGCAGTAGGTACTGATGTTATAAACTGGATAATGCACAAAAATACTGAATAAGGAGGATGCACTTAAAGTACTAATACATTGCTTACTTGAATGATAGCTTCCACAATGGTCATGGTCTTGCCTGTACCGGGAGGTCCAAACACGATGTACGGAGCTTTTCCCGATGTACCCGCTACTATATGCTCGACAGCCGACCTCTGTTCCCTATTGTCCTTTATGATGGCGTTGTAAAATCTGTGAGCAATAAACGCGCAATGTACGAATATCCATGTTGCCGCGTCAGGCGAAGAAACTTCTAGAGACCCTTCACGTGTCCCCAAATAAATCTAAAAACAAACCGGGCCGTCGCAACAAAAATCTGGGCCGGGAATCGACCCCGAGACCACTCACTTCGCAGACAGGGCTACTACGAACAAGTCACTGAGCAGTCGAATTCTAATTTTTTTAGCTTGGCCCAAATTGTTCCGTAATACATGCATGCACTGCGTTACTGTTCCGATGGAAGGCCAGTGAAACAATATGAATCCGAACGGCCTTACGATGCGACTTGTGTTTCTTCTTACTCCTGATGACCCGAGTCGTATTGCTATTAGATTAACATATAGGCTTCTTTTAATCCCGGAAAAGTGCAGTCTAAGTGACTGATATATGCGTCTTCAGAGTGATGATTGGTACAACAACGTACTAACTTGTTTATAGTCTTGACGTGCACGACGCCGCGCCTTGGCTCGGGGAACAGCCTCGACACCTGCTTGGATGAGAACACCCACGACACTGCCTCGTGGGACCGCTCCATCGGCACGCGGGACATTATGAACCGCACGTCGAACTGAGCCTCCGGAGTGAAATGCTGGTTGAAACTGAAAGCAGTACCCTTATTTACTACTTCGAGGGATCCAGTTGCTAGCGTCCGTAGGCGGATACCCTCAGAACACACGTGCCCCACGTACTTAAACGGTGAAAACAACGAAGCGGCATGTCTTAGAACGAAATATTCGAAGACGTGAATTTTACCAGTCCGGTAGGCCGGTGTCTCTGCAGTGGGAACAGTACCTCCTGAGTGGTGCTAAAGAAGCAACAAAAGTAACAGTAGATCTTAAAGTTCGCCCGGAAAACTAACACACCTGGTAATCTGTCGGCAAGCAGTGGTAAAAATTGCGTATTCAACCTAGCATAAATAATTATTTAAGAAAAGCTAAGTATATGTTTATAAATGTTAAGGTGGGAGATGAACAGAAAATAAATTGAATGTATGCGTATATATTCTATAGATACAAGAAAAGCTAGAACTCACTCTGGGTCCATCTCAGACAGATGGACGTAGCTGTCGTCTATGTTCTTGATCACACACTCAAAGATGATCTTCGGGTTCATTTTAGGCTGCAGGAAAACTCTATCACCTAAAAAATACAAGTAAAGCGATATGCAGATGAAACCCTGACAAGTTAATTAAAATTATTTACAACCCGAGCAATCAATTCCTATAACATTACTTTTTACTTTTTAGCTGGTTTTCAGTATTAATGTTTAACCAGGAAAAGGAATAGACTATGTGCAGTCAAGTAACTCATCAGTCTGCACTAAGATTCCGTCAATGACAGGATGCTGACCCGAGAATGTATTTCATGGATATTACACAAACATTTGACCCGGCTCTGGACGAACCTTCGAGCGCTGGGTTATTACTAACTTAGATACGGATCCATTATAAGAGTTCTTCCTTACCACGCAACAAAGATGGTCGCTTTTCAGCCAGGCCAGGCACTTCCAATAAATAAAGCTTATCCTTATATTCCAAGTTCACAGCCGTCATATTGTATTTCTGTAATTAAATAATTGTATTTTAATTTATATATTAAACTAAATGTATTTCATATAAATTTAATAAAACTGAATATTATCAAAAAAAAAAACGAGCAAATTACCCTCAAATTGATTTTGACAATGATTTCTTCCCACCAGAGTAAATGGTGAAAATATAGCATGTAGTTATCTTTGGTTATTCCCACATCAAAAATTGCACTAAAACAAAACAAAAAAAAGTAACAAAATATTCTTACATGAAATAATTTAATTAAATCATGTTTTGCCCTGACCTACGATCAAACCTGGGACAGCCCACTTTGCAGAAGTTAGCCGATTCCTTGATTAGATGTCGTCGTGTATTTATAACAGCAAACTTAATAACTAATCATTAATTTTCACTTACCGGGTAGCTATTAGGACTTTCCTTAACTTATCTACAAGCTCTGGGGGCTTTATTCCCTCAAGAGCCTTTTCCTCAAGCCCTCGAGGTAAAAGAATTTTTAGTAGAGGTGGTATTCTGTACTTTTGTGGAAGGCTGTAATAAAAAAAATATTTGAATAATTCAATTTTATATATTAGTATAGATGTATGTATAAAACCCCAAATTCTGAGTATTTTTACTTATGATTTGATCCAGATTACATATATATTTTATATTTATAAAACCCCAAAATCTGAGTATTTTTAGTTATAATTTCATCCAGATTACATACATATTTTACTTGCTAGACAAGTTTTAGCTTTGTTTCTTTTTCAAACTTATTTCTGCTTGAACATAAATCGGCGCCAAACTTTAAACAGCAACCAGCAATGAGAGTACATACTTTATTACAAAGTATTCGGGAATTTAATAATTGAGATTTATAATAATACAAAATTGACTTTCGTTGAATATTAAGATACGTACGCCTCATTCAGTGACGGAACCACACGCTCCGCGCGAGTTAATTCTTCTTTGGCGTATGGGTTCTTAGGGAACGGATTAGGAGCTGGATTCTCTTCCACCATTACAACCTAAAATTATTTTAAAAAAATCAATAAGTTACATAAGATTTCACTGTTTTTAAGCACCAACGCAAAAAGGGTGTATTTAGTTTAACGTGTGCATCTGAGTATTTAGTATCGTAGCTACGATGCTAGATATTCAGATGCAGCTGCAGATTGGGATTGGGACTCAGATGCAGATTGGGAGCTCCCAAACGAATGGGCAGATTTTGAAGCAGTTTTTTTTTGTTAATGTTCGTGATCGAGATGGTAATTAGTTATAATTTATGAAGGTATTTTCAAGCGTTTGAAGTTCGCCATTACACCAAGTCAGGGTTATTTACATTTCATCATGGCTCATTGGAACTCGCCATGTCATGTTTTCATCCAAAATAAAAACATCATATTAACTTACCATTTCTCTAATAATGATGATGTTTCTTTTGATGCTAGTCCTATGGAATGTAAACATTATGGGCATTTCATACTGCCCAACATCTGAGCCAGTGAACCTCACAGATATATCTTCTTTAATTGATGATTCTGAAATACCAAACATACAATTTAAATAATAATCGCAAGTGGGCATCAATCCCGAAATAAAAAACATCCATTAAAACCATGCATTCATATAAAATATATATTATATACATATATGTACACCGAGCTGTGTTACCCGCGGTTTTCCGGGATCAAAAGTAGCCTATATGTTAATCCAGAATATAAGTTATCCTGGTACCAAATTGCATTCAAATCCGTGAAGCCGTTTGAGCGTGAAGGAGTAACAAACACACCCAGACGCAGACACACATAAATACCAACTTTCGCCTTTATAATATAAGTGTGAAATAGGGCATAATTAGAAAGAATGTTAATTAATTTATTGTTATACAATACTTCTTTCTTGAAACTGACTTACTTCAAGCATTCACAGGAAGGCGCGACCTAAATATTAATAAATCACGCAAAGGCCAAAAATAAGAAGAAGAATATAAACTTACTTTTATCCCAAATATGAGGCTGTTCCCCAAAAACGTAAGGATGGTCGCTCATCACAAACTGGGGCTGCGGGTGGGCGAGCTGAATGCCCACAATCAATAGATCCTCTTTCCTTGATTCGTTGCGAACGTCGAAAACAAAATTTACTTTTTGTTTTGGTTTTACCTGAAAAAAATATTTTTATCAACCACCGGAATTTCTATAAAACCAGAGCCTTAGTGATGGTGTTGACGTTAAATCTAAAAGTAGCTGGTTTAAAACTAGACATGCACTAAAGAGCTTATTGCTGAAATTTTAATTAGTTATCAAAACAGCTTAATTATATTAAGAATGTACTTTTATTGAAATTAGATCAAATGTAAGGTTTTATAGAAACACATAATTTCAATTATAGCACATAACATGCGCTTAGATATATGTGTACAATAACAATACTATAATTTTAATTATTTATGCCCATAGTTTAGAACGGAAGGTAAACAAACATTTAAGAGTTATAATGACACCGGCAGAGTAGATTAGGTAGGTAGAGTAGTGTTCTCTAATAAGGCTATGTAACCTGGTAAAAAGCTACACCACGTAACATATAAAAAAATCATTATATCCTCATAAAAAAAATGGGTCAAAGCGGAAATATACTGTTGGGTCAAAGAACCTTTCCCGGTACGGAATAGCTCTTTGAACACATTCAAAGAAATAACAACCCTATCGCAGCGAGCTTGCAGAACGTTGCTTACATGGTGTCAATGAGTAGTTCCTGCCTGGTATTGGCCTTGGACTTCAGGAAGTAGATAAGGTACTTACATAGATACGAATTTTGTGGTGATCAGTCATTGGAGTTTCCCCGAGAGTAGCTCCATAGTCATCAAACAACTCAACACCACCTAATATGAATATACCGTCGCGGTTACCGCTGAAATATTTCCTGAAAAACATGTTTTTATTCTAAGTAATTGCTAGTTTATAACAAATTCTCTTTTTTCTTTTTCTTGACAGACCCTGTAGCAGCATTGTCTCAGTCCATAGCTTTGCCTTGTAATATAATCTAATAATAACTAATTAAAATTTACATATAGGAATAGGTAAAATTTTGGCACTTACTTTTCCATTTTATATTCAGCCAGAATTTGGTTACAAATGTGTTTGATTGTGCCCATGTGAAGAATTTGCTCGTTTTCATCATAGTGTTCATCAACTACACCACATGTTTTGCAAAACATGATGACTGGACTCTAAAACAAATTCAATTTAGAACAATAAATCAGGGGGAACGCCTACAAGGTTGCAGTGGATTCCATAACATGTTGGTATACAAGGAAATGAGGTGCCTGATATATTAGCCCGAGAGACAATATAGAATGGAACTGATGTCTATGTCAAACCAGTTCTGGGAATATTTGATACTGGCAAAATTTGTGTTCAGTATAAAACACCAAAAAGATCCAGTCAAAAATTTTAAGTATATCCTAGACTCGCAATTTTTTTAAATGTCACTGATGTAATTAAAGAATTTTCACTTTTGTCCATAAAAATACCCAAATTCGTCAAAGACGGCTCCGTGACTTAGTAGTTGGTAATAGCCCTACCACTAAAGCGGGGGTTCGATTCCCGGCCGGGGCACACTTTGAGTGGTGAGCATGAAATTTGTTCTCGGGTCTTAGGTGTTTGTCCATGTCATCTGCGACACAGACAACCCTACAGCAGAGGTATGAGTGTGTAAAAAAAAAATATTTCCGGCATATTTACTATTTGGTAATCTAGGTCAGAACAAGCTTTATGTTTTGAAACTGAGTTATACATTCATCTACTATCTTAACTGTATCATGACTCATATAGCAAGTATCAACAACCACCAGCAACTTAAATTCTTGAGGTATCAGCTTACTAAGATAGGATTTGGAGAACTAACTAATACAACTGATAAGCCACAGCTTAATGATGCGCAATGAATGTTTGATAAATGAAGGTATAGTATATTATTATGTAACTGGTTAGTGTGCCACATTATGTTTTAAAAGAAAAGTGAGAAACACAGATGTCAAATAATAAACAGGCCAAGTGCATATTTCAAACACCAATTGTATTATATCTATCTATATGTTTCCGCAAAAAGGCCCACCCTCTTTTTTAATTCAGCTGTATATTATGCATTATGTTCACAAAATGTGGAATGATTTAAATGATTCTTACTACAGATGCAAGCAAATGGATCCCCCCCACTTATTCAATAAATTTACCTTTAATGATTTAAATAAATTTTTGTTTTTATTATTCCATATTAACATAAAATAATACAACATAATTCAGGGTATTTCCATGGTTTTTCAGAGTGTTTTCACAAAGAATTTTCCGAAAATATCAGGTTCTGCTCATACATTACATAGCTCTAAAACTGGATAATGTTCTAAAGTTTATGAAGATTTTTGTCACTTTGTACCTAGCTTTCAGTTACACGCGGGGAAATCGTCGCCTTCCCCCAAATCTAACAGCCAGACCCTTGACTGCCCCGAACACAAGCCGAATGCGGGCGCCCCTTACCAATTTACTATAGGATTCATAATTTAATTCTAGTTGTTGCCTAGATTGACCAGGTACTGTGACCGACAATAACAATTAAAGCGTACTTACCGAGAATCTCAATCAGTCCGTAGTCTGTAATGTTATTATCCTAATATAATAAAACTGTATTCTTCTGGCGGTTAATCAGCATATATATATACAAAAAAAAGATAAGATTTTATCAAAGGGGAGAAATTCAAATTCATACACTAAACTTAAAAAACACCAACAGAGAACAAACGAACGATCGAAAATTACTCGACAATCGACTCGACTACTTTTAACAATTCCTTGCTCGGTCACTATCACAGATAATTTACCTTTGACTACTTGTACCTCTCAGCGCTTCCAGAAAAATCTTAATACCAAGATCCTGAAAAGGACTGTGTTAAAAAGCGGCGCCACCCACCGGCGCCGGCTGACAATGTGATATAGATAGTGCGTATCAAATTTTCAAAATTTCAAATCTTATTGTAACTTGTACCTACATAATGAACCTAGTAAAGTGGGATTTGCCCGGTAGACCACTCACAAAGACGAGTGAGCCTGTTTGAAAAATCAAAATACTACCAAAATAAAATTCGTACAAACGTGAATCAAAAGATACGAAATTCATAATTTTTGGTAACCGTCTGAAACCACCTGAGCCTTACTTTTACAAGGTTAGAACGTTATGAGTTATGAGAGAATCAAGCCATATTATTTTTATATTTTATTCTTAATAAAATGAAATAAAATGAAGTTCGTACCTTTCATCCACATCTGGCGTTGTAACCCGACCCAATCGGAAAGGCATAATAGGGGTTTTCACAACCATTGAGAATCACCATAGAGAAATCACAAATTTCTATTCGTCGTAGAAGGACGATTAATTTTCCGCCCCATCTACGCTATTATTTAAGAGCCGCGTCAAACATCTAATAATAGCGATATTAAAGATGAAAATATTTTTCAATGATTTAATATAGACAATTGGATATTTTGGTAAAATCTTCACTGGTGGATCACTTAGTCTAAATGAGAAGGTAATTAAATATCCATAACCAAAGAGCATACTTATATACGGGCAATACTGGCAAGGCATCATAATCCATACCAATCTCGTTAATTTTAAATACAACTGGTAGATTATTATACATTAATATCTTTTATTAATTTGGGCCTTGCTGACAACATGTTCACCGCTTTAGCTAGTGTCGTGTAATGAAGAGCGAAGAATATATCTTTAAGGAAAAATCGGTATCTTGTGAATAGTGTAGGTATGGAGGGAAGGGATAATCTTTCCTTTAGAGTGATTATTTGATCCACCAAATTACTAATATGAAACGGCGATAACGGTCGACGACGACGACGACGGTCGAGATGTCATTTCATTGGCAATTAGACATTGTGTATTATTTTATTTTAATCGTTAAATTATGTCGAGAGCTATAAAAAGTGTCGTAAGGAAAATTATTCTAAAAGTGAAATCATTTTTTCAAATATACAAACGTTTAGTATTGTCAGTTGTCTTGACTACTAATATTATAAACGTGAAAGTTTGTGTGTATGGATGGATGTTTGTTACTTAATCACGCCAGAACGGCTGAACGGACCTGGATGAAATTTGGCACAGAGATAGATTATAGTCTGGAATAGCACATAGGCTACTTTTTATCCCAGATAAATGTGCAGTTCCCGTAGGAAGTCCAACCGCGGGTAACACCGCATCACTAGTCAATACACATCTACATTCCTATGATTTTTACTTTCTTATTTCATTTTTTTATGTAATGATTCGTGGAGAAAATATCTGTTTTACACTTGTAATCTATCCGGTTACTTACCGATTATATCTAAGTTAATTAAACTATAAAATTTTCATATCAGGCTTTGCTTTTCATTATTTCTGATAATGAATTGTTTTCAATCATTTGAAAATCGGATAGCTTAAAAAAAAACAGATGTTCAAAAGTATAGAATAGAACAACAAGAAAACTTCAAAATGTGGTCAATACCTGTTATGGGTTAATCTGTTGTTGTTATTCAGCTAAAATTTTCTACTCAATTTGCAAGTGGGAAATATTTTTTAAAGAAACACGCAGACACAAACATTACTCGAAATTGATTAGTTCTTTCAATAATGATTTTTTAAATCAGTAATTTAAATAAGTTGGCAAAAATATTATAAAGTCTAAAAAAACCATAGGAATGTGTGGAAGATGATGCCGTAGACGACGATAAATAACCTTGTGACTGACTTTAGGAAATCGCTTTTATTTTTTCATTAATTATTAGATTTTTCTAGGGCTCATTGTAATATCCCTAAAATCTGGGGACTTTTTCATATGGGTCTAGGGAGATTTTGTCGACTGCAACACTGTGTCGATACCTAGACCTAGGTAGTCTGTGCTGTGCCTGCCTGTGCTTAGCGATCAGGAGTCGACCTAGATGGTGTGAATTTTCTGAATTCTGTTACCTACGTTATTGATTAAATTTATCGCAATCATCTATACAATTTTCTTCAAACCCTTGAAGGGTTAGTAATAAATTTAATACAACAGATACATATTCATTCATAAACTTTCTTGACATTTAGATGAACCGATAGATTTTGTGTTAGAATTTTGTAAAAATGAGTGAGAGTGTGGATTTTGTCGAAATCTTGGAGCGTCGAAGAACAGAATCGGGGATTTTGTCATTCATGACCAGAAATTGGAAGCCTCAGACTACTTTAGTGCTGGATAGGTACTATTCTCCTCAGGAACTGAAGCATGTCGTCGCTAATTCTGGTTACTTAGACGCGGTTATAGAAGCGGTGAGTAAATCTTCTTTCATCTTAATTCCTAGATTCAAATTCACAATTGCCTCTTAAAAATCGGCCTAGTTCTAAATTTGTTCTAGTTCGCTTCACTGTACCACAAAAAATATTATTGTGTTTTTAGGGTTCTATACCTTAAAAGTATTAAAGGTATAGAAACAAATTTTTTAAATTAAATATATTATTATGATATAAACCTTGCCCTGACTGTTATAAACACAGCAAAATAGAAATCAGCCAAAACAGTCCCGCTATTCTTGAGTTTTAGCTAGACAAACAAAACAGCAATCGATTTTTATATATATAGATAACATTGTTGGTTTTTTTTATGGTTATCTAGCTTCAATGATCTGTTAGTTCATTTTAGAATTTGGCTATTGATACTTATCAATAGCCAAATCACAAATGTAAACCTTTTAAAAGTTCTATACATATAAAAGGTTAAAGGTTCTATACATACTAATAAAAATGTCTGAAATAACAGATTTTTACTAAATGCATTTCTTTCACATATATATATTATATATTATATCTTAATGTATATAAATTACGTGTCACAATGTTTGTCCGTAATGAACTCCTAAACTACTTAACAGATTTTAATCAAATTTGTACACTGTGTGCAGTTTGATCCAAATTGAAAGATAGGATAGCTCACATCTCAATTTATGATCGCAATATTATTTTATTGCAAATTATTTGTCTATTATTTGACAGTCACAATTACAAAAATGTTAGCCACCGCAACGCATGGCCCGGTCAGCTAGTATATATATATATATGTGAAATATTTTTATTTTTTTTTATTTTTGTCTTTCTGTACTGGCTAATCTCTGAAACAACTGGGCTGATTTAGACGGGATTTATAGCTGATGTTATAAAGAGTAACTTAGGCTATTTAAATAGAAAAAAAATATATGTTTCCTCACACATAAAATTATAAATTCCACACAGACAAAGACGCCGAGAACATCTAGTACCTTATAAATGTGTATGGCTTGTTTTTAAGTGTACATTACAAAAGGTTTTATGTCACTTACCACAGGAAAGTACAAAAAGGGGCATCAGTAAGGATAAATTACACAAAGAAGTAGAAGTATACCTTGAAGAAATGGGCTTTGACAAAAAGATTTATGTCATCAGATGGATGGGAATTATTTTCTTGAAAATATGCTTCATGATGAAGATTAAACTTTTCATCAATGAACCAGCTGTTTTAAAGGTAATTTTATTTTTATATATTAATGGCAAACCTAAACCAAACATAGGCAATAATTAGGCTATGTGCACAACCTTTTACAGGTAAATACCACATAATGTTCAGTGAATAAGTAGTGTAATTCATTATGATTTCAAATAATTTTTAAAGAATAATCTGCAACATGTTGAGATCATCATCAGCCTATTTCAGTCCACTGCTGGACATAGGCCTCTCTTCGGCTCTTTGCATCCTTTGCATGTGATGGAGCGAGCTCAAGGCCCCACATGATGTTTAAGTGGTTATCGCCGCCCATAACAACAGTAACACGACTTAGTCCACCGCAACTGAAGTATAAGATCTTAGTCGCACCCTTCACTTCCACCGGAACATAGCAGTGCACCATTACTTCTCTAAGTAAGCTTTCCACAAGTTCTGGTGGTGCTAACAAACAAACAAAAAGTAGCAGTATACTTTTTGGTGCTCCTTTAGCACCACCCGGGGGTATGTGTAGGGACACGAGCAATGGGATGAACCTGATTAAGTGTATTTTTCCAGTTGAAATCGATGCTGGGAAGTAATCCAGTTCTATTCCTGCCTACTCATAGGAGCTATGCTGATTTTTGTGTCATGACCTATTTGTGTTACCATTATGATATTGACTTTCCGACTGTGGCTGCTGGTATGGGTAAGTCATGAAATTTTAATATCTTTTGTTTATGCAAATTCCTTTGCAGTTGTGCAATCACAATTATTGCCTGTTATGCTATATTTGTATTGAGTTTCAAACTGTTGTTTTGTGTATATTTTATAACTTCAATTCTGATTTTACATTCCTACACCTACCTAAGCAAATTGCAACATACATAATGGAGGCCAAACACCTAACGTATCAATAAATCGCTACGATCAGACTACCTTATCGTACGCTCCATACACCACACGCTACGATTATCGTAGCGGTCTTCTAATCGTTCTATTCGTACGATGGACAGCTTTGATTTCCTCCACTCTTTTTGGGAAAAAGTTGCGAATACACAAATATGACATACAATATTTCAAGTTATTTTCAAAATTACATTGACAAGGTGCTCTGACAAGGTCACCAGTCTCGCTTACGCTAATCTCGGTAGTTTGTCGGTATACATTTTATGAACGAACTATGGGGAACATTTTAAAATTGTATATTGTAATTGAGAGAACACTTCCGTGCGTACCATGGTACACCAATGATACGGGATGATATTACGAAACCCTACACCTACATATCACCAGCTCGTCAAATACGGTCCAATTAAGTTGGAGGTATGTACAAAAATTTGCCTACAGTCTCAATCAGACTGGAATCTGTAAGCACGTAAAGAATGATATTGTAGGTCAGCGCACGCTGATCAGAAGCTCTATTTTTCTGACTTGTTCCACAAATATTGTAAAAATATAAAAGTGTTTTTATCTAGCCAATTAATTATAGATTATGTCGCTTCCTATCGCAGATAATCTAAAAATATTGTTTGGTATTGAATCAGTAGTTTCGGAGTTTACCCCTTTATCTAACTCAGATTATATATTTTTTTCTCATAGACCTCAAATAGACTCAAATAGACCTCAAACATGCAAAATTTAGCTGGTTCCGGCGGATCCATATTCCCAAAACTCGACAAAAAATGTGAAGATTAGATATAACTATGGAAATTTGCGTTGTGGCTGAGTTACTTACGAATTGTAAACACCATATTTTTGTCTTGCCAACGTAGACACCGAGTCTCCCGTGGACCCCTGGGGGTCTACCTGGACCACTTAGTTCCCACCTAAGGATCTAAATGATCAAATTTTACCACTTTATAATATTAGTATACACATTTATAACCCACTTACGACCCCGCCAGGGTCAGTAGGTAAGCCTGTAAAAATATATAGAAGTGTACCTATTCTATAATATATATTTTTTAACTTATCTATCATTTGTGTGTGATTCATTAAATAATTATTAATTGTCTCCGCCTATAGATATCTGCTGGGGGATAGTGGGAACCTACTATTACCAACTAATGCTTGTCCTCTCTGCATGATTTCATAATGACCACTCAAAGATAAACACTTGAATAATCTTCACAAACATTACATTGTTTTTGTTTGTTCATTTGTTACTCATTGCCATGTCTTGGCATGTAAATTCAACATTATGAAATTCGTGGCTTAAGGTCGTTAGACAAAGTGTGGTTCCCTCTCTATAACCTTCTTTGCCCCTGCCTTTTAATGTTCCCCTGCTTGATCAGAGGACTAGCACCAGCTTGGTCTATAAGACAAATGCTTATAGCATCACGTCTCAGGGAGAACCATAAACAGTATCACCAAAATATATGTTTCTCGTGAAATATCTTTCTCTCTTGTGCTCTCTCTCATGTTTTCATCCATTTTAAAATGTTGAATTGTGTACCTACTTGTTTGTAACTTAAACTTATTAGTGTACGCTTCAGATTTAAACTTGGTTTGACAAATATAAGGAGCAGGAACAAATATAAAGCAGGGAGCTTTCAATTCATTTGTCAAGGGCCCGATAGGTTTAGGACTTTCAGTCTGGCAGCGTGTATCGTTTACTGTATTAACTATATTATTTCAGATTTCTACTCAATGGCCGTGATCGGGCGTCGCATGAGAGAAACTGGCGCATTCTACATCCGTCGTACTCTGGCCGGGGCGCCTCTCTACGCTGCGACGTTGAAGCAGTATGTCAGGACCGTGGTGGCCAAGCATTGCGCACCCATTGAATTCTTTCTAGAAGGCACTAGAAGTAGGAGCAATAAGAGCATGCCTCCAAAATATGGTAAGCATTTAATGTAGAACTTAGCCGTAACGATCAGGTGAAAGGAAGCTTTTGATGAAAATAAATGAGAATCTATTTTAGTGAGAAATATATATGTATATTGATTAGATGGCAGAAAAGAAGAATTAATTTATATTTACAATTGCAACAGAATGTAATTAATTGGCGTTTAATTTATCGGCTAACATTTTAAATGCGCGGCTAATCCAGTTACGCAGTTAGCTATGTTATGAGATCTTCTGTCCGCCGATATTATATCGGGTCGGTATCGTTATCGGCTCATGTAAAAACGCCCTTTTTGCAATGCATACCGGTCTTTGTACATATTATCTAAGTGTCAATCTTGCACATCGTGGAATTTCGACTATGTAGTGATTTTATTAATCAGCATTGATAGTACCTATGTACTGAATGTGTGTCAGTACTTACCACCAATAGGATAGGGTCAGATAGGCTTATTATCTCATTATCTTATTATAATATCGCAATCGCTATAGGTGGCGTGGTTGATAAGCAATCATCGATTCCATACCGTACCAGCCTCTAATAATTCCCAGCAGCTACTCTCGATAATTGAGAGTGAATGCTTTGATCTACCACGGGAGCCCAATCCGGATTGGTAGATGTCACGTGTCTTCCAGTTTTTGGCTCTAAGACATTTTCAGAGAATTTTGCAAGGAAGAATCCTTTGCTCTAGAGTGAAACAGTATTTGAAACAAACGCCTATCAGATATTACATCACCCAACATTCATATATATGGAATTCTATCACCAGGTATGCTCTCAATGGCGATGATGCCATACTTCGCTCACGAAGTGTCAGACATCACCATAGTGCCGATCAACATAAGCTACGATCGTCTGATGGAGCATAAACTCTTCGCGTACGAGCATTTAGGCGTGCCCAAGCCGAAGGAGTCTACTGGGGTAAGATACTGAACATTTGCTTACACTTGAGAAATGTGTATGTCCATCACATTTCACACTATTATTATAGGCGAAAGTTTGTGTGTGTGTGTGTGTGTATGTTAGTTACTCATTCATACTCAAACGGCTCGACGGATTTGGATGAAATTTGGCACCAGGATAGCTTACACCCGGATTAACCAATAGGTTTTTTTATTGAATAGCTGCACCCCGTGTTATCCTTGATTGTCCGGGATCAAAAGTACTGTTAATCTAGTTAAAACACAGACACACATACGTACAAACCTTCACCTTTATAATAGAAGTTGATTTTTATGCCACAAGTATGGTATGTTCTATGCCACAAAGTAAACGGATATATAGGGCCGACACTGTACCTACTTTATGGTATAGACCAAATTTGTTAAACGTCTGAGAGCCTCGTGTGTGCGCGTTTGTGTGCGTTCACTTTTTTTCGCGTTGTACGTAGTTGGCTTTCTGTTACCTGTTCTGTGTATTTGCCTTAGTTATACGAAGAGCATATATAGCATTTTGGCGTTCTCGTTTTTCGGAACATTTTTGCTAAAAACATTACTCTGGTCGTCGTCAGATTGTTAGTGCCAATGAAATTACAGGCTGATGAAGGCTCGTTTCAATTTCTCATGATGACATGAGAAATTGAAACGAGCCTTCATTGCATTGCGATCTCCACCCTATGAGGTGGAGATCGCAATGCAATGCGATTTGGTTTTGGTTGTGTCTTGTGTCCAGAATTAGTAGTTATCGGATTGGACACAGCTAAATAGCGTTGAAAGCTTAATAACGTTGAAAATTCACTAGGCCTTGAATATCTCTGTGTAGAATAAATACATACTAACGCGTCAGACAGGAAGTAAACAAACCATTCAAATACTAGAGAATTGTTATTGTAAATAAACATACGAGTAGGAAGATCGTTAAGATTTATGGCAAAGTAACAATGTCAAATGTTGAGAAATATGTTTTATGCCAAAACTATTAGACCGACATCTAAACTAGACTAAAAATATATTTTCTTCACGCGGTTAATGTATTTTAAAGTTCCTCCAGCTGATATAGACTCTGAGAACTTTTGCGACTCGGTTCTGGTAAATCGTGGAAAACTGGAACACAGGCCAATAAAAAAATCATACATATAAAGTAAAGCATAATTTTAGGAACAAAAAATTTAATTATATGTTGTATATTACACTAATATTATAAAGGCGAAACTTATTATGTGTGTGTGTGTGTATTTGTCTCTCTCTGTGTGTGTATTTTTGTTACTTTTGGATGCCCAACCGGCTCAACCGGATTTGGATGGAACTCGTACCAGAATAGCTTATATAATAATATCTTGGGTTAATACATAGACTACAGCTAGCACAGCGGGTGCAGCAATTATTCAGCTAAAAAAAATAAGTTAGGTTGTGTCCATTCATATTTGATTTGTTAAAGAATTATTAATTAATAAATATTAAAATTGCAAGCGCTTTCTTCTGGTCATCGTTATGAAAAATACATACTTAACTATCAATAGAAACGATAGTCTTGTCTATAAATGCTCTTAAAATTCATCTTTCCAATTGCATGGTGTTGGTGTTCCAATTTACAGGTGTACCTGTATGAGTGTAAAATATTAATTTATTAATGTTTATTTTACAATTTTAATTAATAAAATGCAAACTTAATTTCATTGTCTTCGGGAACGTTGTGCCCGGTTTATTTTTTCATGATGTTGGCGTTCGTAACAATAATGGCAAATTAACATAATTTAATATCCATAAGTATATTATATAAGTTTTGAAAATGAAATTGTATTGATTGAAACTACAGAATATATTGATAAAAATGTATATATATATGAAAATTAATAAAAAAGGCTAATATAAAAATCTAATATTGGTTGGTACACAATGTAGTCACATCTCATATTTGTTTACCTTACTTGTTGCGCCAAGCAGTGTTGCCCGCGGTTTTCCGGGATCAAAAGTAGCCTATGTGTTAATCCAGCTTATAAGCTATACTGGTACCAAATTTTATCTAAATCATAAATCAAAATTTCATTCCGTTGAGCCTTTTGAGCGTGTAGGAGTAACAAAATTACACACTCAGATACACATCAATATATAATAAGAGTGTGATGTTCAACAAATGCAATGTATTGAGTCTATATGTCCCATCCATTGACTTCTTGAAGTATTTCATAGTATTGCTTGAGTAACTCTTGCTCCTTCGTAGAGGGGCCAAGAGGCCAAGGGGGACTAACGTCAAACTTCATTAATCGAGTCTCTCTCAATTGATGAAGTTTGACGTGGATGTAAAATCGACATACTCCAATACTTTTTAAATTTCCTTCCCAGGGCTTCATCAAATCACTGTCCAGTCTGAACGACCATTTCGGCAACATCTACATAAACCTCGGCGATCCGCTCTCTGTGCGAGATTTCCTGCAGAAGGAAACCTCGCACCCTCACGAGGTCCTCAAACCGTTGGACCTACAGCAAATCACAACCGACCAGTTCAAGGACGTGCAGGATGTCGCTGCCTACGTGATCACGAAGCAGCAAGATTGCACCGTGGCTACGATAACTAATCTCATGGCGTTGGTCCTCATGCAAAGTCTTATGGGCAACGAACCGCTGGCTTACAAAGATGTGATCGTAGAAGTGGAGTGGATGATGAAAGTATTGAGGAAACTGGGCGCTAAGGTTTTCGAGAATGATGTGAAAGGCAGCGTGGACCGCATCCTGGTCGTCCATAAGAAGATGATGATGCTGGACAAGCAGAAGAGGTTGAGGCTCGTCGCTGAACCGGTTATGGACGTGTCCACTGATACCATGATGAAGATGAAAGGTATGTGTTGGGGAGAAATGTTAGACGAAACGGGTCCATTAAGAAGTAGACTTTGACATTGGTATTGGTTAAATAGCTAGCGACTAAAGACCAAGCAATCTCATCTTTTTTTTTTATGTGAATAAGTGACGGAACCACCTGAGGGCCCACCTGATGGTAAGTGGTGACCCTCGCCCATGACAACAGTAATGCGTGCGACGTATGAGATCCAAATCTTTACCTCTCCGGACGAACTGGGCACAAGTTCTACTGCTACTTTTGGTTGCTCCTTAAGCACCACCCAGGGGGTACGTGTAGGGAATGAAAGGGTACACACATACGGACGCGAATAATGGTGTTTATGATATTCTTTCGCAATTTTACCAATAGCTCTAGTATCAAAATGAAAAAAAAAAAATCTAACGTCAGCTAAAAATTATATTATTTTGCTTGAATGTTAATTTCTTCCCTGACAACTAACAAAAAACTCTATAATCTGTTTATCTATTACAAAAATTGCCTATTTATTGGTTGTCATTTTTAATGTTTATCTTATCATTCTTAAGTAATCCCGAAGTGGATTTTGTACTGCCAACGAAGATAAAACTTGCTTAGAAGAAACTGGTCAAGTCCATTCGAACTCGTACATCGAGGGTTCAGTACCACCAAAGTATTTTTTTTGATAGGATTTAACAGGATAGTATATCTACCATCATTTAATAATGCATTTGAGTATTCCAATATTTTCTAATACATTCTTTTTTTTTTGTTTGTGTTTTATTTTAAAGAAAGGAAAATGTACAAGAATGAATTGAACTTGATATACGGTCAGAATGCATAACGTTCAATATAATTTATGTCAAAACGAAGTGCATTCATATCATCATTATCATTTTGTATCCTTACTGCGTGGGTAGAGATTGCCATGTTTAAAAAAAAATGTCCAACGCCTCTACATCGATTTTGACCCACAAACGAGCCGGTTTGGTATTTTTTTAAGGGCTTTCCATAGGCCTAGACTGGTCTCATAACTCAGTTGGTAATTGCCTTCTGCACTGTCGTGGGTTCGATTCGTTGACAAGCATTTGTGTGACGAATATAAATGTTTACGTCTGGGTGTTAATATGTAGTGTTTGTTTAACTACTTTGTTGAAAATATATATACACGAGTATTCTATCTGCCATCTAGTTTTCATAAGACAAGCTATGCTTGGTTTGGGGCTAGATGGTATTTTCGTTTTGTCAATACACATTAATTGCCTATCAAAACTACTGATCGATAAAACTAAGACACTGGCGGAATATTGCACACTTGTAGTTTAACCGATTAGGAAGAAGAGTTGGGCGCGACTTCGTAGATGCCACTATCTATAGCTTTAAAAGTTCATATAAGCCACATACTTGTGAGTATTATTTCGAAATACAAGTAATGTTATTGTACTATGTAATGTTATTCCGTAGGTCACGTTTTGGACGCGTACACAATGGCATCGGCGATTCCGGTGATACAACTGCAACTGTACGTGAACCCGGTACTGCATTACATTGTGCCGTCGGCGATTATTTGCGTGTTGGTACAGAGGGGACTTCCTACTAAAGGTACTTTTTTAACAGATTTCAAAAGGTGTTCTTAATTCGTCTGTGTGTTTTGTATGTCACGCAATTTTTTCGCCAATTGTGGACCTTTTTGGATGATTATTTTGATAATCATCCAAAAAGGGATCATAATAAGGGATGAAAGCATTAAAGTCGGTTTATTCGGTTTTTAAATCTGTTTGTTTTTATTGTGTATACAGGTTATATATTCTTCCTAATACATTTCGTTATGAAATTGAAAGAAGATTCACTTATTCTTCGGTATATATCTCGTAGTTACGGCGGCGTCTTACTGACAATATCTAATTAATGCCTATATTCAACTAAAGGATGACTGTAGCACAGACTACCAAATACCCGCGCCCGCATGTTATACGTAAGGGTTCATACTGTTTTTTCCCCAAAATTAATTATGTTGAACAATTTTAAGATATACTACGAGACGAGAGTCCCAGATATAGATACACTTTATCGAAGACTGAGGTGAAATGAAGTACAGTTGATAGTATTGTGTTCTGGTATGTTTCAGAACAACTCGCCAACGATTATCATCAGCTGCGAAAGCTATTGAGCTACGAATTCTTCCATTTGGAAAAGGTCGAAGAAAATGTGAGTTACAGTGTTACCCTCTCTCCCGCTACATTTATGATTGATATTTCTGGAAAACAAAGAGGGGTGTAATATTTTTGACTGCTCTAAAAGTAGTGGTCCGATTTCAAATAGTTTAAATATTTGTATTAAATCTAGATGCAGGGGCGGTCGTAGGGGGTAGCAAGCAGGGCAACCGCCCGGGGCCTCGCTTTTGTAGGGCCTCGCATCCTCGCAGAACAACCTGTTTTTTGTTTTGATGTACTGCAACTGTATTTAAGAGGATGCTGACTGATTACCAGGAGCCCTGTACAATTCCAACTCACCTAAATTCCTCATACACCAAGTGCCTCACAAAGTTCTTTCGCCCGGAGCCTCGCAATATCTAAGGCCGCCCTTGTCTAGATGGATGTAGATATTAAAGATAGATCGTTCTTGGGCTTTATTGCTGGAAATCGTTGAATACTTTTTGAAAATATTCCAAACATTGAGAACAGTTTTTACATTTCATATTTTGCTTTCAGACATTGCACAATGCCCTGGAGTACTGCCTGGAGAACGGTGTGATCGAATATTACGACAACAAGTACTACACTCTCGGCGACGATAGGAAGCTACAGTTTCTGCTGACGTGGTCGTTGTGGCCGGCGCTCGCCACCTTGGCCAAGTGCGCCGAGGTCATGGCTGTCGTAAGTTTAGATAGATGTACTCTTTATTGCATACCAGAAAGATAAAGCAATCACAAACAAATTACATAAACAGACAACAATTTGGTAGAGGCACAATGGGCGGCATTATTAGTAAAAGTGATGTCTTCTATGTAATCCTTGGATAGGATAGAGAGTAGACACATTAGATGGTGGTGTACACAAGAATATAAAATAATACATAATAAAGGTTAAAAATACTTTGAAATAAGATACTTATACATTATATATTGTATATACTTCCAACTTTTGCAACTTCTAACTAATGCAATATTAGCTGGCACATATTTGTTACTGGCTGTGTGCCCGCGGCTTTATGGTAAAACAGGCCCTTTAATTCTCACTTACAGAAAAAAATCTGTGAATATAAGGCGGCATTGAAGTATATACAACAGAGCATGGAATCCAGTCGTTGCCATCCCTACTGTCTGAGTCTTGAGGCCATAGTTAACTGCCTGCAGGGGATGACGGTCGCCGGAGCTCTTCTCAGAAATAAAACGTGAGTATTTCTATCTCGCTTTAGCTACTGTTTTGAGAAACTAGCACACTGTTTGGACTTGTTCCATGGTGTCAAGCCGATCTCGCTGATGTCCAAGTGATTGCGGTACATTTGAATTTACTATAAAATCGGACTATTTACTTTGTCTACAGAACCTCCTATTGTATGTAGAATTATAGCTTTATCACAACATATACTGCTAATATAGATTTTGAAACCGGCCCAAAACCGGTTTAGGCACTAAAACAATGCATTAGGCAAAAAATCTATTTCTATTTTTAATGTAGTAGCACAATCCGGATATTCGCTACTTGGTCATTAAAAATCGAGTGAACTCTAGTGGCGTGAGTCGATATTTGTTTGAAATGTATTTCAGTATGGAAACAATTATTGCATATTTTCTTGTTATGAAATAAGTGAAATGCTTGTTGTGTCGAAGATGTGTGAACAATGCAAACACGTTTCTTTGCCTCAACACAAAACAGTTCCATAACTGGAAATCCACGGCTATATCAAAAACTTCTCGCTTACTAATTTATAATAATGTATGGTGGTACCAATATACTTAAATCTTCAATGTTTTTCTTTTAGGCAAGACGTTCAAGTTTTACAGATAGTGCCAGAGGAATTGCAAAATTGTCGCCAATTAGTCAATTCAGTGTTGCCGGGTCTGAAAGTGGATTTCAGCAAGAAAAACACGGTTATCTTGGACGAGAAAATGGTAGCCAAGTTATAAACGTTTATGCATGTAGGATTATAAATGTTTCAAATATCGATCACAGAACTCAATTACCAGTAGAATACGACAGTGCAAATTATACAGTATCTTATTAGTTTATGATGTATTGGAAATCTTTACTGCTTTTACCTACCTCCACTGCATAATATTACTATACTATTACTATGCATAATATTCATTGCTTGTAGTGGGTGATTAATTAATTTTTGTTAAATCAATTACTATCGATTCAAATGTCAAATTCAATCCTGAGGCTGTCAGAGTTTAATAGTGTATTTATGAGATTTTAGTATCTGTCATCGGTGGACATAGTGTAATTTAAATAGTGTTCAGTTTTTGTAGACAAATTTTACCATTGAATATATGTACCAGACAGCATCATTATAACTCTAGCATGCTTGTGTTGAGATTGAGATAAAACTATAGATAACGTATCGTAACGAGATCATTTGTTTGTATAGAAAAGGGCGTATTAATATATTCCTTGTTAGTTATTTACTTTGATGTTGCAAAAGCATTAAGACATGTCTTTAGGTTGTAATTTAGTTTATATTAGTTAAGCGTTTACAGCACCGTTTAAGTATGCACTTTGAATAAATAGAAACGAAGAAGGAGAATGTCAAACAAAATTTGGCTCAATAGTGAGACCAAACCATAACTAATGTGTGTAGTTACACCGCCAGCATACAGAAGTGTACAAATTATGTTGCCAGTCCCATAACATTTTCGCCAAATGTAGCGATAATGAAATACCTTAGCTTTAGACTCTGTGTGTAGTTACACCGCCAGCACACAGAAGTGTACAAATTATGTTGCCAGTCCAATAACATTTTCGCCAAATGTAGCGATAATGAAATAGCTTTAGACTCAAGGCCTGGCCTTGCACAATAGAGTCACCCGTTCAACTAAGTCACCATAGACTTATAACGGCGCTGCATCACTTTACGTGCAAGTACTGGGCTTCTAGTCTTATATTAATTCTAAAGTTACCATTTGTGATAATTTATTTACGTTGTGTTTGTTCTTAATGTATATTTGATGTATTCCAGTGCCAGTATTCTTTGTTACCTAGATGTGTTAGTATATATTTTTAGTTAAATCATTTAAGTAATGTTTCGTTACAATGATTTTTACAATATGTGACTTCAGCCTTGGATCGCTTAAATAAATAAATAAAAAAGTGAAATAAATTCGGCTCGTGCAGATAATTTGCCTTGAGTCATAATCGGAATACAGTTGTAACAAGGCCAATCTCGCCCTGCAGTATATCTTTGTTCATAGTGAAATCCAATTGTAAGTATGTGTTTATCTATTTAGTCCAATGTTTGTCATCTTAATGTTTGAACATGCTGTATCTACCTATTTGATAAAATATATAGTATTAGCGAGAAATTAAAAATTTCTTTATTAAAACGTAAAAAATTTCAGTTACCATTTGTTTATTCAGTATTAAGTTATGATTGATTTGCTGTGATTATGCATTGTTTTTTTTTTACATATTTAGTGATAAATTTGACCGTCATGGTTTTTATGAATCATGTTATAAACATTTTGTTGTTTTATATAAATGAATAGTGTTTGTGACGAACTTTATGAAATACAAGCGTCATACTTATATATTTATTCTTTGGTGGTTCAGATTTAATCGTATGAGACAGCAGCGCGGTATTTCTATTAGTGAAATTTTATAATTCCAATTCATATTTTTTATGACAAGATATTGCGTTTTTTGTCAGGTACAACCGCGCAGTTTGTCTGCCATGTATAGGGCAAACGAAACTATATCTATCTCTTTCTCTTATGTATGAATTTAAAAGGACAGCTGCATCTTTAGAGCTGTCAGTAGATTCTAGTTTGATGTAAAAATAATCTCTCGGCACCATTATCTCTTATCCCGCTTATGTTTTATTGTTGTTTGAAATAAACTTTATTATATATTATTCATTAACGTTCTAAAACGGCAATTTTACCTTATTTTTTACTACTTACGTACCTGTTTTCGCCATTCCAAAAAGGAGCAGTGGAAATTGCTTTTGTTGTTGAAATTTTTATTAACCTATTAACCGCCAATGTATAAAAATAAGACAACACCGAGCTCACAACGACACCTTCTATTAAATAAGAGGGTGAGACAGATATCAACAAAAATCGATTGTAGCTAATTTTGCTAATCACTAAATGGTTAAAATTATTAATGAGAGTTGGGGCAAGGTCAAAAAGAATTTTTGGCGTTTAAAAGGGTAAATAGATGAATCCTCTGACATTTTGTTGCATTCTCTATTTAGACAGTGGCGGCAATTCGTCGCGGTCGAGCAAGTTCGCGTCCGCATTCCCAATACAAGTTTTTTTTAAACGTTTACACGTATTCCCTGTGTCGCAGATGAAATGGACAAACACCTAAGTCCCGAGAAAAACTTCATGCTCACCAAGTGTGTCCCGGCCGGGAATCGAACCCGGGACCCGTCGCTTCGAAGGCAGGGCTACTACCAACTAAGCCACGGAGCATTCTGGAGTTTAAAAGAATGATTTTCTATCCCTTTTACTTTGTGTAGGCAATAGAGACCAATATATATTTAAGCTTTAATTTGGAGAATGCAACAGAGTCGAAGTGTCCCTCATCCTAGCGTAATCGCCAATGAAATGTCCAGTTTACTTGTACTAATCCATAAATAATGACATGCATTATTTTTGGTAAAGTCACAAGTTAAATTGAAAATCTTTATTTCCCTTCATTGACTTGTAAAAACGCACTTTTTTTAATAAATATGTACTTTTAAGATTACTCTTTCTCATTAGTAATTTTGGCTTAGTATAAATTGGTGTATCGATGTTTAACTGTGTTGATGTTAATAAAATAGTTTCGTTGTTGAATGGCTTTTATTTTATTTTTTTATAAATATGGCCCATACATTTCTGATCACAATTAGCGAAGATATGAAGCCAAATGAGAACCTCATCCTTTTTTGAATACAGTTTTTTTTAATATTGTATAAACGACGGTGCCCACTTGATCTTGAGTGGTTACTTCCTCTACGATTTAGGTTCTCCCCTACCCAAGTCACTCTCTGTTGCGCTCGCCATCCCAAACATCCCAAGGATAGGATTATCATAGGATTTCCGTTTTTTGTTTGGAATGCACCTCGGTACCAGCCTCTAATGTTCCCACTACAGGGACACCGGCTTACTCTCGATAATTGAGAGTGAATGGGCTCTGTTCTACCACGGGAGCCCAATCTGGATTGGTAGGTGTTACATGTCATCGAATTTTTGTTTCTAAGACTGTTTCCTCACGATGTTTTCCGTCACCGTTTCGAGAATGTGGTATAGGGCACAATGTTTTTTTTACAATATTTATTGTCATTTTTAGCACGACGACAGCCAACCTCTGCTACCTCTTTACCAGAACCGGTTCGGTAAGCGCTGGTAGATCAGCAGTGGTTGCCTGCTTTCGTGTACATCTCATAATACCTATTTTTTTAATAAAAATCAATTGCCGCATTTATGAAAGAGAACGTATTTTGTTCTGTTCATAAATGTCGGGACTAAATGTCATTTATTAAAAAAAAAATCATACTGTAGCTACATATACACTACGTATATGTACTTAGTTGTATGTGTGTAAATCGCTGATGGTAAAACTTATGTTTCATTGTATGGGTAGTCGCCACCGGAACCCCTCTGTAGACAGTCAATTACATTCGATTTGTATGATACACGATATTTTTTTCATTTCATTCATTTTCTTTAGTCCTAATCGGGGGAAGGTTATAATAAAAAAATACAATTTCACTGAGATCAACTCATAACATATAATTCACTTACAAATACAGTGGTACCTTTACAATAAAATAATATAATTGATGTATTGTGATTTTTCAGTAGTGCATTTAAACAATAAAGATTAATTCATTTATATTATGAATGATAAAAACCGAGATAACAATATTTTTATGTATAGGAAAACTAACAGCGGTATTTAAATATAAAAAAGAGAAAGCCATTTAAAGATTTTGGCTCAGCAACTGGATAAGTAAGACTGTGAGCGTCTAATTTTTTTATATATTGTAATCTTGCATTGTGCTTTGAGAACTATAAACATAAGTGGTACATAGCTTCAGGACGCTTCGGTTACAATGGGCTATTTGAAAGGCCCCACAATCAAATAGAAAAATCTGTATTTGCCTAACAGTATTTCATCTTACCAGATAGGTCTGGTAAGATAAAATACTGTTGAATTTTAGAAAGCAGTCTCATTTTATGTTATTGAATTTAGAAATTATTCTACAGTCGATTAGAATCAATTACATACTATTAAGTATCAGTAAAAATCTAATACCTCTATTTTTACTAATCTTTCCACTAACATTATAAATGCGAAAATTATGTATTTGTATGGATTTAGGAGACAGCGCAGACGACCACTTTTAGACGGCTAACAATAGCCCACCAAGATCGAACACGTTCTTGTAAGGAATCGCCGAGGTCCCGCATAAAAAGTGTTAGCATAAATCAAAACACGTATTACTCGACGATCTCAAACTTTTGTCGGCGGTTAGATAAATAAAAAATATTTTATATATATCTACTTCAGATCATTAGCCTATCAAAACGTTCATATAAATAGACAGTGCAAATATCGCTAGCAAGCGAATTTTAGCGAGTTATTTTGCCTGATAGTGTCGATCTGACAAAAAGCGGTCGTCCGCCGTGGCACTTAAAAAATGTCTTAAAAAATGCATACTAATTTATCGGCTAACCAGTAATGTAGTTTCAGAATATACCAAAAAGCTAGTCCTATTAAGTAGCCATTTCATTTCTTAAGGCGTCCGCTATAGATTTATATTCATTTATAATATATGAACGAAATTGAGGAAAAACTTGGAAAAAACTTTTATTATGTAGCCTATCGGGTCTATTTCAATAAAATTTGAGCATTTTAGCGTACGCCCTTTATATTCCGTAAAATAATAAGACTATAAAAAGACAAGAAAATCATACAATACCATAGAGTATCTTAAGCATAATCACGTGGTGCAGATTCCGATGGTGTAACCAAACTAAAACTAAACATCCGTTCCTTCATATTTTTCATACGATCTAAAAAATTCAGCGACTATATAAAACTGTCGATTTAAGTTAGGCTAACGCTGACAGAATCGATTGCATTCTTCTAAACTAACCTATTTATATAAATAGTGCCATCCAGTGACAAACCTACCCCACTCTTTTTCTCGCATACAGTACAAGTGTGCAACATTCCTAGTGTTTTGTCGATACAATAGTGGTATAGAGATAGGCAAGTAGTGTGTATCGACAAAACTGAACTGAACAAAACTGTAACGGATTAAGAAGAGTGGGGCGCGTCTTCGTGGATGGCTCTATCTATAGCAGAATATTGTAACTCCTCTAACAGGAATGATATATTATTGCACTTTTTTGCGACACATTGTTGGTACATTTGACCAGTTAGGAATAAATTGAGCGTTTTCACGCACGCGGACTTTGTCCGTTTGTGACATAGGTGAAACGGCACATGCCATTTTTTGCCATTTTCCGTACATATTTGCGATCCATAACATAATATTTTTGTACACTGGAGTATTTGAAACTTGTGACAACAGGAATATAATGAAATAAATATTTCTCTGTAGCCGCAAATAGACAGCGAAAATTGCAAAAAATGACATTCAACATGCATCCTACCTTTAATCATAATCTCACTTCGTTCACACAATCTCAGAATATCAGTCCATTTTCTCCTAATAATTTAACTACCACGCTCACCCGCGTTTCAGCGTTTGATTTATGAACACGGATCGTACTTCCATTGGGCAAAGTGTGAGCACTCCTTCGGGCAGCGGGTTCTGTATCGTGACGAATGTAAGCGAGCTCTCATACATCCGCTCCGCGGGCGCGTCGATGAAATCTGATAGTTGTACCTAAAAGAAAGAAAATTTAACATGTTCTTATTTGAATGACAAAAAGAAGCAACGGAAATTGGTTAAAAATAAATTGTTTTATCACGCAAAAATTTGAGTAATCCAGGTAAGATATGTATTATGATTCTAATATTATGATACTTGCAAAAAATGTATAAAATGCCACATTACACATTTATACATTTTTACAAGTACACATTGGGCCACGTTGAGCCAGTCACTAGGAGTGCAACAAAGTACACAAGGACATTTTTTTTTTTTTTTTTTTTTTTGGCAAATTACTTTTCTGTAATTTGTTAATATTACGATCTAGCCTAATGATTTTATAGCTAATGAGTAATTTAAATCTAACTTAATTTGCTATATAGAATAATTCCGAGAATGTGTCCATTGGCACTTTTCTGACGGTCTCTAGTTAAGGAGAGGTTACACTTTGTTCATGTGTTCTTTGTTAGTTTGTAAATTGTACAACTATCACTCTCACTGCACTTGTCACTACACTAGCTCAAAAGGCTTAGTTCTTTTGAGTCTTCTTTTTATGTCCGTGTGGTCGAGGAGCTGGATAGCCTCAACATTTACATGATGATGAAGTCTTTGTTGGTGAGCCTCTGCATACTTTTTAATAATTTCACTGACGACCTGTATATTAAGATCCCGATGAAGGTCGTCATTTCTTATGTACCAGGGTGCATTTACAATACCCCTGAGAACTTTGTTCTGAAATTTTTGTATGATTTGGGTGTTCGTTTTTTTGGTACAGCCCCAGAGCTGAATACCATATGTCCATACTGGCATCAGGACTTGTTTATACAGTATTATTTTATTTTGTACTGACAGGTCGGATTTTCTTCCGAGTAGCCAGTACATTTTCTTATAGCGTAATTCTAGCTCTTCTTTTTTCTTCTTGACGTGTGCTTTCCAGCGGAGCTTTGCGTCAAGCGTCATGCCCAAATACTTCGCCGTATTTGCATATGGTATGGCCTTATTGTTAATGAATACTGGGCAGTACTGTTCTTTTTTATTTGTAAAATTAATATGAACAGACTTTGATTCATTGAGCTTAATTTTCCAACGTTTAGTCCAATCGTGAATTTTGTTGACAGCTTCTTGGACATTTTCTGCTGCTTCTGCATGAGTATTTCCTATAGCCATTATAGCAGTATCATCTGCGAAGGTCGCAATAGTGTTGTTTTCTAATTCAGGAATATCACTTGTATACAGAAGATAGAGGATCGGACCCAAGACGCTTCCTTGTGGTACCCCAGCCTTTATTTCTTTAATTTCGGAGTAGGCATCTTCTTGTCTGATTCTGAAGACCCTGTTTGAAATATATGACTCTAGAATATCGGCATATGATTTCGGTAGCAATCTTTTTAGTTTTAGTATAAGGCCTTCATGCCACACTTTATCGAAAGCTTGCGCTACATCTAAGAAAATTGTAGAGCAAACTTTTCCGTCTTCGAGAGTTTTTTCAATAATGTTGGTTATTCGGTGGACTTGATCTATTGTTGAGTGCTTTTCTCTGAATCCAAACTGATAATCTGGTATGATTTTCTTGTTTTCCAGGATAGGTTTTAGCCTTTTTAACAAAAGTTTTTCAAACACCTTGGACATAATAGGAAGCAGGGAAATCGGCCTGTATGATGTTGTGTCACATGGCGGTTTTCCTGGTTTGGGAATCATTATGACTTCGGCTACTTTCCATAAATCTGGCACATATTTTAGCCTCAGCGCTGCGTTGATGAGATGCGTCAACTTAACTAAGGCTTTTTTTGGAAGATTATGAAGCACTTCACCGGATATGAGATCAAATCCAGGTGATTTGTTTGGGTTTATGTTACGCTTGATTTCCCTTAAAACTTCTCTGGGTGAAACAAGTTTTAGGCCTAGTTCTTCGTCTAAAGCTTCCACATTTGAATGTTCCAAATAAATGTTGGCTTTATTAGGTGCAAATATGTTTTCTAGGTGTTCTGCAAATATTTTAGCTTTTTGCTCATTACTAACAGCCCAAGTTCCAGATTCATCTTTTATAGGGGGAATTTGAGTATCTGTTCGTTTCAAGTTCTTTGTAGCCTTCCAAAGTGAGTAGTCTGTACTGCGATCATTTGTAAGCCTTTGAAGATAAGAGGTTGTTGAGGCATCGGTGAACGTTTGAATTTGCCTTTTTAACTTTTTGGTAATGTTGTTCAACTTTCTTTTATCTTTCGGTGACCTTGATAGGTGCCATCGTTTACGTTGTTTTCTCTTTGCAGATATGAGTTTTAAGAGCTCTTTAGGGTAATTATTTCTTGTGACCCTTCTTCTTATATTAGGTGTATTGTTCCAGGCAGCTTGCTGAATAAGCGTTATAAAATTTTCTACGTCTAAATTCAGCTGCTCTGGTGTTTTTAACGGAACTTTAAGGTTTACATTTGCATCTAATTCAATTTTAAAACTCTCCCAGTCGGTGTATTTATTAACAAGAGCCGGAGAGGTTTCTTTATGTAATACTTTTTCAGTTATCACTAAATATATGGCAGAGTGGTCCGAGTTCATGTCGTAGCTCTGTTCTGTTCTAATGTAGTTTGATGAGAAGTTTTTGTAGATAAAGAAGTCTAGTAAGTCTGGGATTTTCTGTGGGTCGGTTGGCCAGTATGTAGGAGATCTTGTTGATGCAACATTACATGCCATTTCTTTAATGGCATTCAAGAGTTCTTTTCCTTTTGTGTTCGTTAGACGAGATCCCCAAGACGTATTTTTGGCATTGAAGTCGCCGCCTAGTATGAATCTATGTCCTAAAGATTTGATAAGCCTCACGTACTTTTCTTTTCGTATAGTATACCGTGGTGGGCAGTAGATGGCTGCCACGGTCAGAGGATACTGCTTAGTTTGGATACAAATGGCTAATAATTGAATATCTGGTTCTTCCCACTTATTTTCTTCATAATGTTTGATGTTTTCTTTTATAATTACTGCACTGCCACCTCTTGCTTTATTGTCAGGGTGTAGAGCATGGTAGACTTTGTAGCCTTTCAGTTTAATGTATGATTGTTTCGTAAAATGTGTTTCTGATATAAGACACACATCGATATTTTCTATATCTAAGACTACTTGTAACTCTTTCTCGTGTTTTTGTAGTCCATTGCAGTTCCATGACATAATTTTCATAGAATAAATCATTTTTTAGCCTTGGGGATAGCAATTTTGGCGCTATTTTCAAACGTTGAGCCAGTCACTAGGAGTGCAACAAAGTACACAAGGACATGATTAAACATATTTGTCAAATATTTCATAAAATAATTTTAAAAAGTAATTGAATTGACAATATGAATAATATCTTATTGAATATATCAACTTCAATACTTTCATCACTTATTAAATAATTTTACTCCCTTTTTATTTTAACTTTTATTAATTATCTTCAATTAAATGGAGATCACCTCATGTTATCCCCCTGGTTTCTCATTCATAGATTAAGTGCCAAGATCTGATAAATCTTTGTAAATATGATGTTTGTTGTGAAATATTAGTATTATATTGTATAAACAAGTGACTGATTTAAATATATCAAAAGAACCGACTTCAGTACTGTCATTCCTCAGTTCTCGCTTTAGGGGTTACACACTACCATTTTAATAAAAAAAACATCTAAAACGGTCCAATCGGTACGATGGTCAAAGAAAGAAATCATCAGAATGCAAAATACACAAATACTTTGATTCCAGTTTCTTCCAGTTATTTTGATTTAAAAACCAAACTACAATCTTTTCAAGATTGTATGAAGTTTCTATGAGACCAATCATCACCAATATAACAAAATCCATTAAAATAACAAAAAAAAAAATTCCATACTGGAATGCTTAAAGAAAAGGCTTGGTAAATGATAAATGACTACGACTGAGATAATAGTGGCCTAATAATAGAACACTTGCCTGTCCATCGCTGAGCGGATACGTTTTGACGATGTCTTTGTTCCCGTAGCAGGTATCCAAGTGTACCCTCTGGAACGTCATTCCAACGCCGTGCATGGAACTACCGTCTTTGCCCTGTCACACATAATTAATTTCAATTGAATAACTTATAGTGCATGCAATTAACATGGCAATAAATAAAGCCTTTGCTAAATTTTCTGTATGTATCATTAATCTATCGTTTCTCTAGCAAATCAGATTTAACGCTAAAACAGATTGACTTTGCGTGAATTTTGTATCAAAAATTAATCATAACCTAATGCATTTTGCAAAACTACCTTCGCATTATTGTTTTTGTAATGAAACCGGTTTTGGGCACATCGGTTTGGGATACAGCCAATTTTTGTATTTTATATATTAAGACAGGAGTTATAAGCGGAAGCTAATAAGTACACATTTGAGATGAGATTTGTGTAGTCGACTATTAACAGCCGATGTTGAACCTTACCTTGGCGTGTAGGTGTGTTCGGTACGAGGCCAGCACTAGGTCTGCGCCGGGTGGTACGGACCGCGAGTACTCCGGCCGGTCCGTGTCTTCCCGCGCGCTGTAGTGCATGCTGATGATAGGCTGCAGGAGGTACTGTTGGGATATGTGCGCGCCTAAAGTAAGCTGCCCGCTGGGGTGATCCGCTGCCGGCTTTAGCTAGAACAAGGATGCGACAAATTAGATTCAATTACTATTAAATTACTGGAATTAAAGGTTGCCTGTAAGGCCCGCCATTGTGACAACTTTTTTTGTGTCTGTTTTATTAATTTAATTTTGTATGATGTATGTTTCTACCGAGGTGTACAATAAAAAGTATTCATTCATTGAATTGATTTTGCGCGGAGTTCAAATGCCTTTTTTTTTAAAGGAATAGTAGCTTATGTTACACATCAGCTATCTGCCAGTGAAACTGCCGCCAAAATAAAAAAAGGTAGGTGAGTTAGGACAAACATACATATGTATATATATATATCAATTGAATTGACAATGTCAGTGATTTTCAATTCAATAGACTTTTTCTCTTTGAATGTATTTGTAATTATTTTGTATTTACCTGTTGAAATGTTTATTCTGCTGTTAATATGATATTATTATGAATTAGAGCGAAACGTTCTAATACAAGTATTTAAAAGAAGGTTTCCATAATTACTGTAACTTATATTAAGGTATCGAAAAATAAACATTTTGTATTTGTATACTACTCGGCTTAGTAGATAAGTATATCAACTTACCGGGCAATGTTTGTTGGCGGACTCCACGATGATCCTAAACGTGTGTCGCGTGCGCACGTTGTCTAGAACTCCTTGGTTGAGGCCGCGGTTATCGTCTCTACTCAGTCTCCGATCCTGCATAACCTAAGAGAAAATACAACACGAAATTTTTAAATGTGATCTCTATTTTAGTATTTCTAATCAGTTAATTTTTTACTACTTGAAAATCCTGATTTGTTTGTAAACAAATCACTTTAATAGTCCTTTTATAAGTAAATAGATTTGAAGGCGGAAACGGCTGCATTAAATGCCTAACTTTGGATGAAAATTGCATCTTATTATTGTAATAGGTCAGCTAAAATCTGTACCTGCAGGTACGCTGCAAGATAGAACTTGTTATTGTGAAACCCAAAGATACGTAATCACGTTTGAAATAATAGGCAAGGTTCCATGTAAAAATATTAGGTAATATAAAATGAGACAATTTCTCGTTTTAGTATTTTAGATTTTAACATGTGTCATCACATAGCTTTTAATATAATAATTAATAAATACCTCTATCTGTCCCGGTTGCAAAGCAGCCATGCCCAGCGAGGTGGAAGTGAGGAGTGTGAGCCTGGTGGCATCGTCTTCGATGTACGCGGCGGCGGGAAGCGGGTAGAAGTTCGCTTGAATTGGCAGCTTGTCGAAGTAGCGCCGCTTTATCATCTGTGGAACACACAACATAATATATCAATGTATATTGTTTTTCGTGTTAGCTAGTGGCCAGTTCTGGTTTCAGAGGTTTCAGCAAAGTGGCGCTCAGTTCAAATGCCACTTCAATGTTCAAACGGTCACCCAACTAATGAGCGGCAGAAACCTTAACTCAAATGATTCTATACGCATCATTCTGCACGTTAGCGCAGAGATTTCCGAATTCGATCGAATTAACTCCTAGAATACTGCGCTCCGTCGCCCTTCACTCATACTTATTTATTCAGCCTTAGGAACGCTATGGGACACTTGGTTTTGTTAAAAAGATGGCTCACATAGCCAAAAATTAGAACAGAAAATAGGAACTAGGCACTCTCTTACTACACTCACTACTTTGGCTAACTCTCAGAGGTATCATTCGATCGTCAAAGAGACTGGAGATACGAACATATATCGTTAAATTTGCACTTAACATAATTAAAATCTACAGAAATATTCTGACTTACAATATAGCATAAAATATAGTGTTTTAACACATACCTGCATCCCATTAACATCGGTATAGAAGACATCGCCGTTCTTCACTCCGGTCGAGAATCGTATCGCAAGCTCCAAGTCGTCAACTTGAGGATCGATTATAAAGCTGTTGCTAATTTCCACTTCGGTCTGCGGCAGCGATGGATTGTTGTACACTGAAAGCTAGTGGGACAAAGATTTTGATCACAATCTATCTCAGGGTTATGTAGCCAAAGGGTGAATGAAACCCATGCTAAGCCCATCAGTCTGTCAGTCACTTCTGTCTTATTTGCTTTGTCTGTCAGTTCCACCTTTAAAGACCTTTATTCTTGAACCAAAAGATTAAAATTTTTAAATTAAATTAATGCCACGAGTGCCTGTAATTTAACTGGTACACAAGGCTTGGAAACCAGAATACAACAGAGGGAGCGACTTTTACCGCTACCAAATATATGGCGAATAATTGAAATGTCTGAGCCGATGTGGCTAGCTTTTTTAACAGGATGAAATAACTTATATTGCGGCTAGATAAGCTAGCATAAAAAACATATACTTACATATACTACATATACTTACAGTTAAAATAATGTCAGCAGCCTTAGGTCCGTTCAAAGCCGTGTACAGCGATGCCTTGTAAATCCCCTCAGTCACAACAATTTCCGGAAATGCATCGGGTTTCATCTCTTGCGCATGGCCCTTGGGTATGAAAAGATAAGCGCCGCTGTTGTTGTCCTTGCCTTTTTGAGTGTCATATCTAGAACCAAGCAAAATAATTAAATAATTTTATAAGATACTAGCGAATACGTATACCTACTACAAGTATACGCTAAAAGAAGAAGTCCTTTTGTTGCCTAATCCATTGTTTTAGTAGTCTAAAACTATCTTCGAATTATTGCCTTCCTAATGAAAACTGGTTTGGGGCACTTCGATTGCATGATTTCAAAGTCTATTACGGACAATTTAATTTAATTTAAAAACATTTTTAGAAGCAATTTTGCTAATATCCTTTTCATAAAAACAGCAATACCACTTGAGACTGAGAGAACAACTCAGACGCCTGTCATCAGCAGGAAGGTCTACTTCCGTTGTACATCCAAAAACTCACTGAACAAAGTCCATGTGCACTGGAGTAGTGACCCCCTGGGTGGAGACGAGCGCTTTAATCAGCCCGTTCAGGTTTGTGACCACGCGGGTACTGTTGCCGCTTTGGAACGTTATGTCTTCCATAAGCCTCGCGCTCGGCTGGTCTATTTGAAACATCTTCGGGAGGTCCACTGTCCAGTAATCCGCGTTGTAGATGCGGACGCGAGAGAAAGATGTGTATCTGAAAATAAAATTAATTTTCTGTTAAGTGAAGTCAAGAATCATCTTTGGGTGAATTTATACTTGGAATTTAATTGGAGCCATAATTCAGGTTATTCAATAGAAAAACAATCTTTATCACTACATAGTATAAAACAAAGTGCTTTCTGTCCCTATATCCCTATTGAGGCCGCATCAAAATGCGTAGTTTTAAAGATTTAAATCTTTAAAACTACGCATTTTGATGCGGTTTTTTTAATAGATAGATAGATTCAAGAGGAAGGTTTATATGTATAATACACTAGCAAGTCACCCCGGCTTCGCACGGATAGTTTCTGAGACGACACTGATGCTTTACTAACCGTGCGAAGCCGGGGCGTGTCTCTACTAATCATATATAACAAGAAGCAATACTGCGGCACTGGTTCTGTACTTACTTGTTGATACTCGTGTTGTCCCGAAGCGCGACCGTGTAGATGGTAATTGCCAGAGGTTCTACTGTGACAGGGAACGAAAGCTGGAACTTATTCGCGACGAAGCCTAGCCTTTTCTCGCCGGCCACCACTGGAGAGATTTGGGCCATCATAGGGTTGCCTTCTGGGTCGAAAACCTAGAAATCAACGTGACTTAAGAAATAGATTCTTGAATTGACTGGCCTCATAGCTCGATCGGTGGTAGCTTTTGCGCTGTAGGTCATGGGTTGGATTTCCACGCAGGATGAACATTTGTGCGACGAACATAACATTGTTCTGTGTCTGGGTGTTAATATGTATTATATTAATGTACAATATTTACAAAATAAACTACTGTATTAAGTATACTGTCTTGTTATCTAGTTTTCATAGTACAAGCCATGCTGAGTTTGGGGCTAGTTGGCGCTGTGTCCATGAAAAAGAAATGAATAAAATAAAGAAAGATCACAGAATGTGTCAAAGAACATACAAAATGTTGTCCAGTTGTCTGTTTTTATCATGCGGTGACCACCATTATCTAAGACCTATTTTAAACTGTATGTATAGCGTATCTTGTCGGAAGTCCTTATTAAATCAATAAATAACTATTTAAAGCTATACGTGGCTTCTTGTTTCAATATCTGACATGTGATTATATAGATTTAACTTTAGGCTTTTGACGTAACAAAGTGGGATACTATTACTAATGCCAGCAGAACTAGATGTAATTACCTCGACATGCGGCGAAGAGACCAATACAGTCAGAATCTCGTGCCTCTTGAACGCGAGTGCATTATACAGCACTATTCTCCTAGAGGGAGACACGACGTCCAACGCGATAGTGATTCTAGCTGGTATCTCGTCGTGTCGCCGCCAGATGTCGTCCACGTCGAAGTATATGTCCTCCTGAGTCTGATCCAGGACGGGGGGCTCTTTCAGCAGGTAGTATGCCGCTTGCTGGATGGCCGATTGACTGTATTTTATGGCGGTCAGCATTCTGAAATTGAAATCTGTAGCTACATTGACAGTGTTAGGAAGTAGGAACTTAGAAAGACATAATTTAATGATTTCAGAGCTCAAATCAAAGAGCTGCACATAATAATAATAATAATAAATAAATAAATGGACATTTCATACAGCGCCATCTAGCCCCAAACTAAGCACAGCTTGTAACATGGTACCTGATAGAATACTTAGATAGTACTTTTTTTTTGTAAATACATTTTTATCCTACATATTAACACCCAGACACATTTATGTTCGTCACACAAATGCTTATCTTGGGTGGGAATCGAAACCACGACGTACAGGGCAGAAGGTTGAGTTACTATCAACTGAGCTATAAGAATTGGAATATATCGCACCTCTAGGCAACATACAAGGCAGAGTTAGAAACTAGGAATGTAGAAAGACAGCAATCTATTTGACGAATTTATAGCTCAAAACAAAAAGTAGTGTGTGTACACAATTGTTCCATATTTACCGGAAATATACGGAATTCAAGGCGATTAAACCTAAATTGTTTCTTATGCATACTTCGAATCACCGGAACGCTATGCAATATCAAAGCAATCGCTAAACGGTTGCGTTAAAACAATCGTGTGCCGTCGCCAAAACGCTGTGGTCGTAAAATCTTCTATTTTCGTCGCCTGAAGTAGCTTTTTAGACCGAATAATTTGACGGCACATATACTGTGTACACGGCTATAGAAGTATGTAACGACCCACGTTGCATCGCGTAGCGCCCTTTTCTCTAAGTCGGGGATGTGACGTCACATGCACTTATTTGTGTATTGTCAACAGCACCCATGCCCTTCCATCGGAACAGAGCAACGTGCACGTAGTGGCGGATTACTATGTATGGTGGCAGTCCTTCCCTGGACGAATTTAGCGTAAGTTCACTATAAGGGTCACAAGAGGGGTCCAGTTGCTTGCATCCGTAGTTGAGTACCTTATCCCCTACACTTACCCCCTGGATGGTGCTAAAGGAGCAACAAAAAGTAGCAGTAGAACTTGTGCAAAGTTCGCCCGGAGAAGTACTGCTTCCACACCTGGTAATCTGCCACCAAGCAGCGGTGCATTCGCATTGCTGTGTTCCGGTAGAAAGGTGTGGGTGCTGGTGAAATCACATGCGCTTGGGACATCCCCGCCTCGGGTGTCGGGCGCAACGGAGTCCAACTTGGGTTTTCTCATGGTTCGGTCGGGAGGACCTAAGTCGTATTGCCGTTGTTGTGGGCGGAGGTAACCAATTACCACCAGGTGGGCCTTCAGCTCCTTCCATCACTTCTTCACATTCACAAAACTCTATGGTTCTATAAAGTACTTTTTAGCGTAGTCCTCTCTGACGTCATCTCTCGAAGTGCCCGTGACTCCGTCGTGATGTTGGAACAGTGCAAGCGCCCTTCTCGCTTGCTCCACCCTGTCGCGCAGCTGCAGCGACATTATATTGGACACGGACCGGGATGCGTAGGCTTGGGCTGTTATTATTTCTGCCGCCCTGAAAAGATACTAACAGTAACGTCGATTCTGTTAGTCTAAAATAGAACAATTAAAGAAACGGAACTAAACAGTATCCATCTTTTTCTGTTCCATACAAACTAAAAGAGACAGCAATATTTTAGAATCAAAATCGGTTTTAGATGCCGACAGAATTGATAGCATTATCTCCTACGGTCACTAGGTTCAAGTAAAAAAGATTAAAGATTAAAATTTGGAATTTTGTTGTAAGCTTTGCCAAACCTCGATCTCCTATCTGAAGGCCACTGATTTACATCCATCATTCTTAACAATCAGATTAGCCAACGAATAATTTATGCAATAAAGTGTGATTTTATAAAGAGAGGACAATATTATTATATCATCAAAATTGATTACGAAATACGAACATTATGTATTTATTCCCTTCAAGGTTGATTATTTGAGTGCTGTTTTTCTATATAGCTACCCTTATTTAACTACAAAATACTACTGTCGATTCTAGATCTCACTAATTACATTTTAATGGCTTTGGGAAATGTTCGAAAGCTTTTTGCGTACACTTTCATAATCACCGATTGTTACACAAAGATAGTCTAATTGCAAATTGATGAAGCATAAAAGTATGTTACGTAATAGTTATATAAATGAAATAGTTGACATTACTTTGATGTAAATTATATTAATGAAGTTCTTACTGACTAGTCAGAATTTCGTTAATAAAAAAAGTTGATTGTCATTAAACTTGAATTTGAACATTCACCACAGTGCGATACTCAATACTCATTTATTCAGCCTTAGAAACACTATATACGGAACACTTGGTTTTGTCAAAAATGATGGCTTACATAGCCTAAAAAATAACAAGAAATAAGAAACTAATTAGAAACAGACAAGAAGTCAATGTTAGAAGGTCGGTTGATAATCGTGGACGTAAGATATGGTTGAGAAATTTAAACAGCACAAATGTGCTGGTGAAGTTCTTCGAGATCAAACACGGCTATAAAATGACACCAAGCCCTTTTTCATATTTCGCGTCAATTTTGACCTATTATATCCTAGTCCTGGAAATATTTAGTACCCCATACATGACAGGTTTAGAGAATTAACGCAAAAAACAGTGTTTTATGTTTCCATCGATGTGAATTTCTTAAAATAAAATTCTAGAATGTTTGTTATTTTTTTTATTAAATTTAATGGGTTCACTTTCCCCAAAGTTATCGAAATAGGACGTTTTTTATTTTCCGACTACAATTGGAGTTTCGACTCAAACTAAAACTGGATTTGGTCCAATTTGTGCAAAAATGTGGTAATATTTTATACATTTCAAGTCTCCATATCAATCGGATAAGCCTGTACGTTGCCTTCTAGTCGTTCATTGAGTCAGAACTCTCTGAATAATGTGTATCAATTCTTCTTTCGTGTCAACATCCCAAACTTAAACTGTTTTTGTAAAATTTGGCTACCTTAATAGCATTACTGGTAGCCATATTGAGATCTTCCCCCGTACAGGTAAAATATAAATTAATCAATTATGATGAAAGTCATGGTTATTACCTCACATAAGCCAAGAGAACTCTGTCCATGTTCTTATAGAAGGGCCGGGAGGTGTAGTAGCCACTCCAGTAGTGTTGGTTCCGGTCCGCGTACGTGAAGAAATCACCAGACAGCACAGGGAAGTCCGACATTTTGACCTCGCTGTGAACGGCTTTGAAATAGTCTTGGAGAGTACCGAATGATACCTGAAAGATACATTTTGAAAAATATTTGTATAAACACAATATTCGATATTTCAGAACACGGAGAAAATTCAGGTATCTTAAAAATCAAAATTAGACTGGTTGGATTTGAGATTATTTTTAAACCTACAACCTTAGTTTAAAAGTAGATGATGAAATATTTAATATACTTCACCTCCGCATTCCAAGCATCGTATCCATTGATATAGTCAATGAGCATCTCGTAGTTGGAGTATTGGTTGTCCCACTCGTTAGATCGGTCGTATCGGAAATCGTCGCCGAGAGGAAACAGGACGACATTACTTCTGTATAGTTGGGCCTTCTTACGCCACTGGTCTAGTATCATGAACGCTCTAGAAGGAATTCAGAGTCCTGTAGTAACATTCTTAATGCTTGGATGAAATGTTTGAAAAGTAATTAAGTCTATGTGCTATAAAGATTGAGGCGAAACTTGTCACAAAAGCGGGCCCATAGTTAGGCGAGCGATAAACAAATATTGTCTTTTAGAACGCCTGAACATAGAAAGAGACACAAATATGTAGCTTCAAGAGCCAAGATAAGATTGTGACACTGTTCGACCAATCATACCATTATGCATTATCTTTAATTTTTTTATGTGAAAGAGACACGCAACTTCACGCATTGCCATTAAAACTACACCCCTTGAATTTATTTTTTTAAGTCAAAGAGACACGCCACTTCACGCCTTGCAATAAAAAAAAACTACACCCTGTGAATGCTTTTATTTCTTAAAGCATATATCACCGACAAGTAATTACCGAGTGTTATTGTTGTTACGACTCTATCTATAGGTTTATATGCAAGTGTAATGTAATATGTACCTTTCTTCAATATTTTTCTCAGTGATCTTCCTAGGCGCGACGCCCCAAGGGCAGGTGACGCCGTTGCCTGGCAACCTCTTGAAATCAAACTGGCAGCATATCTTCGGATCCGGCCCACAAGAGTGTGGCACATCGTACGAGTAGAACGGCATCATGTGTGTAAACATATCGGTTTTGCCAACACCGTCTAAAAATGGTTTTAAAATTATAAATATACTAGTTGCACCCCGCGGTGTTACCCGCGGTGAAAAAAGTCAACATGATATGATGGGAAATAACTGTCAGAAGTTGGGTTCTTTGCCAGTCAACAAATATTGACCTCACTATTTCGGGATAAAAAGTAGCTTGTGGTACTCCAGGGTATGAGCTACCTTCATAACAAATATCATTCAAATCCGTTCAGCCGCTGAGGTGTGAATGAGTAACAAACATACAAACTTTCACATTCCTAATATTAGTATGACTATAAAGAAACATAAGCAGCCGCATATTTAGGTACATAGGATATCTTACTAACAATACATAGACACCAAATAACCCATGAACCATCAATTGAAAATATGCCACACGGCAAATATATATTTAGATATTGTAACATCCTCAAAACTTCATAAACATCTTAAAGGCTTTATAGACGAGTTTCTTAATTAATGATGGCTAGCAGTAGCTAACGAGGAAACGGGAACGCAAGATAATTAACTCACCCCATAGCTGCCGCCATTTGAACTCCAACTGCCTGTTGGACGCCAATTCCTTCTTCACCCTATAATGAACTCTCTGTATCAAAGAGTTCTGCAATCCGGCCAATTTGAGGAGGTAAGGCTGAGAGCTTGAATGACCGAAGGGGTCTATAGCCCAGGCGTTTTTCGGGATATATCCCAAATTATCAAGGAGCCATTGGTGGCCGGTGGTTAACTGCTGCATTACTGACAGCCAATGGGAATTGGCTTCGTCGTTCATCACCCATCCACCGGTTACTATCTCGATTTTTCCAGATTTTAGGAGACTGTGTGACAAATGGTAAATAGGTTACTTAGTTTCACTGTTAAATTTATTAATTACACATCAAAACAATTTTTTCATGCCACTCGCTCAGTTCCATGCAAGAACGAACTTCATGCTCATTACACAAGTTTCCTCCGGTCGGGAATCGAACCCAGGACCCATCGCTTAGCAAGCATAGGTTTACCAGTTACCTAAAAAGATCGCAAATCAATACTTACTTCTGGAAAGCAGTTTTCTCTTTATCAGAAGCATCAGAGTTCCACCACAGGGAGAGGAAGCTGATCTCTGCCCATATGAACTTCCTGCCCACGCCTTCAGTCAGTTTCTCAACCATATTCGTGAAAATGGCGCGCGTTTGCGACTTGTAGTAGTTCTCAAATGTTTTGATCCAACCTGTGTACCACAAGTAAATAGACTGACAGAAAATTAAGGGTTTCGTCAAGAGGTACAAGTAGGTATTATCAGATAAACGCGCTTCCTTAATAAAGCCACTTGCTCTAATACCAAGTTTTAGATATTGTCACCGCATACCACGAAATTATACATCTTTGTCTGTATTAAAGTAATTACAGTAATGTCAGTACATTATAGATTTAAAAAAAAACATTTTTACTCTTAATGAACTAATTATCCATTATATCGTCGTTTTTTTATCGTCGGTAATTTACGACAGCGATAATCCGCGAACTACCGGTGACGGTATCGGTTTTGCATGCCCTAACCACAGCTGTAACTTCAGGAAAATAATGAAGTTATTTTATTATTAATAATGTATTACCTGGATCATTGTGTGAGTGAGGCACAATGAAAACTTTGAGTTTATTTTTCTGACTCCACTGGTTCTCTTTGTACTCTATATTCCATCCTTGCTTCCATACACCGCCGTCTTTGTCATCAAACATTATCCTTTCATACATTGACAGCATCTAAAAATTCACAATGGTAAAAATAGGTAACTATATTTGATAAATAAAAAAGTTTACACACACACTCATACACTTGGATTCCCTGTCGCAGATGGTATGGACAAACATATAATAGAAACAAACACCAACTTCTTGCTCACCACACAAAAAGTGTTCTGGACGGGAATCGAATCCAGGGACCCCTCGCTTTGAAGGCAAGGGGCTACTACCAACTAAGCCACAGAGCTGAATTTTTTAAACAATGTTGTAGATTCTATTGACCAGAATCTCACCTATTTAATTTCGAAATTATTTAATTCTAAATAATAGAATAGTAAAGCATTATTTTGTATTGCCAATAGGTCATGAGAGATATCTTTAACTTTTAACTAAACCAGTTTAGTGCAATTTGAACCAGCACATTAAGAGTCAAATGGGAAAAACCACTCAAGTTTCATCCTGTCAGCATGTCTGTATGTCACAGCATTTTACTCAAAAACTAATAGCACTATATACATAAAAATAATCAAGGCTTTAGATGGTGGCAGCAGACTCCAGCCTCCTCTCGGAGTCATAGAAGTTTTTCTATGACTCCATTAATAATAAAAAGATAAAGACATAATTTTGGTTATGTACCCATTGGGTATTCTGTGGCAGGTGAACCATATTAAAAGTGATTCATTGTTTAAAAGTAATGTCTAAAACGTTAAGTATTTTATTCAAAATAAAATCTATATAACAGCACCAAAATGAGTGCTATCTCTTTTAGTCTGTATGAAACAAAAAGATCACATTAATATGATGTGACAACTACAGAATTGCCCCATCTTACTTATTTTAAAAATGCAATGATATATATGTTTTAGATTTGGTTGAAATTTCTATCTATGTTAATCCCGAAAGCGAAGGATTTTTTTTTAGTGACTTGACAAAACACAACAACTTGATTTTTTAACTGCGGGTAACACTGCAGGCCACAGCTAGTTGTGTAATAAAAATGTCTATTAAACTAGTAAACTAATAGCTAACAATTTTCCGTACTCTGTACAAAGGCTTTATCATAAGTGATAGTAGTGTACAATTGACTACTTAATTACAAATTTCAACACTTGTCACATCTACATTCCCATGATACTGTAGCTGTCAAGATGAAATGTAGTGATGGAAACTTTGACTATGTTTTCAACCTTTGAAAGAAAACATGTGAATATATAAATGAATGAGATATATTACCTGTACATCTGTTTTGGGCAAACTCTGCTTTTGTATAGGACAAGCAGTTTCATTGAATTTGACTCTCATTCTCGGAGGTTCATCGCCAACTACTTTGAAATCTCTCAACTTTTGTTCCTGAGGTGCCCGAGGTACCTTTAGTTTCTTTGGTGGTGGGTGGTATTCCTGCGACTGTTCCACCATTTCATCTACTGCTGATTTTATTTCCCCCACCATAGCATGATGCTGACTTAACTCATTCTCTATTCGGCGAAGCTTTGACTCAAATACCGACCATTTGCTCTGAAAATAAATATGAATTTTATTAACATGTGTTATACATATAAACCTACCAGAAAAAAATCTTAAATGATATCAGCAAAACAATGAAAACGTTATCAAAATCCATTTCACAGTTTGAGTTTATTGAAGTTGATTTATTATTTGATTTGTTAAAATATTTAAATAAAATAAAAAGTATATTTCTAATTAATTACAAAACAATTAAGATTTTGCTTGATCTCTCACTTTTATTTCCCAATGGTTGCCCTTATATTTTTTATGCCTGACAATACTAGTGAACTTGATTGTTCTGATCACACTTCCAAAAAAAGCAGGAGAATCTGTTTTCAGATTTGTGCAATTTATTATTTGGATGACAATTTCATTCGAAATAAAATGTGCATCATTTTATAGCTAAAAATGTGGTATTTTAATTTCAATATCTCATGGAGTTTTCATGTTGCATATGAAATACAACATTGCTATTATAGCAGTATTTATCTTTAAGTAATGGTATCTGGTCCAGTTTCTGTGAATGTAAAGTTAGAATTTGTCATATTTTCCAACAAATTAAATTGTAAAATCATTGGATTGTAGAAATCGCACCTAGGACCCAATCGTCTCAGGTAGTTGCTTTGCTCAATTCAATATTGTTTAGATACAAATAATAATGGACATAATCTTTTGTACATTTGAATGTTTTTGAATCATAATGTAGACTTACTCTATCAAGATCTTGTACTTCAGGCTTGATACTGGGCAATTTGAAGCTTAGGTCTGTTACTACATACAGTATAAATATAAATGCAATGATGCATGTAGACCAAAATACTGCGGATAGTCTTCTAATCCTCATTTTGATGGCGTTTCAGGCACTGAAAAGGCAACACGTACAATAGTACAAATTACAACCCCAACAGTTCATATTGGGCGGGGTTCATAATGATTCAGATAATTAAACGCAGATATTCTAATACCAAAATATTTTAGATATTAAGGCAAATATTTATATAGTTTTCTATCACAAGGATACAGATGCGAAAAAACTATTATGCCTGTATGCACGCACCGATTCCTTCTTGATATAGGCTTTGTAATTATAATTACAAATCCAATTAAACCAATTTATGTAGGTATGTACGCCAGTACAATATTTTTATTTTTTTAAGTACACATAAAAGTTATCCATTTTTTATGACTTGAAATGAATAGCGCGAGGGATGCACGCAAACGAAACGATAACAAACCAAATCGAACGAAACGAATCATCTCATCTGTTTTTGAAAAATTCAGTGATATTGCCAGCTGACTCTCATAATTTTTTAAAGGCGAAAAAACGCGAAACATACAAAAAACACCACATCATCATCAGCCCTTACTCGTCCACTGCTGGACATAGGCCTCTCCAAGTAAGCGCCACTGAGCCCGATCTTCGGCTCTTCTCATCCACTTCCTTCCAGCCACCTTTCGCAAGTCGTCGCTCCACCTGGCCGGGGGGCGCCCCACGCTACGTTTGCCTACACGCGGTCTCCACTCAAGAACTCGTCTACCCCAACGGTTATCGGTTCTTCGTCATATATGGCCAGCCCACTGCCACTTCAGCTTGCTAATCCGCTGGGCTATGTCGATGACTCTGGTCCTCTGTCGGATTACCTCATTCCGGATCCTATCTTTCAGAGTGACTCCAAGCATAGCCCTTTCCATAGCTCGCTGAGCGACTTTAAATTGGTGGACTAGCCGCACCGTGAGTGTCCACGTCTCGGCACCGTAGGTCATGACAGGTAGGACGCACTGGTTGAAAACTTTCGTTTTCAGGCATTGTGGAATAGGCGACGAAAAGACTCGACGCAATTTCCCGAACGCAGCCCAGCCCAACTGGATTCTTCTCTTGGCTTCCTTTTCGAAGTTGTTTCTACCTAGCTGCAGTATCTGCCCGAGGTAGACATACTCCTTAACAACCTCGAGAGGAGCGCCTTGTACGACGATTGGTTCCGGATTGATATGCTCATTGAGCATAACCTTGGTTTTGTCCATATTCATCCGGAGACCAACTCGTTGAGAAGAATCAGCTAGGCCGTTAAGCATGTTCTGTAGCTCCTGCAGCGACTCCGCCATCAGGACTATGTCATCCGCGAATCGCAAGTGTGAGATGTATTCGCCATTAATATTAATGCCCACTTTTTTCCAGTCCAGCGTCTTAAACAAATCCTCCAATGCGTTGGTGAACAGTTTCGGGGATATAACATCCCCCTGTCTCACCCCCCTGCGCAATTGGATGGGTTTAGACTGCTGGTCCTGTACTTTGACACTCATTTTGGCGTTTTCATACAGACATCTCAACACTGCGATATAACGATAGTCCACTTGGCACCGCTGCAAGGATTCCAAAACAGCCCAGGTCTCGACGGAGTCAAAAGCCTTCTCGTAGTCCACAAATGCTAAGCACAGGGGCCGATTATACTCTTCGGACTTCTGTATAATCTGCCGCACTGTGTGGATGTGGTCTACGGTGCCATAACCGCTTCGAAACCCGGCCTGTTCCGGTGGCTGAAACTCGTCGAGTCTTCTTGCAAGACGATTTGTGATAACTCTTGAGAACAACTTATAGACGTGGCTCAGGAGTGAAATGGGGCGATAATTTTTCAGTAGTGTTTTGTCCCCTTTCTTATAAAAGAGGACAACTATGCTCCTGTTCCACGCCTCCGGAGTTCTCCCACAGCAAATGACGGAATTAAAGAGCTTCTGTAGTTCCCTCACTATCGGAACTCCACCTGCCTTCAGAAGCTCTGATGTGATTCCGTCATCACCGGAGGCTTTTCCGTTTTTAAGTTGTCTCAGAGCCATATCAATTTCGTCCACGCTGATATCCGGCAGCTCGTCTGTAAAGTGGCGTGTTAGTGTTGCTCGCGAATCGTGGTTATCGACTTGAGTGGGCTGTGCACGCGAATCGTACAACTGGCCGTAGAAATCCTCAATTTCGGAGAGAATCTGCGACTTCGACACGACGGTATGGCCGTTCGATGTTTTTAACTTTGCCAGGTGGCTCCTCCCAAGTGGTTGGCTGAACACTTTCGACCCTCGGTTTTGCTCAATCGCCTTTTCGATGCGACGCGTACTGGAGCACCGAAGGTCACGTCTCACCAGCTTTGAGATCTGCTTGTTTAGAGCCGATACCTGAGATGAAGTAGACTCGGAATCTTCCCGTCTTTTGGTCATCAGTCGCAAAGTCTCTTCCGAAAGATCAGATTTCCTGCCCATACAATTAGCCGTGCAAAATTTTGTGCCTTCTTCCCTCACGATTTCAACGATCTTTTGGAGTTCCTCGTTTACGTCATCTGTGGGTTCCACAGCAGCAAATCGATTTTCCAGAATTTTCTGGAAGGCTTCTGATCCTGCATTGATTTGGAGCAGATTAGGCCGGAGTGTGGACTTCATCATGCGGTACCTTTCTAACTGGACATCGATACTTAGGGTGCCTCGAACCAGTCTGTGATCGCTTCCGGTATTAAACCTGTTGACCACTGAAACATCCCTAAATATGTGTCTTTTGTCCGTCATGATAAAGTCAATCTCATTTTTTGTCACAGTGTCGGGGCTTCGCCATGTCCACTTTCTCTGGGGCTTTTTCTGATAAAAAGAGTTCATCAAGAACAGCCCCTCCTGCTCGAGAAAGTTGACAAGCATTTGCCCCCTGTGATTTCTGCTTCCAAATCCATGCGGCCCTATTTTCGATTCGCTGCAAGATTGTACTCCCACTTTAGCGTTGAAATCACCCATGACAACGTTGAAGTGAGCTTTGGTGGTGTTGTGAAGGGCTTTGGATATGTCTTCGTACATATCCTCTACCTCTTCATCCGAGTGTGTCGAGGTCGGTGCGTAGACCTGTACTACCTTTAAGCTATATCTCTTAGATAGTCTGAGTATCAGGTACGCTACCCTGTTCGACACACTGGAGACTTCTTCAACGTTGTCAGCGATGACTTTATTAACAAGGAACCCCACGCCACCTTGGGATGGTTCGTCGCCCTCACGAAAATACATAAGGTGACCCGACTCTAGAGTTATGGTGTCCTCCCCCTGTCTTCGGACTTCACATAACCCGAGTATGTGCCACCTTATTTTGTTCAGTTCCGTTTCTAATTGTATCAAGTGCTCGTCCAGCCGCAGTGTTCTTCCATTGTACGTCGCCAGAGTCATTTGTTTTTGGTAGCCTACCAGTCTTCGGTGATTCTTAGCACCCCCTGCCCCGCCGTTACCATGACCGCTACCTTGGCCAGGAATAGTGGGGCCGCCGGAACTAGGGGCCATATCTGTCCCCTATGGGCAAAAACCTTATGATAAGCGCACAAAAAACACCACATACCCGAATTAAATTCTTGGCTGTCAATTAACACAAAATCCTCCATCTACGTAGATTAGTTCGAGTTTACTTACAAAATCAGACACTTGTATCTGAATCAGTGATAAAAATATATGAATTTTGTTCTTGGATAATTATTTTAAGTATCATTGGGAGTCCCGGGAGCTATTCCCGGCCATGATCAACCATTTTCATGATATTTGTTCTCTGGTCTTGTGTAGTTTTGTTGAGTGTGTATGGCACTTGCTACGGAGGGCATTTTATTGCAGACTAGCTGCATCCCGCGGTGTTATCGGCGGTTTTCCGGGATAAAAGCCTATGTGTTAATTCAGGATCTATTCTGGTACCAAATTTCATCCAAGTACGTTGAGCCGTTTGAGCGTGAAGGTGGAACAAACATACACACACACACACACACATTGTATACAAACTTTTACCTTCATAATTTATGTTACGATGTTTTTATCGATGTTTTATAAGCGATTACCTTCTGTAATTATATGGATGGATCGATACATCGATGCTTAGGAAAAGGCTTTTTGAATTTCTTCTTCTTCTTCTTCTTTTTAATTTTTGGCGCTTTTTGAATTTGAAAGTATGATAACGTAAATTGACATCGTCATTTTTTTCGTAGGGATATAAAAATGTCAACGTCAATTTTACAAGCTAAGTATTTCTTAAATTTTATACATATAATAATATTACTTATTATAATATTGTATATTTAAACACATTGAAGATTTACCAATTTGTATGAATCTGAAATAATGCATTCAGATGTCTTTTTAAAGTATTTTTGGTACAACGCTTCAATTAAATATTTCATGAATATGGGTTGAGTTAATTTAGATTACCGAATCCACAGCATAGTGAATGATGATATCCGAATGGGAAATATCCTAATCCAATCTGTAGGTTATTATTGCGTTTAAGTCGTATCATAAAGCCTGATGAATCTTAGATTACTGAGCAGCATCTTACACCTTTCATCCCATTCTCATAAAAAATATTTCTTTTTTAAATTATTAATTAGATGTGTTTAGATATATATTATATTAATAAGAAACCTCAAAAATATTTATGTTACCTACCATAATTACCTAACAATTTTCTCGACTCATTTCATCGAAAGAGTCAAACGAATCGTATTAATGAAAACTTGGACTACACAGCTATAGATACAATCGATTTTTTGAGAAACGTCAAATATTGTTGTGTGCGAAAGATGGCGTCGAAGGAATCTCTGGATGTGAGTACATTATTAATTATTTTTCGATGTAATTAATCACTTTTATCATGCATTTGTAATCGGTTATTATATATAAACTATTTTTTGATGGATATATCGTTTTGTGGTAGTTTACATTGTGGTTTACCATTAGAATACAGCGGGAGAAGACCACGCCCCTCAGTCGGTTAAAATTCTTGAATAATTCGTTGATTATTATTTGAATCTTGTTATTATATACGTGAAAGGATAGTATATAACACATTCGTATATTATAAAATTGATTAGGTTCGAAAAAGTGCTATTTAAATACAACTTTAATTCAATAAATCCAGTTTTCGCCAGTGCCTTGTATTGATCTAGGGATTGTATTGATCTAGGGATTGTAAAATTATGCAGCTTTTTAACTTCCAAACTCAATAATTTAGAGATTTTAAGTAACAGTATTAGACAAAGATATTCCTATTGAGTTATATAATTTTTTTTTACTATAATCCATGTCCACTTTTTTATAAAGCATCTTTAAATATTTTATTTTAACTACATAAGTACATAGTTCCAACATACAGGAATCTAAAATATTGAGAAATAAACCTCTCTTGCCTTAGTTGAAAGCTGGATATTATGTAACACTGTGATACAAATTTTGTTACCCTATCAATTTAGGTGTTTTACATAAATTATTATTCTAAGTGGTCTCTGTTATCTGCACCCCCTGCTGAAGTATACCATATTGAAGTCTGTTACAGCTTATGCTTGCAACAGACAGACTGATGCAACAGACAGACTGATGTTGGTGGCTGACAGCCAGACATTACAGGCTACCAAATGATGACGAGAGATACATTGCCATAGCAAACATGTCATTTGTCAAAAATGACAATGCATTTTTTGATAGAAATGTTGCTATGGCAATCGATCTTCAGTCATTATTTAGTTCATTATAGCTTTTTTTTTGGGTATGGTACTCTAAATAATGTCATGCATTGTTACTATAGGAATATAGCACGAAGGGTATCAGAAAATTTGGTTTTAAAGTTTCCTTTACTCAAAGCAAACCTGTTCTTAAGCCTACAATGTCTGTCTGTATGTCTTATCTTTAAAGTGCTACCTTTTAAATCGTAATTGATAGCTGACAAAAATTTTCACAGAATATATGATATTATGGAAGATATCCTCCAAATTATTAAAAATGTTTATGCTAAGACTTAATCTTTAGGGAACAGAAAGATTTATCTGTTAACCTCAAGATGTAGGAACATGGTAATCTTAATTTGGGTGGGAAAGACTGGGCCTGCAGTGAGGTTCCACACTAAGAGCGTTTTCTGTTTAATCCTTCCCAATATATTGAGGAATCCAACCAATATCCTTCAGCGCTGAAAACAGAGCTTCCTCCAACTGAGCTATGAGGCTAGGCATCAACTGGTTCAGTTCTTATTCTAATAAGAATAAGAACTAATAGGCAGTGGGGTAAAAGCACAATCTTTGTCACAAAGGCTGATTAAAATAGCTGATGCTGTTTCCGCTGATATTTATAAACAAATAGATGTCTGGAGAAGTAATTTCACCACACTTGGTAATCAGCCGTCATACTGTGTTTCTCGCATTGCTGTGTTCTAGTGAAATTACAGGGACATGACACATTACACCTCCCAGTGGCAGGTGGACTTTTTGTTAAAGGGCGGTGGTAACCACTTAAGTGGGCAACAAGCCTAAACACGTAATTTTTTCACCTACATTTTCCCACTGTTCGATAAAGATCTCCCGTTTTTTCTTGCACGCATCTCAGTCTAAACCTAAAGTCAGCCATTGTGGCTCAAATGTATCTAGATCATCTCGCTCCCTTTTCCTTTCCTGAACCTTTTAGTTACGTAAAAAAAAATGTATTCGATAATAATTTAAAAATAAATTTCATACATCAACCATATAGGTAGTGTCTTTTAAATTTGAAATCTCAACAATTTATTCAAAAGCATAGTTTCGATTCTGTCTAGTTTCGGCAAACATGTAAATTATTCCGAGAATTAAGAACCTGGAAAGCATTCAGTGCAAAAAGTACAGGTATACTGCATATTTACCTTGTGTTTAGCGCTGTTCGATAACGGCCACTGCTCAATTGAGTACATCCGCATTTGTGTCAAAGGACACAGCACGCGCTTCAAGACGCGCTCATCACCGTCCAAGGTTACCAACACATCCGTAGGCAAAATTGCCGCAGATCCACGCACGTAGGCTGTTCTGAAAAGGATTCTTGGTTTTGTATCTTCTTGCTCATATATTGTAAGGGGCCATTTTATGCAATAGACATTTTGTTTCAACTAGTTCTTAATTTCCTCCCAGAGAGAATACTTACCCCAACAAAGAACAAATATGAAGGATATAATAATAATTACTATCATAGTTTTCAAGACCAGAAGTTTCACGTTAAGAGTCATCTGACTGAGCGTCAGATGTCATTTTAATTTACCTCTCGATCTGCTGTGACGCTTCGAGGTTCTAATGAAAGATTTACCTGCCTCAAGGTCACAAGGAAACTATTAAACCGCTTCCACGATCAATATGCAATATCACACATGATTTGATGTAATGAGTGCAATCAGTTGGTATTGGCAAATGTGAATAGTAACGACCTTCGTAGCCCATCCCATCATTGTGCCACTCGCATTACGGGATGAATGAATACGTCTGAATAGCTCCGGTGCGTATTATTTTTCATCACGTATTATGTCCAGGGTCTCGTCGATAAGATTTCTGTTCGAAAACACGTTTGTGATTTCCGGTACATAATTTATTTATTGGATCACCAACTAAAGATACAGTCTTACAAAATATATTTAATTTTTTTTTTTTAATAATTGTGATGTTTGCAGACTATATGAAATACTATCACGTTTACCCGGACTGGTGACGTTTTGGCTGTCAGCCATGACCATAATAGTATTTTAAATATAAAGAAAACATTTACTTTCTTAGAATTATCAAAAAAAAAAATTTTTTTATTTCTTTTAAATTAAATATGTACCTGTAATTAAATATGTAATAAAAACACGTAATTTACGTGTTTTTATTACTTACTCAAACCCTATCCGACCTTTCATGGGGACGGTTAGGATATTATTGATTTTCATTTTTGCCTCCTAATCCTTAGCCCATCCATCAAAATAATTTCGCGGAATTCGCCCTGTTAGTATCACGCAGCCGAGTGTCAAATTAGAAAACAGCTTTCGTTAGTAATACACTCGGTATTACTGACAGGGACATTAGCTGGCAACCTTTTCATGTTCAATGTGGCTCGAATCACACGGGTATTCTCTTGCGGTGTATCTGGAAATTATCTGAAAAAATTCTGCTCGTTAAATGTTACAAGTTTGCTTTTGGTTAACTTATAAGAATAAATGATTTACTTCTCGTCATTGTCAAGATTTTTTTTGTTTAAAGTAGCTCCTTTCTAATAAAAAAAGAATAAATGAAATCTGACTACATTTTGAATAAATTAATCGTAATTTGGGGATTAAAAGTGTCCTAAAAGTTTTGGGACACTACGGTAGGGCTCGTAATATGAACTCAAAGCATGTCAAGTTTCATTTGAATTCATCCAGTAGTTTCGGCGTGATGCCCGGCTAAAAATAAAAAAAGTACAGTTTTGGCATCAGTACCGATTAAGAAAAAAAAATGCTCGTGTTCACAACAATTTTTTTTCAAACTGTCTTCAATGAGCGGCATTGGACCTATTACAGTTTTATTATAAGTATAGAATAGATAATAATATCATACGCACTTCTGCAAAGAATGGCTCATCCTCAAAATATCTTAAGCTTTATGATTGCATTTATACTCAAACCAGCCGCTATTTAGACCTGATTTTATGCCCACACCACAATACACGGCGCATGGATCCTCTCCTACTGACCTGCCACTAATAAGTTGGTGCATTTTCTGCAAATTATTTAATGGGGTATAAGGGTTCTAATAACCATAAAGCCATATATCTCACTTGATATCGTCTGAGACATCGTCTACAAGTGACTAAGTACGCTAGTGTAAGGTCCCGCTGACTGACGCAAGTGGTCGCGCTTCCCGCAGGATGTCGCGAATGAGACCGTGTCCTCATAATTCTTGCGCTGTCGTGGGTGGCTATGCCCAGAGATGTTGTGTAACTCTTAGCTGTAATGAGGATATTATTCAGGAGCGTCTAAACCTAGCGGTGCGCGTCTTTTGCTATTTAATTACAGTTAAAGGCTGCTGCCTCGTTAGCGCTCCCTAAAACAGTAGACAGATTGTGCTGTTAATTAAATCATACTGAAGTGGATTGCTTTTATCGTATGTGACATTTTCGTATTCGTAGAATAGCTTAGTTTATTCTCGTCTTCACAGAATCCGCTTTTCACGAGGAATACCTATAAAGTTAAATTGAAGAGAGGTTTTATTTGGTTGCCAGCTGACGACTTGAGCCTTTTATGAAAGCAGTGAACAGTCTGAGTCTTACCGCTTTCAGTCGAATGTTCGGAAAAGATAATTTATTTTTGAAGTTTATCTTCCTCAAGTCGCATTAAACGTTAAAATTTCTCGGAAAATTTGTACCTAATACTTGATGAGCAGAAACAACAACGTCGTTCATTTCATCGATCAGTTTGAGGAAATTAGGTCGGTGTGATAAGAGCCATTTTTATACTTTTGGCTTAAATATTATTTTTGATTGGCGTTGGATCCAAGGTCGATCCCTGCTTTAACGATGTTTTTTGGAGGGTGTTACCGGCCAAGCGCGAATATTTGTCTCGGTTGCAGACCGTCGAACATTGTTACTGAAATAATGACCGGCACTTTATAACAAGATCTCTCAGGCCGAATATTTTATACCAAGGGAGCGTTAGAAATCTTTGTAAGAAATTCACCCGCAAGTTGCAAAAGCTCGGTAAGACTTGGCCAAAAGGATAGGTAGATACTACGGATTTCCATATGCTACGATTCTGACATACTTCTTTTATTCCCATCATAATTTTCATACTGGCTCGAGGGTTTAGGGTACTATTGTCCTGGCCTTTATAACTACTTTGCCTATCTGATCATCGTTCGTATGTTTCTGTACTTTGGCGAGCTTTAATGAGCATTCTGTTAGTAACAACCCTACATTATAACCCTACATTGATAAGTATACCGAAATTACTAGAATGTTAAATGAAAATCTCGTGCTGGGCACCAGCTTGTCGGTGTTACGTAACTGGCTCGAACGTATGTTTGTGCTTCACCTGAAAATGGACCAACTTGCATGTGTGTTTGAGCATTTATACGGGTCGATTTCTGCCGCAAGACTGGCTACACTGCCTGAACATCGCGAAAATTTACCATACATATATTCGCATAGCTGAGAGAGCTGAGTTAAATTAAAAGCGCTAGCACCAGTGTGACTAGCATCCGATTTTCGCCGAGCGAAGACTGGTCCCTTGCACGGCGCATGACTTAGGAAAGTAGGTAGGTAGGCACCTATATAAAAAAAATTGAGTTGCAAGCGATTGTGCCCCACATGCATATGGTTCTGGTGTGTCTGCAGTAAAATAATTGGAGGCGGTTTTATTGATTGTTATGCAATCAATCGGGTTGCAGTACACTACGATTTCGATATGGACTAGGTGCACTTGGTAAATCGGCTCGCGTAAATCACGCTAGGTATACTAGGTGTGTGTCAGTCTCAAAAATAAGTTCGATAAAGGCGAGATTTTGTGAAGGCCGCTCGAAGGAAATAGGTCCGTGTTAGGGTGACACAGGGTGCCTTATTTAGAACGGTATCATCAATTTAGAAAAATCGATTACTGCCGTCGCGTCGGGCCGGCGCAAAGTTCTGAAGTTATATAACTTGCTACGTCGAGGTTGAGTGGTATTGAACTAATTACTCTCAGGCTATAAAAGGCTCGCGAATATAAATGATTGACAAATGTAATATACGCAATTGTCTGCCACACCTGCCCATTTTCAATAATCACTATTGATTTTCGATTAGACCACGTGATGTCATTGTGCTCGAATTCAATATGTACGATAAGGCTCTATCCCTAGCCTGCTAGGTTTTATTATCTTAACAACAATGTTATTAGGACAATTTCAATTTGTTACAGACACACACACTTTAACAATCTCACCACATAAGTATATTAGTGGTAGTGGACACTTTATGGCATCTTCAAGGTCTGCGTTGGCAGTAGTTTATGAGTTTTATTACTATTTCTGTTCTTATACGTACGTATGCGTATGTAGTATAATAATTTCGGTGTGGAGTGGAAGAAGCACAATAAAATCCAACAATATGCTCTGAAAGTTTTAACTATACGACGTAATAAAAAATTGGGGTGTCGTGTCTGGAACTTTACCTTCCGATTGTGTTTTTATATTTCTTCATAAAAAAATGTAAAAAATGTGCTTCTTTAGCTACCATACTATCAATATGACAGCTAAAGAAGCACATTTGTGATTCACTGTAAGTGAATACTAAACTCAGAATAAGATTTTAAAAATTAAGTCGCGTGCTGATTCAATTACGCGAAAGCGTTACGTACCATGGTAGTAACACGTATGTTTATTTTCCTTTTCGTTACCTAAATTAGTTTTCGATTTCACCGACAGTCATTATATGACTTTTACATCGAAATAAATGTTTTATCATCTTGTTTTGTTGTTCTAATATTATAGTTATGAAGAAATCGTGAACGTTGCAAATGATGAAATATGTATTGTAGTTATCGGATTCTTTTTCATTGCTTGGTTAACTATTCTACTTAGGTGAGTGAAGTGCGTTGATTGTATAGATAGATCACTAATTTGAAACTACTGAAATATTACACGGTATTTCACTGTGTAAATGCTGAGTACGTAAATATTTGTCGGGCTTTTACTTTGCTCCAACATCTGATCGCTCCTTTCCTTTATTAAATCAATGACGTCACAATAGCCTGTCTTTGTATATCGAAATAACTGATAAGAGTCGTTCTGTGATCTTGGAAGATTTCTATCTTCGCTCGTTTATGAGTGTGTACGTTAAAACGTCACCTCAAAACCATTTGTTCTAAACTCAACTAAGAAGTTGCTATAAGGAGGGTAAAATATTTGAAACCTTTGTATTTATGCTTGTTTATATAAAATTATTTATCTACGGATTATAGTTTGATAACATTTATCCCCGATTAAAGATTTTGTGAAACTGATTGATTTAAATTGTATTAGTTTATCGGTCGGTATGTGTTTGGTAATTCTTTTTAAGAAACAAGAATTTTTTATTTCGATGATGACTTTTGATTTTTACGTGAAGTCGTTTCAACGTGAAGTCGTTCAAGTGGTCAACTAAATATTTAATATCTCCAACAGCAGCGATTACAACACATTTGTGGCATATCACCCGCGGCAACTTTTTATGATATAAATCTAGAAAACTAGATCGAATGTCGTATTGCGGGGTGACGATGAAATGCTGAAAAGGTCATTCAATGCATTTTATAGTTGATATAGTTCGAAAGAGGCCACCAAAGCGAAACCTTTAGATAGAAGTTGAATCGCGTTCATCCATAAATGCATAACGTTGTGCTTTGGTTTCCAATATACTCGTAGAGCCAGAACACGTCTAGTGCTTTATAACAATGTAAGCTCCACTATGGATAACGTGGAAATTTTAAGCGAATGCATAGCAAGCGCGACACGTATTCTTCTGTATAAGGCGTCATTCTTATTCTTTCCATATTTTCTTCTCGTAAAGACCGAAGTAAAAAAAAAAAAAAGTGGCTTGAATTTCTGTCTTTTAGGTCTGTACTGAGAAATCTGCTGTCGGATTACCGTCACTCTGATCGACCCCGTCACGCCCGCCTCCACTGGACGTATTTCCTTTCATGTTACTAACGCGTGCGTGTCAGCTAAAGCTACTATGTGGCCGGTGGAGACTGCCCAAATACACGGTTACATACCAAACATATAAGTAGGTTTATATTTTCCGTTGCGATGCGACCTGATCCTCCCAAAGGACTCGAGGCCTTGTTCCTCTCGGTTTTATCACAATAGGCATTTATATTCATCATATGAAAAATTATCATAAATTTTGTTTCTCAAACATATTTGACTGATCATTTCCATTCTATACAGTAATATTGGTTCAGGGAAACGCCCCACGGGTTATATGCGCGACAGAGATAAGGACGATTTCAACCTTTTGAAACAAATTCATCGTATATGATCCTTTTTATGTTGATATCATGTTGGTAACAAGATTATGTTAGTAGACAAGGTAGGAAAGATACATCATTGCAAAAATTTGTAGGTATCTTTGGTATATTTCGATATTGTGCTTCTTTGAAATCCTTCCGATCGTGCCAGTCTGTCTATTTTCGCCCCCAATAAGAAATTGCCCTCGTTATTTCTAGAAACCTACATATTTTATGAAGTGACGAAGACCACGCCACGGTTTTCCCGGGCTTGGTGCATTGCACGGTAAGGAGGTCGCCATCGATCGGCGCAGGTCGCCCCGCTAGCTTCATAAGTTAGGTGCACTGGCGCCAAATTGCTACTAGCTAACAATTTCTGTCTACGCGGTCTAGCGATTTACGGTTGATTGTTTCAAATCTGTTTGTAGGCGATAAGGAACATTATTTGAAAACGAAATCAAAATTATTTAATTCATAGAAAGAAAATAATTATAGTGGGGTTTATAAATTTTCATGTTCTAGGATGTAGCCTCTTTATATTTTGGGAAATTATCATTAGTAATGTTGAAAATCTAACAGTGAATATGAATCAATTCCAGATGTAGCTAGCGTAAAGACCTGAAGTATTGTCAAGACAGAAATCAGTAATCGCGAAAATAAAGACGAAATGGTCACTATTGTATTAAAGGTGTGATGGTGGCACAATAATATTTTGTTTTTATCAATTTTTGTAAATGCTTTACATAATGTGAATAGCATAGTCAGTTTGTTTTTCGCATTCATAAATTTAATGATATTTGCGAAATTTACTAAATAATAACAATAATAAATAAACGTTTCAACAATTATCTCAACATCATCCGAGGTAATGATGGTGTGTTGATGAAGGGAAGTATACAAATAGGTATTTACTATGAAAACCAACTAAGCATTAATTGCTATAAAACCATTTTGAAGCGTTTAAAGGGTATTACGCCATCTGACCCCATTTGAAATTAGGTTAACCGGGTTAGTGCAATTTTAAATATTTAGTTTTCTGCGTTTGCATTTGTTAGCTTAACAAATGCTTTCCAGAATCAATTACCTATATGTTTAAAAGAAGCTCATTAACTCATTTACAGACAACATACAGTCCAAATCTAAATAAGTAAAATACTAAGAGTATATGTTCTAATAGGGCGTTGGCGTGAGATCCAAATCTTACACTGAGCCGCATTACTGTTGTCATGGGCGGAGGTCGCCACTTACCACCAGGTGGGCCCTCAGCTCGTTCAGTCACTAATTCACATAAAAAAAAGAACATACAAACTTTCGTCTTCATAATATAAGTGTGATACGCCGTATTTCTGTAAATTTTACAATACTATACAATACATTTTACTTAATGAATGTTTGCCCCATGTTGACTGCATATTTCTGAGTCTCGTCATCTCAACTGAGAACTTGAGCGAATCGACTGAGAGTTAGTTATTATACCATATGTCCCAACCATCATCTCCAAATATGTGTCACAGGAACCAGGTGGAAGAATCATTTAATTGTACAATAATATACTTCTCATCCTCCCATTTTAAGTTTACGCGGATACAGATTTACACGACTAAAATGTTGTAAATGTAGAAGTAGAATGTACTAGTTTTTAGCCGAGTTACATCGTTTACTGTAAACTGGTCATGTTTGAAGTAAAGTGTAATAATCTGGTTTTTTAATAGTCATATTTGGCAAGCCAAACAGCATACGAGATCAATACATGTTTATAAAGAAATTTGGAGACGCTCACGCTGGCAAAAGAACAAAACTTTGCAAAGTGGTTTTACATTTTTGTCGACTTTCCGATTTAAAAGCGTCGTTCGTTGGCTCGTTTAAAACGAGTTGAAAGGTACTTACTTAGAAAAAAACCATAGCTTCTATTTAATAAAATATAGGATTTTGGTAGGGTTTTAGGATGTTCATGGAAATGTTAGATTACAGTTTAATATTTTCGGCTCCCGTTGAATACTCCTTAGGTATCCATTATTTCCGACACACAATAGATTTTTAATTACTGCGTGGTTCCTTGGCAAGGCGCGCGAGTATCCATGTAATGGCAACATAAACCATCTTCTGAAAGTACTGTAAGTACTGTACCTACCTATCGACTGTAAAGAAAATGTAGTTCGGAAGTATAAAGTCCATTTTATAGCCCACTAATATTTTATTGATCGCTATAGTAGCTTCCCGCTGTGAACACCGTGCGTAGTTACCCTAAAACCCAATATTTTCCACGAGCCATTTAAGCTTTTAGACGGGATACGAAAATACAGGTAGAGAAAGCAGACAACCTGGCTCAACGGTCGTACCCACGAGAGTTGTTTTCTCATTTGAGCTGCGCATTCCGAAAAGGTCAGAGGTGAAATGGGCGTGGCATTTCACTGAAATAGAATTTTCCTGAATGCAATTGAAGGTTATGATACGTTCTCTTATGGACGGATCCGTAGGTTATTTTGGAGCCTTCAAGGCCACGGGTCCTGGGTTCGTTCCAGACACCAGCACACTTTGTGTAGTAAGCATGAAGATTGTTTTAGGGTTTTGAGTTTTCGTTTTGTGTGATTATACGCGTGTCCATGCCACCTGCGAAGCAGCGAATCATAGTGCAAGAGTAAAGGATATGTAAGCGTTTGTTATTAATATAACCATGTTTATTACTGGCTCCATAAAGTTCTCTCCAATTAGTGCTTTGTTTACAACTTGGAGATACTCCGTCACTGAAGGAACAGAACCAATTAAATCTTCGAAGGCCAGTTTACTTTCCCGATTAATTTCGCCCGGGGAGTGCCGATATCAAATAGGATGGATAGATACATAACAGAAAGTCCTAATAATAACGCCTTAATTTGTGAAACGAGTAATAAAATAAGTTAAACCTCATTATGTCGACTGATCTTAAATGTACCGTACTGGGTCAGCCTTTTAAGTTCCTATTACCGAGACTGATCTACTCTCTCTCTCTCGTTAAGCTAGAGTGAATAGGTTTTAATCGACTGCGGTATTGGTAAGTAGCACGTCTTCTAATGTATGGTTAATTCTAATGTATGGACATGCCAGTGGTATTACGATGTTCTCCTTCACTGTTTTGATGAAGTGGTATAGCGCACATATTTTTTCAAACTAAAAACTCGTAGTTTCCCTGGATTTGAACCAGTGATCTTCGTATTGAAAGTCGGCGTCTGTACCACTGAGCCCCATGCTCTAATGAACTGTGATAAATAATGTACTTTATTATAATAGCATTATTTTAATTAGTAGCTGTACCCGCGCGGTTTAACTCGCGTGAAATACATATGTGGGTACTATAATCTTATTACTTAAAACGAGCAATTATTGTATATTTATTTCACGTATCTCGGAAACGATTTGGGAGAAATTTTGTATTAAGATAGAGTTTTGCCGTTTAAGTTTGCTGAATAAAAAATATAATATAAAAAAAAAAAACGCTTTCTTTTACAAAAAAAATCCGAGCAAAGCTTGTTCGCCCAGGAACCGTAGTTTGAGTGCGTTCGTACAAACATAAAATATAAATTTCTATTGGAGTACAAATAAGTTTCCGCCGTTTTTAACACAAATTAAATATTTATTGTAGAAGAACGGTAATATAAATTTATTCAAAATATTGCCCATCACTTGCAACCACTTTTTCCCATCTCTCAGGCAGCATTCGAATCCCACGTCTGAAGAACTCCTTGTCTTTTGAGGTTATCCACGAATCAACCCAATTTTTGGTATCCTCATAAGATGTGAACCGCTGCGCCGTCAGAGCATGTGCTACGGACCGGAACAGGTGATAATCGGACGGTGCAATGTCTGGTGAATACGGCGGGTGGGGTAACACTTCCCAATCAAGTGTTTCCAAGTATAATACTTTTTCACGGGAGCCGCAACATGTGGACGAGCATTGTCATGCAGAAGAATATTTTTTTCGTGTCTAGAATAGTATTGAGGGCGTTTTTCCTTCAGAGCTCGGCTCAATCTCATCAATTGTGTTCGATAGAGGGCTCCAGTAATTGTTTCGCTCGGATTAAGCAACTCATAATACACTACACCTAGCTGATCCCACCAAATACACAGCATATCGTAAATTTTTGGCCTTCCACTGCGATCTTTGTCTTCTACGTCGAAATCACCGTTTTTAAACTTTTGAAACCACTCTCGACACGTTCTCTCACTCAAAGCAACCTCACCATATGCTTCTACGAGCAATCGATGCGCCTCAGCAGCAGATTTCTTTAAATTAAAGAAGTAAACTAATATTTCCCGCAAATGACGCTTACTTGGCTCAAATTTTGACATTTTCAACTTATAAAAATTATATTTTACCAATATAAAATCAATGATATTAATAGGTTATGTTGTTCTTGAATGTCCAAACTATTTTTTAAGCCGGTTATCATCTGCGAAAGCTAACCGAAACTCCGTGCCGCGCCATCTACAATAAAACGGCGGAAACTTATTTGTACTCCTATATAAATAAATAACAAAGATTCCGATCAAACACACAGAAACCATCAGATAAAAATCTCAGCAATAATAATCTACTTAACTACTATGTGTTTGAAATTCTTGTGATCTTGTACAATGCTGTGGGTGCCATGATATTCTAACGCCGACGGTTGAAAAACTTAGGGTCAATCTTTGCGTTCCGCAGCTTTTTCCAGGACCGTAATAATTGCATTCTTACTGAACATTTTCCTTTGGCACAAAAGGCTTTGTTATAAAAATCTCCTAATCAAAAAGAGATGCTAAAGAATAGCATTTTAATGGTATAGCATGCCATTAGTTCTTTACCGGGAATCTTCTTTTGCTAGTTGGAACGTTTTTGATCCAATTTATATAGATGATTTATCAATTCGGTTTTTTTTTTATATTTGTTACCTCTGGACTCAGTTATTTATCAACAGATTTTGTTTTTTTATCTGAAAGTACACCCATTTACAATAAATAAAAATTATTTGAATGGGTGTACTTTCAGAATGGTTTCCTTGTTAAATCAGAATAGCAATTTAAAATTGATTTTAAAGGAAGGAGTTTTGAGATAACAAACATAAAAAATTGAACTGAGTTGATTATCTACTCATTTGGAAGTCGTTTAAAAAGTATTTCATTTGATTAAACGAAATTGCGTGTTTTGCTTTTCTGTGACTTTTTTCTGCCCGTTGTATACAGATTTGGTTATTTCTTTTACTTAAGGTGTGGGATACACTAACTAAACTAAGAAATAAGCAATGAAAATATTCAAGTCAGTTTTTAGATTTTTTTAAATATAATATGTCACTTATGACAAAAAGTATTGTTTGGATTTTGATAATAACATAGTTTTATTAGGTAACTGAAATTATTATATTATATAAAACTTGCCAAGTTCAACCTAGCTATACAAAGAATAATATTTTTAGAATATAAAAATCAGTGTGAAAATTTCCGCCACTATTAAAATTAGATTAAAACTATTGTATGGGCTGTGTATGGGCTACGTCAGGGAAACAGGCATTTTGATATTATTTGACATGATTTTTCACATTGTTAATATCTATCGTTGTCTTCACTCTATCGTGTCATTTTTCTGCCCCATTTATCTCGTTCCTTCAGTCTCCTGCCGGGCTGCGGTCCAGTATCGATTGCAATTAGCTAAGTGTTAGCTCTGCGAGCTAGCTACGTTGCGCCTCAGTGCCACGCCCAGGCGTCCTACTGATTTATTCTCCAATGGACTGAATTTAAATGTTACTTCCGAGATAAAAGAACTAGCAAGTGACAAGTACTATTATTGTAGTGAAACTGCGCTCTAGAATTCTGACTTACGATCTGAAGAACTAAGTCTTGTACAGGTATGCATCATCGTAGGCCGCCGTAAAATAACATCAATGCCATAATAATATACTACTTTGCTAGTTAATTTTATAAGCTTAAACAATATCAATTTTTGAAAAATAAGGCTAGTTTCGTATCGCTTCTGAAGGAATTATGTAAGTATCAAACAAAAAATAAACGGATTCATACCCTTACACACTGCGTAGGTGTCATGTCACACGATCACGCAACACATATCCAAGAACCAAGAACTAACTACATGCTCATCACACAAATATTAGGGCTCGGCGCTTCGGAAGGTACTACTACTGAGCTACGGAACCGTCAATAAGGAATAATAATATAATATAAGTAAAAATAACAAGGATTGTGAAATAAACTGTTCCTTTAATCCCTATTCCAGGCCAGTGGGACTCAAAATTAAACACATTTAATCCTGCCCTGAAGAGGAGTGCGTTATAGGGTATATATTGTATTAAATTATTAGGTGTCATATTGCAGTAGCAATATGACCCTTAATAATTTAACTACTGTGTAGGGCTTTGAAATTTTGCAAGAAAATATCGATTTCCAAGTAGCATGAACATTCACTCTTCTCTAATTGCAATTTATAAAGTCAAAACATAAAAACCGAATGTATTTTGACATATCTGTGTATGTAATGTGCCAAAGGAGCTCCTGTGAATCATTATATGCTCACGTTTTATATGCTTTACACACAAATAAACACGTGTAAAATTTGATGAGTCCAAACGATACTTGAGATGTAAAGAAATAACTGATTTTGAGTTGGAGTCAACTTTCAGGTATCAAATAATTAAATGAAACCAAACCGTATTTAATATTACTTCAGTTACTTCCAGTGTAACTTAGAAACTGTACCTATTAGAAGTCTATGAATTAAAACTTTTCATAGAACTTAATTAACTTCTATCGTTGCGATCTCGAACAAATTCCAAGTTTCTTCATTGACTGTAGCAATCAGATTTGTGGAACTGTTCACTTAATGAGGAAGGTAGGTGCCGCTGTTTAAATTCAAAGAGGGGGGTGTATGTATTATTCAAATAGCTCAATTTCATTATGCAATAAGCTGGAGTGAGCATGACGTGCTCAAACTCGAAGTAACCACTTGGGGTTTAACATGCTAATGCCCACTAAAATCCTTTTACTCCTTATTTAATGGTATTACTATTAGATTTGCATGTATGATATTATTTACTTATCTTTTCTATTTATTTCTTTAGATCTGATGTAAACATTAGTGAGCATTATAACGTGTACCTAAGAGCTACAACATAATCATCACTAGCTGACTGGCCTCACAGCTCTGCCTTATCTATATCATAAATTTGTGTTCTGTCTGTGTGTTAATATGTATGTATTTACACAAAGGACTACCTAAGTATTGTATCATAGTTCAAGGTATGGTTAGTTTGGGGTTAGATGGCGCTTTGTACACGCACCATAGATTTCGTACGACCGATTGTCATAACTGCTGTAATATCTCGTTTTGTTTGTAATTCAGACCGTTACGGCTTACAATTCAAAAGATAGGAAATCTTTCAAAATTATTCTATTTTTAAAGATTAATCTGTTCAAGATTAACGGACAGACAGAGAAGTGATTTAGACTTAATAATAGGATTCCCTTTAGCCTTTAGGCACAAAACCCTACAAAGAAAACTACCATCTTGCTCTTGACATTCCGTAGACCCAAAAATGTACCTTACAACTTACATATGCAGGGCTGGTAACGTCTCGGCATTATAATGTCTCCATATTGTGGAGCCGCGGGGTTTCCTTTAAGGGATAAGCATCTTTGAAACGTTTTTTAGACATTCTCCGACATTATTTGGCTTACGCGAACGCCCGTCATATGCACACGAATTTTTTGCGTAATTAAATTGTAACAACTCTTTTCTTTTGTATCGATATCTCACTGGAAAATTAAAGTAATTGATACCGGTATGTAACCACGTCTACAGCATTGTCTGATCTGTACATCTCATCAGATCTGGTACGGTAGGTAGGACATGATGGACATTCGAGGGCGTGTGACATCGACTGGGAATGGGCACCAATTGACATGTAAATTTTATCAAGATAAATCTCGATACTGCCCATCTTGTTTATTCCAAGAATAGGTCTGATGTATACTGGTTCTATAATCTATGTAAATCGTTACGTGTGCAATTGAATAAAAGCTGGCTACAAACTTCGTTTAGTATCTAAACCTATTATTGCCCTTAAGGGGCTTCTGGGGTTGCTCTAAGGGAAAAGGGACGATAAAACAAGTTAAGGGATTCCTTTGCCGACATTATTGGGCTTACGTGAACGCCTGTCATTGACATTTTTATCTTATGATTTAGTATATTTTTTTTACATTATCACAGTTTAAAAGTGTTAAAAAACCTACCGTAATTGTATTGTGATCTTATTCGTAATGTTGGTTATTGCATTAATTAGTCTTAACATTAATATTTTCATGCGCCCACTTTGTTACCCGCGGTTTTCCGGGATTAAAAGTAGCCTTTGTGTTATAAGCTACTTGTGACTACTTGTGTTACTTGTGACTTAAAAATTCGAGAGTTTTTATTCCAAAGTGTTTAAATTTTTACCCAATAATCCAGAATTGCAACGGTCAATGGTGGGTTTTACTTTGAAAATAAATAAAGTTATACTTCAAAACGGAAAGTGTTAGCTAGTCAGTCTACTTAATTTACTATTAACATTATATCCAAACTGGTCCACTTCTCGCTTTGTCAGTGTCTGCATGCAGTACCACAGTCAATTGTTTTGCCGAGAAAACCCTTTCGCACAAGAATTCCACTAACGAGATATATTCTGCCAAACGGAGCATTTTTAATATCACGAACAATGGTATTTTTTTCCAATACGTTCAGTCTGTGCTTAAAAAACATCTATAAATTTTTTATGACTGCGATTTTATATCAGCACTTTTATTGGTAATTTTTCCATCTGAGCAACCGCAATATCCTTTACGCACTAATGCTATTGTAATCTATTTTGCCGAAGAGAAAACTACGAAGCATAACGTAACATAATAATTTACTATAAAAATTCTTGTATATACCAATATGCGGTTGAATGTCGATTCGATGATGTTGAAATGTGGAGTTAAGTTGCGCTAACATCAGCCAGCACTCATGCCAAGATGGGCGCCAAGATATCTGGGGTGAGCGCGCCGGCTTTTCCCCGTACATTGGCCTGTATAACATGGAGTGCCCGCCGCCGCGTAGTATTGATCAGGACTGCTGAATGTTACATAACCGAGCCCGCTCAACCTAAGTACTAGGTACCTACTGAAATACTACATTGATTATACTTTTGCCGTTGTTGCTTTCCTAAACTTCATCCGCTGACACAGATAACGTTGCGTATTGCTGTGACAGCTAAATTACGTAACCTGTTTGTCTTTTAGCGCTTGGGTTTGTCAGCGTTTCCTTACTTACGTTTTTATTTTATCTGCGGACATTTTGGAGTAAATATATTTTTTATTTTTCTTTTCTTCGCGTTTTTTCTTCTTATTCTTGCAGTGTATCCCGTTAATATATTTTGTACCTAAGCTCATTTAACGTTTTTCAAAGAAACAATTATTACTTACTTCCGTTATTGCGGAGGTATAAAAGATATTGGATAGAATATAACAGTTTCCATGTGATAAAAAAGTTATTCTGCTTATCGATGAAGTGAATGATGCAATGAATATGAAGTGATATTTTTTTTAAATAAAACAAATTTTCATTTTATAAAATCTGATTGCCAGGTGCGTTCTTTACGTTATTTTGATTGAGGTTATCCATAAACTAGCATTTGTGGTAACCTTAATGATTTTGGTTTCTGTCTCTATGACATTTGTTCTATTAGTTTGTTTTCTATGACAAATGAATACCCAATCCTTGGAATTTCCAAGGGTTTCACGGGAAATCAATTTCTCATACATACAGCATAAGGGCACTACACTGTTTGTATAGAACTAAGCCTAAAAAGTGCATTTAATATTCTCTTCTTGACTTTCGAATCGGGTTTATGTGCATTATCGTTGTTTGCATATTTAAATAAATCTACGGCGTAGCCCGTAGCTGTTACCGTAGCCTATACATTCAAGCCACGCTGCATTTGTAAAATGCTTTTAATTTAATATTTTTGCGGTGAGAAATTTACTTCAGTTTTATTTCTTTTTTCGATTTGGCATGCTTGTGGACTGGCTGATGTAGTCGTATAATTTATTTTAAGAGGATATTATTTAATTCAAGTTTTGGTTTAAAAATTTTTGCATCGTATTTTTTTGGAATTGGGTAGTGATGTCATCTCTGTGGCTTTTAGGTGTAGTGCACACGTTTTGTGTGAATCTGTCTGGTGGGGGGCTGGGGCGTAAGAAATCATGTAGCCGGTTTCTATTGCACTTAGTATTCTCACCTAGAAAAGCAAGATGTTTTGGTGCTAACACACGTGACGTGTGAATTTGTCCAGTACCGGGCCGACGTATGGTGTCTGGATAGATACCGGCCGTGCTTATCGGACCGTATGGTGCCGGATTCCGAGTTATATGTATGTGGTGGAGTTTTCAATTTTATCGAAGGGCTAACATGTGTCAGGCCAGCAGTCGGCCGGAGACAGGTGCGAATGTCCTTTTTATATGCTTCCTTTTATATAACGGTGGGGCAGAAACCGGTTACATGAGTTACGTGCACCGGGCGGGTCAGCACGGGATTCGCACGGCACGTGTACACTAAGTCGTGAGGGTGAGTATGGCTGTTGTCAAGCCACCTGGATTTCTGTCCGAGGCACCCCAGTGGTATAACAATATGAAATCAGTACCAGAAAAACAGTCAAGTATAGATACTTGTCGAGTCTTACTAGTGATATTAAATATGAGATATATTTCTTATTCTTATTTTGCATCACTCCGTACAAACTGCAAATGTAGCGAGAAAATGGAAGCAATCGCTAATTCGCGCAATTCAGTTGCAGAGATCGAATGCTGAAAGTCATTATAACCCGATAAACCGATCGCCGCTATCCAAAGTAGCGCGTGTGCTTTGGCCGTTCACGTTTAAAATTGTATTATTTAGCTCTAGACAAAGTATTTTCCCCTTTATATATAAAAAAACAAAAATTGAGGTTAGACAGATTGACGGTAATTCAAACCCAGTTTCCCTAATCATCTCAACAAAGCGTTTTCCTGAGGAACTAATTATTAATTCAGCAGGCCTCGACAAAGCGGGGCTTTAACGAGCAAGTTTAAGGATTAAGTCTGTCTAGATTTGCCTGCAATGCGCAAGAGGAAGAATCAAATTTAAGTGTCTAGTGCATTAATTTTAAGCTACTGTCACTGCTTTGTGGCAGTTTGTCTATTTTGTCGTGCCATTTAAAAGTCTAGACCTCTTTATAGCGTAGTAAATCAAAAGAAGCCTGACTCATAAAAACATGTATTCGGCCAAATGGCTCAATAGAAGCAATATTAAGAATTTGTTACATTACTGTTTGATTCTGCAATTGAACTTTTTAATCGTCGATTTGTATATGTTTTCTGTTCTTCATAAGCCGATTCCAGAAATATAAATATATACGAATTGTTACGTCAATTCGACTATAGCTTAGTGATGCCAACAAAATAGACTGTGCAATATGATAATAAAATTACCCTTTCAAGATCGAGTTTCCCCTAGTGGATCTCCTGGGGAAGGTGTCAGGAGCTAACTTCTAAATCATATTTAGGGTACCCCCTGGGGGAGCGTTTTGTAGTAATGTATTCCCTAGGTAAAAGATAAATCTTCCTTCTAAATAATATTTTAGGTACTTTTATTTTTGAACCATTCCATATATTTAAGACCATATTCTTATTGCTTATGCTCCTTAGCTTAGTTGGTTCCTGCCTTCGAAGCGAGGGCTCTCGGGTTCGATTTCCCGCCGGCGCGGCGTTAACTTTGTTCTCGGGTCTTGGCTGATGTCTCATGCAAGGAATCTGTGTATGAGTGTGTAACCGTTATACAATCGTAAATTTGAGAAAAAGAATACAAATTTTAAATCTTTTTGCAAGTAGTTTTCCCTAGTTTACAGTAGGGACTGTAACTCTACCACATAAAAGAACATAAAATCCAAGTGAGATTTGTTCATCGAGATAGATTGAGCATTCAGCTTAGATTCAGGTCATGCACATAAACTCAGATTTTCTGAATAATCCCCTGGGTCATGATGAATAGGAAACTCGAAATCAGGTCAACTTATTGTGCTCTTCATTCGCTGCATTATAACTGTTTTAGTCAACGCCGTCTTCAGATTGACCTTACCAGACTGCTAGATAATTCGGGTAATTCAAATTAACAAACCTAACAGTCCTTTTCCTCTGAGTCACAGTAAGCACGCTTGAGCCGGAGCATCCTAAATTAGGTTCAAAGGTCAGAATTTAATCCGGCTCCAACTGCAGTGTGCCCGCTAACCGGTATCGTGAGTGAGTAATGATTTGTGTCTCGAATGCGCTTTGTTATGTAACATATTGCATCGTTTTATTACTTCACAATCTTTAGTTAATATACTGTGACACGAACATGCTCCTAGCACGGCAGATGTCATGTTATTCGTGGTCTAGATATCATCATCACGTTCGCAATTACATTGCGAATTCGGTTTTGATCAAATTTAGAATTGATTTCGATGTGTAAAACTGAACAAAACTCCTATCAGTGTGAAATTTAATGCGCCAATTATTTTACAATAAGTGGATAGGAGTTTGGGACTTTACCTTTATCAACGCTGCAAGGACTCTTGTAAAGCAATCGTTGATGTGCGTACCTTTCTTAATAATTCGAAGTTAGCTAAATTGAATGCGAATCGTATTAAAGTAAGTTATCGATCAATTTGTTTCCAGCCTTGCAATTTTGCTGAACAAAAATAAAGATAAAGTTTAGACATTCATGATTCTAATTCTAGTGCAAGGGGACTACAATTAGCTGTATTGCAAGTGGCATGCATAAACTGTAACACAAGTCGAATTCCCACGACGTAAAAAAAAATTTGCTTTTTTTTTCACAGAGTTTGCGTGTCGTCTCGGTTTAGATTTTCCGATCTAAGCCGATACGTCAGGGTCGCTACCAACTAAGCTACGGAACCGTCTCAGAATGATGAAGGAGCGATTTACCATTATTTCATGTGAGACTCGAGACAATAATTTTTCGTTAGATAGAATGATATAGTGAAAATAACAAGTTTATTACTTAGTATTTTTACTAAGTGATAAACTTATTGTTACTTAGATAGAGATAGATAGTACAGAAAATTCAAAACACTAAGATCGTTGAAGCTGCTGCAGCTGTCGCTTTTCCGAGGATCATAATTCCACCAAACATGCGCAAGACGCGCCCTCACAGATTTCTTATTGCATTAATATCTTTCAGTTTTTTCATAATTAAATTAACTATACACAAGCGGGTTCTGATAAAATTATTTTGTGTAAATCGTGTGGAAAGCTTCTTGAGAATGTTGGCATTCAGTGCTTTCAGCTTTTGATACCTACTATTCGTCAAAATTCTATTGTATGTTACAATACCTTGGGCAAATACCAAGGCCCGAACAATTGTAGCCATATCTCAAAGCTAAATCCTGGGGTGATACTATGAAACATCAGACAATCGAAATACGACCTCCTCTTGTGCCTTTTCTCCATATTCCCTGTAAATTGAGCGTTTAATACGAATAATAAAACACTACCTTCGCATTTTATAATACCAAAAATGTTTCTTTCGGGCACCTTTTTCCAGACGTTGTAACTTCAGTAATCCACCAAAATTGCGAGATTAATATAAACCGGTCTGCACAGGCACCGATGGTCATTATGCTGTTTGGACTTGTGCGAATTTCATTCATACGACACCCACGCCCAATTTATCCACAGTCCTCGGATTACAATATAATGAGGGAGGAACGCTCGAAACTTTTCCTTAGTCATTTCTACAAATTGCCGGCGTCACCGAGCCTAGGCTGTATGCGGCTTCATTCTAAATTCATGGCTTTCCTTTTATAAAAGCCTCTCTGTTTACGAATGTGAATGTTGTGTTCGCGTGTCGACCTATAATATAAAATTGATTGCTGATTCTTTTAATTACAGATCAAACTGAAACAAGACGTTTCGTTTTGTTCTAAAGTAAAATAAATTTAGTTTAGTTTGCTGCCAACAGAATAAGATACGAGTATCGTTTTCAGATGTAGGATTTACAGCATTAATGCGTACTTTAAACATTGAAATAGCGCATAGCAACTACTGCGATTAAATGTAAGTGTATTTTGTAACATCACTTACACAAACAAATATTAGAGTAACGAATTACTTTAACAAATATGATGGCCTAGTGCATTGAACTGGTCCTGGGTGGTGGAACGGTGAAGCAAACGGAAATCGTTCGGGGACCGCCCAGCTAGACTGACGCGCGCCGCCCTACCGGCTCGCACCGGCGCAGAGCAGAACTTGACAGAACACACGAGACGAATATCGAATCGAATATTCGACTACTCTAACAAAGTAAGGATAACTCCATGTTTCTTCTATTCGGTGACGGTAATGAATAGGATCTCTTCCGATCTATACTGTATTATCTTGGACTCAGCTGATTGTATACTCAAGAATAATATCTATGTAAAATCCAAGAATAATTTAATTATCCATTGATTAGATGGATGGATTACTTTATATGCAAGTGTTCATAAAAAGTTCATTAAATATTCTGTTAATTTACTTATAATTAGCAATATTCGTACCTGTGTCGGGCCCTCATGTCATGTTCGTAATTTAATTATACGGAGCCTGGTAGTTCTCGCGTGCACTTAACGGTTCATTTACGAATTAAAATGTAAGTTATAATGGAGTCAGTTTAGCACAATACATGACCCCGGCCTCGATGGATTACCGCTGCTATAAGCGGTGACATCACTTAGAACTAAACTGCACTTAACAAGAGGATTTCTTTTCGATATTGTCGACATTATTACACACTAGAAAAAAAAACAGTTAACAGTTTTTTAATTAGTCACTTGTTTTGTCACAGGATTTCTTTGCTATATGTTTATAAAACGCAGAGAAATTGAACCGATCAAGTTCGAGTCCGACACAGTCAATTTGTTTTATACGCTTTTCTAAAATATATGATAAAAATTGGCGGTTCGAACCTTACGTTATTATAGGGCTTAAAACATATAACCCTGTAAAGGTAGGGTAAACATTCTGGTAGTAAATACTACCAGAGACTGTATTTGCACTAAAAATGCGAAGAAATGGGAAGTTCGCTATTAGTAGGTATATAAATTCTAATACTTTCGCTGCTTTTGTTGGTAGCGAAGGGTGTGTAGATAACCGACACCCTGCTAATTCCCTGAAATACGGCTGCAATGCGAACCCCGTGTTTAAATATCACTTTCAATGTATCGTATGTCAATAAAATGCTTTCTTGTTGTGTTGGTTGCACTTACTAGGCTTCATAGGGGCCGTTCGTTCATGATTTTGTGTTACTCAAATAAAACACTGACTCAGTGCCAGTTATAGTACTCGTATAGTATTTATGATAGCAATAAACATGTAAATTGTACAAATATTGAGTTTCCAAATGCCATTGAATTTAAAGGATTGCGCATTTAAAAGCAGAATCATTGTATCTTTTGAAAGCATCTGAAGCGATAAAACCATAAGGCGTGCAATTTTTAGACTATTTCTAAGAACTATAAATATTATCTAGTCCGTATATTCGAATAAACTTCCTTCGTCTTCACCTTCAGTTTGCACGCAAGAAGTAAGTGAATCAACAGAGCTGGCCGTAGCAACGGTCGTGACGTCTTATGTTTATAGTTGCTCATAATAATATTCTGTTTACTCTATAATAATTTCATTGACTGAAATGTTTCATGGATTATGTACTAAGCTAAGTAAAGAAACGTTTACCGCTAGCTACTCGATCTCGTTCGCCCGTTCCAGATGGCCCCGTGAGTGAATCTCCTAATGTCGACGCCCATCAGAATTTGGCAAAATTTATGCGCTTTTTCCTGCGACTGATAAATTTTATGAGACGAAATGAAATCTCCTTAATATTTTCAATATTCGCGATGGAACGCTGGTTGTGAAATTTGAATTTGAGGGTCTTGTTCTTTATAGGGTGTAGAGGCGTACTAAATAATTAAAAAAATTACCTCTGCGGTGCCCGGAATTAAGTTTTAGTGTAAAATGTAAATACTTTGTATTTCGAAAACAGTTGGGAGTAGATCCATGAAATTTTGCAATTAATCTCTAAATTCTTAGATACCTCAAAAAAAGTAACCAAAAGCGTGTTTTTAAAAATGTGTTATGGGAAATTAATGTTGAGTTTTTGTTATTCCAGTAAAATCATTTTGAGCATTTGGTTTTGCTTTTTTTGTTGTGTCGTTGTTCTGAAATAGTGTTGCTATAGATTTCTAATTATAGTTTTTTTTTATAATATTATATTCGACTGTTGATTAACTAACTTTTAAGATGATTAGGTTCTCAGAATATGACTTCGTGTCAAATTCACCGTTGCAATTGATCGCGACCAAGCAAAGTTACTCTCAGATTACCCGTTGATCTAAGTTTAGGAATGCAATTTATGCAAATCTTAGGTATATTATAGTGAAAAGAAATTAGTTTTTGGTTTTTTGTAAAAGATACTTAAACGATTAAAAAAAAAAAACTAGTGATCTTACGCAAAATTGCAATAATGTAAAAGTCATTATTTGGCGTGCGAAAACTATTGATGTTACATAAAATAATGTACAACATGTTTAAAGTACTCATTAACCACAAACAAGCGACCCGAACTGGCTTCGCACTACTATAATATGCATGTATTGTATATACATATAAACCTTCCTCTTGTTGAAAACTGCATTTAAATACGTTGCGTAGTTAAAAGATCTAAGCGTACAAACAAGCGTTTTGTATTATGTAACGATAAGTTACAATAACCGCTTTTTGTTCAAATAAGTCAAAACACGGGGATTATATTCGATTCAAAGATGATGAAATTGGTATCACGATATGAATATTTATACAACTAAATATTTTCATAATCAAGGTTGATTATGAGCGATAGTGTGAGTGAACAGCCTTACTCTTTTAGACTCTACACATTTTAGTTTTTTGACTTGAGCTGTTTCACGATAAAATTTCAATTATAAAACTAAATTGCACCGTTGCGAAGCCGAGGCAGAACCGCTAGTTGTTGATATATATTGAATAGTGCTTTTTTCAAGATACTTAATTAAAATTTCCCTCTTTTCACTTTGTTCGTTTCACGTCGGATGACAGAACTCTAAATGCTAAGATAGAATATAAAAATTACAGACAATTTATCATCAGAAACACTCTGATATATAAAAAAACTACCGTTCAAACAAACAGTAAATAATAAATTGAATTGAATTGAACAGGAATTCCTACAATGATTACTTGTTTGTCATATAATTGTGTCCATTGTATCTTCTCGAATTAGCATTTTGTATTAAAGTGCATATTGTGGTTCTTAGACATTCTTATTCGTACAGTGATTTTTATTCTCGAACAAAGATTTCCCAATAGAATTACCCACACCATACTACATTTTTCTGCGATTGCGAGCACTCCGTATATAAAATGGATCGGAATACCTCGACTGCCTAGTGCCTACTGCCTGAAGGCAAATCTAATATCGGAAATTGAGTCGACGGTTTATTCACTTTGGCCTCGTCTCCGCTCCCCCCCAAGAGGTGAAGTAAAATTATTATCTCCCACTTCATTGCGTGATCAAATCAAGGAACACGGTGTTTATTTCCTCTTAGCGACTCGCCTGCGACTTCTTCCACGCATCCAAATCCGGTCTAAATCAGTTTATTGGGTGTACTCTCTGTTGTGGGCCTTAAATATATATTAATTAGGAACATTTAACCTTAATATATTTTTAAAGGTAATTTAGGCGGTTCGGAATTTTCTGTAAATTACCCTTGAACTCTTTTAACCTTGAGATACTAGAAGTATTCATATTCATGATGTTACGTAAATTATGGTGAATTAAATGTATATTAGTTAGTATTTTTGTCTATTATTACATGCATTGCTACTACTACTATTTATATTACTATTTAATATTACGACAATTTTTATGCTTAATTGTACCTCATACTTATTGACTAGCAATGACTGGCCAAAAAACTTAATTTTTTTATTTTAAATTCTTGGTATCGGGAATTTTACAATTTCACGTAGATTTATGCCAAGTTTGATGCCGGTCCAGCCACAGAGGCCAGTTAAAAAAAATATTGCATAAATTCCCAATCAGTATCAAGTATAGATTTTGCAAAATTTACTAAGAAAACATTGTTAAATTTAACTTTTATTAGGTTTACAATCAAGAACTGACGTGCCATAGTTAATACATGTTATCGTAACTGAGCCGTGTGTAATCTCATTTAAAGGAAATATTGACGCATGACACTGAACGGTAATACTGATTTAAAAGAAGATTTATCTCCTTTGAGGCGGTTCAGAGCGGCTTCAACTCTAGCCAGGTCACTCACTAATGCAATGGAAGGCGAATCTCTTTTGATAAAACCTAACATTGTTAAGACATTGTTCGGTTTTATCATCGGGTGAGATTCACAATGTTGGTAGAGGTCTGTACAAGTACTGCCAAGTTTCGTAGCCGAAAACAATGCGGTGGGAGAATTAAGATTAAGATAACAATAAGTTGAAAGCAATGGTCTACATAATCGCCTTTGAGCAAGTTTACTAAGTTTAACCTTCTCAAGGTTTGAAGTGAGCCTACTTAACGTTATTTTGGTTATTATGACTTCGTAGCTATTTAACCAATTTGCACTACGAATGGACTCACAAGTTTATAGCGAATAAAGCCATAAAACCTATTATACTAAATGGCTTCGTGACACCGTAGAGTAAAAACTAACTACTCGTAGTAGCTTAATTAATAACTATTTTCGTACTTAGCAAGTACCGTGATAGGCTCATAGCGTGTGTAATAGAACATACGAATGGGCAGAATTCGCTATTACTGCCACTTCACCTATTTATTCTGTCAAACAGTACTTAGATTGCTGTTTCAGATTAGTGGGCACCAGGAAAATGTCAGGCATATGAGAAGTAACATCAGGTCTCAGGGATTCAGGAATACCGCTAATTAGGTGAGCCATCAGCTCGTTCCATCACTCAAATAACATTAATAAAATCTATCTGTAAATAAAAATCAATTGCGTTAATCTCACAAAAATTAGAAAATGGCTCGATCAATATGAATAATATTATTTAGTTTTGTTCGCCTCTATACTGGAAAACTAGGAAAATCCAAAAGGAACAGCCGAAAGTTCGAAAAGCCGGGAGAGTAAATAAAAAAAAAAGGTTTTTTTTTTAAATTTGCTCTTCCGGCTGCCCGTTATAAATGACACATTTCCATGGTGCGATACTTAAAAGGCATGTCAAAAAAAAATCTTATAAGTATCCAAAATGGAAAAAAAAGATTAACCCGCACCCAAATGTCTTGTGAACAACGCAATCTCAATAAATTCGTCTGTCTATGTGGAGTTTACTACAATAAGTTCAGAAGGTTTACGAGCACACGTTGGCAACAATACTGTTGATCACGTCACTGGGTTGCTAACCAGTATATTGAACATTTACCTTAGACTTCGTGCAAGTACCTACGTGGCTATTTCTGAATCTGTGCGGTCTAGATGTATACCTTGCTGACGTTATAACAATCATATTTCAGTTTAATACAGGTTTCAGTTTAATGGTGTATGATTTTTTAAGGGCGATTGGTTTGATAATTTTGTGACAAAATGTTCAACACCGTCGCTTTCGATAATAATTGAAATGTATAATCCCGAAGCGACTAAAAGGATTCAATTACTTTGTCCAACAAAAGATTGCCATTGTATGTAGCATAATGTAAAAAGTTTGTCCAATGGTCCATAATGTAAATATCTAGGATTGGAATGCGAGCTCGTATTGTTCTTATTTTCTCCGAACCTTTAGTATAAATTAGAAATATTACAGTGTATCTGATAAAACTGTAATACTCCGGGTAGCTGGGATAAAGTTGATGGCGTAAGTAGTATACTCGGAGCTCACGAACAGCAGCGCTGAAACTTTTTCCAACAGCCTAGTTAACATTCCCGGGCCCATCGACTCTGCTCGTCAGCAATATTTATGCGCTCACTTCAGCTCGCTTCCCGACTCGGAACGCCTCATTATAACCTTTCAACGTAGTTTTAAAATTATGACTCGTTGAGATAGAGCACAGAAAATTTATTGCATCATCTATTCAACGTCAAAGCGACCAAGTCAGGCCGCAGGCTTTTCCTGAAAAACTCCATCTGATAAAGCCGCTGTACAACTGTCTACTGTGGATTACTTTTATATCTTTTGTTCTCGGTTACGTAACCGCTCGGATACCTACATACTTTAGGAAAGCTAGAGAGGATTTTTCTTACACAAGGACGAAAATGGCCATTTTCTCTAGGTGTTCCTCTTGACGGACGTGATGTGATGATGAAATTGAATTAGTTATATTACGTTTTGTCTAAACAGTTTATATGAGGAGTGATTTTGAAAATAATTCTTGTCGGTGGGGCAGTATGCGAGACACGTTAGATAACCGACGGGGTGCGAGCGAGACGGCAAGACGGCGCGCGCCGGCTCCAGTATTGATCGTGAGGAATGACGCCCGGGGTGACCTAAATAGAGCCTCCGTGCACCCCCGCACTCAAACCGAGAACCCTCACCTACACCCCCCTCCCGCCCGCGCCGCGCCGAGCGCCGGCCGCTCGACGACGAATTTTCATATCAGCCGGTCCTTCATGGCTAAGGAATGGCCCGCTATGCTTTACTTTACTTATACACATAAAACAACACGAACACTCACGATAAATTAACACCGTTTGAAATATCTTTGTTAGATCTTCACAATTACGAATTTTAACGTTTGACATGCTTCGCCATTATGAATGCTCACAATAGGGGAGAAAGGGTTTTTCATGTTATTTCATAGTAATGAATCCACATATTTGTGTAGAAAAAAACAGTCAAGAGAACAAACTCCATGCTTATCATACACAGTTTATCTGGAATCCCCAAAGACAAAGTTACTTACTACCTTAGCTACAAAAGCGTCTGAGTATTATGTAGTACTTATAGGCTGTGATGTAATCCAGGATATGTCCTAGTATGAGATATTCTGTAACAATAAATGAATCTTATCTGCTCTCTTGGCTGATACTGACGAGAGTAATTTTCTGAGTCTTAGTCTTCTCGTGAAAAAAATAAGACTCACAGTTATATTTATAATGTGGCTCCAAGTAACGCAGTAAACGCCCATAGTAACTGACCTATGCCCGGGAGACGGGGGTCGCTGCGCCGCGGTGCATGCGTACTATAACTTTGCCATTGTGATCAGTGACATATTGCAATGTATTGATTTATGATACCTGAAACTCCCTCACCACCCCACAATGTATGATTTATGTTCTTGATACCGCGTCATTTTAGTGATGATATAATGGAATTATTAACAAAGCCTGTTTTAAACGTATAGTACCTACGCTTCTGCTCTCTCTTTCTATCTCTCTGAAATGAGAACAATCTGAAACAATGAGGAGAAAAATCCTTTTGTTTAACGTTCCCGCCCAGGCTGGTAAAACGAAAAATAAACGCACTGCCAGGGCACGACGGACGCTGGAATTGAAAAGTGTGCAACTTTACGTTTTATTGTGCCTACAAGCATAGCATGGAATGCCTGCAGCAGATTGCAAATAAAACGTTGCTTCTGTTACTGCCATTTCGTTTTAAATCTACGGTTTATCAATTCGCAACTTCCCTACAGCTGATTGTTTGGCTTATTGTTGCTCAGGTTGTAGTAACTATAAGTTTTTGAAAGGTTGACGTGTGTCTTAGACACTTCAACGTGCAAATGATGCCTTGATTGCAAGCGTCCATAGCTTAGGGTAGCCGCTCACAATCAGGTACAATTTTCCAGCATATTAATTGTGCAAAAGCGGAAAGCCGGATACAAGGATTAACACATCTCTGATAATTTCAGCTCATCACGGTTAATGTTTCCAAAGATATATTGATTTAAAAGTAAGGCACACAGTGGAGGTTTAGTTATAGGGTTCCCTTTACCCTTTGGATACGGGACCATTCAAAACTACCGTGTCCGAAAGTGTTACGTGCTTAAGGATCGTAGTCGGTTGGTGTCATCAAGATGCAATCTGTCTATTCGCTGACGAGCAATTACGCTAGAGTGGGTGGCGTCAGGCGCCGGAAATTAAAATCTGACAGGTGACGTTGTCGATCGTCCCCGGAAATATATCGCATCAGACCCACTTGACCAACTCGAGACGCTTATTTGAAAGCCTGGATGGATATTAAAAATCTAGCCTAACCATGAAAATACGGATTTAAATATTGGAGAACCACAATAATAAGGTATAGAAATATGCTTTAGCCTTCAGTCATAGTTTTAACCAGCTTTTCAGGCCAGCAGAGTTTCCGCGTTGCCGTCAGATTCAATTCTTTGCAGTTGCCCATTATCACTTCCCATTCCCTGCTGATAAATATCAAATTTGATATTACATGCCCCTTTTAAACTCTGTCATCCGTGAATGTGCCGTAAGTAGCTCGATGGCAATTTACTTTATCGATCATCTAAAAATAGGTGCATGGTCCACTGCAACGATCAAACGTTTACCCACTTCGATATCGAGCTGGCGAGTCCCAAGAGAATGAGAGGCACGTTTCGGGCTTTTTGTGTCGGAAAGTTTCCAAATCCAGTAAAGCCTTTAAGTCAACACTACCATGTCTCAAGGACGCGACTCCACAAAAGTTTGATTCTTACAGTAATACGTTATAATAATACCTTTCTCAAATGTAAAATTATAACTGAAGGACAATAAATTTCTGGTCTACCAGAACCCAAGACTGGTGGATTTAGTTGGGCAGTATTGCGGTTTCGTTAGGAGCCCTCTTTCCTAATCATAAAATATTTTACGACTACAATTTATTTATGGATGGAGGTTATGACACTATCATAATGCGCCTGCAATAACACCGTCGTAAATATTACATTCACTCGACATAAAATTTCCATAGCGACCGCTCAAATAGATAGACCTATTGAAAATTGCGTTACAAATAATCTGAAACTACGAATAAAGGTGTGTGAAATGTATCTCAATTTGTTATCCAAAGTGTATGTCTTTCAGTCAAATGCACGTCCTTCAGATAAAACCTTTTCTATACTTGAAAAAGCATTAGGGCAGGGCGCGCCGAGCGAGACGTCCTTCCGTCCGTTTCCTCGCCGCCCTAGCAAGTAAAGTACCTAATAAAAATTTATTAACGCCATTGGTGCCACAGCTTTTACGTCCTAGATATTCAATGACACCTTCAAATTTGGGTAAATTGAGTGCGAACTTATAAAATTGTATAGGTAATAGATATTCGGTGTAGATGTAAGGATGAGATATTGGTGAGATTGATAGGGCTCGCATCGCATGGATAGGAAGGCTGTCGATCAGGAGAGGCTGGCTGTCATCGTACCGGTTGTGGAAGGTTACGCTTGCGATCAGGGCGGGCGGGCGCGGCGCGGCGCGGTGCGGCGACGGCGGCAACGGTAGGCCGGAGCGGCGCGCGCAGCGGGATGCGCGGGACGGTGGCGGCCGCGGCGCTGGCGTCGTGACGCAGTGTGACGTCAGTGCTCTGTCGGCTCAATACGCGCCGGCCCCATCGTCAGTCGCCGCCCGAACCAGGCCGCCGAACGACGCGCCCTACGCGCCTCCGCCCCGCGCACTCTCTCATACCGGGTTTTAGTTTCATACCACGATGACATAGCCCCAGTGTCGTTCGAAGGGGATACGTGAAAGCGCACACATTTTTAAGTTTTTTCGTTGGAACGCGGAAGCCGTAAAGGTCCCCCGTTGTTGCAGAACTAGCGACAATCCACCCCACTTCGTAGAGGAAAAGAAGCGACACCAAGAAGCGGCTTGTTCCTTTTTATCCGCCTTTACCAAAAAGACTTAAGAAAATGGGCGAGGTGAGTGCGGTGCTTGCAGTAGTTTTTGCAATAGTGCTTGCATTTACCATTTTATTAGCCCGTTGGCGCGACCAAGTGCATTCGTGAAGGTGCAAGTGCATGTCGCTATCAGTGAATGCACCCAGGTAACGTCGAAGGACCCGTTTACCGGCAAATCCTATAAATTATTTTTGGTTTGATTGCAATTTGTGTTTAAATATTAAAAGCGAGTCATTTCATTTATCCACCATTGTTAATTTGTACACACTAGAACCTAGTTATAAATTAAACAGAAATATAGAAAGGAGAAGCTGTCATCGTTTTATAGGAGACGGCGCCGACCGGCGGATTGCGTAACTTGGCGTATCGATCCGTGCGGCAGAGAGCGGGACACCGCTCTGGTCTTTCATGTTGTATGCCACCGTTGAAACACTTCCTTGTTTGAAATCATACATCAGAAACAGCAGAAAGCCCTATAAAATATTAATTTGGTAGTAAGATACCCAAAAAAATTCAGAATTCATAAAATCCCCCCTACTTTCAAAGACTTAATAAATTAGTGGAATAACTGCCGCACATATTTTGAGCTCCCGAACTGTACTGTTTCTAGAAATTCCATAGATCCATCAACACTTTGTTATTATTACCTTGTTACTGTAGTAACAGAAATAGTTCAAACATGAATCAAAATTATTTACATAAATCTTTCATCATAAATTCTATCAAGGGCATAGGATATTCGTCTACATTTGAATGCAAAAAATATAATCCGACATTCCCGACTTTGTCTTTGATTTTCTATTCTATTCTATATAAAATTCTACCAATCTTCAATGCAAAAAAACCGACAATCCTGACTATCAGGTGTATAACTTAATAAATTACATTCTTAATCGCCGCGTGCTTATAAGACAAGAAATTTATCCAAGGAAAAAGGAGAGAACTCTCTTATCCTATTTTACTGTACAATGTCAATTAAGTATTTAGTACCCTAAACCTTACTGACTCACATAGGTCCGATAAATATATTCCCACCGTCCAAATCTCGTGGTCAAATGATATGATACATTCGCGGGACAAAAAGGTCTAGGTGTTCTGAAGGAAGTGGATAACAGGTTGCCGGGAGCCCGCCGTGCTTCGGCCACGACAACTATAAGAGCTCCGAAGGTTTATTAGAAAATTGCCTCGTCATTATGTCATTTAAATCGCATAGAGTACCGTCGCTCCATTGGAGTATTTCCTTTATCCTTTATGACGACAGCACGCATCAATTAGGATCCTAGACGTGATCCTTGGCTGTTTCCTAAGTAACACATGTAATTTTCTGACATCTAATATTTTCAAAAGTATCACATTCACACTTAGAAGTTCCTTCTTCTTGATCTCTCAAACTAAAATATGAGACATTGCGCTACTTCTATGTTACTGCTATAAATAATCTGAACTTCTAATTTGCTAATTTAATATTGATTAAACCCGTATGATCAGTTTGGCCCGAATGCATTCCGGTATTCATCTCCATGAATCGAAGTTTGTATATCGCTCTATTTTAATAAATACTGATTAATATACCAAATCTTCTCACGGTTCATGAAGATTTCAGAATAGAAGATTCGGCCTTTTCCGCCGGAACGCTTTGCAGAAACGCTTTCTATAAAGCGTTTCTGCGCATGCCTTTACTTGTGCGCCACAAAAATTGATCAAAATCGACTTGAGCTACTTTTACGGCAATCAACTTATATTCAAGCAAATTGACAATTCTATCTCGTCATCATTTGATAAAATACGGTTCAGTTAGATGATTCAGGGAAATATACTTCCAGCCCCATTTAAATTGGCTGCAAGGCCAGGTATCACTCGACCCATTTCCTACCCACATGCTGTTGTCACGAGCGACCTTTGCCTTGAATTAAACTGACTGTGAAATATTTGGTTATTTATGACTGACGGTGGCCGCTCTCCTCTCAAACAGTATTTTCAAAAATAATATGTTCAGCGCTGCTCTTGTTCCTGAAAAAGTCAGTAATCATTTCATTAAAAGATAGGTTAAGCTTATAGTATAATTTTTATTGCCTTTTTCTTTAAGATGTGTGCTTATAATGTACCTGAATCATATTCGTAACTGGAAAACTTTTATGCCAATATCAGATCTCGGTTAGTCACGCCCCGACCTGAAATACCTATCCTGTCCGGATTCACAAGCTCAATCTAGGTCATCATTGATTTTCAGATAGACGTCCTAGTTTCAGGGATTGCATGCAGGGTTTATAGTTACATAACAAGGCCATTTATATCAGCTTACATTCATCTCACTCTAGCATATATTGGGACATGAAGAGAAGAGACGTGTTGGTAAAGTATGTTTTAGGCAACCCTCTTGCAGCTCGTCTTAGGTTTTGCAATGTCCATAGGTGCATGTTTTTTTTAAACTAGCATTCAAATAGTTACATCAACTGTTTGAATACCAAATAAAAATCATATCCTAAAAATATACAGGTTCAAAACAGTTATCCTCTTTTCCGGCAGTAATATTTCCTTGAAGTAATCTACCAATTCAGAACTTCGTTAAAAATTAAAGAAACAACATGTCTCAAGATCTCAAAAGGCATAAAAATGCGTATAGGTAGGTTTTTTTTCGAACTATGAATTGATACGAACAAAAATACATGGCAAACATTACGATATGCATTTACCGTATTGTAAATTACAATATTTCAACTCTCAAAAGCTAAATATAGACACACTTCTCGAAATGTGTCGTACATCAAAAACAATTGCAAAAACCTTTGAAAATCATCGAATATTTGACATACGTTGTTTTTTTCCTAGACAAGGTTTGTTCTAGATTCAATAAACCTATTATATAGGACACCTTGAGACATTCTCATATTATTTAATAATAGAGTTCAACTACCTATCTTCAAAACAATGATGTAACTGTCCAGATAATTAATGCGCTAACATTTTTAACAAATGATAAGTTGGTTATAAAATATTTATGCCCCAGTGTAGTTCAATAAACTTGTGACTTTTAGGTACTTTTTCGCGTTACTCAATATTACTCATAAAGCAAATTCAACGTTTACTACAAGTACTTAACAAAACATAAGAGCATTCAATTATAAGCGAATGAAAGTGATAAATCATACAAATGAAGTGGATCTTATCTAGAGCTGTTATTTTAGTTTAACTCGATCAATAAACACTCGTTACAACCAACTAAGAAATTCGCCCAGCTGCGAGAGACTACTACTCGTTGCCTTTAATAATTAACTTTTCACATTTCTGGTGAAACACAACCGGTCAAACAAACATTGGAACTCTTTAAAAGCTCTAGAAGTTGATGAAGCCTGATTTAGTGTACTACCCATAATTTTCGCTAATCAAAACAAGCCTACAAAGTTTATTGCGTTTCTTTATTTCAAACATTCGATACATAAGTATGTAATCGAGTTTAAACACAGAGTTCGCTTATAATTTTAATATGTTCTCATAGCTAGTTTAATCGGAAGATTGAGTATAGTGAAATCTCTTATCTTGATCGCGAATTTATGTAATGAGAGAAAATGTTTTTTGTCATCTATGCATGTCTGGATAGCAAGCGGGATTCCTCCAGATGATAATAATAGTGTTTTGGCATCGTCTAACCGGACGGCACGCCGATCCCGTACCGTGACGTCACACAGAAGCCGCTTCATTAATGTTAAAAATAATTGTCTCATTCACGCACACGTCACACATCTACTCGTACTACGATAGTAAGCACAAATTTTCGGTTAAAACCAGTTTTGTGACCGTGGCAATGAATCTCCGGTCGTTGCTATGACATTGTTTAGCATTGATTCATGTCTCAAATATCACATTCTAGATATTTTTTCTTAGAGGCTAGTATTTAGCCACTTAATCACCTGATTTTATGTGACAATGCGGTATATTATATAGTATGCTTGCCAGTGATTACTTTTATAATCTCATCTTAAACATTTCCAGACTTTAGTATTCAGGAAATCCTTTTTTTTATAGTCAACTAATTGTAAAAAAAAGCGAAAACTTTCAATTTAAATTATTTATGAGCGATTTTTTAACTTTAATAAATTAATTTATGTTTCATAATAATAATTGAATTTTACAATCATATAACATCGAAGTCACGCAAGTCTAGTCCACTAGAGAATTTCTGAAATTAGTTACATCGAAATGATATTTGCTAAAAAACTACAATACATGTGATTAGCTAAAGCAGTTCTTTCCAGTGATCCAATTTCATGACCGATTACAACATTAAGTATAAAAATAAGAATAAAATAAATATGATATGCTCATTAAACAGGGTCTAAATCCTTTTAAGCGTTTCAAATTATTTTAAATTCCACCGTTTAATTGTTTGATACTTAATCAATTATCCCACTAATATTATCAATGCTAAAGTATGTCTTTAGATATATGCAACTCTTTAAAGCCAAAACTACCCGTTGAATTCATCAAGCTGAAATTTTTAACGTACTCCGTATTATGTAACAATGGAATATGTATTACCAAGTTACCTACTTACAAAAAACCAAGCGTTCTGAAACACATTTCTTATGGTTAAATGCTAACTACAGTTAATGCTATCCATTACCAACTCCAACCCTTCAACCCTCATTATACAGCTTTGACATACATTTTGATATGGTAGTAAATTGAATCTCCTTTTGGGCTCAAGACCTAAATTAAAGTAAGATGTCATGATTTTTCGTATCTCGGCCACGCAATTCTAAATTTCTGTTTTTTAAACCAATTTTCGAAAGTTGACGCTTTTCCGTGATAGTGATGATACAAATAGAGTAAAAGTTAAAAACTTATAAAGAAACTCAAGGGCTAACAATTATTTGCCTCCTTGAGATTAGTATATTTTCTTGAAGTTTGAATATGGTTTTTCGATTCGCCTTTGTTTAAATCACTGTGGGATCTTTATTCACACCAGGGGTGGTTTTAATTGTGAGTTATTATTAAAATTAACGTCATATTGCTCTGTCTACGAAGTAGTAGAAATCGCACAGAGATTAATACTTATTGCCGTATTTAAACGTCTGAATGACTGGACCTTTGGTTTCATACAATGTAACCCTTGCTTTAAACCAAAATTGCACACCTTGCCTTCCAGTTTGCCCTTTTTGAATGACATTCTGAATCCGAGAGACTTATCATCCCCTTTTAAGATACGACCGATTTATGTGGGCTAGAACCGGTTTCGATTTTTCATCAGATATTCTGGTTTAACCTTTATACAGATTATAAATCCGGTCGTTGGGGCCCGGGGGTGGCAACCTTGTCTTTTAGCTATTTATGTCGAGGGTAGAGAGGGGATTGGTCCGCACTGCGCATGTCCGATGTGCGCGCCGCTTATGTAACCCGTCCCGTTCACCGCTGCCGCAAGCTGCTCCGATGTCCTCCCTCATGTTCCGTCCTTATTTTCACCATTATGAATATTTCATCAGGTGGGTAAAACCTGACTCTTTAATGCTCGAATAAAAATCGCTAATCCGCTGCCCGTAAAACATTTATCAATGTTTGACACAAAGCAGATTAGCTTTGGTTTGCGCGTCCATCTATCAAGCTTCTGATCTCACGTATCGATCTGGCACTTTCCGCAGCTTGTTTCAGCGCAATTTGTCGATAGCCTTCGCCTGTATCCAGGGCGTGGTATAATGAGGCATGGTATGAAAACGTTCATCAATTATCGACGGCGACGGCTGACTTGTTTACGGCAGAGTGGACGCATTTAGATTATGTGACATTACTCCCCAACTGCACACTATGCGGACTATTATACCTTTTATTAGAGCACGTTTGCAACTAGTGCCCGTGTTTGTCCATTCCTGGATCATTAATTGCTTTGCTCGAATATGTTGAATGGTTGAATGCCGCATCACGTCATACCGTCCGTCGCAAAATGTTCACGAAGATTGATAATGTGTCGACCTTAATCCTCGTCGACATTGACATGACAGTGAAGCCTTGGCGTATAATATTGTAGTAGTCGATGCATAGGTGTGCGGTGTCCTTCCCTTTGCGCCCAGTTTCGCACGCGCAACTAGTTCAGATCAATTGAGCGCCATTGAGCCGCTGTGGTCGGTCCCTCGTTCCATAGAATACGTTTGACAAGGTTATGCTGCGTACTCTCCGTGTCAACGTGTACCAATTCCGTATGATTTGCAATTGAATGCTTAAAAGCGTTTTGTATTAGTGCACATTGTAGTTTGAACATTTTATTAGAGTAGTGTCCGCAATTTGGATTTTATTCATTATTTATTTTTAGATATCTATTTCCATTCATTTGACTAAATTTGTCATAAGGATCCGATTTCTCATGTTATCCTTAAAATTTTACCAAACATTCCATGTTTTTTGTTTGTTATTTGAGTATCGGTTTTGCATGTCCTTTCACTTAGCCACACCGTTTATCAATTTCATGGTTATTTTTAGAAGAATGCGTGCAAAACCGTTGCTCTATATCACTCACTCCATCCATGTATGCATGGCCCTTAGGGCCGGCTAGTAGAATGTGTCTAGCCCCTAGTTATGATTGCAGCATGGCCGCACCGACTCGTACCGCGTCGCCACCATCGGAACCATTAAGGACGATAATAGAACAGCTGACGGACAGTTCAAGGTTTTTATTTACATTATCATGCCTCATTTCTTCATAAGCATCTTTTAATCATATACCCTAAGCTTTAGTTATTAGTTATAAGGCATATTGTGAAAGTCATTTTTGATAAGTAAAATGTGTTTTTTTTTTCATTTTAAGGTAAGTTATTGGAAACTTCTGATGACTAGTTTTGATTTCAGAGCATTTGGGTTCGATTCTCACATGTTCCTGTTTTTATTGTAATGTCTGATACAAAAACATTAAAAATTATTAATATGCAAATATGCTATTGGTGTTGGGAAAATTTGCCACTCGTACGATGAAAATTATGTATTTATATTGTATGTTAAAATTATTTATTTGCTAATATAGACACGCCGGAAACCTCCTGCGAAGAAGCGGAAACCGGGGGATCTTGATGACCTCAAACAAGAGTTGGATATTGATTTCCACAAAGTAACACCCGAAGAACTTTACCAAAGATTTCAGACGCATCCGGAAAATGTAAGAACGTTAGACATATATTAGACCTTACAACTTATGAAATGTTGATTCTTGCCTTCATAAGTAGTTGAATTTCAGGGCCTTAGTCACGCAAAAGCAAAAGAAAATCTGGAACGAGACGGACCCAACGCACTCACACCTCCAAAACAGACGCCAGAATGGGTGAAGTTTTGTAAAAATCTATTCGGCGGTTTCGCGTTACTACTGTGGATTGGTGCTATCCTTTGCTTTATTGCCTACGGAATTCAGGTCAGTTAGCAAATGATCACGAGGACTTCGAAATGATACACATACATGTATATATAATATACTGATAATAACAAAAAAAATGTGAAATTCAGTGGAGAATAACTATTTATTACACTTTTAGGCGAGTACCGTTGAGGAACCCGCTGACGACAACTTGTACCTTGGAATCGTATTGTCTGCTGTGGTCATCGTTACGGGCATTTTCTCATACTACCAAGAAAGCAAGTCCTCCAAAATCATGGAATCCTTCAAGAACATGGTGCCACAATTCGCTACCGTTATCCGTGAGGGAGAAAAACTTACGCTCCGTGCTGAGGACTTGGTGCTTGGTGATATTGTTGAGGTAAATTGTTAATTTCGATACAATATCTGACACATATTATTCCCCATAAATATATTTACGTCAATTAAAAGGTCAATTAGCACTCCCAGTAAAATCACCGTCTTGTTTTCAATTAAAAACCTTATATGAAGTAACCTGATTAAAACGATACTAATCCATAGGTGAAATTCGGCGACCGTATCCCAGCTGATATCCGCATCATCGAGGCCCGAGGTTTCAAAGTAGACAACTCAAGTTTGACCGGAGAATCCGAGCCCCAGTCCCGCGGAGCAGACTTCACCAACGAGAACCCCCTGGAAACTAAGAACTTGGGTTTCTTCTCCACCAATGCCGTTGAGGGTACCGCGAAAGGGATCGTAATCTGCTGCGGTGACAACACGGTAAAATAGCCTTAAAATACTTTCTATCGTTTTGTTAACTAAGGAATGTTCTTTTGACTCTGATGATATCTTGTCTAGGTAATGGGACGTATTGCTGGCTTGGCCTCTGGACTGGACACTGGAGAGACTCCAATTGCTAAGGAAATCCACCACTTTATCCACTTGATCACCGGTGTAGCTGTGTTCCTCGGCGTAACCTTCTTCCTGATTGCCTTTATCCTCGGATACCATTGGTTGGATGCTGTCATTTTCTTGATTGGTGAGTTTCTATAATTTTATTACACATATTAACTGAGGAAATGTAAAACTAATATTCTTATTCATGATAGCAAAGTTGGTGAATTTGAACATGATCTCGTAACTTTTACTTGCAGGTATCATCGTCGCCAATGTGCCTGAAGGTTTACTCGCCACTGTAACCGTATGTCTGACTCTCACTGCCAAACGAATGGCCTCCAAGAACTGCCTGGTAAAGAACTTGGAAGCCGTCGAGACCCTCGGCTCCACATCGACCATCTGCTCTGATAAGACCGGAACGCTCACGCAGAACAGGATGACTGTCGCCCACATGTGGTTCGATAACCAGATTATTGAGGCTGATACCACTGAGGATCAGTCTGGAGTACAATATGGTACGTATATAATTCAAAAGGCGTCTTTATCTGAACTACAATACCGATGAGTTTCAATTTTAACCTATATTTTTTCCCATAGACCGCACCAGCCCCGGCTTCAAGGCTCTTGCTAAAATCGCAACACTCTGCAATCGCGCCGAATTCAAGGGAGGCCAGGACGGTGTTCCCATCTTGAAGAAGGAAGTTGCTGGTGACGCGTCGGAAGCTGCTTTACTGAAGTGCATGGAACTGGCTTTAGGAGATGTTTTGTCTATCCGTAAACGCAACAAGAAGGCTTGCGAGATTCCTTTCAATTCGACCAACAAATACCAGGTTTCGATTCACGAGAGCGACGACCCCAGCGATCCTCGCCACTTGCTTGTGATGAAGGGAGCTCCCGAAAGGATCTTGGAACGTTGCAGCACTATCTTCATCGGCGGAAAGGAAAAGGTTAGCCTAAGTTTAACAACACCACTAAACTTTTTTGTATTTCTTTGTCTCCTACTAATTTGTAACTTTTTACCAGGTTTTGGACGAGGAAATGAAGGAAGCTTTCAACAACGCTTACCTAGAACTGGGTGGATTGGGTGAACGTGTGCTTGGATTCTGCGACCTACAACTGCCATCGGACAAGTATCCCATCGGCTACAAATTCAACACTGACGACCCTAACTTCCCATTGGAAAACCTTCGCTTTGTCGGACTGATGAGCATGATCGACCCTCCCAGGGCTGCCGTACCTGACGCTGTTGCTAAGTGCCGATCCGCTGGTATCAAGGTCAGTACCGACCCCAAAAATCGATAAGTTCAATTTACTACTTTATATTGGTTTTAGGCATGATTTGATTCGCCCTCATGATACAAATCGGAAGTTTATTGCCATGCTTCGTGTGTAGGTGTAATTTACTAGCTAGTATAAATAATATAATAAAGTAAAAAATTAACTTCTGCAGAAGTTGGAAGCTATTTACAGTAAATAAAATAATTTCCCGATTGATTGGAAAAAGTAATAGATTGAAACAACATGGCGTCTAATTAACAGGTCATCATGGTAACCGGCGACCACCCTATCACTGCCAAGGCCATCGCCAAGTCCGTAGGAATCATCTCTGAAGGGAACGAGACTGTAGAAGATATTGCCGCTCGTCTCAACATCCCTGTGAACGAAGTCAACCCGCGGGAAGCAAAGGCCGCCGTCATCCATGGAACTGAGCTGAGAGAACTGGGCTCCGACCAAATTGACGACATTCTCAAGTGAGTAATTTGGACAAAAAAGAATAAACAGCTGAACAAATAGACAGTTGATTTTGCCGATCTTAAATAGTCATTTCAACTTTTCTTGTTAGTTCATTTACATTTGTTTCTATTATTTAAACTGACTACTCCTCACAGGTACCACACCGAGATCGTATTCGCGCGTACCTCTCCGCAACAGAAGCTGATCATCGTCGAGGGTTGCCAGCGACTTGGCGCTATCGTGGCTGTCACCGGCGACGGCGTGAACGATTCCCCCGCTCTGAAGAAGGCTGATATCGGTGTCGCTATGGGCATCGCTGGTTCTGACGTGTCTAAGCAGGTGCGTATTTCATGTCCCGTTGTTGATATGAGAATAATAACAAAAGTTTTAGGGTGAATTGAATTGAAATTGAATATTATTTGTCAGTTCAGTAACGTAAAAACAGGGTGTGGCCTTTCAAGTCCGCCATTTTGTAATGGTCAAAGTCCTCTTCGAATTGAAAACTTATCCTGCGACATCTTGTAGGCCGCCGACATGATTCTCCTGGACGACAACTTCGCTTCGATTGTCACTGGCGTAGAAGAAGGCCGTCTGATCTTCGACAACTTGAAGAAATCTATCGCCTACACCCTGACTTCTAACATTCCCGAAATCTCTCCTTTCCTAGCCTTCATCCTGTGCGATATCCCCTTGCCCCTCGGTACCGTTACCATCCTCTGCATCGATCTTGGAACTGACATGGTAAGTTCTATCTTCTACCTCTATGACTATGGTTGATTTTTTTAAATGTTGAAAGGGAGGTTATTTGCATAGGGTTAAGTTCTGAGTAGACAAAGCACTCAACAATCTGTATAGTCTGGTTAAATACATACAAGGTTTAAGATATTAAGATCCTTGTTCTTACGTACTCTTCTAGTAATTAATTGAACTGGTTTTATGCTATAGTTATGCACACAGGATATTAGCGCATTGTAATCGCATTGAATTTTGGGATCAGTAATCGATTATAAAACTAAATTTTATCAGAAAATTTAATTATGTTTTTAGCTATAGTCACCGAGAAAACCTCTCTAGCAGCATTAATTTCTGAAACAACAATGTCTAATTTAGATCATAGATATTTTAGTTTTTCCTTTATCCGTTCAGGGACAATAGATTGTGAAAGATGGAAAATAATCCTGTAATTTTGCCATATCAAAAGACGATAAAGGAGGAACAAAATAATATGCAACAAAATAATATTCTATTTTCCTTAGGATTTCAGCTTATACTTTGAGATAATTATTTTTGGCATTTAATGGAAAATTTTAAATGTTATTAATGTTAGGTACCAGCGATCGCACTCGCGTACGAGTCCGCCGAGTCAGACATTATGAAACGCCCTCCTAGGAATCCGTTTTGCGACAAACTAGTCAACGAGAGGTCTCTATACTGCATACGCATAGAATTCGTGTGGTGTTATTAACCAATATCTGCCAATAACTTCGATGTTGTAAAATATACCGTGTTTCATTTGTCGTAATGTTACTATTCGATGGATTGATTTTTTCAACATGAAGAGTCAGTTCTGTACATAACATTGGCGTGGAGTTGAGCATGATTACTACACTAAATTGAGTTGTAGCTTAACTAAATTGAGTTTGCTTAACAATGAAATGTCTTATCAGATTTGAAATATGATAATTAACAAGTTTTAATTTGTTCTACTAATCCAAAAGATTTAATATGACTGTCCTGATACAGATAAAGTGAGGTGGGCGTGTTTGATGTCTATACCAATAGAGTTCAAATAGTTGCCCAATAACTAAATCAGACACAAAACACTGATGTCATTGTCATTTCATTCCATCACCATCTTCAACTCGAAATCCAATCATCAACTCCCACAGTATATACGAAAATCAACATCATATCAAACATTCAATTAAACTTTTGATTTGTTTCGTCATTCCGATGAAAATTCAATCACGATCGACATGATTTATGTTTTTGTTATAATTTTTGTTTTATATAGTTTAAGAGTTCAAGCTCTTACAAGCATACGCTACTGTATCGTTTTCGAAATCCTGACTAAGCGTTATATCTCTTCTACATGCTGGCCCAGTCGTTGGGCCGATGCCTTAGGGATGGCTACTCCATAATCGATGAATCTGAAATAAACACGTTTATTTTGATTATTTGATTATGGAGTGATCTTGACCATTGGTTATTCGATTAACCTAATCAATCCCTTGCGTATTGTCCCAGAGTTTAGGCCAGGACGTAGAGGGGAAATAAAATCTTTAATACATTACAATACTGGCGGGGCATTAGTATTTTACACGAGTGTGAGGTCGAGTTGCCGTAGAGTACCACAGAGGGTGTATCACGGCGCCGCAACCCCTATGATTGTGTACTATACCACTTTCCTGTCGGTATCGTAACGTGTAAAGGTCCTAACTCTGCTTTGTTTGTTGCGATGTGAAATCGGCGGCGTCTGATTGTAACGGCTTGCTGTGTGTTCGATGTTGTACACATGTGACGATGATGCACCACGCTTGTGTGCGAGTCTCACGTCGCTAGTGTTTGTGTAGGTGCCCGCCATTTCCCTGGCTTACGAGGAAGCAGAATCTGACATTATGAAGCGACAGCCGCGTAATCCTTTCACAGATAAACTCGTTAACGAGAGGTAAAATACCCAAGAGCGACTTCCATTCGTTCGATGATTATTATTCTATCCGCTATAATGCTTGCTACCACGTGTTAGTCTTCAATATTGAGGTTTGGTTGTTGCCTGTATTGTGAACCGTTTCCTAGCGCTCTCTTTAATGGATATTGAAGGCGACGAACGCACCGCTCCTTAACTTTCTGCCTTGCGTTTGCGTGTCTTTTCTTCTTTTGTACTAACGTCTATCCTACTTCCTTACCGTAACTATGTAGCTTGATGTCGAATGGAACGACGTGTTTCGTATATCGAGATCACCTCGTTCACCAAACGCATCGTTTCATTTATTTGTGTTTTTTATATACATTTTGATGTTTTCTTGGTGTGTGATCATGCTCGCAGGTAAGTGTTCGGTGTCTCCCTGTCTCTGTCATGCATGTCAGATACACGTATTTTTTTTATATTTTTTTATTGAATGTTGAATTTTTTGAATTTCTCATTTCTTATCTGTCATATTATTATGTCCATGCACAACATGACACACCGTTTATTTATCAGGAACATTTTTATCATTCGAACTGTACTCACGAGCGCTATAGGCTTCACACACACATCTCCCATATTTTGTCACACTCAGCTTAGGGCTACTATCATTACCTACTTCGTCAAAGGACAGCTACACTCGATGTATATTGTATTTACATATTGCCAAAGTGCTGTTAGGGCTTATTTTGTAACTTCTTTCACCATTTGTAGTATTTCAGATTTAATATTTCGTACTCTCTCTTTGGGAAGGTAACAGCTATTTACATTTTGATCACGCCAGTTTTCCAATTTTATATTTACTAGCAATATTTTAAGTATATTTAGTGTGTAAAACTCGATACTATTATACGATTTCGCTAGAGGTAGTGTAATAATAGGTGTCGGAGAGGCGTAGCCGCGGTGTTTGTACGTATATTTATTATGTATAATGTACCTATAAGTCGCGTTTGGACGGCGCCGTGGTCCGTCGGTGTATGCTCGTTGTTGATTGCTTGGTGTTACTGAAGGTGCCTGCTATTTCGTTGGCGTACGAGGCGCCCGAGTCAGATATCATGAAGCGGCAGCCTCGGGACCCTTACCGCGACAACCTCGTCAACAGAAGGTTGGCCCCGCACCGTACGCGCCACAAGGCGCGCGTGCGGCGACGCTTGATAATTACTCATTTGGGTGTTAACACATGCCTAGCCCACTGAATACATTTTGCATTCAATTATTCCATTGGTGACATTAAAGCGAAACATTTGATCGGTGCGGCTACTTGTGGTTCAACAATACCAATTGATGCTGGATGTGGAAGAGTGATTATACTGTTCGACCCCCCCCCCCCCCCCTGCCCTCCCCCGGCCCCGACCGCAGCTCAGTCACTGGCACTGGACCAAATGTACTATCTTTCCCGGCCCCGTATGTTAAACTTACCTGATCTACGCAGATACACAATAAATATACAAGATCTTCATAGCGTTTCTACCTATCCACATAAAAGCTATATAGATTTCTACAGAAATATTAGAAGTCTATTTTTAATAGTACTAGAAAAGCTAGACCTTTATTTCTATTATTCTCCAATCTTCACTCTTCCATATTTCAAAATTTAGAGATTGATTAAAATTAACTCGATGCAATGCAGAGAATGCACGTTTAGCGACCAATTAGAGAACTGTTTAGAGTCTATCATAGAAAAAGCACTAGTGGTTATAATTTATATGTGAGTACGTGTTAGATCCGTAGTAATTAGAGTTGAAACGAATGATTCATTGTCATTTAAAAATGATATATTTTTTTAAAGGAATGTTTTAGGCGACATGGAGTAATTCGTAATATTTTTTCTCTTAGAATATTTTCTTTTAGAATATTTATTTTATAGTATCATCTAGTCAAATGTATATATTATTTACATATCGAAGCACTTTGCTAGAATCAAAAGCCACTACGCTGAAGCTTACAAGCTCTTCACACACTACACAACTAGGTTTTTATAGTTTACCGGATTTCTTACTCTTAGCTCTATCTCTGCACGTTACACGAACCAAAAAGCTTACGCCTAGTTTGCCATCTTGCCTCCAACTTTGCATGATTTCTGTATTAAGTGCCGACAAACGATCTGATCTGTAGTTCTAAAAATATCGACTGATTATAAATCTTTCCAGTCATCAGAGAAGAAGATATAAGAACAATTATCTAGGTCATTTCGTTTGTAGACCAAATAAATCTGTAAGCTTCTTTCTATAATGTTTTAAATATTAGTTAATTAATAAGAGTGTTTGAATATGCTTTTAACAGGGCTGATATGTTTCAACATTTGATTGAACCGAAAATTAATGAATTTCGAATTAACATTTATTTCAATGATAAAATGTTGAAATTATTTCAGACAATCTACCAACTCAAAATAGATTAACCGCTTTACAACGTCCTCAATTGTAATTTTGAAAATAGATGTCACACATCCTATTAAATCAGCACAGTAACTTCCAAAATGGCACGTCACAATTGCTTTTGTTTGAAACCACAAAGTTCAGGACTGACAAGTAAAATGCATACAGGTTGATTTCAATGGCGTATGGTCAGATCGGTATGATCCAAGCCGCAGCTGGCTTCTTCGTCTACTTCGTGATCATGGCTGAGAACGGATTCTTGCCAATGACGCTGTTCGGAATCCGTAAGCACTGGGACTCCAAGGCCATCAACGACTTGTCTGACTCCTATGGACAGGAATGGGTATGTAATTTCATTACATATTTTGTTCTTCAACTTATTATTTCACAGATATTTTATTTTACCATTCACCTCTGCTCGATCGACACGTTGTTCGCACCGACAATCCCTGAAGATAATTCTTTTGTATTCTAATCTCTTGAAAAGTACATTCCGTCATCTAATTTGTTATCCTGTTGCCGTGATTAAATAATAATTTCGTCGACGAGGAAAAAGTCTAAAACTTGTAAATTGAAGTTCAATACAGGAGAATTTTTGTAATAAGAAAAGTTTTTGCATTATTAATAAAATTGTTTAACTTTTACATAATTTACCGTTTGCTGATACAAAGACTAAATATACTGTGAACATTTTATCACCTATTGAAAAGCACGTTGTGTTTAGTGGAAATCAAGCCGCTGAAAAATTCTATTGGTGATTCTGAAACTGAAGATTGAACAATTGAACATTCTGTCAAGAGTTTCAGAGAAAGCTGTAAATGTAAAGTAACAACGTTTGACTTTGAATTTTTTGTTGAAGTATTGGGTGTGTGAATATGAGTCCGCCCTTTCTCAACAGATGTCGTTTTTAGTATTGTTTACGTGTACTAATAAATGACCATACTTGTATTCGATAGTACTGAATGTCAGCTATCTAACGCATTTTATGATATTTGGTTGAAGTGTAAGCAACAATTGTTTTCACCTTTTCGAAAATGTCGGTTTTTATTCCAAATAAACGTCATTTGCGGGAAGTGTTATTACATTATTTTATTGCGAAGAAAACTGCAGCGGAAACTTATCGTTTGCTTGTGGAGATTTATGGTGAGCATGCTCCGTCTAATACAACTTGCAAGGAATGGTTTCGACGATTTCAAAATAACGATTTTAGTACTGAGGATAAAGAACATGGAAAACCACCAAAAAAATTTGAAGATGCTGAATTGGAAGCATTATTGGCGGAAGATTCTTGCCAAACTCAATCAGAATTAGCTGCAGCATTAAATGTTGATCGTTCAACTGTTGCAAAGCGTTTACAAATGATGGGAATGATTCAAAAAGCCGGTGACTGGGTTCCACATGATTTAAAAGAAAGAGACATGGAACGTCGGAAAACCATTTGTGAAATGCTGCTTCAAAGACAGCAAAGAAAAGGATTTTTGCATCGGATAGTCACAGGAGACGAAAAATGGATACACTACGAAAATCCTAAACGCAAAAAAGCTTGGGTGAAACCAGGCGAACCAGGCCCATCACAGCCAAAAATAAATATTCACTGTGCCAAGGTCATGCTCTGTATTTGGTGGGATCAGAAAGGTATTGTATATTATGAGTTGCTCAAACCCTCTGAAACTATTAATGGAGAAGTTTACCGACGACAACTAATGCGTTTGAAGCGAGCCATAGAAGAAAAACGACCAGAATGGGTGAATAGACATAACAAATTAGTTCTTCAGCATGACAATGCCAAACCGCATACCGCAGAAGTCGTAAAAAGATATTTAGAGGGACAGGACTGGGAAGTGTTACCCCACCCGCCATATTCACCAGACATAGCTCCTTCGGATTACCACCTATTCCGGACGATGCAGACAGACCTTACTGGAGAAAAGTTTACTTCATGTGAAAGTATCAAAATTTGGATTGACAACTGGATAAGCTCAAAAGACCAGGACTTCTTCCAGCAAGGAATACGAAAACTACCTGAACGATGGGCGAAGGTTGTAGCTGCAGATGGAGCATACTTTCAATAATTTTTTTTTTAATTTTGTAAGCGAACAAATGTGTTTTATTTTGACAAAAAGGGGCGGAGTCATATTCACACACCTATTAGATCATTTAATACAACTTCATTTCACAGTTTCCAGTTCACTATTTGCATCTGTATTTGTCAATATATTAGTAAATTTATTCAATTCTTTTTTACGATCACTTACGCATTAACCAATGAACTATTCCAGACGTACCGCGACCGTAAGGCTCTGGAATTTACCTGCCACACCGCTTTCTTCGTGTCCATCGTAGTCGTGCAATGGGCTGATCTGATTATTTGCAAGACCCGCCGTAACTCCATCGTGCACCAGGGAATGCGCAACTGGGCGCTCAACTTCGGCTTGATCTTCGAGACCGCTCTCGCCGCTTTCTTGTCTTACACTCCTGGCATGGACAAGGGTCTCAGGATGTACCCTCTCAAGTGAGTCTTGCATAACTTCAGCACGTGAGGGTCTTTGGTTCTAATTCTCTATTTGATGGGATCGCAAATATTTTATTCTTGAAATCTTTTTGACCAATGTTAAGTCTAAATTTTTCAAGGGGGTGTTTTAGAGTCTTATGCACACTGTTATAATTTAGATCAATGAAACTAAACTGTTCATCAAGGGTGCAGTGTATGCAAATAGAAGTACAAGACTCAAGCAACATTAATAGATAGATTTACTATACGATTTGTATTAATGCAGTGGTTTAAAGGGAACGTTATCCGTGTGCAGGTTCGTGTGGTGGCTGCCTGCCATCCCGTTCATGCTGTCGATCTTCATCTACGATGAGATCCGACGCTTCTACCTGCGCCGCAACCCGGGCGGCTGGCTCGAGCAGGAGACGTACTACTAAGCTACCGACCACTGTCCGCATCGCTCGCTGCGTACATTACCTTCGTTTGTGTTCTATACAGACTGACAGAGGTTGCGGTGCCGTTCCGGTATATGTGTAATCGCTGTCGTGTACGCTTCTCACCGCTTGTTACCGCAGTCCGCATCGCTCCGCGACTCCGCGCCGGAGTGTTCCGTTCCCGATGTCGTTGCGTAACGGGACCGAGGGCGGGCGGCTGCGCCCGCGCCGCACAAGCCTTCATTATGATTGTTTTACGTGAACTTTGTATGTATATATGCACAGTGGAGTGTGGAGTCGGTATTTGTGATGACAAAAAAATGTTAAACTCGTATTATTTTAAAGTGGTAAATCATGTTATTTTTGTATTGGGATCTTTGGGAGCGTGAATCTGGGGATGTTTAGTTGAATACAGGCTGCGAGCGGCGCGAGCGCAGCCCACACCCGGACAGCGCAGCGGCCGCCGATTCGGAATCCATGTTACAGTAGTTCGCCCTTTCACTATTGCATTAAGATAGAGAGTAATTAAATGTAATACCGATTAATTGTTTTTCACATACTTATATAATAAGTAATAAAAATTATCGTTTAGCGGTAGTTGATCGTTCGTGAATCGAGTGGGCGAAGCACGACGCCCGCCGCGCTCCGTGCTCGGCGGCCAACGAAAAGCATTTGTTGTAAAATTACCGGTTAAGAGCCACTATAATTATTATAATTTAAGTAAATTAGATTTAAGTTGAATTTTTCGAGTGAATAATGTTTAGTTGACGATTCATGGTGGGGTGAGTGGAGTGTGAGAGGTCGACGTGGAGTGCCTGAGTTTTAGTGTACTACTGCTTACTGTTAGGTAGGTAGTTGAAATTTTGACGCCGTATTTTCAATCGTAAAAGTAGATAAATAAAGCATACACAGACGCGAACGCTTGGAGAGGCGAGCGCGGGCGAGACGCCTCGGGCCGAGCGGGGGCCCCGGGCCCCGGTCACGTGACCGGGGGCCCCCGGTCGCGGGGCGGGGGCCGTGCCGCGACGCCGACCACACCAGGTCCACCCGCTACAACACGACGCTTTTCTTTTCTAAAAATAATCAGATTATTAGCGATTTTTGTCAAATTTAATTAAAATAGTCTGCTCATGGTAATTACGTAAGATTTTATTTCTTAATTAAAAGATAATAACAAATGTAGGGATGCGTAATTAGAGATTTTTAAAATTATACAGTTATGATAGAGTCGTCTTGTTTTGGTCGCCGGTCGGTTCTTCTACGGAGGTGGGAGGGAGGGAGGGACGGAAGGAGGGAGTTTGGACCGCTAGGCGATGAGCCACAGCGGGGGCGGAGGCTGAAGCGGAAGAGGAAGCGGACACGCATGCGCGCGCACGCTGCCCGCCCGCCGGATAGAAGGACCGAAGGGAGCGATTCATTTAAACTTTTCGTAACGAATACATATAACATTATAATAATGGTTACAAAAGTAAAATATAACATTATAGCAACTAATAAAATTTAAATTATATGAAATGTTTATAGATTTAATGATCGTTTCTTTAGGGTGTCCTTCTGTGCTTGTTTGATAAGAACGATGTACATCTCAGTGACAATAGTCGTTGATGGTATTAATAATGATCTGATCTTTGTAAGCGTTTGTTTACCATACACTGTAGAACTAACAATTGTTTTGCGTTCGACAGTTCTTTACACCGATTCCGTTTTTATAGTATTACTCTGTTGGCTAGGAGCGCTGTAAAAATGTAAGTGTTAATAAAAAAAACATTTTCAAAATACATATTATCATGGCGTTTTATTGTATCCGGTAATATTTAATTTCATACCATTTATTTGTTACTTGTGTCCAATAGAGATTAAATAGATTGTATGTAATAAAGCCTTTATTAGAACACAAATCTATCATTAATACTTCTTTCGTGTCAGTTACGCCCGAAGGCCTTACACATAGCTTTAGTACTTACTAATAAATAGTGCCCTAAAGAAGGTAAAATTTGTGACAAAGACTGCAAACGCCAAAGGTAGAGGGTAGTTTGAGTAGAAAGTTGGAAACTATCGGCGGGGTAACCACAGAACACGAAAAAAGTTCTGTTCAGTGAAGGTGCCAAATAACCGGCCCGAAAATAGTCTTAGACAGAAACGTAGGCAGACAAAGTCTGAACGAGTATAACTGCGACGATAGAGAGAAGAATAGAACATTCGAGGCAAAACGCGCTAAAGCAGACGACATATGCGTCGTAAATATCCCAACGCCGATTGGCTAAATCGGCGTATCGTTTTAAACTGCTCCTAATTCTGTGTTGGTCTCTGCGCTGTAGGTCATAGGTTCGATTCCCATCCAGGACAAATCTTTATGAGACGAACATAGATGTTTATTCTTTCTCTGAATGTTAATATACGTACGAGTTCACAAAAAACTAACCTGGTTCCCATAATACAAAATTTGTTCAATTTGGGGCTAGATGGCGCTGTATGAATAAATATTCATACACGACCGACCGATTAATCGGCTCGAATTCGACTTTTGTCACGACGAAGAGATTAATTGTAAAAAAAAAATGTTATTTCTGAATCGATTGAAGGATATCTAGACTAGAACATCGATTATCTAAATAGTATGTACCCAATGGATAACGGACACCCCTAGCACATTAAATAGAGAAAGGGCTATAAATTTAAAGCCCTGTAAAAATATACATTTACATAGAAGTACTAGTTGGCATATCGCTTGAAAAATGGTTGGTGAAGTAAATTGGACGCGTTCAGTAGCGGCGTCGAACGACAAACTAATCTACACAATGTGATTGGTGGTATGACTTTCGTCTAACACCGAGGGTAACTTAGCACATATTTTATTTTGTATTTGCTAGGATATCCTGGTTCAACGGCAGGTAAGCAGATCATTTATTTTAGTGACACTTTTTGTTCCTTTTCATAGAATTTATAAAATTGTCGCAAACAAAACATAAATTATTTAGTGTCATAAGCGTTAAAAGAAGTATGAAATAAAAAGATTATAAAAACATCAAATCTTTTGAAGTTGTATTGGCAGCTTGACAATAAAGCATTGAAAAAATAATTTAAAAAAACTCTGGATTTTCCATAGACTCGAGCAAGATAGCGTATAAATGAGATATTCATTAAAGCAGCTTTCGATAGTATCTGATATTGTGGAACAACAACCACAAAGATAATCGCCATGGGGATAAAACCGCAAATAAAAAAACCGGCCAAGTGCGAATCAGACTCGCACACGAAGGGTTCGGTACCAGTATTTATTTTTAAAGTGAATATATAACTAAATATTCTGCGAATCTTTCAAGCGTCTACCTATTGCCGTTATTAAAATCGAGCAATAACGAACAAAAAAAAAGTCACGTTTTGAATGACAGCCTCTTTAATATTTATTTTATTCTGTTTTTTTAGTATTTGTTATTATAGCGGCAACAGAAATATCATCATCTGTGAAAATTTCAACTCCCTAATTATCACGGTTCATGAGATACAGCCCGGTGACAGACGGACAGCGGAGTCTTAGTAATAGCGAGACTATTACTACTACTATTTTACCCTTTCGATACGAAACCCTAAAAACGAATAATGCTGAATCTTCAAGTTCAAAGTTTTTCAGTTTACTAAAGTGTTGTAATAATACGGCTCCGTAGCTTAGTTGGTAGTATCCCTGCCTTCGAAGCCTGGAGTCCCGGGTTCGATTCCCGGCTGGGGCACACTTTGTGTGGTGAGCATGAAGTTTGTTCTCGGGTCTTGGGTGTTTGTCTTGTGTTTCTGTGTTTGTCCATGCCGTCTGCGACACAGGGAATCCTAGTGCAGAGGTATGAGTGTGTAAACGTTTACGTTAACGTTTTACGTTAAAATATATATATATATATATGTATATATAAATAAAAATTTCAAAGGGTAACCCTTGAAATGGAATAATAATAATTTTAAGGTCACCTGGGTGGTGCTAAAGGAGCAACCAAATGTAGCAGTAGAACTTATGCCAAGTTCGTCCGGAGAGGTACTGCCACCACATCTGGAATCTGCCGCCAAGCAGTAGTGCTCACATTACTGTGTTCCGGAGGAAGGGTATGGGTTCAACCCTCAGCTCGTTCCGTCACATAGAAACGGTTTTGTCTCGATAACATGACATGGCACCATCATTAGACCAACCAAGAGATGATGAAGTTATCTCCCGGCTTTGGTTGCGTTACCGTCTCACTGGTGATGTAGCGAACCGGCATCTGAGCCCTCAACATACTACCACTATCCGACAAGACCGTTTTATCCAAAATATTGGTTCAAATATTGGATTATCATCTCATGCATGACAATGCCTTTCCGCATACGACAAGTCCTGTTACGGCGGCGCTTCAGCTGCATGATATGAGAGTTTTAAACGGACCGGCCCAGTCACCGGATATGAATCCAATAGAGCATGGGACATGCTTAAATAAAGGCCTTTAGTACAAAGTAGTTTTTCAGTGGCTACATTAGACTTATTCCCCAATAAGATGTAAAAAAACTAACTATGAGCATGAACAACAGGTGCCGTAAGCTGATAAGTGTCTTTGGAGGACATACTGAATTCTATAATTTTATAAACTTTTTTATTTATTGATTTTAAAGTTTAAAGTCAATTTGCAGAAATTAAGAGCAGCACACCGATTTCTTAAAAAACATCAATACATGTTTAAAATTACCTAGGCCTATTATTATTATTTTTTTTTTACTAAAAATAATATAAGCTATCTTACCATAAAATAAGCTATCTTTTGATATACTAACTATTGGTCTTTTTAAGAAATTATTCATTGTTTTTCTGAAATACATTAATTATAAATTATCCGTAAACTATTTGCCACAAGTCAGTATTCATTGAAATGTATTACATATTGCATTGCACTTAAAACTAAATGTTCACTACCACTTAAACTTTTTTACGATCTCTTATCTTTCAATCAAATCAAATGAACAATTTCTCAAGTAGGTACTTTACATAAATTCCTATGAAGTGGATCATAATTTATTTGAAAAACAAGTGAACGAATTCTTTTCGGAGTAATCAACTTATATTATATTAATTAAAAATCATGAATACACAGGTAATTTAACAAAAGTATTTATACCTATTGTAAAAATAATAACTATGTTTCGTGATAAATTTCCATAATTTAAGTATATGGTAAGCAGAAATAGACCGCGTATTACGGTATATTCAACATAATTATGGTACGAGTACAATACGTGCTTCAATTGTAGGTATATCGGTATCATGTCGTTTTAGTTAGTGATCAAGCCAAACTCTCCAACTTCCAGTTTTGAGTTTTTCGGGGAAGACCTAAGTCTTAATGTTGTTGTTATGGGCGGAGATAACTATTTATCATCAGGAGGCCCTTCAGCTCGTCCCGCCACATTTGTTACAAAAAAGATCCTCTTTAGGATAGCGGCGCTCGTACGCCTGCCTCCTGTGGTTTACGTTTCCTAGCAGACCATATGGGTGGGTGACTGGGTGAGAGGTTTCTTCCTTGGTTGGTAGTAATAACATTACATTCAGTAACATTAATCTGCGAATAACGCCGTGGGCCACTCTATTAATACTATTACTTATGTCCCTAATTTTAAGTGTTATTATTTTATAAGGTGGTTGTTTGTTGTTCCATTAATAAATAAAATAAAGATATAAAATAATTGGTTTCTTTCAAACTTTCACCACAGTCGCCAACGCTTTCACAGTGGCGACCCCGTCGCTTGTTCTATCCTTGAATCATTGGTCAGATGTACAAACCAGTACTAGTCAATAGCAACAAAACACCATGATGTCTCTTGAGCCACTACTAACTGCTTCTTCCAGCTTTTAACTGCCATCGACCAGCGTTTGGTTCCTTCAAATGTGTCTGATAAAGAAAGGTGACCCTTTTTTAAAACTGACAGATAGGTATTTTGTAACAAAAAATCATAACTGTAAACCTCGAAAGCTATTTCTATTTAATTTTTTGACTGCGTTGAATATCTGTGTCGTATAATCATGTTGTAAAATAAAATAGGTACATTATTTAATACGCTATTTAGGTGATAGTATACCTATAGGCAGCTTAGTATCTGGAAACCGCATGTGAAGCTACCAACGCAATATACCTACTTTCCGCGTTAAGTACTTGGCACCATTCCAGTGTCCTAATTGGAACGGCAGCTTAATCCGGCCGCATATTCGTAATGCACTTTTTTGTATCGAAAAATACACTTTTCATGTGTATAGTTATCGCAAAAGAAAACTTTTTTCTGTAATACGGATAGGCCGTGTTAAAAATAATAAGCCTTTAATGCTTCGCTTCAGTGGATCGAATTGCGTTATACTTTAATCGAAGGCTGAAGGGAAACGTGCACGTGCCTCCCCGAGTGCCGCCCTCGGCCTTGACGACAGGGTCCTTTTACTATACATACCTACTTGTACCTACAGATATCTATACTATAGCACCTGTAAACCGAAACCCTTCGTCCTATAGCCGCACTGAACGCCCCACACACCCTCTCGGGCCCCTCGCGTACTGCGCATGCCCGCTTGCTTTGACAGTCCGACCGTGCCAACACGTCCCAATTACTACCCTTGCATTGTTTTATCGTATAATCCTACAAATTGAGCAGTGGACTTTTATCAGGACGTGACGAGTGATGCGCATCAATGGTGTCCAGTAAGCCAGGATGGTGGCCAACATCGGCATCATCGGCACGAATGGTGACAAATAAACATATAAAACAATGAATTTGTTGTAGGAAGCGGATTTTTGATGGTAAATACTGTTACAGTGGAGGCGACTGCGTATATAAGCGCGGTAGCAGCGTTCGCGGCAGTCGTCCTGGTGGTTTTGCTCTTCCTGGGAAGGAGATGGTGCCATTCCACCGCCTTTAACCGAAAGTGCCCTGATGACATCCTTCCTGTGAATCCTCGGGTGCTCGCGGTCGAGCCCTGCTCAACTCTTGAAAATGTGCAGTTTGGTAAGTCCTCGTAATCTCAGTAGCCTCTGTAGTGTATCTTAACAACGATATCTTATTTGTTACTTAAACGTTATAATTATTGTGTTACTCATTGAATACCTTTGAGAGTACCTGAACAAACTTAGACGTTTGATCTCCAAATGTTTTAGGTACCTAGTAGGTACTAGAAATCTTTTCAAAAACAAAGTATCATTAGGGTAATCATTATATCGATTTGCCAATTAATTATTAAAGTATGGAGTCGTTTAGTGGCGCTGTGAAAGTGTTTGCGTGTAGAATAGATAAACTAAACTCATTAATGTTTTTGTAGTATAATTGTAGTTCCAAGGGCATCTAGTGCGTCACATCCCTCGTGAATTAGGGTTGAACTCCTCTGTCGTTTGTACTTAAGCTAACACCTTTAGGTACTAGTTCTAGATTGGACATTAATCCTGACATGCTGGTTTAGACCCTGCGGTTCTGTTTCGTATGCGTCCATCAAAACGTGTCTCCTTAGGGCTCATATTTTCATCAGTACTATATATCATTCGCGAAATGACTTCGAATCTCGTTTAAAATACAGCGTCAATCCTTACCACTTAAGCAAGAATTTAGTCATGGGTTCTATCAATCGACATTTAACGTTATCTCACAAGAGATTTATCCAACCATCTCTCTGATGCCATAAAAACATTCAATGGTATGGTATTCATCATTTTTACTCATTATCCAACATTTAACTTCATCTAGGAATCACTCCGACACAGTAGGCAGAGATGATGCCAGATACATACACAACGCAACGCGGAAAACGCGTAATAAATCGTGCGGGATAGAACCGCATGTCCGGAGAATTTCCTTTAGACTCTAGTCTAGGCTAGGTTCCGTATGTTTTATTGACGTTGTCCGTAAATCTGTGTTGTTATAGATGCTTTGTCGAAACCGAACCATTATCCCGATCGAATATACGCGTACGAGGCCTCCGATTCCGATGACGAGCTGCGTTTGCGCATACAGGTAAGAATAGATGGAACGTACTTATTTGAACTGTTTTGTGCAACCGATCGATTGTAACGTTCATCTATAATACACTTCTGATTGTGCGCTTTCGTCATCCATATAAGTCCTTCTTTCCATGTTCGAAACTACAAATACTCTAATCTCTTTATTTTATTGAAATATATAAACATTTTCCTAAACCGCTGCCCCACTAAATCTGTTTATTGGTGTGTTTATATCATAATTTGTAAGATTTTCTGTTTCTATACTGTGAATGTTATTTTTACTAGTCTCTTAATTATTAGTTAACATAAGACTTAGTTAATCTTCATTCAATTTAATGCACGACGTAGTATGTATTCCCACACTTAGATATCATGAGTAGTGGTATAAAAGTTACGTTTATTAATAATAAAAAGATGGCTGAGGTCTGTACCTGACCAAAGCCGGATACAATAGTTAACCACAATGGTTTAACTAGCCTTGAACAGGCAGATTATTATACTATCTACAACTAACTTAAAGTTCATATCCTAGGACAAAGACGGGGTTGAATGCCACTACGAAGAGAAAAATGAAAATATATGTCCTTCGACCAAACTTGACGTCGAGCTGGTGGAAACAGCTCTTCGTGAAACATCTCTCAGAGAAACGATTCCTCGAGACACGACCATTCGAGAGACAAACCTTCGGGAAACCAACCTGAGGGAGACAAACGTGACAAATCTGAGAGACACCAATTTTAGAGAGACTACGATTAGAGAGACGAGGATAGGTGACGCCGTCTCTCAGCGCGCGGAGTACATTCACACCTTGGAGGCGCAGAGCAGTGTCGATAGCGATGTCATTGCCCATAACGTAAGATACTGCCTTCTTTTAAAGTATCTTATCCTCCTTCATATAAAAATGCTTTATTATGTTATGCTCGGTTTGACTTATTCAAGTCATAACGAGCTTATATGATTCTAATAGCATCGCAAGAGCCGCTTACTCGAAACAAAGACCTAATTAAAACGTCAGCCACCTTGTCAAGAGTATACGACTAATAGGCAGATAATATATTCTATTAACCAAAATAATTCAATACTAGACTAATTCTTGATAGAATTTTATACTTATAACAATCCTAATGCTTCAGAATTTCCATAATGCTTCAGTCTCCCATAATTTAGTAATAACCTTACTTATCTCTACATATAAATACTCTACAAATTGTCTAAGCTCTTTACTTTAAATTACTTTCAATTATGCCTTTCTAGGACACATCGCTGCTTTGTGCTGACGGCGGCAGCAGTCAGGAGCGCGGTTCGGTAGAGCTTACCTTGTTATACGACGCGCCTGTGAGGAGTATGACGGTGCATGTGCTGCAAGCTCGTGGTTTGCAACAGAAAAACCCACAGCAAATACTTCAAAGCCAGGTGCGTTGCTACATTGTTTTCTGACCCAAGATAAGTCTGCTCTATGTTTACGGAGGCAGCCATGATACCAAAAAGTTTTGTGCCGCGTGGCATAAAAAGAATATATTTCTACTACTTACTAATACTTGAAGGTATGTAGTGGAATCTATAGTTAATGCTACTGGTCAGGTAAGAGCTGGTCAGGCAAGTCAAAAGGCTGGTCAAAAGGCATTTTCCAAGCTGAAGCATTTTACCACTTTCAGGTCCGTGTGGTTCTGCTACCGCTGAAGAAGCAAAAGTTCAAGTCCAAGATCCGCAATGGCGAACATCCTCAGTACATGGAGAGCTTCGTCCTTCACAAAATAAATCCAGGTGAGCTTACGATAGTCAAAAGACTAGATAACTAATATATTGTATACTATATATGACTCATCCTATCCGCAAAGTTTTCCCTTTTGAGGTCTTTGTAATTGTTTTTGTGAAAATTTAGTTCCAAAACTCAAAAGAGCGTTTTAATTATATTCTGGCTTACCTTGAAAGGGAAGTCGGAGAATAATTAAAGCGCAATTATAATTTACAAACAAAATACCGTAACATGCTTGATAAATAAATTAAATGTCTTAAAAATATTATCATATTGCACCGATAATTTGACACGTTATATGCTCACGAATATGTGTACATGCATGTGTAAAATTTGACGTGTCCAAATGATACTTGAGATCTAAAGGAATAAATGAGTTTGACTTTGACATGAAAATGTTTATGTTCAGAGGATGTCCACGGATTGGGGTTGCGTATCCGTATCTACGGGTGCGAACGCATGCGTCGACAGCGGCTCCTGGGTGAGGCAGCTGTCAGCTTCGCAACTCTTAATTTTGAGCTGGAGAACAGTCTTTGGCTTCAGCTGGCTCCTAGACAACATCATCAACCATTACAACAGGTGAATCATTATTGTATTAATAATGGTAATTAAAAAAAACCGTTAAGGCGAGCAATTCTTGTATAATGTCAAAATTATCTATTGTAAATGTGGTTATAATGTACGTATTGGTTTAAATAAAAAAATATTATTATTATTATAAAAAAAATAATATAATATCATTTTTAATTCTTGTATAAGTAAAATATAAAGTTATTTTTCATATCTCAGAGACGGCTCTGACGATTTGGATTGAATTTTGTGTTTAGATAGGGTTTTGCTGTTCAAGTTTACCTGTATAAGTAATTGTAATTTAAAAAAAAAACCCAATATTAAACAAAAAAAAACCAAGTGGTCCTCGATCTTAACTTTTGATAAAAATACTAGCAACCCGTCCCGGCTTCGCACAGGCAGGCGGCATGTTATATACTTTAATTTTTTTTGCTCCTTGTTGTCTAAACAGTTGTAGTTGATGTCCAGTAACTCTGCTTGGCTCTTTTTCTTGTTCGGTCCAGTTTTTAAGGTAAGAGTAGTTATAAGAATACAACGAGCAGAAGTTGGGCACATAGCAAGGGGGACTTCTCACCTTCTCACTACATACTCCTTTTTCATTCTGTTTCTCTACCTTCTGTCTTCCAAGCCATCGATACAAACTGACAAGTATCACAGTTCTAGATAATTCTAGTATGTCTCAAGTGCCTGATTTAAAAATGGAATAAACCGACAATTTCATCTCATATTTTTCATGAAATTCACTAACATGACAAAATCCCTTAAGGTGAGTCATATGGCAAAAAGTTGGTTTATACGATTTTAAGTTCTAATCTTCCATTTTAGCTCCCAAAGATGGAGTTAGCCAGTCCTATGTCTGGCATCCTGGCGAGCCCGTCGATACAGACGATGGCCACACCTGTTGGGGGCGGCGAGGCCTGCAGCCTGGCTCGTTCTGACTCGGCCTCGTCGTGCTGCAGCGCTAGATCTGCCCCCGAGCTGCTATTGGGACTTCAGTATAATTCTACCACCGGGCATCTTTCTGTTGAGGTGATGATACTAAGCTAGCACAATTCTTCCAAATTCCAACATTATTTTACTATTTATCGCTTTAAATACATGAAAATATGTCTTTTTATATGGTTAATCCGACGGAACTATAATAATAACCCTTGTGTTAAATGACTATTGCAGCTCATAACAACTTTATTTTCCCTACAGAATTATGACAAGATCCAAGTTGTATTTTGCGCTCATTCTGGAGATGGTTACGTCTCATGCGCGTGTAATTTCACCGGCACTACACCAGAAGACAGCAACGCGACTGCTACTTTAGTTTGTTCTTTTCGCACCACCCCAGAGGTCACCTCGCACCAGATCAGTGGCGGCCTTAGGGGGTGGCAAGCAGGGCAACTGCCCGAGGCCTCGTAGGGCCTCGCACCCTCACAGAACAACCCGTTTTTTATTACGATGTACTGTAGCTGTTTTAGGAGAACGCCGACTGATTACCAGGAGCCCTGTACACTTCCAACTCACCTAAATTCCTCATACACCAAGAGCCTCACAAAGATCTATCGCCCGGAGCCTCGCAATATCTAAGGCCGCCCTTGCACCAGATGACTTACCGCGGGTGCCGTATCAGCCAAGGCCAATCAAGTTCAAGGTCATCAGCACATTACCATTGCACCGACTCGGGGGTCTACACATTTTGGTAAAATGATCGTGTTTACATACAGGTGATAAAAGGCACCCACTTTCGGAAGCTGTCTCCGAACAAGGCGCCCGACACGTACGTGAAGCTCTGCCTCATCAGCTCGCTGGGCATGGAGATGGGCCGGTGCAAGTCCACCACGCGCCGGGCGCAGTCCAACCCGCTCTACAAAGAGCTCTTCATATTCCAGGTATGTACAATCACCATGTTTAAGTAATTTTTTTTTGTGTGAATGAGTGACGGAACGAGCTGAGGGCCCACCTGATGGTAAGTGGTGACCCTCGTCCATGACAACAGTAATGCGCGCGACTTAGTATGTTTTTATTGTATTCTTTGCTGTATGTAATAATACATTACAATAAGGTAAAACGTGTTGGGCACAAAATGGTTTTTCTATCAGCAAATCAATAACGCATCTTTATGCTGCTTTATGTAACTAGCTGCGGCCCGCGGTGTTACTCGCGGTTTTCCGGGATCAAAAGTAGGCTATGTGTTGATTCAGAAGATAATCTATCCTGGTATCAAATGACATTCAAATCCGTTGAGCCGTTTTAACGTGAAGGAGTAACAAACATACACTCACAGACATACAAACTTTCCCCTTTATAATATTAGCCGATATGTCATTTACATTAATAATATTGATTTAATACCGTATATCACGCTATCTACATCTAAAGTGAGAACATATGGTATACATAAAAAAACATTAAGGATTCCTCTAGTTATTTATAACTCTCCTTATTGAACGATATTTATATAAATTATAATTAGGTTTATTGAATCATCTCACCCGATCTAACGAGTTGAGAATATGAGTTGAGAGTTCAGTTATGTAGAGCAACATTTTGTTGTCACAACAACCAGCATATGCTGAGGTAGAAACCGTTTCGCGACAAATCACTTACTGGTATATTTCTTATTATATTAATTTTGTTTCGATTTGTGTCCATTTGTACCTTTCTTTCTTTCTTTCAATAGTTAATCAATGACCGTTCCTCAGGTGGCCTTGTTCCAACTGAGCGAGGTGACTCTGATGGTGTCAGTGTGGTGGCGGCGGAGCGTGAAACGTAACGAGATGGTCGGGTGGTTCTCACTGGGACACAGCTCGTCTGGCCGGGACGAGGAGAGGCACTGGCAAGAGCTTTGCGAGAGACACGAGCAGGTGAGTAACATGCTAAACTTGTTCCTGTCACATTCTTAGCAAAACAAAGAACCAATACTAATGGCAAAATGAGTTTAAGTAAAAGAGAATAATTAAAAAAATCTAACAAAATAAACGACTTCAATACCTTTTGATTTTCATCCCTTATTTCTTGCTCTTAGGGGGTACATTCTATAATTTTAAAACAGAGATTCAAAATGGTCTATAATGAGCAAATAAAAGGAAAGCCAAAAATCGCAATTTCGTTTTCTTGATGACATATTTTATCCAGTTATTTTGATTTAACAACAAAAATATTAAACCAATTTTGGTGATTTCTATGGGACCATACCATAACTATTCGAAAGTCATAAAAACAGGAAGGTAACTGAATAGTCACAGTAAGTAACAAAAATGGCTAGTATCGGTTCAATATAGCCCCCGCCATCTTTGAACTGAACCATTTTTTCATGGAGTTCTCGAAAGATCCATGATGTGTACTGAAAATCATTGAACGTGTTCAGGTCCAACGCTGGCACGTATTACTGGACTCCTGACGGTCGGGCACGTAGCGCGACGACGCGAACCCTTGAGCATGTTTCGGCCAACGGCCCACAACGGGACACCCTATGTGAACAAACTATCCCCGTCCCTTTCACACCTACACGGATGACGGAGACAGTTGCTAATGTTCACGCGGTTTGTATCCCAACGTACCGGATGGTACTTTAAGGTCTACGGATCTTTTTGGTGTCTTATCACTGGATGCTTTTTGTAACAGCACTAGCGATTTGCTTTTGGTTTTGAGTGTAACATTAATGTAATGTTTGGAAGCACGGAGGGCACTTTGACTGAGGTTTTCGCGGACATAAATGTACGAATGTTGAAAAATTGAATTTATACTGTAATGATATTGTGCTTTTTTGTCGAGCGCACGGGAATTGGATATTTTATAACAGTTCTTCTTGACGATGCTTGTTAGAAAATGTACAAGTAGGTGAAGTATATGAAAATGGAAATTGTAACGGATGAATAGTTGTAAATGATGAAGAATTGGAGCGCACAAACATGTGAGATAGAATAGTGTTCTAGAATGATATTTATTATAATGATATACCATTCACTTTTCAATCTGCCGTAGAGATAGATTAACACTTCGCCTTTATATATTATCATCCAAAGCTCATGAAAAAATGGATTTAAACTAATTTCCTTATTTATAAAAATGTTGCTATTTGAATTATGGCGTTTACTGTACCAATGTTTAATCTTGTCGTTTACGTACTTATTATTATTAATTATAAATTAATTAAAATATGAATCAAATATTTAAATTAGACCATGTTATTAGTTTATGATCATTAATTTCGGTGTAATCTATTTATGTTAAATATGAATTTTAGGTATGTTGTTTGTAAATGTACAGACGTTTTGTCGTTTCTAAGTAATTCAAATAGTCAAATACTTTTAATAAGGTTTTATATTTGTCTAATAACTTTAGCGTTTTTTGTATAATACTTTCATTATATTATAAAATAGAAAAGAATGCAATTGATAGATAATTTCCTTTTACCTACTTTATTACTAATAAACTTTATCTCTAAATAAAAGACGAGGAAACAGAAACTGATGTGAAATGTTTTTTTCATCCATAATAGTGAAAAGTATTCACGCTCGCTTGGTCGTGAGCACGTTTGGGACCACTGCGAGGCCGTTTAAATACGAGTAGATAGGCGATACACTGGTTTGTAAAAACATACTGTAATGTGTTTACTAATATTCAAACCCTGTTACGGTTCTTATATAGTTACAGACAAATATTTTTTTTAATGTAAATTATGTAAAATTTTAACGGGGCTGCTATATATAAAATAATCATATTTAATATTAGCGGAAGCTACCCTTGAAATATTCGTTGATAGGACGAGATGATAATGACGGTAAAACGTAGATTTTAAAGGAAACGTTATAACGAAGGATAATATTATATATAAATTTGCTTATAAATTATATTACATAATAGGTACATTTATGAATATGTAAGTATCTATGGTAACAAAATATAACAATTAAAACCTTTTTTTAAATAATTTAGTTTGCGAATTGTATATCTGTGGTCACATTAGGCAATAAAATTACCCCTTTAAAATTGTTATTTGTTTATAACTATATATGAGCCGAGTTGGTGGTGGTGTGAAAAATTTTTAATTTACCCGTATGTTGTATGTTGTAAATGTTGTGGACCCTAATTCTATCCAATAAGTTGTTAACAAACCCATTTACTTAAATTTTTATGAAAGAAATAAATAAGGTAGTTAGCTTTTATTACGAAGACAGCAGATTTTTATAACAAAAAAAAATCTTTTTTCTTAATTCCATTATATTTTCAATGCGTTTTACGTTTTAATAAAATAATGTTATAATTAGCGTTATAATACTACTTTGTATTGCTGAAACGACCAATTTATCGTGAAATAAATCTATTTAGTATTGTTTCTTAATGAGTTATGTAAAATATGTATGTATTTTGCTTTTTCATGGTATATTAAAACGTAGAAGAATTTATATGCATTTGGAGAACTTAAATCCAATTTTATTTATTTATGTATGGTAATAGATTTTATGATGATTATTTTGAGAATTATAGATATACCATAGATAATATAATACTAGTATAATTTGTTGAAATATAGATGCTCACAATAATTCACTTCGATTAAAAAAAAAATATTCTAATTATCTAAATTTTCTATATTTTTTGTCTTATAAGAAAATGTATATTTATTCATTCTAGTAAGAATTTTTATGATTGTAAAAGCAAACGTTCGCCAAATTAGTACCTGCAAATGAATAAGATATTATTTATCAAGAATTTCTATTTATTATTAACGTAATTATTATCGAATGTTTATGTGATGCATTACGGTGACCCGAATATAATCACTCAACCAAGTATCTAAATGTTCTATAACTAATTTACGGATAACATAAAATAATAATAATTATTATTAAATGCGTTAAGGTTAATATATTTTATGCTACAGTTTATCTATGTAATGTTATATAAAGCTTTGAACATAGTTTGGTTCGATCAGAAATTTTCAATGTTAAATTGTAAATGTAAAGGTTTTAAATATTACGTAGCAAATAGCAGGTAGTGTGCTCTATTTGCAGGGTCCCCCTGGGCGGTACCACTGTGCTGCTTATTCCTGCTTTTAATTATGATCGATAATGGATTAAACCGATGCATATTATTGACCTTAAAACTTTGTAAGAGACATCATAAATATTTTTAGAGCACGGAATTACCTAATGCATTAGATGAGGTTTTGAAAATTAATTTCCGTGAAATTTGACGATTGAGACAACTGAACCACGGAATGGACCTGTGGATTTTTATAATATAATATATTTTAATATATTTGACACTCGCTTGACGTAGTTTGACAAGGCGACCAATTTTTTTAATGAAATTTCTCTTTCCGGCAAAAGCAAATAGTTCAAGAGCCTGGCAATTTTAAATACCCAGTATCTTTGCAAACCAATTGGGCACTTTGCTCTGTTTAAAATTTATTATTCTCTTTTTTAGAAAAAAGATTAGATGTTTTTAAAAAAAAAAAGATTTATCTTTGTCAATGTTCTGTAAATATGCGTCCGGTTTATTTAGTGATAATAGCAGGGATGTTAGGAAAATATCGACCATACTATTCTATACATGTATCACAAATATTCTACTTTATAAATATGATTAAATATGATCCCGCTGTCGCCTTAAAGGTTCTGTCAAACACAGCGAACCATTGTCTAGGCGTGTTGATGTTGAAACATGGCTTTCGCATTTATATGTGACTAGATCTTTACAAAATATCAATCATTAAACAAAAAGTTAAATACTCAGACTTGATGTAAAAGGTAATGAGGTGATGATCTTCAAACACTTCAGGCGTTTGAAGATCATCACATCAAATCTTCATAAATTATAGTTAAGAACCGTCTCGATCAAGTTAGCTTTCAAACAGAAAAAAACGCATCTAAATTAATTCATTCGGGTGCTACGTTGCCACATACAGATACACACTACACACTTAAAACACCCCTCTTTTTCGCTGGGGTTTCAAATGTCTTGCCACACGTTCGGGTTGCTGTCTGTTTGACATGCCTTATAAGGGCGTTCCGTGGATAAGAAAAAATGCCTTGTTTTTGGCTCCGCGTCACCTTTGCTGTGTTTGACAAAGCATTAAGAGCGACCGCAATTACTTGCAGGTTAAAGCCCATAAAGGAGCAGACACCTTAAAATAACACACTATAGAAAGTGTTAAAGGAACACGCGATTGACGTTTTTTTACGATTCTGAACCCAAAGAGCGGTAAACCTACGAAGTACCTTTACCTTTTACCAAGCCGTTTTCACAAAATATTTGTTAGCGGATAATAGAAAATACAATCGGTAGTACGGTAGCCTTGGTTTGCGAGTACGTATCGCGCTTAGCCGATTATAAAATGTATGTATGAAATCAAAGTTTATCATCCATAAATTATTGCTCGTATTAATAAATAGATTTTGCATGATTTTTCTAAAGATCTATTTAAGCAACAACCAATATGTACCTACAGCTAAACTAAATATATTTTCCATCTTATTATTAACATTAGATAAGCTTTCCTAAATGTAGTTCCAATGAAATGTAATTGTTACCAGCCACACCACATTTTGTCGTGAGAAGTTCTCAATAAACTTTATACATTTTCCAAAATTTTGTTTCATTTCACTCTGAACATTATTTCTGATATTCGTATGTGAATAAAAGTATGAGTTGCCCTGTAATAAGATATTGTTTGGTTAATATAAATCAAATTTCCTTATTCCAAATAATTTGCTGTCAACAAGTTGAATACATTTTTGTCTAAACACCATCTAGCTCCATAAATTAGCATTCCTATTATGAGAATCCCTTAACTGATACTGACCTAGATTTTATTTTATCGCACAAATGTTTCCTTGGTGGGGATCGAACCCAAGACCTCGGCGCAGAGTCTTGAGGCAGCACTAGGCTAATACATTAAAGTTGCTCTGCGGAAATAAATGAGTTTAAATTTGAGTTTGTATTATGCCAACATATGGTCAGTTTCACAAAAGGTACTAAAACACGCGACAAGCTCTTGTTAAATAGATGAAATAGAACATTACTAACGTAGCTGCTTAATTATAAACTTTTGTACTCAGCTTCATACACAGGGTGGAATTTACAAGTGTGACCATGCTATGTTTCAAACATACCTACATACATTTATTTTATTAATATCTGGATTGAGATGCAATGTCTCATGAGCCTGTGATTTCATCGGCACCCACACCCTTCCTCCTAAACACAGCAATGTGAAAGCTTGGCGGTGGATTACCAGGGACCCTATTCTAGACGCCCAATTTGAGATGATACATTAAATTCAATTATTCTAATAAATAAGACATAAAAATTATGGCGGATATAGACTTTGAAACCATCCAACTGATGTGCCACAAACCAGTTTCATTAGAAAGGCAATAATACGAAGATGGTTTTATACCACTAAAACAATGCATTAGGCACAAAATGTAATTCTTAATTTCGTGTATCACGCCGAGTATCCGCTAGTTTAAGATAAGTCAGAATGTTTCATGTAACAGTAAGGGCGTGGAAATATGGAGTATGCTTCCTCTAGTAATGTATAACTTTTTTATGATAATAATGTTAGTTAGAAGAAAAAAACTGAAAGCATAGTAACATGCGAGATCTGGAATAGGGTCGCAAGTGTGTTGATTCGAGGACATACCTATTCATCGCATGTCGACACGTATCTATCGCTGCCACACTGTTTATTTCTATCATGATTAAAATGTTAATTATAATACACAGTAGGTACTAGAGGTTTCACTGCGTTTCAATAAAAGACACGCTGGTACACGGAGATTTGCTGCCGCATAAAAACCACCCATAACCTCCGCGCAAGTACAAGTAATAAATTGATCAAGTTTCATCGCAATAGAATGAACTTTACGGCAGTTCATAAAATACAATACAAACAAAGAAACATAATTTTTATATTTTAGGTTTGAGTACTGACCCATGGTGGCCCAGGGGCACAGATGCCGACTTTCAATCGGAAGGTCGCTGGCTCAAACCCACACGAGCACCACTGATTTTTTCACTTGAAAATGTTATGTGCGCAACGGTGAAGTAAAACATCGTGAGGAAACCGGTATATCTTAAATTCGAAGACATGTGACATCTACCAATCCGAATTGGGGTCTCGTGGTAGATCAAAGCCCAATCTCAATTAACGAGAGTAGGTCGGTGTCCCTGCGGTGGGAACATAAGAGGCTGATACGGACTGGGAAATCTAGGTATAGTACACGACTAGTATAAAATTGTTTCAGGCTAGACGGCGATGCAATGAAGGGTAATTTTAAAACTTTATTGCGAAGATTTTGCTTGGAGAGTACTGTGTTGGGATTGAAATATTTCTATTTATATCCCGATCGCTTATCAAGGTAAGTGTAAGATAACGATAAAGTAATTCAAATGCAACATTTCAGGTATCAAATTTGTTATATTCGATTAACTATAAAATCAGTATAGTTTATATTTCAGTCAAGATTTATATTGAAACTACACTGGCTAAAATAATATCATTAGAAATTGCAAAATTGTAGCCAGATTGACAATTTTTATATAGTTATATGATGTTAGCTCTACCTTCTGCGTTGTAGATCGTGGGTTCAATTTCCACTCAGGACAAGCAGTTCTGTGTCTGTGTGTATCATGATAGGTATACTATACAAATAAATAAAATTGAAGTGTCTGTTTGTAATGTAAAAATAACAGCTTTTTACTAATGCATTTGAAAGTATATATGGTACTCAAAAAAAAACAATTTTAAAATTTTTGTCTTTCTGTTCCGGCTAATCTCCGACACAGCTGGACCGATTTTGAAGGGAATTACCTTTATACATTTATTTTAGAAAAATAAAAAAGAATTAGAGTTCCGCGCAAAAAAAAAGTTAAATTCCACTCGGGCGAAGTCGCAGGGAACAACTAATATTTATCTCATGAATTTATTTACAAAAAAGTACTATTCTATCCGTAATCTGGCTCCCATAGTACAGGCTATGCTTAGTTTGGGGCAAGATGGCGCCGTGTGTGTTTTTTTGTCTAGGTACTCAACTAGGAGTCAGACTCCCAGTTCATCACTAGAACGAGACTTCCAAAGTTCATAAATATATTAAAGACGTATTACGCAAGTAACTAGTTAGTTGAGGAAATAATTTGCACAGATGTTTCTGGACTGCTAACCTAGTGGGAGTGCTGATGCTAGCGTTCGTCCTCACCGAACGTCTGCAAAGCCGGTTCTCCGAGATGCCCACACAGATCACCATCGAGAACCAGTACGAACCAGTTGCTAATCTGGCATACCCTGCTATTACGATATGCTCTCCCAATCAGATAACTGCAAGCTATATGGAGAAACTCAAGAGCAAATTTGTGTGAGTATATTTAGAATATATTTTTTTTATTATTCATGATACAATTGGTACTACCTCTACCTGTTGTTACAATACTAAACAAGGATAAAAATAATTGTACGACAGGTAATCTCCGTTTCCCACAATAGGTCTCGAAAACCTGTGTAGCCTTTCTTCTACTATATTTATATAATAGCTGCCAAAAAGTCGCACCGTTGCGTTACCCCAGACGGGGTTACGTCTCACGCGTACCAATGGAACATAGAAGTCGAGTGCACCACTGCTTCGCGGCAGATTACCAGGTGTGGAGGCAGTACTTCACCGAGCAAACTTTACAAAGTTCTACTGCTCTTGTTGTTTTAATTCAAAGCAACTGGGATAAAGCGAGCAAGGTGGGAGGGAAGAAAGTAAATCGTAATCTTACGGTTAAGTCTACCCGGGCCGGACGATCATTATACCTACTGAGATATAATTGAAGTCAAGGAGAGTTTGAATCATATTTTCAGGAGTGATCCGGATATAGAGTGGGAACGAGCTCTGCCGGAGCTTTTGGGGTTTTATGAAATTCTCCCCAAAATCAACGCTTCTAATTTACTTCGCCTTCAAACACTTTTTGCTTCAAATAATATTACGGTAAGGTATTATTCTTCGTTACTTTCCCTACCTATACCCAGCGTTTCAAATATCATTAAAACTAAGTACGCGCTATACACTTGCTCCAGCCAGACTTCTTAAGGGTTTTATCTATCTACTCCCATTGCAGTTGATAAAAAAAAAAACCTAATCATTTCGATTTCTAACTTACTTCGATTTTTTTTTTTTGCAATGTGAATAAGTGACGGAACGAGCTGATGGCCGGTAAGTGTCTACCCCCGCCCATGACGACAGTACCGCGACCCAGGCTAAGCATTTGTGTGAAGAACATAGATGTTTGTTCTGTATGGGTGTTAATATGCATGCATTAACAACAAAATTACTTTATAAGTATTCTATCAATGATCTGGTTTCCATATTACAAGTTATGCTCAGTATGGGGCTAGACGGCGCGTGAATGTCCATAATTTTTTTTAATCTATAATCTTTACTACAATATATATCAACCACGTGTAATAAACCTGCAATACAATAAAAAATTGTATTTCAGGTGGAAGAAGTTATGGGCGGCTTTGCACAAAGCTGCGACGATTTTCTAAAGTTATGTTACTTTGAATTGCAGTTATATAACTGCAAAACAATACTTCAACCCGTTATGACCGCTCATGGACTTTGCTGCACTTTCAACAGCAAATATTTTTTTAATGGCAAAACGTAAGTTAATTTTAAATTTACCCATAGCCCGAGGAGATGGTCATTATAATTTTAAGGGTGTATTATTTTTTTTGAGACTACGAATAGTACTGCTACGCCGTAGAAGCAGTTAATTGAAACTTACTTGAATATTGAATTAATTGAAATTGAACTGTCGTAAGATATTCTTGCTATAAAGCCTGAAATAATGATTTATTATTAAATAACCATCGTATAATAATAATATATTATAAGGTGGTTTAATAAACAAAAAAAGTTTAGATGCTAATGAGATTACAGGTATTTCACGAGACATTTGCAGGTCTCAGAGTGGCTTTCGTTATTCCGTACGTAGGGAAGGATACACCGTGGATATACTAAACCTGTACAGCTTATCTTATTTTGTTCCTTCATTAGCACATCTCGAATATTGTCTATTAATTCTATTCTTTGATGCTACGCCGTAGCATCCTTAGTTTTTAGTACACTTTAGAAAAGACTCTTTCGCTACGCCACGTTCTGCTATATTTCAATTAGCTCAAAAAATATAAGCATAGAGGCTACGACGTAGACCCTTAACCAAAATTCGGTAAAGAAGTACGGTTCGGTTGTTTGGCAGCAAGCAGCGATTTCTTACTTTTGAAAAATTTATATCATTTTTGTTTTGAGGGGCATAGGGAAAAGGGATCTGCACGCCTACGGGTGATTGGTCTGATTAATGATTTACACAGATACCTAATATGTTTTGATTGGTACAATCAAATCGATTAAAATCAGTGAGATTAAAAAATCACCAAGTTGTTTGCGGTTCAAGCCATTAATTTTAGAATAAGGATTTTTGTTCCTAAAAGTCTCGAAGATATTAAGCCGCCGGAAAGCATCTAGCTTGAGTTATCGACTAGTTTGGGCGTACGAGCCTATATTAGTCGATTAATCAATATCCCACGGTGTCAGTCGGTGTGTCGTATCGTCTGTCAACACTAATATGTCTTCCCTTGTGCGACACTTTTTGGGAGACCCGTAAATGTCTACGGCGTAGACCCTCATTTCGTAAACAGTGTGTCTACTGATATATAAGAAGGCCCAATGAGACAGGGATGTAACGTCTCATGCTACTGTAACCACCGGCACCTTATCCTTCCACCGGAAACCAACGCGGGCACCACTGCCCAGATTATTTGACATTGCTGCCGTACTTTTCTGGACGAAATTCTACTGCTTCTTCAGTTTGCTTCTAGGAATACTGTAGGCAGCCTCGTAATATCTGTTATTTCTTATTTTTTTGTTAACGAATCTGAATCAAATACACCGGTCGTCTTATGGGGGACAACCGAGTTATATAACTGAACCAATCCGGTGATCGACCTCTGCGGATTCAAGGGTCTCTGAGGGTCACCAAAACGAAACTTCGCCAGTGACCCTCTCGCACTTTGCCATGAGGCCCGTTCCCGGGGAAGGTGTAAAGATCCCTCCCCTGATATTCTATCCTAGTGTGGAATATGGTACCTGCTGGATGACACTTTTATGAGATATACTTTGTCCTATAAGTCCTGTTATCAGGAATGAACGCGCATCGGATATGGTAACCAGGACTGTGAAAACACCGGGTGAAAGTAGAGGGTTGATCGTGGTCGCCGACTACAACGCAGAAGACGCTGTTGATGGGACCATACTTAATGGAGGTGCAGTCAAGGTATGCTGGATTTTAAGCATTATGTAATTTATAACCGACTTTGTAAAGGTTTTCTATTCACCTGTATATTGGTTACGCAATAACTTCGCTATTTGTGAACTCTTAATGATATTTTTTTATATGGTGGGGTACCAAGTTAGATATTTAAGAAAAATATTGTCTGCGTGGAATATTATTATATTTTTTGTTTTTACGGCACCTTAATTCTTAGCGTGAAAAATGGAACAAACAGGCAGACAACAAACAGGCAGATAGACGGACAGAAAGACTAAAATTTTTAGAATAGTTTTTTTGCTTTAAGTAACTTTTATACTTTCAAATACATAACAATCGAAGGATGTTATTTTTTCATTACAAACAGACACTTCAATTTTATTTATTTGTATAGATTACATAAATACAAATGCTTCATGACATCAAGACTTATGTTACTGTGGGAATACCACCACAGCCGCCACTATATTATTTTACTAGCGACCCGCCCCGGCTTCGCACGGTTAGTAAAGCATCAGTGTCGTATCAGAAACTACCCGTGCGAAGCCGGTGTGACTTGCTAGTATATTATACACATAAACCTTCCTGTTGAATCACTCTATCTATTAGAAAAAACTGCATCAAAATCCATTGCGTAGTTTTAAAGATTTAAGTATACATAGGGATATAGGGACAGAGAAAGCTACTTTGTTTTATACTATTGGGTGTGTGAATATGACTCCGCCCTTTCTCAACAGATGTCGTTTTTAGTATTGTTTACGTGTACTAATAAATGACCATACTTGTATTCGATAGTACTGAATGTCAGCTATCTAACGCATTTTATGATATTTGGTTGAAGTGTAAGCAACAATTGTTTTCACCTTTTCGAAAATGTCGGTTTTTATTCCAAATAAACGTCATTTGCGGGAAGTGTTATTACATTATTTTATTGCGAAGAAAACTGCAGCGGAAACTTATCGTTTGCTTGTGGAGATTTATGGTGAGCATGCTCCGTCTAATACAACTTGCAAGGAATGGTTTCGACGATTTCAAAATAACGATTTTAGTACTGAGGATAAAGAACATGGAAAACCACCAAAAAAATTTGAAGATGCTGAATTGGAAGCATTATTGGCGGAAGATTCTTGCCAAACTCAATCAGAATTAGCTGCAGCATTAAATGTTGATCGTTCAACTGTTGCAAAGCGTTTACAAATGATGGGAATGATTCAAAAAGCCGGTTACTGGGTTCCACATGATTTAAAAGAAAGAGACATGGAACGTCGGAAAACCATTTGTGAAATGCTGCTTCAAAGACAGCAAAGAAAAGGATTATTGCATCGGATAGTCACAGGAGACGAAAAATGGATACACTACGAAAATCCTAAACGCAAAAAAGCTTGGGTGAAACCAGGCGAACCAGGCCCATCACAGCCAAAAATAAATATTCACTGTGCCAAGGTCATGCTCTGTATTTGGTGGGATCAGAAAGGTATTGTATATTATGAGTTGCTCAAACCCTCTGAAACTATTAATGGAGAAGTTTACCGACGACAACTAATGCGTTTGAAGCGAGCCATAGAAGAAAAACGACCAGAATGGGTGAATAGACATAACAAATTAGTTCTTCAGCATGACAATGCCAAACCGCATACCGCAGAAGTCGTAAAAAGATATTTAGAGGGACAGGACTGGGAAGTGTTACCCCACCCGCCATATTCACCAGACATAGCTCCTTCGGATTACCACCTATTCCGGACGATGCAGACAGACCTTACTGGAGAAAAGTTTACTTCATGTGAAAGTATCAAAATTTGGATTGACAACTGGATAAGCTCAAAAGACCAGGACTTCTTCCAGCAAGGAATACGAAAACTACCTGAACGATGGGCGAAGGTTGTAGCTGCAGATGGAGCATACTTTCAATAATTTTTTTTTTTAATTTTGTAAGCGAACAAATGTTTTATTTTGACAAAAAGGGGCGGAGTCATATTCACACACCCAATATGTAGTGATACCTATTATATTATTCCTACTGGGTTTTTAGGTAATGTTCACAGACGCAATGGAGTTTCCTACTACTCGCGAGACTACCTACGTGGAGACATTCACGGAATCTTTTCATATCATGAACGCTGCCTACACCTACTGCTCCGAAGATGTGATGACTCTCGGCCCTAATAAGTATGTTATGAATTACTAGCTGCACCCATGATATAGCCTATATTACTCGCTGATAATGTAGCTTTCCATTGGTGAAATAATTTTAAGATCCGTTCAGTGGTTGAGACGTGAAAGCATAACAAATAAACTCACTTTCGCATTTATAATATTCATTTAATATTAATTTATTTTAAGCTAGGACGGTATTCTTTAATAAGTTTCTTCAAGTTTACAACCATTCACATTGCTAATAAGACGCAAGAGGACTGGGGAAGAACTGCCTAACACACCGATTCTTTTGCGGGTCCATGTTTTTTTGACTATTTTGTTGGTCGTTAGCGCGTTTATATTCTAGCTTATTCTAGAGTCATTTAAGTCGAACTGAGTTTTATTACGTTTTACAGTTTTATCGTACTGATTGATATATATATTTCGGGTTTTTTAGAGTAATGTATCCAAAGGATTTTGTATTTTCACCACTCGAGTATTCGTTTTCACTTCACAGCTCAATAAGTACTTAGTAACTCTGCCTTCTGCACAGTAGGTCGTGGGTTCGATTCCCACTCAGGACAAGCATTTGTGTGACGAACATTAATGTTTGTTCCGTGTCTGGATGTTAACATGCAAGTACGTGTCTACAAAAAAACTACATCAGATCAGTTATCTAGTTCCCATGGTACAAGCTAAGCTAAGTTTGGGGCTCTATAGCACTGTGTGTAATGAAAATTTATTTCATTTCTTAGGTACAAATATGCGGATTAGTTAGCCCACTTTAAAATCGCTTTACCAATTTGCTTCAGGCGTAAATGTTACCTGAACCACGAGACTACCCTCCCATACTTCCACGAGTACAGCAAGTCTGACTGTGACCTGATGTGTACGGTGCAAGCAGTTCGAGAACATTGTCACTGTCTGATGTTTCACGTTCCGTCTGCGTCGCAGCATTACTGCAACGTGACCAGCATTCCTTGTATCATGGCGGTCAAGTGTGAGTATTAGTGAAACCGCTCTCACTTCCAAGAGGTCCTTTTGAATCCTCGCATGTCCAGCAATCAGAACTCGTTGCACTTATGCCTAACTAACTAACTGTCTAACTAACTAACTGTCTGTCTAACTGTGTGCCAGCGTCTTCAAGCTGTGTTTGATTTGACATCGACTTATCGATCGAAATGATCATGATCACTGAACCCAGGTAATCGTTATGAAAAATAAATAGATTAAAATCCCATAGATTTAAATAACCTGTATTTTTCTATATAGATATTTACGTGTATCTTATGAAAATTGGTTGCGTGATCTTGATGTTCTTCAAGCAAATAACCTAGTTTGGACACCTATCTTACTCTTATGTTTCCGAATTCCAATATTGGGTCCTCCCCGACCGCAGTATGAGAAGATCCAAGACACACTCCGTTGCGCCCGTCACCCGAGCCAGGGATGTTACGCCTGTGATTTCACCGGCACCCACACCCTTCCACCGGAACACAGCAAGGCGAGTGCACCACTGCTTGGCGACAGAATAATAGGTGTGGAGGCAGTGGAACTTTGTACAAGTTCTACTGCTACTTTTTTTTTGCTCCTTAGCACCACCCAGGCACGTCTATGGATTCAAAGGGTGTGTACTTACCTGTGTGTCCGGAACGAATCCGAAAGATACTCTTTCGGTATACAAAACAACATTTGTCTTAACGAAACAGGCATGTGTAACCAGTTACTGGCAGAACCTGACTCGAAACTGACTAAAATATTGCTCAAATTTGTGAATTTAGGTTTTAGACGTAGGTTTTAGGAGTAATACGAGTTGTAAACTCGAGGGTCACATGTTCAACTTTGAAGAAACCCTCTATAAATAAATAAAGATACAAAAAGTGTACTTACCTACGGATGTGAGCTACTGGACCCCCAATTTTTCAGATTCGAGCCAATCGATGCACTCATGCTCTTGTTTGGCTGACTGTGAATCGCGGCAGTATGGAGCAGACTTCATCCTTGGAAACCTCAACGCTATGCCGCACATGCTCAAAAATTTTTAGTAAGTAATATGGTCATTTTGTTAGACAGCAAAGGAACACGGAGAACAAGAGATAGGTGTCGGGATGTCGTCGGGGCGTTGGGGGGGCGCCATCGGATTGGTGTCGGGAAGAACTCGGAGAACAAGAGATAGGTATCCTATCCAAAGCAAAGGCCTCTTCGAGTAAGCAAAAATCGAATTAAATCCAGCCTAACGGGACCTCCGACCGGCAGTATATAAGAAACCAACTTCCATACAAACCTCTTTTTTTAGAGGATGACCTTTTCAAGTCCTCTTTTAACTTTGATACATAGTTGGTTAAGTTACTGTGTTTGTGCGACGTGCTCCTTGGAAGCGAGGGGTCCCGGGTTCGATTCCCAGCCGGGGCACACTTTGTGTGGTGAGCATGATGTTTTTTCTCGGGTCTTGGTTGTTTGTCTTGTGTTTCTGTTTGTCCATGACATCTGCGACATAGGGAATCCTAGTGTAGAGGTATGAGTGTGTAAAAGTTTATTTATTTATTATTTATTTGTCGTCCGCTTTTTGTTTACTCAACTAGAGCCTTTGCTTTGGAGGCCTATCTCTTGTTCTCCGAATTCCTTCCTTATACCGCTCAGAAACCGCCTCAACAACATCCCGACAACGACCCGATAACGTCCCGACCCGCCCTTTAACAGTTTTTTTTATTTTTTAATAACAGTTTTTTACTCTTTCGTAATGTCAATGAATGTTTATTTCAGCGCGGACATCAATTTCAACAGTAGTACGCTTATCATGCACTATTTCTTCACAAGTTCCATGTACGTGAAGAAGAAACAGGAAACTGTCATGTCCTTGACTATTTTAGCATGTGAGTATTCCTGCATCGGGTCCGGTTTCCTTTTAAGCAGAAGGACCACAGAGCAAGCATCATGTTTTGTAAATAACCAATACAATTTATATAGCGCCATCCATTCTTCTTAATCGCTTATAGTACGAGTGAGTAACATTTCGCTAATGTTTTAGTTTTGTCGATACACTTTTGGGGGTCCAGTTGCGTCCGTAGGTGTGTACACTTTGATTCCCCACACGTACCCCCTGGGTGGTGCTAAAGCAGAAACCAAAAGTAGCAGTAGAACTTATGCCAAGTTCATCCGGAGAGGTACTGACACCACACCTGTAATCTGCCGCCAAACAATAGTGCTCGCATTACTGTGTTCCGGTGGAAGGGTGTGGGTGCCGGTGAAATCACATGCGCATGAGACGTATCATCCCTGTCTCGGGTGACGGACGCAGCAGGATGAATGCGACTCAGTGTAAGATCCAAATCTTATATTGTGTGGGTGCCGGTGAAATCACATGCGCATGAGACGTATCATCCCTGTCTCGGGTGACGGACGCAGCAGGATGAATGCGACTCAGTGTAAGATCCAAATCTTATATTGAGTCGTATTGTATAACTACTAGTTTTTGAACGAACTGTGCTCGCGACTTCGTTCGTAATTGCCATCCCTGCAGACTAAACAAAAAAAGCCTCATCAAACTCAATCCATTCAATTCGGAACTACGACGCCACAGACCCAGATACACACATTAATATATTCACCAGATACACATTTGTGGACCCTAAACATATCAGACAAATAATGAGTAAAGATAAAAAAGCTATTGTGCATTATTTTAGCCAACCTCGGCGGCGTTTTTGGACTGTGCCTGGGCTGCAGTTGCATCAGCGTGTTGGAAATCATCTTCTACGTGTACTCGGCGATCAGAAACCACTTCAAGCGCAGATGGCAACGCGCCTTCGTACAGAACATTGAATTCAAAAACTAACTTAAAGGCGTTATTTCGTTATTAATTATACGAGTATAATAATTATTTTTATCACAGACCAGGCAGACCTAAGCTGAGATTTATAAACAAAAACTGACCATTTTTCATAGAAATATAATTTTACCTTAACGCAGAAGTGTATGTACCTACATTCCCGCGTTAGGTTTTAATAAAAGCCTACGACCTGTTCTGACCTTATTATTAGGTAGCGTACAATATGTTCCCGAAACTCTGTGTACAGGAATATTAGGTACCAGTTTTCCTACGACCACAAATAACAAGTAGGTAACTAAGGAACACGGACAACCCAATTGTACAAATAAAAGCCACAGATCAGGTGTATGTAAACAAATTTATATTTTCCGATTTATAGTTAAATATCCACTAAATCTGCTTACAATTTCAATAGTATCAAATATATTGCTTTGCCATACTTTCATGAAAAAATACAAAATGTACAACTACAATGCATTACAAAATGTTATAGAAAAGTTACAATTCATAATCTATTCTTATTATGCGTATTGTATGTCGATATATAAAAACTTCGTGTATATAAAACTGCGCTATTGCACATAATTTAGTGATGATTTGAAACATACATAACTAAATAAATACTCTCCGCTAACTCGGCGCTTCTATAATACTTGAAGGGAATCGCTAAAATTAAACCTAACATAAAATCAATATTTGGCTTAGATTTTACATTACAACTACAATAAAGCATATAAAATAATATTTTGGTCTACGTTATGCGTTAACATTAATTTTAGTGCCCTTAATCTAATTATTGCCTTAAACTAAAAATATTTTATTCCAGTGGTCTAGGCCAATTAAAAATCCAACTCACGCCATCGTAAAATCCTCACAAAATTTGTAACTAAATACAATTTATACACAGAGTATTTGAGATAAAACTATTTAGCCTTTATTCACTCGATTTATTTTTCATTAAATAAATAAATAATTTGCCCTAGTGTTGCCAACGGCATGAGTCGGCCGTGGACAATACAAAGCCCGCACGGGGGCAATACATATCACTGGACGTATCACAAAAGGCTTACATATAATTTCATTCTACCAATACCTAATCCAATGGAACGGTATAATGTTACATCGAAATTGAGCTAACTTACAACAAATATATTTATAATTTTTAAGTATTTTTAATATATTGCTGTTATTTTATGGTTAACTATAATTATTGTATCCCTGAGAGTAGACGTAGTTAATGGCACTAGGTTTATTATGACAAGATACTTCAAGAGTTGCTTTCTTTAAACGTTTTGTGCCGAAAGGGTTCTAGTCGAATCGTAAAAGAGATCTTTTACACCATTACCTACAAAATAAACGCACCTTTGATTCTAGCCTCGCTAGAAATAAGCACAACACGAAAATAAATCCCTGAAATGCTTCAAATAAAACTCTGTTTTATTTAAGATCACAATTATTATTTTCTCTGCCGAAATACACATCTATTTATAAAAATATCCTCATAGAACTTTATAAAAACTCGTAAATTGACTTCCGTAGGCCGGCAACGCTAGGCCATCACTAAAGACTACGTTATAAAATACAAAGCACAAGTGAGCAAGTACGTTTCTACAGAGCTCAATAAATAGTTCACAGACCGAAGAGAGAAGATTCAAAATGGTAAGAGATAGACAGAGATAGAAATACCGAATACGTAGTCCTTTTTGAAAATGGAACCGCGTGCGTCATTCGACGCTCGGGCGCCGCGCCACTCAGACGTCTAGGAGTTGTTCGAAGAGCGCGTAAGTGGCGTCGAGCTGATCTCAGAGGCTGACGAGACTGTTGTGCGAGTCGGGGCTCACGATCTCTGGGGCGGAGCGTTGCTGGTGGGCGCACGGGTGCACCGGCGTGAGCCCAGTGCCGCCCTCCATCAGGCTGTCGAAGTTGAACGGTATACCGTTGCTGGGGGTGCTGATCTCGATGCCGGCTATCTTGTTGTTGCCCAGCGCCTTATTGTTGTGGATCTGGAACAAGCAATGGAATCTTTGATTTGCTGAAAATATATTATTTGCCCAACTGGATAACAAGTGCTACGGACCGGGAGGAGTGGAAGAAAAGACGGGAGGCCTTTGCCCTGCAGTGGAATCCAACGGGCTAATAATAATAAAAATTAGCTTAGTAATAAGAGTCCTTTTAACCTTAGGCACGGAACCCTACAACTAACTAAATACGAACTTTTCGAGTCTTCGATAAAGTATACTAACCACAACGTGTGATAATAAAGCTTGCAGATGTACTACCAAACAAAATCCTGAGTACATATTTAATGGTTTACCAAAACCATCACACAAGAAACACATTCCAATCCAAGACCTGAACCAACATCACGCTCATCACACAAAAGTCTATTACAAAACACATGTTAAGTATAAAGAATAGTGGTCATAAGTACTCTTAAATATTTTCACATAACATATGGAAAATTTAAAAATACGGCCTTTATAAATCACTATGATATTTCACTATCTAAATGGCCACATTACAGTTTGTAACTATGGGAAAATTTTTCTTCCTTAACCAATCCAGCGTGGAAGTTTTATAAATTTAGTATTGATAATACCGTACAGAACCTACAGCGTACAGTTGGGACGCGACATAGTAGCTGGAGTCGAGATTTAGAGGAAAATTGCTAGTCACCTTGCTTGGGTTGATAAAAGCTGTAAGTATAGTATACACACCTGGGCGGGGTTGAGCGTGAGTGGCACTTGCAGCGAGTTGGGCCGGTTGGGGCGCGACATAGCGGGTGGAGTGTCCAGATTGATCGGAGACGTACTAGTCACCACGGCCGGGTTTGCCGCCGACAACATTATCCTGAAATGCAAAGAAACCCTCACTTTAGAAATTTATCTACTTTTTCATACCCGCTTTTCAATTCAAATTAAATAAGTTGCATTAGGACCGAATATATGTGGCAGGACTCGACCGGGGAGGTACAGCTATTCCACCGCCAAGCAGAATACATTCGCGTTACTGTATTCTGTTGAAGAGTGTGGGTGCCGAAGCTATTATACAAGCACAAGAGAAGTTCAATTTACAAGTCTCAGAGTGAAAGATGCGCATCCAAGTTGTATTATTGCAGTTTCCATGAGCAAATGATACCGCTAGATATCAAGTAACCTGCTCCTTTAATTTAAACACATACAAATAGTAATGATAAGCTACTACACAAATCGTATTCTCACCTTTTGTTGTTTGCCGGAGATGTGTACATGTTATCCATGCCCATTACGGGGTCGGCCGTGGGATCGACGTTCTCCACCTTGACCCGAATGCCATCGTCGGGCATAGGGTATGGGAAGGGTTCTTGGAAGGGCTTCACGTCAGGCGGACTCGTCGACCGCTTGTTCAAATGGCACGTCAGCATATGCGTTTCGAGAATAGCCTGCAGCTGTTCCCGGTCTGCATTGAGTTTCCTAATTTCCTCCTGGAGAGACTGTTTCTTTTCTTCCAGCTTGTCCGTTTCGTCTTGCAGCTCGTTGGTGTGATCGAGCCTGCGTTTGCGGCACCTCGCTGCGGCCATCTTGTTGCGTTCGCGGCGGATCTTCCTCCGCTCCTCTTCTTCCGGGGATATGTCCTGGGGCGCCTTGGTGGGGCGGCGGCCGCCCATGTTGCGTCGTTTGGGGGTCGGCAGGCCAGGACTGGAGCTGCTGTCGCCGCTGGCTGAGAGCGGGCCCGGCGACACGTGCAGCGCCGTCGTCGGGCCCGACTCACAATACCCCACGGAATTCAGGATGCCTGGAATGTAATAACAACTATTCTAGAATATTGCACGTATGATTTTTGCTCGTGATTGTATGGTCTATTTTTTACTAAGCCTCTTTTTAATAAATTTTAGGCATGCGAAACGCAGATCATCTTAGGAATTAACGATCGAATCTACATAATCTCATCGTTCAATAAAATTTGGATGAAGTCCTGTAGCGTTCTTGCGGATGGCTCTGTTATGTGAATTATACTACTACTGGACGCTAATTTCTTCTTGCTCGAAGACAACCAAGTAAGACCTGATATAATAATTAATTTTAGGGCAAAAGCAGTGTCTTACCGTAGTTGTTATCGTGCGTGACGGAAGGCGGCACGAATCCCGCGTGCGTGGCCTGCTCCGAGCGGTAGTTCGTCAACTCGATGTAAGTCTGCTCGAAGTTCCGCAGCTGCGTGGGCGTTATGGTCGCCGTCGTGCGGGTTGGGACCCCCGACTGGAGGCCCTCGAGGTTTGCCAACTGGAAGCAAAGGAAAACTGAACGTTAGTCATTAACATCTTGAGGTTTACATCAATATAACACCTATTACACCATGACTCGGCGAAAATCGGGAATTGGATCGCAGTACTACTACTTCCAGGAGTAGAACGGAAGATTAACTTGATGAAGGGGTTGAATTTTCACTAACCCGGAGTATACATGGGAAACAATAAACTAGGTTCCAATTATCGAGTCCAGAGACTAGTACTAGGGCTTATTGAGTAACAATAACAAGGTATGAAGTGTGAAGATAAAGGCCAATATCCTCTGCCCCTTAGGCCAGCAGCTGTCGCGTTCAATGAAATAGTTATGCAATATATTGTTGTGGCAGGCGCATCGCTTCCACATTCTATTGCACATATCAGCAAAATATTTGCATAACAAAGTATCACAACAATAACATAAATAATAAAAGAAAATTGATTGGTTCACCAGTTATTTTACTGTTAATACTACAAACATACTTTAAGAGCAATCAATAACGCTTTTTACTATAGAGGATGAGATGTTTACATATCCAAATAAAATGAACTAGATAAGAGTTCGTAAATCAATCAAGTCTGAATGAGATTTGCACTAGTTCTCAATGCTTTATTACAAATAGGTCACGCCTGATAGATGTTTCCACAACTTTGTAGTTAAAAACCGGCAGGTAATTTTCGCAAGATTTAGTGTATTTTTATCTCCTAAACATCAGCTGGTATCAGCCATGTGCAACACGTGGAAATGTAGTTTCGCGATGTTTTCGATGGACGTTATACCTGTTGGCACCATAGCTCTGTGGCGAGGATGTTGGCGATCTCCAGAGGATCTATGTTCTGCATATCTGCGTCGCTCACTAAACCACGTTTATAATTAGACGCTTACTCTATTGTGTTGCGCTTTTTGCGACGCGACACCTTCGTGCGGTTCGAGTTTGTTAGTCGATTTGTTCGTTAATCCGCCCTCGCAAAAGTGCAGTGGGTATTGACTACAATGAGGTCGATTGTTCGGTGCAACTACTGTCGGTTTATGGTTTTACAGGCGGTTTTTGTGGATTTTGTAGTTTAGGTGGTTCTGGGGCGGATTGTCGGTCGTATATCGCGAAGTATCGCGGGGGTATCGTGCGCGGGAGTGCGGGTCGTTCGTTCGTTGCGCGCGCGGACGGCGGCGGCCGCGGCTGATCGCGCGCTACTGCCGCGCCCGCGACGGTTCGCCCGAAAACTTCGCCCACGAGCGACGTCGAATCATTTATTAATAGAATACTCCTCTAACTCCGGAAATATTTCGCATCATTTCGCATCGCACGCGGCGGCTGTTTATTATCTGAGGTAACTCAACTTCGGCTGCTAACAACTATTCAGTGTGTCAGGTAGGAGAAAGCCTGATCGCCGAACGTTCCATGCTCCTTTCAGGTACACGAGAAAAACTTTTCAAACGGTTTTCCATTTGAAGCCATTTTTTTTATTAAATGAAAAAAGAATCCGCGAAACGCAGAAAACGAAGCAAACGTTTCTCCTGCCTAAATAATTTATAAAAGAAATATTCCCCATACTCAGGTCCTATCCAGTTATTAACGAAAGCTGTGAAATTATGAGGACTGAATTTAAATGTTGGATGACGGCAGCAGCGTGGTAAGTAGGCTGGACCTTGCGGAGCCGCGGCAAGGACGCCTCAAGTCCGTGGGCGCAAGCGCCCGTCAATACAGCCTTATTCGGCAATGCGACTATGACATGTATGTAATCATATGCAGGAAGTCACTCCACGACCAAAGATAGTGGCTATCGAACTGTGATAGAGAAAAAATGACATATCTTAGACATAGAACAGATAACGATCGAATAATTGGGTCCGAATAAATAAACAATTATTTGGAAGAAAATTTTTGTGAAGTATTCTTTTGACTAGCTTTACAGCTCAATTGGTAGTAGCTCTGCCTTCTGCGCAGTAAGTAATAGGTTGGATTTCTACCCCAAACATTTGTGACAAATGTTTGGTCTGTCACTGTATATATGTAAGTATCAAATATTCATAAATATTTATTTTCGACCCCGACCCGACTTTGTGCGGTCCGATACAAAAATACTTTTCAAGTGGATTTTCTAAAAACTTCTTGTTCTGACACTAAAGAAACATTATTGTGTTTTCGATTTTTGATTAGAGTTTACACATTTTAAAAATATTTATTTATTCTAGAAAGGAGAGAGCAGATGCAAATGAAAATTTACAAGTCTTACTTTTTTATAGAAGTTTAAAAGCTATACCGATCGTACAAACTGGAGCTGTGAAACGTAGATCCAGTCGAGTAAGCCTTGTCATTAGTACAATAATTGTATCAACTATGTAATCATGTTAGTGCATTGCTGCAGACACAAAGGGGACAGGCAAGCTGCTCCGGAAGGCGCCTGGCCTGGTCAATTACCACAATTGCTTAAATGAAATTCGTCTCAAATACTCGCCACATACTGCTCCGCTTCCAACATACGTTAATTGGTCACGGTGCTTTACCTAACAATTAACTGACGGATTATAAATTATCTCGAATTCTTGTTACTGTTAATTTATTGGGATCTGCGTTGGTTTCCTTAGATACAGCATTTCCGTGAAATTGCATTAACGGGGACTGGTGAAATTTCAATTTCAAAGCAATTAGCGTTATTTCAAGGCAGACCTTTGGTGGGTCTGGAAATAGGTTAGTACTGCAGAATCTTAGACCATATGCGTGTTCTGAGAAATGTGTACGCAACGCGTCAAAGCAAAACCCTTGATACTACCCATAAAGCGTACTACAGTGTTATCGTCCCGCGTGGTGTTATGAGATCACCACTATATCTAGTTGTGACGTATCGCATAATGTGCCGAGCGATCACACTGTAATAATGGGTTTACTCTTAACTGTTTTTGTAAGTTAGCATTGACCGTGACTCGCTCGATTCTCAGATCCACCAAAAACGTCCTTCGCTGAATTCATATTCATGTCGAATTTGTTTACGATCCGATGTCCTATATGGGGGGGGCTGTCAGTTTACTTTCTCCGAATTTCCAGTGTTGTATTTGCGCCTTTGTGCTCTGTAACGGTACGTTCACCTCGCGTGAAATACGCAATGATTTCAGATGTCGTGTATAGGACAGGACAATATATCGACAGGCGCGATAAGAGAGCCGTTATCCGCACGTGTGCTCGCCTACACATTATAATCTAACCGCGAACCAATGCCCACAAGCCTACTTATCTCTAGTGTTTACAGAAAAATACTCTCTATCCACTTCGAATTTTTCCGCATTTTTTTACAAGATAATTATCGCCTGCTTTGTTCATTCAGAAGGAAACAAAAAAAACAAGTCCAACCGGGATATCGTCATACATACAGGAAAAGTGGAAATTGTTGTCTTTGCAATGTTCGAACGATAATATCCTTATGTATTAAAAAAAATCTACATTAATTCATTTGTTCAATGGTTTGCACAGCTTCAACGAGCAATTCGAGGGACGATATTTTTTTTAGGTCACATACGAGGAATACTTGTACAACAGAATAAGGATAATAAGCGCGTTGTGTGTTTGTTTTCCTCAATGAATTTGTCACTATTATTTGAACTTACTAAAACGCTGGGTTTCAATGACATACCATCAGTTGATTCCATCTGTTAGTTATAAGAATGCCACGTTTAGAATGTGTTTATCAAAATATGTAAACGATAGGCGGTCTGGCTGCGTCTGATGAAAATCTTCTTTCTAAACATTACCTTATGAAACCATTCGTATCCGATACGATACGTATTATCTAAAACAAATTCAGCATTACTAGATTTTCCGAGAGAATAATGTAGTATCGCGCGATTATATTCCTCTACTATCAGTCGTCAAGGCTTGATGGATGGAGCACTGTATCAGAATCGCTTTCAGGAAATGATAGTGACTACAGTTAATTAATTGCTATGAATTAATTTATTCGAAACAACCCGTTCCTTAAATCAGAACTCAGAATATATATAGACGATTGATGGGTATTCTTTCATGAAGCTAAGTTAGAAGTAATAAAGACAAGACTAATATTAAAGGTTTTGCCAAACCTACATGTTACTTCTATTCTGTGAAGTGTAGAATTCATGACAATCCTCCAAACGTGGCGCGTGCGTAGCACGTGGCTGCCGCGTGATAGTGCGACAGGTGAAACACGCCCACCGTCATACGATTTGGTCATCAGCGTTCTATTTCTCGTATTCTATTTTTCTTCGAGGACGAAATGTAGACGGCCGCTACATTATCCTTTTTTTTAGTTGGTTCAAAGTTAATAATAATTTATAACCAAAACAAAGACATCATTTCATATTACATTAACATACTAGCTTTAGCCCGCGGCTTCGCTCGCATTAATGTAGAATTTGTTTCTGGATAAAAGATTCTGTACCCCTGAAAACGCGTATGCAAAATTACCTTGATGATCGCTTGAGTAGTGAAGATATAAAAGCGAAACAAATAAACGCACATTTGCATTTATAATATTAGTTACTGTTGGGATAGATGGCCTGACATACAAATGTGATGACGGTGCGCAAAGCCGACACTTATCACCTTTCGTTATGCTAGGTGATGCAGGTACAAATATGAAATGAACGAACTATAGTCCACACTACACTAAAACTGCAAACAACACCCAGAAGAAGAAAGCTGTACGTAAGAAATATAGGCACAGAAACAAGAGATGTGAAAACAAATTGTCAATATAATCGGAGCAAAGAGCCTTGCATAGCACTCCTAAAAGCGTATGAATCGAAGCTTCCTCGAAACTGACCCCAACTCCATGGAAACAGAAATTTATTCTAACCGTATAAAACTAACGCAATAAAGCACTCCCAGACTATTACGCTATCAAATCGGAATGGTCATCTGACTTTACAGTAGTGGTCGCTAGTGGTAATATTGTATATGGACGGGTTTATGGGAGCTCATTAACGCGGCGCTAATTGCAAGCACTAATAGTGATGCTCGGTGCGTCGAGTTCAAAATTCCTTGAACTGATTCTAAATAACATAAAGATCTGTTTGTACCAGTACTGCATGCACATCTTGCATATGTTACACAATTATGGCAGTAACGTCTTTAAACGAGGTTAATCATGAGAATCCGCCGTAACAGGATTAAGCATTAATAAAATCATTATTTAACTTTTCAGCGGCAAAACATCTAAACAGTATTTAAGAGTGACTTGTGACAATTACAGTATAACAAATGAAAGAGACAAAAATTAAAAGTGATATAATTTTTGATAACAAAAGAACAACATAACCTAACAGTGAGTTGAACAAGAGCAACACATGCAAGCAAATGTACGGCGCCGTCTACTGTCGCGACCGGCGACATTGACCGCCACCGCCGCTGCGCGAATTATAAAATAAATCGCCGCCCTGGCACCGCGCCAGCGACCCTTCACTTCACCTAGAATGAACGAAACGAACGCACCGGCCACCATTGCTGCACATTAACAAACAAAGGAAACTCAACACACGGCAGAGCTAGCAATGAACGGCAACCATTTAGTAATCGACAGGACCTAACATTAGGAAAGTGAACGGTTCACTGTCGCTTCCCATAATGCACCCCAGCAGTTTACCCTCTCAAATTAACGTACAAAGGGTTAATTTTAAATACGACGTAGGGCTTTATCGATGACCTTTTCCAGGAAATAAATATTCGTGTTCATTGTTAATAATTCAAATAGTTTGCTTGTATTACAGAGAAGGGGTGCCATTAAAGTCGAGTAGGCGGTCGGAGTCGACCTTCGTTTTCACGAAAACCGCTCCATTCTGCGTTTCTTGGAAAACCCGCGTGAGTCACCCTCATTCGCTCTCTATCGCAGCTCGCAGGTCACTACGATCGCGTATTTACATTCGTCGAAGGCACAATTCAAAAACTCGATTACGTACCGTGAATCATTCGCGCTATGAATCAGCGTATGACATTGGAGAAAATTCGACTCTGAATATTTTACGAAGTTCCGATACGATCGGAACTAGCACTAATCTTAGAAATTATACCGTAACGTCTGTAATATCGCAAACACGTATGCAAAGTCCTTAAAGAAAACTGACTCAAGGTTACGAATAAGGAAATGTTACGCAAACAAGAAAACCATGTAAAATGGCGGAAATAGTGGAGCTTCGCATCATTATCAGGTAGTATTTCTGATTGAAGTGTTGAAAATGATAGTGTTTTGACATGTTATAAAACAAGTGATTGTTGTTATCTAAAACCAAGTGTATGGCGCCGGCCCCGCCGGAGCGAAGAAACGGATATCGTCCGGAAATGGCGCGCATACCGCGCGGCGCGGCGCTCGCCGCCCGCCACCGCTGCCAACCGCAGAGTTCGCCGAAAAACAACAAAAAAAGATTCGTATTTTGTAATTGGAACTCTTTGCAAATTCGGAACTTCTTACAGGCAAACCCTTATACTATTATGTACTTACCGATAAGTGGAGACAGATTACCATGGTAACATTATCTGTCTATGATTATAGGCGTCAAAAGGAAATACGTATACGCTAAGTTTGGGAGTCTTTTATAGAGAGGAAAAACAGCTAATAAGTTTAATTATCTACTAATCAAAAACAAATGAAAATTATTCCTTCAAATAAGTACAAAAGTGAAACCAATTAAGACTTAATGCGGTTAAAGGGTGTAGCGGGTTATCTATACCGAGAAATGTTTTAAATCAGCAACTAACTGTTCGGTTACGATAACAAACGGCAGCTGCACCAAGCGGTTGAAACAAAGAGGTATAACCCCGACGCGATAAATAGCAACGCGAATTGCCCTATATTGTTAACATTCATAAGTTCTTGAAATGGTCATTATAACATCTACCTATGTGCATTATCTTGAATTAATTAAAAGCGGTGTCGTATTTGTTAAACCAGTACACCAATGTACACGTCATAATCAACCTCTATTTTGATGTTTGATCTGTTTCACTAAATTGATTGATGTGATGTAATCAACAACGTTTAAGAAATTTAAGAATGTACAAATATTTGAATATTGAGTTGAACTCTATAAATTATCAAGTCTTCGAATGGTATCAATGCCCCGAGGGCGACGCCTGCGCACATGGTATTTTTTATTATTCAATTTTTAATTGCGAGCGCCCACACTGGCAAGCAGGATTCGCCTCGGCCACTTTCGGAGGACATCGGCACAATGCCTAACGTTAAACTGCAAAAAGTCCATTACATGGATATCCAAATAATAACATCTGCGTACCAGCCAATGTCCGTGTCAGGGCAAAGTTTCAAAAGGGTGTTGAAGATTTGGAACGCGATAATAACGCAACATGTAGTGGAAATATTTGCATTTAAAGTTAAAAAAGGTTAAACTCAATTGTGTAGTTGGCAGACTTTATAACTTTCGCGGCGAATGCCTGCGGCCAGTAATAATGACTCGGGGTGGACTAAACCGAGAATAAAGTTTACGCCAGTCAACATAACGACACAGAGCTCATTTTCAGTACAGTAACGCTCATATTACCAGCTAATGCTCTTTGTCGGTGCCATTAAAATTACTTTGTGGAAAAACATTAAAACAGTTATAGCAGGCGACCTGTAGACAGATAGACAGACAAAGCCATTGTCTCAACGCCTGCTCGCTGTGTTTGGCGGCACTTATGCTAATATCTTTTGAAGACCTACCGGGCTTCCTTACCGAGTCAACAAATGCTTTATTCCCAAACAAAAGCCATAGCAATAAATACTAACTGTTCATATAATTGCGCAGTGGGATTCAAAGAAATTTAACTAGTTTTAGCTCCTTTTCTACTCAAAAGTAAAATTCAAGAGTTCGCTGTTTCTATAATTGTCTAAATTCCTGACTCCCAAATATCTAAGGAAAATACCAAAAATAAAAAAGTGTACTGTTTGCCCTTTGTTTGTTTACTGTTATAATCAGTCTAATTGCCGCAAACAGCCTTTTTACAAGACTTTTAAGACATTAAAATTGGTTGGGGCATAAAATTACAAACGAAAATTGCAAAAGACATAGTCATCGGCCTTAGATAATTTAAAAAACTTTTGCGTTATGTTGACACAGATGGCCTCGGTTGCGCACACGTCGTGGAAAGAGTTTCGGCTTATCAGCTGGGCGCGGAAAGGCCCCGATGCGCCCTGCCCGGCCCTGGCACCGCCTTGCACCACCAGATAATTTAACGCCCATCAATATAAAATAAAAACTACATCTGGTTGAGGAAAACCTTCGAAATTCATCGTCGTTAAGGCACCTCCAGAAATTCAAATTACGCTCAACATCTGAATATTTTTCCTCAATATTGATTATTGCTTACCTACATGTTATTCATTTCTTGTAAGTATTGTAACAGACCAGATTTATAATACACTGAAGCTATAAAATTAAGACTTTCATTGTGATTCAATTGGAAGCATTCCAGAATTAAGGGGGAACCACAGGATATTGTATTTGATCCGAATTACGATGGTTGATATTTTTTGCAATAAGAATATATGGTTGCAAGCTTTCCTTGATTAAATGATTTGGATGTGAAGGCCTTAATCACATTTGGCCACTTTAACAGGACACTGGGCGTCTCCTTATCGCTAATAGATAGCTACGTCCGAATTGTCTGCTTGCTTCGAATAAGCCATGTTCAGCTTATCGATTTTCCAGGAATATGTGTACAAACACTTGTGGTTATCGCAAAATGTTTCACAATATCTGTTCTATAGAGAATACCGCTGGAAAAATAAATCGGCTCCATAGCGTAGTTGCCCTGCCTTTGAATTGGAGGGTCTTGGGTGCGATTCACAGCAAACTTAGTGTGATGAACCCTATGATGTGCTATCTCAACCAAGAGAGTGTTTGTGTTTTTTCTGAATTTGTCCATGCCACCAACACCATGAGTGCAGGGTATGATGTAACGTTATTTCATAATTTCTTATGGAACTGTATTCATTCATATTTTCTTAACTTTTATATTTATCCATTAATAATACTACATGAAAGTTATTTTACAAATGAGAACAATGCATCAAGGTAAGTATAGTCTCATAAGTAATTGATTGGCATCATTCCAAGGTTGTCTCCAGCAGTGTATGGGTGTGCTCGATGCCATCGCTCATCAAATAGATAAAAGGAATATTAATTATTTGGAAAGCCATATAATATAATATATAAATTCAAAAACTTGACTGAATGATTGAACTAAATTCCAAAGTTGGTAAAAAGGACCACCACAAAAGTATGATTTTAATAATAACATGGTCGAAACCCTATTCGTAACACGTCGTATTATCAGACAATGCATTTTTATGATTGATTTATACATTTTTATAAAACTGTGGATACAATAGGACTCCTGGAGGCGAGTAATTTAAATACCCGCAGGATGTCTGTCGTATATCTGAATATGATGAGTTTATTGTATTCTAGTTTTAAAACATACACATACATGCGTCTTAATTCCGCATTTATCACAATCGAAATCAACACAGTTTGGGGCTAGGTGGCGCTGTGTGAATTGTGAATGAAAATATTAAATATTGGTGTAATGGACATAGGTATAGACTTTATCAAAATATTATTATCAATCTATTTAAAACTTTAGTCTCACTTCATATTTCAATATGATAACTGGTTGATTGATAACTATTGGTCGCAACGAAAAATTCGAGTATGGGTACCTATCCCATTCCCAATTTTCGTATATGTAATGTATTTGTATAAATTACTTGTAAATGAAACAATAAAATCAAAATGTTGTGTAAGTATGTGTCAAGAAAAACTATTCAAAGCGAAATATCTTAAAACCTTAGAATCAATTATTAAGTCTCTGGATTTATATTTTCAGAGATGAGCATGCATCTTCCAAGAGCAGATCCTGTAGTGATCCTTTTCTACATATTAATATCTTAATTAATTGTGTAAATTATCATGGGAGTGTGGTCAACAAGGGAAGGTAATTAGCCAAATATCCATTGTCAGATTTTGAGAAAATTGGGAGAGTGGGAACTGTATGGATTTAGAATACGAGCTAACTGGGTGGCTTTATGCTTCAAAAGAGCCGAAGCGATCGTTAGAGGCCCGATTACAGGCTACAGAGGGTACAATGGTGATGCAAATAATTGCGATTATGGCAAGGTTGACGTCGGTCGGCAGAGGGTTCGTTCAACTGACCGCGAGCGATGACACGGCGCGCGCGCAGCGTCGCGGCGTCACACGAGGGACCGCCCGTCACCACCACCACCTCCAGAGGACATTGTTATCTCCCAATTGATAGTAACCAACATAATTAACTGACTACATATTGCAGTACCCCCGTATGCATCGTCGTCTTGTTACGCTATGTTTTGTAGTCGGGTTATCTATTTGTACATAATGTAATTATCATCTTTTTGTACTTGACGGCCTCAAAGAAAAAAAAAAACTAATATACATGGTAATTCTGTAATCAACTCACCCGACTTCCTCAAACTGCAATCCAATAACACGGGAACCACAATGAACAATCCAATTGAATTATCAAAACACAATACTCCTAAACTTGTCAAAACTTGACGAAACACGCGCGACACGCATGTGCACTACAAAAACAACCGCCTGACAGATGTCGGTCGGGCGTCGGAAAACCCCTCAGCAATTACGCGGCAACGCGGTGCACGAATTGTAAATATTATTGCTGCAGCTGGACAAAGGTTTTTGTTATCAAAACCGGTGTCAGTGAGCGTCGACACGAGCGCGCGGTCAGCGGCAGAACGAGGAGTGAGGCTCGCGCGCCGGCCCCGCCACCGTCTGATAAGCCTGGCGCGACGCCCCCCGGCGACGCCTACGCCCCACTCGGCGCCGGCACACCGGTACATCGTACACACCACCCCTCGGGTCCCGACACCTTCGCCGGCACCGTCGACGACCCCGCCAGACAGGCCCCCGCGCATAATGCACCGCACACCGCACCTACGCGAAATTGCACAACCTCGACAAGGTTCAATGTAGAAAATCAAGAACTTTCGACTCCTTAAAAAGACGAGGAAACAGAACTCGCAATTGCAAAACTATGGCTGCAGCCCAGATATATTTGAGAACAATGAGGCGTAAACGAACACAGAACCTTTTTAGTGCCTTCCTAATTGGGCTAGAGGAACGTTTGGGCAGCAGAAACTCAATATGCAACGCGATCGGCTCGCAACATAAACGGAATAATTGAATTAGTGCGACCATGTCGAGCACGAGTAGCTCAAACTAGACCACACAGACACATACATCGTGTCGAAATATATATATCACAATCCTTGACGTAGCTAAATCGACCCTTAAGAATAAAAATACTAGGTACTCTAATAATCATCCCTTAAAATAAGAGAGTAAGAATAGTAACCAACATAATATGAATCAACAACATCTGTAAAATAACATTATGTTACAATAACTTATGAAAAAAAAAAATTAACAGGATAACATTCACGATACACATTTACACATTTTACGATTGGCGCAATAATAAATAAAAACTTTAATGTACAATATTTAAGTAATGATGTTAAATGTGGAAATATGTATTTAAAAAATAACGTTTTACTTCATTGTTATACACTACTATGTTTCATTGGCTATCAATCAATCAATCCTTCATAAAGGATTGTGTACATGTATTTAGAATTCAGACAAACCCATTTTTTCATATCGGATCATTTTCATCATCTAATGTTGATGATGATGACGATAGTGATGAAAATTGATAAAAATAAATCACCGCTTAATTGAATGAAGATTCTAATTTAAATGTGCCCGGTATAAGCGGCTTTAAAATAATTAAAAAAAAAGTAATTTTCAATTTGTGTCGCAATGATTACGGTGATTATGCAAAAAAAAAAAAAAAAAATGATGAACTGCTTTGAATTCTGTCCAGAGACGTGCGTCAAACTTATTACTCAATAAGTTTTTCGATTCCGGGGTTAAAAAACTGCTACCATGAGAATATTAGTCAGGACCTACGAGTATACCTAGTACCTACAGATCATACACGAAGGCTGCAGTACCTATAGCGTCTCAAAGTTTGATCACCCGAGGCAAGGGTTCAACGATCGACTAATAAGCAGCATAATGACAGAAGGTGTTTATGTAAAGTTGAAACTGCGTAGTCTTGCTAAGCGGAAAACGTTTGTTCTCGAATGCCACTACATAAAAAGGAGCAGATATCATTATCATGTAGGCAAATTTCAGTTTTACGAGGAAAACTAAAACAATGACCTTCTGCTGTAAATACCGCTAATAGCGTAGGAGTAGCTAAAATAAAATTGGTTTCGATGAACTGCGTCGAGTAACTCTAAAAGCAATTAAACAATTCAGTTTGTTTACTGACAGGTCATTGTATCTCTCCTGTGCATTGTGATAGGCAGAAAAATATGCTTTTAAAGTAAATATACTTAATAAAAAATATTTGAAGTTAACTTATCATTTGACTGTACATTTTATGAAGTATTCAACATGAGCTCGCGCTGATGTCATAAAGCTAAGATATTGGACATCAATAAATTGTAAACTTTTAAGACCCGCATGGCCGTATGAAAGAATCTTAAAAATAATTTAAAATAGCATTGAAGCTGAAAACGCAGCAGTCATAAACATTTACGAGAGCATTACTCTCGGATACTGATGGCATGACCGTGCAAATTATCCTTTCGACAATTGAAGACCATCAATTTGGGACCCGTTCCACGTTAGGTATGTTATTTAAGTTTGTATTAGTCTACTAACCATCAAAATATTTAAAAAGAAGCACAAAGAGTTGATTTATAATAACAACAGGAACCCAGAGAGGTTTAGGGAGCCGAAAAAAAAGACCTTTCATTGTCAGATGACATGAAATCAATTTCATATAACGCCGTCCATCAAGCGAGAAATCTGGAGGGGCGCGTAAGGCCCACATAAATTACGAGATTAATCTTTTCAAATAATTTGACCTTTCCATCTGACGAGGGTTCATTAAATAATGGTGTCGGTATTGGTAGTGCGGTTATTGTGCTGTCTATAACACACTGAACTGTGGGCGGAATCGGGATCGGACATCAATTGCATGGCTTTTATCCGTCAAATATAAATTAGTAAAAGTCTCTATATACATATAGTGATATTATTATTCGAGTTACCGAGCTATATTACCATGATTTTGAATTTTGTTGTCTTCCGATATTTCGACGCAGTTTCACTCGTCACGGTCCCGGGTAAACTAATAACTCGAATAATAATGTTCATAACCATGATAGTTTTAAAATGTATATATATTAAGTATGCAGATACATAATCATTTACCACATTATATAAAATTGTTAACAAAAAGAAATGTTATATTAAGGCTTGTAATTACATTTCGTTAGTGATTAAGGGTAACACATATCTAACGAACAAAATATGTGTTACTATTGCAATCACTTTAGTTCGGGAAACTTTGACCTCACCAATGAATCTCGGGGCCACCTGGAAAATAGGGTTGATCATGCAGAACTACATGCGATGGTAGAAGCGGCACTGTCTTAAACTAAAGCTGAGAAACCTCAATTACGTTACGATTTTGGATTCTTTATTGATAAAAAAAGATTCCAAGTAGGAAAAGTCATTTTCAAAAATTATATTCACGAATTTTAATACAGAAAACCAAGACACAAATAAACTGAACCTTAATTTGAGTTTAGAATTCCGAGTCATTCCAAACTATTACAGTTCAAAGTCACCAGTACAAAACGGCAATTACATAGCTAAACACCCAATATTAATCAAACAACTTCAACTGTAAAATAGGTGCGTATCTAATGTTTACCAAGCGTCCGTAGTAATCCTTTGTGCAGCGACCTTTGTATGAATGCAACAAATAATATCAACGCACGTGCAGTCCCACCTAAGCATGACATCTTTTAATAAGGCAATCTAGGCGGAAACGTGGAAAATGTCAGTAATCTACAGAGCAGTAAGCACGATTCTTGTCCATAATCGGAACAAGGACTTAGCAGCTGTAGTAAATATCAGCTCCATGATTATTATTGTGACGTAATAATTGCTCGTGAAACAAAGAAATAGAAAAGATAAAGCTTGCGAATTTGCGATGGACTTAGAACCCTTTGTATTCAAAGTAGCTAAGTTGTTACATCTTGTCTAAATATTTAATGAGCACATTGCCGTAGCTATCCCAATAAAAAGATCAGATAATATTTGGTATGTTGGGAATGTCCGGCGGAATGTGGAGCGGGCCAGCTTGTCTTGTGACTCATTCAATACCAGGTCCCACCGGGATGTTTAACGGCTAAAAGGCAAAATACCAGAACTTGACGGGGCAATTATTGTTCCGACAACATGTTCTAAAGTGATATCTTGGCGGCAAGCTCGAGCAAACACAATTACCCGGTTTTATGGCTTTATATTTTCTCGCTTTGGTGTCGTACCTGGGTTAAAAGATCACGCTGTGTTGCATTGAAGTTGACAGTTAAACAATGGACAAATTTTGCGGTCCTTTAGTCAACAAAACTGAAGAATGTCAAATAAAAATATTTGAAGTGTTCCGTATAATGTTGCCACCAGGGTAGCTGCGAACAGTATTATGGGGTAACACATCAATCAACAAGAAAGGGGATCGATTTTTTATAAGTAAATTTACTTCGGTTGTTGGTGATAATGACGTAGGAAATTAATATGGAATACAAAATAAGTAGATTGAAGTTAAATAAACAGGAAATCATAATTATTGAAATAGACGTATTTATTTACATTACTTATGTATGCAAATAATAAGTACTGCAACATAAAATAGTAGGTATAATGTTTATAAATACCAATAGGACTTCAATAATTTAATACAATTTTGTCATAACATATTTATATAAATTTTCTTTCTATCTGTAAATTATGAACTTAGCGGAAACAACTAAAATAATGAAACACATTTCTTCTATGGAAGCAGAGTTTCATTAAAAAGATGATGCGAAGATGGTTTTAGACCACTAAAACAATGTATTCGGCAAAAAAATCTTTTAGCGTAGTAGCACACGACGGGTGTCCGCTAGTAATAACATAAAAGTCGAAAAGTTTCATTACTTACATAGTATTTCACTTTAACTTAGTGCTCATAATATTGTGAGTTATAAAAATTAATCATGATAAAATCTACATTCTATAATACAGTCGCCTTGACTTGAAATTTCATGGTTGTTAAACTACAAAGAGTACCTAAGTCACGGAATGATGTTAAAATCACAAACGCTCATTTGAAGCATACATAAAATTTATTCTGCCAAGTGCGAGTAGATACAGTTCAGTTCAGTTGCTCGCGTCCATAGGTGTGTACCCTTTCATTCCTACACGTACCCCTTGGGTGGTGATAAAGGAGCAACCAAACGTAGCAGTAGAACTTCTGCCAGGTTCTTCTGGAGAGGTACTGCCACCACAACTGGAATCTGCCGCCAAGCAGTAATGCTAGCATTATTGTGTTCCGGTGGAAGGGTGTGGATGCCGGTGAAATCACATACGCATGAGACGTATCATCCCTGTCTCGGGTGATGGACGCAGCTGGATGAATGCAAGTAATTATACTTGCATTCATCCAGCGTAAGATCTGATAAGATCTTACACTGAGATCAGATCTTATACTGAGTCGCTTTTATCGAGAGTAGATTTTATCGAAACGGATAATCCAATTATGCGTTTCGATAAAATATACCCAATTGTTAGGAATTTTTAACTGTCTAGAAAGGTGACACAAAAGGCTTTCGCGATATTTCTATATTTAAATAAAAAATATTCCGAAAGTAAATAAATATAAAGATACATCTTATATTACATATACATCAACCTACAAGCTTGATCTAAAAAATTCCTTAAAAAACCTTTTGTCATCACGAAATTTCACATCCATAGTTATTTTTGTCTTTTACATCCGGTATTGTACCTTAAAACCTCTGTGGAATAGTTGCAGTAGCTCTTATCATCACTCTATTTTTATCACTTTTAAATTCTAAAGGCAATATAAACGTTACCGAACAGACAAAGGGACACTGGGTAATGGACATTTGGACATGGAGCACTTCACGTTATCTTCGAAGGACCATAAAGAAGCTATCTTCGTTATTGTGCAAGTCGTAGAATTTATTATGCAGCCGACGTGACCACTAAAGTTTAAGAAGGTTCTAGGTTGTTAAGCGAAAGTGAATTTTGAAGTCACAAATACAGTGAAGGAAATATACGAGGAAAATATATATATGGTTAATTTAATTTAAAAGGGTTTATGAAGCACAAAACATTTGCCGAACATAATTGATGACCTATGATGTAGGCAGATTTAAATGCTTCAGAAAAAGTTGCCAATTATTCAAGTTCCATAGCAAACGCGTTCTCACCGATGACGTCAACCTGACCACGACCACAGGTGTGCAAGCCGAGAATTTTTTACCTACAATGGAGAATTGCATCAGTCGTACCACTTTGAAAATCCTGTTGTGAACATAATACATTAGTATTTTATGATGTTTGTGTTTTTACCGAAATAGATTTAGAAAAACGGTAATAAATACCCACTATGTTATATGACAGGTATCTTGCGGCATGGTCACAAGGTATTGCTTCCGATCCGATATAATCGGCGAGTGAGTCAGAGATTCTCGGAACCAAGCGTGAGATCCGAGTATTACCTAATAAATTATATTATGTATGACTTAATGATTATTATTAGAAAATCGTTATCACCGACTAAATGGATGGCATCATAAACCCTGCTAAGTACCGAAGGGCTAATAGTATTAGCTAGCACCTAGTTTTCCTTATAGCCAAGTCGTGTGCTCGCACCGAAGACGGCCGAGTTTATTACAATTAAAGCAAATTGCCTGCATCCGGCCCGTATTGACGACAACCGTTTAATAGGTGTCGGTCAATAAGGCCCATCTGACGAATTAACAAGGTTAATCAACAATTTGAATTCAGATCTTCCAATAGAGTGCTATGTACGATGTACACTATAGTAGGTACATGATTTTGAAACGATAGATAAATTGATGCTTAACATTTCATAATAATTATACAAAACACAGGTAAATTGCTGCGCGGGATTCCCCAAACGGACACGCGACGTGTGTTCTTGGAAGTAGTCAGGCGCAGGAGAAATTTCACAAGCGCAAAGTGGGTCAAGTCAGCCGGACTTGACGTTTTCGCCTCGCAAAGGTTGCCATCACCGCCCCTCTCCCCACCAAGTACCAACGCAAAATCCGGTTATTGTTGTGCAATCTATAAGTCTTGTTCTTTATCAGATCCAATGATTATGTTTCTAGAACGCAGCAATTTAGGCAAAAAGGGTTAACAAGGGCAACTGAATAAACTTTATGGGAGGTATTTGAGTACGTGACTACATGTCATCACACCACTTAGGTACTTTCAGTTCTAACCTACTACTGAAGCAAATTGGTAAAACCCAAGGATTTCATTCATAAAATGAGTATATAACATCTTTGAAAGTAAACAACATTGTGGTTGATGACGCTTTGCGGTTTCTTAGTTCGGTTTATCAATTTAGTGGACGTTGTAATTTAATAAATTGCGATGAAAAACAATTTAATCGCGGTTGGTATTTAAATCCATTCATTTATTTTTACTAAAACTAGAACATTAGTCTGCGATAAATAGATACAAAACAAAAAGTTAAGGGAAGAAACGTTAAAATTTATGCGATAGGAATTTGGAATAAGAAGACAAAAGATATACTAACGTTTGTAGACCATGAGTGACGGGGACCAGTTAAGTTTAATGATGCTTTGTCACTCTCAACAAAAGTGCGTTGAAAAACTAAAAATGTTCATAGAAGTGTCTGCAGGTCTTGTTATTAGTTTGATGATGATGAAATGATTACGCTTTTTTACGTAAGTATTTTTAAGCATACGTGACTGTGGTACCGTCGTTATAACTTAATGAACTAGTTTAAAGTACTAACTTATACATCGATATAATTACTACTTAAAATAATTACTCGACATTTTAAATATATATTACATCGGAAGTCAAGAATAGTCATCAAAAAGTGGTAAATATCTTTATCAGGAAAAAAAATATTTTAAACAAAATATGTAAGATGCATTAGAAGTCAGGTAATATGGATAAAAGATTTGACTAATTAATTGGTAAATAACAGTCAATTTATCAGAACGTATTTGCCATCTTAAAGATTTCTAAGAACCAAGGTGGGCGATGACGTCATTTTCGTCGCGCCACGTGTGACGTCAGACCCTCCACCAAATCTAGCTTTATCTATATCGTAAACAAGTTGAAAGCGATAGTACACTCTCGGTGTTACAGATTCATCGCGTGAAGAACTTTAATTGGTGTGCCCTTTGTTATGCCATATCACTATTAAGGTTTACCGAGGATTTCTACGGGCGAAACATTTACAAAGAACATGTTAACACTGCTTGTTTAGTACACTCTGTCAATTATAGAACCGCGTTTGCATCGTCACAAAGCACATTTGACATTTCATATGCCGTGACGCGTCTCACATCATGAAATGATTACTGTTTTTGTAGATTTTTTGTTGAAAATTCAAAGTAATGAAATACATAATCCAGTATTAGTAGCGCCATCTATTGTAACATTAAGGCACCTTAATCGGACTTGATACACATACTTTTGAAAAATGTGCGTGTCTATCTATACAATGTGATAAAGTTGCTGATTAACTAAAATGCCAAACTATTAGTCATAATATCACAGAACAAGTGAACAATTTGTAATTAATAACAAAGTTACATATTACGAAAAAAAAATATATACTTATATATATATATAATTATTTTTATATTATACAATATATAATTTATCCCCGGGCATTATTCCAAGTTTGTTAAGTATAACATTATACTCGATTCATGGACAAATTAAAAAAAACAGTGGCTATCAGAAAAGTGTACCTTAGCTACCTAATTCATTAATAAGCTAAGTGTACCTTAATTCATTAATTACAATATCATAATTCTTTCTATGATTTTTGCCTTTATGAAAACGTCATGGGGTCAGTTGCAATAGTAAAAAAATACGGTACAATACGATGAGTCATGAAAATCAAAGTGAAACTATTATAGAGTTAAGTAATCCAAATATTATCAGGACTGACGACTCACAAAAGTTGCGTCACAAACACAAGCAGTTGATCAAACTTCTTGAATGTTTGAAACTTGGTGAAGACTACATTAGCCAATAATTGTCTAAAATATGTAAGTTAAATGAAAAACTTACCATTGGTTTTGAATATTCATCTGCCTGGTAGTCGAACATAGTAGCGAACATGAGACTGTCCTCCTGCTCGCCGCTGTAAATGTGGTAGGGCACCAGCTGAGACATGAAGGCGGGTTTCCACAAAAATAGTCCAAAATAACAATGCACAAAGGGCTCAAAATCAAAAGTTCACCGAGAAAAACTTCGCAAATTTCAATGAGAGTGTAATCAGTTCACCGTGATAAGAGTATGAGTCATAAAGCCTGCTACTTTGTGTAGACGTACGCGTAGCTAGAATGTTTTATATCAGACTGAGTCAGTTGGCGGGTTGTGGCTGGTTTTGTATGATGGCAGGCGACTGTACCGCGCACGCGCAAACATCGCCTCACTTCCGAAACGCCGTATATCCAATTATTCCAACAATCCGCTAACCGAGCCAAGAAACATTTTTGTGGATATCTCATTGAAGTATCTTCCAATGATTCAGGGAATTGTTTTCCTGTGACGACTTTCGCGAACTGTATCACTTGGCCAAGAAAATTAAAAACATTCGACGAAGAGATGAAAACTAAACCAAAACATTGGATTTCCCAATTTCTTAATATAACGTTTGCCTCACCAAATTATCATATCGAAAAGAATCCATTACTTGTCCATTGATATTTGATTACACAGTAAATTGTGGACCGGCTCACATTTTAATGAGCAACGTGGTAAGTAGTGGCAATATAGGTCACTTGCCAGTGTCAGATATGGCAGGCAAACAACAAGGGACCAACGAATGAGCAACTATTAGTAGGTACCTACAGAAAATCATTTGATATTATATTTAAATGAGCTACGAACACACACAGCGCCTAGCTAGTAAGAAGATAGATGTTTATTTAGAACTAAAAAACTTTTTAACTTAGTGTTTACTTTGTTCCATAATGTAGAAAGAGGAAAGAAAGGCTACATATTCTAAAGAACGTTTCGAACATTTTATTAGTTACAGGTACGACTAATGAATTTTTAATAGTAAAATTACCGCTTTGTTTACGGCAAGTGTTTAACTACTTTTTCAGACGAAAGAGGCGCGAGACTTCTTTTTACAGTGTTGATGTATTAAATTGGACTATTTAATGAAATTGTGAAAACCTGATAACAAGAATTTATACTCTTTTTCATAAACTATTATAAGATCTTATCTATGAGGACTAGATAACTGATAGAATACTTACATAAGTAGTGTTTTTTTGTAAATATTGTACATTTATATTAGATAATACATACTAAAACAAACATCTATGTTCGTCACACAAATGCTTGTGCTGAGTGGGAATCGAACTCATAACCTACAGCGAATACGGCAGATACTATCAGTTGAGGCCATTCAAATTGGGATCAAATATTCCGTTGAAAAGTTTTCTAAAAAAGATTTATTGATGACAGCTGATAATATGATAAGTTAATGCGGAATAGAAGTATAATATGCACATTCCCGCCTACCAAATTAATACGATATTTTCGTAGTCCGAAAATATTTATAATACAGTTAGTTCTCCGTAACACGCGCAAGCGCAATAAAAGTATGGGAAGGAAATATGAAAGCCAAATACAATACTGAAACCATTCCATTTACTTGCCTATTATGTACCTAGTTGCAGTAGGTATATTTTGTTTGCGCTGACAGTAACATTTGCAGCTGCCGACTGTAATAAATAACTTATCCACTGTTCCAATCGATGGACCAGTTTTCGATACTTGTTATTTGTTGCAGTAGGTATTTCACAACCTACCTACTTGATAATGGGTATAGACTCGCTTCACTAATCCTCTGTGATTCAGTCTGACTGACATTCAGATGTACCGTACCAGCCTCTAATGTTCCCACTGCAGGGGCACCGGCCTACTCTCGATAATTGAGAGTGAATGGGCTCTGATCTACCACGGGAGCCCAATCCGGATTGGTAGATGTCACATGGCTTCGAATTTATGGTTCTAAGACATGCCGGTTTCCTCACGATGTTTTCCTTCACCGTTTCGAGAATTTGGTATTGCGCACATACATTTTTAAGTGAAAAAACTCATTGGTGCACGTGTGGGTTTGAACCAGCGACCTTCAGATTGAAAGTCTGCGTCTGTGCCCCTGGGCCACCACGTGTCCTTCAGATGGCATAGTCTTAAAATACTTTAGGATAAATAGTTTTGGAGAACTTTATCCATTCGTCAATACAGATCTTCCTCGCAGACTGAAAGCCCAATTTGACCTTAAACATGTCTAAATGTTTGAATTACATAATGATATCATACCAATACGTCACGCTTGGTACAAAACAAGTATACAGTTATCAATAGTTAATCAAATTCAATCGAATTGTATGCTTTAATGCAATGCGATAATATTTTCGATTCGGTTTTCCTTGAACACTTCGATTATTTAATGGATTCCGCCAAAATACAATTGTATCATTCGGCAACGTATTCTTCGAAATGTTGTTTCTTAAAATTCGAAATTATTGAATTATAAAGTTATTATTGTATCTGTAGGTAGCGCACTGATTTTCTCACCTTTGTGTTTGTCAACATCAAATATCTACGATCATAGACATCATCATCGATCGATGTTGGCACAAAGCTTAGCGCTGATCCTTACACAATTTTTAAGACTTAAGAAAAGGTGTTTCTCAATTCAGCTATATGTAGTTTTTAATATTTGTTAGGTACACGATTTCTTCGGCAATTATAGTGATAAGGATGAATTTTTAAATTGATTGAGTATAAATATACACGTTATATATATTGTATATACATATTATGATACCTTCGACGCGACCCAATAAACTTCATGAAGAAATTCCACCCCTGTGAGTGTAAAATAAGTGATGAAAGCATTGAAGTATTTTCCGTTTATTCGATTTTAATATCAATAAATTTATTAAACATTGAATTGTATTGTAACCCATCAAATGCCTAGGAGCTAGTTAATATTTTTTTTTATTACCTTCGTACAATTATTTGCCTAGTTCGCACGAACACTATCGTGTAATAGACTATCAGCTTGCTATTCAATTACATGTGATATTGATAAGTTCATAAGTTTGTTATTGCCGTCTATGCATTAGTCACGACAATCTGCTTTGGATACTCTTATAGTACATTACGTTAATTACAAGGTTCAAGGCCGTGGGCTCTTACAATCCGCACGCGATAACAAAATATATTGCCATTTTCAGTAGTCCCAAAATGTAGGTAGATTTTAATCGGGTTTATGTTAGCATATTTACGAGGTTTACGAGTCTGACTAAACACATTTGGGAGGAACTGTATCGACCTATTCCCCTTTTTATCTCCAAAACAGATATACTCGTATGATTCTGGAAAAAAAACATTCACATTTCTTTCCCCAAAATATGCATAGTTCGGCCTTTTTGACTTTTGTTTTAGTTTGTTAATGTCACCAGTCTTCGAATTTTAATTAAGGTAATATGTAAGGATGTTTTTTGAATGTATGTAACTTAATGCCGCTGTTGCGCCGATATCAACTGTCAAATTATTACAATACTAGCTGCGCCCCTCGGTGTTAGCCGCGGTTGGACTTCCTACGGGAATCGTACATTTTTCCGGGAAAAAAAGTTGCCTATGTGCTATTCCAGACTATAATCTATCTCTGTGCCAAATTTCATCCAGTTCCGTTTAGCCGTTCTGGCGTGATTGAGTAACAAACATCCATCCATACATCCAAAAATTCGCGTTTATAATTGGTAAGATTCTTCAGTTATCCTGTTGTCCTCAAATAATAACAGAATGATAATTAAGTATATTAAATTTAGTACTTAAAGTTTATTATATTTACTGATCTTCCTGTTGTTAATGAGTTTCATTTAACAAAAGTATAATTTAAAAAAATAACAATTCTACCTACGAAAATTATGGTGGAAATATGTATGTAAATTGGAAATGCTTATTTACAACCAAAACCTAGAATAGACTAGCAGATGGCTGGAGATAGGATATGGACCTTATTAATGTCGCTATGGTAATCAATCTCCAGTGCCTAATTTGTTAGTAGATTATAGTAGCTTTGGCAGATAGTGATGAACCTATTATAATTAAAATATAGGCCGCAACTAACTATTGAAAACTGCAAAAAAACTACAAGTACCGTTTCACCTTAAACGTCTTGTGGGTTGCTCGACTCTTGGTAATGTGTTGCTTAACATATTTTATTCCAGACCAATTCATCGCACAAAAGTTTGATCAGCATTGATCCTTGAACACTGCAGGTATGGCCATTCGTCCACTACCGAACCGTTATTTCCGATTCACTGGATTCCTTTCAAATAATAACTTTCACTTTGCAAGGCTACCTAGAAGTTAATTCTTTGGCTCCATGAATAACCCGAGCGTTTTAAAGAGTCGAAATAGTTAAAAGACAATAAAGCATCGTAGGCGTCTGTTGGGGTTCTTACTCAACGTGAACCCGTGTTAATTGACTTGCTAATTCATGTTTGCGCTCACTCACTACAGCTAGTGCGCATTATCAAATCAAAGTAAATACGACATCGTAGTCCCTCCAAACCGGCATTATAAATAATATCCTCAGGTTCACGATATTGATGTTAATATGTATTCAACGTATATATAATTCATAAAAAAGCTAATACATATTCTATCCATAAATTGGTTCCCATAATATAAGCTATGCTTAGTTTGGAGCTAGACGGTGAACCAGTCTATGTAAATTTATTATATAATATAATATTCCATATAATAATATCTTGCGGTCTTAATGAAAATACCAGAAATAAGGTCCATAAGCAATCCAGGACTTTAAAGCTTAAAGAATAAGCTACACCGTTGTAAGACACCATTTTTTTTTTTTTGCAATTTTCTTTCATATTTTGATCCAACAAATATAGTGGCCGCCCCGAACTGGAACTAGAGATTCGAGATTACTTTTAGCAGCTTTAGTCGCAGCTAGTTACACGTTACTAAAATCTGATCATTAAGCACAATATCTTTTTGCTCTAGTGTGCTAGAGAATATTCTGTCAACCAGATAGGAGATTAAAATATATAGGTTTTTGTTATTTTTAATTATATATTGTTGACCGTCTCTCGGTGTCATAGAAGCATAGAAAAACAAGGACGTAGACCAATTCCTCCAGGGTCCAGTGTTCCTCAATGTGATGTGATGTGTTTGGTAGGAAACTTAGTCTAATGCTTTTGACAGGTCTAAAAAGCATCCATTAACTGGTGTCTTTCTCTGGATGACCTGACCTGACGAACCTTTTTAAAGCAGAAATTATGTGGACGTGGATATTTAAACTTCTTGACCCCTCCAAATAACTCTCGTTTGACCAGGACAGACCTTTCTGCATTGCGTGCGATCATTAGATGCCCGTACAAAAAGCCGAAATTGAAAAGCCTTTGCTTGTAAAAGAAGACCGTTCTGACAGACTTTATCTTTATGCCATTCTCAAAAGTCTGTGGCCTTGTATCATAGACGACATGTTCATTCAAGGTTGCTTAAGAAAATTACGTCAATGACAAGTTCTACGAATCAATTCTGGGTAATAAACTGTACCGAGGGAACAAATTAATATTTTATAGACAGACGAATATACCTATAGAAACTATAGATGTTAGGTATAACAAGAGTACCTAACAACATTCGATATTTAGACACCTTGTATGGTAAATCCTTCATGAAAAAACTAGAGTAGGTATTGTTTGCATATTGACAAATATTGGCGCAAACACCTAATCATAAGGATACCTATATATTCCCACTGCAAGGACACCGGCCTACTCTCGGTAATTGAGAGTGAATGGGCTTTGATCTACGACGGGAGCCCAATCCGGATTGGTATATGTCACATGTCTTCCAATTTATGGTTCTAAGACATGCCGGTTTCCTCACGATGTATTCCTTCACCGTTTCGAAAGCGTGGTATTGCGCACATAAATTTTTCAAGTGAAAAAACTCATTGGTAACCAGCAACCTTCTGATTGAAAGTCTGCGTCTATGCCCCTGGGCCACCACGCTACCTACGGGTATACCTACTTATAATACAAAATAAAACATAACGGCATCCATTACTCTATTCCATACAATTAAAATTTGTATTTGCTGAATAATTGGAGAGTTCTTAGGGACTGTGTTAGGTTCTCGGGTGCAAAAAAATATTTAAGATCATAGTCATAAATACTTAAAATGTCCATTGTGAGCCCTCCCAAAAACTGCCAAGCAATATTGCTGATTTAATAAGCCTGAAATAGGTTTGTAAAAACAGCAATATTGCTTGGCTTATCAAGACGGTCTAGGTGGCAAGTTTTCATATAAATTACATGGAGATATAGAATTACTTATTTAAATATAGTCATTTAACATTTTATATCACCTCTGCTAACATCAAAAATAATGCGCAATTTTATTCTGCGCAATTCATAACTTAAATACATTACTACGTATTAGAATTTAGACAATGAGTGATATGATAACGGATACCTGCTTCTATAATCAAAACTTAATATCAATGTATTAATATTCATGCTCCTCCAATGTCTTATCAACCTACATGCAAATGCTGTATAGATGCAGTACACGCAACCTCGTCATATTCACTATCATTGGTTCTTGTCGCACGAGATCGACGAGACTTCCCGACTTGGCGCGGAATTAGTTTAATCCCGTATCAGCTTTTAATGCTTACACAAGGACCTACTCTCGACAAGTGCAATTGAAGCTATAACCTACCACGGGGGTCCAATCCGAATATATGGTAATATGTGACTTCTCTTCACATATATATATACCTACCATTCATGTTGTCCGTCGCCGATTTCATTAAGTGGTGCATACATTTTTCAAGCGAAAAACTCATTGGTGTGGATAATATGGACATAAGGTGGACGTCTGTACTGCTGGGCCACCACGCTCTCCTGGATGTGTTGCTTCCAGAACTCTATCGTACGATTCTTGTCCTGAATGGGGCAGCAACCATGTTGATGTCATTTGACGATCTTTTATTTCACTGCCTTATTTTCTCTTTATAGATCAACATTTAAGGGACACTAGTTAAGGGTTCGTCAAACAGTAAGAAAATAAATAAAAAAATATTTAAGTGTCGGATACCAGGAGATCTTTTTATTAGAGCCTGACATACAATATTTTCAACATTTCCTCTAAGCAGATGGCCAGCTCATTTGAACAAAAATGATTTTAGTATTTTTGTTACAAAACATCCCCAAGTTTTGCTGTTTTAGTGTAGTTTTTTCCCTGCCTTCTATTGTATCCACCCTCTACAGTAGAAGGTGAAATACACCCTCTACATGTTAGATAATTCTAATCGACCATTATCTTCTGAAAATGTTTTGCTCAGACAGTGTTTGAATGCGCTGCGCAAGCGCAGAGCGTAGGCTCGGTGCTCGAATCCCACGCAAGTTTTCCTCGAACTGTTGGTGCTGACGTCAACAGAGCTCGCGGTCAAACGCCTCGCTCGAGTGTTTTCCTGCATGTAACCATGTTTGTGCTTTGTTTTGTAGTAAAGCAAAATTATTTTGTAGTGATTTTCCGTGGTTAGGATGACATTTTCCGACAGATAATCAGACTATTTATATTTAATTCGGGATTTTAACCATCAAATTACACCGTTTCTGTAGAATTTTATATAAATCCAAGGAATGGACCCTATTTTTTAGGCTTATGTACCGATATATAACCCATTTAGCTGCTGAGCCTTGTAAACTCTGTCATCTGACATACCTACACTATAGTTAGGTGGAGAATTTCTTAACAAATAATATTCAAAAAACTAGGCTCTATGGGCGACTCCTTACTTTTCTTAATATACGCTCTCATGAGCACGTAGACCCGACAAATACCTACTAACATCATCACGACTAATATATTTCCGCAAATAACTGCCCAAAAGCTCCCAAATAAATGATTCCTAGAAATTAAAGTGCAATGTTATATATATACTGATTAAGCAATGCTATAAATATCAAATGTTTGTTTTTAAAAGTGACTAATTTTATCGACCAGCTAATACTTATCACTTTTATCATGGTGGCATTACAAGAATCTTATCATTTGTGGAGGAAATGGATAAGGCAATTCGCAGTACTACTTGTTGGAGCTGTTAAATCAAGCTATAAATATTTGTTTCTATTAGATGGAATAAATAATATCTAGATAAACATATCTATTATTATAATACACCCATTATAGTTCACAACTAGCAACTGAGAGCTTCTGCAGAAGATTATAGCCCACTCATTCTCGCAAATCCATAGAAGGCCTGTGTACCAGCAGTGGGTTGTCTTACGGTAATTGTCACTAGGAAGATAAATAAATAAAATAGCACTGATAATTGATAGATTTCACTTATAAGTCTTACTTGAATATAAGCATAGATATAATAGATGTGTTTTCTCATGTGATATAGACATGTCCTACTCTTTAATTAATGTGTACCGAAAGAAACATCAATAAGCATCTAAGTTATTTGGAACCAAACAATAAATTATCTTCAAATACATTTCTTTTTTGTATTTCGAAATACAGGGCTACTCTCATTAGTAATCAGTTGGAAAAAATATTAGGACCTAGACCTACAAAATCTGGAGTAAATTTTGACCCAAACATGTAGTTTAACAAATTTTCTTTGTGATGAAAACATGTGAACAGGTGCTACTTCAAATACAATAATAATATAATATTTATGGACATTTCACACAGCACCATCTAGCCCCAAATTAAGCATAGCTTATACTATGGGACAATACAGGATTCTGGTTGATAGGATACTTATATAGTACTTTTCTTTAGTAAACATATACTTTTCCTAGGAGGGAGTCAAACCCACAAGCTACAGGTCAGAAGGCCCACCTAATACCATGCCAACTGAGCTGTGAGACTAGTCGCGAGAGTGTCTAGATATGGCAGCACAATGGAAACAGTACTACCCAAGGTGAACAAAATCTATCCATATCAGTGTCTAATGTTCCTACTGCAGGGACACACACTGAGCGTGAATGGGATTTGATCTGTAACAGGAGCCCAATCTGGATTGATATTTGTCACGTCTTTGAATTTTTGGTTCTACAACTTGCTGGTTTCATCACAATGTTTTCCTTCACCGTTTTAAAAACATGGTATTGCGCACATAAATTTATGTGAAAACTAGCTATAGTTTGGTACATGATGTGAATACTCCACTATTGTAAATATTAGATATGTGGAAATCAGAACAATAATATGTAGTTTTCTATGGAGTACATTAATTTTCCTTCCTTGACTCATCAGGACAAATGTATAGAGTTCAGTGTACAATTTTGTCTTTGTTGACACAGTTAATAAAATTCAATTTAAGTAGGTAAATGTGCTTGCTAGAAAAGTTTCAAACCTTAGTTAATATTCAGGGCTCTAAAAAGCCCCTCAAAACTGAAGTTTAAATGATACCCAGTTAACTCTTAATTAAGTGATTAAGGATTTCGATTTTGGAATAGCGCAGTTTCTAGAAATTTAAATGAGTGTCACATGTGTCCTTTAATATACAAAAATAAAAAAAAATGCTACTACATTAGTAGGCCGAGCTACAGATATCAAACTTTTATATTTTACATAGAATATTACAATAGAAATATACTAAATTCAGAATGTTTTCTAAAACTATGTATAAAATTTCTGTTTGGATTAGGTCTCAAACACTTGAGTGTTCCTGCAAATATCAAAATCTAAATCTTAGTAAACCACCTAAAATCATTATATATCAAAAAATTGGATTTGTTAGATAACACCAAGTCTAGCACATATTTACATCACTTGTTAGTTTGCGAGACTGTTTATGTGAGTCCTAAAGTTCCTTTTGCTTTCTATATTGAATGTTCAGAATTCGAAGTACGTTTAAAAGATATCTCCCATTTCAGAGATATTTTCAAGGCCATATGAAGGGATCTGTCTTGGTCGTGGTTTGATCAGAAAATTCTCTATGATTATATCATTAATCCCTAGTATTGGAATTCTCTAAACATGTACTTACCGTGAGGAGAGATCTTGATGTCGGTGTTGAAGATACAAAGTCATTGGTGGATGATCCCTGTGACGACTGACTGTCGCACGAATAGTCAGACTGGTTTGATTGACTATCACTGATTTCCAGCTTCATCGTCATTAGTCCAAAACAACACAACACAAGTCTTAAATCCTAAATTATTTGCGCAAGATCACGATCTTCGCAAGAACAGTAAATTGTTCGCAATATCCTATGAACAAGTTATCAACAAACAACGTTGTAAAGCGTTACGCGAACGCGAAGTTTCTGTTTCTTTTATTTGACAGTTCAATAAATTGACAGTAGCAAAATCAAAATAAAAGCGACAATCGACACCAAAAGAATCTCACGAAAGATTAGCACAACAAAATAATGGTGACTCATCAATGCAGTTAGCTTGCTGCACACGCACACAAACGAATCCTTCGATAGGTGACGTCGTCATCACATGTAGGCACTGTGGGGGATGCCCTTTGCTAAGAATTTTACGTAGCTCTCTATTTCGAAATGTCATAAGCGCCTGCCTGTATCATGAATACTTGTACATTTCAAAATGTAGTATCGCTTCAACACACAAATCCAAGGGTGATCTCATGGACTATTTTTAAATATCGCGTGATAAACGGCGAATCAGAAAGCCAGTTCTCCATGACGTCATTTGGCCATGTCGGTCGGTACTCGGTAGCGTAGCGAACGAAACCGACTGACTGTGAGGGTGCTACTGGATTCGATTTCTGGCAAGACTAAAATATTTGTATGATTTACAAACATTTGAATCTTGTACAAATAAATAAAACTGAAGTACGTATATAATGCTAAATCAGCTTTTTACTATATCCATTTAAAAAAGATTAAACGGTACTTTTAATAAAATAAGCAATTAGAAAAAATGTTGTTTGTATCTTTTTTTGTTTGTTCCGGCTGATTTCCGTAATAACTAGACTGATTTTAACGGGATTTTCTCTGACTGGCTATTATATAGAGTAAAAAGACGTTAAATCTACGTGGACCAAGTATCGGAGAACAGCTACTTATTTAAGGGAAATTTAACAAAAATAGGATAAACTGTAGATAGAGTTATGTTGGAGGCTTTCAGATGGCTTGAAAACTTACCAGAGTAGGCCACTTACTCACACGAAAAGAAGTAGATCAAATGATATTATAAATGAAGTAAAAAGATATGAATTTCTTAATCTATACAACTAAACTAAAGATACATACAAAGAAAAGTGACTGTTTATGATGTCAAAATAACAGGTTTTAATATATGCATTTGAGAGTTTTAAAGGATAAAGGTATAACAAAAAATAAACTATTTAAAATTTTGTCGATTGTCTATCTGTTTGTTCCGGCTAGTCTCCGAAACGGCTGGACCTATATTTTGACGGGATTTTCACTGGCAGATAGCTGATGTTATGAGCTGACTTTTTTAAAGGAAAAGGAATTAGGGTTCCTCGCAACAAAACAGAATTTCAACGCTAGTGACATTATTTTTACTCTTCGTTTCGTGTGTAAATGGCTCAATATGTATGTTTATCACGCTTATAACACAACATTTTTGCGAAAGATTATGTTTTTGATTGTTGAGTAGAAAATCATCGGTGACGCTACAAAATTTACGCTTCGATTAATTTTAATAGCAGAACCTCTCAGTACGGATCCCTTTCAAACAAAATTTATTTGGATGAAAGGCCAAAGCGGTCATATCGGGATAAAAAATATAATCAGAATGATGTCTTTACTGTCTGACATTTGTTTACATTGACAGCAAACAGAAACGTCAAAAACAGCTGTTGGTTGTATTTTACTGTTTACCAAAAAAAAAAAGAAATTACTATTTCATCGGTCAGATTAAATAATGTTGTTGTATTCAATTTGTTGAATAGGAAGATCCCTAGCCTTCTTGACAGATAATTACAACAAAATATTTAGGTATTCTATTTACCTAAAAAAAATCACTATTGGTAATTTTTTTTCTATAAGTATTTAACACTTAAATTTCTATGTGTCTGGCGGAAATCATCCCAATATTTTACTTTTTCTCAAGCTCACTGCTTTACCAATACCTTAACCATGGCATGGCATGGGTATGCCTTAGAAAAAAAAAACTTTATTTAAAGTTTCTGGATGTTTTCTGCTAGTGCATTTAATAATTCAAACACAGTGTTTCCTGCCATCCATGCTAAACCAAATGTCCACCAATATTTTCAGCAACATGTCTGGGAAAAAGTGTAAACATTGCGGGTCATCAGATATTGAGGTAGACCCAGCCCGTGGAGATGCAGTATGTACAAACTGTGGCTCCGTCTTAGAGGACAATATTATTGTAGCAGAAGTAGAGTTTCAAGAGAATGCTCATGGTGGAGCCTCGGCTATTGGACAATTTGTGTCTGCAGATTCAAAAGGAGGTGCTACTGGATTTGGTAGAGGTATGTAACCATTAAGATTTCCAGTGTCAGTCAGCTGGCATGGTTAACCCAATGTGTGTACCCACCTGTGTATGTAAGTTTTAAGTGGTTTTAAAACTCCCATCACCCAACTTGGTCACCATTTTGCCATGGTAAAGGAAGCCTTAGGAAGCCGGCATATCTTAGAACCAAAACTTTGAAGACATCTACCATAGCAATTTGAATAGAGCCTGTTCAGTCTCACTTGTTGAGAGTAGGTGAGTGTGCTTACAGTGGAAACTTAAGAGGCTGGAGGGTTGGCCACTCCCATGAAAGAAGAAGATATACATACAGATGACAACCAACTTCATGTTTATCAGACAAATGTTTGCTGAACATTGAACAGGCAATTAAATAAAAATAATTACATATTCACAGACATTATACACTGCACCATCTTGCACCCAAACTAAGCATAACTTGTACTACAGGAACTAGATAACTGATAGATTATATATAGAGTTATTTTTTTACAATTACAAAAAAATAATAATCCTTAACTTATATCCCCTATTTTCCTCCACGCATCAAGATCAATTGCTACTGTCGACAATTGTGTACTATACAAGACATAAAACAATATACCCTTTATTTCTAGCTTTCAATGTGGGGATCGGCCAAGAGTCAAGAGAAGTAACATTGAGGAAGGCCCGCGAGGGTATCACCAATCTCTGTCAACAGCTACGCCTGAACCAGCAATGCATAGACATCGCCTGCAATTTCTACAAGATGGCGTTATCCCATCACCTGACTATCGGTCGCCCAGCTACCCACACACAGGCTGCCTGCGTCTACATGACATGCAGAACAGAGGGCACTCCTCGTATCCTTTAAACAATATAACAAGCAATTTAGCAAACAAGCTAAATTGCTTGGGTCTAGACCCAACAGTCTTCCTGACTATAAGGTCCCAACTATACTAGTTAATTACAGTTGCATTCTAGGTTTTCGCGATGTTTGGCGGTTGGCTAAGCGGCCAATCCTGGTTACTCATACGAAAGGGAGACATCGTTGTATGTTCCACGGCCACTCTCCTGATCATTTTTTATATAGCTAAAATGAGCTTGTACATATTATAGGTAAAAGCTCCCTATTTTATCTTATAAAAAAGACGGGCTTAGTCTCTGACAGCGATTTGCAGAGCTCGGACAAAAGGCGTAGTGTTACAAGTACCATTTTGGAGTTCGCATGAACGTCACGATCTCAACTGCGTCCCTTCATCTCTTTTAGTCATAGGTATCGTAACACGTACATTGTAAAAAGTGATATAAATTTTTGAAATTCCACCACTTTCTGCACAATGGATACTTCCTATCAAACGAAAAGTACTTGCAAATTATGTATTACTGTTTCGGAATTTGGAATTGTTTCGAAGCCAGGGCAATTATGGTATAAACCATCTTCTACATAAGCCCCACGTCACATGATATAAATTGGTTGCCGCCGATAGACAACCGCAATACGACTCGGGTCCCCTCCACCGAAACATGAGAAGACCCAAATCCCCGTCCCTCTGAGACGGGGCTGTAAGCACCTGTAATTTCGCCGGCATCAACTTTGTTCGGAACACAGCAACGCGATTATTACTTAGCGGCGAACCAGGTGTGGTGGCACCACTTCATACGAACTGAAGTTCTACTGCTATATAGGGTTGCTCCTTTTGCACTATCCAGAGGATACGAGTAGGTACTCTTAGGACTCACCTCCAAGTACTAGAATGTCAGCAATACTAACTTTTTGTGATTATTTTCTTAGCAATATAATCAGATTTACTGATTGACGTCAGCGATGCAGTACCTATTTGTTGTTATCAACTGGGTCGCACCTACTTCAAACTGGCAAGAGCTCTCTGCATCAATGTCCCTCCAAATGGTAAGTGCTTAAGAGGCAAATACACTAGTCTGAATTCTGGTTTTCTTAGAAGCGAGCATCGTATTTATAACCAGCCTTAGAAGAAAATTAAATGCTGTTACTAGTTCTACACCCAAAATCCTAAGTAAGATCAATAATATCTAGTAACAAGCATCCGACCTACCTAGGAAGCTTTCAGGAACTTCAGTCGAGGTTCATGTATATGCTCGATGCTCTGAATAGGCATCCACCACATAATAACCTACCTAGGTTACCTAAATATAATTATACGACTCAATCGGCACTTCACCAAGGCAAAAAGACATTCACCTCGTTCTGTTTATTGGCGATCAATATCACCAATGGGGATTTGACCAACAAAAGAGTATTTGACGTGACAAAGTTCTGGATTGGCTGACTGATCATTTCTATTTGAACCGTCGACATGCAGAAGAAATTGAATGAGACCGACAAAGGACATGTCTACATAAAACAGGTGCTAGTAAAAAGAGCTAGTATATAGTAGCACCTTTGTTTTGTGTAGCTTCAGTTATTTGAAACCAGTGCTATCTAGGTCGTATACAGATTTTCGTTAAGTTTTCTGCGCGCTTCTTTTTGAATGTTTATATAAACGTATCGAACATCAAAAACTATGAAAAGCACTTTTAAATTCAGATTTTATCTTATGTACTTTTGACTGGTCGTATGGGTCAAATCTCGTGGGTTCGATTCCTATTCTAGACAAGCATTTTTGTTACGAACATAAAAGTTGGTTCTATGTTGGGTGTTCATAAGTATCTGCGTGTAAAAAAAACATACAATGAAAGTATAGTAATCTGGTTCTAATAGTACAAGTATGTTTAATTTGGGGCTAGAGGTGTGATGTGAATTGTCCATGAATTATTATTATTATTATTTAAAAGATTAAATGTTTTTAATAGTTCATACTCCCCAACTATTTGCAGAGCTTAAGTGTGTTTTCTCACTGATAAATTATAAATATTGCATGAATGAAAAGAATTGTGAAAGCAAATCAAAATTGTATTTTAGTAATAGTTTTAATTGCAATGATTTTGTAAGGAAAGAATTGTAGATCTAAAATCTAATTATAGAGAGCTCTTTACAACACCCATATCACATTATCAAGGTACATTCTTATTTACTACTTCAACAATGTACACAATACAAATACATACATTAAAATTTAAAACAAAACAATTTTATACATTTGGGGAATAATTAACTACCAAGTAAGTAGATATCATAAATTTGGATCCAAATAAGACATTAAGAATAAGATTCGCGATTTCTGAAACGCATAAATAATGCCCTCTCATACTGAATAGTAATTACGAGGGCGAGATCTGGTTGATTGTCAGTCCTCATTTGTATTTGTGTTGGCCAGAGCAGTGTTTACTGTAGGTCCATAGTAAATTAGCTCTGGTATTTGACCTCCTTGCACTCCTGTTCCATTTGTACTTTCAGATGAACAATGGAATTGAAATGTCACTGTGCCCATGTATACTTCACTGAGGCCTTCCTGGCCAAAGTAACTCAGTTCACTACCGTCCAGTATAGCCGATGCAGTGTAGGAACATTCAGGTTCAATTTGTATAGGGTTCTCAAAATACACATGGAATGTATTGCTTGAGCCATCTGAGAAGAATTTTGTGTTGTTTTCTGCAAGCACCCTGCCCAAACGCTTTAATTCAATCTTCACATTATAATCAGCTGCCCCATTTGATGAGCCATACAATCCAAATCCAACAACAAATATTCTCTTGTCAACACAAAATTGGATGGAGTCACATCTTCCTCTGTATCTCCATTGGTTACTTCTGTATGCACATGATTGGAATCTGTGACAAATCTGTAAAAAAAAGCCAATTTTAATATCTGCTTATTTTGAACCTCATACATCCTAATTTTTAATTAATAGTAATGTACCTGTGCTTTTAATCCAGTTCTCTGCTTGATAGGATATGCTAATAATGGCTTTGTAGCTGCAGTGAAATGCAAAAATATATCGATGGTTTCTTGCGGGGTCAATATTCCAAGCTGTGCTGCACTGTTTGCAAACTCCTCCAGAGACATTGTGGGGAATCTAATGAGATATATGGCACTTCCAAGCATCGCCCTCTTGTTGCTCGGTGTTGGTTCAATCTCCCTTCTCACACATTCAGCATGGGCCCATGTTAAAGCTGCTTCAAAAAGATTGATCTCTTTACAATTAAGGGTCTCTCTCGCTAATACTGATTCCAATGTGGACACATCAATATCCACAAAACCCTCTGATGTCAAAGACATCTCAGCCTATAAATAATATTCTTGGTTAAACAGGGGAAAGGTTGACAAAAACTGCAATACAATTTGTGAGATTCTTTATTTATTTGCATTTATACATGGAATGATTTTACAAAATTATAATGTTGACAAACAGCAATTAACATGCTTGACACAACATCAATTTAAATACTAATTTGAATCTAAGCAAACTGTATTGCAGTAAATTAGTTAGCCTAGACTCTTGACTAGAATCACACAACAACTAATGCATTCTACATGTCAATCACACTCAACAACTTGTCTTTCACAACCAAAAATTGAGTATACATTAATGGCACATCTAAAGTTATTTAAATAAGGGCAGATAAAATTTCCAGGATCACAAAGCGTTTAAAATTGTGCATTAATGTTTTGAGCATTATCAATATGGTTTCAGTTCTTACTTTCAAAATGATGGTGCTGATATTATTGTCGTCAAACCAAACTAATAGGCATGTCTTTCTGCATTATGGCAATCATTTAAAAGCTGTCAAAATCAGTTTCAGTTTGACACTAACAGCATCGACACCACTTAGTTGTAATTATTTAAAGTTTCTATGCTTTCTTTACTTCCCGGGCTGGACAAGTTCTGACTGGAGGATTCCGAGAGCTCCATAAGCAGACTACTGTAGGATGAGGACTGATTTAGGCCAATGGCTGCTAAGTTCTCAGTTGATTCACATACCTGTGCATCAATCACTTCCCAGCATCTCTGCATTAATTCAGGCTCCTCAAACAACCTCGATTGACTTAGTAAAAGGCATGCATTTTTTGCTGTGAGACTTGTTTCCAAATAATTGACACAGGCTTTGGCCAGATGTGGCACAATATACTTCTTTGCAACATAGAGTGTTGACAATACTGTGTCTGCTTCTAACTGTATCTCATCACAATAGATGTATCTGAAAATGCATAATAATTTAATTTTTAGATTGTTTTAACATAGTTTGTTTGTCTAAACTATAAATCAGAACATAAAATATTTAAATATAAACAATTGTATTTTGGAATTGACCATGAAAATAGGCATGTATAACTTACCTCAACAATGTAAGAAAAGCAGAAGGCTCCACATCAGGCACTTCTATCTCATTTTTACACTCTGCCAATCCTCCATAAAACATTGCATAGAATACTGAGCTGGCAGTGGCTAAGACATATTTATGTGCTGGTATTATTTGTGTGTGACCTGTAAAAGTTTAAATTAAATATAGTTTAAGTCATGATTAAAATATTCTTAAATTAGTATTATTATACTTACATGGACTGCCTACTAGAAATGTAACGTCGGACATGAGTTGGTTGTTGAACATGGCAGCGTTTCTTTCTCGTACTGTTGGTTTTGTGGCCTGCCAGTTTGGGTCGATAGTCGCCGAGCCGGGAGGTGGCGCGGGCGATGTAGTGGGTGAGGGAGTGATGCTGGTAGACCCACAAGGTGATGGAGGTCCACTGTAGCACTGTGAGACCTGTGTGCCTGTCTCTCGCTGGGATATCGTGTGTGGAGGCGACAGCGACAGTCCCCCATTATTGATGTTTTCAGCTGCAAAAAACAACATAATTTGATAAATCTATAAGTAAGTACGTTTTACCACGGAGACATAGTGCGTCGCGACTAATCAATAATCTAGTGGGTGCCGTTATAGACGGACCGTGACATAAAATTGTAACATTGAATTAATATGATTGTAACAGGTTCACGTAGACTTGATTAATTAACCTGGGTTGACCTTTAAAAATCGCAAAGTAAATCGATACCAAGGTACTATATAAAATTCATCTCACCATTCATCCATGTATTTGTCTGCGCAACAGACATGCTATCTCTACCTTCCTGCAACCTTTTCTGAGGCTTTGAAACTATTCTAGAGCACAAGTTCGACATTATGATTAGGTGACCTCACAGTATTCTACACAAACATCACGCGGACTCAATCAAATCAATATGAAGTCGGCCATTTTGTTTTGTTTGTTATCTGGGTTGCCCCATACAGAAAAATAACTTCCACACTCAAATGGAGTGACACCACTGATTTTAATTAATGTGGTTAAACGGCTCCGTGGCTTAGTTGGTAGTAGCCCTGCCTTCGAAGCGAGGGGTCCCGGGTTCGATTCCCGGCCGGGGCACACTTTGTGTGGTGAGCATGAAGTTTGTTCTCGGGTCTTGGATGTTTGTCTTGTGTTTCTGTGTTTGTCCATGCCATCTGCGACACAGGGAATCCTAGTGCAGAGGTATGAGTGTGTAAACGTTTATTATTATTATTATTATTAAATGTGGTTAAAAATGTGGATTCTTTTAATGTCATTCTAGTATAAGTGATCAAAAAAAATCCGTATCTCCTCATAATTATTTGAGATCTTTGATATACGTAAGAATACAAGCGAACAAGTGATTTATAGCCACATATTTGTGTATTTTATTGAACAGAAGTTTTGCTGATCACTCTTGTTGATTTTATGACTTAACAAAGTATTTCTAAAAGTACCTGTGCGTACTGTGGTTTATAGAAAAAATGCGACTAAATTGCTTTTGCCTCCTTAATCAGTTAAACTTGTTGAGACACGTGCCTAAAGATAGTGTAGTTACGGTTTTTCAACCAATTTTCAATGCAATCAAAAGTAAAGTAAATTATTTGACAATGAAAGGGCTGCGGAATGATCTCTCACTGCCAAGATTTTTCCTGGAAATTTTCCTTGGGGTTCTTTAAAAAGGACGTTTTAAAATATTTAAAGGGTTGGCAATGCGCGAGTGATACCTCTGGTATTTTAAACGTATAGCCTTTGCTACGGTAAACCGCTTACTATTAGGTGGGCCGTATGCTTGTTTGTCACCTAAGTTGTATCAAAAATTTGTATATAAAAATAGCCTTTTTTTTATAAAATACAAGAATACATATACAAATAAATAAGATTTCTGCACGTTAATTATATAAATTATCGTAGTGTTTTATGATTTAAAGACATGGTCACACCGGTCACCATGTCATTGTTAATCACACCGCTGTCACTGTCATAGGATTAAGAGTTCGATTTGTCAAAAAGTCTTCGAATGAAATTTAAATTCAATTGTGCAAAAGGCCAAAAATAAGAAGAAGAAGAAATTAAATTGTGAATGTGAATCGATGCGGGCAAGTCGTGGGTATCTTTATCCTATCCTGTTAATTAACTTTTTGCTATTTGACCTAAATTACACTGCGTAGAGACAGTTAAACTTTTTACAAGAGAGAGTTAACTTTTTTAACTCTTTGTCGCTGAATGCGCCCGTCTTCAAGCGTTATCAGAATTCTGGTACACTGTTCCGGGGTTAGTGACATTTGATCAGAATTATGAATTTCTGCACGAGAAATACCCTATTTATAAATACGATAGAACAAATTTGTTGTTCATATTATATAAATGGTCTTTATTTTTATTTATGTTTTTTAATACAATTACCAAAAAGAAATATAAATCTTTTACTTCTTCTACACTTTAATTTAGTTTTCATTTTAAAAGGATTGCTGAAATATTTTAAAAGTTATCGCATTTTTATTACCAACCCGCTTTTTTTGCGGCTCAGTATAATCAGTGCTAACTACCCACGAATAACAGATTCTCACGAAAAAGATATGACTAAATAAAAAAAAATTGTTATATATAATACAACATGTATATATAAAACAATTTTATTCGCAGATAATTCAACATAATTACATTATTTCAGACATATTAATAGATTACTGTTGTTCCCGCGACTTCATTCGCGTGGCGATTTTAAATGTCGTGCGCCAACCGGTTGTATTCTGGCAAGTGCAAATGCCATACAATCAAACCACAACAAAAATACTCGTTTGTTACAATTCGCACGACAAAAAGTTTGTTTGTTGGTCCTTGGCCTTGGACCTTGCCTGCAATGATTTAGTTTGTTTGTGAGGTAATTGCTTCATAAACAAACTTGGCCAAACTCACGCAGTGATTTTTTGTGTTCATTTTTACGATTCCGTACGCCAAGGCCAATAAAGAGGTAGTAATAGAACCCTATTATTACCACCAAAGTCTATCTGTCCTACTTTCAAAGGGCTTTATCTTTTGAACCATTACTCATAGCATAGCACTGACATTTAGCACTGACATAATACTGACATTGAATGAATGAAAACACTGTTGTACACCAATACAGAAAAATACAAACATGAAAATTAATTAAAAAACGTATTGTACAATGGGCAGTGTTATCGCTAAGAAGCGAACTTTTTCAGACATCCTTGTCTTACAGACATTTTACACAGATTATTTCCTATTATGGCCTTAACATGTTAAGTTTCGTAATACGACCAACCATTCCTTTTACTTGCATAATTCTAATTTAAATTGTATGTTTAGAAGCAAGACTTTTATTCGGGTGTAAATAAATGCCTTGAAACGGGTATATCCCAACGAGCCCGGTGGTCCCGCCCCGGTAACGGGCCTGTTGGGAAAAATTGTTCCAACGAGCCCGGTAGTGCCGACCCCGACGTTTAACGGGCTCGATGGCACAAATCAAGTGTCATCGGCCCCGGTGTCTTTTTAACGGACCGGATGGCACAGATTAAGGCGCATAGATCCGGTGGTGTTTAAAGCGGAGAGAATAGAGTACAAAAAATATGAACTGAAAATAAAAAAGGGTTTTAAAAACTAAACAAATATCAAACAAAATAAATATCAAAATAAATATCAACAGTTAACAATCATAAAACAAAAAAAACCTAGGAAAACATTTCGTTTGATATATGTATTATGTAAGATGTATGTAATTCAGTCATTTATAAATCAACTTAATTGGGTATTAAAACTATCAAATACTAAATATCTTCTATATAATATCTCTAATAAATTTTCTATTACCAATTCTATTTCTATATATTTCTTTTATATTTAATTACAATTTGTAATGAATAGTCCGTACACATGCATGGCATGAAAGAAAGAAAGAAAGAAAGAATTTTTTTTTTGTAGACGACTTTGGTGCAAACTGGAATATTTCACAAATTTTCGTAAATTGAATATTTTATTTTATTTTATCACAAATTCCACAGACCTTAGAAAAAAAAGAATACAAATCAATGCTTATTTGCTCCATACACCCAATAACGGATTTCCTATATACATATTTTACTTATAAAGAGAGCAGATAGTAGAAATTTAGTAAGACTATATAATAAAAGGTTGTAAGTACAATACATGTTTCCACCACATTTCTTTCTTTTTTTCTCTTAATGCATTCCCATGCCGCCGTTCCATTTTTATATTTTTATGTTATTATATATTGGTGTTCAGCACGCAATAGAACAGTGCCACCGTTTCTTTTTATAAATGTTTAAGATGATGGTGGGCCGGTAGAGCAGCTTTCTTTTTCTTCATCCATTTTTCTGGAACCCAAATTTAGAATTCCATTCACTTACATCTATTAATAATAGAAATACACTGTCTCACATCTACTAATAATAAAAATACATTGTCGAATAGTATTTAAGTTACTTCACTTACCTAATCACATTAGGACACCACACAAATACCACACAGACGCCACGCACCACTTGGACTTCTTCAGAGCGACTGACGTCACTGGACAATACGTTTGAATGACTTGCTTCTTATTGTTTAAACGATAGATAAGGGCAGGAATATTTTTTTTTTTCGTTCGTTCGTTTCTCTTTGTTGACTTGACATGAAACCCTGCCAGGGACGCCATTGTTTTCTCGCGTAAAAGGGCTCGTATCCTTGTCTGGGACAATTTAACGTCTTTTTAATGACATTTCGCAGAAATACCGCTGGTATAATCAGTTTTTACATTTGTTTCGGCACTGATTGAAACAGTGTTAGTTATAAAGACTGCTCGATTTATTAATAAAACGAGTCAAAAAAAATTTCACGTTTCATGCTATTTTTAAGTCGTAATTTTTTGTATATAAAATAATACTATATTCTCTCCGCTTTAAACACCACCGAGTCTATGCGCCTTAATCTGTGCCATCCGTCCCGATAAAAAGACACCGGGGCCGATGACACTTGATTTGTGCCATCGAGCCCGTTAAACGTCGGGGTCGGCACTACCGGGCTCGTTGGAACAATTTTTCCCAACAGGCCCGTTACCGGGGCGGGACCACCGGGCTCGTTGGAACCCACTCCTTGAAACGGTGGGCCTCAGTGTGCTAATACAAATCGCACTTAGCCGGTTCATTTTTAAAGAAATTTATGTCGTGTTTGATTATTTATTTCTTTTAAAATTTTAACTTATCCTTACTTTCACTGAATTCATCTTTATCACATACTTCTGTACTTAATTATTAAATAGTTATCGTAATGTGTAAGCTTAGAACTAACTATCAAGATTGTATATAAATTACCTTAGGACTTGTATATAAAATTACCACGTTAACAAAGGTTCAGATATTCCTTTTTAGGATAATTAGATATATTATCAGTCGTATCAACATAATGTATACATTTTTTCACGTTCCCAATCTTTTTTCTCTTTTATTCGACACTTCAGGCATAAGGTATGAAAATTTACAAAAACATACGAACCTTGATAAATTTGTCGGGAACGTTGTCGGTGTCGTGACACAGAAGATTCCTGACAATTCAACTCCGCGAAACGCCCATCCGCGTCTATTAGACTCTCAAAGAAATCTACGCTGCTATTCATTGAGGACCGGACTTGCAAATGACACGCATACCATAGAAAACTGAAACAAATAAATTTTTATTATTACATAAAACTTTTACCCGCCTAATAATACGCCTCACAACTTTATCTTTAACCCTGTTACGTTTGGTTTCGATTTCCACCCACGACAAGCATTTATGTGTCGAACAAATATGTTTGTTCTGTCTGTTTTTTTTAATTATGTAACGGTAGTGACGGGACGTGCTGAAGGCCCACCTGATGTTAAGTGGTTATCTCCGCCCATAACGACAGTAATACGACCTAGGTCGTCCTTGACCGAAGTATGAGTACCTTGACCGCCCGTACTTCTCCGGATGAACAACTTAGTGCTACTTTCGCACCATCCAGGGGGTAGTGTATACACTCTGAGGGTATTCACATACGGAGGCGTGCAACTGGACCGCGTTACCCAGGGTCTTCCGGGATCAAAAATAGCCTTTACTTTAATCCAGGATATAAGTAATTTGATATAAGTAACTTGACAGGATTTGAGCGGGAAGGAGTAACACACATACATACAAATTTTATGATATTAGTGTGATACTATTATAGATTTATAGAATATGTAGCCTATGTTCTTACTCTGAATGTAAATTATTTCCTTGCCAAATTCCTCATACAAACTTTCACTCGCTTCAATTTTTATTTTCGCGACAAAAAACAGCCTTTGTCCCATCTATCTCTACAGGATAGGGACTCATCTACGGCAACATGATCCCCCCAAAATGTGTAGATTTTGTTCTATTAGTTAGTGTTCAGCTTGATATGGTATACGGAAGCTATTCTATTTAATTAGAGAATTATTCATAGTTTTAGCTTCAACGTGCCAAATTAATAAAACGTAATTTAAATACATTAGTTCAGGCCATTGTATGGTAAATCACGTGTAAACATATGGGACAAGTGATAGTCAAAACGCGTCCGCGGGTTCTTATCACTATAACTCTTATCATCCATCCCATCTACTATTTCTGTTGTACTCGTAGTACCACTGGATAAGGGGCGCTGTTATGTCTTGGACCCTAATTGATTGGCACCATTTTGGCGCTACTTATCGTGTCTATGTCAATCACCAATATTACTGCTGCCCTAAGATCGTCACTTTTCTTAATGGACTTCAATAAAAAGGAGATTTTCAATTTAGTATGTTTTTTTGTTACGCGATTTCTTTGTCATTTGTGAACCGATTTGGATGTTTGTTCCGAGAATATATATCTCCGAGGCAGTCCTATAGAAATTTCTTGAAATTCCATCTCTAAGGGCTTATCAATGAAAGTATTGGAGTCGGTTTATTCGATTTTAAATCATTCAATTATTTGAGTTTAAATTTGTCTAGTTTACGCAAATAAAAAATATCACATAAAAAAAATACTAACATATGCTAATGAATGAAGCTAGTTAAAATGGAATAAATCCTATAAACTGAAAAAAGAACTTCAGAAACAAGACTTATTAAAGTCATAAACGTAAAACAACTTTTAAAATTAAAATACATTTGTGACGTTCCTATGCTTGTCTGTTTTGAATGGTTCTGATCATACATCTTGTGTTGTATATAATTTTAATTTTAATTTTAATTTTGACGTATCCAAGTGTTCCTTATGGTTCCTACGGTGAAATAAATGAGTATGAGTATGAGTACATAGACTACAAAAGAATACAAATTCAGCAAATAACTAATGAAATCGTCAATAGTGACTTTCATTTCTTATTTCTCGCTCATGGGGCGGCTTACACATTTTAAAAAAGAAACATTCAAACCGGTCTAGAATGGTCGAAGAAAAAAGTCGCAATAAAGCCAAACACGCAATTTCATTTGCATGGATGAGATATTTTGTCCAGTTATTTTGATTTAAAAACCAAATTAAACCGATTTTGTTGAAATGTTTATGGGACAAAGCTGAAAGTATATCCTTTCAAATAAAAAAAGAAAGATATGTGGGTCGAAAACAGCGCTACCTACACCTCAATTGACGGTAAAGTCCAACTAGATCTAAGGTAACAAAGCGACCAAAATTGCAACTACAGTATCGTCCGTTTCAAGAGCGTTACTTCGTTGCTTCGACTGCATTATCAATGGCACCCATTAAATCTTCTAGCTTGCTGCTTTTAGGGAACGCATCACACATAAGGTGGGCCATTGTTTGTATTGCACCGTACAAGCAGCCTAAATTCGGGCGGAACGCAATGAGACTTGAGTCTTGTCATACTTTAGAAGGGGACGACCTGAGTCGTATTTTTGTTGTTTATGAACGGTATATTACTATCATCTGTGAATCCCCACCTGAACATGTTACCCTTGCTACAGCTGACCTGAGTTCGAAGTCTATTTAAAGCCTTCCAGACCGGCCTTTGTAATGCTTGCACAGGCGGTATACTCTGCAGACGAAACGAACTAACTAAACGAATGATCGAACGAAACGAAAAATATGAAATCAATAAAAGGCGAGTATTTAAGCAAGAGCTCCTAACTATATACCTGTCCCATTCACACAAATTAAGCTTTATAATCCATGTACACGATGGTAGAATTCTGTCAACACCAATTTAAAATTAACAGCGGGTACCATTTTTGCACTAACAAATGACAAATGACAACCGTTTGTAATTTATCCTATCATGTGAGAGTGGTGGGTGGCCCATTACAATTTTAAATTAGTATAACATGATTTGTTTTCATGACAATATATAGCAAGGACTGTGCAGTTCGGTTTGTTTGTTTAGGTTATTAGGTACTAATAACATTACATCGTTGTAAACTAACATAACCGCAATTACATTGTATTTTCGACTAACACCGAAGTTCGAGCAAGGAGTATGCTGAAACCCAGCCTTGCCTAAATCTTTTGCAGATTTACGCAGTACAGTGCTGAGCTTACCCTTATAGTCAATTACTTAAATACTATTTGTAAGAGAAAAAAAAGTTATACATCAATGTCGATGCCAATATTTTTTTTGTAACTTCTGAACTAAGATTTGAAATAATCAATCATTCTTTACATCGTACCGGAGTATAAGTATAAAACTGTTACTTGAATGATTGCTATCGTCAACAATAAATTCTCATTATTGAGAGAGACCTGTTTTCGCCAACCTCCTTTATTGTTCCTTATTTAGTACACTGCACTGGTTTATTTTGAACGTGAGACCTTTTTTAAGATAAATTTATGATAATTTCAAGGTTATCTTCGGGTAGCGGGTTGATGACTTTTTTAAAGTTTTTTTTACGGTAAGGATGCCTGAACCGTCCCATGTCGTCTTCTACATAAAGAAATAAAATTGAAGTGCTTGTTTGTAATGTCAAAACAACAGCTGTTTACTAAATGCATATGAAAGTATCTACGGCAGATTTAACGAAAAAACAATTTTTAAAATATTTGTCTGTCTATTCCGGATCTCCGAAACCTATTTTGACTGATTTTCAATGGCAGATATTTGACATTATAAGGAATAACATAGGCTACTTTTATTTAAGAAAAAAAAATAATAATTAGGGTTTCGCGCAAAAAAATGTTACGGGCGGGGAACAGCTAGTCTCCCGTATGACCACCTAACTATTGTAGCAGGATTTTTAACTTTAACAAACGATAATGATTTTGAGATGATCGGAAAAATTTACAATACATGTAAATTTCACTTCTTCCATCAGTGGAATCAGTCTATCCCGTAGTCAGAGGGACTTAGGGATCAATGTTGCGCGCGTCCGTAGCTGAGAATCTGAGTCACTACACGTGTCCCCTATTGTAGTTCGTCCTCCGAGGAAGTACTGCCATCATACCTGGTAATCCACTTCCAAGCAGTTGCGCAATCGCGTTGCTGTGTTCTGGAGGAAGTGTGTGGGTGCCAGAAAAGTTGCAGCGCGTAATGACTTGGTCATCTCATACTTGGTGGAAGAGGATCTGAGTCGTATTGTTGTTGTTTATGGGCGACAGAAACAGCTTAACATCAGGTGGGCCTGATCTGATTTTTGTCTTAAATTCTATCTCGAGTTTTGATATTGGAGAGAGAAATTATATCGATAAGATAAGATTTAATATTTTAACTTACTTACTACTTATTAACTTACTTTGAAAATCATAAATACTTGTAAAAATTAAAATTCTTTATTTAAGTACTAAATAAATATTTACCTACTCATGCCCCAAAGTTCATGAAACATGAACCAGATTACAATAATTAAATAATACATTTTTGTAATCAAATCAAATCGAATCGTTTATTGCCAAAGACATAATGATACAATACAATAATGTTGTAATTGATTCCTGCGTTAGTTTAAAACTGTGTTGCAGAAAAGCAGTTATATCTTCCCCAAAGTATACATAAAATGTGTATAATAACTAGATATCTTAAAATTTAAAACTGCAAACTTTTCTACAAAAACCAATAGGTTCATATAATAAAAATGAACACCCTGACACAACAAATATCCAACAAATATTTGTCGTAAAATTTTTGTTCTGTGTGGGAATCGAAGCCGCGGCCTACAATGAAAAGGCCACTTAGCTGTGAGGCCAGTTAAAATTCCTACTTATCAGTTTTGTAATAATAACTTGTAACTTCATTAGCAATCTTAATCGTAATAAATATTTTCGAAACGGTGATACTTGGTAATCGTGTTTTACGAAATGGATGTAAAAATGTGTAAATCAAATTATTTACACATTTTTCAAAACTTAGTATAATAGTTTATAACTATTATACTAAGTTTTGAAAAAAAAAAAAACTACTAACTTTTTTGCGTGACTCCACACAAGTGTGTGCTGAAAATCAGCTGCATTGATTTGTTTACCGCACATGTTGAGCAGTGCTTGTCCACAGTCTGTACAAAGTTTTAGTAACTGTATGTTGATAAATAACTTTCTTTTGCAGTTTTTGCGCGTTAATAATTTGTCTCATAACACCCAAAACTAGTTTATTATAGAAAATAAAGAAAGTTTGTTATGCTCACATTATATAATTTTATTACTATACTTATACGTAATTCTTGTATTTATTTATTTCGCGTATCTGGGAAACAGCTCTAACGATTGGCATGAAATTTTGTGTTTAGATTGGGTTTTGGTCATATTTACCTGTATAATTGTATTTCTTGCAAAAAGGCGTCTTCATCGAAAAAAAAACTAAAAACCGATCATAGCTCAACTTTATAAAAGAAGATTAGGCAACTCGACTATGTTTTTTTGTTTGTTTATTTATAACGCGGTCTCTTAGCCAATTGCATGTAAATATGGATGCGGTCTTTTTGAAAATTGTATAGTTCAGGTATTGTAGATGAATCTCGACCCTAATATTTCGGGGTGAGAAATAAGGGGTTTTTTACCGACTATTTTGATTATGTTACCGACGGGTGTCAGCTGTTCGTGGGGAAACAATGGCACCGATGATCTCACGTGTACCGCAATAATGTAACCCACAAGTGAAACGTGGCCTTAAGAGGCTTTGTGTGTGTGTATGCATCTTCATCTCGGTTGACGGACCCGAACGGTAGGATACAAGCGCGAATCTGTGTATGTATTTGAGAAAGTTCTAGATTTTTTTTTATATAACATAAGTGACGGGACGATCTGAAGCTTCGCCGCCGCCGTTAAGCCTCCCATTATAAGCCCATTATAACAGCAATACGACTTAGGTCCTCCCCAACCGAGGTATAAGCAGACTCAAGTCACACCTCATTGGGTCCGTCACCCGAGATAAGGATGCATACTCACACTTCTACAGGAATACAGCATTGCGAGTGTACCACTGCCTGGCGGCAGAGTTCAAAGTATTTAATATGATTGAGGTGGATATTTATATTTATATTTGTTAGAATTAATAGTTAACTTCCTCCTATCTATAACCTTAACATTATGTTTGGGCTTTACTAATGGGCACTGCCGTTATAACAAAACTTAATGACTGATGCTGTTGAATAGTGACATTTTACACTAGAGTAGTATGAATGCAAAATATTATTATGCGTTAACCGACTTCAAAAAAGGAGCAGATTTCAACTCGACTGTATGTATGGTAACGGTTCATATGTTTTGTGGGTTATGCGATGATATCTCTGGCATTTGTATTGCATTTGTATTGCCTCTTTGATTGATTATTTTATTACGTAAGTAGAGTGTACTTCAAAGGGACTACCAGGATAGAAATAAAACAAGTGTATTGATATAAAATTCGAAAAAAAAAACAACCGACTGAGGGGGTACACACTACCGTTTTTTTTAAAAGAAACATCGAAATCGGTAATCAACGGACGAAGAAAAATGTCGCCGGAGAGCAAAACATACAATTTCGTTTACTTGGATGACATATTTTTTCCAGTTATTTTGATTTAACTACCAAACTACTGAACCGATTTTGATAAAAAAATCTATGGGCCCATTCGGAAATCCCCTTTCAAATAATTTTGCAAATCTGTCTATATATGACGGAGTTATGCCCGAACTTACGTAAAAAAATATAAACATCCGACTTGATAACCTCCCCCTTTTAAAAGTCGGTTAAAAGCTACTTAGAGCGAGACCTAAGCACATCCTCCCCACTTTTATTTAAATTCTATGTTTTTTACACATGGTATTTCCAAAGAGCTAATGCGATTTTCTTGACATCGACTAACATGTTTTTTCAAATTTACATTCCAATGACTAAATTATTAATAACTTAAAATAAAGATTTTAATTTATTAATAACAATATTTCTTTTACATGCACATTTAAATCTGAAGGTCGTATTTTTTTATCCAAGCCGGATTGCAGTCTTCGTTTATATTAAACATTATTAAGTGTTTCTTATAGTGCAGTATGATTACTTGTTATTTTTGTAACGCGGACGAACTTTTCTTAAAAACATTAACAAATAAGACGAAGTATTCCAAATGATTACTTAAGCATCTCTTAAGCCTCACCAATAAGCGCGTAATAGTGATATACAGACCACTGTTAATATCCTTGTAACAAGCACGGAAGATAAGAATCACAACACAACGAACCGGTAAACAAAAAGCACCAGATCGGCTTTCGTGAAGATCCACCTCAATAGAACCCTTCCCAATACCACGGGCAACTTGCTCGGCTGTTTCGAAGACCTCCCCTTCATTTCACTCCCTCGATACACAAGGGACCGACATCTCTATGCTTAAAACTGGCACAGGTTTCACTGATCCAATATCGCACTAGTGTTTATTTATTTTTTATTTGGTATCGATGTAGCTGTTATCGATTGAATGAGCTCGCGCCAATGCGTTCGACCGACTGGCCGATCTCTGCAGTGTCGAGCCGCGAGCGCCCGCCCGCCAACTCTTGCGCAAGGCCACTGGGACACCTGCTTCCAGAGCACACCTCGATCGAGAAAGTAAATTATTTATACTTTATCGATATTTGCAATTACTTTTTTCAATATTTTTATGAACACGTTTGTCTAATTGTGTTGTAACAGCTAATCGGGTTACATCTAATCAAACAATTTTCTTTTGTTTTGTACAATAATTATAAGGTATTGTTAGGTAAGGTTAGGTTAGGTTAGTTTATCGGTTACTATCGAATCGAAACTTTATTTTATTTATTTTTCTTTACCCAAACTAGGTTAGAATTATTTGCAGTTGTTATCGGGAAACACCATTAAAACATATACGGTCAAAACTAATAAAAATTTCGATTTCCGTCATATGCAATGCCTTAGTCGGCTCCGTCGACGACGATGAAGGTCACTGACAAACCAATTCAACGACGATTTTATTACGTGAGGGTTCACCTATTGAGCAGTGGAGTGAAGAATCGAGAAGGTCAATCTCATGTTGAATTGTCCACGCTATGCAACTACAGTTATTCATTCTGTGCATGAATAAACGTAAGCGTTACCAGAACCAGACCAGAATATGTTTACTACAAGCGGCAGTTTATTAATGAGTTTTACTAATACATGTAAAGGAATAGAACAAAGCAAATAAAAATTTCAGAACGAACACATTTGCATTCAATAACCTGTATTGAATACACAAGTTGTAAAATGACCCGAGGTCGTCGTGCCTGGTGACCGACGTTGGTCTCTGTTAATTCGCAACTTATATTCCTCATACAATAGATAACGAAATGGCCACGGACAGGACACATCAGTATGCGAGGTGCGACCAACGGAGTCTATAAACAGACCATATACATGCCAATGCATAGATTACCTTTGTTCTATCACTGGATACAGTTCAGGTTCATCACATTACCTATGAGGTATCAAAGTCCTCTGTGATTTTTATATGAATCATTCAGTCTACAACTTTCAAGTTTCTGGCGTATCGAGATGTGACCGGTTCATGTAAAATACAACCAAAATGTGCTTCAAAGTGTGGTATACCCGTCGACGAAGGCTATCTGATGAACAAAATTTTGGAACTGATATTTTATTATGTTATAGTTTGAAATTTGTTATTATAATAATGTAACAACTGGTTGATTCGATAAATAAAATTATAAATGAGTCGACTCCATTTCGACGAAATAAAATACCGTTTCAGAATTCATATAGAGGTCTGCTCCGCTTTTACTCAAGATGGCAAGAGTAAGAGCCAATTAACATTTGGTTTATTGACATGCAACAACCGGATATGATTTCATCGTATTCGTGATTTCATTTCTGCCTTCTTATTATAGTGTACTTCATACATATGAATTATGAGAGGGAAAATCAGGTCGCTTTATATCCCGTGGAGATATTTTCCGCAGTGTCAAAATAAGGAAGATAAAATAACTGATGTATATATATTTAAATGTTTTATTGCAGGCGTATAAATTAATAGTTTTATTTTAAGGTACTATATTTTTATTGTAGGTGCGTAAGTAGTATATTTTTGACCTTGACCTTAGTTTTTAACTACTTAGTATTCAAATGATTTGACCAAATGTTGTCAGTTTTAAAAACGGTTCAGATGTTTTGATGATTTTAGTGGTAGTGGTAGATTCCAGGCGTCGTAGTTGGGTATTATGGTTTTTGGAATTTGACAACTTCGGCGAGCCTCCGAATTTTGACAGCGTCAGAGAAATAATGGTGTCAGGTTCGATTCCAATAATCTATATCTATACAAATAAATATAATTGAAGTGTCTGCTTGTAATGTCGAAAAATAGCTTTTCTAAAATAAATTTGAAAGTTATACAGAACATATAACAAAAAAAAAAACAATTTTTAGTATTTTTGTCTGTCTATCTGTCTGGTTCCGGCTAATCTCCGAAACGTCTGGACCGATTTTGACAGAGCTTTCACTGGCAAATAGCTGACGTTAAACTTTGACACTTTTATTTTGTAAGCAGAATTAAGGATTCGCACAAAAAAAAATCGCCAAGTCGTGAGAAACTGCTAGTGTGACATTATTTTACTTCAGGGTTTATATCCTTGACAATTATAAAGGCAAAGTACCTTAAAATAAGTCAGATCGAGTGAAGTTTCATTGAAAAGATTGATTGAATGCAAATTCGGCTTGGGTACGTTTTAATTCGCCTGCGCTGCGTATATTCCAAATATACTCTGTGGAAATGACGATGAAGTCACTATTGCCACATTTTTTTATATAAACAATACGTTGTTGACTGCAAACTGCCTTGACTTGACAACTTTACCCGCTCACTGAGTTCGGGTACAGTTTGGGTATCTATAGATAGTACATGCGTGCGAAGTTGCGGGTAGTTAGCGAATTAAGAAATATTGTTCCGGGTCTAGGAGATTTTATATCAACGATAAAATCTCCTGGTTGATTGTAAGCATTGTCATGGCTGCCACAAAGCAATATTTTAATATAGTATTGTAGTACAATAGTTTATTATAGTTGTATTTATTATGGCTGTAGTATTTTACTATATTTTTCTATAACTACGTGTGAAGTCGTGAAAGATTGTGGAATCAGTAAAATTATGCTAATAGCTTCAAAAGTTATTTGTATAATGTGACCACAGAAAGCTGGGGAAGCTAGTTTCAATGATCTTGTGAAAGGCTGGGGCTTGTGAGGCAACTAACGTCTTAATGGATTCCGCGAACATTCTATATTAATTGTACCATTGCGCTAATATATTTATTTCGACAAATTTAGTAATTATACCTATCATATTAGGTCACGGGCGTCTGTGCGGCGTGGTAACTCAACCAGACCAGACAAAAATTCTGAGTTTCGACTTGAACAACACCTCAGTTACTTCTGGCCGTCAACAATAGCATTTACTTGAAAATAATCTTTTCCAAAAAAAGTATTCCTCAAATGATTGATGTAGCGTGCCAAAATGCTATAGACAAAAAATCACGTGTATGTAAATACCATTCTGACTTTGTCTTCCCCGTTTCCCTTTGAAATTATCAACAACATTAATTGCGGCTGAACTAAAAACATTTATTACCAGACGTTCAAAATCTACAATATTTTCATTTGTGTAAAAAAATCTCTAAAAATCGAATCCCGGCATTTTTCCTCTGCATGATGATGTACGAGAATATTACAAAACAGAGCCAAGATTGGAAAAATAATCTATCAAGGAAAGTTTCTTTTTTTGTGATTTCTTTTTACCACAATCATATCAGGCCAATTTGCACACAAAAAAAAAATTAATACACCTTATTTCAATGTCAACGTTAAAAATCTTAATTCCATTGAACTATTAAGATAACCCTAACGCAGACAAAACTCGCGAACGTACATTAACTCGGACATAGGCAGAATCTGTGTGGCATAAATCACGCAAAAGGCCAAAAATAAGAAGAATAAGAATAATAAATAATAAACGTTTACACACTCATACCTCTGCACTAGGATTCCCTGTGTCGCAGATGGCATGGACAAACACAGAAACACAAGACAAACACCCAAGACCCGACAACAAACTTCATGCTCACCACACAAAGTGTGCCCCGGTTTGGAATCGAACCCGGGACCCCTCGCTTCGAAGGCAGGGCTACTACCAACTAAGCCACGGAGCCGTCATAAGAATTATTATTAAGAAAAAAATTGCTTGTCATGCCATGCTTTTTATAGATAAGTTTGGCGATTGACTAATTCTTAGATTTCTGGTTTTAATAAGTAGCCTCTCAAATTTATTTATTGACATTATTAAACCTAGTAAGTTCCGTGACTATAAAAGATCTTGTGAGAAGGAAAGTCGTTTACATTAACTTGATGTTTCACGGAATCCTTCAAAACCGGGTCCGACTAAAAAACAATCCATTATTTCGAAATGCATAAGAGATGCGTTGCGAACAAAGAAAGTGGATTCGGTATAAATCACTTTCATAACGCATAGTTTCGTGAACAATCAGAAAACGCTTACACAATCTGTGCGTACGATTTTGAACTTAAACTGTGAAGGAATAAGCATAAGTTTGTCATATTCAAATTATTGCACGTAACAGGCGTTGGGTTATCGGAAATCGGAATTAGCTTCCATGTTGTTGAGGTGAAGGTTGGTAAATGATTTGAACCGTGAGTATTATAGTAAACGAGACGCCAACTTTCATTTCGAAGGTGTTTGGTTCAAATTTAGAAGAGAACTTATGAGAGTTTTGCTTGAAATAAATATGTGTGCAACCAAAACATTTTAAAAACCGTCTCAGATTATTGTGAGGGAACATACAACTCTAGATAAAGTTTGTTCAGAGAATAATCCCTGAAAAAGCTGGGCCATTTCACCAAAAATTCAAAGACCAATCCAGGTTAGTCCGCCGTGGTAGATCATTTACTCTTGTCGAAAGTGGATCGGCATCCCTGCAGTTGGAGCATAGGAAGGTGACACGGTTTGGCACCATTTTGTACAAACTCGAAAAACAAGGAATTACACCTTGTTTTTTTTTTATTTGACTAATCTTACGAGGAAGAATATAATATCAGTGCAAATAATATGGTTGCGACCTCCTCGACATTTTCCTTGGTAAATATAAATAATTGTTACCTGCTCTTGCTATAGTTTGCGTGAAAGCAAGGTGGCATTCAAGTTTCCGTTTTCTGAAGCGTAGATAAGTAATTAGCGTAACCGCTGCATAATTAAGTGCATTTCCAATTATGAAATGTATGTAGAATTTTAAACCATTAGGCAAGATTTAAGTTTAATGAACTCTGCCGAGGTGTTCCGAGATAATGTTTTAGCCCATTTGGTACATTGATTGAACTTTAACGATATACCTAACAATATCTATTATATTGTAATTAAGTGTAATCTATTATTATTATCAAGCGGTCAGGCAATTTCATGCCCGAGGTATGAATACGAATTAATAAGAATACACGATTTTGGTTACATATAACTACTCTATATGTTTTTATTTTATTTTATTAATTCAGGGGTAACAAACAACTAAAATATAAAACATCGACAACAGAAATTAATTTTGTATGATTCTTAATATCGTAGACCTCAACATTATCCGTATTTTAAATACTGTACCTAGGCGAACGAGCTTTGCTCGGTTTTTTATTGCAAAATCATGTTCTATCTGAAATTGATGACATGGCGCTGTATTAAATTTTTAGCATCGTTTATTATAAAAACGTTTTTTTTTTGAGCAATATTCGTTTTTATAAGAACTACAATAAAAATAAAAATAATTATACATTCAAGTTTCCGTAAACTTAAACACCAAAACCCTATCTATAAATACTAAATTCTATCCAAATCGTTTTCTGATACGGTTCTGAGGTTTTCTGAGAGATTCTGATTTCAGGCTGAAAATGAGAATAATGGTAGAAACTGCGTTTCACTAAATTACCTTCACTGCAGTTAACTCTATTCCGTGGTCACTGCAGGGATAGGACTACTCTAGGCAATCGGGATTGTTAGATGAAAAATTTTGAAGGACTTTCCAGTTTTTGGTTCTAAGCCGGCTTTCTCACGATTTTATGATTCACCGTTTTCGAAACGTATTGTTGCGCACATAGGTTAAAGTCAAAATCTCATTGCTGCAAGTTTCGAAGCAGCTCCTTTAGGCTGAGAGTCCGCGGTAATGCCTTGACTTTTGTGGGAGAGCAGGACGTTTGAATAAGATAAGGTCGGTGCGGTAAATGGTTGGCCGGTTGGCTTACTCATAGGAAATAATGTTTTGGTGCAGTGAATGAAGTGTGTGTATCCATTGGCAATATAAAAATTGGAAGAATCCAAGACAATTGCAACACAGTCGCATCCACTAAAAGTACTGTTGTGTGGATTACATTGGTATTAACTTTTTTTACACATTCCAAACTTGCTTTTGTTGTCTTAACCGGTTATAAAATATCACAATGTGATTTTGCAATAACATTTCTTACTCACTGATTATCATTATAATATACATCCTCGCATCCTCGCTCCTCCACATGCATGAATAGGCCAGTGTTACGAAGTTCTTGAAGTTTATACGTCTAATGCGCACTAAGCGTCTTGTCTCCATTTTTATCAAGCGAGCAGCTAGAGCATATCATTTGGTCTCTGACAAGTCAAGGAGTCTTTAATAGAAAACTGAAATGGTTACTCATACTTGTAAGAAAGCGTACGACGACCTTCAGGTGAAGTTGCGGTCAACCGTTAGTCTACCGTCAAGGGGGGGCGTCGGGGAAGAGTGGTTCAGGGATTCTAGCTCCCCCCCAAACTTAATCAACCCATCGTTTTTACTAAATGTTTAAATGTAAACTGGAAATGCCATTCAAGTCCCCCGTGAGACGTCTCCGTGGCTTTTTGTAGTAGTTCTGATTTCAAAGCGAGGGGTCCCGGGTTCGATCCCCGGCCGGGGCATACTTTGTGCGGTGAGCATAAAGATTGCTCTCGGGTTTGTCTTGTGTTTCTGCGTTTGTGATCCTAATGCAGAGGCATGAGTGTGTTAACGTTGTTGTTATGTACATTTTTGACTACGGCCCTGGCCATTGAAAATATGGCATGCTTTGTAACTTTGAACTTCCTTTCCTTTATTAATTTCCTTATTCGTCTGATCTGAACATAAATGAATAACACAAAACATGATGTGCTGACTACAGGATGCATTAAAGAGACTTCGTGCGACCTTTACCTCCCATTCGGTTCCTCGAACCAATGTGCCAAGGTTATCGATACTTGAACCGTCCAAACTTATCTATTGTACAATATATGAGAACATTAATCAAACTGTTTGCCTTTCTCTCATGTGTCACACTTGTACACGTTGTGCCATGTTTATACGAGCTTAGTACTTGTGGCTTAGTAACTAGCTCAGTGAGTTTCACTAAAATATTAAACACTCCGTCAGAATGGTCATACGCAAGGACTTACTGTTGGAACTTTAGTGAAGTTTACTAACTCTTGTATACTATGTAATTATCATAAGAGAAAGGACTGCGGACATTGACGGCCTAGCTGTATTTTTTAAGGCTAAAATACTTAACACCATTGTTCAAGAACACACGACACATTGCCGTGTCTTTGTCGCAAACCTCCAGCATCTCATAATTACATTATTGTATTTTATTGTGAAGTGCACTTTTGTGTTTGATACAATACAATTACACTTTCTTGTACACAAAAAGAAATAAATGTACAAGGAATCTTAAATTACATTGTACAATGGGCGGCCTTATTGCATACATGCGATCTCTTCCAGGCAACTTTTCGATGGAGAGGAATGTGTGTGGTATTTTAGGCAAATTGTCTTATGGGATCTGTATTTTTATATATGTGTTACTGCATGAAATAAATAAATTTGATTGAAAATTATCAAATAGGGGTCACATCTTGTTCATCTGAATGTTACAGTTATCATTTAACCCTCTGATTTTTAGGAAATACATAACCTCTAACCGCTTTATTATTGTAAAGAACTTTTATCCAGATTATTCTGGGATGACATCCACTTGAGTACCTACCGTATTTTGAGCCACGCGTCTAGCCTAGCCTCTAACATTCCCAGTATGTCGCAAAGAATCTTAGATCTGAGATGAAACTAAACATGTCGCGCTTTAACTGAAGTCATATAAAGGAATAAAGTACAACTATACATATATTTGATTTTATAACTGCGATGTTGAAAATCTGAAATGTCAAATCTAATTATTGATTTTATTATTTAAATATCTAAATGTTAACTGAAAATGAATAATAAATATAAATTTAATGTACTACGTAATCATAATTCTAATAAACTGAATCTAGTGCATAAAAATTAAGTGGTATGGAGAATCATAGCAATATTATAAATTCGAAAGTTTGTTTGTATGTTTGTTGCTCCTTCACTCCTGAACGGCTGAACGGATTTTGATGAAATTTGTTATGAGCGTAGCTCATACCCTGAATTAACACATAGTCTATTTTTTGTTCCGAAAATACTAAGTAATTTTAAGTGACTTGCAAACAAACACAACATCTGACAGTATTTTCCTAATTAAGTATTCCCGTAGGATGGCCAACAGCAGTTATCACCGGGCGCAGCTAGTAATAGTAGCAGTAAAACTTATGCCAAGTTCGTCCAGAGAGGTACTGCCACCACACCTGGAATCTGCCGCGAAAATTTATGTCACAAACATAAATGTTTGTTCTGTGTCTGAGTAGTAGATAGAAAGATAACTCTTTATTGTTAACACCTTACATAAAAACACTGTGAAAATAAATAAAAATTACGCGGTGGCACAATGGGCGGTCTTATCGGTAAAAGCGATCTATTGCAGGTACAAGCTAAGCTTTGAGGCTAGATGGCGCTATGTGAAATTAATGTCCGTGAATATTTTTATTGTGTTGTCCATACAGTTCTTTTGTTAAATTGCCTTCAGTATTTGTCCTTAGGTCAGTAGTTGTCTGTTGATGCTGTATAATACGCCACTAATTGCTCAGTTTCGTAAGCTATTGTTATTTTATAGCTTAGTTAGTACAATATAGTCATCAAATTGAGGGTCACCGAGATCACTCGCCTAAGTTTTTCGCATGCCCATTTATTTTTCCAATACTCTGTTACAGAGAGGCAGAGATGAAATTAAAAAATACAAATGTATAATAGTTCTTTTATTTAGTTCATATTCCATGTTCATGTTCTCGATATATTCTCGATATTCATATCTCGATATAGTTGACAGAAAGAACAAGATGAGCGACCTCAAAAGAATTCGTTCGTGACTATAAGAACAAATACTAGTGTTTCCTGGTTGTTCTATAAAAAAAGACTTTATAGTTTATGCTACATTGCAGTGTCGTTAACTTTGACGCTTATACATGCCTGGCATATAAATGGCGTATTTAATCATCGGGTTATGACAAGAAAAATGTGTTCTCTACTTTTAGCATATTTTCATATCCTGAGCCTATAATCCGAATTTGTCCCATGTATTCGAATTTAGGGTTCTTAGAAGTGTAGGTTTCCCAATTATGTTTTTATTCATTGTTTTGAGAATTTATTGTGCTAATTATTTTTTTCAAGCGAATACTTTTTGGATTGTGCCTATATTAATCCAAAATTAAACTCTGGATTTCGCCAGTTACTTCTTAACTGCCACGCTCTAAAACATGACCTTTTAGATTTATGTATACCGACGAGATGCTGCGATTCATATCTTTTTGTCAGATCTTATTTTCTTTTTAGTACTGACTGGTTTGCTGGTTTGAGTATGTCACTTGATGTAAAACTACTTTGTAGCCGGCGGTGGCACCAAACTACAATAACTGTCTCTGTAGTAAGGATGTCAGAACACACTGTTTCCACCCGACTTCCAGTAGGGCAAATCGGCGACTCGTTAACTACGTCATAAGATTCGTTTCGGCAGCCTCGCCCAGATGCTATGGTTTATCCATGATGTTCTCCTTCATCGGAAGTCAAGTATATTGTAGGAGTCATACCCACCACAGTATTTAAAAGTAACTACTAACAAACAGAACTATTTTTCAAAATTATTTTTTTCTTGTGTTTCAGATCCATGTCTTTACATACTGCGATTCGCGTCACAACTCCAATTCGAGGAGAAGCAGCACGAAGTCAGCATGACTGCCTTGCGGCTGGTGCAGAGGATGAAAAGGGACTCTATACACTCGGGCCGGAGACCTTCGGGGATATGTGGAGCTGGTGAGTTGCCACAATATAAGCCACGGCCTCTCAAACGCCGCACAAACTCGACATCATAACTCCTATTCGAAGGCAAGCAGCGTAAAATCAGCATGACTACCTTTCGGCTGGTGCAGTGAATGTAAAGAGACTATATAATTACACTTGGGTAAGGGGACCTTCGGGATATATGAAGCTAGTGAGTTGCCGCGGTATAAGATTCAGCTAAGCAAATTTGATTCGCGTCCCAACTCCAGTTCGAGGAGGAGAAAGAGTATGAAGTCAGCATGACTTCGCTTCGGTTGGTGCAGAGGATGAATCGGGACTATAGTTTATACACTCTTCGGGGATATACTAGCTAGTGAATGGCCATAGGTTCAGCTTTGATAGGTTATTGCTTATCATTATGCTGATGATAAGATCTTGGACACACAACGCGACTTCTTGTTTTTTTTTTTACTGATTGTAGCGAGATACATACAGCCGCATAGTGTTATTACAGGTGAGTACGTATCTTCTGAACCTGATACCAATTGTAGATAATAATAGCTAAGTAAAGTGACCTCTAATAAACCAGATATTTGTAATCAAAAACTAATGCAGCTAACTTTTAGTTCTAACTAAAACGACCTCAAACACTGCACTCTTTCACATATTTCATATGCGAAATCTATAAATATAACACGCTCAGGCTTTTTGCAAATTCACAATATTTATCTTCACCGTTAGAGCCACAGCCAAGATTTGCGTAACATCTCAGCTGCGATCACGACTCGTATTTGACACACCTACATGGCCACTTAAATAATTCTCATCCTGACCTTGGTTTCAAAGGTCAATTTAATTGAATGTCTCTTGTGCACGATGCATGCAACTTGCGCAAACCTGTGGATATGAACGATTAATAATGGATCAGGTTTGAATGGCGGTGATATGAATTCGCTTAACTTGTTTTGGACGTTTCGTTGCGGCTGCATTTCGGACGGGTGACGGACGGGGACGGGTGGTATAATTCGATGTCACTCGTTTTTCCCATAACAAAGCGACGTTAGTGGAGAATACCGATTATTAGGCTTATGCCCGTTCAGTCACTCAATATTAAATATTAGTAAGATTAAAATTGGATTATGGCTTCTAAATCTTACTTATAATGAAACTGAATCTCTGTTGACAAATATTGGTTAACTTTAAAACATACTTCCCTATTCCCTATTATCACACAAAGACTCTCTTCGTATTCATCTGGCACCCAGACTCTTAAGAGACTGGAGATATCCGATGAGTCTTTTCCTCACTTAATTTAACACACATCTACTCAATAACACTTTCACATAAACACAACACACTCCTTATATACACTGCACCTTTAATCGTCTCAGTCTACCTCATTAGCTTAACTGTTTTAATTTATGTATCTTTTCATTTATTTTTGTTAAGTTTTAGTTTAGTTACTTTACTCTGGAGCACTGTTAATATATGTTTTGGAGGCGGGCGCTGACTTTGCTGCGCAGTTTTTATAACTTCAGCAATGTCATCGTTTTAAGCTGTACCATGTTAACCTGTTTTTGTTCCAATAAATATTATTATTAAATATTAAATATGAATAAATAAACACTGACACATACATATACGCCTAATCTAGACCACCCAGAGGCTCTGGTGTTATCTATATGAATAAATAAGATTTAAGTGTTTGAACAGTCAAAATAATAGCTTTATACTAAAAATGCATTTGTAAGTAAATGCGGTTTTTTTTTATTTTACTGTCTCATCTTTCCGTCGGTCTGTTTGTACCGGCTAGTCTCCGAAACGGCTTTTTGATTTTAACGAGACTTTCACTGGCACACAGGTAGTTTTATTTTAGAAAAAGAATTTTCCGCACTAAATCGCTCCACAATTGGCGTAGAAATCGCTTAACAAAATACAACTGGATTGAACAATTATAAATTTCATGATTTTGGTACTTAAATTTACTTTGGTTAGTGAGTAAGTATTGCGAATTTATATAATTGATACCTATAAATTGTGACTTGTGTAATAAATATCAATCAAAAGCAGTAAAATTCAAATAAGACCAAAAAACACATCTTAGCACATTAAAACCTAAATGTATCTATTTGAAGAATTATATTTTTTTTTTCTAAATTAATTATGGCAGCGTCAACAAAAAAAATGATTTGAATGTTATCACATTTCAGCCCTTCTCATTGCCGGTAGACTGCACGATTTCAACCGAACGCCGGCAGATGTCGTGCGAATAGTGAAGGTCCACGAGTCTACCCTTCGGAAACGTCTCCTTGAGTTCGGGGACACGCCGTCCAGTGCGTTGACTTTGGACGAGTTCATGACCGTTGATTTGGAGGAGGAGCAGGACCCGCCTGCGTTCAGAGCGGCCAGAAAACGAGACAAGGACCGACTGCAAAAGGTAAGCAATACGTCATTTTTCTTAGTGGCAACTGGCAGTTCAGTCTTCTAGCGTTCGGAGGCACTACATCCAATGCGCTGAAGAAAAGTTCATGCTACTTGATTATTTACTTGATTAATAGAAGTATAGGACCCGCCTGCGTTCAACACGGCTAGGAAACGTGACAAAGGTCGATTGCAAAAGGTAAGCAATAACACTGGGCGTCTGTACCACTAGGCCACCACGAAATCTTCGAATCAACGGCCGAAAAAGTTTAATCTGCTTATTAAGAAAACTCATATTTAAAAAGTATTAGTTTTTTTAATTAATTAATTTAGGACGTGCATTCAATATATGGAATAGAATTTTATAGTATATTATATTGTAGTAAGTATATTTTTATACTATAATATAATCTGTAGTCTACTAAAAACTCGCAGATATTATGTATTTAGGTTATATTCAATGTAAACCGGATGACATTATATTGATATATAAACTTGATTAGAAAGATATTTAGATTACCAATTTTCCATTGCCACCTACCTAAAGACTCAAAGCTCGAACTTAGCGTTAGTAAGATGTCGGGTCGGCTATAATCGACGACAAGCCACGTCGGAGGCTTGAAAATCCGACACCAGAGTAGGCCACTTACTCTCACGAAAAGAGCTAAGATATCTGCCAAAATGACTCATCTAAAAGAAGTCTCAGTAAATGGTTAAGCTTCGTTTGGGTGCATGATTAAATTATGAATACTACAAAATAACATAGGTTTAATTACCTCCCTATTTAAACATGCAGGTTAAATAAGGCCCAACTGATTAAATAAAGCCATTCATAATATTCATAAAGCCAAACAATTTGATATATTCAAGGTTGCTTTCTTGATGTACGTAGAATATTTTGTAAAGGAATAATTTAAGTGACTGTGAAACAAAACCGCTTCGTCCGAAACCTTCGTCGATCAATATAAAAAAAATCAATTGTCGAATGTAAGCGCATCACTTCAACTATTTGGCCATTTTTTTTTTATATTTGTTTTTGTCAAGACAAGGCATGTAAAAGAATATTTTTTTCGGAAATTTACGTGATAAGTTGATATTGGGAAAATTGAAACGAATCATCGGACAACCGATTTCCAAATTCTGTCTGGTCAGTTACTTATGATTAAACACCACTCAAAGGTTATTTCGTTTAATCACTAATTATATTCTTTGACACAATTATTATTTCTTTGATAAAATACCAATTGTAACATCATCTAATGTTCTGCAGACGCACGCCTCTGTAAGGTTGGCTAAAGCAGGCGGGACTCATTAATTTTCTTTCGGTTTATAATTTGCAAATGGATGCCGCCTGCTACCGTAATTAATGCGGGTATCTAACTGTTAAACCGAAGTAGAGTTTACTTTATTTTTATTTTATTTTAATTATGTTTTGTATTCTCAATCTTGTTTTGGTCATTTTGATGTGTTACTTATAAGTTGACTTTCTTGCAGTCGGATTTTTTTGATTTATTTATTTATTTTCGTATTGTTATTTTCGTAGGTATCGGAATACCTACGTTAAGAGAGTTTAAAATGTAAAAAAAAATACCAGTCATGTTTTCGTGATATTACAAATTCAGATGAAGCTATCAAAAACAAAATATTTATTAGTTGAAAATATTTTACCACTCACGAACACTGGAGTGGAGGAGCCTTGGTTAATTTTTTGTGTGCTTCTGTTATGATGCCGCAATTTTGTCTTTTGTTTACGTAGTAACATCATTGTGGGCACGTACATCTTTAAATCCAAAGGTCACCGGTTCAAACCCAAAAAATTCACCAGCGTATTTAATTTGAAAAACATATACCTACAGGTTCCAAAACATTGTGAAGAACACACACTAAGATGGGGTTAATGCGTTGCCTTTGCTAATTAATAACCTTTTTGGGGTTCCAATTGCGCTCACTTAATAAATGTACACACTTACAATGCAATCGATCTTTTTTATTACGGTCGTGACGTAATACTATAACCAAGGAGGATACAACATCTACCAGTTGTTTTCGGTCTCACTGATAGAGAACTGTGATCTCGGAGCAATGTTTTATTTAATTATGTAATCAAACCCGTTTATAAAACACACATCATTGTTCAGACATTATGTTTCCGTCGTCTTTGAAAGTAATCATGCAAAAATAGATTGAATATTATTAGCCTGATTAGAATTTATATATTTTATTTTATTTTACGGTTACTTTTTATGATATGATATCTACATAGTTTAGACATTGTTTATGCTAGTCTGGTTTTTTATGTGTTAAAGTGATTGGACGAGCAGACGGTCCACCTGATGTTTTGTTGTTTTCACCGCCCATAAACAACATAAATACGAATCAAGTCTTGCCTTACTAAAGAAGGCACAAGGCGCATCGCATTGCGCCCTTTACTTTCAGCCAAGGATGCTACGCATAATTTTTTTTAACGAATGTGACGTGACGTTTTGAAGACCCACCTGATGGTAAGTGGTTACCTCGGCCTTATAACAATAGCCATACGACTTGGGTCCTCCCCGACCGAGTATCAGAAGACCCACATCGCACCCTGTTGCGCTCGTCACCCGAGACGGGTATGGTTACGTATCATGCGCCTGTAATTTCACCGGTATCCACACCCTTCTACTGGACCGCAGCAAAGCGAGTGCACCACTGCTTGGCGGCGGGTTTCCAGGTGTGGTGGCAGTACTTCTGCATGCATTGGATGCATTGGCACAAGTTCAACTGCTACTTTGGGATGCTTTTGCTGCTTAGGTGATTTTGTTTATTTAGCATAATTTCTTGATTTTTACATGATGGTCATTAAAATGAAAGACCTCGATAAAAATTTATTTATTAAAAAAGTTTGTCTAACACAGAAAGTAAGAAGCCGGATAGTCGGCGCTTGTTGCCGAATAGTCGTCAACTACGAAAATGACCGAATATTCGGCTTTACCGACTAATCGGAACATCTCTAATAATCAAATAAAAACATTTCAGTTAATGGAAGAGGAGGATGGCGAGAAAGAGCTAACGGAACTACAGAGGGAGATAGAAATGCAGATAGAAAAAGATTGCAAGCGACGAATACCGGGACCAAGGTCCACGCCTAGTACTCCGATACACACATCAGGTAATATAGATCCCACTCAAGGGCGGCCTTAGATCCCACTTAATGGCTATCAGCTAGATTGTATATGGAGTCATCATTGGGACACATCGGTTGGATGGTTTCAAAGTCTCTAACGGACATAGGTAGAAACAATTAATGCAAGGGCGGTCTTAGGTATGGCGAGGCTCCGGGCGATAGATCTTTGGGAGGCACTTGGCGTATGAGGAATTTAGGTGAGTTGGAAGTGTACAGGGCTCCTGGTAATCAGTCAGCATCCTCCTAAAGACAGCTGCAGTACATCGAAACAAAAAACGGGTTGTTCTGCGAGGGTGCGAGGCCCTACAAAAGCGAGGCCCCGGGCGGTTGCCCTGTTTGCCACCCGCTAAGGCCGCCACAGTCTCACTGATATTATAAAGGTGAAAGTTTGTATGTATGTGTGTCTGAGTTTTTGTGTGTTTGTTACTACTTTACGCTCAAACGGCTCAACGGATTTGGATGAATTTTTTACCAGGATAGCTTATATCCTGAATTAACACAGACTACTTGGAACCTGGAAAACCAACACCGCGGGGCGCAGCTAGTATTCAATAGTTTATTATACTCCACAACTAGCGACCCGCCCCAGCTTCACACGGGCTTTTTTCTACTATAATATGCATATATAAACCTTTCTCTTGAATCACTATATATTGCTGAAAACTGCATTAAAATACGTTGCGTAGTTTAAAAGATCTAAGCGTACAAACTTGTTTTATACTATCTAAGAATGCAAAAAACAAGTAGCTATTAAAATATAATAGGTACAGATCATTATGGACCCTGTTTGGCACGATAACAATAAATAATGAATGAGAGAAGAAGAGGATATTATTACAAATATATACAGGTTTTAATTTATCGAATTAGGTAAACAGTAATTGAATTAATAGAATAAATTGAAAAGGTAAAGAATAAAAATGTTTGTCATTATAGTTTAAAATTACGTCAATATGACAACAGACAAATTGGGTGATTGTATAAATAGGATTTCGAAATCCTCAAAGTGCTTAATATCCAGTACCCAAGTACAATAATTATATAAAATTATGTAAAATGTTCGCCCGGAGAAACACTGCCTCCATACCTGGTAATCTGCCGCTAAGCATTGGTGCACTCGCATTGCTGTGTGTATGGAAGGGTGTGGGTGCCGGTCAAATCACTTGCACATGAGACATAACATCCCCGTCTCGGGTGACGGGCGCAACGGTGCAACTTGGGTCTTCTCATACTTCGGTCAGCGAGGACCTAAGTCTTTATTTTATTTTATTTTATTAATAGGACACCCAACACTGGATTACACTGAACATTCAAATATTTGTTTAAGTTGTTTATAGACTTAGTGTACCCGTAATAATAGGGTACCACAGCTTGCGCAATAACGACAACTTATTTATTATGTCTTGCAGTTGTTATGGGCGGAGGTAACCACTTCACATCAGGTGGGCCTTCAGCTCGTGCCGTCACTTTAATTAAATAAATATAAAATTAATGTAGCCAATGTAAACTTGTGAATACCAACAGCATCAATTATTTATATAAATGTTAATCTAAAAATTTGTGATTAGTTTTTTTTTTATATATTTTAAATTACTGCTTCTCTGTTTTGAAAGGCCACACGTATGTTAAGAATAATTTGTATGTTGACTAAAATTATACTTGGCCAAGTGTAGATTAAGGATCCTACGGTTTATTAACAACGATTATGAGTATGTTGATATATTTTTTACACACACGTACCTCTGCACTAGGATTCCCTGTCGCAGATGGCATGGACAAACGCAGAAACACAAGGCAAACACCCAAGACCCGAGAACCAATTTCATGCTCACCACACACCCCTCGCTTCGAAGCCAGGCCTATACCAACTAAGCCACGGAGCCAACCAAATATATATATATATTTATGTGATTGAGTAACGGACCGAGCTGAGGGCCCACCTGATTACCATCAGGTAATCAGGTGGGCCCTCAGCTCGGTCCGGCCCTGATGACCAGTGGCGGCCCTAGGGGGTGGCAAGCAGGGCAACCGCCCGGGGCCTCGCACCCTCGCAGAATAACCCGTTTTTTGTTTTGATGTACTGTAGCTGTCTTTAAGAGGATGCTGACTGATTACCGGTAGCCCTGTACACTTCCAACTCACCTAAATTCCTCATACACCAAGTGCCTCACAAAGATCTATCGCCCGGAGCCTCGCAATATCTAAGGCCGCCCTTGGTGGTGACCCTCGCCCATGACAACTGCAAGACATATAATAATAATAAGTTGTATTAATTTATTTTGTAAATTTACCTATATTACAGACGATGCAGACGATCCGGACTCAGAGGAGGTACAAGCCACGATCTTCGTGGAGGAAGACACGATGAAGATAATTGGCCAGTTAGAGGAGTGTGCTGGCATGAAGAAGGAACAGCTCAAGTTCGAAAAGGGACTTGGTATGGCGCTGGTAGATAGATAGTAGCAGAACTTGTGCCAAGATCGTCCGGAGAGGTACTGCCACCACACCTGGAATCTGCCGCCAAGCGGTAGTGCTCGCATTATTGTGTTCCGGTGGAAGGGTGTGGGTGCAATTGAAATCACATGCACATGATACGTATCATCCTCGTCTCGGGCGATGGGCGCAGCAGGATGAATGCGATTCAGTGTATGATCCAAATCTCATACTGAGTCGCATTACTGTTGTCATGGGCGGGGGTCGCCACTTACCACCAGGTGGGCCCTCAGCTCGTTCCGTCACTTCAAAAAAAGATAACACATTATTGCTCACATAAGAGCGTGGTGAGCATAGTCGCCGACTTTCAATCTGAAGGTCGCTGGTTCAAACCCACAAGTGCACCAATGAGTTTTGTTCACTTTGTAAAATTTATGTGCGCAATACCACGTTCTCGAAACGAAACGAAAACATTGTGAGGAAACCGGCATGTCTTAGAACCATATATTCGAAGACATGATTTGCTGTCTCCGTCTATAACCGACCATTGTGACTCGAATGCATCCATATCATCATTCCAGTTTTTCTGGATCTACCGCGGGTCGCTTACAATTTTCCTTATAAGCTCGTTTCTAAGTCTTTTAATTGTTCTAGGTCCAGATTTAGCCGTGATAGGCCTCGGCCCAAAAGACCAGGAGAGGTTCGACGAGAAAAGTGACAAATTCGTCAAGCCCGAGTCCAAACCTTCGTTCGCTAAGGACATACATAACGCTGAAGATTTGGTGTTGGGAGAAAAGGACGAGGAATATGTCGACTCGTTCATTATGACTGAGGAGGAAACGAGACAGAAAACTTTGCTTTGGAATAAAATAAATGCTGGATATTTGAGGCAGCAAAAAAGTATGTTACCTGTATCAATCATAATTTTTTACCTTTTTTATTTAACTATAGTGATGGGACGAGCTGAAAGCCCACCTGATGTTAAGTGGTAACCTCCGCCCATAACGACAGCAATATAAGTTCTCCTTAACCGAAGGATGAGAAGATGTAAGGCGCACCCCGTTGCGCCCGTCACCCGAGACGGGAATGTAACGTCTTACGTGCATGTGATTTCACCGGACCCACACCCTTCCACTGGAACACAAATGCACTGGCGGCAGATTACCAGGTGTGGAGGCAGTACTTTTCTAGACAAACTTTGCACGAGTTTTACTGCTCTTTTGATTAATCCTTTAGCAGCAGAGGGTACGTGTAGGGATTCAAAGGGTACTCACCTACGGACGCGAGCAAATTGGGATTTTTTTATGGAATTATCGAATAATGTTATGAAGATCACTTTTAGCGATAAGGCTGCCGATTTTGCCGCCTATCTGTTTTATTTATTTTTGTACAATTACTTTAATATATGGTGTACAATAAAGTAATATTTTATACTCTATTCTATCAGCTCGAAATTTTAGGTGGTACTATTCACCGTGTCTAGTAAATAATGTATTATATAAAATAACCATTTAAGTACCATTTTCAGTAAAAGAAGAGATCCGAGCTAAGGAGAAGGAGGAGAACAAAACCAAAAAGAAAACTCGAGGTTCGTACCGGAAGAAGGTAGCCCTGAACGCGGCCACCGCGAGCGAAGCCGTCGGCAAGATGCTAGCGGAACGCAAAATTAGCGCGAAGATCAACTACGACATACTGAAGAGCTTGGATCAGCCTGGCATCGCTATACCTACCACACCCAAACCTATTTCTGCCCCAGAGCAGATTGTTGAGTGAGTATTGATTTTAAAGTTCTGCAATTGTTGTATACCACACGTTTAGACAAGGTAGCAAGGTAGTAAAAAAAGTATAGTTGAAATGGGGGGCGAGGTTAACCCGTTTTTTATACCACCCTGCCAAGGGGAGATAGGGCGGTTATGTGGGAATAGACCCACTAAAACCCCACGGTGTCCTCTGCCGCTTATTGGCGGGAACACGGAAACGTTTTCACCCATCCGCGAACCCGCCGCGGCTGTCCGTTTCTGGACCCCTCTGTGGTCATCTGTTTACGACATGGATATTTCGCGCAGCGCCATCTAGCCCCAAAAGTAAACAGCTTGTACTATGGACACAAAAAATAATAATTTTACAGTACTTTTTAATACAATACTGCTAGTAGGTATATCCCTGTTCAAAGTGCGGGACAACACTAATAAACTATTTGTTAGTCTATGGGTAGAGGAAATTGCATCATCTTGCAATTACCATGGCCAAAAAAAGTAAAGCCGTGATAAATTAAAAATACTAAAAGATTATTTCCCTCCTCCATTTAATTACAGAGTAAAAACCCCAGTGGCAGTGACTATACCAGAATCTCCAGTAGCGAAGAAAAAGCACGCGCCCACAATACCCGAGTCTCCGGCTAGAAAGCGAAAGAAGAAGGCTCCGACTATTCCTACCACTCCGAAGACTCCGGTCCGAGCGCCAACACCAGCGCCTGCGCCGTCTGCCGCTGGTAAGTGATTGCCTTATTGCATGGCCTCTACTTAAATGAAAGAAGGCTTCAATTATTTTCACCACTTTTCCACTATTTCCATTACAAATTATGAAATGCAGCTGATGTTCAACCTACCTATATATTTTTACTAGCTGACCGGGCCACGCGTTGCTGCGGCTAACGTTTTTGTAATTGTGACTGTCAAATAATAACAGACAAATAATTAGCAATAAATTAAAATTGCGACTATAATTTGAGATTTAAACTATCCTATCTCTCAAGTTGGATCGAACTGCACATGGTGTGCGAATTTTATTATAATCGGTTAAGTGGTTTAGGAGTCCATTGAGGACAAACATTGTGACACGAGATTTATATATATATATTAAGATATAGGTAGGCGTATTTTTATTGTTTTTTATTGCCACGACCAGGCGGCGCGCCGGTCGCGTCACGTCTCGTCTGTGGGCGACCGCTTGCTCGCCGAATTTTATCCGCGCAAAATTGCACACTTGTAAAAATTCAATTGATCCGCATTGTTTAGTACAAAGAAAGTTTTAATCTAGATTATGTTCAACATATAAAGATATGTTCAAAAACATTAATACGTTACATTTAAAATTCAAATTCAATAATCTATATTTATCACCACTTTTTAAATCAATTTGTACCTACAAGATCACGCTTTCTTATCACAAAGCATAACTAATTCAGTGGCAACAATTTTCCTGTCCTTTAGTAGCAGTAGAACTTGTACTAAGTTCGCCCGGAGAAGTACTGCCACCACACCTGGAACCTGCCGCCAAGCAATAGTGCTCGCATTATTGTGTTCCGGTGGAAGGGTGTGGGTGCCGGTGAAATAACATGCGCAAGAGACATATGAGTGATAGACGTACTAGGATAAATGCGACTCCATGTAAGATCCAAATCTTATACTGAGGCGCATTACTGTTATCATGGGCGGGGGTCGCCACTTACCACCAGGTGGGCCCTCAGCTAGTTCCGCCACTGTTTCACATTAAAAAAAATAACATTTCATATTTTCATTGCTAATGTTTTCAGACGCGACAGCAGAGGACTATGAAGACCCGGACGATGTAGAAGAGGTGCCAGACGCGACGGAGGGCAGTGAGTTGTCGTTAGCGGCGATGTTGCAGAACGGACAAGACGATGATTATTATGATTATGAAGAGTATTGACTGTCCTCATAGAATTGGTAGTGGCTCTGCCTTCTGGGTTCGATTCCCACTCAGTAGCATTTGTTTCACGAACAATGTTTGTTCTTTGTTTGGGTGTTGATAAATCCTAGCCTAATATGTATATAAAATACATTAATTCAGTGGCGGCCTTAGGGGGTGGCAAGCAGGGCAACCGCCCGGGGCCTCGCTTTTGTAAGGCCTCGCACCCTCACAGAATAACCCGTTTTTTGTTTTGATGTACTGCAGCTGTGTTTAGAGTATGCTGACTGATTACCCTGTACAATTCCAACTCACCTAAATTCCTCATACGCCAAGAGCCTCACAAAGATCTATCGCCCGGAGCCTCGCGATGTCTAAGGCCGCCCTTGCATTAATTGTTTCTACCTATGTCCGTTAGAGAATTTGAAACCATCCAACCGATGTGTCCCAATGATCACTCCATATAAAATCTAGCCGATAGCCATGCGTGCGACCGTTAGAAAAATTACAACACTCCGACTTTATTTACTGTAAAATACGAGTGTCCTAGGATGTAAATTAGTGATGTGCGCTAGATGACAGTAATTTGTAGTTTAATATTAATTAGCAGTATAAGTTTCAGACACTATCGTATCCTATGTAGCTCAGTTGGTAGTAGCTCTGCCTTCCGCGCTGTAGGTGGGTTCGGTTCGAATCCCACTCAGGACAAGTATTTGTGTGACGAACATAAATGTTTGTTGTCTGGGTGTTAATATGTATTGTATGTATGTACATATTTACAAAAAATACTATACGAGTATATGTATTCTATCAGTTACCTAGTTCCCATAGTTAATGCTATGCTTAGTATGGGGCTAGAAGACGGTGTGTGAAATATTCATTAAGATTTATTTTTATTTATGGCTTTTGTGTCCTAGGCCACACAACTCTGCCAGGGTCTAGTATTATACTGATGGCTACTTCTATTTATTACTAGTTACATTAAATAGCGAACAAAGAGTATGGCCAGTTTAAAAAAAATAAACTTACAGTTTGATTCAATAACAAAACAATAGAAACGTCATATTTCAAAAAAGGAACAGTTGAACGATTTAAATAAACTGTCAACCATGTTGTAGTTGACTGAGGCGCTTGAAGATGACACATGTCACATAAATAGTTTCAGTCGATCTCGTCAGGAGTTACGACTGGTATTTTGGTTTTTTATTATCTGTTAAAAAAAAGTTAATTTTTAAAAAATACAAAAAAGGAACTCTATTTAAACATAAAATTTCATACAAATCGTTAGAGCCGTTTCCGAGATACGAAATAAATAAAATATTTAGGCAAGAATTGCTCGTTTAAGTATTATGATAAGATGTTTGTAAATGTAAAATTCGAATATGTGTTGTGTTTAGAAGTTATCAGTACCTGATTTACTTATACTTAGTAAATGTTAGAGGCTGTAGCCAGAAATTCACTTTATGGCCTCCCATCCTTACGGCCTTGGATATAAGGCTATGCTGCCACCTCTTACGAGCAGTGTATTGTATGTATTAATCTGAGCCTAAAATTTCTCTAAGATTGATCGAGATAAAAAGTCTTATGTCCATCTACTTTCTTAATAAATTTCATCCAAATCCATTCAGAGTGATGGAGTAACAAATATACACAGACTCGCATTAATCATATTAGTGTGATAACGTTATTTGAAAAATAGTTTTGCCGTGTTATTTCTCAAGTAATATTACTTTTTTTTTATGTGAATGAGTGACGGAACGAGCTGAGAGCCCACCTGATGGTAAGTGGTGACCCTCGCCCATGACAACAGTAATGCGCGCGACTCAGTATGAGATCCAAATCTTTACTGAGTCGCATTCATCCTGCTGCGTCCATCACCCGAGACGGGGATGATACGTCTCATGCGCATGTGATTTCACCGACAACCACACCCTTCCACCGGAACACAGTAATGCAACCACTACTGCTTGGCGGCAGATTCCAGATGTGGTGGCAGTACCTCTCCGGACGAACGTGGCACAAGTTCTACTGCTACTTTTGGTTGCTCCTTTAGCACCACCCGGGGGGTACCTTGGAGTTGTGAACCGATTTCGAAGTTTCTTTATTAAAACGGTTGCGTGAACCACCTACGGTAGGGCCATAAATAAGGGTGGAATGTATTGAAGCCGTTTTGTTTTCAGTTTTTTGAATCAGTCACTTGTCAGTCACGTGACGTGTTTTTTTTTTAATCCGTTTTTCGGGAGTTGTATCTTATTACCACTGATATAAATGTATTTTTGCTGGTGGTGTGATGGGGATAATTTATTTTTATTGTAAAGCTCAAACTGTTGTAAGTTTTATACCTGTTTTATAAGTATTTTTTAAGTTATTATAATTAAGAAGTGTGTATGCTGACGAATATAGGTTCTCGTAGGTTTAAAAATCTTTTATTGATTTACGGAGATTTTACATTTCCTATAATAGTAAATGTTTGTCTAGTATTTATATTTAAGCTTCCGGCATCAACATAAGTAAATATAGTTTGAAGAATAAAACAATGGCTTTCATTTATAAATATAGCTGTACCCCGCGACTTCGTCCGCATGGAATTTAACATTTTTATACGCGGAACCCTAATTCTTTTACGACATATGAAACTTGTGATACTTTTATCAGTGAAACTATTATAGTGTATGATAGAATTAACGCTACAAACTTAATTTAGTGCCTTACTACAAGTTAACCGTAGTAAGAAAGCATTTTCAATTTAACTGGATAATACAGTTATTTTTTTAAGAAACAAGAGTTTTTTTGCCGGCCGGCGCACTTTGTGTGGTGAGCATGTAATTTGTTCTCGGGTCTTGGGTGTTTGTCTTGTGTTTTTGTTGTCCATGCCATCTGCGACACAGGGAATCCTAGTGCAGCGGTATGAGTGTGTAAACGTTTAACGTTTAAAATAAATGTGTAGGTCCTTAATTAAGTCAAACAAACATTTAATTAATCAAATTATTCATAATTCATAATAATTTGTTTCAAATATATTTGCATTTTAATACAAAATTATAATTTTGAAGTAGGCTGTAAGTTCACTCACCTCACATTTGGTGCGTGAAAAATTGAACTTGCGCGCCATTTCCCATAATTATATTAAATCGTTCATTTAATATGGTATGGCTGTATTTTAAATTATTAAGCAACAGATGTTTGTTTTGTCCTCGCAAATGTGTTGAAAACTCGTGACCTCTGCATCACAATCTGCTGAAATACGCCTTCAGCTGCGGCTCGGGCTGCAAGCCACAGTCTCGTGTGTAAGAAGCAACTTGGCTCACTTGAATCTTATTAAACTATATTTATTAATATGCACTATGATCCTGTTCTCATATTTATCTGTGACTTAATATCGAGCAGATGTATGTCAGTTAGTGATGTAATTGGTAGGTATCCCTGTCCATAACAGCAGTAGGTACCTACACACTCGCGTACTTCCACGTAAGAACACTGACCTTCAATCAGTTCGTAGGTACAAAGAACAAGCTATGGCAACACCGGGTTTGTTGGCACCTATCAACTAGACTTAAATCTGAATTCTAATTGCTAGTAGTTTAGAAAACACGTTATTGGATTCCCGTTTCAAATAATCTTTATTACAAGATCGTGACGTCACGATTACTGAGGTAATGACACAGACGACGAGCAAACAAGACAAGTCTAAACCTGCATGTCGCATACTTGCAACGATAGGTAGGTACTAATACCAACGATACTCAAACGCAACTGAATAGGCTGGGTGACTCAGAGCACTCAGGGTACATTTATCGACATTGGTGCTGGTTTTGAGAGCATTTTGACTACTGCTATAGATATAGACATACTTTGGCTAATAGATGCGAGCGGTAGGAATCGCTGGCCCCGGATTTTAGTTTTTTTTTTTAACCGGGACAGGTAATGGCTGATATTGGCTCGCACTTTCTCCATTCCGTTTATGATTAAAAAAAAAAAACAAATATTATAATTAAAATTTAGCTGACAGACTTTAAAATTTAGATGTAATAGAACTGGTGCCAAGTTCGTCCGGGGAAGTACAACCTCCACGCCTGGTAATCTGCCGCCAAGCAGTGGTGCACTCGCATTGCTGTGCTCCAGGTGTGTGCGCATAAGCTGTAACATCCCCGTTTTGGGTTACGGGCGCAACGGGGTATGACTTAGATCTTCTCATAGATAGGTGGGTAGGACCTAAATCGTATTGCTGTTGTTATGGGCGGAGGTAACCACTTACAATTGGGCGTTTAGAACGTCTCGTAACTTTATTGTATAATAGTAAAAAATTTTTTTAGCAAAACTAACATCTATGGGCGATACTGCTCCTAGGTACCTAAGTCCACCTTTTAAAGTCAAAAACTCAGGCTTAGTTTGAATATTTATATAACTTTTCAGCACAACATTGATGAGAGAGATTGTACTACTGAACTAAGCGAACGCGTGTAAAGTATGTATTTATGTCGATACTAACTGCTAGGTATTCTGTGATGTTGCGGAGCTCTAAAAGCAGAACTTGTTGGCACTTGAAACACGATGAACCCCATTTGTAGAGCTTTCAAATCTTTTCTGATCAGGATTTTACGATTTGCGCTCAGTAGCACTATCAGTTTGCTAGGATAATGCTAGTGGTTAGGTAGATATATTTAATAATAATTTGTTTTGATGTAACAATGGGGTTCAGTTGTAAAACGCAGGAATTAAGACTACGCAAATTAATGAAACAAAAAAGCCTTTCTACAATTTATAATGAGAGAAGACAAATAACAATTAAGACAAAATATGGTGTTTTACTTATAAATTCCGTGATAATGCAAGTGTTGGTGGCCAAAGCCAAATTAAAAAAACACAGGTAAGTACCTATAGCTAAGTAGGTAGATATATTAGGCCCTAAATTACAATGTCCAAGTAAAAAAAAATCTTTATTTATCTATTTATTAATATCTAATAAAAATCTATGTAAATTTCTAGTTTTGCTAAGTTTTGTAGTATTGTTGGGTACTTATTTATGTAGTATGTGTAAAGTAAATTAATAAGCCCAAATTGATGAATAAAAAAACAATAGGCTTTTACCTTCACCTCTTCATAGTTTGGTACTTCTTCATTGGTATTGCTTCATATTAATATTAATATAAAAAACAAAAAGCTCGCTTGAAAACCACCAAGATTCATTTGATTAAAATTTTTAGATCTTTATATTTTACTGTTGAAAAAACTGTGATAATCGTGTCCTGATTGGACAGGACTGGCTCTGCCTAACCCTTCGGAGAAAAGTCGTAATTTAATGATACTTATTTTTCTTAATCGTATGTGTGTAAAAACTACTAAATCTTGCTATGGGAAGTTATTTTTAGTGCAATTTTTTAACCCCCAACTAAAAAAAGGGGTGTTATATGTTTGGCAACAATAATTTAATGTTCTCTTTCTACGCCTCATTCATATTTAGAGACAAAACATTTGAAGCGAACTTAGATTTATAGAATAACTAAGGCACAACGGTCCAACTGTACACTGTACTGCAATAAGTGTATCATAAATACCTTCGTTTAAAATACCACTTAAACTATTTAAATTATATGAATGTATACAAATTTATTACTGATGCTGCTGCATGGGTAGAATGCTTTCCAGTCGTTGCTATTGAAAACCGTCATGTTGGCAGCAATGTCGTATAATTAAGGCTGTAATGCACCAAGAAAAAATGTTTAGTATACTTCCCGTGGGTGTGGGAGCGAGTTATGTCTCCACTCTGGTGGTCTCTTTATTTATTCATCCATTGTTTTAAAAAAAAAATTACAAAACGCAATATACGTCATATCTTATACAGAAAAGTTGATAACAATTGCAATTGCTCAAGATGAAATGGAAGAGGTACATACGCTCAGAGTTCAACTAAAGAATTCACACCGCGCTTGAATCAAAATAGCGCTCTTGCCGTAATTATATTATTACTAGCTGCGCCCCGCGGTTTCACCCGCATAGTTCCCGTTCCCGTGGAGAATAGATTTTATTTTTTTCGTTAATTTTCCAATGTTTTAATAGTTATTCTGCTATTCGGGACGGAAACAAATCCAACAAATCAAAAACCATGGTAATCGGTCCAGCCGTTCTCGAGTTATAAGTGTTGTAACAAACACGACTTTCTTTTATAATAGATTTTATAGAAACCTCAAAAATTGTAGCCTATATGTTATTCTGATGTATAAGCTATATTGTGGTAAAGTTTCATTCAAATCCATTCAGTAGTTTTTACGTGAAAGAGTAACAAACATCCATACATCCATACATCCATACTTACAAACTTTCGCCTTTATAATAGTAGTAGGATGTACTTTAGATACCTATGATACAATCAGATATAGTTTCATTGTTTATGTTTATATTGCAGAGATCTTGTGATAATTTTTGTCCTGTAGACCTGCGTATGTCAGTGCCTTTATTTTGCTTTATGATGTTGGTGGCAATGGTTCTTACGTCAGTTCGGCTTTATCGTCCATGATCGGTGATGCGAAGTTAGTTGCAATCCAAAACAGAAACAAATTCATTTCGTTCAGTTTGTGTTTACGAGATTTTGTCGATAAAACGGGTTGTTTATTAAAATAGTTTCACTTTAACTATTTTTCGCGTGTTTTGACTTCGAATTCCTAATCGGTAGTGAAAAACATATTTATTTAATGTGTGCGATTGTGAAGTGTAATAACGAGGTTGGTGGATTTGCCAGCAGTGTGTGTATCGCTATTTAGCGATGTGTTTTTTATTGAATTGATGGTGTGATGGAACATAATTCATGGTGTTTCCGTTTATGTTGGTGCCGTTTATAGAATACAGTACGAATCATAGGGTCTACACAAGAGCAAACGATTTCTATCATGGTCGTAAAACGGTAAGTTTTTTTGTGTACCAACGTGGGGCTTTGTTTGATAAAATAACTGTCTTTGGCCCTATCCTGTCTTACTATAGAAAGAACTCCAGACCCTATCGTTCCATTCGGACAACTGCAGACGTCATACGATTAATATTTTGAGGCATCTTGTTTTGATAATTTATTTGTAGGTACCTGATACACAAAATTTTTGGCTCTGTGTGTACTAATATCGTACGAAACATTATTGTTCAAAGTTCACTAAGATTTAAAAAAAAATACCCAAAATGATGTACCTATAACACATCTTTGCAATATTCTGTGCTTATAAAATAACATAACCAGATACAAACTGCAATAACAAAGAAACTTGCAGATCAAACTATTGTAAAAATCTTTGATCAAATGTAGTGAAATGCCTTGATCTTGAGATTTTTTTAAACAGATTTTAAAAACATCTGTTTGGTTGTTAATGTCAGGGAAGGTTACAATAATGCAAATATTCAAATCAGCATGCTTTAGATTACTGTTTTTTGCTAAATCTTCGCATTCTATTAAATTTCCCTACGATCAAAATTCATCAGTGTCAACACTCGCACACAAATATACCTACACAACCATGGCATAATTTTTTTTATCATATTATCATTATTGTATCACTAGCTTGTGCCCACTGCAGTGCTTGTGGATTTTGTTATTATCTCACAACTTATACCTTCAGAGCCACAATCAATCAATCAATTATTATAAAAAAAGAAAATAACAATTTCTGTACCAGCTTCTAAATGAGCCAACTAATGTGGCATTTTTATTAATGTTTTGAGAAAAACTTCATCTAGGTTTCAACCAATGATCAATAACAGTTACTGGTTGGGTACTGTTAATAACTCTGTTAGCTATGAAATGCCTATTCTATTCAGGTTTCTGTGCCAATTATCATGTGTTGAGATCCTTTTCAACTGTGAATCATGAGAAATTTTACCAAATAGACACACTCAGTAACATTCAAACCACTGGAAAGAACTTTGCTTGGTGCTTAGAGCAACACTGTATGGTAGGTGATGAGTTTTGAAATGTCAATGCCTGGTTTCATTTAAGGATAATGTTTTCTGTAACCATAATTTTCCAAGCTTTTTCTGAAAGTAAATGATCTTTATTTGCATTGAGTTCTTATAAAAATACTCTTAAACATAGTTACTCTTTCGGGATGAGAAGTAGCCTATGTGTTAATTCATGGTATGAGCTACCTGTAGAAGAAATTTATTACAAATCAGCCATTGGGGTATGAAGGAGTAACAAACATACATACACAAACTTTTGCATTTGTAATATTAGTTTGATTTCAAAGTTCAAGACACAAATGTTTAATTAAGTATGACTTTATAATATTCTACATTCTGAAAAAAACAAAAAATTATGTATGGCTCATATGGCAACGGTTGCTAAGATGTTCTTTAACGATCATCTTAGAAACTCCGCATGGCTAGCATTTGCATCAGTGATGACGATTTAGTGTCATTTAAACCCAATCCAGATTGGTAGATGTCACATGTTTTTGAATTTAAGACATGCCAGTTTCCTCACAATGTTTCACCATTCTGATAACATAGTATTATACAGATAAATTTTTCAAATGAAATATACTAGCTGGTTTGAACCAGCGACCATCAGATTGAACATTGGTGTCTGCACCTCTGGGCCACCACACTCTTCCTCAACTGCAAGCATGAACATAAATTAACTACTAATGACTAGTTCAAGGCAACTTAGATAATCATCATTTACCAGAAAAATATGTCAATTTAGTAATGATAGTTGTTAATTGATGTAGTTATTAACTTCCCTTGTTTTTAATGTAGTATACATAGTTGATCACTGTTAGCCTTGACAACTTTATCTGGGATTTGATGAGAGCAGATGGCTCTCGACCGACTTAAAAACTAAATATTAATAATGTAGCAGCAAACTTAAGTACGGATCTCGGCTTGGCTTGTTGCTACTAATCGGGACGTCTGAACCAGGGCGAGCCGATAGAGATTCTTCAACCCCGCCGGCGGGGTCACTCCAATGGTGGTGGTTCTTCCGTTAATCATTAAAAAGTAAACTTTGTATTGCTTGCCGGCTAAACTATCCTCATCAGATTTTTCCTAAAATATTGTCTTTATTTTCATGGCTTCTTTCCAAGATTATAAATAGAGCGCCTTTAAATATCATGCGACATTTTCGCCAAGTTATTAATATAATTCTTTTTATGTGTGACTTAACGGACGTGACCGAATGTGCTTATGATTACGACCCACCTGATGATAGCTAGTTATCAGCCCCATACACAATAGCAATGACTCAGGTCTTACTTTACCAGGTCTCAGGTCTAATTACTACCGAAGATTGAGCAGACCTTAGTCGCATCGCATCGCAACCTTCACCCTGAGATGGGGTTGTGACGTCTCTCACCCTGAGACGGGCTTTTAATTTCAAAGTCTGTCTTCAAAAATGCAGTACATTCATATAGTTTCACGCTTTTATCCCGAAGAGGTAGACAGAGCCTTGTAGGGGCCACATTTCACCTTGTGAGTTAGACTATCTTGAGAATGTAGACACGACAAGCGAATAGCTCAGCATTATTTTCCCACGTACAACAAATGCAACCGCTGCTTTAAGGTTATCTCCTAAACATACCCTTCTTGTATTGCGGCTTATCTACGTAACTTAATAAGTAGTAGGTACCTATCTATGCGTGCCATGCTAATGCTATATAATTTGACCTTGCTTTGCGTCGATAGCTTTATACGCAGTATAAAACGTATTGTAGCATTTTGACAAACTGAATTGTGCATTCAAGCATATCGCTTACCGGGCGTAACCAGCTTTTGGTCTGGGGGGCAAGATCATCTGAAATTTTGAAGGAAAAGATATTTTAGAACTTTCAAGTAGCCAAATGTCAAGACGGAAATCTTTAGGATTCATACGGTCTGTATGGCACAGATTTTTTTACTCAGATGCTATTAGCACTATACATATGAGAATATTTCTCTGGGGGGGGGGGGGGGGGGGGGGTCGCAGCCGCCCCTACCTGGCCCCCCCTGGTGACGCCTATCTCGCGTAACCATTAGTCGCGTGTCTCGGATGGCCACTTGACTAACTTTGAGACAAAGGGACTAGACAAACCTGTATGCACACTCAGCTATCTATTGAAACGTCGATTGCTTGCATAATAGGGCACTATAAATATATATATTCATGGACGCTTCACACAGTGGCATCTAATACTTATTTATACCTTTATATATTGTATATATTTAATATTAAAAACCCAGACAGCCTACAGCGCAGACAATCGCACCCACGACCTAGAAGTGTAGAAGGCAGAGCTACTACCAACTGAGCTATGAGGGCAGCCAAGACGACGGCTCCGTGGCTTAGTTGTTAGTAGCCTTGCCTTCGAAGCGAGGGGTCCCGGGTTCGTTTCCCGGCCGGGGCACACTTTATGTGGTGAGCATGAAGTTTGTTTTTGGGTCTTGGGTGTTTGTCCATTCCATGTGCGACACAGGATTCCTATTGCAGAGGTATGAGTGTGTTAACGTTGTTGTTCGTTGTTCGTTGTTCTTAGACTTTTGTGTCGAAGTTTCTAAGCCTCATCGAATAGTGTAACCGGGGTCGACATCTTAACGGGCCCTCTGAAGCACGGAAGAGCAGTTCGAACTAAACGTTTACCTATCTAAATGCTGACTAGACGGAGGGTTAGACCAGATTATCCGCAAAGTACATCGAAGCAAGTTACGCCGTAAGCGCTTCATTTCACTTGCGTACTCGATGAGATCCCTATTCTTATAATAGCACTCGAGTTCTGTTTTAAAATCTCCGCGACGTTTGCGTGAAGCCCTCTTTCAAGGCACGCTCATTAAATTTTCATCTGGGCAGGGCTGCGATCTCCGCCACACTCCGCTCTGAAACGTGTCGTGCGTGGGTCGAGCTTTGGCTTTCATTTATAATGTTGCTAATGTACCCACTGTGATTTATTAATGCTACTGAACGAAGTTCAAATATTTTATTCCATGTGATAATGCCAAGGACCGTTTGGGCTAGTCAGATTTGCGCGTAAAACTGTAGTAAGATTTTTCTTTTAATTGTTCACCTCGTTGTCCTTGTGGATATAACGTGTCAAATGCATCCTTGCACACATAACACCTGCAATGTTAAGTTACGCCTTTTCGAACTCTATATTAAGTACCATATATTTTCTGTCATATATATAAGTGTGTCATATAATATACAATATATATACAGAAAATACATACTTCATATTGTGTTGCTAAGCGCACTTTTTTTATTAGCCGGGGCGTTTTGCGAGTAGAATATAAATTATCCTTATAGTAGAAATGAGCGGCTTTCGAAACTGAACTAGCCCTTCTATAGATTATCAAGTTTCATTTTGTCCATAAATTGGCACCAATCAATTAACTACCAAATCTTTGTGTACAACACTGATATCAAATTTCTTAGCTATACTGCGTTTATTGTCTATGAATTTATTGCTGAACGTGAATCTCGGTTGTCTCTGGTTTTCTGCCGACTGATTTCATTCATTTATCGCGATTCTCGGAAGGCTGTTACGGGGTTTACCTGGTATCTGGACCTCACTGATGCGTCCATCGATTATCACGAGAATTAACATTCTTGGCAGTTGAAACTTCCCTCAGCACAGAAAAAATAATACATACCATGACAAAGTAACAAATAATAGGTGTTGCCAGACTCCCAGAAAAAGTTATCCAGGCTTAATTTATTTCCTTTACGATTTGAGATTTTTTAAGTATTAATTCACATATATATATTAGACCTCACCTTTTCTTGTTAAGTACCCATTTGTCCCATAATAGTAATTCTTACAAATTATATTTCTTTTGTAAATACACACTCATCTAATGAAATACATAATTAATACCAAGACACAGAACAAAGATTATGTGTGTCACACAAATGTTTGTACTGGATGGGAATCTAACTCGACCTACAGCGCAGCAGCAACCTCCAGGCAGTAGCTACTGGCAACTGAGCTGTGGGGCAGTAGGTAATTTGGAACCTTTTTATGGAGTATAGATAGATTATCATTCCATTACATCATGAAACTCAAACGAAAACAAAAAAAAATCCATGCCTTCGCTATTCAAAGTATCCGGATCGCGAACAAAAAAGCTTCTCAAGCATTCACGCGAAAAGCTCTACAAATGCGGGCAAGTCGACACCTGCACATATGCCTCACACCTGCGTGGCAGATGTTACATGCCGAACTAATAGATTCCCGGTAGACGTTAGAAAAAAAACTACAGACCTTTTTTGAAGCAAATTGTAAATTGAATTGGCGTATAACAAGGGCACGCGCTGGTCCTTCGATTCTATTTTCAAACTGTCATTACGTGGATGAAAACTTGATTAGTCAGCACCGAATAAAAAAAAAGAGATTTGTGTATACAAAAGAAGAAAAATTGTTTAGGGAACAAATATTGGCAGAATCTCTCTAACATTTGACATTCGAATGATCGACAATGTTTTATGGTCTTCCGAAATGAACAGACATAATCTTTACGTTATCTGATTTAATTTTTACATTTCTGTGTGCATGTCATGGTCCCAAGAAGTTCCTTTAACGGGAAAACTGACAGCCTAATAAAACTGACACTGGAATGTAAAATTATGCATACATATGATGAAGGCCAATTACAAGTTTTCACCTTTTAATACAACAATAATATTAGACACAGATGAACGGTTGTGTATACATAATGAGAAAAAAGCAAATAATCAGAGCAGATTTGAATATAAAATTAATTTATGCTTTGAGAGTTAAGTTTGAAAACCCAAGAATTCGTTAATCTTTTAATTCTTGATACAGACTATCAGCAAATATATGAAAATCATTATGTTTTAGAAAATTATATGTTTACTTATTAATTTTGACGTGTTTAAACGATACTTGAAATTTAAAAGAATAAGTTATAAGTTTGGATGAATGGCTCTGGCGCCTGCTTCGATCGATAAAACTGGCGGCGGGATAAAATAGAACCTATTCTATTTTCTTTTCCGGACTATTACCTGATCAATGTACCTAATTGCTTTTTTCGTGTATTGATCTTAAATTGTTTGGTGTTTTGAAATATAGTTATACCTTCATCTGCATCGGTATATTACCTTTAAACCTATTTTTGTAAAACTTTGAAATTCGGGTAACTAAATTATCGTGCAAATAAACTTCCACTAGCTATCTTTATAAGGCTATTGTCCTCTGTCAAATATGTGCAATTTTTGTTAGTTAATTTAAGACATTAAATTATTGAATTAGGTAGTAATGTCTTACTGAGAACAATAAAATATCACTTATGAAAACAAAAAAAAACTGAATTTAAATGAAAAATATAATCATATGGGTACTTAATTTGGCAATTTGCTGAACCTTGAATAATTAAGTCAAAATTGATGATGTGATGAAAATGGAAAACATTTACCGTTAAACTTAAATTAGACAAGTAGACAGGCACTGTGATGGCCACCTATTTTTTATACGTACACTTTTCACATTTGCTTCTACAATATATTTATTGTTCTTTGGAATTTGAGCCAGTGCTGGTCCGCGGCCTGAGTGAATCAGCATTATAATGTGCATGGAAGGCTACCATGCGATGCGCGTGCGCATGTGCCGACATGTTGGCCGCGGTTCGCTGACCGCACGCCATCAGTCGACCTCGATCCATGTGCGGAACAATTATTGCCAAAAAATTGCACAGTGATCCATAGCCTATCTATCACATTGATGGTGGTGATTTCACCAAGAATATTTATCTTCTGACCGCAAACCGTCGGTCGCCGTCATCGGTATTCTGATGTGTTTCTGCTGCACGCAAAATAAACTTTCTATCTATAAAAACTACACAACATTTCGCACTATTTTCATGATAGTATACATATACGGAATTGTAATACGACCTACGTTATACACAAGGTTGTACCGTGCGAAGCCGGGGCGGGTTGCTATGCTCTTTCAGATCTCATTTTATCACATACTTTGATTTCATTCATCTCTTCATATTATAGTTTTTATGTTTTTTATATCACACAGTGCGATCTACCCCAAACTAAGCATAGCTTGAACTATGGGGAACTAGATAACTGATAGAATAGTTATATGATACAGCACACAAAACAAACATCTATGTTCGTAGCACAAATGCTTGCCCTGAGTGGGGATCGATCTCACGACCTATAGCGCAGAAGGCAGAGTGACTACCAACAGAGCTGAGAGGCCAGTCTTACCTATTCGAATGATTTCACCTGAGGATTTGACCCTGACTTCATAGTTGTCAAAATTCCGTTAGGAGACGTTACCGTCAGTCACGCTTGGCCGCGTGGTTTGATGTTTTTGTTTCTTAAAAGTTTTTGCCAATAACGAACATTTGGTGCTTCATCCGTATTTCTTCTGATCCTTGTTAAGAAATGTAGTAACGGTATTTTTATATCAAACAAAGTGGTATATAGGAGAGGGCATCTTAGAAATCATATGAAATCAAATGGTTTATTTGATGCGAGAAGAAAAAAAAACAAAGACCTTCTTTCAGCTTAATTTTGGCATGTAAATCTTATAGTTAGTAATGGATTTTTAATTTGGTTCTAAAATTTATTATGGGCGTCACTAAAATATTAATTCAATAAAAGGAACTAACAAAAACCAAACTGATTGCAGCTTTAATAATTAAACTATTATAAAACCCATTACATAAATAATCGTAATAATCCATTTATATTTCTAATATTTTATGTCAGTAAATTATACATTTCATGTCTACAGAGTAATGAAAACTAATGTTAAATATAATACTACTTAAATATAATCCACCAGGACAAAAATATGAATAATCCAATCTCAAACAAAACAATCAGAATCAGAACAAATCAAGCGTTTTGCGATCAGCATCCGGATACAGCGAGGCGAATTAATTTCCGCATCTTGTAGAGAAAAAAAACGACCGTTGGAACATAAGCCGTTGCTCATCGGCCGGTTGATTACAAACTGGTAAGGACAGCCTACAACGTGTGAAGTTAAAACAACAAGAATGCGAATGATAAGTGATAAATAAGTGCTAGACGGCTCCTTGGATTATGTACTTGGTAGCTACCCTGCCTTCGAAGTAAACTGCCTTCCGTGTTCGATTCCCGGCCGGGACAAACTTTGTGTATTATGATGCGTTTGTCGTATGTTTGTCCATGCCACCTGCGACAGGGAATCCTATTGTAGGCTATGAGTGTGTAAAAGTTATATTTATTACCACAGTTCTTTTAAGAAGGCATGTTTTTTAAAAGAACCGTAATTTCATATGAATTTGGGCCAATAATGTTTAACCGCTGAGTTAAACATTATTGGCCCAACTTTACAAGACACGGGCCACGGGCCACTCCCACAATATTTTACATAATGAAGTAAACAATCAATGAATTCCGTTGATGAAATATAATAAGTCGTTGATGCTTGAACTTGAACTTCCATCTGTATTTAGTACCAGTCATTTAATGATCCACGTTTTTTGTAACATACGAGACCTAAATGATTTCTTGTGAGATAAAAAATCAGCATGGGATCAATAGAAAGTGGTTGTGTCCACCTAGTCTCGACAGCACGACGACCGTGCGAACGGTGAAAGTGCAGAACAAGGGATTGAATTGAAATTTAATAGAACCTTATGTAATCTCAATTCATATGAACAGAAATAATAGTGAACTGCACCTTTTATAGGGTTTGAGGTATAAAAGTAAAAAAACTTCGTTGTCCGTTTGTCTGTTACGCCTCTTTTTCTCTCTTATATCATGTTGAAATGAATATCAAATACAATCCCTGGGAGCAGTGACTTGTTTTTTGTAATGTGACGGGACGAGCCTATGTCCCACCTAATGTTAAGTGGTTACCTTCAGCTATAACCAATAACAAACCAACTCAGGTCGTCTGCTACCGAAGAGAAGACCCAGGTCACGATGGGGCAGTACTTCTTCGGACGAACTTGGCACAAGTTCAACTATTGCTTTGAGTTCCTTATTTTGCATCACCCGGGCGAGACGTGTAGGGATTCTGCGGTTTACCTAAGCGAGCAACATGGATCACCAAAAAAACGTCTAAAGGATTTTTATAAGAGTTCGCAACCAGCGCTATCCAATGTTTGCATGAGGGGACGTCTGTCATTTCATCAAGCCGCTCAATTCATCAAGCAGGCGCACTAAAAGGAAATTGCTTTTTGCTTACGGCGAATATTTCGCCGCGTATCGAGAAATGAGATATGTCATTCTCGTCGTGTATGAGTAGTTCTTCGTAAACTTCCGTTGGTGTTCCCACATTCGGTGTATTTGGTGATGCGTGGTCGTTCGGGCCGGATGCGACGTAGCCTTTTATCGGCACGTGCTCCGTTTGCGGCATACACATCGTCACCATCGTCATCGGCATTCCGTATTGACTCACCTTTAAGGCAATTCGTAGAATTTGTACTATCGTAGTAGGTAGGCAAGTCTTCCGGGAAATCATGTCGATACTTTCAGACCGTCTAACAAATATATATACAACTGTGTGGAGGTAGTTCCTTACGTATTCTTTACTTTTGACTGGCCTCACAGCTCGGTAGTCGCTCTGCCTTCTGCGCTGTAGGTCATGGTTTTGATTCCCACCCAGAGCAAACAGTTGTGACAAGAATAGATGATAGTTCTGTTTGTTATTAATAACAAAAAATAAGTAGGTACTACTTGTATTATATCAATAAATCTGGTTCCTGTAGTACAAGCTGCTAGTTTGGGGCTAGACGACGCTGTGTTAACTGTCCATGGATATTTATTGTGATACCTGAGCCGAAAACATGGACCAGATAGATATTATTGCCAGTTATAATTCCGTGCGATCTCATGGAATCTAGACTCAACTAGATCTTAATCCGTCCGCTCGTCCCAACCAGACAAAGGTGAGACAGACGGAAGAATGCAAATGAACTTGATTGTTTCAGACACGGAATTACTACGCCGTATTTACGTAATAGGCGCGTGACCAATAACGACTTCAATCTAAAAGTTATGTAAAAAAGTTGGGCTGGATCTGATTGGAGTAATTTGATATCTGTAGCCGACAGTGGGCTGGCTCACGGCGAGTTATTATTCAAATGTAAGCTTTGGTAATTGTGGTTCGTAGTCTTGTCCTCGGGCGGAGGGATAGGGCTTTGACCCGAATTCACGGCCACTCGAAACGGTTTTTGTTTCTTCCTAAGAGGAAAGCACAATTTTCACGTTGGAGATTTAATTACTTCCTACGCGGAACCTCGATATTTTACTTAAATCTCATTAGAATGTATATCTACACGTAGTTACTTCTAATCTTTAGAGATAATTAGAATAATAGCAGCTGTTTAGTGTTAAGTGTTAACAGTTAAGAACTCTTTTGTAAAGTGCCTACAATGTAAAATATCAAACATCCAACTTGCTAAATGGGGCTAACAAGATTATAAAGGCATCGCAACAAAAGCGAGAGTCCACAATGTCGGGCACTGCCTGAACATGAGTACATGCATTTACAGATACACCGGCCTAGTTTCCAGGCCCTGGTCGATAGCTTATCGTATCTGCACGATCGATAAACCACTCAAAAGTATTAGGCCGATGGAAGGTAGGACATGCAAGGGAGTATAAATAATATTATTAGTTTGGAGCTGGTCGATAGAGAGAAAGTTGTGATGGCCATTTGCGGCCATCAACGTCTAGCTAAAATAAATCATGCAAGGGATGTGAGTACGCTGTAACCACGAAATTTTGACTCGGATAGTAGAACGCAAGAGTTAGTTTTCGTTTTAACTTGCAAGTAAATGGCCAACTATAAGCCGCCCGAATGCCTTAGACATGACCCACTGAATTGACTGAAATAACAGTTCCTTATTTCGGTACGTCGGTAACTTTGAAAAAACATAGTTCGACAAGTTATAATTTCGACTGAACATTCTTCGACAACACGCTACGGGCCAAATCACTAATAGCATATTTTTTTTGTAAATTCATACGTATTACACGTAAACATCCAGACAGAACAAACATGTATGTTCGTCTCACAAATGTTTGTCGTGGGTGGAAATCAAACTTACGACGTACAGCGCAGAAGGCTATACTAACTGTCCTGTGAGGCCAGTGAAAAGCTTCGCCACGAACGCTTCGAGCTAGTTAAATAACTGTTGAACTTAATAACTATTACTTTTATGACGCTTGCGTAAGTGTCAGTGCATCGGCCGAGACCGGTTTCCGGCTCGGTCATAATTTACCACTAATCTTGACCCACAGCTGCCAGTCGACCAGTTCTCGGCGAGATGCAAAGGCTGACCCGCTAGATTGTTATCAATAAATTCACGCCGGAAGGGCTGGAAGTAGCAATAATAATAATAAGTTTATTTTCGTGACCTTCTTAGTGAATTACAATTTAGCCATCTGAGGTTTTGTGCTAAATATATAATATATTCAATATAATATAACAGATTGTGATATTACAAATCATTTTAGAAGAATATACTATATACATATTTAAAAAAAGACCGTCGTAGTTCATGACTTATTTGGGTCCTTTCAATGTGGAGGTAAACGGATATGTCACGGAATCGTGAATCATTATTGCAAATGGGTCAAATAAATCATATAATGTTGGATCATTATTTGTATGAAAAGCGAATGGCAACCACATGCGATTTTTTGTGATTCGTAGTAGTATCCTCTGGTTTGGTGGTTGGAAGTGATTATCGAATTTAATTACTTTTAATTAACTGAAATACAGGACAAACATTCGTCCGACGAACATATTATACATAGGATTTTTCTGTCTCTGTGTTAAAATGTATTTAATTAGGTACTAAAAAAAATATTATGTATAATAATTCTACCTGAGATCTCGTTCCCATAGTAGGCACAAGCTATGCTTATTTTAGGGCTAGATTGAACTACATAAAATGACCATATATTATACAAAAAAATTACGTGACTCGTCCTGTGACCTTTTGAAAATCTAAACTTCCAACTTCCCTATGAATTATGGTCGAAATAGTAAAATGATTTATTATTATTGCATGTAAATGTGTAGAATAGTTGTTGAGAATTTATATTCCATACCACCCCATTAATACTGTCTTTTAGGCAGCCCTTTCCGGGGCAAACTTGGTATGAACAGTATAAAGTTTGTTCTTGGGCCTTGGGTATTTGTGTTGTGTGATTGTATGTGAATGCCTCCTGCGACACAGGGAATCATTGTGAGGAAACGGAGTGTGTTTATTAAAAACGATTTAACAAGTAAGTGTATTTGTTTTTATAACATGGTTTTCTTTTGGTTTCAGTGCTGCGGACAGTACTGCGGAATCACCAATATTGGAAGAAGCCGGTGAGAGTGGATCAGAACAGAAGCCCAAGCCCCTGGTCAAATATGGAGAACTCGTTATTCTTGGGTAAGCGTGTATTCCTTTGTCCAACTTACATTACCTTTAATATCTTCGGAATGTCCATACAAATGCCGTCTTTAAACCTGTAAGTGGATGACAAGTCATAAAGGTAAGTAGGATAAAAGCTGCCTTTAAATTGTTTAAGTGTGGTGTGGTAGGTCCTACCGCAATGATATGAGTTAATCTGATTAAGCCTTATAAGAGAACAAGGTCATTTTACGAAAATGTAAAAAACCCCGATGGTCAATGGTAATTAGGTGATGATCTTCAAACGCCTGAACAAATCTTTAAAAATTATAGCTAAGACCCATCTCGATCACGTCAGCTTTCAAACCGAAAATACCGCATCGAAACTTGTCGATGAGTTTGGAAGCTACGATGCTACAGACAGACACACAAATACACACTACAAAGATATAACACAAAATTTTTCGTTAAAAAAATCACGGTGTATACTTGCTTTGCATTTTACTGTAATTTGTTGAAGGACAATATGCATTGTTACATTTCGCTCAAAGATATAGCAGTCTTATTATAGTAATCGGCGTTGCTTGGCTAATCATAGAAGGAATATGATTAATTATAACGAACCGGATCCCGATTTTGTTTACCATTTTGCAAACCAGTGGCGGATGTTTCTCAAGGCGCTGAATAAATGAAACACATTTATTATGAGAAAATCTGAGGCGGGTGTCGAACGCGAAACCATGTTTATAACTGGCGAGAAAAAGGAGGTTCTAAGTATATATTTTTGTATGATCATCTTTTTCGGAGTGCTTCGATTTTGAATTAAGAACGAAATTTCAATTAAACAAGTGGCTGTTTTCAAAAATCCGAAAAAATAACTTTTTGACTTTTACCATTTAAAAAAAAGAACAATGGGTGCAGAAAGACCCAGGAAATCAAAATACTAATTCGTTTACTTGGATGACATATTTTTTCCAGTTATTTTGCTGTAATAACCAAACTATCGAACCGATTCTGATAACCTCTGAAAGTATGTTGAAAATGATTCCATTTTGAAATTGAGATTTTGTTCTTTCTGGCCTATAATTAGTAATGCAGTCGGATTATTCGATTTTTAAATCAGTAGCTTGTTACTGCTTCACTCCAGAAGACGCTTAGTAAAAGAAAATTTGTAGGCAGCTATGAATTGCTAAAAAATAACGGTGCTCTAAAATTTTCAGCGGTTTACGTGACATGCCACCGCAGCTCAGAAATGCTCAGCATTCTGTACATTTATGATGTGATAACTTTTTGTACGACGCCATCGTTTTAGAATCTATACAAACTACACGAGGAACATTGTCTATGTTTCTATTCTGATGACATTGTAATCTAGGCTTAAAATGTCCGCAGGCGAGTACAAGGTTACGTAAACATAGGAACTGAGTCAATACCTCTACCATAATTTTGTTTGTTTTATTTCAATCACATACATATGTGGGAAGTCAGCTAATTGTAGAACTTTGCATTAATATGCGATGTATGTACAGAATGTACTGTTGATCGATTGATTTTTAATCAGCGCTAATCGGTTATCCTTGTTAATCTTATGTACCAGAAAAATCTGCATTTCATACTAAATAAATCGACAGTGAGAATTGAACACAGTTGTATGGAAATCTTGGTGTGGGACCAAGATTTCCATACAACTGTTTGTATTTATTTATTATTTGCTAAGATATCCGCCATAGTTCAAATTTATTATAGGTATTTTTAAATAGGACACACAGACAAGCTTGGGAAAAGTTCCCTGCGCCTTTTGATTGCGGAATCCTTATGTTAGAATGGAATAAATGAACTAATTCAAGGTCGGGTGGGTAATTTAAGGTGGATATTTTTTCTTCAAGGTCACATTGGCTCAATGCCACGGAAAAAGCAAGCAAAGAGCTCCAACAAATTATAGACTTAGCGACCCCGAGAATCCAGTGTTTTATGGGAGTTGGATAAACTGAACTGCGCCATTCGGTTACATTGTCTTATGAAATCCAGTAATGAATTAACATTACCATAACATTAGGCGTATTACGAGATCTTTCACCAAGTTATTCATGAAATTGGTTCCGGCACCAAATGCTACATTTTGCTTAAGGAGTTATTTATTCAATATGAGATATGATAAATCCAGTCCAGTAGTCTCGGCGTATTAGTATACTTAGAAACTTGCGCATCAATAGTATTTCATTTCATTATTTAAATCAGATGAGATTTTTCTTCGTAAATATAATCTGATCATCATCATCATCAGCCTATACTGGACCACACAAACCTCTAAGTAAGCGCAACTATACCCGATCTTTGGCACTTTTCATGCAGTTTCTACCAGCTACTTTACGCAAGTCGTCGCTCCAGCTGGCCAAGGGGGCCCACGCTACGTTTTCCTCCTCGTCTACCCCAACGGTTATCGGTTCTTCGGCATTTGAGGCCAGCCCACGGCCACTTTAGCTTGCTTATCCTCTATGCTATGTTGATAACTTAGGTCCATAGGATTACCTATTTTATCTAGCTAATAAAAGTATATTTTAGTCCATTTGCTCATGTCCTTAGTTGCGTTTTTACCAGTTACTACCAAGTACCATCTGGATGGTGCAAAAGGAGCAACTAAAAGTAGCAATAGAACTTGTGTAACGTTCGTCTGAAGAAGTAGTGCCTCCACACCTGGTAATCTGCCGCCAAGCAGGGGTGCGCCCGCATTGCTGTGTTACGGTAGAAGGGTATGTCGTCCGAGACGTAACATCCCCGTCTCGGGTGACGGGCGTAACGGTATGCGACTTGGGTGTCGGAGAGCCCTAAATGGCGTTGCTGTTGTAATGGGTAGAGGTAACCACTTAACATCAGGTGGATCCCGTCGTCATGCTCGGTCCGTCATAAATAAGAAACCTCTTCACTAGTAGATTGAAAAGTGTTAAAAAAATGCTTTCCTTTATGGATATTTATTCATGTGCAAACCACCTTTTCTACAGCAGCTGCGCTGGAAAGACACCATTGTCGTGACAATGTATGCCTAAACATGCGACGTCCTCATTACATAAGTTATGCAAAAACGTACTTGCTGACACCCACAATGGTAAAAAACAACACCTGCTACCTTTTATAATGACATAACTACTCTAGCTAGTATTTTAAGCTAACTTTAATCACTACAAGTACAACAACTTTACAACTTTAAACTGACTTAAGTTCAGGATTGAGCGTTTTCATTCAATGTTCAGTAAGGGCTGAAAATATTGAAGTCGGCGTATTCAATTTTTAGTCAGTCACTTGTTGTTATCTACTTTTGTATATTATCAAATTTTGCCACTCCCAGGCACGACGATCAGCATGTCTCATATTGGCACTGGTTCTGATTCTGATTCTGGTTTCTGATTCTGATCTGTTCTTATTCATATTGCTGTTGTTAATGGGCGATGCTAAGAACTTGGATTTAGGTGGGACATCATTTCCATCGTTCACTTTCAAATAATAATAAAAGTACACGAATCTTGTTTTAACCTTTGAACTATCCTTATTTGCAGTGCACGCCGATAGCCGGCGGAATGCTTTCATTGAAATACCACTTTCTTTTGGTATTGTTTAGGAATTTCGAATGAATGCTTGGCTTGCCCATTTATGGAATCCGCTTAGATCAGGTTTGGTCTGCGAATCAAAATGAGAATTTACGTACTGCGCAGTTTAGACAGCATGAGTGGGCCTAATCCTAATAATAGGAATGGCGCCTAAATTTGTATTTCTATTGGAGAAAAAAATATGTAACGCTACTGACATAATGTTTAATTTCGGATATTAGACGATATATTAAACTCAGGAAGTTAAGTAGTAAGGGTATGAAAAAACGCAAAGTTGCTATAATAATTTTAAAGAATTTTAGTTTTTGTAAAATAATATGTAACAACTGACTCGCAGACAGAATGAGTCTGTCTATGGTCTTTTGGTAAATACATTTGACAGATATTCAAGAAAATGGGGCGTGGCTGTGTCGTGGACAGGGCTCCGTGTTTTGCATGAATACGTGTACGAGTGTACGTAAACGGACATTATGTGACATAGTGAAATGACCTCAAAATGGCGGTGCTTCCCCCTCCATCGTGTGGTGTAATTGTGGATGTTTTCTGAATTGTTTCCCACTATGGCAGCAAATTTAAAGACATTTTCACGTCAAAAGAGGGATTTGGTTAGGTAAGGATTTAAAAGAAGTTTTGAATTAAAGCGGGTCAATAGAAGATGGTCCCTTTGGTCACGTTTTTTGGAAATCGCTGAATCCGTTCAGGATCATCAGCCTAGGCTAATTTTACAACTAAGCATTTCAATAAGATTAAACCAAACGAATAATTAAAGACAGGATTAAAACTCGTGTTATTTATTTGTGTTTATCATCTAACAACAAATAAGCAAGTTGGGTGACGTTTTGTGGCATTTGAACTGAGCGCTTTCGTGATTCGGAGGGCGCGTTAAGATGAGATCCCATATATTCTAGTCGATAAGTCATGTCAGAGGCCTTCAGGCGGCTTGAAAACTCCGACACCAGACTGGCCGCTTAAGTAACAAAACGTGGGAACCAAAAAATCGCATTGCGGTTAGAAACGTGAAGGTAAATGATACGCGTTATTTGAACGACCTCAATAAGTCATATCCGATCAACACAATGTTATCAAAACATAATTGTATCGAAATGTGCAGGAATTGAGTAGGTAAGCAACTACATTCTTTTACACACATTTAAATAGTTATTAATAGTAGAACGATACGCCTGTCTCTAACATTACGTAAACAAAAACTGATCCGCATATACACATAGGCATACTGTACTATAGAGATAACAATTCCTGTATTTCCTGTTCCTGTATTGTGTTTTACGTGCTTCACCGACTCCAGTCCGCTACTTTGGGTTGCTCCTTTCACATCCGGGAGTCCCGTGTAAAGAGTGTACCTACTCATTTAAGGTCGCGAGCGACATTGAACCCTCTTTAGATAAGTGTAGACCCGTAGGTAAGCGTCTTTGTGTGCTTGCGTTGTTTTCTTGCGATCCTCGCAGCCCGCCCTCTGTATTTATTTACTTTGTTCTTGTATACATCGCGGTCATGGCACGAATTCATACATTATTATTGTTCATTGAGCGAGCCGCTGACCGCAAAACTTGGTTTCTTGTGCGTATTCCACTTGGAGGTCATGAACACGAGCTCCATCCATCATTTCCACTGCGATCACGTTCCTATAATTTACCTGCCTGTTCTGTCACGTATTAATTCTTTTGATTTGCTCTTGGTTAGACGAATACGTAGGATAAACAGTAATTATGATATATTTTGAATGTGCTAATATGTAGAAATCAATAACCAATTAGCAGCTAACTAGCGACGGCTTTTAACTAGTTGCTCCTCTGAGGCTTCTGCAATTCCTTGCTGTTGATAGATTAATTGGTTTCAATACAATGTGGCAAGTCTAGACGCTTAAAGGAAGTGTTACTTTTGTATTTTACAGTGTTGTTCCCCAAGTATTTTTCAATGGAAATAATGATTGACTTTGAATGAAACTTTGGATACTTTATGAGAATAAATCAGTAAAAAAAAGTTTATTAGCATGTATTTTAATTATGCAAATATAAATCTGCTTATTTTATTGAAAACTTAAATGTTTTTTATTGTAACTCCATAACAACGATTTCGTTCTAAGCTAAGTTGGCCTTTTCAATTCAAGATATTTACGTATTTTGCGATAGTGTGTGAACTTCGCCCATGTGTATAAATTAAACCCGTTTTATTTATAAGTAATAAAATACGGCTAAATATTGATTTACCACGGCTATCGGCGTCTCACCTGGAACGTATGAAAATACCCCAGTTCCGGTCAAGAAATAAAGCACACGAAATACAAGGCGTTTTCAAATTATGTGCGTTCCATTTCAGCTCAGGTTCCGTTTCGAAACAAAGGGAATTTATAGTAGCATTCCCTAGTCTCACGACAGTGAATTCCATTGGCATGATACTAAATATGTGGAAGCGAATCTTTACCCTTAGTATGCACGATAACACTAAGGTACTTCTAGGATGTAGTTATCGCATCATTGAATTGAATATTGAAAATATTATAATATTTTTATTTACATATTTTTTTATTTTATTAATATTAAATTTACGGTTTAAGAATTTTATTAAGAGAAAATACATTATAACTCGTATAGATGTAAATCAACATAAGTGACTTATTTAAAAATCTAATAAACCTACTTTAACACTTTCATCGCTTATTTTTCACACTTAGATATGACGTTATTAAATATTTATTTAAAAGATACACCTTTTGAAATAAAAACGAATCAGTCAAACAGCCGAACATAAGAACCTCATCCTTTTTTGAAGTCTGTTTGAAATAGATTCGCTTCGTAAATATTATTGTTATGACACCGGTATACGGCAAACGACGAAATAATCAGGTTATTCCTTGCGTAGCGTCCTATTTAGCATTTCGTTTTCATGCACCCACGTTATTTAATCACGACTTCATTACCCGATTATAGTTTTATAACAGTTACGAAAGTTTGGACCGAATCGCATGCAGTCAGTGCGGAAGCGAGCGTGCTCCACCGAAATAGATTTGTTGCAACAAATGCCTCAGTCTCAATAATAGTTTGCAAGAATATTAACGTAGGTATAAAGAAAGCTTTCTTCATACTAAAAAAAATGATATGGTTGTTGATCGGCCACACAGCTCAGGTATCAGCTCTGCCTCCTGCGCTGTACGTATGGGTTCCCACTTTTATGTGATATGTTATATGCTGACGAATATGTTTACATTTGTGTGTGTAAAATTTGACGTGTCCAAACGATACTTGAGATCTAAAGGAATAAATGTGAGTTTATCATTTCCACTCAGGACAAACATTTGTGTGATGAAAGTTGTTTGTTCTGAGTCATTATGTATTGTATGTTAACATTATTCTATCTGTAATCTGGTTCACATAGTAAGCTATGCTTAGTTTGGGGCTAGACGAAGCAGTGAGAAATGTACTTGAATATATTTTTATTTACATAAGTAACATTTCGCTTGAAGCGATGAAAAGACGGTATGCTAAGCATTAAACTTACAAAAGCACTACACGACTCAAGTCTTTCTCTAATCTATTTTGGTGTGTAACTACAGGTGTAAAACCATGCAACTTGGTTTTACACCTGTAGTTACACTCTACTTGTCTTGCCGTCTTACGGCCAGATCCTGCAGTCTAATATAGTGAGAGAACATCATAGAAACATTGTTATTTGTCAGAAAAGGCCATACCGTAAACAATAGTTTTCTCCAAGCTAGCTTACAAGATGTCAAGATGGAATTGTTCATATGAGCTTTTCATATCCGTGTAAGCTTGTAATCACTGACAATACTGGAGACAGATTACCATTGAAGAAGGTTTATTGGTATAGAACTATTTGACTGATAACAATGTTGCTATGGTAATCTATCTCCAGTTACTTGTTAGTTGAATATAGAAATTGTTAGTACATCGTCGCATAGGTAAAGCATAGAACATGTCTTGTTCCTTATTTAAATACATTCAAAGAAAATTTGAAAGCATCTTCAAATCGATATAACCGTGAAATTACATTTCCGCACCAAAGAGTATTTCTCAGTAATCTGTCACTTTCACCTTATTTACTCGTTGACTGCATAGTTATAGAAATACTTAGAAACCTTAAACCGTAACCGTACACGGCACAAGAGCACTATAATTTAGGATACCTACAATCTACATATTGTGCAGACTGCACACAACTCACTCAAGTGAAAGCACTAATATTGCGTAGGAAAATTGTACTCTACTATATACAGATATATCCCATTTGAATGTTTTTAGAAACGGTTTTTTTTATGTGTCGCATGTCCAATTGAAGCCTGACGTTAAAAACGACGGCGGTTGTCACATAATTGCAGTTTTCGTTAGTTACCTGTAGAGATATAATATTATATCATGACTTAATTTTATGGCTATAAAAGTATTAAATAGTATAGTTTTCGAAAAAACACGTAATAATTGACAATATCTTATTTATTATAATAGGTGTGTGAATATGACTCCGCCCCTTTTTGTCAAAATAAAACACATTTGTTCGCTTACAAAATTAAAAAAAAAATTATTGAAAGTATGCTCCATCTGCAGCTACAACCTTCGCCCATCGTTCAGGTAGTTTTCGTATTCCTTGCTGGAAGAAGTCCTGGTCTTTTGAGCTTATCCAGTTGTCAATCCAAATTTTGATACTTTCACATGAAGTAAACTTTTCTCCAGTAAGGTCTGTCTGCATCGTCCGGAATAGGTGGTAATCCGAAGGAGCTATGTCTGGTGAATATGGCGGGTGGGGTAACACTTCCCAGTCCTGTCCCTCTAAATATATCTTTTTACGACTTCTGCGGTATGCGGTTTGGCATTGTCATGCTGAAGAACTAATTTGTTATGTCTATTCACCCATTCTGGTCGTTTTTCTTCTATGGCTCGCTTCAAACGCATTAGTTGTCGTCGGTAAACTTCTCCATTAATAGTTTCAGAGGGTTTGAGCAACTCATAATATACAATACCTTTCTGATCCCACCAAATACAGAGCATGACCTTGGCACAGTGAATATTTATTTTTGGCTGTGATGGGCCTGGTTCGCCTGGTTTCACCCAAGCTTTTTTGCGTTTAGGATTTTCGTAGTGTATCCATTTTTCGTCTCCTGTGACTATCCGATGCAAAAATCCTTTTCTTTGCTGTCTTTGAAGCAGCATTTCACAAATGGTTTTCCGACGTTCCATGTCTCTTTCTTTTAAATCATGTGGAACCCAGTCACCGGCTTTTTGAATCATTCCCATCATTTGTAAACGCTTTGCAACAGTTGAACGATCAACATTTAATGCTGCAGCTAATTCTGATTGAGTTTGGCAAGAATCTTCCGCCAATAATGCTTCCAATTCAGCATCTTCAAATTTTTTTGGTGGTTTTCCATGTTCTTTATCCTCAGTACTAAAATCGTTATTTTGAAATCGTCGAAACCATTCCTTGCAAGTTGTATTAGACGGAGCATGCTCACCATAAATCTCCACAAGCAAACGATAAGTTTCCGCTGCAGTTTTCTTCGCAATAAAATAATGTAATAACACTTCCCGCAAATGACGTTTATTTGGAATAAAAACCGACATTTTCGAAAAGGTGAAAACAATTGTAGCTTACACTTCAACCAAATATCATAAAATGCGTTAGATAGCTGACATTCAGTACTATCGAATACAAGTATGGTCATTTATTAGTACACGTAAACAATACTAAAAACGACATCTGTTGAGAAAGGGCGGAGTCATATTCACACACCAATATTAGATCTTTATTTATTGCGTGAAACTCGGTAACAGCTAATGATTTGGATGAAGTTAGACAGGGTTTTGCTGTTTAAGTTTACCTGTATACCAGTAATTGTAAATACTGAAAAAAAAGACGCCTTTCTTTTACAGCTCGCTCGCCCAGTTACTGTCCCTAATAAAAGGAAAAATATTATTTTAACTGCCTATTTGCGAAAACTAGATTAATTAAAAGCCACAAAACAGCTACTGTAATTAAAATATAAAGCCTGAATTTACCGCTAACGACTAATTAAAATAGAAAATAAATAATGAGTTACCTTTACCTTGAGTGATATCCTCTGCGCTCAACAGCAGAACTGCTTACAGAGACAGCCAGAGTCTTGACACCCTTTGAACTAGCGGGAGCCAGAGGTCGTCTCTTCACCCGAGTTTCATCATGGGGCAACGAACCTTTCGCCTTCACCCGAACCACCGAATCAAAAACTCTTCTTCTTAACTCCTATAAATTCTACGTTTACACACTCTATACCTCTGCAGTAGGATTCCCTGTGTCACAGATGGCATGGACAAACAAGACAAACACCCAAGACCCGAGAACGAATCACCACACAAGGTGTGCCCCAGCCGGGAATGGAACCCGGGACCGCTCGCTTCGAAGGCAGGGCTATACTAACTTAGCCACGGAGCCGTCTATTCTAACAATCCTCTTCTTTTCCTCTCCTGATAAGAAAATTTCATTCATTCATTGGAAAATCTAACATTACTTAAATCAATTAGAATATTTTACTTTCTTTGTTCTTTGCATGATCGCTCATATACCGCGTACATCCTACCGTATAGGATGTTGAATTGTTTGGTATCTATTGCGGTAGAGGAAGACATGCACTAAACATGTTGATGTTCATTGCTTTGAAGTTCTTTATCAGCCAGATTTCATCGTTATAATTTCATTATGATCATTGCATTTGAAAATAACATTCATTATTCATTCATTCAAAAAATACCGTTTTAGAAGCTAAGGGCGTTCTGATATGATGATTAGGTTGTGGCCCGGTTGGATCTAAGTATCTGCAAATTAATCTTTGATTTTCAACATTACATAGAATATGTAAGTTTATATTATTAAAAATGATTTTGCGCAAAATACTAACAGTTTTTACAATTACAATAAACATAAATTCTAGATACTAATTACACTTTACAGGGAAGCGTTTTATAGCAGAAACTTGACCGTGCTCACCGTTTTATCGTTAGCAATAAATTGTAACATTTGTTTCAGCAATTCCATGTTTATCCGTGTACTTTATTACAATATGTTATTACTTAGACCTTTTAGAGCCCCGAATGAAAAATTACCTATCCGAAATTCGACAAAATTCAATCTGTTTGATAAATTGCTTAGGATTGATGTGTAGGAAACGATTTTACGATATATAAGGAGTTCGACTCGGTTTTATGGGGTGCGGCGTCGTTTTGCAGGATGATTCACAAGGGATAAACCCCTGTGAAATGCCTGTGTTGCAATTGATATGGCACCGGCGATTTGAAACAATGGGATGCCTTAGTTTCTTTGAAATGTTTCTATTTTAGGTGAAGTATATGACGGAACGTAAGTTTTTGTCTTATGAGTGAGTTTCGCTCGCGTTAATGTTGGTTTTGTCTACAAATTCCAGTTGTTTCATACAAGTTCATACAACCCCTAAGGGTTTGTAGCGAGAAAAAGAAGTCTATAACCTTTTTCATATTAAAATTCATAACCGATCCAGCGGTCTAGGCGTGAAAGCGTGGCAAATAAACAAACAAACTCACTTTCGTATTAATAATATTAGTTAGGATTCAATATTTATAAGGAAATCTATATATATAAAAGAAAGTCGTGTTAGTTACTTCACTTATAACTCAAGAACGGCTGAACCGATTTAGCTGAAAATTGGCAGGGAGGTAGTTTAGAGCCAGGAGAAGGACATAGGATACTTTTTATCCCGTTCGACATCATTCCCGTGTGACTTGACATGTAACGTCAGTCACTATAAAACGTGGTATAACAAAAAAGAATCAGACTTGGAATAACAAAATTGACGTATAATGACAGCTATGTAATGACGTATGGATGACTATTTGATATTTGTAAGAAATCTATATATATAAAAGAAAGTCGTGTTTGTTACAACACTTATAACTCGAGAACGGCTGGACCGATTGCCATGGTTTTTGATTTGTTGGATTTGTTTCCGTCCCGAATAGCAGAATAACTATTAAAAACATTGAAAAATTAACGAAAAAATAAAATCAATTTATCCCCGTATTCTCCACGGGAACGGGAACTATGCGGGTGAAACCGCGGGGCGCAGCTAGTTTATTAATATTTTCATCACAGTAATGCCTAAAAGTAACTTGAATTAATGGATGAAAATCCGTACATTTCATGAAGAAATCCCCTAAAGTCATAAGATATATTATATATATAAAGTATATTGAAGTCGGTTTATTCGATTTTTAAATTCAGTCAATTATGTTATCATGATATCTTATACCTTAACATACATTTCCATTTCCAATAGATTGAAATATGGCTCGTCTTATCAGCCGTGAAATAATACGCTTTCGGCTTTGTCTTTCCAGTAGGGGGAAATGTGCTCTATTTGTACATAACTAGAAATTAAGATATATGTAGACAGGGTTACAGAATAATAAATGATTTTGCTCAGAACTCATTGACATTAACGTTAACGCTTAATGAATCTGTAGAAAACTGTCAAACTGAATTGGCGTGATCAACAATCGACTAAAATAAAATCCTCTTAGTCAGCTTGAATTGATGTTTCATGTGTTGAGATCGTCGAGTGGCGGCCCTAGGGGGTGGCAAACAGGGCAACCGCCCGGGGCCTCGCTTTTGTAGGGCCTCGCACCCTCGCAGAACAACTCGATGTTCTGCAGCTGTCTTTAAGAGAATGCTGACTGATTACCGGTAGCCCTGTTCACTTCCAACTCACCTAAATTCCTCATACGCCAAGAGCCTCACAAAGATCTATCGCCCGAATCCTCGCAATACCTAAGGCTGCCCTTGTGTCACGGAGCAATTTCGAAATGCAGTGGGTCGAGTAATAATGGTGAGTGAAATGGAGGGTTTAACGGGGAGCTAATATCGATTTATGAATCATATTTTATTCATACTGTTCTCTACGTTTCAATTCTTCTGTGTCTATTTGATGCATTTACTAAGTTTGTTATTAGATTACGCCATTATTGTCGACTATCAATTGGACTATTTATAAACAAATGATGCTCGTTCTATTATATGGAAATGATGAGTCTATTATCGCCTCGTATTATTATTTTCACGCGTGGAAAGATTAATTTGATGAAGATAAAGCAATTATTTCGGTTACATGACTCGCTTACGGTTCGCGTATTGCCAAGATTGGATTTTCCGGTGACCAATGCGCACTCCGTGACTTATCGTGACAGTCTCGGGCAAAGTTGCATTTTAACTCATTTTATTATACTGTCTAAGAACAAACTGCAAGATGATTCATTAATATTAAACGGACCCTTGGGATGTCTAGTGGAACTAAACTAGTAATGTATTTAATAAATTTTGATTGTTTTTTTTACTTCTATGATAACTTAACTTTAATGACCCTGTAGTGAAATTAGCCTCCGGTTGCGGTTACGTGAATATATTAGGATATAATTAAAATTGGGTTTTCCAGTGACAACGTCGCTGACTCCATTTATTTATGAAGACGCTATTAGAAAGAGCAGCTATTATTCAAATTAAAATTCTTTGTTATCAATTGCTTTGAAGACGCGTGCCTTCCACGCTGGTCAATAGATAGAGCCATACAGCCTATTCAAAATAACAAAGTTTTTTATATACCTATACAGACGGTATGAGCCGAAGGCCCACCTTACATTAAGTGGTTACCTCCCCTCGTGACAAGTCCATTATGACTTAGGTCCTCCCCGACCAAAGTGTCAGAATTACCAAGTACTATTTACGCTACCTGTATAAAAATAGTGGTAGCATAACAGTATTTTCTGTTGTTAGTAAAAATGATGTTTCTGTAGATTATTTTCTTTTTATCACCAAGCTTCGCGCCGTACACGCGATTTCTCTAAAGCACTATCGTGTGGCAGCGGCTATCGCGATCTTCCCTTGGACGTTTGTAGAATGTGGTTAACTAAACCACATTTGGTGCTGACTGTACCTATGAGTACGATAGGTGTGCCCGTGACAAATACTTTATTAGAACCCGATGGCTGACTGCCCTATACTTTTAATTAATGATTGTATCTTATTCAGAGAATATAATGACTTGAAATATTACCAAGAATTCGCTATTATGATACCTACAGATCCTAACTCAGCAGACAGATTTCCCATAATTGAGCAATACGTAAGGACGAAATAGATGTATTCTAAGGAACTAGATAAGGTTTTTGGAGTGAAGTTTCGAAATTATCGAATTTAGTTTACTTTTGATACTATATTCATAATGATGTTGTTAAATCGGAAACCAGCCTATCACGATAGATATTTTGGTGTCACTTGTTGCTCGTCTCCCCCGGAGCAACCAAAGGAGTCTCCTAAAGTAGCAGCAGAATTTGTGATAAATTCGTCCGAACTAGTACTGCCGCCACCCCCGGTAATCCGCCGCCAGGCAGTGGTGTTTCTGTGGAAGAGTGGGGGTATAGGCGCATGAGTTGTTGCATCCATATCTCAGTGATGATTAACCACTTAAAATCAGGGGGGGCTGTCAGATCTTCCCGTCACATTGATCTTCTACTCATGGTACGTACTCGTTTAGTCATTCCCTTACATCTAGTACCAAATAACTTCAATGGCTCCGTGACTTAGTTACTAGTAGCCTTGCTTCGCTTCGAGCGAGCGTTCCCGTGTTTGATTCTTCGCTTCGAAGTTTGTTCTCGGGTGTATTTCTTGTGTTTCTGTATTTTCCATGCCATCTGCGACACAGGGAATCCTAAAAGCAAGGGTTTGAGTGTGTAAACGTTTAAATAAAATATGTTCCAGTAGTGCCCTAACACTCCAGTACTTTTTCAACTATGCAACTCATTCAGAAATGTAACGAGTTAATTGCTCAATTACACTTCCCTCAGTGCAATGTAGGAGTAATAACCTTTTGACAGGTCCACAATGATGACACTTGCATCATACATTATGTCTCTATTATCGTCATTGCACGTAATAGGTAACACTCGTTCGAAACATCCAATGAGATGGTAGTAAAAGGGGATGCAGGATCAATATTGTAATATACCTAACTTCTGGTATATTAGTATGTGATTTGACGAGACGGTAACCCAACCCAAACTAGCAGTAACATGTGCCAAGTTCAACCGGAGAAGTACTGCCACCATGAGCCGGTGAAATTACACGCGTATGAGAGAGTCAGTCTCAGAATCACGGACTCTGCGCATCACGCTGCGACTTGGGGTTTCTCATACTTCGGTAGATACTAACTTGAGTAGAAATAGCATAAATATACTAACGCAGTTGTTGAACCACGTCTTTTTATACATTTCCATTTACAAACGTTCCATTTTTTGCATTCGTTTGTGTGCCTCCACAGTAATGGAGTAACGCTTACCGCTGAAGCTTTATTCACCCCTCCAAGGAAACACGATTCTATGTCTATGTCAGTTTGCATAAGCCGTGTAATAATATAATAAAAACGGCATACGCTACGGTGACTTACATAACGAATACAAAGGCTTGCACTTGTTTAGCTTCCCAAGCGTTTAACATTGTCTCATTTCTTGCTTCAAACGCTAAACGTAGAATCGGTTGTGAACTATTTGAAATGCAGTTGTTGCATCGTATATTAGACCTGCAGACGTGCTGACATCATTACTAGACGAGCGAGATGCGGCAGCTGTTGCTTAGATTTGAACGGCTACGTCACGTAACTAACGTCTTCTAGATTTCAACGTGGGTTGATAAGTTTTCAAGTTTATTTTATTACTTACACATGTCTGTACTTAAGGCTCGTTTTGAATTCTTTAATATTCTGTTGTTCCTATCCTTAGGGGGCAAAGGGTTATTTTGCACATTATCCTGGGTGGTGCTAAGGAGCAACAAAAAGTAGCAGTAGTACTTGTTCAAAGTTCGCCCGGAGAAGTACTGCCTCCACACTTGGTAATCTGCCGCCAAACAGTAATGCACGCATTGCTATGTTCCGGTGGAAGGGTGTGGGTGCCGGTGAAATTACAGGCACATGAGACGTAATATCCCCGTCTCGGGTGACGGGCGCAGCGGGGTGCGACTTGGGTCTTCTCATACTTCGGTCAGGGAGGACCTAAATTGCATTGCTGTTGTTATGGGCGAAGGTAACTACTTAACATCAGGTGGGCCTCTAGCTCGTTCTGTCACTACAGTTAAATAAAAAAAAATAAAAAAACTGTTGTTTATTGGGATTGTGTAGGTAGAAGATTGATCTGAACATATTTTGTATCAACTACCACGTGGAAATGGGGGCTTTAAAAAAGGCTAGAAAGAGATTTTGGCTCGAGAGCCAAAATCGAGCAGCTTTTGAAGTATGCTCTATCCTAAATGCATCTTGCGTTGTCATATCTAATTTTATTTTATTATTTTAGGCCAAGTTTATTATGTTGTGTGTGTCATTACTCCTGAATAATTAAAACCTATTTGTATTATATACAAAACAAAAACCATTACAAGGAAAAAATGCTATTATACAAAACGTTGTTTGAGTCTGGATTAATCTGCCATTTCCTCGTGCAATCGCTCACCAAAGGAAAATTTACTTGGGCATTATTCTAATTATACTTACCCGAGAATAATAAATTTTCCTCAAAGCAATAACGATAAGATATATTAAATTTTCATCAACGAAAAGCCATTATGAACATCAGAGCAATTAAAACGTAGGCCGAGATTATTAATTAGTTTTCTTTCCTGTTTCTTAAAACATTTCATGCCATTCGATATAACAATATCGGAATCAATTAGGCTTTTACAAGTACCATCTAATGATCGAGTTATAAAGATTTAGCGTGTGATAAATGTAAATTTTTCCGCATAGAAGTTTAACAAGCGAATAATTGCAAATGCGGATACGCGTAAGGGAAGACATTGGTAATCTAAAGTACGCGGTAATAGAAATGCTCATAATTCAGATATTAATCAGCATAGACATTCAAATGTCAAGGAATTGAATTATTAAGACTGTTATTCACAAGGGACTAAAAATTATGAGATAAAACTGATCGCGTATCGTCCATCATTTTGCAGTCTTGAGACAACGCTTGAAGTGCCGACCCATGCTCTCTCTGGTCTCTCATTTCATTTTATATCTCTATATCTTTATTAGAAGATTTTTTTAAAGCAAATTTTTGAGCTTTAAAAGCTTTAAAGCTGACTTTGTAGATAAAACTAGCTTTAAAGCGAAGAGACTCGGGTTCAATCTCCGTCCAGGCCATACTTTAGGATACGAGTACTGGGTTCGAAACTGGGTGTTTATGAATCCTCAAGCAGAGGTAAGACAGTGTAAGCGATCGTTAAAAAAAATTGTTATCGCAATATTCACCGTTGGTTACGCATGATGGTGCTTCCATATAATTCTGCGTACCTACTAGTCTCCCAGTGAACACCAAGCTTAATATTGCCGTACCCTGAGAATACGAGTGTGTGAAATGAATAGAACATAGAGCTATACACCTGCTTGATTGTTTGTCTGATTCACACGGAAGTTTAACCTTTCCCAGTGACGATCGGAGAATATAATGGAACCTTTTAATAACAACTATTGTTTCTTTACGACAAACAGACCGGCCTCACCTTGTGGGCAGCATAAAAACTAATGGTAGATATTGACGTACACATTTATTTCTTTACTCGAGTAGCACACATAACATAGTACATAAACTACAAACAATACAATTTATTAGATAATTCTAATAAAGGGAAAAAAATTACGTATTTGTATAAATTTGCATAAAACAAGACAATATAAAACAGACTAAAGCGTAATAAACATACAGCTAAATTCAGAACCTCCCCTTATGAGTCGTGATCGTTTATTAACTGATCTAATGGAACATTAAATCCATCGATTGTGTTCTAATAGTGTTCAAACTCTTGCAGTTACAACGGCTACCTGCCAACGGGCGAACGAGGACGTCGGCGCAGCAAATTCGTGCTCTACCGACGACCTACGGCGAACGGCGTGCGACGATCCAAACACTACGTAGTCAAAACTCCACACAGCAGCAAGGCCATCCTAGATGCTAGCCAGCACTCCATATCTTACACGCTGAGTCGCAGTCAGGCTGTCATTGTGGAATATACGGAGGATCCAGACACGGACATGTTTCAGGTGAGTCAGTGATTTAGAAAGTAAGGTACTCGGCGCTTACCCACCGGCGCTGATTGTCAACATAGGCGATCTCTGCACCGAATTCTCCGGTTTGCGCTGGTAGGCCTCTATTGGCAGCTTAATTTGCAACCAACGCGTATTTTCTTGCCGTCGTTTTATCAAGAATATTTCAATTGAGAAACATATTTTCTAACAGGAAAAATTCTTCGTTGTGCTAGATATTTTTCACACCACTGACAGCCAAGCTCAGCCGATTGCTTTATGTAACGATTATCTGCGCAGACAGGTTCCAATAACCGCTGGTGGATTGGTCTTGGCTGCCTAACCTAATCAGGTTCCAATTACCTCGGAAATTGGTCGATCAGCAATCAAAGCTAATATCTTCCAATCATCACTCGTGAAAATTTTAACGTCGACCAAACGTTTTTAAGGGCTGAAGTTGCAGGAAATAGTAAATCTTCACGTCTCAGGTACCGAAATTCGATGCAACATAATAATTCTCTCATAGATTGAAAGTAGAAGGGCCCCAACTAATCCATCACTTTCAAGCAATTTCCAAAAACTTTATGACTAAAAAAATTATGTTAGTAATCAATTTGCTCATATTCAATTATTTCACTTGAACAATAGTCTTAACTTTACTAACCTCCAATTAAATTTTAAGCTTTTATCACCAGGAAATCCTTTAACGGAAAACAAAGCCTCGTTAGACATACCTGCAAATTATCACAAACATAAATCTATACTTCACACATGCGTGTTTAAATTACTAATACAACAACTGTTTACCAAATTGCCAAGGATTTTTTCAAACTCCATACTTTTACGTGGCTGAGTCAGAGTTTCAGACATGTTTTTGTTTTATTTAGATTATTTTCAATTGTCGGCGAAGTTCGTAAAATAAACAAATCGTGATATGTTACTAAACATGTTTATTTAGATTGTCACACGATAGAAATGTCACTCGGTTTCAACACTTGCTTGTTTCCCCCGGGAAAGCTTATCAGACACCAGACCCTATCTGTTTGAACTACGAGGCGTCCAAACAATGTGCCGACATGGGCACAAACATGAAATTGAATCTTTCAGCGTTGTATTAAATTGAATGATAAAAACATTATCGAATATATCTTAATGAAAACATTGGTTTTGTGCCAAATGGTTTAGTTTCTGCTGTCCTTAATGGAAACGTCGACAGGCCCGTGTAGAAATGTGTCTGCGTGATGAAACTAACAAGTGACCGGGACGTTACACTTGGTTGACCTTTTTAGGGTTCCGTACTTCAAAAGTAAAAAACGGAACTTTATAGGATCACTTCGTTATCTGTTTGTCAAGAACCTTTTTCTCAGGAACACGTGGAGGTATCAAATTGAAATGAATATCAAACAGCGAGCAGTGAAACAATCAAACTTCTAAGTCATTCAAAAAGCCGTGTCTTTTGAATGCTTTGACTTAGAAGTTTGATTTTATTTATTCCGCATATTTCGATTAGCAAGGGAACCAAAACCTATGGTACTACCCGTTGTCCTAGAACCAGGAAGTTTGGCATGAAGCAATAATCCAGTAAAAGAATAAATCCGAATACCGTACGTAAATTTGTAGTTACATGAAAAAATCTACATGTAACACGTTTACCTACAAGTTTGTGCGGAACCCTCGGTGCGTGAGTCCAACTCGCACTTAGCCGACTTTATTCATTACAATTCCGCGCATAAAAATAATGTAACGCCCAAAACTTTGCTCCAGACATGAGCGTTAAAGACATTGAACAGGAGCCGGTGTGCGATGTTATCTTTAAACCCAGAACCGTCCATATTTATATGAAAGATAACAAAGTAATGTTTTGCAAGATGCGACGTGTTTACACATTGCCCGGCGTCGGCGTCGCCCGTATCTAATCGGCGCATGTGGGTTAGTGCCCCCGGGGAGAACAATGCGTTGGTCCCAGTCCCTGCATCGTCATCGACTCATTGACCGCACGCAGAGGCTGGAGATCCTTTATCTGAATATCTAAATCTTATACTGCACTGGTGAGAGCTTGGTTGCCCAGCGGCACAAACGCTGACTTTCAATCTGAAAGTCGCTGGTTCAAACCCAAACGTGAAACTTTTTTAATGTGAAAAATTTATAGTACTAGCTGAGGGCTAACCTCACCTGGTAATAACCCCCGCCCACGACAACAATATTGCGACTCAATATAAAATTTGGATCTTACACATTCATCCTATAATACTAAGTCCATTACCGGAGACGGGGATGATACGTCTCATGCGCATGTAATTTCACCTTCCACCGGATTACAGTAATGCGAACACTACTGCTTGGCGGCAGATTCTCGGTGTGGTGGCAGTATCTCTCCGACGAACTTGGCACAAGTTCTACTGCTACATTTGGTTGCTCCTTTAGTACCCCCCCGGGGGTACGTGTAGGGAATCAAAGGGACGCGAACATCCGTTATCTAGTTCTCATAGTACAAGCTATGTGCTTAGTTTGGGGCTAGATGACGCTGTATGAAATGACCATGAATATAATATTTAATAATAATGATGCTCTCGTCTCGTGTGTGATAACGAACTTTCTCCAAAGAATTATTGTAAAATACCTTTGATCTTTTAGTATCACATACGATACACGTTGGGAAAGATAACTTTCAACGATATTATTTTTCGAGTTAATGAGATATTTACCATGATATCTGAGTTATGTCGACTCCCGATATTGCGACGCAGTTTCATGCGCCATGGTACCGTGTAAACGTTAGCCTGTGAAATGTGGCGTCCACAAAATTGTTAGTCACAAATCATGTAAAATATCTCGTTAATTAGAAGAATAATATTAGAACTGGGATAGTTTTCAAGTTTTACAATAAACTAGCTGTGCCCCGCGGTGTTACCCGTGGTTTTTCGGGATCAAATGTACCCACCGGTTTCCACTGTTGGGACAACGGCCCATTCTCGATCCGATCCCAATCCAGATTTGCAGATGTCACATGTTTGGTTCTAAGACATGCCGGTTAGAAACATACACACACAGAGACACTTTTACAAATTTAAGTGTAATATATAATTATATTTATAACAATGAATTATACGAATCAAATGAGATATAATTAGCCTGATTAAATCTCATTTGAAATTATTCAAATCTTTAATAATAATTTTAATCCTTTGTGTAAACCGCGCTTGGAAAACATTTGTAATTTGGTTTGTGGAGGCAATGAACGTAATTGGATTGTGGTATATATAACTTTTTGTCCTTCTAGTTAGCTGGTGTGTGTATAAGCTTACACTAAACAGTGGTTTCGTATGTCGGCATACACTCACTTGCTAGTATTCCTGAGGGGCTGCGTTCGTTGCCGTCGCGGTCGTCGCACCGTTCCACATCCTGCTCACACGATTGGACGCTGTCCATTGTTGCGAACGGGACACAGCCGACCTCAAACCCTCAATGACATGAATACTTCTTTTTCTTCTTGGGAAATCTTTTGTTTGAAAGAATATGTTTTCAGATTGGCCCCATAGATATTTCATCAAAATCGGTTATGTAGTATAGTTTTTAAATCAAAATGAGTGGAAAGCATATGTCATCCAAGTATTACGTCTCATGCGCAAGTAATTTACCGGCACCCTTCCAACGGAACACAGCAATGCGAGAGGATTGCTTGGCGACAGAGTGCCAGGTGTGGAGGCAGTACTTCTCCATGCGAACTTTCCACAACTTCTACTACTACCTTAGGTTGCTCTTATAAAGCATACCCGGGGGGACCATGTAGCGACTCAAATGGTACTCACCTACGGACGCGAGCTACTTGACTCCGGTAAAACTTATGTAGCACAGAACAGTATAGTTTACCACCAAACGTCGGAACCAACGACCCTTGAAATATTAGGATTTGCCGTGTCATTGTTTATCTCTAAAACAAGAGTCGCTTACCATAAACAATTTTATAGGGAAATGACTGACGTGCCCCGCAATTTCATTAAACAAACAAGCTGCGCAAAATATTTTTGTCATAATAAAATTGTTCGCAATATCGGTTGCCCTGTTTTTCGCAGACGGCTATCACACGTATTTATTTTTGTTGTTTTCTTCGTTATCGGGCATTTCCAGATTGCGAATGGCCGATATGCCAAGGCTGCCTAACCACGACGTACGTTTGTTTACAGATAGATAATGATTACTACTTGTATGATCACCGACCAAAAATGTAGGTAGTCCTCAATAAACATGTTAATATTTTATTATACGGTTTTGAGGTGAATGGTGCTCGTTGAATCTTGATTATTGGTGCCCCGCCTCCACAATCCATGATTTTACAGTTTAATAGACATGAGGTATTGGTTTTATTGTTCCGGTTTACAACCTTTTCACAATCTCATAATAAAGTAAAACATGCTTTAACTAGCTGAGTGGTGATACCAGCGTTTTTCCGGGATCAAAAGTAGCCTATGTGTTAATACAGGATATAAGCTATCCTGATACCAAATTTCATCAAAATCCGTTGAGTCGTTTGAGCGTGAAGGATTAATAAACACACATACAAACTTTAGTCTATATAATATTAGGGTGATAATGATAGGGAGCTCCTTTCTATCACTATTTCCATGATAGGTATCGGTTAAGCTTAGTATAAAGTAGCTATTTAGTAAGGTTTAACATCAACTGTTTGGCGCTAAATCGGCGATCTCTCTCAGTGAGCTACAATTTAGATTCATTGGTTCTTTGTGTCTGATGCCCGTTCGAAGCGATGCATGATTGCACGCGTGCTGCAAAAACAAACTGATAGATCATCTGTACCGTTTCCGAAGGAACTGCTCGATCAGCTGTGGTTGAAATAACCTCAGCCTTCGTACATGCAGCACTAACTGTTAGGTCGTCTGTGGCGTGTGTAACTGTTGGTTCATCTGTGTCTATGGGCTTTGTTCGTTCATGTGGCTGGTATGGTCACCGCTTCCGTAATCTGATTACTGGAGGTGATTTAGTAGATGATTCAGTTGCCATGAGTGAATCTCAAAGGGTTTAAAGTGAGCGCAGTATTGATAGGAGTATTCAACATTAATGGTAGTGCATTGTTTTATTTTGTGCCGTATCTTTGTTTTATTATTGTTGATTAACGATATAACGCGAATAGAGGTATTAATGTTGTTGCATTTTCTTATTGTCCTACTTATTCGTGATGTTCCCTCCTGAATCATGTCTCGTATTTTTATGAAACTATTACAAAAATAGGCATAACGGTAATACCGTAACAAGTAACCCATAGAGTGCGAGATAATTCTGTCATTTTTTAATACTAAGAGGGTCAAAGATCGACATAGCAATAAATTACGCCTCACAAAGTCGACTCGCAATAAAATTTATCCCCGCGAGTTTAACTTCGTCGGCATCGCAGCTCGTAAATGTTGACGATGCATCTTTAGCACTCAGCATGACGTCACGGATGACCCGACCCGCATGTCAGCGAGGGTGGGGCGTGACGTCAGCATAGTGACTGCTGTTGCATCTGTGGCCAGGGTGGGTAGAGACGGCGTGGTGGGGCCAAGGACGTCGCCGGGCCGACCGGCGCGCAACACCCGACGGAATCGATAACGCCTTAACGACACCGATGTCATCTGCAGTGGACGGTCCGAAGGCTTCTAAACTTTTTATTTCACAAGTACTTTGTGTATATATAGATTGACGGGACATTGGAATAGGTGGGAAACATTATTTGCGACAAACACTTGTGGCACTCACGTAGGTACAATCGGGCCGTTGCATCTTGGATACTCTAAAGTTTGTTGCAGAGTTGAAATGTATTGTTCTCTTTCCATGTTTCATTTATGGTAAGAATAAAAATATGATGCAGCCATACAAATAAAAAAGTGAAGTGTCTATTTGAATAACAAAATAACAGCTATAATAAAAGTATTAATGGTAAAAAAAAAAAATGTATTGTCTGTTTGTTTGATCCGGCTAATCTCCGTAACGGTTGGACCAATTTTAACGGGACTTTCACTAGCAGATGTTATAAGGAGTAACAGGCTTTTTTTTAAGAAAAAATGTATTATGGTTCTGCGCAAAAAAATCCTCGTCCATCATAATATGATATTATTATGTGATAAGTCATATCAAGCACTGTCAACAGTAAAAAGTGGAACCTTTGCGGCTGACTCTGCACCTCACCCATACCCAGGAATTCTGACTTGCGTCTACTAAATTCCAAACAGTAGAGAGATCGGTCTATAGTCTTAATAGATGACAGATTTTACCTAAAGCCATGTTCTCAGGACCAATTTAAATACCAGTCACATCCGACCAGTATCTCCTTTCAAGTATTGAGCGTATCGGTTACGAGGCGACCATTCAATTTGATTTATGTTAAAACTCGTCGATGTAGCGTCTGCGGAATAATTTCTTCGACATTTCATGTCTACACGCGAGATTTTTAGATCTATTTTAGGCACACCGATTTATGTTTATATGGCAGTCATTCGTTTTCATGCTTTATAGGGGCTCCCCACGGCAGCATTATGTCGAGTGTACGTCCATTCGTCTAGCTATAAGTTTTATATCTCTGCAGTTGTCCCGGTTACTTTCACCCGTATATCTCCCAACCTTCATCGCAGCAGTTGAAACAGGTTCCTCTTGTTTCTGGCATTGTTTTGAACAACGTTGAATAATGTGGCTTTGATAGACATCGTATAAATGTGCGTTCTGATGAAACGATTTTGCTCAAATGGCTTTCGTAATTATTTTGTATTTAGTATTGACTTATTGTCTTTATCTCTAATGTTCTATGGAACGTGAAGTTCGCTCAGCAGTAGCTCATAATTTATTAATAATTCCTATTTGTATAATATTATTTTATTATTTAATGTAACTATTACGAAACAAATATTATGTTCAGGAATCATAAGAGATGAGAAATAAGCATTCAATGTGTTTAGCCCTACGGACGTTGTAGGATAAACTAGCTCCATTAATTTTCTATCCTGTGGTCCCGCTAACTAGACCGCAAATCTGATTAAACTTCGTTAGGCTTTATTGGCTGTGTTAGTACTAAGTATCACGTCACACTAATACGAGATTATAAAGGCGAAAGTTTGTATGTGTGTGTATGTTTGTTACTCCTCAAACGACTCTACGGAATTGGGTAAAATTTGATACCAGGATAGGATATATCCTGGATTAACACCTAGGCTGCTTTTGATCCTGGATAAGATAATAAGAACAAGTCTTGCTCACATGCGATAAGCTAGCCTTCATTATTTGTCTGTGAGCGAAAAGTATCTTCGTATTATACCCTGATCAAGTACCCCCTGCCTGAACCGCGTTATAATCTAACTTTTACCATCTCAATTGGATACGGTGCTCGTTGATAACGCAGTTCTAAAATCGTGTCTGAATTGATCCCTGTTTATAATTTATACTTTCAGCGACCGATACCGAAAACAAACTTCTCGAACTAGTAAGCGTAGGTAGTCTGTTTCAAGTTGTCTATCAATATTTTAATGAAGGTTTCGATTTCAAACGCTTAGTTGTTACAGGAGTTTTGTAGCTTACAATGAAAGTTTCATCATTAATTTATAAGTTTTTCTTTTGCAATGGAAACTTAAGTTAAGGTCACGTCAGTGTTAAAATTTGCTCCAAATCTGTCACTAAGATACTCATGATATTGAGCTTTAGTGCAAACAGGCGTTACAGAGCTCCAAAGGCTTAAGGCGCGAAATTCATCGGAGAGGAATTTTTGTGTTTTTCCGAGTGTCCTCTGGGAACAAGGTGGGGTAGGGGTGTCGAGACAGTTCATCGGACCCTGGACACAGAATCTACAATAACTACTAAGCTTGGAGATACGATTCAGCGCTCATTTATGTGTTTTACTTATGTCTAGACTGTTCATCTTACGATTTACTTTCGGATGCCTGTTTCGTTAGTTGAAACCTTTCGTACAATGGAAGCGTTCCTTATAAAGTTCGTGGAATTTATTTTGAAATCTCTTCTCGTCTGATTACTTGCGAAATGATAATGCAGTGAATAATTGAAAAAATCGTTGACATTGACGTCGGCTGGTCCTTATTTTTTTGAATAGTCAACATATCAGATGTCATTATGTAAACAGAACAGTATGAAATATCACACCCGTGCGCTCGGAATTGTAACGGTAACCTAAAAAGTAAGGTCGTCGAAATGGATTTTAGAAATAGCTAGTTGTTAATAATGTTTATTTTTGTTTTGCCATTTAGGGATCATGTTTCTACGTACTACTGGAAGTTTCAGGAGTTGCTGTTTATCATAGGCACAAGAATAACCTAAGAATAGGTATGCTTGTAGTAATACCCGCAACTTAGGAGCCGCAAACTTCCGCTGTGTTAGAGCCGTACTTGGTTCTGTGTTCGGCGTAATATGGAACTATTACTAACGTTTCACGAATCGATAACAATAACGTTTAAAACCCTCTTGTGTAACAAGACCAAGTTTTGATGGAAAACTGCCGTTTTACATGCTACTATGTTATTCCTTGTCAAGTTATTGGCTGTCTTGTTGTCAGTATAGTTATGTAGTTTAAGAAACTTGTAGAGATAGGCTGTTATGGCCTAGCTGGGCAATGTTTTACTTTATGTATGAAATAGGCGTTGGAATAGTATTAATGTACTTTGGTGGTACTTTAAATGACTACAAAATTGTCTTGTGCCATTTGAAAAAATCTTATGTAACACGAATAATGTCAAATTCGTCAATACTTTCGATAAGGATCCAAATATCTTTAAGAATCATCTTTTGGAGGCGATAATCCAAAAAAGTCATCCGTCTCGTTTACGCTAATCGCTGTCACTGCGAGAGCAACTGAATAAGAAGTCTTTTGCGTTGTTCTCATTTTATATACTATTTATATCCGTGAAAGTAATAATTATTCACTATAAAACTAAGTATAAAAAATCGTCCACATGTCATGCGATAAATGTTCCTTGAGTATTATATCGATCTCTAAAATACAATAACAAGTATACCATACGAATAAATAACATTAACAAGCAATAAATTAACAATTTTATTAATGATCATTACCGTTGTTTATATTACTGCACGCCCCATTTAGCCATCTACTGGAGTAATTTGGCGAAAGAAAAATCCATTGTATTTTCTTCGTTGGAAAAAACATGTCACATGATTACATTCACTGCACGAAGTCTATTATAACAGAACCGTTACTGTAACTTATTTGACCTCCTTACGGTAGACCGTGGGCTTAAATGACGGTTGACACTTATGTAGGAATTAACATCAAAAAAAAGTATCGACGAGTATATTTTGAAACCGTTATTCTAGCTGATACATGCGAGTTTCGAAGGGCACGTAAGTTTTTTTTCGCGGATATATTTTTTTACCGATAGTCTTTCGAAAGTCACAGATTAGGACTGTAAGATAAATTAAGAGATGGCGACTAGACTAGATTGGATGAGGAAGGCGACAGAAGGAGACGTGTGGAGAAGTTTAAAGGAAGTTTTTTTTTATTTTTATTTAAGGGAATATGTTTTGTACCGTTAATTTTGATGTATCTCTGTAGAAACGCTTGGAAATTTGCTTACCTATGAAATATTTGAGATGTGTGAAATAGGCCTTAAAAAGCACTAAATGCTTCTACGAAAGCATGTTTCGTATGGAACCAGGTGGCTCGAACCATTAGCATAAGCTAGCATTATTGGCTTTCAAATCAGCGTCGTACACAGCCTCTAACGAATCTTCTAAGTTATATATAGATTGTATTTACAACCTCACCTATTCTAACTTGATAGTAGAATACTTAAAGTTTTTGTATTTTTAGGATCCATTCCTCGAAACTAAAAAACTGAACTCTTATAGAATCACTTCGTTGTCCGTCTGTCTCAGAAACGCGTGGAGGTATCAAGTTGACATCAATAACAAATACTCAGATCTGCAGTCCCTAGGAACAGTGAAAAACTCAAACTCAAAAGTCAAAAGATGGGGCCGTTAATGCCACATATTTTGACTCTCGCAAGGGAATCAAAACCTATAGGGCACTTTTTGAGCTAGAACCACGAAATAAGGCATGAAGCAATGTCATGAAGCACAAATAAAGGAATAAATCCATAAACCGAAAATTTGTAGTAACATCACCAAAAAAATAGTACATGAAAAAAACCTACAAGTTACAAGTTTACTTGCGGAACCCTGGGTGCGCAAGATTCGCTCTTGGCTGATTTTTTTTAATAATATCATCACTGCAGCAGACGGTCAAGTTAATGAGCTCCTTTTTAACTTCGCATTAGGATGGCATCGCGTATACTGTTCCTTTGAAATCTTGTATTTCAATTATTCTATAATCGTCGAGTGCTTTAAAAGCAATTCCAGCACTTTCACGACTGGATACGGGCCATTGGATACGTAAACGAGTCAATTTAGCGCTTGGGGACTCTCCAAATTGGGTCATCGCTAAACCCGGGAGCCCGCGATGATTGTTTTACTTTTCATTGCTGATGCGATGGCTGGCAAAGGATGCATAACTTCCTAACGCCTAGTTTCAATATTCTGACAATGACTGAAGATGATCCTATTGATATTGTATATTCGTCAAAAATGTTTTGAAGTTTTTGAAAGATAACAAAGTTACCATGGTAACTTATTACATGCTTCCTCCAGTTATCAGTTGGCTGTAAATTTTGTTAATCTAATCTAATCTTACCATGATAACTGATATACCAATAACTGTTACAGCAAAGACACTTGTGTTGAACTCCATGTTAACTTGGAGACGGAGTTTTAAAGTTACCCGATGTCCTCCGATATTCTTACTTAACTTTCCCTCCGAAGCACGTACTAAATTTTTATCTATTGGTGTTACCCGTGGTTTACCAGGATATCCTGGTATCAAATTTCATGCAAATCCGTTGAGCCGTTTGTGCGTGAAGGAGTAACAAACATAGACTGGGTGTGTCTACATACACATACATACAAACTTTCGTCTTTATAATATTAGTTTGATTTATTTCAAAAAGATAACAAAAATATCTATAACAACCTATCTCTTGAACTATACTATCTACCAGATCTGCATCTACCCAGCATCTTCACTGGCTCTCAGGATATAAAAACAACAGGGCCGATGCTTTTAAGTCCTCGGAGAAGGCAAGGATCGACCGCCAGCCATTTTGGAATATTGCCATTGTCCGTCTACGAGAAGGACCTTCTCGCAGACGGACAATGGCCGCGAGAATTGGGATACGATGAATACTATGCGAATACATAAACAATGCGAGACAAACCACCACTTGTTTTGTGTTATTATAGGGATTTGGGTTAGTCTGCTGATTGGTACTTTTGGAGGAAAGTTTGAATGGAATAAAGAATTATTTTCTACACTAAACAAAAAAGCATTCATCTTTTGCTAAGAACACTATGTCGTCTTGAACAGGAAAGTCTCATACCCTAAACAATTTAATATAAGTTAGCCATAGATTTTTTCACTCGTCTAATCATGGCCGACAATCACCGATGCCTAAAAGATAATCTTCGTCGCGTTTTTTTCGCATTTACGAAAATTTTCTACTGCTGATTATACGTTACGGTCTATGAGGAATAGTTTATTACTTGGAGTAATCGCTTGAATTTTGCATTCGCTTTGAAAATGGCACACTTAACTGTTTTTAGATTGCTGTCCTCGTTGTAAACTGATGCCACAAATTACTAACTGTCTAATGACGGCTCCGTAGCGAAGTAAGTCGTTATTGTTACCCCGGCTTGTTCTAGAACTAGTCACAGGTTCGATTACCTGCCTGGAGCCTGGAGTTTCTCTTGGGTGTTTATGCTGTGTATATCCAATGCCACCTGTGTCAGATGCCAATGTAGTGTTATGTATTGCAGCCGACAGACGTCCACTGTTGGACATAGGCTTACCCTATAGCTATAGTGTTATGAGTATTATTGGGTGTGTGAATATGACTCCGCCCTTTCTCAACAGATGTCGTTTTTAGTATTGTTTACGTGTACTAATAAATGACCATACTTGTATTCGATAGTACTGAATGTCAGCTATCTAACGCATTTTATGATATTTGGTTGAAGTGTAAGCAACAATTGTTTTCACCTTTTCGAAAATGTCGGTTTTTATTCCAAATAAACGTCATTTGCGGGAAGTGTTATTACATTATTTTATTGCGAAGAAAACTGCAGCGGAAACTTATCGTTTGCTTGTGGAGATTTATGGTGAGCATGCTCCGTCTAATACAACTTGCAAGGAATGGTTTCGACTATTTCAAAATAACGATTTTAGTACTGAGGATAAAGAACATGGAAAACCACCAAAAAAATTTGAAGATGCTGAATTGGAAGCATTATTGGCGGAAGATTCTTGCCAAACTCAATCAGAATTAGCTGCAGCATTAAATGTTGATCGTTCAACTGTTGCAAAGCGTTTACAAATGATGGGAATGATTCAAAAAGCCGGTGACTGGGTTCCACATGATTTAAAAGAAAGAGACATGGAACGTCGGAAAACCATTTGTGAAATGCTTCTTCAAAGACAGCAAAGAAAAGGATTTTTGCATCGGATAGTCACAGGAGACGAAAAATGGATACACTACGAAAATCCTAAACGCAAAAAAGCTTGGGTGAAACCAGGCGAACCAGGCCCATCACAGCCAAAAATAAATATTCACTGTGCCAAGGTCATGCTCTGTATTTGGTGGGATCAGAAAGGTATTGTATATTATGAGTTGCTCAAACCCTCTGAAACTATTAATGGAGAAGTTTACCGACGACAACTAATGCGTTTGAAGCGAGCCATAGAAGAAAAACGACCAGAATGGGTGAATAGACATAACAAATTAGTTCTTCAGCATGACAATGCCAAACCGCATACCGCAGAAGTCGTAAAAAGATATTTAGAGGGACAGGACTGGGAAGTGTTACCCCACCCGCCATATTCACCAGACATAGCTCCTTCGGATTACCACCTATTCCGGACGATGCAGACAGACCTTACTGGAGAAAAGTTTACTTCATGTGAAAGTATCAAAATTTGGATTGACAACTGGATAAGCTCAAAAGACCAGGACTTTTTCCAGCAAGGAATACGAAAACTACCTGAACGATGGGCGAAGGTTGTAGCTGCAGATGGAGCATACTTTCAATAATTTTTTTTTTTAATTTTGTAAGCGAACAAATGTGTTTTATTTTGACAAAAAGGGGCGGAGTCATATTCACACACACAATAACAAGATTTTCTCAACCATACTTGGTAGGTTTGCAACGTTTTAAGTTAGCATTTTGGCTTAATCGAGTGTCCCCAAATGAAATTCGATTCAGTATAATGACGATGCTTGCCATCCCCTATTCAATTATTATCACACGTACAGTATGGCCGTTGTATCTTGGCCAATCTGAAGTTAGCTACTAAATGTTTTGTCTCTTACTATGAATGAAACGTGGAAAGAGACAACAATACATTTGCAGCCAATTTCAGAGTAGCCAAGACACATTGGTTCATTTGTATTGTACGTTTTCCGATCTATTGTTTGTAGAATTAATGCGCGCCATAAATCTTAGCGTAATCCCTCGTTCGTGATAATCATGAGGAACAGTAACATCAGAATTAATCAAGACTATGATCAATGTCGTGGAGAAAAGATTTTCCGCGATGGAATTGGGTTTGATGTTTCTAAAATGAATAAATTATGAATGGATTCTGTGAAAGGTAACATGGGTAAAATAATGAGTAAGTGATACAGAAGATGATGATGATAGGTGGTGAAGGGTAATAGAAGATAATGGTAGAAGAACCAGAAGATTATTTTTTTCAAAAGCTTGAACTCTTTGACTCTCATAGGCAGAATTACAAAGAGACCCTTTCAAAGGCAGAATTACAAAGAGCGGCGAACTATGAAGCTGTCGGTTACTTGAAGCTACCTTCATTTTAATCGCTGGCCTCACAGGTCAGTTGGTAGTAGCCCTGCCATCTGCACTGTAGGTCGTGGGTCGATTCCCACCTATGACAAACATTTGTGTGACGAACATAGATGTTTGCTGTGTCTAGGTGTTAATATGTATTAAAAATGTATATATATACAAAATGAAGTGAAAGTAAGTAAGTACTAAATATGTATTCTATATAATTTGGTTCCCATAGTACAAAGCTATGCTTAGATGGCGCTGTGAGAGAAGTCCATGAATATTTAATTATTTAATCGCTATTTAATATTCCTCACTCAGATATTACTTTCGTACTCTTTCTTGCAATAACGACTGTGATATGGAACCTGTCTTGTAGTTGTTAATTACATAAATGTTTGATCAATTGTTCAATGACTGATTTCGCTTGATGTTTTCCTTTATTAATTCAAATAGTATTACAGATATATATTTTGTTACGTGTCCACTTTCACAATTTGGGGCCATTACTGTTTATGGCGAGCACAGATGAAAATTGTTCAAAAGTGTAAATTGGCACTTTGTGTCCTACATCTGTTACTCCATTTACTCGCGACACTTAACTGTTAACGAAAAATGTCTTAAGTGTCACTACAACTTACGAGACACTTCAATAACAAAGTAAAGATACCAAGAGCTGTTAATTATCGACTAATACCTTCCTAGACTTGTTAACAAGTAATAATTAACATTGTGTAAGCTGTTAATTAAATAATGTAATTTTATATTGCGCTCGGTTTGCGTAAGAAAATGCAGCAACGATTTTGTGCATGCAACTAGAACGAAGGATGTCCCATTTTGTAGCGTTGCGTGGGCGCCTCCGATGCTACAATCCGTCCAATCCAAGCGATTTCTGCTTGATTCTATAATAGATTGATAATTCAATTGTGGGACAGGCTTTGCCGAAATAAAAAGAATTGTTGCAACAAACTGTGCTTCTATGAATTTCGAGCTTATCGCATTGTCTAAAACATTATCTTATCTTAATCCATCAAATATGGATCAATTTTATCAAATACTTTCGTTATGTTTGTATAACCATCACAACTTCTGCTCTCTTAGTTTCCTTTTTCATTAAATCTCGTGTCTCATGTCCATCAAGTTCAATCATCTCTGTGACCCCTTCGTCCGTTGTGTTGAAATGCTTTCCCGCAGGGAAGTTCCTATTGACAGTTGACAACCTGGGCCCGGACAGCCATCGGACGGTATACTCATGTTTATGTTTAAATATTACCTTTTAGTCATACATCTGCTCAATATAATTTCCACCTTAATATTCATAAATTACGGACTAAAATGCGCTACTATTAAAGTTAACCTGAATAAATAATGTTGTGTCCAGAGGGCTACATTAACCCGGACGGGTGTATCGGAACACGTGCCACTCTCTCCTGACATGAAATACCGAGCAAGACCTGAAACGAACTCGAACGAAGTACTGAGTTGACGATAAAAGAGAGGAAATTAAAATTCGCATTCTGAACGCTGTAGAGGTGTAGAAATGTTTCTGCCAACTTCAATAACAAGTGTCCTACTTCTATAAAATGTAGAGCTCCCTAGGAAATTCCTTGAATTTCGCCGTGGTTTTTTTTTTACGCTCCGACTTTATTCAGATTTAAAAATAAATAACGTGATCGTTCATTGGCCGCAATTTGTTCGCTTAATTCATTCGAAAGTTCATTGTTCATTTAATGAGATCTTATTATGTCTAACAATTGGTATATTATTATGTCTGTATCGCCTACATTACATCCCACTTACTAGCTAAAATGGATCGAACAAAATCTATCTAATACAATCAAGGATTTTATTTTTAATCTCCACACTGCGCAGTGCTCTAGTAACTTTGTATTTTGAGTATTCCTTATTTGATGGTCTCCCAAAAATTTACTCTAACGAAAACATTCATGGGACAAAGAACATGAAATAGCTTCACTTACACTGGACAAACCAGAACATTTGTTCTATTAATATGTTTTGTATCAAATGTTTAAATGGTATGTTTGATCTGTACCTGAGTTTTTGTCACGCCTAAATAACAGAAAGCAGTATAATGGACTTCCGAGACGATTGCTGAATGGCGCCAGACAGCCGGAGGAGACTGAAGCACCGGGTTATACCAGCCGTAAAAGATTATGGTTTTGGCGCGGCACTTGGCACAATACTTTTTTTCTCGTTCTCTGCTTGCTGCTCTTTGTGTACTTCTCGTTTATTCTACCTTGAAAGGTTTAACTGTAAGCAGTTTATATTTAGGATTTTTGTCTGGGTTTATCTTTAGACTCTTCATTTCCAAGTGGCTTTTACATAACAATCAAGCATCATAAGGGCATTTCTAATCAAAAACGTGCTGCATATACCATGACTAATTCCAAGAACGATAAAAAAGCCATAAACTTTTTTATCTTTTACGTAATTTTTCAATACGCTTGTTTATTTCTGCAACAATGACGTCGATGGTAAGAAAAGTCGATGAATGGCGTATGTCTTCCGCTTCCCTATTCCAAAATTAGATTGTATGGCGTAAGGCGAGCGAAGCACGGCGATAGTGTGTATCGAGTTCCTCGCAAGGAAATTGCCTTCCAAGTGAAGGCTGGCGTGCAGCCCCTGCCCTATTAACTCACACCTGCCTGCGGTTCCCTCGAATCAAGCATACTATTGTGCAAAGTGGGACACGTTTGTTTTATTGTGAATGGAACGGTGCGCTTTTGTTAGAGGTTTACAGATCCTGTAATAAATGATCGTGTCCTTCGCCAAACAAGTCTGCACCATTTTTGATGACGACGAACATAAGATAGGACTAAAAAAAGTAGGTATAAAAAGCAGTTTAGGTAATTCTAATATTAAACTGCTGTGATCTGTCTCTCGGAGCTTACTTTTTCAGTTTTTTATTTTATGCAGATATGATGTTATTTATATTTTATTTGTAGTTTTCAAAATGAAAAATCAATTAACAATTTAGCTTTAACCGCAACTGATGGCGGGTTACTGAAAAGTCCCAACTTTTCTACAGATTTGAGATAGTTCGATACGTAACTCTGGGCCTTGGTGGAAACAAAATTGGGATTGAATAATTCTTTTATTCATTTGATTAGACATTTTCCCAGAAAAAGATAATAACTTGAATCGACTCAATTACAACAAAACTGGATTTGGGAATTACCCACCAGGTCTCGAATAGTTAACACTATAAATAAACATTACTTGCAATTCTCTTGTAATCAAGGGCACTCAAAAGTAGTCTCAAACCGCAGTTGATTTAATTTTGTGATTATTCTTATTGTATTTTCATACGACACGCATGATGAGATTTACGATTTGACAGGCTGTAAATTGGATGCCGAACCGGAGTTAGGTATCTCTGTGAGCTAATATAAAAACTTCGGTTTGTGTAATTGAATTAGCTGACTAATTTGTGACTTGAGAACAAGTGGAAATTAATTGTACGATAATACGCAGGTAATTTTAACCTTGGTCGGTTGTTTTGAGACCTTCGTAATAGCAAAGGTTTTTAATAATAATTGTTTCCATAATAAGTTCCTTACACAAGTAAAGAAGAACCGAGGGCGTTTTATGTGTTCCACACCAGTTGGGCAATCTGCTCAGGCATATGCATAAAAAATAACGATCATTGCGGTATTTAAGATTATGAAAATGTTTATTTGCACACAATAAAAATTATCAGTAAACACACAATTTTGAAATGTTAGCACAAATCGGCCGCCATTCAGCATTTGAATCTTCTGAATAATGCGTAACCGGTAAATATATAATTGAAACGGGTAAATGTTTAGATTTCGCATTTGGCGTGTTATCAAACTATGTATACAAATAAAAAAAATTGAAGTGTCTGTTTGTAATGTCAATATTTCTTCTTGTACCTGGCTAATGTTCCAACTAGAGAATGGTTAGATAACCCTGTGGTTTGTATACACATAGCTCGTAATCACACTGCGGTCACAGGTATTGGTTTCTGCCTGTCTAGTGGCTACTGCCTAACATTATTTTTCGGTTTTGAGCAAGATGAACAATCACCCAGTGCGTTCTGTACAATAATAGCAGTGATTTGCTTGAAGAAAAGTACCACCCTATAAGTTTCCGTAGAAAAGTATCTCCTACAACTCATATTGGAACTTCGTGACTCACTTAACTCATAAATGAATACTTGTTATTGTATCCGTTGTACCTTAGATATCCAAAACGTATTTAATACCCTCTGGACATAATGGTCCGGTAACCGAAGAATCACCAGCCCTTTGTTCTCACGGCACAGCTGACGGTTTATTCTGTAGCGTTGATAATGCTCCATTCAGCTTTAGAAGCAGATGTTTCATAATATCTTTTTCTGATACCAACAGCGAATGAATTTGGCAGCTGACACTCACGAGTATTGCGACATCGGAGTGATTTGTTACCCAACTGTCGACCTACTGGGCAATTAGGAATCGATTATGACGTTGTAGTATTATTCTTTTTCTGACATCCATCATGTAACGCCTGTAAGGCTTGTCTAAGGTCACGAAACATGTCGAAGAAAAACCGTAGAAGTGGCATGTGGCGGAACCAACCTTGACTTGGCCATAGGTTATGCGATCGATTGTCTCACAAGTGCATTACGTAGGATCTTACTGAATAACTACACCACTACGTCGGACTTATACCTGCCGGTGACGTGATGTCGGTTCCAGATATTTAAATCCAGAGACGATAGAACTTGGTACGTCATTCACCTGACAAATATAACTCCTGTTTTGGCCACCCAAGAGAATATTGTTTACTGTTTCCTGTATCCGTAATGTTATAAGAGCCTTGATTCCAACGAAATCAATTACCTATAGTGAAATTTCACGATGCATTTCCATTTCATTTGACATTTCGTATTGTGGGTCAAATTTCGACCGTACCACACGTAATGGAATATGACATATAGCTCAGGGATTTTTTTTATGGAATTTATTCTGATAGAACCATCCGAGTATCCATATTGCTCGTCAGCAGATGCTCGTCACCACACAAAAATATTGCTACTTCTTCTTTTCGGAACCATCAGTCATTTTGTCGGGTCAGCAGGTAAAGTATTTTTACCAACACAGTGTGCGCAAAATTTAATTGGATATGAGGGCAGATAAAATCGCATTCACACTGTTGTTGTGCCAGTTGTTTATTGGAAAATTGGGAAAAACTGAGTAACACGTATTTTTTTTTATATCAGCCCTTTTATTTATGGTTCAAAAGATAGACATTGCCTACTTAGTTAAAGGGTCCCTTTTAGGTACGGAAATCCTTAAAACTACTATATATATTCATGCTCATGAAATGTGCCCAGAGCTGGCTATGAGAGTTAGTTCATTCTTTTGAACTATATTCATCTATGGATATTCCGATGGCAAGCATAGTATTATATTGTGAATTCGTGACGCAAATGACGGTCTGGCGCGTAATCCAACATCGGCAATGCGGCTCTGACCATGTAATATTCCAAAACGCCTCGCCTACATATACCACATCTAACTAATCCACCATTAAATGAGCTTCTAAATAAATACAAATCATATCCTTGAACTATCAACGCACCGTCGGAATGTCCCAGTAATATTCACGACTTCAAAGCCTCTTGATGGTTCATACGCAATCAAAATAGTAACCAGCTGTAGGTACGCCCTCATGAATCTCGTTCGAGACTTGTTATTGGTTAATTGTACTCGCTCGACCTCCGAATATTGAGATAAATTGGATTTGTAGTTTCACGTAATTGGAAATTTCACTCTTCAGATTTCTCTCCGGCGCGCACTTAAATTAATTACGGTTCACTTCAAGCAATTTCAGTCTTGACTTGGCTACGTATATTTTAGTAGGCCTCCACTGAAAATGCCAAGATTTTGGGAAAAATACACGGTTCCTAATAGTCTATTTTCCGCAGTGGAAACCAAGACTGCGAAGCGGGAAAATATTCCATGGTATAATAACTGCAAAGAATGTTTCAAAATGGCTTTTATTTCTGAAATGTTGAATTCTCCGAGGTTTATAACATGCGTGACTGAATTTATGTAAATAACTTATTTCATGATTGAACGACTTGAACATTTATAAGAAGTTCACCTGAGGCTATCGTGTCGAAGCCGTCATTGATGTCATAAATTTGAATAAAAATCTTGAATAATGCATCGGAACTGGCTCGCTTAAAGTTTTATAAAATTCGCATAAATCGCAGGAAGTAGGTTCTTATCTAAGGATGGTGCTCCTCGCCATTGGCAAGTAGAGCGATGCAAGCGCAGTCCGGAACGGTTGACGTAACGCAGCCTTCACACCAGCCGACCACCCGGCGCGCAGCCAACCCTGGCTCTGTTACTTACCGAGAGCTATTATTACATGCGATATTTGATACCTATCTATTGCGTTTGTAGCCAATCTGATAATTATAGACGTGGTACATCGACTGACAGATTCTCAATGCTTACGTCGCTTCATAGAATTTGATGACTTGAGAGAACAACTTGAGTTTTCTGCCCATAATTATTTGTACATCAGTAAAGCTTAGAATATTTTTACAAGTTCAGAAACACTAATATAATGAGAATCATCACAAACTCAACCCTAAACTCAAACTTATGCCTTTATTTCTCAAGTATCGTTTGGACACGTCAAATGATACACGCACAAGTAAGAGCTCTTTGGCACATTACATGCACACAGATATGTCAAAATACAGTTGGTATTCGTATTTTAACTAGTCTAATTCGTTTAGTTTACGTCTGTTCCAACCCTTACCGACCAACCAGAGGGGAATTCGTCTATGTTGCATCCATCTAAATGTCTATGCTGCACCTATATATATTGTATAAACAAATCATATATCCAGAAGCAGTTTTCCTTCTTGCCGTCATATCTGTGGCAGCGGTCAGCCTGGCAAAGTAATAAGATATTGATATAAATTGAAACGTGATAGCAACTAATACATGACAAGGGTCTGCAAAAGCGTCCGATACAAACTAAATCACTTGGAATAAATATACTTATTGACATTTTGAACGGCCTTGTCATAGAAAACTTACCCATGTCTCTCATACAAATAGGACAGATATGGATAAGTTTTAAATTAGAAAATATTTCTAAATAATATTAAGTAAAGAAATAAGTCTGTATAAAATAAAATATGCTTCCAAAAAACGTTTAGCTTTGTGTACCTAAGAGTTCAGTTATATCTGATAGTAAAATATTTAATGAAATTTTATGTGAGTTTTACTAATACTGTTATCATAAACAGTAATTTAGGCGCTGCAAGAAATGGATTACCTTCCATTACTAATTATCATAATTACGCTTATGTACAAGTTTTCCGATGCCATGTACGCAATATTTTAAACGTTCATATTTGGTATGTTTCTTTCATATAAAATATAATAACGGACATGCTTTGTAGTACAGGACTGTTCAGTAGCCACAAAAGTATCGTTGTCCTGGTGCGGTGTCTGATTATGCAAGTGGGATTCCCAGGGCAATTATTTTTAGGGAATAAGTGAACTGTTTAACCAGTACAAATGAATATGATTTTGATTATATTCCTATTATTATTAATTAGTAGTTATCTTTGATGCGCAAGCGTTGATGAGTATCGACAAACCTTGACCCCAGTAAACATCTTTATGGGCGAAACTTGTCGGAATACAGATAACTGATTCGCGGTAAAATCATATATATTTTTCATTTAATTTTTAATTATTTCTGTTACGTAAATAGTTGATGGATTTAGGAAGTAAGCGGTTCCGTTGCTACATGCAATGGCCGTCCGGTGCACCCTTCCGTAGCGCCGTCTGCCATCTGTTCGTTTCGTTGTTTGGAGCAAAAATCAACTTTAATTATGTTATCATTAACACGATCTTTCCATCCCTATCTACCCCGTGATAGTGGTATAATGAAACAAAATTTGCTATTCGTGATTTGATTAAAAGATATGACCGTAGCCCGCACCATTTACAGTACAATGAAAATGTGATAAACAAAACATTCTTCACGCTCATTATTGGCTCATATATACAAGACCAAGGGGCTTACGAGAATATATTAAATCTTCGTTGTTGGAAATTTTGGATGCATAGATTTTTGGGTGTGTTTTCTCGCTACGCGGTGGACGTGGATTAAAGAATTGATGCGATATCTTTTTTGCTAGTGTATATCTTCTTTAGAGCATTTACTGGTGGGCTATTTACTATTTATCCTGGAACCATAAATATTTTTCAACAGGTCTACGCTTTCTAGGATGCCACAATCATAATAAAATATATTTCAAATCATATATTTTTGTACAACCCATACGTGGTTGGTAACTAATTTAAACTACTTAGTTTGCTACATTTCTCACCACCTTGGGGACACGTGTAAGGATTCTGAGGGAGTTATCAGAGAGTCCATGGTTCCTGATACGTAATAATATGTATGATATCTAAAATTATCCTCATTTTGTCTACAGATCGGCAGATCATCAGAATCACCGATAGACTTCGTAGTAATGGACACAGTAGCTGGCGACAAGACTGGCGATACCAAGGTTCTGCAGAGTACAATATCGCGGTTCGCGTGTCGCATCATATCCGATAGGAATGACGTCAACAACTGCCGCATATACGCGGCCGGCTTCGACTCTTCGAGGAATATATTTCTTGGTGTAAGTGAAAACTCTTATATCTTAGTGGTAGTTTGTTCTGGTAGGTATGATCCCCAAACTGTATGTCAACTAAAGAGATCAATTTGAACCGAGACATCCTGGAGCGCACGACTTGCGTTTTACGTGTCGAATCATATTACAGGTGTGCGTTCAACAACTGCCACCAAAACTGGCCGAAGAGTTAGGGTTTAAATAACTTTACTCTCATTAGAACATATACAGTTCACTTGATTGGGACGTTTTATTCAACATACAAATAATGCTTTATTATTACATTAATATTACGAACCAGTTAGCAAGTAAAACAAAGAATTTTTATATAACAGTACGTGCAATCACAACAGCCTATGCATACTCGAATCATCAACATCTCACTTGAAGGACTAAAAATAGGGGTCCTGAGACTTAGTGTTCTTTCAAGCTTTATGGAATATTGTCGCTGTGACTTCTGCTGAAATTGTCCAATAATGATAGTAGAAATTTAACTCTAGCAGCTGGCTTCTATTACTATTAATGCCTTTTCAAAATTGGGTCAAAGTGAAAGGGAAGCTGAGTCCGATCCTTTGTCAGTGAAACAATAAGAGTTTCAACAGAACTAAGTAACCTACATTATTCATTGTAGTTGATGGAATGACATCTCCAGAATAAGAGAGGTTGAAGTAAATTATTTAGGTAAAAGCTATTTCAGATATCTTCGCTCTATTCCTATAGTACTTGGACACGGTGCATGTAATATAACGAAGCACTTGCGGAAGGATTTTTTTCGCGCACACTGGTTAGGGACATTTAGTTTACTTCCAACTTAGATACGTAGTCTAGAATGATTAGCACGATGTAAATAAAAGATATTGATAAATTAAGTCACACACAATTATTTCAAAAAGGCTTTTAATCAGTGACGATTTTTAATATAAATATGTACTACAAGATCACGCGTTCTTATTATATATAGTAAGTTTGGTGCTTGTTCAAACCCTATCCGACCCTCCTTAAGTGAGAAGAATAATCAAATGTATAGGCCCCGTTTATGTATAGTCCGTCAGTCCAATCCACGCAAGTACCAACAACAGCATCCATGATCCAGCAACATGTATTATGTACAAGCGCAATTAAAATCGCATTATCGATTGTTTTTAATGCGACCTGTGGAGAGTAATATGACCTTTGACAAACATTCAAGAGATGATTGAACGTCCTTATAATTGACCCTGTCTAGACCGAGTCTGTTACTTTGTATGATTAGAAATCGTAAATGGAATTGATATAGAATCATTTCAATCCAATTTCCAATCCAGGTGTAACACTCGTTCATAAAAAAAAACGAATAAAATGCGAACTGATAAAGTTAAGTCCAACGATAAGGCAGTTTATTTAGTTCGGCTCGTTTGAGTCCCGACGTGAAATTGGCGTGAATTCTGTAAGCGTCTGTGACGTGAATGTGTGACGTGGGAGTCAGACGTGATATCAGGCGTAATTCTATTTGATTAAGAAATTACATTTCAAGCACGAAATACCCAGGTACAGAGACGCCTCGTCACCGCGCGAAAACGCCCCGCGCACACAAAGACGTACGGGAATCTCGGATTGTCTTGGTCGAACGTTCGACCGATTTAACCTGAGCCCACCTGTAAGCGCCTTAGTTTGCGTACGTGTTCGTGTTGTACGCTGCCAACCCTCTGTAAATATTTACTTTGTGCTTTCTGATGTCATATCTGATTCTACGCACACTTTTTCTCGATTCATTGAAGCGTAAAAGATAGGTTTGTTTATGAAGTCAGACTGGAAGATTTATTTCAGCCATTTATTTTATCAGAAACCTTCAGAATTTTGCTGGCTTTTTCATATTACGTAATTATTTTTTTACGCGTGTAACTTAACAGAACAAACAGCTGATATTAGGTGGTATCTTTTGCCTATAACAACAATGATACGAGTTAGGTCTCCTCCAAATTAAGAATGGTACTTAAGATAAGAAGTCCCAAGTCGCATATCATTAGGCACGTTATCATAAGACGCGGCGTGCCTGTAATCTCACTGGTATAGTGCACTACTAGCGTTATAAATGGTTATGGTGGCAGCACTTGGACTAACTCTGCAGGTACTGCTTATTCTACTGCTACTTAAAATGGCCTATATGATACATCTTCAGTAGCGCTAGAATATTTGTAGCTATGTGGTACGTTAACCTACTATTGAGCATTCGTAATATGTAATTTGGGAAAAACCATGATATGGAATATTGAAGTAAGGTTGGCCTTTTTTTTGGGGAGTCTCATCCGCTTCTATTTGCGACCGTCGCTCGAGACAAGCATGTATCGTCTGATGCACCTGTGAATGAACGAGTTCCACAAACGCGAGCAACAGACTCCTAGTTGTTGAGCGGCAGCCTATAATTATCGAAACAAAGTAAATTTCACGAAGTAAATTTCTATTATTCAGGAGAAGGCAACAAAATGGACCGAGAATCACGAAATAGACGGGCTGACGACAAACGGCGTACTGATAATGCACCCTCGCGGTGACTTCTGCGGCGGTAGCGCCACCTGCGGCCCGTGGCGCGAGACTTCAGTCGGCGGTGCGGTATTCTCGCTACGGGAGAGTCGTTCGGCACAACAAAAGGTACCTACACCATGTACGACATTATATTTGTAGATAGCTTCGTGTCTTAGTTGGTTACTCTGCATTCAAAGAGTGTTGCTCGCCCTGGACTACTGCGAAGAATTCCCGGCTGGCCAAACTTCGTATGATTTGTTCTCGTGTATTGGGAGTCTAGTGTTTCTGTGTTTGTCCATGCAACCTGCAGCACACGGCTTCCTAGTGCAAGGTTATTTATGAGTGTGTTAATTCTCGGCTCTATCTCGCATGGCACAATTGATGCAATTTCTTTATAAGTACGTGGGCGACCGAGCTTTGTTCGGTATATTTTGTGATAAAAGTTTTCTTTGTAAAAAATACTTTGAAAAAAATCTATTATAAGTATAGCTAAACTTAAACAGCAAAACCCTGTCTAAACACAACATTTCATACAAATCATTAGACCAGTTTCCGAGATACGCGAAATTAATATTAACATACAAACAAACATATATAAATAAATTGAATAACTTCCGAAATGGTTTTGATTTTGACAAAGCCTCTCAATACGAATACTGCCTGATTTGAAAATGTTATTATGCTGACTCATTCGGCGACACATTTACGACAGATTAGTAAAATTACATTTCCGTGTCTGAGAGCTTTAAGTCCTATTTTCCGACGGCAACACATGTTGACGTGCATAGATTTAAAACGAAGGAGAATATGTGAAAATTTCGCTTAATATTGAAACCGAAATATAAGCAATGCTTGTGAGTCTTTATTCCATTCCTTAAACTACACTGCCGCCACGCTAACAAACGTACGATATATATTGCCAATCCCAGAACATTTCTGCCTATAGTAACGGAAAAAAAATTGCTTGAGTCACCCGTTTCACTGAATCACCATATACTTCCAGGACCCTTTGCAAGTCATATGCCAATATTAACAAAAACTAATCTTAGCGTTAGATATCTTAATTCAAAGGGAAAGCGTTTCACTCTAGAGCCACCAGTTCAACTAAGTCACCATAGATTTTACGGGGCTGCATTGCGTGCACGTGCTAAGCTTCTATACTAAAGTTAATTCTACGTCGCCTTGTATCTCATTGTAATCCGGTCGGCTATAAAAGTGAAAATAGAAGGTTTAATAATAACGAATAGCAACCCGCAACTGCAATCCCGGCTTTATAGTTTGTTATAAAATTTATAGCATCGGTGATAAAGTTCAAACAGTGCAGTGCGATATGAAAATGTTATTGCAATATATACTGAACTACACTTACAAATATAAGTTTGTAATGATATGATTGGGAAGCTGTGATCATACATTCTCATAATAATATTGCTTTGACTACGTATAGCAATTAAAATAATATATAGATACTCGATCGCTTGGTACTGTTTGTAATTTTTGTTGGTAATGTTTGTTATAATAAGTTGTGTACTGGTTGTCCGTAAAACCAGCACACAAAACAGTAAAACCGAGATTTGGCCGAGTTAATTGTAATGTATTGTAATGTATTTCCAGGGTCTACCCTGTCAGGCGGAGACAAACATATTGAGAGACGGGACGATGATCGACTTATGCGGAGCTACGCTGCTTTGGCGAAGCGCTGAAGGACTGAAAAACTCACCGGTAAATGTCGTTATTTTTGGTTTGGTAGGCAGAGTTTTAAAAAATACTTCTAAAGGAGGAGGTTTCAAAATTCTTTTATTATTTGAATGAATATAATTTCTGATTAGTCCGATACAAAAAAAATATATATACAATATTAAATTTGGTTCTATCGTTTGGTTGTTAAATCAAGATAACTGAACAAAATATGTCATCCAAGAAAGAAAAATTGCAATTTTTTTTGCATGTGACTATTTTCTTCGTCCGTTGTACACCGATATGGAAGTGTTTTTTTTTAATGGGATCTTATTCGTGACTTATGAAACTGCGTCGAAATATCGGAATTCAACAAAACTCACAAATCATGGTAAATACCTCGGTAACCCGATAAATAAATATTGAACTCGAAATTCAAGAAGGAAGGATATTGACTAACTCTTTTTCAAAGTGAGATGACAACATTTACTTTTTATATTTCAGACAAAACGCGACTTAGAAGCCTTAGTGGATGAGTTGAACGCCGGACGACCGCAGTGCCCCGTAGGATTGAACACATTGGTGATCCCGCGTAAACTGTCCACCGCCCACCAAGACCTCAACCAGCCCTATGTGTACCTCAACTGCGGACATGTGCAAGGTTAGTACACTATATATATAACGCAAAATCTTTACCAGTTATCTTGCATGGTCTTCCCCTCATTAAGACTAGCACTACGTACCTCGATTGCGATAAAAAGTAGCAGTAGAACTTGTACAAAGTTCGCCCGGAAAGGTTCCTACACCTCAAACCCTTCCGCCAAACAGTGGTGCACTCGTATTGTTGTGACGGTGACGGGCGCAACGGGGTGGGACTTGGGTCTTCTGATATCTGCGAAGCGGCTGGACTGTTTTGAAGGGATCTTCACTTACTGATAGCTGATGTTATAAGCAGTAACTTAGACTACTTTAATTTTATAAAAAGAATAAGGTTTCCTCGCAAAAAATATGTTAAATTCCACGCGGACGAAATCACCGGGAACAGAATTTTTTAATAAAAATGTCTAAATAAAATTATAATAATAATAATAATAAACGTTTACACACTCATACCTCTGCACTAGGATTCCCTGTGTCGCAGATAGCATGGACAAACACAGAAACACAAGACAACTCTGTGAATGAATCTTGTATTAACTAATAATGTTATTTCAGGCGAACACTCTTGGGGTGCGGATTCTAGCGAGGAGGGCATGCGTCGCTGCCCGATGTGCCTGACGGAAGGCACGGTGGTGCGCGTGTGCATGGGAATCGAACCCGCGTTCTACGTAGACGCGGCGCCGCCCACCTACGCGTTCAACCCCTGCGGCCACATGGCCTCTGAGAGGACTGTCAAGTGAGTTACCTACCATATATTATTTTTCGAGTTACGTCTTAACATGTCTTATGTTTACCATGATTTGTGAGTTTTGTGGACTCGCGAAATTTCGACGCAGTTTCATGTTCCCTAACTGGGTAAACTGAAGTCTGCGAGTCACGTCAGTTTACCCGGGTTCATCACGCATGAAACTGCGTCGAAATATCTGGATGTCAACAAAACTCACAAATCATGGTAACTTGACAAATAATATAAATCTTGTTAAGTGTTCTGGTGATAAGCCTGCGCAGTGCGATATATTCGCCATTGGCGTGATCCACGGTTAGTGTAAAATTTGTTCTTTGTTCCCAATACCCATAAACAATGTCGTGTATATATAGCCTAGTTTATATGTGTTTGTCCAACACAAGGAGTCCTAGTGCAGGGAAATCATCAAATCAGGCCAAGATTGGCGTAGATATCGCGTAACAAACGTACATAAAGTTGATAAAATCCTCCTTTCTTTGAAGTCGGTTAAAAATAGTGTATTTCAGCCAATACATTATGTTGTTGACAGATACTGGGCAAGCGTGGACATACCGCACGGTACTAACGGGTTCCACGCGATCTGTCCGTTCTGCGCCGCGCCGCTGCAGGGCACGCCGGGGTACGTGCGCCTCATCTTCCAAGACAACCTCGACTGAATCTCCCGCCAGGTAATTATACAGCCTATATTCATATTTAGAACTCATCTGCCTATCTGTCTCATGCTAGATTGTCTCTCCTGTCCGCTAGTAAGTATATATTCACTGCGCCCCGTTGTGTTGCCAGCGTTGGGCCATCTTAAGGGAACACTGCATTTTTCCGGGATCAAAAGGATATACGCTATCCTGGTACCAAATTTCATCCAAATCCGTTGAGCCGTTTGAGCGTGAAGGAGTTAGAAACATACACACAAGCACATACAAACTTTCGTATGTGATGTAATAACAAAAACAGCACTTTACAAAATAACCGAACACTATGTGGCACACACTATGTGCCACATAAGTGCTACAATTATTACGAAAATAAGGGACCTGTTTCGTAACAATTGTAATACTCAGCAATTGCTGCGTAAAGCATGGAAAACCAGCACTGCACTTCTTACTGTAGGGAGTGTTAAACTTAGATACGGATGTCCATTTAATAATTGCCGATTTTCAATCTTAAGTTCGCTGGTTCAAAACTAAAAAGGTGAAGAATAAAATGAGGAAAAAAACTAAACCTCTGTTCATAAACTAGACTAATAACTTTGTAGTAGGTACAAGGTACAACCTTGTAAGTGTTTACTAAGAAAATAATATTAAAAAAAAAAACATTTTTTCAATTCAAACATTTTTATCAATACTGCTGACGTTACTATAATTTGTTTAATTTACTTTGAACAATGTCAATATATTATGGTCACACAAAATATTAATATTAACCGAGTCGACCGATGTACCGTTAGGGTAATAACCAGTACACACAAGAAAACTAATGAGTGCAAGTAGAAAGTATATCACAACAATTATAATTAGGTTAAACAAACGTCTTATCAAAGTCCGTTATTGAAATGTCAATGCACCTAACACAATGCCCACATTTCCTTATCTCAGTGTTATTAAATGATGATCCTTTGTTGTTCTTGATAAGACCTTTTTATGGTACAATCGTAAGTTTTACAATATTTTTGTCAGGTAAAACTAAATGCATATTTAAACTTTTTTAACCCCTGCCCTCCTTGGTCACATGTGGTGAGGTTTAAGACTACCCCCCTACTCAAAATCACGTGTATTTTTTGGTACACAGTATATTGAAATTTTCAGAATATTATCTTTAATACGCGACGTGCGGGGAAATCGTTGCCTGGCAACGGTGAGTCAAGGCCAAGAAATCGTGCGTTCAACGAAAAATCAATACACATGATATCTTATTATATGAGTTACCGCGAGTAACATCGCAGAGTGCAGCTAGTATATTAACAAAACAGATAATTGTAATAATAGTTCGCTCACAAAGGCAGCAAGCGAAGCTTGTGCCCGAGTAAAAAAGTTTGCTGTTAACTTTTCACTTGTCCGATAACTGGGTCCCTAATACTTTATAACTGGACCGGAAAGCATTCAATATATGTCAGTATGCCAAATAGATTTTTATGTATGTACAGTCTTAAAAACATTTCGTTTCTTTGTTTCAGGTTCAATGGCGCCCCCGAAGCTTGTTCCACTAAATATCAACAGCCGAAGCCGTGAGCAACACTTAGCTTTCGCTATGTTAAGTCCTCAATATGAGGACTTTACCAAAAGCAGGCACAGTATACCGGAATCTCAGTACTGTTGCTTTTATGCATGATGTGATAGGATACAATTTTAACTAATTTCATTGCGTTTATCACCAATAATAAATTATAAGGAAATACAAAATATTTATTGATTTAAGCATAACAAGTGTTTACGTTCATGTCTTTGAATGATAACTTACGTATGAATAAAAATATTTATTTGTTCGTAACATGAAACTCATTAAATCGCTTTGTATATAGCTGTGTTGGTTTACATTTAATTGTGATTATGAATGAACTGAAACGTAGAATATGTTTTGCCTCGGAAGTAATAAATATACACGTTGTTTTAATTGATCATAAACTATGCACAGTGAAAAAGTGAGGTATTACACTGACAGATTCAAGTCGAATTATTTTAAAAGATGCATTAGACTTTTGTGATTTCGATTATTTATTAGCTTAGCGTACATACAGGGTGAGTTGGAAGTAAATTTTATCCCGAAAAGGGATAACTCGTTCAAGTTGGAGAATTTTTGTGTCAAGTCGATTCTGTTGGCATCAAGTTAGATTTACATTGATTAAGACATATATAAAATGATTGATGTCTTTTTATACATAATTATGAACGTACGAAAAAGTAAGATGTCGTTTAGAAAAAAAGAAATTGTTATTTTCTTGTTTAGGTTCGACATCAACTAATTCGGCACAAATATTTACCTTTTATTGTAAAACTAGCTGCGCCCCGTGGTGTTCAAGTTGCAGTTTCCGGATATAAGATATCCTGGTACCAAATTTCTTCCAAATTTGTTGAGCCGTTTGAGCGTGAAGGAGTATCAAACATACACACCCGCATATATACGAACTTTTTTTTTTTATGGAATATGAGGGCAGACGGGCCTCCTCCTTTTGGCTTTGTAATATTGGTGTGATTCAAGGCTTAATCTAGCCCAGGTTTAAGCTGTTTCATACTGCCTATTACCTAAACTTTTTTTATGAATCCAGCAGCAGATTATTTTCTTGTGGTTTATATCTGTGGAATATTATCATAACTTCTCATGAATAAATATAACAGAGTAATATAAAATAAATATTTCATAATTTTTTTGTTGTTGAAAAAAAAGAAGAAAATTTACATGGAGGGTCGCTAGTATTGCTTATTCAGAGACAGTTCTTCTGGTGACCCTTTTGCGGGATAACATACTGATTCCGACTCACCCTGTATTGTAGTAATATAATTTAGAATAAGATAATGAAATGTAAATATTCGATTTATGTTCGACAAAGTAATTTATGTTGTTTTATGTGGGTATATTTGTGCTTTGTTTGAAGCATGTAAGTGTGCAATAGGTCAACTTAGCTCAATAGTTGACTTATTACTATAGGTCAACTTAGCTGAGTAGTTGACTTATGAATAAATGGTGTACAAATTATTTCCAATAGCCTGTGACAACATACACCAAATAGAATAAAATAACCACTCAAAAAAATGTGTCTTATATTCTACTAATTGTGGGTTAAGTGTATCCAACTGTATTTTGGACGAATAACATCCACACCTTCTTCTGACCGCGATTTAGTTCATAAGTTTAAATGGAAAACAGTCTAGCTTTTTTGAGATAAACAATGTAGAACACCGATTGAATATGTTTCTGTTAGAAATTAATACCAATGAATAATCGATAACTTCTTCGCATAATGTGAAAATATTCGAGTTAATCCATCTTGATTCAACCTTGTACTTTATGAAGTACATTGTGATTTGAATCAAGCTTCATCGAGCGTTTTTATTTTTGTAGAGAATGTTGTTCCGAGAAAATAATGATTGCTGGTCAGCAAGTCGTGCTTTGGGTGTATCTAATTATATTGAAGAATAGTGTTACAACTAGATCTCAAAATATATCATTACACCTCAAGACAATGTTATGAGTATATTGTAAGTTCTAATGGATTGTTGTGTATAATATTGTAAGGTTTAGACTTTGCGGTCCGGTGGCTGGCAGATTTTGTTATACTCCATCAATAAGAAAACTACCACACCCGCTTTGATTTCAAAGTTATTAATATTTTCACGATTCGATCCGTCGTATGATTTCAATATAGACCAAAGTCTGCTGGTCGCGGGTCCTAGCGGTTATAGCGTGTAGTACATTAGCTTACGAAGTATGAGAAGATAGTTTTTGTACCGTTCGGATTCACTAGTTAGCGGTTACACGTTGAAACATTGGATATGACAAAATTACATAAATGTGACGATTGCGTACGATTGCGGATACGGACATAGCGGGAACGTTAATAAAGCATTGGCTTGTATAAGCGTGTTCACGAACACAGCTGTAAGAAAGTCCGCTTGTAGCGCCTCAAGGCGTCAAGCAGACGACTGACATTGTCCGCCACAATATCATCGACGGCGGATAGTCTATCGTCTGCTTTACGCCCAAAAGGTCCGTAGCTGCCTATGGACGCATATTGGTTGGCAATTTTGTGTTGCACTCACTAAAGTTAAAACTATTGGACATATAGCCGTCCCGTGTTTGAATTTGGGATGGCGATATTACGTATTAGATACTTTACGTAATGCAACACAGAATTCGCTCGAATGATTGCAGTACAAATGTAATTGCACATTGGTTTAGAGCTAAGATTTGGCGTATGCTTATTCGAAAGTGTAGTCGGTTACAAAGTAGGTATTAGCCCTGTAATGTTTTGTTCCAAATCCTAAATCCCTAAGCACTAAATCGACGAGGTTGGACCATTAGCTGTCTATTTTTGGATGACTGTGTTAAGCGCAATATACACCGGCCAATCGGTTGTTACGATTGCGAGGAATCGTCGATGAAAAGTGATTATTTTTAAAAGGCGAGCAGAAAAGTTTATAAGGTTATAGGTTTAATTTTTGGTCCAAAAATATCTTTGCTAACACTTCACAGTAACATAAATTATTCCTTAACACAACCCTACAGTAATATTAAAATCTACTTCTGATCGCTCCGATATCGCCGACGATTTCATCGATGGTCGGTGACGATCGATATTCCGGTGTATATGAAACTTTATAATAAGTTGTATCTCAGTTGCGTTGAGTGTTTTTGAATGTGTTATTTTCATTAGTACGTCGGACGATGTAGTGACGCTTTACGCCTAATACGCACATCATACTAAAGTTATGGACTGGAATAACCTCTTAGACATACATCATACCATATAAGGTAAATTAAACCTTGTTCCCAATATTCCTGCTGTTACCTTCTAGTAAACTGTGAAATCTACAATATTTCTACTAGTACTAGAATTATGCGAAATGTGTGTCTTAATATCACTACCATTAATCATTCACTCATAGTAAGGCGAGCTTAATCCCTCAAAGAGTTCTAGAAGAGAACTTTTTGAAGGATTAAGCAGGTTCTATGAGGCTAGAGAGAGGTGATTGTAAGATAGGGTGCTAAAAATTCTTTACCAATGAGCACTCGAATTATATTCTTTATGGATTACATATAGGCATAATTGTAACTCATTTTAATAGCCAGATCAGACAAACGAGAAATTCATTCAAGAGAACATTATATATAATGTTTCCTACCAATGTTTAAACCAATAAAAGTGGTAGATAAAATGAGAAGCAATTTCACAATATACTCGCTGGCAGGTATTCATTGTAGGTATAGGGAACAAGCCAAATTAACCATTGAACAAACAGAGACAGTATAGCTCACCTTTGACACATAATTACAACGCCACCGTTTCACCATCATACCGTGAGGTAAATCCTTTAATTCTATTCCAAGTTTGCAAGTACTAATTGGTTATTAAAGATTATTTTTATACGACAATAAGGGCGGCTGTAATTACAGATATATAGAGACGAATTGAGCCTCACTGTTTATTAATATGTACCCTCGGAGTCATTTTATTTTATCTAGAAACCATAACTTTAATTTGATGTGCTTAGTTTCGTTCTAACATTTTGTAATAAGAACTGAATGCTAGCCTTAATTTTATTTATAATTCCTAAGTGCTAGGTTATTAATAAATCGCTCTTTTGAGTTAGAAAATTGATTTTTGGTTTTTATTAAACATATATGCATCACGCCTTTTTCCCGGAAGGGTTGCGCAGAGACTCAATATGCCACTTTTCATTGTGGACTTCACTTATGGGAAAGTAATTCAAACTACAATTCTTATAGTATTCTTACTTTATTGACCAGAATTCTTCAGGCACTTATTTAAAGCATTGAAGTCGATTATGTTCGCTAAAACAAAACTAAAATCGCTTGCTCACCAATATGTGTGCCTCTGTTAGAGCCAGCGCACACGAACGCCAATAGCCTAACAAGATAGAACATTTTCTAAATCTCACGCAGTCACGCACAAGTGCCGCAAAAAAGTCATACATAAATCGGAACATGAATGACCGACTGTGGTTTTTGACGGCGGTCAACAATCAAACAATACAACGCTTTTAGAAGCATTCTCTTATTAGGATGTCTTACGTCCCGAGAGCAAACGCCATGCTCTTCACATAAATGTTAGCCCCGGCTGGTGATAAAACATACACAGCCAAATGTCATTCTTCTCATGTGATATTTTGTTTCGGTGCTAGCTTATGGAAGAGTGTGGGTGCCGGTAAAATGACAGGCGCATGATACATCCCGTTTAAGAGTGACAGGTGCAAAGCAATACGACTTATGCTACGGTAAAGAACGTGGATCGTACTGTTATAACCACTTAACAGCTGTCTTGTTCCGTCACTTGAGTCACAAAAATAACTCATTGCAAGTTGAGCTTAGTCGTGACTACAATCCTAATACACTGGTCGTAAGCCGTGGCCACGGCCAAGCCGAGGTGGTCACGGTTCCAGTCCAAGGAGTTGATCGGCTGCGAGCTGATCACCATGCGTTGGAGACGTTTCAGCTTCCCCGGGACGCCGCAAGCTACTCCTTGAGCGTCTGTCCTGTAGCGCTGATCCGGGTATTCGCTGGAGAAATCAAAGTATGTCATTTATTATATAACAAAAGTGACGGGGCGAGATGAAAGCCCATCACATTTTTAGTGGTTACTTCCGCCCATAAGTCGCACCCCGTTCCGCCTGTCACCGAGGGGATGATACGTCTCAGGCGCATGTGATTGCACCGACACCCACACCCTTTCACCGGAACAGCAATGCGAGCGCACCACTTCTTGGCTTCTTGGAGTTCTGCCTCCACAACTTTACCAGATGCGAACTTCGAGCGAAACCATGAAGAAAATTGCCAATAACTATTTCCAAGTATTGAAACTCATGACACTTGTTTTCGGTAGTCGACATTGGACGACTTATAAAGACCTATTCTTAATATGATTATTCTAAAGCCAATTTCGCTAATGATCTCATTTTCTAATATTTGCGTAAGTGCTTACTTTTTTTGCACGAATTTGAATAGAACGGCCCGGCTAACGCTAGCCAAGCAAGACTGCAATGCTGATCGAATAATCGTATCCCAGTTTTAGAATGGAATTAAATAATGTTTGACCGAGTAAATTTCATGAAATTAACAAAGTACTTACTATTTCCAGAGTGAAACTTGTCCGTTACCGGCGCAAGTTACGAACAAATCTCTGTTTTGAGGCAAATGTCGCGATACCCAGATAGTGCCGCTCTTTGTGCTGTTGTCCAACACCTGAAATAGATAAGTAGTGTAGTGTATATAGATAGGTACTTACATACCTACCCACTCAGAATTTGATTTTTGTTTGTTTGTTACCATTAAGCCCGGTGGTAGATACCTACATATGCATACTTTTAATCAGAACCGTTCTCAAACAGATGAATGAAAACATCGTGATTTTCTCACGAACTTTTGCCGACAAATATTCAAAGGCATGTGACTGGATAAGGATTTTCTTTTAAATGTGCTTGAAATCTTTACCCGGCTCTCGATCGAAATAAAAGCTAAATTTTAATATTGTAACAGCAAACACGGTACGGTCCTCGGCTGCTACTGATCGGGACGTTTGGAATAACATTCGGCCAGGGCGAGCCGACAGAGATTCTTCGACCCCACCGGCGGGGTCGGTGCAATGACATCTGGATTGGGCACCCGTGGTAAATTAAGTCCATTTACTCACACTTGTGGAGAGTAGGCATGCCTGTGCCCAAGCAGTGGGGACATTAGAGGCTGACAGATTATAATTCACCTACCTGAGCAAATCCTTTGCTGGGATTTTGTGTTCTCACGTCAAACACGTGAAACTTTCCTTCCAGTGTGGTTGCCACCAGTTTGTTCATTGGAATATCTTTCCGGTCAAATTCTGCAGAACAAACCTGGAATTTTTTTATTTTATTGTAACCCAAAATGACTATGTTTTTGATGACATGACCTGATCCGCTGATTTTGTGATTATTAGGTATCCTAAGGTATCTTATATCTTAGATTATTATTATTAGGTATCTTATATTTTAGAGTACTAAATGGATTAAGGGCCCTATTACCAAGCCTACATTACTATTTGGTTTCATGAGCTGTATCTATTGAACCGCTGGAAATTTCACATAATAATATCAATAATACAATAGGTGGTACTGCATCGTACATCTGTGAGTCCAAACCACACTTAGCTAATCTAGTTTTAATGCAAGACTTACGCCATTTTTGAGATTACATTCCCATCTCAATGACATGGTACGTAGATCAAACATTTTCAAGTCTCCATTATCATAGCCTGCTGCAACAATCCTCTCAGCATCATTGAATGAGTTTCCAAATGCTACAGCCCAGCAGTCTCGCTTTGCTTCTCCTTTAACTGGCTGCATGTTTGCAACTGGTTTGCCTCTCTGACGTGGGTCCCACACTTTAACTGTACCTGAAAAAGGGTATGAATTGACAAATAGTGGCTGTTTGTTTGTATGAAAATAAAATGAAGAGACTTGTCATAATAAATATATAAAAAAAATATTTACCATCCCTACTGCCTGTAACAATTTCTGGGGCTCCACAATTCACTGTGTTCCCACCCATGGCATCAATGGAATTTATAATATCTGTGTGTTCCTTTGTAATGTACACCTGGCAACTCTTTTCCAAATCCCTAAAATATGATATTAATAAAAATTAAATGGATCCATACTATATGAATGAATACATATAATTAATGATAGGTATGACTAATTATATGGACTATTAGGTAGCATGATAAATATGTTAAAGTTTGCACTACAGATATCAAACCTGGAGCACAAATTAAAATGATGTTTCTTTGCCCAGAGGTGCCAAAAACATAAACAGACATACATGTAATTCTGTATTTTGACTTGGTAACATACTTACCATATTTCTAACGTGCCTTTAAAATCCCCTGTAGCTAATCTCCTTTCCACATCATTACTAGCACCAAACGTTCCACATTTGAATGAATTAGGTCTCTCTATTTCCTTTATCTGTTTAGCTTCTCCAGCAGTAATCTCATATATTTCGATCGTGCCTGTGCCCCTTGGCATCGAGCCGATAACTACAAACTTTGCAGAACATGGTATCCACTTGCAGTCAAAAAGTGAGTGGTTGAGGTTAGTTTCAATGTGCGTTATTATTTGAGGAGTGTCGAGCTCTTCCATTTTATAAGCAAATCAACGATTTAAAGATATGAATTCCTCTACAATTCCTAACCTCAAATCTTGAAGTAAACAAAAACAAACTCGCATGGTTCCCATAGCAACATTTGACTTGACACATCTGTGACTTGCAGTCTTGCATGACATAAAATGACTGAAGGAGGAAGCTTGCGCTTTGATTAAAATTTCTTTGTTATGGTTAATTTCCTAAAATAATATTATTTAAGGGTCAGATACATAAATTTATATTCGTCCTGTGTGTTGTCTAATAACAGCCATTATTTCATTCGGAGGTTCATTCGTAAGTATCATAACAATGTCTTGTGTTTCAGATTGGGACGTCGTTTATCCGCATTGTATTGTATGGTTTCAACCCGTCTGTAGCATAAAATGACGGTGAAACGTATGATAGCGTTCGGCATTGCCCGATTGGATAAAAATGAGAGCTTTTAGACTTTTAATTATCGATTTTTAAAAAAAATGTTCCATCTGTCTCGATAGATGACTGTTTTGTTGTCAGTTGATAAAAAATTAGAAGCAAAGTTTTGACGTGATCGTGACGTGACTTTGGTTATGATAGCAAAAATATTTGATTGTTGGAAAATTTTATTTAATTAAAATAAAAATGTTTCAATTGAATGTTGACATTGCTTTCAATTTGTTTTTTATCTCGTATAGATGAACATGGCTGCTAAAAGCTCTCATTGTTCTGCAGCTGACTTTGTATTGACTTTTTGCGTCATAACATTAGCAACACTAGTCAAGTCTTATACTCGGCAACACTTGCCAATGTCAAGTCTATTTGTGTCAGTCACGTATCGTACGTCTATATAAATATCTGTGGTCAGTACTTTAGTCTAAAAGGTGATTTTTGTTAAAATATAGCATTTCCTTCGGAAAATTCCCATAAAATTACTGTAAAATAAAATCCGACACCATGAGTGAGAGAAAACATAAGCGGAGTGTAAGTAATTTACATCGCATCTTGTATCCACAATTATTTTAACAAAATACGTAAATGTACCAAGATATTTGGTTTCTTTTTTCACAGAAAGCGGATATCGCGAAACAATTTGACCTACCAGAACGGCAGTCAAAGATCACGACACTGCTGAACCAAGCTGGGCAAGCGTATTGTATCTGCAGATCATCGGATAGCTCGCGGTTTATGATGTGAGGACCAAAACAGAGTTCTACCATACCCCGTTTCTTGTTTTTGCTCTGATTATGACTGGATCCCTTGCATAATGTTACATTTGGTGCTGCAGTGTTATATTCATATATTTGTCTAGTTTCAGTAGTGCCCGTTTCTTAATCAAAATCTATTTGAAATCTAGAAACATTCAATTCAATTCTAGTATGGTTATCTCAAACATGAAGCTCTAGAGCTTAATGTTTCGATTCTTGTTAATTCTTTTTGTATTCTGAATCAAAAAGGACATCAAATACCAAATCTAGTGTTGATCTACCCAATTTTGAGGTAAGTATGATATGATTAACTTCAAAAACTTCCAATTACAAATCTTTTTTAAACTGCAAGTTTCCAAAGATTCTTTTAATAATTCAAAATTTCCATGTATAAGTGGAGTACTTATTATATTCTATTACAGAGCATGTGACTCCTGTGAGGAATGGTATCATGGAGACTGCATCAACATATCTGAGAGGGAGGCAAAATACATCAAGAACTACTTTTGTGACCGTTGTCGTGAGGAAGATCCTACATTGAAAACCAGGTTCCGACCTCAAAAACGAGAGAATGAGGGAGATTTGGGTCAGTATGGTTATGTAGTGTTGTGATGCTTATATAAAAATGTGATGATTGCTTCATTGCTAGTGGTAACCCTGCTTTCAAATCTAGGTGTCCAGGGTTCGATCCCTGGCCGAGTCAAATTAATTGTGATGAGAGCAAAGTTTGTTCTTGTGGGTTTATGAAACTCATTGGTTTAATTATGTAGTAATTTTAATATTGCAGGTCGAGATGACATTAAAAAAAAGCGCAAAGAAAAGGATCATTCTGAAAATAAGTCAAAAAGACCAAGCAATAGAGATGGATGCGGAGACTGTCCGGGGTGTCTTCAGACACATGATTGTGGACAGTAAGTTCCTCTTTTGATATTAATTTTAATACTCTTATTTTGAGTTTTGATATTAAACAGTAGAAATCAACGAGAAATATGTATGTTACAGTTGTGAAGCGTGTGAAGACTCTTTTAAATATGGAGGCAGTAATAGATCCAGGCCAAAATGCAAGGTCAGGATATGTGTGAAACATCGAATCAAGCCTGCCAAACAATCCAGGTAACAAGAAGTTATTGAGAAAAACAAACCCGAATGCATGAAAAATTTCAAATTACATTTAAACATATAAGTTCTATATGTATATTTTTGTACATATCTATATGTATATACACAGTACAAGCATTTATGTTTTTAACCCCTGACGCAAAAAGAGGGGTGTCATAGTTTGATTGCTATGTGTGTCTATCAGTCCTTGTAAATGGGTGAACCAATTGGGGGTGGTTTTTAAATTTAAAAAGCAGGTTTTCTAGCTGTTGTTACACATATTTTATCAAAATCAGTTCAGCCCTTACAAGGTCCATCAGACCAGCTTCTGTAGGCAGAAGTTGTTCCAACGCAATCTCTATTGCAGCAGCAACAGGAAGAAGAAGAACCACCACGAACGCGAGACGTACGAGCCGGAGGAGTCGATAGCTCACCTGCAGACTCACGCGCCGCGACAGTGTTACGGGCCGCAGTGCACGCGCGCCGCCTTGTACGGAACCAAGTATTGCAGCGCTCAGTGCGGCATCAGTCGCGCTACCACACGGATATATCAGGTAATTGACGGCTCCGTGGCTTAGTTGGTAGTAGCCCTGCTTTCGAAGCGAGGGAACCCGGGTTCGAATCCCGGCCGGGGCAAACTGTATGGTGAGCATGAAGTTTGTTCTCGGGTCTTGGGTGTTTGTCTCGAGTTTCTGTGTTTGTCTGTGTCTGTCTATGCCATCTGCGACACAGGGGATCCTAGGGCAGAGGTATGAGTGTGTAAACGTTTACGTTTATAATTAAGCTCAGTTTTTATTTTATGTGGGGAAGGGTCGGAAGGTGTGAACACCCGCCTGATGTTAAGTGGTTACGGCCGCCCTTAAATATTGTAATAAACGACGGTAAATCGACTCCGGTCCTCTTTTATTAAAATATGACAAGACTAGAGTCGAATCGTCTTTTTAATATTCTCTTTGCAGGTGCTACCACAGCGTATACAAGAATGGTCGCTCTCCACCTGCGTAGCGGAGCAGAAGAACAGGAAAGCGCTTGAAGTGGTTCGCAGTGGGATCTCGAAAGCGCAGTCACAGCTGCGAGCTTTGGATAAGCTACATACTGATTTGGACGTGTTGGTGGCTCGAGCCAAGAATGCTGCAATTGAGCATACTGACGATAAGGTTAGTAAGAAGAACACACGGTTTTTAGAGTTTAATTCATTACGTAATGTTATTCTGGAATGATTCTTACAACGGTAACGTATTTGTGACACTAGATTCACATATTGATAAAGTTTATCCGGTGGAAGGGTGTGGGTGCCGGTGAAATCACACGCGCATGAGACGTAACATCCCCGTCTCGGGTGACGGGCACAATGGGTACGACTTGGGTTTTAGTGTATTGTTATTGTTGTATTATAATACCACTAACCATCAGGTGGGCCTTCAGGATTCCCTAGGATCCTGCACTAGGATTCCCTGTGTCGCAGATGACATGGGCAAACGCAGAAACACAAGACAAACACCCATGACCCGAGAACAAACTTCATGCTCACTACACAGTGTGACCCGACTGTGAATCGAACCCGGGACCCCTCGTTTCGAAGGCAGGGCTACTACCAACTAAGCCACGGAGTTTATTTGCAGGAAGCGGACGACGAGACGTCAATGTACTGCATAACATGCGGCCACGAGATACACTCTCGCACTGCGGTGAAGCACATGGAAAAGTGTTTTGTGAAGTACGAGGCGCAGGCGTCATTCGGCAGCCGACACAGGACGAGAATAGACGGACAGAGCATGTTCTGTGACTATTACAACCCGATCAATGCGACCTACTGCAAACGGCTCAGGGTAAGTGTGGAATATTGATTTTGTAATGGTTTACGTAAAAAAAAATGTTTTTGAAACTATTCTACGGTTTAGTTGTTTACTGTTTTTTAATGTAAACTGATTTTTGAATTGTGTAGGCATTTAAGCAAGCATTTATACAAAAAGATATTGAATTTATTATACAAGGTGTTTCAAAACGGTGACAGTATTGAAAAGTTTTCTGATACAAATCAGATTTTTTATCATTTGCTTGAAATTCAGAATCCAAATCAAAACTTTCCCAATAGGTTATGTGCCCAGAACACTTCAAAGCGTGAGTCTGACCGTACTACTTTCTAAACAGGTTATGTGCCCAGAACACTTTAAAGCATGAATCTGACCATACTACTTTCTAAACAGGTTATGTGCCCAGAACACTTCAAAGATCCGAAAGTGTCCGACACAGACGTCTGCGGCTGTCCTCTCGTCCGGAACGTGTTTGAACCGACCGGAGCGTTTTGTCGCGCGCCCAAAAAGTCCTGCCTCAAGCACTACCAGTGGGAGAAACTACGACGCGCGGAGATTGACATGGAGAGAGTGAGACAGTGGTTGAGACTCGACGAGCTGTTGGAGCAGGAGAGGAATATACGTCTCGCTATGGCTTCTAGGTAATTTACAATCAGCTAGTGACTGGTTAAAAAAAATACCAACTTCAATACTTTCCTCACCTGATTTTTGGGTCGTATTAATCAATGTAATTTCTGTGCCTTATCAATTCAAAATAATCGTCGAAATCGGTTCCCTATTGATGAAGATATCTACAAATATACAAAATACAGTCAAAGCTTTCTGGTCTTGCTCATTTTTTGGAGTTGTCAAAAAGTTGCGTGGCAGACGGCTAATAGAAAAATAAAAAACAGTATTTAAAATATATTTTTTTACAGAGCGGGAGTTCTCGGTTTGATGCTGCATTCGACCTACAACCACGAAGTAATGGAACGCATCGCGAAAGTCAACGAGAACGGCAAACTCAAGGAATCCTGACAGCGCGCCCCAAGAGACGTCGCTATGACGTCACACGTCTCTCAGACGTCAGCGGCACGAATACATTCAAAGACGTCACATACGTCATCATCACATATTTCGCATATACCCCCTATGTCACGCGTCTCTCGGAAGCCACAGTCCCAATCAGAGGAAGACACGTCAAACACTGAATCGACTCTTTCTAATTGAAGATCTATGATTTTAGAATAAGGTGAAATAGGATCTAAGTAAATGCGTTATTTTAAGTGGAGAATAAATCTGAGTTTATTATTTTGGCAGTTTTTATTTTTAGTCAAAATACTGTACGATACGTTAGTGTCGTCAAAAGCTACGATACGGAAAAGTACATATTAGAATAGAACACATTAAAAAAAATCATAATCTTAGAGGAAAAAAAACATTGTAATCTTAGACGCTACTTATAAAGAACAAAAATGTAAAAATTCAAACAGCAAATTAGATATTGCGAATTTTCCTTTTCTGTGACTTTAATTCGCCCGTTGTATATCCGTTGTATACCAAATGACGGCATGGTTAATAGTGAGAAATTAGTACCTATTAGAATTGGATTGCTTAAATTTTATTTATCAGTCAATTGTTAATTATATGGGGTTGTACGACTGAGGTGGTCCCATAGAATTATCATAAAGAAATTCACCTCAAAGGGCGTAATGAAACGTACATTATGTAATTAAAGTATCGGGCGATTCATTAGTTTTATAAATCCGTTAATTATTGTCTGGAATCTTAAGTATGATTATTTTAATCGGAATAATTTATGTTATTCAAATTTAATTCTTAGTTTACTCACGAGATCACTACAATACACAGGATAAAAATAACCAATTTTCCCTTTATTGTTTCGAAGTCAAACCCACCGCCCGCTGTCACCAAATAACAAAACAACCCCTAACTGTAACAAGAGGGTGTCCAAACGGAATATTGGACACGGTTCCGTTAAATTAAAATCATATTAGCGCTAGGAAGGATTTTTCGCGCGTGTGCTCATTCAAACAGTTGATGAATTCTCTATCTAAAATAGAATATGGGCTTTTTATGAAAGAGAATTGCCGACTCATCAATTAATGTAGATACTTTCAGATGTAGCTTAATGTTCCTAGATTCATGATAGGGTAACCAAATGTGAAAAATGATGAAAACCTATCGAACCCGGGACCCCTCGTTTCGAAGGCAGGGCTACTACCAACTAAGCCACGGAGCCGTCAATTTTAGATAAATATTTCCATAAAAACCAAAAGTAAAACAAAAATGGCTCTATGAATAAACTTAAATTTTGTATAGGTACTTCTCGTTCAGACCCTACTCATACCACATCCCAATTAGGTAGAATCTTCTGTAAGAATGTGTGTAAGAATATATATAATTTTTTATCTTTATTAATTTACTTATAGAGGGTTTGTTCAATTTGAATATGTCACCCTCGAGTGTGTAAGAATATTACTAAACTAACCAGACTGTAAGAATTTATGCGAGATAGCGGTCAAAAGATGGCCTATAATGGATAAAAAAAATAAATAATAATGGTATATCCTAAATAGTACTATAACGCGTGATTTGCTACACAATTACGTAAGTATGTAGATACTTATTAATCTCCTTTTTTTACTCCATACATTAGTTAACATATCAAAACATATTTTGCGTCGCCCTTGCCACACGTGCAACCACCCTCTGAAATCGAACCGACTACCCTACCCTTCCTTCATAGATTAAGTAACAGTTTCTACTATCTTCCGTTTAATAATCATCCCTTTGTAATTGAAGCGTGTAATTAATTTGACATGTTTTGCTAAATCTCAATAATGTGACGCAGCCAAGCGCCCCTCTTAATTTTTGACTTTTTAATTTGTTTTGACTAACTGTGGGTTACTGTTTGACGCACTACTGGTGTACTATCTATCCACCGTAAGAATTTAAGTCACATGACATGATCTTATGAACGAGTGATTCGCTACATAATGCATACTTTAAGCACTCTTTGAACCACGCGGAATTAACTGCCAGTGCCCAATAGGCCGATTTTTAACAGTAGGTACGTTCTAGGATATGACGATGACGATACTGTGTATTACCGATACTTTAGCTAATGAAGCCTTTTTTTTATCTTTTTCTTGTTCTGGTAGAGAATATTTTTTAGCATTTGTTTGCCTTCATATTTGTGCAATAAAATATTTTCATACCGTATGCTTGTTTGGACCTTCAGTCTCCTTCAGGACCTAAATATAAACAAAAGAAAATAAATTCCGGCCAAGTGCGAGTCGAACTCGTGCACCGGGTGTTCCTTACAAATTTGTACGCGTTACTAGTAGGTATTACTAGTTGGATTTTTCACGTTTTTTTTTTTTTTTGTGATGTATCTACAAAGTTACAAAACGGGTTATTGTTATTTTAGGGTTATTGTTTTCCTTTTGAGTTAAGGTTAAAGAGAATGAAAGCAATAAGTTTAAATATAGGTCACAGTTTGGATTTGATCAACAACGCTGCCAGCCCCAATAACTGGGCAAATCCAAATTAATTCGTAACCCTCTGCGGATTTTCCAAATCTGCACCAATTTCGCGTCAAAATTGACGAATCTCCCCAAATTGCCCAAACTCTGCCCTAATCTGCCTTCACAATGCGTGAAGTGAGACAAATCTGCCATCTGTCCGACTGTCGTTGTGTCGGGTCACGCCTATCAAGCTGCTAAATGCGATGATCAATATCAGATTAGCAAATGCGTTTAGGATTGCCCGTCACTGCAGGTGCAATGGGCAGCAAGTGTAGTTCTTTTTACCCGACTACGCTAGAAGGTGGGTTATGTTTTTCGAGTGTATGTATGATTGTATGTATATTTCTTAAACGGCTTGATGTATTTTAGCTCGAGAGAATTTGCCATAATTGTGAGAGTGACACAGGCTACACGAAATTAAAATGGATGATTTTTGTATCAAAATACAGGGTTTTATAAATGGCTCACAAAAATATCTACCTACGACTAATATAATTTATGATAGAGTTATTTGAGGCAGACAGGAGTATGAGGGTTGAAAAGGATATTATAGAGGAGGAAAAGTGCATTCCAGCGAAGTTGGATCGGTAACCACTTGAGCCTATTGCGGTATCCGGAGATGCGATAATATTAGCGTATGCCAAATATTTTTACGTGAAAAATGTGTTTTTGCAAATATCGCGTCCGTAGGTGAGTCTTTTTTCAGCCAGAGCCCTTTTTCATGAAAAAAAAATAATTACTTTACGGCAATCTCCAGCCAGAACAAGTCCGCAAGTCCGCATTCTTAACACTGGGTTACCATACTCTGCTCTGTACTAATGTGTGCATTCCAAAATCAGGCTACAATTGTCTCCGAAGATAAGGTAGCGTACGTACCTTCTGGTAGGAAGTTTCATTTGTAAGCAAATTGTAGGAATGTTTTAATATTGTATAATTTTTGTGACTTTCGTGATAGTTTTCTTAAATCTAGGTATGAAAGTTTTGGCGTAGAAGGTAAGTATGTGATAAAAGTAGGAACGTATTTTCGATGTAAAATTCCCCAGCATTAATATAAACTCAGTTTCTGAATTTCAGAAACAGGAGTCGATACTGCAAACCCCGCCTTTTGCACCGGCTGCATCCAATCAGCATCCGCCACCCCAATCTCCCTTGTTAGTTGCCAATCATAACCGAGAAATCTGTCGTGATATTGCTAGGGTTGCCATCAGCAGACGGAATTCAGATTTTGACCTTTATATTTCGGGTTTAGGGTTGAGAATCGAGAGATATATGAAATTAATAAAGTTCTCCCATATTTTGGTAGAGCGGGAAAATTTTGATTTAGTTATATTTGGTATCCCGTCGGTTTCACTCGTCCATTTGGTCAGTTGGGTTGGAAGTGGCTTGGGTGTGGTTTCCTCTGGTGGTGCCTGAAAAGGATTCAAGATTCATTTCCCGCTGATGTCATACGGGAGCGAGACGCCGCACGTCTGGTCCGGTTCTGCGGTAAGACCACATTTGTACTTCAATGTAAAAAAAAAATATCCTTGGAAGACCACACTGCTGAATTCTGCCGGTTATCACCACGACCAGCACATACTACAAGTGATTGATTTAAAAAAAAATACGAAAGAAGACTTCAATAATTTCATCATCATTTATCGCCCTCAGGAGATACAACCTTTCATTTTAACAAAGATGCCTCCAAATCGGTATACAACGAAAGAAAATAGTCATAGGAAGCAATATACGCAATTTTGTTTACTTGAATGAGATTTTTTTTCTAGTTATTTTGATTTAACAACCAACATATTGAACCGATTTTGAAAAAACAATTATGGATCCAATCTGAAAGCCTATCATTTGAAATAAAAAAAAAAAAAAAAATCGGTTGATAAATTACGGAGCACTGAGGTACCACCTTTGGCAACAGAGGTTTTCAATAGGTTATTAGGGTTAGCTTTGACAATAAAGTAATCTTCACTTCTGTGGTATATGTACTACCAGGAACAGTGAACCAAGTGCAGTCTCATTCTTGCCATTCTTTGAAGTTTTATTGTTAAGGACATCTGCCTACCCTCAACAAACAAGAGAGAACGGGCCAGCCACTTGGAGAGTTCACTCCAGCAGACATTTAATTAATGATAGAATGACTAACAAGTATGCGATTAGTTTTATAATCAGAACATTATGGTATTGACTCTCTAACTTACATCAAAATGGATAATTAACAATGTACTTAATGGTCCTTTAACTAATGATTATTCATCATTAATTAAAGGAAGGAAGTACTAAATTTGTGACTAAAATTTCTATAATTGTACCAAGGACCCAATCCGAACAATTAATTAAAGAAAGCGTATTATCTAATTAGTAAATGATTACATAAAATACATAAATGATAAAACCCCATGGTCTCGACGACATGCAAAATATCTTATAATATAATTTTAAATACACCAAAGTTACAGGAATATTAGCGTTTAATGTACTTATTTTTTTTGATATGTTACTATATTGTAATAGAGCGAAAATAAAGGAATTATTCCATTTTGTTAAGATATCTGATTTTAATTTTAAGGACGAATGAAGTCTCGATTCGTTAGAAGTCATAGATATTTCACAGCATATTCAATTACCAGTTTATTTAAACTTAAACTATATTTGGAAATAATCCGATTACTGAACTGTATAACAGAAATACAGAGCCTGTTGTCACGTGCTCAGCATAGTTTCTGCTGCCAAATATCATGTTTTATGCCATCAACATTTTATGTCCGAAATACGTTTAATTCCTAAAATTTACACGGTTAAACAACAAATATATTATTGATGATGTTAATGATAAAGCGCCTTAACTTTTGTCCCTTTGCTTCTCTACACATAAAATAACTTGAAAGTTTATTTTGCGTGTCGTGGATCGCCTTATTTACTAAAACATGAATTATACTTATATGATTTAAATTCCGGATTGGATGCTTAGTAAAGGCGAAAAAAAGGCGACCTTTTTGTACCAGCCAAATACCCAGTGATTGGTGCAAGTTCTACAAGGGAAAAGGATTGCATCAAGAGTGTAAAAACTATAGAGGCATTAGCTTACTCAGCATTGTAGGCAAACAATATGCAAAAGTATTGACTGAAAGAGTGATGAAAGAAACCGATGAGAAAATATGGGATGTACCTATAGGCGGGATTTCGGAAGGGTATGGGGTTTACAGATTAGGTTTTTTTATTGCGAAGCATAGCCGATAAGTTTTTGACCATGAGTCAAAAGATGTTTTGGCGGACTTAATTCGTGAGATGGCGAACCGCGAGGAACATCGCGGGGCTCAGCGAATTATATTATATTATACTAGAGATATTATATTAGCTGTGCCCTGCACTGTTTTACCCGCGGTGGTGCACTTTTCCGGGATCAAAAGCTTATGTGTTAATCCAAGATATAAGCTATCCTGGTACCAAATCCTTTTAGTCGTTTTAGCGTGGAGGCGTAACAAACATAAACACGCACACACATACATACAAACTTTCGGTTTTATAATATACTCGCTGCTGCCCCGCGGTTTCACCCGCGTAGTTCCCGTTCCCATGGAAATACGTGGATAAAATATAGCCTATGTTACTCGCTGATAATGTAGCTTACCATTGATGAAAGAATTTTTAAACTGGGTGGAAAGCGTAACAAACAAAATCACTTTCGCATTTATAATATTGCTTATGTAATGATGTTGTGTCCAGGGCAGCGAGGTGTCTCCGTACGGGCCGCTGTGGGATGCGCCGCCAGCCCCGGTGCCTTACCCCGACATCCTGGCATTTCCACCTTCGGAACTTGGTGAGCGATCAGCATTACGCGGAAAATGGTTATTATAGGTTCAAAAAAGCACGGTTAATGTAGCATGGTGTAAAAAAATATTGACGAGAATATATCTGTGTATAATCCTACTCCTACTACTATTATAAAGGCGAAAGTTTGTAAGTATGGATGTATGGATGTATGGATGTATGGATGTATGGATGTTTGTTACTCTTTCACGTAAAAACTACTGAATGGATTTGAATGAAACTTTACCACAATATAGCTTATACATCAGAATAACATATAGGCTACAATTTTTGAGGTTTCTATAAAATCTATATACAATATATAAAAGAAAGTCGTGTTTGTTACAACACTTATAACTCGAGAACGGCTGGACCGATTGCCATGGTTTTTGATTTGTTGGATTCGTTTCCGTCCCGAATAGCAGAATAACTATTAAAACATTGGAAAATTAACGAAAAAAATAAAATCAATTTATCCCCGTATTCTCCACGGGAACGGGAACTATGCGGGTGAAACCGCGGGGCGCAGCTAGTAGGCATATAAATGCTTCACAAGGATTTTTGGGCCATCTATAAAGCCGATTAAGGAGACGGAGAGACAGACGGCAAGATTGTGATTTCTAATGGGTTGACGAGTAATAAGTCTCTTTTTACTCGTTTTTCTTTCCGCGTTATCAAGACTAAAGAAAAAAACCGGCAACCACATTTCCTAGAACCAACATTGCAAAGATATGTGACATTTGTGAATAGATTGTGCTCTTGTGGTAGATTAAAGCACTTTCATTTATCGAGAATACTTTATGGAGTTTATGGTCTTTTAAAAAGCTGTTAAAAATTTGACAGCTCAGGTTATGTGACTCATATAGTTCTTGGCTTAGAGACAAGTAGAAGCTACATATCACACACAGTAAATTTGTGAGCTCATTGTGTTTAATTCACCAGCAGCTTTTATTTGCTTTAGCTTGCAATTTCTACATCATCGAAATCTATAATCACGCGAGATACACATGTAATCTCTAAATAAAGCAAAGTCGCTGTTTTCGTCTGTCTGTTCTCCGCTTATGATTAAGAATCATGCATTTTGATACGGATTTCACTATCATTCAGAGATTATTCCCCGAAAGGTATGTGTAACACATGCATATTAAAGCCAATAATTTCGGGTGCTTGTATAGCTAATGCTGGCTAAACCATAAGAGATAGATCAAAATGATGTAATTGATGGAAGTGCTATGGAATTGTATTACGTCCTACGTCACAGTGCGAAGCCGGGGCGAGGCGCTAGTTTGATACAAAAAAATGCCCAAAGGTCTGATAGAGCCTTTCTTGACAACAGTTTGGTCGGCAGCGGGTTGCGGCCGCGGTGGTCCTCGGTCCACTCCGAACGGGAAGAAACCACGACGTCGCGTCGCCTCTGTCGCGCAACGTCGCGCCGCCAACATCAGAGAGAGACGGAGGATGTTCAATTTGAACGAGGCTTTTGACAAGCTGAGAAGGAAGGCAAGTACTGGCCTCACAGCTCAGATGAATATATGTATAGGTGCAGGGTTCTTCTGGAATATATTTTTTATACTTACGACATATGTGACGCGACTTTCAGGATATCCACCTGAAGTTAAGTGATCCCCTCAAACAGTACAACCGACTTAAACTAAAGTGTGAACAGACACAAGTCTCATCCCATTGCGTCCGTCACCAGATGTAACGTCATGCGGCTCTGATTTCTGGTAGGTACCACAAACAACGTCCGACTAATATTAAACCTTTAAGGCCTAACTCATATATCTAAATACTTTTCCTAATCCTGAATCGCAGAATAAACCCAATACAATAATTTGTGACTATTTGTGTTCTGTGTCTGGGTGTTAATATGTATTTTACTTATGATTGTATGACTCTTGCACTAGTTGTCGCACGAATGGCACTCGGGTTAGGCGCAGAGGGAGCATGAAAACTGGGATTTCCCAGTGATCTTGACAGATGCTTTTTCTTCAGGTGCCAACATTCGCATACGAGAAGCGTCTCTCCCGCATCGAAACCTTGCGCCTGGCGATCACCTATATCAGCTTCATGTGTGAGCTGCTGCATGGATCCCCGCAGCCGCACCACTCCTCACACCCAGCCATCCCATCGCGGCATGTGTTCGAAGGCGAAGTGCCGTGGTGCGCGTAAACGACCTGACCTAAAACACGCTTAATAAGGGATAAATAGTACCCTTGCGTTTCACTCAACTGGGCACATTTCTTTGTGAAAATCGTCAAATCAATTCCTTGCTTTGCAAGGACAGTCACTTACGCATTTATAATAATATTATGGTAGGGATTTACTTATCTACGGTTAAGGTATAAAGTCTTCCACTAGTCTACTTTAGTCATTTCTTTAATTATACTTAATATGGTATAGTATTTAACTATTTATTTATCTATTAAAACAAATTAAGTAGTTTAGTTATATGTTAATTTATAATAAGATTACTTTTATTAAAGTTTCAAAGGTGTAAAAGCATTTTTCACTTAGAATTTACTGTCATTTCAAAGAGTTTTCCTAACATGAAATTATATGGCTTGCCTATTTTATTTATGTAATTTTACCCGCACCTCCAAGTTCTACTCATTTATCAAGTCTGATATTTTCATTTATGGTTTAAAATTCCCAATTTAGTGCAGCCAAGATTCTTTTGGGTTATATAGATTTTGTATACGACAAAGTCACGTGAGGGATGATCTGGAGACCCACCTGCAGTAATACGACTTAGGTATTTCCTGACCGAAGTATGAGAAGATCCAAGCATCCCGTTGTGCCCGTCACCCGAGACGGGGATGTCTCATGCGCATGTGATTTCTGATAAGTACCTCAAACAATATGCAACTAATAATTCGAGTATAATGTGCTAACGAGCGATGCGTCATACCTTTTAAATAGGACTTTCTCAGTTAATTACACAATTATAAAGGCAATGCAATGCCGTATATTTTGTCAGTAGATTTTATTTTAAAGAAGTGTATAGTCGTGCTGGGATCAAAATTTATGATTGTGATTATTGGTGGATATCTACGATGCGGTGGAGTTTAGTTCTTGTAAGTATTTTTACTTTGCTTACTTATTTCAGTTTTCTCAAATATTTTATTATCTGATTTTTTAATCTTCTGCATCGTTGAATGGTGTATTGTGAAGTATGCGAAGTATATTCGTCCAGAGAAATACTGCCACTACACCGAGGTACTGACGGTACCCAGTAATTTTTAAGAATTCAACTGATTTTTGATTTTTAATTTGACTTAGTATAACAATCATATATTTAGTAAACCAATGAAAATCCCTAGGTATATAATCAGTTCAGAATGATCGATTTTAAACATAGTTTTTGCCATTTGTTGCAGTGTATTCTGCTAGCAAGCGCAGTGCTCGCTCGACCCCGTTCCAAAAGATCTCTTGGCTACATCAAAAGCGTTATTTTAAAGAAACTTTTCGGTCCAAGAGATACCACAGTCTTAATCGCACGTCCAGCTTCAATCAAATCAATTGTAAAAAACGAAACTTTTAAGCTATATAAGATACCTGGTTTTGATGATATCCTTATTAAAGTTTCCAAGAAACTATCGACCAAATCAGAAGACAATGATAAAAATAAACAACAAACAGATATACCTGAAAAGCCCCCACATAAGGACCCTGTGATAGTCAAACCAGAAGTGGCTATAATAGGATCGTATTTAGGAACTTCAACAGAGAAAGAGACGCTGATTGCTTTGGAAGTCGTCAAAAGATTGCTCAAGTCGGGAATATTAAATGGCGGAAGAGATAATTGGATACAAGAAGTAGCTATGCCTATGATATCTGAGCCACACTTTGAGTATGTTGAGCAAAACATTCCGAAAGAATACTTGCACGTTTACGCAGAAAAACAAGGACATGTTTTTGCACCATCAATGAAAGACATGAAGCAGGTTAATGTTATAAATAGTAATGCTATACCAGTATATCCAGTGGAGTATTCACCTCCTTTCGAAGCTCCTGAAATTGAACTCGGACCAGTTCAATCTAAATATTCATACAAACAAAAAGGCAACACCGCTGATATGACATACGAGTCATACAACAATAAAGACGTTATAGTAACTAGAACTGAGAAAGAGCCGCGACTACCTCAGTTTATAAAGTTGAGGCTCGCTGAAGCCGCTACAATTGGTGCCAATCCATTTTTAGTTCAGCCCGTAAGAATGGGTGTGCCCGTGCCGATGCCAGTTCCATATATCTATTTCAGACCAGGCATTGGATTGCAAGAATCGGAATATACAGGTCCAATAAATACCAATGCTAAAACTTCCTTAAAAACGTCTTATGTTCCAAATATGCAGGACTTTATTTTGTGTGCAGGGCAAATCACGAAAAATAAGTGTCCATATGGAAACATAAATGCAAAAGCTAATAAAGATCCATCGAAGCAAAATGAAATAATGCTATCAAAAGACATCGTTCACAACCAGATAAATGGAACAGTTAATGACAATCAAGGTAAAAATAATCAAGCAATCAATGAGTTTCTCAAAAATCAATCAGTTGATGGGCAGCTTGTTAGTCAATATTCTTACAATCAAATGAATCACCAAAGCCATGATAATTATACCATTGTTGATTTGGGTAAAGGCCTTGAACTGTCAGAAGATTCTAAAGTTGACGTTTCGAAGGACTTTGTATATATACCGCCTACTGTAGGCGTGCCACCGCCTATAGCTTTAGGATTTAAAGACAACGATCAACCAATTAATAACGCAGAAAACGAAAAAGCCAGTAGTAAAAATTTATTTACATCCAAAGTAGAAACGAACGAGCGGAAATACAAACTTAAGCTTACACCATCTGCGCCAACGTTAAAAACGAATGTTAATGTAAACGCCGACGATGATTTAAAACAAAATCCTATTATTGTTACGGATGAACCGGAAAATGAAGATAAACTTTCAATTGCGAAAACTAATCGTTTAGAAGGCAAAGAAGTTTCAGATATCAACCATAAAAGAGGGGATATTCCGGGTTATGAGCAGAAAAGAAGTTTCAGATATCAACCATAAAAGAGGGGATATTCCGTTTTAAAGCAATGCAATAATGAATATTGTAGTTCATAAGTATTTATTTTACAATATATTAACATTTTAACTTAATAATATAATTTTAATTATGCATAATAAACTCATTTAATAATATAGCATTTTTAAAGCGTTTAAAATCCATTTCTTATCTAGAATTTAAGTACAAATTAACAAGTGTAGAAAGTTTCCTTTCAAATAGTTATTAATTCCTGTAATTATGTATTCTAGTAAATGCTGTTGATAATGAGTAAACAATTAGTTGAATGTTTTAAGGTTGTTGCAGACCGGTTGCGTTACAATGCAAGCGGTTTGCCCAAGACCTTTATAAGAAGGTATTTTGTAATTAATCGTATTAAACTACTTACTCTATTTCGATTTTTCTTAAAGTATTGTTGTGCAAAGCGTTTAATTCTCAACATTTTGGCATTAGAGAAATAAATACATCTAAAGCGTGTCCCGAGACTTATGCTGATATTTTGTAGATAAATCGTTCAAAGAAAACTACCAGTCATTATTTTTTATAAGTAGCAAGATACAAATAGGTATTTTTTTCAAAAATTTAACATAATAATGAAGGTCAAACATTATCACAATAAAAATAATGAAACTGCTAAGACAAAAGTATTTTATCGTAGCCCTGTCCAGATCTACGTACCTAATAATAATAATGTACCTATCTATTAGTTTCTATGCATGGGTACTTCATTTTAATTTTACTATAATAACAATATTGAATCTTCACTTAAAATAATAAACTATTCATTTCATTCATGACAAAGCTCAACATTTCAATCATTTGTAAATAAATTTATTTCGTAATTCTAGCCTAAATCAATAATTACCTGATATTCAAATCACATTTAGCAACGATTCAACATATTTTGATTTTTTTAAACCTTTTACTTATTAGCCTGATTAAATTAATATCTATGTCAAATATAATAAAACAGAATGAGTATGATATAAAATAAAGACAAACCTTCAAGATTTCAAGCAAGACATTACTTTAGTAGTTCAGTTCGAACTAATTATTTTGAGCTGTTGCTGTAACGGTTTATCTTTATTTCTTTCATTTTATGAAGTAGATATATTTTTTTCTTAATTTAATCATCCATTTGTAATGTAATTACATAGTTTTATCTAGGTTAAAATGTTGGTAGGATCTCTTCATCCATACATTTCATCTCTCAAGCACAAGACGTAATACAATTTTATTTCAAACTACTAACGATACTCCGGACCGTAAAGGAGTTAGAGAAAAAAAAAAGAGTTTTGAGTGAAAATCTAATTTAACCTACAGAGCGTAGCACCTACAACACGAAAGCAACTCTAGAAGTCTCAAGTTTTAGCAAATCAACTTCCAGTAACCAGTTTCTACAGTAAGCACATAGATGTCGCTGTTTTACTTTTTCATTTATGGAAATAAAATAGAATAAATTCTGTGGCTCCAAAAAACCACTACCAAATACCCATAAATATCTTTGATTTAAGAGAGAGACATCTTTTGTGGAACTTAATCTGAGTGCTTGCCTTATAGACACGGCAGGATCACCTAGTAACTTATAGATGTCGCTGTTTTACTTTTTCATTTATGGAAATAGAATAAATCCTGCGGCTGCTACATACAACCAAATACCCATAAATATATATGATTAAAAAAAGAGACATCTATCGGGGAACAGGCAATGATTGGACAATTTAGTCTGACGCTTGACTCACAGATACGGCAGGATCATCCATTAACATATAGATGTCGCTGTTTCATTATTTTACAACGTTGATAATATTATATAAATTGTATTATACAAATAAGTTCCCTACAAGAATTAACAAAACTTGCAAAACGATTGAATTAAACAACCAACCTTTTCATTTTACATTTGTCAAGGGACATCTTTCGTGGAACGCACTAAACTTGGCTTATGAGATTAGGTTCAGTCTATACAGCACTTTCTCTGTGTAACGTCAGTGTGACGTCGGGGGGTGGTTGTTCCCACCGGTCCCATAGGGTGGGTTTCCGTCGCCTGTCGATAGGTGGCGCTGATTCACCAGAAGCTTCAGAGTATCCGCTGCTATAAGATCGCAGACTACAAGACGCGTGGATCTTGTGTTCTGTGAATAAATAAAAATGGTAACATTTATGATTAAACTATATTATATATATATAAATTATATTGATTTTGTGAATATTGCCCGTGGAATTGAACTTGTGGATTTGTTAATGGGTTAGCGCAATTATTCATTCAATGGTCAAGACCTTTTGATATCGGTTTATAAAAAAGGCATTAGGATCTGCCTTATAAACTAAATACTATAAACAAAACTATATCACGTGGCTGTTCCAAAAATTATTAGTGAATGAAAAATAGTTAGAACATGAAAAAAGTTTGTTTATAGCTTTACAAAATATAACCCTCCAACCCCAATTATTCACACTCATACCCCTAGGATTCCCTGTGTCACAGATGGCATGGTGTTTGTCTTGTTTTTCTGTGTTTGTCACACAGAAAAACAAGACAAACACCCAAGAATCACCAACAAAATCACGGAGTCGTCTGAATATTGACTGGCCTCATAGCTCTGCCTTCTACGCTGCAGGATGGTAGGTTGTGGGTTCGACTCCCACCCAGGACAAGCATTTGTGTGCGAACAGAAATGTTTGTTCTGTGTCTGGGTGAAAATGTATTATCAAAAAAAAAGTACTACTTATATGTATTCTATCAGTTATCTAGTTTCCTTAGCTATGCTTAGTTTGACGCTAGATGGCGCGGTGTGAAATATGTCAATGAATATAATTAATCTATATTATGTCATAAATGAATGAAATGAATGGTGGATGACGTACCAACCTCCAACATTATCCAGGTAGTTTCTCGCGACGTCATCAAGTTGCAGGACTTGAATGACGGGCGTGGTCTTCGAACGGGGTCTCCTCGCCAGTCTGACCACCAGATACGTCGATATCACGAAGACAGTCACCAGGACGAGAGCTCCTAGGGAGATCCCAACGTCTTTGTCCAGGAACACTGGAAATTAATAGGTTTTTTGAGCAGTTTTATTACCCCTAGTTAAAGCGGCAGAATGTTTGTTATATTGTAAAAGATGCTGAGTGAAATCAGTTCCGATTCTCTTATAATCGGGTCACATGTTGTAGCGGCTGTTAAATGGTTCCTAAGCAACAAACAACAGGCACTTTAAGCGTAAGTTCCCCGTCTAAGGGTGTCCAGCGCAACATGATTTTTATGGCCAGCGGTATCCACTTAAATCAGGTAGGCCGTCTGATCATTCCGTTACTTTGAATACATAAAAAAAATTGGTTGTCTGTAAAAGTCGGTTTACGGACGACAATTTTACGTGATAACGTCATAAGAAAACTTTTCACTTCACTTTATAAATAGTTGACAAAACAGTTTACGTGTTGTTTGTGTGCTGCCCCTGTCTGTTCTACTCGGACGCATCGGCCGACGGAGTGGAAAAGAGATAGATGCGTCATAATCCGAACGCTTAAGCCGATCGTGCCTCTCTATCTCTTGTTCCGCGCTCTCGCTTGCACGCTCGGCTCAGGCGGAACGTGACAATGAGTTCATCGTTCATTATTTTATAAGACGTTATCACGGCAAAAACATCACCCTGTTGTTATTGGCGGAGGTAAGTTACGCTGTGGCCTGCAGCTCGTTCAACATCTTTACGAAGATAAATATACTTACAATGCCACCAGGGTGGAGCAGCCGCTTTGAGCAGCTGTTCCGTCGGCCTGAGCAGCAGTGCCCTCGAGCACCCGTATCGGTTGCAAGCCATGGCGCCCGCCTCATCGCCTTCCTTCATCTTCCCGACGGCGGCGCGGACCAGCCACGCTCCTTGCGCCATGGCGCGCCCGCTGCCGAAGCCCATGGACGCGCGCCGGTCCAGGACCAGAGACGTGTTGGTGGTGGACATCTTCCAAACTGACACCTCATAGTACGTTGCGTTTTCCACTGAAGAAATATTGAATTAATGAAAAATAAAATAAATTTATTGCCAGAGATATTGATAAATATTTTTTTTTACCTTACAATTTCCTATTAATAGTATATATGTAATTGACAATAGGGGTGAGCTCAGCACTGTATTGCGTAAATCTGCAAAAGATTTTGGCAGGGCTGGTTTTCAGCATACTCCTTGCTCGAATTTTACTGTTCACCATGAAACACATACATAGTGGTCGATTAAATTAATCTACTTAGATCTAGTACAGTGGGCGGTCTTATCGTTGTAAGTGATTTCTTCCGGACAACCTTTGGTCGGTGAACTATTACCTGGTATACATCTAATCTGGAACTCTCCGTGCTCGTAAGCCAGATCGCACTGCTGCGGTTGGGGTGGCCTCAGGTTTTCGAAGCTGAAGATTTTCTCGCACTGTTCTTCCTGAGACGCTATTCCATTACTGGCTTCACAACTACGGACGGAAAATAAACAAATTATAAATCTAGAGAGTGTGGTGGCCCAGGGGCACAGACGCCGACTTTCAATCTGAAGGTCGCTGGTTTAAACCCACAAGTGCACCAATGAGATTTTTCACTTAAAAAATTTATGTGCGCAATACCACGTTCTCGAAACGGTGACGGAAAACATTGTGAAAAAACCGACATGTCTTAGAACCAAAAATTCTCATGTGACATCTACTCGTACCAATCTGGATTGGGCTCCCGTGGTAGATCAGAGCCCATTCACTCTCAATTATCGAGAGTAGGCCGGTGTCCCTGCAGTGGGAACATTAGAGGCTGGTACGATCAAAATCTTAATAGCTGCTTTCCGGCTCCGTAACTTAGTTGGTCGCGGGGTCGATTCCCGGCCGAAGCACGCTTTGTGTGGTGAGCATGAAGTTTGATCACGGGTCCTGAATATTTATCCTAATTCAGAGGTATGAGTATGTTAACGTTTTTATACATTCACATAAAAAAAGATGGATTACCTAGCTTTCAGTGTCCCCGCCAAAGGTCCAGTGATCTGGCTGAGAGGCAGTATATGGGAGCCCGTAGTCATGTGCTGGACTTCGAAGCCTGAAGGTTGGACGTGCCAGAAGTACGTGTCAGGGATGGGGAGTGCCTTCACGTTGCAGTTGATGGTCTCCTTGTGGAGCGTGATGCCTCGGTCTGCGCATTCTGGAGGATCTGAAACATATTGAAGAGTTCCTTTTTTATGTGGGGAAGTGACGTCCCCACATAAGGTTTTGAAGGGGTCCACTTGGTAAGTGGTTACCCCTGCCCATGACAATACCAATACAAAGCAGAACAATACTTGGATTTTAGACTGATTTTTATCCTGCTGCGTCCATCACCCGAGACAGAGATGGCACGTCTCGTGAGCATGTGATTTCAACGGCACCCTCACTCTTTCACTAAAACACAGCAATGCGAGTGCACTGCTTACTCCAATACCGACTTACTCTCGGCATTTGAGAGTGAATGGGCTTCATTTACCACGTCACCAATCCAGATTGGATTGATAGATGTCATATGTCATAATTTTGGCTCTAGGTGTTTAACACATACTTTTTTCAACGTTTTTAGAAAGCGGCTAAGGGCACTTAAGTAAACATTTTCAAAACCCCTGTATTTGAACAAGCGACCTTTTTTGTTAAAGTCAGCGCTGTATTCCTCGGCCATCACGATATCAGCATTGGCTTGAATCATCTTAGATTCAGTAATCAATAAACAAACTGGACAATAAATTAAGTATAGTAGATACTTACAATACACAGTTATACTGATATGTTCCGCCCGTGTCTCCCCAATGCTGTTCCCAGCTGCACAGGAGTACCGTCCCGCATGTAATCGAGTTGCCTCTTCCACGTATAGCTTCTGGGAGTAAGTATCGTCACCCCATATGCCACCTGGTTTTATTTTGCTATCCTGAAAAATAATGGTGGGGATGGTTGTAAGAGATGTATCTCTCTTTCGAATCTAGCGCGTTAGAAGGTGTCCAAACTTGCATTTGATTTAATGATGATAATGATTACACAGTCATACCCCTGCACTAGGAATTACTGTGTTGTAGGTGGCATGGATAGATACACAAGAAAAACACCCAAGATACAAACACAAACTTTACGCTTCTAGTTTATTCATGTTCATTGACTGAGGTGACTGTAGTAACTTAGTCTTCTGCGCTGTAGTTCCTGGGTTCAATTCCCACTCCGGACGAGCATTTGTGTGTCGAACATAAATGTTTGTATGTATGTATTCTAACAGTTATCTGGCTCTTATAGTACAAGGCTATGCTTAGTTTGGGTCTAGTCGCTGTGTGAAATGTCCATGAATATTTATTTATTATTATTTAAAGTTTGAACCCGGAAATCGACCCCCCGCTTCAAAGGCTGGGTAGCTACCCACCACGCTACGACGGCTTGAATCGAACGTCTACATAAGTTAAATATTCTTGAAACTAAATATGGTGTCACTTCGATTCATTCGCTGTCGATCTAAGAGCTAATAATATCTCTCCAGTATTATTCACTTAGTGTAAACAAACTTAAGCTGAACCACTTGCGTTAGGCCACGATCAACGCGGGTACAGCTTGCAAATAGCCAGCCTGTCGATATTCATTCCATTTGGCACAAGTTTTAAACAAGACTAGCAAATACTCTATAACTCAAAGTTTGGAGTCGATTTGAAAACTTTTCACTCGATACGAGACCTGTTAACTAGTAATCGATGTTGCGTAGTGGTTACGGTGGGATTTCAACGGGGAAGTTAGTATATCGCCAAATGAACATTGTTTCTGAACATAATGGCCTCAGTTATTCAAAGCCTCTTGTGTTCCAAAGGTCTGCCCTCACGCTATCTATCTGCTAATGTTCGTCTAATAAAATTGTCTAATTTGCAACATTAAACAATTTCATTGTCTAATTCTAATATATTGTTAAAAAACTTTTAGTCTTTTTGTCATTTGTTTTATTTACACGTCTCTTAATTATTAGATTTTCAAAGAACACATTAAAGTTAGATTCTGCATAATGAACTAAACGATCTCTTAAAAATCTAAAATGTTCGATACTAATTTAAATAGCGCCGTTTTTAGTTTGCTTTTAGCAACGTTATCTTGGAAGCGAAGGAACCCGGGTTCGACCCCCGCCTCGGTTAAAATTTTGTGTGATAAGCATAAAGTTTGTTCTAAGTCTTGGTTGCTGTGTTGTGTTGGGCATGTCCACTTCACTTACGAGACAGGGAATCCTAACGCTCCCTGCGTTAGGATGAGTATGTAATTTTTATTTAGTGAAAATTTCACCCACTATTTAGTTGACTTTCGACGTATGTAGCCGCTTAAGTCTTATTTATCTAACGCAAAATTAAGTTTCTCTATTATATTATATTGAGTAAACAACAATCATTATTGAAGTAAATATTTTAAGAGTCAGGATGTCGTTTCAAGAAACTTAAACTAGTTCATGTTCCAAGTAGTCTCAAGTCTGTTATGAAAGAAAGTTGTGTATCCTTTCAGGCTCCGAGATCTTGTGCGAATTGGCTTCAACTCGGAATAGGTATTTTTGTAACTGTATTTCCGAAACGGCTTGAACCTAAACGTACTTGTATTACAAATAGACTTCAATACGAAGATGTCCGTATGAAAAACTATACGATTATTAAAGAGGGTATTATCGGTGAAAGGAAAGCTCATATCCTGGATTTTTTAGGAAGTCCAGTTGCTCACGCATATATATATATATATACTACCTTTATAATATAATTGTGATTATCTGTGAGTGAAAAGGCACGTCAGCGCCGTGCGCGGATCTAGGTAGGCAAGAGTTTTGACAAACGGTACTTACGTTGAAATACCACGTGAATTTCTCGACGGGCGGGTTGGCCCGTCCGTCGCATTCCAAATGCAGAGAGTCCAGCTCGACCACATCGTTCAAGTTTCCATCTCCCAGTTTCAACACTTCGAGGATTGGACTATCTGGAAATAGCAAATGCAGTAGGTATATGCAACTTTTACACACTCATACCCCTTCCTATTTTTATGATTCCGTAACCATAGGGTAAAACTGGACCCCATTACTAAAAATTTGCTCTCTGTCTGTCCGTCTGATAGTTAGAGAGTTGAAATTTTCACAGATGATGTATACTGCCATTTGAACTGTGATGCCAGAATTTTGTAACCTTAACACTTAGTTCCTCAAAATATTATGGTACGCCTTGAATACCCTGTTAATTCCGAAAACTAGTTGAAATAAAGTAATCACTTATGCATAAGGCATGCTTTTTAGGATTCCCTACCCAAACACAGTTGTATATTAAGCCTTAGAGGAAAATATGTGTTATAATGGAAATTACCCAACAAAAGCTCTTTTTCAAATAATTGAATTCAAAGATAAAAACAAAATAGCTGGTCCATTTTATGTGATTCTGTCAAAGTCTGTTTGTTCTATGTACACTTATTGCGTTAGTTGGTACCGTAGTTGCTTGCTCTGGAATACCAACATTCCTTTACGGGAATTTTAGGACTCACATGTTGAAACGAGTTAGGAGAAAACTATGGCTCATGTAGAGGAGAATGGCAGACGAAACATTGAACTGAGTTCACCGGCTGGCGAAATGAGCTACCCCAGTAGAATTTATGTCAAGTTCGTACTACCACCACACCTAGTAATCGCGTTGCTCTGTTCCGGTGAAAGAGTTTAGGTGCCGTTGAAATAACTGGTGCATGAGATGTTACATTCGGCCCGGTCAGAAGTTGGGTGGCTAACCCATCTAGTTTGAACTTAGCGCTTTCGTGCTTCGTGCACGTTAAGATGTCGATCCCGGCTATACTAGTCCTTAAGCCACGTCGGATGCCTTCAGGCCGCTTGAAAACTCCGACACCCGAGTTGGATTACACTAAAGAAGAAGAAAGGATGATGATAATAGCTTACATGTGACGTTAAGTTTGATGACGTCAGCCTTGGACCCCGCGCTGGGCGCCATGGCGGGGTTGGTGGCGAGACACGCGAGGGTGCCCCCGTTGTCAGCCACCGCCGCTGTCAGCTCCAGGAACGATACCGCTGTCTGCGTGGCAGCATCCCAGCTCTGGAACACGGGGTAACTAAGAGTTAGGTGGTTCTTGCTCCAACTCTCGCCTATAGCTTGCACGGTCTATGGAAACCAAATACTAGTTATTGTATCAGAGATCACTATAAAAAAATTGCCGAAAACCAATTGGCATACGGATTGCAAAACTTAAGTGGAGATGGGCGATAGATAGATCTCCGATGGACCAAGGCAGTGACCGAATGGTGGCCAAGAGATATGCGTCGACCTCAAGGCAGACCACCAGCACGATGGTTGGACGACATTATAAAGGCAGTAGGAATAAACTAGATTCGCCTTGCACAAGACCGGCAACAGTGGCGTGCTAGAGAAGAGGCCTATACTCAGCAGTGGGTGTTACCGGCTGAGTAGATAGATAGATAGTTATAATACATTATTAAAAGTTTTAATAATTATAAGTTTTAATTTAAAACCCACTCGGAACATACATCTGTATCTAGTCAGAAGGCAGAGTTTCCACGAACTGAGCTGTGGCGCAGTTAAAAATACTGTACGAGAATATTCGCAATTTATAAAGGTTTCCAATTCCCAAAGTTTGAGTCTGAGAATAGTTCAGTTTTATTGAAATTCATATTGCATTAAGCAGTTTGAGCAGCGATTTTGTGAATGCCCCACGGGTTTCTAGGAAGTCTTCGTGTGTACACATACAATTGATATTGTTGTTATAATTTATTTACTTTTAAACAACCTTCTTAACCTTGGTTCACTGATAAAAGCTGGATGAGATTGAGTAAGAGATTTTTAGGCTAAAATCCAGGCCAGTTTTTGGCTAACATTAATAATAATAATTATAATTTATTAATTTATTACAAATACATCAGTTTGACGCATATTTCATAATACATTATTCCCAAACAAATACATCATCATATTCATATGTGATGTGATGGTGGTGGTTTTCCGACTTTTTCCGACGTATTCAACAATCATTCTATTATATAAAACCTTAATTAATTATATCCTTTAACCTTTATGAATCTCTCCGTGCTTACGTCGTTTACGTACAGACAGACACGTAGGGAGACTTTTATATACAACATACAATTGATGTATAGCAGCGGATTACTTACTTTAGCTGATTAGCCAAGTTGGTAAATACCAAGACTTTCAAGATTTTAGACAATAGGAAAGTTACTGGAGAGTGGAGTATATCTTCTTTACAAGTAAGCAACGCGATTTCTTATCATGGTCTGCTGACAAACCTGGTTACTATGATGCGTTAGATGTCTATGGTCCAACATCCAGCTGATGTCGGGCTGTGGATAAGATCCTCGCGCCGTACACTTCACCATCGCTGTCTTGCCAGCTTGAATGGAGTCCCCTTCTGTGCCCGAAATCCAGTGTATGGACACATTGTATGCTGGCACTGAAATTACAATTTGTGTTTGTGAGTAATAAGATAGTAAAATAAAGAAGACTAAACCTAGAAGTGTGATAACATTAACTTGTCATTGAAAAGGGGAGTTCCGGGTTCAAACTCCGGCTTTGAACATTGTGTGAAGATCGCAAAGTTTGTACTCCGATCTTGGGTTTTTGCCTTGAACTTCTTTGTTTGTCCATGAAATCTGCAACTCAGGGAATCCTAGTGCGGTGTGTATAAGTGTTATATTTATATTCACACTTCCTATCTTCACGAGAGCAAGGTACGAACCTCAAACAAAATTTATCCCAAGGGCGCTGTATCGAAACGAGCGTGAATATTATTAGGTATTCTGATACAATGCTTGCGAGCACCACCACGTTTTTGAACGGTGGTTCAGGAAACCATACAACTGAAAACTGACTGACGTCTTTGAACCGAAACTTTAAAGACATGTGACACGATTTACGCCAAAATTGGGCTCCTATTGTGAATAATTAATACATACAAAGTTGACGCTTACAACCGTGAAACATTGGGCAGAATTTCAATGGGCCACTATTCACCTTGTGAGTTACACTGTCAGAGGTATGTAGACATGAGAAATGGTTTATTTTCGCCGCCATTGTTTTTCCAAGGAAAACGTGGCTGATTTCCTTCCATAATAAATTCTTCAGCCAGGACACAACTTTTACCAGCGACAGCAATAAGTCTAGGCCTTGGATTAAGTCTCACCGCCTCCCCTAAGGCATGGGGTATACTAAACGTATTTCCCCTTGCGGCCTCAGGGGGTGGCAAGCAGGGCAACCGCCCTGGGCACCGCTTTTGTAAGGGCCTCTCACCCTCGCAGAACAACCCGTTTTTTGTTTGGATATAATGAAGCTGTCCTTGAGAGGAGAGAGGAGGACTGATTAACACTTCTGTACACTTCCAATTTACATAAATTCTTCATAGGACAAAGGTCACAAAGATCTATCGCCCGGAGCCTCGCAAGTTAAATGATAAACGGGTTTTGGGTGTTGTGTCTTGTTACTGTTTTTGTCCATGCCAGCTAGAATCCTAAAGCAGAGACCGAGTGTGTCTGAAGACGATTAAAAAAATCTAAGGTTGAGCTCTCGTTTGCTAAGTCCTGGTTGCAATGGTAATATATGACAGGTAGGCACAGGGTCCGATACTTACAATATAGTTCCACTTCCAGCGACGCCATGACTGGCGGTGCCAGTTTTGTGTTAGATGCTCGACACGAGAGGTCGGCCGCGTTGTTCCTCGTGAGAGGCAGGTAGAGCTCGTTCTCCCTAACCTTCGGGATGTCACTGTCACCGTCTGACGCGTCCACCAGCGTCTCGCCCGAGTACCAGCTGATCCGGGGAGGTGGATGACCTTGAATTAAAGGGAAATGATTAATTGTACAATTAATTAATTGTAATTGTAATTGTACGTTTGCCTGATATTATGTCGAAAGATGCACATTTTTTCTACCATCCATAATAATTTGAAAGCTCGAATACTTCAATATGTATTATCGTGAACAGGATAATCCCTATTTTGCGAAATATCTTCTCCCCGCGAAAATTCAACTATAAGTCGCAAGCAACTTTAGAATTATTGTAGAATGTTACAAGAACTCGTTAGAAAATAGGTCATGTTTGATCTATGTAATTGGTTTAAACTCGTAAGTAGGTAGGTACCATTTGCGCGGTAAGCGAGGGTCACTCATTTGGTATTCTGAACCCTGGTAAACGTACAAAGGAGGTGCCCTTTGTACGGTCTTTATCATAACCAATACTGAGAGGGTTTCATGAAATTTTCATAAGATCGAAAGTTGACGCACTCAATGTGGCAGAATCAGAATAACTAACCCCTGGTGGTTTTCGAACTCCATTGAGCAGTTTGGGTACCGGAAAAGTAGATATCGTGGTGGCAATGGGGTATAGACGTGGACTTTCTAACCGAAGGTAACTGGTTTAAATTGTCGGCTGCGTAGCTAGATAGATGTACTCTTTATTGCACATCAGAAAGAAAAAAACAATTACGTACAAGTTACATAAACAGACAACAAATGCACAATAGGCGGCCTAATGACTAAAAGTGATCTCTTCCATGCAACATTTAGTGGTAGCTGAGTTGGTTAGTAACCTAGTAACTTAGGCTACTTAGAAGTAACTTTTGATTTTGAAAAAGAAATAGACCTCTACACAAAAGAAAACCACGCGAACGAAGTCGCGAGGAGCCGCTCGTATTACATAAATTCCTATCCGCCCCACTGGTTCAAACGTAAAGCCATTTCTCATACCAAAACAATTTTTATCTAAAGTATCGCTTAAGGGCGTCTAGCGTAGCTAGTACGTAGCGGCGGCGTAGACTGGGAGTTATAAAGTAGAATGAAGAATTGTACCTATGGTCTCATTTCTGTACTGTAATACTGTAATAGATAATGTACTTTGGCAAGTTTTTTCCGCATTTGGGTTATTTAAAACAGTGGCCAGTTTATTTCGGAGAAGTAACAAGAATATTCACAACCATAATGATCACTACATAGTATAAAACAAAGTCGCTTTCTCTGTCCCTATGTCCCTATGTATGCTTAAATCTTTAAAACTACGCAACGGATTTTGATGCGGTTTTTTTTAATAGATAGAGTGATTCAAGAGGAAGGTTTATATGTATAATACACTAGCAACTCACCCCGGCTTCGCACGGGTAGTTTCCGATACGACACTGATGCTTAACTAACCGTGCGAAGCCGGGGCGGGTCGCTAGTTTTATTATAATGACACATTATTCTGCTGCCAATGACAGTTTGCTCAACTCTTGTTCAATGGCTTCTATTGGGTTAGCCAATTCATTCAATGCCACGTTGATAGGTATTCGATGGGCAACAATGTTTGTAATTGGAAATTCTAGTAAACTAAGCATTAATTTTGTGATCTGATTTGCAAACCAAATCACACCATAACATTATGAAGGCGATAGTTTGTATGTACGTGTGGGTGTATGTTTGTTACTCCTTCACGCGCAAACGGATCAACGGATTTGGAAGAAATTTGGTACCAAGATAGCTCATATCCTAGATTAAAACATAGGCTTTAAATCCCCTCGTTCCCTTAGGATGGCCAACCGCGGGAAAAACCATGGGGCGCATATAAAAATGATTTTATATAAGTTGTATTGTATATAAAAATGATTTTACGAGTATTGATACAGCTGGATATGATACACAGGATATTTATAAAGGGAGTGATAAAAAAGTCGTCACAAGACGGCATATGTGAAACATGACGTATGCCGTCATGTTCACATCTGCCGAAAGCGTCATTTCTTTTGCCGTCACGCCGTAGGAGTCAATTTTACTGCTAAGGCGCGCCCAAAGATGTTTCGCATTATAAACAAAAGAGAGGAGATGAAGTAAGGACGGGAGGCAGATTTCGTAATCAAATCGTGATGGTTTCATATATTTCTTATCCTTGTCTATTATCAAAACTCGAATCGCGAAAGCTTCAAGCACAAGTCATCAAGTTAGATGTTTTAGAAGCTTGCGTGATGAAGAGACATTGTGAAATGTTTATAACTTTAAGGCCAAAGGACACACGCGACTATTATCAGCGTGGATCAGCGACTCTCGACGTTTTATCGCTATAACGAAATCGCGCGTATTAGAGCTTGCAACAATATTGCATTCTGAGTAAAATATTCTTTATGAGTTATTCTTAAATCAATGATATCATTGATATTCATACTTCAATCTACGATCTCCATAGAGATAATTATTAAATTGTTTTATAGTCCTATACACATGTCTTGGTTAATTCACATACCCGACAAATTGACTCAGGAAATGGTAATCATCAGTCTCAGATTATCAGTAATCAGTGATTCAAACCCAGGTCAGAGGTATGCAGATAATTTAAAAGTAATGACTGTAAAGGTGTATTACGTTTGTGTTAAGCATATTTTTAAATTAACAGTGTTTTTACCATATTTATCGTTCTATAACGGGAATTAAATTATCAAATTGATTCCATTAAACATACACATAGCACATTGATAGTATAGGTAAGATTTGTACCAATAATGTCAGCACAGCATTCATAGCAAAAGATCAGACAAAATCTAAAAGGAAAATATGAACAGAAGCAATAAACTAAACGTGGATAAATTAAATGCGACTAAAATATAATAAATCAAGTTGACTGACGTCTTGTAAGTTACGCAATTTAAAAAAAACACTTGTGTGAATAGCCCCTAATCACAATTCGAACTATTACAAACAAATTTACAAGCCACGCGTCTTGATGTAGTTTTTAATTGAAACTTGCATAGTTATGTGTTCAATTAAGTCTGTAGAAACTATGTGCTAAGGGTATCATTTGTGAGGAATATGGAATTACACAACCTCCCAAACATTATTGGGATTCTGGAGTTAAATTTATCACTTAGTGTGGAATCTCATATGAAACGCTCAGCACAAATTGCATTAGTGGTACTTAAAAAAAACTACTAAATGCGATGCAGACTTGCATACCCAGGGTTTCGTGACAACGATGTTAGTTTTGTAACCAACATTCTGAAAATATTAGTTCACTGCGGTGCGGCGTATTCTATGGCCCTTTAAAGGAAGAACAGACAGACATACCTTTAAGACTTAGAAATAAGGAACTTTGTTAACGAAACTTAAAGAAATAAAAGATCTAATTAAAGACAAAATGGAATCCAGCGTTTGTGTAGATACGAGCGCCAGGGCTAGCAGATTTATTTCGTGAAACAAACATTTGACATTTAAATAGATATTTTATCAATCAAAAGTTATCCCTCCACTGATCCTGATAATTTAACTTCAATTCTATCTGTTCTAATCAGTTCTATCCATTAGTATATTTTATTTTTAATATAATCATTCTGGTTATTAATATTCTTGAAACTGAACTGCCATATTTTTATTTTATTAACCCAAATGCAGAAAAACTTGTGATATTATATTAACTCGGACATTGGCCGAATTTGTTTAGCTAAAATTACAAAATGCCAAAGAAAGAAATCTGAACTTAATCAGAAATTTATTTCAGATCTATTCTCGATAAGCGATAGTGAATAATGAATGAACCTGATGTGCCTCGAGTACCCGTCTACACTGACTAACGAAACACAAGTAATAATTTAACTACGTACAGAAAATAACTCTGACTTTACCAAACGGAATTAGGAAAAATACCGGCCTCAAAGATAATGAAACTTGTATGTTTATGAGGAAAGCCGTGAATTACTTATTTGAGGTCACCCTTGAGACGATAACTTGAATCGAGCCTCATGATAATATTTTAAACCAACAAGGAAAAACAGGCCGGTCTCACCAACAATAACATACTGTTTGTTGTCGTGTTGGCTCGGTTAAGAACGGCACCTGGCACCTGTCATCTGTCAACTTTAAACAGCCATTCCGGTATATTTATTTCACTTATCTCGGAAACGGCTTTAACGATTTGAATTAAATATATTTTGTGTATAGATATATTTTGTGTTGCTGTTTACCAGTATAGTTCTATTTCTAATAAAACTTTTTCAAATTAAAGGACGAGAAAAATGTATGCGCGCAATACCACGCTGTGACGGAAAACATCGTGAGGAAACCGGCATGTCTTAGAACCAAAAATTCGACGACATGTGACATCTACCAATCCGCATTGGGCTCCCGTGGTAGATCAGAGCCCATTCAGTCTCAATTATCGAGAGTAGGCCGGTGTCCTTGCAGTGGGCACATTAGAGGCTGGTACGGAAATTAAAAGAAAGAACCGAGCTAAGCTTGTTCATCCAGGCTGTTTATATTGGTTACTTGTGGGTCGATCTCGGCATTAAATTTGAATTTAGCAGTTTAAAGCAGTTTAATTGCATTAATTTGTTTAGTTACCACAAATAGCTTGCTAATAGGTGCATGATTTTTTTCCTCATGAATTTTTGTAGGCAGATATTTTTGAATGTTAATATTGATAATTGCGTTAACTAGACCTTGCGTAAACTCATAAAAATAGGAAGAGAATTAATATCCTTATAAGCCGCAATATTGGTATAGAAAAATAGAAAAATTTACAGGAGATAACTACCTTATGCCTTTAGGGATCGAAACTGCTAGACGTGATTTTAATTAACTTTAAATTACGTGTAATTTACTGTCTATTTTCGAATTTGTTAAGCATCTCACCCAGAACTGTACGAGGATAATGATGAGTACCTATAATCTTTCTAACTCTCGCCTGACGATAACCTTACAAGCTATTCAATTATAATATGTCCGTATCAGGTACAATCGAGAACGTGGTATTGCGCACATACATTTTTCATGTGAAAAACTCATTGGTGCACGTGCGGGTTTGAACCAGCGACCTTCAGAAAGTCGGCATCTGTGACCCTGGGGTATACTATGTAATGAAGAAAAAAAATGGATTTTTTGAGAAATTGTAAAATTATAATATTATAGTAACAGTCGGGTAATATTTAAAGAAAAAAAAAATGTAGTGATACAATGTACGAAGTGTACAAACTTATAAACACAACTCGAAGGTTAATCTGAGTAGACCACTCTACTTTACTTTTACTAGATATTTGTAAAAAGCATTGCATGTTGTATGCTACTTTGGGGAAAATGAGAAACGTTTCCGCAACAATAAATCAAAAGTAAAAACATAGTTACTAACTAAAATAAGTTTCAATAAGAATCCATAAAAAGTCTATTATAGTAACATTTTGATTTATGAGGCAAATAGTCTAATATCATTTTCCCTGCGTCTAGATGGCATGGCCAAACAGAAACACAAGACAAACACCCAAGAACCGAAAACAAACTTCATGCTCACCTCACAAAGTGTGCCCCGGCCGGGAATCGAACCCGGGTTCTTCGCTTCGAAGGCAGGGCTACTACCAGCTAAGGCATGGAGCTTGAATAATGAAATAATAGCATGTTCTGGTGAGAATAAACAAAGAGACGTCATTATTGGATATTAAGATAAGATTATAACATGATAAAGTAAAAAAAAAATTAGTTAAGATATCAGAAGCCCTGGTCCAGACCTCAAATGTTTAATTAAAAAGAATTTATGTCAAAACAGTATAAAATAAAAAGAATAACAATAATAATATAGGAGAAGCTTTACGTTCCTTATGTCTGCATTTTACGGGAAACGTTGGGAGTTCGTGAAAATTGAATTTGTTGTATACAAGATGTTTCAATAAGGTGTGCGATACTTAAACAGCGCATGAACTCACCCCACCAGGTTTCCCAATCCTCAGCATGTTAGGTCACAAGTTATCACAAGTCAAACTTTATCGTATACTTGACGGGGTTCAACCCTAAAGCAATAGGGATTCAACCTAGGGTATAGATGTAGGTAACCGCATGCGTGTGTGAGTGCGGAATGATGAGCGCGGTCAGTGACCGCTCATTAGGGTTGCCCAAAAAATAACCAATTATTATTATATTTTTTACATTGTACACCTAGTAAAATAAGGTTTGATTTGGATTCTGGTCTCGCCAAATCTGATTTGTATCAACTTCTTTCAATATTTTCACAACTTTTTTGAAACACCTTACGTATTGTTATATTAGACTGAGAATACGGCTGGCACTGAACGCTTACTACTGAAATAGGCACTTACTTTTTAGATAATGTTATAGCTCAGTTTTGAATCATAAATCTGAATTCATAGTCATACAACCAGAGATGTAATTCTCGATATAATTTATTAGCTTTGCGCTCGCGTTAATATAGATTTGTCAATTATTTCTGGATAAAAGGTACCTTTTGCCCTTTTCTGTAGCCTTTACAATGTGTATGCAAAATTTCATAACGATCGGTTGAGTAGTTAAGGCGTGGAAGGGTAACAAACAAACTCACATTTGCATTTATAATATTAGTTGGGATTAGTAAACAGTCTCACATAGTTAATAGATAAGCAAAACATAATTTTCCAAGTAATTTTTGATTTTGACTTAATGAGATTGAGCCTAGGTCGCGATGTTGATTTTAACGGTGATACAATAATGGAATAAGGACCCTGATTATATTGGAGCAGACAAATTATGCCGCGACGTTTTGCTACAAAAGCTTCCTTACGCATGATTACGCTACGAAGGGTCGTTTATAATATATTTTTAAGAGAAATCGCACACAGATTCTTTGATTTCAGTCTGGATTTTCCCTGATGATTAAATAAATGTAATGGATGTAAATTGGATTCTGATATTGGAGTATTGAAATGTAGATAATTTCAACCGACTCCACAAAGACCTGCTTCTTTGGAACTCAGTTGAAATAGCCATTTTTTTATGTTACTCAGATCTCCTTAATTTACGGCACGGAGCCGTCTTATATTACGGAGATCGGGGATAAACTTTGATACATCAGTTCTTTAAAATAAATATACATATAAAAAAATATAAAGTGCTGATGTCCGTCCGTACCAGCCTTTAATGTTCCCACTGCAGGGACACCGGGCTACTCTCGATAATTGAGCGTGAATGGAATTTGATCTACCACGGGAGTCCAATCCGGATTGGTAGATGTCACATGTCTTCGAATTTTTGGTTCTAAGACATGCCGGCTTCCTCATGATGTTTTCCGTCACCGTTTCGAGAACGTGGTATTGCGCGCATAAATTTTTCAAGTGAAAAAACTCATTGGTACATGTGGGTTTGAACCAGAGACTTCCAGAAAACGCTTTATTCCATTTCTAGAACAGTAACTTGTATGCAATTTTCACAATATCATAAAAATATCTGGGCCACATATAATATAATAATAAATCTTTATTTCAGACAATTAACTGTTTTTGAAATAAATACTATAACATAAACCCATAGAATAAATACCTTACAGACTAATAATAACATACATATAAAAATATAAACAAAAAAACACTGAAAGACTATAAAAATGTTTTCCACAAAAATCAACAGCGCACAGCGCTCGTTTGATGGAAATTATTGTTTTCGACTTTAACGACATCACTGAATTGTTTCGTGGTTTATTACAAAAACAAAACGGATAAAATGTGACAGAATCGCTTTTGTTATAATACTTTCCGTTGGTTGACTTGCTTTATTCAATTGACGAAGTATAAATTAAGCAAACTGAATTTAGACTAATGGGATTTTTCTGTCGTACCGTGCGGGATTCAAGATAATTCATGCTCTTTTTCCTATCTATACTGTATCAGTCTATTAGCGCACATTATACATAGAGTACATAATGATACATGTATAATGTGCAATATATACTACTGGGCGAAGGAGGGTCGCTCGGTTTTTTTTTGTAAAACAAACCAACAAGAATTCCAATTATACAGGTAAATTTAAACAGCAACACTTTATCTAAACACAAATTTTCATTCAAATCGCTAGACCCGTTTTCGAGATACGCAAACTAAATAAATAAATAAGAATTGCTCGTTTGCTCGTAATAAGTTATTGTTATAAGCACACTTTCGATTCCATTTTAATTCCATTTCGGTTCCATTTTGATTCCACTTCGATTTAAAACTCCAAACGCGATACCACTAGTAAATATCTATTATCTCATTTACGTGAGTCAAATTGCAAGATATAATCATTTTGAAGAATTATATTCATTACAATATTCAATTATTATCACAATTTATCCGCTGACTCATTAGCACGCTGCCTACTCAGCGAGTTCTCATTAATTGGGGTAGATCCTTCACATAGACGTACAGACACGCCCGGAACTCTTTGTGAGAGCTTTACAGATTACATACTTATACCAATTTATTTTATAATAAGGTACCGGAACCAATTTGCCATTATCATATTCTTCGTACCGAATTTTGGTACCATCATCAAAAGGATTGATCTTGTAACTGAAATATTTTGGGTCGTATTTAGGAGATGAGATCATTATACAAGTTTTTTTTTCATCTATCACGTAAACACATTTCTCGTTTTATATAATATTTGAAGCGATGCAGGCTATGTTGGTAATGACGTCTTAGCCTTTGTACTTCGTGGCTTCGAATGAGCGTAAAATTTCGGTGAAGGAAAACATCGTGAGGATAACTACCACCCTCAAGCTGAAAATTTACAGCACTTAACAGCGTGTTCTGGTAGCCTCAGGGTTGTGTGGCGCCACATTTCACTACGTAATCGCTAAACGACAAGCCAATTCTAGAATATATAATAGTTATCTGAATAGTAATCCTGTCAGTAATACAAAAAGTTCATAATATTTAGCGAGTTTCCTAGAAATAACAATAACACCTCGCGTGCATATGTTGAGGCGTTTTCCACCGTAATGGAAAAAAACCTGTATATTAATTTTTTTTTATGTAACTGCATCCACGCAAGAATTATTTTATTTTATGGGGTGTATTATCGCCATTGGTACTTTCCGGTTCATGACAACATTATCAGATCGGTATCAACTTGAGATGTAAAAACTCCGTGGACACATCTCCATATAAATAAATCAATTGCTGTTCGTTAGTTTCGCCAAAACTCGAAAACGGCTGGACAGATTTGGCTGATTTCTATTTCGTTGTGTTCATAATACTCAGGACAAGGTTTGTATGATATAACTTATTTGGAAAATTCACGGGAAATGTCAGAAATCAGGATAAACTGGAAGTACATTTTTTTGCCGCCATGTCGTTTGACAGCTGTCAAATTCTGAATCATGACAGAAATGTCACTGTCGGGTCAGCTAGTGGGTTATAATTTATAAATATTCCTTTCAATTGATTGTACATGGCACGCAATGAACACGGAATTAACACTCTACAACAAATTAACACTCTATTTTTTTTAATTCCTTTGTTTCGTAATACCTAAGGGTAAACAGGGAGTCAATGACCTCCGACCCAATTATGATCCTTTGTAGTTTAGTACATCGAACCTTATATTAAATTGGATGTTATGCATGTGGTTTTTTTTTTCTAATAGCTCAGTTTGTAATTTTGCGCTGTGGGTCGTAGGTTGGATTCCCACTTAGGACAAGCATTTGTGTGACAAACTTAGATGTTTGTTCTGTATGGATGTTAATGAGTATGTATTTACAAAATAAGTGCTTTATATATTCTATTAGTTATCTAGTTCCGATTGCTTATATAGATGATTAAATAAATATTCGTTATTTATTAAATTATGTCCATGCCATCTGCGACACTAATAATCCTAATCCTGTAAAACTTAAGTTATAGCCTAGTCACTCTCGCTTATCAGGAGTACATTAAATAGTAGCTTTTATTATTATATAATTATCATCTTGCTTTCATAAGTCACATTTCAAAAATTAAAGGTGCATCCCAGGACCTCTCGTTTCTAAGTAAGTCACGGAGCCGTCATAATGGAAAGTCATATCCTAGTTTTTAACCCTCGACGAAAAAGAGGGATATATAAGTTTGTAGTGTTTATCTGTGTTTCTAGTGTGTATCATAGTATCCAAAAGAATGGACCGATTTTGATGCGGTTTTTTCTGTTTGGAAGCTGACGTGGTTAAGATGGATCACAGCTATAGTTTATGAAGGGTTCTGGCGTTTTTTATCATTGTTATAGTTATTAATACTTTTATTTCTTTCTTTACATACCTCCAATGACTAAACAGCGAAGAACTAGCGTGTCTCCATCGTGGTAGGGGCCGATCCTCGTCTGCACCTTGTTGTTCCCCTCATCCATGAAGAACGGTGGACTAGGCAGCACTGAAACAAATAAATCGTATATATTCCACACAGCACCATCTAGCCCCAAACTAAGCATAGTTATACTATAGGAACTGGACTACTGATAGAATTGTCATTGTAATTGTCACGTACTTTTATTGTAATTACAAGGTGTGACACAAGGTGTGATAATATAAAGTGTTCATGAAAATCTGATTTTGAATCATATGCCAGAAAATCAGAATCCAAATCAAAAAATCTTTTAAATTATTATTTTTTTGGCAACCCTAATGAGCGGTCGCTGACCGCGCTCATCATTACGTATACACGCATGCGGTTATTTATTTACATCTATCCCCTAGGTTGAATCCCTAATGCTTTTAGGGTTGAACCTCGACGAGTTTACGTTAAAGTTGATGACATGTGATAACTTGTGACCTGAGGATTGGGAGACCTGGCGGGGTGAGTTGTAGATCAATCTAGGAATACGCTGTTTAAGTATTATCACACCTTTTTAAATACCTTGTATATATTAATAGACACTAACAAACATCTATGTCCATCATCATCAATGTTAGTGTTGAGTGCTAAGATAGAAGATACCCTATAGCGCAGAAAACAGAACTCTGAAATCACCCAGATCAGTCCTTTATTGGCGAAGAAATCGCGTAAAAAACATTAAAATACATCTGCATTGAGAACCTTTTGAAGTCGATTAATAATAATTATCCTCATCAGTTTACAATTGGCGACGAGAAAAAGAACACATACCACCGAATTGAGAAACTGCCCTTTTTAAAGTCGGTTAAAACACTGCCTAGGTCTTGCAACTTGTAAGGAATTTCTAAAAACCAGAGGAACCAGACAATGCTTATGTTACCTTTATTGCTTTTAGTGTAACGTAAGGAGAAAACGAATATTTATTCTTTCGGAAAACGACTTCTAACATCGACTCGCAAGCCGTATAGCATCAGACAGAAATATAAAATTTTATTCTGTAACTTCGAAACTGTGAAAGACTTATAAATATTTGAGATAGTACCCGCTGCGGGAAAATTACGTGGATTGCATTACGAAACATATTTAAAGCAGGTGAAGCAGTGACGTCATATCCGTTAATTGGATACGGCCGCAGCAGTGACGTCATAACCGTGATGTGCTGAAGCTTCCGAGTTGGGTGAGTGGATGAGAATTATGTAGTTTTTGAGTAAAAGTGTGAAAATAAAAACTCACATGCAAGGGAGCCAGATACAATGACGGTAAAATACCCGTACCAGCCTCTAAGTGTGCCGGTGGTACACTCTCAACTAGCAAGAATGAATGGACTTTAAATCTACCATGGAAGCGCAATCCAGCTTGATGTATTCAATATTTTGTTTACGACAGACCAGTTTCCACATTATAATTTCCTTTACATTTTGAGAACGCGATACGAGCACGTTTGTATTTGAACCAGAAACCTTCGGGACCACATCCAGCGTCTGTACTGCTTGGCCACGACACACGTTAACTGTATACCCCTTTAATAATTTATTCTCGGGCTTGGGTTCGCCTATCCGTCTGATAAACTATCTGACAGCAATTTGGCTGATAAACAAGAACGTGGATAACACGTTGGATAAGTTCTGAACAGATAAACTAATCCGGGAATCAGGGTGAAGCCGGCCGTTTGTTCTAAAGGCCTTTGTGCACTATAGTAGAAGAGTGAAAAAACGAGAAAATTATATTGTTAGGGTTCTGTACTGAAAGGGTAGAAAGTCTACAACTTTTGTGCCGTCTGTACGACCCTTAAAGGGCTTTATCTTTCGCATTATAGGCTGAAGGGGCTGAAGCTTTCACAAACAATTTTATACGCTGTATAGTCAGTTCCTGAATTATTATTGTAAATTTGTTTCTAACTTATGTCTTATATATTTATTTTGCTTGTTTACTATAATAGTTAGTACACCTACCTATACTATGTTAGTAACCATAAAAACGATTTCAATTATTCATAAAACAGATTAAATAATAATACAATAAGTATTATATAAGTATCTACTCGATTCCCTACACGTGGTGCTAAAGGGGCAACCAAAAGTAGCAGTAGAACTTGTGCCAAATTCGTCCGGAGAGGTACTGCCACCTCACCTGGAATTTGTCGCCAAGCAGTATTGCTCGCATTGCTGTGTTCCGGTGGAATATTGTTGCTGTATACTACAGATACATAAGTCAATCATTATCTTACTTTGGACGATACCGGCCCAAATGGCTTCGGAACATTTTGCGTATCTTAAAAACAAATAAATTTGAAACAATTTAAACAAACTTTTAATGTCTTCTTTTATCCTCAAAGAACTTTTATATCGCATTATCAAGGGAACGCAAACGTCCCAAATACGGACGACGGAAATAACATCTGTAACTAGAGTTGGAAAATCCAGCCCGTTCGAGAAAGATCCGTCTAAAAATTAATATTTTTTTTCCGGCTTTTTCTCGTAGCTCTGTCTGACGCATTAATCAATCATTCGTTGCGTGATAAACACCTGCCTCGCTGATACAAAACATGTTCCCATTCAAAATGTAGATCGCAGGTTACCGATCTGCATCTCGATAGCAAATCACTCACATTATTTTGTGAAAAATAGTCAATGGAAAATTTGGCTGGGTACTTGGAAACTGCGTTCGAGGTATTTACACATCTCTTTATAACGCCAATCTTTTTATGAAAATTACATGTAGATTGAAACATTAAATCTACATAAATTAGAACAGAAGCGGTTGCTGATAGCAACATTAATTCAATCATAATTTTGACAGTCATGCCAATTTTTATTTATTAATAGATTTCTTTCTTTTTGTGCTACATATTATAGTGAAAAGGTCTCAAGATATTACCTTACTAAATAGTGTATATGAAACTGTTAGAGTGATGCATGATGTATAATAGTTTTTACCTAAAACACTCATATCCTTGTATACTGTGAGTCCCTATGTTGCAAGTGGCATCGAATCACATAATTACAATAATCAAATACAAGATCGGATATCCAAGTTCATTTCAGTAGGTGTGATGATCCGGCGCCCCAGAACATGTCCTCCCGAGAGTTGGAAGCCCAGTATGCTCCTGGGCATCACTCTGAGTGGCCGAATGGTATTCCCCTCCCAAGGCGGGTCCGTCCGACACAGATCGTGGCGCTGACGGGGTCGCGGATGTATGCAACGCGATTCCCGTAGCCCCGTCGTAGTCAAGAGAGAGCATCATGGGGTTTAAGTTGGTAGTCGCACTCAGCTTTACAAGCTTTACTTTTCCCCCCGGGGTGGGATGATACGTAAACGTATTTTCCCATGTAAAAAAAAAAGGTGTGGTGACTCATACAAATGTATGCTAAGTCAAAGGTCAAAGTTATTAAAGTTCTGTGATTCCGGCTTTTAATTTTTTTTTTATTTCAATCTCTTTATTCATTTTCACTAATGTTTCATGACGATACCTTCATTCATCATCGCGGTAGATGTTTAACGTTGCGTGTTGTAAATAGGCCGATATACCTATCCAATGTTTGTGTTTTACGCGTATGAAAACAGGGCTGCAAACAATACAGGAATCAATTCGAGTGTAATAAAATACAGCATCAGTAAGAAATATGTTTTAATTTGGCTATTTAGATTTCCGCGATATATTTAAAGTGTATGTTTTTCTGTGTATTTAGTCATCCAATATACGTAACAAATAAGTAACAAAATCTTACAAAAATTATAATGATATTAAGAAACATATTGTATCAGTTGGTAATAGCACTGCCTTCTATAGGTGGAGGGTTCAATTCAAACTCAGGACTAATATTTGTGTGTCAAAATTAGACGTGCGTTCTGTGTCTGGGTGTTAATATGTATTATATGTATGTATTAATGTATTTACAAATATAAGTACTCTGTTAAGCATTTCTTCAGTAATCTGGTTCACATATTATAAGGTGTTTAGTTTGGGGATAGACGATACTTACCATAGAAATTACCATTGACGACTCCGTGGCTTAGTTGGTAGCAGCCCTGCCTTCGGAGCGAGGGGTCCCGGGTTCGATTCCGGCCGGGGCACACTGTGTATGGTAAGCATGAAGTTTGTTCTCGTGTCTTAGGTGTTTGTCTTGTGTTTATGTGTTTGTCCATGCCATCTGCGACAGGGAAACCTAGTGCAGAGCTATGAGTGTGTAAACGTTTATTTATTTATTTATAAACTTACCGGTACCGGATAAGGTCGTCCGGTTATCCGGTATATGTAAGTTTCTATGCCCACACCTAGGTTATTTTACTACTACAAAAACATTTTCTCCAACGTTGGGTTCATTCATAGCCAAAATACATGTTCTAATGTTGGCTGAGATAAACATCTGTCTTCCTGATATATCCAAGTTCCTGGGTGTTAATAGCGTGGGAGCTGACCGACATTTACAGACCTTATTTGATCTTGAATATGATTATATTGTTCATTACTATAATTATGTAATATTCTAAAAAATAAAATTGTTAAAATTTCTGCATGTAATTTCTTGTTCTAGTGAACAAAGCATGCATACAACAGGTATATCTTGTAGGTCATGCTGAGGTGAGACTTTTTTTCTTTCTGTTGGGAGACTGGGAGATTATTTATTTACTTAATTAGGTCCAAAAACTTACTTAAATTAATTCTTATGTTTAAACTCTACAGAAATGCGAAATATTTTAGGTGGTACTTAACCTCAAAGGTGGCATACTACAAACTTAAATAAAAGGTAATACATTCTATAAATCTCAGCAGATTGCTAGCTAAGATAGCAATTATAGAAAACTCAAGTAAATACCTACTTTATGCACTCAGTACAGTAGGTATATACATTTGACTTACAGAAGTAGATTCGTAGTTTATTTATATTGGAACAAATATCTTTCTTGAGTTGTATATTAAAGTTAGTTATAAGATATTGTTATTAATCTGATTGTACTCTGATTAAGAATATAGAAAATAATGATATGAAAAATTAAAATGAAATCTTTGTAGCTCATCATTTTCAATTGGGAATAGACGGCTCAGTTACCGCTTAAGTTATGAATATGGTAAATCTAAATTGTCTTTCTCCAATTCTAGTTCATAGTTGATTTAACAAACTGACCTAATTCAACGCATAACTTGAGTTGAGTTTGAGAGTAACTTTATGATAGTTATTTCGGGAACACTAATATTTTTCTGAATTGCCCGGCATAGCGTGAACATGAATCACCCGGACAGAAATTTAATAATATTTAAAGTTCTACAAGAAATAGCCAGCAATAGCAAAAAATGCTAATACACTTTTGGTTTATTGATGTTTTATATTCTTTATATTGCCTTTTTATAGAGCTTGATCTTAGAGGTTCGAAATTAGCTGGGATTAGGCCACCAGGCAGTTTGAAGTTTCTTATGTTGCCATTAAGTTTCCAACCGCAAATATTTCGTATAACACGGAATATAATATGGCTCTAAGTCATAAATTTTTATACCTCTTACAATGTAAAAAATAAATTATTATAACATTTTATTAAAAAAATCTGTTATTTGATACGTTATAATTAATGTCATGTATGAAAAAAATAGGTAACTGGAATACATTTAACACTTGATAGACTGTGCACAGTAAAATAAAACAGTCGAAGACTAGCTCCTAGGCTATGAAAGTGTCCCGTTTTCAGGTGTAATTGTGTTACGAACACATTAAACTCCAAAATAGTTTGGTGTGGGCTGAAGTTTGCACGGTTTCCTTGATGACCCAATCTGTGGTTAGTGGTCACGATACAACTACGCAGCTAGGACTGGCTATTGAAGTTAGTCAGAAAGGAAGAAAGAGCAATAAGCACGGAGCATTGTGACCGAACGCAGCGGCCTATTGATGTCGGTTCGTAGGGATTACTTTAAACTGTGGCACTCGGCGTTGCTTTAGCTTGAATCTATATTTTACTTACATCGCTGAGAAACTTTAAAGAGGATTAATTTATATTTGAACAGTTTTTTGGACGAACGATTTATTTTACGTTATTATAGTGACGGGAAGAGCTGAGAGCTCACCTGATGATCAGTGGTCACTGCCGCCCTTAAACAACATCAAAAATATTCTGGTCATCTCCTCCTAACATAATTGTATCTTCAGCAACTGCAATAAGGTAGATATTGCATTGAGTTGAACATGTTTACTTGCAAAGTAGAAATGTTCTACAAGTTTTTTATTGCTTGTTAAAATGTTTTTCGAACTTTCGAGGCGTTTTTAACCATGGGTAAACAGCGCCTTTTGGCACAAACGGAGAGTTTAAGTTGTGGAAAGAAAGTGATAACTGCGACGGGCTGGCATTGGAATATCCTGAACCCCAGCGCGTACTATATTCTGAGCCAGTTGAGATCTTTATATCAGATCATGATTCCAGTTGGGGGGGATAAAAAGCTTGCATAAAAACACTACTACTTTGACCTATGAACTTTCTGGTTGATGAATTTTATAGTGACCACGAAGGGCTTAAATATTTGAGTTTATAGTGGTTTATCAAAACGAGGCACGTTTGAATGCAAGTTTGTTATGTACGGTTACATATTTAACTACCTCTGTATAATAGGAGGGGCTGAAATTGTTTCGATTACTTTTATTCTGAACAAACGTTCCAATATGTTCGTCTATTTTCAACGTAGACTGTACCGCGGAAAAAAACTTTTTTAACTAAACTCATTAACTGAAGCTTTCGCTACAACTTCAGATTTACCTGTTCCACAGAAGCGTAGGGCGCTGTTTCTAATCAATCAGTCAATCCGCCCACTTTTATTTTCGGACATTTTCACGTCTTTCTAGATGTCAAAAGGCGTGACCGGATGTAGGAAACTGTGCTTAGACACGAAATAATAGTGGATTCTATTAATATTAATATATTGTATAAATTGAAAACATATTTTTAAAATACTTTTGTTATAGCTGTATGGGCCGCTTGCACAAAGTAGACCAAAAACCTGTGACGGGTCTAATACAAAGTCAAAGTGACAGTCAAAATCATTTATTCCTTTAGATCACCGCCTAGAGGGTACATGTAGGAATTCATAGAGTACCTACAGACACGAGTAACTGTACCCAAATTCTAAGCAAACAACGAGATTTGCGGCAGTACTGTCCCGTTGAAACTTTTACTTAGAGTCCAACAAAAGTTTTATGTATGACATACATACGTTTCGCATATAAACCGTAAGGGTCTTAGCGTCTATCCAACTTCATCTTTAAGTTTCAAAACTCAGCTTTTCAGCTAAGATTGTGTTCTCTTTCACTAAGAATAAGTACAAAATCTTGGCTCCATATCCTTGTATCATTTGTTAGAAATCTAACAACATACTTCATTCTGTAATCCTATTCAATTCAAAACCGTTTCCGACAGGACGTTTAGTGCCAAAGAGATGTATGTAAACGGATAGACATTCGCGTGAAATATCCAGGGAACGAGTCGACAGTTTCTAGCCGTGTTTACCGTGGTGGGTGTAGTCAGGGAATTTTCCAGAAATATTATTTCCAAACTAATATAACTCATAGGTTGCGAACTAGTTCATTTAAGATATCCCCTGGACTTCTACCTCGGATATTAGACAAATGGCAGCTTTGAAAAACAATGCGAATATTCTTTCCCACGATATTGTACATAATCGATCGTACGATAAAGGCAAAATGTCTCAAATTTTGTATGTATAAGTATATTCAAAACACATAGGTAATGTAGACATGACATGTGACATATACCAATCCGGATTGGACTCCCGTGGTAGATAAAAGCCCATTCACTCTCAATTATCCGAGAGTAGGCCGGTGTCCCTGCCCGTGGAAACATTAAAGGAAAACGGAGGCATAAAACAGCTATGATTCAAAGTTGTGACATTTCTAATATAAACATTATAAATCCTACTTAAACTGATTTAAAGATAGAAATAATATTATTAATGAATATGGAAAAAAAAACACACCGTTTGATATTACCTAAGCACCATTCTTCAAATGTCCCACTGTAGGAGCTCAAGCCAACCCAGATTGATTGATGTAGTTCCTAGCCGAGTTTACTATGCCGAGGGGCGTAATCAGGACATTTCCAAGGTATATACAGGTTCCTAAGTTATAAGTAGAATATAGCTTATTATCATACATGGAGGGTATGAGTCTGTTGCATTGCGTAGCTATTCATTTTGTCCCATTGCAAAGACTTGGGCTTTGTCACCATAAGATACAACCAAGATGTGTTGAACTCCTGGTGATGAAAAACATAAGTTAACTGGGACTCAGCGAGATGAGTTCCACATCAATTGAAAGTTCAAGGTTAAGCTCACCTTAGTAAATTCTATTTCATGTTAATCTATTTTTACGGTGTATAAAAATAATTAAGAATTGATTCATTTGTGTTACACTGCCGTTGATGTAATGAGAACTATAATAATTTACTTTATGAAGAGGTTATTATATTAATAACTAGGAACATTCGACAAATATGTACTTGATATGTAATTTGATACTGATTGACATGCTTCACAAATGATTGAACGCATATTTGCCCTCTGGTGGCTGACCTCTGCGCATTCGGAGATGACACTTCATTGATCACCAATCATAAAAAAAATGCGAATCGGCAAACTATCAATACTAGTTATAATAAAACTGTAACAGATCTGATTCTTTACAATGAAGATATTTTGATTTTTTTTGTATTATACTTATTGAAGCCGAAACTGTATTTTTTTCGTTTTTGCCTGTGGTTTGGTTTCATCACGCCGGAACTACTGAATGAATTCAAATGAAACTTGGCACTATTTGAGGTCATATTACGAGGTAGGATATAGGATACCTTTTATCCTGTAATTCAGCACGGTTCCTTTGGGAGATAGGATGAAAGTCAGTATGTTTCAGTGTAATTCATTAACGCGTTGCCCCATTTCATTAATTGTTTTTTTGTTAGAAAGGAGGCACTTGAAAGATTATAAATATTCGGATATTACAGACATCACAACCCTTAGTATAAAGTCCAAATACTTTACACCCCGGAACATACATGAAGCTTTGAACGTACGGCTGATATTAAGCTGACGTGTGTACTTTATCGTAGGCCTATTTTTAAAGTCAAACCACTATAAAGGATCCAGATCCCGATATTTGTTGAAGGTAAATTCGGATATAAAGCTATTTTCAGAACTATTTACTTAATTATTGTTCATCTGTTAATATTACTTGGCTTTATTACTTGGTTTGTATTTTTTGGATTTTGCTAGGTTATATTATACGTGTAGTATAAGTATAACTTTATGTAAGGAGTAGTTTTCCTATTAGCTATTGTGATAAATTTACCATAATAGAAAAATCTTCCTCTTTTTAATACCAAAGTGCAGATGGCGTGAAGAGCGTGCCAATCAAATTGATTGAATATTGTTTCTTTACTAAATATTTACTGTTCGGAACTGAATAAATTCAGAAATTGTGGAAATTTCCGAGAATTTGATACTGACAATTCCTGAGAGGATCCCTTCCCTTAGTACTCACCTACGTATGTGAGTAAAATGGATGTGAGGCTTGGAAGGCTCTAACGGTGTCAGTTATATTGACTGGTCACAGCTTGTCTCGGCTTTTTGCACTGTAGGCAGTTCGATTCCATCCAGGACAAATATTTTTGTCACGAACGATGTTTGTTCTGTGTATGGGTGTGAATACGTATTACAAGTATGTATTTAAAAAAAAATACTATACGAGTCATTAGGAATGTGGTTCCCATGAGTATTTTATTACGAATCTGGTTCCCATATTTACTAGCTAGCATCTAACTAAGCTTTAGTTTGGGGCTAGATGGCGCTTTGCAAAATGTTCATTAATGTTAATTCACAGTATATAGAAATAATCTCCTTAAACTTAATAATTAATCAGTACAGTGCGAGTTTACAAACATGTTTGATACTAGTTTGACACTTGTATGACGGCTCCGTAGCTTAGTAGGTAGTACCTTTGAAGTGAGGGGACCTGGGTTCGATGTCCGGGGCAGACTTTGTATGATGACTGTAGTGTTAGGTCTCGGGTCTTGGGTGTATGTCTTGTGTTTATTTGTTTGTCCATGCCACTTGCAACACAGCGAATCCTAGTGCAGTGAGTAAACGTAATTTTATTGGTTTTGCAAGAGTTACGTTTTCGGAGCATGTAAATTTCACAGTCATGACTTATTGGTTTCATTCGCACAGACTGAAACATGAACTGAGAACTGACAATATATCGATCTGTAAATGCAATATGACGCATACGATTTATAGATTGACATACTTATGTATTCCGATGTTTCGCGCAGTGGAAAGTTAGTGAAAATGCGATACCATCGGATGGCACGTTAAAGTATCGGTCCCGGCTATAAGCCTGGTCAGAGGCATTCGGGCGGCTTGAAAACTCCGACACTAGAGTTGGCCACTTACTCATACGAAATAAGAAGAGGAAGTTTAGTTGGGGGTAGTCTATTAATCTCGTGATATTTTTAGCACATTTTTAAGCTTTCATCCCTTTTTAGACATTTTTTGTTAATATGGAGGTTCGTGGTGATGGTGTCAGTAAATTTTTTATTACTACCTGCCGCCCCGCGTTTTCACCCGCGTAGTTCCCGTTCCCGTGGGAATCCGGGGATAAAATATAGCCTATATTACTCGCTGATAATGTAGCTTACCATTGGTGAAATAATTTTTTAATTCTGTTTTGTGGTTGATGCCTGAAAGCGTAATAAACAAAGAAATAAACTCACTTTAGCATTTATAATATTACTAGCTGCCGCCCCGCGTTTTCACCCGCGTAGTTCCCGTTCCTGCGGGAATCCGGGGATAAAATATGGCCAATGTTACTCGCTGAAAATGTAGCTTTCCATCGGTGAAAGAATTTTTTAAATCGGTTTTGTTGTTTATTCGTGAAATCGTAACAAACAAACAAATTAATTCACTTTCGCATTTATAATATTTAATATTATAGGATAAGATTAGTTAGGACGAGTAGTTAGGATAGTTGGTATTATTATTTATTAAACGTCAAGTTTTGGTACCCTCAGTACGTCCATGAGAGTGCGGAATAAGTTTTACTCTCAGCTCAGGATTTGCATAGTGTAATCCGGTCTACCTCTCACTCGGTTACTAGTTCTATTTGCCGGTCTGAATTTCGTTCTGAGAAACTAAACCAGGATGGATTGACGTCCGTCAATTAAGTCACATTAGAAGGGAAACTGAGTTATAAACAAAATAGTAACTAGTCTAACTGTCTTGGAACCAGCTTTAAGCTATATAACTAACTAGCTTAAATAACTAGCTGCGCCCCGCGGTGTTACCCGCGGTTATCACTACATAGTATAAAACAAAGTCGCTTTCTCTGTCCCTATATCCCTATGTATGCTTAAATCTTTAAAACTACGCAACGGATTTTGATGCGGTTTTTTTTAATAGATAGAGTGATTCAAGAGGAAGGTTAATATGTATAATACACTATCAAGTCGCCCCGACTTCGCACGGGTAGTTTCTGATACGACACTGATGCTGTACTAACCGTGCGAAGCCGGGGCGGGTCGCTAGTAAAGAATAAACGGAAGTTGTGTTTTTGCAAGTCACTAAAATAATTACTTCACTTTTTCGGAATAAATGTAGCCAATTTGTTAATCCAAGGTATGCGCTGTCTTCATAATGAATTTTTAAATCTTTTCAGATTAATTAATAAAGAGAAGAAAATTCCAGTGATAGAAATTTTTGCGTCATCATGATGAAGTGGCTTTGGTATAGACGTAGGAGCTACTCCACGAATATGAATTACTGTTTATTATTCGTGTTACCGAGATATTTACCATGATTTGTGAGTTTTGTTGACTCCCGATATTTCGACGCAGTTACATGCGTCATGGTCCCGGGCAAACTGAAGTCTTTGCGAAGTGGAGTGTGCAAATCATTGCCAGATATATCGGTCTACCCTCTTGCGCACTCCTTTTGTACGTTCGACCGCGTCGGGAGTCAACAAAACTCACAAATCATCATCTCGGTAACACGAATAATACTGTTTTCCAAGAGGTTATTTGCCATTGCTTCTTCATCGGGTTGTCCTAGCGTCTTCCCCCCCCCTTCTTATATCACTATTTGCATGACATTAATTGTCATAACTAGTATTTAAGTCCACCAAAGTGGAGCTATTTCATCTTTCCTACAACCAGCTACCACTAATTAGGAAATCAAGGGTCACAAAGATACGGGCTCCGCCATGTTTGGGACCCACTGTTAATAATAATGAAACTCGATATTACATACTTATTTCTTTGTACTTTGTTTGTATTTTTTGTAATACGAGTATCTCTTTTTGCTAATAAATAAACAATAAAACTAGTTATAAATGAAAACTGGCTCTAATTTGACAAATCAGTATTCATGTAATAAGCGGTTCCTATGACTTAACTATTCCAAATGATACTTGAAATTTTCTGGGAAAAGAATATTAAGTTTTAGTTATGTAATCAATTCGATCGCTTACCAACGACAGTGAGGTTGATGCCAAGGTTCCTGGTGGGGGCCAGGCGGAAATCCACCCGGCAGTGGTACAATGCCTGATCATCCTCAGTGATCGCCGTGATTGTGAGCGAGGATGGCTGGTTCCGAAGGTCAGCTAGCAGTCTCGAGCTGGTGTTGAAGAACGGCTCCGACCATTCTCTATCCGGGACTTCGTAGCTGAAAACGGAAAAGAAAGTTTGTCTCCCGAATGAATACTCTAAGCCATCTTCTTGGGTGGCGTACTGCGTAATAAGCTCCATGTACATTGTTAATGGCTTTCCACGAAACTTTTACATAAAATCTCATACTTTTGTAAAAAGCTCATACATTTTTTGTATTGTAGTTGGCCAAGTTAATTTTACTATTATACTAATTCGTAGTACGACGGATGGATGGATGGAAGTTTGTTACTCAATCACGCCAAAATGGCTGAACGGATCTGGATGAAATTTGGCGCAGAGATAGATTAAAGTATATAGATAGTTATAGACCCTTTTTAACCCGAAAAAAAAAATGGTTTTACAATAACCAACCGCGTGTAATAACGCGGGACGCAGCTAGTCAATCAGATATGTTACGTAATGGTGCGAAACATAATAGAAAATTAACATTAAATTAAAGAATTATTGACCTGTCACACTCAGTCTCTGGTGGAATATAAAGGCGGGGAAAAGGTTTGTTTGAATTTTAAATATGTACAAGTTCAAGACATATTTTTTCAAAGTTTACATTTATCGTCATCCTAATATTATAAATGTGAATATGTATGTTTGTTACTCTTTCTTTATATCCCGAAAAAGTAAAATTTAAATAAAAATCAATTGCTGTTCGTTAGTATCGCTAAAATTTGAAAACGGCAGAACCGATTTGGCTGATTTCTATATTTAAAATAGTCAGGACATGGTTTGCATTATATTACCTTTGGAAAATCCACGGGGAAAGTCGAAAATTGGGGAAAACTAAAAGTGCATTTTATATGGTGTTTTGGGCTCCCCTACCATATAGTATATGAACGTATTAAATAAATTTTACTTTTGCCATTTAATGACGCCTGGTGTATACAAGCCTGAGATATTTATCAGATGACATGCCTCCCTTGCCTGGCCAAGGAAGGCGTTAAAAGACCTAGCGTTTTTGTACAATCTTTTAACAGCGAGTTGTTTCGGATGTAATTATGTACAATGGAGGGCAGATATGATCCCGATTAAAATTAGAAGGCCTGAGTCTTCGAACAACTTTAAGCTTTCCGAACAAACTTAGAGGTAATATTATTATGATACTGCGTGAGTTTCTAGTTACTTGTTCATAACATATAGGTATTATGTTCCAGAAGGAAACTTAGCAAATATTACGCAAATAAAATTCTCAGAAACTCATCTTGTCAGTCTCATATCTTCGCAAACGTTTTGCCAAAGTTTGGAGTGAATGGTGAAAATACAGGCAGTAGGCAATAATTTTTTACAGGTTTTGAGCGCGTGGTGGTTAAGTAGTATTGTACAAGCGTTGACTTTCTATCCTAAGAACGTGGGTTAAAATTCATACGTGCACTAATGAGGTACTGGTTTTTAATTGATTTCCATAGGAGGAAGTTATCAATTCGTTTGTATTTTTTATGTTCTTTACCTTAGAACTCCGTCATTATCAACTTATTTAGAAAATTCTATTTTATTTGAAAGGATATGCTTTCATATTGGTCCTATAGAATTTTTATCAAAACCTTTTAATTAATTAAAAAATCTGATTAATTAATTTATCAAATTTATTTCGCTTTTTCGTAAATATTATAAACTAATTGTACCCCGCGGTGTTACCCGCGGTTTTCCGGGATCAAAAGTGTTAATCCGGGATAAAAGCTATCTTGGTACCAAAATTTCATTAGAATCTGTTGGGCCGTTTTAGCGTAAATAAGTAACAAACATACACACACACGAGCTTTCACCTGTGTAGTATTAGTGTGATGTGATTTTTACCTGTAAACACTTGTGGTAAATTTGCAGTTTCTTGTTTCTTGTGTAATCCAGTCAGCTAGTGGCTATCATTATTAATACTAGCGGCCATTCAAGTGTGATTTATGAATAGATAATGAGGGGCTCCCGTGTTTGCACACTCAGGTTGATTGACAAGCGAAACATTACTCAACTCAAGTAATTTTCTACATGGCCTCGTAAAAACATGTGACATTAACTTAATAGGCAGAATGAATATTTACGTATAAAAGCTCGCTTGTGAATTACATTCCGTAGTAGCTTTTGCTTTTTAGGGTTTTGAACAGAGTTCTAAAGGAACCCTAATATTAAGCTCACAACGTCTGACTGTTCTACATTTTAATTGAAACTTAGTGAGTCCTAAGTTTGGGTTTTCTATATGTGTTTATTTTCGGAGGAAGAAGCACCGCCATTTTGAGGTCGTTTCGCTGCGTCACATAATGTTTACGTACACGTATTCACGTAAAACATACAGTCGTGTCCACGTCACAGCCCCACTTTTTTTCGTTCTCTGTATATATGTCGAAGTATCATCATGTCGAGTGGCGATTTCTGTACTTCGCGGCAGTCAGCACGACATTAAAACGATTTGCACTTTCGGTGCTGACCAGCTACGCGCCGATGGTCAGCGTGACTCTTAAAACCAGCATATATGTCATCAGTGCGTATATATTATATAACTCGCGGAAACGTCAAAATTGTCGTCATAACCTAGGTTGACATGACAATCGGTCGTCAATAATGAGATTAATGGGAACATACAGCTCTGTCGCTTAGTAGGTAGTAGCTGCGAAGCGAGTGGTCCCGGGTACGATTCCCGGCCGAGGCACACTCTTAGTGAATAGAGTAATATTTTTTCTCACGTCTCGCGTGTTTGTCCATGCCACTTGTGACACTGGGAGTGCTGGTGCAAGGGTAAAGTGTGTAAACGTAACGTTACAGTGACGACAGATAGTCGCGATTGGAAACTATAAATACTGTTAACCAACGACAAAAATAACGCAGAAGATTCTAGAAAGTCTACTTAGCAAGGACTTGTTTTATTAACACCCACGACTTGCCAGTAGCATTTAATTCTAAAAATAACACTGAACATTTAAAATGGGCTCGAGGATTATTCACTAGAAAGCTGATGTTGTATCTATTTAAATGAACTGAGATTTCCCTGTCGTATTTAATTTGCATTACCCGTTTGACTCCTTATGACTTCGTAACTTAGTAGGCCTGCCTTCGAAGCGAGGGGTCCCGGGTTCGATTCACGGCCGGAGCAGACTTTGTGTTCTTCTTCTTTTGTACACGATATAAAAAAAAAACCTTATGCTTCAGTTTAGTTTGGTCCTAATGATGTGTCATATGTTAATATATTGATTGAGAATATTGATTTAATTCTATCTTAACCGACAGACCTTATGTTTTTCCATTTTTGATATATCCGGGCAAAAATCCCATAGAAAAATGTGTCAGTTCCTCCTAATTTCCGACTTGTCCCTAGAATTTTTCAAAGAAATTTTACCACACAAACCTTGTCCTGAATATTACAAACACAACGAAATAAAAATCATCCAAATCTGTCCACCCGTTTTCGAGTTTTAGCGAGACTAAGGAACAGCAATTGATTTTTATATAAATAGATTTTAAACCAGATGTGCAATATAAAAAAGTGATAGTGGCTACACAAACACATGCAGTAAACTCACACCCTTACAAAGCTGGTACTCACCTGTATATCGGCAGGCTGTTCTTGTACCATACGAGGATCATGAATTCGTCTTCGAAAGATTCCGGCGTGGTGTCACAAAAGAGGGTGGCACTGCCGCCTTCTAAAGCCTCCTTGTGGGATATCGGACCTGGGAATCATATAATCAACAAGTTCATTTTTACGAAAATTTAAAAATCCCCGATAACTGTTTAATCAGGTACTTGTATAAATAAATTATACTTCTCTACTCTACCTCTTGGGTGTGTGAATATGACTCCGCCCTTTCTCAACAGATGTCGTTTTTAGTATTGTTTACGTGTACTAATAAATGACCATACTTGTATTCGATAGTACTGAATGTCAGCTATCTAACGCATTTTATGATATTTGGTTGAAGTGTAAGCAACAATTGTTTTCACCTTTTCGAAAATGTCGGTTTTTATTCCAAATAAACGTCATTTGCGGGAAGTGTTATTACATTATTTTATTGCGAAGAAAACTGCAGCGGAAACTTATCGTTTGCTTGTGGAGATTTATGGTGAGCATGCTCCGTCTAATACAACTTGCAAGGAATGGTTTCGACGATTTCAAAATAACGATTTTAGTACTGAGGATAAAGAACATGGAAAACCACCAAAAAAATTTGAAGATGCTGAATTGGAAGCATTATTGGCGGAAGATTCTTGCCAAACTCAATCAGAATTAGCTGCAGCATTAAATGTTGATCGTTCAACTGTTGCAAAGCGTTTACAAATGATGGGAATGATTCAAAAAGCCGGTGACTGGGTTCCACATGATTTAAAAGAAAGAGACATGGAACGTCGGAAAACCATTTGTGAAATGCTGCTTCAAAGACAGCAAAGAAAAGGATTTTTGCATCGGATAGTCACAGGAGACGAAAAATGGATACACTACGAAAATCCTAAACGCAAAAAAGCTTGGGTGAAACCAGGCGAACCAGGCCCATCACAGCCAAAAATAAATATTCACTGTGCCAAGGTCATGCTCTGTATTTGGTGGGATCAGAAAGGTATTGTATATTATGAGTTGCTCAAACCCTCTGAAACTATTAATGGAGAAGTTTACCGACGACAACTAATGCGTTTGAAGCGAGCCATAGAAGAAAAACGACCAGAATGGGTGAATAGACATAACAAATTAGTTCTTCAGCATGACAATGCCAAACCGCATACCGCAGAAGTCGTAAAAAGATATTTAGAGGGACAGGACTGGGAAGTGTTACCCCACCCGCCATATTCACCAGACATAGCTCCTTCGGATTACCACCTATTCCGGACGATGCAGACAGACCTTACTGGAGAAAAGTTTACTTCATGTGAAAGTATCAAAATTTGGATTGACAACTGGATAAGCTCAAAAGACCAGGACTTCTTCCAGCAAGGAATACGAAAACTACCTGAACGATGGGCGAAGGTTGTAGCTGCAGATGGAGCATACTTTCAATAATTTTTTTTTTTAATTTTGTAAGCGAACAAATGTGTTTTATTTTGACAAAAAGGGGCGGAGTCATATTCACACACCCATAGTATAAAGCAAAGTCGCTGTTTTTGTCTATCTGTTTCTCCGCTAAATTCTAAACAATGCAAGGATTTTGATAAGGTTTTAATTATCATTTAATTTTTTTTATGACATGCAAATTATATTAGAGAAAAGTCGAAAATATCAATGATTTGTAATGTCGTGATAACATATTTTTGAGCGTTTACATTGCTAAGACTGGAAGAAATCGCTATAAGCGTTAAGGCCGCCCATTGTGCATTGCTTTTTTAATATAAATTTTGTCTAGTTCGTAATTTAATGTTTTTAATTTAAGGTATAATGTACAAAGTCAAAGTCAAACTCATTTATTCCTTTAGATCTCAAGTATCATTTGGACACGTCAAATTTTACACAATATCTATGGAATTATATTACGCTCTACGTCACACTTTGTACTACCGAGCGAAACGGGGTCGAGACGCTAGTTCTGTATAAGTTTAGAAGTCGGATCGAGGCAGTTACCGTTTCTTCTGTGGCAATACCTACATCATTAGGGAGAAGGCTCTCAAGGCTTCGACGCTCCTCAATCAAAGAGTTATTTACTTTATTACTTGTATTTATTTACAGGTATTTCTTTGAATTAATTTTATAACCATTACAAAATATTGAACTCTGCCTTGATTTAAGGTAATCATTGGGGCTAGTGTGGATATTGCATCATTGAATTGCGCTTTGTGAAATGTCTATGAAAACGTACTTATTTCAATAAAACTCATATGAGATAAAATCATTTTCTAGGTATCGAAAGAGTTTGTAAGTTTATGGAAACGTATTGTTATTATATTTTTATGTGAATAAGTGATGGAACGAGCTGAGGGCCCACCTGGTGGTAAATGGCGACCAACGCCCATAACAACAGTAATCTGACTCAGTATAAGATTTGGATCTTATACTGAGTTGTATTCGTCCTGCTGCGTCCAATGCACATGTGATTTCACCGGCACCCACACCCTTACACCGGAACACAGTTGTGCGAGCACTACTACTTGGCGGCAGTTTCCAGGTGTGGTGGCAGTACCTCTCCGGACGATCCTGGCAGTTCTACTGCTTCTTTTGGTTGCTCCTTTAGCACCGCCCAGGGGGTACGTGTATTGAATCAAAGGGTACAACACCTACACACCTTATAATATTAGCATTCATCAGAAACTAAACTAGTGTAGGATTTGAGCCTACGATTTAGGATAAGGAACTAAGCGAGTATCTTTGGCAAATTAAAAACAATGATTAAAAAACATCTCACCATCAGCTCCGGGTACAAAAGCGTGGGCGAAAGCAGAGATTAGCAGTAATACGTATATTGGCGCCGGAGTTACGCGCATCCTACGGTCCATCCATGCTCCCGCGATCTTCTCTCATTGGTCGAAGGAATGTCATTCGTTCTTCATATGATGCTGCTCATTGGTAGAAATATTATCATTGCCTTTAATTCTGTTTTCATTAGTGTAAAATAATTCACAGTACTTGTGTTATTCTCTCGTTTGTTCTTGATATTGATTGATTTATGTCGAATCTGGAACAAAAATAGGATTATCGTAAACTGGTTTTCGTCCGTGGCTTCGCTTGGGTTCATTTAGGTTTTTGAACCTTAATATATATCTGGGTGAAAGTTATGTTCCTTATTAAGTATACCCTATGTCCATTTCTGTATCTCCCCGTAAAGTTTATGGCAAATTTCATGATGATCTGTTAAGTAGTAAATAAACATTTATAATATTAAATATTAATGTGATATAATTTAAATGGATTCACCATTGATGTATTAAAAAGCTGGTTTAATGCATAATAGTTTTTCTTATAAAATTCAGCCCTAAAGTTTCTAAAAGAATCAAACTAATAATATAAAAGCAAAAGTTTGTTGTGTGTGTATATGTTATTCCTTCACGCTCAAACGGCTCATTGGATTTCGATGAATTTTGGTACCAGTATAGCTTATAACCTGGATTAACACATAGACTACTTTTGATCCCGGAAAACCCGTTAACACCGCGGGGAAACATCATCATTTCAAGGCATAGAACTCGCGATTGCGGGAATACTTCGCTTAAAATCGAATATTTTAGAATAAAAAGTTAGCTTATATGCTGAGAGCGTGGTGGTCCAGGGACACAGACGCCGACTTTCAATCTGAAGGTCGCTGGTTCAAATCCACACGTGCACCAATGGGTTTTTTCACTTGAAAAATTTATGTGCGCAATACCACGTTCTCGAAACGGTGACGGAAAACATCGTGAGGAAACCGGCATGTCTTAGAACCAAAAATTCGATGATATGTGACATCTACCAATCCGGATTGGGCTCCCGTGGTAGATTAGAGCCCATTCACTCTCAATTATCGAGAGTAGGCCGGTGTCCCTGCAGTGGGAACATTAGAGGCTGGTACGGTATATGCTGATAGGATATGAGCTACCTTTATGAAGCTATCAGCATAATTTCATCCAAAAAATTCATCTATAATTTCATAAAAAAATTCATCCAAATCCGTTCAGCCGTCTAGGCGTGAAAGAGTAACATACATAAATACAAACTTTCACATTTATATTATAATATTAGTATGATAGTACTATATTAGTTGGTAACATTATCGGATCAGAAGTTCTAGCCTGAACATAATTTGAATCGACGGGTATACACTGATGATAAACAGCTGGCTCATTCGAAATAACTAAGCAAGTAATTGATTTAAGCCTTGATAAAATGAAATGTGTCTGCGTCTTATTCAAACAGATATTATTCCAGTAAAATTACTCGTTGAATTTCTGTCTTGCCTGTCTGAATAGATTTGAATTTTAACTTCATCTTAGACAGCTAGGAGTAAAACCCTATTCAAACCTGTTCTGATTTTGAAATGCGTCTTGAATAAACTAGTCTCAAAACTTGTAGGTATGGAAACATTTAGAACGTGGATAGCACACAAGTTTTGGCAAAAAGCGGCATTCCTTGCTATTGTAAATGGAAACCAGTCTTTTTATGATGTTATAAATACAATGTAAGTATTAAAAAATACAGCTTCTTAAGTTGTCTACAAATGTTGTTGGTTGATCTTAGTTTATGTTTCAGTAAAGTTTATATTTTTCCAATGGAGAGCACTGTCTGTCTGTTTGTCTGCACGATGTACGGAATGTGTACTTACCATCTCATTTTCTTGTTTGTTTAAATATTTTTCTTTTTGTAAGTATGTATAAGTTCTGTATTTTGTGTATTCAAATAAATGTCTTTTCTTTCTTTCTTTCTTTCTTCTTCTTTCACTGAACAATCGTCCGAGTTTCATTTCAAAGTAACGTTGGCGAAATGAGATCCCCTACAAGTTCCAACTTTACAACATAAAAGGCGGAGGTTTTAATTAGAAATAGAGTAATAAGTTTTCGATGAAAATCTATCTGCGTTGGTTACATTTTCTTACATCTCTGATGGAAAGCTCTAGAAGTTCTTGAAGCAAAAAATGGAAAGCATTGTGACGCCATATTGATACCGATTTAGATTGGGCGTCAATGGCAGCACATTTTCTTACTGTTTTTATATTCACCCTCGTTTTCTGAGAGCTGGCGAATCCCTGTAATAGAAAATTCTGAAAATAGCAGAGCGAATTCGGCTGCCTTTTGAGGATGAATATTCCATACATGAAATCAAATGTTTCTGGAACCTATGCAACAGATCGGGATTTCTGTGCGAGGACTGTAGATACGCGTATTGTCTGAGTATCTCTATTATGAACCTGAAATGAAACCTATTTAAAACCTATTTAAATTTTTCGGTCATTACAATTCATAATGATGGATTTCTGTTTTTTTAAAGTATTCGTTGTTTTATAGTTTTTCGAAAATTTGGTTGGACGGTCCCATGGAGAGATAGGGTTTGAACAAGCGCTAAACTTAGTATAAAGAACGCGTGATCTAGTAGTAACATAATTAATTATGCTATTTATAATAAGAATTCAACGATCTTTGACATTCAAGGGATTTTCATACAGGTTTCGCCAATGAAGGGACTGATTAACGAAGAAGGTGTTAGGTGAATAATTTATTAAGGTTTTGTATAAATTGGCTGAATTATAATGATGATTGTTAAAAATGACGAATAAATCAAACTGTCTGAGCTTCGCTAGCGAAAGCTGCGTACCTATACCAATATCTAGAGTTATATGAAAGTAACGTAGAAAGGAACTATTTCAGTTGGAGAGATCTTTTAAACTGAAGCTACGCAATTTGGCTTCTAAGATTGCACAATATCGAAACAATTTTGTTAGAAAATGCTTTTAAACATATTTTTCACAAAGCTATTTTAGAAGTTATTTACGTATTCTTATTAAATTAAATTAAACTATCGTTTTGCGCATTTTACTGAGATGAAATCTGTTTGAATATCAAACAATTTGTATTACTTATAGTTAAATTTTTACAAGTGTTTGTTTAGTAGGTATGCTGTTTTGCGCGGAATAATCTTTAAACCATGTGACTCTTTGGGTAAAAAAAGTGTTAAACAAACATTTAAATTTTAGTTACAATACTTTATAGTATTCTGTATTTTTTTTAGATTAAATTAAATCTATCCAAGAGATCTAGATGCCCTATCCAAAAGAAGAATTTGGATTAGTAGTGAACTTTTTACAGGTATGTGTATGGTATGCTATTTTGCGCGGCTAAAACTTAGCGAGCCAGAGGTCGTCTACCGACGCGACACGCGTGTCGCAACCGCCGCGCCACCCGGTGTGGAAATAAAACACAAGTAGGATTAACAACAGTTAATTGCTCGACATGCTCGACTCAATAGGCTGAAACGTATAATACTATACAACAGAAAACAAGATATTATACGGAAAAAAAAACCGACTACGTGATGAAACCCAAATTACATTTAAACATATGAGTTGAATATATTTTGGTAAGCCAGAATATTATGGTAATAATAAAATATTTTTTGAAAACATGCATATAATATGGGGACAAAAGTCGGTCATTTTAATTTTTAAATTTTAATATAGCCAGTATCACAATTAAGACGAATCTAACGATGCTATTTGGGTCTATTCATACTTCGGACCTACATCAGTCGTGTTTGTGAGCGGTGGCAACCACTTAACATCAGATTCTACATTGCTCAATCGTGATACAAATTCTGATATTGCCACTTTTGTCATAGATTAAATGAAAGGCGTAGACGATTCCAAGAACATGGTCCTGATGTAATTTATCGGATATTATGAATGGCTTCTGTTTTGCGACTCTACCATTGTATGTAAAGCAATGAATTTGCATGTTGATAGTTACCTTGAGATATTTATTGCTTGCAACTGTTGGCAGAATCAACGTGGTAAAAATAATTCTTTATTGTATAAATTTAATTACTGTTTTTTTAAGCGAAAGGATTGGCCGACGTCCTTCTTTATGTTAAGTGGTTATCATCACCATAAAAACGACTCTGCTAAGCCTTATATTTTTTAAGCCAACCAAATTAAAAACAGAAATGTATTTCAATCAATCTGAAATCCTATAACGTTTTAACGGCAAGTATTATTTTCGAGCAGAACTAGTTCATATAAACCCAATTTCTGAAACTATTATGGCTGCAATTTAAACGGCGAAAGATATTTATGGATTCGCAAAGCAGGCAAGAAAATTAGAAGCTGAAGTATTTATGGCTGTTATTACAAGTTAATAAATCAAATTAAACTTCTCGATTGAGGCAAATTGAGAGGAAATCTGAGTCGTGAGGAAACACTGAATTTTCTATTTCTATTCACCTCTTTCCTTCTCTACGAGTATATCTATCAAAAACAAAAGCGTAGATTACAAAAAATTTGAAATTTATAATTTAATTAATGTCAGGTAAAAATAACTAACAGATTCGATAGTATTATTTGAATGCTGAAGAATATTATAATGAAATCTTGGTTGATGTTTAAGGTATTTAAACCAACGCAATTTGATTAAAGGAAGCGTATCTTCATTAATTAAGTGTTGAGGTCTCTTGATTGGCCCTTGTACTGCTTGAAGACATCGCCACAGATCATCATTCACACTGATTTGTTAAATGGACGATGACTTCATACTTCGCATCATTAAAACGGTGTATAGCGGAATTGCCTAATCTCTTGTAACTGTAGGCATAAACTGCAAGAAATAAAGTTCAAATTTGTATTGTATAAACATAGTTTTGCGTAGGATTAGTATACCAGGATGTGAAAAGTTCTTATTGATTGTTTATAGCCATTTGAGAATTTGAGAACATCTTTGATTTTTTGCTCCTGAGCGTATTACAAGCGTAGTACAAAGACTACCGTACCAACCTCTAATGTTCCCACTGCAGGGACACCGGCCTACTCTCGATAATTGAGAGTGAATGGGCTCTGACCTACCACAGGAGCCAATCCCGATTGGTAGATGTCACATGTCGTCGAATTTTTGGTTCTAAGACATGCCGATTTCCTCACGATGTTTTCCGTCACCGTTTTGAGAACGTGGTATTGCGCACATACATTTTTCAAGTGAAAAAACTCATTGATGCACGTGTGGGTTTGAACCAGTGACCTTCAGATTGGAAGTCGGCGTCTGTGCTACTGGGCCACCACGCTCTACTACGCTTACAAAGACTAATAAGGCGTTAAACATTGTCTTTCGACAGTAACCGGCATGGTTCTTTTGGGTGGATAAAGTAAGAAAATGGTCTGCTTACTAACATTATCAGTTGATAAAAGCTTTTAAGTTTTTTGTAGACAGGTTATGCAAAATTTAGTTGTAAGAATGCCATTAAATCCTAAAGCTCTAACTTATTAAGATGCTTATTTTATTTTACGATCACAGCCACGCAGGTAATTTTAGCTCAAACTCCCAAAGGTTCATAAATTTTCGATTCTGCGAGTTTGCAAATTAGTAAATGTTTTAGATTGGGAATTTGCAAAGGTGTATTTACTTCAGGTATTTTATCAAAATATTGATGTTGAATGTTGTGACAAACTCAGATTTTTGGACAGGACAGGCAAGATTTAATGAGCGCGAACATTTGAATATTGTAGATATTAAAAATCAAGTGTAATTAATCACCCAGATGCCTCTTAAAAAATGTAGGAGTGGTACGAGAATAACATTTTAAAATGTTCATCGGAATTGTTTAGTAGAATTTGAAAGCATCTACACTTGAACTATATAAAATATATATTTGATTCAAGTGTTAGTAGATTGATATATAGATGACTCTTTATTGCACACCATATAAAGATAACAATAACTTAAAAATTGAAATTTTAAAATAGTGACACCATGGGCGGTCTTATCACTATAAAGCGATCTCTTACAGATAAACTTTGAATGAACAAGAAGAACAAATGAGAAGGGGCATTGACAATAAATTTTATTTATATAGTAATTTGTCACTTTTGAGTGCTTGATTCACGTGTTGTGTAAAATTTCGGATACATTTGGGCCAATAACAGCCAAACGCTATATCATTCATTTATTCACTCTATAGATAATGGACACTTGGTTTCGTATAACAATTTTTTTGCGACCAATATGAGTATACATCTCTTCGTGTGAAAATAATTATCTAATATTCAACATAAAATACCGTGTTTAAATTTTGATACGGTACTTCAAAGTCACTTATTGGTATCAAAAAAAATCTCGTGGCCCTTTTAGAAGCGTTACAAAAGGCACCGTAAGCAAACAAGGTAACGTCAATGATGATGAGATGCAATCGGACAGGTTGGTGTAATTGCGCCCAAATGCCAAGGCTAAGAGGCCGTGGGTCACCAGGGTTTTGAGATTATCATTGCGCTGACATAAAGTTATGTAAGTCGGTATGTTATTTTTCTTGGGTAACTAAAACGATCCGCTGGGAAAATTCAGCCAGTGTCATGTTATTTTGAAAATTCGACAAGGGATAATTTTTAGAAGAAGGAAACGGTGAACTGGAAATTATCAGGTGGGCCTAAACTCATTTTTTTTTAAATAATACTGCAAGTATTAGTAATAATTGCAATAACCTGTTTCTCACAAGCAATGTTTAGTTTAAAAATAGAAACCGTTTTATTAAATGTCCCGAATATTCATTTATTTATTAGCTTCAGTAAAAATATTTACTTTAAAATCGTTTCATAAATTTTGCAGCTAAGAGGTCACAAATTTGAATATATTTGAATAATGTATTATATTTATGTCGATTTTTTTGCGGTAGACACGAACAATATAAAATGTTATATGATTCCTATAGATTCAATACAGGTTTCCACAATTTCACCATGCTCAATTTGCCAGTTTTATCTGAAATGCTTGGCACAAATCTAGATGAAGAATGAAATACAAAATATTCTTTTGTGTGTTGTGTATATTCATGTCTTTGTGTATGATTGTGATTACGTTGTGAATTGGACAATTTAAAATCGCAAAAGCAATTCTGTGGGCGAATTATTTGTCAATAGTTGGTAAGTATTTGAACTTTGAAAAATATACTTTGGTTTGTGTAAACCAAGGTTGATATTGGAATAAGACAGGGCAGCACGTTGGGCGTAGTGGCCCAGGGACATAGACAGCGACTTTCAATCTGAAGGTCGCTGGTTCAAACCCACACATGAACCAATGAGTTTTTTCACTAGAAAAATTATGTACGCAATACCCCGTTCTCAAAACGGTGACGGAAAACATCGTGAGGAAACCGGCATGTCTTAGAATCATAAATTCGAAGACATGTGACATCTACCAATCCGGATTGGGCTCCCGTGGTCGATCAATGCCCATTCACTCTCAATTGTCGAGAGTAGGCCGGTGCCCCTGCAGTGGGAACATTAGAGGCTGGTACGGAGGAAATCACGTTGTACAGAAGGTCAAAGATAAACGAGCAACTTGAACGAGGTGGTATACCTATTGAATGCGGTCGTCTTGCGGTCAGAGTCGATTACATAGCGCTCTAAATAGTCGAGTCGAATTGCACAGATTCGAAACATTGTCTGTGAATACGGGAAATATCAGTTATTATGTATATCTCTTCATCAACAGCTAATTAAGCATTGAGTTTTTATCATTTTATGTGACTGATCTTAAGTGGTTAAGACAACAGCGATACGACTTCGTCTTCTCGTACTGAAGTATGAGAAAACCCAAGTCGTACCGCGTTGAGACGGGGATGTAGCGTTTCATGCGCCTGTAATTTCACCCGCACCCATACCCTTCCACCGCAAGGCGAGTGCACCGTTGCTTGGCGGCGGATTATCAGGTGTGGTGGCAGTACTTCTCTGGACGAACTTTGCACAAGTTCGAGTGCTATTTTCGGTTGCTCGTTTAGCACCACCTGAAGTGTTGCAGGCAACGGTATCCGCATACCATCAGGTGGGCCGTTAGTTTGTGCCTCATAGAACTTGTGGTCCTGTGTTCCAGTGGAAGTGTGTGGGTACCGGTGAAATTACAGGCACTTCAGGCGTACACACACGTCTCAAAGTGATTGGCGCACTGCGATGCGACACGGGTCTTCTCATACTTGAGTATAGGACTTGAGTCGTGTTACGTTAACCACTTAACTTCAGGTGATCTGTCAAATCGCTCTGTGACACTGTGACTATAGTTGCATATAAAAAAGTTCGTCTATGACAGGCCTAAAATTATTATACCTAATAAGGCACTTTGCGGATCAGTACCTACTCTGTGAAATATTACAAAGGCAAGTAATCAACCATTGATTATTTTTACGATTGGACGTGATCCGAGTTTGAGGTTTCAAAAATGGAAAAATAATGTTGCGGGAAATACCCGGAAATTGTTTTTTTGATCATCAGGATATTAGATTTTTGAGCAACATTTTTCATTGGACATTGAAAAATGGTAGGGGGTTTCCGCTGGTTCACGATATAGATTTTTATTAAAATTGATCGCAAAGGCAATGGCTGCAATTATTTGACTCGCCTCACAGCTCAGTTGATAGTACCTTCTGTGTTGAAGGTCATGGGTTCGATTCTCACAATATAGATGTTTGTTCTTTAGCTGGGTGTTTATATATTATACGAGTATGTAAGTATAATAATTACACACGCATTGTGATCAAGCTTATAATTTATCCGACTAGACGTCTCCAAACGGCTCCGTGGCTTGGTAGTAGCCTTCGAAGCGAGGGATCCCAGGTTCGATTCCCGGCCGGGACACATTTTGTGTGGTGAGCATGAAGTTTGTCTTGTGTTTGTCCATGCCATCTGCGATACATGAAATCCTTGTGCAGGACGTAATCCTAGTGTAAGAGTGTGTAAACGTTAATTTATCTATTATAGAAAATTTAGATTTCTGTCATTTTGATCGAAATACGCTATCCCGCGGTGGGTAAGAAAATGGTGTCAAACATTTTGTAAATGTATTATTTGTAGAGCAGTGTATTGAGAGCAACTCGCACTTGACCCATTTCGGGAGGACGTGACAACTTTTTTTGGCGGGGTCCGAGCTTTGAATATCAGAAACTATCTTGAACGGCTTTTTGCGAAACTTTTTGCATCCAATCAACGAGATTGGATGCAAAAAGTTATGCTAAGTTGAGAATCAAACGCAAATTGCTCAACCATTCTGCTAAGGATGGCTGAGTTAAGGACGTCGAAAGACTGTTTTATTTGTTGTTTAAGAATAAGAGTAAGAAAATGAATTTAAGTGCCACACCATAACAATTAATGAAGTTTTTCTTCCATAAATACTTTGCATTAATAAGAAAAAAGTGCGAGATCGGCCGAGCAATAGTAAAATATAAAAGTTTGAGTGCTTTTTCTACCCAATAGGTATTTTGCTCTGTTCAACCCAAAACATTTGATACAAGTTACCCTCTCTACCCACACTTACTTATTCCTAATTTCTATTTGACGTTTGTATCACGTATTATACATATTAACACCCAGACACAGAACAAACGTGTACACAACGTGTGTGTGTGCTTGTCCTGGGTAGGAATCGAACACACGACCGACAACGCTGATGGCAGAGCTACAACCAACTGAGCTTTGAGGCCAGTGATTTATGTTCTATATATATTATTTTTGAGCACTATTCATATTTCTAAAAAGTTAGTATCACAAGGAGCAAAACAGTATATAGGTATTTCAATTCCATCTAATTAATTACCTTCACAATATTTACCAATAACTTCATAAGATGTTTACCCACAAAATAGATCAACGAGTTGTAAAGGTCAGGGTGTGTACTTAAACCCTGCCAGGGCGTTTGCAAGTAACTACCTACTAATCAGTTACTCAATCAATCAATTAAATACAACGCAATTAATTAATTTACTCAAGAGCTCACAAGTAAAATATAACAAGTACGAAATATGACAAATGTCATTTTAGAAATTGGCATACAATACTTAAACACAAGCACATATATATATATATATATATTATATATATTTATAAAATCCCGTCGAAATTCGCACTTATTCATCGGAAAACCCTACAACTACAGTTTTCATAACAGTCTTGTTCACGGTTTTTAATAGTGGGGTTTTAGTTATTAACATTATATCTTCTTAGTAGGAGAAAATTACCTTTTTAAGCTATTAATTTAATAACCAAATACGGAATTTTGTATAATTTCCGAAAATTAATAGCTTATAACTAGCGGGCAATTAAGATGTTTCTAACGACACCTAATTTGTCAAATTATGATAAGTGGTTTGAAAGTTTTGCCCTGTTAAGGCTTTGCAGTGGTCGGGCAAATAAAGTGCAGTTTAAGTATTTTATTGGTTATATAAGGAAGTGCTAATTTATGCTTAGTTCGGGGCTGGATTAAGGGGGTCCAGTTGCTTGGGTCTGTAGGTGCCCTTTGAGTCCTTACACGTATCCCCTGGGTGGTGCTGAAGGAGCGATAAAAAGTAGAAGCCTTCACAACTGATAAGCAGCGGTGCACTTGCATTGCTGTTCCGGTGGAAGGGTACAGGTGCCGGTGAAGTTACATCTCTCCGTACATAGTACATCCCCGTCTCGGGTAACGGTGCAACGTTCTTCTTATACTTTAATTGGAAAGGACCTTATGGTGGTATTTTTATGGGTGGAGGAAACCTCTTAATATGAGATGGGACTTCAGCTCAGCCAATCACATAAATCGAATATAAAAAGATGGTGCATTGTAACATGTCCATGGTTATACAAATTAATAAAATCAAACAGCTAATTCATATTCTAAGTATTAAATTTCGAGCCAGTGCTTGAATAAATACTAATTCACATCGAGAAATCCTAATCACCCGTACAAATCTCATAATTCAATCGTTCGTTGCACGTGACCACGCCGTGGAAAGGGAAGTGTATTTATCCGGGTCCGTGATTTATCAACTCGATGGATCAGCCAGATATTGAGAATTAGCTGCATGAATTGGAAAGAAAATTGGGTTTGGCAGTTGCCAGATGTGTCGAGGAACTTGAATGTGGGTTACGCATTAACTTTTATTTGATCTGTGATGGAAAGCTTTATAATATTTCCGTGACAAGCTCTGTCTGCCTTTCTATAACAAATTGAAATCTTAGGGTATTTTTTTGTTAAAATAATGCGAGATTGACAGCCATTTTGTTGGTAGATACAACACAATTATATCCATGACATTTTCTGTGTGCCTTATGAAATATGAATTAAATAAATAAACGTATACACACTCATACTTCTGCACCAGGGTTCCCTGTGTCGCAGATGGCGTGGACAAACACAGAAACGCAAGACAAACACCCAAGACTCGAGAAAACCTTCATGCTCATCACACAGTGTGTCGTGAACCCTGAACGTTTAGAAGGCAAGGCTATTACTAACTTAGCCGTCTAGGAATCATAAGGTCTTTACCATGAACACATATTTCAAATATAAGGATTATTTTTGTCAATGTAATGCCACATTGATAGCGTATAAGGAAAAAATATGGTGATAACTGTGGAGATCTTAAATTGATGATTAATCACTAAATATTTTCTGTAGTGTGAGGAAGTGTGCCTACTCTAGTATCGGAGTTTTCATACCACCCAAAGGCCTTCGACATGGCTAATCGACTATCAAATCTGAACTGACATCTTAACATTTTCAGATCAAATGCCAGTAAACGGTCACTCGTCCAGCTACTGGCATGAGCTGTTTAACTACCATGATCGATTAAGAATAACTTCGCAAGCCTTGTCTCGAGTATCAATTGCCATCGAAAAAACATAAAAAGTGAACAAATCAAGCAAAAACATGTCCTCCGTAATCTATCTTTACACAGTTGTGCAAAAACGGGTTAGTTAGAACCACCAGCGTCCAAATGATTCACAGAGTCGACCTCCCATAAATATCCGGTAGAACGTAGCAGAATACCTAGTTTTACACGCTGGTATAACACGCGAGCTACCAACACAAATAACAATTGAAACTTATGCATTGGTTTGGTCGTAAATTGGTACGTACCTGTTTCGTTCTTTACAACTGGCAAGGAATGCAGTGGCACGCGAAAATAGTAGTTGTTGTAAGATTTGCCTACTTCTACTATTTGCCTCTTGTACTTCGCGTCCGTAGGTGTGTACCCATTGATTCCCTACACGTACCCCCTGGGTGGTGCTAAAGGAGCAACCAAAAGTAGCAGTAGCAGTAGTTCGGCCGGAGAAGTACTGCCACCACACCTGGAATCTGCCGCCGAGCAGTAGTGCTCACATTACTGTGTTCCGGTGGAAAGTGTGGGTGCCGGTGAAACTACCGGGGGAGGTTATGAATTCGGTTGTATTTCTTTTGTTTGTTACCTCAGTAATCGGTTAATAACATTGTAAAACAGAGCGATATCTTCGCATTAGCGAAAAAGCTCATTATATAAAGATTATTAAAACAATGAACAAGAGGTTAATTTAAAATCTATTAGTTTTAAAGATTTAATACCTTCATACCTTAATTCCCGCCCTTAAGTATGAAAATATTTCTTTAAAAATTCTACGGGACCAACGCCCTAAAATAAAAATAGTCATCCAAATTGCTTTACAATGGGCGAAGATATCCACACCCATAGCTTATATATATCATATTATTAAAGCAGCTATTATTCAATAGGTCTTATATTGAATATTTGATATTGTACACGTTAGTTCGGAGTTAGAATACGGCTTCTTAGTTAGAAATTCGGTCCCCTCGTGCAGAAAGCGTGAAACTTTGCAAGCATCTAGGTTTCACGTGTTTGATTCACTATCGAAATAGAAACAGGTTGAAGAGGGATTGTGTTTCACTATTATAAAACAGTTTTTTTAGAATAGAATAGAATAGAAATACTTTATTTTGCGTTACATAATTAGCCCTAATTAATTAAAATCATCTTCATAAATTAATAGCCAAGAACTGACCACGTCCAGAAAAAAACACCTGCGCCCATATCAACAGTAGTTTTCTCATACTTTCAAAGTCAAAGTCAAAGTCAAGCTCATTTATTATTTTAAATCACAAGTATCATTTGGACACGTCAAATTTTACACATGCATGTACACATATTCGTGAGCATATAACGTGTCACAGGAACTTTGTCGAGGAGGACCTAAATATGATAATTCTGTTGCGTCCGTCACTCCCTACAGAGATGTAACGTCTAATGCGCGTGTGATTTCACCGGCATCCACGTAGCTATACGAGAGCAACGCTTCTTGGTGGTAGATAGACAGGCGTGGTGGCAGTACTACTCCGGATGCACCTGGCACAAGTTCTACTGCTATTGTTTAAGTATTCGTTGGTTGTTGGTGTCAAGCTCATTATGTTAATGATTATTTAAATTATTCCATTAACTAATTCTGATATAATCAGACTTTCTACAATGTTTCGTGTTTGTCTTATTACGGAGTTTCACTAAAAAAAATTCGGAAACTAGTTACATTAGTTTTTCATTAAGGTTATTTAAAAAAAAAAAACATCGTTAACACACTCATACCTCTGCACTAGGATTCCCTGTGTCGCAGATGGCATGGACAAACACAGAAACACAAGACAAACACCCAAGACCCGAGAACAAACTTTATGCTCACCACACAAAGTGTGCCCCGGCCGGGAATCGAACCCGGGACCCGTCGCTTCGAAGGCAGGGCTACTACCAACTAAGCCACGGAGTCGACGAGGTTTTGATTAATAACAAATATTCTCTTAAGCTCAATTTGTTGTTGTTGAAATTGTTTTCACAATATAAGAATAATTGAGAAACAAAGGTTTAGTAGTGAGAGATTTAGTAGGTACTTGAAAGTACCTACGTACTTATTCGTAATCCTACTCCAAACAAAAGGCCAATCAAGTTCTACAATCCCCTTCTAAGTTATTATGTATTTATATACCAACAACAATTAGGTTAATTTTGTTTTTGTTTTATTTGTCTAACAGCTCATTTGGGTGGTCTTAGGTTCGATTCCCACTCAGGCCAAGCATTTGTGTGAAGAACATATAATAGTTATTTGTGCCGTGTTAGTAATTTATCAAAAGTATGTATTTAAAAAAATAATAATGTAAGTATTCTATCAGTTATCTAATTCCCATAGTTCAAGCTTGGGGCTAGATGACACTGTGTAATGTCCATAGATGTTTAATTACTTATTTATAAATATTTCACCGATATAGCTAGCTTTTTCGTCGATCCGTTACTTGAGCGACGGTTTTTTGTGTTAGTATAAAAGAACACAAAATAATATATAGAAGGCTGTAATAAATTAATTATTATACAATAGAAAAAAAGATTTTTGTTAAAATATGCGATTTAATTTATCCTTACGCTTACCTTAAAACAAAATTTCATCTAAATCGTTAGAGCTGTTGTTGAGATACGCATAATTAAATATATTATACAAGAATTGCTCGTTAAAAGTAATAATATAAGAGTAAGATTTTCATAGATCATCAACTTACTGATTTAATGAGTGAGATAGGTATAATAATTAATAATTTGAGATTAAATACGACATGACGTTCCTTGGGCCTTCTAATATCTTGGAAGGGGAGGGCCACTTCCGATATATTAGAAGGCCTTAGGACTTTATATTAGAAGACCCGGAGTCATTTTGCTGTTGTTTATGGGCGGCAGTTACCACTAAATATCAGGTGAGCTGGCGACTCGCTCTGTGACTGGAGTCACACATTACATGTAAAAATAATTATATATATTCCATGGACATTCCATCTTGCCCCAAATAAAGCGCTGCTTGTATTTTGGGGCCATGATTACTGATGTACGTTTTCCTATACATATAATACTTACATACAAATAAACACAGGCACAGAACATACATCTATGTAAATTTTACAAATGTTTGTCATGGGTAGGAATTGAATCCGTGACCTATACGAGTATAAAGATAGAGATTCATTTTGACGGCTCCGTGGCTTAGTTGGTAGTAGCCCTGCCGTCGAAGCGAGGGGTCCCGGGTTCGATTCCCGGCCGGGGCACACTTTGTGTGGTTAGCATGAAGTTTGTTCTCGGGTCTTGGGTGTTTGTCTTGTGTTTCTGTGTTATTCCATGCCATCTGCGACACAGGGAATCCTAGTGCAGAGGTATGAGTGTGTAAACGTTTTTTTACGTTTAAGTTTTACCTTTTGTAATTTAGCAATACAACCAACCAACTTAACTTAAATAAATACTCATAAAGCTTCATACAGTGCCCTAACCCATCCCCAAACTAGGCATAGCTTGTACTATGGGACCTACATTACTGATAGAATACTAATACTTTTTTGTTTTCAAACATTTGTGTTCGTCACACAAATGCTGAATAGGAATCGAACGCACGACCTGCAGCGCAGAAGGCAGAGCTATCACCAATTGAGCTGTGAGGCTAGTCAATATTTAAAGGTCAATCAATACATATTGCATTAGTAATTTGAATTTATACAACAGGAGAAAGCGAGAATAAAAATAACCAAAGATTTGGAATCTCATCGGCACCGGCTGTTAACGATACCGACACGATAACGACAATATCCACGACATATTTCACGTAGATATTAGGGCAAAATCGTTCCGATATAGGGCAGAATCGGAAGGCATATTAATGAATGACAGATGATCGCTGTATCTGCTCATATCTAATAGCCACGTGCCTCAGCAAGAAATGCCACCTGTGGTGGCGTTGATGGTGGTGGCAACTGGGAATAGACGAGAATTTTGAAAGTATGGAACAAATTTTTCCGTGACAAAAATAAGAGCAATAAAATACAAGGAATGCAGCGACGATATATGTAAGCAAGATCCAAATCTTATACGGAGTCGCATTACTTTTGTCATGGACGGGGGCCGCAACTTACCACCAGGCGGGCCCTAAGCTCGTTCTGTCACTATTTCACATAAAAAAGTTGCTTAGTAGTAGCCCTGCTTTTGAAGCGAGAGATCCCGGGTTCGATTCCCGGCCGGGGCACACTTTGTGTGGTGAGCATGAAGTTTGTTCTCGTGTTTCTGTGTCTTTCCATGTCATCTGCGACACAGGAAATCTTAGTGCAGAGGTATGAGTGTGTTAACGCTGTTTGTTTGTTTGTTTAATTGTGTGTAGTATCATCGATATGATTTCACCTGGCTTACGATATCATGTATTTATCGGGTACCTATCGTTATCGGCATGTATAAGTGTCTTTTCAGTCAAGTACAATAATATTATATAAAAAAATGTGAAGCATCCTTAAATTATCGCGCCGTGTGGAGTTGCTCTACTCAATACATAATTGATGCTCGACGCTACAGCTCAACAACACTCAACACAACTGGTTAACGTAGTAGTGTTGAGTGACCGAAGTGACTACGAGTATACTTGTAATTTTATTCACATTTTCATTCATAAATTCATTTCATACGATCACTTGTAGAGTTGTATTCGGTCACTCAGTCCGTTCGCGAGTTAATTAGGAATCTGCAATGAATTTTCCATTCATAGATAACTTCTATATAAATAATAATCAATTGCCGAATGCGCATCATTTCACAACGGCTGCACTTGTTTGACTGCACCGCTGCACTTGTTCGACGGCTCCGTGGCTTAGTTGGTAGTAGCCCTGCCTCCGAAGCGAGGGGCCCCGGGTTCGATTCCCGGCCGGGGCACACGTTATGTGGTGAGCATGAAGTTTGTTCTCGGGTCTTGGGTGTTTGTCTTGTGTTACTGTGTTTGTCCATGCCATCTGCGACACAGGGAATCCTAGTGCAGAGGTATGAGTGTGTAATCGTTTATTTAATCGTTTATCGTTTATTTCTTTTTTGTGTGTCTGTAATTTTCTGGACAAGATTTGTATGTAAGAAAATGTTTGAAAAATTGTACGGAGAAGTAAAAAAATGATACATGTGACTGAATGAGCTGAAGGCCCATCTGGTGGTAAGTGGCGACCGCCATGACAGTAATGCCACTCAGATTGCGTCCATCACCCGAGACGGGGATGATACGTCTCATGCGCATGTGATTTTACCGGCACCCACACCCTTCCACCGGAACATAGTAAAGCGAGCAGAATCCAGGTGTGGTGGCAGTACGAATTCTTCGGACGAACTTGGCACAAGTTCTACTGCTACTTTTGGTTGTTCTTTTAGCACCACCCAGGGGGTACAACAATGAATATTGCAACATATTGCAAGGCTCAATATTGCAACATATTACATAGGTATACCTATATAATATGTTGCAATATTGCCTTACTTCAATAATTAAAACATAACTGTCGGTAGCAATTAAAATAATGACTTGTGATGCGTGGAACAAGCACAGAAAATACTTAATTTGACTCAGTGAACAAATTGCTTCCATTAACCCTCGACCTTCATACACGAATGTTATACAAATTTTGTTTATCAGCACGCTTTCGTCGTTTTGTTAATCTACCGAAAATCATCATTAATATTCTTGATCAGCAATTAATTAAAACGAATACAAATTAATTGAATAACTGGTCCACACCAGTAAAGGTGCTGAACTTTTATAATTTATCTGTCGTAAAATCGTTTGGGGCTAGCCATTTTTAATATCACGCTATTTAGTAGGCAAAAGTATGTATGTATGTTTGTGTTACTCCTTCACACTCACGGCTCAACGGATATGGATGAAATTTGGTAGCAGGATAGCTTATATCCTGAATTGTTCCCGGAAAACAGCGGGTAACACCGCGGGCGCAGCTAGTACTTCAATAAGTGAAGTTTATTGCAGACTTTTTAATTTATTTATAGTATATGTTGAATTAGAGTTTCGTTAAAAAGGTTAGTGAAATTTGATTGTTAAACCTCTGTCTCTTTGTAGACTTTTTAGCCGCTAGCGGTATGCGGTTGAATTTTCACAGAATATTATATTATCGTGCTGAAAATCTCAACAAATAATGAAAAATATAATTGCCTACTTGCAGTACAGCGTACTCAGTGCGAGTTCAAATCGCACGTAACTGAAGGTTGCTGGTTCAAACCCAAACGTGCACCAATGAGCTTTTCTCTTGAAAAATGTATGTGCGCAATACCACGTTCTCGAAACGGCGAAGGAAAACATCGTGAGGAAATCGGCATGTCTTAGAACCATAAATTCGAATCAAAGCCCATTCACTCTCAAATATCGAGAGTAGGCCGGTGTCCCTGCAGTGGGAACATTAGAGGGTGGTACGGATGGTTTATATTCACACTAGCTGCGCCCTGCGATGTTGCCCGCCGTTAAAAAGTCAACATGGGAAAAATCTGACAAAAGTTGTTTTTTTGCAAATCACTTGTAAATAATTAGTTCACTTTATCGGGGTAAAAAGTCTATATTAACATATATCTAGGGTATGATCTACCTTCATTACAAATCTCATCCAACTCCGTTTAGGCGTGAAATAACAAACATACCTACATGCAGACAAACTTTCGCATTTATTTAGTATTAGCTGCGCCCCGCTGTTTCACCCGCGTAGTTCCCGTTCCCGTGGGAATACGAAAATAAAATATAAACTATGTTACTCGCTGATAATGTACAATAGCTTTCCATTGGTGAATGAATTTTTAAAATCGGTTTAGTGGTTTATGCGCGAAAGCGTAAAAACAAATAAATAAACTCACTTCCGCATTTTTAATATTGATAGGAATTTTGGATAATTTTTCCGACATTCATAATCTATACTAATCTCTGGAACTACTGGTCCGATTTGAATGATTCTTTCAGTGTTGGGTAGTCCATTTATCGAGGAAGGCTATAATAGGCTATGTTTTTTTTTTCAAAATTAGGGATGCGTAATAAAATTGCTATTTTGTAACACAAGGTGTAAAATCGAAAACCTATTTTTGCGTGCGCTGTTTCCACGGAAACGAGAAAAACGCGGGTAAAACCGCGGAACACAGCTAGTTAAATATAAAACGACTTACGATGTTCATCACGTAATTAACCACCTTGGCAAATCAAAAGGGTCGAGTGAGATTTGCTATTCTCACTAGCCGTAATAAACCGGTGACATATTTTATTCAGGTCTACCCTACGCACAAAATTTAATTATCCACTTTGTGTAACAATGGGTGACGACATTGCTTAGGTCGTGAGTACCTGGGCATAAATTAATCAGTTTAATAGTTACCTTTGAAGCTACGATGGTTCATTTTGTAGCCTCGGTTTACGATAAGCTTCCGGTGAATGAAAATATCGGGAGCAAACGATAATATATACATAACTTAGATCGTTGTTTAATGTTGCACGCGTCTGTAGGTGAGTACCCTCAGAGATATGTGTCCCCCGAGTGGTGCAAAATGAGCATTCTAAAGTAGCACCAGAATGAGTGCAAGTACAAAGTACTACCAGTGTGGTACTGGTAATCTGCCGCTAAGCAGTGTGGCTGCCGATGACATTACATGCATGAGGTGTTACATCATCGTGTCTCAGAGTAACGGGCGGGTTTTCTCTTACTCCGGTAAGGGGGGACCGGAGTCGTTTTTCTGTTGTTTATGGGTGGCAGTAACCACTAAGGGTCCCTGTAGTCACATAAAAAAATACCCGACTTGCTATCTGTGACCGTAATGTTGTAAATCTGCCACCGAGCACGTAACGGTGCTACGGCAGTCTTTACGTTTTCGCTGCAATGGTTTCGTTCTGATTCAGAGTCAGATCTGACACTGAATCTGACTGACAGAAAATTAAATTATCAAAGTTATGTTGTTATTTGGCAAAAAACGCACATTGTAGAAAAAATGCAGTGGATATGTATAAGTTTTTGACACAGGAGATATGTAATCCAAGCAGGCCGTTAGAATAAAAGTGTCTTAAGTCAAAGTAATAATAAGTCTCAAGTAAATTTTATTTAAATTGACTTTTTAAAAAAGTCCTGGAATCCTCAGTTTTTAAATGAATACACAAATTCAAGATTACACTTTCTTATTTTTAAGTTTGACGATTGTTTCAGGGTAAGTTATTAACAAGAATATATTGTGTCTGTTTCTGGAATAGTAACAATGTATGAATTTATAATGTATATTTAAGGAACACATTGTTATGATAATTAACCGATATAAAATCGAAAAAAAAAACTTAAATACTTTCAAAGTAGCAAAATACGTAATTTCGTTTACTTGGATAACATATTTTATTTAAACCGATTATATTAAACCGATTTTGATAAAAAATCTAAGGGACCGATCTGAAAGCATATCTTTTCAAATAAAATAAAAATCCAAATCGGGTGATAAATGGCGGAGAAATCAGTGAACGTACATAAAAAAAGACATATAAACATCCAAATTGATAACCTCCTCCATTTTGAAATCGGTTAAAAATTAATGAGTATGAGAAGGCAGAGCTACTATGTCTTCCATTACTATTTTAATAACACAAATTAATTTACTCAGAAAATAATTATATGCAAGCTGTTTTCAATCTACCAACAGTCATTAGAGCTACCATTGTGGACTGTGTACAAAATAAAAATCAGATCCATATCGCGCATATCGCTTTCGGTACATAAATATGGAAAGCAAGTATATCACGGAGATAGCGATCGCTTTGTATGCTCTCTTTATTTTCCTTCGATACCATTACGTCGTTCATAAACACATAAATCAACATAAACAAGCGGTCAATAAGGCCACACGTACTGTAGGCCACACGACTGTCATCAGTGAGCACACTGTCTGCGATATGAACCGTCTGCCAGAATATAAAGTAATAATATTTGGGCAGAGGTAGAGATAGGCCGTCCCCTTCCTTACTTTCATTACGTTTAACTTAATAAAACCAACCAAAATGACGGAAAAAATAACGGTCCCGTTTTGTCATTTAGCTACGGGACCTAAAAGAGCTTGGCAAATATTGTAGAAAGTAATCAAAGCCTTTTTAGGATTATGAAAATGTTTTGGACGAAAACAATTTGCGAAACCAACTGTCAGACATCGCTGAGATGTTCATTTCGCGGCGGTTACAATACAGAAGTGCAGTAAGGTATTTAATACAAGGAATACTGGACGCTTTAAGTTGCCTTGGATAAACTTTACATAGAAGTTGACTTCTAAATAATTGTTCATTAATGATTGGATCATTTGTTCAAGAAGAGCATGGGTTAATAATATCGTAGTATCTACTGCTGAATATAACAACTAACTCGTTTCCAGAACGGAAACGCTATGCCAAAACAAACATCGGCGCGCCGCCATTTGAATTAATTTTCCTAGTCATAACAACGGATATGTTGTACCCTGAATGTTGAAGCTAGATTAAAAGTTTTGACATGTTTCGGATCCATTTGCTAGACTGCATGTGTATGCGTTCATTTCAGCTGCGTATTTTCGGTCATATGTATTGTAAAATATATTGCTCTATACTAAATACATAAAGTTTTACATCATTAATTTTACAAAGAAAACATTTAGGTATAGACAAAAAGTACACAAAAAGAATTTATCTAACAACCCCTTTACTATTTCTTATGAACTGATTAGGTTTTGATTAACACAATTTTTTTCTAGATTTCGTCAGTAGACCAACTTAAAAATCTATATCATTACACTTAGCAGTTTGATCTTTCGTTTATACCAATCCTTAATGTTTGTGGCCACAGATGGAGCCGATATGCTAAAGCAAATACCAACGTCCGTAAATATTTCCGAGTCAAAACAGTGAAGATGCTTCAGCCTGAATTATGAAGTCGACGCCGGTCTAAAAGTTTTGACATGTGGTACAAGGGTGCTTCTCTAAAAATGACTGGTTTGGAAATGGAATAAACTGACTCCAATACTTGAATTCCTTTTTTTTTTCGATATTTTTTCATGACACTTCTATCGGAGGTTCTTGGAAGTACACCCTTTTGATTAAAAAATAATCATCCGAATAATCTGCAACTGTCGAACACGTGCAACAGAACAAAAACATATGGAAACATTATTATGATTATATTATATTATGATTATATTATAACATTATATTACATAGGGAAACTTTTTTTAAATCGGTTAATATATGATGGTGAATTTCGGACGAAACACATCCCTTTCTTAATACAAAAAATTGTAGTTGATGGCGTTACTTTGCGGCAGTTCAAATTTTCGACCTTATTTCATGAAACTTCTACGGGATGAATTTGGAGGTACACCCTATTGAATAAAAAAAATAACCATCCGAATTGGTCCACAACTGGCGAAAATAACAACAAACAGAAAAAAAACTTGCAGCTGGAATAAAATTTTGAAAGGAAAAAGGGTTTTAATCGGTGGTGAATTTCGGACGAAACATCCCTTTCTCAATACGACAAATTATGTTGTTGATAGATTTACACTTACATAGTAGTTACATATAATAATTTTAATAGAATGTACTAAATACATATTACATCCGTTTTATATTGTCTTCCGAAAAATATGCCAGAGCCGAGTTATTATTACTTCCTCTCAGAATACGTAATATTTACCCGGACACAGATAATATAATACTATACTGCTGTAATATTAACCGGGCTAAATTGGCTAGAATTGTATGGAAGATAACGTTAACTTCGCGTACTTGTTTTCACCACAACGCTGGTCCTGTCCTAACTTTCACAAAGTTAAGACAGGACCAGCGTTGTGATGAAAAAAAGATCTATTAGAACTATTAGATCCATTTTGCTTTTTTTTACTACTGTTGTGTGGGAACGAGCTAAAGGCCCCACCTTATGTTAAGTGGTTATCTTCGCCCATAACAACAGTACTACGATTTAGGTTCTCCGACCCAAGTTGCATCCCGTTGCGTCACATGTTACGTCTCATGCACATGTGAATTCATTCCGAATTGTCATTAAGTACGAAATTGTCTTTGTAGACCGAAAAGTTTCGATTAAATTTGCTTTGTTACATAAAATTAATAATGTAATGCTATATGAAATTACGTGTAGGTCAATATAAATTAAACATTAACCCGCGAAGCCACCGTAAGGTTGTACAGTTTAGAAACCTTATTCATTTAGACTAGCGGTACCCAACCTTTTATTATACTTGGGTACACTTTGATTTCTTTGTAACAAAAAAAACGGAATCCATCCGGAAATAACCTATAATCAAATAGCATCATAGATTAACAATAATATGTCTGCCAATGATTTTGCACACTCCACTTCGCAAAGACTTCAGTTTGCCCGGGACCATGACGCATGTAACTGCGTCGAAATATCGGGAGTCAACAAAACTCACAAATCATGGTAAATATCTCGGTAACATGAATAATAATAATATTTGATTCGAAAATATAACATTATTAGTAGAAAATCACATAGGTAAATTTTGAATCAATTTGATTACTTACTGCTTACTTCTGTTGCATCTGTTGCACAAGTTGAGAAATCCTATTACTAATATTATAGCTTAAAGCTACACGCAACTCATCACTTACTTCATTCGTGGTGGCCTTGTTTGACGCATGTAACTGCGTCGAAATATCGGGAGTCAACAAAACTCACAAATCATGGTAATTATCTCGGTAACACGAATAATAATGTTTAGTGTTAAAATTGCTTTTTCATACCAAAACTTCTCAAGTGTAAATTCAAATGCTTCCTTACAGTTTCTATCAGTTTGAAATTCAATGAGTTCAATGAGTTGGGAACCACTGACTTAGATAAAAGAAAACAAGCTGGATAGGCATAAACAAAACAAAATAAAAAATTTCGTCATAAAAGTCCGCTTAACGGATAAATCGTAGTAGCGTGGAACGGTTATAGCTGGTATTCGATTCAGTTTTCTGTACGGTATAGCCATATGAATTTTCTTCTTTTTGCCAATTTCGATTTTACTCCATGCTGAGAATGAACATACATTTATGCCAGAAAACTGTTTGAAATGACTGACGAAAAAATATTTCGGTGAACCGCACCGTTTGAATACACAGTTAGTTTTACCCTGGCCACTTTTTTTTTTTTTTTTTTTCGTGGAGAAATGTCTTAGCATACCGCCCTGCCACGGGGAAACAAAGCGGTTATGTGGGACTACCCACTAAAACTCCACGGTGTCCTCCTCTGCCGCTTAGTGGCGGAAACACGGGAACGTTGTAACACACATCCGCGATCCCGCCGCAGCTGTCCGGTTCCGGACCCTCCATGGGATGGCAATGTATGCCATCCTCCCTCGCCACGACACGCCAGGACACGAGGCGCGTCGCAACCACCTCGGGGACCATGCCAGCGATAGGACGTCAGACTACCCCGTGTCAGACGCCCTAGGTCCCCATGCGACGGGTCAGGTCTGTGGTCCCGTCGCCTACCACTACGGCCGCAGAGGATAGGGAGAGCGGCGCCTCGCAATACCGACACTCCTCTTCCCCTGCGGCCCCACCGCGTCCGCCATCCAGCGGTGGCGACCCCGCCGTGGCCGCGGAAGGTAGGGAGAGCGGCGCACCGTCATACCGGCACTCCTCTCCCGCCGCGGCCTCTAACCTTCAGCTGCGGTGCTGCCCATACAGCACCGCAGCCCGCCTCAGTTGCGGTGCCCTCCATAAGGCACCGCCACCTACTGTGCCGCCTCTATTCGGCTTAGAGGCAAAGCCTAAAGGAGCGGCCCTCCCGGGTTCCTCTTAGCTTCACCGTGGGGGACCAGGCCACGGTTACTAAGCCCCCCCGCCCCGACAAGGCGGGAACCCACGGGGGGGGGGTTTACCCTGGCCACTATGCTAACCATGGAATATCAACTGAAAATCAAATATCAAATTAGTATGAGATAAAGAATGGAAGATGAAGAATATTTCATTTTCATTTAATTTATTCACAAACGATTTCACAATGTGAATAGGTTTGGGGCGACCGTAACCACATAAAATGAAATTACTTTTAAGATCATTTAATGCTGGGTTTGTGGAAATGTTTCATTCACTCTTCTGTGATAATTGGGTATGGTTGATTTTCAAATAAAATTTGCCATCTAAAGATTGCCCGGAGGAAATCAGTTTAAGAGTTCATAGCTAACGTTGGATATTAAGAACTATATAGAATTAAAGTAAGAATCTAATGTACTATGGTGCCATACATTGTACTACGAATAACTAATTCATTCTTGTTAATATATATACAATTATGATTACTTACAACTTATGATTGTCAACTATAATAATAGACGTATATTGCGCAGCGTCTGTGTTGTTTGGTGAAAACGAATATTAAATTCTCTGGGGTGTGCAATTTTCCAATATTTAGAAAATTTTTACACATCGGCCATTTTGCTGCTGAATTGAACCGGGAAACTGTACACTAGGTAGCCAATATGTCAGTTGAGTTGTTTTCTTCTTAGCCAGTGGACCCCATACTGTACAATGCAATACTACAAAGGGAAAAATCTACATTGTTCTTTAGCTACCAGAATCGTTTAAAGGTAGAGCGGCATCTGTATTTTATATATTTTTTGTCTTTAGATACTTTGACGGCTCCGTGGCTTAGTTGGTGGTAGCCCTGCCTTCGAAGCGAGGGGTTCTAGGTTCGATTCCCGGCCGGGGCACAATTGGGCCGACGAGAATGAAGTTTGTTCTCGGGTCTTGGGTGTTTGTCTTGTGTTTCTGTGTTTGTCCATGCCATCTGCTACACAGGGAATCCTAGTGCAGAGGTATGAGTGTGTAAACGTTATTGTTATTGTTACTTTAAAATTTGACAAGGCCTATGTACAGCCGCTACCTGATATGTTTTATTGACTATACCAAGTGTTACGAAGTATCCCTACGAATGAATATAATAAAGAATATGAATAAATGAATACGGTACATTCTTTTTTCAGGCTCATATATGAAAAAAACTATATCACATTTTATATGTCTTCAATTTTTATTGTAACTGTTATTTTTTCCGTATTAAAACAGTAGTTGTTATTATTATTAGAAAAAACGATTAATTGGTGGAATAGGTACTTTGCCGGACGAACTGGGCACAATTTATACTGCTACTTTAGGTTGCTCCATTAGCACCACCCGGGGTATATATGAAGGGATTCTCAGGGTACTTACCAACACACGCGAGCCACATGGATCCACCGCAACAAAATGGACCCACAGCATTGCGGGACAAAGCAATACAAGTAGTGCATGAATACAAATAACTTTAATGCACCACTGTTTGGTGGCTGATTAATTTAACCACGCTGGTATTTTATATTGGTAAAGTATTATTGTGTTGTTTTCCTATAGTCACAGTCAAAGTTTCATTTACCCATATTGTATAAAATGGTAGGTATCTATTTTGTCTGCTGTTGGCGATCTGTATTTCAAACTGTGATATATTTGGGAGTTACACCTAAATCAATCAATTCGTTACGTGACAAATAATGTCATCGATTTCACGCGTTGACCCTATGACATGAGGAAATACTTTTATACTTGCCACGGGTGAGAATAAGAGAGTATATTTCGTTGAAATAACACCATTATGAAGTTTTAAATAATATAGAGTAATAGAATCATACATCCATAACCACCTTAATTAAAAATACGTGGCTTAGTTGGTAGTAGCCCTGCCTTCGAAGCGAGGGGTCCCGGGTTCGATTCCCGGCCGGGGCACACTTTGTGTGGTGAGCATGAAGTTTGTTCTCGGGTCTTGGGTGTTTGTCCTGTGTTTCTGTGTTCGTCCATGCCATCTGCGACACAGGGAATCCTAGTGCAGAGGTATGAGTGTGATAACGTTGTTTGTTTAAAAATTGAATAAAATTGAATTAGGATTCACTGTCATAGCTGTCATATACGCAATCACGCAACACAAATACCCAAGATATATCCAGGACCCGAAAATAACTTCAAGTTTGTCACACAAAAGTTTTTCCAGCTGGGGATCGAACCCGGGCCGCTCACTTCGATCCTAATGACGTGACGTGTTTTAACAATTCAACGGAAATAAAGATTTGAACTGAGCTCATCATAAATTTGTAGCATAAAACTTAAAAATTGCAGATGCAAAGATTAGGAACAAAAACGTACATGTAACGTGTTGTAGATTACGCAAAAGGATTTAATATACCTTGGCTACATTATGATAGATAATTAATGTAATTAACAGTAGAGCGGTAATCCGGACATCAAAAATTCAGATCCGGATTAATTGCGGTGAAAAAATAGTCGATTTGAATTATTTATAAGAATTCGGACAATGTATGATTCTTATATTGTATTATTATACATTATAAGTTCATATTAAAGAATGGTCTAATTTATCTGCTCCAATTATTTATTTAATCACTAAAGTCAATTATTAATGGTTTTAGCAAGCTGCCTTTTTTATGAACTCAAACAATCTTTTGATCCTTTGAAAAATTCGGACATTTCGATAATCCAGACAGGGCACGGTTGCAATTAATCCGGATTTTAGACGCTTTACTGTATATTATCTGGTTCATTAAAGAAACGAATTTAAAATGGCGGCGCTAATCATTGACCCTCGCTTGCACACACACCCATGCATACTACACGCGTACCGTACGCAGAAAAAAAATCAGATCAGTTTTGATTTGCTTTTACGCTGTCATAACGCGCTCAGTGATTACCAAACTTCCGATCCGGAGATTAAAATCATATATCAAAATATTTTGGTTATGAAGGAGTTAATGATTATAACAATGCTAAAACGCCATGGATTGTTTTGGACCTGCTCCAATTTTTTTAAAAATTCATCTAATTTAAGCTATTTTGACTAAAATTTTAACATTACTCTTACGAATTCCTTGTTATTCTAACCTTTCTCTGTTATTTTTTCGTTATTGCTGTTGAGTTATTGGTAGAATGTGTATAATAGTAGAAATAATATTAACGAATATCGCGTATAATTTACAGTAGCGACCCTGGCCTTGACCCTGGCTTTCCACGGTTCATCAGCATCAGTATCGTATCAGAAGCCCGTGCGAAGCCAGTGTGAGTTGCTAGTTATATATACACCTTCCGTGAAAAGTTATCCAACTGATGGTGAAAACAACCATAGAAACAAAAATATTAGTAGCAAAATGTGCGCTGGAAGGGTACTGCCACCACTCTTGGTAGTCCACCGCCAAAAAGTGATTGTCTTGTATTAGCATTGTATTCCGGTGGAAGGGTGAGGGTAGCGGTGAAATTATATGCGCATGAGATGGTACATCCCTGCGTCAATGCGAAGGATGCAACGAGATGCGAATTTGGCTGTTCATACTCTTAATGATTGATAGATTCAGACGATACTTTGCGGAAATCCATAATAAGATGATCCACTAAACTTCTAATAGATAAGTAAATTCTATCGTTGCGTATTTACTCATTTATTATTATAGAAGTTTAGCGGGCTATAATATATATTACCCCTATTCAGATCACAGTCTCAATACTTTGGTAAAAGAGGAGTGGAGTCGTATTGATGTTATTTAACTTAACATGACACTTAACATAAAATGGGCTGTAAGTTCGTTCAATTCAAAAAAACTTAGTCTCTGAGAATATGTCATTTCCAAGTACCTATCTGTTGGGAAATTAGCATTAATTAAAGATTTACCTAAAACCTAAATGAGTACACACTACACTATCTCAGTCGCACAAGTTCCCGAACGTAAGCGGGAGGTGAATTGAAATATAAATAAAAAAGAAAACAATTATTCTGTAATGTGGAATGAAAATTTTCATTCTGAATCATATTTACATCGTATTAACAATAAACTAGGGTGTATTTACATTACGTAATCCGCACGGATTCCGCGCACCAGCTTTACTTGCATTTATTACCGCAACATTGCAAAATTACAACGACAATGCAGTTGCGGGTAGAATATTTGCAAACCCGTACGCCATTACTGCCTAATGGGAAACACCTTTATAAAATATTATAATACTAGCTGCGCCCCGCGGTGTTACCCGCCTATGTGTTAATTTAGGATATAATCTATCCTGGTACCTAATATCATCCAGATTCGTTGAAGTAACAAACATACACTGTCGCCTTTACAATGGTAGAGTGGTTTTGTATGACAATTAAAAAAAATATATGAAAAGCATAATATAATGAGTCAATAGTTCTCTATTGCAGCTGAGACTGCAGTGCAATTGAAAGTAACTTTTATTTTCCGTTAGACTGTGTTTGTAAACGGCCATCCTTATAAGCAACACATTCAAATTCTGAATGGCTTGTCTGGAAGAGATCACTTTCAGCGATAAGACCGCCCATTATTTTATAATATATCTATCTATCTGCAGGTATCTTTAATCGTCTAACAAGTATTAATTTTTTTAAGAAAAGCGTAGTACTATAATTTGTTAATTTATTAATTCATTAATTAGCACCCATATAAAAAACAAAAATCTATATTGGACGCACATAGGCAACGTTAACAACATTGTCCTGGGTAAGAATCGAACTGCAAGCCAACTGAGCTATATGTTTGCTAGCCAGTCTTATATGTTTGCAAAAATGTCATTTTGGTGGTTTGGCTTCCGGCAACCGGGCCGTATGTTTCGTTATTTTCGTAAAAGGTGAATGCTTGAGGAATTCCGCCATGCCACCGCCATCAAATTCCCCGAGTTTACATAAATTTCAGAAGGCAACGCTAAATCCTTAAGGATTTCAGGATTTGTAAGATCATAACCGTAACGTTGGCTCGAACGAGTCGCAACAAGACGGGCGAATTTCAGAGGGAATAGAATTTACTAGACCTTTTTTTGCGTGGAAATTAGCATATTTCAATTTTCAAAGTTCGGGTAGGTGTTTATCAAAGTCAAACTCATTTATTCATTTAGATGAGATCTAAATAAGTATCATTTGGACACGTCAAATTTTACATATTCGTAAGCATATAACGTGTCACAGGAACTCCCCAGGCACATTACATGCACACATATGTCAAATTACAGTCAGTTTTCATGTTTAAGCTGATCTTATTTGTTAAGTTTACGTCTGTTCCAACCCTAAGCGACCAACCCGAGGGGAAGAAACAGACAAGAAACCCCTCGGAGACAGTATTACATATTCGCGAATATGAGCGCCAACACCTACTTTAGGGAGTCGATTGGACGCTTACAGACTGTCCAGTAATGATAATTACAAGATGTCAAATAGGTAATCTCATATCTTACTACTAAAAGGCTTCGCACCGTATCGCCGATATCATCGCCGACATCGACCGACAGCGATATGAATATCATGCCAATATCGTGGACTATATGTCAAGAACTGGAAATAAATTGATTTTTAGGGTTCCGCACCCAAAGGGTAAAGGTACCGATGTATGTTCTGCATCTCTGTGTTATGTAAAATAAAGAGTATCTATCTATTTGTTAAGTTGTTAAGTCTGTTTCAATTCTAACCGACCCGAGGGGAAGAAATAGACAAGAAATATTCAAAATAATGTTTATTATGTTTAATGAACATTAATTTGGCATTAATGTTTTATTGCAGATTGTTACGTAACCTTATCAATATTTTAAAACTGGTTTATTCCAGAAAGATCCACTTTCTGTTTATCAAAAAAAGTATAAAGGGATATTTTAAAGATCTTGGAGTAATACCCGACCTGTCCGTAGGTAGACGTAACGTTGAGACCCTAATGTCTCGTCCGTGGGGACATTTGGGGACGGTTGTAGTGCGTGCATTTTCTAATACTCAATTTTCTAAATTCAATACGTACCTACACTAAACACTCATAACCCTAAACTAGGATTCCCTGTGTCACAAGCGGTATGGACAAACAGAACAGAAATCCCCGTCTCTGGTGATGGACGCAGCAGGATGAATGCGACTCAGCGTAACACTCAAATTTTATACTGAGTTGCATTACTGTTGTCATTGGTGAGGGTGGCCACTTACCACCAGGTGGGCCCTCAGCTCGTTCCGCCACATAACCACAACAAAACAAACACCCGATAACACAAACAAACTGAGAAAAAACTTCGGGCAACACAAAGTGGTGGAATTGAACCCTCACACTTGGAAGGCAGGGGGGGTACTACCCATATAAGAGTAAAACACTGTTCCCGTAGCCCCAGCATAAAGGCGACGAGCAGGAACACCAGGGTGGTTTTAGTCGGATCACGCCCGGCATAACCGCCCCGTCCTCCCCCGGACAGAGCGGTATACGTACCCTGGAAAAAAGGGTACTACCCTAGCCTTAAGTAGCAGTAGAACTTGTGCCAAGTTCGTCCGGAGAGGTACTGCCACCACATCTGGAATCTGCTGCCAAGCAGTAGTGGTTGCATTACTGTGTTCCGGTGGAAGGATGTGGCTGCCGGTGAAATCACATGCGCATGAGACGTATCATCCCCGTCTCTGGTGATGGTGACGGACGTAGCAAGATGAATGCGACTCAGTAAAGATTTGGATCTCATACTGAGTCGCGCGCATTACTGTTGTCATGGGCGAGGGTCACCACTTACCATCAGGTGGGCCCTCAGCTAGTTCCGTCATTAATTCACATAAAAAAAAAAACCCACTAAGCTATAGAGCCGACAAATACTATAAAACGTCAAGGCCCGTACACGTCACGACACGTCCTGTCATGCCCGCTGTGACGTTTATTACCGTCAAGCTTGTTTTTACTACCGCATTTTCGAGGTTCGCGGCAGAAAAATATTTTGAGGTAACGTTAATGTTACGATGTGCCGAATTCACGTTGAAAAAAGGTACTATGTTATGTCACGATATAAGCAAACAAATTTTTTTTAGTTGACATTTTGTTTTGTTCTCTGCGAATGTTCACATTAAACCACAGAATAGAATATTTCGTTCTGAAGCCTAGCAGTATTATAGTGGTCGTCTGGCGAAGGATTGTCATAACAAAAGACAATCCATCAATATATAAAAAAAAACGTGCATTTTTTCACGTGCATTTAAAAAAGCTGTCATCTTGACTTTACAAACAGACACTTCAATTGTATTAATTTATAAACATTTTATCTGACTTAAACGCAGTCCCATTTTTTTTTAAAAGGGACTGCGTGAAAAAAAACCAAAATTATAGTAGTCCGTGTTACTTTCACAATTAAGACGAATATCAAGCTAAAATCCACCATAGACTACGCCAAAGAAATATACATACATACAATCATATACTCGCAAAACTTTACCCTCCTGACGCAGTCGGATAAAAAGGCTAAACACACGTTACACAGAAATCAATTAAATAAAGTTCCAATGAAAGTAAATATAGGTCACCTGCACGCTAGAGAGGGTTGTTAGGCTGTCTTAGATTAGTTTCAAAAGTTACTCTACTGAACCAATAACTGGTACAGTTTGACTTCAACTAGTTTGGACAGGTTGAGATGTACAATATTGATCCCTTCCAGCTTTGACAAACATAGCCAATATCGTTATTTGTTCCCAATGTATACAGTTAATAGAGGCTCATATAGGACATACCACTTTGTGTGTATAGGGAATATTGAATAGGGAAATTCTCCTCAAAATCTAGTTACACTTGCACGGCTACGCAAGCACAATACACCCCTATGCGGGAGGTGGACGTCAGTCCAGGCCTAGTGACCCCCACGAAGAATTAGAATTAGATGCTCGACTGTAACAATTCTCTGCGTAGACCAAGATAAACTCTCTTCATAGACCAAAACAAATTCTCTCCGTAGACCAAGACGAATTCTATCTGTAGACCAAAACAAATTGTCTCCATAGACCAAGACAAATTCTTTCCGTAGACCAAAACAAATTCGCTCCGTATACCAATACGAATTATCTCCGTATACCTATACGAATTCTCTCTACAGATCAAGAAAAATCTTCTCCATACACCAAAACAAAATCTCTCCATAGACCAAGACAAATTCTCTCTCTAGACCAATAAAAATTCTCTCCGTAGACCAAGACATATTTTTGGTGACCTTAATGACCACCTATTGTGTGTGGCCGGTGGAATCTCATAATCGACCTCTCTGGCCGATTATTCACTCAAACGACCCAGTCCGAGGTCCGTACCTTGAGTCCTGTTTTATCATTAGTTTCAAAGCTAGTTGAGTGCCTTCCGCTCTCATCAAAAACCAAGTTGTTAGAGCCACCTGGGGACTTCGAATAGTCCAGTCAAATATACTTTTATCACTTTTTGGCAAGGTAATCCAGCCAAATGTAAGAAAGAGAGCTAAAGATTATCAAAAGATTAGCTAAATATTAGAGCAAAATATTTTCAATAGTTCATATGAAAATGACTGACTTCCCTGGAGCGAGCGATGGAATTGATTTAAGGTTTGGGTAAATGTAATCTGAAAACCATAGACTCACTATGTACTAAAGTACTCGCAAATTTCCACATAAGGAGTTGTAGGTTGAGGCCTATATTCAGTAGTAGGTCATCATCTAAAGAAGTGATGTATGACTCAAATTTTTTTTGTTTACTAACTGTTAACTGTTAATTTGTTTAATAACTTATGCTTTCGCATCATATTGTATGAGCAAAAGTAGGCAGTGTTTTTTTTCTTTATGTTAATGAATGACGGAACGAGCTGAGACTCTTGATGCCTGATCAAGATCCTGACGTATATTTTCTAAAAAAGCAGAACTCTATAATCACAAACTATATTTACATGATTTCGATATAAAATCTAATTAAATTGATTGCTCAACAACGCCTCAAATTTCTTTATAAACACAAAACATAAATGTTTCATTATAGCCTGCTTACCATAATTTGATGCTGCCTTACATAATTAACGACAAACTAAGGCGATATTTATCTAATTTCGGAAACTTTCGAAGTTGACTCATTAAGGCTTACCGCACACTTTTTTGGGGGGTCCAGTTGCTCGCGTCCGTAGGTATGTACCCTTTGATTCCCTACACGTACCCCTTGGGTGGTGCTAAAGGAGCAACCAAAAGTAGCAATAGAACTTGTGCCAAGTTCGTCCGGAGGAACTGCCACCACATCTGGAATCTGCCGCCAAGCAGTAGTTGCATTTGCATTACTGTGTTCCGGTGGAACGGTGTGGGTGCCGGTGAAATCACATGCGTATGAGAGGTTACATCCCCGTTTTGAGTGACGGATACAACGGGCTGTGACTTGGGTCTTCTCAAGCTTCGGTCGGGGAGGACCTAATTCGTATTGCTGTTAATCGTTCCATAACTATTACATATAAAAAAAATTACTTGTGACATCTGTCGATCCGAATTAGGATCCCGTGGTAGATTAAAGCTCACTATCGACTGTGGACTGCATTAAGAAGAGGCTGATACGGCCAGCAGAGCCGAATTCAGGTCAGTATAATCTACATCTTTAACTGCGCTATCTATCGAGCAGATGGTTTCCTGATTTATAGGGGTAATCTTTGCCCACAACAACAGCAATTAGGGAGATACCTAACTCGTTAGTCATTCGAACTAAGGGTTATTTGTAAGATATTGCCCCTAGCAATAATATCATTAACTGTCAGCAAATCGTGTTTTCATTCAAACTGGAATTCAAACAATTTATTCCCGCGAGATAATTCAATTTCGTTTGAATAACTTTACATTAATATAAACTGTTATTATTAATGTTTGTTTTATATATTGTTTATGAAATGGGCAAAATATTTAATTTGCTCATGACTGAATTACCAAAACAGTTAAAAGACGTTTGCTTATCTATTTAATAATCATTATTTTGAGAGTTTACTGTTGTTGGCTCGTGCAATAATATGGAATAGGCGGGTATAATTAAAGTATCTCACAATAATTGCGATTCGATTTGAGACAAGTTGTTTTTAATTCTGTCGGATTATTACGAGACACTAATTAGCTTTTCTGGGGCCAAGTTGCTCGCATCCATTGGTAAATCTCAGTCCTTACACTTGTACAGTTACAAGAGGTGCAAAAGGAGCAACCTAAAGCAGCACAGACCTTATGCAAAGTTCATCCGGAGTAGTACTGCCACCACACGTGGTCATCCGCCGTCAAGCAGTGGTGCGTTCGCATCGTGAAGTGATTGGCGCAACGCGATGCCATTCACTTACTACAGTAGGTGAGGACTGGAGTTGTAGTTTTTGTAGTTGCTTTGGAGCAGCAGTAACCACTTAACGACGTTAGGTCATACCGTCTATAAAAAGCTACATAAAAATTGTCATATGAATAAAAAAAGTATATCCTATGGCTAAAATGTGACTGACTAAAATACATTTGTCAATAAGGCTTTAGCCAATCCTATTAGTTCGTAGCTTGAAAACATATTCCCAAACTGGATCAGATAAGTAAACGAAAATCTTCCAAGCTTTCTGAACTGCGCTGAATTTGTGATTGATGAAAGTTAGATGAATTTGAGGTAAGTAAAATGAAAGTAAGTCAATAGAGTGAGGTAGCCGATTGGTAGACAAAGGCATGGTACGAAACTAACTTTTAATCTGAAACTCGCAGGATCAAAATTCGACATATTGGATGTTGCAAATAAAATAAAAAACTATCTAAACGTTTACACACTCATACCATTGCACTAGGATTCCTTGTGTCGCAGATGACGTGGACAAATACAGAAACACAAGACAACCACCCAAGACCCGAGAATAAACTTCATGCTCACCACACAAAGTGTGCCCCGGCCGGGAATTGAACCCGGGACCCCTCGCTTCGAAGGCAGGGCTCCTAACAACTAAGCAACAGAGCCTTCATGAGCATGTAACGGAGCCGGAAATTACCTCTCTAATTTTGATAGGCCTTACAGCTAGTAGCTCTGCAGATCGTGGGTTTGATTGCCACTAAATATTTGTGCATAGATTTTTGTTCTTTGTCTGTTCGTTTAAATGTGTTATATGAATGTTTTTACAAAAAAAATTAACATTACAAATAAATTAAACTATATTTGTATTCTATCGGTAATCTGGTTTCCATAGTCCAAGCTATGCTTAGTTTGAGTTAAAATGGCAATGTGTACAATTTCCATGAATATTTACCTATTATGAGAGTTTATTGAGTTGAAAATATATGTGAAAACGGCGTAGGATATTCCATCTCGTCGTTAGGCAATCGACTGGAAACGTCAAACAAATTAAATGGGTATACCTACCTATCTAAGACGTCATTTACAACAGTTAAATAATAAAATATCCTCCCTTTATCTATCGAGAACTTTCATTAACAGTAATTGGAAAGCTAATAGTGTTTTTTCAACCCTTCGACAGCTGTAGCTAACGGTTACCCTAATAATGGACGCTGGGGGAATATTATTAAAACCCTTGTCTAGTCACAGACTAGCTGGTTCTAGTACCTCTACTACTTAAATTAATCCCTCTCACGGATAATTAAGAAAATAGCAAATCCTAGACACATGAAGGGTACTTCAAAAAGTTATTTCACGTGAGGAAATTATGTTTTATAACAGATAATCTTAGTTCAAATTATATTGTACAATGTTAAACATGAATTTTAGTTTTATTTTTGGCGCCAATATCAGTTTTTTATAATGTTAAACGGCATCTAACATTTTTTGTCACCTTTATTCATGGCTGCGTAGCTTAGCAGATACTTTATTAGTGACAGGTTCCCGTGTTCGATTCACGGGGGCAGACATGGTGTATGAGCGTAAAGTTGGTTGTCGGGTCTGGGGTGTTTATGTGTTTCAATGTTTTTCTATGCCACCTGCAACACAGTGAATCCTAGAGCAGGGGTATGAGTGTGTACATATAAATGTTAACTTTAATATGTAGTCATTTGCAGGAATCTATTAATTGTTTCTATACTATAAGTTAATAAGTAATCACACTTCACTACATAGTATGAAACAAAGTCGCTTTCTCTGTCCCTATATCCCTATGTATGCTTAAATCTTTAAAACTACGCGACGGATTTTAATGCGGTTTTTTTTAATAGATAGAGTGATTCAAGAGGAAGGTTTATACGTATAATACACTAGCAAGTCACCCCGGCTTCGCACGGGTAGTTTCTGATACGACACTGATGCTTTACTAACCGTGCGAAGCCGGGGCGGGTCGCTAGTATATTATAAAGGCGAAAGTTTGTATGCAGTATGTGTGTATATTGCTTGTCTGTGTGTGTATGTTTGTTATTCCTTCAGGCTCAAACGGTTCCGATCCCGATAAACCGCGGTTAGCACCGCGGGGCGCAGCTAGTTTATTATAGTCCGAACTCGTTAGTACAAAGTGTATCGCTGTTTTTCGTGGGAGAACTATGGCAGCGATGAGCTGACCATATGTAATTTCCCACGATAGCGTAACAAGGTGAATCGTGACCCTACGAAGTTCTGCCTACTCCTTTCAGAATAATTGCGTAAATTGTATTAGCTGCGACAATGGAAAAAAAACTGACAGATACACTATCTGTCAGTTTTTTAAGTGTCACAAAGTGTCAAAGTGTCAAAATAACCTCTTCCAGGCTACTGGAATTTTGTATATGGAATTTTGTATATTTAGCTGTGGATTTTGTAAACACGAAACAAAATATTAAATCCATAAGCTGTTTATTAGGCTTTTAATTTGCATGGTATCAGCAAATCTAATTTACGTACTTCTAACACTTATCATAAAAGAATTAATCAACTATCAAGAAGATAGTTAAATGATATCTCTTTGGTCTTAAAATAACTAACGAAAATTTATTAAAACAGAGTTAATTACAGTGAAATGCAACATCGAAATTATAAGATTATAATATTTTTTCTATATTTCGTGACCGTAAAATTAATTTTTACTTAATTTTATTTTCTTTGATATACCATCGTATACTTAAGTGTTATTATGTAACACAATCTTTATTGCCGTACTTAAGACGAGGCACAATAAATAATGTGGTGGTCATCAACCATCCACGAAATAAAGAAGAATTAATTGTTCAACTTAATAGGGAGATACTCTGCCGGGCTCGTAAAATATTTTGGCTTTAGTGGACCGTCATACTTTACTAGTGTGGGAGTTAGTGGCGATTTTATAACGTCATTTCATTGCAACCTGCAGAAACAGCGGTTCTTGGTAGAATACGAGGTGTATTTCTGAACCGAGGTTATTTGTTTGGCTTTTAGGTTTAAAGCTGGATTATCACGGTCTGAAGTTTTATGTCAAAACTACTTCAGTTTTTGACAGCTCACTATGTTATCAATTCGGATGATTTTTCTTTGTTTTTTTTTCTTTATGTTTGTTATGTACAATACTTAGTAATTTATCAACCGATTTCAACAATTCTTCTTGATAAACTTCTTCTGGATAAATTCTTTGTTATTTGCAAGAATATGCAAGATTGGTCCGATAGAAATATTATCAAAATCGGTTAATTAGTTCGGTTGTTAAATCAAAATAACAGTTAAATAAAAATAATAAATATTCCCGTGACTTTTTTCCTCACTCATTGTAGACGATTTTTAAAATGGTAGAGAGTACCCCCTAAGGGCGAGAAAGAAGGCACGAAAGTATTAAACACGGTTTTTTTTTAGATTTTTTTAAATCATTTACTTCTCTAATTCGTAAACACTAAGCGTAACACTAACGTCATTTAACATTGAACTACAGGTACCAGCTGTAGAATGCCGATTGACACTATTCCTGGGATTCCCTGCAAAGTTTTTTTTATCATACTATTATATTATAATATTATACATGTATACTCCTTCACGCCTTAACAGCAGAACGGATTTAGGTCAAATTTGTTATGAAGTAGTTCATATTATTACCAAAGAAGCTAAAAAACCCGAAAAAGGGGATTCATTTTTTAAGAGATATGCAAAATAACGCAATTTTTTTATTAACAAATTTCGTAAATTTTTTTCTCATTCGCTAATGATGACTTTTTAACTGCGGAGCGTAATGAAATAATAAAAACATCACCATCTCCGTGACTCACCATCATAGCTAACTCCTATTAATTTACAATTATAGATCTCTGGAGTAACGAACGTTCGGCAGTTCGGTGTGGAATTTAACTATAGTAAACTAGAACTGCAGGTGGTATGTAAACATTATGATTTACTAGCGTTGTAAACACGACACATATATCGTGTTGTTGGGGATAAATTAAAAGTGTTTCGCAGGTGCACTGCCGAAATGAAGATGAAATAGCATGCTATTATGCATGCATGGCTGGATCAGGACAGAATGCAACGTACGAGCAAAATTGCGGTCTTATTTTCAAGCGACGTCCAAAAGTCGAGGTTATCAATTCGGCTTAGGACTCCATCATTTGTCAACCTATATTTCAAATTCTTTTTTTTTTTAAAGTTTATACTTTCAGGCTGGTTTCATAGAAACTTCAACAAAATCGATTCGACAGTTTCTTAAATAAAAAAAACTAGAAAAACTAACCTTGCCCATTCTTAACCGATTGAGATGATTATTTTTTAAAACTATAATATTAAGAATAGGCAGAAGGATGTTGCGATATATTGATAAATAACTAATCATTTATAAGGTCAAACATGCTCAGTGTAACAAATATTGTTATAATGGTAAATAAATGTATTTGAATCTGCGAATAATCCGGATCAAGTTAATGCGATAGAGGATCAAAATTATTGATATAAGATTAGCAAGCTGAAGTGGAGGCATTGGGTAAATCGCCAAAAAACCGATAGCTGGGTAAAAGAGTTATCGCGTGGAGACCGCGAGAAAACTAGTATAATGGAGGTCCATATTGCTTGCGTCCGTAGGTGTCCTTTGTGTCCCTACACGTGTCCCCCGGGTTGTGGAAGGAACAACAAAAGCAGCACTAGAACTTGTGCCAAATTCAGGCGAAGAAGTACTGCCGCCAAAACTAGCATTCTGCTGCTAGTGGTGCACTTGTATTGCTGTACTGGTGGAAAGGTGTGAGTGCTGGTCAAATCACTAGCATTTGAAACATGACATCCGCATATCGGGTGAGGGGCGCAACCGGATGCGACTTGTTTCTTCTCGTAAGGTCGGGGGGACCACTTAACATCAGGTGGGTCATCAGCTCGTTCGGTCACTTAGGTGATATTAGTAGCGTGACGTGTCCCCAGTCAGGTGGATGACTTGCAGAAGCTGGCTGCCAGAAAGTGGATTGGATTAGGCTCATCCACGCTTACTGAGAAAGACCGATGTTCATATCCGACATATACACGATCAATATAACATATTAAGCCTAATGTGAGAAAAGCCGTGCATAAATTCGAAGACATGTGACATCTACCAATCCGGATTGGGCTCCCGTGGTAGATCAAAGGCCATTTACTCTCAATTATCGAGAGTAGGCCGTTGTCCGTGGGCACATTAGAGGTTGGTACGGACGGAGAAAGCCGAGATTAGGCTTTATAGTTCAAAAGATATAAAAATAATTCAATGTAAAATAGTACCAACGACCTAAATCTTTAATTATAAATTTAAAATACAGGCATACTATATGTCTGTATTCATTGCCAATTCTTACATTGAAAAGAGGATTTTGTTTCGTAAAATAAACCAAGAAAACGAAGTTGCTCGCTAAAGGAGATTTTAGCTATGCTCGTATGTACAAAGACGCTGAGAGAGCATTACAGTCTGTGGTAGTAAAAATATTGGACAAGTAAAGCTACATATTATATTATATGTAGACTTGGAGCGGGGCTTAGAGGTATGCAAATCAGGCCAACTCATAAAAGACATGAATAGTAGTGGTTTCTTGAAGTAAATCGTTTATTTATTACTTCCATACCCAGTAAGCTACTAAAGGATTTTATATTTCATTGCTCTGTGAATAAAATTCTCATGTCGAACTTTTACTTACTCAAGCTGTTCTTTATGTGGCTCCGTGGCTTAGTTGGTATTAGCCCTGCCTTTGAGCGAGAGGTCCCGCGCAAGAAGTTTGTTCTCGGGTGTTGGGTGTTTGTGTTTCTGTGTTTGTCCATGCCATCTGCGACACAGGGAATCCTAGTGCAGTATGAGTGTGTGAACGTTGTTTTTTGTTTTGTTATTGTAGTTTTTTTATTAACCCTGATGCCGGTAAAATTGGCTACGGAGGATTATCGTTCTGCAGACTGTTCAAGTCTGAGTGGTTTTTCATCTCGATTACTTACCATGAACTCATTCGATCGTTCAACCATTCACATTTCATCACAGGATGCTGAGTAAGATGTTACGGTTCGTACGTTTGGCTTAACAATTAATTCAGCTTACTTCGGGGCAACAGAGCGGGAGACATCTCGGTAACTTTAGTTTTAGACTTCACGACCAAAGACTAACTTAGTCACGTACGTTTCGGTATTTTACAATTTTGTTTAACCTGTAGAAAACAATTTCGTTTTGGAATACACTAGACGGTCCTTTGGGATACCATTCGGTAGTTTTGTAACAAATACGAAAGAAATTTTGACGACTACGTGGCTTAGTTCGTAGTAGCCCTGTCTTCGGAACGAGGGGCACACTTTGTGTGGTGAGCATGAAGTTTGTTCTAGGGTCTTGGTTGTTTGTCTTGTGTTTCTGTGTTTGTCCATGCCATCTGCGACATTATTCATTCATTCATTCATTCGTTCGTTCATTCTTTTGTTCGTTCGTTCGTTCGTTCGTTCTTCATTCATTCATTCATTCATTTCTTTTAATAATTATTATTTATTTTAATAGAGAGATAGATACTCGTAAGTGTAATATTATTTTATACAGAGTTAATATTATGATGATTGATTTATTAAATGCTGGGAATTGGTGGTTCCTCCTTGTCTTTTGTCTTCAGTCAACTGGAGCTTATGAAGACCGTCAAATTAAAAACCAAAAGAAAAAAAAATCGCTACTACTACAGTTTGCAACGTATCTCTTTCTACTTTTTCTATCTTTAATTCACAAAGAACATTGTAAATATAGCTGTGTGAGTATGTGTTTTTCTATAGTTGTATGAACTCAAGTTTTGTTCACGTTATGTTAGAGTGTGCCGTATCATGTTTTTGATACATCAATGGCTGATAAACAACGACCTTTACATATTCACCCCTTGCTACATTCAACTCGCGAGAACAAACTTTATGCTCATCGATCTCACGTTTTCCTTGGGGATCTAACCGAAAGTTCTCGCTTTGCATGTGGTTATTGCCAACTTAGCGAAGGGTTCGTTAATAACAAAAGTGGGTCACGATAAAACAATATTTATTTATTTAAAGTAAATATGATTGGATGAATTATATCCAATATAAATAAAAATGAATTGGTGTTTCTTGGTAGAGACACTGGCATGGAAAATTTTGACATACGCTACGATGTGCGCAAATATTATTGTATATCACATAAATACATAACATAAAGAGAAAATTGGCTCGATTTTGCATTATGTCAAAAAGATATGAAAATAAAAGCAAAGAAATTAATGATTCGTTTATTTTCTCTCAATTGCCATCAGTAACAATATAATTTGGATGAAGTATCCAAGATCGATTATCAAATTCATTAATTATGTATAATAAAATTGTTATTTACCTTCAGATTCAGACCTACAGATTTAAAAATCAAATTTCAACCGACTTCAATATTTAAATCACTTATTTTACACCCTTCCGGGTGGAATCTCTTCATGAGAGAATCACAAATTGAATACAAATAAAAAAAAACTTGAAATGGTCCGCTATTGACAAAGAAATTGCATTAAAATTAAACACTCGAAAAAGAAAACAAACTCCTACAGATTGATTGAGAACCGCCTTCTTTTTTAAAGTCCGTTTTAAATATTCCAATGGGAGGGGGTAGTCACATTTATTGACAAAACTAAAACCGCTGTAAAATGCACCCTCAACATCAAACTTTAAGATTTGAGAAAACTGTGATAAGACTTGAGAAAACTGAGAAAACTGGAATAATCATTCACTTCCTCCCCTATATTACCGAAGCATGAGAAGATCCAAGTCACATCATATCGTATCACTGAGATGAAGATGTAACGTCTTTGTACTTGCAATCGAAACATATCAATGTTATTATAAATAAATTTGTTTTGCCCTTCTATATATCCGACTGGTGCCATAAGGCGGGTTATTTCTGGTTTTTTCACCGATATTTGATAGTGTTGTGTATATATTTTGGGGGAATAAATTTTCTTCTGTTCCTTCGAGTGCACCACTTCTAGAGAGGAAAAGGTGTGGTGGTAATACTTTCCTAAACGAACTTGGCGCAAGTTCTCCTGCTTCTGCTAAAATGTGTTATTGTATGTTTGCCAAGTCCTTTCCAGAGAGGATTATGCTGTCACAAAAGGTTACGAGCCATTAATTTTTTTTTTATCAAGGGGTAAATACTTTGCGTATACCCCACGCCTTGGGGAGGCGTGGGGTTATGTGTGAGTATGTGTGAGTTTAGTGTGTATTCCACACACTAAAACCCCCTTGGTGTTGAAATAGTAGTGCTGGGGGAATACACACTAAAACCCCCTTGGTGTTCCTACACTATGCCTTCACGCTGGAGCTACGGGTACGGTATCACTCTTCCGCGGCCCCAGCGACAAAGCGTTCGAGCCTGACCCGATGCTTCGAGCTCACAAAGGTATTTAACTCCTGCTATTATCTTAAATTAAACAATGTCTTTCTTGAATGGCATTTGCTGACGATTTCATTTGAGGATATATAGGACAGCCTTGAGCTGACATTTTCCACCTTTGTGCTTCGAATTACTGAAGCGTAACATAGCCTTTATAGCCTGAATGTCCACGCATTGATATATTTGGCTTGTTTTCATCGCCACTTCCAAAAAAAGAGGTTAACAATTGTTGTATGTTTTATGTTTGTTACCTACGAACTCCGTATTTATTATCAAACAATTTAGAAAATACTTTTTTTTTAATGGATGTGATTTTAGATTATCCAATAATTTATTTGTTAAATCAAAATATGTGACTGGAAAAAATATGTCATCCAAGTAAACGAAATTGCGTATGATTTCCTGTGAATTTTCTCTCCGCCCGTTGAATACCAATTTAGATGTTTCTTTGTTGCAAATAAGACATAAAAGTATTGATGTCTGCTTTTTATTGTTCTTTATTGGAACTCGTTGTAGTAAGCACTCGACGGTGTTGGAACAAGCTTAATGAAAATAAGACTTACTGAAATCTACTACTAATTTGACTAGCATATATTGGTAGTAGTTCCGCCTTCTGCATTCGCACTGTGTTCTGGTGGAAAAGTGTGGGAGACAGTGGATATACAGGCACATGAGAGCATTTAGATCCCTTTCTTCATTCTACGGTAGGAGAAGTAAGACCTAAGTAAGCAACCACTTAACATCAGATTGGCTGTGAGTTCTTACTGTCATTTTAGTCACATAATAATTGGATGTTTTAAAAATCGTAACTACCGTCTTCTATACTAGCATTACTTATTTTAAAGGGGAATTTAGGGGGGACCTTCTCGGCGTTAGTAGTCGGTAGTAGGTCTACCTTCGAAACGAGGACTCTAGAACCACTTCTGACTAAGTTATTCAGTAATATATTTTTGATAATTTGGAGATAGTTAAAAATATTACGATAACAACCTGAATAACACACCTCTCATCGTACGAGCATATACATTGCCCAAATTAAAATGGAACATTTGCACTTAACGCCAGTCAACAATTTCAGAAAATCTTTAATTATATTCAATTCGCATTCAGCAGTCAACCGACCCACAATGATTTCATCAGTTACTTAAATTTATCGTAAATATACCAGTTAAAAGGTATCTCCTGGTATTTCTGATATATCCAGCTTAGCTACTATCCAGGTATACGGACCGTACGCTCAGTATTTTAGAAACAAAAACACAAAAGATGAAACGCTGACAATAATTAAAATTACAACGAAGTTACATTCATTATAATATTTAATTCTCTTCCACAATTCGCCGTTGTTCGGCCCTTTGAACTTCCTAGCAGAAGCCTTACAAATTCATTTTCGCTTTAAGCTCCATGATAATAATTTAGCTGCAAAGACACTATTCTAAGTTAAACAGAAAATACTGCTATACCGTTCCATATGAGCTTGCCAAGTAAAGAATACTTTAGTTTGTGTTTAACTCAACAAACTACCGGGTTACTGCATTTTATAACGAGTACGAGGGAACATGATATGGTCATTTGCCATTCTAATGGGCATGCGAACATGGTCAGGAGTTGGCATAGCATTCGTGTGCATATAGTGTTTATACCAATATATACCAAAACTTAACCTTGTCAACTTGTAACTAAGGCGAATTCAACCGCGTGGAATTTTACAATTTTTATGCACGGAACCCAAATTCCTTTTTTTTTCTAAAATACGTTATTAGATTATTTTAGACTCTTATAAAATCAGCTATCTTCCTGTGAAAGTTCCTTCAAAAACGGTCTAGCCGTTTCGGTGATTGGCCGGAAAAAACAGAGCGGCAAACATTAAAAAAAATGATTTTTTGTTTTAATTACCTTATATACCTTTAAATGCATTTAGTAAAAGCTGTTATTTTGACATTACAAACAGAAAGTTAATTTTTTATTTATTTGTTTTAGCTATGAATCAACTGACGTGGTGTTTTTCAGTCCTGAATAAACTTACAGTAAGTTTAGAAAAGGTCTGGTATTATAAGCTATTATGAATAATATTGAACAATAAATACTCACTTGCTAAGGGATGGGAAATTAAACCAGCAGCCTGAAACAAAAAAAAAAGAGTTAGTCATTTGATACTTTGAATGTAAACAAAACTTCCGAATTGTGGCTTCAAAGAACTGTAATTTATCAATGAAGAAGTATTTGAATAAACATCTAACTCGGAATCCAACATCTTGTAAAACAAACTCAAAAAGCTAGTCCATCTCAGACAGAAGAATAATTTGAAAAGATACAAAATTTTTCGAAATTAATCCTTGTTTCTGAATTTAAACTTGTGTAACTTTTCCACTGAAAGGACGTGCGGTGTCCATATCAACTGAATGGCACCAAACGAACGTTTTGCTAGTACTGCCAGATCTGTAGGTATTTCGTACCTATTAGTCGGGTGACGGGCACAAATTAAATAATTATACTGCGCCTTGATTTAGTTTTAAATCTAAACATAATTTATAATAATGTATCTTACGATACTTAATTTATTTATACATTGTACTTTTTTGCAATTTATAAAAAAAAAATAAAAAAAAAAAAATATTTTTCTTATGAGATTTCTTCGCCAATTGTGGACAGATTTGGTTGATTATTTTTTAAATAAAACAACTACACCTACCTACATGAATTCTAAATATGTCGGATCTGTGAATATTTGTACAAAATAAACAGATTTTTTTAAGAAAACCAAAAACAAAATCATCTGAGGCCAACAAGGTACCATACCAAAAAAAGAGTAAAGAAAACTCCATTACTTATAATGTTGATCTGCCCTTGAATGGGCCGTAACTTTTGACCCAAAAGCCGAAAATACAATTCATAAAAAAACAACTAGTGGTTAGGAAACTTTCAATAGGCGTCAAAGGACCGGAGGCAAATTAATTCAACATAATCAAACAGAGCCTTCGTTTCGCTTCATTTGTTGGACTGGTCACATCGTAATTAAATTTGATGAAGTTTTTCATTTTTATTACACTTTCCAGCCGTGTAACTCCAACTACTTAATTTAAAAAGAAGCATAGAATTTTCCTTTTTCGATTGATTTTTGGTAGTGCCCAACAAATCTGTGGCCTCTCAATAAAGTCCACAACTATGCATGACGTATATATCATTATTTCAAACATTAATTTATAGCAGTAAATAATAAATTATTAAGCTGAATATCAGAGGGTTCTATCATTTATTTGATGACCCAATTAATTTAGTTTGAGACAATGAAAAGTGAATAGCTAAATTTCAATTTAAAAGGGTTGTTTATTTCCGTTTTTATCAAAGAAAATATTTTGTTATGACAATAGCTACCTACCATCCATCAAGGTGTCGAGGGAGACAAACAAAGGGAATTCATATAGAGAGTAAGAATTTACATTATCCTACTTTCTCCTTAAAATTGTTGACACCGAGATGTTTCTTTTAAGGGCTTATTAGACTTAATAGCCGCAACGCTGCGTCTACATAATCTTCTTGCAGGGTTGTTCGGATTCGGTTCTCGGCCCACTCTTGTGGAACATCGGGTACGACTGGGTGCTACGGGGCACCAACCTGCGGGGCATCGGCGTAATATGTTACGCTGATGACACCCTGGTTACAGCCCGAGCACCTGGCTACGTGGAGGCCAAAATTCTAGCAACAGCAGGAGTGGCCCAAGTTGTGGGCCGCATAAGACGACTAGGATTGGAGGTGGCCTTGAGTAAATCCGAGGCTCTGTGCTTTCATGGGCCTCGAAAAGCGCCACCAGCCGGAGCGCAGCTAGTCGTCGGGGGAGTCTCTATCACTGTTGGGTCGACGATGCGTTATCTAGGCCTTGTCCTCGACAGTCGATGGAGGTTTCGGGAGCACTTCCGACTGCTTGCCCCAAAGCTCATTGGGGCAGCGTCGGCACTCGGAAGGTTGCTCCCGAATTTGGGTGGGCCCAGTGTTGGCTGCCGCCGCCTGTACACGATGGCGGTGCGCTCTATGGCGCTCTATGGAGCTCCCATATGGGCGGACACCCTGACTGCGATCAATAAGGCCCAACTGCGGAGACCGCAGAGGGTCATTGCAGTCAGGGTTATTAGAGGGTACCGCACCGTGTCTTTCGAGGCAGCGTGCGTCCTGGCAGGAACCCCTCCTTGGGATCTGGATGCCCAAGTGCTATCCAGGGTGTACCACTGCGTCACCCAGTTGCAGAATGAGGGGAATTACCCTTCATCCGATGTGGTGATGGGGTGGAGGACGGCTGCCAGTCAGGACGCCTTCCAACAATGGGAGGTGAGATTGGCGGAGCCAAAGGCTGGCCACTTGACCATCGAAGCCATTTGACCCGTTCTGAGTGAATGGGTCGAAAGGCAACATGGGGTTCTCTCCTTTCGACTGGTGCAGGTACTGTCGGGACATGGTTGTTTCGGCAAGTACCTGTGCAACGTTGCGAGGAGAGAACCCACAGCGGAATGCCATCACTGCGGCTGTGCCGAAGATACGGCACAGCATACACTGGTGGCATGTCCGGCGTGGGCGGAGCTGCGGGCACGGCTGACCGCGGTTGTGGGTGAGGATCTTTCGCTGTCGACAATGGTCTCGGCTATGGTTGACAACGAGAGATCTTGGGAAGCGGCTCAGACCTTCTGCGAGGAGGTACTCTCGCGGAAGGAGGCGGCCGAGAGGGTGAGGGAGGTAGAAGCTTCTCACCCTCTAAGACGCCGACGCGTGGGTCGGCGCAGGCAGGCGCACGAGCGCCGCCTGCCACCCTAATTGGGAATCTCCGGGCGACAGATGGGGGAATCTGTCGTCCGAAGGATGAGATCCCCACCGGAGGATGGCGTGCTTCTTGTTCCGGGCACGCCATATATAAGGGAGAAAGCTAGAGCCACTAGTTAGTAAGGATGGGGTCCCTACCATCGAGGACCAACGCCGCTGGGGCCGCGGAAGAGTAAAACACCGTTCCCGTAGCCCCAGCAGAAAGGTGCCGAGCAGGAACACCAGGGTGGTTTTAGTCGGATCACGCCCGACATAACCGCCCCGTCCTCCCCCGGACGGAGCGGTATACGTAGGTATTTCCACCCTGGGAAAAAAAAAAAAAAAAAAAAAAAAAAGGGTTGTTCGGATAGAATTGAAACAGGCAATTGTTACGTGACATTAGATCGACAATCTGTAGTCCATTTATTTTACTGTCACTTTCAACTCAGTGATTTGACACTGACAAGAACTACAAGTTGCATGATTGATGATTGAAGTACTTCACTCCGTTCACTCCTGTCGGCCATCTTGACGAGAGACTTGAGAACGAGCCGCCGTCGTGGAAAGACGTAAGTTTGTGATTGTAATTAATATTAATAAACCAACATAATTTGAGTACGAATCGTTTAATTTATCGTCACTTGTGAGGGTCGCTTTACATCTCAGAAGTGGGATAGGATCCGCATTTTTAGCATGATTCTATCCCGCCCACTCGTTATCGATCAATTTGATCACTTTTTGTGATTTTTGCTGGAAAATCGGATGCGGAGCCGGATGCACTCTCCGCTGCTGCCGAGCGCTGGAAGGCGTTCGCCAACGCAACGTGCTCCTGCGAGTTCGCCGCAGCGACACGCGCTCTCCGCCGCTGTCGAGCGCTGGAAGGCGTTCGCCAACGCAACGTGCTCCTGCGCGTTCGCCGCAGCGACACGCGCTCTCCGCCGCTGTCGAGCGCTGGAAGGCGTTCGCCAACGCAACGTGCTCCTGCGCGTTCGCCGCAGCGACACGCGCTCTCCGCCGCTGTCGAGCGCTGGAAGGCGTTCACCATCGCCACGTGCTCCTGCGCGTTCGCCGCAGCGACACGCACGCTCTCCGCCGCTGCCTAGCGTCGGGAGGCGTTCACCGACGTCACGTGCTTCTGCGCGTTCGCCGCAGCGACACGCACGCTCTCCGCCGCTGCCGAGCGTCTGGAGGCGTTCACCGACGCCACGTGCTCCTGCGCGTTCGCCGCAGCGACACGCACGCTCTCCGCCGCTGCCGAGCGTCGGGAGGCGTTCACCGACGCCACGTGCTGCTGCGCGGTCGCCGCAGCGACACGCACGCTCTCCGCCGCTGCCGAGCGTCGGGAGGCGTTCACCGACGCCACGTGCTCCTGCGCGGTCGCCGCAGCGACACGCACGCTCTCCGCCGCTGCCGAGCGTCGGGAGGCGTTCACCGACGCCACGTGCTGCTGCGCGTTCGCCGCAGCGACACGCACGCTCTCCGCCGCTGCCGAGCGTCGGGAGGCGTTCACCGACGCCACGTGCTGCTGCGCGGTCGCCGCAGCGACACGCACGCTCTCCGCCGCTGCCGAGCGTCGGGAGGCGTTCACCGACGCCACGTGCTGCTGCGCGGTCGCCGCAGCGACACGCACGCTCTCCGCCGCTGCCGAGCGTCGGGAGGCGTTCACCGACGCCACGTGCTGCTGCGCGGTCGCCGCAGCGACACGCACGCTCTCCGCCGATGCCGAGCGTCGGGAGGCGTTCACCGACACTGGAGCCTGAGCTGGAGTGCGCTATGAGCGTACCAGCAGTGCGACATACGGTAACGGATCGCATTGTAGATGCCATCCGATCCATCAATACAGCGGTAAGGCCAAACCAACATTTTTATATTTCGTGTTTTGACCCTAGTTGCATGATATTGACGATTGGTTTGTCGAGGTAGTTAGGGCCAAGTCTTTTAATAATTGGAATGATCATGAGTGTCTCTCGCGTATCGGGAATTGCCTAAAAGGCGACGCTCGAATATGGTTAGGTGAGTGAATTACTAACGACCAGTCGTGGAGTAGTTTTAAATGTAAGTTTAAACTGTTATGCCTTCGAACACCCGATGTCGCGAATATTTTATTTGAGGTTATGAGTAGGAACTCTGATAGCTTCGTAACCTACGCAGATTATGCTCGTCGTTCACTTCTTTGGTTTCGTTTAGTGCAGGGACTGAGTGAGGAGCTGCTAATATCTGCAATCGTCATTCGCGGCATAACTGACCCACATATTCGAGCATCCGCCACGAATGCGAAACTTTTGCCCAATGATTTAGTTCGATTTTTTCAATTTACGTAAAGCCCAACACTTCTCTTACTCAAGCTACTTCTAATAGTAAGAGTAAACCGGAAGTTACTAAGGCTAGCGATAGGAAGTGTAAATTTGAGGGGTCTAAGTGCTTTTCATGTGGTCTACCGGGACATAAGCAGGCTTGCTGCAGAGGGGCCGGGGCTGATGTAGCGGAAAGTTCGGGCACTGTTGAGGCGAACCCTAAATCAGCTTTGGTATATAAATCTAAACCATGATTGTTCTGAAAAAAAAACCAGGCCATACAGTAGACCTATGTTTTGCGGGGCAAAGGTCTGAGTCGTGCAATGGAGATGCGGGAAAACATGACCACCCTACACAGCTCGATGTTTTCTTCTAAAGGTTTTGTGCTTTTAAATAAAGTTGGAATATCTGGTTCTGAAAATACACAGTTATGATGATAAAATAGTACTGCACGAGTAGAATAGAATATATATTTTCGCATTTCATAGCGTCGCCTAACCGATGAATTCCGATTAATATGGAAATAAGTGAAGATAAAAATACACCTGTTGTTTGAAGTTAGCATCTCTGATGATGAAGAAAAAGGTGTAAAATTATAATTTTCGCAACAAATCCTTAGGATGGAAACTGATTAAGAGACGAATAACATTTCTTTTCCACTATTAAAAATTTTCGATCTACCCACATTCAAATTTTTCTTTTCTTCTTTTCTGTTGATTTCCGTTCTCTTGTACTGTAATAAATGATACGCACGAGTTTCAGAAAATGAGCGACCACACTGTGGTGGAACGTCGCTAAGCCGAAGCCGTGACCGACGAGGCAGCTCGCGACGCAGCCGCAGCCGTACTCGTCGCGATGATGTAACACCGCGAAGTCGAAGCCAGGTGCAAAGTCGCCAGCGAAGTCACCAGCAGAGTCGCCATCGAAGCCACCAGCGAAGCCGCCAGCGGAGCGACCAGCGGAGCCGCCAGCGAAGCCGCCAGCGGAGCAACCAGCGGAGCCGCCAGCGGAGCGACCAGCGGAGCCGCCATAGAAACCAGCAGGACCTCCAGCATGAACGACAGACTGCTTACTGTGGGCATGCCGGGCACAATGATTGTGTCGCCCAAAGGAGACCAGTGGGCAGTCTGGGGATGCGTCTGAATACTCGGTGTGGGCATGATGGGCATTATGAAATGCTGGCCGAGATAAACACCGGGTATGAAGTGATTTTCTTATTGTGGGCATGCTGGGCACAAGGATAGTGCCGCCCAAGGAGAAGCAATAAGAAAAGAACTTCAGAGGCATCGCAGTTGTGCGAAGTGACAGTGAAGGAAGTAGCTCTCACATCGCACAACTATAGTTAATCAGTGAGGGTGCTCTCGGGTCGGGCATGATTGGCGTATGAACTCGCCGCCCAGGATTGATCAGAGGCATCGCAGTTGTGCGAAGTGACAGTGAAGGAAGTAGCTCTCACGTCGTACAACTATAGTTAATCAGTGAGGGTGCCTAGGGCCGGGCGTGATTGGCGTATGAACTCGCCGCCCATGAGTGGCTCAAAGCACCGCAGTCAGCGATATGATTGTGAAGGAAGTAACATTCATAAAGCGCGACTATAGCTTAACAGTGAGGGTGCTCTTGAGTTGCAATATTGTATTAATGTCTTTTTTTTTGTATATTACAGTGAGCCAATTATAAATAAATGCCAAATTGTTCAATAGATGTGTATATCAGACGGAAATGTTAACGATACGATGAGATAATTAATTAAAGGGTTTATTGAAATTGTTAAAATATAATAATGTATAAAAACTGAACGAAGGGACTCGTTCCAATAGGATGGCCGACTGTTACGTGACATTAGATCGACAATCTGTAGTCCATTTATTTTACTGTCACTTTCAACTCAGTGATTTGACACTGACAAGAACTACAAGTTGCATGATTGATGATTGAAGTACTTCACTCCGTTCACTCCTGTCGGCCATCTTGACGAGAGACTTGAGAACGAGCCGCCGTCGTGGAAAGACGTAAGTTTGTGATTGTAATTAATATTAATAAACCAACATAATTTGAGTACGAATCGTTTAATTTATCGTCACTTGTGAGGGTCGCTTTACATCTCAATTTATTATCACTTGTGAGGGTCGCTTTACACAATAAACTAAACAATGAGACTAGCTAAACTCTAGAACTCATGTCGAGTTCTAGAGTTGTCTATATCTTGTAAATACTCATATCTTGATTATGATACGACATATCATTTTGTAATTAGATTTTTCTTTTTACAATATTATTTTTTCCAACGTCACGACGCTTTGAAACAAAACATTGACGGCTCCGTGGCTTAGTTGGTAGTAGCCCTGCCTTCGAAGCGAGGGGTCCCGGGTTCGATTCCCGGCCGGGGCACACTTTGTGTGGTGAGCATGAAGTTTGTTCTCGGGTCTTGGGTGTTTGTCTTGTGTTTCTGTGTTTGTCCATGCCATCTGCGACACAGGGAATCCTAGTGCAGAGGTATGAGTGTGTAAACGTTTATTGTATCCTATTGAGAAACTGACACAAAATGTTAGAATTTGACATCTAAGATTTATGTAGTCCGGATTTACTACAGCACCAGATTTGAGTAAGTATATTCAATTCATACAAGGTTATTGGCTTTGTTCTTTCCTGGGATTCTTCCGATAATCCTTCAAAAATATATAAATTTCTCCCCAAGAATATCCGTATTGTCTTGTCGTGACATATTTTTCTTTAATCCCATCCTTGTGTCACCTAGCTTGATCAATCTACAAGGATATACTGACGCAGGATTTGCCAATAAAGTCAACCCCAAAGATTGATTCGAACCTTTTTCTGAATAATCAATAAGAGGGAGGCAGAATAAAATATATTTGGTGATATCTTTTCGTTTCCTTACTGGTAAATTAAATTGCCACTAAGTTGAATCACACTTATAATAAAGGCGACAATTCAATTAAATATCTGGCACAGAGAATTGATTAATTGAAGGATGATGAATTTAACCTAAATTTTAATTATTATGTTTTCGCCCAACTAAGTTTACCCCCAATTTATTCACATGATTAACTATCTAGCTAATGAATTTTGGTCTATTCCTAAATTTATTACCAACACAATAAACATTCGTAAGTAAATCACATTAGTAAGTTTAGTATGGGCACAGATATAATAAAAATAAAGGCATAAGAATAGTTAAGGACTGATATTAATTTTATTATTAAGATGACTATGGTGATAATAAATTACGATATTTATCAGTAATGTCAATGATTTGGGAGCGCTTTTCCTGTAAGAAGAAGAACCATTTGTTCGCGATAAGCTCGTTTTAGAAGTGTAGATTTGTATTATTTATTTAAAAGGATGTCGTATCGCCGTTACAGGTGTTATAAATGTTTTACTTTAATGTACAATTTAACTACGAGCGACTACCTACCCTAACCTACTCTCTTTGATGAAAAAGAAGGCGTGTTGGAGTTCCTACGGGTGTTGTGATATGTTACGTTAATTGATGTTTTATTTACTGTTTCGATGTACGGGCGCGTGCTGGTGAAATTTAATGCACTTGAGGTGTAACATCCCCTCAGAGTGACGGGCGGAACGCGACGCAACTTGGATCTTCTCTTACTTTGAATAGGGGACGACTTGAGTCGTATTTTTGTTGTTTATGGGCGGCGGTTGCCAGTTAACGTTCGTTGTTTGTTCGTCACCTTATTTGCATAAAAAAACTCTGAAAGAATAAACTTATAGCTTCTCTTATTATTTCATTGTCTTACGACAGTCCTTTTGATGTGGTATATAAATAATTAAATAAAACATGACACTTCTAGAATACCTGCATAAAAATGCAGTAAAATAATAAAATTACATCTAAATTAATAGAATTTAATGTCAAGGACGTTGCGGAATCTATTTTTTAATAACTTAATATTTAGGAGACAAAACTCAACAGAGAAAACTTTATAAACAAATGAGATAGATAATTTTATCAAAAATTGTTGCGGAGGAGGTAAAATATTCCATAATTATTATAATACTTTATTCCATTTTACCTCCAATGTGCATTTCAAGATAAAATTGTTTAAGTATGTAAGTCAAAATATTGTGATTTTGTTAGCATTCCCTATACGCTAATAAAAAGTTGTACTAAGACGAGATCATTGTTCACGTTTAAGTTCTCTTACTCTACTCATATCAATATCTAATACTATATCTTATTAATTAAAATATGAAGTAAAATATAGACCTACATACATTACGATTCAGTTGGAAAAGTGAGATAGTAAGTGGACACGTTTATTTAAGAACGTTCAGACAAATAGCCGAGATCCGACTGCAAGATTACGAGATTGCGACTAACTGTGCAATTCAAGTTCTTTACATATATTGCTGTGAAGTGGATTATAAGTTATTTGAAAAATCAATAATTTTTGTTTGAATAATCATCAAATTATATTATTTTAATTAAAAATACTATTATTAACAAGGCAGGCCCAAACAGCAATGATGGGATGATATAATCGTATATCATTGCAATTAAATGAAGAAACTTTAATTTCTCCTATCTATACTAATATTATAAAGCTGCAGAGTTTGTTTGTTTGTTTGAACGCGCTAATCTCTGGAACTACTGGTCCGATTTTAATGATTCTTTCAGTGTTGGGTAGTCTATTTATCGAGGAAGGCTATAGGGTATGTTTTTTCAAAATTAGGGATCCGTAATTAAATTGCTATTTTGTAACACAAGGTGTAAAATCGAAAACCTATTTTTGCGTGCGCTGCAAAAACTATTGACAATAGAACAAAATGATGTACTACGGGTTTGTAGATCCCATTAAGATCTACAAAAAAGTCCGTGAGAACATATATCTAGCTATCATGGTTTAATCACAATAACCGATTTTGTGTATCAAATTTGTACACCGTGTGCAGTTTGATCCAACTTGAAAGATAGGATAGCTCACATCTCAATTTATGATCGCAATATTATTTTATTGCAAATTATAATATCGTATGACAAAAACGTTAGCCACAGCAACGCGTGGCCCGGTCAGCTAGTATGGGTTATATAGGAGAAATGAAATGAAGGACAATAATCTTAGGATTATCTTACCTGGCAGCACTGACAAAATTAATACTTAGTACTAAAAATCTAAACAGCTAGCGCAGCACCAGATGTCGCCTAGAAATGAATTTTGTTAGGTCTTATTCAATTACGTTCGAAACTTTATTGTTTTATTCAATTACTTTCAAAAACTGTCACAGAGAAAGACAAAACATTATTTTAGCTAAAGTGTTCTATTACATTTTATGAATAATCCCTTAAGTAGATTACGTTTCTTAAGTTTAAAACCCGATTAATAGGTGCAAGAGGGTCACAAATCCACTTGAGCCATCTTAATCGTTAGGATAAAATTTTAGCAAGAACTTTTAAGTATCCGATGGCTTTTCTTACATTAATTTGGTCCCTTCCTTAACAAAGAGAAGTTTTGTGATAATAAAAGCATTAAAATGCTTGGTTTCGTCTATAATCATTATTCAAAGATATTTTTCTGGGACTAGTGATTATTTAGATGGCATACCGTGTAATACCGTGCATCAAACATTTTTATTCAATGGACTCATATTTGTGTTTGAAGGATGTACATTACAAACCCTTTCAATCTGTCAAGAAATATGTAAATAATTTTTAAAATATTATTTGATTATGCATTGGAATTCAATTAATAAAAACAAAATACTTTTGAACCGAAATGTGTGTATGATTTTCTCAATACGAAGTATACTTATCGAGGTCTCGTATTTAAAGTACTTGTCCCACCGCCTACGACTAAGCGACTAACGATCGGCTATTTACTCAAGAAATTTACATCTCATAATGGTACCGAAAAGATATACCTAGTCACGAATTGTTCTCGCTCACTGTCCACGCTAACGAGAGCCCTTGTCCTATACAAGTGTCGCATCGAAAAGAGCGATCAAAGATAAACATCGCTTAACTATGCTCTCATCGCGAGCGCTACTTGATCGATGAACTTCTAATGAAGATGAAATATGGTACACCTCGCGTATAGGCAATACTCAACGGTCAGAATTATAGGAAACTTTTTGTAAACGCAATGGTTATATGGTAATCTACATATTATAAGTGTTGATTAAGTCAATTTTTGTTGTGATATTTTGTCGGTGTGACAAACTAGTGATTTGAAATAATACTATAAGAATGCTAGCCGAGCATGTGAAACCAGATTTCAAATACCCATAAATTAACAGGAAATTAAACATCTATAGTACGATTTTGTAGTAACTATGCAATTTAAAATTCTAATTTTGATCCCCTGGATCACTAAGCCTAGAACGTTAGTCTGTTTCAGTTTTAAAAGTCTAGGTTTATATGTTTTATAATAAAAGCCTTGAACTGTAATTGGAAGCCGATTTAAACTTACATAGAATTTTGACAAATACATATACATACATTCTTCATATCGTATTATTGTTTCAGCTCTTAATTAAACGATGTCACAATAAAACAACCTCAATAGCGTTGTCAGTGGCTTTATGCAGATAATCCAATGTGCAGGGACACAGGGGAAATACATGTAAATAGAACATGGACTGAATTGGAGCTCCACAATGTAGTCTCGCATGCCTCACACAGGTTCTGTCTGCAACGACCAACCCGAGTACGAAGTCATTAGTGATTTGAAACTCACGGTCTACAAGGCTAAATGGCACGTGGTCGCTTGATCTATTATTGTATTTGTAGCATTCCCGAACGAACGATTAAAAGTCGCTCGCGAACGCGCTCTTGACGAAAGAAAGGTAGTGGTACTAGAGGTAGTGGGTTGCAGGTTGAGGTTTCATAACCTGCAAGTTGGTTATGAAAGATTTTTTCCATTCCGCGCAGTGGAGAGAAAAATAACATTAGTCGTAGAGCCCTCGCATTTCTGCAATCTTGAGATCCAATTAACTGTCCATAATAATAAACGTGACGTGTTGACATTTAAATTTATTTGACATGCCATCATACTTTATGTATTGTTGAAATTTTAATGTATTATTTATTTCTTGACAATGCCACTGTACAGCAGCCATTGTTTAATTATATTTTATTTTTAATGTAACATTTTATTTCAATTATTTTAAGTATTTCTATGACGCTACTATGCTTGTCTATTTTAATTATAAGGTAGTACCGACCTACATAATTTTAATAAATAATAAAATATAATGTAATAATAAATTTAAATGTAAATTTGACATAACCAAGTGTTCACAAATGATCCTACGGTGAAAATAAATGAGTATGAGTAGTATATTGTGTGAAGTATTTACTGGTACCCTGAGAGACACTGTGTGACCAGATTGTGTTGTGCGTTGCATTGTTTATTGTATATACATCTGGTTCCCCATAGTTGAGCGAGAATAGTTTTCGCCTTGTCTCTTCCTCGCTGGCGCGTCGTGGGACTAGTTCCTATAGCTTGCGTGCGTAGCGAACATTATAATTTTGCCCCACTTATATATTGTCTGTGGGATACAGCCGGATTTGTGACATAGTGCAAGGACGAGAGGTAAGATTTGTGAATGAGATATTTTACCATTATGAGGGTGTTCTAGGAAAGTTGGCGTAAGGAAAATGGCGTTTTGTATTCATAGCTTCCTTGTTAAGGTGACTGTCATTTTAATAGAAGTTATATCTCATATTTTTATTTTCGAACTACCGTCGAAATGGAAGGGGTGTTCTAATTAAATTTGTAGTGTATCTGTGTATTTGTGTGTTTACTGTGTACTACTGAACGAATGGAGCGATTTGGATGCGATTTTTTTCTGTTTGAAAGCTGGCTTCGTCTTAGCTATAATTAATGAAGATATGTTCGGGTGTCTGATGTTCATCCTTACATTACCATTTCCCCGAGTCGGGGTTTTTTACATATTTGTAAAATGAACTTACTAACGGCTCCGTGGCTTAGTTGGTAGTAGCCCTGCCTTCGAGGGGTCCCGGGTTCGATTCCCAACCGGGGCACACTTTGTGTAGTGAGCATGTTTGTTCTCGGGTCTTGGGTGTATGTGTCTGTCCATGCCATCTGCGACATAGGGAATCCTAGTGCAGAGGTATGAGTATGTGAACCAAACCCACCGGAACAGCACCCCGAGTGTACTACTGCTTGGCGGTGGATTACCAGGTGTGGTGGCAGTACTTCTCAATATGAGCCTGGCGTAAGTTCTACAGCTACTTTTCTTTGCTCCTTTGGAATATTAGAGGGTTTTCACCTACACACCCGAGCAACAGGACTCCTGTAGGTGGAGATCGTCAAGATCAACAAACTTCCTACACAAGTGATATCATGATCAATCGAATCTGGTATTTTCAACAGAGGATAACAAACAAAGGAGGCTGTGAACAATTCGGATTTTCTATTTTTAGTTTTGTTCTATTCTCTTTTATTTTTCTATTTTATCGACCGATTTGTTTATTTTTTATTTTAATGGATATTTCAGATTGGTCTCATAGAATGTTTCTCATAAAAATCAGGTGTATTGTTTGTTTGTTAAATCAAAATAACATTCATCAAAATAAAATTTAAATTAAGTATACAAATCAGTAGATTTGCGTGTATCTTTTTGTAAATGGTGTAGGGTGTGTTGTTCACTCTCAATTATCGAGAGTAGGCCGGTGTCCCTGCAGTGGGAATATTAGAGGCTGGTACGGTACGGTAGGGTGTTCTTCTAAAGGCGGGATATAAGGGATGAAGGTATTGAAGTCGGTTTTTTTCGATCTTATACATCGGGCACTTGTTTTATATGATATTCTGTAATTGCAACCCTCGTAATTTCACATAACACCAAATACCCCACGCAACCCTGCGACGTAAACATTTCCATGATAATAATGCGGAGCAACAGGAATACCGTGAATTTGTCCCGTCATATCCCCTTTGGGGATCAACATTAAAAAGCATGTCTACTTGAACAATCTCCAGAGAGGATAGAATAACAAATTGTCTTTTAATGTAGCTCAGAAATGTATTTCCAAAAGTACAGGAAATAGTAGAAATATAATTAAATTAATGTTCATGGACGTTTCACACAGCGTCATCTAGCCGCAAAATAAGCTTGTACTATGGGAAACCAGATTACTTATATTATACTTTTATTGTAAATACATACATATAAAACATTTTAAGACGCTGAAAGGGCAAACAAATATATTCGTCACATAAATATATATTTTCCTAGGTGGGAATCGAACCCACAACATAGGAGTAAAAAAAAATGTTTACAAAAAAATGTCGTTTCAAATACGTTTTTTTTTTTTTTGTATTTAATTTCACATCCATTAATGGTATTGGTCTTTGTCAAACAGAATTCGATCCGAGTTACTTATTCCCACATTTTTCTGCAAAGTGGGTAGGAACTTGAGGGGTGTACTGCTTGTTGTGTCTCATTACGTTGTTTATCTTGACCACATCGCGTCGGGTGTAGTTTTTTTAACCTACTCAAATAACGAATCCAAACTCTAAAGGCTCAAAGTATATAAATAAAATAAATATTCATGGACTAAGCATAGCTTGTACTATGGGAACGTTTTTTTTGTTAATACACCCAGACACAGAACAGACAGAACAACAAAATTTATATTCGTAACACAAACGCTTGTCCCCATTGGGAACTCGAAACCACGACCTACATAGCAGAAGGCAGAGATACTACGACCGGAGCATTTGGCCAGTCACAAATCCCTTTTAACATCATTCTGTGAGCACTTGAACTGTCGCCTGCGGCATTTCTATTATGTTACTTGTTTGTTTTGTCTGGCTAGTAAAGCTTTAAACATTTATATGGCGTCATTCGCCTTGAAGAAACCTAGTAAATGTGATTGGAAATAGATATTAATTTCATAACTAGCGAGTTGCCCGACGGCTGCAATTTACTAAGAAAGAAAGTAAGCAGTGCGCTTAGCCAAATAATATCAAGTTCTAGTTACGCCCCGCGGTTTGCAATCATAAGGGAATACTGCACTTTTCCGGGATCAAAAGTAGCATGTGTCAATCCGGGTGCCAAGCTAGCTTACAACTATCTTGGTACCAAATTTCATCCAAATCCGTAGCTTTTTGAGAGTAAATGAGTAACAAGACCCAAATATATATTCAAACTTTCTACATGTAATTTATTTCAATTTTCATTATTACAATTATGTACACAACAAAAAACAGTCATGTCTGAGAGATTTGTCTATTTTGTATGATATCTTTCATACATGCGGTAAATGATTTTTATTTTAAAGATAATAAATAAGGTTATCACTTGTCTGAAAGTAGTTCGAGTATTGCTGTTGTTAATTGGCGGCAGTACGCACTTAAAATGTGGTGGTTGGTTAGCTGGCGTTTCTTTACTTTAGTCATACAAATAAACTTAAACAATTGCCTACCGATGTATGAGATGACCAAAGTTGCATTACGTTGCGTCCTTCTCTCTAGAGACGGGCATGTACCATCATAAATCTCGGTTTCCTGACAGCCGTTTGTTTATATCACACGACAAAATTTTGAGAAAACATTATTTTCGTATGAATCCTAAAAATGTTTGATCGTATTTATCACGGATGGAAAGCGTAAGGTAAAATTAATCCCGCATTTCGTGAACTTTATACGTAAACACGGAGAATGTTTCTGAAAAGTACGCAATTTTCATGAGGGAGAGAAATAAATAGCTATTTTAGGGTTTCGTTCCTGAAAAGTAAAAAACCGGCCAAGTGCGAGTAGACTCGTGCACGAAGGATTCCGTACCATTATTTATTTTTAAAATGAATATGTAACTAAATATTTTGTGAATATTTCAATAAGAAAACCTTTTTTTGTATTTGTTATAACAGGAATACATCACCTGTGATAATTTCAACTCTCTATCTATCACGGTTCATGAGATACAGCTTGGTGACAGACGGACAGACGGACCCGTTTACCCTTTGGGTACGGAACCTTAAAAACGGATCCCTTATATGATTCTTTAGTTGTCTGTCTGTCAAGACCCTTTTTACTCAGGAACGCGTGGAGGTATCAAGTTTAAATTAGTTCTGCACTCAATCTGAAAACTGAAAACTGAAAAACTAACTTCTAAGTCAAAAGATACAGTCGTTTATGTTCCGTTTATGCCCTATATTTTGACTCTCGAAAGGAAACCTGTAGAAAACCTGTATGAAATACTTTACGTTGAGAAGCAATTTCATGTAACACTAGTAAAGGAATAAATTCGAAAACCGTAGGTTGATAGTTACTTACAGAAATATGAGTAAACCTATAAGTTACACGTTTATCTACCTATAAGTTTGTGCGGAACCCTGCATGTGCGAGCCGACTCGCACCTGGCCGGTTTTTTATTATATTGTGGAAGACATCTGAAGCTAAGCTGGAATGTGAAAAAATCTCTGCGATTATTAACTTATTAGCTTGTCTAAAGTGCTCATGTTATTTGTTTACCCAAGTTAAGTTACTCTCCATCCGGTCAATATTTGGATGGGGGACCGTTTAGTGGCATTTCAAGATACAAAGAATAATATATTGTCTATATTCTACATTAATAGCATAGTTTGACCTGGCTGTAATTATATTCAAGACTAAGCATATTTTGGTGCACCAAGTAGGATGAATATTACATAGCTTAATACTGAACGCTGTGCCAGTATAAATAAGTAAGTTTCAGGAAGAAGATCTGGAGGCAAAGCGCCAATTTTGCCATATGGGACATAATAACTTATATTACACTACGTCTATATTGTAAAGTTTATGTCTGTGTGTATGGTTGTGTGCGCGCGTGCTTATATCCTGGATTAGCACATAGGCTACTTTTGTTCCCGAATCTGCGGGTGACGTAACACCGCGGGGCGCAGCTAGTATAAAATTTATATAAAATGCTGTTCGTTGGTAAGCGCATCACTTACGTAAGGCTTTTTTTGGACAGCTAGGTAATGTACAAGATTGGAATTTTATTATTTTCGGAGTAAAATTACTACTATAATGACTTATTAAATAAATAAATAAACGTTTACACACTCACACCTCTGCACTAGGATTCCCTGTGTCGCAGATGACATGGACAAACACAGAAACACAAGACAAACATCCAAGACCCGAGAACAAACTTCATGCTCACCACACAAAGTGTGCCCTGGCCGGGAATCGAACCCGGGACCCCTCGATTCGAAGGCAGGGCTACTACCAACAAAGCCACGGAGACGTCGAATATCGCATTATGCTCCCTCTTTTAAAGAATATTTATTAAAGTTATGATTAATCCAACAGTGGGATACTTATTTAAAGAGTAATAATTACGCACATAAATTAGAGCAAATCGTTTTTATTTTACGATGAGATTGGACGAAAAAGATTTTATAAATTTAATATAAACGTGCAAAATTTTACGTAAAGCAAGTAGGTATCTTATAATCATAATTGCCCTTAAAATAATTCGTAGCTCATTCCCATAGTCATGTGATGATGGATTCATAATTAAACCTTGTAGGCGCTCCTGGATAAAATCTGTTTTGTTTTCACATGCAAATTTTACTGTGTAATTAATTTTGGTGTTTTGAAGTGTAATTTATCTTCTCACTAATCCCCCTGGGTGCAAAGGAGAAACCCAAAGTAGCAGCAGGACTTGTGCCTAGTTCGTAAGGAGAAGTACCACCTCCACAGTAATTCACTGCCAATCCAGTGGTGCAATCGCGTTGCTGAGTTCCGGTGAAAGGGTGTGGGTGCCGAGGAAATTATACTCATGCACCCAATAAGATGATACGTCCCCATCGCGGAGTAATGGCCGCAATGCAGTGTTTTTCTTATCTGATTAAGTAACCTGGTGATAAGTGACGACCCCCGCCCATGACAACAGTAATGCGACTCAGTATCAGATTTGAGTCTTACACTGAGTCGCATTCATCCTGCTGCACAGAACCTAATGCTAGCACTACTGCTTGGCGGCAGATTCCAGGTGTGGTGGCAGTACCTCTCCGGACGAACCTAGCACAAGTTCTACTGCTACTAAAAGTGTGATTTGGGTCTCCTCATGCTTCAGTAGGGGAGGACTTGAGTCGTATTGCTGTTATCTTTGGGCGGCGGTAACCACTTAACATCTCGTTCCATCTCTTTTACGACACTAATAAAAAATTCGTCTGTTTTCGTCTGTTTTGAGCGAAGTCTTGTGAAATATCAACAAACTGGAACAAGGAAAATTCTTAAAACTATTTATGTGAACATTTGAAGGTAGAGTACGGAATACGAGACAAAATTATATCGGCTTGGTTTTATAATTACAGTAACCCACGTCTACTTAACAAAACACGATGTCATTAAATACCCTTTGTATTAAATTATAATTATAGGTACAGTCGGCGACAAAACTGGCCATCAGCACCTCACGCTAAATTGCACATTAATCCCGAATGGATTGTTTTAATCTTTTTAGCAAAACGTTTAGGTAATGGAAAATAAATCACTTCGCCCAGTGGAAAAAAAATTTTTCATGAGGTACTTAAGAATAAGGTATTGGAGTCACTTGACAAAGCTACACTTGACAAGCTTACGACAATTAGAAAACAAGAAGCTCGTCGAATTGATGGGAAACCAAAACTGTATGGTACTTGTAGTTACTTAGATGCTTGAGTGTGTACTTAGAAACTGTTGCCTCATCTAGCTTCGATGTGTACAATCAATCTATGTTACTTATCACATGGAACTTTCTGTTTTTGTTGGAAAGGGGGTGCCAAAACACATTTATTTATTTATTTATTTATTTATTCATACGAACGCCAACATAGCACACACCAATACATTCAATTAAAACAATATTATACTTAAAAACTAGCTGAGTGTTACTACAATTACAGGCGAAGACCACATTGAATTAAATAAGTGAGCGAGTAACATATCAAAAATAATTTAAATAAATAATATACATTGCAAAAATCCAAAAATATCCAAATTACAAATAAAAACAAGAGATTAAAATTTAACATGCAATTAAAATATTATAAAAATAATAAAAATTGCAGAAAAATAATTAAGCACGTTAAAACAAAAAAAAAAAAATATATGGAAAAAAAATGAAAATAAGTAATAAGAATAAAATCAATGCTTTTATGAACAATTGTGTACGTTGGTAAAATAAACTCCTGGAAAGTGCTAGCAAGCCAGAGATTTAAATAATATATAATATAAAAATATTTTGGTTAAGATAATATAACTAACGTAATATGTTAATTATTATATTAATGATAAAACGTCATGGCGTGTTGTCACTCTGCTCCACGACATGTAAAATAATTTTCCATTGAATATTCATTAAAAGATGTATAAGTACGTAGAAGAAAGTAATCTTTCCATTAGGGGTTTCTTGCTAGTTCTCCCCAAGGAGGGTCGGATAGGGTTTGAACAAGTGTTCAACTTAGTAATAAGAATATGATCTGGCATTATATTATATTATATTATTGTAGGTACATATATATTTAAAAGAAGTGACGTAGCCGAGTATTTTTTTAAGAATTCAATGGAAAAAAGTATTTTGACTTTGTCTTTGACTTTGGACTTTATTCTCCTGTGCCTGTCACGCAAGCTATTCCGCGTGTCATACAAATGCATACAATTAGAATATATTAGAACCTGGACGCAACATACGTGGCTTGTTAGTGGCCAATGTAAAGATATAATCAATTATCATTCTATTCTATATTCTATTCTAAGCATAGCTTGTACTATAAAATCTAGATAACTGATAGAATACTTATATACTTAGTACTTTTTTGGTAAATATATGTTTATAATATATATTAACACCCAGACACAGAATAAACACTTGTGTTCTTCATTATGCTTGACTTGGGTGTGAATCGAACCCAAGACCCAGAGCACAGAAGGCAGAGCTGCTATCAACTGAGCTATGAGCCATCACCATCTTCAAAATAAAGCCCATTCGCTTTCCTATTTATAAAAATGTATACTAGATTTACTAGTACTGAAGTAAAAATACATTATTTAGAATATAACTAATTACGGAGTAGGTAAACGACAAAACATATATCATTAAGGCACACGTGATCATGATTATTTGCAACTGTTACCAAGTCTGTGCAAATCGAACCGATTCCACCTAAATCCATATGTGACCTAGATATTAGACAGGGATTATGGACTATGACTGGACAATAGGACTCCTGGAACTTCGTGTAAATTCAACAAATATAATAATAATGATCTTGTATTATTATGCGAAAGGTGTATGTTTGTACACCTTCACGCCTGAAATTTGTTCTGAAGTTAGTTTTAAGAACATACCTATAGGCTACTTTTTATCCCCAAAAAATGACATATTTTTTTATGTTGGTGTTTTGTCAAATACACTTTGCCATTTAGTCTTTTTCTAAAATAATAGTAGCCTTAGTTACTCTTTATAATATCAGCTATCTGCCCTTTCAGACTAGCCGAAACAAACAGACGACCAAAATAATAAAAAAAAAAGTTTTTTTCTTATAATATATTATCGTATACATTTTCAAATGCATTTAGTAAAAAGTTTTTATATTGACATTACAAACATACACGTAAATTTTATTTATTTGTATGTATGGATTAAATAAACTTCTTTTGATAGTTCAGTCATCGTTATAGTTATCTCAAATAAAATTCTGATCGTAACCAATGGCTTTGAATATAATGCTGTAAAGTCTGCAGATCTCGTTAATCTTACTTAATACAATGAAAGCAGACAACATCGAAGTATTACCTATCACGGTATTACATTCACGCTTTTTCCACCTAAGAGTTAAGCAGAGCCTGAATGAACATTTCACCTTGTGATTCACTGTCATGGAAACGTGACGTAGCAATTTGTGTAGTCGGTAAAAAAAACAGCTTTTGTCTGTTTATTTCTATAATATTATGAGCGGAATTTAATTTAATACTACTATTATATACAAACATACTAAGCGCCCATACCATTATGCCTATCACTAATTTGTTTATGGATTTCGACATCCGTGATGACTACTAAGAAACTGACCCTCTTTAGTTTTTTACCTTTGATTCTCATATTAGTCACCTTCCTAATAGAACGTGATGTGCTTATTCATCTATGGTAATTCCAAAATACCTATGTTGAGTTCTTATATTTATAAAGAATGGATAGATTCTAGGACATTAGAAACTGTTTTGTAAAATCAAATGGCACATGCCAATAGCAACACGATTATTATACTTTAACAGACGTAAACTCAACAAATAAGCTTAAACATGAAAACTGACTGTAATTTGACATATCTGTAATTTGCATGTAATATGCCTGGGGAGTTCCTGTGACGCGTTATATGCTCACGAATATGTGTACATGCATGTGTAAAATTTGACGTGTCCAAATGATACTTGAGATCTAAAGGAATAAATGAGTTTGACTTTGACTTTTTGACTTTTATTTACTTATGGCCAAGAGTTTGGGCGCAATCAATTTTGTTGTTTATAGAAGGCGGTAACCACTTAACGTCAGGTGGATCGCCTGCTAGTCGAATCACTTTTTTCGCATAAAAAAAATGTTTTGTACCCGCTTAATTGCATCCTGTTGCTCTCATCACTGAGACAACGATGTAAGGTATGCAGCCTCTAATTTTGCGTTAAAAAACATAATTACATTAGCTCGTTAGTGCAAAAAAAAGCGTGATGGCCCAGAGGTAAAGACGGTATAAAGATCATATGGTTTTCGATCAAAATTGATATTTTTTGCGCATGTAATAAGATACACAATTTTGATCAAAAAACACTCGCCTTTTCGAGAACATAATATAGGTATAATGTTTTCGAAAGTGGAAGGAAAACATCGCGATGAAACCGACATGTCTTGTAACCAAAAATTCAAAGACATGTAACATCTCCTAATCTTGATTGGGCTCCCGTGGTAGATCGAAGCCCATTAGGGCCCCGAAGGGCCGGTGTCCATACAGTGAGAACATTAGAGGCTGACACAGTATTAAAAATAATCCAAATAAGAACCAATAAAACTGACTGGCCTAGCAGGTCAGTAGGTAGTAGTTCTGCTTTCTGTGTTATAGGTCATAGGTTCGACTCCCATCCAAGAAGAGCATTTGTGTGATGAACATCGATATATGTTCTGTGAATTCATACGTATAATACAATACATATTAACACTTATTAACACCCTGAGTGTTAATATTATATATATTGTAAGTATGAATTTACAAAAATGGTACTAAATATTATATAATATATAATTATTGTATCAGTAAGTAAGTATTGTATCAGTGATTTTGTTCCCATAGTTTAAGGCTATATGATCACACAGCGCCATTCATATTTATTATTTATAACAAGAAGGAAATAAATATCGTTGGTAATTAATATTTGTTAAGCCATTAATTAGCTATCAATATTTGATCCTCAGATCAGGTGAACCTGAGAGATCTAAAGATTAATATTCGATATAAACTTCGGAGCGCTTCGTTCAAACAATTAATTAAGTTCTAAAGTAACAAACCCGGTAGTGACACTTAACGTATATCCTTTTGTGGGTGACAGTACCTAATTAATTGTTTTCACTGTTCGTTTCTACTTTTTCGTAGGAAAATTTTCTTGATGGACATTTTACCATTAATTTATTTCCTCGTTCTGTATACATAATGGTAGGAAAAGGTATTTAAATACACAAATTATTTCTTTCATTTTGTTTCTTTATCAGTGTATATTATTATACTAACCAGCAAGTAAAGCGTGAGAACGAGGCCTAGTGGTAGATGTATATCGACTTTCAATTACTAGTGACTGGTTCAAATCCAGACGTTTTGAACAAGCGGTAAACTTAATTTAAAGAACGCACGATCTCGCACGTAAATATATAGTTATTTAAAAAAAATTACCTTTCCGAGTAATTTTTAAGTACTCAACGCAAATAACGATTTTGACTGTGACTTAAGCGAGCAATGAATTTTCGTTTGTAAAATTTTAGTGCTTAATATTACGTGTCGACGAGGGAAAACATTGTGTAGAAATCGGCACGGGGTAGAACCAGAAATGGAAATCTTGTTACCTATACCTACTTATGCATATTGAGCTCCCGTGGTAGATCAATTAAGGAAACGTCAATGGGTTTCTAAAATCTATGTCAATACCATGTCTCAAACGGTGGAGTTAAACCTTACATAAAAGACTTATTATCAACTAATCCGGTTTGGGCTCACGTGGCAGATCAAAAATTCTTACTTGCTGAGATGAATGAAGGATGATACAGAAACAAATGGAGTCTATCAGAGCCCAGGAGTTCATTATTAAATGGGATATATACTCAAACACGTTTTTTTCTAACCTTCTGGGTAGGTCAATCATCGATAGGCTAAAATATGTGAAGAGAGTTGAAAGAACCAAGCATATGATCACATATTTTTTTTTACTACAAAATTAATATTATTTACGATACAAATAATATAAAGGCATTGCAGCAAAAAAACAGAGAACACCCATTTGAAAGCTCCATAGCTTAGCTAGTAGTAAACATGCTTTCGAAGCGAGTAGGTCCGGGTTTAATTCCCGTCCGGGCACCCTTATGATTAATTAACACTTGATATTATTTTTTATCTTGTGTTTCTGCCACGCCACTTGTGACACAGGAAATTCTAATACAAAGGTATTTTTTCAATAGCCATTTCTAATCGCCTCTAGATCAATTCTATTCTTCTAAAGTTTCATAAAATGTCAATAGGCTTTGATGATGATTTGTGTTGCGGCAATTCGATAAAATGTAATTACTTTCAATTTATCTACATCTCCAATCCCTAAATGATTTATGACCATAGTCAATAATGATGTTGACGAGGATAAATGTTGAACAGTAAGGAAAGTGCTAGTAGCCTTATTATACGAGTTTTGATTCGTTCGTATTTATAATATTATAATAAGTTAGGATAAAGTAGTTCACTCCAATTGAGAACTTTACGGTTTTGAGTTATTTTTCTCAACCGACCAACCAAAAAACAGGCTAATTAAATATTAAACACAGTTTTCAAACTTTCTCCTACAGTTCTACCAAAAAAGCTGCGAAAAATTCAGGGCTGTATTTTTTTAATCTAGAAATTACTATTTTCTGTAAAAGCTTTTTGTCAGTAAAAGCGCTGTTCATGAAATCAGCTTCAGCTGAGTCATTAAAATTCTCCTCCCTCCTCTGTTTTAATAATACCCAAATTTGGATGGGGGTTTTGAACAAAATGTTAGTTCAAAAACCATCATTCACAATGTGCAACCATTACGTATCCACATTCCAAATTTCAGGAACATTGGGTAATAGTTTTTGTCGGACAACCTACGTAAATACATAGATATATTTACGTACCGATGCCGACACGAAATGCCGATTCTTCTAAGTCAAATATGAGAACGTTGCTTGCTCGTTCAATAAATGGTGTAGTTCTGTGAATAATGGGTACATTTTATTTTCTACAAACTAGACAGAAGTCAATATCAAGCGAAACACGATTCAGACTCGCACAGGCGGTCCAGAACTTGGGTCAACTTGGGTTTTATCAACTTTTAGCTTATGAAATAAAAAGAGGGTATCAATGCGGTACGTTTTATGTTTGTTAGTCGATCTCTTCGCCTGTTGGGGACTAATTTCAATGATTCTTTTTTATATTTGATAGGGTGAACCTCCGAGATGATCTCATAGAAGTTTCATGAAGTAATTCCATCTCTAAGGCGAATAATACAAGATGGAAGTCGGTTTATTTGGATTTCAAATTCAGTCACTTGTTATTTATTACTTGTAAGGACGATCCGATATCACAAACATAAATCTTATTCAAAGTTGCACAATCAGCATTGAATGTGCGTTATAAAAGTGTTTATCAGAATTGAATGCTGAATCAAGTATCGGGTATTGAAGTGTCCTTACTGCAAATTAATTTAAACTGTGCATTCATGCAACAATTTAAACTTCTATCGAAGGTATGATTGAAAGGCGCTAATGATTGTTCAAAGTTAACCAAATTACTTATATATTATAAACTAAACGTTACACATCCCTCCACTATTTCCTGTGCCACAGACGGCGTACACATACTCAATCACAAAACAAACATCTACATGATATCTGAATGATAAAATGAGAAGGCAACTACGCATTCGATTTAAATTTCGATTCTGATTTTGTGTAAGACCACCAAATATGATGTAATCGAAATTGTGAAGGGTTAAGGGGTGGAAACTGGATTAATTGCGGGCTGGATATATAAGCTTATTCACACGCCATCCGTATTTTTTTTATTTTAACTCGTCTTAAAAAATACAATACTACCCAAAATTGTCTTTTTACCAACAAATATCATTATTTTTGTTCTGTGTCTAGGTGTTACTATGGACATATTATATATGTAAATATTAAAAATAAGTCTTTTGTTATTTGTATAGTTCCCATAGTATAACCTATTGCTTAGTTTGGGGGTAAAAAAGGTCGGATAGCGTATGAAAACGCGCAAAACTTCGAAGAAAAACGCATCAACCTGTAAGGGCCATTTTTATTAACAAAAAGCAACGAGTTCCATTAATAATTTTAATTCCGTTTAATTCTTTAAAAAAAATTAAAGGATTCAACTGAAATAAAGATTATTCGACTGTTATAACATCAATTACTTCCTGAGACCCGCAACCTCAACTTGAATATTAAAAAGTTTTATTTGCAACAATCTGTGTATTCAATTTCTTATGAAACCGGATAATTAAGGCAAAGCCGACCTAAATAGCACTGTTATATTTCCATAAAACCGCTCTAAGAAAACCAACACAGGAAATAAAATAATTTAAATTCATGAAGCATTTAATAATCTGATATTACCGAACAACAGTGATTACCGACGTCATAAACGAGCGTTTTGGATAATAATAGATGTAATTTATGTATATACTGGCCTTACAGCTCAGTTAACAAAGAAAGAAATAGAAGAAAGAAAATAAATTTATTAATAACTATAACAAGGACATATATCATGAAGTAGATTAACCGAATAAAAAATTACAGTACGAACAAGTTGTAACCAAAAACTAGGATACGACTCAGCATGATGCGCCACGCACAGGTACGTGCGTAGTGCGCTGAGCTTCCGTCGGCTTTTACAGTAGCTATCTGGGGTTCGATTCCCACTCAGTAGAAGCATTTGTGTGACAACATAGGTGCTTTCTCTGTCTGGTCTTTATTGAAAAAAACTTTTTCAATATTGTATCAGCAATCGGGTTCCCATAGTACAAGATATTATTTTGGGGCTAGATGGCGCTGTGTGATGTCCATGTATCGTCCAGGTGGTAACAATGTATTTGTATATCTCTACAAGTGGTTAACTCTATTTTCTGTAATGCTAATAGCCAGATATCCCCATAGCGTAGAAGTGATCATTTATAAACGCCACTCGGGTTGGAAAAGGGTTTCTCAAGTAATTAATGATAACGCAGTGACCCATAACCTAGTCTTTATTATTCACAGATTAACAAATCTAGTTGTTAAAAATAACCAGATAAACCGCGCGAGCACGAAAAACAATTGGCTTAAAAAAAGTTTGACTTTGAATTTCAGTATGAAATCGTAATTTTAAACGGCCGAATATCGTTCGTGGAGTCGGCCCGGTTAGGTGCCTATTAACGTACGTACTATTACCGAGAATTCTTTATTGCCAAGGAGGTTCAAGACCAATTACGGGGTAACAAAATAATAGAGTGGCAGAGAACGTAAGGTAGGGTAATAAATCAATTTATAGGAACTTACGGTTGTTATGAGTGCCACGGAAATATTTTCTAAGCTGTAATAAATATTGGAACAATAAGCTTGTTTATATATCCAAAAAATCGACTTTAAAACTATCATCCTGTAGATTTCTTTCTAGATTTCTAGAAAGCATTGCTGGTACAATATCAAATTAAAATCATATAAATTGATTCGATAAGCAGAATTGAGAATCTTCATAGTTTTTGAGGTCGGTAAAATCTCTTGATGCGAAGTAAATGCATTTGTGTTAAACAACTTTTCTCACGTATATAGTAAAATTTAAAATCATAAAAAGAATAGTTTTGAAAATATACATATATCTACTCATTCCTTATTATGACAGCGCTTTCCCATTTTCCATTATTATCTTGTGTCACCAATTATTTATTATTGGTTTTTCGGTGTTTCTGTTTTATTACTTCTGGTGTTCAAAATTAAGAGTTCAGCTCTGCCTAGAGATAACTTAGCTGCATTTTTCACCAAGCCATTTCTCTTACCTAAATTTCCCGCTCGAGTAGTGTTCACCGCTGCCTACATATAGCTTAATAATTTGACATTCATGAAACGAAATCTTTCGTGGCGGAAGTAGTCCTCATCGCTGTTAAAAATAGCTAACCTACACCTTACATTTTGTGTATCCTCTTACCAAAATCCTCAGTGAGAATAGTACTGCTTCTGCCTTCGAATAACTCAGCTACATCTTCCTTGTAAATCCTTTACAATTAAACCTTAAGCCCGGTGCTGTTGTGGACAAGATAAAAATGCCCATTGACTCGAATTAATTTATTTCTGGCAGCAAAACGACGGATGTAGATAAAGAGTCGATTTAAAATTCTTAGTTGAAGTAATATGTATGTTGGAGAGCGTGGTGGCCCTGGAGCACAAACGCCGGCTTTCAATCTAAAGGATCAAACCTACACGTGCACCAATGAGATTTTCACTTGAAAAATTTATGTGCGCAGTACAGAGGTACTGCCACCACATCTGGAATCTGCCGGTGAAATCACATGCACCTACCACGTTCTCGTTCTTTGTGAGAAAACCGGCATGTCTTAGAACCAAAAATTTGATGACATGTGACATGTGACATCTACCAACCCGGATTGGTAGATCAAAGCCTCAGTAATCGAGAGTAGGCCGGTGTCCCTGCAGTGGGAATAGTGATAATAGTGCATAGTGGCTGATACGGTATTGCAGCTCGTGAGTAATCATAACCAAAAGCAATCAGCCATTTTCATAAGGTCATTATTCGAGCTAAATTATACCAGAGACATAACCCTAAGTGGGTACTAAGCGACCCACATTCTTATGAAAAGAAACCACACAATTTTCTGGCCGTGACAAGTCCCATATCATGGTGATTACGGCGACCCGTTGAATACATGTCATCCTTATAATAATGTGTGATAGGGGTCAAATTGGCTTATAACATCGGTTTTTACGCGACGTAGCGTAAGGGTTATTATTTTCTTTAGCTGTGTTAATATACAAAGAGGGTTAGGCGATTGGTCGAGGTTGATATCTTAAATGGAGGCTCTTTAACATTAAAATCTTCATGAGCACTATATTTTTTTTTTTTAATATGCGACGGAATGACCTGAGGGCCCACCTGGTGGTTAGTGGTGACCCCATGACCCGCCCATGACAACAGTAACAGAATGAACAGTAACATTCTGCTGCGTCCATTACCCGAGACGGGGATGATACGTCTCATGCGCATTACATTGTCAACATTGTCTGTTGTTGATGAAGTGAAACATAAAATTGTAAGCCTATCATTTTTGCAATTTTCCATACCTATTTATTGATTAAGGCATTATGTTTTAATTCTAAAAGCTATTCATGACTTCAGTCAGTATCCTTTACGAAAATCTACAGTTTATATTATGTATATTTCTACTTCATTGTATATATAATTAATGTGACAGGAGTGATGTGCACTTTAAATTAAGTGGATACCGCCACCCGAAAACAACAGCGATGTGGTCAGGTCAATTTGCATCACTTTTCGTTCCAGCGAAAACCAGCTTATTAAACTTATAAAAACTATATAAAGAGTTCCTAGTGAATCTTGCCTGCGTGTTTTTACGTGTTTCACCAAGTTGGTTAAAATGCCACTTAATTTAACCAAGAGCTTTCATGCTATAGAGGGCACGTTAAAAAAATTAATAACCCATGTCGACGACCACATTCAAGGGGCTTTAAAACACCGACACCAGGGTTGGCCATTCATTCATACGAAAGAAGAAGACTTAATAATTAAATCGCGTTGAGTATAAACTGAAAAATCTAGAATTTGACACGGAACATCGACCAGAATAGTTAATTTCGACCCATCAGATTTCATTATTTGCCCAAAAGTAACTCATATTGTCACGACGCAGACATTGCCTGTTCTATAATTAGGTCAACATTTTCATACATCAATTAAGAGTCGAAATTGAGAGTGACAAGGCTCGGCCCGTAAAATATTAGGCTTGACATGTTTATATGGACGTGGCTACTCGATTAGGTAATCGAATCCTCGTTGAATGTAGGTTTCTATAGCACTTTCTTTTATTCACTTTATTTGTTTTCATCTGCCTCTTTAAATATTTACAAGCTAAGAGTAGATTTCTTCTTTTGTCTCCAAGAGAAAAGAAATAACTTCTATGTGTTTTGTGTTTTTATGTGATGTAGTGTGAATAAGGATAATAATCTAACGTTAACAATTAAAATTTTTTCAACTAGGAAATCCTTCTATGCGTTTATAGCCATAAGCGCAAAAAATTAGATAGAGATTAAAATACTGCGTTCCAAAACCCAAATAGAGGCACGTAGCATTGAAAGCGGGTCAGCTCAAGTTAGACTGGACTGGACACAGTTGTATGCCAGAAGAACTGTGGGCGAAGATCAACAGAATGGGTCCCAATTAATAGCAACGACAATGGAAGACCTAGACACGGATGGCGAGATGAGCTAGACTCCTTTTCAAATGATTGAACCCAGCTCAAAACAGGGGTGCTTGAAAAGAAGGAACGAAGGCATTTGCCCGCAGTGGGAAATCTTAGGCTAATAATAATAGTTGAATACTTCGGCCATAGGAACAGGGGGGCAAAAATATCTATAAACATGTTTAGAAAGAGCTGGTCGAAGCAACATGTAACTGCTGGCTTATATTTTGCTCAGCAAATGAGCATTGGCATCCAGCTTGGTAATGCAGCCAGCATTTTTGGGCACGTTGCCGTCTTGTAACATTTTAGAGTCGTAAATATTTTGATTTTATTATCTTTAACAGTAAAGTTAAAGATGTGATTTTGAATTAAATTTAATGAATTATCAACCATTCCTTAGTTGTCATACAAACCAAAGAAATGTATGTTATTATTAATTAATACAGATTATTATTATTTACGACGTAATTAATGCTAAAAGCCCTTTCTGCCAATCAATCAACCCAGGTCGTGCTTTGTTGTGATTTTGTAATTAAATTGTGGATTGAATTTCGTTAGCACTAGCACAGATATAATAATACTATACTAGTAGCACTAAGTAACAGTTTATATCAATAGAAAATAGTCAAAAGTCAAAGTCATTTATTCCTTTAGATCTCAAGTATCATTTGGACACGTCAAATTTTACACATGCATGTACACATATTCGTGAGCATATAACGTGTCACAGGAACTCTCCAGGCACATTACATGCACACAGATATGTCAAATTACAGTCAGTTTTCATGTTTATCTTATTTGTTAAGTTTACGTCTGTTCCAACCCTAACCGACCAACCCGAGGGGAAGGAACAGACAAGAAACCCCTCGGAGACAGTATTATATATTCGCGAATATGGTCCTGCGTCTAGAGTGGAGCAAATTCATTCCCAAGCCTTTTTGTCATCTAGGTAATCTGATATTTTATAGTAAGCTTTTGCGACAAGTTTACGTTTGATGACAGTTTTAAATTTATTTATTGAGAGCATAGCATAATAAGTAGTTTCATCGAAAGCTTAGAAAAAGGTTTAACCGTTAGTACGTACACAATACTTAACTAAGTATACCTACCACTTATTTGTCCATTATCTCATTCAACGAATTAGAATTTTGACCGCATACGATTGTCTATAAAATTATGGGAATGAACTTGAAAAACGATTGTATAGCAGTTTTGTAAACAGAGATAATTATGTTTTCTTACTAGGGTCTACCTTTGTGCCGTATGCAATATACAAAGGGCCATGCGTGTGTTTGGTGATTATATAGTGCTGGCAACGTAATGGCTATAAATTTCTAGTTGTATTTCGTACTAGCTTTTGCCCGCGACTTCGTCCGTTTAGATATTATATTTTAAACCGTAGGTGATCCATCAATTACAATTTCCCCGTACATTATATTCATGTAACTCTTACTACCACAATAAATTCGCCGAACCATGAATTTAAATAGAAATTATGAACTATTTTCTACGGTGATAGACAACATCGTGATACGATACGACGACGAGTGGTTTTTGATATACAAAGTGTTTCCAAGGCGATATTATCGCGGTGATACGACGAGCGCGAGTGACTCAAAAGGTTTTTTTTTAATGTACTATACTTTGTTGACTGGATGAAAGAGCCGAAGACTGGGCTAAATGGCGCTTACTCGGAGAGGCCTATGTCCAGCAGTGGACTGAAAAAGGCTGATGATGATGATGATGATGGTGATATTTAGTTGACCGCAGATAGCCTTAACAACTTTACCGGGGCTAGAACAGATGGCTTTTTTCCGACAAGTCATGGCGTCTCACAGATATATTGCGACGAGACGCGGCGTTCTCATCGCGGTCCGCTGAGTTTTGGGATTCTGTTGTTGACGCGTGTTAAGCAAGATGAAATGCGTGACCATTCGTCGCCTTAACGTACCGTTACTATTCGCTATTGTACATTAGCGGATTTATAGAGATATCGCGTAGATTACCCGGATATATATCCCTCGAAGTTAAGTTAAGTTTGACACATCATATTTACACGCACAAGTAAAAGATAAGTGGGCATATAAAATGAAAAAAAAAAAAAAAAAAAATGTTTTTCTTTATATTTGATATTGATAAGAACAGGAAGATAGTCAAAGTCAAATTCATTTTTCCCTTGAGTCGTTTGAATACGTCATATTTAACACGCACAAGTAAACGTATTCGTGAGCATAAAACGTGACACAGGAGCTCCTTAGGCACATTACATGCACACAAATATGTCAGTTTACAGTCGGTTCTGGCTATACGTCGTTAAAGCATGTTGGAGGCCTTAGAGCGCTTGGAAACTCCGACATCAGAGTTGGCCACTTATACGAAAATAAAAAGACCACAAAATGTTGCCAAAAGACACTCTCTTAATTCGAGGTTTTAAAAGGTATACAAGGAAAATGCAGAATTTACTAAAACTGAAAGAAAAATGTCTAATGTTACTTTTAAAAATCCTAGTACTTTGGATAAGTGGTAAAAGCCCCAATCGAACCCATTGTACATAATGTTATACTAAAAAGTTATTGAATCTAATACTTTGTTCCAACGGTAATAAGCACAAAGGCATACCTACAATTTCTAGAAACAATAGAGCAATAATAGGCGAATGGATAGTTACACCATCCAATACGATGCGACTTGAGTCTCATACTTCGGTCGGGGAGGACTTGAGTCGTATTGCTATTGTTATGGACAGTATGTACCGTTAGCTCGTTCAGTCAGTTTTATTTTATTATAGAATTACAAGCATTTTTTTATCTCACCTTGTTTTAACTGACGATGTATGTACAGAGTTTTTCTATGCGACAAAAGTGAAGGAACTAGCACATGGCCATGTTAAGTGCTTACCGCCGTCCATAAACAGCAAAAATACATGTTGCCCGTCACCCTGAGACGGGGATGTTACGCCTCAAGTGCCTGTAATTTCACCGGCACCCATACCCTTCCACCGAAACAGCGCACGAGACTTTACATCCCCGTCTCAAGGTGGTGGGCGCAACGCAATACGACTTGGGTTTTCTCATACTTCAGTACGAGGAGACCGGGATCTATAGGTGGAAAAACTTACAACGTAATAAACTTGGCAGCTTAAATGGAATACCCTTATTATACAGGTAATTTAATTCCAGTCCATTGAATATAAAATTTTATACAAATAGCGCAGCGTTGTTAAATGCAAAAATACATGATGTCCATAAACAGCAAAAATACATGTTGCCCGTCACCCTGAGACGGGGATGTTACGCCTCAAGTGCCTGTAATTTCACCGGCACCCATACCCTTCCACCGAAACAGCGCACGAGACTTTACATCCCCGTCTCAAGGTGGTGGGCGCAACGCAATACGACTTGGGTTTTCTCATACTTCAGTACGAGGAGACCGGGATCTATAGGTGGAAAAACTTACAACGTAATAAACTTGGCAGCTTAAATGGAATACCCTTATTATACAGGTAATTTAATTCCAGTCCATTGAATATAAAATTTTATACAAATAGCGCAGCGTTGTTAAATAGACGAAAGTATTAAACTTTCAGCAGCATAATAAGAGCTCGCTTTTGTGGTACGCCTTTTCGCCATTTTTTTCTTAGAATGGTTTTAATCATGATCATCTCGCAGAATCCACGTGAAATCTTGTAAGTCTGAAGTTACGCAGATAATTATTGGAATCATTTGGCCTTTTTTATTACGTTTGACGTTTCTTTGTGTGGAATTGATGAATAGGTATTTTATTACATACTCAAACCCTAATGAGATCAATGATGTCCTGAACAAGATATTCAATTTTATTTCGCGAAGGTGGCAAAGACCCGAGCATCTTACCTAATGGAGAGCTGGGGGCCTATTATGAACTCTTAATTCCAGGCAATTTACGCCGTATTCTGAACTGCCCGTCATTTTTGTACTATAAACATGTTATTCCAGCCAGTCAGCGGTCACGTGACACTTGGCCGACTTCTGAACGATTATTGGCTGGAAATACCGTACTATGAGCGTTCCTTTGACATTTGAAACTATGTTTCATCTGTCAAATTTGTAACTATAAAACCATTCAGTCCAGTCGCGTTTCAGAACGATACATACAAAACTTGAATACCGGCCATAGACAACGAATCCATAGCAAGCCAGCTTGAAGTCGGCCAGCGTTAGGCATCTCATAGTACGAAATAGAACAAGGCAGTTTAAGGCCGTAAATTGAATTGCATGGAACTTGGATGGTTTTTAAAAAGTTCATAATAGGCCTCCTGCTGTGGATGTTCCATACCATTATAATATCGAATAAAACCACACAAAATATACAAAACACGTTTTGGTATGGGAGCCACCCTAAATATTTATTTTATTCTGTTTTTTAGAATATAATACAATATAAACAATATATTTGTTGTTATAGTGGCAACAGAAACACATCACCTGTTAAAATTTCATCTCTCTAGCTATCAAGGTTCATGAAATACAGCCTGCTGACAGACGGACAGACGGATAGACAGAAAGACGGACAGCGGGTCCTGTTTTACCCTTTGGGTACGGAACCCTAAAATAGATAACCGTCAAGACACCCGTGTCCTACCTGATGTTAAGTAGTTACTACCGCTCATAAACAACAAAAACTCATTGACACGCTCACGTATGAGAAGACCAAGTGTTACGCCTCAATTGCCTGTAATTTCACCGCACTGTGCGCGCACATAAAAGGGGTGCCCCCTTCTATGTGCAAGCACAGTGCGGGCTTTTGAATAATAAAATAAAAAAAACACCTAACAAAAGATTCACCAAAAATTATTTACTTAAAAACGATTAATAATATAGAACATGAAAAATAACTAGGCTTTTTATACATTTAATACCAACCCCAATATATTACACCTACTTTATATAACTATATAAAATATTATGCCTGTTAGTAAATAAAAAAGATTTTTCCATAAAGTGTTTGAAGGATAAAATATGGCAGAATAACCTATTTTGCCATAACGCTATAACGTGCCAACAAGTTTGCAAAAACCAAGTTCTACGAATTTTTCAAGTTATTAAATATTAAAGTATTGTATAATATATAACTTTTGTCATACTTGACTGTTTGGGTCATATTAACGCGTCCAATTCGAAAACTCGAGACAGCTCACGTAAGAATTCAACGGAAAAAAAGATTTTTACACTTTGACCTAAAAATTAGAACATAAAAAGCGTAAAGCTTTGCATTGTATGAAATCAATGTCTTCATTTTACGAATATCACATCCTACTAATATTATAAACGAGAAAGTTTGTATGGATGGATGTTTGTTCACGCCAGAACACCAGAACGGCTGAACGGACCTGGATGAAATTTGGCACAGAGATAGATTATAGTCTGGAATAGCACATAGGCTACTTTTTATCCCGGAAAAATGTACTGTTCCCGCTAGTAGTAGGGCGCAGCTAGTAGGTACATAATTGAGTGGTTAAAAATAAAAAAAAATAAACCAACTGCAATACTTTCATCCCTTATTTAATGGCTAAAAAAGGGTAATTTGTTAATCACATTTCTATGGGATCACCTCGGAAATACAACCTATCAATTTTAATACCATCTTAATTTTTTTTGGAAGTCGATCATAAATAATTAGAGAAACAACCAAAAGTAGCAGTAGAACTTGTGCATTGTTCACCCGGAGAAGTACTACCTCCACACCTTTTAATCTTCCGCCAAGCAGTGGTCCTCTGGCATTGCTGTATTCCGGTAAAAGGGTGTGGGTGCCGGGGAAATCACATACTTTCTATTTATATTTAAATTTATTTATTAATTCGCTCAAAGCTTAAATAAGTTCGGGGATCACTAAATTTAACTAAATAAACTTAATACTAATACAATTAAAGCAAATATGAGTATTATAATTATATGCTAATAACAGAAGTAAAATCCCGTCGCGGGTGACGGGCGTAACGGGGTGCGACTTGGATCTGCTGATACTTTAGTCGGGGAGGAACTAAATAGCTGCTGTTATATGCGGAGGTAACTATTTAACATCTACAACACGTACCGTAAATGTGATAAAACAAACATCTAAAACTATTTCCATAAGGCGGAAAATACTCGTGGGTTGCCAGCGCCAAATACTTTTAAAGTAATGCGCTAGGTACATCGCTATGTAGCTAAACTCCAGCTGCTAAAGTCATCCTTGTTTATATATTGAAGACTTCACAGGTTGTAGGTGAACGAAGGCAAGACAGCTTGTTATCTAGAATGAGATTGTGTCTGCGTCGGGTGCAATTTTCTATAATAACATTGAACTTTCGTCACGAAATGAGACACAAAATGGGCAGAATAGTAAGTAGGTGGACAATACAGCGCAAATTGTGTTATCTATGATAGTAAGAACGAGATAACACAATGAATTCGAAATTTAATTTTGTTTTTGTCTACATCTATACAACTGAATAAAATTGAAGTGTCTGTTTTTAGTATCAAAATAACAGTTTTTGCTGAATGCATTTGAAAGTATATACGGTACTTAAAAAGTAATTTTTTTTTAATCTGTATATTCGTCTCTGTTTGTTCCGGCTAATCTCCGAAACTACTGAACTGATTTCAACAGAACTTTTACCGGAAGACAGCTGATGTTATAAGGAGTAAAATAGGTCATTTGTTTTTTAAAAAAAAATAGGTTACGTCCTAAAAAATTGTTAAATTCCACACGGACAAACTAACAACAGGAACAGCTTGTACGAAATAGTTTTTTACTCACCCAGTTCCAATATTTCGGGCATCCGTACATAACTATTTCAACAATATTAAATGTCAAAAAGTTTCATATATTTTTTGACAAGTTTACCAACTTTTTCTTAACTAATGATAATGTATAAACCTGGCTAACATCGGTTTATTCATTATCATATCATAAATAATTTATTAATTTGTAGATGGGAGATGATTAAAATTAAAATAATTGGAACAATAAAGTGTTGCTCGCAGGATCTTGGAAAAAATCCCAGGTTATAAATTCCATACTTTAATTAGTGTTCACAACAAACTAATAATAATTACCAACTAAAAACTTAAATAAACATAAAATAAATATAATTTTGGGGGGTCCAGTCAACAACAAGGAACAACAAGTAGCAGTAGAACTTGTGCAAAGTTCACATCTGGTTATCTCCCGCTAAGCAGTGGTGCACTGGCATTGCTATGTTCCGCTGGAAGGGTGTGGGTGCCGGTTAAATCACGTGCGTGAGACGTAACGAGGCGGGCGCAACGGGGCACGACTTAAGTCTTCTCATGCTTCGGTGGGGGAGGATCGAAGTCGTATTGCAGTTGTTATGGGCGGAGGGAACCATTTAACATCAGGAATTCAGCTCGTTCCGTCAAAATGGTTACATAAAAAAATTGATTAGTGAAAATTATCAACAGGTCCAAAAAAATGATTGAGTTTGAGAGTACTGTCAAACACGTCAAACACAACAGTCAAATCACGTCATACTTAAATATACGTATGCAAGCCAACAAATAGCCAACAAATAAATGGAACATTTGTTTGATAAACAAACATTTTGTAAATAAAATGTTGCCACATATTAATTCCGATGTTTGGAAAAAGCAAATGTCAGAAACAATAACATTTATCGGTTATCGCATGTTTTTATCGAAAAATATGGGGGAAAATGTTTAGTCAGCATATTGTGGCACCATTACCACAGACTATAGAGAACGGTAGGTAATGTTTTTTCGAATTTATCAAGGTCAATATGAGGTAAAAGAAACGGATATACTAACACTATCGTTTTCCGTAGATAATAGGAAACCAAGACATTATGTTTTTATAAAATACTAGATGTTTCCCGCGACATCGTCCGCGTTAAATTTAACATTTCTTTTGCGCGGAACTCTAATTCTTTTTTCTTTTTCTAACATTATGTTAGCTTAAGTTACTCCTTATAACATTGTACCGTGAATACATTGAAATGCATTCAGTAAAAAGCTGTTATTTTGACATTACAAATATAATTAATTTTATTTATTTGTATAGATTAACCAAATTTTCTACGTATCATAGTGAAACGAAATGTTTAATAGATATTATTGTAAACAAAACTAATTAAAAGTCATGAAAAAATGCTTTTACAATAAATTATAATAGCTATTATAATATTGATTTCGCAAAGAGTGTAAATCATTTAGGCGTGTCGGTGTATAGCCGTGGGAGAGAGGCCGTGAGCGTCTCTTATTTTTACTGACTTTAAAAACGAGGAGGTTAGAAATTTGGATGTTTATATAAATATATTCGTTGTATGTTCATCGATTTTCCAAATCGGTGAACATACAACAAATATCGTAGGTATAGTATAGAAGTGATCATATTGTGTACCTACTTTGCCATAAACATGACAAAACAAATGTTTTTACTGTAGTTACACCAAACGTCAGTTCTGTTAACTTATTATTCTGCGGTAAACCCCAACGTTCCCGTTTGATCCATATTTAATTAAAAATAAAACGATACTTGAGGTAGAGACCTCAAACAAACAGGTACGTAGGCGATATCTGTTTGACGTCAAGTTAACGTGGCCCAGTAAAATACGCCACAACCTAGCCATTTACCGAAGTTTGTATTGGATTGAAACTCGACTCGTATGAGTTTAGCTTAACAATGTAGTTCACAATTCTATGTTAGATTTTGTGCAAATGCTACCGACGATAATACAAAACTAATGCTAATTAAATTACGAACCTATTGAAGCGCTTCACCTCTTTTGGCACAGTTCAAATTGAAACTCCTATTCCTAGAATGTTTAATTTCGAGTATCATCTGGATGCATCCAAAATGTAGGTACAATAAACATATTCGCACACATATTACGTCCAATTAAATCGGGGACATCTTTTACACACTCAAACCCCTGCAGTAGGATCCTCTGTGTTACAGATAGCTTTGACAAATATCCAAGAACCGAGAGCAAACTTCACGCTTACACACAAAGTGTGTCGCGGCCGGTAATCCAATCGAGGTTGTCGAAAACAAGCAACATCAAAAGAATATTTTTTTATACTGTATGTTACCTATAAACACAGATTAAGATTATGTCAAGAAAAAACTTATTTGGTACGTATACCGGCGAACTTATACTAACTGAACATTTATGTATTTTCTCTGCAAGTGAATTTTTAATATTTTTAAGAAATAAAGCCTTAAACCTAAATTATTGACACTTCGTATTTCCGAATACGAGAGTATAAAGTTTGTAAAAATGTTTCAAACAAAAGGTTAAAAATTCGATTTTCAGTCAGTAATGTTATCAATAGCAGTGTTTTTGTAGTTGCCACTACCCAGGACTCGGTCCTCCCCTAACTACATAACCTATCATAAATAAGGTGGACTCGTTATTCAAGTGAAAGGGCAGCTAAATCTCTTTATAAGTTGATGGAGTAAATCCACAACTGGGATACCTATCCTATTCCACGATTGATAGGATGCACATTTTTTTTAATATTATAATCATAACCATTATGCATAAATTGACAGAAACTATATAACTTAAACATATTCGTATATATTTCGGATCTGTATCAGACGAAGGCTGTACATTATACCTACGTCACGTGGTTTGCGGTCCCATTCGACGTATTCAAAAATGTTATCCGTCTATTGAGACCGCGGTCCCAATACCTAGTGGTCCCAATTGACGGAAGCCTCGACCATAAGCCGGTTATGTCACTAAAAAAACTCATATTTAATTTTGAATCCTACCCTTTGAGCTATTGTATTATAGGTAGGAGTTTGATTCTCACTCAGAACAAGAATTTGTGTCTCGAACATAGATGTTTGTTCTGTGGCTGGGTGTTAATAAGAGTTATTCCGTTTGGATCCCCTGATCTAAATCCTTACTGGTTTTTTAAATTTGTTTGATCTAGTATAAACTTAGTCATTCCAGTCTAATAACCCTAACTCATTTTGAGATGTAATTACACTCAAGAGAAAAACGGCTTTCCATGTAAAAATTATTTGTTTTTATTTGTTTCAAATCAGTACAGGCAATCAGCCATAAGAATTATAAAGAAAGTATTTACAAAAAACATACCTACTCAAGATCAGTTCAATTCTATCAGTTATGTAGTAGGTACCTATAGTATAGTACAGCGGAGCGGAACAGGGAGGATGATGCAGAAGCGGACCCGATCCGGCGCAGACGAAGAGGGGAGAGAAAGAGGCTATATGCTCACCTCCTTGCTCTTGCTCAGTAAAGGAGCCAACGGGTAGGGGTCGGGGGACTCCTATTCCGCTAGCACGGCTCCTTATGTCTGAGGGGGATCCCATCATTATATTGCCAAGGATTCCCCGCATAGGTGACCACCATCTCAGGTTACAGGATCGATCCTATCTCGTCCCACCATAGCTGTCGACGGCAATTATCATTTTAGGTACCTATAGTACAAGTTATACTTAGTTTTGGGAAACCGTCGCTGAGCAAATTGTCCGTGAAAGAAAAAAAATACTTCCATCATATACCGCTTGATTAGGATTTTCTCAAGAAAGAGCGAGAGTTTACCTCAATTGAACCTTTTTCGCCAGTTTGGTAAGCTCAGGAACTTCCTTTTGATCCCGTCCGATCCATAGTCAACGAACCGAAATAACAAAACCTTTACAAAGACGTTTGTAAAGAAAAATAGAAAAACTATATTCCCACGGATACCTATACCTCATCGTAGTTCATTCAGCTTTGATTGCTATCAAAGAAAGCGACGGCGTAGCGTATTCGCAAATACCCGAATACGCTACACCAAGTGAAGTGTATTTGGCCAAATTGTCAAATAACAAAAATGCGTCTTCTTCGAGGTGTGAACGCACGAAAGGTTCTTGAAAAATCACAACAAAAAATGAATTTTTTAGAAAAAAAATTAAAATATTATACCACAAATACGCTACGCCAAGTTAAATGCCACCGTTTGTGTAAAGTAGTAATGTGTGGGGTTATTTTAATGGCGACAAGTCAAATCTTAGTGGGTTTATAAAACAGAGAGCAATAGTTTTTAAGGTTCGACAGATAGTTACTTTATAAATGTGGGCTTACCGCTTGGACTCCTTTTACCATTAGGTACGGAATTCTAAATAATAAACTTTCGTAATGATAAAATACGAAGGCAGTTTGTTTTAATGTCAAGAGCATACAAAGATACAGTACCTACTTAAATCTTGTCTTGTCGTTTCTTAATAGATCTCTTAATCAGGGTTAATAACGCTACTGGCTGTCATCATTCTGTATGTTCATTATTTTACTTAATTTATGTTTGTATTTAATTCTTTGTAATGTATTCTAATGCTCTTTCTTTTAAATGAAATTTGAATTAATTAGTGTAACTGCTATGATATGCATTGGTGACTAGTAGTATTTTCAGCCGCGCACTTCTGTTCTTCGGAGAGTAATTAAGATATACGAAACTTCAAAGTCAGATATGGCTTTAATAACCTCATTACTTTAGAGATATATTGCAGTGTAAAATTACATAAATCGGTTTAGATATATGACAGGGATTAGTGGGATCGATCTATTGAACGTTTTCAGACAATCTCGTAAAAGAGAATCTTAAACCAGCCATTAAAACACAATTGCGCATTGGGCCGTATATTATTTCGTAGACATTTTATTTAAATTAAAAATGTGTTAAGAGATTTACAGCGGCATCTCGTCATTAATCTCTGTATTCAGACGCAGGCGGCGAGATCAAAGGGCAGAAAGCTGAATAAAGGAAAAGGGCTTCGGAGTAAAAATGTACTATAGCGCGCTTTAGACAGGTGAATTTGTTCAATTTTTTCGCGTGGAAGCGCTTTGTTCGGAATTTTAGGTTAACCTAATAGGTACAAGAATAAATAGATTACTTAGTGTTCAATGACTGTATAGGTTTTATTTATGCTATAAATCAAAAGAAATAAGCCTAGACAGTATATAAAGCCGGTTTATAAAGGGTGTCCAGCGGAAATTTTTCAGCTAAAATTATCGTTATTCATTTATTAGCGGGGCTAGAGGCGCGAGGAGAGAGGGGTAGCGTGGGTAGCGTCATCTTTGGGAATTTGTCAGTAACCATGAGTCATTGGTCGGGAGCGCATTTGCGGTTGAGCAATATTTAAAGTGTGGTGAATTGTTGGTTCTTGCGCATCGTGCTTTCTTTTCCCACTTCGATATTCGGCGATTTAAACGATGGTTTAGCACGCAGCTTATACGTGGGTACAAAGATTCCGACAAGAAGGGACAGTGGTTGATAGGCTGCAAACAGGACTGTATAAAATTTTTTATTAGATTTATTTTGTAAATATCTTCATTTTAAATACATTGACTCAAAAATAAACCCTGCTAAGGGTGCAGTAATTTTCCATAGCTTTGAGTCTTTCTTAAAGAAGTTGAGTTTTGTGGTGTCAGTAAGTATTGCGATTGCAAATCTTTCCCTAGTTAGTTTTACTTAGATAAGTAATATTCTTTATTATGCACTTTATATTTCTACTAGTAGGCACTAGGAATAATAGGTATTCCGAAGTCATTTTACAGATCAATCTGTGTAAATTATCTCCCTGTAATACCATCTGATTGCTTCGCTTTTGCGTATGAATCGGTAATTGTGTCCATACGATGAATCATAATTAAGTTATTTTCCACCACTGAAGCCGATAAGCGCCTGATCACTGATTTAAGGCCGCCAATTATAATAAGCGATGAGTTCAGTTCGAATTAACTACCATTACATTCATCTATCTTTATTCTTTAATGCACACAAATGTTTTTTTAAAGTAAATTGCGATCTTACCCTCCAAAAAGTGTCATTTATATGTCAATCTGCTGTCAGTTTGCGTGTATTCAAGTTCACATATTGTATTATAATAGCAGATGTCCATTATATTTCATTTGATAGAAAACGAATGTGTCGTAAGTTTTGTGAGTCAACACTCCCCTTTAGAAGTTTGACTGCACTGGAATGGACTTTTTTATATTACTGAAGTGACAGAAAGACCTGAAAGCTTATCAGATATTAAGTGATTTTCCCGCTCATAATAACAAAATAAATATGATCCTCCTCGATCGAAGTATAAGGAAATCTGAGTCGCATTCTTTTCCACCCGACACTCGAGACGGGAATGTAACATCTCATGCTTCTATCAATTCATGCTGGTGACACGCCTTTCCACCAATGCATGTAATTGTACACCACTTCTTGGCGACTGATTACCAGGTGTGGAGGCAGTATTTCTCAGGACGAATTTGGCACAAGTTCTACTTCAATCTACGGGCGAGAACAACATGGCGACACGAATTTACTTGTTTATCTCGTTCATACCGTGATTTGTGCTTTTGTAATACAGCCCGCGTTGTATTTTTTCACTCTAAGCTATAAGTTAGCTCCGAGCCCTTTTTTATGATGAGCAATCACACCCAGAATTTATAATTAATTCATCAAGGTGTAAGAATGAAATAAACATTAGTTTTATGTTACTGTTGTCGTAGAAAATAGGTGGGTGTTGACATACTGTGTTTGTTGATGTTAAACAGTGTTTATAAGTCGAGATTCTTTGATGGTTTGATTTGTAGGGCACACAAACTTTGATTTAATGATAGGTGCAAATGTGCAGTATACATAAAGGTGATGTTGAGTTAGAGTGTTTTCTTATAACATGTAAGATCAACATTCGATGATTTTGTAGTTTCTACGAAATCTTTTACAGTTTAAATAAATTATTGTATTTTTATCCGCTCAGCATGTATTTTGTTTTACACGAAAAAAATATACTTATTGGGTATCTCATTATATAACTATTTAATGAACGAACCCAAATTGACCGCCGAAATATTCGGCTTTTAACACGCCACCGAAAAATTCGAGAAATACTCTAAAAAGAAATCCGATTTTATAAAAGTATATTTTACATATACAATAATGAAATTGGCGGGACAAACTAGTGGGTGACCTGATGTTAAGTGGTTACCGTCTCTCTAAACAACAGTAACACGACTAAGTTCCTCCTCCCCTCTATTATAATATCATTATTTTACTGTAACATAAAATTAATTAAATAACTAGATTAAATAGATATTAATTACATTAAGGCACTGTTTAATTAACAAAATGTTAATTAAACAATGTCTTTAGCTACTTATCAAAGACGCAAAAAATTATATAACAAAAACATTTTGTTAATTTCGAGCCAGACGAAAAAGTAATTCTATCTGCAAAAGTTTCTATAAATATTCATAGACATTTCACACAGCGCCATCTAGCCCCAAACTATGGGAACTATGGGAACTAGGTAACTGAAAGAATGCTTATTTATATAGTATTTTTTTTAAATACGTACTTGTAATACATATAACCAGATACAGAACAATCATCTATGTTCGTCACACAAATGCTTGTCCAAGGTGGGAATCGAACCCACGACCTGCTACAGCGCAAAAGGCAGAGCTAGTTGGTTAACTAAGCTTTTAGGCCAATCCTCTTTTTTTAACTTAATAATCCCTGAAATATGTGTACAAAATTGTTAATAGTATTTAAGTTTTGAAAAACTAATTCAAGTTATCGCTTCAAAGTGCCGTTTTGAAAACCAGAATCTAATATATTACCACAAAAGATCCTTGTCTGCTAACTCAACTAGGGCGATTTAAAAAAAACAGGTCTAGGTATTGTGTAATAGATGTTTGACCTCAAATCAAATTCTTCACAAAAAGTGCGGTCAAGGTAAACGGAAAGGTTGATTGGACGAAGTTGATAAAATGTTCGATTAGCCAGAATAATTAGATAACTTTTTATGAGACACCTCTGAGTGTATGATAGACAGGCAATAAGTTAACGTGAGACGGCACCTGTCACTTTTTGTCATTTTCAGTATCTATATGCGATCGATCGAGGCATTATTTTATATTCAACAAATTGATGATATTTTGTTAATGTAATTACTAAAATGCAGTTTACAAGTTTATTGCCACTTTAATGATAGGTACATATAATAATATGTTTAGATAACAATAATTAGGATACGAAAACATATAAAATACATATTATTTATTTGCGAAAGCTATACTATGGGAAACTCTTAAAATCAGGAAGAAAATCATATTATTATACACATTACATGTGTAACGAATATTATAATACAAGTATAAGAAATCCGCAGCATTAGAATCATTACTATTCTATAATAATGTAGTGTCCTATTCTAGTGTTATATTTCATTACTACCTGTGCCCTGTGTGTTACTCGCGGTTGGCCTTCTACGGAAGCCGTACATTTTTCCGAGCCTATGTGCTATTCCAGACTATAATCTATTTGTGATCCTTTCATCCAGACATCCACAACATCCATCCATCCAAACATTTATATCCAGCATTTATAATAGTTGTAAGATTTATCCAGCCGTCTTATTCGTTCACAATCAAACAATTACTAACTTCATAAAACAGTTAGATCTCTAGAATTGAACGAATTCGCGGGGGTAACTATTGAAACTCATAACTCGATTTGTGGCGTTCCCGCTTCATAAAAGAATTCAGCTGTTAAGATTAAGATGAATTCGCCTTCTTGTCTTTAGCTAGATTTTTTGCCGTACAGGAACATTGTAATGTGCCCATTTTATGTTTTACTGCAATGTAATGTTCATGTAATAACCGATGTCAAACTCGATTCATTTAATCACACTAATTATAATATTAGTATTAAGGCGAAAGTTTGTAAGTGTGTGTGTATGTTTGTTACTCCTTCACGCTCAAACGGCTCAACTGATTTGAATGAAATTTGGTGCCGGGATAGCTTATATTCTGAATTTACGCATAAGATATAGGATCCCGGAAAAACGCGGGTGACACCGCCGGCGCAGCAAGTAATAAAATAATTCAATAAAAAAATATACAATACATAGTCCATTGGTATTATTAACACGAAAACAAACTATTGTTAGTAATTAATGACCATAAGGGATTTGGTCCTCTGGATGAGCTTAAATACTAGAGATGAATGAACTGGTTCAGGAATGGCATTTAGGATGCTGTTGCTGCTCCCGCAAAGTATGCTCAGTAGGTAATTTTCAAATTCAACAGAAAATCTTTCAAACAACTTTAACTTTTAGAGTGTAACAAGCGGATACACGGTGTGTATTACTACACAAAAAAAGAAATACATTTTGTGCCTAATGCATTGTTTTAGTAGTCTAAAACCTTTTTCGCATTATTGCCTTTCTAACGAAAGGCCAGTTTAAGGTACATTGTTTGGATAGTTCAAAAGTCTATAACGGACATAGGTAGAAACCATTTTTGTGTTTTATATATTAGGATTGATTGATTAAAAATAAGTACTGGAATGTCCCGAAACATGTCAACTTTTTTATAATTTTTTTATCTATATCAACCGCCAAGATGTACTCATAACATAAGTAAAATAATCCTCTAGACGGATTCACCTTAAGTATTTGGCGTACTGGCAGAAGACTATTAATATAAATAGGTTGGAAAATTGTCTGGGTGTTCTTGTTTATCACACCTGACTTCGCTAAGTGTATTAAACAATTTACTTGAGAACTTACTTATAGGTAAGTATATTGCTTTATCTCACGAGGGAATCATACTCGTGGTAGAATATTAATGAAGAATATTTAAAAATATTCAATTTTGCAAGTTTAACATGAACTGGGGGAATTAATTAATAAGTTATCTGGGATAAAATTATTACGATCTACTAATAAATATGGATAAATTAAAGTTAATCTTACAAGTAATCATAATAAAATAATAAAAAAGGTTTGGAAGTTACATATTACACCTGCTACAACTTGTGACACTTAGCCTCCTACCAATACCATATTTTTATTCGTGTTATATAATACTGCAATACAATGTTACATAGTTAATATTATTGATTGACAAATGGTATTACCTAATAATAACAAATCATTTTCCAATAAAAAATATACTATCTTGGCAAGGTTTTTGACATCGATTTATCTTGTCAAAAGTTTACAGTTTTCAGCTAACATAAATTTTATATCACGGTTTATTTTTTAAATTGGGTATGTTATTATAATTATTTAAGAAAAAGCTGCTTCGGGGGGTTCAGTTGCGGCGCTGAGGAAGTTACAGATGCATGAGACGTAACAAAGGGATGCGACTTGGGTCGGAGGATCTAGTCGTATTGCTGTTGTTATGGGCGGAGGTAACCACTTACCATCTAGTGGGACTCCAGATAGTCATAACACTTATATAATAGTAGTATAAGTACTGTTATATAAGTGATGTGTCTATAATAAAAACATCCAGTATAGGTCATGAAACAGCTATAGGATTCAAATATAATGCTAAAATCGACTGCAAATAGGTATAGAAAATCGTAAAAGTATCAGGTGCCGTCTCGCCTTAAGGGAATAAATGCTATAGCAGTACTCGTCATCCTGAAATATGAATATGGGAGAAGTCTCCATGTTACGTAAGGAGCGATAAAGTTTGCTCGCTGAATTTACACGAGTGCACAAAAGCAGGGAGTTAGACTTTAAGTTATTTCAAGACTTAGATTTTATATCATTGCGCCCACAACTACACCTATAAAATCGACAGTCTCTTGATTTATGAGCACCGTGAAATACACACATTTGATCAGAGAGCTGGTGCCATAAATGAAAATGTTGATGGTTCTTTTCACGGCAGATACGGAGACAGTACTGCCAACAGGACCGAGTTTCCCGTTGGTGGATCTTAGACACGGTAGACCACGCGGGTTGCCAATGCAGGCCTTCTTAACCCTGCTAATAATAAGTACGAGATACTATACAAGCCTTCTTTTGAAGAGCGATAGCGAATGGAGTTTAATCTACTACAGAAGTCCAATAAATAAAGTCTTCGAAATTCTAGTTCCTTGACTGTCGGTTTCTGCACGATATTTTCCTTTCCTTCACCGTTTTGTGAATGGCGTGTGCCGTGTTGTTCATGCTAAAATATCGTTACAACCAGCGACCTTCAAAATAGTTCAGGGCCGGTACCATTAGGCTGCCACGATTTCTCTCCCTTCTACTCATCACCCGTAATGACACTTTACATACAAGAAATTATTGAGAATTTTATTTTTCTCAAAACCAGACTTCAAATAACTTGAGATATTCCAAATAGAATTTAAACAAAGTTGTATGTATTTTTGTAAGCCATTTATAAAACCTTTTATTTTGATACCACACTCGATAGGTCTTGAGGAAATGGAAATGTTGAAGGCATAATATCACACCAAAAATCGGCCATTTTGATTTTAATATAGCCAGTGCCAGTATTAAGACGAATCTAACAACATCTCTTAAACTAAAATTAATCAAGCCCTTTAGGCTACAGAGCGTGCCAAAGAAATATACATATAATACATACACTGGAAAAACATAACCCTCCTTATTTTGTAGTCGGGTAAAAATGTACTGCTTAGAAACATTTATCGTGTTGAAGTTGACTTGAAGAAAGTTTATAGAATGACAGCTTTCTGATCGACCGAGTTGAAACCATTGCGAATATAGAAACAAAATTCCCCGTAGCTCCTATCAATTTGTTACGGTAGCCTCTCAATAGCGAATTTTCAATCCAGGATTTCCGTATTGCCACCATGCCACCCTCGGCTCAGCTCCATGTTAACAAAAAGCCTGATCATAAAGAAAGCCTGCAAATTTGTACGATAATGTTAGTCGCGTTCGTAGGGGCGTACCCCCAAATGTGTTTCTACTGCGTGATGCAAAAGGAGCAACTCAAAGTTGCAATAGTACTTGTGTTCATTTCATCCGGATTCATACCATGTGTGGTGTACTGCCCTCGCCAAGTAGTAGTGCTCTCGCGTTGCTGTTTCCATGGTAGGGTGTGGATGGTAACATGCCCAGTCGCAGAGTGATACAAGAATAGTGCAAGACATAAATAAATAAATATTCATGGACAGTTCACACAGCGTCATCTGACCCCAAACTAAGCATACCATATAATATGGGAACTAGATAACTGATAGAATAAAGTACTTTTTTTTTGTAAATACATACTTATAATACATATTGACACCCAGACACAGAACAAACACTTATGCACACACAAATGATTGTCCAGGGTGGGAATCGAAGCCAAGACCTACGGCGCAGAAGGCAGTGCTACTACCACTGAGTTATGAGGCTATTGCGATTTGGATCTTCTCATACTTCAACATCAGATCTGTCAGTACACTTTGTCACTTAGACATTGAAAAATTATCTATATATATAAAAGAAAGTCGTGTTAGTTACTTCACTTATAACTCAAGAACGGCTGAACCGATTTAGCTGAAAATTGGCAGGGAGGTATAGTTTAGAGCCAGGAGAAGGACATAGGATACTTTTTATCCCGTTCGACATCATTCCCGTGTGACTTGACATGTAACGTCAGTCACTATAAAACGTGGTATAACAAAAAAGAATCAGACTTGGAATAACAAAATTGACGTATAATGACAGCTATGTAATGACGTATGGATGACTATTTGATATTTGTAAGAGAACATATATCTAGCTATCATGGTTTAATCACAATAACCGATTTTATGTTCTAAATAATTGTTAAATCGTCTGAAGAAAAAAACGCGGGTGAAACCGCGGGGCACAGCTAGTATAGAATAAACAAACCTTGCATGTCATGGTAAATCTCTCGCCTCCAAACTGTTCATAATGTACATGTGAACATTTTCAAAAACTCTTGAAGAATTTATTATAAAATATCCAAAGCACTTATCCTTTAATTAGCGAGACAAAGGAATGAACAATTAGCTGTGGAAAAATAGGTCTTATTATAAAAGCGCTTAGGTAAACGGACATCTTTCGGACGAGAATATATCTTAATATTATGGAATAGATAAAATACAAGGATAATGGCCTTTTGTCGGGATTTTGAATTAAACATTCCTGGTAAGGTATTTCTGGCGGGTACGAACAGTGTTATATTGTAAACCTCTTGTACATAGATAGTAAAGAAATTTTACCCAATTCAACCGACTTTTGGAGGAGATTATCATTTCGAGTGAATTTTTTTATTTTTGTTATCACATATTTATTGAAAATTGTTCAGAAGCTGCGGTGCCACAGACAGACATACAGCGGTCAAACTTATAACAACCTCTTTTTTTTTAGCCGGGGGTTAAAAATATAATTATATAAAAGCTATTCTTTATAGAGGCATTGTCAATAAATTGATAAAATAAAATTTCAAGAATACACAGATACTGATCATTGATTACTTGGTACTTTGGTTGCCCCTTTCCGGGGGGTACATGTAGACTCTCGAGAGTGTTTAGCTATATAAGGAAGCTAGCAACTTTGTCCCCAAAATTGTATTAAAAATTCTCACAAATAGCAAACAGATTGATTGTACTTAAAATCAAACTTAATGGACACCCAATTTACACTCAGCGCCATCTGGCAGCAAACTAAGCATAGCTTGTAATATGGGAACTAGATAACTGATAGAATACGTAGAGTCCTTTTTTTGTAGATACATACTTATAATACTTATTAACACCCAGACCCAGAACAAACATTTATGTTTGTCATGCTGTCACGCCACCCAGGACGAAGCCACGACCTACAGCGCAGAAGGCATAGCTACTACCAACTGAGCTATGAGGCCTATTTGAGACTCTTTTTTAACGAGATGTCTTAAATGTGACACAAAGAATATTCATTGATTATGAGACTTTAATATGCTATTATGAAATAGCAGATTACTTTGTGTTAAAGGCTACAAAACTTTACCTTTTCGGTTGCGTGTTTCAAAGAATCTTGTCATATCCATTGTTATGTCACAGCTGTAAATATATCACGGACTGTATTATTATTTGATAGATTATGTATTATTATAGTAATTTCGTATCAGCCTTGGTTTCCACTAAAATCTACCTACTCTCGATAAGTGAAAGTGGGCTTTACGAAAGTACACCGTTTCGAGAAGGTGGTACTACCGTGCACATTTTTCTAAAATGACATTGTTTCACGCGTGGGTTTGAACCAGCGACCTTCAGTTTGAAAGTCAGCGTCTATAGCCTAGGCCATCTATATTAATTACTTATACAGCAAAACCATATAATTAAACATATTTAAAGGGTATTTAGATCTACATAATAGCATGCTACGAGTATTATTTGAAGAAGCCTTATTTATGCTTTATACAAATATTAATCATCAGAATATTTTAATAAAATAAAGTTAATGCTGCTTCCGAAGCAAGGTAGTGGTCCCCGCCCGAAGCGAGCTTCTTCTTCTTTCGTGTAAGTGGCTAACTCTGCTGTCGGAGTTTTCAAACCACCCGATGGCCTCCGAACTTGGCACACATTCTACTGCTACTAAGATAAATTGTGTACTTGTGACATAGAATCCAAGTTCAAGGGTATCAGTTATTAAACATGCAGCAAGATAAGTAATTACTTAAATAGGTAAAGCTTTAAATTCGGTAAACATAATGAATGAAAACTATTATAAATTCTGTTATACAAAGTCTTTAAACTTTTAAAACTATCGAAGCCCAACTAGTTTACAAACTTGCTATAATTTATGGGCTAATTATTATAAAATAGTCGAGTATGTCTAAGATCTACGTAAGTCCTACAGCGTCCTACGTATGTTTAATCATGAATAAATTGACTCGACATACGCTTGACCATTTTAGTGCCACAATCAAAACCTGTTCTGAAGTTAAGTTAACAGTAATTTTTGGCCACCGCCAGCTATCTTCAGGATCGCCAACTTATGATTTTCAAACTACATTTTGGATGATCTCCACAGATGATAATAAATTACCCATGGTTTGTACTTTTATTTATTTTTACACCCTCATAATACAGGTATCCAGGAATCCATGAGTCGATGGCAGGAAAAACAAAGAAATACAAGATAGACCCAAAATCCAAGTGCAAACTTGTTGCTCAACACACAACTGGGACTCGAACCTGGGATCCCTCGCTTCGCTACTAGCAACTAAGCCACGGAAGCGCCTTCTGCCTTAGTGACGATCTGGAAGCTTACCTAATGTTAGGAGGTTACCTCGACCCATAACAACAATGATACGATCAGGTCTTTTTAGGTCTTACTGAAGTATAAGAAGACCTAATCGCATTCCGTTGCGCCTGTCAACCGAGACGGGGAGCTGGCGTCTCATGCGCTTGTGATTTAACCAGCACATACACCCTTCCACTGGAACATAGTAATCAAAGGGCACCACTGCTTGACGGCAGATTATCAGTTTTGGAGGCAGTACTTCTCAAAGTATGCAATATATTTATTTGTATTCGGTGATTCTATGGGTACCAGTTTCAATAGCCCCATTTCATAACAAATAGGTACTACAAATTGGAGTTTACTTAGACTAAACTAAAATCGATGTAGACTACACAGAAATAATTCCTGTCAGTTCATGTGAATATTAATATGAGAATCGGTTTGACATGAGTGGGTAGGAACGGGTCTAGAATAAAATCGATATAACTTCGATTTTATTCTAGACATATTCCAAAATCAAAAGTAGGATGTGTAAATCCAGAATATAAGCTATCCTGGACTAACACGCGCTTGAGCGTTAAGGAGTAACAAACATACACACACAATTCGCCTTTAAATAGTGCAATTATGAAACTGTATTATTATTACAGATTAAAGGACAGTGCAGAACTGTATCGCTTCCGTTTTTATACCCTAAAAACTTACCGTTTTGCCTTTGTTACGGAACCGATATACCAAGCGTCCATAATAGTGAAAACTAAATGCGAAATCTGGCACATGACGAGCTTAAGTACATAGTGTGAATATCTGAGTTATTTTCGTCTGTTTGATTAGTACTTAGTACGTCGTAGTCCCAAAGCATACATTATTCAATATGTACCCACGTGCCCTAATTAACTAATTAGCAGCCTTCGTTAAAATAGGTTTAGGAAAGGGAAAATGACCAGCATTGATTACAAGCACTCAAGTACAGAATAATAACGATGAATTGTTGATATTTCACTAAAATATATATTTGTTTTATTTAAAGAAGTGACGGGTGGACCTGACAATCCGAGTCGCACCCCGTTGCTGATGCTCATGCGCATGTATTTATTTTCACCGGCACCCACAACCTTTCACCGGAACACAGAAATGCGAGTGCACCACTGCTTGACGGCAGATTACCTGGTGTGGTGACAGTACTTCTCCGGGCAAATTTTGCACAAGTTTTACTGTTCTTTTGCTGCTCGTTTAGCACCACCCAAGGGGTACGTGTAGAGATTCAAAGTGTACTACGGGCACGATCATCTGGATCCCCTATTATTTTAGTTATTTGATTGATTTTACCTCCTAAGTTCACTCACTCTCAGTTATCGAGAGTAGGCCGATGTCCCTCCAGTAGGAACATAAGAGGCTGGTACGGACCTCCTAATTCCATACAAAGATCCCATAAACATTTTGGAGGAATATAAAGCAAGAACGGAAGGAACGAAAATATTCAACGCAACGCTTGCACACCCTTAAAATTATTTTTAAATAATTTGTTTAGGAAACTTTTAAATTGCGTGGGCTTATCTGAAGGAAATATTATTCTGAAAAGAGCGATCATAATCTCGGATCTCCTTAATCCGAGCAAATGGTGTAAGTCCACAAGTGTCAAGCTATTGAATGTTTATTAATCTGTGGCATATACTTTTTATTTACTTTATTCTTATGCGCAAAGATACAGAGCTTATAGAGAAATTTAAAAAATACAATATTAGCTATGGTCTGTTAAAACTTGCACATTGGAGCTTTGCGACGCCGATTTTGTTTTTAAATAATTATGTGTTCTTTTTTTCAAAAAAGTAGCCAGCAACAAAAAACTCAAGCAAATTGTTTGTAGAGCTACTACAATAACGTGCCTAGTTTTTTGTAGGTGTGATAGGTCTTTCTGACTATGCCCACAGCTCAGTTGGTAGTAACTGCTTTGGGTTGGTCCCCACCCAGAGGAAGCATTTGTGTAACATGTTTATTCTTATCGGAGTGTTGATATGAATTATAAGTATGTATTAAGAAACAAAAGTACAGTATAAGTATTGTAGCAGTAATATCATTATAATAGTATAATTTTTGGGGCTAAAATCCATTTGAAGTACAAAATCCTAAACTTCCTAAATCCCGTTTTCATGTGAAAAGGGAATTCATAAAATATTGCTTCGTAGCTTCTAATCTGTAGATTACAGCAGAGTTTATAGAGAATCATAAGACGTGGGTACGTGGAGATAGAAATGACTTTATACGAGTATTATGTGTCAATTTGAAGCGCCACAGTTTGACATACATGACTTCGTCGGTGTCTTCGTCGGCGTCTTCTTCGGCATTAGCATTACAAGCAACCGAGATTTTAACATGCCCTCCGGAGCACCAGCTACACTGTTAAGGCATGTCGGAGGCCTTCGGAGAACTCCGGCACCAGAGTAAGCCACTTACTTCACACAAAAGAAGATCGCTTACGATTGCTCTAGTTCTCAACATTGCACATAACTTTAGTTTCCTGGACACTCGTTAACGGGTGATTTGCAGCTCCAAAATGTCGTCAATTAGGGACCAAGACGAAATAACCCCCCTTCCAGCGGTAATTGTGATCAGTGGTGGCGAGGTTCCTTAGAGATTTTAGGCTTCCATTTATTTTTCATACAACCAAGTCTTGAGTTTTTGCACTTGCGAATTCTTTTTTGTAATGGTTTGTTTAATTTGGGACCTCGTTTAAGTCATAAAGTCACCATGCACATATAGACATGATATGTAGTGCGTCCACCATCACTGTTACTTTCCAACGAATAACTCTGCTTTCAGTTGTTAACTCGAAATCGAATATTTTGAAAAAACAGAAATAACTATTCTTTAGTTCAGTTTAAGACTAGGGTTTTAAACGCTTATTTATACCCCTGCACTAGGATTCCCTGTGTCGCTGCTGGTATGGAAAAACACAGAAACAATTTGAGAGCAACCATATATTGGAGAAGCAACCAAAAGTAGCAGTAGAACTTGTGCAAAGTTCACGCGAGGATAGTAGTGCCTTCACACCTGGTAACCTGCCGCCAAGCAGAGGTGCACTCGCATTGCTGTGTACCGCTGGAAGGGTATGGTTGCCGGTGAAATCACATGTGTATGAAATTTAACATTCCCTTTCCTTTTGTCTTACCGTCATATCAGCATGTTCATCGAGCATGTGGGTAAGATTAAAATATAGGTAACTAGTGTTTATCCTACTTCGCGTATTTTAAATGTATCTCATTACCACGACCGGGCGGCGCGGCGGTCACGTCACGCGTGTCGCGTCGTCGGTGGGCGTTGATCCGCGCAACATTACATACCAAACATACACTTGTAAAAATGTTACTACTGATCCAAATTGTTTGGGATAGAGATGGTTTTAATTTAAATAAAATATAAAAAACGATGATCTAATTTATTTTACAAGCACACCTTTGTTTTCACCTACAAAAAATTACTAATTTTAAAGATATTATACTCAGTTTTTGCGCGTAAAGATTGTAAAGATTAAACTTCTGCTCCAAATTGTAAGATATAATATAAAGTAAATTTTAATTATGTTATAATTCAAAAAACAATGGTCTAATTTAATACAATAAGGATACTTAAATAATTACCCCAAAAACTCGCTTGATTAACAGATTTGCTTAAAAGTATTTATTTTGTATTTTATTTAGCGCATACAGCGTTGCTACATTTTAATATTATAGATCTTTTAATATGAATAATTCCGAACAACTTTTTATCATACAATTATATATATTGATTTTCGTACGCCAGATAAGCTCACAGTTGGCATGCTTTTTCTGACATCTTCAACAGTCATTGTCATATTTCAGACTATATACACAACACACCTAAACGACAAAACTTGCGAACGTACATTAACTCGGATATTGGCAGAATTTGTGTGGCATAAATCACGCAAAAGGCCAAAAATAAGAAGAAGAAGAAGAACACACCTAAACCTTTCAAAACAATTGCTATCATGAGTTTGTTTCGCGGACAGATAGACATATGCGACGGGAGTGATAATTATTTGAACTTGTACTAAGAAGCACAGAATCACGCATATTGGAATTAGCGCCCCATGGTCACTGTCACAACCGTAAACTTTATTACACAATAAGATTTCTTAAGTGGTTTATTTAAATATAATACCTTCGATCATCAATCATATTAAGTGGCAATAGTTTAAGAGTGACTTACCTGATATAGAAATCCTTGCTGGAAAATTACAATAACTCAACCTGTTTCGCACACGCTCATTTAACAAAGTTTTGTTCCAAAAAACACACACTTGACGAACTGAACAGTAACAAAAAATAAAATCACATCAATCAATCAAAGCAACAACAAAATGTTGTCCGAAAAGTTAAAAACAAAACAGAGTTCTAAATTCAAATATCCACGTTGGAATCGCGTGCCGCGTTCGTCCGGAAACGCTACGGCTGACGAACGTGCGTCACCTCGGGGCTACGAATCGAGACTGTACTGCCTGTCCACCGGCGCCGAGTGGTGGAATGAAAAGCTATCCATTGCTGCGTTTTTGCACCGAGCAAATATGAACAGAAAAGTTGGTATTGAGTATTGAGATTCTTCTGATATACATACAGAGTAACTATACATACACACTTTTGCGATTTATTTAATACGTTTATTGTTGTATAAATATATACAATATTTCGTGTATCTCGGAAACGGCTCCAACGATTTGGATGAAATTTTGTGTTTAGATAGGGTTTTGCTATATAAGTTTACCAGTTTAGTTTTATTTCTTGTATTGTAAAAACATATTTCTACAAAAAAAAAAAAGTTTTTAATATTATAGGAAAATTTAATACAGCGCTAGCTCGTCAATTTTTGTGGCACTTGATTGGTAATCTACTGTTGCTTGAAAAATTTATGACTTCAGATAAAACGAGCGAAGCTCGGACGCCCAGATACTATGTATGTGGGCAGCACATTTATTTAATGTTATAAAAAACATTATAACATAATATAAATGTTATATAAATCTCAATAATTAATACAAACTGCTTAGCCAGGTTGACATCCTGCTAAGACCTTGAACAAAACATTAAATAAACCCGTCAGATTATGGAGATGAAAACAGCAAAGACGAGCGAGCACATATCCATAAAATTTTAGCACACCCAACAAAATACACAGATGTATCTATATGTGTTACTAATGGCAGAACCGTTTGCATAAAATTAGTATACACACAATAAATTCACGCTATTTTCCCTAAAGGGTTAGGCAGGGGGGCTATTCTACGTCTGATTTGTATATTAAATTCAATTTAAGCCAACTCAAAACGTTTCCTGTCACAGTAAGGACATGGACAATGTAAAGCTTTCGCTAGTAATTTATGACTTTATTTTATTATAGTAATAATAATCGGAAAGAAACAGTGGTGGCGCCCCGCGGTGTTGCCCGCGGGTTAAAAGTTAACATGAGACCACACATAAGTTGTGTGGTGCGCATGAAGTTTGTTCTCGGGTCTTGGGTGTTTGTCTTGTGTTTCTGTGTTTGTCCATGCCATCTGCGACACAGGGAATCCTAGCGCAGAGGTATGAGTGCGTTAACGTTGTTGTCGTTGTTACTTTGGGTTGCTTCTTTTGCACCACCCGGGGTCACTTGTAGCGATTCTGAGGGTACTCACCTATAAACGCGAGCAACGTGAACCGAACTGACGAAGATATCCGTCTCATTCCCGTCTCGGGTGACGGACGCGGCAGGATGAATGCGACTCAGTAAAGATTTGGATCTCATACTGAGTCGCGCGCATTACTGTTGTCATGGACGAGTGACACTTACCATCAGGTGGGACCGTTCCGTCACTCATTCACATAAAAAAAAAGATATCTCTTCCTAAACATTCCAAAAAATATCCATTAAATTAGATTCTATTTGAAGTAAATGGAAATAAACACTACGTCACAGTTCTAAAAAGGCTTAAAAAGTACGTTTTACTTAATTTGGTTACCGACAAGTTTGTTTCCAAATACACGGTCTGAATGTTGTCTAAATTTCTAATAATATGATTTTAGCATTGAGGGTTTTTTTTATCTCTAGAGAGGACCAATCATGAGGCGCAGAAACACCTTATGATTATTCAATGTAACTAAAACTCTACCTCTTAAAAAATAAATGTAGATTTTTTTTGTAAAATAATTAACGTATAAGTTTTTATTATCTGTTCCACGTGTAGTTGATTCCAATTGGTGGTACGGAACCGACGGCGTACAAGCATCGCGTGTAGCCGATTCATCATTCAATTTTCAACTTCATGAACACTTTTCATAAAAATTTTATAACCCAATTTTACCATTTGAAACTGTTACAAAAGGCACTACCCAATTACACAAGTTCCTTGAAAAGTATAAGTTAATTGCAGTGCAAAGTTGAATCATTAAATTGAAACTGGAAATTATAATATCCCTTGCATGAAAGTTTTACAACCGAATATTCAATAATTCAGACGTTAAAGCTGGCTCCTATAGTAAATTTTTACCCGAATTGAAAAAGGAGCAGATTATTATTTAATTTTTTTTTCGCACAAATCTTGAAATTATAGTACAAAGACAAATTATGGCTAAGTGATTTTTCTAAATACCAGTTACCCTTTTAAGGTAGAAATTGTGGCTGTATTCGCAAATGGCTCGTATTTTGTTTTTGTTTCGTTATTTTTACTTTCTTTACTATCAGGAGGGCCCGCTTGATGGTAAATAGTTGTTTACTTACGCCCATAACAACAGAAATTCGACCTAGGTCCTTACCAAAGTCGCATTTCAAGACAGTCCACCCCTTAAGCCGGAAAATAAAGTATTATAATGTGGAAGTTGATTTATTCGATTTTTAAATCAACCACCGTTTGTCTCTAATAGCTTTGTCGATACCATCACGAGTGGTCGTAGTAATTGGACTTTTCATGTTTGTTTCATCCCTCCAGCTTATCTGCTATAGACACCACACTCTTCTGCACTTTGAAGTTGAAAAATGGTTAGTTCTTAGTAGACAACAGACAAAAAGGCTAATTTTTTTAACTCGCTTTTTTTACTTAAGCTTTTTGAACCTGACTTTTGTACGGGTTTCAAAGTGCCTAACGCAGGCGACAAGTTAAAATCGATCGCCGATTTTTGCTCTACTACGATCGATAATCGTGTGGAACTGTTCGATTTTACTCACTACACCCTACCCTCTGCGTTAACGCGTTTTTTCTCGGAAAATCTAATATAATATCCGTTTCTACCATTATTGCTTATAAAACCCGAGGAAAATTTCCGCAGATTATCGAATTGTTTCAATATTTGTATCTCCGAGTTTTTTGTCAGTCATATATGAGTTACCCATCTCTAATGTTGGTTTTAGAACATGTTAATTTTTTTACAGCAACTGTTTGCTCTTATTGTTTCGCAGGATCCAAAGACATATTTTACCAGGCACTGATGGTGTCCGGTACGCTCAGAATATAAACTGATTTACTATAGCATCTTCATACAACGAATCTAGCTACAAGATGCGAAAAGCGCCAACTCGACACGGTCCGTTGTTTGCACAGAGAATAAAAGCTGTTTTCAAAAGAAAATCTTGAGGAACTGGATTTTTCTCCTCAAACATAAAACAATCGCGTTCATGTTGACTCTGGAAAAACGAGCTGATTTGGTGCGTGACAATAGATGAATGCGGAACCAAATTAGGGATTGGGTGAGTGTATCTAATATATCTCTTTGACAAATTTTTGAATAAAAATCTCGTTAGGTAGGTCAATTCAGATTAAATATTTTAGGCGCTTCTTGAACTTTACGTTTTATTATATTATATATTTTTTTTGTTTCACAGTAAATCACAAGAATCGTTTCTCCTCAAATTTTTGACCCGTAAAATAATATAATATAAATTTATGACAATTCATATATTTATTCCACACTTCCAAACCACGGCAAAAACTTTAAGTCTTTAAGTTTAACTTAATATTAACCTTAGTATAACCATGTAAACCAACAATTGTCCGAATAGAAGGCTATTATTATTATATTACGGCGACGAGGAGTACTATAATATCCTTTGCACCTTTTTTTGACAAGGAACATAAATTTTATCCTCTTTTCATTCTTATTTCGAATTAGAGTGGGCGTAAAACAATTAATTCGATAATTAAAGTATGCACAGTAGAATACGTGCTCTCGTCTGTATTCTGAAAACAGTTTCAAAATTTCGAATTATGAGAAAATTTAAATGAATAAATAAAATAATAATAATAATAATAAATAAATAAAAAAAAATAAGATTTATTTATTATATAATAATTATATAATAATAATTAAATAAATAAATAAAATTATTAAATAAAATAGTGATATAGTACATTCGAAAGTCAAAGCAAGGCTGTTAGAAATTTAAAAAAAAATCACGTAATTTTGATTACAGTAAGCAGGACCATACGAGTAAATTAACAATAAAATGAAATCTCGTATTTACTTTTCAGCTCATCGTGATATTAAGCATGAATTCATTTCTATTTCGATATTACATCAAATATCGAGATATAGATTACGATATCGTGATATTTTCCGTCGAAATGCGCTTTGATAGTATGTGTTAACCTTATGTTGTAATATGCATAAAATATGGAATAATGTGATTGTGAGCGAACCGTTAATGGTTTTTCTTTCTGTTTATTGTTTTTTTTTTCTTTCTAATTAATGTATTGCTATAAGTAGGGACCTTTAAATGGCCATCTTGTTTTGTAAATTATCACTTAAACCGTTATTTTGTGCCGATGGTTTCTTTAAAATAAATAAATAAATATTGAACGTAATATTTGACAAAATAACGTGTTTTTCTTTCTTTCTTTGGGACATGCTCTCATACCAACATGACCATGATAGCAAAATAGCCTTATTCCTTCTATAGGTCGGGTTGCAACAGTCTTATTGTTTGTAGAAAATATTGAAACAGCGGGAAGCCTGTCACAACCGAAGTATAATCAAATAAATTGTTTATTTGCTCCGCCATCGAGCGACTTCAATAACTTTTATGGATTGATTGATATGATTGACTGCTTTGTCCGTTATTGTTGATCAATTTAGTGTCTTGTTATGTTCTGGCTATTTTATTGATTTGGGTTCGCCTTAGTAATTGGGTCTGAGTACTTGCAAAAAGTATATTCTGTAGATATTAGTACTATTATTTAGTGTGAATGCATGTCGTTGCTTACCGTACTTATAAAACATACAAGACATATCTAAGTCATCACTCTTTATTGCCTAGACTTTCTAGAGTTTATAATGAAATTACTCCTAAAAACATATTCATAGAGACCTATAACAAATGATTTTTGAGACTGTGAGACGTGAACAAAAAAAAAACCTTTACACACTCCTACCTCTGAATTACGATTCCCTGTGTCGCAGATGGCATGGACAAACACAGAAACACAAGACAAACACCCAAGACCCGAGAAGAAACTTCATGCTCTCCACACAAAGTGTGCCCGGCCGGGAATCGAACCCGGGAACCCTTGCTCCAAAAACTAGTAACTAAGCCACGGCCATGATTATTTTTTTATTTATTTCACCCTTTTTTTTCATTGATTTGTTTCACACTGCGCCATCTAGCCTCAAACTAAGCATAGCTTGTATTACGGGAACTAGACAACTAATAGAATATAATACATAATAGTACTTTTTTTTCTAATATAATAGTAATTCTGTTATAGTAAGCTCCTATTTCGCTTGTTAAAGATAAATGAATGATCCCAAAGAAAAATCACCATCAAATTTTTTCAAGGGAAAAATTGCGTCATTGTATCCCGTAAAATGTCGCAGCATTAGCACCCTATTATCGTTTCGTTGGGAACAGGATTAGTCTTCGGTTAACATTATGTCAATGTCACCCTACATAAGGCAAATGAGTTGCCTGGAATGGGTATATTTCGTGTTGGTATTTGTTTCCAGGGAAAGCAATCTACTCGTGTCAGGCGAGAGTGAGTTAGGCCGCCATAAAAACTACATTGTAGCAAACTTATTCATATTCCTCTGATAGATAGATTTTTTTATGGTTTGTAAAACTAGGTTTTAACTATGTTTTTGAACTAACAATATTTGATATTTACGGTTTACAAACATTGAATAACAACAGAACATGCAGTGAAATCAATACAATAAATTCGTGAATTTTACAAATGAGACGAAATAACTGTGGGATTGAGTCGTTTTGCCAGAAAAACAAAATTCGATAAGGAATTACAATTAAAAAAAAAGGTTTATTCAATTAGTCCGTTAAATATAGTGATGAGAATAAAGGGATAATAAGCGGAAAAAAGGGCTATAAATATACATTACTTGGGACCACATCCAGCCCTTATACATCTATTGGAATAAGACGAAGAAGAAGTGGTTCTAGTTGGTAATGAATGAAGTGCCGCTAGAATGTTCGTTTAGGGAATACAGAATGGTTCTGGAGTGAATAGCAGGTTCTATGAAAAGTCGGAGTTTTTCAAAAAGCTGTATCAGTATCACGGGAATGGGGGAATTAATGGGGGAATTAAATTAATTTCAATTAAAAATTCTTAAAAATACTTGGAAACGTCACATTTTTTTTAATATATTTATGTGAATCTACGAGATCACGCGTTTTTATACTAAGTATATACATTATTTAAACCGTATCCGAACCTCCATGGGCAAGAACTATTATTACGACATCTTTATCTATTTTGGGTTTGACAAGTTGTACAAATTTACAAATTAAGTCAGCGGCACCTAAACATAAATGAACTACTTTAAACTAAAACCCTTATGCATCGTATTTACGTTTCATGTTAGTTCATTTAAATAATTAGGTAATATTTTTGTGACTTGTAAAATTGAATTTGAAACAGCCAATACACAATTTTACTTATACAAATACACATTTATGATAATTAGACCCCAAATAGTTAACCTTATGGTATCTGACAAAATCTGTTTTGAAATATAAATGAAACGAATATGACTATAATCCCTTAGGAATCTCAAATTTTTGCGGGATAAAAGTACCCCATTTCTCGAAAAAGTACCCGATGATATCGACTCATTCAAAGTACCCGAAATTTCATGATGATCGGATGAGTAGTTGAGGCGTGAAAGCGTATCAAAAAACTAACAAATAAACAAACAAACAAACTCACTATTGTGTTAGGAAAGGAGTGTTAGGATTAGGATTAAGCTTGCGCGTATTAAGCTTGCGCGTCTCTCTACAGCCGCTTAAATAATCAATTGTTATTATTATTGTTATTTTATTTTTATTAACTTTGACATTCTTTTTATTTCAATTATTCATTATTAATCAAATTATTAGAAAGATAGATACAATTTGATTATTTAGATAGATACAATTTGATTATTTTTAGATGAAGAGAAATTTTCTCATTTTGACAAGGCTATGTACAGCTGCTACAAAAACTGTTGTTTAACGAAGCTAAGTGTCCATTGTGTCCTACAGTGAATAAATGAATGATTATGATTATGATTATGATTATGTGGAAAACTGTTCTACGATTTTGTGATAAGATAAGGGTTTTGCTATTTAAGTTTACCTGTATAATTGTGTACCTGTATAACTCGTAAAAATGCATTTTTTTTTTGTAGGTAGGTTGGTACTTATTTGTAATTCATTACAATTTAGCCGGAAATTTGATAAAGCCGGGTAACCCCTACCATTAGTATCAGGAGTCACAATTGGGGAAGATAAACTGACGAAATGAGGCCAAGACTGCTTTACGACGCACTTTTAACAATTTATGCTCTGTGGTCGCTGCGAATTGGCGATTTTAATATTTAGTTTTCTCAATGGGTCTCGCAGCTCTTACATCACTCTGTAGATACCTAGTCTATTAACCATCATTATTCTTACATATATAGATACAAACGCTTTAAGTCATCGGGATATTGTGTGATTATGGATAACTGTGGGACGAATATGGACAAAGATTATTGTGCGGGGCGAATAAATACTTTTTAAAGGCGTGGGCCGAAAACTCGAGACGAATATGGCATAAATCGGTATTGCACATTCAAACAAAAAATCCATATCGATTAAAAAATCAGACCTCTTAGCGGTCGGTTAAAACGGGTACCAAAGTTGGAAGATCGAGTTTTCGGCTAGGTTAATTTTTCCCGAACTCAATTCAAATACCATTGTCTAAGTAAAGTTCGCCCGGAGAGGTACTGCCACCACACTTGGAATCTGCCGCCAACACATTGCTGTTACGGTGGAAGGGTGTGAGTGCCGGTGAAATCACATGCGCATGAGACGTATCATCCCCGTCTCGGGTGATGGACGCAGCAGGATGAATGCGACTCAGTAAAGATTTGGATCTCATACTGAGTCGCGCGCATTACTGTTGTCATGGGCGAGGATCACCACTTACTATCAGGTGGGCCCTCAGCTCGTTCCGTCACTCATTCACATAAAAAAACCGTCTAAAGTGACTCAAGCGATTGTCTCTGCTCCGATTCTATTACGATTATGATTAAAATTGCCTGCGACATCCGTGTTGAATCATCTTATAGCCCCTTTGAAGGTGCTTACTATGCTTATCACCTTCGTACGAATTTAGTAGGTAGTTTCGTCAAAGTTAATTAACGTTCCAGCTTCCGACCTATCCACAGGGGCCCGAATATCTAGATTGAAATTAACGAGATAAATTACAATTAAGAATATCAATTTCTGGCGTGCATTACTGCGAATATATTAGCTGTGATACACGCACTAGTTTGTTACGGTTTGAAGTTTGTACCGGTGAAATTACAGGTATCTACATACATTAGAGGTTCTACCTCTAAGATAAATTAAGGAGCGCATACCCAAGTTGTTTAGCTGCTATGTAAGGCAATGTAGGTGAATACCCTCAGTCCCTACAACTATACCCCCGGGTGGTGCGAAAGGTAACCCAAAGTGGCAGTAGAACTCGTGCTAAATTCATCCGGAAAGTACTGCCAGCACACCTGATAATCTATCGCCAAGTAGTATCGCACTCCCGTTGTTGTTCCCGTGTGTGGACGGGTGTGGGTGCCGGTGAAATCTGAGGCCCATGAGGTGTTACATGCCCGTGAAGGCCGTAACGCAATGTAACGTGGGTCTTCGCTTTGATCAATAGGTATCAGGTTCTCCTGAGTCGTATTGCACTGTCTATAAACAGTGATATCCACTTAACATTACAGTCTCCTTCAGTAAATGGTATCGTATATGAAAAATGAGATGCGACCTTATCTCGTGCACGAGATATTTCGAGAATCCCACGCATGTTCTTCAATGCAGCTCACTAAGATCGTTCAATTTAATTAGTTGTAGTATAGTTAATTGACGTTCCATTCATTTCCTCGCCTTTAATTAATAAAACTATAATATAAGCACTCGTCTCGATTTCAATGCGGTCATAAATTAAAAAAATGGTTCACAATTAAGTCTGATCTGAGTTAATTACCACGGGACATTCAAATTGAAAACCTTAGACAAGGTTTTTGGCAAAACTTACTTAGCTGTTCTTAATAGATCTAAGTTAAGCAAATCTTTGTTTATTTGGATGAATGACCGTTTAGTGGCATTGAAGTGAGTGCTTCAGTGCTTCGGAGGAATACACACAACAAACTAACAACACCCCACTTTTTCGTCGGGGGTTGAAAATGGGGTAAGTTCGAAGGCGGCCCGCATCGAGTCTCAGATATGGATGTCATAAGGTCTTTAGAACAATTCGCTAATCCTGCAGGGTTCGTGTCTCATGGTCCTTCGAGCTCGCAGATTCAAAAAGGAATAGTACCTACAGTGGGAATTGAAACCGTTATCCTTGCTTCTGAGTCAGTTGCTTTCACCCTATGCCTCTAAAGACGCCTTCAAAAGACGATGTACTATCACTTTCATAGCACTAATTACGTTTTTTTTATTATTCAAATGTTGTACGTCTGATCCGTTTGATTAGTTAAATTGATTTGTATTAATTATGTTACTCGATAATATAATGTCAAGTGGATTAATTAATATAATAAATATATTTACAATTGGGGTTGATAAGGGCTGATACCCTGTGCCTCTGTTGAGGACGGTTTTGTTTGTCTACCAGATTTTTTTTTAATACCTCACAGCATATTTTCCAACGGCGACCTTTAAAGGCTTTTCATTTTTATTTTACCCTTCCGTACAAAAGATTCAGTGATTGTATCTTTCCATCTCTCTGTCACAATAAATTGTCTAGCCAATTTTTCGGATGTAACAATCCTGAAAATGGGGTCAATAATTTAGATACAATCAACGCCTACAATCCGTACCTATTGTACGCGGCGAATATAGTCCAGTTAATACTTGTTATTTACAGTCATATTCATGTTCTGGGACAGTTTCTAATATTCTCATTGCAGGGTCACAAGACTATTTAGGATAAGCGAGTGTGTATTGGCTATAAAACTGAGCGTGAGACGGCTTTTGTGACATGTTGTCTGCTATGTTAACTTTGCGATGTCTAAACGATGTTTGAGATCGAAAGTTTGAATTTGAATTAAACTGTTTTAGTTTGAATTTAGTATAATCTAATACGGGAATCCAATCCGGATCCGGAGTTTCTTCAATATTTAAGATTTACCTTCAGCAAAACACGATTACATTTACTTAATAATTTTATATTGTATTTTGAAAATAATATCTTTTTCAACTTATACGATGTAGTTAACTAGCTATTTCCCCTAGTGTTGTTAATAACATAAACACTTAATTAATAACGTAATTAATAATATATTTCAGCGTAAAATATTTCACTCACTCTGCCAGCGTTAGCGTACGTACAGATAAATTAAAGGGTTACAGCTCCTTAAGATTATCAGCAAAACATTTTCAAGGAAAATGTATTTGGATTAGGAACCATCGAATTCAAATTCGGGGTAACACGCCAATCGGCCAACGATACTAGTAATCAATTCTAATCACCTACTAAACGTTCAGAATAGGCAAGTGAACGTTTTCCAAAACATTGGAAGAACGGAGGTGTACTCTATTATATTCAGACGAGGTCGTTTCATTATCGTTACGAAGTAAGATAAAATTTCACTGAAGTCCCTTCTGTTCGCCGGGAGCGTGAGACGGGCGCCATCTGGCGGGAAGTAGGTTGTTATAGACTAACTAGATATACAGGGAGTGCTTAATAGTAAAAATATTTAATTTAAATTCATCAAATATGGGATAGTTTTGGGGGGTCCAGTTGCTCGCGTCCCTTTAATTCCCTACACGTGCTAAGGGTGGTGCTAAAGGAGCAACCAAAAGAAGCAGTAGAACTTGTGCAGGTTCGTTTGGAGAGGTACTGCCACACCTGGAATCTGCCGCCAAGCAGTAGCACTAGCATTACTGTGTTCCGGTGGAAGGGTGTGGGTGCCGATGAAATTTTACTTAAGACGCAACATCGTCGTCTTAGGCGACGGGCACAACGGGCGCAAGTCCCGTCATATTTTCGTTCTTATGGGCGGAAGCAACCACTAATTATCAGTCTTCAGCTCGTCTTGTCACTTTTGATACATAAAAAAAGGTTTTATTTAATTTACTCCCGAATGAAAAGAAATTGATCACAAATGAGAGAATAGAATAAACGCCGATATTTCTGTAAATAATACTGGGGGTGTAAATAAAATATCATCGAACAAGCTTCCAAACTTGAACTTACGACCTTAGGATCAGAGGTGCACTCGAGTAATAAAACGTATAAAGAGGCAGTAAATTTACTGCACGGTTGCATCTATGTTGCATTTTATTTGCAATATTGAATTTTGTATTTCTCGGGGATACTCGTTATATGTATATATTGTATTAGCTTCAACGCAGAGTCGGGGTCTTGGCACCCTCCCCCAGGAGGCTCTGGTGAGGTTCCTTTGGGAGAGCCCAGAGAAACCCAGAGGTTTAGTTACGGATAAAAGTTAACAATCTAGTAAGCCACCGTCAAGCAATGGTGCACTCGCATTGCTGTAGAAGGGTGCGGGTGCCGGTGAAATCCACTCCGATATAATCTGACAAGTCTGGACAAGCTCTCCATCTGCTGTTGCTCTTTAGGATTGATTTCCACTAAGGGTAAAGATTTGTATGTCGAACATAGATGTTTGTCCTGTGTCTCCTGGTCATCTTACGGAAACAGTACGATTTTTCGGGATCAAAAGTATAGTAGCCTATGTGCTATTCCAGACTATAATCTATCTTTGAGCCAAATTTTATCCAGATCCGTTCAGCCATTCTGGCTTGAGCAACAAACACCCATCCATCCGAACATTCGCATTTATAATATTAATTATTTTGCTAACGAAATGACTAATAAATTATGAAACCCATACTCCCCGAGGGACTATTTCTGTGAAACAGACGGAGATAGGATGTCTGTCATCATTATTTTCAGTTATTAAACTTGAAGAAGTCTGTTTGTTCTGCGATAAAGTGCTTAGTACCGAGGAAATCTCTTTAGTAGCAGTAGATTTAGTATCTACTTAATCGAGATCTTCTCTGGTAAGTAACGATGCGGTCAAAAATGGTCAAGATCTGTTCAAGATTTAAATAAGATAAGCACGCAGCAGTAGGACTTTTCTTAATGCCCGCATTTTCCAGACTTTCTCTCTCTCTCTCTCTTTCATGCCGTAACTACATCAAATATCATCCCGGAACACGACGAATAGTTTGGCGACAGAGATTTGTTCGGTGGGTGGTAATCAACCGCAGTGGATCCAGAGCAAACAGTTTGGGACAAGAGTAAAAATAACAGCGGCGCTGAAACAGTGTTGCCAACAACTACCCAGAGTCCTTCTCCGGTACCTGAGTTGGAATGGCTAAGGTAGGAAATAGTTAACAGCGGGGGACAATGCACAATACACCCCTATGACGTCAGTGCAGGCCTAGTCACCCCCACCCAGAATGAGAATAGGCGCGCAACTTTCTATGCATTTCCAAAGCTTTTCACAAACTACCTTACTTGCACCTATACAACTTATTCGGATATCAAAATAATATCCGTTTCGAGATGTATTTTCCCCATTATATGTGTACAATACGTACCTACCTATATACGCAGTTTAGAACCAAATCTTTATCGCAGTTATTTTTTATTGCTATGCGATTCGGTATTCCATAATAATAGGATTCTCTTTCTCCTTTGGGTATGGAAACCGCCAACCAATAATCGGTTGAAAACAAGTCTAAACTCTATTTCGCAAAACTGTTTTAAGGTGTTTTATACACCTGACACTGATAATGTCATTGCGCTCTAAGGCTGTTCATACACGCACCATAAAAGAAGGTTTTGTTATATTGTATAGTTATATTCATTCCTCCATTTTGTACACAACATCCGTACCGTCTAAAGTTTTGAATTATGGTGACTGGGAAATGTATCTGTACAGGAACATTCTGTTAATTAGAAATTGCGTAGACGCGAATATATTAATTGTGCTTGATATTTGATACTGTGTGAAGTGCTTGGTTCGAAATTGTTCTAAAATGGCACTTAGTTATGTAATACACTCTTGAGCATGCCACTAATCGCAGGGAAGATTTTCGTGTCACTATTAACACGTTTTCACATAGTTTAACTCTCAAACAGAAAGGTGTTATTTGGAAAGAAGTGTTGGTCCTAGATAGTCTTGGGCTATATATTAAACGGTTTATCTGTGTACAGATAAACCTTTTGTACATTTTTGTAACAGTTTTATTGCCTTGGAATATCGAATAAAAGTATGAATCCATTGTCCTATGTATGAAAGATTATCACTTATAAACGGCTCGACCTATTTGTCATATTTATGATATTGTGTTCATAATTGACAGCACGAGATTTGTATGAAACAACATTCGAAGAAAATCTACAGTAATCCTCGGAATTTGATATTAATTTTAGATTTGCAGCCGTGCGAAACCGGATGGGCCGGCGCGGACTCACAATTTGTTTATTTTGTCATCATCACCTACAGAGACGACTTTTACCTACCTATTATATTTTTTTACGCAATCGGTAGTCTAGACGGTAGACATATCAAAAATGTATCAATCATATCAAATACTTCATAGAAATGGTACAAACCAGTAACCCACGCAAATAATAAGTCAACAAATCTAAGATAACCCTTTTTCAAATAAGAAAACAAAACAAAGCGCATATCTTTCAAAAATATTAGCTTAAATATCGCTGAAATAACGTTCGAGGCGGCGCTTACTAAATATCTAGAATAAATAAAATTACGTCTCCAAAGTCACCTGCCGCTGAAAGTATTACGTCAATATAAATACTTGGAACGTGACAGGAATGTGTGGATCGAATTTGCCTGTTACCTTAAACAAGTAGCTACGGAGAGCTGTGCCTTATACATGACACGATTCTTGGATACCCACGTAAAGCAAATAATGTGATATCAAACAAAACCAACAATTTAAATTGCGTATTATTGCGCGCTCAAAAAGTAAGCTGGTTTCTTGAAATTCATTTACATTTACTTTGAATTTATCACTTAAAATAAAATTTGTCGTACCAGCAACTTTGTAACGGAAGTAACTTTTAACTCAAGGAGTTTCTAATCCAGCCGAAAGTTTATCAAATGTCCTTCTTTGTTCTACCAGAAGTTTTCTACATCAGGAAATAAGGTAGTCATTGTTCCAGACATTTTCCATTTGTCCCGTTTATTCCATTTATGGAAAACAGAACAGTATCCGAAAATTTGGGGCACACAGGTGAAATAGGTCCGGCCACCAACAATTCAATAATATTCTGTCATTTTTCAATGCTAATAGGGTTAGCCTGAAAGGGTTCTGAATAAAATAAATTCATATTGTCACGTTCATAGCTGAAAAGATGGTAGATGCTGTAAATTTTATTTATTTCAATAACGACATAGTTTTTTAAGGTAAAACGGGACCCTATTACTAAGACTCCGCTGTCCGTCTGTCGGTCTGTCCGTCTGTCAGCAGGCTGTTTCATGAACCGTGATAGTTAGAGAGTTGAAATTTTCAGGATGTATTTTTGTTGCCGCTATAACAACAAATACTAAAAAACAGAATAATACATATATATTTAACGAGGCTCTCATACAAAAACGTGATTTCTAAGATATAGTTCCATATTAACATATTATTATTCCGACTCGCACTTGGCCGGTTTTCATATTTCATCTGTTAACATTGAACATGGTTAATGGCAAAAATCACGTTTTAAAACGATAAAGAGAATATTTTGAGGGAACCGGCATGACTAATAAAAAATTCGAAGATATTGTAGCATCTACCACGCTGGATTGGGCACTCGTGTTTGATTAAAGCCCATTAACTGTCACTTGTCGAGAGTAGGTCGAGGGGGCCCCTACTCCATACCCAATGACAAGACTGAAGCTAGAACACGACTGATACAAAGCGATGAATCAAAAGCCCGAAAACTTACAACACCAATCGTTAATAACTGAAACTTTAAAAATTCAAACGATACTTGCTTCCTTTTAAATATAAGATGCCCACATTTTTAAATCAGTATGACCTTTTTTTCTAATTTACGATCGGAATTTTAAGCTTTCATGCTCTTGATGCAACATTTCAGAGTTGTTTTATTCTTGTACTCTTCATTTTCTTTGTAACTTGGAGCAGAATAGAAAACAAGTGGGTGAATTTCTCAAGCAGAAAACTCGCAGTTCGGTTAAAATAGATTTAATTTTAGTTTAATATCTGGTAAGAATATATTTTAAAACTTCAAGAGAAAGATAAAATATGAATAAACCTTTTGTTAGATAATCTAATCTTATTCGTCATATTTTCTTATGTATGCTTAGCGTATGTTGATGTGTTCAGAACAGAATCTACCTCATTAGCTCTAGTAAATGCCTCATACAGGTCTTCCCTGGTGCAAGGTAAGACACAGAAGGCAGGAGAAAACGCACTCTACTTGCGTTGAATAATAATATTAATTACTTTGACATTTAAAAAAGCTACTCAAGCCCCATTTCATCAAAGCGGCATGTCCCCAACCCAAATCTGATCAATAAACTTTTGATATGGATTATACATTAGTTAATAACCAGTTATATAAGGAATCAGAAACGACTATTTTTACTTCTTTGTATGAGTTTTTTTATACAATTTTATTTTATCTGCTAGCGTATAGAAATATATCATTTCAGTGGGAGTAGAGGGACGCTTTCTAAATGATAATAATATTAGTTTATTCTTCATTTAGAGATACGTACAAACATCAAGTCTAATGCTAGGTATGTCTATAAATATTTTTAAAAGTGTACCAGAGATGAACTCTATTCCTCGCACTAGGACTATGATAGAAATCTAAAATTTCTCTGTTTAAAATCCCTAGATAAGTTCGTGCATTGGTCTTTGGGCGAACTGCAGTGCCCACCAACCTTTTTTTGATAGGTAATCATTGTACATTCATTAAGATTATAAATTAAAAAAATAAAATGATTCTAAAACTACCAAACACCTTGTAGAAACAGAGACAGAAGTGAAAAAAAAAAACAAGGATTGAAAGATTATGATAAAATCTAAAAAATAGCAAGTCTACCGAGCGAAAACAACAGTTATGCGACTCTGTATAAGATTTAGATCTTGGACGGGGATGATACGTCTCATGCGCATGTGATTTCACCGGCACCCACTCTTCCACCGGAACCCAGTTATGCGAGCACTACTGCTAGGCGGCAGATTCCGGGTGTGGTGGCAGTACCTCTCCGGACGAACTTGGCACAAATTCTACTGCTTACTTTTGGTTGCTCCTTTAGCACCACCCAGGGGGTACGTGTACGGAATGAAGGGGTAAACACCTACGGACGCGAGTAACTAGACCCAATTGTTGAATTGTATAATTTAATGTTTAAAAAAGATACAAATCTAAACTAAAATACTCAATATTTTCAAAATTCGTACTTACATTTGTATCTCATATTTCTCTGTGATTCGTACAAAAATATTAAAATAAAAATATCTTACCCAAATAAGACGACAAATTTAAATAGTATTGAATAAGTATTAATACACTTTAATCACTTTAAGCTGTCGTTTAGCACAAAAATCACTCGACAAAGTACGCTGAACGTGCGCATAGAAACTTATGAATGAACATGAAAGACCTTTGAACCTCCCCGTAGACCTATTTTAGAAGCAGTTTTCTGAAAGTGATGTGATTGGGATTGTAGACTGGTGTTCTTGATAGACAAGCTTTGATCTTTAACGTTGAATAGATTTTTACCATTGTACTCTCACCTTCATATACCAAAAGTATTTCGCTTACTTTTCAATTTAGATCTAAAAAGTGTTGTTTTTAATTATTTTTTTAAGAATTTAACGCAAATAAAGTATTTTGGCTTTGACTGATATCACATAGTATTCAAACGCCAACATTAAGCTTCAATACCCTAAAATGGCTGACAATCACGGCGATCTAAATAGAAAAGAACAATAAAATATTTCAAATAGTTACTTAATCAAACTAAAATGTCTCAAATGAGGTCGACGGCGCTAAAATAAGCGTTAAAAATTACCATTCACGCCCGACTGGTCAATCCCGCGTTGCTAAATGCTATAAGCCATAAAACAGAATCGTTTGATTAGCAATAAAACTATAAACAGCCAAGTGTGAGCGACCCGTGTGAAAGGTTTACATAAAGCTTTTGGAACCAAATTAGACCATGCAGGCTAAGAGGTAAATTAAGCAACTGTATTTTTATCGACAGATAAACCAGTTTCAGCGGATTTTTTTTTACAGATAGGTAAAGATCTGTAAAAAAAAAATCCGCTGAAACTGGCCTTACATTTTACTTTATCCGCGCCTTCTGCCTGCTGCAGTCAATTCCCCCCGGGGCCAAAATTTGTGTGACGACATAGGTGTTAAGTATTATATGTATGCATCTATTAAAAACAAAAGTACTATATAAGTATTGTATCAGTTATATAGTTCCCATCGTACAAGTTAAGCTTAGTTTAGGGGTAGATGACGCTGTGTGATAAGTTCACGTATAAAAAAGAAGTAAACGAATTGGCTCCCTGATTCGCATTGCTCAATCTTTTTACCAGCAATATATTTATTTTAACAATTAAGGAAATGCACGTTTTCAAGTAGAAAAAATTCGGTTCGACTGAAAACTGTAGTACAAAATGTTTATCTCGTTAACATTACCAAAAACTGGCATTACAAGTAAATATCGACACAGCTATATAAATATAACGCTATGGACAGGGATATACGCTTATTTAAGGTCCCTGTATTGCATTTCACGTGCTTCTAAAACTCCGGTCTATTTATGACTGTCGACAAATTGTGTGCATACTAATTTATGAGTCAATATTCCAGCCAAACTATTTTTATATCAGTTCATTTCCAATGTACTGTTAACAAAAGTGGTTTCTGCTTTTGGAAAGCTAAATGCGTTTTTGGCGTAGAACCTATATGAAAAATACATTTTTGAAGCTCAAATGTTCGCTCTTTTTTTAAAGAAGGGACGAAAACGAGTTTTTTTGCACTCACAGTCTCGTAGTTTTGTTCAAAATGATGAATTTTTTTTCCGCTGTCTTCAACCAATACTGCCATAGAGTAGAGTAAGTACTCATATCTCTGTGCCACAGATAGCATGGGCAAACACAGAAACACAAGGCAAGACCCGAGAAACTTCATGCTCACCACACAAAGTGTGCCCGAGCTGAGAGTCGAACCCGGACCCTCGGAAGCAGGGCCACTACCAACTAAGCTACGGAGCCGTCTAAGATTTCAATATAGACAAACAAGATGTATGATGATTCTGAACAGATCTAAGCTCGCGAAAAGAATGGAAACACTACATTAGAGGTTTCTTGATTGTTCTTTGCATAGCATTTGAATAATAGCCTAATTAATAAGAATACGGATCTTGTAGGTACCAGATCCTTCCGCCGGGACACAGCAATGCGAGTACACCACCACTTGGCAGTCGATTACCAGGTTTGGTGGGAGTAGGTTCTTCACCGGAATAACTTGCCCCAAGTTTTCCTTTGGAACCACTCGGTATAGTTATATATTATGTTTCTCCCGGAGGACACGTGTAGGGACTCAGGGGTACTCACATAGGGATGCGAGCAACATGGACATATAATAACCTATTGCGGTAGATCTTGGAGGGTACGGTTGCGTGGGTGAGCATCCTTTAACCCCTACACGTACTGCCTAAATGTGACATAGGAGCAACTAAATATTGAATGAATGAATGAATGAATGAATGAATACTCTTTATTGTACACCTCAATAGAAACATACATAGCACAATTAAAATTAACAAAACAATCACAAAAAAAAAAGAGGTTACAATATTAATAATTAAAAACAAAAATAACGTTAACATTACACACTCATACCTCTGCACTAGGATGTCCCTGTGTCGCAGATGGCATGGACAAACACAGAAACATAAGACAAACACCCTGGATCCGAGAACAAACTTCTTGCTCACCACACAAATGTGAGGAATCGAACCCGGGATCCCTCGCTTTGAAGGCAAGGCTACTACCAACTAAGCCACGGAGCCGAATTATTTATTTATGAATTTACAAATTGTAAGTAGGTACCAGTCCATTACTTTAGAACTCAATTAGGCTTTTAAATTACAAACATATTATATTTATGTAGTTATTCATAAAATAATTATGTAACTAAATATTCCAACAAATTTCTCACGAAATCAAATATGTTGATTAACAAAGCTCACTCTGAAAAAAACAGATGCGAAACATGAATCGTTATTGGAAAAGCGTTGTTGTCATAAAAGAGTCTCATAAAAACTATTAAAAAGCGTACATTATTTAAATACTAATTACGAAAATAAACAAATTTCGAAGTAAATGGCCCTTGATGGTATTTGAGCTGCTACATCCGTACCAATCGAGTGCAACGGAACGAAAACAAAGATTTTCGAGCATTTTTCATTTGTACTAGTAATTTTTTATAAAAAAAAAAAGTATTCAAGTAATTTTGATAATTTCTACGTAAACAATCGGACAGTATATCGGTTCAAATAAAATAAAATCAATTCGGTTGACGACTATTGTTAGGCCACTATGAAGCACATTGGCTACGAAACCAAATTAGTAATACCTTAGACCTTAATCAAATATGATGGGTGAGAATGCGTCGCTGCCAAAATATATTATTATTAATTTAATTAAAGGTACGTAAAAAAGTCGCTAAAACACAAAAATAGACAATGATAAAAAAATAAGACCAGCTAAACCAAAAACTGACTGTATTTTGACATATTTGTGTCCATGTAATTGGTATAAAGAGCTTCTATAACATGTTATATTAAAATTTGACGTGTCCAAACGAGATCGAAAGGAATATATGAGTTTGAGTTCGAGTTCACTCAGTCACGTGGGATTAAATTTTTGATTTGTGGCATTATTTCAAAGACACCAGTCTATAACGTCTTGTCATTGAAAAATACACTACTCTCCGTCAAATCAAAATCTAGATTCACCTTAATTTACGAAAGTCAATTTAGATCTTTTTTTATTTTCATGATTTCAATTAGATTTCATAATCTGAAAAAGTTGACGATGATGAAAAAGTTTGGCTAAGCGCAAGGTCAAAAAGAATTGTATGTTCTCGGTTGTTCTGGACGCGTGTAGGGAACGGAATTTGGAAAAGCAGATGTCAAGTGAATTAATGAAATGTAAATAATGAGTTGCGTTCTTAAAGTAGGTATCAAGTCGGCAAGTCTGCGCTCACGAACTGTTTTTAGTATCAACCGTCCTGGTTGCTTAAGTGCGTTTTTCTACTAAAGTGACGGGATGAGCTGAAGGACCTGATGTTAAAGGGTTACCACTACCCATATACAACAAACGTCTGTGGTTACCCCCTACCCTAATCTGAAGACAAAGTCAAAGATCTTTATTTCAGTTGAATTCTTAAAAATCACTTGGAAACGTCAATTTCTTTTTTTATATAAATAAGTACCTACGTAAGCATGCGTTCTTAAAACTAAGTTTAGCGCTTGTTCAAACCCTATCCGTCTTTCCATGGGGAAGAATAAAACCCAATGAGATAAACCTATATGAGAGAACCCATATCGCGGCGCGTTGAACCTGTCACTCTGAGGGCATGTATCATCTGTGCTTCTACACCGGCACTCACATCCTTCCACCGGAACACAGCGGCGGATTACCAACCAGTTCTACTGCTACTTTGGATTGGTCCTCTCGCACTACACGGGCGACACGTGGAACTCAGAGGGTACCTACGGAGGGTCCAGCAAAATGGACCCTTGATCTAACAAAACGAGGCAATAAAGGCGTTAGGGAGCAAGATTATTAGTCTTTAATGACAAAACTTGGTAAAACAAAAAGTTTTTTTCATGTATTTTATTTTGTAGTTTTGTTCCGCGATACGGACCGATTCCCTTCAACTTTTTTGCAACCTGCAAAAAAGTTGAAGGGTTTACCTTCAACATGATATCATAGAATTGTAATGGAACAAATTGAGGGCCCAAAATAGAGGATGAAAGTATTGAATTCGTTTTATGCGATTTCTAAGTCACTTGTTGTGTAATCTTCATTAAGTGGCAAACCCTGGTGCCTGAGTTTTCAAGCCGCCCGAAGACTCCGACATGGCAAATATAGCCGAAGCAAGTAAGCCTAGTATAAGGAAGTGTAAAGCTTAAAAATTACGCTTAAATGGTGCCATCCTAAAGCTAATAGCACACAGAGGCGGTAGCCGTGAACGATCGTTTTATACCGCTTCACCTCGCGTGACCTCGCCTGAAGCGACTTCTGTTCGGTGTCGCCTAAACAGGACTTCAAAAAAAAAGTGGTACTCAATACGGCTGTTTTACTTTGTAAGACTATCTGCCCGACAGATGTTTTCCTGTTTTTCACAATTTGACAAACGACTCTCAAACGACGTAGTGGCAAAACGTGATACTAATTTTTCCCGATTTCCAACTTTTCAAGTTAGTTTTCCAAAAAGTTTCCTTTTTACAAACCTAGTCCTGAAAATCGCAAATACAATAAAAGAAGAGTTAACAAAATAGGTGAACCCGATCTGAAGTGATGCGCTTACTTCAGAACGGCATAAATACGGCAATTTATTTTCATTTATAGTAATAATAGTAATAACCACAACTTTTCGGTGGCAAAGCAGAGAATAATATAATCTAGCTTTTACCAGCGGCCTCGCTCGCGTTAATGTTGGTTTTGTCAACCGATTCCGGTTGTTCCCCTCTCCTCGCTTCTCCCCTATAAGTTTTTAGCGAGAAACAGTACCTTATAACCGTCTCCAGGGTCCCATCCATCGCTATATCAAAATTCATCATAATCTATTCAGCTGTTTAGGCGTTTAAAAACAAACTCACTTTGGTATTTATAATATTAGTCAGGATGTAACATTATATTATGTGAAATTTTTAGTCTGCTGCCTATAGATAGATAGCCCTTTATAGATAGGACATACAGACTAATAACAAAGGAGATTATTTTTTTATTTTTATTTATTAATACCAACTTGTTTAATTGAGTGCTAAAAAAATAAAAATAAAATACAAACTGTAAGACAGTTTGTTGGTGTTGCGTATTAATTAGAATAATAACACGATTTGTCATTGTTATTAACAATAATCTCGTTATTATTACAATAACAGCCGATTAGCAAAAATATATCAAAGACTAATTTTTTAATGGATCAGTTAAGCTCTTTAAAGATCTTTTGATAGATGTAAATAGCTCAACTCAAAATACATTAATACTAATATCAAAGCTTTATGAAAGATAACCATCCATCATCGGCATTTAAAAGGATCATTGTGTTTTGGCAATCGTTCCTTAAAAAGCGGTTGTGCTGCCCGTCGTTCCATATTCCGGAAATATATGAAAAACTTATTATACGTTGACATAGAAACCAATTGAAATTACAACGGAAAGTATTTTGCAAGAATAATATTTGCTAATGCGGTTGGGGCCTTTTGCAGAATTGCTTCGTCAAGAAAAGGCGTAATCAAATCTCAATCTGTGTACTCGTGCATACACTGGTTCGATTGAAAATATTTGTGAGTAAACTTGTAGTTACTCCAACTTGGTGCTCCTTTCTTTGTTTTTGTTAAATCGAAAACTTGATATCGTGATTTTATTACTTTGAAGACAGATACGGAGACAGAAAAAACAATTCCGGGATATTTCACAAATAATCTGATTCCCATAATAATGGGAACTAGATTATGAATTTAATACGTGTATAGATTCTTTTTGTTAAAACAACCGCTGTAAACAGTGGTTTCGATTGATTGGTAGGAATCGAACCCACTAGGTACTTATAGCACAGAAGGCAGACAGATCAATGGCTCTTCTTTCTGTTCTTAATTGCCTTTTAGTAACATAGAAATTCATCCTGATATGATCTATACATAAGATTAGATTTTCTAATTGTTTGGATTTACTCAAAAACTACTCAACCGATTATAAAAACTCTTTCACCAAAAGAAAGCTATATAATCACAGAGTAATATACGTTATAAACACGGGTGGACTCGAATAGTGATGATATTGGTGCCATGATATTAATGAAATTCCACGAGCACGAAGTCGCGGGGAACACCTAATAAAAAATATAAAAGCACATTTTTAAAAGCTGAACTGAATATCTCTCGAAATATGAGAAGAAATGATCTTCTTGTATTTCGAGAGATGTTCAGTTGTTCCTGAAAATACATCAACAGAATTAATTAACCAGTTAAGTGTTATTCGTACTTACACACTGAGGTTTCTGTACTACCAGTTGTGTATTTGTATTTTATTATATCAAGTGAAATAGAGAAAATTTTATTAAACTATATGAAATTAAAACTTATTCGGTTTATGTATTAAAATATTATATTTTCTTACAAAACTTAAAAGCATCTGATTTGATACAAAGCATTCGTTCAAGTGAACATTCCGGAGTTCTCTAATTTAAACTTTAGGACGGACCTCGCACGTTCCCTCGAACCCCACCCCCGGGGTGGCTGTAAATAGGCTGTAACGTGCCTAAGGCAGTAGTTTTAATAGCAGTAGAACATGTTCCAATTTCGTCCGGAGAAGTACTGCCTACACCTGGTAATCTACCGCCAAGCACTTCGCTTATATTGTTGTGTTCCGGTGGGAAGGTGTGGGTGCCGGTGCAAGAGACGTAACATCCTCGTCGCAGGTGATGGGCGCAACGGGATGTGACTTAGATCCTGTCATACGGTTGGGAAGACCCAAGTCGTATTACTGTTGTTAAGGTTGGAGATCGACCCATTACTTCAAAAGTATACAAAAGGCACCCATACCCCCCATGACACGTTATGTGTGCCCGAAAACGTACATAATTTAAAAAAAACTTATCTCATCGTGTCCTCGTCAGAGACAAAGCTAAAATGCCTCTTATGGCTTTTATTTCACCAGCACTGGATCGCAGCAAAGAGTGCACCGCTGCTTGGCGGCAGATTACCAGAATCGGTGGCAGTACTCCAGGCAAACTTGGCAAGTTCTACTGCTACTTTGGATTGCTGCTTTCGCACCACCCGGGGTCACGTGTAAGTATTCTGAGGGTACTCACCTACGGACGCGAGCAACGTGAGCCTAAGATATATGATTTATGTAAATTTTCAGTGTTTAGTTTGTACTCTTGTTGCCTACTTTATAAGGCTGCAAATCGGATATTTCCATACATTTGCTTTAAACCACCGCCAAAAAATTAGGGTGTTATAAGTTTGTAGTGTATTTGTGTATCTGTGTGTCTGTCTGTCCCGTCGTATCTCCAGAACGAAAGGACTGCTTTTGATACTTTCGGTTTCAAACCTGACGTGGTCGAAATCGTTCTTAGCTATAATGAATATCTGTTTAGGCGTTTGCTTTTGATCAGTAAATAACCATTACCCAATTCCGACATTTTTACATTCTCTTAAAATGAACATGTAGATTAATATCAAAGTGGTCCTAAGCTTGTTCCGTTACCAACAAAATGAAAAGTCGAAACGCCCTGCCCTTTATTTTATTACCATAATATTTATTAACCCGTGACTCTCAAATCGAAGGTGATTCGTCATATACTTTCGTTTCGAACCAGTTGGCTAGCGGAAGCCGGCCCTACGGTAAAGACCGCTGTTTCATTAACTTTTTTGGACCACCTCCGATGTTCATGCCAGGGAACTTTGTTTTGTTTTCATTTTTTAATTAATCGAATCCGTTGCGGGCTTTTTGTTTTTGGCCTGCTGAGAGGCCTAGACATATAATCGAAGCGTGACGACAAAACGATTCGTTGCAATTGTTTCGTTGTCATAGACAAAATAATTATTGACGGTCACAGACTGAATTGAATGAATGACGAATCGAGTGAACATAAGAACGTAGGTTTTCAATTAAATCTTCACCTTTGACACTATTGCATTGCTGTGCCGTATATGCATATGAGTGCGAAATGGGTAGTAGGTGGTAGGTAATTAGAAATAAAAGACTAGGGTGACCTCATTAAAGAAAAATTGGTCATATACGTATTAATAGTTATTTATCGACAGGCCTTGAAGATAATTTTGTTGTGAAATTTTTTGCCCTAGGTGTAAATTTGTTAGGAAAGCGTTAGTGGGGGCGTTCCTAGAAGAAATAAGCTAACGTCGAACTCGCCACTTGTCACATTTACATTCCAATCCAATTCCAATAGTATCCAAAAGGTAAAACGTAGTCCACGTTTGAGGTTCTGATTAACCCTTAAGGAAAAACTATTAATTCATGTATTTAATAGTTATTTATTACCACTCAATATTCCGTACTGGTCAGTTTAAGAAAGAAATCCGAAAATATTGTGCTATTTCTTTCAGATTAAAAATGATTGGAAAAGTTACCAATTTTCAATACAAATAAACAATATCTTCGTAAGCCTGTCGTAACATGTTTGTTAAAAAAACAACTTTATATCCAGCCTTCAAAGCTGATTGGAACTCGCTTTCTTGGATATTTACCGCCTAAGAATTCCTGAAAGGTTATTGAATAAATAAAAACGGGTTGAAAGTTACCCACACTTTTATACTAAAGGACCCTGAAGCCTTCGATGTTTTCTTCACTAGAATATGTCCAATATTGGCAGTGTATTGTACTGACAACTTTACATGGGTTTTTTGTTGTAATATAATTAAGAAATTTATATCACATATTATTTTTAAAGTAATAATTAAAGACAACCCATTAAAAGATTTATTTATATCTTGAATATGAATGTGCAAGTTTTCTACACCTCCAATCGTATCGCAACACTCATCTCAATCAATGTATGAGCTATATACGTCAATTACCTATTGATTCTGGATCTATTCTACCAAGTATATGTATCTACTTTCAATCTATGGTAGGACTAATACTAAGCATTACCTTTGATTGTTATTGTTTATCTAATTGATTTTATTTAATATTTGAACCTACTTTTTGTATTGTGGAGTCAATAAAGTATTTTTCTTGCTTTATTTATGTCACGTTAGGCTTAGCTATAATGTTCCCTATAACAATTAGGTATGGAACTGTAATGATTTATTTTACCTCAATAATTGATCGTGAAAAGTATTCAAAGACCTTTCAAGCCTCATTTAGCTTCTCTTCGTTGGCTGAAGTATAAGTTGGTTGTTCTGAAGGTATTTCATGCTTCATTAGAAGTTGCGCAATATCACCCAACTCTGCTCGCTTAGTGAATTGTTAATGGTACAGTAAAAGTTCACGATCGATCGCAGATATCTATTATATGAGAAACTACGTATACTAAGAACAAATATACCTTGTATAAATAGATTAAGGATCTTGGAATGTTTGAGTACGTTATAGATCTTTGTAATTGTTTCCATAGTGCAAACGGACGGCTAAGTAGCTGAGTAGTCGAAGCGAGGGACCCAAATTATGTTCCCGGCCAGTAAACTTTTTGCGGGGAACATAAAGCTTGTTCTCTGGTATTTTAGCGCGGGAGTATGAGTGTGTAAACATTATTATCGAAATTTAATTTGTAAACTGTACTTATTTACATAATTACTAGCGGATTTCCAGCGTGATCTACTACGCTTAAAAAAAGAAATACATTTTGTGCCTAATGCATTATTTTAGTGGTTTAAAACCATTATTGCCTTTCTAATGAAACCGGTTAAGGGCACATCTGTTGGACAGTTTCATAGTCTATAACGGAAATAGGCAGAAATAATTTTTGTGTTTTATATAATAATAATATTCTATATATTAGGATTTACAAAGTAAATAATACAGTATTATTACTTTATTATTGCAATATTTATTGCAGTAATAAATATTGCAAGAAATACAGGTAAACATAAACAGCAAAACCCTAAAGCACGAAATTTCATTAAAACCGTTAGAGACGTTTCAGAGATACAAAAAATAAATAAAAAAAATATATATACAATAAAAAATATATATTTATGCTCTTTTAATGTAATAAGATTAAAAGAAAAAATTATAGTTGCGTTTGAACATGCTAATTTAACAGCATTCTGCATGAATGCGTAACATAACGTATATATTATAATATATGTTGTAGTAAGCGTCCAATAGGTCAAGAAAAATACCAATGGATTTTGAATTCTAATCTTATGATTTCAGCTTTTGTTAGCAAACAAGTACAAAAAAGTACTACATAAGTATTGTATCAGGGTATTATTTTCGGTCCGATCTCGCATGTCACAATAGTTTTAAATTATTTATTACTATCGCAAAATAAAGAAAGTTTTGCGACAGTAATAGAACTTTCGACTTGGGCGTGGGATATTCATTGGGCGTTAGAGAATTGTTGTGTTCCGGTGGAAGGGTATGGGTGTCGGTAAAACCACGTGCGAATGACACGTAACATCCCCATCTCAGGTGAGGCGCAAAGGGTGTGCCTTGTTTTTTTCTCATACTTCGGTTGGATATGACCTTTGTCGTATTGCTCTTGTTATAAGCGAAGGTAACCACTTAACATCATGTGGATCGCCCCTTAACAGAAAGAGAGAAAGTTATCTAGTTCCCATAGTACAAGTTTTAATTTGAGGCTGGATGTCCATGAATCTTAACTAATATTATACGAGAAAGTGACTTTAAATGTTATAATATTAGTAAGGTTTTTTCTTTGGTGCAGATATTGGTTAGTTTATATTGATTTAAGTTTTACTATAGTGCCTATTAAAGAACTACTTCAGAATATTGTACTTTCGCCAAGTATTACGATCACATTAGATATGGATACCATTTTTCTTCGTAATTTTTACCGCAAATATGCGATTTTCGGGTTAATCAAATGTTTCTACGCCCACTTCTATTTGATTTTACCTTTAAAATTATAGCATTGGTTGTGTAGGTGATTTTTAAGTGGGTTGTATTTGTATTGTAAGGTGTTAAAACAACACTGTATTGTGTGGATTGATTAGGGCAATGTGTGAAAATCAATCTTCTTTGGGCAATGATTATAAATAAACGTAGTGTACTTTTGGGGGATCAAGTTGCTCGCGTCCGAAAGAGAATACCCTTAGAATCCCTACACGTGTCCCCTGGTTGGTGCTAAAGGAGCAAACTTATCTCAATACTCAATACTCAATACATTTATTGCTTCTCATAATGGTACAAGGTAATATTGTTGATTTACATTCTGAGTTTCACATTATGGACCCTTGTTCGGGTATTACAATATTAATGGAGGCAGACCGAGATTTTCTAGATAGCATGTAGGTAGGTCTAAACTACCTACGCGCTATAGTCAATTTTATACTTAATATATAATAATATAATTTTACATTGATTATCAGAAGTCAGAAGTCCTTAGATATTTTTTGATAATAAACGCCTCTTTAGCGCCTTCTTGGAGAGCTAATATTTACGGAACATCATTTTACTTTTATCATTACGTAAATATTCAAATTACGACATCGTGACACGTTGGCCAGATTACGGTATTATGATTAAGCAAGTCAGCCACATAAATTAATCCATTACTGGCTCTTCGACCTTCGATCATCAATAATTCGATATGGAATCGATAAGTTCCGATCGAGACTGGGTTTCTGTTACAATGTTGCAAAGACAAAAAGCAGCCTTGTTGGTTTGTGAAACCGTTGTGAATTTGTGTTTGATATAAAAATTTTTTTGGCGGCAAAACCGACTAGTTTATCGTGACAGTACAGTAACGTACATATAATATATTATTCACACAGAATAAACAACACCATGTTTTGTCCTGGGTGAGAATCAAACCCACGGCTTTGAGCACAGAAGCCAGAGCTACTACTAAGTGAAATGTGAGGCAAGTCAAAAAATAATATTAGTCTCTTTTAAAGTCTTAAACAGACAAATTTAAAACACCTATCCATTATTTGGGTTAAAAAAAAATGTGTCTTTATATTAATCAATATTTTAAAATAAGTATAAAAATATTATAAGTAAGAAAAAAAAAGTTGGAGGTTGTTTCTCGTAGTATGACCCCGACGTGATTGGAACACGCAACCTTCTGATCTGGAGTCAGACGCGCTACCGTTGCGCCACGGAGTCGGTGAGCGATAGAACGAAATATTCTTACATATTGTCATGGTCATGCTCACACTAAAATATACTCGTAGATACTCGTAGGAATAAATATCTACAATAGATATTCACTAAAGCATAATTTATTTCAAGCTAGCTGCGCCCAACTAGTATGGTATTATATAAATTTTGCCTCATAGCTCAGTTAGTAGGTATTTTTTCTGCGCTGTAGGTCGTATAGTAGGGGAGCCCAAGAGGGGATTTTTGAAGTGACTCGAGCGTGTCAGAAAATTATTATATATAGGGAGAATCCTTGCACCCTTTAAAGTACCTCTACCAAGTATGAACCCTCCATATGGTGGGGTGTGTTGAGGGGAACCCGTCTGATTGGTAAAAAAAAATCGATCCTTAGAAAAACTCGAGCGCGTCAGATTAAGAGAAAGTTGATTAATTACATTGAGAAGATTGTATATCTCAATAATCTGACACTTTGAGCGTGACATTAAGAAACAAGCGAGTCTCGAAGTTGTAAAAAAAAAACGTCCCCTTGAAATACTCGAGCGCGTTTCAATTTTTTTTTATTTTGAAGGAAACACTATTAGAATTACAAAGAACTAATAATCTGACAGTTTTCATGGGGCGATGTTAGTAGAATCGTGGAGCAAAGGTGAAGCGTACAGCGGCTGAGAACTGTGTATTCCCCGCGTCTCACTTTTATTTCTCGCTCTTTCTCTATTTCTCACTCTCTCGCATTTTTAAATTGATTTTAAATTGTAATGATCTATATTTAATTTTATATATATATATTTTTTTTTTTGTGAATTCGTGACGGGACGAGCTGAGGGCCCACCTGATGGTAAGTGGCGACCCTCGCCCATGACAACAGTAATGCGCACGACTCAGTATGAGATCCAAATCTTTACTGAGTCGCATTCATCCTGCTGCGTCCATCACCCGAGACGGGGATGATATGTCTCATACGCATGTGATTTCACCGGCAGCCACACCCTTCCACCGGAACACAGTAATGCAACCACTACTGTTTGGCGGCAGATTCCAGATGTGGTGGCAGTACCTCTCCGGACGAACTTGGCACAAGTTCTACTGCTACTTTAGGTTGCTCCTTTAGCACCACCCAGGGGGTACGTGTAGGGAATCAAAGGGTATACACCTACGGACGCGAGCAACTGGACCCCCCAAATAATTAATTAATTAATTAATTAATTATCCAATTTCTGTACGTAAATGCGGATATATTATTTCTAAATTTCCTTCAAAATGGTCAGACTAGCGATATCCCTCCATATAATTGTCAGATTATTATTCAGGAGGACTATGACATCAACTTGACCCTCCTGCATAAAAATCTGACGCGCTGGAGTATCTCAAGATCACCTTTTTTTTTTACATATACAAAAATATATTATGAGTTCGTGTCATGACCAAATCGTCAGATATTTTAATAGGCCACTTTTTAAGCTTTAGTTGACATACACTTTGAATGTCTGACGCGCTCGAATAACTTTTTTTTTTTTTTTTTTTTCAACCGCTCGTTACGGCCACCCCCTTGAATTAATCGTCAGATTAATATCTAATAGTTACCAGAAATATAATGCGCGTACATACTGTAAATGACTGACGCGCTCGAGTTTTTCTAAGAATCGATTTTTTTTTTACTAATCAGACGGGTTCCCCTCAACACACCCCACCATATGGAGGGTTCATACTTTGTAGAGGTACTTTAAAAGGTGCAAGGATTCTCCCTATATAATTTTCTGACACGCTCGAGTCACTTCAAAAATCCCCTCTTGGGCTCCCCTACTAGTAGGTTCGATCCCACTCGGGATAGTATTAGTGTTTTGACACTTGGTTTCCTTGTGTCAAACATAGCTTGGGCAAAAACGGAAATACAAAACAAACATCCAAGCCCCGTGAACAAACTTCATGTTAATCACACAATGTGTGTCCTGGCCGGGAATCGAACCTGGGACCCCTCGCTTCGAAGGCAGGGCTACCATCAACTAAGCCACAGAGCCGTTGCTTACTCATTCACTCTTACTTATCGATTGGAAGTCTGTGTGAACATTACAGATTGATACGGATAACACTTATTTATTTATAGTATTACTAGCTGCCGCCCCGCGGTTTCGCCCGCGTAGATCCCGTTTCTGTGAGAATACGGGGATAAAATATAGTTTATGTTACTCGCTGATAATGTGGCTTTCCATTGGTGAAAGAATTTTTAAAATCGGTTCAGTGGGTGAGGCGTGAAAGTGTAAAACTAACAAATAAACTCACTTTCGCATTTATAATATTAGTTAGGTTACGTTCAATTCGTAATATCTTTTGAATGGAATGTCAGATTTGAATAATTCAAAAAGTCTACAGGTATTAAAATACTCTTAAATAAAGAGTAGGATCTCAATCGAGCCATAGATTATAAATCGATACAAGAAGATACACGGCCAAAACACTGCATGCCAGCACGGAATAAAGTAATTTTAAAAAGAAAACATGATATCCGGCAGCCGTGTAAGTGTCACTTGGTTAATTGATTGTATTATCTGGGAAAGTTGGAGTCAAGACACACTCATACAGTATGTATGAGTAGGGGCCCGTAAGCTCACTGATTATCACTTTTATGTTACGCTGTTAGTTCACAAAATTACATTAAGCTTCTTCGACTACGCCACCGGGAATTATGAAAAATTTATGTAGGTCACACAGCCTACTACGTTTATCATTTTTCCTCTGTTAAATAAACATATTTCCGAGTATTATAGGTAATAACAGTAGAATAGGGTACGTACCTATAAAATTATTGGTACGTAACATTGTACTGTACTGTACTGTACTGTACTGTAACATTTGTTTTTGTTTAACCAAACAATGTACAAAATTTTAAAAATAGAACGGGTTAGGCAATACACCAAGTGTCAATAAAACTTTATTTCTTACTGATATTTTACGCAACTCAGGCCGTGTACTGACGTAATGCTAATTACTCACACTAGACTGATGAAGTCGCCGGAAGTTACTTAGTATCCGCTTATAAACTTCATATCTTTGCTGATTGAAGAAACCAATTTACCAAACAATAACTAGGAGCTCAATTTCCTTAGCACCAGCAAAATAACACTGATTTTATCTGTGGACGATGGCCATTAAAATTAATTAATTGACAAAATGCGACGATGGCGTTCTTCGCCCACTAATTTGTTGACAGAATGTAAGTGCTATTTTTAAATTGTATTTTTCTTACTTAACGTAACTACATTATTGATATAAACAAAGGTTAGTCGTATCTTGTCATTAAGTGTAATGTATTACGTAAATCGGTACCTAGATAATTTATCAACAGCTATATTTAGAATGGCGTGCTTTGTGAACTTGAAATAAATACGGTAAATAACATAGTAATAACAGATTACACTACAGGTACTTATATATTATGTCTATACAACTATATCTCTATATGTGTTGGTAAAGGTAAAACAGTGCCGCGAGATTAATGGTTTTTTTCCGTCTCAAAAAATGTCCAACGCGCATTTTTTGAGATGAGAAAAAAACCATTGAACTTGAGAATTGTTAACAATAAAGAGTTTATCTATCAATCTGCCAAGATGACAGACCGTCGGATCGATTAAAAACGGTCATCTGCACTGCCTCTTATATTTCGAGACACTAGAAAGTAGGGCATAATTTGTATGACATTTCAATTGTCAATTGTGTCGTGAACAAGATCATGATAACAACGAGATATGCACCGTTAGCGCAGCCACCTATGAATCATTCGGATTAAATAATTGTTTGTGGTGTTTGACTAATCGAATATATTAACTGATTAATGTTGTGGCTGTTAATTATCAACTCATGTTAAGATCTTTACGATATTTTTGACAGATTACTTTTAAATTAGATAGTAAATGGATGATTTTGTTCACTATAAGTAAAATGATTGTAAAAAAATGTCATATATGAATTAAATTAATTGCCGCATGTATGAAAGATTATTACTTGAGAACACTTCGATCGATTCGGCTGTCTTATTTTTATTGTTCATACGACATAATTGTCAGAACGTAGTATGTATGGACAATGAAATTTTTTTTAAATTGTTTATTTCAATTTCCTCTTTTAAACGGCATCTGTCGAACCGTTTACGCATATTAATAAATAATATATATAAATCTTTGGATCTTAAGTAATAAATAAGCTTGAATTCCGATTTAAGTGTTTTAGCGAAAAAAAAAAAATACTTGCATGATACAATGTAACTAGACCGTGCCAAGAAAGTTTTTTTTGTGAATGCTTGTCAATATTGGACTTCAACATGATTAAGACTAGTGGTGTGAGTAGCGTGAACACATGTAGAACAGTGCTAATAAAAAAAAATTAAATTAGGAATTATTTGTGTTATGTTTTCCGGCAGTGGCGATAAAAACTCTAAAGCTAGGATTAAAATGTAGACTAATTAACCTTTCAAGAACAAAAAAATATTAATTATCACATACCACATAACTCACCTGCAATTTTTAATCCATTATCAAAAAGGACACAACCAACAATTTTCACCACGCCCCCGTTTCAGTGGTCCTCAATTATTTTTTAATTACAATAAGCGATGACAAGTGTTGATTATTCTCGATTTAATTATAAGGGCCCTACAACATTATAATTATGGAGGCATTCAAGGATGAGTTAGGACCAGGGCTGGAATCAGGTTTGCACCCAATGTCCAATCTCAAAATTTGAAACCCGAACATATTGTGTACCCCAATATAAATTATACAGCGGTTTGAGATTTGAGAGCGTGGTGGCCCAGGGACATAAACGCCGACTTTCAATCTGAAGGTCGCTGGTTCAAACCCAAAAAACGCGCACCAATGAGCTTTTCACTTGAAAAATTTATATGCGCAAAACAACGTTCTCGAAACGGTGACGGAAAATATCGTGAGGAAACCGGCATATCTTAGAACCATAAATTCGAAGACATGTGACATCTACCAATCCGGATTGGGCTCCCGTGGTAGATCAAAGCCCATTCACTCAATTATCAAGAGTAGGCCGGTGTCCCTGCAGTGGGAACATTAGAGGCTGGTACGGTTGATATTTGAGTACACAGAGTAGACTTTGAGTTGTACCTGGGCGACCGAGCTACGCTCGAGTTTCTTTTTGTCGTAAACATATTCATACTTGAATAATGTCATATAGGGCCATCTATAACCAATCAAGTACCATAAAAAATTACGCGTCTCATATTTGTTATGGTACTTGAACGATACACTAAAAAAATTGTCAGCATTTTTCTATTATGTCAGTGTTTTGTAAAAAAAATGCGTTTTACAAGAAATACTATACTACCTGTATATTTCTTGTAAAAATGGATTTTTTTTACTTAAACAATAAAACCTTACCTTACCTATAAATAAATGAACTAGAATTGTTCGTAAATAAGATTTTATTATACGAAATTACAGAAAGAAATATTTGATGGGACTATAATATTAAGCCCCTCCGGCTCATCCTGAATCCAGTCACAGAATATCCCCGACTCATCACCGTCCATTATCCGAATAAAGATTTTCATTAATATAATCCGAATGAATAATTTAATTTCACGATTAATTATAAGGAATGAACAATCAATATTTACTTTAAATCGATTGTACAATCGGGGGATTTCTGTACAAATATTCCCAGTCAATTACAGCTTACATATTTTTTTCCTGTGATGAACACTTCTTATCCCGCGGGAAAATAACTGGATTGGTGATAATCCCGCTATATCCATCTCGATATTTAAGAAATCTTCAAATGGCTCTTCGCATATATAATATTTTCTTCATTGCAGAATACAAATACTTATGTATATTGTTTCGCTCGGGTAAGTTTCAATTTTGTAAATAATTTCTGGATGAGAGGTAGCTTGTGTCCGATTTTACTCCGGAAAAAGAGAATGGAAAGTTTTATGATGATTGGTTGAGTAGTTAAGGCATAAAAGCGTAAGAAACAAACTCACATGCACGTTTTTAGAAAAATTACATTATTGTTCAATGGTCACTAGTAATAGTAATAATGTAGATAAATATATTTTATACGCTTAAACATGTGAGAATTATATAACATGCAAGACATTTTAATTAGACGCAACACATTTTACCTAATTCGGTGTGCGAAATTGGTTAGAACTGTGGCACGCCAGAACAACGAGAATAAATAATTAGGGAATCAACAGAACTTGTTCAAATTTAGACATTCATTTTTAAATATATATTTTATTTTAGTGTTAGTAAATATCTCACGAGATTATAATGGTGACAGTACTATTTTAAAAAGTCCTTGATCTGCACCAATGAGGCTTATTGGTCATGTCATGATAGAGTAATAAATAAACTAGGTACGTGGGAAAGACATGTCTGTTACATAAGGCATGTTATTGTTGGAAATCGGCCCAACCGTTTACTATTTATGGTAAAGGATAACGTAACCTCAACCAATGGCTAGTTCACTATCGGTTTTTTGTAATCGACTATAAAAAAAAATATTCATAGACATTTTCACAAATCTTGTTATATGAAAACCAGATCATGGATAAAATAGTTATATACTTATATACTTACTTACTTTCTACATAAATATAACTCATACTTACATATTAACACCCAGATACAGAACAAACCTCTATGTTGGTCAAATGCTAGTCCTGGTTGGAAATAAAACCCACGACCTAGAACACAGAAGGTAGAGCTACTACCAACTGAGCTTTGAGGCCAGTCAATTTTTTTTAACAATATGAGAGCCTGTTAATGTCAATAGCATGTTGTATTTAAGAGCATGTCGGATTTAAATGTCAGCCCTGCTATTCTAGTTGATAAGCTATGATGGAGGCCTTCGAGCAGATTGAAAATTTCTACACCAGAGTTGGCTCCTTACTGATGTGAAAAAGAAAAGGCAGTTAAGGTCAAAGGCAACGCTTATGCATTTTATACTAGCGACCCGCCCCGGCTTCGCACGGTTAGTACAGCATCAGTGTCGTATGAGAAACGACCCGTGCGAAGCCGGGGTGACTTGCTAGTTGCGACTTGCTATACATATAAACCTTCCTCTTGAATCACTCTATCTAATAAAAAAAACCGCATCAAAATCCGTTGCGTAGTTTTAAAGATTTAAGCATACATAGGGATATAGGGACAGAGAAAGCGACTTTGTTTTATACTATGTAGTGATTCCTAAACAAACTGATCTGACAGACGACCTGTCTTGATTGACAGTTTGACAAACAGCTGTCATACGACATTTGCACACGTAGAAGCTAAAAACCCATAGGAAAATGCACTTTCTCTACTATCAGTGTTACCGAATTTTCCAATTTTCCGGGTAACTTTTCCAATTTCCAGTCCAGTCGTTCTTGAGTGACGCAAAAAACATTTAAATTTTACCCATAACTGGCAACTCCTACGAGCAGCATCGGAGCGGTGGAGATACCTATAGCCTGTACTATGTATAGTCTGTGGTCTCTTCAGCATTTGGACAGTTTTCTTAATTAATATTGCGTTATAACGTTTACGCACTCATACCTTTACACAAGGACTCGTTATGCAGGTGGCATAGACAAACAGAAAAACAATACTAGGTTTACGCTCATCAAACAAAGTCTGCGGCTGGGAATCAAACCTGGATCCTTCGCTTCGAAGGCAAGGCTACTAAGCTACGGAACCGTCATATCTTATATCCTTACGTAACATAAACAACCAGCTGACTTATTTCTAAGCTGTGGTGATTTCTATGGAACTACTGAATAATGTATGAAAATACTGTCAACGCGATTAGGTTCTTTATCAAATGAATCAAATAATCTCATGTAATTAAGATAAAGCTGGCTATTGCAGTCGGTTCCCATCGCATGTAGGTGTAATGTTTACATTATGTTGATGTGTGACACCAATATTGTTTCTTTTTGGACAACAAAATATATTTTTCAAACGACTTCAAAAGAAGGGGATTATAATATTTTTCTAACGATTTTTACCGACGAAAAAAGGACAGGAGAAAAGGTTACATTTTGTTTTATGTTTATTAATTCTTATCTTCGTTTTTTATCAAAATCGCCTCAATAGTTTGTTAAATTGAAATAAGTAGAATAATATGTCATCCAAGTAATTGAAATTGCGTATTTCGCTTTCCTGTGACTTATTTCTTCGCCCGTTGTATAACGATTCGGATGACTTTTTTTAAATTGGTAGTGGACAAAATGGATATGGGAGAAAAATTAGCCATGAGTTGAAAACATTGAAGTCGGTTCTTTCCATTTTATAAATCAGTCACTTGTGTCTGTATTTGGACCTCAAAATATATTTTTGAAAGAACTTCAGTAGGAAGAGGTTTTAAGCGATATCTTCGCCAATGGGAAACCAACCATAATGATTTTTGTTTTATTGTAGTGGCTGTCAAACGTAGCTCCATAAAAAATATTATATTAAATGTCTCATTTTCTCTCTTTGTTTCGCACATCTTGTACCTTGCCATGGTAACGGTATATATTTTAAACTTTCCGCTTTTTTAGGGTTGCTACCTGTAAATAAAAATCAAAACAATTATGGTCACGTGACCGTCTTTCACAGAGGTATTTAATTCAATTTTTGAGCAGCCTAAACTTTGCTTGCGTAACGTCCTAAAGTGAAATCTTTCATGAGAATAAACTTACCGACAAAGTACGATTAGGACTCGCACACCAACGGTTCTGTACCACCAATTGTAGTTTTATTAGTTAGATTATTTAGTATATCCGCTAAAATAATTATAAAAAAGAAAGTTTTCACACCCATACGCCTGCACTAGGATACCCTGTGTCGCTGAAGGCATGGACAAAAACAAATCACAAGACAAACCTTGCCGTTCAGTTCGTTAACCTGCTTTTAATAACAATATCGTTGTGAAATACCTAACCCGCCATTAGGTACATATATTACCTATCATCATCATCATCATCAGCCTATACATGTCCACTGCTGGACATAGGCCTCTCCAAGTAAGCGCCACTGAGCCCGGTCTTCGGCTCTTCTTAACCACTTCTTACCAGCCACCTTCCGCAAGTCGTCGCTCCACCTGGCCGGGGGGGCGCCCTACACTACGTTTGCCTACTCGCGGTCTCCACTCAAGAACTCGTCTACCTATATCATCTATATTACCTATATCACTCTACTAATACCGAAGTTCGAGTAAGTAGTATGATGAAACCAGGTCTTCATAAATCTTTAACAGATTTACGCAGTACAGCGTCGAGCTTACCCCTATTGTCAATACATCTATATTGTTATTAGTGTTCTGGTGGAAGGGTATGGCTGCCGGTGAAATCACATGTGCATGAGACATATCCCCGTCTCCAGTGATGGACGCAGCAGGATGAATGCGACTCAGTAAAGATTTGGATCTTATACTGAGTCGCACGCTTTACTGTTGTCATGGGCGACGGTCACCACTTACCATCAGGTGGTCCCTCACATCGTTCCGTCGCTTAATAACATAAAAAAATTAAATCAAATGGCAATAGAATAGGGTAACAATGTCATTTATTGCCAATGACAATTTATGTTATTTTAATCCTTATTCTTATTTTTGAAGTAGGGACAGACAGGTAGAGCATCGGAGGCTGAATTTATGGGTACCTTTGGGTATGGAAACCACACCGTCACCTACCATTTACACATTGACATTTTGGGAGCGGATAAACGACAAGAAGTCTTACAAGTTAATTATATTTCATCCCGTGACGAGTTTTAGCCAAAATAATTACATTGCCAGGGTGTCCTGCTTGGTATTTCGGTCACAACTTTTCCTGGTTTTTGGGTAACTCTGCGTCAACAGCACTTCGAAAATGAATATACATACTCAAGAATAATGACAGAAGTTTATATAGTTTTATCCAATCCACTTTGGTCATTAGGTTTTCACACGAAAGCTTTCCAATTTAGCTTTTGAAGTAATTTGAATAGGTATTAAGCAAAACAACTGTACGCAATTAAAGGTATTTCTAAACATGATTAACCTACTATAGTGATGGTTTTTGTTGAATGTATCACGTGTTCGGTGCGAATGAAGCAGCCTGAACAGTAGGCTTTGTGCCACCTTCTTCCAAGAAATTACAGTCAATGTGCCTGGTAAAACGCTTTATAATTTCTTCAAATCTGTCCTGATTTTGACGTGTGAACTGCGTCAAAATATCGGGACTCAAAACTCAAAAATCATGGTAAATAAGTCATAAGTATTATTTGTTAACGTTTCAGTAACATTTTTTATAATATTATAGTTTATAGTTTCTTTACACTGTAGCGGTACAACAATTAGGCTTAGAAAATTAAAATATATTAAAATAAAATCACAAATCAATGCTCAAAAGATTGTACCAAAGTAGAACTCTGTTTAATATCTCAGTAACTGAAAAAAATACGGTAATCCGCCGCGAAACCGTGATCCACTCGTTGCTTTCTTCCGGTGAAATTACAGGCGCATAAGATGTTACATTCCCATCTCGATGGGTGCAACGCAATTTTACTTTGGTAAGGGAGGATCTACGTCGCAATGATGTTGTTAATGAGGCGGAATTTTCAAGATATTTAAATATATTATATACATTTATGGAACAAAGTATGTTAGAGTTTGTTTTACTAATATTTATAAGCACGGAAAAATTATGAATACAGTGGTATATACTATAATTCTGATGTCGAAATTCCCATTCAAAATTACTTATTCAGATTTCGTTCGATTTTTCTCCTGTTCCTTTGGGGTTTCCTATTGCCGCGCTTTGGCTGTAAAAACAACTTATGCCGTCATGTTTCACATCTGCTATTAGTCCCGTGACGGCCAACTTTTCTTTATTATTTCATTATTTTATATTATTTGTTTTGTGTATTCCTTTTCGCACTGCGTCCCGCACCCGACCGCGAGACAGGGAAGATAATTATTCCGTTGCTGTAACTAGTATTCTGTGCTTGTGTATCTACCATGGAAGTTTGTTAGTTTGTCTGTAATTATTAGGGTTCCGTAGTTTGTTTGTTGTTTTGACACAGTCTCTCCCATCTTTTCACGTCGGCAATGTAGTCGGACTTATTATCGCGTTTCCCCGTTGCTGCTAATATTATATAACCATTGATTTAAATAGTAACCTTATATTAAATGGTAACCTCCGCCCATAAGCAACAGCAATACGAATCATCTCGTCACTTTCGTCATATAATCGAAGACTGTAATGCAAGGACCAATTTAAGCTAATTTATCAGAAGCATGAAAATTATAATAATATTCTCAAGTTGTAAACTTCATTTCTGGTTATGAATACTCTGCCCAAACGTATATTGAGCTATTAATAAAAAGTCTACAACGCAATGACCAAATGACCATATACGGAACCATTACTGATCGATATGACTTACTTTCTATTAACAAAGGAGCCAATGAAAAAAATTACACTTTGAAAAATAAATAAAATATATTTTATGTGGCGTAATTTTAGTGTTTTAAAGTTCCAGATCCAAAAAGAAAACAACAAATGTAACCCTATTACAAACAGACTAATCCTATATTCAACAAACAGAAGTGTAAAAAAAAATATTTTGAGGCTTTTGACAGTTGCTAATCTATCTCCAGTAATCTGTTAGTATTTTTAAAGATGTATTTTAAATAGGATTTAGCTGAAACTCTACAATGAGCTACAACTTTTCAAAAGATTAGGGTTCAAAAGATACATATTTTTAATCTAAGTTAAGATCGCCCGTCAGTATTGATGAATGATCTTTTACTTAGAATTATTTTGATAGATATTCTAAAAATAAACATTCACTCAAATATTTATAACAATAAATTTCACATAATGCCATCTACAGATCTAGATTCCATAGATTCATTCCATCTAGAAACAAAATAAATACATACATATAATACATAATACATACATTTAACACCCAGACAGAACAAACTATGTTCATTACACAAATGCATATTTATTCTGAAGGAATCGGACCCACGTCCTACACCGCAGAACCAGGCAGACAAAGCTGTGAGGTCAAATTAACACATAATAAAAATTGTTAGTATTATATCCTTAGTGCGCAAGTGATAAATAAAATTATCACAATTAACAAATAATAGGCAGAATCGAATTTATCAATTAAGGTGACTTTTGTGCTTTTCTTTGCATTTTAATGTTTTTTTTTTTTTTTTTTTTTTTTTGTATATTGTTTTGTTACTCTAAATCTTTGTTAATTGTGAACTGATTTGACTCATTCTTTTTTATTTGACAGGGTGTATCTCCGAAGTGGTTGTAAATAAGGGATATGTCTTGAAGTCTTTTTATAAAAAAATTTAATCAGTTACTTGTTATTAGTACAATTGTTTCCGAAATGTAATGAGTAGGTAAACATTTCCTCTAAATCATCGTCGTGCTTCTGTGGCGTAGGATCTCTGCTGTGGTCTCCTGAACTATTCCATAAAATTATCTTCCAACATTGATAACAAAACTCATAAAACAGATAGACGTGGCCATAATGATAGAACGTTTGGAAAAATATATTTGGGTCACGTTTTCAAATGATATAAATGCTCTTATAATACAATAACCGTTACGTTTAACTGTTACTTGAGATATGAAAACTTGAAATAAGTATATCGTAGAATCATTGGAAGAATACTAAATACTAATATATATATAGTTATCGTTATTTTATTCCCATTTGATATTCAAAAACTAATCCCAATAACATACTTTACTGAATAAAAATGGTTTTCTTTTAGTTTCCGTGCCCAAAAGTTTATTTGACTGGCCTCCCAACTCAGCTGCGTTACAGCGCAGTAGGCAGAAGGTCGTGGGTTTGATTCCACTGAGTTCAAGCATTTGTTGGAGGAATATAGTAGAATACTAACACGAAGACTCAGAACAAACTTCTATGTATTGGTGACTTATCATCCCCGTCTCGGGTGATGGACGCAGCAGGATGAATGCGACTCAGTAAAGATTTGGATCTCATACTGAGTCGCGCGCATTACTGTTGTGATGGGCGAGGGTCACCACTTACCATCAGGTGGGCCCTCAGCTTGTTCCGTCACTCAACACATAAAAAAAAATACTGTATTACTTTTTCGAAACCCCAGCGATTCCCGACCGGGTCTTCATACACAGTGTCATGAAGACATACACAGTGTCGTGTGGTAAGTCCATGACAATATTTAATAGAAAACTTTCATCAAAATCGGTTCAGTAAGAGTCTAGATGTGATCTGGAAATATGCATATATTTGCTATTTTCAGGAGGCCGTGACCACAACCTTTTTTGGGGACTGGATCCGCGCCTGAAGGTAAACCCTATCTATTTAAAAAGGTTCATTCAAGTACATAAAAATACTCAAATATTTATTTCTGGGCACATAAATGTGACAAAAAACTTTAATTGAATCGTAAAAACTGTTTCAGCAGTAGTTTCTCCTATTCTTCTGCTCATAATGTCTGACATAACAACCAGTGAAAAAAAAACTAAGTAGGTAAATTTAAAAAAGAAACATCCAAATAGGCCTATATCGAGCGAAGCAAATAGTCACAGGAAAGCATAGAAATAACGCAATTTCGTTTACTTGGATGACATATATTTTCCATTTACATTGATTTGAAAACGAAACTATTGAACCGAATACGGCTAAATGTCTATGGAACCAACTGAAAGTATATAAAAATAAAAAAGAAAGAATTTTTCAAATCGGTTGAGAAATTATGGAGTTCTAAGTCCTCCTTTGGAAGTCAGATGAAAACATGACTTAATTGATAATACAATAAAACAAAAAAATATTTATAGAATACATTTACAAAAATAATGAAGTTCTTTGAACCGTTCGTTGAATGTAAATGTTCAGGTGTACTTTCGACAAAGGGAATCCTGCAATAACACAGAAACACAAGACCAACACCGAAGACCCGAGAACAAACTTCATGCTCACCACACAGATCTGAAAATCGAACCCGGGACCGCTCGCTTCACAGGGCTAATACCAACTAAGCTATGGAACCGTCATCGGGGTAATTGTATTTTATGAACCTGCAAATGTGGGTGTGTGCTTTTTTTTCAATTTCATTTTCCCTATCGCTTTGTAGTCGAAGTTCTTTAACCATTTAAGAATTCCTTATTGATTTAGTTTGATTTGAAAAAGATATTGAGATAATATCATTAAGTTACACTATAGGTGCAGACTTCGACAATTCTCAACTCAACGCACTAGAAAATGCCTCGTGACGAATCACGTTTCGATTCTGAGTATTTACTCATTTACTAAAAGTTTAGGAGGTGTACTGAATATTACCCCTTTCAAGTCATCTTAAAATGGAGTTCAAGTAACGCCTGCTCATGAATAATCGCGTGGCAAGTTCCTTATAATAAAAGTTCAGACAAACCACGGATAAAGTTCAAGAGGTCCAAATTGCTCTAATTAAATGTCACAATAAAACAGTTAATTGTTTTTGAGAGCAAAATGATGGAAACACTAAAGACTAGGACTTATAACTAACTAGCGATCTATCTACCCCGGCTTCGCACTGGTGCAATGTAGATACTAATGTGGGGCAGTTTCTCTACTAATATGAATGTATACTACATATAAACCTTCCTCTTGAATCACTCTATCTATTGCTGAAAACTGTATTAAAATAACTGTACTGTATTACGTTGCTTAGCTTATAAAATCTAAGCGTACAAAAGCGGGAGCGATGTTTGTTTTATACATCTTTGTTTATACTATGTAAGGATTATTTAGACACCTATTCTTGGGTACTACGACGCAAAATAATCGTGTGTAGTTTTGTTACAATTTACGTAGTGGTAAGTCCTATGAGTTCACCTCCTTTGCCTAGTTGGGTACTTAATTTAATAGTTTGGAAACTTGCAAAGTTGTGACTTGAACCTGTCCTCCAATTACGCTAAATAAGGTCTTAACTTTCAAGACGAACTTCGACATCATTGACCTGAGCTGTTCCGATGGACCATAGAAGATAAATACAGAATGTCAAGAAAAATACTTATATAAAGAAATTTTTTATATAATAATGTATGTATATCAGAGCGTGGCTTAGGGTCCCAGACGCCAACTTTCTGAAGGTCGCTGGATCAAACCCATAAGTTTTTCACTTGAAAAATTTATGCGCGCAATAACACTTTTTCGAAACGGCTTATACATAGGAAAATCCAAATCGGTCTTCAATGGGTCAAGAAAAAAGTTACAGGAAAGCAAAACACGCAATTTCGTTCACTTAGATGACATATTTTTTTCCAGTTATATGTTGTTTTAAAAGCGAAACTAATAAACTGATTTTGATGAAATTTCTATAGAAAAATCTTAAAGTATTTCCTTTCATAATAGAATTTTCTAACCCGGTTGATAAATGATAGAGAATGGGTAAAATACATTGATACCCAATTGATATTTACCGAATTGACTCCTCCCTTGGTAGTCGGTACTTCACCCGAGGCAATACGAACAACTAATCATTATCGTCCATAAACAGGCTGTTGTATCCAATTACATAGTAATAAAATATTATCGAATAAGCAGGTCGGCACCTAATTGATATTAACGTCAGAGTAATTGGGATATTTCCGCAGAAACTTTAATGGGTAACAAAATTATAACGCCTCGTATTGAATAGGGTATAACAAGTCGCTCGGGTAAGTGAGATAAGTTTAACGGATGTATGTCTGTCAGTGTGTATTTTTTATTTCTTTCCTATAGAGGAAAGAATAGAAACTAACAGGAAACAATATTTTTTCCTGACAGTTTGAATCAGACATTAGTCAGACTAGACACTTTCTTAAAGAAATCAACAACTATTGTAACAATATAACAAACTAATGTTAGAAGTAACTCTGTAGTTGGAAGTAACCCTGCTTTGAACCGAGGGTCCCGGGTTTGATGCCCGGGGCACGCGGGGTGTGGTGAGCATGAAGTATTTTCGGGTCTTGAGTGGTTGTGGTTATGCTACCTGCCACACAGAATCCTAATGCATACCGAGTGCGTAGACGTTTGGATATTACTAGCTGTGCCCGCGACTTCGTTCGCGATTGCCATCCCTGCAGATTAACTTATGGCATTAAGAATAAAAAAAAACACATAAAAACAATGGTGTTTACTTTTAACAGAGAAATTACAACAATGATTCCGTATGACTATGCTATAACCTAACAAAATATAAAAGATACCAAGTCATATTTATAGAAGAACAATAATGAACTATACAGTTCTGAAAATAGCTTTTCATCCGAATATTTTATATATTGAGATTTGGCAACGTCTAACTCCTTTAGAGTGGTCTGATTTTGACAGTAGATCTATCCATTAAGCCTATACGATAAACTACATAAGCCATCTGAAGATGAGCAGTACGTTCAAAGGTTCCTGAACATTCCGTTGTTTAAGTTATTTGTTTAAATTAACATCAGTCTAGTTTACTTGTATACGTAATATCATCCATTTTATTGAAACCAATAGGTGGTGACCTCACAACGCCAGCATCCATTACGTACACCTGCCGGGGGGAGGAACCTGGACTCCACGGAGACTTCCATTAGCCATTTATAAAGTGCCTAAATTTGTCACTGCTGGGAGCTCCAATGATGCCTCAAAGGAATTGCAAGTGGATAGTGTCCATTACCTTTTAGAAAGTGTATGATATGACGTAACGTTTTCAAGTATTTTTAAGGTCCCGTACCCAAAATTTATGCTTTAAAATAATTATTGTTTTATTATTGTGATTTTTCAATCTCTGCTCGTTGTACTTTATGAAAATAATTGTGTTATCCTCGGGCGTGAAATCCAACTTCGAACTTGATACAATGCTCCCTCGCTCATTATACTCGCTCGTGAGTATGAGCATAAAAATATTTCGTGTAACAATATAAAGGGCGTTTCACCCTGTACCTCAATAAGGGCCTCTTCAGATTCGGCGAATCTCTCGCACATTTATAACAATACTCACTTCGTATTCTTTTTATTTATGTTCCTTTTTTTTCATGTTTGCCCAAAATCTTGAATTCTTGTAACAGAAGAAACAAAAGAACAATTTTTTTTTTGTATCGTTTATTCTTATCTGTCTATAAATATACATTAATTGATGTTTGTTAGTCTCGCTGAAACAGATTTTTACTTCGCTTTGTAATAGTCAGGAAATCTTTAGACAAATTAGTTATAGGTATGTATAATAGAAGGTATGGGCGCTTATTATGTTTATATAGAATATATAATATTGTAAATAAAATCGCTTATCTATACTGTATACAAGATGTTTAAAAAAAGTGTGACAATACTTAAACAGCGCAATTCTAGATTGGTCTAGAACTCACACCAACAGGTCTCCCAATCCTCAGCATGTTAGGTCAAAAGTTATCACAAGTCAAACTTGACGAGGTTCAACCCTAAAACCATTAGGGAGTCAACCTAAGGGATAGATGTTGGTAACCGCATGCGTGTGTAAGTGCGGAATGAGGAGCGCGGTCAGTGACCGCTCATTAGGGCTGTCCAAAAAATAACTAATTCTTCTATTTTTTACATAGTATCGTAAAATTAAGTTTTGCTTTGGATTCTGATTTTCAGACATAAAATTCAAAATCTGATTTGTATGAACACCTTTTTGAAATACTTGTCTAAAATTCAATTGTTGTACGTTAGTGTCGATAAAACTCGAAAAAAAGGCTGATTTTTATTTCGTTGTGTTTGTCGGAACAAAGTGTGTATAATAAGTTATTTGGAAAATTCTCGGGAAAATTCAGTTATTGGGAAAAACTGAAAGTGCTTTTTTTATACATGCTTTTTCTCACCATGACAGCCAGTTGTCAAATTATAAACCAAAACAGGAAAACATATGTCGGTCAGTTAGTAAAGTATAAATTAGTATAATTGCATTTTCATCTGTATGCAACGTATTTTTAAGAAATGTGATTAAATTTTAAACACGTTTTTAGCACGCAAGTCATAATTTACACCTATATACATATATATTCACATAATTACGTAAATTTATAACGTGATTGGCACTTAACCGTTTTAATTAAGAGTAAATCCGAATACTTATTACTCTTTTCTGTCATTGATAGTTGGATATGTGTTATGTCGAGTTATTTTCCTTTTTGACGGCTCCATGGCTTAGTTGTTAGTAGCCCTGCCTTCGAAGCAAGGGGTCCCGGGTTCGATTCCCGGCCGGGGCACACTTTGTGTGGTGAGCATGAAGTTTGTTCTCGGGTCTTGGGTGTTTGTCTTGTGTTTCTGTGTTTGTCCATGCCATCTGCGACACAGGGAATCCTAGTGCAGAGGTATGAGTGTGTTAACGTTGTTTTTTTTTTGTTTTTTTTTTTTTTTACAAAGGAAGATAATTTAAACAATATAAGGCTTTTTAATCAAGTCCTTTTTCGTCCATAGTAGTTACCCTCCCGATGAACTCCTGCCTTACTCAGTTAAATTTAATGCTAAGGTTACTTTCATTCAATTGAATTGCTACCAAGTATTCCAAAGTGAAACTACGATAGTTCTTGTGCGTTAATGGGAAGCCGCTAAATTCAGGAGGCGTCGGTAACAACTTTACATCAGGTGGACCTCCAGATCGTCAAATCATTCAAGTTACATAGAAAAAAATTACCTTATACTAAATATAAAAAATACACAAAATATATATATATATATATATTGTAGGGAGAATCGGAACTGTCTATTTGGCTTATTATTTACGACTGATATCATAAATATATTTAAAAACCTATTTCATGACTTTTAACCAGTTTTACATCGAGTTTATAATAATGTTACGACTTGTCGCTTTGCTCCACGACACGCAAAATAACTTGTAATATCTAATATTTCAATATTGACAAACAAGATGTATACGTAGGCTAGGTAATTAAAAATTGTTTGAAAACAGGACCGAACCCGCATCAATAATGGATTCCTCCATTACGATTTTATTGATTATTTCTTTTCCATGGAGACTCGGATAGGGTATGAATAATGAATAATTACTAAACTTAGTAATAATAAAGTTGATACAGTATTTTTTAATGACATATACTTTTTTTTTTCACAATTCAATGTAAATAAACCACCCCCACGACCTATGGTGCAGAAGGTATAGCTACTACCAACTGAGGTATGAGGTCAGTCAATCGAAAATAACCTATAGAAATAAGTTTTAGAACATTTTTTTGTGATTTTATGGCGCTATCTTGATATTGCAAAATATGTATACAATTCCTTGGTCGTTTTCTCATGTAATTATTTTGGCTAGATTTGTAGCCAGTAGAGACAAGTTAAATTTTATTAATATTAAAATTTTATAAATTTCAAAAAGTCTTGTGATGTTCGCAAATATTAAATATATATACAATAAAAAACCAACAAAATGTTCCTACCTACCAAACGAATTTCACGGTTTCGGGAATTGGGGCTCAAAAATCTTAATTTCGTTTGCTAGGAGATGCGCCTTAACACGCATGCCGGGTTTAATTCGAAATGAACTTTTTCGGCAACAATACGCCTTAGCCCTTAAAGTTCAAAAGCAATTTACAGAGGATGTAAACAACAGACAAACAAGGTTCGCTTAAAACAGTGTCTCATAGCTGTTAACTATTTTTATTCCCCCTTGCTTGTTGCTAATGACATTTTAATGATTCTACCCGTTTCGGAGTAACGCTGGTAACAATGATCTCATCCATGACGGTAGTGTTGCCATAGCAAGGAGAGTGTACTGCCGAAAAAATCCTTGCCCGAAGTCTCCTGTTATATTTTCGATCGACTTTCAAAGAGGTTGTTAAGGTCGTTGTATTTTTTGGCACATTTCGGCCAGACGTTTTTTTTCTTTAAGTTTACTTATAAGTTTTTTTTTATGTAAGTGTTTTTATGTACGTTACGCCTGTACGGGGATGTCATGTCACTAAGTGACAAAACTAAAACTAAAGGGGGAAAAATTTAGAAGAAATATTTGTTTAACTTTTAAGAAATATTTGTTTAACTAATAAGTTTATTTGCTTTGTAATGTCTAAAAATGAATTTTATTGATTAATGAGCTTTGTTTTTGTAAATAACATTATTATATGAAAAAGGTGTAGAATCATGTAAACGGGTTTTAATTAGAAATTATAAGCAATCATGGGTACCTTGTCTGGGTGCGATTCCAATTGCACAAAACTTTAGACCTAATGGGAACGCATGGCATCCCTAGCTGGCGGTGGTTGTTTGTGATCGAGAACTTTCGAGATTAAACGGATCCGACTTGGAAATCAATCAAACTCTTTGGGATCGTTAGTTTTATTGACGTTCGAAATCGTGCAACATATTTAAAGACGCTGACTAGTCATATTCAATATTAATGTTACCAGAAATCTTCAAAAGAAGCCTATTGAAATAATATTTACATTATTTAAAACTTATTAACTTCTTAATAATGTAAATTTTATTTTTAAAATGATGACTATAATATTTGTTTTATTGGGTGTGTGAATATGACTCCGCCCTTTCTCAACAGATGTCGTTTTTAGTATTGTTTACGTGTACTAATAAATGACCATACTTGTATTCGATAGTACTGAATGTCAGCTATCTAACGCATTTTATGATATTTGGTTGAAGTGTAAGCAACAATTGTTTTCACCTTTTCGAAAATGTCGGTTTTTATTCCAAATAAACGTCATTTGCGGGAAGTGTTATTACATTATTTTATTGCGAAGAAAACTGCAGCGGAAACTTATCGTTTGCTTGTGGAGATTTATGGTGAGCATGCTCCGTCTAATACAACTTGCAAGGAATGGTTTCGACGATTTCAAAATAACGATTTTAGTACTGAGGATAAAGAACATGGAAAACCACCAAAAAAATTTGAAGATGCTGAATTGGAAGCATTATTGGCGGAAGATTCTTGCCAAACGCAATCAGAATTGCAGCATTAAATGTTGATCGTTCAACTGTTGCAAAGCGTTTACAAATGATGGGAATGATTCAAAAAGCCGGTTACTGGGTTCCACATGATTTAAAAGAAAGAGACATGGAACGTCGGAAAACCATTTGTGAAATGCTGCTTCAAAGACAGCAAAGAAAAGGATTTTTGCATCGGATAGTCACAGGAGACGAAAAATGGATACACTACGAAAATCCTAAACGCAAAAAAGCTTGGGTGAAACCAGGCGAACCAGGCCCATCACAGCCAAAAATAAATATTCACTGTGCCAAGGTCATGCTCTGTATTTGGTGGGATCAGAAAGGTATTGTATATTATGAGTTGCTCAAACCCTCTGAAACTATTAATGGAGAAGTTTACCGACGACAACTAATGCGTTTGAAGCGAGCCATAGAAGAAAAACGACCAGAATGGGTGAATAGACATAACAAATTAGTTCTTCAGCATGACAATGCCAAACCGCATACCGCAGAAGTCGTAAAAAGATATTTAGAGGGACAGGACTGGGAAGTGTTACCCCACCCGCCATATTCACCAGACATAGCTCCTTCGGATTACCACCTATTCCGGACGATGCAGACAGACCTTACTGGAGAAAAGTTTACTTCATGTGAAAGTATCAAAATTTGGATTGACAACTGGATAAGCTCAAAAGACCAGGACTTCTTCCAGCAAGGAATACGAAAACTACCTGAACGATGGGCGAAGGTTGTAGCTGCAGATGGAGCATACTTTCAATATTTTTTTTTTTAATTTTGTAAGCGAACAAATGTGTTTTATTTTGACAAAAAGGGGCGGAGTCATATTAACACACCCAATAAATTATTTATTGTCACAAGTGATGATAGTAAATAATTTAAAATAAATATTTACACAGCCTAATCTAGCCCCAAACTAATTACTAGATACTATGGAACCAGATTACTAATAGAATACTTATTGGTAGATACCATTTTTTGTAAATACATACATTATAATATAATACGTATTAAAACCCGGACACAGGACAAACATCTATGATCGCCAAACACATTATTGTCCTGGGTGGGAATCAAACCTACACCGAAGCAAAGCTACTAACAAAATAATACGCGTATAATTTCAGCGACGAAGCGTGTCGGTACGCTTTGTGGGTCCAGTTACTCGCGTCCGTAGATAAGAACCCTTTAGTATCGCTACACGAGGGGTACTTGTAGAGTACTAAAGGTTAATGGGTGGTTCCCAAGCAGAAACTAAAAATAGCAGTAGAACTTGTACCAAGTTTGTCCAGAGAAGTACTGCCACCACGTCACCGTAGCCACCGCCTACGGTGACGGATGCATCGGGTCTTTCTAGACTTGGGTCGGAGAGGACCTGAGTCGTATTGCTGATATTATGGACGGTAATCATTTAACATCAGCCAGGCCTTCACCTCGTTCCCTCACATCAATAGTATAAAAATCAAGTACAGCTGCTTGGCGGCAAAATAACATATTATTATGTCGTCAAGACCGCTGATTGATTGACATCAAAGGAAAATATGTGTATTGTACACAATATTATATTAATACCTACAAAGAAAGTAGTGGGGACCAATGCTCCGACGTATGATGACTAACGATCAACCATTAAATAGCAATTGACCCAATCAATTACCTTTTGGTGGCACATTTATTTGACTACTGCCTACACTAATTAATAAAGATGATCTGATTTTGAAATTTATAACTAACAAGTCTCTTCAACGCTTACTTAAGATATGCCATATTAAGTAAAAAACAAGTCTTTACTCTTTTTGCCGATTTAAAATGGAGAAGGAATTTGGCTACATGTTATGTTTTTCGTAACCTACACGTATTTCCTGGATGCAACCCAAAAATCCGTCCGAAGAAGCACTGCCATCACACAAGGTAATCCACCGCCAGTAGAGCACTTGCATTGCTGTGTACCGGTGGAAGAGTGTGGGAGTCAATGAAATTACAGGCGCGTGAGACGTTTATAACGTGAGATCCCCATCTCAGAGCGACGAGCGCAACGCGATGTGGGTTAGGTCTTCTCAAACTTCTGTAAGAGGACTGAAGTCGTTTTGCTGTTGTTTATGAGCGGCATTATCTACATTACCAGATCCAGATCTGTCAATTTCATCATCAGCCTATATCGGTCCACTGCTGGACATAGGCCTCTCCCAGTAAGCTCCATTTAATCCGGTCTTCGGCTCTTCGCATCCATTTTCTGCCAGCCACCTTCCGCAAGTCTTCGCCCCCCCGGGCGCTCTACACTACGTTTGCCTTCACGCCGTCTCCACTCAAAAACTCGTCTACCCCAGCGGTATCGGTTCTTCGGTATCTTCGGCAGCCCACTCCACTTCCTTAATCCACTAACTTTAATTTAGTTAAAAAAAATACTCTCGCTTCAATAGTAAAAATCTACGATATTATATTTCGGATCTGAAGAACATTAGAATATTTGAGCACGTGTTTAGATAGCCCACTCGAGAGTCCACTCGATCTCTCCGTTATCGAACACCAATCGATTACTGGACACACAATGCGTTGGCCATAATAGGTACTAGAGTCGTTCGAGAACAGAAGACAAATATTGAACCCCCGTGATAAAGCTTGTCATAAAATAATCAATAATAACTTCCCTCATGGATATGGAAACTGATTTAAAAATCGAATAAATCAGCTTCAATACTTTCATATTATACCTTGTTTTCAATTATCCTTATTCTTCCACAATTATTATAGATATCGCGAAAAAAACATCCGAACAATAAGAAATACAATAAGAAACATCAGAATTGGGAAACTTCTTTTCGTCATAAAATCCAACGTGTGCGCAAAATTTCAGCCCAATCGGAACTGAATCCAAATTTGGGATCAGCGTTACAGAATTAAACAGAACTTAAGTATCTACTTGTGCTAGAGATTTGAAGGTATGATTCTGTATGGGCAAAAAGGCGATTATTGAAAAAAAAACGCGATAAAAAATTCTAAACAGTTGTTTTGAAAAAATATTGTGTGTATCTTCGGAACCGGCCACCATTTTACCCACTCAATAATAAGATCAGGGTGAAATTAAATAAAAGCTGGTATGCGATCGCGATCGTGGGATTATACAATCTACAATTAGCAACCACCACGCGAATGCAATCAGTGCAGGTTCATGTTACATGCCTTCCACTGATTTGCAGAGATATTCACAGATAACTATATAAGTGCAGATATTAGGTTATCAGATCACACAATGATACAATGGTGATACCCAATTGTTTCAAGTGAAGTGACGTTCAGATTGAGTGTCGTATAACCGGTTAGAATGGTTGGGAATATTAATTGCCAACAGCGTAGTGATGCATATAGTGGGGTTATTGGGAATAAGCTTACATGACCACCACGCCCTCAGTGTCTGGTGTCCCTAATTGCCCCTGGTTCCAAGACAAGATACCATCGCGGGATAGCATCACAGTTCATTGAAGGGCCAATTTGCAGAATAGTTCCGCCAATCAAGTTGTTAGGATAGATATTTGTTTGTTTACAAGAGTAATTGTATGCAATACTGTTTATGGTATAAAGATACCACTGATTTATGGTTATTGAATGTAATTGAATATTTGACTGATTTAAGAATAAAACTATGTGTATAAATAAAGAAAAATAGAAAAATAAAAGGATGATGAAACTTTACTACTATCCCTTCTTTCTTGCCCCTAGAATTTTATAAAACAAGTATCCTAATCTGCGAAGAAAAACTCATAGGTAAGGAAAATATGCAATTTCGTTTAGTTGGATGACATATTTTTATCCAGTTATTTCGATTTAAAAACCAAACGTTTTGATCGATTTTAATATTATAAATTAATGAGACCAATCTGAAAGAACAATCTTCCCGATAATAATGATTTTTCCAAATTAGTTTTGAAGTAATAAACATAAATTATAAAAAAACAATCGTTTTGATAATCTTCTTTGAAAGCTTGTTTCGTTTACTCTCTAACACGGGGAAGATCTAAATAAGGCTACCAATAATGCTATTTAGATAGACAACTTTTACAAAAACATAGTTTAAGGGCTTTTAACTGTCTTGATAATTCGATACATATGTATGTAATAGTTTTGAAACTGGAATATATTCACATTAATAATCTACCACGGCTTACAAACAAATATACAATATTTTATAGGTATACAGCAATGTTTGTCCACGAATTTCTCCGAAACTATTAATCGGATCAACAGCGTAAACAACAACAAAAAATTCACAGATAAAATATTCGTTCAGGAATTCACAGATAAAATATTCGTTCGGGGTTCTTGAAACTTTCGTAGGTTTCGGATTTAAATTGTAGTCCTCCGCACCTTTTTATGTGATAACAACCCAACTGATGTTAAGTGATGACTGTCACCAATAAAACAACGAAACAACCGCTCCTCCCCTACCTCGCTTGCGCCCTGAATACCACCATGTATAAAATTATAGCCTTATAAAACAGTATCTGGATTTCATTTCCGTCTTAAATTATTCCAAGTAGGTAATTATAACGAGCACAAAGGCATTGAAATAAAAATATGGATCCCTTGAGTTTCACAAGGTATCTCATTTTCTCATTCAGTTTGCTTCTCCCAACTCTTTTATTAGTCCTTAATTGTGGTCTTTCATTATTCTACACTCGAACAATTGAGTTTTCATAATTGTACCGTCGCAACTACGATCCAATTTGTAAGACTGACTCCAAAAACTTTAGTTAAATGGTTTATATTCGTCTGTAGTAATTTTATTAAAGAGTGTTATTATTCGTTATTTTTGACTGGCCTTACAGATCAGTTAGTAGGAGTACTGCCTTCTGTGTTGCAGGTCGTGGGTTCAATTGCTAGGAACAACATTCGTGTGATGTACACAGGTTAGTTCTGCCGAACTGTTAATATTGTTTTAGTAATCTGGTTCTTATAGTACAAGCTATGCTTAGTTTGGAGTTACATGGCGAAGTGAAATGTAATTTTTTTTGCTAGTGGTAAAAGTGACTTGACGACCTGGAAGCCCACCTGATGTTAAGTGGTTACTGTCGCTCATGCACAACAGTGATACGACTTAGGTCCCCAGCAGAAGTATAAGAAAACCCAAGGCGTATCACGTTGCGCCCATCACATTGAGACGGGGATGTATTCTATATGGGATGCCACTTGCCGACAAAAAACATATCTATTTCAAATGATGTTGTAAATTCGATTCCCGACCCTGCCCAATAACGAAAGCTTGATTAAACGATAACTTGTACTTAAACACAAACATTCAAAAACATTTTGTTTGTTCAAATTGAACAAGCAATAATTAAACGTGATGCAATCGCAGTCGGACGCGTCGTTAAAACATCTATTAATTAAAATAATTCCGGGACTTTGCTTTAAAATATTGCCACAGTAATTAACAGGGGACCTGTTCGATCGTAATTTTTAACTTTGGTTCTTCCTATTTTGTTATTTCGGCTTCTTATGTTTGAATAATTTACCAATTAACTAATACTGTGATGTAGGTACACTTCGGATTTTATTTGATGAGTTACCACACCGGTATTCATGGTTTTAGGGGTCCGTGATATGGGAATTATTAGAGTCTATTATTAAAAAACCGGCCAAGTGGGAGTCGGACTCGCGCGCCGAGCGTTCCGTACGAACTTTTAGATTTTATCTTGTATTTTTTTTTGTGATATACGACTAATTTACGGTTTTCGATTCCTTTACTTGTGCTACATGATATTGCTTGTTACCATATTTCATGGTTCTAAGCCAACGGAAAGTACCCTATAGCTTTTGATTCTCTTAGCAGAGTCAAAATATGCGCCATAAACGGAGCGAAAAATGGGTTATTCCCGCTCGTTCCCACGCTTCGTCCCCGATTAGGCACAAAGGGAAGTTTTTGTAGCGTTCGTCCCCTTTAAAATAAAATCGAAAAATAAGGGATGAAAATAAAGAAGTAGTTTTTTTCACTTTTTGAAAACAGACACTTCTCCTGTTTTTTGTTGATAATAAAGTTCCGTTATATCGTCGAAGCCTATCATGGGGAACATCAGCAACATCTTCATGCCACTAAGGTAGACTGATGACTTCTAGGCTGATGGATAGTAAAATAAAGAAGGATTAATATGAACTCAAAACATAAATTTTAGTCACGCCTTTTAATCATTTCGTGTATCATAATCTTTTGTTACCTATATCTTATTATCATACCAGATTCTTACAATAAGACACCCATTACGAATTCAATTTGAACATATTTATCAAAGAGGAGGACCTTAGGAAAGTACACCTAAACTGAGAGACAAAAAACTACACATTGCGTATACGATTGTCAATGCTTTCAATAGTTTGCTGGTACCGGTGTCAAAACATTGATGCACATAACTTAAAGACCTGTTTTGCTCGCGTGTCCCTTATCCTGTAGTAGTATATCATCTATGCCCCTTGGGTGGTGCTTAAGCACTTAAAGTAGCAGTAGAACTTACTTGGTGGTACCTCTCTGGACAAACTTAGCTTAAGTTCTACTGCTACTTTAGGTTGCTCTTTTCGCAACATCCAGTGAACACTATTGTAAATACTTACTTAATATTTCTTGTGTATTTATCTTACAGATATGTATTAAATTGTTACCTATTGTATACACAAAAGGTGTCAATTGATATAGTTGGCAAGTAGTTAGTTCGGGACTAATCGCCTTTTAAAACTGTCACAGACTAATACTCACTGTCATTGTCATTAGCACTACGCTCTACTTATAGAAAGTTGTTTATCTTTTATTATTTTATTTTTATCCATGAGTGTGAATTTAAATTTTTGTTAATTATATCATTCTGTTTGTAAATATTCTTGTAACTTCTAAATAAACTGGCCATATTTTCTTATAATTAACCCTAATGCAGAAAAATTTGCGAACGTACATTTACTCGGACATTGGCAGAATTTGTGTGGCATAAATCACACAAAAGGCCAAAAATAAGAAGTAGAAATATATAAAGTTGCTGGCAAGAAATCTAGCTTCTTCTTTGTCACTATGTAGTATAATATATTTTTATTCTCTGGACTTGAAAGTCATTTGCATACAATCGTCAATCACGACGGAATGCGGTGTCCAAATTCTCGATGAAAAATGGCGGCCGAAGCATAATCTTAGGAGAGTATCTTCCTTATTGGTGAAACCAAAAAACATAAAATCCTTTTCGTTTTACAGAACTTTCGAATGAAACTCCTCCAATGAATTTCCTTATTTTCATAGTGAGTTCGTTCCAGAAGCTTCGATATTCCAATTCATTTCCGTTACCAGAGATAATAGAACCTTATGCAAGTTTCGGAGAGCTTCATCGTTGCAAATTCAAAAGTCAGAAAATACATGACTTTGATTAATGCATTGTAAGTGACTGATTTAAAAATGGAAAAAACTGACTTTCATAGTTTCATTTCCTATTTTTTGCCTAGAGGGTTGGTTTTTTCCCGTGATATCGCTATGAGAACTTAGAGGTATCTCTGATCGTGAAAATTATTATTGAATAACATAAATACCAAAAGTTTTACAGCTGAATTAAAAACCGTCTCCCTGTTTTGGACTCGGTTAAAAGTTCAAATAGGAGGTAGGTAAAATATATGTTTAGATATCCATCTCGGATGATTTTTATCCGCTGCCGAGCATAGGTGCTACTGGAGTGCAGGCAGAGGAATTCCGGTCAGATTAAGAAACTGGTTACGACGCCGGCATCTACTAATAAATGGCGTGATATAAACAAACTCATATATACATACCCCTACACTGGGATTATCTGTCGCAGGTGGACACACAATAACTCAAGACTAATACCCAAGACTTGAGAACAAACTTTATGCTCATCATGCACATGATTGCCCAAAGCGGTAACTGAAAACAAGGACCAACGCTCCTGTATTTTAAATTACCCTTTTTTGCATTGAAATTGGGACTTGAAGATCAAAGTCTAATGATGTTATATCAAATTAAAATGGATAGTCCACTTGTTATGTTACTAAACTGACGGGACAAGGTGACAGCCTACCTGATGTTAGGTGGTTACTGCAGCCCGTAAACGATTCCGCTACTATGTATGAAAAAACCCAGGTCCATTGCGTTGCGTCTGAGACGGGATATATTGTATATATATTTTTTTTTATGCTACCACTACTGCTTGGCGGCAGATTCCAGATGTGGTGGCAGTACCTCTCCGGACAAACTTGGCACAAGTTCTACTGCTACTTTTGGTTGCTCCTTTAGCACCACCCAGTAGGTACGTGTAGGGAATCAAAGGGTACACACCTACGGACGCGAGCAACTGGACCGTATCGCTTCTTGGCAGCGAATGATGCCTTTAATTTCATCAACATAAGTAGGTACAAAATCTGCAATTAATAGAATACAATAGAATAGAAAATCTTTATTTTGTGCTCACTTAAAAATTAAAAACAATAAGACTAATTTACTTTCAATAGTGATGTTCGTGTACGTTATAATTTACTGGTAAACAAAGTTCGATAGATCATGCATCATATCAGTTAAACAGAGATATAAAATAAGACCAGTAACCCAGTAATCCGCGGCACTGGCGAATGTATGCTCAGCTTAGGGATGTCACAGCTAATATGAAAAAGTTATAATGAAAATAGTTTTCCGCTTCTAATGTTCCTGAAGGGAAACCGGCCAAATCTAGACCAGCGAGAGTAAAAGGTTACTGACCTACTATGGAAGCCCAATGCGGAAGAACATTCAGATATTTATATTAATAATGCTAACAATATATTAAAAAAATATATATATATTTTGCGTATCTCGGTAACGGCTATACGATTTGGATGAAATTTTGTGTATAGATAGGGTTTTGCTTTTGAAGTTTCCCTGTATAATTTGTAATAACGCTGCAGAAGCGCGGTAGACGCATTATTGTATTGAACCCAAAGAGCACTGTAAGTTAGGAATACGTTTGTTAATATGTGTTACGATGGCGATGAAGTGGACTGTATGATTGAATGAATTATGTACTTTTACCCGACGGCGCCAGAAGCAAGGTTATGTTTTTCGAATGTATGTTCGTATGTATATTTATGTATTTTTCTTTGTCACGCTCTATAGCCTTAACGGCTGGATGGATTTTAGCTTGAGAGGTCTCGTTAGATTCGTCTTGACTGTGAGCATGACACAGGCTACATCAAAATAATAAAAACTAAAAATGCCGATTTAGTAACCATATATCTTCAAAAAGTATTATAAGCTATCCTGGTACCAAATTTCATCCAAAGACGTTGAGCCGTTTGACCGTAAAGGGGTATTTATTTTATTTATTAGGTTTGCCAACAACTTACACATGAATAATTACATCAATAAACAATTCACTTAAAGTTAACTACATACCTACAGAAACCAATTACAGACAAACACAGCTTGCAACAATAAGTGTGTAACAACAAGTGAGTGTGAGTAACAAACATACACACATAGCTACATACAAAGTTTCGCCTTTGTAATATTAGTGTGTAAAAACAAAGGGCTTGGCTTGGCGGAATTCAAATTTTGAATTAATTAATATAATATGAGCGAAATGAATGCAGTACTTATAAGAAATTATTGACTATTTTTTTTCATGTGAGTGTACGAAAGATTTTCTGAAATAAAAGATTATTATTATAAAAACGCAATTAGTAACACCCCTGGCGCTGGTAGATATCTCATTTCGCGCGCAGCTGTAGTTTATCGCGTGTATTCTAAATCGTTGCCTATGTAATTACGGACATTGGTCAGTGCTGCACTTAATTGGAGGATACACTCCTTTTTACTGGCGACTGAAATAGCTGTGTTTATCTTTACCGTATAAGTCTAGCATTAATAATACGCTGCAGGCAATATAATTTGGCATTTTTGAGACAATTGGAACTGGTCTCAAATAGCTGCAATGCAAGCCAAGGTCCATACCTAAGTGGTGCCTTTGGTTGTATGTTTTATAGTTGATCTTTAACTGACTTCAATAAAAGTGAGATTTTTTGTTAAGTTTTTGTTTTAACTATTACCCGATTTGGATGGTTGAACGAATGCAAAAAGAATAGAATGCATAGAAATTTCACAAAGAAATTCTGAGGCTGTAAAAGTAGGGACAAAATTGATTGAAGTCGTTTTATACGATTTTAAATTAGTTAATTATTAAGCCGGTCGAGAGCCTTCCTCTCTCACCACAACCCCATCAAAGTTATCAAGGTTATCTGCAGCCACCAAAGTATAGTACAGCCTAAAAAACAGAACAGAAAAATTACTGTATACCACGTCTAATATCATGCAGTAGATAATTCCAAATTAGCTAATGTACTGTCATTATTTTGAGAATGTTGTAATCCGTACTGGATGGAAAGTGGTTATTTTGCGTGATTGTATTTGCGAAATTCATCGGCAAGACATATACTCATTTCCCATTGCAAATGTGTAGTTGAAATTCTCTAGAAAACACTAATTCAGATTGGTGGATCATTTAAAAGTGCGCTCGCAACTTTGGCATTAATATTTGGCGACAGATGGTAAGCTTCAAAAACTTTCCCGTATTTTTCCCGCACTTACAATCAAAAACGATATTCACAAATTTCTTCCTCTTCATATAAGTGGCCAACCCTGTTCTTGGTTCCAGATTTCCAAGTCACCAGAAGGCCTCCAACGTATAGTCCGGACCGACATCTTAACATGCTCTCTAAATCACGAAAGTGGTCTGTTCAAATGCCTCTTAACAGTCACCCATATGCACACGTCGTAGTAGAACTACTCGTATAAAGCACTGTAAAATAGGAGGCTCTGCCATATTCAGAGGGATTCGAAAATTTAAAAAAAAAAAACAAAGAAACGGTCACCCGTCCAAATATTGACCGGGCAGAGAGTTATCCAGTAGGAAGTAATCAAACTGCTGTTTGATTATGAAATATTATTGTAAGAGCAAATCCTAGCTGTTTACAAAGGGCTGGGTCAGCATTGTATTAGATTGCATTGCATCTATCACTCGAAGACGTTAATTGGTTTGTCTTGTGTGCCTGAAATGCAAACTGGGCCTAACCCTGGCCCTCGGAGGACATTACACAATATACGACAAGATTAATTATATAATTAAACTTACAACGCCAAGAATCCAACTAAAATGAAAAGATAGTAGTTTAGTTTGTTAAATGTCAAGGAAATTCTTTCCAATTAATTCGGTACTAATGAGCTTTTGCACTTTAACTATTCGAAAACTTCGTCATCGAACGGTTTTGTGCTACTACGATTTTTCAAAACGTTTAAAATATTTTGACTAAATTAAGATCCAGATATAAGTGGAGGGTACTGTATCTTCTTCATTCCTTACGAAATAGCCGAAGAGTAACGACCTTAATTGAATCGGTACCCATAAATTACATCTTTATCTGGATCACTGATTCGGATAAGACGGCAATTTCAAGCGTAGCATGCTATTTATATTTTTTGTGGCTGTTTAAAAATATATAGTGTTATGAAAGTGTTTATTGCATCATTTTTAACAGACTCTCAAAAAGTATATTGTATATTGTTAACGCGATTTCTTCGCCAATGGCAGACCGATTTGAATGACTCTTTTCAATGAGATAGGGTTTACCTCCAAGGGGGTCCTATAGACATTTCATGACGAAAATTCACCCCCAAAGGCGTTTATATTGAAGTCGGATTATTTGATTTTTAAATTAATCCGATTTTTTATACTCTAACAAATAAAAAAAAATACTACTTTACTCACCAAAATACTTTTTCGTTTCATTCAAACTTGTTCAAAGTTGAATCGAACGAAAAAGTATTATATTTTAACACTAAATACTTTTTCGTTCGATTCAAGATTGAATTCGAGGTATTATAACACTAATATTCAAATCAAGTAATTAATTTCAAATACTTGATAATGACTTCACGATGCGCTGAGAAATAGGCTCTGATATCTGGCCGATACCCATATCTATCTAATTTCCATGTGAGTGATAAATTGATAAATTGAGGGCTCGTTTCAAATTAAATGCTCGTTAGATTTTATGTCTAAGTGCGTAACAGGTTTAAGAACAAGTATAGTTGAGACGCGTGTTTAAAATGCCGCTTTTCCTGTTGTGAATTCATAAATAAAGCTGGGCAGACACGGGAAATTGTAAAGTTTGTGATAGCTTTAATTGTAGAGCTTTTAGATCCATCAAAAGTAAGGAAACAGTTTACATAATAACGGGCAATTCTCCCACGGGGTATTAAAATCAGCACTGACGCGAAAAATTTAATATGATGGTTATTTTCTGTTAATAGCCCTATCACACTCAACCTGCAAATTGAATATTTCAATAGAGCCATTCCAAAAACAGATGATGCGAAGTTTTTAAATATGATATGGGGGATCCCTTTCTCCCCGTAAGTACCCTTTATTCAATACACGTAATCCCTGGGTGGTGTTTAGGGAGGAACAAAAATTAGCAGTAGAACTTGTTCCAAGTTCGCCTGGAGAAGTAGGTACTGCCTCAACACCTGGAAGGGAATGGGTGCCGGTAAAATCACATGCACATAAGACATGGGTGCGACTTGGGATTTCTTATACTTTGTTCGGGGAGGCGTCATATTGTGGTTGTTATGCGTGGAAGTAATGGCTCTGACGGAAGACCAGCGTTGATTGCCAGTCAATCAACATTATGCTGAGTCAGAATCCTTTTTGTGTCTGCTAGGTTAAGATTTTGTATTTTTTTTTTCTCTTTATTTTTTTTTGGTATTTTTTCTATAATTATTGTGATGTTTAATTGTAAGCCTAGTGGCACAAATAAAATATTTTTCTTTCTTTCTTTCTTTCTAACCACTTAACATTGAGTCAGTATTCAGCTTGTTACGTAAAAAAATACTTCTCTAAGTAGAAAGAGTATTACTGATTCAAAGGTAGATTTTTAAAATAGGAATGTAGATAAAGTGCTTTATAGACCCGAACAATAAACACAACATACAACAAAAAGGTTTTACGAAATATATGGGTAGTAAGCACAAACTTTGGTATAAATAAACGATCCATAAACTCTGGGATAAGTGGAAAGCTGTCAGCACTGAATTACTTAATTGCAATTGACATCTCGTCGAGGTAGATAAAAATTTTACCCCCCGCCGAAGTCCTGTGGAGAAGACGATCGCCGACATCGTTTCGTCAAAATTATCGACTTAACAATCTACATTTTAGTCACCCAGTTCTCGATAAATTACTGCTAAAATCCTTTTGCGTTTAACGAGTACTACAATTTAATAGCTCCAATTGACAATCCTATTATTTCCACACTTTGAAAACGCCGCTACGTCAGATGAAGTTAAGAAAAGAATGTATTTATTAAAATGTGACTTAACAGTTTGAGAATAAGGTTGTTTTGTTATGCAAGTGCATCATTTGAAAGTTATCGATTAGGAAAGTTAACAAGGTAGTTAGGGCACTTTTGTATCACTCCACCACACATCTTGGGATGTTTACACTAACCGATTACTGCAATAATAAAAAGTCACGCGTTAATACGAGTATATCTGTTAAACATATGAATTTTGTTTTACAACCTACCTCGCAAATACTTCAGCTTACCCGGGATCATGACGCATGAAATATTGGTAGTGAATAAAACTCATAAATCATGGTAAATATTGATAATTTGTGTTTCATATTTTGTTGCAAAAAAAAATATTTTTCTTTTTAATTATAAATATCTCGGTAACTCGAAAAATAATCTGTTATACATGATTATTATATTATTATTATAGATATTAATATAAACAAAATTATAATTCCTATATATATATTTATTTTTAATTATCAGATTTCAAGTCTCATAAACAAGCAAAATAGTCAAAATGATTTCAGAAACGTTGAGATTTTAATACACTAATGACCAGAACGAGGGTATTTTAAGCTAATTACTTTTTAAATTCCATCTGATCAGGTTTATTCTGCACTCATTTGCACAGTGCGTTGGTTAGCATTTAATTTGTGTGAAAATAGCACACAAATGAAAGCGACTGGTGTGGTTGAACATAATTGGATTCCCAAGCTACAATGCTAATTAAAAATCTTACTACTATTATAAATGCAAGTTTGGATGGATGTTTGTTACTCAATCACGCTAGAACGACTTAGCAGGTCTGGATAACATTTGGTACAGAGATCGATTATAGTCTATAGTCCACATTTTTCCAGGATAAACAGTAGCCTACGTGCTGTAGGCTTTTTTTATCCCGGAATTTTTTTTGTTTCCCGTAGAATAGCCAACACCGCGGGACGCAGCTAGTGATAATAGACGATAAGATAAGCGCAACAGTGTCAAAATGCAAACTTCCTTTATGTAATAATTGATGGTAGTATAACTTTACTATATTGTCAACATCGGACGGTTGAAAAAGCCCTCTGGATGTGTTTCAAGCGTAACTAATGTTAGTAATGGGCAATGCGTGCGTTTTTGTTTATTTTGTGACCGCGCTATCTCCATACATAAAACATAATAAAGCCCCTTCCACTTTAACGAGTATTTTATGTTTTAATATAAGTTTATAGTTTGACCGGGAAATAATCCGTAATAAGACTTTACCCGCTCGTAGTGGTCTACAAATAATTTAATATCCTATGGTTTTATATCTAGTAACTGTTATAAATTCTGTGTTTAGTGGCAGAATTTTATCTACGTGATAATTTTGCGTAATTGCTGACGTTGTAGTAAAACTGTAAGCTTTTAATTTAATTGCAATGTTTAACGACTTTATGTCCCATAATTTTAAAGTAATTTAGAACTAAACGTTTGTGATGTACGCCGCTTACCACAATGTTTCTCATTTTATTCCGAAGGTTAGGTGAAGTACTTACAGAAATTATTCCGTGTATTATAGTTTGACGTCTCAGGAGTGGTCCGAGGTTGCTAAAAATCGAACCCGGAATCCTTCGGTTTGAAGCCAGGATAACTTTTAACTAAGCCGCAGAGCTATGTTAATATGCACTTCAGCACATTCCAAGTCTGCGAACCCGAGCCCCCATGCTCACTGTGAGCTTTCAATGAAGCTGGTATGATTTTTTTTTAACCTTTTGATCGACTCCGTAGTTGAATATCCTCAAAGTTCCTACACAGTTTGTGCAAAAAAAAACCAAAGTAGCAGTATAACTTATAATAATAATCATAATATCTTTATTTCAGGCAACAATAACTTAAAAATAAGTACATTGGCCCATATATAAATACCTTAATCTAACATACATATAACAAATGCCAAGTTCGCCCGAAGAAATACTTCCAGCATATCTAAATAGTAATCCGCTAACAAGCAGTGGCGCACTCGCGTTGCTGTGCTCTGGTGGAAAGGTGTGGATGCCGGTGAAATTACAGGCATATGAGGCGTAACATCCCTATCTCAGACTAATAGACGTAACACAACACGGCATGGGTCGTCATACATCGGTATGTGAGGGTCTGAGTCATATTGCTGTTGTCTATGGATGGTGGTTACCACTTAACACCATGTGTCACTTCCATAGCGTAAAAATATAAATATGCTGATATATTTCAGTAAACATAACTGTTCAGTGCCTTGGATTATTCTAAAAAAAAAGGATAGCAGCTACATTGTAACTTGGCCGTACTGTTTCACACAATGGTTTGTTTTCATTACCGTTTGCTTTATTATTTCTAAAATACCCTCTTTGTTTCGAGAAGATCAAAACAAATCGACAGTTTCCTGCATACCGCATATAGTTACCGCTACACCTCGTAAAATAATTCTTGACAGAATGTAATATCTATGCTATCTGCGACACAGAGTTTCCTAGTATATGGGTATGCGTGTGTAAACTTTCTTTAAACACTTATAGGTAGCTTCGTTTTTGAAAATTTTATTCAATTTGACATATTTGAGTAAATATAAGAGAAAAAATTTTAGTGTCTTTTATTAAAATTAAACTAATTATTATTTAAATTAAAAAACTGGTCAGTTACTTCTATACCTTACCAGCTTCTAATGTTCCCACTGCAGGGACACCGGCCTACTCTAGATGATTGCGAGTGAATGGGCTTTGATCTACCAAGGAATTGGTAGATATCACATATCTTCGCATTTTTGGTTCTAAGACATGTCGGTTTCCACACGATATGTTACCTCACCGTTTCGAGAATGTAGTATTATATACATTTTTCAAGTGAAAATCTCATTGGTGCAAGTGTGTGTTTAAACCAGCGACTGGGCCACCACGGGCTCTTTGTTCTTTTGTTCTACAGCTTTTTGTAATTCGAACTTTAAATCAGTTTGACGTAAAACCTGGAAAAGTATAGTATGAGTCAGAAACGTGACCAAATAAAAGGTTATATGAGGGAATCATATGAACGCGGTCGCCGAAACTATTTCTCTCTGTCAATAATGCACATTTCTATAAATATTTGCGTTGGAATTCATTATAGCTATGTCTGACTACATTGTTGTAAGGGCCAAAGGTTTGACTGTTTTAGTCAGCATTTAATGTTCAGAAAAAAACTATTTTTTTTAACGACTTGCCAGAGTGCGTGCCTGTTGCATTCTACCACATGCTTTTACGTTTCTTTTTTCATAATAATTAAAGCTAAAAATAAATTAAACAAAAGGGTATTTATAATCGCACAGGAAACAAATTAACTAACTGTTAATAAATAACTAATTAAATATAGCTAAAAACGGTTAGTGCAATATGAGAATAATTAGAAGAATTTTAAAAATAAGTAGTTTTTAGTGGTAAAAAAATGAGGAGGAGAAAATCTGCTGTCACTACTCCTTTTGCCTTCCAGACAATTTATATTGTATAATAACCATGCAAAATTTTAAAGTGATTTGTACCCGACTGCCAAGTAAGGATTTGGTTTTTCGCGCGTATCTTGTGTTTTTACTCTTGTAAGTAAATTTCTTCATAACATCGTATCTTCCAAATAGCTGCATGGATATCCATAGAGTATCTTTAGATTCATATCAAAAACCCAAGTGTCCTTAGATAGCTATTTAAAAACACCTTTTTTTAACCAATCCTGTCGAGTAAGGTATCGAAATGAAGGAAATTATAGATAATAAAATATGAATTTTAAATGACAGTCGTGTTCTTTTTTAATTTTTTACAATTTCCTTTTTTTAAGTAACAATAAACGAGCAGGACCTTCTGCGGGTCGTTACTCATGTCTCCTAACAATAACAATGCGAATTTCCCACTACACTCAGATGAAACAAGTCATATAAACATTTTCCCGTGTACCCGCGACTCTTTAGCCATCGTAAGAAAGTAATGTTGACTTTATTAATATATTTAACCCAAATATAAAGTATACTTGTGTAAATAACTTAAAGAAAAGAGTGTTGACACTCCGTAAATATATGAATAAATTCTTATACCTGTACTTTTGCACAACTTGAATATAATTATAGAGGTAGATATGTACTATGTGACTTTTAGGCGTTGTCTTGTTAATCCGATTAAGCGATTATCGCCACCTCGCGTAGCTTTAGCTCGCACGAAAGCGCTTTAAAGCATGTAAATAGGTATAGAATATGTGTCATAACTTGACTGATGCCATAGCTCAGATGGTAGTAGATCTGCCTTGATATAGTATCTCAGTTGATAAGCCATATTGGAGGCTTGAAACCTCCGACACAAGAGCATCTACACAAACGAAGAATAGTTGCTTACCGTACACCCCACGCAGCAGTAGAACTTGTGCCAAGTTTATCGGGAAAAGTACTACACCTGGAAATCCACCGCCACATTGCTGTGGCTTCCGCTCAAGGGTGGGTGCCGGTGAAATTACAGGTACAAGAGAATTTAGATCCGTCTCTTTCCCTTCTTTCGACTTGGCCCTTTGACACACTAACCTAATAACTTGAAATTTCATATTCCCTTATTTCTACTACTATTAGTTTACTTCTTATCAGTTATTTGATAACATCATTTAGAAAATTTAATCAGGTATCGAAAACTAGGCTAATAGCCGAATAAAGAAAATATATTATAGATGATTCCGAGATTTTCCCAAATGCAAATCAGACCTACCGAGGTGGCTTTAAATTATAAATGTTAATCAAGTGTTATCCAATTAAATAATCCATAAATAAAGCAATAAAAAACACATTCATTCTGGACGTCATTTCCTCAGTCGAACTACATATTAAAACTGTAGCCCAAAAATAATATCTCGTAAAAGAACACGAAAGTTATTTTATAAGATATTTCTATAGATAGTTTATTTATGCGAGTGACAGGATGATTGACTTATGTGGTGACAGCCGCCTATGAACAACAAAATACAAATTAGGTCTACCCCCACTGAACAGTAGAACTTGTGCCATGTTTGTCCGGAGAGGTCTGGAATCCTGGAATCTGCCGCCAAACAGTAGTGTTTGCATTACTATGTTCCGGTGGAAGGGAGTGGCTGCCGGTGAAATCACATGCGCATGAGATGTATCATCGCCATCTCGGGTGATGGACGCAGCAGGATGAATTTGACTCAGTAAAATTTGGATCTCATACTGAGTCGCACGCATTACTGTTGTCATGGAAGAAAAAACTATGAAAAGACCCAAATGGTATCGGCACACGATATGATTTGGGTTTTACAGGTTTACTGGCGTTGCATCTCAGAGTGCCTGTAACTTCATCACCACCTACGCTCTTCGTCCAGAACTGCAACGCGAGTGTACTCACTGCTTGACGGCGGAATACCAGATTCTAGTTCTACTCAATACTCATTTATTCGACCTTAGGAACACTACGGAACACTTGATTTTGTCAAAAATACACATATACACATACACATATAAAGCTAAGCTACCGTAGATGTGTATGAGATACTTTATATATTAGAAATTTCGAGTCCCTTATCGCTAGAATGTCTCAAGCAAACTCAATAAAGCTTAACTAACTTAACTGCAGAATTAGCATTTGAATACTTGAATAGTAGCTCTTGTCTTAGAGCGCTTTCATCTCTCAAAACAGTTTTTCTAAAAGTTAGCTTATCGTCGAGTTGAGGATGGACGCACTACTTCTCCGGGCAAACTTTGAACAAGTTCTACTGCTTCTTTGAGTTGCATCTTTCGCATCACCTAGGGGATACGTTTAGGGACTCTGCGGGTATTCATCTACGGACGCGAGCACCTGGACCCCCCAGGTGTTTAAGGTTGCTAAGATTATGTACAAAAACAACTTTGAGAATTAAAGAATAATAATTTAATTTTCAGTAGCTGTAAAATTTGTACTAAATTCGTCCAGAGAAGTACCACCACACCTGGTAATCTACCGCCAAGCAGTGGTGCACTCGCATTGCTGTTTACCGGAAGGGTGTGGGTGCTGGTGTAATTACAAGCACTTGAAACGTTACATCCCCGTCTCAACGTGATGGGCGCAACGCGATACGACTTGGATTTTCTCATACTCAGTACGAGAGGACCGGAGTCGTATCGCTGTCGTCTATGGGCGGTAGTAACCACCTAACATCAAGTAGGCAATCAGCTCGTCCCGTCACTTTAGTCACGTAAAAAGAGGGAAAATACAGTACTTTATTTAATTATTTTAAATAGTCATATATCAATAACCAAACATTGTGTATCATTTGTTTCCCCGAACATTTTTGTTCACGTCTGTACATAAATTTCAAATAATACAATACAATGTATCTTTTTGTTTAAAGTGGGATCAGTTGACATATAAAAAATAATAAAATTAATTATTTAGTCAACTCATCCCGCGGGATGAGTTTAAAGCGGGATGAGCTGACTAAAGAACCCAATAAATATCCTGAGATATAAAAATAGCTAGATACTATTCAATGTTTTATTTTGTGACGTCAGTAACTATTGACGGCATGGCATGCCAATTTGCTACAAATATGGTGTTATTTATGGAGTGCCAGTGTGAGGCGTTTCTTGTAAATCACTCAAGTTATTTGTCGGTTCCTATTTGTGTGAAAGTCAGGAGTACTGCTAGTAAGTTATGACCGTGAGAGGTATGAACTTTGGAACTGGTTTCATACACTTTGGACCTCTGCATATGCACTTTACGATAGGTAGTAGGTACGTACGTGCATATCCAAACCACAGATATTTTACCCAAACGTTCATAGTTTCAGAGAAGGTGTAGGTACTTTGAAGGATTCGTTAGTTATAACCATTTTAACAGTTATTTTTATTTAACAGACCTATGTACCGCAAATTCATATTGCAATGTTGTGGTGGCAAAGAAAACAGATAATTATTTTTTGTACCGCTCTGAATAACATCCAAATACCGAGAGAAAAAATGTTCCGACCTGATTAGAAGACTAGAAAATATCTGTTGCGCTGAAAATGGTATTTCAAAAATTTATTACTCTAAGTAGGAATCGCTGAGAATGGTTCGAAAATCACAGGTTCAAGCCACACGGGTGTTTCTTCGAAGGAGACCATAAAACAAGTCTTACAGGGATTGTTCCCAAGGTAAGTACCTAATATCTACTTACTGCATTATTTTACAGGGCTTTTACACGATCAGTCTACGTCAGTCGAATAAAAAGCAAGGATGATTCGATTTCCGCATCAAGTCCGATTATGTTATCCGTATCTTCTATCTGTGGTTCCTACGTTGATATTTTTTAAATCCGCTATTAACAACAATACTACAGCTAAGTGTGCATTGAATAAATATAAATTAAAAGTAAGACAAGCAATATTTTTTGTGTCGGTGACTTCAAAAAGTACTCGATATATATATTGTATTGTTATAGATATCTATAAATTAGTCAGTTTTGTCATAAGCGTCTATGAACGACAAACAAACATGGCTGTCCAGCTTAAATACTATAATAATAGTATACTATTTGTATGTGTCACACTTGTATACCAGGCTCTTTGGAATAGCGTATACCATGGCATTATTTTCAGTACGATAAATACCTACAAAGGAAAACAATCAATGATGTTTGAGCTTATAGCAAGCTCTTTAGCATACCATGCTACTTCCCATAGCATTCGGTAAGTAAGGGCGTTTTTATGGGACAACAAATCATAATTCTCTCTTGTGTGGATAACGCTGAAGGCAACTCATGCATAGAAAATTTTACCTACTTCTATAATAACTGTGAAATATTCTGTCGGAATGTAAGCTTTTATCACTAGTTCAAAGCTTGTTTGTAATGTCTACGGAATATTAATAGAAAACAATTAATAAGCCCTGTGACGTAATAACAAACATATAATTCCCTCCTCCGCAAGTTTTTGTGTAATCTGTAGGTACGTACTACAATGAATGTTTGTCTATATTGGGACCTTTATATTCTAATATACAATACAGTACTCTACGCTGTGAGTTTATCGAAGTAATATTGTATGTCATTCAATCATTTTATTAGGTTGGAGTTACGTTCTGTACCTATACTGTGAATGATTTTTTTATTTTTTTTATGCTACCTCCCACTTACGGACGAGCTTAAGGCACACATGGTGTTAAGTAGTTACCTTCGTTCATAAGAATAGCAAGTCGACTTCGACCGAAGTATGAACGACCCAAGTCGCATCCCGTTGCGCCCGTCACGCAAGACCTGTAACGTCTCACATCTACTGCGAGAAATATAAATTCTTTGAAGAACTTGATACATTTTCTACCATTTGCAACTTGCACTGAGTGTTCGCATGAAATATACCAAGCTATCTTCTCTAATTAAACTTCTGAAACATTAGGTCCTCATTTTCTAGTGAACTAAACAATAGACACGCTGGCATTCTCAAACTCATCGCAATAAAGATGAAATAAAGCAATTTACAGATCGTATGATACAATTCAAAGTGCACTCCCCCGTTCGCTGGCAATTTATTTTTACGTCCAAGCGGGCTTATTCGCTATGACCGAAATAAGTATTGTTAAACTGGATACTTACTTACTTGTACTTACTTAACTTTATTATTTACGATTATTTATATTTATAGGAGATATCTCTTTGACATCAAGGGGGCTTGAGTGAGAGGATACATTAAATTGAATTTTAGCCAATTCAGAACGTTTCATATAACAGTAAGAACATGAAAATATGTAAAGCTTCTGCTAGTTTTAACCTACTTAATTTTAGGATAATAATACTCGTACTAATAAGACAGAAGTTAAAATTACATGCGAGCAGAAAATAGCGAAAATGACATATTTTGAGACTCAAAGGCAGAGCCTTGCACACTAGACTTGTCTATTCAACTAAGTTACTATAGCCTTATAAGGAACTGCATCGCGTTGCGTGCTGGCAATAAACTTCTAGTCTTATATAAATTTTAAAACTATCATGGTTATGAACATTATTATTCGTGTTACCGAGATATTTACCATGATTTGTGAGTTTTGTTGACTCCCGATATTTCGACGCAGTTACATGCGTCATGGTCCCGGGCAAACTGAAGTCTTTGCGAAGTGGAGTGTGCAAAATCATTGGCAGACATATCGGTTTTGTACGTACCACGTCGGGACCATGACGCATGTAACTGCGTCGAAATATCGGGAGTCAACAAAACTCACAAATCATGGTAAATATCTCGGTAACACGAATAATAATGTTCTAGTCTTATATTCATTCTATGTAGGGTTTACTCAGGGTACCACTCGAACTCTTACGATTACTAAGAGTATTCTCTTGAATGCATCTAAGGTTACTATAGATACCTAAATCGACACACAGAATTAAGACCTTGCCAGAAGTGTTGTGAGCTCGTTAAACAATAAGTTAACGATAAAATACTAAAAAGTTTCTTTCTTTAAGTGGACTGGACTTGAATTTTATCGAGCAGAATTGTAGATGAAATAGAAAAGTGATTGTTATATTTTTTATAACAAAATGATTATTTGGCTTATTATAAGTACGTAATTAGTAAGCGTACCTAATAGAATTTTATAAGTATAAGAGTAAGTTTATTTTTATTTTTACTGGCCTCTCAGCTCATTTGGGTAGTAGCTCTGTAGGTCTGTAGGTCTGTAGGTTCTGCGCTGTAGTTTGTGGGTTCAATTCTGGTCTAGGTGTTAATATGAATTACATGTGTACTACCGTTTTTCCGGGATCAGTACCAACGCGTTCTAGAAACGTCTAATTTAAAATTCGCTGACGATATACTAAAACAATTTCATTGGCGTACTTTTATTTTTTACACGTGTCACCAAAACACTCCATTACGAAATAAAAATATGCATATCTCCCAGATAATTTTACAGAGACACTTTCGTATAATAATCTTATCATATTTGCAACAGGATCACGTATGATACGTATACCGTATCCCCGATGTGCCTGTAAGCGAAAGGTCTCGGGACGAGCGTAAACCAATAAAGGTTGATCCCATCTTAGTCCTTACCTTTTTATCCGAGCCACAGGGTATATGCTCGAAAAGAACATCCATTGGAAATAAAATATCCATCTTTTCTTGCACATGTCTTTGTACTGTACTTTAATGATAGTCATTAGATTTAAACGACAAAATTACATTACTGATTTAAAAATCGAAGAAAATCTACTTCAATACTATAATCCTTTATTTTTCACCCTTAGGGAGAACAATTCGGTATACAACAAGCGAAGAAACTCATTTTGTCACTTGCGCATTTTGCAATTTCGCATCTTGTTTTTCACAGTGAAGCAAAATGCGCAATTTTCTATACTTGTATGACACAGTTCTTCCAGTTATTTTCATTTCAATACCAAACTATTAAACCGATTACGATGAAACTTACGAAACTAATCTGAAAGTACGTTAAAACAAAAATATAATTTCAAATCGCTTTATAAATGCTTTTTAATGAGTTCTGAGATAACAATCACAAACTAGGTTGTATAGACAACCTAATTGTATACGCGCTCGACGCGTCAAATTTTACACACACAAGTAATCATGCTCGTTAGCATATAGGTAATGTGTCACAGGAGCTCCTAGGCACATTACATGCACACAGATATGTCAAAAAATCTTTTTCATGTTTAAGCTAGTCTTATTTGTTTAAGTTTACGTCCGTTAGTGAATATAAAAATTTTAGGACAATTTTCATATAACACCGACTACTCCCCGCGACTTCGTCCGCGTGGATTTTAGATTTTTTTTTGAGCGGAGCGCTAATTTTTTTTTATTATTCTAAAATAAAACTTAGCCTATGTTGCTCCTTATAACATAAGTCCCGTCAAAATAGGTCCAGCCGGTTCGTAGACTAACCGGACTTTTGTTATAAATGCCGTATAGGTATAGTACCTACTTTCAAATGCATGTAGTAAAAAGCTGTTATTTTGACATTACAAACAGACACTTCATTTATTTGTTTAGATTAGCTACGTTTCTTCGTTCCCGCATCCTATAGATTATGTCTGTCTTTTGTATAAAATATCACCTCTTACTACATATGTAAAGCTTTGTAATAAAAACGTCTTTTATAAAATGTATCGATCTAAAACAACTGAGTACACTGTAAATACGTGTCCAAACATTGATTGATTTATTTCACCATTAACGATCATTTGCCTACCTTGTTTGTTTAAATTGGAAAGTGTTTTATGAAGTAAATCTATTGATTTTTTATTTGGAAAGTTTTATGAAGTAAATCTATCTATTGATTTTTTATTTGGAAATTTATTGAACTTTTAATCATCAAAGAAACAGGTTTTTAATTCGGTTGTATGCTTTTTAACCGACTTCAAAAAAGAATTTCGACGTACTTATATTTAAAACAAATAAATAATATTGAAGTGTCTGTTTGTAATGACATAGAAACAGCTTTTAACTAAATGCATTTACGTATCTAAAAGAAAAAATAAAACATTACAGGTACTAATAATGAAATTTTCTTTTTGTTGTTGGATATTGTGTGGTCCTCATTAATGAACACCACAACATGTATACATCACCACGTACCTCCCGATCATCACCTGTCAATTTAATTATAAGAATTTCACGAACGATACCGGATGAAAGGGCTTGTTAGCTGGTTCTGGCTCGAGACAGGTCATCGGAAACCGCTGGGTTTCTCCATCATAGGAAGGCAATGTTGCTCGCGTCCATACGTCGATAGGTCCATTTCGCATCACCCGGGGGACACCCAAAGTTGCAGTAGAACACGTGCCAAGTTTGTAAAGAGAAGTACTGCCTCCACACCTGGTAATCGCCCGCCAAGCAGTGGTGCACTCATGTTCTTGTGTTCCGGCGGAATAAAATTCTTTTTTATTTTAAACTAATCTTAACTCATAGAAATTTAATTTACATCGGTTCATTAGTTTGGTAGTGAAATCAAAATACCTACAAAAAATAATGATAATAATAATGTTTATTTTCAGAAACACATTTCACAATGTAACTTAATTGATCAACATAAACAAATAATACAAATACCTAAGTTACATACAATTAAGTTCGATTTGTGGCATCCACACTAAGTAAGTGTTTGTGTTGTGGACACCGCATAACCTTCCGAAGATAATCTTATTAAGTAATTCTAAACTGAGGTACCTACATTAAAAAATATGTAATCCAAGTAAACAAAATTGCATGTATACCGATTTGGATGTTTCTTTTTTAATATAACCTACCCCATAGGCGCGAGAAATAAGGGATGAAAGATTTGAAATCGGATTTTTAATGTCTTTCATATCGTCCGTCAATTACACAATACATCTATCTTTTCTTTGGTCTTCTGTTCCATCCAAAAACGTTCATATTCATAATTTTTTTGTTACATGCCCGTCGTCCCTCTTCTATACAAGCCAACATTAAAAAAATTCTGTCCTACTACCATACTCGTATTCGGTGCTACTTTTAAACTTCCTCATATAATTATACTCATTTCTCTATATCCATTCGTGTTTTCCATTCTTTGGATGCTAATACGGACTAGATGTTCTCTCATTAGCTGTGACTGGGCTCATTATCGTGATATTTCATCGTAACGAGCAGTACAAAGTGTTGCCTGTAATCCCCGGACGAAGAATGGAATTACATTATTCTCCAGTGCGCCGCTGACTTTGTTCTGAGAATTTTAAAAACTTCTTACACGGCGGTTGATTTCGATAATGATGCTCTTTACTTAAACTCGTCCAAACCGTAACAAACTAAAAGTGATGAAGCTACAAGTGACTTGTAAAAAAACATAATAAACCGACTTCTATACTATCATGCCTATTCCTCGCCGTTAGGGGTGTTTTTTTCATGAAATATTTATAGGACCACCTCAAAGGCTGTGTCAAATAAAAAAAAGCATAGGTCAACTCAAATTGGTCAATTGTAGCGAACATATCACGTAACAAAAATACAGTTGAATTGAGAACTTTTTCGTTTTTTTGTAGTCAGATCCAAAGATAACCAGTGTTTGCGCGAGAGTTTCGTCGTGTAATTAATTACGCTGGCGTACACAAGAGTACGAATGTAGCTAGTCTAAAAAAAATCTGCCAAACGTAGAAATATCTTTAGAATTGTATGATAGAGTAGGTCCAAAGTTGACCCAATGAATTCCTTTCTTTATGGACGAAAAGTAATTGATGAAACTATTGAAGTCGGATTTTCAAATCAATCACATAAAATGAGAATTACATTTGGCTCCAAACGCCATCTATTAGATTTACATGTGACTAAAACATGCACCGACCAGTGAAGCGGGTTCTTTCTGTAAATTCAACGACGGAATAGCCAATGACATCATCGCCATCTATAAAATATTTAGTGAAACTAATAGTTGTTTATGCGTTCTTTCTAAACTACTTTATTTTCGTTTCATTGGATGATATATTAGATAGCTAATGATTGACCTATCACGTAGAGTTATCCACTGATGTTACGCAAATGCGTTGACGTCAGAAGAAGACCAATGAAAACTAACTGTACTGTGTTTTGTTGGTTGGGCTCGTTTTCGTTCCGTTCGATTCGATCTCGTGTTTCTACTGTGCAAGTTCACGATAACAAAGTGCATTTTTGAGTGTTAGTGCATAGTAAAATGACCTAAATTGTGATTAGTGAGACTTATTGTGGTGTATACGTTAGCAAATCAACAAGGCAAAAGTGAAAAGCGATATGATACTCTCCTTGGCAGTGTTCTAAGATTGTGGTCGTATCGTAACAGTGTATATGAAAATCGAGATGTCTTCAAAACCTGCAAACCAAAAGAGAAGGTAAGTGTTTATAATTTTTTCCGAGCAATTTTATTAGCAGCCGAAATTATTGTTGCAATCAATTGTAAATATACGGGAGATAAGTATGTTATTTTGTGTTTCCTGTTGTTCTGTGGCATAAAGTCACCTCGAATCGCATTCGTCAATATGCGAACTTTCTCTTGAAGTTATCAACTATTTTGTATACTTATATAATTGTTTTACTTGTTATAATATAATTGTTTAATACAAAAGAACAAATAAGGATGTGAAATAACTACTAATCCAAGATTCAGGAAGCTACAAAAAGTTGTCAACAACAAGAGATAAAATCAGTATTTGTTCAAAGTCTGTTTCATTGATATTACAAATGTAACATTTCCAGTCATCTTAGATATAACAATAATATAGTTACAAAGTACTTATTCTGCCACATAGATGGTTATAACCTGCTTGCATCAGCCAATGTAACCTATCTAGCCTGCTCTTGGATATTTTAAAAGGTATGTATCCTGGAGCAAGCTGTAACAGTTTTACAGAATAACTAGTTTTATTTATGTCTCTTATGGCTGAGTCCTAAATGAAGACCATTTTATGTACAATAAAATATAACACCACTATTAATCCACCACGGCAAAGGCTGAAACAGTGCTACCAACTACCCAGAGTGCTTCTCTTGTACTTCACGAAGTTAGCTCGCTGTATTAGGGTTTGGCCAACAATAGGACAATGTACAAATAATGTAGGATGTCGGTTCACTTCGAGTCACCCTCGCCCAGAATTAGAGAATTAGAATACCAAGTCTAATGTGTGTAATATTGTTTGTAGAATGACCAAGGAAAGAAACATATTTGTGTACAAATAAAAAATAAATAAATTATGAGACAGGATTAGAACTCGCCTGACTTTGTCTATGCAGGTGAAGCTGTGGTAAATTAACTAATTTATTCCATAAGATCTCAAGTATCATTTGTCAACAAGTCTACCTGTATTTTATTGCGTAGACCTTTATTAATTAGGGACATTTAAAAAATATTTCCATTCAATTCCTTAGAATTGAGATACTTCAAATTTTTTTTTAGTTTTGTTTCCTTCTTATCCATTCAAACACATGTTCTTATTGCTTAATTAAGCGGTTTAATTAAAGTAACTCTTTTATATTGGAATTTGGGTAATATTATTCCTATAATATTGTTGAATCATACATCAGGTATCTCATTGACCTACATATTAAACAGAAATATGTAAATTGTATTTTCCATCTGGTTACCCATAGGTACAGTACTTGTACATTGTCAATTACTGACTCCAAGAGAATTTTCTACTTCACTGTAACATCAGCTAAAAGAAAAGTAAAGTCAAAGTAATTTTTTAAAATATAACTTAATTTATTTATAAGTGCAGCATAACATAAATATTTCCAAATTGTTAGATCATAGACAAGTTACATAGAGAAAAAAAATAAAGATGAAAAGATACAAATACATAGCAGTATAAAAAATATATATAATAAATAAAAATCAATGTTTTTTCTCTATGCATTCCGAAACCATTTATCAGATTGTGACGATACTTAAGTAGTGTGTTCTGGGGATGCATACAAGGGTTTCCCATAAAATCTATATAAATATAGAAATGATTTTATTATGTGTCATTACATCGCATGCCAGTTACAACTAGTATGTTATAAAAATTAGATTAAGATATGCACAATACAACCATTCTACTTATAGTCGAACTGCCAAAAATGTCTCATACGTAATAAAACCACATTCAAACATTTTACTGTCTACCAGTGTAATGCAAAAAAAAAATGTTTTTCTATTCTATTTCTATTTCTTTACCTTGATGGTACAAGCTTATGAGAATTAAATCATAGGCTGTTTTTTTTTTAATTCATCCTATCTTATCTTTCGCTGTAGGTTGTAAGCTGAAATGTGATGATATTTGATTTATCGTGATGTGAATCATGAAGCCATTGTGACTAGAGTGTGAACCATGTAATCCCTCTAAACCCACATTCCATCCATAGTGGCCCTGTCTTGTACGGGTCCTAGGTTTGAACCCAGTCGGTACACTTTGTGTGGTGTGGTGGTTTGTTTTCAGGTCTCTGGTGTATGTCTTGTGTGTCTGTTTGTCCATGCTGCCTGCGACAGAAGGAAAACCTAGTACAGGGGTATCATGAGCGTGTTATAAGTTTCAAATAAATTAAATAGTGGTCCACACATTAAGTACCATAATCAAAATATGCAGTAAGACATTATTAACACTAAGATAAATGATGCTATTATAGATACACTTAAATTAATTAATAATCATGAACACAACTTAGCTTACTTCACTACATAGTATAAAACAAAGTCACTTTCTCTGTCCCTATATCCCTATGTATGCTTAAATCTTTAAAACTAAGCAACGGATTTTGATGCGGTTTTTTTAATAGATAGAGTGATTCAAGAGGAAGGTTAATATGTATAAAACACTAGCAAGTCACCCCGGCTTCGCACAGGTAGTTTCTGATACGACACTGATGCTTTACTAACCGTGCGAAGCCGGGGCGGGTCGCTAGTTTTGTTATAAATTCATACATATTCTTAACATCCAGATGTGGAACAAACATCTACGCTCGTCACACAAATGCTTGTCCTGGGTGGTAATCAAACCCACAACCTACAGCGCAGAAGGCAGAGCTACTGCCACCTGAGGTTTGTACGCATTATTGCGTACAGTCATCAACAATTAGATGTTATTGTATTGATATATTTCCCACAATCGTGAAACAGAACTGAAAATTGCTGCCGTATTTGAATTTTATTGAAGTTTTTCATAGCTTTAGTATCTATTGATCGCACAGCAAATATAATACATAGGTATCCTAGTTTGAATGTTATCCATCACACTAATTCGTTTTTCCAAATATAAATATGAACTACAATAATCTCCAATATTAAAAAATCTTACAAGGTGTGTTTATCTGTATTTTGATGTAAATCCTTGATAACAGTGCAATGTACGCATGCAGATATGTGCTGCACATGTGTTAAGCATGAACACATTTAAAAATATTTTAATATTTGCTTTTGAAGACAAATATCTTCCCCATTGAAGGTCTGAAGTGGCACCATATATTTTGGGGGTCTAGATGCTCGCGTCCGTAGGCGAGAAGCCTCTAGTATCCCTTAGAGACCCCGTTGGAACAAAAGCCAAGAAGCAACAAAAAGCAGCAGTAGAACTTGTGTCAAGTACTCCACACCTGGTAATCTGCCGCCAAGGAGTGACTCACTAGTATTGCTGTGTTCCGATGGAAGGTGCGGGCGCCGGTGCATGACATCTGACATCCCGTCTCGGGTGATGGGCGCAACTTGGGTCGGAGGATCTAGGTCGTATTGCTGTTTTTATGAGCGGAAGTAATCACTTACCATCAGCTGCCGTCAACTCGTCTCGTCACATCTGTAGTATAAAAAAAAACTTAGTAAGTCCGCGTATTCTGATATCAACATCTTCTTTTAATTTACTAAGAATTTGAATGTTTTTTTTTTTTGTGAATGATTGACGGAACGAGCTGAGGGCCCACCTGATGGTAAGTGGTGTCCCTCGCCCATGACAACCGTAATGCGTGCGACTCAGTATGAGATCCAAATCTTTACTGAGTCGCATTCATCCTGCTGCGTCCATCACCCGAGACGGGGACGATACTCATGCGCATGTGATTACACCGGCAACCACATCCTTCCACCGGAACTCAGTAATGCAACTACTACTGCTTGGCGGCAGATTCCAGACGTGGTGGCAGTACCTCTCCGGATGAACTTTGCACAAGTTCAACTGCCACCAAAAGTAGCAGTAGAACTTTGATTTGTAAACAAATAGCTATTTCAGCAGAGGCATTCCATTATTCTGTTGTTGTTGTATGGGAGTTTCTTATCTTGTCCCAAAAATATTGTTCTGATAATATTATTTCTGATTTGGCCGTAATGTCACTGGCCAAAGTTGGATCTTGCCTGTCGACTCTATTATGGAAGGATTTATTTGAAACTATCTGTTCTCCGCGACTTGGTCCACGTGGAATCTAACACTGTTTCTACGTGGAAACCTTTTTTTTCTTCTCTAAAATGTCATATCGTTCCAGCCTTTTCGGAGATTTCGGAGCCGGAAGAAACAGTCAGAAAGTCAAAAATTTGACTGTCAAATAATAACAATTTAAAACACTTGCAATTGATCGTCAAATAGTTACTATAATAAACAATTTAAACACTGTGCTGACTGGATGTTATCAGTATGGAAGCATAGTTATAGGTAAGTACACAAAAGACAAACTCACAGATAAATAAAACTTGTTTAAACCTTTGTTCACGTATTATAAATGAACCGATATTTTTGTCCATGTTGCCTGTTAGGAAGTAACATTCTGTGTTTCAAAAACAAATCAAACAATCAGTAACGAAATAACCTGATTAAACATTTAGCATGAGTTTTTTATATGGTTGTAAGTAGATCCAAATCGGTATTTGTGCGTGACAGGGCTGCTAGTATGGGGATACTGGTAATCCAGCAGACCCATGCTGCGTGCCTACCTAGTAATCAATGTGCAATACCTATTGCATCTATTACTGATTACGGTTTGAAGTAGGTGTCGATAGAATTATCAGGTTCATGAGATGTTCCATCTTTTTCTGATGGCCTTCAGTACTAAAGTTAACAACGAAGTATAATCTTTTAATTAACGTCTAACTGAGTAATACAGTCATTGTCTAAGCTTTGGTTCAAAGTACAGGCTTTGGAGTGGGCAGACCTCGATGCTGGACGATGAGTAGGCAGTAACGCTGGTCCATCAGCTCGTACCTTAATATACAAGTACCCTCTGAAAAAATATTACGTCATTTTAGTCTTAAGAACAAAATGTCTAAGTAATCGCAGCAAGCAGTGAACCTGGGTACATGAACGTGCCGTATTGAATCTAGAAACTGGTAAGGATAATCTGGGTCAACTTATACATAATTGTTTGAAAGAGACACGTTTAAAGACATGCGTAACTAAGTTGGTAAACAGATACCTACCTAATTGGTTTAAATGGAAAATTTGATCGATCATGTTACTCATTCAATCTTCTGACCTACCGTACCAGCCCAAGTTACCAAACTCAAACTCATGTGTTCCTTTAGATTTCAAGTATCGTTTTGACATATCAATTTTTACGCACGCACAAGTATATTCGTGAACATATTACGTGTCACAGGAGCTCCACTACACCAGTCGACTGCTAGATGGAAAGCACGTCCATCACTTCACCTGGCCGGAGCGGTCCTACACTACGTTTGACCTACACGCGGTCTAGACTTTACTCAAGAACTCGTTTACCCCAAAAGTTGTCAGTTCATCGGCATATTTGGCCAATCCACTGCCATATCCCATGGGCTATGTCGAATAACCTCGATACGGATTATATCCGGAGTAACTCCGATCATAGCCTATTCCATACCTTGTTTCGTGAGTCCAACTAGGGATGATATTCGATTTATACCATCCCATATGGCATGTTTAAAACAAAAAAATACCATACCATATGGTATTTTTTTAAACATGCCTATTTGCTCACGTTATTTTCACATAATTTTGCGCATTTCTTTTTCAATTTTCCTGTTAATATGAACACCTATAAAAAGTTGAACATCCGACGAGACGAGACAGCTGTGCACGAAGCTTTGCATGTACCGTAACCAACTCAAACTTGTTTCTAAAGCAATTAATAGTGCTCCGCCTCAGGCAACCACGCATGAAACTCGGATGTTTTTGTTGAATGTTAGTTCAATGTCCAAAGAAATGTATCAACTGGATTATGTTTTTTTTATGTACCTTACTCGTACGTGTCCGAGTAATCTGACGACCGATTTAACGTAATTTTTTTCTTGCCGCCTTTAACAATAGCCATGTGGTTTTATTTTTTAATAGGTTTAGATTTTCTCCTACCAAAGTATGAATTTTCATCGCGTTTCGCACTCGGAGACGGAGATTTAACGTCTCATGCGCTTCCATTTCAACGGGCACTAACATTATTCCACTGGAAAACAGAAATTTTAGTGCACCATAATAGTTTTGGCGGCAGTTTATTAGAAATGATAGCTGTAGTTCTCTCGGAAAAATTGGTACTTCTTCTACTTTTGGTTGCTCTGTTTTGCATCACGGAGTTCAAAGGGTCGTCCTTGTCCTCGTGAGTATATTCAGTACATACGCAAGCAACTTCTCAGACATAGATCGACAGATAGTTCAAAGTCCAAAGACAAGAGTAATGGATGTAGCATCTTAGCTTTGAAAATTTGCATTGACAGCCATTTTTAGCAGATTTTCTTCAAGCAACCATTGATATATTATATCCTGTTACCTGTTACGTCACAACATTATTTTTCCAAAAAGCTGATAAGTTATACATGCGATAACCACAAGCCACAGTCGCCAGGGTCGGAATGCCACGTTATCGACTAACATTGTATTATCAAGTTTTCGCTACTACATTGCTTTTATACTCGGTCGAGATAAGAACATCTTTCTGTTATCAGTCACTCGTTGATTTTGTTCCTCGATGGACTCTTTAGTTGTATCGTCTCCGGATTTGAGGATCCGATAAACAAGATGCTTGTAAATGGATTCCCCGATGGATTACCGCAGCACTGCCCAATTGTGGGGCCTTTTGAGGAGACGGGATGGAATGTGCAGTGCCCTATGTCGAACCAATGGTCTAAGCCTTATGACAATGTGTGCAGTGTTGGTGTTTACAGTGGTCATTTCGTCAATAGGCCGGTTCAGTGTTACAGTGAGCCGTACTCCAGTTATGCTTCGGATAATGTGATACCTCCATATTATCAGTCCCAAAATGTGTACCAGCATCCAGCTCGTTATATTCAACCGCAGCCGTTGATGAACTTGCCCTGCCACCGGAGTCAGGAATGGGATTACAGTAGCATGTGCTATGACGTCGACGGCCAACCGTGCCAGTATACGAATGTCGTTGATTTAGAAGATTTCATGTGAGTTTTATTGTTAATTTATTGCTGTCAAATGTATTGTCTTGTTTCCAGTCGTCGCCCTGTAGAGTGGCTCTGTTCGTTGATTGATACTTTTTCAGACCCAACTCCCTACGTGTTGATGGAAGCTTCTGATTCGTAGAATCAAGTGAGACTTGTTTATGGCAATTTGTCATTTAATCATCCGCGCCCAGAACCTGTTTAAAATGCGTTATCTCCAATTTTTACGTAATATTTTAAGCATTTTCCTCCTCCATTTTAATATCTTGGTAATTCATGCATGATTTGATTATGCATTCAAAACATCGTGTTGATAGTTTATGTACGGTGATTATACACGTTGACTATATACTTTGTCATATATTTTCTATCACCAGTTAATCAATTTATAACGAATATTATATACCAATAGAGACTTTAACAATAAGCCCGCGTTCTTCATTTTTGCCGGGAATATTCAAGTTTCAAAATGTTTTTACGCAATGGGAATAAATATTTTGACTGTTTTAACCAAATTAGCGCCATATTATCTAATCGATTGTTTTATCATCGTAATGTAGGTACAACGTATGCCACTTTAAATAAGGTTGTTAACGTTGTGGTTCAGCGATTATCATAACCTACAGCTATCATAGGAAACGCACGTGGTGAAGATTACTGAACTACATATCACCATAGCTAAGCAACTCTTCGTTCGGTCAATAGTCTGATTGGTGTCCCCGTGCATATGTCTTTTACGCTTCCGTTGTTCGGACGTTACGTCAATTAGGTCCCGGCTGTCGGAGGTCTTCGGGCCGCTTGAAAACTACACTAGAGTTAGTCACACAGGAAAAACAGCATAGGCTAGGCACGTGGGCTTTCCTTGTCGGCTGATAGAATGAGGTTTATGATTGGAAACATGCCAAATTTCCATACGGCCATCACCTGATTAAACCACGTGAAGAATTGAAGATGCTGGTGACTTTATTTTTCATACTCGTGACTATTAGTTTACGGCCTTTTAATGGTTGTTGGGATTTCTTTAGGTAATTCTTCTAATAGATTTCGGTACTAACTTCTGTCTAGTCTAGTCTCTACTCTGTAGTTGTGCGTGTCGTTTTAACTAAAATCATAAAGTTTTTGTGGTTGCATTTTTACAAAAAAGGATGCAGTAAGTGGAAAAGTATTGCTTTTTTATTATTATTTTCTATTATAGAATTGAATGTTTTGTTTACAAAAAACTTTGTTTCGCGGCGCAATTCAGGTAGAAGGCCGGTCATGCACGCTTGACCAAGGACAAAAAACTCACAAAAACAACTTGTTAGCCGTGTATCTAACTTTATTTTAGGAATCTAAACAAGAGAAGTGCTTTGGATGATTGTCTTGTCGTATCTTGATCATCACGTTTTTATGTTTTCCCTTTTTGGTATATCAAATGGACTGAGAAATTGATAATATAATCCGGCTAAGTGCGATTCGGACTCGCACACAGAGGGTTCCGTATCACAAATCGTAACTATTATTATTTTTTGAAATAATTTCAAAAATTCAGACAGTTCATTCTGTACTTTCTCGATAGAGTTCCAAATATTTAATGTCATAAGAATTTTGGTAATATTTTCGGATTTTTGGACAGAGACCCTTATTCTGGGTTCAATCTCGCAAGTTACCATAAGAATACTAAATAATTTAAATTTCTTTCTAATTAGTATTAGTTATCTTAATATAAAGACAGTTATAAATTGTGCTACAGGAAGCTCATTATAGTTTCATGTCTTTACTATTGACATGAGACGTTCTTTATGTATTTTTCTCACCTTGGGCGTATTATAGGATCCCTGAACTAATTTAGGTCTAAATAGCTTCCGAGATTAAAACTGCTGCGATTTTTGTACGGAACTGTTTGTTAACCCGCCAGATCGTAAGATTTATTATAAGAAGTTTACTGACTGCAAAACCTTATAATCGAGCAGCAATTAGGTTACCATAGCAACATTTTTAGTTGTCAAATATGTATAGATCATTTTAAGGGATAACAATGTTGCTTGGTAATCTCTAGTAATCTGTTAAGAACCTGATACAACAATAATTATACATACCAACGCTTGCCCCACGCGGCCGTAACCATGAACGAACAAGCATGCTAGTTCATTCATGAGTACCACGGAAATCTGCATTAAATTCAAGGTGACATTTAGTACCTACGTTGCAATCGATGCAGTATTATCTAAAGATAAATAAACAAAGTCAATATGTCTGCTGAAACGAATTAATCAGTAGTATTATCTTAGCAAATCGATTCAAATACTTACCGGCTAAGGGCGATTTGGACTAGCGAACCAAGGGTTCCGTGCCTCCGTATTTGTTAGCATTTTGATGTTAAGTTAATTACTAGACCTTCCGCGGTAAAACGTGTAACTTTAAAATTATAAAAAATAACATTTAAAGTAATTAAAATGATTGGGGAAAATTCGGATGCGGATAAAGGTCTAACGCAGATGGCCGATTAAAATCGTTCACCGTTTTTTGTCCCACTGACTAATTATACATCGATTTTTTTTATCATGCCTTATTTTCTTTCTGCGTTACGCGACTTGACTCGTAGGTATGTTTTATCCTTCTTTAACACTACCGCTGACAAATAGAGATATTTGGAGAGTCGGTCATACAAAGTAGTTCCGATTTTTAACTGACATAAAAATAGGAGGGTCTCAATGAGGCTTTTTTTATAGATTTATAACGCGATATCTCTGCTAATTGTAAACCTATTTGGATGGTTCCTTTTTTATTAGGTAAGATGGCACCTTCCAGGTGGTCCCATAAAATTCACCCCTAAAGGCGAATTAGGTGATGAAGGAATTGAAGTCAGTTTATTCAAAAACGATTCGAATAAATCACTTCTGGTTACACATTTTGTGGCAGATACGTCTGCGTTGCCACATATATTTTAACCAAACCGAATGGAGATAGATTACCATCATTTTTTTGCATATTACAATGTTGCCATGGCTCACGTTTAAATCTGTCGATTATAAGGTATGGGTGTTAGAGAACTTGTTCTATCATGGCAGACTATAGTCTGGCTGGTTTGAAGCATTCGTCTGCGCTCTAATCGTTCGAATACAGAGTCCAACGCGTGTAATTTCAAAACACGCGCCATCACTTCTTGCTTGAGGTTTTGTTGAGTTAGCGATAACCTGACCTTCCTTGTATGACCCGCCGATTATAGAGGTATATCGTGTAGTGATAAAGTAAGCAGCAATTAAATGCAATCATAAAAATCGGCCAATTGCGAGTCGGACTCCCGTACCAGGGTGTCTCACAAACTTGTTGGTAAACGTGTAACTTATAAATGTTACTAGTTTTTTTTGTGTGACGGAACTACAAGTTTAGGGATTTCGGATTTATTCCATTACTTGTGAAGAGTTTGCGGACCATACTTAGAAAGCAAATTACCTAATGTTCCGTGAGAAACGAAGTTTATGCGTAATAATGTATTTTGTATGGCTCCTATAATTTACAACAAATTTGAAAAATCGGTTCGCTTGTTGCTTCGTGAATATAAAGGCAAATCGAACGATGTTTTAGTGAAAAAGGAATTAAAAATTATATTCTCCCTTCACTATAAGGAGGACGATCGTAATTTTTGACAAAAGTACCCGTTAAAATAAAAATAAAGACACAAAACTTGTCATAAAATTTCAGTTTATATTGTGGGATTCGGGGAGTTTGAGGAGCCCCGGGTCGATGGGAAGTCGAACGCAACGCATAAAACTGTTCGTCCGTTCAGTGACGGGTGCAACGCGATGCACCCGTCATGCATCGTCGCGATGTAATTTTCATTGGTCACTGGTCTGTATCGGTAAGGGAGTCCCAATTTGCTTATATTCATTTGCAACAACATATAGGAAAATACGTGATAATTTTCTTAGTAACTATTATTTACGACACTTAAATCTGTCTAGGAGATAATAAATTACGTATTTGTATAAGATTAGCTGGTCAGAAAAATGGCGCCTACCAGCTTCACATCACGTCTGCATTGGGATCAATCGTTTATTAATCGTATTATAATAGTTTTCATATCACGAAATATTAATTAACAAGGAAAATATTAATCTATTTTTGGCGTTTTAAAGAAGATTGGAGTATATCGTTGCTATAACAAATGCAATATAAGTCTATTTTAACACCGAGCTAAAAAGAGGAGTACTAAAGGAGTGTTTAAAATTTTCATCGCTGACATAAGGAAAACTGACAGCAGGTTCAAAAGACGTTCTCAAAACGGTCAAGGAAAAAGTTCAGCGCTTGTTCAAACCCTATCTCAGAGATGTGACATTCACCACACTGGATTAGGCTTTTGTGGAAGAAATAAACTCTGTAAAAACTTTTAAGGCTTTTTCTTTACACAATGAGGATATTATATTGTGTCGCTGACCTCGATTCTTCCTAATCACAGATCCATAGTTCAAATGCTTTCTTCAGCTCTCAACCCAATATTTCCTCCATGAGCTACGTGATCTTCTCAGTGTTCACAGCACGCTATTTTTTCCTCTGCCGTCCTGTACTTTTTTAAGAAATTGACGTCTATTATATAAATTGTCTGTTCACAGCAGAACCAGCGTCACACACGTTCTAAATTGGCAGACGGGAACGCGATTATTTTTGCAATCAAAATCAATTGCTGGTCTCCACTTGAATAGATCTAGTGATTCCCGTTTGTCTGACTTTGGTCTACAATTCTTTTTCACATTTCAATACAATACAATTCAATTTATTACCACTTGCTGTCAGGTATTGTTTTGTGTCAAGCCTGTTTTAGCACCTCGCTCTGTGTGTGTGTGTGTGTGTGTGTGTGTATATCATAATAATATAATATAAATATATATATATATATATATATATATATATATATATATAAATCTTAATTAATATAATTAAATCTTATATATATATATATATATATTGTATATATATATATATATATGATTTAATTTGATGTTTCCTTTTTCAGTTATCGCTTAGTAGTGGTATTCTCGATTCAGGGGTTTTACTGCGACAATGTCGATATACCAAGAATTACGATTAATTCGCTCGGTATTATTACAAACATAAATAACATTTAGTTTTTTCCTTAATGCGTTGCTCTTGTTGGATGCGTTGTTATCAGTAACACCGAAACATATCGTTTTTCTATTTGTTGGTTGTAAATATTGTTGTTACTAAATCGGTCAGTCCTCTAGTAGTTGTGTTATTACAAGTTATTTTCAAGATTTAGTGTTGAGTTATTTAAAAAAAGTGTAGTTACGGACGGCTCGTGGCGTTAAAAACCACTTAAAAGTAAAAACGTGTAGTTCAAGGTTTTCCATTCTTCTCGATATATTTTCCGTATAACAAGGGATTTGTACAAGGGGAAAAAATCAAAGAAGTTGTTTTCCATGTTTTCAGTGTAAAGAAAATAAAACTATATTTTTTTTAAATTTATGTTGAATAATATTCCATGTTGAATTTACAGTCATTTGCGCTGACATAAAATAAAGGACCAACATTTATTTTATGTCAGCGCAAATGACCATACCTCTTTTTGCATGTAGGTTGTTTTTTATTTCGAGACTAAACTAATCGGATCATAACTAAATAGAATTATACTACTACAAGGATTCCTTGTCGCAGGTGACATGGACAAAAAAACACCCAAGACCCGATAACAAATTGTACACTCATCACACAAAGTTTGCCTCGACCGAGGATGAAAACCGGCACCCCTGGTTTAGAAGGCAGGCTAGCTTAATTAAGCCACGTAGCTATTCATTTTACTATTATAACAACAAAACATAAAGTTTAGGTTTACGTTGTGATATATGATTTTATGGTTAAGTATACTGACAGACGAAAATTTAATGACAAATTACACAATTTTCGTAATCACTCTTTCAAATTGAAAATTATTAATATTTTTCAAAAATGTTTGGCACTTTAAATCCATGATTTTTTAATAAAGCTACATTTATTAGGTCAAATATCATTTTTTTTATCGTAGTTAATTATCATGAATAATAAATTTACATTTTTGGATGTCATTTCTGTAATTTATTTAATCATTTATGCATATAAACCTGACCTTGCACACCAATAATAGTTTCTCTTGATTTGAATTTAAAAATGTTTAAACATATTTTTTTATATTTCAATCTTCAATCGCCAGTCTTCAGCATGCCGAAAGATCTTTGTTATATTACACTATGAGTGAGAAATGAACACAATTAGTACATTATACTTAATTAACTGTTTCATTATTTTTATTAAGTATACCTGTTTATCTAGGCCTATTCATAAAGTTTCTGACAAAACGAACTTATGTTTTTGAATTGTTATCACATACGGAAGCAAACACGATTTTGCATTAGGATAAGCAGAAAATATATTAAAAATCCTAAATAATCTGGTGTCCTATGTGCCGGTAGACATCTGAACAGTCAGAATTATAAATATGTTAATTCATAATTTACAAGTCTGAAAAAAATATTTAATCATACGAATGCAAAAGTAATACAAACACAAAAGTAATAAAATATAATATACCTATGTAATAAAAACGAATATTAAATAAAATTCAATTTAAGCATGACAAGACGGAGAAAAGCGTGCTTAATAAAAAATAAATATATATATTTAAAAAGTTACGGTTACCGAAGCGCACTGTTCAAATACCACTAAATGATCACCCATCCAAGTACTAACTAATTTTACTATGAAAACGGTTAAAACATTCGTAATAGTACCTAGTAATGCTTCCAATGTTCTTAAATATGAATTCGGAGTAATCAAAAAATATTCCTTGTGTTGTGTAGTCTTTGTTTTAATCGTAATTAGTCATAGTTGTTTCGATACGTAAACGATCTAATTTTAACAATTAGCAGAATTACTAGTGATGTCTGCTTAGGCTTTTCCAAGATATTCAATATTCCAGTTATTTCTACTACCTAGATGACCTTATTATACCTATAGATGACGTCGTTCGTTTAAACGGGATTTAAGCGCCCATGGCGAAGCTTTCTTAAATGTTCTAAAATATTATCTAAGTTAAGCAGCTCTCAGTCTAGTCAGTATTTCGATTGGTGAGCGTCCAGTGGCATTTAAACTGAGTGTCTAGTGGCACGTTAAGATATCGGTCCCAGCTATGCTAGTTGATAAGCCATGTCGGAGGCCTGCGGGTGGCTTGAAAAGTCGTGTCTTGTCGCGCATGTCACTCGAGACGGGGTTGTAACGTCACATGTGCCTGTGCTTTTATCGGCACCCAGGCTTCTCTACTGGAACCAGTGCACCACTGCTTGGCGGAGGATTACTAGATCTGGTGGTAGTATTGTACTTTTCTGAACGAATATGCACAAGTTCTACTGCGTTTTTTTTTGCTCCTTTAGCAACACTCACGCGGGTATAAAGTTTATTATGACTGGCCTCATAGCTCATAATAGCTTTGCTTTTTGCCATGTGGGTCGTGAGTTCGATTCCATTCAGGACAAGCATTGGTGTGATAAACATAATGTTTGTTCTATGTCTGAGTTAATACGTAACATTAGTATGTATTTTCAAAAAAAAAAAATATTTTTAGAATATTACTATCACTAGCCTTGTTCTATAGGAACTAGATAACCTATGGTTATTTTGGAGCAAGATGGCGTTGTGTGAAATATCTTAATATTTATTTATTCTACTTTCTCATTTTTTAACTTACTCTATTCGAATATTTTGTATTTAAGACGGCTACTGGCCGAAATGAAAATTTCCCACCGCCGATTTTCTACAGCTATGTCGCCATACTTAATCATTTAATTCATGCCAATCACGTTCTTAGGACCAACTTGCGTCAATTGTGTAATTCAATATGCTTGTTCGATATTCTCAACTGTCCATTGTAGCTTCTCTACAACGTAATCAGTAAGCTGTGGATGTTTTATCATGGTAACGTGTTGATAAAAATGAGTTAATTTGTTATTGTGAAATATTTTATAACAAGCATAAACGTTATTTTATCCATTGGTCGCTAATGGGGAAAGTGGCGCCGATAGTTAGCCCAGTAATTATCTAGACTCATTAAGAAAATATTTATTGCGAAGTAGCCGACGTGCTATTTACTTTGTTCTATATCTATAGTCTATAGATATATAGTCTTGATGCTGTTGTCCGCGTTATCAATTTTCCATACTAACTTTACAAGCGAGTAAATTAAAAGTCGTTCTATCATACAATCCAAAGTTGGCAGGAATTTATATAACAAAATGAACTATAACCCTGCAAATAATGGTTGTACCACAACCGGTCGGTGTACAAACTTCAGCCATGACAACTCGCGTTTTTCGTATTATAGAGTTATTAATGTTATCTGTGGCATGGAAATAGCGTCTGGCAGCGTCGAAAGCCCCTTGGCCTTTTGGTTCACGTACTGAACCCAGGGGATCCCTGGGTCAATTTTTACGGCAGTTTATTTCTTTCAGATCTTTTTGTGATTTATTTCGCTGCTTCTCACAATGTTGTAGATGGTGCATAAAAATTAGTTAAAATGCAACGCAGTCTGTTGACGCCTGTTCATTTTTGTTATTCACCATGGAGGCACAACTTTCTATCCCTAACACCAAATCCATATCTTCAACCAAACTTGTTTAACGTTTATTTTTTTATTTGCGCTCAAATGACAAAAGCGTATAAAACGTTTGACCAGCAAACATTAAGTATTTTTGAATTACCTTGCTTTTTACACGCGTTTCGCGAAAGACTTTTCTCGAAAAGACTAGCTATTCTCATAATTTTAGATGATAAAATATAAATTAGTCTAGTAATTAGCGACTTATTCCTACAATAAAAACTATCCTTGTTCAGTAAAATCATCCTTAAGTAATTTCCAGTTAAATAGTCAGTCAGTGCCGACTGTAATCAGACCAATTAACCTTATAAAAAATACAAAAATCCAGAAAGATACAATAACTCATTTAAATTTAGATCTAATTTATTGTGCCTCGAACCTTTTTGAGCTTATAATGTATTTATCATTCCTGAAATACATCTTGGTGTAGATAGATAGACCTAGATTTTTTCTTGTATTAAGTGATTATTTTGCAGAAAAAAGTATTAAACTTTATTGACGTCTTGCGTTATGATGAGCCCATAACTTTTAACCCACTTCAAATAAAAGAGTCTTAATTTGGCTATATGTTTGTCACGCGATTTTTATGCCAATTGTGGACTTATTTGTTTTTTAATTTAATAGGGTGTACCTGCGGGTGGTTCCATAGAAACTTCATGAAGAAATCCACCCCAAGAGTGCAATAGTTTATTCGATTAACTAATAAATTACATACTCAACGAGGCGAAACACGTGTCGATTCTATTCTTGAGTATTTAATTACTCATTTATAAGAAGTTTAGCCGAGGTGTACATAAACGTTTACACACTCATACCTCTGCACTAGGATTCCCTGTGTCGCAGATGGTATGGACAAACACAGAAACACAAGACAAACACCCAAGACCCGAGAACAAACTTCATGCTCACCACACAAAGTGTGCCCCGGCCGGGAATCGAACCCGGGACCCCTCGCTTCGAAGGCAGGGCTACTACCAACTAAGCTACGGAGCCGTCCAACATAATACTCGTATTACCTCTTTCAGATCACCGTAACGTCTTGTTCTATCAATTATCATAATATCGATGTCCAGCAGAACAGCAGTATACCTGTGTCTAAGTTGTTGAGTAAAACTCTGAGCTCCTCAGTTTCGAAACAAGAGTTAGACGCTAACGTCGCGTCGAGCGCGTGTCATCCACTCGTTGCTATCTAGCCAAACAACTAAACGATTTGTAATATGCATTTGTGACGCATTTCTTAAATACGCGTTTTAGAACAAGTAACAAAAATGGCCGCTCAGAACTAATGACATATTAATTGAATAAAGTTCAACTAATTATCGTCCACTTCGTTTAGTCAACCAGCGTTGCATTGACTTGTGTTCAAAAATAGTTTTGGCGTGGTATATTTTATTGAGGACGTTTTGTGATGTTACAATGTGTGTTCCGGGAGTTCCAGATATCATAGACGAGAGAAAGAAATTGTGCTCCGTTAAGAAAAGGTATTTCTGATTGTGATAGCTAGTTCAACTTCATAACGGTTGGATTTAAACGTCAGCCAAGTAGGACGTCTATTATAATAATAGAGTTTCTATCGACGAGATAAATCTAGTAGTGATAAATTAATTTCTCGTACGGCCTTACAGCTGAAAGAGATGAATTTTTTTTTGCTATGTCTTCGTTGCTTATTGTAGAGTTTCTATCGACGAGATAAATTTAGTAGTGACCAATTAATTTCTCGTAAGGCCTTACAGCTGAAAGAGATGATTTTTTTTTTGCTATGTCTTCGTTGCATATTGTTAAAATAGTTTGAGAAATGGCTATGGCCGCATGTCATTTGCACAAGTTTGTGAAAGTAGTGATTAAATAAATAAGTACTTAAATAAATATTCACGGACATTAAACAACGCTACTTATCCCCAAACTAAGCATATCTACTATGGGAACATGATACCTGATAGAATACTTGTGCGGTACTTTTTTTTTGGAAATATATTCATGTAACACATATGAAAATCCAGATACAGAATAAGACACAAATGGTTGTCCGGGGTGGTAAGCGAACCCATGATCTACAACGCAGATGGCAGAGCTACTACCAACTGAGCTGTCAGGCTAGTTTATGCCAAGCTGTGCGCGGTGTAAAACTAAACGATTACTTTGCTATTAATCTAACAACAACCTATAATTGCATTGAACGCAACACGTCCGTCTAACATTTTCCTTTACGTGTTCGCAAATTATTCAATGCATTACAATTTTACCTTGAATAGAAAAGACGAATCTATGAATCAAAATAACACCAAATGGGGTGAAAACTTGCTTAATATTGTAATTTTTTTAAGGTAGTAGGTAATTTATTGATATATCAATTAGGCACTCGGATATTATCTAAATAATATGTCAGTTCGGCAGGCTTAAACAATAAAATAAATATATCGATACAAATAAATTTATAAATAAAACTTATTAAATTTGATTTTTTATTTTTTATTTATGTACCATACCTATATACTTTCAAATGCATTTAGTTAAAAGCTGTTACTTTGACATTACAAAAAGACACTTCAATTTTATATATTTGTACAGATATTTTATTCTTTCTTTCTTTTTAAAATGGAGCCGTTAGAATGATTATCTGAGTACTTTTTTTGTCTAACATCACTGTTAAAAAATCTATCTTCGATAATTTAAAAACAAAACACATTGTCAAATCTATATTGTTCCAGGAACAATGAGAAACGCAAGGAGAAGTCGCGCGTGGCGGCCCGATGTCGTCGGACGAAGGAGATGCAGATCTTCGCCGAGCTGACTGCCGCCCTCCCAGCCAAGAAGGAGGAGGTGGAGCAACTCGACAAAGCCTCCGTGATGCGACTGGCGATATCCTATCTGCGCGTCAGAGATGTTGTGTCCATGCGTAAGTCGTGACATGTGTTATATCAACAGACTTATATCAAAAAGATTTTTTGTCTTCATTACCTCAAAACTCCGTCAGAACTTATGGAGAACATTATTTCCTTTGAAAGGATATTCTATCCGATTGGTTCCATAGAAATGTTATCAAAATCGGATCGATAGTTTGGTTTTTAAATCAATATTATTATGTCATCCACGTAAACAAAATTGCGTATTTTGCTTTCGTGAATTTTTTTCATATTTTCGATTTGGATGCTGCATTTTTAAAATGGCAGGGTCTATAAGGGTGAGAAACAAGGGAAGAAAGTATTGTAATCGACTTTTTACAAATTTTTAAATCTCCTATTTTTAGGACCTTTGGTTATCAAATATTTGATTTAAAAAGGATGTAAAGCAACTTGACTAAGCTTGGCAAAGTGACTGGCCATATCTTATCAACGCGTCACGAATAATCCCCTATCTGAGCGGCCAACCGTTCGATCCAACGAGATAGACCATTTTTTTAATGTCTGTCTATTGAAAATGACTACCTGAATAACACCTTATATATTAAGTAGTTATACCATACAACAGAGTCGTAATGAAAAGGCCCAAGTAATTTTCAATCTTCAGACGGGGATGTTATGTCTCATGCGCCTGCAATTTCACCTACACCCACACCCTTAAAAGAGTAGCGTGATTGGGTCACTGCTTGGCCTTGGATTACCAGGTTAGGTGACAGTGTGGCTCCGAAGCTGGCATAGGTTATAATGAAATTTTAGGTTTCTCCTTTCGCACCATGATTAAGGTTTGGTAACACTAGTCACATTCTAAATTCGTGTAGGATATACATTTACTAGCTGCGCCCCGCGGTGTTAACCGCAGTTCCGGGTACAAAATCAGTCAATCAAAAAAAGCCTATGTGTTAATCCAGGATGTAAGCTAGCCTGGTACCAAATTTCATTCAACTCCGTCGAGCCGTTTGAGCTCGAAGGACAACAAACATATATATATATGTATTTTTATATACATACAAGCTTTCGACTTGATAATATTAGTGTGATGCGTGAGCAATTTGAAACCTGTAGTTGACACAGCTTGGGTCACAAAGTGGTTGGTCATTTACCTATGTAACTCTGAGTAGGATACCAACTGCAAACAATGTTAAGGAACTTTTCAAATCACTAACAAGCAAGATGTCATAGTACTGCTAAATCAACAAACAAATGACTGAAATAGCAACATTGTTATCTGTCAAAAAAAACAATATAATTTTTGTAGAAAACAATGTTGCTATGGTAATATATCCCCAGTAATCTGTTGACAATAAGGTTTGGCTGTTTAGACAACTTCGAAAGTAAACAATTAATTAAACTTGCACTAGACTAGTGTATATTAAAATAATTATAGAGTCCAAAGGGCACAACTGATTAACACTTGCCCTAAAACGTTGATTGCTTATAATTTTCCATTATAATTAACTATCTTGTGCCCGTGGCTTTACTCACGAAGTATCAGGTTAGAGCATGTATTATTCCAGATGAGCTTGAAATATTTTAAACACTTCAGCCACACAATCCTATTTTCTGAAGTATATTTCTGGCGATTTGTATGTTATGTATTTTCAGTATATATTTAATTATACCCCACTGCAGTTTCAACTATTTAAAAATGTAGTTTTAAACTATAAAGTTTTAGATAGATAACAAATATCTAGGGAACTCGACAGTAATGCCTTATGAATGACACCTCGCTTGATTTTTTTACGTTACGCTACTACCAACTAAGCCACGGAGCCGTCTAAACTCTTTCAATATGTGTAGGTCAAGCGATTGAAGCTAAACATTGTCTGTCAGTTCAGTCATGTCAGACTGTCATTCAGACAGGAGAATCTATTTTACAATATGTATTGATTTTTAATACAATTACAAAGTGTGTACGTGATAAGATATTGTACTTAAATGCAACACAGTTATTATAAAGTCATGATTATACGGAGATTTCACATTTTGAACAGATATGAGTAATGGTAAGTAGTATACCTACATAAATCAATCCGACGAGTGCTGATAAATTTATTTTTCAATCTGTACCTACTGTACAGGTTTCGTATGATCAAGAACTGTTGTTACCTAACAAATGATACAGGTTTTTTGTTAGTCGTAGATAGATTATCTTCGTTTATCTGTTTCTATTTCTATATTTGTTACTCTTTCACTTTCACGTCTCAACGGCTAAACGGATAACCCATACCCTGGATTAACACATAACCTACCTTTTATCTCAAAAAGTTAAGCCAGTTTATTTCTATCGTCTCATAATGACTTTTTAGCCGCGTTAGTAAAATAATGAATAAAAATTTAATGCTGGTCTTTTACTGACACTCAATGACACTTTTACAAGATGCGCTTACCAACGTAAGCGCATCTTGTAAAAGTGTCATCTAAGTAAACGATATTGCGCATTAAGCTTTTCTGTGACTTTTTTTCGCCCAATGTATGAAGACTTGGATGCGTTTTTTTTAAATGGTAGTGTGTACCCGCATAGGGTGAGAAATAAGGAAGTCGTTTTTATCGATTTTTAAATCATTCACTTGTTGTTATACTGGTGTTATTTCAAAGTAATGTCGTTTGATAGCTGATTGTCAAATTATTCAGGACAGGTCTGTCAGGTCAAGTGGTGTATAACAATAATAATCGATCGAAACGGTCTGTAGAGAATCGAGAGTCTTCTGTTTGTCCGTTTCAACCCCGTCAGACGGTCGATTTAGTATCGATCTTATAAGTTTGACTGTATTTGTTGTCTATTTGTAGTCATGCGGTAAATTGCTTCCAGGAAAAAGTTTAGTAATTAAGACGGGCGACCTATCAATGATAATTAAATATAATATATCCTTCAAATTTTCTTTTATTTCTTAAAAATAAATTTAAATTGTAGCTTATTACATCTAACTAAAATATAGTTTAACCATGATGCACAATGAGGCAGGCATTTCTCGTTCAATCCGGAGCACAGTTAGCGAGTTTAACTTATTACATTACAAACTGTTGAATTGAGCACCATCTCTTTTTTAAGTCAGTTATAAATAGCCTTCTATTTTATAGGTTTCAAAATCTACCTATGCTGAAAATTTCGACAAATTCGGTTCAGTACTTTTGGCGGAAAGGAGTAACAAACATATTTTTAATATTAGTGAGAGGTAATATTTCTTGCATATTCATATCAGTTTATCGTTATCTAATTTATCTTTAGACACAGATTTGTGAAAATCATTGACTGGCCCCACAGCTCAGCTGGCAGTAGAGATAATACCAGCTGGCAACACAAGCCATCTCTCACAACTGGAAAATGGCAACACAACCATTTGTTTAACGAACATATTTGTTCTGTGTCTGGGTGTTAACATGTATTATATGTATTTATTTATAAAAAAGTAATATTAATTCTATCATTAATCTGGTTCCCATAGTATGCTTAGTTTGGGGCTAGATGGCGCTGTGAGAAATATCCATGAATTATTTATTCCATATATCACCATCATCCAAGTACGCGATACCTGTGACTCATCTCACAATTAGGTCCCCATCAGTCATTCTGATTTATCAGTCTTATCACGTTATGTACGTGTTTGTTGCTATGAGAAAAATATATCAAGGTGCATTTCTAATTTGTTTGACGTAGCTTAATTTGTAGTAACTTAGAAGCAATGGCCGCGGGTTCGATCCCCGGCTGAGGTAAAATTTGTGTTCATAACAAAAGTTTGTTCTCGGATATTGGACGTTTGCGTTATATATATGTGTGACTATGCCACCTACGAAACCGGAAATCTGTTTGAAGGTATGGGTGTGTGGTACAAAACATCATGTTATTTAAGCTTTGGACGTCAATAAGTCGATTATCAGTTTAGTCATTTAGCAAGCAGCAACTATCTATGCACGGGCGCCACTAAACCGCAGTTTTCCTTTGAACTCTGTGCACACAATGATATTTTAAATATAAATAATATACAATATTCATGGACATTTCACATAGCGTCACCTAAACCCGCACGTATTGTATAATTATATATTGTATTATGTATTATGGGAACTAGATTACTGGCTGAAAACTTATATCAGAACGTTTTTTTATATATTCGTATTATACATATTATGATTATACCATAATATATACAGACCTATTTACACAAATGCTTGGCGGGTAAATGGTAATGAAGCCACGACCTACAGTGCAGGAGGCAGAGCCACGACCAGAGGCCAGACTGCTCGAAATTGACATCCAAGTGCAATTTACAATGTATAATATAATAGCGTATTTCCCGATTTATTTGTAAGTTTGGCACGTTCAGTCGTCTCATGCAGAAACCACAGACGTCATTGTTGGATACGCGATGAGCCTTATCATTGACTACATTAGTATTGAATTGTCAATCAGTTTGATCAACGGATGTAGCCAAAACTTTAGAGCTTAGAAAAAAAATGGTGACGCAGTAAACTGATAAACAGGAAAATCTGTACGAATTGTTTTTCTTATCAAAAGAACAGTTTAGATAAAACAGATTACGAATGGAAGATAAAAAAATGAAGCTTGAAACGAAGAAAAGATGGGTGAGACAGGAAGGGTGCAATGTCACTTTTCTAAAATAAATATTACAACATCACTCGTTCTTACCGCTAAGTTTGGCGCCAGCTCAAACGCTCTTAGACCCCCACCATATAGAAAATAGAGACAAAAACCACTAACGTGCCTTAAATCTTCTCGCAAAGGTTTTGGATACTGTCGAAATGGTTTATTTCTAACGACTTTTTGCTATTAGTTATGAGGTCATAAAACTTATGACTATGTTGACCTTAAATAATTGAAATCGCTTCAAGTTTTTGACCCGTCGGCATCGCTTGCCTAACTATCATCTACTACTAAATATAAATAAAACAATTTGGTAAAACCCAAAAATGTTATAAGAATTTTCTCATAATATCTGCAAAACCTAGATATGAATACGGCTCGAAAGCAGTGATGCAATCGCGTTGCAGTGTGCCGGTGGAAGGGTGTGGGTGCCAGTGAAATAGCAGCAGAACTAAAAGCACTTATCATCTGATCATTGCGACATTTTCCTAACATTAAAAAACATTAACGTGACATCGACATACCACGAGAATAAAGAGGAATTACTTGATCTTAGATTTCCGAGTTGGAATCCTGTTATATGAGGTATTTTTTGTGATCCAAGATTTAAATACAGACGACCGAAATCAGTCACTGTCAGATTATAAATGGAGCGGCGTGCCTTTCCTCTTTTATTAGTAAAAAAGGTTGGACGGAACATAATAAAAGATAGAATTAGGACGCTGGTAATAAAAGTTTGGAAGAGCTAAATTCGCTTTCACAAATACATCTTTGTGTTAATATAAACATGTAAAAATCATTAACCGTAATGCTGTAAGCTAGTTGGTGTCTTTTCTCTTTTCCTTTTAACTTAAAGGGAAGGAGGTAGAGGTACCTTCCACATAAAGTTACTTATTTAATATGAACAGGTATTTAAAACGTCACAATTATGTCACAATTATATCCATTGTTTTAGTGGTCTAAAACCACTGGTGGTTTGAGGCAGATCGGTTGGATGGTTTCAAAGTCTATATAACGGACATAGGCAGAAACAATTTATGTGTTTTATATACTCGTATTAGGATTGTTTGTGTTTTAATGGGTATGTATCAGACGTCCCATAGAAATTTTAAGAAAGATACATAGATAACACTTTATTGCTCACATAACAAAACAACAGAAATCATAAAAAAAAAATATTACACAAGTAATGTGAAACAATGGGCGGTCTTATAGCTTTAAAGCGATCTCTTACAGACAACCTTGTCTCTTACAGACAACCTTGTTGACAAGAAAGTTTGCTGCCCTATCAGTGACACATGTACACTAAGTTGCGTTTTTCGAATCATTAATTCATCCTGCATTTTGTGTTTCACAGTTCCCGTAACGGAGACTCAGCAGCCGAAGATCAAAGATCCCGAGGGCTACGAAGAGGTGTCTTCTGAGCTGTCGTACATGAAGGCCCTGGACGGCTTCGTGCTGGTGCTGTCCCAACAAGGAGACATCGTGTACTGCAGCGAGAACATAGCTGATCATCTTGGGGTGTCTCAGGTAGGGGTCTTTATCTTGTGTACAGGTGAACGATCCTGGGCCCCAGGGTATTAAGGTGTGCTCATGAGTGCATTGATTGACTGATTGACATCAGAAAATCTAAAATCAGGTGTTGTTTGGCACCGACTCAAAATTAGTTAGTTTATATAAGATTCGATAGTTTATGTAAATAATTTAAAAGGTTTATAGTACCTTTTCGTCGGTTAAATTTTTTGTTGAAATGTTTTATCAATATGGGTTTCACTATGATGGGAATGTAGACGTGGCAAGCGAAGCTAACATTTTCTTCCTTAAACATATATCACTCCATAATTATCCGACCAGCGAAAACTGTGTGTAATGGTATATTAATTCGTCGATGACAAAAGAATTTGCTTATGAATCAGAGTACTAAAAATGGTCCACATTTTGTGCTAACAAAAACTGAGTAATGCAAAAATTTCAATAATGTTATCCCCTATTTCACCTTCAGGAGAAATTTGTTTTCATATATCTGTGGAGTCACTTTAGAGATATCGAATAAAAAAGGATCATCAATATCGATTCAAACATACAAAAGAGAACATGGTATCAAATGAGAACCCCCTCCTATTTTAAAATCGGCTAAAAACAGCAATTTATGTAGGCGAGTTAGCATTCTAATTATCTCTCATTGGGCTAAAAAGTTTTATGGGGCTGAAAGTTTCCACGCTATAAATAACGCTAAACTGTGATGATATTGTGTGTTTTTTCCTTATTTTTTCGACGCTCATAAGGAAAACTTGTGTTCAGACCACAATAGGAAGACCTAATTGATTTGAGGTCATGTTTCTGGATATGAAATAGGATTCCTATTAGCTCATAGATGCTAATGTGATCGGCCAGTGACCTAAATTAGACCCAATTTGAGCCATTGTTTAGACGTGCTATCGTATTTCGAATATGAAATCTAAACATTTTCAGGATCCTCATAAAACCTATGTAAATGTTTGTAAAAGCTTTTATTAAAGCCGCCTGTCAATAAGTGGGCCCAATCTTGTAGATTTTAAACAGAAAACTAAAATATTCGTGTTCTAAAAATTAGTGTGCAATTTTCGCAAAGTAAATTTCCGCTATTTCGTACGAAGTTTTCGCTTGACTATTATTGAGTGCCATTCTATCATGATGTTTTCTTATATCGCTGATGGATATTTTGGATTTGTTCGTTTAATTTAGTACTAGACATTTCGGCGAAACTATGCAGTTTCAAACTTACCGTGTCTCTAGATTTAAGGAATAACGCAGGCGACCAATTAAAATCGGTCGGTGATTATTGCCCTTCTGCCGCCGACCTTTCGTTCTTGCCGTTTGCGTTAGCTAGCGCGTCTTTTGACTCATTCTATCTTTCTATATCACCACAGCCGACTAAATAAAAGTTGGTCACTACGATTTTTTTGTGAGGTTTGCATTACCTCCTTTGTAATCCTTGTATCCATTTTTGTGTAGATGTTCAAATTGTTATTGAAATTATGTTAATGACGACTAATAACAATAACATTTATTTTGCTACCAAGTTTACTTGTTCGTTGAAACTTTGGCGTGTCAACGATACTCGAGATCTAAAGAATTCAATGAGTTTGAGTTTTCAGTTTAATTGGAGTGTTGTATTGCTTGATTTCAATATATAATATATATATTCTACTATATTTTGATATTGTCAATACCTAATTATTGTTGGATCTAGTAAAAGCGGTCTTTAAGTTAGGTCGGTAAGGATATATATATTCAAGGATATCTCACGCAGCCCTTTCTAGATAACTGAAAGAATACTTATAATAGAACTTTCCTTTCTTTTCTTATATAGAAAAAACATTTTTGTTGGTCTACTACTGAGATATGAGGCCAGTCATTAGTCTTTAATCGATTCGTAAACGACAGTGTAGCACGCACCGCTCAAATGCAGACCTTGTTTCATATATAGACAGAAGCACAAAGTAATAGTCTCTTCTTAGTAATCTGTGGCGCCACTCAGTTTAAAAAAACAACTATTATATCAATAACAAATTCGATTCACTGAGTTACTGTTACATAATCTGATTCAACGATCAAGATTGTATCGAGAGCTATGTTCTGAAGGTCAACTATTTTCTCTTACGTTTAAACGGATTACTACTAAATAGTTGATACCAATTTTAGAACACCGTATGTCTAATAATAAAGTAGGGTTAATGTAATTTTTGCTTTGCTTTTTGCGGTTCGCGGGTTCGATTCCCGTAGACAATTGTGTGACGAACGTATATGTTTATTTTGTGTCTGGGTGTTTAAGTACTCTTTCAGTAGCCTAGTTTCCATGGTGAAATGTCCTTAAAATTTTATTTCTTATTAAACTATTTTTTTGACTGATTTACTCTTATCTTTCAAGTCCAGCTTCCGTTTCATGCAATGTTAGTATTGAAACTTTGATGATAACAAAAAAAAATCCGATAAACTGAGTTACTAACTTCTGATCGTACAGCTAATTAAAACCAGTATTTTTAAAGACAGTTTGAACTTCTATTGCAAATTCTTTAAAACTCCTCATAGCTGTGTCCATATCACATGGTTGCAGATTTTTATTACACAGACCATATTAAATGTTTTGTTTCTTTGTTTGTCCATGTATGACTACGACATCTTTATCGTACGATATCCATAACGGTGGTTGAAAACGTCCTTAGATATTATCAACGTTTATCAGTCCGTGACGCAATCCTTACAAATTCTTGTTTTTTTTTATTTGTGTGATCTTTAAGTTCTGTGTAGTACGGCCTATTTTGTATCGTTTTTATTAACCAGTTTATTTTAACTAGCTCGATGCATTCCCGAACATGTAGGTCGTTGTCGCCTGCGCGTTGTGGCCTCAAAACGAAATGTTTGAATATTCTGGTATAAATTTTAGAGGGTCCAAAATATATTCAAGAATATGTCATGTGCCTCGTGGGCGCGTAAGGTAAAAGGATGCAAAAGTAAATAAATAATAATAAATTAACATTAATGGAAAATTTTCATGGACATTTCACACACCGTCATCTAGCTCAAACTAAGTATAGCTTGTACTACTAGTACTGTTTTTTGTAATTACATAGATATTACGTATTAACACCCAGACACAGAATAAACATTTATGTTCGTCACACAAATGCTTGTCCGAGTGGGAATCAAACCCACGACATACAAAGCAGAAGGCACTACTATCAACTGAGCTATGAGGCCAGTCAGTATATGATTTAGTAGTCTATTGTATCCTTCAAACAAAACATAGGGTATCTGTTATCTACGCGGTCCACCTAAACCACAACTGGATTTGGATGCAGTTTTCACAATCATCAAGATAATTTTTACGGAAGGTTTATATGTATAATACATGCGTATTATAGTAGAGAAAAAGCCCATAGTATAATTTTTGTAATGATGTCGTTAAAAATATATTTACATTGCTATTGCTGGCTTAACCTTACGAGATAGATCAAAATGATGTACAACGGACTTGTATTACGACATACGTCACACACACCCAAAGCCGGGGCGGGTCGCTAGTTATATGATATTATCTAAATGGTACAGTATCTATGCATTTATTTGCTAATTGTTCATGGATTTTAATTAGACACTATCATTAGTAAATAATGCGTTAATTAGATCATTGGCTGGAGTGCATCGAGTGACCTATTTTCCTGCAATTAATTTGACCATTGCTTTGCTAAATTTAAATGCAATTTACCTGAATACATATTAGCATTTATATACTAGGATTCCCTGTTTCGCAGATGGCATGGACAAACACAGGAAAACAAAACAAATACCCAAGACTCGAGAACAATAGACTAATTAATTAATTTATTATTATTATTGTTTACTCCAAAATAATGGAAGGTTAGTTAAATGATGCTATGATTACAGTACCTAGGTACGTAGTTATAACATCAATTCGCAATTTCTCTAAACTTGACTTACTTGTTTGTGGTTGACGTCATAGCCATGCAAAGAAAAACTACTTAATTATAAAGCAATTTACTTGGAAGATGCTGCGCTATATGTAATTAGTTCTTGGACAAATAAGGAATGGTGACGTCAAGAAAGGCCTGTTGTATAAGGTCATAGGAATAATGCGACTCCCCGTCCAGGTTCGTCTTGGATTTGATCTGGCCGTGATAGAAAGAACCGTTGCAAACGATCAACATTCTTACATCTTGTGAATAAACATTTAACTAGATTAAAATGAGTGTGTCAGCGGTAGAATAATTTCGTTGCGCTTGTCAGATTTAAAAAAATGCAATGTCTTTTTGTAATCGGATTCCTATTCCAAGATAGTTACCAATAATACGAGTGCATATTGGTTCGTGGCAGAAATGTAATTGTAATTTCCACAGTGCCAACGTCGGCAAGCTATAGTGAACGAGTGTTAGAGAGCGGGTAGACTTTTAAGATCAGACTTATTGGATGTGATTGGGGTTGACCCAAGATTACATCTATGTATCCATTTAATATTATACCTTGAGATGGTCTCCATAGCAGACGTTGCAACAGTACTGTCAACAACCCAGTCCTTCTCCTGTACTTTAAGGAATTTAGCTGGGTAGGTATCGTTGGACATTGGGGACATTGGGGTAATCCTCAACGCGGGGCAACAGTGGAAGACCCCGACAACAAAAAAGAATACCTTGAGTTCCGCAAAACTTATTAGTCTTTCTTTAACCATAGCCATTTTTTTATTTTACTAACAATATTTTTAAGTAATTAATTTCTAACAAGCTATGGATTTTTAAATGGTCTGAAAATAAACAATTATTATTATAGCCTCGCCTGATTACCATGTTCACGTTTCAGATGGAGATAATGGGTCAGAGCGTGTTCGAATTCAGCCATCCGTGCGACCACGATGAGATTCGCGAAGCGCTGCGCACCGGCAAGGGCGGCCGCAGAGATCTGTTGCTACGCCTCAAGTGCACCCTTACAAGCAAGGGCAGGAACGTGCATCTGAAGTCGGCTTCTTATAAGGTGATATATCTTGCTTCAAGTTGCAGGATGCGATGTGGCATAAGTAACTCCTTATAAGAGGGGATATTAATGCAGAGTCGGCAGCGGCTTATTTCATCTACATGCTACAGTCTCCACGGTCGCTTTGGCTTCCAATCAAGAATTGTAGATCCAGACGGTAGGCTCAAGCTTTTAGCATATCCTGCAAATATATGTAGGTGCAGTTTCGCATTGACTGCGCGAGGGCTTCTGCCGACGCTTGTTTTGCACAGGTGAAGCCATCATCTTGGCCATCCTTACGTCACAGGTGGAATTTTTCAATTGTTTTTATACGCCTTGGCTCAGCCTCGTCTCTGGGCATCGGGCACGGCTTCTGGGACAAACGGGACACTTGGGCGTAACTTTTCTAAAAACCCTAAAAATTTTGCGAAGATGCAACGCAACGAAACTAAAAAACTTTCGGAGCAATAATCTCTAATATTATATATTTTCAAATGTAATTTGGATTTTTTCGCACAGTCAGATATTTTGTTTTTCTCAATAATTCCTTGTTTAATCTTTTCATTCACTAAATAAAACCTTATATATAACCATATATCAACGTGATAAAACTAACAAGTTGGCAAAATAGAGCTCTATGGTATACAATACGTATAATACAAACGTACATTTATTGTAATTATATACCTATTCTATCGTCATTATGCAAACAATCTTACAATTTTGTTCCAATCTGTTATTTTATCATTCTGAAACCAAATTACTCTATTATTTATGATTATATATATTTATAGATTGTTTTACTACAACGTTAAGAGTAAAACAGATTTATATTGAAGTAATACAAATGAATCATCTTACAACTAGCCGTCATTAGAATATCATTGTTCTTTGAATGGTGTATTGTAATAAAATTAAAACGAACCATATTTTCACAAACTGTTTTCTTTTTGTTACGTTTTATGTCCGTTTGTGACCAAAGATGCGTACAACCATTTGTATTTTTAACCGACGTCAAAGAAGGACGATAAAATTTTCATTCAGGTATATTTATTGAGTTTGGTTTTTATTGAGTAAGGTAAACCTTGGGGCCTCCGCAACGTTTTGGAAATTTTAATTCATAGACAAATAATAGCTTCTAGTAACTTCTGAGAACCGAATTCTGAGAAGTGAATATTACCTGGAAGTTTTACTTATTCTGTGTATTATAAACTTTCTAAAAGTCAGGTGATGCAAACCACGTGCTAATGACTCACACCAGGTCTTTAGCCTAATATTCTGTAAATATAAATCTATGAACATGTTTAAAATAATATTGAGTAATGCTGTTAGTGAATGCTCATACATTTACCGATGCTAAATCAATGCTAGAAATTTTAATTCTAGTCGTATAGTCATATAATCTAGTAATTTCTGAGAATCATAATTACACAGTGGAAATCCCTGGGATTCGCACAAAACTGTTTGAGTCCTCCTTTTTAATCCGAACTGCGAAGGAGTGGAATTCGCTGCCTGCGTGTCTTTTTCCCGAGCAGTACAATTTGGGTATGTTCAAGAGAAGAGTGAATAGGTATTATCTCGGCCAGCGTGTTACATCTTCGACCGCATCATCACTTACCATCAGGTGAGATAGCGGTCAAACGTTGGCCTATAATGAATAAAAAAAAAAAAAGTATGAAATTCTAAGAAGTGACTATTGACCTAGTAGTATTATTTATTGTGTGTGTGTGTGTGTGTGTGTGTGTGTTTGTATTATGTATTATTTATTATGAACTTTCTAAATATCAGGTGATGCTAAACACGTGTTTTTCCGAATCTAATGACTCACTACTGTGGAATTAGTTCAAACGGCAACTGTTGTTTTTAGCCATTTTCATTTTCCATTTTTTGTCGATCTAGGCATTTTATTTTAATTGTAAAAGCATTTTTTGATTATATACGTCTAGTTTTTGAAAATAGTTTACATGACATTTTCCAGTTTGATTTTGGTAGGTAGGTACATTTTGTAACTTTCGTTATATTTTTAATCGACTTCAAAAAGACGGAGGCTTTCAATAGTTTTTTTTACGTTTGTTAAGCGAATTCATTGCCAATGGTGTACCAATAGTATGGATGATTCCTATGTAATTTCATAGTTTTTCCTAAGAAAGAGGAAAATAATGCGTTTAGTAGTAAAAAGCTCTAAAAAAGATTTGGACATTGCAAACAGACACTTCAATTTTATTTTATTCATTTTAAGATTTATAGATAACAATCATATAACCAAAACTAATTATAAAACTTGCTGAGGAACAAGTGTCCCCCATTAAGAGAATTCGCGAGATGTGCTTTACATAAAGACAGACAGGCAATTTTTTTATTGTTTACTTGTTATTATACATGTACCGTATATAAATAATTTGTAATGCATTTAGTAAAAATCTGTTATTTTGACATTACAAACAGACACTCCAATTTTATTTATTTGCAAAGATTTGTCGTAACAGTTCTATTTGAGACACATAAAACAGGAAGATAATAAAAAAAATTACGTCTGCGTTGGCAAATTCCTATTACGAATGGCAAAATATTGACAGGGGCTGTAATTTGAAACTCAACATAATATATTGTTGCTGCAATGCTATCGTTCGATACACGAAAATGCTTAATAGTTATTAGGGCACCACACAAAACTGTTGCATATGTATTATAAATTGGATATTGTTTCACATAAATGAATGGTGTGTAATCTAGGACACACACACATGTATATACACGTGTTTGCTAAATTCATGTACCTATCTGTAGTGACAATGAATGATGCTCTTTTTGTTATTATATTAGATTGACAAAGACGGATTGTCGTTTTTTTATTCTAGTCACGTGTCGAGCTGAAGGCCCACTTAATGTTGCTGATACAATACTTATATAGTAATACTAGCTGCGCCCCGTGGTTGGACTCCTACGGAAACCGTACATTTTTCCGAGATAAAAAGTAGCCTATGTGCAATACCAGACTATAATCTATCTCCGTGCCAAATGTCATCCAGGTCCGTTCACCCGTTTTGGCGTGATTGAGTAACAAACATCCATCCATACTTACAAGCTTTCGCGTTTATAATATCAGTAATATATATTATAAAATCTATACATTTAATATTATTACGTTAAACGAGCAATTTATTATTCCGCGTATCTCAGTAGATAGGTTTTTGTTGTATAAGTTTACCTTGATAATTGTAATTATTGGAAAAACACATTTTTTACAATAAAACGTTTTACACAAAAAAGCCGACCGAAGCTTGGTCGACCATGTTACTTTGTACCCAAACACTAAACATACATTTTCATCATGCAAATGTTTGGCCTGGTTGGGAATCAAATTCACGAGTACTAATCAAATTTACTAGCTATGAGGCTAGGTAGCCCTTTTTTAGGCAGATCATTTCAATATATGAGTGCACGCGGTAGGAAGTTCCTCTAAAACCTTGATACGCGACCTAGAGTGTGTGGATGATAATCCTGTCTACTTTTACCATATGTATTTTTAACTCTTGAATAATGTATTTCTTCTTCTTCAACTTAGGGAATACGTAGGTACAAATTCAGAAATTTAATAACCTCAGTTGTCGTCGACGTGTATGTATTTGTATATCAAAGCGCAGTTCTTGTTTCGGCAGGTTTGTACGCAATATCTTGCAATCGTTTGTTATTGATAATTTTTCATATATTTCATAGGGTCTAGGTGGTCATTAGAAATTCGAAGAAAAATTTTGTAGAGTAAAAGATAGTCATTTTAAATCAGTCAGTGGTTCTATGAAGAGTATTTTTTAATTAAATCAAAAAAGAGAAGATACTAGGTATTTAGCTATACTATTAATTGCTGCAAGACTTTTTTTTTGTAGTAATACAGAACCTTTATAGAATCTAATCCTAGGAAAAGTATTATTAAGATTAAGAATATCCTAAATTACATGTTTAAGGCAGTTTTCAAAATTACATTAAATAAATAGTTAATGTTCACGGTCATTTCATACAGCGCCATCTAGCCCCAAACTAAGCATAGCTTGTACCATGAAAATCGTAGAAATTTATAGAGCACTTTTTGTAAATACAACCCATGGACTCGTAAACAAACATCTATGTTGGTCACAAAAATGTTCTACAGCGCAGAAGACTTTCTACCAACTGAGCTTTGAGACCAGTCAACTCTATTTCATATTCCTCTCCTCACTATACTATTTGTTCCAGGTGATCCACATCACCGGTCACATGCTCACCGCAGAAGACAAGGAGAACATCAAAGATGACAAGAAAGATCTGAAGACGGGCTCCATGGTGGCAGTCGGGAGGCCCATCCCTCATCCTTCCAACATCGAGATTCCTCTCGATTGCAACACATTTCTGTCCAAACACAGCTTGGACATGAAGTTCACTTATGTGGATGAAACGTAAGTTGTTTACAGATTTAACGCAGGGCTGTCAAAGTTTAATTTTTATTGGCCAAAATAAGTTGGACATCTTTTGGGGATATAATTATTTGATCTAAGTACTCGTCTAGTGTTGAGATATCTCTGGATTTCAACGTGTTTCTAACGAAACACAGTCTGATGTTCTACTCTCGATGCGAGAAGACATTACATTACATTAAACCAAGCAAGAACATTTCATGTTACAGCGAAGACATGACAATATGTAAAGCCTGCTCTAGTAATTTCTAAGTTAACTTATTAACTTGACATATGTGAGGTCGAACCGAGATTACGGCCCCTGGACATTAAGTTCAAAAACATTTTTATTTTTTCTAGACAACAAACAAAAATAACCAAGTTATTACGGTAAAAAATCTAATATATTAAGTACTTTACCAAAAAAGTTCACTGAGTGGTAAATATTATGGTGCATTTGTCAAGAACTTCAAGTCATTGAAGTCTAGACAGGTTCATTGGTTCGTACAAGAATCCTTGTACGAACCATTCCGCTCACAACGCTACCGAAGCTACAACTTACCTGTTGTTTACATTTTTCAAAAGATGGCGTTGTGCCGAATCTTCTCCATTATTATCTGACCAAAATCGAGGAGCGTTTCGAGCACACATTTTAGTCAAAGCGCCGGTCAATCTAAAACGTCCGGCTTATATCAACAAAAATATCACCTTCAAACGTATTTTGTAGGTTAAACATGATGCGATTTCGCGGTTTGTACACAGTACGCGGCATACTCACAGTGATACTGCCAGTTTTTACAAAGTCTAGTGTATTGTGAAGTTTTTGAGGCCTGTGATTTGAAAGTGTCGGTGTGTGCAGTGGTTTTGTGTTGTGTTCCTTATTTTGGATTGATATGGCGGGAGGTTCAAATTACTTCCCCGTAAGTTTTGAATACGTATACTTCATCATAATGATAATGTTTCTTAGGGCCTAAGCAATGTTTTGTTTTATAAAAGCGAAAGTAAACTTGTAATTATGATGTTTGCATGACCGGTGCAATGGTAGGTCATTCAAGGTTATCTTAAGACACCGGTAGACATAACCTAGTCACATTGGGTGACCTTTACCACTTAGTCCTTCCATCAAAAAATTTCGGAAGAAAAGCAAACGTCATAAATAAAGTTTAAAAAAAAACTTATTTTTTTCAACTGTATTAAACTTGACGCTACGTTAATACATCAGCGAACTGATTAATGTTTAATAAACAAACATTTTCTACATAATTGGTAATAAACCTCCAATTCGATATTGATACTTCAAAATTACACGTAATTTTAAGTATCTGTGTATCATTAAATAATATTTCCGGTATCAGAATTGCCCAAGGTCATTAAATCGTGCAGTAGATTTTCAGTTATATCTGGAATGCACACGATTGAAAGGGATGCTCCAAAGTCACCTTGAAAAGTTGTAGCTACAATAAACATCTTAGAACAATAGAATGCAATAATTTATACCTATATTCCATACTGTTTATTCTGGTCTACTGAATACTGATGTTTGGTTTCTTGTTCCAGTCTGTCCAACACCCTGGGCTTCGAATCGGAGGAACTGATAGGCCATTCTCTCTACGAGTACCACCATGCAGCCGACAGTGGTGCTATGGCTCATCATTTCAAATCATGTAAGTACTAATATTGTTTTACAGTGGATAATCTATGTATTCCCTATAAAGAGAGAACATTTCATATGTAACTTAAATTGAAAGTTTTCCGGTTTACAAATACGACCTTTATGAAGGTCTTCGAGACCACCAAACTAAGTAAAAGTAGATGTATTCTTAAAATAAATCACCAGATGTCGAGACAGCAAATTTATCTTTAACCATACATTTATAGATACAGATTTAACTTGAAAAAAACTATTTTTGATTTGAATTACTCGAGATTAAGATGGTGAAATAGATTATTCAGGTGATAAGTTAATAAATGTTTCGTAGATTCAATTCAACAATTACACAAATAATCCTCTCTTTGGTGGTAGTATTTGCGCGCGAGAATTAGGTATACCGCCATCTAGTGGATCATGGCGCAAGTAGACAGCGCCATCTGTTAATGTGTCTTCGTGTGTTTGTTCTGTGAATTTTAGTGCGTGGAAATTGTACAGATGGCAGTAGTTGTTGTAAGCTGTGATGATAGGGTCAGGATCGTTTGGTATGTAATTGTAACTTAGGTTCTTCGTTCATACTCTAACCTTACCATACATGCTGTGTTAATTAAACACTTATATTCTATGGAGAAATCTATTCAATAATTCAACAAAAAGTTGGTTATTTATTTCGGAGCGAATTTATTTTTTGAATTGTTGGCTGATCGCCATAATATTCGAGTTATGTTCTAAAGTTAAAAGTCAGCTGATTCAAACTATTCTGAATTGTAAACACTTTTTCTTAAAGTGACATGTGCGTCAGTAAGATGAGTTTAAAAAATAGCGTATGTTTTAGATCTCATAGATGCTGTTTATTCATTTGAAAAGTATTGTATTATGAAATTTATAGCTCGATAGTTCGTGGTTTAGAAGTTAAATGTCAATCAGTAATCATATCTGCTGCGTGGTGGCTCACGAGTACGATTCTGACTTTCAATACGATAGTCACTGGTTCTAATCCGTATACAAATTAATGGGTTTACTACATGGGAAACAAGCCAGAGACTCTTGTCGAAGACATAAGATATTTACAAACCGGATTGGGCTCCCGCGATATATATCGGTATAAATCTATTCTCTCATACTTTGTTGTTTAATTGTTTAATCAGTAATTACTCACTCTCCCTTCACGATCGTATATTGGTATCCCAGTGGGAACATTAAATGCGCTGAATTTTGAAATAGAAACTTTGAGTACAGCATTATCCGAGACCTTTTACGCAATAATTGTTACATTAATTAACATTGACGAAAACTTGATAACCTAGTAGTTAAATAAAATCAACTTGGAACTTAAAAACTTAATTTAATTACTTAAGAAACCAACCTAAACCACTTCGAAGTTAATTTCCGTTAGCATCGTAAGCACTCGACATTTTTCCCTAAATACAGAGAGCCTACGTAAATTATTTAGGGATCGTTACCCCCGGGAGTGCTTGTGTTACGTATCCTGCCTGTACAGCCGTGGTCTACTTCGTATGCGAGTTTGTGGTTAATGTTGAAGACATAATTCATATAAAACTGTACAATATATGAGCTGCATTTACTTGAGAATAGGAAGGATGCTTTTAGATTTGAGGAGTCAGACCAAAAGAAGGAAGTTCTCAACTCGGTTGCATGTTTATTACGCGATATCTTCGCCAATTGGTTTTGATAGGGTGTACCTCTGAGAATGAAATAGAAATTTCTCGGGAAAATAGGATGCAAGTAGTCTATTATATTATTATTTTTGAGTTACTTGTTTAAACACCGTTGAGTTTACGTAAGCGTTTGTTAAATTCCAAATTGAGGTCATTACTCTTCTAACTTAAATTATTCTATTTCTTTTATTCTTTTCATTAAAGCAGTAACATAACATTCACCTAAAAACCTTAGTTGTCAAATAATTGTACTTTTAAATTTAGACTGGATATGTCTTTGAATACTACACTGCTTCATTAACACTTAAACTACTTGTAATTCGATTAAATAGATGCTAGCGGCTCTTTCCCTAATCGCAGTATTTAATTTAATATTCAGGCCACGAATGCCCGCCTTATTACATCCTCAGCCTATTACATCCCCAACAAAACACAAGCGCCGCTATCTGGGTAAGCCTCGCTATTTATTAGGCCATTCATTAGGGTATTGTCAGGTTATCTGATGTTTGTAATATGATTATAGAATTTGTGTCAAAAAACACTCCCTTGGGGGACCCATTAGTGCTTGTCGTAACTTCACTTTAGTGACACCAAACTGAATAACAAATAATGCCTGATAAATGCATATAGAAAGATGGTATATGATCAAAAGACAGATCATTACTCACTACTTCTTACTTCTTTCTAATACTCAAGAGAATCGGTATCTAATGCTTTAGTAAAATCTTAGTATCACAAACATTGTTATCGTCATTTCATTTATGTTTGTTTAGCCTTTCAACCTTTTGCATTGTTATTCTAGCCACGTCTACACGCACGCCCATTACACGCTCAAGACATTACAACTACAACCGACGGTCTCTATAACGCGAATTATTGGGCGATATATGATTTAGCCATTATTTGAACACCGTAATTGGGGTAAATGTTTACTATACGATTTTGCGTTGTTTATAAATATAAAGGATCGCACTGTCGTCTTGGAGCAGATAATTCAGCGTAATAGCAGTGTCTTTGAACTACTATAATATAAGTAGGATATGTACTAAGTTTACAGTGAAATTTTCATGTTCGAAAAAGGTTGTTTGTTTTGATATATGCAACTTAAGATAATGTGTAATCACTATATTGTTTTGATGTGACTGAGATATTTATATCAAAGTTTAGTTATAATGTCAGTTTCATCATGTTTTTTCATCTAGTGGATTGATTTATATCGCAGAAGTATTATAGATAATTAAGACAGAGTGTTATTATAAGAGATAAGCATCAATGTGTTCATAAACTAAATTTGACATCTCAATAGACGTACGAAGCAAATTTTCATATATCAAATTATATTGAAGGAAAACTTCTTATGAAAAATATTTATAATATAATATACTACGAAAATAAATTTTAACGGTAAGCTTTGAACACAGTGCCACAATATTACATCAGATGTGTGACTATATCAGAACATGAACAAAAGTTTTTTTTCATTTACTTTAAAGTAAGATGGATAGCATAAAGCTAATTAAGCTATTTTCAGAGAATGAATTAGAGAATTTGAAGCTAAGTTTTTTTTTTAATTGTTACAGTTGCCTGTCAAAGTACAATACTATTTGTTTATTTTATTGTATCCGGTTAATGAGTGACTTGACGTCCTCGAATACCATTCACTCGACTGTATATTGTTGAAAACAAATATAAATAGCAGAATATCGTTTTAAAATCGTTTTGATGTTTGGAGCCAAATAGCGATCACTTCTCCACAATAAAAGTTTCATAAAAATTCCTATTTCTTCGCTACTTTTACGACGGCACATAAAATCTTCCGTGGGATGCCGACATTAATGTCAATTTGAAAGACCCTTTCATTGCTCTCGATTGCAGAAAGGCATACCTTCTAACACGTAATCTGTGACAATCCAAGGGCTGTAAACCTTCGATTTACAATTGAAGTTAATTGATTTAGGTTTTTTTTTTACGAAAGGCCTCGTAGCTTAGCTCTGCCTTCTATTGATAGTAGGTTCGATTCCCACCCAGGACAAGCATTTGTGTTACGAACATTGTTATATGTTCTGCGTCTGGGTGTTAATATAATACATATCACACAAAAACTATAGCACTGTAAGTAAGTATTCTATCAGTTACCTATTTTATCATTATTACAATCTATGCTTTGTTTATGTACATATTGTAATATGAGACATAGATAACTATAGAATACTTATACAGTACCTACTTTATTATTTGTAAATACGTACATGTAATACATGTTAACACCCAGACACAGAACAAACGTCTGTGTTCGTAACACAAATGTTTTTCCTGGGTGGCAATCCCAGGTTCTACAGCGCAGAAGGCAGAGCTACTACCAACTCAACTGTGAGGCTAGTCAGTTTTTGTACCAACACGGTAAACAATCGCGTTTTATTTGCTAATGATGATTCAAGAATATATTGGATGGGTCACGATGAAGCTTGGTAATCTTGCGACCACGGTGACGATAGTAAAAACACAGGTATTTTTTATCTGTAACAGGGGTTTCTGCTGTTATCAATTAAATATACAAGGTGTTTCAAAAAGGTGTGAATACTTAAACAGCGCATGCCTAAATTGATCTAGAACTCACAATACCTCCCAATCCTTAGCATGATAGGTCACAAGTTATCACAAGTCATACTATAACGTAAACTTGACGAGGTGCAACCCTAAAAGCATTAGGGATTCAACCTAGAGGATAGATGTATGTAACCGCATGCGTGTGTGAGTACGGAATGAGGAGCGCGGTCAGTGACCGCTCATTAGGGCTGCCAAAAAAATAACAAATTATTAATTTTTTGTATTGCTCGGGAATTTTTTTTTTATTTGGATACTTATTTAGACATTTATGATTCAAAATCTGATTTGTATGAACTTGAGGTAGCGGTAATGTACTGATAAACATTAAACACCTGAACAGATACTCATATATTAAATATCTAAGAACCATCTCGACCACAACTTCCATACAGAAAAAAACCGCATTAAAATTGATCCAATTGTTTGCTACGGTGTCACAGACACACGCTACAAACTTACAATACCCCTCACGCTCAAAGACTGTGAAGGCATCAGTTAAAAATGTTTAGAACTTTTTTTTAATGTTCGTAATTCAGGAAGAGTTAACGATGGTTTTTTATGCGGTTTTTGCTACTTCGTGCGCAAATGTCATGATAGCTAATTTGCAAGTTCTTAATTAAGACAGGAGAACGACTGTGTCGGGTCAGATACGTACCGTTTTAATTATAGTCACATAAAAACTTGTAATTGGTGAATATCTACAAAGTATGTACACAGGTCAAATGCAAAATTAACAACACAACTAAAACGATCGGCGATAAGCTCAACTAATCCAATACACAGGATTTGTGAGCAAATCGCTAGCGGCATAGCCTCGCTGAATTGAAGGGATCAGACGCTTCGGGTCACGTCACATGTCGTTACGACCTGAAATAACAGAGAACAAGTGGCTGGTTTAAAAAATCGATATAAATCTAAATAAAAATCAAAATCAAGCTAATCTGAAATCATATACTTTAAATAAAAAAAAAAAAATTCAAAATCGGTCCATAAATGACGAAGATCTGAGGTAATAAACACAAAAAAATACAGTTAAATTGAGAATCTCCTCCTTTTTTGAAGTGTGTTGAAAAAAAAAGTTTTTTGAAGATTCAATATGGCGCCCTATAAAAGCCATTTTAATTTTTATAATTTTGATATAGCCCGTGTCAATCTCACAATTAAGACAAACCTAAAGGCACCTCTCAAGTTAAAATCCATCAAGTCGTTTAGGCTTCAGAGCGTGCCAAAGAAATATACATACAAGCATACACTCGAAAAACAAAACTCTTCTGGCGCAGTCTTAAATTATCTTCCGAGTGTCCGTCTGTCATCGCCGAAACTCGTTTAACTGACGATGGAATATTTCGCATCGGCCATAGCACGTGCATTATGAAAATATTTATTTAATTCGGTATGCGGCAACACGCGCTGACTCCAATGAAGGTCGCATCGCTGACCCCTGTAGCTATATATCGTTACGCAATTTGAATTTTGCGTGTTTGTACGCTATAAATCTGGCGGAAACAGGAGCTTCTAAAGTTTACGTGGTTTTATGGAGTATGAATATATTTACGCCGAATTGGGCTAGATCTAGAGGTCAAAAAAACATTTAACTCCTTTTAGTATTACTTATTATACAATACGTATTCTAGGTTTCAGTAACGTTTCAATAATTCGATACCCTTGTTATCAAAGTTTTCTTCAAATATTTTCTTTGATTTAGATATAAAAATAATTAATACTCGTAGGTTTATTATTTTTTAACTTAATATCCGTTGCATAATAACTTACTCTAAATTTTTGAAGTTTTACCTTCGTAGTAGTACATAACTTCTATGAAAGATTGCTATTACACCGAAAGACAATAAAATAAGTTTGTGATTTCTGTCGCCGGCGTTTGGCATTGGACCTAAATTGTCGATAAACCTTCTTGACTTCTTCAATTGCTTCAATCAATAATAAGAACCCACAAATTAAATGACTTTATTTTTTGCCTTCGATTTTGCTCGTGGTACCGGATTTAAGGTATCCTATGTTCTTTGCCGTTTGCCATCATTCTATATACGTTCGAGACAGTAGTCAGGATGGCCACATACAGAAATAGATAGAAACGCCACACAAAGAAGCGATCTTCTTTCATGAAAGATCGACCAGAAAGAGGCAGAGAGAGATATATATTCTATTCACGTACCGAATTTTATCTAAATCGATTCAATCGTTTTGGCTTAATAAAGTTACAAATTTTGTCATTTTTAAGCGGCTTCCAAAGGAGTTTATAATTTTTTTATCACTGTCGACCAATTTGGAAAACTCTTTTGCAGGGGGTCCAGTTGCTCGCATCCGTTGGTGTGAACCCTCTAGTGCACGTACCCCTTGGTGGTGCTAAAGGAGTAACTATAAGTAGCAGTAGAACTTGTGCCCAGTTTGTTAGCGAAATTACGTATATTGTTTTTCATTGCCTTTTTTCTTTGTTTAGATCGATGTGAATGTTTCTTTTTTAAAGAGTGTATCCGTATGGGCGAGAAATATGGGGGGAATTTAATTTAAAGTGATTTTTTTTAAATCAGTCAATTGTAAATTTTACAAGTCGATTTAGTGCTAAATGTAGCATTTCTGGTGAAACATCAGTCTGATAAATTATATTATCATCTCAGTTATGATTGGGAAGTCGATTCACCTCTATTAAACGAAATAAAAGCCTAATTGACCAACTTATTGCTGCAAAATAGTAGATATGTAGGTAATTATCGATAAACCTACGTTAATGTGTCAACCTGTTGGTAAGACTATATTATCATATCATTATTATACGTCAATATAGATTACATTACTTTAACGCGCAGGTTATGAAATTTTTATCAAATGTTTGTTTACCAAGTGGGGGGGGGGGGTCCAGTTGCTCGTGTCTGTAGGTTGACCTTTGATTACGTACCCCCGGGGTGGTGCTAAAGGAGCAACCAAAAGTAGCAATAGAACTTGTGTCAAGTTCGTCCGGAGACGTACACCTGGAATCTCCCGCCAAGCAGTAGTGCTCGCATTACTGTGTTCCTATGGAAAGGCGTGGGTGCCGGTGAAATCACATGCGCATGAGACGTATCATCTCCGTCTCGGGAGATGGACGCAGCAGGATGAATGCGACTCAGTGTAAGATCCAAATCTTATACGGAGTGGCATTACTGTTGTCATGAGCGGGGATCGCCACTTACCACCAGGTGGGCCCTCAGCTCGTTCCGTCACTTAATCACAATAAAAAAAGTCTCGTTGAGGCTGTGCCTTCGGGAAGCCGCGCGGTTTTATGACCACTTGGTAACAAACCTCCAATTATTGTCACTGCTTAGTAGAATTGTTTTTCCAATTTCACTGTCGAATTTTACTCAATATAAGCCTCTAATCGATTATTTGCTTTTATTATAATCTATTAACAAGATGAACTTGAATTAATTGTACTCAATGACTAGCTCGCTACAAAGGCACTCTCAATATAATGCTATAAGCTCAGTATCTTCACTAATTTCTTAAAGTAATCAACTTATCACCCTTCAGTGCGTGCTTCAGTACTGACAGTTGCGTGCGGCCCACGACTCCTATTTAAATTCGAATTTAAATTTTAATAATGGAAGTCGCAGGTCACACTCAGATAAGTAACATTGAGTTATTCGCTTCAAAACATGTCTGCAATACCGCATTCTTAAACGGCGATGGTGCACTATCTAGAAAAACCGGCATGGGCTCCTTATGTCAATCAAAGCCCATTCACCCTCACGTTTAGAGAATAGGCAAGTGCACCTGCAGTGAGACAGATATTAGATGTTATTTATTTAAATTATTTATATTAACCTAGCTGAATTGTGTAATAGCTGGTCGTTACTTTACTTAGCAACCGATCGAAGAGAGATGCGCCGCGCTATCACGTTTTAGCCACGCTTCGGCGATGTGATAGATAATGGCGCACCTAATATCGTCTCATAATTGTTTACAACGTAAGATAAACTACCTACTCACTCGTTTTCGTATGATCACTAATATGTAAAAGGAAAATGCAGTCAAACAGCACGCCTTAAGCGCTTAAGAACCAATAACTCTTTAGATTTTTGAGGGTCGCGATATGCTAACATTATTTGCTTTAAAGAATTATTGTAAAGCACGTTAATTATATAAACGCAAATATACTTAGCCAATAATATAGATTGTTTTTCACTCTATAGTTTTATATTTAACTTTGTGACGCGCACGTGTTTCTATACGAAAAAATAACATTATGAATCGACGAATTTAATTATGTGATGTGCGCTAATACCTATACACTAAAGTAGTAGTTTACAGGCTGTTAACGCATGTTTTTAAAACATTTATCAGTTGGGCTAATGGCCCACCTGATGTTACGTGGTTACCTCCTACCCTAATACGATTTAGGCCCTCCTCGACCGAAGTATGAGGAGACCCAAGTCGCATAACTTTGAGCTTGTCATTTTTAAACAGGGACGTGGCATGCGCCTGTTTTCACTGTCAGCGTGTGTATATTGACTCGAGCAACTAGACCCAAATAGATAAATTGTAAGATATGTTTGTAAGTTTTGAAATAGTGCATAGTCTTAATTAAGCAACCGTCAATGATAAATAAGTTGCTAATTAACTAATTGTTGTAAAGTAATAAATGGTAAGACTCAATTTTACACTATTTCATCTATATTGCCTTAATCATCTCTATAAAGGGGATTTTATTGTCTCGATAATAGCAAAATCATAAATCTCTTCGTTCGAAAAATATTTAACAAGGAAACGATATATAAGAAAAGAAAGACCCTACTCTAATATCTACGAAGCGTCAATTATAAGACACATAGCCTGGAGATCATAAGTGATGAAGTATCAGAAAATATTTTCTGATACAGCGTCCTCTTGTGAAATCAATAAAGCTGTTGAACATTGCGTGTTCGATACTCACTGGTGTTGTTTTCATTGTCGTTTTATAGTTTGGAACAAACGTACTTTCGCACCGTGATCAAAGTTTCGCCATCCATGTTGCGAGTCAGAGGTAGGAGCAGAAGCCCGTATCGTTTAATTTATTATTAATGAAAATTTGCTATAAAGGCAACGGTTTCTCCTATGACTGCGTCGTGGGTTCGATCCCCACCCAGGACAAGTATTTGTTTGATGAACATGATGTTTGTATCCGAGTGTTAAAATTTATACGTATGTATTTACAAAACTATGTAAGTATTGAATCAGAAATCTGATACCTATGTTACAAGCTATGCTTAGTTAAATAGTTAAATCTCGCCACATAACGTGACTTAAAATTTTTGTAAATATTATTTTATATAAATTGTTATAGTTTGTAATAACTGCAGCAGACCTTGAACTTGTATTCTGACAAACCTAAATGATTCCCACTATAAACATTTCGTAATACACAATTTGCCGACTTGCCAACTATCTGAAACACGTAGAAAACTTTCTATGAAGTCTTTTTAGATGATATGTTGTTTGCTGTGGCACTTGCTGATTATAAAATACTTTTATTTTATATCGTGTTCGTTTTATTAAAAATATCAGTATCATGTTTTTATAAGATCTAGATAAAATTCCCATTTATTCTTATGGATATATATATCTGATTTGTATACCAATGCAGTTGTATTAATATTCTTGTAAGTATAATAACAAAATCGATCTCCTTCTAGGTAAACAAGAAGTTCTTTGCATAGCTTACTGAAAATATAAATTGTAATAGGAAAACTATGACAAAACAAAGCCCTGCTTCCAAATAGACTCTGCTGCAACAGCGGCGAAACAAATTCGATTTTCAATCGTGTCGAGGGTCAACTTGATTCGACATGTCTAAACAGGATTCAATAAAAGACTAGCTGTAACAGTGTCCAACAGCATGATAATAAAATGTAGGTAATTTAATCCAGTGCTGTCCTAAATCCAATTTGTTAGGTCCGAGAAGGTTATACCCACTCACTTTCGCCAGAAGTCTCTTGAGAACTATAATACGCGGCTAGATATGAACTTGGCATAAGAGAGTCTGCAAACATCTTCAGTATTAGAACGATAGACCTTCGGGCATGGAGAGAGGTCGCATTGCCGACGAAAATATCGCGAGACGTAACAGCAAACACACGTAACAGAATAAGTAAATAAACTATTTACGACAAATAAGAAACCTTAATTATGAAAGTTTTTCTTGTACATATTCCTGCATTGATCTTTTTTGTATCTAGAAAATAACTGTCTTAGGTTATTGTGGAGAATAAGTTGAATTGGCCAACGTCAATCAAGTGTTTAAATTTTGGATTTTGGATTACCTTGCTTGTTACGGAGGGATTTAATTTCCAAGTTATTCCATAAGTGTGGCTTACGTTTTTTTCATTAATACGAAGTTTATAATTTATTAATAATTATAAAATAAACGTTATAAACGTTTACACACTCATACCTCTGCACTAGGATTCCCTGTGTCGCAGATGGCATGGACAAATACAGAAACACAAGACAAACACCCAAGACCCGAGAACAAACTTCATGCTCACCACACAAAGTGTGCCCCGGCCGGGAATCGAACCCGGGACCCCTCGCTTCGAAGGCAGGGCTACTACCAACTAAGCCACGGAGCCGTCCAAAATGATCTTCAATTACGTGACCACCTAGATTCAGGATGGATATTAAAAACTATCGCTTTTTTTTATTATTTTTCAATTATTTGCATAGCATATTTAAACGGAAATAGAACCTGCCAACATAGAGTTCCTATTTTGGCACGTTCTACCTGCCAACGTAGCCCAGTTCATTATTAGGGCTTATTCGCAGACATCCGAAATTAATTAGAACCACGATGCAGAATGAAATCTGTGCTTTAACACCAAATATAAATAGATTACAAAAAATCACTGTCCAGTTTACCCTTTTTAATATCCTACGTGCCTCATCGTGTTTTCGAAGCATTATCAGGCCTGCCTTACGTAAGGGAATATTCAAATCAGGCTGGCTCTTGTCTGAGACCGTATTTATCTGATGCGAACCATCTGGTTTTCTTTTTTTTTACCTCGGCTTGTATTTTATTTTATGTAACCACATTTATTAAGGAACCCGGCGATTAGTTTATTATTTTAGTGGAAATAATATAATTGATTTATACAATACTCTCCCCTTACTCGTAATTGCCATGGTCGTTGAATGATCTGAAATATTTTAGTGCTTTGAACTTTCGTGATTTTTATTAAACGTTTCTTAGATCTTCGCTCTCGTCGTTATTTATGATAGAAAACTATGCAGAAACAAGTGGTTTTCTAAAATAAAGTAAAGACTCGCCTTACCAACACTATGGCATTTAAAGAAAGATGTCGAAAGTTGATGAAAGAACAACGAAATAAAAAAAAATAATTAGTTATGTAAGTGAAACTAAAATGTTTTATCTTTCAAATGTATTATGACTTCACTAATGCTCAAACGGCTCAACGGATTTAGATGAAATTTGGTACCAGGATAGCTTATACCCTGGATTAACACATAGGCTATTTTTGATCCTGAAAAACTGCGAGTAACACCGTAGGGCGCAGCTAGTATACCGTATTTTGTTTAAGCGAATCATGTGCTTGTGTATTATGTATGGCTTAAAATGTTAATTCGACGTATTCAGTATTCGTATGTGAAATGAAGCGTTCAGCTGTGAAATTGTAATTTTGTCTGATCATTGAAAGTTAAATTCTAACCTACTTACACTCATCCATACAAATTGTGTTTTTCAATTACTGAACGTTAGCATTGAAACTTTTATTAATAATATACCTGCCAACTGTTATTCAATTTGCTGTCTATGTAATGAACATACTATCCGAAATATAATATTCAATAGATCTATTTATAATTAGTAATAACACCTAAGAGAAAAAAAATATGTGTAAAACTCTATTAAGATTCCGAACTGTCGTTATTGTTGGTATCCAAGCTGAAATTCTCAGTTCGATTTAGCAAAACCAAGTATTTTTTATATCAGAAGCCCAAACAGTAGCTACATGTCTCGTTCCAATCCTGGACCGCCTGATAACAAGAGTTGGGTTTTACGAGCACATAGAATTGTTGTCTGCGTGAATCTTTTATTGCGCGAGTAGTTGCTAGACTTTCGAAATTTCCACTTTACGGCACCGAAATGTCGTTCGTTTAATTTCCAGCTATCACTGCTCTAAATTTAATGCTTTGTAATTTATTATGTGGCGTCCTTGATTTGCCATTTCGGTTGTTGACCTTAGAATATGCCAGGGCTTCGAGAAAAATACTATTATTTCTTTTCGTAGTTTTTTTTTTATATGATGAAATGTTCGAGGCCTGATGTTAAATGGTTACAACAGCAATACGACTTATAAGTCCTCACCGACTGAATTATGAGAAGGGCCAAGTCGCACCCCGTCGCGCCTGTCACCTGACACCAGGGATGTTACGTCTCGCATGTGATTTCACCGGCTGCCACACCTTTCCATCGGAACACAGCAACGCGAGCAAACTTTGCACAAGTTCTACTGCTCCTTTCTGTTGCTCCTTATGCATCACCCACGAAGTACTTTTAGGGATTCAAAGTCACCTACGGACACGAGGAATTTGATCCCCCAAAAGATTATATACTACTTAATACAACATTTTAATACCTAAATTAGGTACATGGTTTGCTGTATAGATCAAACGTTTTAAGTAGAATAATACGCTTTTTTTTTGTCGTGTGTTAAACCTAATAGTGCAGTGTCATTCCTTTGTGTATTGTAACAGGATAAACATCCATCTCACTAGTAACTAAAGCAAAACTGTGGCATTACAATACAATTTTCCCTATACATTTGGATTGACATACTCAGGGGTCCCATTCAGCTCTGACGGAACGCAGTCTGCGTTGTTCACTGCCAAAACATTATAGACTTCGCTACTATTCAAATAGGCTGGGAAAAAGGCGCAACGCTCCGTTGGATGTGATTCAGCTCTTACGTAATTGTTTTTGTTTCGTGCTTCTCAACCTGAAAATAAAATTTACATGTATTGTGTTCGTCTGGAGTGATGTTGTTTCTCAAAATGTTTGCTCTCTTATATTTCTTATTGTTTTGGTAAATATGCTTTCTTTTGTTCTGAATTCATATTTCGCAATCTACTTTAAAATTCGTTTGGGCTCTGTTTATATAATTACGTTCTACCGCTCCCTTTGTAAAATTCGTGGAGTCCCTAGTAAAAGCCCGTTTTCATCTCTGCATAATTCAGTTTAGCGTGCCGTTTTGATCATAACCGTATCTTTTTTAAACTTATTTCATTTATTCTGGAGCGTTCTACTGTAATATGTAATGCTCCATTAAGGGTTTCTTCAGCATATTTTAGGTTATGGATTTTATATACATAAATAAGTTGGTAAGAATTTAGGGGTCCATTTTGCTCCCGTCCTTACACGTAGCAACTTAAAGTAGCAGTATAACCTGTGACAAGTTCATCCGAAGAAAACCAAACCAACATCGCCAAGCAGTGGCGCATTTGCACTGCTGTGTTCCGTCCATCCCCGTCTCAATGTGATGTGTGTGTCGAAATGTAACTTGGGTCTTGTTGGTTGTTTATGGATGGCGGTAACCTCTTAACATCATTTGGACCCTCAGCTAGTCCTGTTACTTTGTATCAACGTAGGAAATTCATTTGATACACATATAAAAATTGAAATATTGCACATTATATAGTTAATATCTTTAAAAATGTCGATTGATCTAGAATAGACTGACATAGAAAAATAATGACCTTCCCGTCACATTTTTATATAAATTTTAGGTTAAGTTTATACGACTTACTATAGTTTATGACCTCGATTCATCACTACAGTCACATTAAAAAGCCGGGAATATCCAAACTTTGCTACGCACAGTCATCAAAACCACCGTTGAGAGTACTTCATATTATTTGTGCGAAAGAGTAAATTATATTGCAGGAAGCGTAGCGTCCCTAACCTTATATTAACTGATAAAAAGTCTTTGTTTTACGTTCTAGATATGTTCACAAAATATCTGGTATTATCAAGGGCAAATCCAATTTAGTTAAGGCTGGCACACAACCCTGTCGAGTCTTCATTTTATATGCCGACTATGCCCGATTTTAAGTTACGATTTATTCCAAGGTATATTCCACCGAGTAACCTTTGTGAAAGTATGGGGTTTTTATTAAGGAATCCCTTTCAGCGTCCATTTTCAGCATATTTTCCTGTTCCCTTTTTCGCAAAACATTAGCGTATATTTGGAGTTTTCTGAACATGTAAACTTTATAAACACATTAACTTAAAACGTATGTGTGTTATTACGCTTATATTTTAAAGATTTAATGGGTTCACGTTTGGTTCCCGACGTATCCTGCAGTACTTATATGTAGTCGAGTATTAATATGCTGGTCTTGTGTCGTGTCATCGTTTGAACACCTGGCATCTTTATTTTAGAGTAACATTTTATTATGTAGCAATAAAACCTTTCTTCTAATTCATGTGAATTGTGGGAATACAATGCCGGCGATGAGCTCACAACGTGTCTAGTTTACGTTCTCATAATATTGCAACTCGAAAAGCATAAACTGACGCAATTTGACGGTATTCATGAAAATAATTATCTATATCTGTTCTAATGGTACTCGCCTACGGACGCGAGCAACTTGATCCCCCAACTTGGTTGCATAATTTCCAACAGATATCTTCCACGGAAGGCCCACTATACATGCTGCGGTCACGCCGATATCTTTAGTATCACGTTTACAATACCGATCGAAAATATTTTTGTTTGCTCACCGAGATCTTCAGCTAATTAGATCATGTTATCTGTTCTGTTCAATAATTGATTGGCTTTTTAACCTCATAGCCTCAGGCTGTGGCGATTATCTTGCAAGAAACTAATGAATTACTTTGTTTTTTTTGGAGGTTGTGGACAATTGAATGTCTGTTTGACTTTTCTAATCTATACATACTATAAATTAATAGAGTAAAAATAGTAGTTATTTTAGATAAGAACTAGAGATTCTTCCACTAGAGACTTTGTAAGAAAAAAATCGAATAGTATACTGCCTATGTCTACCGGATCCGGATTACCGGTTTTGATGAAAATTATAAAAAAATGGTTAACATGTTTTTGAACAAATTTGCAAATATTGAGTGATCCATCACTCAATTTTTTTTTTGACTGACCTCACTGCTTAGTAGTTTTAGGAATTTAATTCTTTTTTAAAATAAAAGTAGCCTGAGTTACTCCTTATAACATCAGCTATCTGCTACTAAAAGTCAAGTCTTTATTGATCCAGCCGTTTCGAAATTTAGCTGGAAAAAACTGACAGACAAAAATTTTAAAAATGTTTTTTATTTATACTTACTTTCAAATGATAAAGTAATAAGCTGTTATTTTGACACTTATTTCTTTGTATAGATTACACGGCTTCGTGGCTTAGTTAGTTGCTACCCTGCCTACTGCTACGAAGTGAGGGTTCGATTCCCAGCCGGGGCAAATGTCAACGTTTGCGTTTGTTCTCGGGTCTTGTGTTTCTGTTTGTCCATGTCACCTGCGACACAGGAAATCGTAGTTTAGGGATGTGAGTTATAGCTTCGAGTTGATAAGCAGAATCTGATATTCGGTTACCTAGAAGTAGCCCATGCTAACTGCAACACAGGAAATTCCTGTGCAGAGTTATGATGTGTTCATTTAAATATTTATAACACCAGTAATCAACTATCCTTCATTATTATTTTATGGTAGGTACAAACACACAAAAGACGGAATATTTTGCCTCAAATCAAGGTCATTTTATTGTAATATACAACACAAAAGACTGATAACATATTGCCTACAATCAAGGTTATGGGCCTTATTTTGCATATGGCAACAGTTTCCTGGTGAAATGCCGTACCAAACGTTATCTGTGCGACCCTGATCACTACATCGACCCATCTTTTTGGTGATAAGCCACACCATGACAGCTAAAGGACGATGAATTTATGCATGTGAATGATCCTGAATGTTGGGTCTCAAAATACATGATAACAAAGCTTTGGTTACTTTTGTAATAATAATAACGGACTTATAGCGAAGAGCCCCGACCTACATCTAAAGAGGCTGTCGCTAGACGGCTGGATCAAGGGCAAGATACAGAAGGCGGTACTCATGGACACGGCACGCATCGTCAGAAAGTTCCTCTCTCTGCAGCCCTAGCCACCGACTGCTTGGGTCTTACTCCGCAGTCGGTGGTCGTCCGTTTTTATATATTTTTTACTACAATGTTTTTTTAATGTTTATTTTATGAATAATGTGAAATAGTAATAAATATTCACGGACATTATACGGCATGAAGCCCCAAACTAATCATAGCTTGTTTTATGAGGACTAGATAATAATAATAAAATACTTGTATACTACTTTTTTTTGTAATCTAGGATTACGCTACAGTTCTTGGTTAGCCTTAAATATTGATATTTGTAAAGTAACTAGGAAGAAAAAGCACTATCGAACTGCTTTATCCGCGTGCGCTGGGGTAATGGCTAATTATAATTATACGTAAGTAACATGCAATGTTGTATATACGGAAATCTTATATCTAAATAAAAATTGTATATCTGCTCTTAGTGATTTCTTTAAGTTATACGCGGCTGAAACCGCGGGGCACTGCTAGTTACATATAATATAACACACAGACACAGAACTAATATTTATGTTCGTCTCACGAATTCTTGTCCTGTTCTTGTCACACACAACAGCGCAGAAGGCAGAGCTAGTCCAAAAAAAGTATTAGCAATGTTGGTTATTACTAAAACAATATGATGTTATTACCTTACACTCTCTGCCACTTAGCGGTATTGCCTGAAACTTAGTTATCCCTATCGATATTGGGTCTATCGAATCAGGCTAAGTGATACTTATTCGATATCGATTCCAGAGTGCGTTGACTGATAATGTGGCTTCGTTGAGAATCGATTTAGACAACTGTTTCTATTCAAATGCCATGGACGGTTTGTCAAACAAACACTGTATTTTTATATAAAAAGTGACGTCGACAAGTATTTTTTGACAATTCAACGAAAATAAAGATCATTGACTTAAGTGATTGATCGTAAATACAGACTTTTATACTGTTTACCTTTATTTTAATGTATTTTTTTTATTCCTAGTGTTCACCTTATTAATAATTCGCATTATACAAATAAATCCATGCAGCTTTATTAAAAACATCTCATTTTTTAGGCTGTTCCAAAGACACATAATTTGCAATATTTACTAGAATCCAATAAACAGGAAAGTTCCACTTTAGGTAATTTGTACTGTACCCAAGTTATACCAGTCATGTGGGTATTATAATGATTTTCAAGTGAGAAATTTTGTTTAAATCTTGGTTTGAACCAGCAACACAGACACTGAAATACTTCAGTGTCTGTGTTGCTAGGCCACCACACTTGTCTACACGGTGGGTACGGCACACCGTATAAAGTGTACATATATCTAATCGAAATTATAACTTAAAAAGTACGAAAACGTAAACGTATAATAATATGCCGTCACAACTTTAAACACCGGCATAAAGAGCGACATGCCATTTGCTATCATACAACACAAGTCGATTTTACTTCAGGTCCAACGCTGGTCTAATAAAAGATATACTGAAATCAACCACGCGGTCACTAGCTATGCAAATAGAGTGCAACAATTTATGCAATTATACACATAACAAAACAGTTGAATTTAATTCGAATTTATTTGTCTGTTTGTTTGCGCGTTACTAAGCGCACGCTTGGCCGACGGCCAACTTGAGATTTGACCGAAGCCGCGAAAATTTGGCGCAACTGCCATGTTACTTGTGCTCGCGCTTCCTAGTTCCGTCTTCTCCTCTATTTCAGTAGGTATCGTATCTTGTTGTTTTCTTAACGTGTTGGAATCACTTTTACCTGTTAAAAATACCTCTTGCCTGTCTATAATAAGCTGACCACGTCAATAATTGGGAGTCGTGGCAGGGCCACAAAATATAATGGTTCTTTTATCATGTTACGTTAAAACATTACTCATCGGCAACTATCTAATGAAAAATGTATATGCTCGTCGTGTCATTAAACCAGGGTCGGACGCTTATCTTTAAATCAAGTACTCTTATGCCCGTCGGCAGTAAAGCAAGGCTACGGATTTTTCATATAAATTTGCACTACACTCCTGCGTGAGCGGCATTTTTTGTTCAAGGTTCGGAACGATTATGCGGTTACCTGATTTTCAGCTGTATATATATGTATGTATATAATAAACAAAAGAAAAAGCCCTTTGATTCTTTATCGCTTCAAAAATACTTGCAAATATCACTTTTTCTGAATAAATATGTTCCTATTTTTTTTTTATTTCGCTGCTTCGTTAAGGGACGTCTACATTTGTGTTGTGCTGCTTCTTCTTCTTCATCCGCCCTTTAACATTGCTTATTGACTATTATAGTCGAGACCGACTTATTAATGTAACCTCCGAAGCACAGAAGCACTCAATTCAATTACCACTAAATGGTCGGACAGAGCTGAAAGTCGTTTAACTTCGATGATCTGTAAAGAACAACTAAGCAAGCTACGCCACGAGCGCTAGTACTAGTACCTCGTCTCGAAACGTGAAGATGCTTGTGCATGTAATTTCACTGGACTTTCATTTCAAATACAGGAATGCAGTGTTACTTCTTAGTGTTACAAATAGGTATGGTGGCGTACAGGTGGGTGTGCGTGTCGAAACGGATGCAGACAGAATAATTAATTACCGATTCCTTAACTACTGCTGCTAATTTTATAAAATATAAATTTTCTGCTGTGTTTGCGGTTGTAATAAATACACTTTTACCTATTAACACTGCTCGTTTTAAAACGTTTATGAACCGACTTCAGAAAGTTATCATACAATTCGGCTGTTATTTTTTGTATATTTGTTAAGATATTTCCTCGCTAAGTGTGCCATAAATATTCCATAAAAAAATTCTACCCTCAAGAACGTAAAAGAAAATAGAAATAATCCATTATAGAATATTTGCCATCTCGTCACTTTATTCATATACTTAAAACTTTTTTGATGTCATGTTATTAAAAATTAACGTTACGGAATCCTCGGTGTGCGAGTTCGCTTTTATAATTGGAAGATCCTAGATAAGTTTGAAATAAGAACAAAAATGTCAAAGCACTGATAGCATTTTAAAAAGTTCCACAAGATTATTATCTTCGCGAGTTGTGTAATATTATAGGGATTATTACCTGATCGTTGCTGATATTTATCTCAAGTAGCTCTCGAAAAATACTTCAATTGTTTTTTTTCCGACGCTTACAAGTAGGTCAGAATTGTTTTACTTACCTAATACTGTAAGTACATACCTATAAACAATATATTTATGTACATATCTGACATTCGATACAAGCCGAGAGAAATATATTTTATTATTATTCTAATCCAGCTGGAAAATGTAGGTGCTTCTCTCATGCGAGTAAGTGGCCAACTTTCGCGTCTTCAAGCGGAAAATCCTCCGACATAGCATCCCAAGGGGCAACTATGGCAATATCTTTACGTAGTATAAAATGAAGTCCCTTTTAGCTGTCTGTTCGCTTAGATCTTTTAAACCACTCAACGGATTTTAATGCAGTAATAGATACAGAAGAGAAGAGAAGAAGGAAGAGGAAGGAAGCTTATATGTAGGAATATTTTTATGTAGTACCAACTACGCATGGTAGTTCGCTTGGGTAGTTTCTGATACGACACTGATGCTGTACGAACAGACATCTTAACTTGCATCGCAAGGGGCAACTATGGAAATATATATTTATAAATGACTTTTAAGACGGTTATACAATTTTGTGACAAAATATTGCAAACCAAAGCAAAAGTTAGGTAATTATTAAGTTCGTATTTTGTACATGAATTACAAAAATGTAATATATTTTAAATGAATATACATTATTATTCGAGTTTGCTAGATTTTTACAATGATTTAATTTGAGAGTTCTGTTGATTCCCGATATTTCGACTCAGTCACGAACTTCCCGGGGCATCATAATATCATAATATCAGGAGACAACAAAACTCACAAATCAAAATAATCACCATGATATTTTTCAAGTTATTTTACCATAATAAGTAACCATCAATTTATATCGAACCAAACGGTAAACTATCTTGGTCCTAGTATCTGAGCTTGCATGTATTAATACAAATATCCTCAATATGTTACCATTAATAAGTGACAGATATAAATCGATATCATAACTGGGGAACATACAAGAATTATATTAGAGGCTTAGCGGCGTAGCGCTCAAAGAATTACCTTATCCCCCTTGGGTTCAGTTCTTGATACGATTACGACCCTCGCGTCTTGTAGCTATTAATCTTTATTAGTTTCCTCTCTGCACCATGATTCAAACCGTCATATATCTAGGGATATAGCTTGGCAATAATAGTAGAAATATGGGTGCCACTTTCTATGAATTTTCTACGCTCAGTCGCATGTCTTGCATCTATGCAAAACAATTGCGTGTCAAAATCTGTTCAAATTCAAGACGTTACCACGCTGTATGGATTTATATATCTGTGAATTCCCTTTGAGAGGCTGATCACTCTTAATTAAAAACTCTCAACATTATCGTCCTGCCCTTATCCCACTTTAGTTGGGTCGGCACAACATGTTTTCTTTTTGTCTTGACTTCTTTTAGCCGTCATTTCAGGACTCTCGCAATCCATCCTCATCTTTTCCTCGGAAGTGGATGGATAATTTCTAAAATCTCGCAACAGGGCAGGATATTTCAAAGGGAACGTATGTATTGATGTAAACATAATGATTGTGGTAATTGTCATCGTCATGACTACCGGACCATGCAATACCAAACGTGATGCATTAGTGAACCACGGAATCTAATCCCGATCTGCAGTTGCCACATATCTTGGAATTTTTGCGAATAAGCGACCATCTCATCGTCCGTATACGACTGATCCACCATGCCCAATTTTTCGAGCATGTTTTGATTCAAATATCCTTAAGATTCAGAGCCAATAGGTTATAAGACACATATTCACAATTGATTGAAGAGTCAAGTAGCAATTTCATAATGGCACTTACATGGTTTCTGATATACGACCTACCTTCTTCGATTGAATATTTCCGCGAGTAAATATTAGTAATGGACTTTTTCTGTTTTTTATATATCATGTAGTTCTGACATACATTACAGTTTTTGGGATACGTATAATAAGAAAAAATAGAAATACTATTATACGTTTTCCCGGATCTGAATCATGCCAGTCTGTAAAAACAGATCAACATCCTCATTTAAATATCGGCATTTTACGACTCATATCTACGACATCTACTTCGACATGCCAGCCATCTGATCAAAGATAATTTTGTGACGTCATGTTAATATCTAGGCGATACTAACTATCTATTATTATAATATTTGCAAGACTATCGTTAATCATGTTTAGATAGGTATAACTGTTTTTCTTTTAAACTCATGCACATACAAGTTTACAGGAGTTGTTTTAAATAAATATATACCTGATACCATCAATTAATTTATAGTATTGTAGGTAATCGATTTTCCTTGCGCATTCCATGGACAATTGAAGCAACAAATTGAAAAAAAACTTTTGGTCGAAATGAATTATTTGCTTTTTTCCTAGTGTTTAGTTCTGAGGATTAAATCTTGTTCTCGTACTATAATTCTCGTATTATAACCACTACCTACTGGAAATAATAAATATTCATAAAGCACCATTAACCCCAAACAAACCTTAACTTGTACTATGGGGATCGGATTACTTATGTTTATGTGGTATTTTTTTTATAAATACATGAAACAGGGATAGAACCATAATCATTGTCTATCTACGGCGCAGAAGGCAGAGCTGACCAACTGCGCTGTCATTCCAGTCAAAGGATGATAATTTAATTAATTTCTTTGTTGTTGCAGTGTTCTCCAAAGGGCAATGCGAGACTGGACAGTACCGCTTCCTCGCGAAGACCGGAGGCTACGCCTGGGTGCAGACGCAGGCCACTGTCATCGTCGACAAACAACAGAAACCCATCAGCGTAGTCTGCGTCAATTACGTCATAAGGTAGGACTAGATTTACAAACTTCTGGATCTTTACAACCATGTGTGTTTACTTTTCGATCGATATGTTTTCTCACGTGTGCCATTTCAGTATGAACAACTTAACGGATAAATTATAATTTTTTATTGAGGTAAGTATACATTTTCATATTATTTTTTATTATGGTCAATTTTGTAAGTTAACCAAGTTGGTCTGTTACCATAACCTAGTTTTACGATAAACTCTAGTGCCCCTTGCGTAATGCCTATTATACCTTCGCCGTGTCTTATCTTGATGAGCCAAACCACTCCCTCCATCAGCACTTTCATTAATTACATTTTGTAACAATTTGCTTTTGAAAATATTGTTATTAACTTTTCTTTTAGTGTTATGTATGATCAAATTTTCAAACTACAACGTGTAAAATACACAATAAGCAGTACACGTAATGATCGTTAAAAATAATTTGTCTGAATCTTTAAACTATTTTTGAAGGCCGTGTTCAATTGGTTGGATAATAGTTTCTGCGACCATCGTCTATTAAAAACTACTACTACGTTAGAAAAAGCAAATCGCGTCCTTCTCGATTCAAAGATTTTGCTTCTAAAGGTAGGAATTCCTTGAAATCGTAATCTTACTGTGGAAATCGCATTTCCAGTCCTCTCGTGTTTCCTAGTCCCCTTAACGTTTCCTCTGAAGGAATACCTCTTAATACCTTTTACGATAACAAGAACCTAGTGCTACTTGGATTTCGAGACTTACGATATAGAAGAAAATTCTTATTTGGTAGGTAGAAGCAGGGCCTACAAAGATTTCCGTCCGGGACACACGTTGCGGGGAGCGTTAAGTTTGAGCGGGTCTTGGTTGTGTGATTGTGTTTGTGTCCGTGCCATGTAAGCCTTTTTTTAATATATCGGAGTTGGGTAAATGGATCTCATGATATGAAAAATGTATGAAGTCAAATATAAGTTTAAATGTTCAGCACAGTGTTGTATTATAAAAAATCTATTATGAACTACAAAACTTTGACTAAAAACCACGCTGTAACATCAAAGCCATTTGGCCACTATGTCAGGGGCACGAGTTTGGCTTGTAACTCTGCCAGCTTATCTACGAAGTAAAGTGTGTGTGTGTATGTGACATGCACTGATCGATGTGCATTACCAATATCATCTCAGTTTGGATTTCATTTGCCGTTTAGACTGATTAGAACACCACCGTCGGAAAAACACCGTGCGCACCTTAGCTGCGCGCATATTATTTTGCGCTAGCTAACAAAAAAACACTTTCTAAGGCTAACAAATCGTTTTCAAAGCAGTCTTTAGAACTCGAGATGCCTAAATTGATGATGGTCCAGTACGTTTCTTTCTAGACGGAAACGTAAGTTTCACTAGAACAAAATCTTGCCCTAGATAAGAATGATACTCCGAGAGATGCACTCGCATTTCTGTGTTCCGGTGGAAGGGTATGGGCGCCGGAGAAATTACAGGCGGATGAGACGTTATATTTCCGTCTCAGAGTCACAGTCGCAACGCGATGCGACTTGATTCTTCTCAAACTTGGGTAGGGGAGGGACCGGAATCGTTTGGCCGTTGTATTGGTGTTAGTACTCACTTATCGTCAGGAGAGCTGTGATCTTGCCCGTCACTTTAGTTACTTTTAAAAAACCTCCGGGCCCGACTTTTGTCAAAGGGTAGTTCCCGATAGTGGAGCAACCCAAAGTAACAGTAGAAATTGTTCTGCAGCGGCAGCTTAACTATTTTTTTTTGCAAGCCTTTTGTAGGTGCGTTCTAATACACCTAAAAGCATTACCCCTGAACCATGTTCTTGTCTCAGCAAATATATTATGAAACGGGCGGTCTTTTTTTCCTTCTTTCAATTCGTTGGCTGGCTTCTTTGCCGCGGCCAAAGAAATGTTTGTACACCCTTTTGATCAAAGTTAATTGACCTCTTTCAGCTATTCCTCTGTAATAAATTTGACAAAGGTAAAACTCTCTCAAGCTCAGTCCTACGCTTGTTAACTTCAATATTAAATTTGATATTATTTGTGAAGAGTTTCTTCGAGACTTTTTCGTGGTCCAAATCACAACTTTTTATTTACGTCATAGGCTTACTAATATTATAAATGCGAAAGTTTGTCGGTGTATATGTTTGTTGCTTCTTCGTGTTTCAACGGCTGAACGGATTTTGATGAAATTTGTTTTGAATACTTCTTACTTAACAGCTAGTGTCCTAATAAAGGTTTTTAAATATTCTACTCGAAGTTGCAGCTCTTGAGAGGCAACCCGTTTATTCACTAGTGAGACAACGTTGATAGATCGCTCTACTTTTTAAAATTCAAGACGTAAATTTCAGTCTGTGTACATGTACACAGACTATCATAATACTATGCTTTTATAATAACAATTCTGATATCAGACAACTTCCAACGAATATCCGTGCTGAGGCAGAGAATTTGTTCTAAACTTATTTTGATAATAAACTTTGTAATCAATATTATAAATCTTTGGCACAATTTCTGTTAGCCTTCAAATTTAAACTAAGTTTCAGTCTGGTGGGATTTGCCGAAGTTCTACACTTTCAATTTAAACTTGCTTCAGATCGTTGATCAGTTGCCAGAGGTTTTAAAATATTGAATTTCCATATTTTGTTTATTTTAAATATTGCCTATTTTGCATATTTTTTTTATTATTTCCCACACTTCTACACTAGAATTCCCTAGACACACACGAACATCCAAAACAGGATAATAAACTTCACATTTCATACACAAAGCTTGCTCCGGCCGGGAATGGAGTCCAGGAAACATCGCACAGGGTGACCATCACCTTTGTAATTTTGTTTTTTTTTCCATTCCAACAATTACGAACACAATAAAAAAATCAGCGGTCGAGCCGTGCTCAAGTGGTGACCTTTCATACAGCAATTCATTTTTTATTGAGTGTGTACAGATTCCTCTGCCTAATAAATCTAAATCACAAATACTCGAGAACAGTTCTAGTCGGCAAAATAATATTTTGTTTTAGGTGCCACAAATATAACTCTGCAATCGCAAAGTAGATTTTGAGTTTATCTTACGATTATGGTGAAGTTAAAGGATAAACTATATAATTTACTAGCTGTACCCGGCATGCGTTGCAATGCCGCGTAATAAAATAATTTATATATAGATTTTTGGGCTATAAACCCTCACGGACTTCCCCAGAACACCCTACTAAAGTATCATCACTATCTGATAAATGGTTTCGGAACGCATAAAGAACATATAATAATAAATAAATATTCGTGGTGATTTTACACATCGCCTGCTAGTCCCAAACTAAGCAACGCTTGTACTATGAGAACCGGATTACTGATAAAATACTTATATAGTATTTTGTTGGTACATAACATATCATTATAATAACAACCAGACACTTCAAAAAGTGGTAAGACGTACGAGTATTTATAGTATATACAAGCGAAAAAAACAGAAGAAAACAGTGGCTTTGCTTTATACTATTTAGAGATATATTAGACTTAACATAAGTCCCAAATGTTTACCGTAAACGTCCGAGTGACTGAAAGTATCTGCCCTAAATATTCAACGCTGGCTTTAAAGCGTAAAAGCAGTAACAAGGGAACTCCATTAAACGTAATATCCACTTCGCGAAAATATTTCTTGTTTTCGATTCAGCGTTGAAGTTATTGCGGACCGAAATGTACTCGTAAAAAGTACAATAAAGATGTCAACGTCATTTGTATGTATACTCGGCTAACAACAAGAATAGTACTTAAATTATTATATTGGACCGTTTATTGAGGTCGTGGGTTCGATTGTGCACCCAGGATAATAAGCATTTGTATGACGAACATAGATGTTTGTTCTTTGTCTGGGTGTTAATATGTATATGTATGTAATTTAATTTACAAAATAAATGTACTATATAATATCAGTTACATCAGTTATCTACGCGTAGTTCCCCATAGTACAAGCTATGCTTAGTTTGGGGCTAGATGGCGCCGCTAAAAATGTATTTTGTTCTATGTATAATTTTTATTAGAATTGAGTATTATTTTAGGAACTTCTTAATATGAAAACAAGAAGTTTAATAAAATCACAGTCTCATAAGACTGATGCGCAGAAAATATCCACTTTAATAATCTCTCAACATAAAGCAAACATTTCCAGTTCTCTCAATCAAGTTTCACTGCTGCAGCCGTCCGTCTCCGAGGTACGGAATTCCGCCCGTTGAGAGTGTTCTATACCCAAAGTAGTCTACATCGACCCCCAGGGGTCGACGACAAGGGGTCCATGTCATTGAAACAAAAATAGGACATACATAAACACAATTGATATTTTCGAGATGTAAATGGGGCACCGTAGCTCTTTAACGGGTGAACCAATTTGGGGGCGGTTTTTTTTATTTAAAAGCAGGTTGTCTAGTGGTGGTTCTCAGATATGTTTTGTGAAAATCGGTTCAGCTGTTTCAAGGTCATCAGCTCATTACCATTACGAGTCGGGGGTTGTTATAATACATTTTCATAAACTTGTTCTGACTGCTGTTACAAATTTAATTCTTCCGAAGTATACCAGCTGTCGAAAACACAATTGGATTGATTGTTATTAGGCAAGCAGGGGGTCTATCCAAAACCAAAACTGATAGCAAGTGGTCTATGAGCCAAAAAGTTTGGAAACCTCTGTTGAAGAAATCGAATAAAAAACATTCAGCTGAATTGAGAACTTCTTTTTTTCTAAGGGTTAAAATATAAAGTTGTCTACAATTTTTATGGTTGCACGACAACATGCACCAGGGTCATCGAGGGTTATCGAGGGTGAGTTGCTAGGTACATCCTAGATTGTTATCCGTTGTTCTAATCTATATTGAACTTATTATCTACAATAGTCTGACCTATGCGGGTGGTATTTACAGCTTTCTATATCGCCCCAATAGTATAGTTAATAGTAATAGTAGTAATGAAGATAGGCCTCCCCTAAGTGTGAAAAATGATTTTAAACCAGTCGTTTGTAATACATGCTATTTAATATTGTGCTGCTAAGGTTACTGAAATTTCTATATTGAAATTTCAGTAACCTTAGCAGAGTACATTACTGAATGAACCACCTTCCACAATAATAGGTTTATGTTTATGGGTTCTACTTAAAAGTCTTGCCTTTATAAAGTCTTGCACATGTTTATTACGAACAGCGTGGTTTTGTTTTTAACAGATTTCATAAGAAGGGGTTTCTCATTTCCGTTGTGGCGTAGCTTGTTTAGCTGTTTTTACAGCAGTTAAGCATCTTTCGGCCCGGTCAGAAGTTGGATGGGTGACCATTTAGTGGCATTTGAACTGCTTCGGAGGAATAGTATACTAGTCGTTAAGCCATGCCGAAGGCTTTCGGGCGGTTAGGCAGGACTTTGTTTTGCAGTATTCAACGTTTTTGCATGTGTGATCTGCTCTGTACAAGTGGCCATTTCTCATACAAATGTGTTACTAAGACTCCTAAGTTATTGAGTAATATTTAGAGCAAATAACCATCAGTCTTACTCTTCAGTTCATGGTTTAAAAAAGACCTGCAAAAACCCTGCAAACACATTACGGTTAAATCTACATATATACTAATACTAGACACGAAGTTCAATACTGACAATTTCCGCACTGAACTTGCAGGTTGTGATGTGCAAATAGGTCATTCAGTGGTGACAGTTTGCTATGATTTTAAAGTCAGAATTATATTTTCTCAGATTAATTATATTATACTGTAATATCAAAATTACAACTCGGATACAAGTATCATTTCAAATGTGAGACAGACACAGCCGTGCTGTGACTGAGATTTTGTTTTAAACTCACGTCAATAATATATTACGGCATATTCAGTCACGAACATGGTAAATGTAAGGCAACATGTTCATAGATACATACAATGTTACAAGGGTTGTCAAACATGCAAGCGAGTTGTGCGCGCTTATCGGCCAAATTTGACTGATTTCTCGAAGTCGTATATACTCGTAATTGAAGACTTTCTGAACATTCTAGTATTTTATGGACACACTCGGGAATTATCACATTTTCAATCGACTTCCAAAGTTTATCAATTCAGTCGCTTTTTTCTTAATTATCTCAGAATTTCGAAAGGATTTCCTTTCAGATTGGTCCCATAGAAATTTTATCAAAATCTGTCCAATAGTTTGGTTGTTAAATCAGAATAACTGGAAAAAATATTATATGTCATCCATGTAAGCGAAATTGCGTGTTTTGCTTTTCTGTGACGTTTTCCTTCGCCCGTTGTATACTGTTTTTTTTTAATGGTAGGTTCTGAAGAACTTCAATACTTTCATGCGTTATTTCAATAACGCATGAAAGTATTGAAGTTCTTCAGTCGTTCGGTTTTTTTTATCAGTCACATGTTATCCTAGTTTAGGTAGGATAACAAGCGCTAATGGCTAAGCATGCTTAGGCCTTCGGGTGGCTTCGTAATTTTTTCAACCATTTTATCCCACTGCTTAGCAAAAGCCTTCGTTCCTCCTTTCCACTTTTACTAACGTACTTTGTATCAGCTAAAAGACATCCCTAATTTAGATCCGGATTAGTTTCATATTGAACCGTGAATGCATGCCGTTATAATTTATTTTAACCCCACATGTGGGTCAATGTAAGAACACGTTCTGTGTCTGTTGCATACGAGCGACACGCCTTGCTTTTTCTATAATTAGACCTAATCGTGTCTTGGTCGACGTGATTGCACCTGAGATAATGGAACCTGTACATACAATCAAAAGCAAGGACCCTTTAGATGTTGGGTGCGGCTCCTAGGATAAAAACCTCGTTAAAACCATAAAGCATTGTTTGAGTTACAGTACCGGAATATGGGATGAGCAGTGAAACTGTCAAATCGCATTGAATATTTTAATTTTAGTATAGTGCAACTTAAGTATAATAACCGGGACGACTGGTGAACAAGACCTGTCATCTCTCAAAGCACTGATGCACATACAGTAAGCTCATCATAAATCCGGCAGACAACATCAGTAACCACCAATAGAATCCGATCGTTCACACGATATCATTTAAATTTCAAATGCCATTTGAAACCGTCAAGGAATGGTCGGTACGTCTACTCTGAAAGAATGACGATATGATTCAGGATTCGTGCGGCGAAGAAGGAGCACAAATGAAGTATCTGCTCTAAATATTGACTCACTAAACAAAATTCTCCCTTCGAGTTAAATGCCACTCTCATATTCTTCTGAAAGTGCCCTAGGCAGAAATTCATTGGCGGCGAATTCAAGCTAATGCAGACTCGCAAAAGCATGTTGAGAATGCGAGCGCACACAATTTGTGCTCGAGGATTTCTTTTCACCGTTCCCTGTTGTACCTACTGTAGCCGAGAGTTGCGGTCGACGGTCGGTTTATGCAACTGGGCGAATGCACCCCTCCCCCGGTCGTTCACCTCACCTTCCTCTTACAAAGTACTAGTTTTTGTTTCAGCTTCAATGGGACGTGGGTGTAGCTCCGTTTGTTCAACCTAGCTCGTGACATAAGTTCCTAAATGTCTTCTTGTGCGCTTTTATATGTATTTTTATAGCACTGAATGGAAGCGTTAAAGTACAATAGCATTCACATGTGCGTCTTGTGCTTAGTTGAGTTGTCAAAAGCCTGCACTGTTGTTTATTGTTTCCCCAGCTCATTTCCTTAAGTTACATGAGAACTTCCAGTTGTTGAAATCAGCCATAGTCGCCGTGGAAAATCAAAAAGATTCAGTCGATTGGGCATAATATACACCTTCATTACTGACTCCTTGCTTATAAAGTGACGTGTGTCCGTGAGAAAATAACGTCTTCTTTAGCTTTGTTAAAAAATATATATATGTTTAGGACAGAAGAAACAAATACCTATAGGCCGTATATATTGCAGTAATTTAGTCTTCTATGTGTGAGACATCATTGCCTGCCGAAGATTAAAACATTTCCTGCTGATTCTAGGAGGTCCTGAATGTATTGGTGTGAAACTGAATTATAATTAATCCTATCGGCATTCGTCTCTTTCTATTTCGTACGTACTAAATGCAATAGTTTTAGAGCTGTCAAAGTTCAGTTTTAATTTATTTTGTCGCTAACATACCAAACCCATGAGGTCCATATTTCTTTAAGAGCTACCCTTCCCTCTTCATTAGACATCTCAAACCGCAATTCCTCGCAAAACCCCAACCACGGCTTACTGTACGTGATTGAGGCCTTGCCATTTGTTGTGATCATACGAGTAGATGAGAAAATTGCAGCACTGGAAGGCCGGGCTGGGCAATGTCTGTGACGTCAATGTGGTCATTGTGACTGAGACCTTCAATCCTAATAGGCATCATCTTTAGAGATATATATAATGTATACTTAGAAAACAAGCAGATATTTAAGTTGGAAAACATATTTATTTTCAACTATGTTCTACAATAAATTAGGTAACTTATGCCGGTATGTATATTTAACCGGGGGAAACTCGAGAGAGACGGCGTGTTTTAGTTTAAAACCATAAATTTAAAGGTATGCTGCATTCGTGGGTGTCCTTATTGAACTTGCACGATTTACTTCCTTCGTAAGCCGAGAATGCTCATGATGAACATTCTTGACTGGCAACACTGAATTCTGCAGGCTCGGAAGTAAACCTATTGGCCTTCATAAACATTCATCTTCATTCTTCAAAATAATCATACTCGCTTGGCTTATAACGTGATTTATGTAAATACTTTTGCGTTTTAGATTAAATATTCACAAATCGTGGTGTCACACAGAGCGTGGTGGTCCAGTGGCATAGACGCCGGCTTTCAATCTGAAGGTTCTGGTTCAAACCCACACGTGCACCAATGAGTTTTTTCACTTGAAAAATTTATGTGCGCAATACCACGTTCTCGAAACGGTGACGGAAAACATCGTGAGGAAACCGGCATGTCTTAGAACCAAAAATTCGACGATATGTGACAACTACCCATCCGGATTGGGCTCCCGTGGTAGATCAGAGCCCATTCACTCTCAATTATCGAGAATAGGCCGGTGTCCCTGCTGTGGGAACATTAGAAGCTAGTACGGTATACACAAATCTAGCCCTACTGACTAGCACATTTATATTAACTGGAATTTTACATTGAAAACGCCATAAATGCAATAAAACTTAGGTCTAGGAATATTTACAAAGAAATGTCAATTGTATTTTCTAATCATGCTATTTCTGGGTAACTCATTATTCAAATAGAAAACCGGTTATTCTAAGTTTTGCGACCGCGTTCTGTGTATTTTATTTTCGTTTGTGCCAGAGCAAACATGAAGCTCTTTCAATTCGCTATGATAAAACGAGTTTTTGGTATCACGTGATTATTATTTGACTTGGCTACTAGCCTTTTGAGGAAAAATAGCATACAATCATATACTTTGTTTGATCTAGATATTAGTATTTTGCCGTAGGATTCTAACCAGACAATAATAGTAATTAATTGCATGTAATTGCGCTTATTAAAAAAACATATTGAGGTGCTTATAAGATTGTAGGTATTTATTACAATATTATAATACGGCACTTTATGATTATATATTAAAGAAAGTTTATTATTTGCCGTTGCTTCTCTTCATTTCACCAGATTTTATCTTCATAGCATTGTGAGCTATTCATTTTTCATTGGTCTCAAAAATTTTATCAGTGACTCGGCTTTCTATGAAATCGTTTTGTTTTATATTCGAACAGTAGGGAACTTCATTTCGTTTAGTCATAAAATAATGTATGCCTCATCAATCTCATTTTATCAATATTGAGGTCTATGACATGCTTATGCATGCGTTAGACAATTCCATCCATCATTCGTTTGTAAATGACGCCATATTAGATGACTAGACATAGAATAAATTATTTTACATGTACAATATTAATTTAAATTTTTATTATTTCGTCGAAATTAATTTATTTTACACAGTTAAAACAACGATCAAATGTGTTTTATTGTTTGTTATCTTAGAATTCCGACATTTATCAACGAATTTGGAAAAATCTCTTTCTATTTAATAAAAAAGGATATATTATGTACTTTCAGATCGGCACATGGTTTGGTTTTTAATCCAAATAACTGAAAAAAATATGTCATTCAAGTAAACGAAATTTTCTACGAACTCGAAATTTTTTTTCTTCGCCCATAGTTGACCGTAATGTATGTTACTTATTTAAAATGGTAATCCAAAGCGTGCGAATTAAGGGATGAAAGTATTAAAGCCGGCTTCTTATTTTTTTTTTAATCTTTGATATATAAAAATATAATACCAGATTTGGGTATGATACAGTATTTTAAGACCATGGTAAAGCAGAGATCGCAAATAATTCGACAAAACAATTTATCAGCAGTTATTCCCAGTATGAAGTTAGCCGAAAGTATTTTCTATATTCATCGTTCCAATTCGGATTCACTTACATTTTCATTCTGGGGCGCACGGTGATGGCATCATCGTTATAACAGTCGATATCTCTATTTAAACTTGTAATCGCCGCTTCGCCGTATTGCAGGGCTCCTTTCTGATAAAAAATATAGCTGTAGTATCATACTGACACATAGAGCTAAATTTTTTTGCCATGTCTACGTGACTCTAGGCAGACAATACACTGTTTTTGTTAACATTAAACGCAAACACTTGGTACTGTCCAACGATATATACCAATTCAGCATGCGTATTAGGTTTTAATCCTTAATGTCTGTTTTGCAATCGTTACCTTATGTCATGCATTTACTTTACTGATTACCGTAACTAATAACTTCAAGCAAAGCAATCTTCTCTGGTGCGAGAATTTTACAAATGAAAGTATAATACAACACATTTCAAGTAAGCACGTCTACCAAACCTGTCATATGAGGATAATTATTGAATTCGTCTGAAGACACGACGCCGACTTCATAACGGTGATGTAAGGTGTGCGCAACTGGAGTCACGTAGCCTGCCAGAAAGCTGGGGGTGGGGCAGTTCAACGACCAGCTCCGACCCTAATTGCAGAATAGCTGATGCATTCTGTCATGCATGCGACAAACTTTGTTTTTGGACCTGACTGACCAATTAGCACACCATGGATGTGGAGCTGCTAACCGCTGTAATTGAAGCGTTAATCGAGTTGTTTATTGAGGCGGTTTCAGTTTCATCGCAATGCATTAGTAATGCTTTCAACCTTTGGTGACTGAAATTTAATTCGAGTTCATTTTACGAAAATGTATTGTAAAAAAATAATAGTAATGAGCTGATGATCTGCAAATGCCTGAACAAATCTTCATTAATATAAGCTAAGAACCACCTCGACCACGTCGGCTTTCAAACAAAAAAAACCGCATTTGGATTGGTAGATTCGTTTGGGAGCTACGCTGCCACAGACACAGATACACACTATAAATTTATAACATCCCTCTTTTTCGTCGGAGGTTAAATAAGGAACTACTCTACAGATCATGTTACTTGTACATTCCTAATACAATTAGCCACAAATGGCGCTCATATTATAAATACGGTGAAACCTCCCAACGAAAATGAAAGTGAAAAGGAGAAAAACAATCTCAACATGCTGACCCTCGTTTCTCACCAAACACTTTAAGTTTTCAATACCTTTATACACCACTAAATCAATAAAGAAGAAGTTCGACAACGTTCTCTTTGTCACGTAGCTCACGGACTTGCTTACTGTTTTGTAATCTGTACCCATATTCTGGTAATAGCGCCGAAGACGAATATACCTAGGATACACCATGACGAAATCACAAAGTTTTCCGAGTCATGCATCTAATACAACAAAGAATCTGCTTTGAAATAATTGGGAAATAACCGGTGTTTAAACTGAAACATAATGATAGCTGCTAAATTAGTCGAGCGTTCAAACAATTCGATGATTTCAACATAGTTTCATCAGTAAATTTTTCCCTATTTACTTCTACACAGATATTTAAAAGTAGTACAAACATATAAATGTAGTAAATAATTTTAAATGACTAAATGTACCCTTTATATATATTGCGTCAGATATTGAGCAATCATTTTCACAAAGTGTGAAATCATTTTGGGCGCATGCTCCCCTGACTATTCATATTCAAGTCGCGGACGGAGACCTCTAGTACCCTAGTGAATTTTCATGCGAACACATAAAATCAAGAATACTCTTATTAAACGGATATTACGAATTAACAAACACAATATCATCTGCATTGACGACAACTGGGATTCTGTCGTTAATGACGTCCGAGTCGCTTTGCCACGGCTATTTGCTCTACAAATTATAACAGAAGTGCTTTGAATCAATATGAAATGAGTGTCAACAGCGTATAGTGCAGCCCATTAGGGCCGGGTTCCTATACAAACAGTGGTACCTTCGCTACACACCATTTATTGATAACTATACTTTCATGTTTAGATGTTCTGGAATAAGAATTGAGGACGCCTCCGGTAAGCTAAGTAATTTACCAATTCTACTTATATTGATGTATCTTATCATTACTTACTGTGGAAGTAACAATATAACCTTGGAATTAAACATTAGTATACCCTGTCGCCATAAGGTATACTTATGTTTAATGAATTCAAGAGAAGACTAGTGAACGATTTGGTTATTGAAACATATCCCTTCAAATAACGTAAGATATTTAGTTTGTCGCTGTTTTATTATAAGATTTGTCAATTGTACTGTGTTCTCCTCATAATTCTGGCATTCTTAATTATTCTACCGTATTGTTTTGGTTGCTAAGAACCTGAATATCTGATGAAATGTGGTGAAACATGATAAATTCTCACAGCAATCCCTTCCTTCAATATGGTAACATAACATTGAACATTTATGTAACATGATTAAGCCGAGAGGAAATGCAAGGGATTCGTGTTATTGTTCTCATCACTCCGTCTTCATTATAAAGAAATGCTAGTACGAGTATACTCAGATCATTAATTGGATGGCATTGTTTACTAGAATTTTAATTTCGCCCAACCTTGCCCATATGCATGCCTTACTATTAAATAACGCCAAGATTAAGTTAAAAAACTGTTTATTAATCGAATAAACCGACTTCAATACTTTCACCAATTATTTTATGTTCTTAAGGTGGTATTTCTTCATGACCACCTCGGAGGTTCACAATTGGCGAAGAATCCGGGTTACACCCGAATTAAGATCCTCCTATTTTCTTTTTAGTTTTGAAGAATAGAGATTTAGAGAAAAGGATATTCATTTTGGTTGCCGTATTTATTTCTCGTAGTTCTTTATTACAAATTAATCCTAGGATATGATAGCTAGCAACACAATGAGCTATTAGCCGCCGTATTATGTTACGCGGCTAAATTGCGGAACAACGCGAGGGTATCGTGTGTCTTCTCGTACAGTGATTGATCGATCTATGGTGGTGTTGTTCTCATTTACACCTATTATAGGGATATTTTTGATATCATCTTGTGCAGAGGTCTCGCCTATGTTCCCTTTTCCATTCTGCTTCTTCCGGTTTATTAACAAGTAATCTTACAAAAATTTAAAACACATCCGATCAGTGTCCTTCGTGTGGAACTCATGTTTATTGTTATTAAAATTGAATTTTTAGAAGTACAATATAACTATTTTACTCGGTGCTGTAGGTCGCGGATGGAATTCCCACCTAGTACAACAAATATTTGTGTGACGATCATAGATGTTTGCTGTGTGCCTGGGTAATTAATTATTCTATCAATTATCTAGTTGGCATAGTACAAGTGATGCTTAGCTTGTGAAAGTAGTGTGAAATTTTGATAAAAAATATTTATTATTAGTTAGATTAAAAGTATCCTGGAAACGATTCCACCCATTTCTACCAAACATGGCTAGAAAATTCTTCCATATTCATGATTTTTAAGACTTTTTGGATCTTTTAATTAAAGACTCTTATCATAGACAGACTTGGCAGTCACTAACACTTCCTTTTAATCTGCTTTAATATGCATAATAAAATAACAGTACTTAAATATTTGAATAATAAAATGACCGTTGTCGTTGTAACGAGCTCGAAATTGCTATCCATTTGTGATATACCCACGCTCGCCTCCAGTTAGGTAGTTACTAGGTATTAGGGTTGTTAGCAAATTTTGCAATTGCCGAACATGAGCTCAGTATCCACTCTGACCTATCTTGAATCGACACCATTGAGTTTAAAATCGACCTATAATTTAACTTTGTTGTTTTGTTTATTCTACACAATCTATTGTGTTGGTAAAACAGTTTTCTAATTATTACTTTCTTTTCTAATGATTACTTTCTCGAGTAAAACTTGAAAATCTTTTGAAAACAAACAAAAGTTTTTCACTTTGTGAGTTGATGAATTCGCCTTATCAGAAAATAACTATGTTAAATGATTTTCCGCTATTGATGTACTATAAAACGACCTATGACATTTTCAACCAAAGCATTTTGCGCCGCAAGTTTATATAAATTACCTGTTCTCTTCACACGTGAAATATTCAAATGACCCGTATCCAGACAGAAATAGCGCACAGAAATAAAAGTTATAGTACTTGATACTGGCTCTGCATTATAAATAATATTAATAATCCTCGTTTACGAATGGGTTGTTAATATCCAAAAGCTTCAGTTACATGCGGGTATCACTCGATCGCCACTTACATCTCATTAACCTGGCCGTGATCGCCGCGAGGGATCCACCGGTGGATCGTGAACTCGGCTATCGTATCGCGTGGCTGACGAATGGGCATTCTCAAAAAATATCATCCAGATATGTCGCGCTATGTAATGTGTTTAGGTAGGCCGCGTCACGAGTGCGCGGCCGCGTTCGCCTCCCGCATCATTCGCGCTACAGACTTCGTCGATAGCACTCCCTCGCGGCCGCCCCGAACTCGGCACCTCACGATCTTGATCAGCTGTTCGGAGTCAGACGCTAACCGGCTTCATACCAGCCCAAACATTGTTTGACAACAATAAGGAATATTCACGCATCATGGTAAGCAACGGTGCGATAGTGATGGTGTTGTGCATTTATTGGTGATCGTGCTTATATTAGTGCCAGTTTACCATATCGTGTTTTCATAATGGTGTTCTGTAAAAAGTAACGCGAAATGAGTGATATAACCGACTTTTGGCGACTTGTATATTCAATTTGTTGGAATCTACCTTCATTTTTCTTTGGAAACAATATTTCTTCGTAATTCGTTTTCATAAATTGGTTACGTGATTTGTTGATAGAATTAGATACGATTTATTAGCCAGTGCTAATCATGATAATATTCTTCGTAGTGATAAGTGCTGCATTTTGCAAGTGTTCGCGATGCTCAGTGGAACGGTGTGTTTGCGACTCGCTCGTCTTATGTATAGTACGCGACTAAAATAGCGGTCCTCGCCCCCCACTGGCCGGCGATTGGTTACATAACCGCGCCACCGGCGGCCTTGACTCCCGCGCTGCACGCCACTTGCCAGACACTATTGATCTTACAATCGATCCTCTGCAATTATGTCTAATTATCACTGGTTATAAATCTGCTAGAGCAGTTCCATGGAAAAAGTTCTTCGTCGAACGGAATTAACGTACAAACTGAACATTAACTTGCGATAGTTTTCTAGCCATGGGAATACATTCGGTCTACCTGCAGCATAAGCAGTTTCACGAGTAGCTATCCTTTTTACGTTATCGCATGGCTCAATGCTGAAGTATTTCTGGTGACTTGGCTAATCTTAGAATCTTCCGTCAGCATCGTTCGTTTTGTTGTTGTTTAGTTCTCAATTATATAGATTGTTTTGTTCTAATGTAATTTGATTACCTTCTTGAAACGTTCATAAACTTTGACTGATTTGTTTTGCTTCCTATTCATTCGTATTATTATAAAAAAAACTATTTATACTGATCGTTGTAAAACAGACTGTTGTGTTGCAGTGACTTGCGTTTTCATCGGACGCTCTTAGAATCACGTTCTGTTTATTGAATAAACATGATGTGGTAATTTCCGTCCCTTCCTGTGTCAACAATACCTTTAATTTTTTATGAATTCCAATGCTTAGATGTATTTAAATTATTAATTTTTTATCCTACTATGGGTGTAACACATTCCTTGATTCTAATTCTATCGTGTCATCGCGACGTAATTACGCCTTATCTAATCATATCAAGATCCTTCAAACATTTCCCAAATATTTATCAACAGCATATCGCACCGGCGGATGCCGGTCTAGACTCAGACAAAACACCTAAGCTGGTTTATCTGACGAATTTCATTGAAATTGTATTATCCTGCATAAGTAAGCTTGTTATTTTATGGTAGAGTTAAGTAATATTATAGGTAGAATAAATGGTTCTGAATATATAACATTCATTAAAGTATCTCTATGAAACTGGTCCTAGCGGACAAGGGACACGACACAAAAAAAAACATTGATCTCCTAAGAAAGCAAGCAACTTCTTCCTTTAACTTGTCAGTTTACATTGCCACAAGATTTAGTAAGCTGATTATAAAAGTGAATTTTGTTAATTGACTGTTTCAATACTTGATTTGAATGTAGTGTCTCTGGCAACACGATGCGACCTCGACTGTGGAATTAATCTAACTAATTGTTGAATCGCCGGCAACTGTATCACGGCCAAGGTCACAACTAGCGCTGAACAGCTGTTCCAACCAAATCTTTACATGTTACGCAACGAAGCTTACTTACTCAAAACAGAATCCTCGTTTATATTCAGATCACGACCGGCATGCGCCGAAACAAAATAGATTATTTTGAAATACTTATACAATGTCAAAGGGTTTAATCTCAATCGATTTTCACTTGTATGCAGACGCCTATAAGTATGGAATTTCGGGTATCCCTCTAATACTTCGTGCAATCGATACGGAACCCACCGCGGGTATACGATGCGCGCGCACGCCTGCTCCTGGTGAATGGCCGTCTACAGAAAACATGGGGAGGCTGATCTGAGGGGGTGAGATTCGACAAGGTCGGCTGCAAGGCCGTTCTTACTATCTTCTGCTCGTCTCTTTCCACCCATCCAAGGTCACGTAATTTCGTCCTGCTTTAGCAGATTCACTTTCGAAATTACGCGTAAATGCACCTACCAAAACACTCACTATGAAGATTTATGTTTTGTTATTCAGCCTTCTTAATCTTTCAGACTCAAATTTAGCGTTTCACGTAATGAGTGCGATAGCAAAATCACTTTATTAGATTTCGGTTATATATTTTTTTATTGACTTTGACTTATCGTGGTTTGTGTAGTTTTCCACTGATCCGATAATCGGTACTGGGATAGACACTGAGTATTATCGGAGGTTAATGAAAACTTGAACTGTGTGATCAACAACACTTATTATCTCTCTAAACAGCCTTTTGCTACTCTCAGCAGAACCATTTTGATACCGATTGACGTAAATGCCCATGGAGGGCCATTCCGTAGGTTATCCGCCACCAAGATAATCGCTAATTAATCCTTAATTTGTATAGCGCCACAGTAATAGCGCCAATATTATATGGTTTTCATTATCAGTAATCAGATCAATCCAGACTCCGCTTCGTTCATTTTAATTTGAACTTTCGAGTCAAGTAGTCGCTCTCTTGTAGTTTTTCTGGTTTAGGTATTGAGTTTATATTAAAAATATTTGAGTATTTAAAAAAAAAAAAAACGGATGAGGATGATTAAAAGCTTTCGCCTGATATGAAACTTATAAAGGCCTTTTCAATCAAATATGCATATATCACGCTTCCTAAAGTTTTAACTAATGCATAAATACAATTGATATTACAAAATATATCAAAAAAAAATTAATGAAAAAAGCAAATAAATTTAAATTTTGAACAGGAATACAATCGTTTGTTGTTTACGGTGAGTTGAATTAATACCATGGAATCTTTCTTATCGTCGTTCGAATCGATAAGGATTCAAATGTACCAAGTCGTAATCAATCGTTTTTCATAACAGTAATATCAATTTTCTTATGGTATCCATTGGCATTTGCAAAAACAAGCTTCTTGAGATTGTTTTGTGCAGACTTTTTTAGATTTAGCTATTTAATCTAGGAGTATGCGCCTTGCGTCATTCCCGTCAGTGCTCAACCTTGAATACTGTTGACTGATTACTCGCTATTGTATCACAAAGATGTACTCCGACGCCAATCTGTTATTCTTAGCGTATATAAATTGTCGCTCATATCGCGAGAAATATTATTAGTCTATCAATTGGCTTGTTACGTTTAGGGGCACTAGTATAGTCGCGACTAATATATATGGCAGACCAATAATTAAATAAGCTGCATAGGTCTGTCTAGCAGGCCTCAACATTACCAAGTTATTTTGTTCACAGCGGTATCGAGTGCAAAGATGAGGTGTTTGCCGCACACCAATTGCAGCATGCGGATCTGAAACCGACAGTGGCTCCGATAGCACCAGTCACTGGGCCACTCCCCGTGCTACCTCTCGTGGCGGCTGAACCTCCAGCCAACGGCGCCATAGTCGCCATCATACCTCCGGAGGAGGAGCGACCGATACCTGTCACTGAGCTCATATTCGCACCGCGAAAGAAAGAAATGAATAAAGGCTTTCTCATGTTCTCGCAGGACGAGGGGCTTACAAGTGAGTGCCACTTCTGAGGCTTTACAATACATTGCTATAATTTCGCACTTGTGTTACTATGCAGATTTTTCAATAATCTTTATTTTTTTCAGTGCTTAAAGACGAGCCGGAAGATCTGACTCATTTGGCACCTACGGCCGGTGACGCTTGTATCCCTCTCGAGAACAGCCCTTTCGACATGTTCGATGATTTTATTCTGAGCGACAACTACTGTAGCCTCCTGGGCGATGATTTGGCAAATGGATCCCCCGTGGACTCGCTGACTCCAGATTCGTTGTTGCTATCCTCACCGGAACCTCAGGTAATATCAATATTAAATGAATAAATGAAAAAGTATAATATAACCATTGTTCGATTACGATCTTATCAAAAATTTTTGTTTTAGGAAAATGATTCATCTTGCGAACAGTCGTCTCTGTTAACGGAATTGTCCTTGGATGCCTTTGATAGCACAAGGTCTGACAATGACATTGAAGATGGACACTCTCCGTTCATACCCACAAGCGATGAGCTCCCGGTACTGGAGCCGGCCGTCATGTGGGGGGCTCTGCCGGACAGCGTCAGCATGGCGCGGCCGCAGCCTCCAGAACCGGTGACCTCGTCGCCGGCACCTGCCCTTCAGCGTTTGCTTACGGCGACTACCACGGGCCCACCGCCACAGGATCTCATTACAAATTTATACTCAAATCAAGGTGTATTTCCTAACATGTGACTTGATAAAATTCTCAAAAATATATACATATATTAATCTATTTTGTTGTTTTAGGTGTTATACCTAGTAGAACACTCTCTTCATGGGATACTGGCTGCAAGAGGGTTCTGATAGACGAACAGGAGCCAAGCGCGAAACGCGCAAAACGTAGCCCATCGCCGGTGCAACAGAAACCATCCAGCACACAGTCCTCGAGCGTTCTCATGAATCTTTTGGTGAGCGGATGTGATGTAGACGCCGGCTACATCTGCATGGTGCAGTGCCGACCGCGGAAAGCCAAGGCATGAGGCCCCGCGCCTCCGCGAACAAACTGTGATAAAGCGCGTCCAGTGTTCAACATTAAATGTCTCTAGACCGTTTTGTGCATCTCGAAATAAGCTTACAGTGCCGTCGATATTGTGATACTATACCGGTGTCAGACTGAGCCGTGTCTCAAAACGAAAGGACCATGAGTGCCGGATCAATGGCTATTCGAGCCATGTAGGGTCTAATGATCAGGTGTCGTCTATCTTCCAGACTCGTAATCTCGTTCTGTGTCCGAGGGCATTCGCCACATTAGTTAGGGTGTGGTTTATCTACACGTAAACATAGCCGAAGTATATTTTCGAAAATATAAATCGGTCGTTATTGACGTTGATTTTAGTGCTTAAGTTCAACGTGCGCATATCGTATTGGTTTTGTGATGAATCGTTCCTAGGTTTTAATGTAGTTACCGTTTGCTCTGAGAGGCGCGCCGCAATCGTCTTATGTGCATTATTTTAACCGAGTCATATTATAGGTTTTGTTGTGCCCCGGGGCAATCGTTATTTATTTGATAGTTTTTTTTTTTATCTACGTTACATCGAATTGCAGTTTTAGCTCTTTATATTCGTTCGACAAATAGACGTGCCATGTGATACTGAAAGTTTGAGTGTTAAGCTTACTGTCCACTTAAAAGCCGTTGTGTATACTTCAGTGCGGTGTTATCCATACACAATTGTTACTTGCCCATACAGCATTGGCACAAAGTAAATATAGATACAGAGAGCCGGACGCGTACAACGCTCGAATACGGGGCACGCACACAAATACGTGACAAATGCGTGTGCCGCGACGTCTTTACACATGCGTGTGACGCAGCCGCCGACACTCTGTAACTAATTACTTTAAAATCGAGGTATTGCAAATGGGAAGCAACAAAAAAATCGGTGGATATTGAACTTTACTTTTTAGGCAGTTGGATGTAGATAATTGTCACTGCCAAATGATACAAAGTACAATCTAGAACAAAAACAATCTAGTTTTACTTTTCATTAAAGTTTGTCATCTTTATAGTAAAGATTTATTTATGTATTATGGATAGAATAGACTTATATAGGACATTCAAAAGATACTCGAAATTTAGGTTTAATGTGCTCGGCACTACGATTTATATAAACAAACATTTGAATTAGACTTAAAAGTTTAGATTTTGTCTCTGTTAACTGTTATATTTACTACATGTATAGTATAAGCGTATGATTGTATACTAGAGAAATGTTTTATGAACTATTTATTTTTCAGGAGATAAATAAATATAGACAGATGCAAATCAAAAAGAATATAGTACTGTCAAAGGTGCACGTTTGTTTTATTCCCTGTCCTTTTCCTTCCTAGGTATCAGCTTTGACATTTATCTGTTATCTTTATCTATGTAAACTCTTAACATCAATATATTCACCTCAATAATTTCGTGGTTATTTTCATTTTAACAAATAGTCAGTAATATGTATCGACATCTTGTAGTATAATATATACTTAATAAAAACGTAACACTTCCAGAATCATGAAAATTGATTTGCTGAAATATTTACGTAGAATATTACGTATATTTAACTCAGAAAGGGTTCAACCACCGATTTGATTATATAGGGATCGAAAGTTATTTGAATTTGTTCTTAAGATGATGCCAGGGAATGCGATAAGTATTATACACGGCTCGTTTCTTTTTTTTCTTAACCTTTGTTCCACTGCTAGGCCAAGATTCTGCGGATATTTTGAAGTCTTACGATCTTGAGCATCCAAGTCTTCCCTCAATCGCTTTCTCAGCGATTGAGGGAAGACTTGGATGCTTCATCGCTTCCGCTCTTCAGAAGGAAGCCATGGTGTTTAAAAGTTACAAATGTTAGTGCTAATACAAACCAACAGCAATATGAAAATAATCTCATATTGCCATGTCAGATACAATATTTTATGTATTATGAATACCGTAGCCTCACTGTAAATAAACATTCGATCGTTTCACGAATTACATTACTGTCCAGACCAGACCATAAATAAATATACATTTTGGCAAACGAAAACAAGTGGTTACGTAAAATGCTATATTTTTCATATCAATTGAGACTGATACATCTTTAATTAAAATTGGTTGGTACATGGTCCAATATACTGATTCTAAAAGGGCAAAGACCAGCTTTCAACTTTTTCTCTCTGCAGAAACAAAGACCTATTCTAGACAAGCAAGAGTAAGCATTTTTTTTTATTATGTAATAATTATCCATTCTTTGTTTTTATCGGGGCGTATGTTGATTTGGGATTCCCTAGAAATTATAAATATAGCTCAGAGCGTGGTGGCCTAGTGCTACCAACGCCAAGTTTCTGTCCGAAAGTCGCTGGTTCTAATCAAGACGGTGACCAATGAGTTTTCGTTTTTAAAATATATGTGAGCAAACACTTTCCTCACGATGTCCAACATCAGGCAATGTTCTAGAACCAAAAATTTGAAGACAACCCGGTTTGGGCTCATATGGTAGATCAAGCCTTTTCAATCGCAAATATAGAGCGTACGCCAGTGATCCTTCAGTGGGAACAAGAGAGTATTTCACTTATATTCCAGTATACAGTTATCAGATTCATGCAGAACTTTCGTAAATAACTTAAGTTTTAGCAGACCCATGTAACTCGACCTATACCTAGTGCCCCCAATAAATACTATTAGGTAACTAAGCTGTTTTGGTGTACAGAAAATTTAATTATATAAATTTATTGTTCTCCTGTAATAAGCTTGACTTTGGTAAACAGCCAGTTTTTATATGCAACTAATAGATGGCTGGAGATGAAAATTGACAACAAAAAATGTTCTGCACAGAGCTTGCAAAGTAATGTTGTGTCGTAGTAAAGTTTTGGTACCATTTCTTACATAATTAGTTATTCTCTACCATTTCTTTTGCGCGTTTGCAACCGAGTCCCATCGGAAAATGAGCTGAAAGTTTTTTCATCACTCCGCCTCCGTCACCATGTTTCCATATTGCATGAGAAGAATTTCTTATTATTAATGTTGAAGGATATACCCATAGTATTCATGCTCTGAATCTGAAGTTACATTCAATAAGTTCAGTTCCTTTCAAGACAAGAAATGAATTAAGAAATGGCATTGTTTATTTGTCAAATAAAGTAGCTATGTAACGTTTCGCAGAAACTATTTTGATGTAGTAAGCTACCTTCGGAAGAAAGTTAATTGATTTCAGAATTTGTTAAATTTTCTTTTCGTGACGATGCCTCGTGACTTTTCGTTTCTTTTCGTGCAGGTAGAACACTGGGCAGAAAAGTAAGTGACGTATGTCCAAATTGCGCCATAATTATATATACTAGGTAAATTAAAGATCATCAATAAAGTTTATACAGTGGCTCGAATCTTCATTTACCCTTGAGCCAGCCTAGAGTGAGCTAGGGCTTCGGCTCAATATATTTTAAGCCCGGGGCTCTGATGGCAATAAGTAAAACGAGATACCCTCGTAAGCCGTCCTAAAGATAAGGACTTCCGAAGATAGCTTAGTAAAGCCGCAACTGCGAATGCAAGGGGCGACTGTAGAGGCGATAAATCAAAAGTGTCGTATCGATTCTGAACATATAGACAATATAAAAGCATTATAGTCCAAGCGTGATACAAAGCTGCATGAAACTTTGATTTTGGAACCGCTCCGCTTACAGCGTCGCTTTCGCTTTCGCATCGGCTATGTTTGTGCCTGTGGCCTAATGTGCCGTTGGCAACTAAAGTTCTGACGTTGGCATTCCAGCTTTTTCTTTGTTTTAGTCCCAGCTCGTTTTAAGCCAACTACGATTGGATAAATTTTTGTATGTGTCCCGCGGGCGGTTTCGGTCTCTAATTTACAATAAATCTGTCAGCTCTCATCATCACCGTTTAAAAAATCTGAATGATGTGGATGTTCGGGTAGCAAATAAAAAGTATCAGTATGTAAAAGTACTGTTTTTGAGTAGGTATACATTCTACGTCCTTATGTTGCGTGTTGTTATCCTCCACAAATGTTTTATTACATTATAATTTTTAGAAGCACTATTTTGTGAACTTCCACTTTAAGGTTTCGTCGTTGGGTAAGAGTATTTTCTCTTTAAATAAAAGGTTTTCCCGTCTAGGTCTATTCCAGATTAACCGATCTGAATTAATTAGGCAATGTCACCCGTCTCACTCGTCCCATTATAAGGTTTTTCTCATTTTATGTACAACATGAATACAAAAATGAAGAATTAAGAATGTACGTATATATATATATCTATTAAGTATTCCGGCACATAAATAAAAACAACCTGTTGACTCACCGTAAAGATTCACAGATACTACTAATTATAAACAGATTTAATTTTGAAACATTTACTCGCGTAGTCATTTAATATCTCACTTGCACGCGAAATTTATCAATCAGCGAGCAGAAAGTAAAGAAGAATAAAGCTTTTAGAATCAGAGTTTTCTCTTCCAAACCACTCAAACAATGTCAGTTTCAAATTGACCACTACAGCGTCTGATTATGGGCAGTATCGGAAACCCTTACATCACGAACGAAACGATTCCCGAGGGTGTGATAACATCCGTGGTCGTTAGTAACAGGATGTGTCAATTATCTGACTGTACGGGTGCTATGCGTTTTACTATTGTTAGGCTATGAAGTATAAAGACCCTATATCTCGATTCCTCTGGTTAAAATCTCATTAGTGCGATATTTGGGTTTTCTCATACTTCAGTAGGAGAGGGTCTGAGTCGTATTGCTATTGTTTGCATCGGTAACTACATAACATGGGCCATGCCATTCATTTTATTCGCTTAAAAATTTTCAATAAAGAAATTATTCAATATAATTTTCAAAGCGACGAAGAAATATTTTTCTGTCCATCGATCGTAAGAACACCGGCGCGGCATTTACGCAAGTTAACATTTTAAATTGTACAAATGGCCAATAATGTCATCGTAATCGGCTCATAGCGCGGCCTATAATTTATCGCAGAAATGTAAAATATTTTGATCGTTTTCGGAATCCTATAATTCTCATCCAGTTTAACATAAAAACTGTGACTGTGACTCAATCGTTTGGACCAAAAGCTTGATTAATGGAGATTATGAATTTGATTGATTCGGTAATGTTGATTGAATTTGCAAACTTCTTGATTTCGGGGCAAACATTTCTAGAGGTCGGTATTCCTCAATGCAGGGAAATAAAACAATAGGTCTAGTAAATTAACAATTACAAATGCCAGAACTCAACGTTACGTTTGTAGACTGGCGACAAGATGAAACTTCTACCTTCCTGCGGTATGATTCAGCTTGGCCAAGTAGTACCTATGAACACCGACGTTCAATTGTTCGAACTGTTACCCGAGCTCCTAAATATTACATTATCTCATAAAGCTTTTATTCTTTTTCACCATAAAAAATAATGTGTAATGAAACGAGTTGTATAAAGTTCATGAAAAGGCTTACGAGTATTTTACAACCCTGGCTTTATGAAAAGTGGTGGCGCAGATTCTTCTACAATGAAGCAAAAAGACAAGAGACGGAAGTAACTAAAAAAAATTGCGCCTATCTTGGTACGTTTTAGAAATATGGAATAGAGTCAATTGGATTAATAAGAAATTAAGAAAGCAAGTAAGAAACTTGATAAGTGTAACTTTTCAAGCAACATGTTTATTAATATACGTCTGTTTATAACGAATACAAATAATTAAATTATTAAATAAGATACGCGGAATAAATAAATAATTATATTTACATATAAAGTATGATAATATCTTTAATTTAACATACAATGTTGAATACAATCACTTGCCGAAATCTAGATGATTTCGGAAAGTGATCCAACCAAAACACAATACATGTTAGCGGTTATGAATCTAGAAGCTTTTTTTTTCGATAACAGCTACGTGTTCGGTTCGGATAAGAATATTAGTTTTTGCTAAAGACGTCAAAAACATTGTATTGTAAAGGCAATAAGTAAAAAAAAAGCTGGGAACAAGTAGTACAACCTATTTTCTAACATTCCGATTTTATTAATTTTAGAAATTCAAATAAATATTGTTAAGTGACATGCAATACCTAATAGGTCATTTAGCTGCTCTATCGATCAAAGCTGGCGCCTGCAAAACCGCAATGCACCAGCGTTCTGATGTTCTAAATTCTTTGAATAACATAGCGATAAAGCAAAAACACATTGCACCAAAGAACAGTCCTAAATGAATAATGTTCAGACTTGTAAAGTAAAGCTTTCTAAAAATCAATCAAACGATCAGGCAAAAATATTCTTCGTAGCTTATGGTATTGATTATCTTGTGTTATTTTCACAAGAATCACGTGAAGGACTATTGAACGTCGTTCGATCATTTCAATTGGATTCCACTTACCTGTGCTCTATTTACTGCGAAATTGGTGTTGCTGATTCCATATAACTTATATCCTATATCATTGTTATAAAAACTTGTTAATAAATTCATAAATCATGTTACGACTGTGTATCCGATCTATTCAACTAAAACCTACAGATATTGACTGACTATTTGCAGTTACAACAAATATTATGTTGAGACTGATGCAAATAATGTAAATATAAATCATTGTTGGAAGATATATTTTCAAGGTCAAAGCTAATACCTCGTTTGTTTATCTCCTTCCTCGAACGTGCACCTCTAATAACTCATATGTACGAGTGATTCAATATATAATTAAAGCATTTCTCTATACCTACGTTATTATGTCAATTTTCAGTGTGCTGTAAAAATAATATCAATTCATTGTCTAATATCGGTATTTGTTGTGTTTCCAGGATCTACCTCAGCTGGCGCAACCGCAGCAGAACCAGATGCGCCCAAACTACCATCTGGCCCCACCATCGCTCGTACAGAACATCAACAATAATTCACTGCCAATCATAAACGTAATACAGGCCGTGCCGAGTGCCGGGATCCATCGCACAAACTCGCCGATCAACCAAGTTATACGCACAAATATAGGCAGCCCGTTGTCGCCGCTCAGTCTGAACATAAGCAGCCCAAATATGTACTCGCTTCCGTCTAGCCCTAGCTACAGCCCGGCTATGAGTCCCGCTCAACGGGAGCGCGTGATGAGCCCCTACACCCCACAGTCTATGTCACCGGTCGGGAAATATCAAGTATACAGCCCGGGGAACAAACTTCACGCTCTCGCGGGGGCCCTTCAAGGCAACGATCCATATCTCACCACCAAAATGCAACCAAGCCCGACCTTTGCGCCGCAGCACAACGAAATACTGATGGATTCAAACGTGCAATTAACTTCGTCGGACTTCTGGCCGGATCCAGACCTAATGCATGGAACGAACGAGCTACTCACGGCGTTCGATGATGTAAAACTGGGCTAAGGACCGGTTGAACGCATCAAGGAGTGGTTTCAGGTCAATTGGAATCGTGGAATTGAATATTGCCGAAATGCAAGCGTTTGGTCTGCCTTTACGTACTATTCATGTTCTCACAGACATTCCTATTAAACTCTCCTAGTATTATTTCACTATTGGAAATCACTCGAACTACTGCAGGGTTGAAAAGTGTAGAGCCAGAAGGATTCCAAGCATATTTATCGTTTAAACCAAAGCTTACCAATTGTTGAGCACAATTGAATAAATAAATCCGTTTATTTATTTAACAATGACCGTTTAATATGTTTGTACCTAGATGTGTTGTCTAGATGTTGATTTAATAGTTATATCGAACTCAGACATTAATAAGCCATGTTATGGTTTGTACATAGACGACACAATTTTGACTATGGTAACACATGTGTTCGGAGTAAGGCGTAATGCTAATGAGCGTGGGATCCTAGGTGATAATGCAACAATGTGAAGATGAACGATATTGAGAACGCAATATATGAATGAATGGTTATATATACAAGTATGTATAGTTGTATTTGTTATGGCCATTGTAACGTTGACTACACGAGACAGGTGTATGAATGGCCAATACGTACCTATTAACACTCGTTTCTAATCAAATTGTTTTTACATCTGTCCGGTTTGGGTTATATATAATTTGTGTTATTTGAAAAGAAAATTGGCATATGAATTTATTCATAATTTAATGTATAATTGTATTATCGGCATGGTGTTCGCTGTCATAATTTTCAAATTTAAGTCAAAACTAATGATAATGATCAATATTTTATAAGTATACGAAGATTTATGAAATATATTTTAATGATCAAAACTATATACTCAGTTTTAGATTAAGAAGCTATATATCTTTTGTAATTATATATTTTAACGACTCTGATAATGTTTGTCATAAATTAACTATATCATTTTATGGTTCAGTTGCGTACGTATATTGCATTATTTGAAATACATGTATTGTACGTAGTTCTTTATCAGTTGGAAACTACAAGTAGTAATTAACATTTGTAACGATGGGTGCTTTGATATCCTGAAACACTCGAATAATCGTAACATATTTGTCAGCAGGTAAATTTTATCAACACCTCATTTTTATAAAAGGCAAAATAACGGAACACCGTACATACACAAATTAAGTACAATATTTTAAAACAATATATTATGTCTGGCTTTGCGTAATGCAATTATGTTTTTTGTTAAGTTAAATCTCGTAGAATTACCGTATAATTGATAAGTTGTTTTAGTTATATTTAAATATACGTGGAAGTAAATAATAAAATAAAATTACGTACATTAATTACGAAAAATCATAAAAGTTATATTAAACTAGTTTCATATTTTCACAGGACCACAAAAATAACAAAGCATTGTATTACAAAGTATAATTAATGAGAAAATGTTTTGTGTGCGTTGAATTTCCGAGGGTTTAATTTTACACTTCTGAAACTCTTGTCTATACTACACGATCTATTTATCTAAGAAATAGGAATCAAGAATTAAACCATCAATATCAAATTGGTTTAAACTAACGTGATTTGATTTAGATAATTTTATTAGACATACTGCCAATTTTCATTAATTGTAAGCACGTAATTTTGGTCTAATATTTGTTTACTAGTTACTTCTATGAATGTATTTCACAAAAGAAGTCTCGTGATAAATGATAATTAGATTGCTTTGAAAATAAGCACTAGCGTCTCAATCATGGGACTTCTTTCGTGAAGCAGACTCTGTTATAAGTAAAATTATAATAATTCATTGTTAAAAGTCCGCACTGTGCCATAGACTATAAAAGATGTAGAAAGTCCAAAATTATTACTTTATTTATCATGATTATTTGATATTTTTCATTTTTCATTTTCATTTTTATTTTTTAAATTCGAAGGGTTTGACTAAAACACTGACGATGTTGAATTTGTAAATATCAGATTCGTTTTTTATTAGACAATAAAATGTATGTCATAAAACTATTTTTATTTCAAGTTATTAGTTACCCTATATGCTTAAATTAAGTGGTATTAAATAGAAAGAATATTCAATCACTTTTCCAATGTAGAATATACATATATTGCAGCGCCATCTGTTGTAGAGTTCTTGTACCAACGAGTTGGGATTTTATTATTTGATCTTCGAGGTTCTCTGTATGTGCGGCAGATGGAGCCACCATATGATAGTTTAACAGCTGCGGGTTCGATTCCTGCTTTACAAATTCACAGTCACGTTTGAGAATCTACTCTTGTTTAAAATCTTCCCCATTCCTCACTATAGATATATTTTCGACGTTATGTATGTTGGTTCCAGACCAAGACCACTTACCGAATTCGAACTGGCATGATTCGTATTAAACTCACGACACCGCCCGCTACTAGTAATTTTACAATTATGTATTATAAAAACAGCGAAGTCTATTTTAATGTTATTGAAATTGTATGTAAGTAAAACTACAGTGATAATCAACAAAACCTTTTCAACAATAGTATTCAAATGATGACCGTTTCCATGGCTAAACGAATTCAACAATCAAGATTCTCGAAGGCATCACTAATCGTCTTTCAGAAACCGCTTAGAAATTAAACTATCCATTAATGGAAAAAGAATTGACCAACACCACAGACAGGCAGAAAAAACTATCGTCAAACATCCCTCTTCTAAAAGCCAAACCCTATAATCAGATAATTAGATTTGACTGATAACATCACAGCTATGGTAATATAACTTCAGTAATCTGTTAGTAGATTATAGGGTCTTGTTGTTAGTCGGGAATAAAATATCGAGTCATTTAATTATAGTAGCTAGAACATAGACAAGTAGGAAGTAACGCCTTTGTTCTAACATTAACGAAGTATCACTTAGGCGGCTTTGTAGGTATCTATACCTATGAATAGATAGCCACAGCAGCATAATATAAAGCCTATAAAGATAGAAAAACATATACTTCCCGGAGGATTCCGCCCACAGTTTATGGCTTTTCCAGTTTCTGCCAGCCGAATATAAGTCGATGGCGCCATCTATAGTTTAAAATTGGTGTTTCTTACAGCGGCATCTATGAATGCATTGTAGAAGCTAATTTAAACTCAACGTTGACATTGACAATACCTATATTTTGATAGTGACAGTTTGCTATTGGTGTCTAGTTCGTTTGTGATGGTTTAGACATCCGTTCAATTAGTGCGTTTGCATAGTCAATAGATGTTTAGAGTATTGTTTGTGAATTAGATGACCTGCCATAACCATGTAGTGAGAAATGCCTTATCTAGCATATTGTTGCTGTTAGACATAAGTATGTATCATTTTTGAATATGGGTGTTAGGTATGGCGGCCGCATATTCAAAGGTAATTTAATCACCAAAAAAAAAAGTACTGTTCCATAAACTGCCATTGTCACTCAGTCAGACATTCCGCGTAGAGCTGCCAGATGAATACAAAATGTACCAACATTTTAAAGTGCCGCAAATATAACTTTACTACTGTGAAGTTAGCAGCAGATTGTTGTTGTTACTTTCTTCATCTGCACAATGGAAAAAGATATTAGTAATTTTTGGTCACTATCAGCTAACTTTAGGCTATCAGCCAACTTATGATTGTGAAAACTACATACTTTCTGTGCCATCTTCCTACCGTCATACCACTGACCTCAATTTCGTACTTTTTTTAAAGAGACAGTTGATGACTATTATGGGTATTTGTGACATGTCATATTTGAAAAAATTGAGAACGCAAATCCAACTTTATGTTCATAATAAATTTTTATTTTATATAAATAACTAGCTGCGCCCCGCGGTTTCACCCGCATAGTTCCCGTTCCCGTGGAGAATACGGGGATAAATTGATTTTATTTTTTCGTTAATTTTCCAATGTTTTTAATAGTTATTCTGCTATTCGGGACGGAAACAAATCCAACAAATCAAAAACCATGGCAATCGGTCCAGCCGTTCTCGAGTTATAAGTGTTGTAACAAACACGACTTTCTTTTATATATATAGATTTCTTACAAATATCAAATAGTCATCCATACGTCATTACATAGCTGTCATTATACGTCAATTTTGTTATTCCAAGTCTGATTCTTTTTTGTTATACCACGTTTTATAGTGACTGACTTTACATGTCAAGTCACACGGGAATGATGTCGAACGGGATAAAAAGTATCCTATGTCCTTCTCCTGGCTCTAAACTACCTCCCTGCCAATTTTCAGCTAAATCGGTTCAGCCGTTCTTGAGTTATAAGTGAAGTAACTAACACGACTTTCTTTTATATATATAGATTGCATTATTCTGCTATAATATAGCTACATTTATGCAACAGCTATATATTGCTTGCCACACTACACGCGAAATTGAATAATTGAATAGAAATTAGCATCAAATTTCATAAAGTGGTACATATTTATATTAATCATGACAAATTTCACTTGGGTGGTTTTATTTTACATTTCGTATCTTTTTACTAGCTCGTTATTATGATTTACGTTATATCATCTGGCAACGCGGTCTTGTTGTGTTGTCTTATCTTGTCTTGTCCTATACATCCGTCGGTTCACGGTTGGATTATCGAGCAATTTGTGTCTAAAATGTATTTTGTGACTATCGTAGCTTTAATGCATAATCAGTGACACTTATTACCTATTACTATTAGTGACTTCAAGATACTTACTGAAGTGTTCACCTAACGTTTTTCTTACGACTTGCAACTTACATAAATGGCATCAACACCAAAACAAGTGAACGGCAATGGTCCGAACGGCTCTCCGGGAAAGCGAAAAAAATCTCGTGGGAGCAGGTCGTCGTATCTCTCTAAATGGCTAGACAAGACGATGCATCATATTCAGGAATCGTCACCGAGTGTAGATTACGATTTTGTTAATCCGACGACAAATTGGCAGATTGGATCCCAGTTCGCGCCGGGCTTCGACCCGTATAGGCATATGTACGGGGCCCCGGAGCCGATGTCGCTGCCTACCCTCCCAAGTTACTACGGCCCGACTGTCCCCCCATTTCCTCACGGCATGCCTTTCTACCCCACCGATCAGCGTTACGTTCAAAGTGTAAGCAAAAGCGTACAAGTGCAGAGACCTAGATTGCGCCGCCGAAGTAATCAGAGAGCGGAGGAAGTTCAGAGTACACCAAATTGTATGGACGATGCCAATTCCCCACAAAAGAATTTATCAGACCAGGATTACGCGAGCCTGCCCCCTATCATAACGTCTGTGGGTGATACCAACTCCAACAGTGATATGAAAGATGAGAAGGAGGAAGGAAGTAATGCCCGAAGGTACAGTGACCCATGTGTAAGAGGTCTACCGGATGTAGCAAGGCCTAATGGTGACATCGATTCTGAGTCTGATGCTAGTTCTAGTGTATCTGGCAGCCAGGTTGGCAATAGATTACTGTCTTGTCTTCTCGACCAAATAGCCACTTTGAAAATGGCCAATGAAAGACTGAACAAAGACTTAATGGATACTAGAGGTGAGTAAAAGTGGTTGCAGTAGTAAATAAAATTTCACAGCTATCAAACCATGTCTTCTCAACGCCCGTAGATAATATGGCTCCATTTCTTAATTGGATATAGATCACGATTGCCAATCGATAATGAACCATACCTATGAATCATTAAAGCTGCGTTTTTTTACGTATCGATTTGTACCACTGAATGTTGCATATTTTTGTTGATTTATCAACAGTTTCTTGTATCCCACCCACGTAACCTAAGGTCATCCATTCCAATGAACACCTACCTTGTCTCCCACACAGTAGTCTAGCATGTAAGTCAAGGCCATATACCCAAACACACCAATGTTATTATCGACAACTCATCATTTTAAATAATAATGTACTCTTTGATGTCCTTGCGTGTATCCACTGTCATATTATGGTGTAGGATCATCACTGACATTTTATATCGGTCCTAACAAGAAGGATAAAATTTTCTTTTCAAAACATTAGATTTTTGGTCTTTTAGCTTAGAGCTTTTTTTGCCTAAGAGGCAATACACGCCCAAGAGCCTCTCAATAGGTCTTAGTGTAATAATTTTTGTAGCATATATTTATAATGTAAGTATGTGGGGAATAAAAGTATAAAAAAATATTTTTGGTACGTATCCGAGATTGGCTGTGTGACACTTAAAAAAATAACAATTACATAGATTATATAATATAAAATATTAGCGATATAGCTGTTTTGTGTCAGTATCAGTAAGTCTTATTAATAAAACTTTGAGTTCATTTTGATTATAAAATATTGTTTTGGTTTAAATATGTTTATTTACTTGATGATTGATGTCATTGACTTTTGATGTAATAATAATAAAATTAATGAATGAATTTAGTGATAAAATGAATTAGGTGTCTTCAACATTCATAATGCTTAAGTGTGCTATACTAATAAAGCACACTTAGCTGAATTACCTATTGAAAATAACTTTTTATCTAAGTTTTGAAGGTATATGGGCTGTGTTGGCAGGCTGTGACCATATATTTAACGCAATATGAGTCAAGGATGAGTCAAAATATATCTGGGCCTCATGAAGATATGTGCATAATCATCAACCTGTGTCGAAAACCATATATATTACCATAAATTTATTTTATGTAATAAATCATATTTAATTCTGCTACGTACGTAATAACTGTTATTTATGTTTTGGCTACTTCAAGCCCAAAGATAAAGATATGTGGTAATCTGTTTATGGTTCATCATCCATTGATTGATAGTTAACTTTGTATTCTGATCTTCAATATTTCTGCCATGCCATTTGCGAAACAGGGAATACTAGTGCAGTGGTATGGATGCAAACATTATTTATATATTATTTGATGATTGCAGCGGAGCTAGAATGCACAAGACAGCACAATGCGATATTGCACAAGGGATCAGGGTCCACACCCAACCACTCATTGGACAACGGTAAATATTAACAATCTTTACCTTAAACTAATACTAAACTGGAAATATTGCAGAAATAACTAATACACATCGAAAATTTCTAGCGGTTTTCGTGTAGACCAAGTAAAATTAAATAATATTGACTTTGGAATTAACGGATCGGTGGCTTTGTTGGTAGTAGCCAACAAAGCCACCGATTTGATTGTGTGGTGAGCATGAAGTTTGGACAAACACAGAAACACAAGACATGACGTCTTGTGTTTCTGTGTTTGTCCATGCCATCTGCGACACAGGGAATCCAAGTGTAGAGGTATGAGTGTGTAAGAGTGTAAGTGTGTGTGATATTATATAAATTGACACTGGCTATTTGTTAATTCATACATGGTAAAAGTGTTTTCTTTTTAAGTGACTAAATGGACGGGATGAGCTAACAGCCCACCTGACCTTTAGTGGTATCTGCCGCCCATAGACATTTTTTATGCAGTAGCTCTTTTCTATTTTACAGCAATCAAACATATGTGACAAGCAGGATTTAAAGTCTAGAGGGGACATGATTACATTGTTTGTGCGTTTATTATGTATGGACTCCTACCAAAATCAAAGGCAATCCTGCAATGTACTGATGGCATTGAAATTAACTAATTGCCTATAGATATGCAACATGTTTCTGCTACTTGAAACGTTCCGCTTAATTATACAACATTTGAGTTTGAAATTGCTTTAAAATAACAGTGATTTGTACAAATTACATCGAAACTAAACGAAGGTTACAGCAAAACGTATACAACGATAACATTTCCACATACACACTTAGATTCCTATTGGTGAGGGTAGATTCGGTGGATAGCTTACAAAAAGATCCAAGACCCAAAAGCACATCAAACATATTTTGTCCCCGACAAAGATCCAAGACCCAAAAACATCACACAAATTTAGTCCCCGGCCAGTTGGGTATAGAGTCAAGATGCCGATTGACGTTATTAGATTCAGTACTAACCTAAGTAAGCAGTCGTCAACGGTCATTAATAATCCGTACTTACTTATAACTTATTTCAGAATACAATTACGACTTTCTACATCATAAAATTATTACATTATTATGCCCCCGGGTAATGTGGGCTATGTAATATGCATATGCTCATAATGCAATCAACTTTTACCGACCAGTTTCTTTGAAGGCTCATTATGGAAAATGTAGAGAAAAATCAGTTATGTTGAGAAACCACAGCCTTCGAAGCTAAGTGCGTTGTCTTCAGGCCTGCTCCATAGTCTTCATATATCTTCATATATTTTTTTTTTAAATAAACCACTGAGATGACCAGGAAAGTTTTTAATGATGTAGATCATAACATGTTTTGGCTAACGTGGTATAGCGCGTTTGCCAATCGCAAAACTTGTCAGGAGAAACAAGTTTTGCGTCCAGCGCTAAAAACAAAACATGTTACAAGTACATCTTGGTCTCAGTCACGATATTCACTAGGGGGTTCTCCCTAAATGGAATGACGGTGACATAGTTTCAATTGAACTTCCGGATACCAAGGCCAGTTTCAACTCGACCTATTAAATGTACACATTAGTATGATAGTATACTATTGTAATATAGAACTAGCATTGCTTTGAGTGCACTATTGTAGAACAATGGTTTCAGAGAGATGCCAACCCGCTGTTTTTAACCGACTTAAAAAATTTAGAAAAGGTTGTCAATACCACATATAATTATATGGAACCGCAATATATAAGGGCTACTAAACAAAATTTTAAAGGTATGTATGAATGTACCTATGTATGTTTTGTATGCATGTATGTTTGTTCACGCATTTCTCCGAAACTATTAATCAGATTGTGACCATTATTTTTCTATTGACTTACTATTACTTCAACTTAGGGAATAGTGAAAGTTGCAACAAAATCGTTTCAGTAGTTTTGAAGATATGGATACGTGTATGTGTTGTCACACATACACGTATTGATACGCCTGGCTTATTGATACGAACTACAAGTGTATTCACCGTTTTGTACCTTACCGTGGGTCACCTATAATTTTTATGACATAAATTTGACTTTAAATTTCGAAGAATGAGGAATGAATGTATTGAAATTGGTTTTATAGATTTTTAAAAGAACCTCTTGTGTGTCTTAATTGTTTCAATTGTTCGCCGGTATTCAATGTTACGCTGGTATGGTCAGATCTAATTTTGATATCATACCATCTTAAGGTATTCACATTAAAAAAAATATGCAATCATCCGATTTGAAAGTCTTGTTTACGAGCTCGTAATGAGCAAGTACTTCCTGACCTTTCCGATGGTACAATCCTCCCACACTGACTACTCATATAACAAAAACAGTGCTTATAATGATCACCTTTTAACAATATATTGTACATGTTTTGTTCCGCGTTCAACCTTAATTCAATAAACTTTCACATCCATCCAGCTTATAACGTGCGATAGATGATAGTACACTGGCATTTCTAGTTTGTTGTGCCACTTTGTTTTTGCAGTATAGAATTCATAGAGGAATAAGCGAGACGGCTGCACGCCTATGTATTCGAGAACCTAGTAACGACCAGAAACACAGTTATGAACTTTTACAATACCTAGAACCAACTACTAATAATGCTACTCTACTAATATTACTAAGATAATAATCTGCTGAAAAAAAAAAATTTTAGACTTATGATGCGACTTGGTCTTCCATGTACGGGTGAAACCATGATATATTGTAATATAATATACCTGTTTTCATAGGCAGGGGATACCCCTTAACATCAGGTAAAATCATTTACTCCTTCCTTCGCGTACACACATAAAAAACCGGCCATAATCATGTTAACAAAACAATAAAAAAAACTGTCCAGTGCTTATAATATACCGGCTTACTCAGGTACCGTTTCAACCGGATTATTTTGAATATAAAACGAAACCAATCAAATATTAATCTAAATTTTAGTTCGGGTTTTTCGTACAACTCGGAACAGGATGACCTGAAAGTTTGATCTGTGCTTTTATTGTAACTACGCGGCCTCTCTGATATTCTCGCTCTGTTATCACTTTATGCTCAAGTGGTCGATACCAGGACTATGGAATTATTAATGAACGTTTCTTCATTAGATAACATAAATAGATTTTTTCTTGACGGTTGCAAAGAAATCATTTGCATTTGGCTATATATCTTCGATAGACGTTCAGAGTTTCAGTATTGTTTTAAGTTGACGGCCATTTGTCATCCATGGCAAGATGCAACTGTCAAATACTTTTTGCGTTTAATGGTTTTTTTTTTATATCTTCTTTCAATGAATCCAACTACCGCTTCCATGAACTGGTTACTCGTTGATTTACATATCTGCCAAAACTCAAACCATTAGGTTATTTAATATGTCTTTCGCTTCAATAGACACTTAATCGATATTATTTAGTTGTCTATCTAGGAAATACCTACCTATTAGCATACAAACGATTATTAAGTTTTATCTCACCTTCGATATCGATTTGGACATTCCGTTCAAGCTGAAATTCTCATGGACATTCACATAATAACGTTAATTGCGTAATATCAACGTTAACAATCTTTTAAAATTTTCAAATCTTTCGTCGCAAGGGCCAGTTCCTTCTACCAAGGAAATCTATAATCCATTATTTTGTCATAGACAAAATGTCCATCATCATTTAGGTATACATTAATACGCCATACACAAAGGCAACGCAAATTAGTTCCTTATATAAATGTTTTTTTTTTTATTACAATAATTATTTGACAATTATTAACCCCCGACGAAAAAGTTATAAGTTTGTAGTGGTTTTAACATTTTCGTAAAATTAACTTATTAGTAGTTTATAAACCATGCATGGTGTGGATTTATGGAAGGATTCACGATTGATGTAGTTTCGTCACGTGCTTGGTGACGATATATTTTCGACAATTGTTGCCCCTGTGAGACGAAAATCTAGTCCTTAATATTCAATTCACGTATTACTAGGAAACTTGGTGTTCATAACGAATCCGAATTGCGACGAAGTATAATAGTATTACCGGGTAATTATTGTTCAAATTGGTGCTTAAAATCGTTCGGAATGATCGCATGTTAAACTTTCCAAAGTTTTCATTGCAGAAGTTTCCCGAAGTTTTCTCTAACTAATAATCATAATTCCTTGCTTGAAATGATCCATTACTGTACTACGCTCGAACCCGTACAATTTCGATCACATTGTATAGGATATAGAGCTCAATATCAAATGTTTCGTGACAGTCATAGTAGTAGAAAAACAATTGCGTTGCATTGAATCCGATGGCGTGCGCCGTGACCTGTGATAGCGTCCAACATAAATAATGCTATGTACTGTGGGAAACGACAGATATATCATTTTGATTGTTTAATACGCTCTTTATATTACGGGCCAGACTCGCTTTCAAAGAGATTTGTAACACAGATAACATAACATAAGTTAGTTAGAGATAGATTGAGCATTTAGTTTACCAATTCTTTGTTTGGTATTTAAAGATGGAGGAGAATATCACGAAAGATGAAATGATCTACAAAAAGATTTCAGATTTCATTTTATTACTATTATTCATTGTCTCTACTTGTAAGAGATTTTTGGATCCAATTAGGTATAGTGAACGGATACAGTAAGGCGGCGGCGGCTTAGTTGGTTCGGTTAGTTAGGTCGAAGCGAGGGTCCCAGGTTCGATCCCGGGACAAACGTTGTGTGGTGAACATGAAGTTTGTTCTCAGGACTTGGGTGTTTGTGTTGTTTCTGTGTTTGTTTGCAGGGGTATGAGTGTGTGAACGTTTAAACGTTTTAGTGAATTAGTCCTCGTAAATGGAGATTTCCGTGGGTTTGACTCCAAATAATACGAAATATAGAACTTTTAGTTCTATTTGCTACTCTGCTAAAGGCTGGGTGGATGTGCTGCAGCTGCATCTATAGTGGATAAAATGTATTATTTTCAAATACAATTAGTAATGTTATTGAAAATAATATTATACATAATTGATAATAGTATAGTATTTCAATTAGTAATGTTTTCGTTTAAATTTAATGCGATCATAATCAGAACTAAAACCCAATTTAAACACGCAGCAAACACTGCAATGCATGAGAAATAATGGTATTGTTATAGCAGATTCGCTCTGTTAAAAACGCTTATTTTACTGGAATAATCTGAGGAAACGCTTTAATAGGCGAACATTTAAAATTTTCCGTTCATCCGTAGCCAAATTGATTTTCTCAACATCGGTCTGAATCAATGTGGTCTAAAAGTAATCTAAAACATTATCAAATTATCTTACATTTGCGGGTTAGATATCTCACAAAGATTGTACAGTGTACATAAAGCAAGATATCACTTTTCTTTATTCTACCGCTTATTGTTTCATATTAGCTAGATAGTTTGATTAGAACGTTACCTAGATTGCATCGAAGTCTCACAATAGGAGAAAGTTTACCTACTGTTTTTTCTTTTTTATTAAAGAAAAGGTTTCTGCGTGAAATTTTATAAAATTACTCGCTTCGTCATTGTCTCTTAATGATATTTGAAAGTAATTTGAGATTCGAAAGCTATTTTATTGGGTAGGTCATCCGTACCGTACCCGTAGCCCCAGCGTGAAGGCGTAGTGCAGGAACACCAAGGGGGTTTTAGTGTGTATTCCCCCAGCACTGCTATATAAGGAAACCATGAAAAAAAAAAAATCCGTCATAATACTTTTGATGTGCTTTAATAGATAAAATTATGATTAATTTATATATCTAACAATTTTGAGGTCGATACCTTCTTTAGTTATTTTGTAAATTTCCAACAGATATAATTTAAAAGTATTCGTTTCGTTGTCAGCAGTTTTTCTTGATAACATGACAAGTAGTAAATTGCTAGAACTAAATTGGTATTATATAATAGAAAGTCACGAAAACTAAGAATTTTAGCCAAGAAATAACTGGATTCTTTCTTAAGTTTTATTGAGAGTATTGTTAATTAAATATCACTGTAAATAGTGAAGTTAAGGCTGTTTTATACATTCATGGTCAATAATATTGATGTTACGTAATATTACATCTTACAAGTAAATAAAATTGCGTATTTTGCTTTTTGTGAACTTTTTCTTCGCGCATTGTCGACCGAGTTGGAGGTTTCTGTTTTGAAATGGGGTGGTATACCCTAGCTTTTTTTTAATCAGGCATGTTGATGTTCATCCTTCCAGGGTTGCTCGGAGGACAGTACAGTCCAGGCTTCCTGACGGACCTCGTCCGGGAGATTAGGGATGCGGCACGGATCCGGGAAGAGGCGATGTACACGAGAGTCAAAGCTATGGTTTTGGAGAGGAACGATGTAAGTACACTGCAGTGTGATTTGGGACCATACTTGTCCACCCGTTTGCGGTAGAATGCTTCTTATTCTACCGACCACCTACCGGGAGAATATTCCGTCACCACTAGTTTCAGACTAGACTTTCTTACTGAATAGCAGTAGCCGAAGAGGAGATCCCTTCTGTGTACATCACAAGTTGATTATTATTCGTGTTACCGAGATATTTACCATGATCGATAACACGTATAATAATGTTCATAACCATGATAGTTTTAAAATGTATATCACAAGTTAAGTTAAGTTAAGAACTTAGAGAGAGAAGTCTAAGCTAACTAAATCAAGGGCTACAAAGTGTCAAGTATTGAATTTTACATAGATAATTTTGACTTTTGATAAACTAGTAAGACTTTTGTGAACAAAATGTTTTATTACATATTTTATTACAATATAAACAAGCACAGAAACGCTCAGTTCACGTACCACTAATCGGTCACCCATCCAGATACTGACGGGCGGGAGAACTTTGCCATATGCGCTTCGAATCGATGATTAAGAGATGATAAGAAACTGTCCCACATCTACATTGCACCCGTGCGAAGCCGGGGCGGGGCGCTAGTTTTTATTATAAACGCATACCTGTGGCTAATAGTTTGACGGAAACACTTATCCAAACAGGAATAGATATTCCTTCCAGTTTCTGAACTGACATTTACTCCAAAATATGCCGACGATCATATTACAGGTCAACGAACTTGCTTTTCCACCGGTGTAATTGTACGACTTTTCCATACTGGGCTGGTCTCTTAGTGTAGATACATATTATCTCGGTATTATAGATACGCATGGTTTAATGTTTGTTCCTAAAGGCAAAATCATTGTACTGAGTGTATGAAATTTTACTAGTGATTATTAGGCATATTTATTTCAGATCAATTCTTAAAAAAAATATTTGAAAACGGCAATATTTTTAATTTAATATGTAAGTACTTACGTTATCGCGCGTTTTTATTACAAATTTGAGCGCTTGTTTAAACTTTATCCCGCGGGATTGATAGACCCCGCGGAGATGCCCAAAACAATTAAGAAACCCATGGAATAAGAAACCTAAGGAAACAAGAGATAGAATATATTCTTGAGAAGCACACATTGATACTTTTCATCCTTTACTCGACCGACTCGATATATGGTTTCTTGCCTTGACTGACAATTTGGCAATCAGTTGTCAAAAAACGTAATGACAAAAATCCCATAGAAAAATGCACTTTCAGTTTTTACGCTAATCCCGACACACATAAATAAAAAAAGTCTTTTATTTACACCTTGTCCTGGCAATTACGAACACCGAAATAGAAACTAAATAAGTTTCCGCCGTTTTTTAACATAAATTAAATATTTATTGTAGAAGAACGGTAATATAAATTTATTCAAAATATTGCCCATCACTTGCAACCACTTTTTCCCATCTCTCAGGCAGCATTCGAATCCCACGTCTGAAGAACTCCTTGTCTTTTGAGGTTATCCACGAATCAACCCAATTTTTGGTATCCTCATAAGATGTGAACCGCTGCGCCGTCAGAGCATGTGCTACGGACCGGAACAGGTGATAATCGGACGGTGCAATGTCTGGTGAATACGGCGGGTGGGGTAACACTTCCCAATCAAGTGTTTCCAAGTACTTTTTCACGGGAGCCGCAACATGTGGACGAGCATTGTCATGCAGAAGAATAATTTTTTCGTGTCTAGAATAGTATTGAGGGCGTTTTTCCTTCAGAGCTCGGCTCAATCTCATCAATTGTGTTCGATAGAGGGCTCCAGTAATTGTTTCGCTCGGATTAAGCAACTCATAATACACTACACCTAGCTGATCCCACCAAATACACAGCATAAGTTTTTTTCCGTGAATATTCGGTTTTGCTGTTGATGTTGACGCGTGGCCAGGTAATCCCCATGATTTTCTTCTTTTTGGATTGTCATAATGTATCCACTTCTCATCACCAGTTATGATACGATGTAAAAAAACCCTTTTTTTATGTCTAGCTAGCAGCATTTCACTTAAGCATAATCGGCGTTCAATATCTCTCGGCTTTAATTCGTACGGAACCCAATTTCCTTGTTTATGAATCATTCCTAATGATTTTAAACGATGTGAGACTGCTTGCTGAGTGACTTCTAATGTTAGAGCAAGTTCTTTTTGTGTTTGAGATGAATCTTCCTCCAATAATTCATCCAATTCTGCATCCTCGTAAATTTTTGGCCTTCCACTGCGATCTTTGTCTTCTACGTCGAAATCACCATTTTTAAACTTTTGAAACCACTCTCGACACGTTCTCTCACTCAAAGCAACCTCACCATATGCTTCTACGAGCAATCGATGCGCCTCAGCAGCAGATTTCTTTAAATTAAAGAAGTAAACTAATATTTCCCGCAAATGACGCTTACTTGGCTCAAATTTTGACATTTTCAACTTATAAAAATTATATTTTACCAATATAAAATCAATGATATTAATAGGTTATGTTGTTCTTGAATGTCCAAACTATTTTTTAAGCCGGTTATCATCTGCGAAAGCTAACCGAAACTCCGTGCCGCGCCATCTACAATAAAACGGCGGAATCTTATTTGTACTCCTAATACTTCGTACGGTCGAAAAGAAAAGTATTTGGCGCCGAAGAATTTTAAAGCGCATGCCATTTAATATGGATTTGATTTCATTAGTTCACCTTGACTGAAATTGGAACGGGGAATTCCCGCATTCAACGACCATCTTATTTCACTAAAAGATATCCTATCCACGGAGTATACTAACGTAATTCCGGTCGCTACGGCACAGCAGCAGCAACATACTATTATTTAATCAGGATTTCATAAGTTTATGACCGGCTGAGAGCCCTTCGCGCTCGCCAAAGGCCCGCTTATAGTGTCTATTGAGTGCCTTTCGCCCTCGCCAAAAGCTGTTGTAAAGTGCCTGGTTGTGTAGCCTTTCGCGCTCACCAAAAGCCCGCTTATAGTGTCTGTTGAGTGCCTTTCGCGCTCGCCAAAAGCCTGCATAAAGTTGTCAAGGCCATCTGCGGCCAACAACATATTATCCAATCAAAAACGACTTTATCTAGAATATTTGCATAATATATTATTGGTATCTAATCTTTATTATTTTAAGCTCTTTATATCAGGTGCGTCATAAACTAGAGACTTTTTCAAGGTTTAAATATGTTATGTTAGCCAGTGAGGCGCAGTTGATAAACAACAAACAACAACAACAACTTTAACACACTCATACCTCTGCACTAGGATACCCTGTGTCGCAGATGGCATGGACAAACACAGAAACACAAGACAAACACCCAAGACCCGAGAACAAACTTCATGCTCACCACACAAAGTGTGCCCCAGCCGGGAATCGAACCCGGGACCCCTCGCTTCGAAGGCAGGGCTACTACCAACTAAGCCAAGGAGCCGTCCGTTGATAGCCCAGACGACATGTCAAAGCAATGATATCATCACATCTAAAGGCCTCTGAAATTAGATAAATTCTACTTTTGCAGTGATCTATGAAAAAGTGGCTATAATCTAAACTAATCTTATAACAAGTTAATTTTACGAAAATGTAAAAACCCCCGACCTGTTGTAATGGTAATGAACTGATGACCTTGAAACGGATGAATCGATTTTGATAAAAAGGTCTAAATCCTTCTTTTAAATAAAAACAAACTCTTGAACGGGTCCACGGGATTTGGTTGAACCCGTTCAAGAGCTACGGTGCTACATACAGACAGACAGATACACTTAACGGTCAACCTTATAACACCCCTCTTTTTCGGTTGGGGGTTAAAAATAACAGATTTGTTTTTTTGTACGTTTGTTTGTAATTGATAAACTCAAAGACTATTTTATCGACTTTTAAAATTCTTTACATATAGAAAGCTACATTATCAGCGAGTAAAGTAGGGGAATTCAGCCTACTTTACTTTAAAATAAAAATACAGTTAGATACCGAATGTATCAAAAATTTGCAAGATATGAATTATATCTTATAAATCGGTAGGAGAGGACCACACTAGTATTGTTGTTGTGATGGCGGCGGTGACCACTTAACAGGTTGTCTGCTATTTCGTTCCGTCAGAAAAAAACCAAATACTAGTACTTAACTTTGATTTTAGATTTTAACGAAAATCTATTCGATATATTCAATCTACTCGTATCAATGAGTTACGCGACGTGCATTGCTTTTCACAAAAAAATGCGTTTCAAATGTATTTTTGTTTGCAGAATTTGGCATCAACAGAGGCTAAACTAACGGAGAAAACACTTGACGAGCTCAAGGTGCGTATAAAAACCAACTATTTATAACAGCGACATCTATGTTTTTATCATCGAAGTACAGATAAACCAAATGGTTCTCTGTGTTCTCATTTGCAATTCACCGAGCGAGTGTTTATTTTCGGCCGGCACACGATGTAGTTGTACCGTTTACGGATAGATGGCGCTGTTTTAACCTTTTACAAACATTGTTTCACGCCCATCTTCAGAGAGACAGGCGGAGCTCTAGTAAAATTCACATTTCACCTTGTGGGTTACATTGTGGGGACGTTGGCATGACAAGTGGTGAGCTCATCGCTGCTATTGTTTATCCACGACCAACTCGGTTAAGACCTTCCTTTATTAATGAAAATATCAATGCATATATAACGATTTTTCATTTTAAAGTAGTTTATAATGTTTTTGTCTGTCTTTCTGTTTGTTTGTCTAATCTCCGAAACGGCTGGACCTATTCCGACGGGATTCACTGGCAGATAGCTACTGTTATTTCAGAAAATGAATAAAAAGAGTTTTATGAAAAATACCGCAAAATCTGCGAGTTCATGAAGATTATTCAGTCGCTCGCGCTGCGCCGGCAATAAGCGCGAGCGAGAAAGGTAACTCACTCGATTACCTCCTAAAAATTTTATGAAACTAAAAATAACCAAAACACGCCACGCACCTTCGAAACAGTTTTTGTACTAACAAGTGTTTTCTTTACCAAATCCAACCAAATTCTACAAAAAATCACACCGCACTCGAGCGATAAACCAACCTTTTTTTATAAATTCACGTCATACTTCTAGCTTTTTTTGGGAAACCTCAATTCAGTGTAGTTATTTGCTTGCGACATGGGTGGTCTGCTGAAGTACTTACAACCTTCTCCGCGCCGGTGATGGCACAGCCAAGATAAGGAAAGCTGGGTTACTACAAACTTATCTATTCCTTTAGATCTCTAGTATCGTTTGGCCTCGTTGATGGATAAAAAGTCATGAAACGACGGGAACTATCACAAGTGATTTTCGTTGAAAGTCACAAATAAATCACTACTTATCGGGATAATAAGTAGTCTATGTGTTATCAGCTGCCTTCATAATAAATCCAGGGTCAGCTGCCTTCATATAAAATGTCATCCAAATCCGTTCAGCTGATGAGGTGTGAATATAATGATAAAATTATCCATACAGAATAGAAAAGCATTTGAAAATTTTTACAAGTCAATAACTTTGTGTAGATCCTGTTACAAAATATTTCTTTAAACAAGCCTTATAAAATTATGTATGCTCTGTTTCCTAATTGTAAATTTACTACATTCTTTGTGCTTGAATTGAAATAACCATTATAATTATTATTATTTATTTTGACACGATATAACAGAAGCAGGTACATATAGAGGACAGAATAATATTATAGTAACTAACACAGTTCGACCCAGCGCAGTTCGTAATCAAACAATTGAAAATATGTTTATCCCGCGTATGTCAATTTCGTACACCCATCTTGGATATGAGTCGGGTCAAGAATGGCTACAGCTCAGCATGTGCCAAGCAGGCACCTAGATACGTACCCGACGCTGCTATTCTTCTGTTCGGTCTGGTCCGGTCTGATGATAACCCTATCAGACTAAACAAGCTGTCCTATCGGGGCTGTGGCTGCCATCGCCCTCGCGCCGCATTTTGTTGGTGCAAAACGCCTACAAGTGTGACTGCGCAATGTTTAAAGGTGCATAAGGTGCGTTTACCCGACCGCCGCAAGGGGGTGTGAGTGATGTTTTGCTTTGCTGGCCGAGTGTGGCTAGGCTAAATCTACATGACCCGGGCTTGAATTAAATTCGTTGAAAGTACTGTTTACGGAATACTAGTGTTATTTCACACAGTATGTTGTTGAGAAGTATTGGACAGAAGAAAATGGTTTTAATGAATTGAAAAAAAAAATTGTTTTATTTTTAATTGATTGATTGGGTTTGATCTCCGGCTGGGGCAACCTTGTGAGCCTGAACTTTGTTCTCGGGTCTTGGGTGTTTGTGTTGTGTGATTGTGTCCACGACACCTGCGAAACACGGAATACTATAATAGTTTAGGAGATTGGTGTGTTATTTAGAACATAAATGATCTGTAAAGAGTATAATATTATATGAGCAAATATCACCATAAGCGCTTCATTTTCTTTGATGATGTCTAATACCACACTGTCTTCTATCTTCCCCATAGGCACTTAAGTAGTTGATCAAAGCGAAAATTGGTCTACTACTTGTAACCTAAACACTCAAATGGGAGATATTCGGATACAATCACACTTATTATATTTTACTAGCTGACCGGGCCACGCGTTGCTGTGGCTAACGTTTTTGTCATACGATATTATAATTTGCAATAAAATAATATTGCGATCATAAATTGAGATGTGAGCTATCCTATCTTATCTATCCTATCTTTCAAACTGCACACGGTGTACAAATTTGATACACAAAATCGGTTATTGTGATTAAACCATGATAGCTATAGTATATGTTCTCGCGGACTTTTTTGTAGGTCTTAATGGGATCTACAAACCCGTAGTACATCATTTTGTTTTATTGTCAATAGTTTTTGCAGTGCACCCAAAAATAGGTTTTCGATTTTACACCTTGTGTTACAAAATAGCAATTTTATTACGTTTCCCTAATTTTGAAAAAAAACATAGTCTATAGCCTTCCTCGATAAATGGACTACCCAACACTGAAAGAATCATTCAAATCGGACCAGTAGTTCCAGAGATTAGCGCGTTCAAACAAACAAACAAACACTGCAGCTTTATAATATTAGTATTGATAAAGACGAAAGTTTGTGTGTGTGTGTGTATATTTTTGTTACTCCACGCTCAAACGGCTCAACGAATTTGGATGATATTGAGCACCCGTGGTAGATCAGAGCCCATTCACTCTCAATTATCGAGAGTAGGCCGGTGTCTGTGCAGTGGGAACATAAGAGGCTTTTTAAAATAGTTTAACATGTCTCTAAAGTCTTTTTATTTCGAGACGCAACCTCAAGCGGGCGCGAAATAATACAATTTTCAAATACAAAACAAAACATCGTATAATTTTCACACCCAATCGCGCATATCCGGGGGATTATAAAATCGCCGTGTCTGAATGAAGGCGCGCATCGATTTAACTAAACGCGAGGGCTTTCTACATCCCATGTTTGATTCCAACGCATTCACACTGTGCCGTAACGAGCGAATGTAACGGCTTCGTAGCTTTGTTGGTGGTAACCCTGGTGGTTATTCCCGGCCGGGTAACACTTAGGTTGTGAACGTGAAGTTCTTGGATGTTTCTCTTGTGTTTCTGTGTTGTGTGCCATCTGCGACACGGATAGTGCAGGTGTGAGTGTGTAAGTAAGAATTTAAGTATTCACACGATTTTATGGACGTTCGGATAAGGTTTGAACAACTAACTTAGTAATGAAAGTACATGTATAAGTAAATAATTATATGAAAAAAGTGACGTTTCTATAATATGATTTTAAAAAGTTCAAAGTAGATTATTTTGACGAGAACACTAAACCAAACTCTTGATCGTAGAATTTGTTCTGAAAAAAGTCTAAGCGTGTACACTACAGTCTGACACGCATCCGTTTGCTGGTATTTTGTAGTCCCCACATCATAGCATTGAAATATGAACGGGTGCGTGCGGGCAGGCCGGGGTAGTGGGGGGAGGGTCTAGGGGTGGCGCTAGGTAAATATTGGCAGATGTGAGTGGCTGCACCGTAGCGCCACCCTTGCCGTGACGTCACGTAACTACCCCCGGAACGTTGTTGCAGTTGTCTGCTTTTCGATATAATTATTTTAAAACCCCGCGATATTTGTTGCATTGAAAGTATTTTTTTTATTAACTATCGATCTAGTAAGTATTCCAAAGTTTTAAAACGATTTTTAAGCGATTGAAAAAGGAGCGGATTCTGAGATTTTGAAAATTCTTATTTATTTGAAACAATATGCTGTCAGATTATCAAAATACGTTCATTACTTTAGTTGTTAAATTAGAATTAATTAGAAAAAATATGTCACTCAAGGAAACAAATTTGCGTATTTTGTTTTCCTGTGAATAGACCGTCCAATGAAGATTTGGATTTTCTTTTTAAAAATTGTAGGGTACCCCTAAAGACGAGAAATAAGAGATGAAAGAAACGCATGATCTCGTAGGTACATATGTATTTAAATAAAAAAAAATTACTTATCCCAGTAATTTCTAAGAATTCAACGGAAATTAAGATTTTCGACTATGACTGAAAATATTGTCAAATCGGCTCTCTTAGATTTTTTTTTAAAAGCAGTCACGTGTACAGTTTTTTAATCTCACTGCCTGCACACCTACTCTCGGCTACTTAGTGTTATTATCCGTAACCCGTTTAGCGGTTCGTAACCCATTATGGTGCACGTGTGAAGAGTGTTGCGTCCATGTTTTTGCACTTCAATCAACTCATTAGGAGAGTCGGGTGCTAATTGCTAGCGTACGCATTTAACTTACCTACTGCCTAATGCCCGGTTCCTTCGTTTGGAGACGGCGGTTTTGTTACGCCCAGTTATTATAAACAGGCGTTAGTTAAATCTTTATTTTGGTGTTATTGGCTTTGCTGCCCACAAATCAGCCATAAACGGCGCTTTTACCACGACCAGATTTCATTTAAGGAAATTATAAAAGACGTGGCTGATTTAAAAGTCGAAAAAACCGAGTTCAATACTTTCATCTCTTACTATTATGAAGGGGGTAAACCGTACTATTATGAAAAATAAAAATCCAAATCGGTATACAACGGGCGAAGAAAAAGTCACAGGAAAGCAAAATATCCATTCAAATTAAGAGAGAGAGGGAGATAGCCTTTTTGATCTTATCCATTGGATTAATGTTTCCTGTGAATCTAAACTACAAAATAAAACTGGGGGCATTAAATGCTTGCTATGGGTGGGAAGCGAACTCACGATCTACAGAGCAGAAGGCAGAACTACTGAGCTGTGAGCTACTACTAGCTAGTTTTTTTTTTACACGGTATGTGCATGACCTTATGTTTAGTGGTTGTCGCATCGCTTTGTGCCCACTTTGAGACGGGGATGAGCCTCGAGCGCCTGTAATTTCACCGGCGCCCACACCCTGCTGTTCCACACCGGAACACAGCAGCGTTGCTGTGTTGGTCACCACTGCTTGGCGGCGGATTACCAGGTGTGGAGGCGGTACTTTTTGACGAACTTGGAAGTTCTACTGATACTTTGTGTTGTTTCTTTAGTTCCAGGGGACATATTTAGGGATTCCGAGGGTCTTCACAGACATGACCTCACGTCATTCAGAATAGACGAATAAGCTTTAATTGTGTGTCGATCGCGGACCGTGACCCAGTGTCACGTGTATCATAGTGGCCATTATAACAAAGAACATTACGGAACAAATAAAAATTAGCTGATCCTGCCTGTCTGTTTGTCCACGCATATTGGCTTAGTTGTGTAATCTTACGCGACGGGATGAGGTTTCTTGCTATAAGCCGTAGCGTTATACGACACATGACTTATAAGTTCTCCCATGTTTTTGGCTGGTTTTAAAAAAGGAGGAAGTTGTCATTCGGCTGTAGTATGTTTTTTCATACTTCCAGAGTGGGATATGAATTCTGGTGTATTTTTTCAATGTTTGTTACCTCCTTGTAACAGACATTAACTGTTTGTGTTCCGTCATTTATCAACCGATTTCGAAAATTGTTTTTTATTTGTAAGGACTCGATTGGTCCCATAGAATTTTTTTTCAAATCGGTTCAATAGTTTTATCAAATAGTTTTTTTTTTAATTAAATGTAAATAACTAGAAACATTATGTCAACCAAGTAAACGAAATTGCATGTTTTTCTTGTTGGATTTTGATCTCATACCCACAATTTTTATTTCGACTGGCATGAGGCCAGTTGGTAGTAACTTTACTTTGCGCTGTAAGATCGTGGGTTCAATTCCCAGGACAAGCATTTGTGCGACGAACATATATGTTTTTTTCTGTCTGAGTATTAATATTTATTATAAGTATGTTTACAAAAGTACTATATATAAGTATTCTATCAGTTACAAACTTCCCATATTACAAGCTATGATTAGTTTGGGGTTAAATAGCGCTGTGTGAAATATCCAATGAATACACTAGTTTACAAAATTGAACTTTTTTTTTATACCCCAAAATAAATGTATACAAATATGTTAATATACCTTCCTTAAACCAAAAAGTGTTAGTAAAAATATTCTATCACGTCACAAATTCTTCCTACAGTCAAATGTTTTTTTTTTTAACTACCTAACGTGGAAACGACAGTTTATTGTTTATTATATCTTATTTATTATATCTTTCCGAACATTACAGAAGGAAAACTGAAAGAGGGTATATTTGTTGGCCCACAAATCTGTAAAATTATGAAAGATTCTCCGTTTGAAAGCCTTTTATCTGTTAATGAAAAATCTGCTTGGAACATTTTTTGGGAAATAAGAAAAGTGAAGATTACAAAGAAATTGTTACAGATTTATTGGAAAATTTTCAAAAGATGGTAGTAAACATGTCATTAAAGATTCATTTTTTGCAATCGCATCTTAATTTTTTCCCTGAAAACTTAGGAAGTATGAGTGACGAACAAGGGGAACGTTTCCATCAAGATTTAAAGGTTTTTGAAGAACGACATCAAGGATTTTGGGATGAAAACATGTTGGGGAATTACTGTTAGTCCATTATAAGAGAAACTGATTCAAATAGCTATAAAAAGAAGGCAAAAATTTGTAATTTTTTTTTTAGTATTAATACCAAAATTATGTATTAAGTTAATAAATATTTCTTAAACCAGACGTGATAGAATTTTTTTATTATTTTTTCTGGATAATTCTACCTAAATGAATAACAAAATAACAACTTTTAGCTAGGGTATAAAAACCGTGTAAACTAGTGATATTTATGTATCTCATCGTCTCATGTTGACTTTTTTTAGGCGGGTAACACCGTGGGCGCAGCTAGTACCTACACTATAAAATTATACGTCATCTATATAAACTTCATAAATTCACTAGTAACTCCATAAACTGGCTTTAAGTTTGATATTGCCGATTCGTCTTTGGCACAAAATTTGTTGTGATTCAGGTTGTAAGTACAATAATTAAGCGCTACGGAACTGAAGATAATGTAACTGGTGAAGTATCTCATTGGATCATTTGATCCGGGTCACGTGTCCCGGGTCCTGGGCGAGTGCAGAGCGCCATTACACCGGCTAATGTATTCCCGGACACGGCGCGCTGACCGCGCAACCTGAAACGTGGGCCGGCTAAAAACGCGCTTTACGGACCTCAAGCATGGAGATCCTTTCCATGCTTTAGATCCTCTCATTGAGGATATAGAAAAAGTTAAGGGTTTGAAACGGACTCTTATATTAAACTAACTGCGCCCCGCGGTGTTACTCGCGGTGGTTTACCGGGATCAAAAGTAACTATCGTGCTGCCAAATTGTATCCAAGGAACTGAAGATAATTTTACTGGCAAAGTGTCTCTATGGGAGCATTTAAACCGGGTCAAAACTCCAAGTCAAGGTAAAAAAAAACTTTATTTACGTCGAATTCTTAAAAAATATTTGGAATTGTCGTTTTTTTAATAGATTTCTACCTCATTAGTCTGTTTCAGTCGTATATATTTATTTATTTCTTATGAATTCGTGAAGTTTTTTTTTGTTTTTCTGCTTTGACTGCTTCGGTGGGACGAGATAGGATCGATCTGGCATTCACTATCCCGCCACTACAGACAATAAATTCGTCCTACGTTATTCATATTAACCACAATCCCATATCATATCATCCTTAGCGCGTTTAATAAAAGCACGGGGAAGCAGCAACTTAGGGCTCCGATTTCTTCAATGGGCGCTACGCTCGTTTGCATTGCTTGCCTTTATCTCTGACAAATACTAGGCCAGGCCGAATGACTTGGGAGCGCCGTATCGAATGTTGTGTGCACTTTTCATTGTAAGATATTTTTAAACTGTGCATGTGTGTCATATTACAGAAAGAAATGCTCGTGGCAGACCATGTTTAGATGCTACAGTGCATCTATGTTGAGAAACCTTTTTACTGGTGAACTAGGGGACCATGTTGCTCGCGTCCGTAGTGTACCCTCAGTCCCTACACGTGTCCCCTGGGTGGTGCTAAAGTAGCAACAAAAAGTAGTAGAACTTGTGCCTATTTCGTCCGGAGAACTATGCTCTAACACTTGGTAATCCGCCGCCATGGAGTGGTGCACTCGCTTTGCTGTGTTTCAATGGAAGGTTGTGGGCGCCGGTGAAATTACAGGCACTTGAGGCGTATCATCCCGAATCAGAGCGACCGGCGCAACGCGATGTGACTTAGGTCTTCTAATACTGTAGTTAAACAGTTCAGTTCAGAGACTTGAGAGACGATGAAGTGCGGGGACCTTTGGATGAACAGGGAATGATCATTCTGTACTTATTATTATTAGTAGCAATTCTGTGCTCTGACGGAGATGTTTGTTGCAGAGTTCGCTACGTGCGTCGGAGGCTGACAAGCGGCGCATGATGGATCGGATCAATAAACTTGAGGATGAGATGCACGCCCTCAGAATGGCCAACGGGTACGTGACGTTCCATAGCAGCCTCTAATGTTGGGAACTTTAGAGACTGCTATGGATCTTCTGGGTCACTGGTCTACTCTCGGCGAACGAGAGTGAATGGACTTAATCTATCGCGGTAACCCAATTCGGATTGGCCTTCGAATTTTTGATTCTAGGATCGCAGCCAGCTACGATCCCTTTTTAGCGTTACTAAACGTTTAACACAGCTCAACCTCGACAAGCTCGTACCTATTAGAATCCCTACAAGTAAACCCTGGATAGTGCGAAAAGAGCACCTGAAAGTAACAGTGGAACTTGGACCAACTTGGTTCGCGAAACTACTGCCGCCATGTCTATTATTCTGCTGTCAAGCTGTAGTGCACTCACAATGCTGTTCAGGTGGAAAGGAGTGGTCATTGGTGAAATCATAATCGCACAAGACGTACCAGTACGGGTGCAATGCGGCTTAGGTCTTCTCGGGCTCAAGTCGGAGGCTGCAAGTTGTATTGCTGTTGTTATAGGTATTGGTATCCACTTAAAATAGGGCTGGCGGTCAGCTCGTTCCGTCACTTTAATCATGAAAAAAAGTAAAATTTCCGTCCCTTAGACATGAGCTGATGGATAAATTGACGAATGGCATCACTGAAGACCCCGACTCGGAGAGGATGCGTCTTCAGAAGGAACTGAACGACATGCGGAGAGCTAAGCAGAATGCGGAGGACACCGTATACAAGTAAGAACATACAATTTCAAAAACACATTAATAAAATATGGGAATGTATTTTTGCATCCGTTAAGTAGATTGGAGGGTCATTAATGTCCAATGCGCGAAAGCAGCGTATGCACAAAAGACGCCCGGATCAACCTGATCGGACGTTCGACCGAGTTGGTCCGAGATCTTTGTGAACGTGTGCGTGCCATTTTCGTTCGTAGTTCACTACCGACCCTCTATACCTACCTTCTTTGTGGTGTTACTGACGTTCTGGTCTCGCCCCGCATCGTAGTTTACTTCTGGTGAACTCAGTAAAATCAAACTTATTTCCCGTGTTTTCAAAATCTGTATTAATTTATATGTGGTGATGGCTTTAACCCGGGAAATAAACGAGACGAATTATCGATTTCTAATAAGAATAAACCTATTCCAGACGACTGGTCAAAACTAGCTGAATACGATAACTCTTTAAACTAGATCTTATTGGTCCCGACTATGTTAAATTGAGGGTTTTTTAATACTATTTTATATCGATGTCACCAGCGCAAATGATAAGGTGATCAAACGGAGAGTAGAAAAATACATTTAGAGTGTGCCACGACGTGTAATGCACCTACTGAGTTTCTTTTTAAAATTATTAACATTTCTGCATAGATATTAAATTCGCACTCGCATAGCACCGCACCTATTTAAATAACCATGAAAGACAGTAGTACGCTTGTAGAATTCTAGAAATTATTGACTAGTTTGACGATACTGTCAGTCGACTTATGTTGATCAACTATGTGAACGAAACAATTTCGTAACTATCAATTTCTTGGGAATTTTCAGGGACATAGAGAAAGAGGTCGATGAAAATGTCGAATAATTTAGTAAGTACCGGCCTGGAGACTAAAAATGGGTTTTGCTTGCAATAATTCTCATTTACATACACATTTCTATGCTATCATTGTAGCTTCTAAAAAGCCACGTGAAGCCATATTCTTCATAATATACTAATTGTTTGGACTAGAATTCATCAAAATAATAGCCATCAGTATTTTTGATCAACAAAAGTCGACCGATCATAGAGTTTGGCACGAACCGAATGTCGTGTTCCAGGCTCGAACGTCTTGTGACGCAGCTGCGTTCCAAGTTCAACGGGATCCAAACGAACGGGCCCGACTCGCTGCCAAGCGAGCCCGAACACGAATCGACGCGCATTCGCCGCGCGAGCATCAACTCTTCAAACAACTCAACGGTAGTTTTCGGCCACGTCACGGATTTGTAGCGAACAATTTACAGACACGTCGTCTGGCCTCTTGCCACAGATGTTATCTGGTCTTTTATCTATAAGGTCTCCAAAAAGTGAACTCGTTACTCTCAGACCTTTATAAGACTGTAGTGAAGCGTACGTTAAAAGTTGCATAAAAATATCTAATACAAGTATTATGCTGGTTGTAATTGTGACTAATAAGTGTCTATTCTAAATTAAGTACAGCAAGTGAATAATCGTTATGACGCGCCACAAAATTGATCTCATCTTGATCCAGAAGCGTCTGTCGCTCGTCTTTTCCCTTTCTTTGTCTCGGCGTGCCATATTGATTGTAGCGTGCTGTACTTGCTTTTTGCTCGTATTATGTGTGTTGTGATTATTCATACACTTTATATAATGTTTTTGTTTTTCTCAATATATGTGGTTTGTTTTAGGACATGGTCAATTTCGGTGTAATGTTTTGCTTCAAATCTTCCTACACTTTTTGTGACGTCGAATCTCATCGAAATATTAAATCGAAATTATGGAATTGATTTGTGTGTTACTATTTATTCGAATCGAAATATTTGTTATCTGTACTTCGTTTGTTAACGAAGTCCGATCGAAGAATGTTTTTATTTCGCTTAGAACGTAGATTTTTTATAACATGTTAATATTGTAATCTTTAATACCTGCTATAACTTTTCCGCAACGTGATATTTCTATTGAATATTGTAATTGATTGTTTACGTTTACCGTGTTTGCTCATTATGTAACTTTTGTGATTGCGTTTGTTTCAAAATATCCTGTAAACATTATTCGTGTGTATTATACCGGTGCTAACTCGAATTGCTCACATTGCATCTAAGTATTATATAAATAATCTATATTACTACAAACAATTGGCTTAGCACAATCATTGTAATTTTTTATGGATTTTCATGGTATTTTTCATTGTGTTACTTATGGGTACAAACTTAATATATTTAACTATTGCTGCGTAACTCAAAATCACCACCGCAAATTCGTAACGTTATTGGTCAAAAGTCCATGGAATTAGGATTAGGAATATTCTAATCAGAATCAACTTTAAAAAAAATTGAATTCTTCTGGTTACTCAAAATGGATGGTAATTTCAACTTTATATAATAACATAAACAAGGATAATTGGCTGATTTAAAAATGGAAGAATACTTGGATTTTTTTATGAAATTTGTATGGAACAACCTCTGAGGTATAACCTATCAAATTAAAAAAGGATCATACAAATTGGTCCACAATTACAAATAAAGCGGGAACAAATACCTAATGTTTTGTGCATTATCCCCCACTAACTAAACCCTGCCCAGATCATGTCAACTTCTGGAACAACTTTCTTCTCTGCCAACAGCAGCTGGGTTGTTGGCAGCACTGTTTCAGCGAGTCTAATTACCTCGTTTTTCAAGTCGGTTGAAAACGATTACGCGCTTGTAGACTTATGTGAAAACAAACACATTTGATTTTGATCAAACAGTATTGAGTAACCAAGGATATAATTATGTTTACTTATAAAATTGTCATCCAATTGGATTTTGGCACCTCTAATGTAGCTATTGTGTCGTATCGCTTATTATTTGCTAAGCGTTTTAAATGCATTGCACACTATGCGATGTCTGAGTAAACGATACAAAAGTACCAAAATATTTTATTGTCAAAATTATACCATACAAGGTATCGTGTAGTACTGTTTCCTGCGTTAGTTTACTGTGTTGCAGGAATGCTCGTATAACTTCCCCAAATAACATTACGATGACAATAATAATTAACAAAAAGTTATTCTATATCATGAAAATAATAAACTATTTATTATAAGTTTTTATTTAATTTTTGGAGCGTATGGACTGTGGATTTTTGACCAATCAACGTACTAAGAGGACGTCTTCAACTGCTTAAAATATGAATGGGGTAAACTGACATGCTCGGAGCAAAATATAAAAAAAAATAAAAGCTTAAGTGAAACAAACGTATCCTTAAGATTTAAAATTATATCGTTTGGTTCAAGTGACTGCGCCCTCTATCGATTTTAGTTTCATATTTTCTAAGTTTCACATTACCTATGGCATACAGTAGTGCCTTAAGTTCATTATACTGCCCTTAAGTAACATAAAGATTTGTAAATTGATAAATCGAATGTCATTATCAGAAAAAGTTAATCCATTATCAAAATTACTGAGTTGTTAGATGTTTTGTATTAAATATGTCACTCTTATTTTTACTTCATAACATATTGTGTTCAGTTTTTATAATACGAATATATATATATTATTATGATTGTGTAAATGCCTGCTCTGATGACGTCACGGTCATTAATCTTAATTTTATTTTATAAACCTTAAATTATGTGACATTTTGACATTTCATTGTTTTAACACAATTTTTCTTGTTTTACGAACAAATCGACTTAACAAAACTTATTACATATATTCATAGAACAGACCTTGATAATCCGGGCAGTTGAAGTATCTGAAAGATGTCCAAAATACAAAACTACAAGTTCTATTTTGCAACTATCAATTAGTAAATAGGACTCTTGAGTGCCGTACGGTTTTCATAAATAGTAATTTTAATACCCACTTTAAAGCAGTTTATAGTCAATACCTAGCCTATTTTAAGTACTAAAAATATCTAAATCCTTATATAATCACATTCTCCACACACCCCACTGCCACAAGTATGGATATCAAGGCTGTAGTTACGTAATATACCTACAACAGTTTCATCACGCACTAACCACCGACATCTATTTTTAGTATAGACTGAACTCACTAATTTATTGAACTAACACTTAAGTAACATACCAAATTTAATTTATCACTAATCCTTAGGAAATAGTTTAGGTTTAATCACATGCCCAATTTTTTGTTTCTCGAAAGTCAATTGTCACTGCAGTATGAAGAGTTTTTGGAATCTACACACGTTTGTGTTCATTTAAAATATATATGTGATACTTACAGATACGAAAAATTGGGCGAAATATAAGTCTATGTATAAGCTTTGTTTTTACACCAAAATTATTCGAATTTGATTATATTGTACTTATCATTCAAGCCTAGTAATATAAGAGTTAGGTAGAGTTTGAATTAATAGTTAATGCTAAGAAGTGGTGTGTTTACTAAAAATAATATAATGTAATATAATTTACTTGTACTCATCACAGAAATTGTCATTTGTTGAGAAAAAGGATATTGTTATAATAGCCAAGCTACAAATATTAATATAATTAATGAAAAATCGGATATGGTACACAATGGCACAGAAGTTGCATTTCTTAATACGAAGCGTTCGTCGGTTTTAAAGATGGATAAAGCTCTCAACTATCAGCGAAAAAACGATGCAAACAATGCCTATTAAAATTATAAAGCTATTGCTAATATCAACACGTATCTTATTTTAAAGCTTTAAATAAAGGGTTTATTTGGAATTTGATTTGATATTCTTCTTAGTTTTTATAAATTCAAAAAAGGAGGAATCCGTGAATTGATATCAATTTTAAATTCACTCACACGCTTGGTGCTGATACTGATACTGTTTAGCAGCAAAAAATACCCTCGTACTCGATCCATAATATTTATTTACCACGCTACATAATAGGTAATGTGACAGTATCCTTTTTCGTATCGCCATTTCACAATTTCTATGTTATAAAATAATAAAACATGGTGCCTTAAATAATTGTAACGTGTCCGCCCATATAATAGGCCAAGTTCGCTGTAGAAAACTGCTATGTAGATTACACTACTCGTAACTTCTAACATTGATTGTTTGAATATTCGCATTGTATGATTAAATAAATCATATTCGAAATGCGTAAAATTATAATCAAGCGACGATTTAATAAGTTTTCCAAATTTGGCGCAGCCGGAAGGATTGCCGTATCAAATTTGTCTCAAAGCCAAAAATAAGTAAGTAGTATAGAAGTACGAAAAGTTGAATAAGTCTTATGTATCTTTGTAGTGCTGTAAAAATATAGCGTGAAAAAAAAAAAATTGTATTGCACGTATCTGTTGTTCTTTGCAAGTTACATACTTATACAACTAAGGTATTCATGGTGAGATAAAATATTTTAATTAATCTGGACTAAAATCTTTGTGCCATGCATAAGGTGGCTACTACTATAGATTGATAAGCTAAGCATATTACCTTAGGTACATAATTGGTGACTTGAAGTAAATTTAAATAATAATAGTTTTTGGACATTACTTCCAACAAGCAATACTGGCTTATTAATATTGAAATACTCATTTTGTTGCATGATGGATACGTTTACACAATTTTATGTATAATTCAATCATTACCTATTAATATTATGAAAAAGAATAAATGTTTAATCAATTAATAATATTTTTTCATTTCGTTAAAAACAGACCTCGTCTAAGAAGCGATTATACGAATGAACATTTTGAGTGCTTATGTTAAAAGTTTAAACCCTATCCGACCCTCCATGGGGACGAACAATTAAGAAAAAGATCAGTAATAATTGGCTGATTTAATACTCGAGTAAACTGTCATCACATATTTGACACATTTATAGAAATTTTATGAGTAAACTAAACCTCTAAGAGCGTTTTTCGAGAAGTCGGTTTTTTCGATTTTTAAATCAGTCGATTATCGATGATAAATTTAACCCGCTACGGGCCATGATTCGAAATACACCTATAAAGGTACAATAGATAGACATAAGTAGGCTTAGTAATAGGGTTTCCTCTATCCTTTGGGTTCGAAACCCTAAAAACGGACTGCAGAAAGTGATGAAGTGAAGTAAAGGTACTTTGGGGATTAATTCCTTCGACTTTTTGTGTACTGTGTCTGATATTCCCCTACAGGGTTACTGTCAATAAGCGAGAGCAGACAGGCTAGACATGCCTTCGAATTTATTCTTATCTCAACATGTTCGATTGCTCTAAAAATATGGTAGGAGAAATTACTTTGGAATCTGGAAGCAATGCAGACCTATTTCTTAAAGTTATTACCACCGAACTAAAATGTCTCGCATATTTATCAGAACTAAGAAGAAAATCGTATTTTGGATACCCGCAATAAAGGTTAGCCCTAGTGCGGGACAATTTTTAGAATTTCTGTCGGCTAGACCTATATTTTAGTAGTCAGGGGCCGAATTCACATATAAACGAAATTTTAAAAAATATGACATAGATATCACGGACGATTGAACAAAATAAATCGGTTTAAAAATGTTGCCCTGGAAATGCTATTAGTCATCAACTAACTACCATCAAATGAGCATCACCTTTCCCACTGCTCGGACAGGATATTCCCACCCATCCCCACGCCACGCGATCCCACACAACGCCACGTGCCGACACGCGCCATTCTCATTACAACTGCGAGCGATAAAAACATATAAAAACATTGAATGTTGTTTTACTCTTGAATAAATTAGTTCTGGACAAGGGTTAAAATGTAATTGAACTCATTATTAACGCATAAAGAATACAACATTGGTGTTGGTCCGTGGACAATGCTTATAAATGTCAACCGAATTCCAAAAAGAAATTCAAAAGGTTCAGAAGGCACTGTTTGTGTTACTTGATATTTTAAAGAAAAGATTCCAAAGAAAAGATGGATGGATTCTGTGAAAGATGATATGTTATAAAAGGAGTTAGTACTGAGATGACGTCTGACAGAGGGAAATGGAAGAAATATACAATAGATACCACACTTAGTGTGGAATAAAAGCAGAGGTTATGACTTGAAATTTTCGGCATTTATTAACCAGACTTATTCAGATATTACACTTTTTTCATGCAAAACCTCTATGGCCGAAAAATCCGCACCGTCACATTTAGAAATAGGTATATATAGAAATAGGTATCATAGGTAGGTAATAGTAATTTATTGTAATTCTTGAAACATCCATAATTCCCACTATTATGCTTGAATATTTGATGTCGCCTGCTAATAAAATATGCATTCGACCGCAGAGCGACAAATTGGGCACGAATCAATCGCGGCTATGTGGTTTTTATTGTTTCCGATACGACTTGACCTATGCCTATGCCTATCTTCGAAGGAAATTACACTTAGTTTTCTTAATCCTAATCACAGAAAGAGGTCGTTATTAGTTTAACGTAGATATGTATCAGTTTGCGGCATCGCAGCTCCCAAACGAATGGATCAATTCTGATGCGGATTTTTCTGTTTGAATATAATTACTAGATATTAAAATACATTATTAATATATAGACGAAACTTTTTTTTTAATTTTGTAAATTAACGAAATGAAGAAATGACAGGAACACCATCTTCGCTAAAATGTCTATAATACTACCTATCCCTGAAAGGTTTTTTTGTTTTTTTCTTCCACCGCAGGTAAATGAATACAAATGAATAACGACTTTAAAATTAGATGAGATTACAGATCATTTTCCGATGCAAATCATTTGTATTCTGTACGTGACGTAAAAGCTCAAGGCAAAGTAAAGATAAAATAATCGTGTCGTCGGTTGAAAGGCTCTGCTGGCTATACCTACCGGCCACCGCTAAAAAGCACGACCTCATTACTGCGTATGAATTAATCACACTTGTCGACTACTAGAGTTGAGATTTATCGATAAATATTAAATATATAAATATTCATGGATATTTCTCACAGCGTCATCTAGCCCCAAACTAAGGGAAGCTTGTACTATGGGAACTAGATAACTGATAGAATATTTAAATAGTTTTTTTATGTGAAAAATATAGCCGCCTTGAGCGATTTTCGCGTCACCGATGACGCGTTGTATGCGTCATCGGTGACGCGAAAAAAAGCCTGTGTACATGTATTTCATTGTTTTCACTTCTGTTGGCAGTCCTTATGTCTATGTATTTTTGTAAATATATACATAATAATACATATTATCACCCAGACATAAAACAAACATTTGTTCGTTACACACCAGCTGTGGAGGCAGTACTTCTCCGGACTAACTTGGCACAAGTTATACTGCTACTTCTAGTCTTCTGCACCCAGGGGGTACGTGTAGGTATACTAGAGGGTTCTCACCTACGGACGCATGCAACTGGACCCCCCAAATGACGGCGATAAGAATACTTCAAGTTTCGCTATTTGTGTGCCGCTCGACATATTTCGCTCCTCACTATGTCTGAAGTCTGGTGCTATTTACTATCTCGTACCTACGGTCCTATGATGTTAATAACTCTTGCACGCTTATATGACTCAACTACGTTTCACACTTTCCTTCTAAAATGAGAGTGGGTCAAAGTAGATTTCGAAGTTGGAAATATTTCAATGCCCCTTCGGCAGTGGGGCAGAGTAAAACATGCTTGATATTGTATTATTATCCTACAACAACAATAATGTTTAGATATATCGATGCTTACCAAGATTTATTGCGTTACAGAGTGTTTCTACTGCTCCATATCCTACTACTATTATAAAGGCGAAAGTTTGTAAGTATGGATGTATGGATGTTTGTTACTCTTTCACGTAAAAACTACTGAATGGATTTGAATGAAACTTAACCACAATACAGCTTATACATCAGAATAACATATAGGCTACAATTTTTGAGGTTTCTATAAAATCTATATATATAAAAGAAAGTCGTGTTTGTTACAACACTTATAACTCGAGAACGGCTGGACTGATTGCCATGGTTTTTGATTTGTTGGATTTGTTTCCGTCCCGAATAGCAGAATAACTATTAAAACATTGGAAAATTAACGAAAAAAATAAAATCAATTTATCCCCGTATTCTCCACGGGAACGGGAACTATGCGGGTGAAACCGCGGGGCGCAGCTAGTTATTGAATAAAATGAAATGAACTACTCCGCCATATAACACAAATTCTCCCCAGCCGAGCTTCAAACCCGAGATCCCTCAATTAGCTGCCACAACTAGGCTTCAGACCCTTTAAATGTCTTATCGACGAATAATTCAAAGCTTTTGAATCATCATTGGTCGATAAGTGGCCCATCCCTACTCAATGAATATTGTACGTCGCAATTTGTATAATTTGATTATGCTCCACCATTGCCCCACCTTTGTCGCACCGTGGGGTCATACCGCATGATGCAATGAGGAAATGTACTACTGAATATATGAAAAGTAGAAATAACCATACATTTTTGCAGACAAGCGATCCGCTTAGAGCTGCTAAATTCAAATTGTTGAATTGTATCTACTTGTTATTAATATTTTTAACTACTACGCTAAAAAAGTAAAACATTATGTGCCTAATGCATTGTTTTAGTTGTCTAAAATCTTCGCACCTTGGATCCTTGGAAGCTAATGAACCGGTTCGGGGCACATCGGTTGAATGGTTTCAAACTCTATAATGGACATGGGTAGCAAAAATTTTTGCGATCTTATATATTAGGATTTTTAATTTGTTTGCTTCGTATTTTTTTTACTTTCATTTGCATGTCTGCTTTATCATGATCTCTGCTGGCTCTGATCAAAGATCTTTTGTTGTATTTTGTTTTACTTTTAATTATATTAATAATATGCTTTATACAGGGTTAATCGTTACGACCCAGTTTGTTCAATTTCCTGTAATTTTGGTGTTGAGAATAAAGTATTCTACACAAAACTTGTAAAAAGAAATCAAATCATCACCGGAATCAAAAGTAGCCTATTTGTAAAACCTGGATCTAAGCTATCCTGGTACCAAATTTCATCCAAATCTGTTGAGCCGTTTGAGCGTGAAGGAGTAACATACACACACACACATACAATATATTCAAACAAACCTTTTAAGAATGGGACTTTAGTGTAATTTTCAGGGCTGAAAAAATGTGTAATTTGAACCATTTCCCGATCCCACTCTACAGCTACGTAGACTCCTCTGATATTTGGAAGAGACCATACTGGAGGTGAGTGGCCATGATGCAATAAAATAAATGTTACAGATGGATTCGTATGCAATTATGTAGAACGGAAATGATTGTGCGTTTGTGCAGTATGGCACGCGGCGATCCCCTCACCTGTCGCTCAAATACTATACAATTTAATTGTCACGCGTCGAATACTAAAAACTGGCAAATTCATAGCACTCGTAACTGCTATAGCGAACCTTAACTTTAACTTTAACAAGGGGAATGGCCAATCATACGGGAAGTGCGGAGAAGTTACGTTGGACTCTTACCGACTAAACTCTAACCGACGCGTGCTCATTACATGTTTTATCTTCAATCCACAAAGCACCCTTACGATGCACGCTTTAACCACCACCTATCTGCATTGTGCACACTTATTTAATCAATCAAACACCCCACGATACCCATCCCGACAAATTACATATTAAAGCTGGCAACACTAAAACGTGCTGTCAAACTGACAGTTATCATCTACCCTCAAAAAACTGGCGGAAGCGCGGACGCGCGCTTATGATAATTTTATTATTACAAGTATTTTTTAATGTGAGGGCGCCGTGGGAAGCCTTGTCAGGTGGGGTGGAGGGACGATCTCATAATGTGCTTAATGAGAGTGATTTAAGTCGCCAGGTGGTGTAACTTTTGGCGATGTGGGAGGATCTGCTTAGGGTCGCTGCACTGTGCGGCTGACCAGTCAATTCACCCTTTGAGACTTTTGAATTATAAGAATATACGTTTATAATAAGCAATGAAAGAAGAACTTTGAAATATGCTACGCACGAAACGTAGTGACTGCTAAGTATTAATATAATAAAGGTATAACTAAAATAGGCTGTTAGGTAGGTATGCTTTTAGATACACTATCAATGCGCGCCAGGCTGTTCCCGCGCCAGCCGATGCAAGCTTATCGGTAACGCCAAGTTTAAGAATATTGGTATGTAAAAAATTACTACCATTAAACCAAGCTGTCCGAGTATGGACTTTTCGATCGATATAGTTCGATAATCGATATAGGAGTTCGCACTTTGATAGTATTGACGTTATGGCTGACTTTCGCGGACTCTATGAATCACATAGAGTCCGCGAGAGTTATTTATGAATATCGTGAACCATAGACTGTTTTACCCAATTGCGCAAGAAGGGTTATGCTTTTCGAGTGTATGTATGGCACGCTCTGTAGTCTAAAACGGCTTGATGAATTTTAATTTAGAGGTGTCATTAGATTGGTCTTTATTTTAAAAATTGTAATTGGCAATTTTTCATGCAGTCGGAATATTTTGTTCAATAATTTTTTGTTACTGATCATTTTTTTCAACCAAATTTTTACGATTATTGCTTGCAAAATATTACAATCTAATAGTTCAATAGAATTCATCGACTGAAGATCCGTGCTCGCAACATTTCGTTAAAAATGATTAATCCATCATCTTCAATATGATACCGCAATCATTATTAATTCCGTGACCATTTAAGTTATTCAATACCATTTAAAAAACCCACCCTTAACAATCGATCCCCATAGGTAACCGCACAAAATAAAGACCGTTCTTTTTGAAATTAGAATTGTTTGGATGTAGGGTGAGTATTTTCGTCCGTGGAAATGCGTGCAAGTTGCGTTCGCTAACCGTTCATCCGTGGCGTGCGAAGTGGGCGCACTATGCCGGCCACGCGTTTAACTATTTGGTTTTAATTTAATTAATTGAAGTTGTGACGAATCTTTTATTTGTGGGGTCGAATTCATTATTTATCTGTCGATTGTGTTTATTAATCTAAATTGAAGATATGATTGACCTTTTGAAACATATTATTCTGTCAAACTAGCACAGTAGAAGTTGGTAGTAGCTCTGTCTTCTGCGCTGTAGATCCTATTTTTTTTGTGTGAATGAGTGACGGCCCGAGCTGAGGGCCCACTTGGTAGTAAATAAAATTATTGTTCTATATATGTGTCAAGATGTATTACTTATACAAATAATATCCAGTATTCATAGATGATTCATACAGCATCATCTAGCGCTAAGGAACTATTGGGTGTGTGAATATGACTCCGCCCTTTCTCAACAGATGTCGTTTTTAGTATTGTTTACGTGTACTAATAAATGACCATACTTGTATTCGATAGTACTGAATGTCAGCTATCTAACGCATTTTATGATATTTGGTTGAAGTGTAAGCAACAATTGTTTTCACCTTTTCGAAAATGTCGGTTTTTATTCCAAATAAACGTCATTTGCGGGAAGTGTTATTACATTATTTTATTGCGAAGAAAACTGCAGCGGAAACTTATCGTTTGCTTGTGGAGATTTATGGTGAGCATGCTCCGTCTAATACAACTTGCAAGGAATGGTTTCGACGATTTCAAAATAACGATTTTAGTACTGAGGATAAAGAACATGGAAAACCACCAAAAAAATTTGAAGATGCTGAATTGGAAGCATTATTGGCGGAAGATTCTTGCCAAACTCAATCAGAATTAGCTGCAGCATTAAATGTTGATCGTTCAACTGTTGCAAAGCGTTTACAAATGATGGGAATGATTCAAAAAGCCGGTTACTGGGTTCCACATGATTTAAAAGAAAGAGACATGGAACGTCGGAAAACCATTTGTGAAATGCTGCTTCAAAGACAGCAAAGAAAAGGATTTTTGCATCGGATAGTCACAGGAGACGAAAAATGGATACACTACGAAAATCCTAAACGCAAAAAAGCTTGGGTGAAACCAGGCGAACCAGGCCCATCACAGCCAAAAATAAATATTCACTGTGCCAAGGTCATGCTCTGTATTTGGTGGGATCAGAAAGGTATTGTATATTATGAGTTGCTCAAACCCTCTGAAACTATTAATGGAGAAGTTTACCGACGACAACTAATGCGTTTGAAGCGAGCCATAGAAGAAAAACGACCAGAATGGGTGAATAGACATAACAAATTAGTTCTTCAGCATGACAATGCCAAACCGCATACCGCAGAAGTCGTAAAAAGATATTTAGAGGGACAGGACTGGGAAGTGTTACCCCACCCGCCATATTCACCAGACATAGCTCCTTCGGATTACCACCTATTCCGGACGATGCAGACAGACCTTACTGGAGAAAAGTTTACTTCATGTGAAAGTATCAAAATTTGGATTGACAACTGGATAAGCTCAAAAGACCAGGACTTCTTCCAGCAAGGAATACGAAAACTACCTGAACGATGGGCGAAGGTTGTAGCTGCAGATGGAGCATACTTTCAATAATTTTTTTTTTTAATTTTGTAAGCGAACAAATGTGTTTTATTTTGACAAAAAGGGGCGGAGTCATATTCACACACCCAATATATAATTGACAACACTCGTTTAATACTTGTTTTGGGTAAATATGTGAATGTTCATATCATATGGACTTGATATTTTCGTTATTCACATTTTAATTGATAAATCATATTACAGTGGGTAATTAGTATCAAGTAGTGGACAGTTGTCGAAATATGGCGAAGCATAGGTCATGAATATTAAAATCTTTCCCACTTCTTCTTTTCGTGTGAGTAAGCGGCCAACTCTGGTGTCGGAGTATTCAAGCCTGAAGGCCTCCGACATCTCCACTAAACGGTCACCCATCCAGCTACTGACCGGGTGGAGGGTTGCTTAACTTAAACGACCTGTAAAGATCATTCAAGCTACCTTCACCACGAGCGCTTCCATAAACCTTTCCCACAAAAAATATACCACTATTTCGTCTAAAAACGCGAAGTCATGTGATTTTCGACGAGTTCATCTGAGTGGTCAAGAGACCACCCACGCTCTGTTTATTCTATGCCCCCGTTTAATTGTCTATGCAAACATTGATTAAAAGGCTTTTTCTCAGTACGCGGATAGTTGTTGGGGCAGGTCGTTATCGTACTCATGAAAGGATCTGCGTCCCGTTTTGTTCCTTGTGCTTCTATTTACAATGAAGCTGTTTTAGGGTACGAATTAGCAGCATGTTCGAGAAATTGTATGTTATATTGGTAATTTTAGAAAAAGGTGTTTCCCTTTGATTAGTTAAATACAAAGCACAGAGATAATTATAACGCTATAAAATTTTACTTGTTCAAAAAAAGATAGTATAGGTAACACCTAGTTACTTAAGGTTAAAGCCATTTATTTACTCTTAAGTATTAAAAAAAACTGGATGCAAGGAGCCGAAGACCGGGCTCAATGGCGTTTGCTCGGAGAGGCCTATGTCCAGCAGTCGACTGAAATAGGCTGATGATGATGATGATTAAAAAAAATACAGTCAAAACAATATGGAGCCAAATTGTCTCTTTAGACAATTTTGGAGCCATATTGTCTTCAAAAAAATATTTTATAATACCTATCAAGTTTCATATCAAAATACAGGGTTTTATAAATGGCTTTCAAAAATATGTCCTACAACTTATATGTTTAAATGTAATTTGGACATTTTTTGTTTTTCTCAATAATATCTTGTTTATTTTGTTATAGCGATGAGTCAATCTACCCGTCTCTAGAAATAGCATGAATACTACTACAAATATACGAAATAATTCTTATTAGTCTCTTAGGTACGTCTACTCTCATCGCAACACACTTCATGTGGTATGGTGGCAGTACTTTGCCTGACGAGCTAGTAAGTTCTACGGTTACTACTGCTGGCACCAAAACAGTCATATACTACGGCTCCTTAGTGGTAGTAGCCCTGCCTTCGAAGCGAGGGGTCCCGGGTTCGATTCCCGGCCGGGGCACACTTTGTGTGGTGAGCATGAAGTTTGTTCTCGGGTCTTGGGTGTTTGTCTTGTATTTCTGTGTTTGTCCATGCCATCTGCGACACAGGGATTCCTAGTGCAGAGGTATGAGTGTGTAAACGTTTATTAATCCCACACAAAGTGCGTTCCAACACCTTGTTATCACAGAGACCAGCTACTGGAATAAAAACACGACTCGCGGGGGTGGTATATAATTAAAGGGGTACGGTAGCCGGCGCTAAGTGCCACTTGCAGTAAAACCATCATAAACTTGTGTCTGATGTAACGGGTAACGAGGAACGGTGTTGTGGAAAATAAAGAAACAGAACTGTTGTTGTTTCATTAATAAAATTCAATAGAACGTCAGTTGTGACGAAAATTTTATTAGACGATAGGAATCCTATGGTTACCTCCTAGACACGAGACCCCGTGGCCAGTTTCGATAGCGTTAAACCTTATTCGCAAATTAAAATATTAAATAACATATTAAATATTAAAGCAATAATAAAATATTAAAGCAGAATATTACAATATAATCCAGCTTATTTATACATACATATTTAAAAGTCTAACACTGAAGGGGTAGGCAGTACTTTAAAATTTCACCTTGTGGAACCCACGATCATTTCAAATCATTTCAAATCATTCGATTATTCTTCTAGTGGAATTCTAATTTATGAAAGAGCTCCATGAACAGTCTCGAATAGTCTCAATCCAAAAGCACCTGCGCGCGCACCGGACCACCCGTATTCAAGAGTCCTCGACCAGCCTCCAGGAACCTTCTGTCTGGGAACCACGAACCAAGAACACAAACAAGTACCTACCTACTCGTCACCGTTCACCGTTTCAAACTATACTAATTGATTTTAGTATTACGAAAAAAATACTAAATAAATGTAATTTAGAGGGACTGCTCCGTGGCTTAGTTGTAGCCCTGTCTTCGAATCGAGAGGTCCCGGGTTAGAATCCCGGCCGGGATAATATTATCTTTTGTGATGAGAATGAATGAAATAACAACTCGATTCTTGGGGCTTCTATTTCTGTGGTTTTCTATGCCATCTGTATTTGTTCGGGTGTAGATGCCGGTGAAATTACAAGCATGACATGGTAGATGAGACATATTAGATGTATAATAGGTAGGGTAACATGAGTAGTATATCGTCACTTAAAAAAAATTAAGTATTTAAAAAAGAATCTGTTAAAAAGGGAAGCTACCAACCTATTGTAAAACAATCTCATATGGAAAACGATCCCACCATAATTCTTTATCAACCCGAAAACAATGGGGTTGTTAAACCCACTACAACTTTTAATATACAGCAGATTAGCGCCGCTTTACCCGCGGGGTGACCGCGAATTAATTCCTTATTACGACTGCTAAATATTCCAATCTGTGCGTACAGCCCTTAGCTTTATCGCTAGTCCAGGAACCAGTGCCGATTTCTTACGTGGTGCAAATTTTTTATGCGTAAATGTGGCTCGCTTTGACCGTAAAACCGACTCTTATTCCAAAATATTTTTATTGCAATTTTTCGCGATAAAATTGTGTTAAGTCTAAGTTTATATTAAGGAGAGAGAAAAGCTATGTTTTGTGTTTTTTTTATGTTGATTTCATGTCGTATGTTTCGAAACCAAGGCATGACAATTTGAGTACTTATACGAATGATTAAATAATGTACGGTAAAATTCTTCAACAAGAACAAGTAGGAAAATCATAGATTTTGGGATGATTGAAATCTCTACGTTAAGCGTATCGTAATTTCTATGGAAAACTTTACCAATTTACTTTAGTGGTTTTATGATAATGATAATCATATAAGGGGTCGGCTCTTGCTCTACGGCCCTTAGCCATCCCATAGAATAAAGCGTAGTAGCCCATACCTAAAGAACGGAGATTACAGCTAGTAGGGGTACAGTAATAAAGTTCCCAGGGATCCCCCGGGGCGGGCACTTGTCAGGGATTACTAGCCCGCGGTGGTTCCCGGGATTCGGGAATCTATCGGTTTGAATGTAATTAATTGAATGATTTGGAGAAATGCTCTGACGCGGTAAAACTGTGGTAAAAAATACTTTTAGTCAAAGATTCAGATCAGAGGTTTGAATTCAAATCTAAGTTATATTTTAAATATACTATTTTTTATACGGATATGTGTACAAAAAAAAAAAGTAAATAGCTAAAGACTTCGAAACCATCCAACCGATGGCCCCAAACCAGCTTCATCAGAAAGGCAAAAATGCGAAAGTGGTTTTAGACCACTAAAACAATGCATTAGCTACAAAAAATTTTTAGCATGTGAAATAATTTGATTGTGGAATTTTACTCGCATTTAAAATTACAAGAAATATGCTCTACCTACTTGCTCTGAGGTAATATGTCCAATCACCTGTTGGACCAAGTAGAGTATCCAACTTGCATCGTATTTATAGACCTGTCAATAATGTGACCGACTACGTTTTGGCAAACTCAATAATTGTTAGTTCCTTCTTCTTCTTCTTTATTGTTTTTTAAATCTTAAAAAAATCGTCAATGTCTCTGTCAAGTGTCAAATCCCAAGTAAGCAACTTACTAAGTTTTTTTTCACAAGTTTCACAAGTTTTATTAATACAATAATAAAACGTTTATATAATATATATAAATAAACATATATAATATATATGACATATCACCCCCGTCTCGAGTGATGGACTCAGCACGGTGAATGGGACTCAGTAAAGATTTGAATCTCATATTGATTCGCGCGCATTACTGTTGTCATGGGCGAGGAGCACCAGTTACCATCAGGTGGGCCCTCAGATCGTTCCGTCACTTATACACATAAAAAAAAAAATAATAATAATAAAAAAGATCAATCCCAACATTTTCTTCTTATTTTTATTGTCAGTTTAAAATTGAAACGCCGCACCAGATTTTGCGGCATAACTCTAATTGTTTTTGAAGTGCGCACACGCCGTTGTATCGACGAGAGGGCCGGGCCGTGGGATGGGAACAATCGTGTGTATGACCCTTAACTGTATGCGCTGCTTTACCTAAGTGCAGAGTGCTTATGAATAGCGATAGTGAGTTGTGGGTTTTAGGAATAAAGGAATTTTGCTAGCGTTTGATAAGTATATTTCAATTACGACATTTACTGTTAACACTATTACATGCATATATAGACTGGCGGAGTTAATTCCGCTAAGCTTGCGTAATTCTTTTATTAAGTACATAAAAATAAATAAAATTGTAGTGTCTATGATCTTTTTACTAAATGCTATAAAATAATATTTATTAATTGAGAATATTAGCATATAATAACAACATAGAATGGTAACAAATATAAAACTAAAATCTTAAAAATATAATAAAATAACTAAAATATATTATTAAAAGGAGTCCCTTTAGGCAAGATTCCGAAGATACTGGCAGCGTTCCCCCTTTGATTAGCTAGACTTATTCTTTGTCCGAGGTAGCTGCCAGCTCTTCGGTCTCCTGTTATGCTATTGAATATGTATTTACAGGACCATAATACAGAAATTCAGACGTTTGAAAAATATTATCGTTATGTCAAAGGTTATTTTTTTTTTTCAATATACCTCGCTCTATCCGTGATATATAGAAGTGTTTATCATTATTAATAGTTTAAACTCATAAGTAAAGTTCTTAGGCTGTCTACTAGAATATTTTGGCATTATTTATGTTAAGAATCCAACTATTTATCCAACCTACGTGCGTTGTGAAACTTGAAAGGAACTCACGGACACATCTCTCGGTTGTTTCATTATCGTGTGGAGGAAACAAGTCCTTAAGCCGAGGGATACCTGCGCAGGCGCATAGTACCTGACCTAGGAAAACAAACATGGCGTTGAGTAAGGTTGGTGTGGATAAGACAGTAGTTCTTTAATTCTTTATTGTACACACGTAAAATAAAACATAAGTTATAAACAAAGAGTTTGTATAAAGGTCAGCTTAACCCTAATAATAGTTCTCTTCCAGCAAACCTTTGAGGGTAGTGAGAGGTGATAATTGTGGCAGGGATGTGTACTCACGGCGGGTTCGCGGATGTGTGTATAAACGTTCCCGTGTTCCCGCCACTAAGCGGCAGAGGAGGACACCGTGGGGTTTTAGTGGGTCTAGTCCCACATAACCGCTCTGTCTCCCCGTGGCAGGGCGGTATGCGAGTGCATTTCCCCAAGAAAAAAAAAAAAAAAAAGGTATGTGTACTCAGAGTTTAATAAATACTTATAATATAATACATATTTATGAAATTAAAAACATATTTGAATTAAATTTCTTTTATATTGGATAATTCGGTTGATCAGTGAATATGAACTGCCCACAACAACAGTATTGGAAGATCTACCCAAAACTCAATTTTATTTATCCTATAATGTTTCAAGTACAGTTTGGTCTTAAACATTTGGTAAAAGTCCTATTTTACACGCGAGAGTATACATTCTCGTGCGCATATACATTCACAAGAGCTCCATAGGCACATTACAGACATAGATATGTCATTTTACAATCCATTATCAGTGTTAGCTAATCATAAAAAAATACAAAACCAAAACCATTTTTTTCCTATAAATTATGGCGTACCTAATATATCTTATAAGTATCTAGTTATTGAATTATATATTTATTGAGTTTATCTTTACTCTTTTCAACTTCAAACTAGATCTCAAGTATCATTTGGATACGTAAAATTTTACAGACACTAGTAATGGTATTGTGTCACGAGTCACAGTTTCGGCGTATCCATCCTAACCTTACTTTTGACGTTTGATATTTTCATATTTTTGGTTGTTTTTGTGTGACACGCTAAGTGCCGTGATACGAACAGACCACCCACCAAGTTCTCAACACCTATAATAAAATCATCAGCTCGCTAAGCAAACTCTATGGTTTTGGCAGCTATTTGTGATGGTCGAAAGGGCAGACCCATTGAATATCGCTAGTAAGTATGTAAAATAAATATATAGATAAAAAAAGTTTGAACACTCGTACCTCTGCACTAGGATTCCCTGTGGCGCAGATGGCATGGAAAAACACAGAAAAACAAGACAAACACCCAAGTCCCGAGAAAAAACTTCATGTTCACTACAGTTGGCTTACTGTTAGTAACCCTGCCTTCGAAGCGAGGGACCTTAATCTACGATATTTTAATGAGAATCATCTAAATCGGTTTATAGTTGGCGAATAAATTGCGTAAAAAACACACAAAAGAACTCACCTAAATTGATACCCGCCTCCTTTTTTGAAGTCTTGAAAAACGCCTTTCCTTCTTCGCGCACGATCCTAGAGACATGTTCAATCAAAAATTCTCACGTCACTTTTAACTCCATCAAACAACAATAGCTAATCCACAATACCTGTCACACTAGCAATCGCGCCCGCCTTTACGTGATATCGCCGCAAAACCAGGGATTATCTTTTACCTGTCAATAATGCATTCGCATTGTCCGTCCGTCTGTTATGACTGAACGTGTTGCTGTTATCTTAATTTTTTTAGATGATGATTAGCTTTTAAGCTGACCAAAAAGTATTTGTATTACAATTAAATGTGTTAATTGTTTATTCCTCATTCAGCAATCAAGTCAAAGTTTTGTGTCTGGTTTTCCCACAGTCAACAGTTAAAGATACTGCACTTAATTATAAAATAGCGTTTACACACTCATACCCTTAGAGCTTGAGTTTCCTGTGTGGCATGTAGCATTGACAAACAAAGAAACACAAGACTAATACCCAAGATCTGAGACCAAACTTAAACTCAGCACACAAAGTTTGTCCCGGGAATGGAACATGAGACCCCTTGTTTCGAAGGTAGTTTAGCTACCAACTAACATGCCGAATAGGTACCTTCTCAGTACGAAACCTTTAAAATGTAATTTTACTTCATATCACAAAGCATTTGAAACAGACAAATTCATTTCCAAACGTCAGTCACATCTCTGTATAATAATATTTTTTTTTTTTATGCTTTCTATGCATATCTTAATAGAGAAATATCTATCAACCGTGACTTATATGAAAATCATTATGTGAGCTATACAAAGCACGTAATTAGTGAACTTTAGTCTCATCTTGTATTTGTTTACGATTAAACAGCCTAATTAGAGTCGTCGGGGGCTGAGACGTGGCCCCCAGAATATGAAGAAACAATTCACTTGTCAACATAGAGATTTCCGTATATATTATAAACTACAAGAAGTATATTGAGCACAAAATATATTAAGATACAATATAATACTTCTTGTAGTAATACAAAATATATTGTCATCATTGTCACGATATCGCTTTAAAGTAATAACATGCAATAAAAAATAACGAATTATTAGAAATCCTGTGTTGATCTTGGATTAGAATTTTAAGACATTCAAGCACAGAATTTTATGAAAAGAAATGAAGAAACTTATTGAAACAATGATACATTGGTTCTACATTAATTTAATAATATTAATAATTGTTTATTCTGCATGTCAGAGCCATTTTTAGAGTCAGGGTCTTTTCAGAAATTACATATTTTATAATGATAGGAAATAAATTATTATCTGACGTCAGCAAGTGTGAAGTTGAGTATGAGTATTATTTTTAAATAGTTAACTAGTTAGTTTAGTAGTTATAATCACATTACATGGGAGAAACCACTAGCTCCTGAATCACAGTTTTACTAGTTTGGATTAATATTTTATATTGCTACATTTAATTTAAGCCAAAATAAACATTTTTTGTATTTTCTTCTTGTATTTTAATGAAAATATGATGTGGCTTATTTATCTCGGTTATCTAAACTGTAATTAAAATATTCGGGTTCGCATCTATGAGGGCGCAGAGAAAGTAGAGTGTGATTGCCTGTGGTATCTCATATTGGGCCAATTAAATGTTATGTTTGTTTATTGATAACGCTGCAGACGCGGTGGTACTTTAGTGATTTGTATCATTTAGAATGTTCGTCACAGCAGTTTCCGTCAATCTTAACGACCATGTTATTTAGGGAATGAATACCGTACCAGCCTCTTATTTTCCCACTGCAGGGACACCGGCCTACTCTCGATTTGAGAGTGAATGGGCTATGATCTACCACGGGAGCCCAATCTGGTTGGTATATGTCACATGTCGTCGAATTTTAGGTTCTAAGACATGCTGGTTTCCTCGTGATGTTTTCCGTCACCGTTTCGAGAACGTGGTATTGCGCACATAATTTTTTGAAGTGAAAAATCTCATTGTTGCACTTGTGGGTTTGAACCAGTGGGTTTCAGATTGAAAGTCGGCGTCTGTGCCCCTAGAACATCACGCTCTCATGAATGCGAGACATCATGTTCTTCATGCTTATGTATTCAAATTTGCAGTAGAGCCTATACTAGGCTATAGGCTATAGGCCTATAGTAGGCTCGTCCGGGGAAGTACTGCTGCACTTGGTAATCTACCACCAAGCTGTGTTGTACTCACATTGCTGTATTCCGGTGGAAAGGTGTGGGTGTCGGTGAATTCACAGGCGCGTGAGTTACTTCCCCGTCTCCCCGTCGTATAACCTTATAAAACATTTCACCCAAAATCGTTTAGCCGTTTAGGCGTGAAGAGAAGTGTATGTACTTATTATTACACCTACTTATAAACGAGCAATTCTTGTATACATATTTAATTCCTGTATCTCGGCACAGATATTAAAACACTATATCTCCGAAACGGCTGTAACGATTTGGATGAATTTTTGTGTTTAGTTTTTTGTAGTTTAAGCTTACCTGTACCTATTATATAATTGTAAAAACGTTTTTTTTTTAATCTGAGCTAAACTCGTTCGCTCAGCTACTTGTTACTAAGTATGCACATTATGTGCAAGAATACATATAACTTGAATACATAAAATAACCCCTGCTCAAGTGTAGTTTAAAAGTAACGGCGCAGGGGCTCGGGTTTCGGGGAGCGAGCACGCATCCACCATTAACGCAGATCCGGTGTCGGGTTGCGGGTTCATTCCCGCTGGCACCGAATGCCACCAGATACTGTACCGTACCAGCCTCTCAGTTGGTATGGTAGCCGTCTGCGTAAATCGAGGATTCCATTACTACCCAGGACAAACATTTGTAGGTATAACAAATATGTTGTTTCTGTATATGAGTGTTAATATGTATTATATGTACATAAAAGTAGGTACTATATATGTATTCTATCCGTTTTCTGGTTTCAATAGTACGAGATATTCTTAGTTTGGGGCTAGATTGCGCTGTGTGAAATGTCTATATAAAAATAATATATAGTATACCTGCTGGACAAGCGACAATGATTTAATCTACCACGGCAGCACAACGTGAACGGTAACCTCTTGTTAGCTTATCAACTAAGTTTTTAGAGTGTATATTTATATCCTTAAATCTTATAAGAACCCAATGATTCATAGGGCTCAGATTTAAAATTGCGCTAACAGCCGTCTTTTGATATCTGCAGTATTTCCCCACAACAGTATGCTATATGACATAATGATGCGAAAGTATGTTTGCCACTTTAGTCATAAAAAAGTTGTTAGCTTGTATACTTTACAAAATCTGGCCTAGTAAGCTGTTTTCCTGTTAAATAAACCTATCATAAAAAAAAACTCTTAGGCAATTATAAATGAGGCAAAACACTTAAGATCACGTTGGATCATGCCCATTTATTGCCCTCATCGGCCGCCGTATCCACAGTTATGTCAGAAACTTTATCTCATTCTATTTACCTACTTTATATTATATGCAGTCAAGTACCTACATGTAAATAACTCCATTAGCGTAGCGCCACAAGCAACGACCAAGAAACTGAAGTTATGAAAAAAGTTGTTTTTAGGGTGCTACCACAGTGCTCCGACATTTATCAACCGATTTGAAAATTCTTTTTTTTTGTTTGAAAGGATATTTTCTTTCAGAGTATCTCATAGAAATTTAATCACAATAGTTTGGTTTTAAAATCAAAATAAATGAAAAAAAAAAAACTTGTTTCTTCGCCCGCTGCATAACGAATTGGATGGTAGCTGTCAAACGGGTGATTCGATTGGGTGTGGCTTTTTTATTTATAAGCAGTTTTTCTAGCGGTGGTTCTTAGACATGTTTTATCAAAATCGCTTCAGCTGTTTCCAGGTCACCAACTCATTAGCATTACACAAAGTCGAGGGTTTTTACATTTTCGTGATATAAACCTGTTGGAGATTTGAGGCATGTATCCTGCCGTAACTCAGTTAAATGTATGTATGTATGTTTAATAGGTTACAAACCGTAACCTATTTCAACAATAAGTTTTGATTATATAGTCAGTTCATTAACGGAACATTTTCGAAATCACGTGTTTTGAATTCAACTTATATTACAATTTCTGCAGACCACAGAATGGTAGGGAATCGTAAAAACTTTCTAACTCACTAACGGCACAACTACAGTACAAATTGAAAAATATAATTCTCTAAGGAATAACAATTTTTACTTATCGTTACTTTATTATTTTCGACCAACTATATATAGCATAAAAACAGAGCAACATTGAACTTGGCAAAAGTTTGGTTGATTATAGTCAAACAATATTTAATGTATATTATTTATAAAGACTAAATAAATTGTGCATTGTGTATATTTATTTATTGCACTACTATTTATTACTACCTATACTATTTGATTTAAGTGAATGCAAATGAATAATACCTACGTACAACATACAATTTTTCTTACAACATTATATTTCATATGGTCTACAATTTGATAAAAGCATATTGGTAAGAATAAGAGTAAGAATAAAATAAATTTATAGCTGACGACATTGATACATAATTTTTTTATATTAATATTTCCTATTAATAGTATATATGTAATTGACAATAGGTGTAAGCTCAGCTGTACTGCCAAAATCCGCAAAAGATTTAGGCAAGGCAAGTAATAAAAAAACCCCGGACTTGACGCGGTGGGGCTTACTGCCACGCCACGCTGCGCTGGGCGGGAACACGACACCGAGCGCGTGGGCGGGGCGTGATCGGAACGATACCGATATCTGATCTCCCGTCACGCACGCTACCGCCCGCATTGTATATTATAAAACGCCCCGCCGACGCCCCGCGGCCGTCCCGACACGCTCGCTGTCTGCTGGCAGCTTTTGCGAATATTGTCGAAGGTGGCATCACGAATAAAGTTTATTTGTATGTATGTCTTAGTGTGTATGTATGTTTGTTACTACTTCAAGCTCAAACGGCTCAATGAAATTGGATGAAATTTTTCTACCAGGGCAGCTTATATCGATAAAAATATTCGATAAAATTTCATTCCACATACCCTATGTTTATCTATGTTTTACCTATGAGGTTAAGCTATATACAGACCATAAAGTCATGGTTAACATCACATAATTAGCGCCATAAATTTAAATAAACAATATAATGAGTGACCGGCCGTTTCCAGCCGTTTACAGCCTGTAAACAGAACGCCGTAGACAGTGCAAACACATTAGATACAGCTAGGAAATGAAACCTGTGTATACGGTGGCGTAGTAACGTTACAGAGACGCAGGGACTGGTGTTCGACTCCGGAATGCACCAGTATACCTGCACATAACAAGTGGAATTTTCTTTAATTAAAAAAAAAACGATTTTGATCGATCTGGTGGCCCACTTGATATTAACTGGTTACCGCCGCCAAAGTCAGCAATACGACTCCGGTCCTCCCCAACCGAAGCATGAGAATACTCAAGTCACATTGCGTTACGCACGTTATTCTGAGGCAGGTATGTAACGCCTTATGTGCCTGTAATTCCTCCAATACTCACCCTTCCACCGGAACACTGCAACGCGAGTGCGCTACTGCTTGGCATCGAACTAACATGGGTGAAGTTACTATAGAACTAATAGCCCTAATGTCAAGAATATTCATAAAAACAATAAAACGCCAAGTATTAAAAAACATGAATAGTATTGTATCAGTATCTTTTACTATATCAGCCTCTAAAATTCTCACTGCAGGGACATCGGCCTACTCTCGATAATTAAGAGTGAATGGGCTTTGATCTACCAAGGAGGCCCAATCCGAATTGATAGATGTCTTCGAATTTTTGGTTCTAAGACATGCCGGTTTCCTCACGATGTTTTCATACACCGTTTCGAGAACGTGGTATTGCGCACATAAATTTTTCAAGTGTAAAACTCATTGGTGCACGTGTTGGTCTGAACCAGCGACCATCATATTGAAAGTCGGCGTCTGCGCCCTTGGGCCACCACGCTGTCTTGTTTCTGTGAATAAATTTATGTTAGAATCTGATAACCTGCCTGATGTTAAGTGGTCCTAAACAACTTCTAAATGACTCCGATCCTCACCTACAGAACAATGAGAAGAACCAAGTTCCAATTGGTTGCGCCCGTCACTTTGAGACGGGCATGTAACTCACGCGCCTGTAATTTCACCGGCATCCCCATCCCTCCATCGGGACACAGCAACGCAAACTTACCATGTTTGGCGGTAGATTACTATGTGTGAATACCCTGAGATACAAAGAAGGGTCGCAAGGACACCGCTGTAATTACAGTAGTGGGTTTGATTTGGTGTCAGAACGTGGATGAACTATTATATTTAGCAGTTTTGTAAGCTAGTGCTTACCTATGGGTTTTCCCCTTTTCTGCTTTCCTTTTAAGGTACTTAGTAGTTGTACGGCTTATACTACGGCTTGGTACTAGCTCTGCCATCGAAGCGAGAGGCCCCGGGTTCGATTCCCGGCCGGGGCACACTTTGTGTGGTGAGTATGAAGTTTTTCTTGAGCTTAGGTGTTTGTCTTGTGTTTCTGTGTTTGTCCATACCATCTGCAACACTAGTGCAGAGGTTTGTTAATGTTATTTTTTTTTTTTTGTTTAAAGAATCAATGTTAATTTATTGATAATCAAGATTAGTCATAATTAAGATTATTCTCGTTATACCGAAAATTAAAAACTATTCTATGAATTCATAAGGCAGCAATTTTTTAAACCTCACTTCAATAATAGCCTCTATTCACATTCTGGTACACATTGGCGAAGATATATCGTAACAAACATAAAAAAAGCTAAATTGAGACCCTCATTTATTAAAGTCGGTTACAATAATGACTATTTTCAAATATCATTTAATGTTTATTGTATAATTTGATGACAATTTTTTTTTTTATGAACCAAACGAAGCCTCTGTACAGCTGCATGAATATTTGGTTTGACTTTAGGTTTATGACGTAACAGTCTTTGTTATCGTACCGAATTGTTGAAATAAATTTACCTTAACATGTTTAGATACTCGTACCTAATAGCATAGGCTTCCCTATATCGCAGGTGGCATGGACAAACAGAAAGATCCGACGAACACCCATGGCCCGAGAACAAACTTTATGCCCATCACACAAAGCCTCGACCAAAAATCGCTTCGAAGGCAGCCCACAAAATAAGCCACGAAGCCGTCACTTAAATATGATAAAGCAATATTGAGTGATTCTAACGGAAAGAAAATGTATAAAATTACTTGAGTTACCTTTTTGGTTCAGACTTTAGTTAAGGTTTAAGGTACCTTGGTTTAAAGGTTTACATACATTTACATCTTATAAATAAATTTTGAGTGTTCTTTTTTTTTCAAATTTATAGGGTACTGAACATTTAGCGTCTAAACTGGATAATTAATTAATTAGTTAATAGATAAACAATCTATTTTTCTAACATGCGCACTAATTAAAATCCAAACATCGTTATTGTTATGAACAAAGTAATTAACTAATAACCTGCGCTTTGCTAATTTATTTATCTACACATTAGACAATAGAAAACATTAAGAAGCTGTCTTTAATATCTAGTAAACAGCCTAATACGCGATCAGGTTATACATGAAACTGTATGTTGTAAGTGTAGGTATATTTAAAAAGTAAAAAATATAGTAACATTTCCCGTTAAAATAATTGTTTGTTAATTACACAATTTAAATCAGTTTTATGTGGAAATTAAAACGATAAGCTCAAGGAGCTAATAAGAAATATTCTTTTATTATTTTTTACCATTATTTAATTTAATTTAACCTTAATCTCTGCGATATAATAAGAATTCGATCGCTTTTTACTATTTTTATTGTAAGAAGAATCTGCACAAAAGAAAAACAATAATTAAAAATTTCAAATGAGCCGGTACTAATGAAATTGAGTGTCATAAAATAATTCAGGTTTCAGTCAGAACAAACATGCTAAATGCCAAAAAGTAATCCTAGATTTAATGTTTATTTTTCATGTTAAAATTTAATTAATATGAATAATGCATTCAGTTAAATCTATAAAAATATACAAAAAATGTAAGGTTTCTTTTGAGTTTATCCTACTACTATTATAAAGGCGAAAGTTTGTAAGTATGGATGTATGGATGTTTGTTACTCTTTCACGTAAAAACTACTGAATGGATTTGAATGAAACTTTACCACAATATAGCTTATACATCAGAATAACATATAGGCTACAATTTTTGAGGTTTCTATAAAATCTATATATATATATTGTAAAAGAAGTCGTGTGTGTTACAACACTTATAACTCGAGAACGGCTGGACCGATTGCCATGGTTTTTGATTTGTTGGATTTGTTTCCGTCCCGAATAGCAGAATAACTATTAAAACATTGGAAAATTAACGAAAAAAATAAAATCAATTTATCCCCGTATTCTCCACGGGAACGGGAACTATGCGGGTGAAACCGCGGGGCGCAGCTAGTTTTAAATAATTTTAGATGAGTAAATTATTTAAAAAGCTTAATTTTTAGTTTACTAGATATTCTTCTGACTTTACTTACGTAGTAGGTTATAGCTTGATAGATACAACCATGGGTATTACTGGCTATAAGGGTTACCTAATACCTGACAACGGCGACAAACCAATAGAAATAATTGGATATATTTTACCAGTGACTGAATGGTGACTGACCTGAGATAAATACATGCCGACGCTCCAAATAAGAGCTTTCTTGACTAACTGATACAGTCCAAATCGAGTTGATATCACTACCGATACAACTGAGGCACGCTTCAAACAATCAATACCTAATGCTATCAACGAACGAAATAGATTATGCAGCAATACAATAACTGAAAACGAATAATCAAAGTTCACATTCCTTCCAAAGCACTTATGATAATTCCATGTTTTTATCGTTGGAGCTGCGGTATTATTAGCGGTGTCGCGCTCCGAGCGAGGCTGTGGCGGCGGGGGGCAGGCGGAATGGAGGGTAAAGGGGGGATTATGCGCGCGCAGGGCGGGGTTTTTAGGGCCCCGCCCCGCCGTACGCCAATCGCTGAATCGGTGGTGGGGCGCGCGGGCCCCTTGCGTCTATTTACTCTTTCAATCAGTGCTCGTGTTTGCCCCTGGCCGGCGTGCACGCGCGGGTGATGCGCTAGCCATGATCTCGCAGAAGCTGTCGTACGGCGACGTGCCGACGTCCGCGGCGCTCTCCTCGCTGTCGCCGGGGCTCGCGCCGCCCTACGTCAACGGCATGGGCTGCATGCCAGCGCAACCGTACCCGAACCTCTACTCCAACAACATGGTGGCGGGCGGCTCGTGCATGGGATCGCCTGGCGTGGGATACTCGCCGCCCAGCACCATGGCGTCCTGCATGGGCGGCGGCGGCGCCGTCTACGGCTCGCTACCCAGGGACCAGGAGCCCGCCTCGCCCACATCTGCGCTGCAACGCGCGCGCAACGACAAAACCTACCGCCGCTCCTACACGCACGCCAAGCCGCCCTACTCCTACATCTCGCTCATCACGATGGCCATCCAAAACAACCCGTCGCGGATGCTCACGCTCTCCGAGATCTACCAGTTCATCATGGACCTGTTCCCGTTCTACAGACAAAACCAGCAAAGATGGCAGAACTCGATCCGGCACTCGCTGTCCTTCAACGATTGTTTCGTGAAAGTGCCGCGGACCCCGGACAAGCCTGGAAAAGGTTCGTTTTGGACGCTGCATCCGGACAGCGGGAACATGTTTGAAAACGGGTGCTTTTTAAGGCGCCAGAAGCGGTTCAAAGACGAGAAAAAGGAGACGATAAGGCAGGCGCAGAAGGCAACGCATGGACACGGTCACCACGACGGACACGATAAGAGAAACCACGGACACGACAAAGCGCCCGGCGGCGGAGGGCCGGAGGATAAGGAGATGAGAGATGAATTGCTGGCACAGTTGCACGCGGCTCCCGAGCTATGCCTGCCCGAGCACACTCCTCTAGCGTTGGAGCACTACGCGCAGTTGAAGCAGGAGCCTCCGGGGTACGCTCCAGCGCAACATCCATTTAGCATCACGCGCCTGCTGCCCGGAGCTGACACTAAGGCAGATCTGAAGATGTACGACGTGAACTATGGCTACGGACATTCGCCGGCGGATAACTACTACCAGTCTCCGCTGTACCACCACCACCACGCGCACGCGCATGCTCAGCCGCCCTTGTGACAGTATCCCCTGGCGTAGGCGCAGCGGAGAGCACCAGCCTGGTGCCTGCCGCAGGAAGACGCCTAGTCTGCTGACTGCAACTCGCAGTGGCCGGACTGTCGCCGCTGGTGAACGGCGGCGACGCGCCTACGTCTAAGGACAACAACTGATATTGGACTCTTTCGTGAGCCTTGTGTTCTGGTGATATTATTGTGTCACGCTCGCCCTGAGGACGCTAGTGTACATACTCCCAGCGAGTCCGTTTTGTGTGTTAGTAAGTAGCTGCCGGAGAGCGACGGGGCGGGCGGCGGCGCGAGCACGGTAGGCCTAAATTGTTATTGGAACTTTCGAGAAAGTGTCCTTGTGTAGTCATTATATTTGACTCTTATTTGTATACCAAATCTATTTCATGTATATTTTTAACCCATTAGCAACCGTGGAAAGTAGAACGAAATACAATAACTAACTTTGCCCGCCTAAAATAACAAACGTGACATAATAGCGCGTAATGCGATCAATAGTGATACGATACGTTATCAATAACTATCTATTGAAGATAACCCCATAGGTAGGTAGACGCATTTGTTTGTTTGGCTAACGCGTTGATGTCTTTTGTTTGGGAGATTAAACAAAAGTTGGCGTTAACTTATATTTTGTTAGTTCCTTAGACCAAATTTTTTGTATTGTTTTAATATATATCTAAAATCTTTAACAGATATTCTATTTTGTATGTTGTATGCGTTAAATCGTATTTCTCTGACAGAACTCTATGTTTAATCCGTACTTATAAATATAATAGGTCTAAAAATTATTTGATTTCCATAGAATAAATTAATATTCATTTTTATTGCAATGGTTTCTAATTATTAAAATCATGCTAAATAAGTTTATTATACTCTACTCAAATTAAAGTATATTTTTAATAACAGCCAATGTTTATACTAATAATCATAGAAAACTGTATGCAAGACCTTTATCTTTTGTTTCTTTCTAGGCTTCTTTGGTATAAATCGTTCGACAGCTAAAAAATCTTTCCCGTGTAAAATATTTTAGGTGTGGTATACAAATATAAGTCGAGGCGTCATATCGTGGACGATGAACAGTGCAATGTGTAACAAATGTGTAAAATAATATTAACTAGATAGGTGAAATGGAATTTAAGTTCGTCATTGACCATCGCATTTAGGATTGTAGATAAGCATCTGTATATATAGATTGTAAGTTATATAAAAGTGTCTGCTGTTGGAACTTCGTGTCATGTACAATTTCAATGCTTATTTCCTAATCATCCATTCAAAGATTTAATTTAATTTATTTTTGAAGTCATTCTAAATCTGCTGTTGTAGCCACAGAGGTGAAAATTGTCGCTTTAATATTATTGTATATTATTGCCATTTGGGAAAATCAGAAGATATTTGGCCTAGCTAGAAGGCTGAATCCCATTACCATGCGACTTACCCGCCAAATTTGTGTTGCTTTTAATACGAAGTTAAGTCAAGTTTGTAACGTATTCGTGTGCATTAATGGGCTACAGCTTTCAGTGTCTATCAATTAGTCAATATTACAAATGTCTCGTTAAAATTCTACATGACATTGATTTTATCATTTCAGTGTACACTTAAAGACTATGAATATGGTGTTCGGTGTAAGATAGGTTCCTATCAGCTTCAGCACATTCCATTGAATTATATTTATATGCAAGCGTCAATTTAGCATGGCAAGCGTGTAAAGTACGAATTATTTTATTTATAGTTATATAAATGTGAATAAAACTTATATTTTTATTAAATTTTTATTATTTTTCAATTATTAGTACAATATAAAGGGTTTGAAATGTTGTTAACGATTTTGACAAAACATCATTCAGAGTTTAGTGCAAAATAACATAAATGCCTCAACTGAAAATAAAGACGATTAAAATAAAATAAAATTGTTATATTAAGGATTCAAGGCTTATGAAATATACTTTTGTATAGAATAAAAACCTTGCTATGTGAAAGTTATCCATGATTCAATTTTTGGTCTCAGATCAAAGACTTAAGACCTGAGAAAAAAGTCTAGTATATGCTGTGTTACGTCCTTGTAATGGCAGGTACATGAGACTATTTATACATTAATCTTTGGAGTGCAATATTCCCGTACAAAATCCACCATTTTGCATTTTTATAACAAAAGCTATCGTCTCACGATATATCCGAAAAAAACAGGTTAAATAAGATAACGCAAAATGCTTAAAAACCCTTTCGCTTTGCCGAAGTTAGGTAAAAATAGATGATCAAACTTTTTGCTCTACGGAATGTCAAGTGGGCAAGCAATCCATTCAAACCAAAACTGGAACCACGTACCTAATGATGTTTGCCTTGGCTGGTGCCTTGAGCACGAGGCAACGCATTTACCTACTTGCATAGAATTAATATAGACTAAGAAGAAAATGTCAATGGTGAAGCCAAAGTCTTGATACGCATGAGTTTCATTCTGCAAGAATTATGTTGGAATTAATAACATTTCTGACAAAATTAAAAGTTTGACTAAGTCACCATAGACTTACACGGGACTGTATCGCTTGCACAACTATAAAGTTGTGCAAGGCTTCTAGTCTTATTTTAATTCAATGCATACTTGATATAGGAACTTAAGTTTGCGGAATTACGTAAAATACGCACAGACTTTCAGTATAGTAGTATGAGTTTAATTCAAAAATAGTTCGTACCACATAGATTTAATAAAAAAATCTGGTTTCTAAATAAGAAAATGGTTTCGTTGATCTTTTACCAAAACTAACGCGCAATAACTACAGGTGCAATATTTCTCGTTCCCAAATGTTAAATATACCTATTTATCGTACTTATCATTTATCGTACATATAATACACAATATAATATAATAAAGGCGATAGTTTGTATGTATGTATGTGTGTGTATGTTTGTTACTCCTTCACGCGGCTCAACGGGTTTGGATGAAATTTGGTACCAAAATAACTTATATCCTGGATTAACACAGCGGGGCGTAGCTAGCTATAACATACATTTCACACAAATATTTTGAAATAAATGGTGCTTTTTCGTTAGCATATATTCAATAGCAATTTGACAACATGCCTTCAATACAAAAATATGAGTTTTATTCAAAAGATGTAAGTATCTCGTCTTTATTAAATTAATAACATGCTTCAAAATTCTGTTTCTATATTTCTATAAAATGCCTACTTAACACGCTTACCTTACTGTATGTCGGTTAAGTAGAAACTTGATGTGCTAAATTTATTCTTGTAGTTATAAATATTATTTCTTGCATACTCGAATCTAGATAGGATACTAATATCATCTGTTAGTTTCCGAGTTAATAAAATTAAGTATATACAAAAAATATTCACTTGTTTTCTTTACAAAAAAACATCCAGAAATACTATTTAAGATACAGATTAATCTATTCTTAACCGACTTCAAAATGGTGGAGGATCAGCAGCCGTATGTTTTTGCGCAATGTTTTCGTCAGTATTATGCTTTTAATTAATATTGGTATATCTCTCAGGTGGTCTCATCGAGTTTATAAACAAAATTTTAAGATTTCAAAATCAGTTAATCATTACTTAGTTTATTTACGAAAGGAAATAGTTTATCAACATAAATAGCAGAAAAAAGAAGATTTTGATTAAAGGCTAGGAAATAAGGTGTGTGCTAGCGCTTATTAGGTAAAATCAATGCAGAACTAGTATCAATATTAGAACTATATAGAAGCTGTAAACTTAAAATATCTCAACTTGAGACGTGAGAAAAAACAACTTGAGCAACTTCCTTTCATCCCAAAAATTATCTATGATTACATTCATTCATTCTTAACCCTTTAACCAAACAATGCCGGCATTTGTAAAATTGTAAAACCATAACAAAAAGTTATCAGTATTGCAACTTTTACTGCCGGTTTTCACTTTTGTCGGCTTGCGCAAGACGGACAGGTTATCTGGTACAAAGGCATCAATAAAAGTATAAAAGCTTACAAAGAGTTTAACACGTGGACGCCGGTGTCAATAAGTTCCATAGCCATCCACAATATTCTACGTTTGCTAATGGTTTTTGTGCAGAAACATAAACAAATCAAGTTTAATTTCTTTTATCCCGCCCTATGATCGGTAGGTAATACTACTAGAATATTATTTTATAATTTAACTAGCTGACCCGGCCACGCGTTGCTGTGGCTAACGTTTTTGTCATATGATAATATTGCGATCATAAATTGAGATGTGAGCTATCCTATCTTTCAAGTTGGATCAAACTGCACACGGTGTACAAATTTGATTAAAATCGGTGAAGTAGTTTAGGAGTCCATCGCGGACAAACATCGTGACACCTAATTTATATATATTAAGATTTAAAAATTTTACTTATTTTGATAGCTAATTCAGATGCAGATATAATTTTTACTATTATCAAGATATTTACTACTCGTTGTTACTGGAAGGATTGTGGACAACATACTAAGTTTGATAATCCAGTATTAATGTACCCAATATAATTGATTATCGCTAATATCCAAATCTAGAACCCCAAATTATTCAATAACCTATAAAACTATTATATTATTAGGAGTACAAATAAGTTTCCGCCGTTTTATTGTAGATGGCGCGGCACGGAGTTTCGGTTAGCTTTCGCAGATGATAACCGGCTTAAAAAATAGTTTGGACATTCAATAACAACATAACCTATTAATATCATTGATTTTATATTGGTAAAATATAATTTTTATAAGTTGAAAATGTCAAAATTTGAGCCAAGTAAGCGTCATTTGCGGGAAATATTAGTTTACTTCTTTAATTTAAAGAAATCTGCTGCTGAGGCGCATCGATTGCTCGTAGAAGCATATGGTGAGGTTGCTTTGAGTGAGAGAACGTGTCGAGAGTGGTTTCAAAAGTTTAAAAACGGTGATTTCGACGTAGAAGACAAAGATCGCAGTGGAAGGCCAAAAATTTACGATATGCTGTGTATTTGGTGGGATCAGCTAGGTGTAGTGTATTATGAGTTGCTTAATCCGAGCGAAACAATTACTGAAGCCCTCTATCGAACACAATTGATGAGATTGAGCCGAGCTCTGAAGGAAAAACGCCCTCAATACTATTCTAGACACGAAAAAATTATTCTTCTGCATGACAATGCTCGTCCACATGTTGCGGCTCCCGTGAAAAAGTACTTGGAAACACTTGATTGGGAAGTGTTACCCCACCCGCCGTATTCACCAGACATTGCACCGTCCGATTATCACCTGTTCCGGTCCGTAGCACATGCTCTGACGGCGCAGCGGTTCACATCTTATGAGGATACCAAAAATTGGGTTGATTCGTGGATAACCTCAAAAGACAAGGAGTTATTCAGACGTGGGATTCGAATGCTGCCTGAGAGATGGGAAAAAGTAGTTGCAAGTGATGGGCAATATTTTGATTAAATTTATATTACCGTTCTTCTACAATAAATATTTAATTTGTGTAAAAAAACGGCGGAAACTTATTAGTACTCCTAATATATAACCTACAAATACAAGATTTTTTAATCAATTTTTATTCAATTTCTTGAGGTTTTGATTATTTACGCAAATATATGATAGAATATATGATTCAGAAGAAAATCAGAATCAGAAAAATATATGATAGTCCTAAGCCAGAAGTAATCATAAAATTGCAAATACAATTTAAAGTAAGTACTTAATACGAATAATTCACTTAATTTAAACAATTTTTTGTTTAATCTTGGTCCTCAGATATAAAACATGAAAATGGTGTTAATGAATATATATTAACAACAATTATTACTGAGAAAAAAAAAGCATTTAAGTAATTTCATTAAACCCAAAAACGAAAGATTGTCCTTTTAAATAAGCAAATGGATTGTAGAAACGATCCTATTGGCAGAAACTAACAACAGTGGGTTACGCTCAATTATTACAAAAAAGCGAAGAAACGCTTAGTCATGTTTTTTTTTTCATCATGTCGTTTTCATATAGAATCCTTCAGGATTAATATATGCTTCCTCATTAGGCCTCGTCCTTGTACGATACCAGCGCATGACTAACCACACCATACGATGTGTATGGATTTGCGTTGAATCAAAATTTTTTGCGTCATACTTTAAAATTTCAATTAAACTTTAAAATTTTACTCTCATATAGTTTCAAGGAAATACCAAAATATGTTAATCTTTTTTAGTTCTCAATATCGTTTTATCGTTTCATTCACATCATGTATAATCATATTTGGGCATATAATTAGTGAATCCATTCATTTTTTCCACACTTAGCGGCAGGCTCGCTGCGGGTGGTATATTGTGGTCATAAAATCAAGAGGAAGAGACCCATTGTGCCCCGACACGTCTGGATCTTGTGGGATATCATTTTAGAAAATATCCATGAATCATTTTGAAAATGTCTACTAGCAGAAATTTAACAATGTCGTATAATTTTTTAACCATTTTGAATGACACCGCGTTCTGGGGTTTAAAAATAAAAAAGTACCGTAATAAAGTAAAATTGTTTTTAACAATTGAATTCGTAAATAACCTGACACATTTTTTTTGTTTTTTTTTTTTCAAATTAATATGTTGGTAGGTCACGCGTTCTTATTACTGAATTTGGCGCTGGTTCAAACCCTAACCAAAACCATCTATTCCATCTATTTAAATAAAAAAAGGTAAACATACCAGCTATCTGTAATTGTTGTTTTTTTTTTATATCTCTGTAATTATTGCTATTTTATTGTAATTCCCAATGTTTTAACCTAATTGCTGTAGAACAATTAGTTAGCCCAAGACTAAATAATCAGGATAGTGGGTAATATCGTCAATAACAAACTCATTTAAGGTTATCTTCTGCATGCTAAGGTTTTAAATAACAGTACGTCATTAAAGGTCCATTACGTCCAATATTTTTTTTTTTAATTTACGCTGGGACCTTTAGCTTTATTATTATATTTAATTTAATCTTCCTGGTTTTATCAATTTCACACCGTCTAGATTCCAATTATCAAAATATTATATTGTATAAAAGTCATAAAATGTACCTATTTGCCAAAATTAAAGTGAAACAAATCACGTAGACTATGTAGATATGAGAAAAAAAGAACAGGTTAATTAAAAGTTAACGCATCAAAACCTGGACCATAGAAATAATTTCACTACTCGATAATCATTATAGTAAATTGTTCCACAGATAAAATAAAGACGTGGCGATCGCTTGTGTGGGCGATAAAATTTGTTTATTGATTTCTTGTCATTCCATTCATCTTGTTAAACGGTGAGCTACCGGTCTTCGGATCTCTTAAAGATCTCACGATCAGCGAAACCGTCAACAAATAATGATCTTTATCGGTGTGAATTTTAAAGTTTCATTTCAAATGAAGCTATCAACTTTATAGTGAATCACTTGAGGTCTGTCAGTTGAATCTTTTTTTTAAGGTCTTTGTTACAACATTTTTATTTGAATACGATATTATGTCAGCGTTTCGTGTCGATATTTCTGTTTTGTGGTGATAATGACAATAAAATGTCTGCCTTTGTTGGGTGTAACGGAACGTTGGCTGTTTAATCGTGTTTATTTGGGTCAGTGTTCCATTGAAATGAATATAATTTTGGTGTATTCTGAAAAATATGTATGTCCTTGGAGATATCGTACAGCCACATGCAATATCAAGCGTTGGACAAATATTGCAAATTGAATTCTTTTTTGCCTCGCATCTTTTTGCCTTTACTTTCCCACTGCTGAAAACAATCTGCCAATTTCCTAAAAAGATTCTTCGGCATCATCTCACAGCTTTCCTAGTTTCTATAATAATTTATGTTATAATATTAATGTAATAAGATCCTCTTCTCTATGAATCTAGGAATCTACATCTGTTAACTGGTTGATGGCTGTAAAACCTAGTTGGTTTTTAATTTCTTTTAGCCTAAAAGAAATCAAAATATGTAATAGGATTTGTCGAAATACCATAATTAAATAAATTAACTGTTTTGTCTGGTAAAAACGATGGAATTTAGAAGACAAAGTACTATATATTGTACTACTATATATTGTACTTTGTCCTCCAAGGCACATCGTCCAAATTACAGAAAACTGCTGAAGAGAGACTGAGGATACAGTCTAATAAGTCCAAAATTTTACTGATGACGATTAAAACGTTTAGTTTTTCAACATTTCCCAGCCTTAGTATCACGTACCGACATTTTTTAACTGCCATTGTGAAGACGTCATCGTAGTAATTCTCATGTTTCATCACAGCCTCGACAGATTACTCACGTGCTATTTATGACATCTCTAGTCATCTTTAGTAGTGTCACAAGGTGTCAGATAGAGCCAAAACCTGATTAATTTTCTGTACCGAACGTACCTACAAAATCACTACTAATGCAACTTGGGTCTTCACTTCAGTAAGACTCACTCAGCGGAGACTGAATCGTATTTATGAACCTTTATAATAAGTAACGTGCAGACAGACATAATGTCAGGCAGTGTCCGTTGGCTTGCTTTTCTCAATAAATAAATATTCATGGATATTTCGTATAAACTGGCCTCTCAGCTCAGTTGTTTTTGTTTTTAATACTTCATGTTTGGTATACCGGAGAAGGAAGAGTAGGGGTATGGTTCCCTCTTCGGTTGGGGTTCGTTTCGTTACTTGTGTCAGCGATACGATGTTTGCAAACTCGACTCGGAACGCGCGCATAATTTCATGTGGTTGGTAGCCGTAGCTGTGTTCATGTAGTAGAGATATTATATATTTGAGAAATTTGAAGTAACACGTACTGGCTGTACGTAATTCTGTAAAAAAGGATTTTTTTATTAAGGATAATAATAATCAACTTTTCAACCGACTTGCGAAGTAAAAGTCTATTACAGATGGCACAAACCACAAAATTTTTATTAAAAAATACTTCATTTTTTGATAACAATGTGGACAAAATTGCTGGCTCGTTCCTTGCCCAAAGATTATCTTTGACCGTTCAACGCGGGAATGCAGAGTGATCAAATTTTATTGTTGTAGAGTAATTTTACTTCATATTTTCGTTTCAAGTAGTTGCTAAGATTATGATGTATTTATATTTTAATGAGTATTAAAATTAATAACATACCATCCTATTCAATCTTCGAAATTCTAAATGGTTCCAAAATCTCTGTCGTCTGAATCGATTAGGGATTTAGGAGAGAAATTAAATTTGACTGGTGGGCGGTTTGGGTTCCGGCATTCCGTCTGAAGGAGGATATTTTTTTTCTGTTAAGGCGTGACGGAACGTGCTTAAGTCCCACCTGGGGGTAAGTGGTTACCTTCGCCTATAACAACAGCAATACGACTTAGGTCCTCCCCTACCGAAGCATGAGAAGACCCAAGACGCACCGGATCGCGCCCGTCACCTGAGACGGGGATGTGACGTCGCGTGTGATTTCACCGGCATCCACACCCTTCCACCGCAACACAGCAACGCGAATGCACCGCTGCTTGGCGGCCGATTACCAGGTGTGGTCTCCTGGTGAACTTTACATAAGCTCTACTGCTACTTTTTTAAATTATTTAATAGATTAGACCAAACCATCACTTACCTCGCCTGATGGTAAGTGATGGTTTGGTCTAAGTTGGAAAACGCTTGTCTAGAATAAACCTGTTCACTATTTTTTTAAATATCCAGGATTAAAATGCTTCTTTCTTCCTCTTAAATGGATTCTTACAAACACTCTCCAAAATTATACCTATAGAAAACTGACAACATGAAAACTTTGCGTCAAAGTCAAAAAATCTTTAGAACTTGAAGAAGTTTAAATGAAAAAAAAAAATAAACGCTTACACACTCATATCACTGCACTATTCCCTGTGTCGCAGATAATCTTAACTAATATAATAAATGCGAAAGTGAGTTTATTTGTTTGTTTATTTTTCTTTCTCGCCTTAACAACTAATTTTAAAAATCTTTCACCAATGGAATGCTACATTATCAGCGAGGAACATTTATTCCCGGACTCCCACGGGGGGAGTACGCGGGTGAAATCGCGGGGCGCAGTTAGTAAATAATAAATCAATAAAAATAATACCCCCGAACCCCGTAACTCTGCATTCTGCGCTGTAGGTCATGTGTTCGATTCCCACTCAATACAAGCATTTTGTATGGCGAACATAGATGTTTGTTTTGTGTCTGGATGTTAATATGTACTACATGTATCAATTTACAAAAAAGTACGAAGTATATATTATATCAGCAATCAAGTTTCCATAGTACAATCTCTGCTTAGTTTAGAGCTAGATGGCGCTGTGTGAAATGTCCAAGAATATTTTTTTTTAGATACGTTAAAGTAAGCATGCCTTGATTGTTAATTAATATTATATGAAAGCAGTTTTTTTGTGAGAAACAATACGACTGGCATTGTTGAGCTCACAACTTGTAATGTCTCTAAAAGTGTAATCTGGAAGGGATAAGTGGCCCATCCAGGCTCTGTCTGACCTTGCAAGAAAAAAGCGTGAATTAATTTACGTATGTTTATACCTATATGTATTATATTATATCTGTACCCAACCTCTTTACTTATGCAAACCCTCAAATAAAAAGTTATGAATTAAATTGAATTTACGAAAGCCCGGCTAGTGAGGTAAGCTTCTCTAAGATAATAAAATCCATCTTTTATGTACATTGACGCCCTCCATGAATATTTTCCTTGGGCAGGACATGTCCAGATGATTTATGGCTAACTGGAGTCGGAGCTGTCCGCAAGATGGATTGCTTGCTGAGAAACTTTTCACCTTTGGAAAACTCCTAATATATTTCAAAAAACGGTAAGGTAAGTAGTTTTGTTAGTCGTATTTTAGCTCGTACGGATAACTACTGCCACACCTTGCGATCTGCCGCCAAGCAGTGGTGCACACGCATTTTTCTTTACTACCGTAGAATTCTTAAAAAATATTTAGTATTTCACTTTTTTAAAAGGTACGCAAGAAGTGTTGCGCGTAAGGCGCACCACACAGAAAAAATATACAATAGAGGATAATAAATTGCCAACATCACTTATTAAAAATAAATATTGACTTACAAGATCATACGTTCTTATTAATAAGTGTTGCGCATGAGACATACCACACAGAAAAATTATACAATAAGGTTTAACTATGGCAACCCGGTAATTTCAGATCTTGGACATGCTGGTTTCTTCACGATATTTTCTTTCTTCACGATATTTTGACGAAGTAAAGATTACGGAATACGGAGTACGGAAAAACTCATCAGCGGTGTTGGATTGAAAACCTACGTCAGTAGCACTGGACCACCAGGCTCCAACAGTTTAGTTGTCATTTGGAAGTATCAGGGTGTGTTACCATGCTTTATGATCGGATTTCGAGTGAGATGGGTGTCTTTTAGAGTTTCATGAACCTACTCTTTGACTCCCTTTATTATTAGCTTATTCTGGTCCACTGCTGGACACATGCATCACCTTTAAATGTGACAAGCCTATATTCGGTCTTCTACAAAAAAATATTAAATATAGAATTTTCATTCTCATTTCTAAGGATACCGGGTGCAAACGCATGCGACGTGGGTCTCCTAAGTATAGACTTAAGACTACCTGATGCTTAGTTTAAAATGGCTGGACAAGTTGATCCGTGATTGCTTCTCTTGCACTTGCAACGTGCCTAATGCAACATGGCGATCAAGTACGTTGACCCGCCGACGGCCATTTTGTTTCTTTAATTATTGCATCACGGACGTTAATCGAAACTATTCGAAACAAGTGCCTAATTGACTCTAACAAGTATGATTATAAAATCTAATATCTGTCCTGTCTGTACGTTATATAGTTTTGTATGAATTGGTCTTGACAGTAGTCTTAGTGATTTAAAAAAAAAAAAATAATAATAAATAATGAAGTTATTAAAAAATATTTCATTATAAACAATGACAGTTTCAAAAATCTTTACTTGTTATAAAAATTCTCAAGAAAAAGAGAGCATTTTATTAAGCTTCAAAAAGTAATAGGCATATATTTGTGTATGATAAATAATTGACATTTCCAGAGATTTCCACAGCTTTATTATATTAGTATCTGTTTCCATATGGCTTGTGACGAAATCAGGAATCTTCTTTTGGTATCGGACTTCAGAAAGCATAAAAAAAAATGCACTTAATAATTTTTTGTTTGTTGCACCCTGACTCCACATTTAGGAATGAACGAGTAAATACGAGCGATGCCGCTGGCAAATTCACGATTTGAACATAATTGTACTGTCAATAACAAACGAATGACACCAGGACATTCCACACGTTTGAAGATCATTGCTGTCAGTAAAGGTCATCTGCATAAAGTTATCCTTCCTATCACTAAGTGCGAAGCCAAACCCTGTTAACGTAATCCTAGCAGGATCCTTCACCTCCTGGGATACGACGATACGCAAACTGCTCAATAGAAAAAAATACAAGTCTGACGACATCCTTACGTCCCCTTTAGACCTGGCTGGGGAGAGGTTGGGGCCAATTGCGCAACAGCAACCCAAGTTATTCAAGTTCTTAGCTCTTAGCTTTCAGCAATATATGTATGTGAGTGGAAAATTGTTTCGCAATATTCAGCTAATATTATACTAATCCAAAATAAAAGCATATTTTTGCGAGCATTTAATGCAAGCTTGCATTTTTGCAAGCGACCGCAAGAAGCACGCGTGCAGAGTGCATTCGATCGTTAATCTCATAAAACACGATTTTACACAAAAATAAAAATGTGACAAGTATACAATTAATTAAGACAATTTAATTATTTAAATTAATTAATTCTATTGAGGCTGTCCTAAAGCGGGTATTCCAAAGTTTTTGTTAGTCTCTAAAATGACAAAGCAACAGTCACTTCAATGGCATGTCTCGCGCCTTTTTATGGAATATGGCGAGGCTATCAGAGCATTTGATTATCTACAAGGTTATGTTACTGCCTACTACTTTGTTGTAAAGGCATTTATAAATTGATATTCATGAATATTTTACTGAATTGTACTGAATATGGGAACCAGTGAATATTTCACACAGCGCCAACTAGCCCCAAACTAAGCAAAGCTTGCTCTATGGAAACCAGGTTATTTATAGTATATTATATAGAATATTTTGTGGGAATCGAACTCACGACCTACATCATAAAAAGGAGAGCTTCTACCAATTTAAACACTGGCCTATAATGGATAAAAAAAATCTCACACTGGTTTATCAATGTTTTTTTATGACAAACCTCGGAGGAGTCTTTGACAGACGGAGGCGGTTGAAAAGCACCCCCCCGCGGGTTCCCGCCTTGTCGGGGCGGGGGGGCTTAGTAACCGTGGTTGGGCTGCCCACGGTGAAGCCAAGAGGAACCCGGGAGGGGCTGCTCCTTTAGGCTTTGCCTCCAAGCCGACTAGGAGCGGCCACAGTAGGTGGCGGTGCCTTATGGGGGGCACCGCAACTGAGGCGGGCTGCGGTGTCGTATGGGCGGCACCGCAGCTGAGGGTTAGGGGCCGCGGCGGGAGAGGAGTGCCGGTATAGCGGTGCGCCGCTCTCCCTACCTTCCGCGGCCACGGCGGGGTCGCCACCGTTTGATGGCGGACGCGGTGGGGCCGCAGGGGAAGAGGAGTGTTGGTATTGAGAGGCGCCACTCTCCCTATCCTCTGCGGCCGTAGTGGCAGGCGACGGGGCCACATATCTGACCCGTCGCATGGGGACCTAGGGCGTCTGACACGGGGTAGTCTGACGTCCTATCGCTGGCATGGTCCCCGAGGTGGTCGCGACGCGCCTCGTGTCCTGGCGTGTCGTGGCGAGGGAGGATGGTGGCATTGCCATCCCAAGGAGGGTCCGGAAACGGGCAGCTGCGGCGGGATCGCGGATGTGTGTATAAACGTTCCCGTGTTCCCGCCACTAAGCGGCAGAGGAGGACACCGTGGAGTTTTAGTGGGTAGTCCCACATAACCGCTCTGTCTCCCCGTGGCAGGGCGGTATGCTAAGACATTTCTCCACGGAAAAAAAAAAAAAAAAAAAAAAAAAAAAAAAAAAAGGCGGTTGAAAAGCAGCGTTTTTTTGTTTATTTTAACTGTATCAATGTGTTTGTTTGAAGCTGCGATTGTTTGCTCTGTAAGCATAACCAATTAATCACGCACCTTCTGTAGCATAATGCGTAATAAGTAAAGTAAAATACTACTAATAAGGTAATAAGGTAGGTATGGAGGCCAAAACTAGACTTTCTCGTTGGAACTTAACACACCCATATCAGCTACTCAGCAACACTAGCCTCTCGACAATGGAGACTGATCATACCACGTAAAATGATGTGACGTCTTCGAATTTTCGGTTCTAGGATGGCTTTTTGTGAAGGAATAAATATTTTTCCCTCACCGTACTGAAAACGTGATAAAAAACCGGACACGAAGAAGCAATAACCTACTGAACCACGTTCGCATTTTTCCTGAATGAAACATTATTATCTTGCAATATTTGCCGTCGTATCAGTAGGTCAACTATCGATTCACTGCTATCGAATCGATAGTCGTTTGTCGATATGTTTGCGCAGCCTCATCAATGACTCGAGTATTGCGTATTTGAGCAATAACTGGATTGATAATGCTCTACACAGCTTATTCTATGATTACAGCATTTCAGATTGCAGACAACCTTTCATGAGATTCTATTATAGTAATAATTAAAATGATTAGTAGTATTTGTGTAAGAATTTTACTCCTATCGTTAGGAATAATTGAATTGAAAGGAACTGTTGGATTGATTGTAGAGACTATTACAATCAATTCAACCGTCATTACAATAGTTAGCATCGTAATTTATAAAAAAAGTAGAACTTTTGCCATGTTCGTTCGGTACTGCCTCCATACCTGATACTCTGCTGCCAAGCAGCGCTGCACTTGCATTGTGGTGATCCGGTGGGAGGGTAGAGGAAATGTAGAGTAGTTTCTCAAACACCTCCTGGTGTTTGAGAAATACCAGGCGCATCAAACTCTACATTTCATCTCGGGTGACGGAAAAGGCACTTTGCATTGCCAAGTTTCATGTCATATTATCTAATTCTTGCTAACGGCATATCATGCACATATTACACACTCTCACAGAGTGAGAGTACGTCACTCTGGAAAGTAAAACAAAAAAATAATGCAATCATGCGGGATCTTGAAATGAAAAAAAAAATCTTATATTTATTAATTTATTACCAGATTATTTTAGGGAATATTCAGTACAAAAATAAACAGTTAAATGCGCCATAGCGAATAAATAACTTAAACATTAAACATTACACCAACAAGTTAGAAAAATTATCTTTTCGTCGCGTCTCCTTGCAGTGACCGATGATAAACGATCCCGGCTCGACCAGAAGTCACGAGCCACGAATTCTTGGAAATTGTTCTCTCGACTCGATTCCAGGCGCTCCGAGTCATCAATTTCTGGTGCCTCACTGATGCTACAACGGCTTCTAGCATCTACATACGGCACAGCTGTCTCCTCGGTAACCTCCAGATACGGGAGATATAGATCCTAATGGTTGGCTCCACAGCCTTCAGAGAGAATCCTGCAGACGTCGTCGGTTCGGTCCCACGTTGATCACGATACGGCTTCGGTCGACGATACGGTCAAACTTTGAAGGAAGGAATCTATCCCATCATGCGCAGTTATACTATTTTGCTGCTTCTGGCTAAAAAATCTGTAGTAAATTATCTTTATCACTTTAAACATTTTTCATAGTTGTAACCAGTCCAGGGTAGGCAGGGAATTCGTAAACATTTCAATTTATGCCTTCATTGGTCGATTAATGTTCAGTCATGAATTTGCAAACCATACTTACCTACATTTACAAATTATTTTCTCTACTAAACGATAAATAAACCACAAATCCCAGCTTATCCATGACATATGTAACTGCGATCCTGTAATACGAAACATCGGCCCCCTTCGCGGGCACTTAATACCACAATTTGGCCTCTCCTATGTAATAAAATACTAGCCTGCGATGTGATGTAATTTAGGACCGATCGCATTAGCTAAAGGAGCCATTATTAAAAAAGTATCGAGTTTCCGAACGCACCGCGCCTGCGTCTAATCGGTTCCCGCCAACGCGGGCCAATAGCAGCGCTCGTTTTCTTTTTTTTGTAGATCGAGATAATGGATTGTTCTTTCTGATTTATGTTTGTTTCTTTTTAAATGTATCGGCAACGAGAAATGCTTATTTATCGAAATTATGTTTTGTAAATAGTAGGTAAATTGACTCGAATTCATAACAAAAGTTTATTATGCTTGTTCATTAATTAAGGTGTTCATTAGTTATGGGTATTTTTGATTATTAGAACTAAAAATAGGTACTTGTCATTAATTTTCTTTTCAATTTAATTTCTTTTGCGTTTTTTGCCACCGGAACGGAAAAAATACTACGGTACTTTGAAAATAGCGAAATTCCGTAGTTAGTTTACGCGTGTTGGTAGTTCACAAGTAGGTTCATTCAATAAAGATTTTATTTGCCGCATTAATTACAAAAAACTGTCCGGGGTTTTGGACTAAGAATAAAATAAGAGGGTCAGCGTAGCTAGTGAAAAATATAATGCATAAAGATATTAAATGCCTTTATGTTGCATACAATTGACATAATTAGCTCCATCCAATTTTCCTTACATTTCTTCGCTGTGTAATTTCCCCGGTGCGTGTAATTCCACCGCTAGGTGGATACAACAATGCGGCCCCGCTCGGTCCGTCTGCCACGGTATTGACTGACCGGATTGCGCATGTCTGCCGGAACGGGCTCAGGGAATCATAAACACGATGAAAATATTTACTTACGTTTGTACCTACGTTTGTTTCAGTTAAACTTATAGTACAAGGAAGAAGAGTCTTTATTTATTATTATTTTTTCTAACAGAATCAACAGCTCTTATCATCTAAATACATTTAAGATGAATCATACAGACAATGAAAGATGTTTCAAAATGCAATCGATAAACCATTGACTCAATATATAAGAGCGTAAAGGCCCAGTAGTACAGATGACATCTTTTAATCCGCAGTATGTTTGTTCAGATCCAGAGGCACAATAAAGAGATTTTTATTTAATAATAATTGTAATACCAATTGGGCAATACCAAGTCCTCAAAATGAATGATCCAACGTACGTTTACTCATACATACAACCAAGTACCGAGAAAAAACTTTATGTTCTCTTTACACAAAGGTTGCCCCGAGCAGTAAATTGAAACTGCCAACTTAGCCACGAAGCCCGAAAATATCGTTTGGAACACCATCATGACCTAGAGCCGAAAATAGAACAGAAGACGTGACAATTTCCATCCGTATTGGGTAATCCGTGGTAAATAAAACTTACTCTCGCTTGTTTTTTTTTTTTTTATACCACTTAGTTGGCAAACAAGCATACGGCCCACCTGATGGAAAGCGGTTACCGTAGCCTATGGACGTTTGCAATACCAGGGGTATCACTCGCGCGTTGCGGACCTTTAAATATTTTAAAACTTGTCTTTAAAAGACTCAAATAAATTGTTTTTTGTCAAGAGCATAGTGAAGCGTATTGGTCAATCACATTAGTTATCCAAGAACAGGGTCACCACATCACGTCCCGAGGGTGTGAGCCGCTGGTGCATTCCTATCAGCTCGTAACGTAGCTTGTTAGATAACGCGCCGCCATCCCGGAACCGATGTGCAAACATCCTTATCTTGAGACGTCGGCGTGTCGGTTAATAATTCTATTAGGGAGCAATATTAACGTTTATAATATCGATCTCGGCACGGCCACAGGGTACAACAGAATAATGTAAGTAGACAGAGATCCAGAATAATCAAAGCCTTGAACAAGGGTTGATATGACTCCATTACATAGTCTACCAACGCTTGTGGTGAAGCTTGCCTGGATGTTCTTTCTAGATCATTCGGTAGTATGGGTGACCATTTGGTAACATTTGAACAAAATTATTCCGTGCTTCAAAGGGCTGGTTATGATGTATATTCTTGTCGATGAGCTATCTCGGCGGCTTGAAAATTCCGGCACCAGAGTTGGCGTCCAACTATTTTTTAGCTTGATTTTAATATCAGGTGATGTTTCATGATATTAGAATGCGAAGACACGTATTATACCCAGGTTGTATTTTTTTGTACCGCATTTCAACTGTAATTAATTTTCTTATTTAAAAACTTGTATCCATCGGAAAACCACAATTGAAGTCTGGTCGGAGCCGACGTTTAAAGTCAAAGACAAACTCAAAATACTTTAATTACAATTATACAATCACGGCGAAAAAAAATGTTACAAAATTACTTGGAAACCATTTCTGATCAAATGAAATCCAATCAAATGTAGTCCCGTTTGAGTTACCTAGTTTAGTAGTTACTTAGTTTAGTAATAAGCACGCATAATTCGCTTAAAAATGCCGCATTTCATAATCAGGATTAACAAATTAAAAAATAGCTTGATTTAAAAAAATTAAGCCAAAATGATGTCTGAATTAAATTTCGAATTCTTAACTCTACTAAATCGAATCAGGAAGTCAGTTTAGAATAAACATGAGCCGGTACTTCATTAAACGGATATCGGAAGGAATTTTAAAAAAGATTTGAAAGAATTACTTACCGTTCTTCTGGGCCGATTTTAAATAAAGAATATTTTTCCAAACTCAATCTTAATTGTTAGCCAATGGACTTATGCAAGATTAGGCCAAGAAAATACAAAAATTTATTTTAAAAAAGGAAAGTACAATTGCCCGAGGCGTAGATAAAATTAGGCTAAAGTGTATAGACTTCTACAACCACAATAAAATTACAGGCTGTTCCTGTTGCTCGCATCTGGGTGGTGATTACTGAATCAAGAATCTGACATGTGATGTGATCCTCAAGTGGTATAAAAGGAGCAATCCAAATTAGCAGTAGAACTTGTGCCAAGTTCATCTAGAGAACTACTACAAATACAAATACAAAAAATATTGCTGTTTGCAGTTTTCCGGTAAATGGATGACAATGGAGGTCTCACCGAGGGACGGTTGCAACGTCTTCCACTTGGGTCAACTACGAGTACTCGAGCTTTTCTTTACAGGGGCGAAGCGTTTTGTACGACACACACTGCATAGAAACACTTAAAATCACATTGTATAGAATATGTGCCAATTATAGGATTGCACAATGAGGATTTACATAAAGTATATGAGTCGAAACGAAATATTAAAAATAATATATTTTTTCTGTGGCTCGTCTTCACACGCATCACAAATCATTCCTAATTAACTTACAGGACGTTATTTTACCAACTACCAACGAAAAATAAAGTAAGAACAGACAGATAATTTCGAACTGAAAATCATAATAAAGGAAAAGCGAAACATCTCTGCTCCTAGAACTCAGTGATGACTGAATAATTAATAATTTCCTAGAAATGTTACTCATTGAGTTTGCTTGCTCGACGCGTTGTTTCAATTACCGGGGAATGTTAATGTTTATAATGAACAAACCCTTCCTTTTCTTTTTGTACTGTCTTTCTTTCTTTAACGATACTTATGCTACCATGTACTTAATGTTTTATGGGCAGAGGATAGCATAAGACCATGCTATTTCACATCGTCATTAATAAAAATTTGCATTTAGAAACTGCTTCTTAAGTCTTCTTCTTCTCTTAATCTATGTCTATGTAAAGGTCTTTTTATTAGAGCTTTGCACCCAAAGCCTAGAGCTTTTTTCAATTTTCATTACTAAGGTGTTGTTGACGAGCTATTTAATACTACTTTTATCTTTTTGTTCCCGCCAATAGTTTAATACAACCAAAATAACATCGTTTAATGAATACTGGCTAATATTTAAATAAAATTACTGGATTGACCGCATAACTTTATTATGTAAAAATAAAATGAATGTTGTGTGTCTCTAAAAATCTCGAAGAGGGTTTGCTCGCCTCATTTCTGGGTTTGATAAGGAATAAACCCAAAGGAATGGTTACCCAGTATTAATTCTGTATTGCCACTATTAATTATCATTACCTTGAAAAAATGTTGCCTTGCCTTGAAAAATATGTTTTTAGTAAAATAACTTATTTCTGGCACGTTGCATAGTGCCATCCAAATCGTGTCGTGTCGTGATTAGTCGCCGGCGATTTTTCCGCTCAATTGAACTTATGAAAGTCCCGTCCGGTCCCGTCACTGTCCCGTTAACGACTGTTTGATCTCATTATAGCTTCAAGCTCGTTTTGCATGTTAATTTTGTAATTTTTGCACGGAACAAAATTATGGAAAGCATTTAAACGTCTTAGGACTGGAGTTTTCCGGAGTGGACCCATCCATGTACCTATTACATTTCCCTTAGTTCCTTAGTTAGTTTATCACACCAAAGCGCTCTTGTGAAGCTTCCCCTAGATGTTCTTTACAGATTAATCTAAGCTTAGCAACTCTCCACCTGGTTGCAGTTGGGTGTCTCCAACTGCATTAAGAGCGCTTGCTTGCTTCAGAGGGCACGACAAAATGTTAGTAATGAGAACGACATTAGTGAGAAAAACAATTTTTTTTTGTCTTGTTACAAGTGGGAAATAGGAATGGAAAAAATCTCATGAAAATAAAGAAATTAAAAATGACATTTTCGTAGTTAATATGTATTTTTGTGAAATACTTGTAACGCAACCGGCGGACGGGAACGGTTCCGCGCCATCGCACCTTCAGCTCACCGCCATCTTGTCTCGTATGTGGTACAGATAGAAAAAAAATCATTGAGATAATAATCTGATGGAAACATTCTATCATCTCTCCCGGGCGATTACATAGGCCGATCTCATCAGTGGGAATATCAAAAAGTCTGGAGAAAATGACAAAATGAGCTTCGTTATTTATTGAATTGACATTTTTGCAGATTTTACAGCTATATTGTAGATCAACGTATACAAATAATCATGGCTTGTATAGCTAAATACTACTAGCATAAATACTGGGCACAGTATAATCAAGGAAATATACCGTCTCTATAAGAATAATTTAATTTCATACCAGCATACTTATATCACATCACGAACAACGACATAATCTCAACATACCTGGAACCAAGTTAGATGTATCGTCACAATCTTTCGAAAGGTTGGTTCTAGAACGTTTTCCTACTTATATCTCCGAGAACGAGGTGTCGTGATCATAAATTTTCCATGATGATGATATTAAAAGGCTTTAGAACTGAACAGTGAACAGCGGTGTTCAAGTTTTTAAGGCATATGTTGCTGCAGTCGTTACCTGTCTCGCTTATCGGACTAAATATTTTCGAAATCGTCCGCGGAGCAGGTTTGGGTGTTTTTTCCACGACTCAACTGAACAAACAAGCTCTCTGCTTCAAGGAAAACGACAGAAATGGCCTTTTGGTGCAACAACCAACTTATAAACTGTTCAAACAACTTAAAAATCATTATTCCGAAACATTATACAGCGGTTGGTTCTGCATTTTTCAAGGATTTTGTTTGTGTAAGTAAGTAATGCATATTATCATATTTATCCTGTCTAGATGTATTTGTAATTGGCTCGAAAGGGACAAATTCGACGTTTAATGACGGACTTAAACTGAATAAATTGAACTAACTACACTTCTATTAATAAATATTAATTGCCGCGATAGTTGTATAATCTGTTTTACTAATTTTAAACCGGGCTATGAGGTATCAATTGTAGTGTTACCGCCAATTTATTACCAGATTTGGATGAAAGTTTTATTTGGCTGGTTTACCTCCATCTTTCGCTTCGTATACACTCCAATCTGGGATAAATATATTATTAATTATTACAAAAAATATTAAAGTCGTTTTTTAAATATTTGTATAAATCTGCAGATATACTTGTACTATCAATGAAATCACCGCTACGAGGAATGGCGGAATGAAAGTTGCAAAGTTACGAAAATTCTATAAAACTATGTATTTTGTCGATCGAGATTTTGGTTTCATGTTATATTTATATAATAATACATATACAATATATTATATAATAATACATTTATACACTCATACCTCTGCACTAGGATTCCCTGTGTCGCAGATGGCATGGACAAACACAGAAACACAAGACGAACACCCAAGACCCGAGAACAAACTTCATGCTCACCACACAAAGTATGCCCCAGCCTCAAATTACCTACTGTCGTTTAATTTGCTTAGCCCTGTTAAGATATCAACCATCAAAAAAGTATCGATCTAAATTCTATTCGCATCTATTATCACAGTGGAACATTTAGACATCATTTCAAAATCAAACTCAAACTCATTTATTCCTTTAGATCTCAAGTATCGTTTAGACACGTCAAATTTTACACACACAAGTAAACTTATTCATGAACATATAACGTGTCTCAGGAGCTCCTTAGGCACGTTACATGCACACAAATATGTCATTTACATATGCAGAGCATGTTGTATGAAATTACAGGTTCATGATAAGTTACTACATCCCCATCTCGGAGTGACAGGCGAAACGCGATGTAACTTAGGTGCTCCCATACTTTCAGTAGTGTACCTGAAAGAAAGATCTGGGTTGTCAAATATTCGATTGGTCACTCAGATAAAAACTTTTTCTACATAATATTTTTTGCTGGTAATTTCTTTATCCTATATACTATAAATAAGCTACTAGACTAGACTATAATGAGAAGACAAACATTGGGCAAGCACAGATAACAGTCAAGTGAAGAGGCGATAGCGCGCACCTTGATACTAAACTTGTCCAGGGTTCGACGCCCGATTGACTGATACGAGTGGCAATGAAAGCTAGGCGATGGATTTTTTGTTCAATCTTAGTATAAATGCGAAAATATGGATACATGCATGGATGAATGTTTGTTACTCAATCACGCCAGAAAGGCTGAACGCATCTGGATGAAATTTGGCTCAGAGGTTTAAATTAAGGAAATATAGTCTGGAATAGCAATAGGCTACCTTTTATCCCGGATTTTTTTCCTGGATAAAAAGTAACATATGTGTTATGTTCCCGTCTGGACGCCGTTGAATGGCCAACCGGAGGTAAAATCGCAGGACGTAATAATAATATAAAGGCGAAAGTTTGTCTGTAAGCATGTTTGTTACTCCTTGACGCCTCAACTCCGCAACGTTGTCATTTTTTCCCCCGATTATATTGACAAAAAACTCAAACTCATTTATTCCTTTAGATCTCAAGTATCATTTCGAAGACGACATGATACGATGGGATAAAAACTGACATCACTTTTTCGAGATGAAAAGTAGCCTTTGTGTTAATCAAGGGTAGCATACCCTTGATTAAAACAAAGACTACCTTCATAACAAAAGTTATCCAAATCCGTTCAGCCGTTTAAGTATAACAAACATACATAAAGACAAACTTCCCAGGATGATACCCTGAAAAAATATTGTTAGTCCAAAATTATTGGGCTCCCTAGCGTCTAAAAGCCTATTCAATCTGGCTCGTTCAAAAGTCGGATTCTCTTCAGTGAAAACATTAGAAGGCAACATCAAAGTTAATTCATGATTAAAGCACGAGAATTGCACCCCTAGTATCACAGGGGCGGATCAAAGACGCCGCGGGTCGTTATTACCGAAGCGTTCGAGTTTATGTATGTAAGTACTGTTTACTCAAGCACTGACCGTTTTTGGATAGAAAATGGATGGGAATGCAGTATAGAAAATGAAAGTTGTTGATACAAGGTAAGCTTTTAATGGCTCTTCATGTGAAAAAGTGGGTCCGCAGGTAATTGGTTAGTAGTAATCTTACCTTTGAAGCGACGGGTGCTGAGTTCGATGCCGGCCATCTTGCAAGATGAGCATGAACTTTGTTCTCAGATCACGGCTGATGAATTTTGAATTGTTTGGCCTATATGTAATCGAATATCTTTGTAGGACGGTCCCGTAGCCAAGTTGGTAGTAGCCCTGCGTTTGAAACGCGAAAAAACTGCAATAAGCATGACCTTTGTTCTTGTGTATTGGGTCATGATGCACACAGGAAATCCTAGTGGTCTAGTCCACTTTAATGTGGACCACCCTTCATGCATTCCGAACAGCCCCAAAGACGGCGCTGCACTGTCACAGGGAATATTAGATGACACAATTCTCTATAATCTGCAGGCTGTGTTGCGACTGGCGAAGAATTAGCAGAGACAGTATAGGGCTGTCAGACAAGTCCATTCATGTTTCAGATTAATGGGTTTAGGCGTTAGAACACGTCCTCATGAATCACGTGACATATTCAACTAACTATCCAACTTAACTTCTATTAGTGTCTTACGCAATGCTAACTATATACTCGTAAAATAATGTGTATAAAATATATTATATAAATATATATAATATGATTTTTTTTTATGTGAATGTGTGACGGAACGAGCTGAGGGCCCACCTGGTGGCAAGTGGCGACCCCCGCCCATGACAACAGTAATGCGACTCAGTATAATGCGCATTCATCCTGCTGCGTCCATCATCCGAGACGGGGATGATACGTCTCATGCGCATGTGATATCACCGGAACCCGCACCCTTCCACAGTAATGCGAGCACTACCGCTTGGCGGCAGATTCCAGGTGTGGTGGCAGTACCTCTCCGGACGAATTTGGCACAAGTTCTACTGCTACTTCTAGTTACTCCTTTAGCACCACCCAGGGGGTACGTGTAGGGAAAAGGGTACACACCTACGGACGCGAGCAACTGTACTCCCAAAAATTAAATTGAAAATGATATTTAATAGATAAATGGTTAGTCTATGTTTAAGTCATCTGAATTTTATCCAGAAAACCTTTTATGACGATTAGACACCCCTAAACCGCACTGGCTACTACTCTCTCGCCAAATAGGTACCAAGATTAGATCCCTTGTTTGAGCAGACCTTTGATGAAGCTCGCATCATCTAAAACCCTGGCTCAAAGGAAAAGTGTATGTGTCCACTAATAGGTACACGTTGTAATATTACATCGTACAATATTTACCTGTCATATGATGTGGGGAAATTGGGAAGTAAGAAACCGTTTGTTGGGGGATTTAGTTATACGACTAGATTTTGCTCGCGGCTTGCTTTCGTTAATACAATTTATTTTTGGAAGACATTATGTCCGTTTTTGTATCCATGACAACGTGTAAGCAAATTTTGTTGATGATTCGTTGAGTGAAAGCGTAAATGCGTCTTAAAAACTCACATTCCCATTTATATTATTAGTTAGAATATTTGAAAAACCGGCAAATTTTATTTATTCATTGATTTCAGGCATTACTGTGTTGCCTTATTGTAAATATACAAATACAGGGCCCATAGAATATATACCTTTAATCTAAAATATATAGGGGTTCAGTCCTAGGGGTTGCGGAACCCCTAGGACTGAACCCCTTATTATAATAAGATAACGAAAAATTATAATAAGATAAACGGTGAAACGGTTCGTTTCACCGTTTATCTTATTATAATTTTTACCGTATAAAATATATTTACTATAAGAATTTCAGCTATTCTGCGCTTCAACTAATTTCAGTCCATAAAGGCTTATGCTTCAAAGTATACTTAAGTATATGATACATCCCTTTCAACGTAGTACAGACAAACAAACAGATGTTGTTAGCTTAGTTATAGGGTTGATTTATCGTTTGGGAACTGAACCCAAGGGTCGAAAAGGATTTAGACTTGCAACCTGAGTGATTGGCATGATATTGTAGATTTTTTTAAAGAATTTTAAACAAATTCTTGATTATTATATTCGACATTCTTTAATTAAAAAAATATAAAACAATTAAGCTCCTAATCGCTAACCCAATACGCATTTGGGTTAGTGTTGCAAGAAAATTGTTGTGGAATGCTTCTACGAATTATAGTCTGTGTTTTCGAAAATGTCACTGTCAGGAAACTTGTCAATGTCAGAATTACTTTACTGTCGGAAAGAGTAAGATATGATCACACAAAAGGCCAAAAATAAGAAGATATGGTCAACATGTGTATGAACTAAACAATAAATTAGAACCGAGATTAATCGACGGAATTTAAATAAAAAGGGTATTTGATAATTAATGAAGAATTCTTCACATAATGTTTAAGTGAGGAGAAAAAAACACAAACAGGAGTTATTTGTTTTTTTGTAGCATGTGATCAGATTTCTTGTATGGATTTTTAAATTGAAAAATACTGACTTAACATTTTCCTATAATAGAATTCATCTAATCTTATTCTCACGTGCTATCGGCGGTTTTGAATAATCCACTTTAATATTGCAATGGATTTTGAACTTAAAATCCATTTATTTAATGTTTAAATTGCATTGTTCACTTCAATCATAGAACTTGATCGCTGGAAGTGAACTTCTAACATAGAATCAAAAAATTGTGTTACGTGTTCCCTACACGTGTTCCCGGTTGGTGCGAGGGACTGGGTTGCAATGATCATATGCCGGTTGGAGCGAAAGACCCAAAGTAGCAGTAGAACTTGAGCCAAGTTCGTTCGAAGAAGTACTGCCGCAATTGGTAATCCACCGTCAAGCAGTGGTGCACTTGCGGCGTACCATCCCCGTCTCAGAGTAACGGGCATAACACGGCGACTTGGATCTTCTCAAAGTTTAGCACCTGAGAGCTGAGTGAGTTTTGTAGTTTCCTTAAAAATCTTTATTTATGATAAAAACAAATTAAATTTAAAAAAATTACGAGTAAAGAATATATTAAAAATTTAAATTGCTCATGGGAGACGGATTTTTTTTTATTATCATCAGATGAATAGGCCATGTGCATGTGCCATGTCCAAAATATGACTGTGAAAATACGGGCACTGTATATATTTACACAATCATATTTTTAATTTTATAAAAAATAGTAAATGAAAATATGCCCAGACTCTTCCATCACATTTAATTCCTTAACACATAGTTGTATAATTTTTGAGAAACGTTCCCTTGCAAGCAGAACGTTCGCACATACACGCTAACACGCTTCGAGGAAGGATACGTGTCGTCACGTGCATGTAACACATAGCTGGATGTACATAAGACTATATACTTACCTATTTACTTTGTTGGAATCTGAGAACATATTCAGAAATCTCACATTTTCCTGATTCAAATCGTTGTCTTTCGTTTGTGACTGTTCATTTATTCTTCTTTTTTTCGAGTCGATGTTCAAACTCAATTTTTTTTGACCCATATGATACGACCTCCACAGCTTTGTCTATTGCCTTGATTAGGTATTTTGCTGTACAGTTGGTTACAATGTTATGGAATGGATTCGTATATATAGATAGACTTTAGGCTAACCTATCGCCATATATGTAATTTAAAGATTTCATATTTATCGCATTCCATATTATTTATTATAAAAAACGTACTGCGTCGTCAATAAACAAAGAGAGAATGATTATAAGAAAGTAAAGCAATTGTACTCTTCATAGAATTAGAGACTAGTCTTAACAAGTTATGACATGTTTAAATTGAGGTGTAGGAATTTTCACATATGAAAACCGACATTACTTATGAGACACCCCTATATTAAATAATACAAATATTACAAAGAGCTCCAAAATCAAGAATTTATGTAAAATTTTACATCCTTTCTTCGGGTGTTCGGTCTGGGTTAGGGATAAAAATATTTTCATTTGGAATGTGTCCAAGCAAGTTCTACTTGCCAAATTTCAAGTCAACAGCGTTCATAGTTTATGGGAACACCGCCGTAACACGGGAGGACACCTTAGTACACCATATCTCATCATAATACATTCATTAAACGAGCAATCCTTGTAAATATATTTATTTATTTCGCGTATCTCGGAAATGGCTGTAACGATTTGGATGAAATTTTGTGTAGTAATGTAAGATTTATAAACGTTTGTAAATTTGTATGCGTAGCAAACAAATGCATGTCTATGTTTAATAAATTACTGGACAACATTGTCAAAGAGTTCAATATATATTTCGACAATAAACAATGTTGCTATGGTAACATATCCGTAGACGTCTGTTAGTTGGATAAAAATTAAAAACCGAAAAGATACTGACTTCAATACTTTTAAAGTAGCAAAATACGCAATTTTGTTAACTTGGATGATATATTTTTTCTAGTTATTTTAACAACCAAGATGCTGTGTGAAATGTAATGAATATTAATTTAAATTTATTAATAATATTTATACAATAAAATAATTGCACTGAACAAACTTAAGAATTAAATTATCAAACAAACTACTGCTGTTTGAATATGTGTTGATAAAAGCCAAATTTTCTCTGCATCCAAAACATCCCGAATAGCGTTTACCACGCCTGTGTTGCCATTGCCAATAAACTGGACAATGTCAATATTGGTAGAAGCGAGACAGCGGTTTTTGAGAATCTCGAATGAAGGTCCACGTGTTTGTCTGTCGTTGTAATCTTTATTTGGCCGTGGCCAGTCACATATTGTGGGTTTCGAAAGGTGAGGTTTTATTGCACCAGCCCTAGGCAAAACTTTCTATTTGGGAAATAGGAAGCTAGCAAGCTTGCCTGGATTATCTATACAGATCATTTGAGTTAAGCAACTCTCCGTCTGATCAATAGTTGGATGGGAAACCGGCATCGATTGGCTCAGTTGGTAGTAGCTTTTCCTTCTGCGTTATAAGTCGTGGGTACGATCCCAGGACAAGTATTTGTGTGCGAACATAAATGTTTGTTCTGTGTCTGGGTGTTAATATGTATTATAAATATTTGTTTTATGTATTATATCAGTCATCTAGTTCCCATAGTACAAGCTATGCTTAGTTTGGGGCTAGATGGCGCAGTGTATTGTATAATGTCCACGAATATCTTGTTTCTTTTTATTTCAATAGAACGTAGCGTATATTCCTACTAGTTTAAACTTTCACGGTCTTATTACAAAACGTGGACTAACTTTAGACTAGATTTAAACCACCCATATTACATGGATATTAGTGGTTTACTAGTACTGAAGTTAATCCACGAGACCATCGGAGACTCCAGCCCACAACCTCATTAGGCAGATGCATTAACACTTTGCCGGCCGCGTGAGCTGGTCATCAGCTCCTCGAAGTCATACAAGGTGATTGCTGGTAATCTGTTTAGTACCATTATCGGTAATACACGAGGCATGGTTTTACAAGTTCTTGATTGGTTAAGCGTGACTTCTTTGTTATAATTTTTGCATATTACTTTTATATCGACTGGCCTAATACCTCAGTTGCGCTGTCTTTTGCGTCGTAAGTCGTAAATTCGAATCCCACTAAGAACAAGCATTTGTATGAAAAACATAAAGTTTGTACTGTGTCTTATACACTAAAACAAGTCTTATATACTATATGTATTCTATCAGTGATATAAAGATGAGTTTCGGCGTAGCATCTCCATTATCTTCATGATTTTTCCTGGTACTTTATATTTGCATATGCATGGCTCTGTAAGGAGGTGCCAACCCACTTTCCGTAATGAGGAGGCGCTAATCAGTAAAGCCTTTAAAGAGCCGTGAGGGTTAATCGTATTCGTTAGTGCTTGTGAAACTGCACACCTTTCTTACCTACCTGATTTAATTTTGGAGTACAGCAGAGACATTTTTTCAAACCGTTTCTAACCTGTGTATGGCAGTGTTTTGAAAGGTACTTCATATTCCATAATATTGTTTTAAAACAGGAATAAAATCGGTGAGATTAGTGATAACTCTTAAAATTAATATTAATGATAAACCGATGAAACAAAATGTGTTGTTAGGGGTGGAGGTAACCAATTAACATAAAGGTAATCAAGCTGGCCAGTCACACTTAATGAAAAAAAAATTAAAAAAATTATACCTGAGGTCAAAAAATAGGGGATAAAAGTATTGAAGTCGCTTTTTAGACTTTTTTAATCTTTGATTTATTTATTTATTTAAATTTATTAATCTAATGTAATTCAATTTTGTAATTTTTCTTTGGCGGAAATATTTTTTACTGTCAAACATAATTGGTATTTTTGTATGAGTCGGTGTAAACATATGTCTAATATATTTCTCTGACCATTGAGCGTAATTTTTTTAACATTATCCTGCTGTAGTGGAAGCGTTTAGTGTTTAAGTGATTCAATTGCATTGTTTTATGGTTAAGCACAAACAAACGAACAACTAATACTCAGATTCCTTGTGCAGAAGATACGGATACAAACAGTCACACAACACCTAGATAAAATTTCACGCTAAAACATTGAGTTAGCTTCAAGTTATCCTTTTGTACATTAATTTAAGTTTTCTGCAATAAATAATTAAATAAATGTTTGGCCATTGAGAATCCCGGACCTCTCTTCGCAGGCAGAGTTCCTACAAATTACGCTACGGAGTATAAGCAAGCCCACGTACGAAGAAAAAAGTAAATTTCCGCACAGCTAACATGAAGACTATTTCTATATCATACAAAATGAATCCTCTCATAAAATATGTAGATTCCATCAACTCTTCAGCCTCAAACAACGTCAAAGAACATGCACGTACAGACTTGTCAAAGCGGCGACATCAAAGGTGTGTTTGTATCGCCACTCGAGCGCCCTCTGGTATCTCACGTATGTACTGTGGAATATTGATTAATGCTCCTTGGCGCTCCGTAAATTGATTGAAGTCATCAACAGGGAACTGAGCTATACAAATATACACGAAGAGAGAGAAGGTTATTTAGATCTGGAATTGCTGAAGATCTGGATCGTAAGTTGTTAAACTTTAGCGGTATAAATACTACTGGTTTATACCGATTTCTGAAATGCCAGGTTAGGAATGGCTTATGTCTGTCTTACTTATAAATAGTAAAATAGTTTAAAGCTATGATTTATTTTGTACTAGCGACCCGCCCCGGCTTCGCACGGTTAGTAAAGCATCAGTGTCGTAACAGAAACTACCCGTGCGAAGCCGGGGTGAGTTGCTAGTGTATTATACATATAAACCTTCCTCTTGAATCACTCTATCTATTAAAAAAACCGCATCAAAATCCGTTGCGTAGTTTTAAAGATTTAAGCATACATAGGGATATAGGGACAGAGAAAGCGACTTTGTTTTATACTATGTAGTGATTCTTTATTTTCAAGTTCATTACTTATTTGTTGATTTTGATCTTAGAACAACTTTCAAAATTAAAGTAGAATGTATTTAATATTACTCGTTAATTAAATGTTCATAGCATTATTATAGAACTTCATCTAAAACAACTTCATTGTTTCTTGGATATGTATTTGCATTGTAATTATCGATTAAATTTAAAGCCTTCTTTCACAGCCAATTATGTAATATATTATAAATTACCTCTGATTTTTATTTAATAAAGCGTTTTATGCAATTCGTGTTAGAATAGGTCATTATTCCAACACGAATTGCAGAACACACGAAGTCAGAGCAAGTGAACCAACTACAACTTCCTTATTTAATAAAACTAAAATCCAGTATTCACCTACAATCCACAGTACGCTGACAGAATGCTGCAATAACTGCAAATACCCTCTTACTTGTACTTGTGGTGATTTGGGCATTTATTAAAAAGCACACAATACGAAAGCGGGTGGAGATCTCTCTTCTATTTTATTTTTAATATTAAACCCCCGGGCAGTCGAGGGGTAGAGCTATGAAACGACAGAGAGTTCATCCCTTATATTTGTTAATATATCGTATTTTTAACAGTCTTCAAAAATGGAGGAAGTTATCTTTTTGGCTGCGTGTTCTTTTTTCTTTTTTTTGGTATTTTTGTTACACGATTTCGTCGCCAACTGTGAACTGACTTCGATGATTCTGTGAACTAATTTAGATAGTTTATCTTCAATATCGTCCCATTTAAGTAGCAGTAGAACTTGTGCAAAGTTAGCCCGGAGAAGTACTGCCTTCACATCTGGTTGCAGTAGAACTTGTGCAAAGTTAGTACTGCCTCACATCTGGTTATCCACCACAGTACTGTGTTCCGGTAGAAGGAAATGGGTGCCAGTGAAATTACATTCGTATGTAATGTAACATGTAGCGACTTGGGGTATCTCACATTTCGTCGGGAGAACCAAAGTCGTATTGCTCTTGTTAGTTTAGAAGTTATAAGGGCACCGATGAACATACATACATACCTGTCAAAATTGAGAGTTCTATTTGCTTCGCCGTAGTCGGGTAAAAGAGCCACAGTGTATCAAAGATTACGATGACGAAGGGATATTTTTAGCAACTAATCAATTGATTGACTTTAAATTAGTCAATTACGCATTTAGGCTCTAAACAACAGTGATGTAGACGTTCTACGAGCTACGAAGCTACGACGCCGACGTAGCGTTTATTTAAAATTTAGTGCTGCTATTGACTTTTATATAACATTAATTCGTTTACATATGACATGACATAACTAAGATTTTCTTATTCATTGATCCAGCCAAGCAAGGTTTGGTTCTGTCATCAAGTTTGAGTCGTCAGGAGATTTGATTCGATTCGAACTAATAAATAATTTATCTATCAAAGGCTCTCTTCGATGCTGTGCTTTGCTGTATTGCTTCTTACATATGTGTAGTTCCTAGTTTTATTCTAAAACAATAATGGTCTAACAATGCCAACCATGCTGGCGGCAAACCTTTTAACAACAGCCCTAGTTCTCATCCCCCGATAACTATGGATTTGTTGTATTTATTGTTGTGCAGTTTTGTTATTAGGCCGAAAATCTTAGCATAGATAAAACTATACAAGACTTACTTCTACCCGTTTTCGTATGATAAACGATTCTTAAAAAGATTTTAAGTGTTCCGCACAGCCAATGAAAAATCTAAAAGTTTACTAATCAGGAAATATTCCTTAAAATATTTGGATAAAATGTCCATGGTATCATCAAAACGTGTAAAATCCCATATAAAAACTCACAAAAAGTACATAATCGCGAATAAGCACCTCCTCCCTTTTTAAGTCAGTTACAAATATACTGATCCGAACCTTTTGTATGAGTTTATGTAACTGTTGAGAAGTCTTGTATAATCAACACCATAATATCGAGATTCTAGTTTTTATTTGGTACGTGGTTTTATATGGTTGTGCAAAGTTTTTGGTATATATATTTCTCTGTATCCTCTAAGTTTCACATTAGTCTATGGACTTCCACAGAGCTTGTTGGAGGGCCCTCCACTGCTATTATTGAGATCCAGACGGCGAAAGCTCTTCATCATATCTTCAGAACTCGCTCCTGAAATTATACCTCCTTGTATACAACTTGGCAATAATGTAAGATACACATTTTAACTTATTAAGAGCATGGTGGCTCAGCGGTAGATACTATCTTTCAATCCAATCTTTCCAAAAAAAGAAATGAGATTTTCGCTTGATTTTTTTTTTAAAATGCTGCAACATACTTACTGCAATACTCATTTATTTGAACTGATGGAAAACAACGTGAGAAAACTGGCAAGTACTAGACTCAAAAGGTTCGGAAACATGTGAGATCTACCAATCCGCATGTTTACTATATCATAATGTCAATAAAGAGTTCTACACTGTTAAAGATTATTTTAAGGACTAGCTCTTCCCCGCGATTCACTCTCAATTATCGAGAGTAGGACGGTGTCCCTGCAGTGGGAACATGAGAGGCTGATACGGTTCCCCGCGATTACTTCCGCGTTAAATTGTACAAGATTTTGCGAGGAACTCCTTTTCTTTTTCTAAAATAAAAGTATTTATTGTAATCGATAGTTACTTCCTATAACATCAGCTAATATAAATATAAATAGTATTATTTTCTTGGCGAACAATGCGTACCAAGGAGGTTAATATAGGTTTATCTATATTACCACATTATAAATAATTATGTCTGTATCCCAAATAATGGATAATAAATAAAAAAAACACACCGTCCATTTGCAAACCTCCTCCTCTATTTTGAAGTCGATTAAAATCCTGCGAAACAAGAGTCCCACGAGTTATGACATGAAACAAATATTTTTAAAAACTCAACAAGCTACGGATTTTATCGAGAATACAAGTAGGTACATAAAGTGTGTTTTCCTCGAAAACTTAAGGTTTCACATCGCTGGATAATTATAGGATGAAGACAGTAAAGCCGGCAAACACTGACCGGCACAATTACTGCGGAACATGCCTTCCATGTGTCCTGATCCTTATCTGCACCAGCAATATTGTTGCTCGCGTGTGCCCCGCCTTACGTAGACCGTGGCCTATGTCATGAGAGGAGTGAGGTGAGGTAAATAATTATAATAATAATACATTTTTTACATACATTTTTTCAATTAGTAATTTCCTTAACAAAAACCAAATTATGATGCAAATATAGATTACTCTCACAGTTACAGGCAAACTAGGCATTAGATGTTAGAATAGAATATCACACTCATATTATAAAAGCGAAAGCTTGTATGTACACGTACACACGTCGGTGTGTGTGTGTTTGTTTCTCCTTCACGTCCAAACGCTTCGGTGGATTTGGATAAAATTTGGTACTAGGATAGCTTATATCCTGGATTAATACAACTTTTAATCCCGCAAAAGCGCGGGTGGGTAGAAAAAAATCATAGAACGTCTCAACGATGCGTTAAGAAGCTACAGGGGCTCATATAAATAATATATATGAACAGTTCACAGAGCGTCATCTAGCAACAAACTAAGCTTTACTATGGAGACCAGACTGATAAAATACTTAAATTATACATATACTTGTGTAAATATATGTATATAATCAGAAAATCAGACTCAAACTCAGAACAAACATATATGTCTATCACACTAATGTTTGTTCTAGAGAGTTATTGAACCCACAACTCACAACGCAGCAGACAGTACTAATTGATATGTGAGTCAAATAAACACTCATCATCTATCATCAGTAGATCACCTCGCCCAATATTTCTGAAAATACTCTTATGACTTAGCCCGTGTTTAGTGGCCAGGTAGGTAGATAGGGTAGGCAATTATAGGGGTTGTGTAAAGTTTAATATAGGCTAATGCTATGCAACTCGCTTTCGAACTACGAGTATATTGGGCTGAGAGATTCAAGTGACGCAGGCTAAGTTACATAGCCGAACCAAATTGAGCTGTGTTTAATTGGAAGTGGAAAGTTGGAATATAATAAGTGTCTGGCTTAAAAACCAGTTTCTTTCTAATCTTGTCTATATATTTCGGTTGCAAATTTTCATTAAAGTCACTAAACAAGGAGATTGGTTTTCAAAAGCTAGTTCTTCAGGGAATAACGATGGTTTTTTCCATTAATAATATATTTTTCAAATCATCTCAAAGGTGGACTGACAATCTTATACTAGGATATTTTACAGGGTAATTGTGAAGATATAAAGGAGGAACCACAAGTCTTACTGATAAAGAAATCGAATAAACCCAACTTCAATAAAAAATGAAAGTACACACTAGTTTCTTTGTTTCATGTATTTATAGCTTTACTACGATAAAAAAAGAAATATATTTTGTACCTAATGCATTGTTTATTGTTCTAAAAACCATCTTGGCATTATTGCTTTTCTAATGAAATCGGTTTGGGGTACATCGGTTCGATAGTTTCAAAGTCTATAACGAAGATCTACAAAAACACACAAATTGGTCTATCAGAAATAATTTGTGTTTTTTATACTAGGATTGGTAAAAACATATTCTTCCAAAATCGTCAAAAAAAATTACAATTGCAAATTTTTACATGCTGATAATACTTAGTATAGTCGAATCCAAACAGTGTTAGCAGTCAAACCATGTAGTTTCAGAACAAAAACGTACTCCAAATGAATACAACAAGAAATTATTTAAACATTATCTAATATAATAATTATTCGCAATATAAACACAACACCAACTAAACAACTCACTAACTCACGTTTACAGCAAATAATCCGCTGAAAATCAACCAACTTATTCCAATAAGCCTCTTATAACTTTGAGTAAGCGAAGTTATTCGCCATAGTTGTTAAATAGCAAACATAGACAGGTGCCGAATGTAGGGACACGGAGTAGTTCAAAATTCAAAGTTCCACTCAAACAGGTCGAGCAAACACTACGCCATCTGCCGTGGTTTGCCCGCACCAGCTATCCTTTGTGTAGGTTGACAGGTTGATTGAGAACGCTTGCACTTCAGTAAAGCTCTTGTACTTGTACGGAGTTCATAAGATGCAGTAGAACTTCTGACAAATTATTTCTGTTAAATACTGTCAACAAGCAGTTGATGGGGGTAATTACATGCGCATGAGACGGTCTATTCCCGTCTTAGAGGAACAGGCGCGAATATCCGCCTTGGGTTTTCTCGCACTTTTAATGTGTAAGCAAGTTATGAAGGTAGCTGGAAAATTACAAGCATGTGAGTTTCTGATGTTGACAAATAAGAAGTAGTTTTAGTTATTTTTTATGTCTTATTATAAAAACATATAGTACTAAAATAAATCCATATTCTAGAATCTGAGGATTTCGGCCGTGAACGCATTTCTAATTCTTCGGATGAAATTAATTTAAATATTATATTAGCGCTTTTATTTTAATGAGTATGGCGTCGAATATTTTGTAGTCGAGCTACATTTCCGAATGCGTGCATCGTGCCTTGCGAGGGTCTTTATTGACAGCTTCGAGGAGCCACTGCTGCGAAAACATGGCGAAATTTATATTGCTGTCAAACCACTTGCGCTGTTTTGCACGAAATGTCGTGCGTTATGGTTCAGTACACTCATTGCCTTAAATTAAGTAAAGCTATATTTTTTTTATGTAATGAAAGTGATGGAATGAGCTCACATCCCACCTGATGTTAAGTGGTTAATTATTGTTGTCAAAATATCTTCAAGAGTCTACTCCGCTCAGTATTAATCTCAAAAATTTGGATTCTGTGGAAAATAATGTACCCCGGGAGCGAAGTCGTAACAAAATACATTTGATTTTTAATTGGCAAACGTTAACGCATTTAACAGGAAAACAAAATATGGTCCAGTTTCGTATTCCAATTAGAACCGACTTATTTTTTACAACTAGCAAGTTCTTTGACATAAGGTTTGACAAATAAAAATTAATTACTGCGGCTAAATGCTATCAAAATTGAAACATTTTATCAGCCTGCAGGTTACCCTCAAGTGGTCCCAACGGGGTCGCGTGTACCCCAATACCCCACAACATTTAAACCCCATAACGAGAACCCCCACAACGTACCCCAGGGTATTCCATGTTTATTGCACCGCTCACCCGTCAGCGTAGTCTTCGCCCTAAAATGAATATTTTATTAATATGTTCCAAAAAGTGCTTAAATATTAAATTAGAGATTTTTGAGGTACTGATCGATTAAGTTATAGATGCATAAAACACTAAATAATCAATATCCTTCCTTATATTGTACATAAAACATATTTTTTTTATAACATGTCCGTTTGAAACCATTCATCCGATGTGCCCCAAACCAGCATTAAAAAGGTAATCATGCGAAGATGGTTCTAGACCACTTAAACAATGCATTAGGCACAAAATGCATTTCTTTTTTAGTACACATGCCACGCTATCTGTAGCACACGCAGGGTATCCGATAGTAGCTTTATAAAAATGAACGCTTGCTCTCTCAAGGATATAGGGAATTATACAAAGGATATATAAAAATACAAAGGATAGGATATTACAAAGGGTATTATTAATCTCTGTTATAAATTACTACAAATTTATATCTGAACTTGTTGAAAAACAAAAAATTCCAATAGTACATTTACATTAATAGTGCAAAGAGGCGGGTATTATTCAAATAGTACATTTTTTAGCTAATGACGATGATTGTGTTACTTCAAATGTAATTGAAGTTATCAACCCATCTATTGTATGTCAAATGACATAGATTACTGTTATCTCAGAAGTACTTTCATGACAATAATCCATGTTATTCTTATTTTGATGACGTCACTCTGTTCACGTTGCACTAGCTACTGCGAAGCATGTTTAGCTCGAAACATTGTTAAAGTTTTTAGACTCATTGGACTTCATCGAGCATAGTATCATAGTATAGCATACACTTATTAAAAAGGACTTATTATGGATCGAAAAATCATGAATGCTATTGGAGGGGTCCGAGAAAGTTGCATTATATTGACTCTCGCTTGCCCAGAGTATGCCAGTGTCAATACAAGACTGGAACGATGTACGGTACCCACGCGTATTGTAACTGCAAGAACTGAAGCCTTCTTACGTGAATGGGCTTTTAATGTACCACGAGAGCCCGACACTGATTTGTACATGTCACATTCCTTCGATATTTTTATTCAAAGACTTGCTGGATTCCTCTCGACGTTATCCTTCATAATTGCAGAATTATGAAGGATTACATTACGCACATTATATACATTTTCCAAGAGACAAGCACGTTTGGAGCCTGCTACCTTGGATTAAAAGCCAGCGTCCGTTCTTAGCCTCTGCTTTCCTAGATCTGATAGGTCCAAATGGCACATTGGCAGTAAGCTTCAAATATGAAATGAGCACAAAACATTTATAAGCACAATGTTGGGCGCAGAATAAAGGGTGTGGACATATGGCTGATATTACAGACGGATTTTATTAACTCGGACTGTCACTCAATTTGGAGTATTAGCGGGGCTAGATTTTGAAGATACAGGGTGATGCTAAAAGCTTGCTCAGAAATGCTAATATTGCAATGACACAATATTTGATATAAGAAATATCGATTTCTTTAAAATTTAGCAATTCGAACATGTAGCAACACCATCATTGTTAGGTATTTATTACTGTTTTCTGATAGTGTGAAGTGAAACGACAAAAATATCGATGAATGAATTATAATTACTATTGATAGGTATTAACTGAATGAATTAAGAAATGTTTTGGAGGTCGTTTACTAGGTACTATATTCAAAACGGTTCACGTTTCTATGCTTATTCCTATGTAGTACTGAAGTGCCTTCATTTCTACTGTAATGTTTGTCCGACAATAATTTATCACACGTAAAAGTTGATTGTAGAGATACCGATTGTTCCTGTTCGAGCGAACTACTAGTACTGTTAAGTTAAAAGATACAGAGTTCTGGAAAAAATTTGGTTATTTGGGTAGAAAAATGTGGTTAGTCAAAAATTAAAATTGTTAGGTTATGTGGCGGTACATGTGATGATGCGCAGCACTTTTTTTTTTTTGCCGTGGAGAAGTACTCTACGTATCCACGCCTCGCCAGGGGGCGTGACGGGGTATGTCGGGCTCAGCTGAAGTTGTTTGCTGTTATGCCTCTACCGAATAAAACTCCACCGTTGCTCAAGCATCTGACTAGGACGGGGCTGCGGGACCGTGTGAACATTCTCCGCTTCCCCGTCAACGTCTTCGTCCGCGTCGGTGCGCAGACCCGCCTCGGGAGGAGTGATCCCCCCATTCGGCTCGAATGATGCCCAGGAGCAAGCTGGGACGATGCGCCGCACTCTGTCAAAAGACCTTATGAAGTCACTATTCGAGACACGACGCGGGCCGTTTCCCACGCCCCTGTGTTGCCCTGTATTTTATTCGTCGAATTTTTTACCAAGTTATTTGTAAAGGATTACATAAATAGAATCGGGCCTCGATACCTAATAATATCTTCACGGATGGGACAGGCATTTCTTCACTTATTAACTGCGTCTTTATTGGCAAGGATCAAATATTAAGCCATAGATATTTAATTTAAGAACGTCCGTGTAACATGATGAAATATGAACTCGTTATATTTTTTTTTGGTAATTATCAAATTATATTTGATAAAAAATATGTAATTTTACGACATTTTGAGAAAGGTAAAAATGTAGGTCTGTTTTTTTTAATTCAGTCAGACCAAGCGAGAAAGAACGAACAAAATAAATCACCCTCTATATATCCCTCAATAAGCTAGGGCACCGCAGGCGTTTAGCCGACGTGCATTGTATCACCCCTGTATAGCATTATCCGAGCCGTGCGCGGGAGTTGAACCCGCGACCCATGATTTGTTGTGCCACAAATATAATTGATTTAGTTGCGCGTGAAATTCGTGTGTTCACGCCGTAATAAATATTGTATAGAAATTATGAAAGGTTATTGTCTTGTTTGGTAAATATTTTGTTGTATTAGCAGGGAAAAGGTTCCCGAAAAATGTAATTGTGGGTTATCAAAAATTAATTCACTCATAATTATAATTTTTTTCTAAAATAAATAAACATTTATGGACATTTCACACAGTGCATAGTAATGCAAACTAAGCATTGCTTGTACTATGTGATCCAGATTACTGATAGAATACTTATATAGTACTTTTATTTTATAAATTCATGCATATTATACATAATTAATATCAGACACAGAAAAAACCCCTATGTTCGTCATAGTATTTGTCCTGGATGAGAATCGAACCCGACCTACGGCGTTGAAGGCAAACCTACTACCAAGTGAGCTGTGAGGCAGTCAATGGGTATGAAAAATGGATAAGTACGTACTTACATAAATAATGAAACAAATTGGGTCGTTTCGTTGTATATTTTTTTTTTGTAATTTTTAGTAAATGTGGCATATCTTTTGACCAGGGCCAAATAACCTATAATATTTATGTATACGAGTATATTCCAACTTAGTTTTTTTTCCATCTCGATCGTTGTCAAGCTTGGCTTGTTGTCAAGCTTGTTGTTCTTTACATGAAGATGATGATGATGAGTCATCCTGGCTCATTTCAGTCACAGCGACTTGGCTTCTGATTTACGTAGGAGAAAATAGTTCGTTTGTTCTTATGTGGCTTATATACTCATATGCTATTTTAGCTGTAAATGTGTATTAGCAAGTTTTACACGCAATCATACTTTTTTGTATTTTTTTATATTACTTTGGCAGTTCTTTACAGATGTTTAATATCAAGCATGAATCGACTTCGCTTCGACAGGAGTTGGATGGGTAAGCATTAACTACATTTGAAATGCTCTTTCTTTATTCTACAATTTAGTTTCAGTTTCAATAGTGCAATAATACCTACTGTTGCATTGAGTTAATTAAATCAAAATAAACGACAAGACATGTGGGTTACAGTGACCCGATAAAACGAAGATAATTTATTCAGAAGTAATCCGACGCGGTGCGCTTGCGATCAAATGGGAGCAATAAAAATAAGGGAGGAACTGATCGTTTTGTTAGGGTTGGCAACTTGCACATTTGCGGTGGATACTGTGGTTGCCAATGAATTAAACAAGATGAAAAAAACATTGTGTCGGAATAGATTACGCGGAGATGTGACTAATTTGATTTAAAATTGTGTAAATCGACTTTTAATCATCTATTTTGCACAATATCTTAGGATATTGAATTTTGGCTTCAATTTCACACTTGATTTTTCATAATTATGGTTAACAATTGACAGAGACAGATTAAAATATTCATATACATACAGCCGTATCAGATTAGAACTTATTCATGTTTTGAAGTTGGACAAATTCACTCATTGTCATACGAACTAATGTGAGTGTATCAAGAGTAGCTACAGATTCTCGAATACACCTTTCAGAAATTGACGTGTTTGAATCATAGACAGGCGTGTACAAAAAGTTTTTTGAAGAAAGATTTATTCACTTATGTCAGGGAAATGATGATAAAATCACATGCGCTTGGGTCTTCTCATGCTACGGTTTGAAGGACCAAAGTCGTATTGCTGTTGCTATTGGCGGAGGTAACCACTTAACATCAGGTGGGCCTTGTCTCGTCACTTTGGTTAAATATAACAAAGATAATAATATGCCATAAGGCTGCACTACTACATAATACAACCCTAAAAGCATTATGAAAAAGCGACATACGAAAAGAATGCAACGTAATTTAATTGTCCAATAAACAATAAAAACAGAATAAACAATAACGCTAGGGCTGCGAGGGTGGAATCACTGTGAGTGGCGGGATTATCTCTCATTAGCCGAGGAACGGGCGCGGCCGTGCGTGACAACCCTGGGGTGTTGAATTCTGATGCTGGCGAGGCGATTTTATATGCCTGATTTTTCGCAAGTGAAGAAAGGTTGACGTTTTGCGATGTTCTATCATTTCGTCCTCACCAATCTCTCCATGCTTAAAAACATTATTTTGATTAGAATATTGATAATTGCCAATCGTAAAACGTATATTTCCCTGACGAATCCACTTTTCGAATTGCTCTATTCCTTATGGAAACTTATACATGACGCGTCACAGCTCAGTGGCTAGTAGCTTTGCCTTCTGCGCTGTAGGCCGTTGGGTTGATTCCCACCTAGGACAAACTTATGTGTGAAGAACATACATCTTTGTTGTGTCTGGGGATATGTATCATACGTATGTATTTAAAAACAAACGGCTGATTTACAAATCGAAAAATACTTTCATCCCTTGTTTCTCACCCTTAGAAGGTAGTTTAAAACAGAAACATCAAAATCAATCTACGATAGGTGAAGAATAAAATAACATAAAAGCAAAATTCACAATTCTAAATGTCGGATACAATTAAATTTATAATTTCTTCTGTAAGTCGATTGAAAAGAAGTATTATATTAGTTCGCATAGTAAAAGCTTAGTTTGGCGCTAAATATAAACATACTAGCTGACCGGGCCACGCGTTGCTGTGGCTAACGTTTTTGTCATACGATATTATAATTTGCAATAAAATAATATTACGATCATAAATTGAGATGTGAGCTATCCTATCTTTATATGATACACAAAATCGGTTATTGTGATTAAACCATGATAGCTAGATGTTTCATGATAGTTCTCGCGGACTTTTTTGTAGGTTTTAAAGGGATCTACAAACCCGTAGTACATCATTTTGTTCTATTGTCAATAGTTTTTGCAGCGCACGCAAAAATAGGTTTTCGATTTTACACCTTGTGTTACAAAATAGCAATTTATTTACGGATCCCTAATTTTGAAAAAAAAATATAGCCTATCTCGATCAATGGACTACCCAACACTGAAAGAATCATTCAAATCGGACCAGTAGTTCCAGAGATTAGCGCGTTCAAACAAACAAACAAACTGCAGCTTTATAATATTAATAGTATAGATATGAAACCGTAACCATTCGTTGATAAAAGTTGACTTCTTTAAACGCTCTGACACCCTCCAAAAGATTTCCCTCCCGATATCTTCTATCAACGCTGGATCCCTCTCGGAGTCGTGGAATTGTACACTTGTGCCTTGCCCCTGCACTCGCACAATAAACGATAATCGCCGTACAAAAGCACGGTTTAGCTATAAATACAGATCGTGTTGTTTTCGGTCGGCACCCCGCTATGCTCGACAGCAGGGGTTGCGTTCAACTGTCGGGCGCATTCTTTAAGCTGTAATTGTCGCGTGTAAAATTAAACTTGTCAATTGTAAATCAATTGTTTAAATGGTTTAAGAATTTTAAGAAATTAATTTAGAAATCCTTTATAATTAAATAGCGGATGTGTGTACTCTAAAACTATCTTCGCATTATTGCCTTTCTAATGAAACTGGTTTGGAGCACATATATTGATTGGATGGTTTCAAAGTTTATAACGGACATAGGTAGAAAATTCTTGTGTGTTACATTAGGATGTGACGTTATTAACTTAGTTACGAAAGTAGCTATTCTACCTTTCTGCTACCAAGGTACAGGCTTCACCTTTTTTGGGACCCACTTTTTGTTAACTATAGTTTAATAATAATATATAATTATGACAAGCATTTGTGCGACTGGGTGTCAATATAAATTATATATATATGTATTTACTAAAAAAAAGTGCAATAAAGTAACTACTATAGTACAACTATTAGTACTATAGTACAACTTATTACTTTAATTTATTTTTTTAATTTCTGATATAAACTGTGATATTTATACAAGAAAACTACCCGTTTTAATGAAAGGTGGATTTGTTTTTTACATGATGAGATTTAAAATGAATAAATTAGGGGTAGCAACGCCTTTATTACGGCAATATCAGGCATTTAAATAAGCTGGGCCATGATTTTATTTCGTGCCTTAAACCACTTAAAAATACTATTAGAACTAAGTAAAACATTATCAAAATATTTATTCACCGATTCAATTAATCCTTTCGCGAAGTTTCATAAAAATGCTTTGAGTTTTTTAATGGATACAGTATGTGTTGGATGTATCTTTCATAAGGAAAATTTAATATTTCAAAGTTAATTCCAGGAGATGAGACGCTTCTACGCTCGAGTCCAGGCAATATAAAGTTCCATTCTACTTACATTCTTAAGAAAGTACTTGTATCGTGTAGATACCTTTATTAAAGCAGGTATGTTATATCTACGTACTTACCTATTTAATCTACGTCTTGTATTGTATTGTGAGGTAAGATACAACGGATTGCTCCTTAAAACACATTACTCATACTCATACTCATTTATTTTCACCGTAGGATCATTAGCGAACACTTGGTTATGTCAAATTTAAAATTACATTATAATGTAATTATGGTACTATCTTATAAACTAAATTAAAATAGTAGCGTCATAGAAATACTTATTATAAAATAAAAAATCATTGAATTCAATACATACATTATTTTAGAAGCATAGAATAATAATATTGTTATTGAGATACAATTACATAATCAGTGGTTTACCAACACTGAAATAAAATTTTCAATCTCAAACTTATTTGTTCCTTTAGATCTCAAGTATCATTTATATGATTACATTTACTTTGATAGATTAAACCCTGCCTTCAAAGCGAAGGGGCGCGGCTTCGATTCCCGACCAAACTATGTGTAAAGAACGTCAAATTTGTTCTGGGCTCTTGGGTGTTTTATCTTGTGTTTCTATGTTTGTCTATGCCACCTGCGAAATAGGGAATCCTAGTGGAGGGGTGCGAATGTGTAGATAGTAAAAACACATAAATCTCAATCTTTTGGATGAACTCACTGAAAAAGTAACCGGAATGCTAACTGTGAATCAAGCAACAGTGCTGCCAACGCAAATATGGCGCCGCATTATTGATGTCGAGGCAAATATGATTTGAATAGAAACTGGACTAGAAATGATTGAAGAACCAGAGCTGTTTGTTTGTCGATAACGAATGCACGCGAGCGAGAACAAACACGGGCGCGAGTCATTAGCCATATGAGATCGGTATTGTCGGGGTTCTTGTGCATTAATCAACAGTAAATTTTCATTGAACCTATCGATGTCACAGACGAAGCTCGATTTCTTATTAAAACATTGTTCTTTAAAGAAATTTTAAGTGAATAAAGTATTCTTAACAGACTTTATAAAAGTATGTTTTTTTGCGATATCTCTGGCAATTGTAGACGAATTTGGAGGATTCTTATTTGATTTGATAGGATGCGAAGATTTTGACTCTATCAATATGAAATGAAGGTATTGCAGTCAGTTTATTCGATCTTTTAATCAATCACCTAAAATTTATTCGGTCACTTAATGTCTAGATTAATTAATTGTGATAGATAATAATGGACAAACCATGGTTCTTTTTCAAAGAACTAGCTAACTAGCTGATTTTGATGAAATGTCTATGGAACCAAAAGTAAATAAATAAAAATAGATTTTTCTAAATAATCAATTTGAAAATACTCGAATTCATTAATGACGGAGTTTTGAGGTACATTACAACGATGAGGCACTTTTTTATGTTATTCATTGGCAAATAGACTTACGGCCCACCTGATAGTAGATGAGTGGTCACCGCCGCCTATGCAACACCAAAGTCAAAGTCAAAGTCATTTATTCCTTTAGATCTCAAGTATCATTTGGACACGACAAATTTTACACATGCATGTACACATATTCGTGAGCATATAACGTGTCACAGGAACCAATGGCTTTGTCGATGCATCCTGCAGATATTTTTGTAATTTTTCTTAAATCTACCCATACCGTAGCGTTGGAATAAACTTCCGGCGAAAGCGCATTCCACAACCTGCATGTGTAGGGGAGAGAAGATCTCCAGAGTGAATTAAAAGATAGGTGTGTAGCAAACACTTATTCTGATGTTTGTGATCAAAGCTCATAGATAGTTCAAATATTGAATCAATTGAACGGAATACTTCTACTGCCACACCCAAGAAATGCAAAACGAAATCGCGAATAAACTATATTACAAATTACCATACGTTAACAAGCATATTATTTGATTTACGTGTCAAATAGTAACATGAACGTGCGTAGAACAAACTTTAAGGCGAAACGACCACTGATTGGATGATTTCTCTGAATGCAAACGTCAAAACATGTTTTTGGCATAATGACAGGAAAGCTTTGTCACTACTCGGTTTACTATTGTCCCACTTTGGTTAAACTATCAAGAGAATGGGTTGTCAGAAATATATTATACTATAATTGTATGTTTTCAAACATGCCAGTTTCCTCTTGATGCCTTGGACTACCGCTAGTAAGTTGTTGGTCCGAACTATTCTGGTCGATATGCCATGTCGGAAGTCTTCAGGCGGCTTGAAAGCTCCGACACCAGAGTAGACCACTTAATCACAAGAAAAGAAGAAGTATGTTTAACCACTCCCGCCTCAAAAGAATATTAAGCAATTTCACAGCTACGTTTATAAATAAGTTAGTGAGTGAGTGGTCCAGGGCTACGTAGTCCATGGGTACGCCAACTTTCGATCTGAAGGTGGCTAGAAGAAATGGTAAAAGAAATCATCGTTGAAAAGCTGGCATGTCCCAGAACAATTATTCCTAGTCATGTGAAATTGACCAAAATTGACTCTCGTAAAATTATTTTTTATTTTGTGTAAATTAATGATTTTGGGATACCATTTATCTTGAACAGTCATGAACATATCAATACGTTATTTTTTTTTATTAATTCGCTCAGGTTTTGCATATGTTCTGGAGCCCTGACATATAGTTTTTTAAATAGCGTCCTAGTTTTTGCTCTACATGGCGTTTTTAGAAGAATTTAGTAATAATATACAATTAGAAGCTAAAGACGCGCATTGTCAGCCGGTATTTAGGGCGGAGACACACCTGCGCAAACAACTTCACGATGAATAATAAAAAAATTCACCTTAGTGATATATCTAGCTTGCACACGCAGGCTCGCGTGGCTCGCATGTACGAGTACGTGGCAGCAGGCGGGACAGATTAAGATTGCTCAATGGCACACACCCTGCCTTTGACGCGAGGAGTCTTCACTTCGATGCCTGGTATGCAAACTTTTTTATAACAAACAAGCATACGGTAAGCGGTCACCGTCGCCTATGAACTATCACTCGCGCGTTGCCCACCTTCAAATGTTTTAAAACGCGTTTTTTGAAGGACGCCGTGCTATAGTCTCCAGGTAAAACCTTAGCAGGATCATCCTACAACCTGAATGTATTATTGAGGAAGTTCCTCTGAACCTTACGGTGCTTGACCACGCCGGCTCTAGATGTGGATGAATCTCCTTCCGGTAGCGAGCGGTGCGGTGATAGAAAGTAGCCTTTCATCATCTCAAACAACTCCTCCGAACACAAACATTACACAAGCGATAGAACACTCTCTGGTCAATCCTTCATGACTGAAGGGCGCTATCACCATGTACAGTCAATATGTTTGTGAGTTATCTCCTTCGCTTTCTGTCTGTGGCCATCTGGAATACTGTCTCGAACTTAGTAGGTCCTCTTTGGAGTGGACTGACCACCGCACGAGACCGCTTGCCTTCGACATTTGCACATATGGGTCAAATGTCAGGTTGGTGTTTTGTTTTCGGGATAAATTAGCGTTAGAAGATGCACACTTCTGCCCATCTCGAGTGACGGGCGCAACAGCGTGCGGGGTCTTCTCATACTTTGGTCGGGGAGAACTTAAGTCGTATTGCTGTTGTTATCGGTGAAGGTAAACACTTAACATATATTGGACCTTCAAGTCGTCCCGCAACATCATAAAAAAGTAGATGCAAAAAAAAAGGAAATTGATAGACAGATAACACAGACACAACACAATCATCCAAGACCCGAGAATATTTTGCTCATCACGCTCTAAAACAGTTTTTGTGGCTTATATCACTTTCAGCATCATTCTCATAAAAATTTGTTTAGCCACGAGTACATGCGGACTTAATAGTAAAAAAGGACTATTTTTTTTTTGTAGTGACAATAGGAAATCAATTACAAACAGCAAATAACAATTATCTGATGCCCAAACAGATGAAAAGTAAGATTTAAGGGGAGGACCCTCCAAGGAATAGTGCGATGTTTGCGCCGCATATCATTAAGGCGATCGCTCGTCGAACCGAAAGTATAAACAAATCACCCTCGCGTATTACTGTGTGATGCAGTGATTTCTACAGTTATTTATTGGTATAGATATATGCTGCCATAGCTTGGAGAAACGTAATACTGGGAGAAATATTTGCTGAGTTATGATGATAGTAAATAATTAATATTCATGGACTAGCTGCGCCCCGCGGTTTCACCCGCATAGTTCCCGTTCCCGTGGAGAATACGGGGATAAATTGATTTAATTTTTTTGTTAATTTTCCAATGTTTTTAATAGTTATTCTGCTATTCGGGACGGAAACAAATCCAACAAATCAAAAACCATGGCAATCGGTCCAGCCGTCTCGAGTTATAAGTGTTGTAACAAACACGACTTTCTTTTATATATATAGATATTTCATATAGCGTAATTTTGCCAGATCACTATATAACAAAGAACTGATAAAATACATACACAATACACATTTACACCAAGACTCAAAACAATAATCTATTTTCGTCACACCAATGTTTGTCCTGGGTGGGAACCAAACCCACATCTTACTGCGCAGAAGGCAGAGTTACTACCAACAGAGCAGTGAGGCTGTAGTCAATATCATAGTAAAAAGATTTTTTTTTTTATACAATTTGGCCTTTTGATCCCTACGGGACCGCATGTTACGAGACAGAATTACATAGTTACATAAATTTATACGGCTGTCGTTCGACGTTTATAAAAAAATCTCGGTATTAGCTAGATAGCTAGACTCCTTTTCAATAGATTAGTCTTAAATAGCTCAAAACAGGGAAGAAAAGCATGTAAATTCAGACTTATACGCATAATAATAATAAAATTAAGTTAAAATATATTGTTTTTGTGAATAAAATGTGCCTATAAATCCACAAGAATCCTTTTGTAAGAATAACGACCTCTATTTTCGTAGGTACCTAGCAATTCAATTGCCTAAATAAACATGAATTTATACGTAGAATCCAACGGAACCATTACAAACTTGATAACAACGGTACAAATTAGCCGATAAACTATTACAATACCTCAACATAAATCTCCGGTTGAATCTGCGCGACGAATCTGTCAGAATCAAATTCACACATCCCCTTAATAAAGATTAACAGCGGGGGTGAGTCTCGCCTTAACCAACATCTAAAACGGCGTATGTACAAGCCAGTTGAGTTAAATTTTGACATTTACAAATAGAACATTTGTAAATTTTACACTGGTGATTTCGGTATTGTAATAATTTGTAGGTGGACAAATGTCAGAATGTCAGTTTAGGGGTTGAACGGGATTATTTAAAGCTCGCTAAATGTTAACAGCAATAAAAGTTTATTGGGGTATGTAGTGCTATTGAATGATCGTGATGAGGTCGATGATCACGTTTTGGGTAATTTATTGAACAATGACGTTGCAAATTAGTAGTTCGAAGCGTTGTAACACTTAAATGAATCTATTGGATTATGCCTTAAATGTGTTTAAGAAAATATACAGAGAATAACATAGTATCTCTATTATTTAGGTCCATTCAACAACGCGAAAGTTTTGATCATGAATAAAAAAAAATTTAATCGCGGATATTTTATATATAACGGTGAATTAAAGACAAAATTGTCACTAAACATCTTTCTAAAACCAAAATCTTCAGGCAGGCAATCAACATAGAAAACAATTTTAAACAAGATTTTTTTAAAAGGAACGTTTGCTTTCTCTCATGGATTACACTGAAGTGTTATTAAAATTCTGTGTTTCCATAGGAAAAATAACACCCTTAAAAGCGAAAGTATTGAAATCAGTTTATTTTATATCTAAATCACTCACTTGTATTGCAATTATATTTTCTGTTGCGGTCAGAAATGGGATAGGTGACCGTTCACTGACTGAAGCACGGAAGTGCTCAGTTCAAATGCTAGTGGCATCGGAGGGCACGTTAATATGTCAGTCGCAGTTATACTAGTCATTAAGAAATGTCGTAAGCCTTCGGACAACTTGAAAACTGTAATGCCAGAGTTGACCACTTGCTCACATGAAAGACGAAGAAGAATAAAAAAAATTAAAAAAAAATTGCGTGTTAAGAGTAGACCGATATCCCAATAAAATCTTAAAGCAAAAGTGATTTGCAGCCTCCCCAAAGAATCATCCCTAGCTTCACATGAAAATAACTTAAGTCGTATTTACATCGAGTTCTGCGACAGAGGGTGACCTAGGGCGGGTCCGACCCCGCCCGCCTAATTACTTATGTATTGCCCCCAGCTCACTAAAAACGGGTTAATTTCTATAATAAAACAACCCTGGCAAATTAAATGCCGTCTCTGGCCGGTGCCAGTTTCATAATTGCAAACGCTCTAGGCAAATACTCGAAAACTAATTAATTTTTTATTGCTGTTACGACAAACAAATTTGAGGAAAATATCCCATTTTTTTGATTCATGATCTTCATAATGAATGTTCTAGAACTGTTGTTTGGCAAACGATCATTCTGAACAATATTTGTTTTATTTGACTATTGTTATGGGACAGGCAGACAGCTCATCTGATGTTAAGTGGTAACCTCCGCCTTTAAACAACAAAGATACAATTCACGCCTTCCCCTACGAAAACATGAAAAGATCCAACTGGTATCTCAAATCTTTGAGACGGGGATGGTATGCCTCAAATGCCTGTAATTACATACATTTATATTATGCATGCCACCTGAAACACAAGAAATTCTAGTGCAAAATAACGGCTGCGTAGCAAAATTAGTTAGTAATCTTACCTCCTATTTATTTAAAAAATCATGCGACTTCAATTTAATTATTAATTCGGTAGTATGTTTAGTATGTTTTGTGAATGTTTTTTATCTAATTTCTCCGACATTTATTGACTGATTTGGATTTTTTTGTCTGATCAAAATAGGTTCTATAGTTTCCTTGTTAAATCAAAATAACTGGAAGAAATTTGCCAACTAAGTAAGCGAAATTTCGCTTACTTGCATATTGCATATTTTTCTTTCCTGTAACTTTTTCTTGGCTCATTTTTGACCTATTTGTATGTCTCTTTTTAAATATGTATACCCTAAGGTCGAGAAATAAGGGATGAAAAGTATTGAAGAAGGTTTTTTTCGTGAATAATTCAAACTAATTATAAATATATTTCACTTTGCAAACAAAACATAAGCCGAATTGAGTATATATCCTTTATACTACTTTTAGAAAGCGGTAGGCAATAAACCTCAATGGCGTCTTATAAACTTTGGTTTCTCGAACCCTAAACTTGAAGGTTCGTACATCTGGAAGCAAGCCTCTTATAACTCCGTCCTTAGGGTCGCTATCTGCCCCATAATCCCGGGGCGAGGCGTGCGGTCACGGTCGCGCTATCTCTACGCACCACGCATCGCTCTCTTCTCGGTACTTTAATCGCAATTTGGAATACATGAAAGTTTCCCACATTGTTTTGAAACTAGCAACGCCCCGCGGTGCTACCCGCGGTTGGCCAACCTACGGGAACCGCAAATTTTCATGGATAAAAATTCTGTGCCAACTATTTCTGTGCCAAATTTCATGCAGATCCGTTCAGTCGTCCTGGCGTGAATAAGTAACAAACATTGAATGGATGTTGGATGAATGATTGGATAGAATTTTCGCATTTATAATAGTAGTTAGTTTTTAGGGTTACTTACTGAAAGGGTGAGCTCCGCAACAAGCTTGCTTAGATGTTTATTACAGATCATATAAGTTAAGCATATAAGTTAAGCAACTCTCATACCAGTCAGTATTGACAATTACTGACAACTGAGCGCGTCCGTGCCTTGGAGGGAACTTGCCGATAAGCCATGCTGGAGACAATCGAGCTGCTTAGAAACTGCGACACCAGAGATGGCCACTCACGAAAAAAGGAAGCATAACTTGTACAATGGTAACTAGATTACTGATAGAATACTTTTATAGTACCCATTTTCGTAAACACATGAATTGAATACACATTAACACCAAGATAGAACAAACATCTATATTTGTAACACAAATATAAATATAAAGGTTTGCTAGAAGAAAACTCGCCTTTAGAAAATCTTATTAGGGTTAAGCTCGCCTTTGTTCTTTTTGTTTATCCTAATAGATAGATAGATACACTCAAAATAAAGAGTAACAATATAATTACAGATTATATAAAATAAAAACAAAATTGAGATTATAATGAGCAGTCTTTTCCAGACAACCTTTGGATGGAGAGAATCTTCTTCTGAATAGTCTGGTGTAGCAAAGTATATTAATATGATGACGATACTACATATCTATTAGGTAATATTAATATAAAGATATATAGAAATAATATACACAATACTACTATACTTAAAATGTAGATATAATTATGATCATCATATCCCAATCTGCCAACCTACTTTATTTAGATAAAAGTTTCTTATCTAAATAAAATAGGTTGGCAGATTTAAATATTGTAAGTGATTGTGCTTTTCGTATCGAGACTAGCAATTCGTCCCACAAGCGAACAACGGAGTTATATAAAACACAAAAACTGTTTCTACCTATGTTCGTTATAGACTTTGAAACCATCCAACCGGTTTTATTATAAAAGCAATAATGCGAAGATGGTTTTAGACCACTAAAACAATGGCACAAAATGTATTTCTTTTTTTAGCGTAGTAGCGTACGCCGGGTATCCGCTAGTAACTTACGTTTGTTCTATTTCTTGTGTGCAAAGAGTTACAGAAATATTTACCCTGGGTGTGTATGGAGCCCTCAACCAACTGAGCAGAGCAACTACAGTGTCAATAGCATGCCGATGGCATTCATTTTTGGTGACATGAAGTGCTTCAACATCACGCCGACAATGGTACGGCGTCGGAACGTGTGCTTAGTAAAGGATTTGAAACAGGGTGTTACAATTTCAAACAGTTCAAGGATTCAATACATTTTGAACAATTAATTTCAATCTCTTTTTTTTTGTACTTTTAAAATGGCTAGTCTTCTTCTTTCATGGGAATAAGTGGCCAACTCTGATTTCCAAGCTACCCGAAGGCATTCGACATTGCTTTATGAGTGGTATAGCCGATAGTGGTGTAGTATGATATATTTACGCGCCCTCCAGCTCACACTCCTTCCATGAAATCGCTCAGTTAAAATGGCATTAAATAATCAAGTTCCTTAACTTAGATGATCTGTTAGGAACTGCTATATGAGATGATATTTCACATAACAAACACTTTACAATCCAACTCCTTTCACCTTTTTAGTAGAAATTGAAGTTTAGTTTTAGATTCAGTTACTGAGCCAATTGTTCTGTCAAAAAAATCCATCAACCTGGTTGGCCTTCTCAAAATTATTGATTCAAATCAAATTCAAAACCAAACGTTGGTTGGTTTCAATCTACCATGTCCTCTGACATGGTTTATCAAACGACTTAGTACGTAGAATTAAATCAAATTAGAACTGAGACAAAACCAAAGCAATATAACATATTCCTTTTAATATCCATGAGCATTGCGCGCGCACGCGGCTTTGTTTGCGCGCGTGGCGTACACGTGGCGCCTTGAGTGCCCACACCTACATAATGTCTGCCTACCCTCAGTGTATAAAGAGGACGTCGAACGTATTGTGGAAATGAGCAATTGTTTGATTTAATCCATGATTAATGTCAACGGTCGCAATAAAAAATAAACCACTAACATGCGCAATCTGATGGTGGTGATAGGCGCGAGCAATGCCATACTGTTCCAGGTAGCCAAAAGTTTTATTCGATCGCTCCCACTGATGAAGACCGCAATGAGAAACAATTACTTTTCCCACTGTATAATCAAGACACTGGCAGGAAAGAAACAATATAATTCAGATATATCAATTATAGGTTTCGACCCGATTTCATATACCTACTTTCACAAGATTTTTTGCGTTCGGTTTAATTAAAACAAAATATGGCCAGGTATTTTCGCAGACGTTACATGAATAAAATAATTGGTCCATTCGAAATAAAATTAAGGACAAGTCAACTTCATTCTGATGGGAACTATAATCAGAGAAAAGTATAATCAGGGAAAAGTTTGTTGCCAACACTGAAGTGCCGTCAAGCAACATTTGAAAATATTCCTATTTCTATTATATATTCAATCACAGGATCAAAACTTCGGTTCTGTCCAGATTCCACTACCCTAGGGCCAGCGGGCCGTGGGCTGTAATTGAAAGCAAACATGCATTGTTGCGGCCCGCATCAATGAGATGACGTAAGCAAATAGGGGGTGACCCAGGGGAATGAGGGGGGATTACCACTTCTTACCAGTTTCATCATGCCTTTATTTCTTTTTCATGTCTTGATACATTTACATGTCTTGTTTCTTTACTTAGTTTAATTATATTGCTCCACGCCCCAGATTATATTATATAACAGTAATGTGGTGAGAATTCATTTACTGTAATAATAGACTAAGAATAAGGAGCTTTGTTTTTATGTGACTACATTGGCGGCTCACCTAATGTTAAGTGGTTACTGCCACACATAAACAACAAAAAGACAACTCGCATCTTCCCGTACTAAAGTATGCGTCCGATACTATGAGATGAGGATTTACGTCTCATCCTTATCATCAGCCTTTACTGGTCCACTGCTGGACATAGGCCTCTCCAAGTAAGCGCCACTGAGTCAGATCTTCGACGCGTCATGCACCTGTAATTTGAATCGCATATTTGTATTTGGTTTGTTCCAAAGTTAGTTTATGATCAAACAATTTCATAAAACGTCTATTACTGTAAAAAAATCTATTATTTAAAAAAGTATGTATATTCGAAGGTTACCTTGAAACACACTGTAATTAACATAATGCACAAAGGATGTTTTTCTAAAGAATCGAACCCATGACTCATTAGCCGCCAGCGGCATCACCATCACTCCACGGAGGCATTTAAACAAAAACTCATTGAACCGTCCGCGAGTTATACGTTTGCACAGCGCTTAATTAAAATAATTTAAAATATAATCGCTTTAGACCGAGTTCGTAATTTAACAAGGGAAGTTGAATTTTCCGAAACGTACAAGACAAAATAATAAAATATTAATAAAGGCTCCGCTAGACGCTGGAACGGTGAAAAGTTTCATCGTCAAATATTTGTGTTTTAAATAAAGCTCGCTGCGATACGATGGGGTTAGGCTCGGCTACTGTTTAACATCCTGTTCGGGTAAATAGCTCCAGTTAGTTAAAATATTTGGTTCGTTTGCTGGACAAATTAAAAGAAATTATTGTTCTTATCATCTCGCCATTGTTGATCGGCCTTAATGATGCTTGCAATTGTTTACTTGCTTTAATGTGATCTTGATCTATTACCGTGTCTAATGTGGTTTTAACCATGTCTGTTCTATTTAATATAAATTGATTATTACCAATCAGCATTTCTGTGTATGTTTGTTCGCGAAATTTCCCAAATCTTTAATCAAATTTTCATAAAAATTAATTATAAATACTGCCACAATTTTGACATCGGTTGTTTAAGTAGGAATTTCCTTGGGTATACGAAACATTACTAATCACAGCTAACGCAAAATTTCAAATCACAATAAAATCTTCAGATTATGTGCGATTGCTGGCAATACAAATGATTTGCAGTGACATTTGAGGTAAACATATGAAAATTGACAACCGCCGATATCTTTAAATATTATTACGGAAAACATTGACTCATTTAGTGGATGTTGTCCTAACAGACTTGAGGCCTGCTTTTCCCTTTTCCCGCGTAAATTTTCGTTAAGTGGAACCCACACTGTTTGTACAATCGATTAAAAACAATGTTTGAAACTAGACCTGCCTGGATTCCGATGTTTTGTCATCCCCTAGAAATAGATCATAGACCAATTAAACAATAATTAATGACGATTCCGTACCAGCCTCTAATGTTCCCACTGCAGGGACACCGGCCTTCTCTCGATAATTGAGAGTGAATGGGCTTTGATCTACCACGGGAGCCCAATCCGGATTGGTAGATGTCACATGACGTCGAATTTTTGGTTCTAAGACATGCCGGTTTCCTCACGATGTTTTCCGTCACCGTTTTGAGAACGTGGTATTGCGCACATAAATTTTTCAAGTGAAAAAACTCATTGGTGCACGTGTGGGTTTGAACCAGCAACCTTCAGATTGAAAGTCGGCGTCTATGCCCCTGGGCCACCACGCTCTCAATGACGATTCGAATGCTCCAAAATAAGTACTTTGCTTGTGATCAGCAATCAAACACTACACCCTGGCAGAATCGTGACTTAGAAACAGAATCCTTAAAGAACTTGAAATCGAAGTTGAAGTTTAGCTTGTGTTGTGTTTGGAGTTAAACTTTGAAGAATGGGAAACTTAGAACTTTAAATCTTTTCAACAAAAGCAAGTACATGCATAACTAAAAATGTTATTGAAACAGTTCTTAAAACCTTAGTGTTTATTACAAAAAATATAGTTTTTTGCCAATTATTGTAAAAAATTAAAATTAGTGGCTCTTGTTGTTAATTATAACGTAATAATCTACATCCAATTGTATTCCTTTTTGGCACAGATAACATAATTGTCGGTTCTAATCATTTATGATTCACTCTAGATACCGGGCGACTGAAATATTCAGAGTTTAAACCTATTACAAGTTCGCTACTCAAACTATGGAGCTTAAAGTTTTTGTGAATTTTACACAAGCAAGATTAACGGAACTTGGCAGAACTTTCCCGTTAATTAATTAAATTGCCCGACGGAAATTCAAAGATATTTTAGGTAGCTACTATGCTTGTGAAATATTTTTAGCAGATTGGTTGGTACTTACGTGTCTGTAGAAATAAATGAGGTTAATACATTAATGTATTCTAATAAAAAAGCGGCATATTAAAAATTCACGAAAATGAAATTCGCTATTCAAACAAACGCTTTCACACCCCTGCACCATTGTCACTCGAACACAAAACATAAACACCAATGACCCGAGAATAAACTTTACGCTCTTTACACAAATGTTTTAACCGGACGGGAATCGAACTCGGGACCCCAAGGCAGGGCAGGGCAACTTACCTACGAAGCTGAATAATATTCAACATAATAAGACTCAGCAAAGATCTTTTGTATAAGTTTTGATAGTATGATATGCATTATGTTCAACAGATAGATGATTATTTTCATAAAACTTCCCCTACACAGTAACGATCCTCAACTTTTGTTTCCAGAAACTATTTCTAATACTTAAACAATAAGGTTCTATTTGCACTGAAAGCGAAGTTGTTAGTTTTCGTGCCTCAAGGGTCCTCAATGTTGCCAACACATGACATGGCAAAGACATGGAGTGCGATTCCACCAAAGAATTTCAATTCCATTATAACGATATATTTTTATAGGATTTTGTTTTCGACATGTATTATTTAACCGCGAAATGCGCACGTTTTATTTGCAAATTATTTTCCAGATATGAGCACAATGCTAAGCTGTTGGAGACTGACATGTTTGTGTAGTGACAAAATGTTTGTCAGTTACTTTTATCAGTCATTTATATTTTGTCTCTTTGAGGATTAAGTTCTTAGGTAAAATAAGATACAGCTCAATAGGGAATTTCACACAGCCATGTACTATTATACAATAAAAAAATAAAAATACTTAGCGGCTCTTTCATTTATCGCACCAAGTACAGTGATGAAACATATATAATACATACGCCATAAGCACCTAGATACTGGCTGATAACGTTTACTAATCCTCATATAAATCACGGGCTTGTAAATTTACGAGCCCGCTGTGCACATACGTACATAAATACGTAAATTATCATGACATGCGCTTAAAAACCGAGCACGCACTCCTCTTAAATCTTGTGGGTGTGATAACGCGCGAATTTTTGCTATGTCCCCGAATGTTTAATGCTACGATTTTTATGGCCGTTTGTAGAAAACTTTATACATATCTCATTTTATAATTGTATTGCAAAATAAAATGGATTTACCATGAAAATTGAGCGAAATTGAGAAATTGAACCTGAAATCCAATTTCTAATCGAATGTAGATTATTTTATATGCCGTCGCGTTAGTGCCTAGGTATTTATATTGAATTTATGAAGACAGGTTCATTTACAATAGAAATAGGTAGATATATGACGTATATATTTTTTTTAATGGAAAGTTAAAATGCGTACTACGATAAACGCTTAAACTCCCAAGTTGTAGTAGTCAGGGGACACAGACGCACGATGTAAAATTGTTAAAAATAATTTAATTATTAATGTTTTTCTTCCGTAAATTTATAATATTCGATAACAAAACTTATTGTTCCGACACGTGTTGAATCTCCCATATTTTCTTAAAAACATCGCCAGCCAGACAGTAGTTATTTATTATTCCGTTCTCCATTCACCTTTCTTCGGACAACAAAGGCTGGTCCTCGGAACTATGGATCTAGCGTGACACAGAGTATAAAAGAACGCATACTGTTGGTAGAATGTTACGCTCATTCAATGTATTTCGGATGTAAAACAAACTGACACCGAATGTAAATACTATTGTGGAGTGTTGTCATCCGATATAATGGGTATCTTGATGCATGGTTGTTTCCGAGACTGCATTCGTTAGGATCTGCATTAGACAGACTACATTTATTAAGCATTACTAGTGAATGTTTTAAGACCTTATGTTTTACGCTTTCAAATATAAAAGTGTAGCAGAAATTACGAGAATATATTTTCTAATATTTTATCTCGACATGCCCGTAAAACCCAAATTAATTTCAATTTTGATTAATATCGTTGTTTTAGTCGAATAGCTTTAATTAATTTTGTCCGTTACAATTAAAAGTTAAATAATTACTTCTACTACAATATATATCTTTACGTATTACAATATATTATATTATTTACGTGTACACGTACTGTTAGATGAGAAACTAGCTATCTAATTAACAAATATAATAATATTTTTTTAATATAATATTAATTAAATTAATTAATCAGCTTTAGAAGTGTTAAGCTCCCGTTAACCGAAGTAATATTAATCAAAACACAAGTGAAGTTTGGTCAGCTTTTGTCGTCATATAACATTTAGGTTCAACAGAGCTAGTAACCCTAGAATACTGATACACATGGACTGGGTCACTTGGAACAGTGTGAGTACTTACGTATAGCAAACGTTGACCCGGTTTATGTGCGATCGTCAATATAGATTTTTCGTCGTTTGTGTACTTTATAAGCGTGTATATGCAACATACACTCTCTGCCCGTTTATTCACGGTTCTACAACACGACACGGTTATTTCTCCGACCACAACGTTTCCATTTCTCTAATTATATTCGTCATGCCATCTTCGCTCATATTTACTCTGAAATAAGAGCTATCGAATACTTTTGAAATATCGCGGAGTTTTGTTATGGATTCAAATACGATCTCCAGTTTTCGTCACCAAATAGGAAACTTGCGCGTGAGTTGAAAACGACTGTATTGTTTTGTATCTCCTTATGCTGCTATTGTCACTTTGAAATATTATCAAGCACACATTTTTTTATGAACTACTAGCCTGAGTCGCATTTAGATCCAGAAAGAGGTGAGTTCCAAGGATTTGGTTTCGGGACATGCAACTAAAATCGTACATAAATGGTATGTACCATTAAATGAGCAGTCTACTAAAGGATACCCAAATTTAAGATAGACGTAAATCATCATTATGAACAACAATATCAACAAACTACAAATAGGTAAACAATTTTCAGTTCGGTACAAAACCCGCCTCTTTACTTTGTATCGAAACTTTAACATCCGTAACGCAAATACAAGTGCAACTAACTCAAATTTATAGTCGACAAAACAAGTAAAATTGTACCTGTTATCGGATGCAATATTTCCTTAAACTTCCTGTACCGACAAAGGTATTGGATTCGACACGCCTAAATCAAAATATATTATCGATATCGTTATAAATTCGGACAAAAGTTGCCAGTCGCGAAAAAAGGTTGCATTCGCACAATCAATCAAGCGATAAGCCAATAAACCTCAACGATGCGCTTTTGAATTTGGAATTCGATTTTTGAATTGACGCATTGTTGTGAATGGACGACGGCGCGCGAATCTGCCCTGTCGAATTGCACAATGAAAGGCCAACCGGAAGTGAACGGTGTCTCCTTGTGAATACATCCAGGAACCATTGAGGTTGGTGGATACACGTACGGCCAGCAAAAGCTTTGTAACGTGCTTGTGTCCTGTCAAAAGGCCTTTGTCATCAGAGGAAGTTTCAAGCTCGTTGTCTCTTTAGATTATACTATGCGTAAAGGCCAAACCAGATTGACTTGTTAGATTCTAGAATATTCAGTCTTCTGTTTCCTATAAAGTTTAAGTGGTTTTTAGAATCACTTTTACGACACACTCACTCTATAGAATTTTCTATTTTTAACTGCATTGTAATCAAACGATTTGGAAATCTTATGTATTACCCCGCGTCTTCGCAAATCGTACAAAAAATTTGCAATCAAGTTATTATTTATTCAAATAATAACTAGATTGCAAGTTTAAATTTTCTTACGAACGCTACCTTGATTTCTACAAGATACAAATATAAAAATGTTTAACAATACAACGCCCCCCATTCAAACTGAATCGGCATTGTGTAACTGTTATAAAAAGTTCGGGGTTGCCATAAAATTAAACATAATAAAAGAAAATAAAATATGTATTACACGGGTATAATGTTGTTAGCCTCCGTTCGGCATCAATAGCCTTTTAGTTTAGATGGTCGTTTGACTTGTGCTTTGTGTGGAATTGTGCGTGTAAAATGTAGAGATATTTATTGATGGGAATGTCGATAATGGATGGTTTTACTAATTACAAGGGTGTGGGCTTGTATTTATAACGATAATTTATAACTGATTTGCCAAACTCTTACTACAACGCTTAACTTAAAATTTTTAAAATGATTCTTTTATTTTTCTTTGATTAAAATCTTTTATCCCGAATTTGTAGTTATAGTGTATCGGTAAATAAGAATAACTTAATTAAATTACGTTGGTATTAAAAAAAACGCCTAAGCGCGATTCAGAATAGCTTATCAATGGTTTAATACCACAGATTGTATTTTAATTTTAGCTCGCTGTGGCTTATTATTCAAAAGATACTGTTTAAAGATGGGACAGGCTATAGTATAGTAGTTGAATTTCCTTTACCCTTTGGTTACGTAACCCTATAAATTTTCTTAAAAACCACAGTGTTAACTTCAGTTATCAGGGGGACGCAGAGATCTGTGTCTTTCTTCCAGAACATGCGATAATAATCAAATAAAGAGACAAAACTTATACCAACAAGATTACCAAGAATTCCCGCAGTTGCACACATTAATAATAAACATATATTTTTCCTACTTTGACGTGCAATTTTTTTTATGTGGCTAATGTAATAGCAAGCTGTTACTGTCGCAAATAAACAACAACAAAACGACTCCGGACTCATCTACCGAAGGATGAGAAAGTTCAAGTGACATCGGGTTGCACCCGTCACACTATGTAACATCTCATGCGCCTGTAATTCCACCGGCAACCCCTTTCCGGAACACAGCAATATTTTCAACACAAACTAACTAGTATGATTGGGTTCTTCAAGAAGATTTTCATCTTTTGCATATTTTTTTACGCTTAAGATTATAATTGTATTTGTATTAAGAATATGATATAGAAATATCATACGTACAAATGATACTATTGAAATATTCAAGAAAAGGTCTGAATTTGCATAATAGATTAGATAGAATAGAATGTGTACATTCAGACCTGTTCTTGAACAAATCTTGTAAGTACGAGCTTTTTTAATTATTAATTTTAAACTGCACCCAAAATATTACGTACCTAACATAGAAAGTTCACTTTCACAAAATTAGGATTAACTCGAATTGGAAAAGTGTCTGTGAAAAATCAAATACCCACATTTTCTTCTTTAAATCCTTGGTAATAAGTGTGAAAGGTGGTTTTGGGAGATGTTGAATAATTTTGTAGGTTCGTAACTTTCTTTGCATCGTCGGATGAAGCGAAGCCGGTTTATGTAATTAGCGTTAATCAAATAGAGTCTTTGGCTTAAAACTAGCTGTTTTGCACTAATGAGATTCGTGAGTTGGGTCAACAACGAAATATGATTTTTTATTAAAATCATATTTTTTCTTAGAAAGTAGTCTCTGTATAATTGTTAAAGTAATATAACAAATCTTTAGAAAATTCTGGAAAATCCAGAATTTTCTAAAGATTCTGGCCGCAACCGCTTCGCAGCCTAAACAGTAAACAGCCTAACAGGTTATTCGGTGTCACTTTGTAACATTTATCCAACAAACGACATAAAAATTGGATTTTTTTATATCGTTTAGCAGGATCTCGGGCTATTAGTAGAAATAATCTACAAAATTCATTGCTATGACTTTTAAGACGTCTGTAATCAGTTTTGACAGATATGCCACATAAGTAAGATGTTTTTAGCTAGTTTGTTTCACAGGAAGCGACGACTACGTTATCAGGCGCTAATTATGCGAACGCCATCAGCGAATCATAAAGAATTACATCGTCAAGATAACTGACAGATGCTGTTATCTGATAGGTAAATCGTGTGGAAAATTTCTTGTATCTTACAGTGGAAGAAATGATGAAATAGTCAGTAAACGATGTATGCTCACTTAAAGAGTAACTAAGACAGAGGTCTTAGTTACAGGTTTTTTTTATACGACAGAAGATACGGGACGATCTGAATGTCCACCTGATGTTAAGTTGCTATCTCCGACAATAATAACAGCAATACTACTTGGACGACTTGGCATATTTAGGTCGGAGAGGACTCCCCAACCTAAATATGAGAAGAACCATTGTACGCATCACTTGAGACGGGGATGCAACGTTTGACGTGAACTTGAGTTCACCGGCACCCACACCTTTCCACCTAAACACAATACCAGTGCTGCTTGGCGGTAGATTACCAAATGCGGAGGCAGTACTTATCCGGATGGATGAAATTGGCATACAAGGAAAAGGAAAACTTGGTATGAAAGGACGAATTACATGTAGCTAAGCAACTGCTCCTTGCTCCTTTTGTACAGAGGCACTCTTTTATATTATAGGGGGCAGACGAGCTTGCGGTCCTCCTGATGGAAAACAGGCACCACCACCCATGGACACCTGCAATACCAGAGGTAATGCCGATGCGCTGCCAGCCTTTCAGATAATGACTCAAAAGCGTTAATTTATGATGAGATCCTGTCAATATCAGATCAGGTATTTTTTTAATGATTCTGCCACAATTTACGGCGAAATTGAATTCAATGTAAGGTATGATTTGTTCTGTGAGATTAACAACTAATAATTATGTTCGCACGCGAGCAACTGTCCAACAAAAACTTTGGTGAATTTTGTTAGTTTTGAATATTTCAGTGTTATTATTCTAAATATTGAGATCAAATAAGTAGCATAGATAAGAGAACATATTTAACAATTGTCGACGGCTCTACTGAGTCAACAAAAGTCGGCAGTGGGTAGAGATATAAATTATTTGCCAGAGTTTAATATTAAAACAAAACATAATCGCATTACAATCATCCGAATCAAATATTGAATATTTACTAGTAAATTACTAGGAGGTATCTATTTATTTCGGTAAGCAAACCATTTAGGTACTAGCACAATTTTATTATTTCTAAGTTACTTCGATGTAATTCCCAATAACGGCACTGAGATAGATAGATAACACTTTATTGCCAATAACAACAAGATAACAGTCATTTTAAAATTTTATTCATTAAGGTGAGTAATATACAGTCTTATAGCTTTTAAGCGATCTCTTACAGACAATCTTGGGTAACGGACATTAATAAGGCTTTTGGTGTATCTAAAATAACGCTATAGATGTAACGTTATTTATAATATTACAAGTTATGCAAACACTGTATTTAACTACCTAGACATTATTAGGACAAACCGATCAACAAAGGCATGTTGTTATGACTGATCATCCAATAAATAAAACTATATGGTATGGTACCTAATGGTATTGATACAGAACTAATTCGTGATTAGTAGGTATACCATCTTAATTACGTCCCACGGAATCGATCGACATTAATATGCCAATGACGATAAAAAAAATCACATTTTTAGGCGTAGTACTGTTTATTATTATTGGATGAATATCACAGAATAAATAAGTATTCATGGATATTTCATAGCCCCATCTAGCCCCAAACTGAGCACTGTAATATGGGATCCAAATTACTGATAGAATCGTACTTTTTATTGTAAACGCGTACTTCTTAACACCCAGAACAAACATGTCACAATCGAACCCACGACCTAGGCGGCGAAGGCAACACTGATAGTGATAATAGAACGTACAGTACGGCTTCTTGGCTTAGTTGGTAGTAGCCCTGCCTTCGAAGCGAGGGGTCCCGGGTTCGATTCCCGGCCGGGGCACACTTTGTGCGGTGAGCATGAAGTTTGTTCTCGGGTCTTGGGTGTTTGTCTTGTGTTTCTGTGTTCGTCCATGCCATCTGCGACACAGGGAATCCTAGTGCAGAGGTATGAGTGTGTTAACGTTGTTTTTTTTTGTTGTTTTTTAGCTGGTTTTACTCGTATGACGAGGTCCTACTGCATGTTACGAGAGACGAATTCAGCAAATATGTTTGAATAAATGGTTGACGAATTGCTGGAAATATTGTAAAACGTTTATATATCAGTTTTGTAATTGGGGACGCGCGTTCACGAATGTATGAGTTATGTATACATGTATATTATGAATATGTACCAATATTCATTTCATTCTATTATTGTATATTGTATTAATTGTCATTATATATTGTATTAAAACTGTAATATATATTACAGTTTTATATACAATATATATATATATTTATATATATATATATTACAGGATATAAATGTATGTAATTTTGAGTTATTAATAGGATAATGTCTATCTTAGAAGGCTTGGGCCAATTAGTAAATAAACAGCTTGCGTATAAATCTTTTTCTGACCTTCCCAGTAACATTAATTTACTACAGCTACCCAGTTTAAATATCCAGCGAAGATTTTGACCTTCCTATAAATCTTTATTATGAATTATTTATTCTAGCAGCCTAATGTCTCACTGTAGGGCAATGCCTCATTGTCCCCCGCTGCAGCCATCATTTAATATTAAAAATTAGGTAAGCATTATTTGCAAATCAACAGAGCAAGCAAAACACTTAATTTTATCACAAGTCGCCTTTTCAAATAAACGCTCGGCTATCAGAAAATAAAGAAAAATATTGACAGTTACTCATTCTAAACCTACAATATAATGTTTTGCTTACAATGTCGAAATACTAATAAAATGTACATGCTACACTGCTAAATAGATGTGACAATACTGTCAGCGGGATTGACCAATAGCCCGAGCCAACAGACGTGCGACTTTCAATAATTATGTTTGCTGAAATCGTTAGCCGCGGCCATCTTGGAATTGGACAATGCTTTGTGGAAAATCACGGAATATAAACACACGTTTTGAGTGTGCTTTGGAAATTTCAGTCACGTACCAACCTGTTTGAAACTAGTTTGAGCACTTATGTTTTCTTTAGTTTACACATTATTAAAAGCAATTATCTTGTCTGATAGCCGGAAGTCCTGCCTAAAAATACTGCTTAGTGGTTTAAAAGCCCTTAATTTATAGTAAGGGCATCGATGTATTCAAAACAAAGATACGGCACGCTCTACCATCACGTAAACAAAAACTGGACTATACAATTACGAGTAAACGCATATTACGCAACGAGTAAGGGCGTTTTAGTGTCATTCGTATTTGCTCACGTAGCGAGGTTGGCCTGCGTGAAATTTAAGCTTCACCGTTCAATAATTTCATGCGGCCCTCGTCCGTATCGCACGCGTCAATTAACTTGATGACATCTTAGACCGAGAAACTCCTATATAAAAATCTGCTTTGCGAGTTCCACGCAAGCAAGCTTAGCCAATTATGAATGCGTGAACAATTCTGCAAGACACAAAACGACCTAAAAACGTCACGCATCTTGGTTGGCCTTAATACTCTTGGTTGGCTTTGACTTCTGCTCTGGAGGCCGTAGATTATATTCCCACCCAGAACAAGCATTTGTGTGACGAGCATAATTTTTTCTGTCTGGATGTTAATATATAATATATTATAAGTATGTTTACAAAAACAGTACTTAAGTCTTTAGTATTCTATCAGTGATTTGAGCTCCATATTTCGATGAATTGTTGCATGAAACTGGTGCATGAGATGCAACCCGGCTTGGTTCATTTTAACTTTGGTAGTCGGAGCCGAGTCATTGCTGTTTATGTGCGGCGGTAAACACTTAACATCAGTGCAGCTAGTACCACTTTAGCCCCATAAAAACATGGCTATTTGGACTACTACTAGCAACTATTGTGTTTTCGTTCCCGGATCTCCCACCTCCTACATTTCAGAGTGTGAATTGATTCACAAGAGGAGCTAATGCAAGACATTTGGTCGCCGCCGTCACTTACATATGTATCGCTAAACTAACATGTCCTCGTATGAATCTTGGACAATTGGAAACACAAACATTTGTATCGCGTTTTTGGATGGTGCCGCGTTCAAGTTGTTTACAATTGACGAGTAACTTGAAAGAATTCAATAACTATAAGGATAATAATAATAATTAAATTCAATAAATTATTCATGGACCTTTCTCAGAGCGCCATCTAGCCCAAAATAAGCATATATAGACGCAATGGGTACCAAAATACTGATATATTACAAATGTGGTACTTACTAACTTTTTTTGTAAATACATTTTACTCCTATTTTAAACAGCTCTCATATAATAGAGACAACTCATAAAGTCAAATATCGTTATTTTCGTTGAATTCTTAAATATTACTTATTTATTAAGTTTTTAACAAACCTATTACTTAGGTTAAGTACAATAATTGGATTGGAATCAATACTTTTTTTTTCAAATAAATATTTTTAATCCATATTTTTAATTTGTAAATTCTTCTCATTATGATTTGTTCATAGCCGTTGTAAATACCTATAACAGCGAATCAAATGAGACGGGCTAAAAATAAAATAGTTTACCACCGAAATGTTCAGGACGAAATATTCTAATCTTAGCCACCTCGCAACGAGGTTTGCGTAATTTGCTAAATCGCCTCGAGAGAAACCCTAACCATGAACTTTCCATTTACAGCACCTTACCCAACCCCGGAATGAACTAACTAAAATATTACTATCCTAAACATGAACAAGATTATGGCTTGTTATCGTTTATTGGACACTAAAACTACCCACTACACTGGAACGCGCCTTATCGCGCTGAGTAAACGAGGCACGGCTAGTAAAAGGGCATCACAGACAAGTAGTTACTATCATGCGGAAAACTCACTACGCTAAAACGTAGTATGTTTGAATCTGTGGCATACTCCAAACTATAATTTCTTAACTCAACGCTTGATAGTTCAAATCCGCTTGGCATGGTCTCGTCTCACCCCTATGGATGCTGGTTCGAAAGTTAACCATTTTGAATCATTATCCAACGAGTTTCGGTATATTTTACATCATACTTGAAGCGTTGATTGAGTAAGTGCTCTTAACGTAAAGTCACATTACATAGATGCTGTTAATTTGGGTAACATTTCGTTCGTTTCATTATTAAAATGGTGTACTAAACACATTGATTTAAACAAGAATTGACAATACGCCCCGCCCTAACATTTCGGACATAAACTATACCTACATAAATCTACAAAGGCGCAGAACCAGCCCCCAAAAAAGGTAGTGGTCACGGATTCCCAAAAATCGGAAAATTGCATATATAAATTTACGACTCTTACTGAGCCAATTTTAATGAAACCTTTTCTTTTAAATATTGTTATGGACTTAATATTACATTCAATATAACATTCATCATAAAATATAGCCTATCAACCTTAATATCAGGGTAGTGGGCATGCCCACCGTACCCACAACGGTGGGTGCGCGTTCCAGTACCTACCTCTAAAGAAACGCATATCCAAACAGTAACGCGAAAGAAGGAGACTTAACAAACTTTATGAGTAGTTTTGGGGACCATATTCCTCGCATCAGGAGGTGAATACCCTTAGAATCCCTACGCGTGTCTCCCGGGTGGTGTGAAAGGACCAACCCAAGGTAGCAGTAGATCTTTTCATCAGTTCGTCCGGAGTACTACCTTGCCGGGTAAACCAAAAAGTTATGCACTTGCATTACTGTGTTCCTGTGGAAGGGTGATCTTGAACTCCAGGCATTTGAGATGTTTCATCTCTGTCTGACGTAGACGGGCGTGCCTGGGTGACGGGTGCAACAAGATGCGGCTTGGGCCATCTCATACTTTGATGGAACTAAGTCGTATAACTGTTGTTGTGGGTGGAAGTAACCACTAAACCCGTTATTATGTCGTATAAAAAATTAGTCCTTAAGCCAATTATAAGTATAAGTAAGATAATTTCAAGCACGATGACGATGATAATGAAAAAATTTGACGAAAATTTGAGCTACCGAAATCTCGGTCTCTACCAACCCAGAGGGGACACTCCTACGCAGCTAAAAGCCCATTTTTCATCAGTCTAATAATAACTCAAGCAAATCGGCGGACTTGTAAAAAACAAACAAGAACCCACGTCACGCACGCAGATTATCAGTTTCAGAGACAAATTACACAAATGCTGGTTTGTATGGCAACCAGCAACTGATGGGATAAGTAGTGATGTACTGTAATCTATCGATGTTATTGTACAACCCAAACCCAAACCCTATAGTTAATTTAAAATGACTGGAGGTAGATTAAGAACGTTACAAGGTAATCTGTCATAAAAAGTTCTACATATTCTTTTATGTTGCCATGGTAATCAGTCTCCAGCCAACTGTTTGTTGATTATAGCGTTCGGCTGTTAACTTACAATACATAAGCAGTTTTGTCGTTTACTAGCTACCCACCCTGAAAAATTATGAAGTTGATTTTTCCGTTCATACAAACTTTATCCTGGATATTACGAAAATAACAAAGAAATCCCAATCGGTACAGCCGTTTGCAAGATGATCTTTCGTACATCGGTACTTTCATACAATGCCACTAAAACAATGCATTAAGCACAAATTGTATCGGGTATCCGCTAGTAATAAATATTTACGGACATTATATATAGTAGCTTCAAACTAAACATAGCTTGCATTATGGTAACAGGATAACTAATTTAATAAACTCATGAACTTATTTTTTACAGATACATATTAACATACAGACACAGAACAAACATCTATGTTTGTCACACAAGTTCTTGTCCTGGGTGGGAATTGAACCTACAGCCTACAGAGCAGAAGGCAGAGCCACAACCAACTGAGCTATGAGACTTGTCATCAGACTTGTCATTATCAGATTGTACCATAGCGTAGGCTTGTCATCATCGATTCATTCTGTTATGAATTTTATTTATCGATAAATGGACAGTCATTACCGCACTATCATCGACTACAACTTCAGTGTTTTCACGATCCCTACCCTTAAACATAAATATTATGTTTATATATTGATAGAGTTGAGCGTATGTCAAACACGGTCGTGTACGGTGCCAATATTAACTCTAGTTATCGGGGTGCTGGTGAACTGCTTGTCAAGGTCACGGTCACGGTCAGCACTGACATTTACAAAGTCAATATTTTGAAATTCTTTGTCACTTGACACCATTTTTAATAAAATATTATAAAAAAGCTAGCAGTTCCCCGCGACTTCCTCATAGTGGATTTTTTTTTAATTACTTTTGTTCTAATTACTTTTTCGTTTTTCGTTTTATCAATTAAATGTATTAAATGTAAATTAAATGTATTGCGCACATACATTTTTCAAGTGATTCATTGACCACGAACTCATTGATCCACGTGTGGGTTTAAACCTTCAGATTGAAAGTTGGCGTCTGCACCTCAATGTTACCATGCTTAATTAAAACTACTTCTATGATAATTGATCATATAATAAAATGATCTGAAAATACATAATTAGTGTAATAAATATTTCCAGACCATCTACTCCTACGCACCATCAAATTACGCCTTTACTTTAGGTATCAGATCCACCTCTTAGGCTATTTATTATCTGTAGTCTAAAAGTCAATGACAAATCAGAATAATTCGATTTCAGAAGAGATTAATTGTCTGTCGCTCGTATATTTGCAGAACCTTCATCAAACTCATTAGAGCTTTGTCCACATTTACAGATACAGAATATTTCTGAAAAGGAGGTCCTATCAAATCGCTATATATGGTGAACTTTAATACAATAACCTTTTGAGAAAAGTATGCCAACCTTGCATTTTATACAACATACAAGAGACTGTTTTAAAAAAATCGAAAAAAGACCGAGAAATTAAGAATGAAAGTATTATGCTTTTTTTCGACATATTTAAGTTGAATTATATTTTATACTTATTACTTTTTTATTACTTTATTATTTTTTTATTATGTTATCATTAAATATTTAATATCTGACCTGTAAATTAAGAATGTTTAGAAATAAATTGATTATTTTGAATATTCTTATTTCTCGCCTTTAAGGGGTACATCCTGACATTTTCAAAGAGATACATCCGTTTCGAATAGCAACGGGCGAAAAAAACACGGGAACGGAAAATAAGCAAATTCGTTTACTTCGATGATATATTTTTTCCCGTTATTTTGCTTTAATAACGGTTTCATACTTACCAATTATATACATACCAATGGATCGACTGATTCTAAACTCAGACTCATTCGATCTCATGTATTGTATCGTATCAAAAATCTATGAAACGTAGAAGCAAATTATTAATTTTCGCCATAAGAAAGCAAAACAGTTTCTCGTAATCGCGAGCGTCTAAAACAAACGAAATCGCTACACAATTTAAGCTCGTTAATCGTTGCACGATCGACATTATCTGTGTATTTAATTTATCAAGGCAAACTCCTTGGATTACATTAGCTGCGTTACCAAATATTTTGTGTGTAAGCTTAGTGTGTGTCGTGTACATATTATGTGTTATTTTGTGTGTTATGTACATATTTAGACGGCCTGAAACGCGGCCCCTTTGCTGTTATTATTGCTTTACAATAATTACATAAAACGATTACACACTCATACCTCTGCACTAGGATTCCCTGTGTCGCAGATGGTATGGACAAACACAGAAACACAAGACAAACACCCAAATCCGAGAAGTGTCGCAGATGGTATGGACAAACACAGAAACACAAGACAAACACCCAAATCCGAGAACAAACTTCATGCTCGCCACACAAAGTATGCCCAGGCCGGGAATCGAACCCGGGACCCTTCGCTTCGGAGGCAGGGTAATAATTATTTTCGAAACACCGTTTTTTTTGTATTTTTTGCGCATCACAATTAGAACCACTCTCCTCTAGATGTCTGATGATCAACATCATGTTTTTCTCATCATTTGGAGATGTCTCGTTTGCCGTAATTACACCCTCGCTCTTCTTAGACTGCTCTAGTACCTAAGAGTTCTCAAGAGCTATATCTGTTATATCTTATCTATTTCAAATTCTGACTTACTATGATGCATCAAAAATGTTATTAAGACTTTGGTCTAAATAAAAAATTAGTGGGTACATTTAAATATGACCAATTCATGTCATTTATATGCAAGACCGCCCCTTGTAATGTCAATAAGTGGTCTAACACATATCATTTCGATACCTGTAAACACAAAGACTACCAAAATTGCGCAAACATAATCGTCATAACGTCCTCATTCATATTCTAAATTCAAAAGAGACCTTTGTGAAACAGGTCTCGGGAAAACAAACTCTTGCGCAGCAAAGCAAACATGGCGGGCGATAACGACCGCCATCTTGTTGGATTGAGGTTACGCTTCGAAATTCAAATTATTTTATTGCGGTCGTTTAAAATGTGTTGGTTATAAAACGTGCGAAGTTATGTGGCTTGAACATTTAATGACCTATCACATAGCTGAGACTAATGGTGACCCGTCTTGACTGCAACGTAAATTCAAGAAACTAGACTCAAATTTTACTTACCTACTTCTTCAGTTAAAATGGGCTAAAACGGAAGTTCCAACCTTCTATAGAAAGATGAAGAGGACTTCGTCATAGAGAAGTACAAGCGGTCGGATAGCAAATATTTAACTCACCAAATTAACTTGGTAATTACATTGATGCACTTTGCTCTGTACTTCTATTTATCCTGGATTTATGGAGCTTGGGTGTACAGAAAGGTTTGGTATACGTCCAATTTAGACAGGTCTGCCTGGAATAAATCGTTTTGTATGTTAAGACCGCCTTTTGAAACACATTTTCAAACTTTTAAATATGAAATCTTGTAAATTGTATTCTATGTTTTCAATAAAAAAGTTATTATTGGAGCAAATACGAGTTAAATAAAATATCAACGTGAATAAATAAAAATCCATGGCCATCTAACTACTAACTACGCATAGCTTGTACTATGGGAACCAGATAACTGATAGACTTATGTAGAGCACTTTTTTGCATATATTAACAAACAAAACATTTGTTTGTTGTTTGCGTGTCTGAGGCACAAACAACAAACATCCATGTTTTTATACATGTCAAATAAAATGGCGAATATAAATTTATGCAAAAGAAGATAATGATCCAGTTACTAGGTATTGTCCAAGCAAGGATTTCTTTTAGCAAACAATACCGTCATAATGCAAACTTTTAACAATGTCTTGGCAAAGTGTATCTATGCAAAACATTCATACGCGCAATTACAAAGGAGATAAAACAGTTGTTTGTAGGAAAAACAGGCTAATCCTACACTCTAGTGAGACAAGAACAAATTTGCTATACCAACAATCAACCGGCACCTAGCTAAAGGGACGTGTTCACGGGGATAGTAGTAGGCAACTTCGTTAGGTGGAAGTTCAAAGTGGCAACCCTGGAGTCCAGATTTTAAATGAGACTAACGACTGATACTTTCTTCTGCACTTCAGCGGAACCAGCGTCCTAATACGACACACCTTTAGACATAGTAATTTAGTAAATTTAGACAAGATTAAGATTTATCTCGAAATAGTATAAATCATAGTTCGTCTGTCTGTTTCTCCGCTAACTTTTTAACCATACTTCATACATCACACATCATTTTGATACATCACACACTGTACAACCGTACGAAGCCGGGACGGTTCACTAGATTAATAAATACTGCTCACAATTGCACAAAACACAACAAATTGTTTATGTTATGTTATTGAAAATTTCAAGCAACATTTTGAATTTTGCAAATTCAATTTACTATTTCAGTCGAGCATGCTCACTTGAACGGTGTGCACAGACCTTACAGAGTCAACGCTTACACTGCAAATATTTCTACAAAGATACAGGGGCGCTCAACTCTAACTGTGACTGTCCTCGTATACACACGGCTTTATACTAAGAAACTCACGTTTTTGTATTTGTTAATTGTAAAGTAACCCGAAAACCCTTTAAGGGTGGAATATTTGTTCGTTAGTCTCCGTAAAAATCGAAAACCGATTTGTATGATTTATATTTCGTTGTGTCTGTAATAGTCAGCATAAGGTTTGTACAATCTTTTTTTTTTTTTGGAAAATTTTCGGGCTCTGTCTAAAAGTTCAATTTTCTATGGGATTTTTGACACTACATCGTTTGACAGGGGAACGTCAAATTTGTCGGGTCGGTTAGTATTATATTAAATTATGAAAGGGTTAATACCAGCGAGTAAAATAGTTTCTGCCGCGAAACAGTAATCCTCTAAACTCAAATCAAGTAGAAACACTAATACTTAGTTTAATTAAATGACATTAGTTTTTAGAGTTCCGTACCCAAAGATTTATGAAACCCTGCAAAGACTGCATGCAAAGACTGCATGCAAATAAGTATCTTTTGAGACTCAAAAATTCGGTTCTTTAATACTTTGGTATTCCTATACTAATTCCAATTCCCGAGGGTTTAGGAGAACCAGAGTCTTTTACCGCTGTTAATGGACACATTTACCGCTATTAATGGACAATTAACCATTTAAGATAAGGGCCTAAGCGCGTCCCGTTAGTAAGGTAATATTAAAAGAAAAAACAAGTCAAACTTACTGACGACACAGGCAGGTAGGTTTTAATACCGCCTCGTTACATATACCTACTATGTTGTATTTTCAAATGTTTGAACAAATGGTTTCGTGCGTGAATGAAAATTGTAAATAAATGTACTAAAATATTGCAAGAAATGCACGGTTGGTAAACATAAATTATGAAGAAGGTAAATATAAATTCAGAGGTACCGTTGGGTGATCTACGACTTTTGATCAACTTTTGATCCCCACAGCTTGAAGGGCAGAACGGCTAAGATATGATAAAAAATTGAGGACATTAATTCCCCAATTTTTAACCAATTAAATTTAATTTAAAGGTACCAATAAAATTTTGTTAATAGTCATAATAATATTATGACTATTAACAAAATTAGGGGGTCCAGTTGCTCGCGTCCGTAGGTGTGTATCCTTTGATTCCCTACACGTACCCCCTGGGCGGTGCTAAAGCAGCAACCAAAAGTAGCAGTAGAACTTGTGCCAAGTTCATCCGGAGAGGTATTGCCACCACATCTGGAATCTGCCGCCAAGCAGTAGTGGTTGCATTACTGTGTTCCGGTGGAAGGGAGTGGCTGCCGGCGAAATCACATGCGCATGAGACGTATCATCCTCGTCTCGGGTGACGGACGCAGCAGGATGAATGCGACTCGGTAAAGATTTGGATCTCATACTGAGTCGCGCGCATTACTGTTGTCACGGGCGAGGATCACCACTTACCATGGGCCCTCAAATCGTTCCGTCATTCAATCATATAAAAAAAAAAGTGCCACTGGTACTTCAGTTTGCTGCATTCACGCCACCGGGGGATTCATGTAAGAATTCTCATACACGAATCTGTATCCGAATTACGTGGGGAAAAACTTGGTCCCCAAAATATTGCCCCGTCACAGCGTAACAGGCTGAAGAAAGAGAAAGAATGCTCAGTGCACATGCGCTATAGAAAGTAGCTCTGTAATCGCGCCGACGAGGATTTCAAATATTAGTGTTTGGCAAAGAAATGTACCGCCAGTTGTTCGTCTGTTTGCATGATGACCCCAATCAGGTTAGCTATATTGGCTTTAACTATCTATGTTAGTTTTATAGGATTTATATGTTTTTTTAATATCTTTCAGAACCGGTTTATACTGACGAGTGCAACGCAATGCGAATTGGGTCTTCTCGTACTTTCGTAGGGGACGACCTCAGTCGTATTTTTGTTGTTTGTGGGTAGCGGTAACCACTTAACATCAGGTGGGCCATTTCGCTTTCGTGGCATTAAAATTATCCTGTTACTTAACTTACTTAATACTAACAGAATTTGTATAGCTATCGGCTAAGCACAAAAAAGCGAGAGAAGAAATAAACTGAAAAAGTATTAATGATAAACGTCTCTTTAATCTTGCTAAATGTATTACGGAAACGAATCTTCGTTTCCTTATTATATTACAGTCGAATTGATCAGTATTCAATAGGCGACCAATTAAACCAAAATTATACTCCTCTTCTGCAACGTTTTTACGATCTTTTAATTTTGTCCACTTAGATATTGCAATGGTTCTCAGAATAAGTTTTTTTGGAAGCGAACGTGATCCACTTAGACAAGGCCATGTCAGCTATTTCAGCCTAAATGATAACACGCTGTAATATATGATAGTTTGTGAAAAATCATTAATGTTTTCTTACCTTTTTATCAGTTTGGTTTTGGCAAATCTCATGTGTGTCGTTGCGGTCGACGAAGTAGCGTGTTTGCTCTAAATAAAATAAGAGCGAAACAGTAGGATACAAGAACCAATCCTGAGAGAGGGAGAGAGGGCATGTCAGAACATGTTGAGAGCCCAAAATCCATAAGTACCTTCAGCTCAATTGTTGTTTGCAAAAACAGCACTGTTAAAAACAGAAAATTAACAGCCAGTGGCGGATTTACAAATTTTCAAGGTATAGGCTGAATACTTTTTGCCGCCCTTGCCGCAACAATTGTCATATCATACATTAATTTTACAATGCAACAATTTCGTTGAAATTGCACGTAAAATAATTTTTCGTTATATTTTTGAGCTAATCGAAGCTCAATCATGTATGGGCGGGTAATATAGGCTATTTAAAAAAAAAAACCCCAAATCTGCCGCCCTAGGCTCAGCCTACTCAGCCTGCTGGTAAATCCGCCAGAGTGCTGCCACGCGAGCTTTTCAATTAATAATATTTAAATACGACGCGATTGTAGATATCCTACGATTTATCGCGAACGCCAATCGACATCATCAGTTGGCATTTGTTAAAAAACGTTTATACGCTACCTGAGCTGAGCGAACGCCAATTGAATTATTAATGCAGCCTCCACAAACGGAGCGGGTACATATTTACTCGTCACGTAAATAGATGCGCACATAGCGAACACGCGTTTTCTGCGTAGTATACAGTGGAAATACAGAACGTTCAATAAATCCGAATAACAAACAACAAACAACGTTAACACACTCATACCTCTGCACTAGGATTCAATGTGTCGCAGATGGCATGGACAAACACAGAAACACAAGACAGACACCCAACTCCATGCTCACCACACAAAGTGTGCCCCGGCCGGGAATCGAACCGAATAAAATCTTTCTTTGACTGATGTTCATCTTTATCAAGTGGTCAATGCTGTATCGGAGTTTCCAAGCCGCTCGAAGGCTTCAACGTGGCTTATCGATAGCAATCTAAATACTGAAGGAAGCGCTCATGACAAAGCTTACATGGATATTAGTTACAGATAACATAGATTAAGCAACTTTTAAAACAATATGTTGTTGGCGGTAGATGGCCTTGTCGGGTCCTGTTGTATACCAATTCATGTTCTATTCTGAGCGTCGTGGTTATGCTGCTGTGTTCAGATTTTTGAAGTGAAAACTTTAGGCGCGTTGGGCATTTTTTGAGATGGGAAAAAATCATTGAACTTACGACACTGTTATACAGACACCTCTGTATGTAAGTAGTTCTATCGGCACTCCCGAAGTGCCACCGTATTTTTTTTTTCCTTTTCTTTTTTTGACAATATCTGGAGTGAAGATTTTTACCTTTGTCTTTGACTTCTTAGCATAAGAAGCAAATCCCACCTATCGGAAGCAACATGTGATGTGGAACAATGGCAATAAGACTGAGAATGTGACAGTTGTCAGCACGTTTGCAACTAATAACATATTATATTATAATAACATATATGTAATGGGCAATTATTGACACTAAACAGAAACATAAAAATTTAATCGTGAATTTCCAGTCCCCTTCTACGTACATTTCACAACCATTTTCAAATCAATATTTACATTTTTGGTACCTATTATTTTAACCTTTGATTTCAGGAGTACTACACCCGCGTGCCTGTACACAATTGCACGAAACCCCGTAGTTTTCCCCGCTGCGCGCGCTGTTTTCTTGAGTGTGCGTGCGTGCGTCTGTGTGCGGGGTTGGCCTTTTGCAACGGGGACCGGTAGGGCTGACACTCTAGTATACGAATGTTATAAAACAAAATATTATAATACAGAACTATGAAGGTATGACCCGTCATTATACATGCTGTCACTGTCACTGGCGATGGATATATTGCTACAACAAAGGTAATTTTCTGTTTGATAATAAAAATTAGCTTCCTAGTTTCGATGTATGTCGTATATGTCGAATACAATATGTTTTCGTTTAACTTAAAATTGACTACACCGCACCGGCAAGTAAGGTATGTTGATATTAATAAAATATCCTTAGATTATTTAGTGTCTGTGAAGAAATATAAATTGTTTAAAATTCTTATCCAACATGGAGCGACAGCCCTATGACCGGGCCCAGTGGATCTCGGAGCCCAAGACTCTCCTCGTATTTGCAGACTTGAGCAATTAACAGCTCTTTATGAATATTCAACGTGAGTTTTATATTAATTGACGTGTAACTTACGTGAAAATGGCTTTTTGCGTGCGCGTTTCTATGTACTTTGGAACAGGTTTACTCAGAAATCATTGGTTTGTGAAGTTTCATTATAGTTGTCCTGTACTGGTTTTCTGCAGCGGCATTAAATATGTAGGTATCTGCAATGATGAAAGTCGTCATTGGCGCTCGACTGGACCAAAACAAACGCGTATAGGTCAAGAATTTAGTAGACCTAAGTACCTACTTAAACATAGTCCACATCAGGCAGGAAACTGAATTTTAACAAAAACATGAATGCTTTCATGTCTCTTGGGAACCTAAACTTGTAACTAAACTGCAAAGTTATGCATAGCCGTTTATTTCCATAATGTATACCCAACACCCCAAACAAGTAAAATATGCGCGATCACTGTCTGTTTCAGCGAGAAATAAGCAACATAAAGTTCCATATTTGTTACCATTCATAATCTTATTCCCGAAATACCCACAACGTTCGTGGAAAACTGTAAAAGCGAGACGGCATTGCGCGGATAGAGACGGCAATACGGGGATGAGACGCCAGCGCTTGGACCAAAAAGGTTCTACAACGTAGGTAAGGTTATAATCGAATGTGAATTTTAGGCGGCAAACTTTAGAGTTTAAAGTAGGTTTTTATTTTGAGTGTGTGAGCATTGTGCGTGTTGTACTAAGGCAGAAGAGTGCGGACAACAAATATTGATTCGGCAGAGCCTTGGGAGGCGAGTGGGGGGTGTACCAGGCGCACATAATTTGGACTAATTCGTGACGTGTTTGAACAAGCTTGTCTGGTCATCCGACCGCTGCGGTCGATCAACTTGTCTTTTAACAACTTTTTGTTTAAGGGATATGGTGAATTATACAATGTTGTAACGTACCTATCTTAGATTCACTGATATGGGACACTGCTAAATATTCTAAACAGTTACTAAGGAAGGTACTTAGTCATTAAAATATACTCGTACGTAACGTTACATTACTTTATATACTCATAACGTAACGTATCTGTAAAAATACGAGTGTCTAAGGAAACAAAACGGTATATTCCTTGGAATGTTAACAAAAGGCATGTAGGCACAACGGCGAGCTTAACCCTAAACCAGAGATTTCTTCCAACAAACCTTTGAGCCTAGAGAAAAGTGTATTAGACGGGTGCATTAGTGTACATAAAAAAGATGTTTCATTATCTGAACAAGCGCTAAAAGTAGTTTTAAGAACGCATGTTCTCGCAGGTACTTATTTATTTATAAAAAAATGACGTATCCAAGTATTTTTTAAGAATTCAACGGAAATAAAGATTTTTGACTTTGAAATAAAGTCCGCGTGTCAGATATTCATGATAAAACAATGGCGACATTCATCTCACCAGTTGTCACCCACACGGTAGAAAGTGACCAATTGAAGCTCTAAATAACGCCACCTATCCTTTTCCACCTACACCTGGATAGCTAAATATTTACTCACATAATTAGAACGAAACCATTTAAAATATCATGATCCAAAAATAAAATTATGAACGCCAGCGTACATGCGAACTGGAATCTAAAGAATAATCCATTAGAATTAAGATTCAGAATTAGCCAATCAGGTAGAATGTTTCGGCGACTCGTTGCCACGCCTACAACGACGAAACAAAGTCAGTAATACACTGTACGCTCACAAACACGTCTACCTACATAGCTAGGTATAGCCTACAGGCTCTACAGTATTTAGCGTGTGTACTAGACTTTATTTCTTCAATATTTTGACTGAGACAGTTTTATTACAGCCAATAATCATATCCCAGTGGATTCTGGTTGCCCAGGGGCACAGACGCCAACTTTCAATCTGAAGATCGCTGGTTCAAAAACAAACCTGCTCCAATAAATTTCTCACTCGATAAACTTATGTGTGCAATAAATACCACGTTCTCGAAACGTCAACGGAAAACATCTTGAGGAAACCGGCATGTCTTAGAACCAAGAATTCGAAGACATGTGACATCTACCAATCCCTATTAGGCTCCCGTGGTAGATCAAAGCCAATTCACTCACAATTATCGAGAGTAGGTCGGTGTCCCTGCAGTGGGAACATAAGCCAAGTGTACGGTGGCTAGCTACAATACATTTCAAATTCACTGTTAACGTCACATTGCTAATTATTATATTAACTTACTAGCTGCGCCCCGCGGTTTCACCCGCATAGTTCCCGTTTCCGTGGAGAATACGGGGATAAATTGATTTTATTTTTTTCGTTAATTTTCCAATGTTTTAATAGTTATTCTGCTATTCGGGACGGAAACAAATCCAACAAATCAAAAACCATGGCAATCGGTCCAGCCGTTCTCGAGTTATAAGTGTTGTAACAAACACGACTTCTTTTACATATATAGATTTTATAGAAACCTCAAAAATTGTAGCCTATATGTTATTCTGATGTATAAGCTATATTGTGGTAAAGTTTCATTCAAATCCATTCAGTAGTTTTTACGTGAAAGAGTAACAAACATCCATACATCCATACATCCATACTTACAAACTTTCGCCTTTATAATAGTAGTAGGATTTAAAAAAAACTTTTGTGCTGGAGAATAAATCGGAACCAAAAACATCAGTGTCCACGTCCATTGCTGTAAATGGATTAGTTCAATGATTTACATGATTTATATTAACCAATAGTGTTACCATGTCGTTTTTAAAATTACAATTATTTTGTGTCGTTTTACCGTGATAGGCAGAAAGTCTTGTCAAGTTCATTAATATTAATAAATAAATAAATATATATGGTCGACTTATTTGGCGCCATCTAGCCTCAAACTAAGCACAGCTTGTACTATGAGGGCTAAATAACTGATTCAATACAAAGATAGTACTTTTTTTTGTAAATACATACATATAATACATATTAACACTCAGATAAAGAACAAACATTTGAACATCTTTATCATACAAATGCTTGTCCTGAATAGGAATCAAACCCACGACCTACAGCGTAGAAGGCAGTAGAACTTGTGCCAAGTTCGTCCGTAGAGGTACTGCCACCACATCTGGAATCTGCCGCCAAGCAGTAGTGGTTGCATTACTGTGTTCCGGTGGAAGGGTGTGGCTGCCGGTGAAATCACATGCGCATGAGACGTATCATCCCCGTCTCGGGTGATGGACGCAGCGGGATGAATGCGACTCAGTAAAGATTTGGTTCTCATACTGAGTCGCACGCATTACTGTTGTCATGGGCGAGGGTCACCACTTACCATCAGGTGGGCCCTCAGCTCGTTCCATCACTCATTCACATAAAAAAAAAAAATACTAGGATCTGTGCAGTGTAGCCAGTCCAATGTGCAATAAAAAGGCAAACAAGTCATGTTACAAAAATTTAAAAACGCCTGATTTTCTAAAATATTAGCTAAAGACGGTCTCGATCACATCAACAAAAAAAACCGGATCAAAATCGGTCCATTCGTTCGGGAGCTAAAATGCCACAGACATACACATAATTACTACAAAATTAAATTACCTCTTTTTTTCCTCGGGGATTAATATTAGGTGGGATATTATCCCGGCCAGGTGGAGCGACGACTTGCGAAAGGTGGCTGGAAGGAAGTGGATGAGGAGAGCCGAAGATCGGGCTCAGTGGCGCTTAATTGGAGAGGCCTATGTCCAGCAGTGGACAAATAAAGGCTGATGATGATGATGATGATGATTAATATTAAATATCTTTAAAGGAATAAAAATAGTAAGGATACTTCACAGTTTTCTCCACCTGTACCTGTATAATGATTTTGCCGAAATTATTATTAGCTAATAGCTATAGGTGTATATCTACATTTACGTAAACAGGTCGGCATCCGCTACACTGCTTATCTAACTAAGCAAACGTCGCTCGTATATCTTTAAATATTTCCTTCCACGGCGAGAAATTCTAAGAAAATGCCGGTAGAAAAACTTATCTTGCCAGTCTTTATGTTACGCTCAAGCTATTTTGAACCGTACGGCTTGCTTTTGTGGACTATCGTAACTACTTTAGGTAATTTGTGTATAGCGGATATACCTGTGCTTGCAACATCACTGAAGAAATAACTACGTTCTTTTCTCATTTTTTTTATTGATTTGTTTTCTTCCATAAAGAAGCGGCCAGTGTTAATAAGTTCAAATAAGTTATTACTCAACATATCTTTCAGAAACTGTAGACTCTCCTCCCTCCTCCTATGAGACTTGTGGAGTTCCAAAGAACGTTCACCATCTGTTGGTGGAAGGTGCGCGGACTGAGTCTATGAGAACCACAATGATTAACTCCTATGGAGTTAATATGATGGATGTTGGTGCTATTCACCTGGTCACTTATATAAATTTGTTTTTAATGTTATTCAATGAGGAGGCATAATTCACTCTCAATTATCGAGAGTAGGCCGGTGTCCCAGCAGTGGGAACATTAGGGGCTGGTACGGAATGAGGAGGAAAATGTATCATAGACATAATGGGTCTAAAATAGTCACATAATGACTCAAAGACTCGTCAGGAAAAAAAATAAAGATATCTAGAAAAAAATAAATGTTTTTCAGATTTCCGTACCGTAATAGGAATCTTAATACTAAGCCTACAAGTTACCTATGTCTATACTTCTGTCCTACCTTCGAAAGCTTTTATCTTTTGATATATTATAGAAGCCGTAACGAAAGCTGAATCGGTGTGTAAAAACCGTAAGTGCAATTGTGACTACAATTTGTTTTTTTTTTTATTTTGTTCGTGCCCCACGCTGGCTCAAGCTGAAATTTTTAATATTCATTTTTGTCCTTGTTTATAAAATCAAAGTAGGATAAAGCCTGTTTCCTACTTACCAAAAAGTACGATTAAGTCGGTACATTATAGCAAAATCTCACGAAATAAAAGCATTCAAAATCTCAACAATAACAATTTGCTGGCAAATAAACCGTGCTCAATAAACGTCAGATAAATTCATGGGTTGGTGCATAAAATCGCACATTTCGCCCCGGGCCCTACCGGCTCTTCCGGCCCCACAGGATCATCCCTGATCTTACCAGATATTAACGCCAGAGGCCATGGGGCCCATAAATAAAAAATACTTATTACAACGTATGGGGCGTGGTCACATTCAATGTGGAGTTTGGTTTTTTTATCGTTTTATTTCGCAGTATTTATATTTGTACGCCGCGTTTTGTGGAATCTTATTTTATTTTATGACTATCTGTTTCCCGGGCCTCGTTCGCGTGTAATTTTTTTTTTTGCGCAAAAACATAATTATTTTTTTCTTTTTCTGAAATAAAAATGTGTTATGTTATCTCACGTAGGCCACTTAAAAAAAAATACAAAACACTGATGTAAATGTACCTTTTTCGCGATATCGTCTATAGCAATCGGATGCACTCGATTTTATTTACTTTAATCGACTATCTGCAATACAAACAGCTCACCCCGAGCTACTCGCAATATCCCAACGTGAGATAAAAAAAGTTGGAATTTTTATTTGTTATGATGTAGGTTTTTGCTTAATTTATCCGAACTAAAACGGTTGTATTACAAAACGTGGACTAACTTTAGTACCTACTAGGTTTAAACTACCAGTAACCACCAAGTTATATGCTCACGAACATGTGTAAAATTTGACGATTTTAAAATTTTTAAATGATACTTGAGATCTAAATCCATGTAATATTGGTGTTTTAAACCTAGTCTAAAGTAAGTCCTCGTTTTGTAATTAGACCGTTAATATTTATGATAATAAATAAAGGTTCTCAATTTGGCTATATACCGTTTTTTGTATTTTTTACGCTGCTAATTGTGGTCCAAATTGGATGATTTCATAGAAATTTTAACACTAAATGGCTAAAGGGCGGAACAAAAATAAATAACAAATAAATATTCATGCACATGACATTAAGCGCTAGCTAACCCCAAACTAAGCATAGCTTGTACTATGAAAACTACATAACTAATGGAATACTTACTTATAGGTATATATAGTATTGTACTTTATATAATACATATTATCATTTAGACACAGTCATAACAAATATCTATGTTAGTGCTAAATGCTGATCCTGGGTGAGAATCGAACTCACCAGCGATCACTGTACCCTGGGACACCACGCTCCCTGTGATCATTTACCATATAAAATTATTTTCCGAAACACGGTGAATAATGTTAACGGACAACCAAATCGAAGATGGCGGGCGCACGTGACCAATGCGTTTTTAATTGCAATCATTCGTGCTTTATGTTGTTTGAGCACTTTCCGTGTTTGCGCTGCGAGGCGTTATTTATGGCCGGTGGGAAGGTCGGAATTAATTCGCTTTTGTTACTCTGTTGGTAAGACACTGTAGGAATAATTGTGAACTGAAATCTATATAAATAAAATTGAAGTTTTTGTTAAGTAAATTGAATTCCTAATGTCAAAATAACAGCGTTTTACTAAATGCATTGCAATTTCCTAATTTCATTTCTTTATTTTTATTAGTGTTTTAGGATCAAATCCGGGATTCCTAGCTTCGAAGACAGGCTACGGATTTATATAAATACTTTGAACATTCGAAGTATCGAACTTCAAATTCAAGGAAAAGTGTTTGCGCCACAAACGGAACAAAATGTTGAACTACGAACCTCTCGAACGAATCACTGGGTCCCTTACCACAGTCTGAATTAAATAAATGACAAAGAACACAAATATTTTCAAAAGTAGCAAATCGAAGAATATTAGATTTATGCACTTTACGTTTGACCTAAATACAGGTGTCCGGCGAATGTTAAACAAACTATACAGATGTTTAGGTAGACCCATTCTAATCTACATATTGAGCGAAAAAAAAGTTTTGAAATACGCAACTTTTAAAGATTATTTTTTTAATTTTAATAATGCCGCGATTTAAACTAACTCATGTAATATTGTTGATATGACAAAAAGGAAGAGAGGTCCTGACCCTTTGAATTACAACGCTAAGACTTAGATCCTCGAATTATTGAATATAAGTTACATTGGGGCAAAATTTCTTATACTTATTTCAGGCAGCATTATGTATCACCAAACTAAGCATAGCTTGTACCAGATTTAAGTCGTGTATTAACAAAAAAAAATACTCTTTCGTATTCTCTCCGTAATCTGGTACAAGCTATGCTAATAATACTAACATAAATATATGTCCTGGATTGAAATCGAACCCTACAGCGCTGAAAGCAGAACTACTACTAATAGCTGTTAAGTCACTCACTCAGGTACAAACTTATGCAATAATCTTTCCAATTGCATCGCAACATAAAGGTACTTAATCGACGTAGCAAAGTTCTAAGTCCGTACGTACTTTGTGTAGGTACCTACTGCTGCCGTTGTTTGAACAAGAGTCGGCTTTTAGGTGCTTACATAAATTGTAGAATTGGCGAAGTAAGCTTCGCAAGTACACGCTAACTTTAGTAAATTGGTGTAACACGCAGTTACGGCAAGTACCTATTTAAAGTTTGTTGCTTGTGTCAGTTGCAATCTTCCCTTATGTGAAATTGAGAGATTTGGTAGATTAAGTAGGTTATAATTAATATTCAGGGCAACCCCTATTAAATGAAAAAGCAATAAGTAATGTTTATTTTAAACTAGTCGCGCGGTTAAAAAGTCTACATGACATAATGGGAAAAATCTGACAGATGTGCAGCAAGTCAATAAATAAATTACTTCACTTTTTCTGGTTAAATGTAGCCTATGTGTTAATCCAGAGTATGAGCAACCTCTATCAAATTTCATCCAAATCCGTTCAGCCGTGAAGGTAGGCGCGAAAGAGTAACAAACATACCTACATACAGACAAAATTTAGTATTATATTAGTATGCGTCACACACCGGCGTCAATCCCAAGCAATAAAGGGCGTAGAAACTGCCAAAGATTCCAAGCTAGTATAACAAAAGTAATAGGAGACTAGAAACGATAGAAAAATAGCTTTGTACGTCACAATTTTTTTTGTTCTGGATCGAAATCGAAGCCAAACCCATAGCATCCTATTACACAGCTACTATCAACTGAGCTATGAGTTCAGTGAGTCTTAATGAATATATTCTTAGAGATGTTTGAATGAAATAGATTACACAGCATTTATTTCAATAACAATTCGATGATAGTTCGATGCCAACAGCAGCCCACTATCTGAGCTAGCAAAATCTCAAGTTTCTATCAAAATCCAACGGATCCATTCAATTATGTCAAGCTCGCATGCATGGCCCGATAAACGACGGGCCTAAATAAATACCAACGCATCTGCCTTAACAGAGGGGATCTACCAGCCCACGTAATCATAGACTCGGCAAATAAATGCTTTCAACTTTAGCGTTTATGAGATCGGCGGTTTTTTCGTCTATAGTTTGTTTGAATAAGTCTGCTTATTCAATTGTAAACTATTTGGACCAAAAGAAGCTGAAACTCCTTTGAATATTTTATCTACGATGGCGTATTCACTCTCGCTTGTCGAGAGTAGGCGGTAGCAGTCGGAATTTTGAGGCTAGTACGGAACTCTCGGAAAAAATTTCATGAGATTTTGACTTAATAACTTCGATGTTAGATAAAACTTTTTCTTTAAACATCCATCTGAAAAATGTTCGTGGCTTCCAGTTCCAATTTTTTTGTGTTATAAGTTTGCTAGATGTCTGAAATCCTTATTGAATCCAAAGAAATCTTAAGAACTTTAATCTTAGAGCAAATTTAAGCGACGTGTTTAGCACAGCACTTAGTGGTAAAATGGTGGCAGTACTCCCCCGCACATACTTTGCACATACAGTTACTTTTACTGCATAAAACTATGATTTTCAATGTCTACTATTCTACCATATAAATAATAGTAGGCAGAGATACTTTCAGCTCACCAACTAAAATTCGGTTTCCTTATATTCTAGCAGCTTCAACGCTTATACTAAAGATCTTATATCTTTATAAAACCTAAATTTTCATATATTTCATCATATCATATACATATGTTTATGTTTTAGTAAAAAGCAATTTGTATCAATTGCCTGACCCAAGACACATGTATTATTTTCCCCAAGCAAAACGAACCCACGAAACGGGATACCACCCCAAGTCGAGTTTAGCCAATCCTTGGATTATCTTTCTTGAAGCGAACGGTTACCCCTCTGTAATAGCGAGAAACGGGGAAATCCGAGACAAGATGGCCGCCAGAGCGCTCGTTAAAGTTATTGCTTTCATTAATATGTAAGCCGTGCTAACTCTAATTAAGTAGCCTAAGATTGCAGTGGCTTTGCAATGCTGTATGAAACACCGTTTAAACAATCAATACAGTTAAAGTTTCTTGATAGGTATCGGGTTTTTATTCCCTTGGAATCAGGGTACCTTTACTACGTATCTACCATTTAGGAATTTACCTAATTAATATTAGTTTAAGGCTTATTGGTTTGTCCTGGTTGTCGGATTACGAAGAAATGATTTATTTTACTGAAGGTAAGTTTTAGGCTGTGTTACTTGTGGTAACACATTTGACTTTCAATTTTGCGGCGGCGACGAATTCTCTTCACGTTATATTTAAGATTTCACGATAGTGAATTTCACGACACTTTACCTTCCGGGAAAGGATATATTTGTAAAATATTATGAACTGGTTTCGAGATGAATACGCAAAGATATAAACATTTTATATAAATTATTCTTTACATAATAATTTAAACCCCAACAACATAATTAACACCACCAAACGGTTATTATTTTTCTTATGACTACAGTTGCATAGTGGTTCGAGCAACCGAATTCAAGCACCATCGGTAGCAGCGTCGGTAGTTCAATTCCAGCAAAGGACAATGATATTTGTAAATGTTTGTGCCGTCTAAGTCGTGGTACAGGTTACAACAGATTCCCTGTTTCCTACTATTGAATGTGTAATTTTTTATGTGACCTGTTACGAAACGATCAGCTAACCAACCTATGCTAAGCGGTAAGTTTCTTCACATACTAACAGAATAGGACTGAGATCCTACCTTACATTGAGACGACCCAAATCGCATCACAACGCGGACATCATATTAGATAAGGCTAAATTTCATGCGTAAGAAGTTTCTGGTAGTCACCGGCTATTACTACGGAAAAACTAAGCAGTTCAAGTGAGTTTGCGAATTTCTTCGTACTGAACTACATAGTCAATTTACGACTTTAATCGTCACTCCGATTTTGATCACACTAATATCGGAAACTCTTTACATAAAGATGGTCGTACGGTCAGTTAGACAGTTGAGAAATCTTGAGCCACCACCGAAAATTTTCTGTGGACAATGTCACGAACTTAATGACTGAAGACGCCCTATGCTATCGAGGGAATGTAAACAAAACATGCTTCCCAACTACTCCGGACCGTCCGAAGCAACCCAATATCCCAATGTCGCTATGTCGATTCCATTACTTGGTACTCTTGAACAAAATCGTGATTGAAATTGATATCGAATCTGTGATTAACTTCAAATCGAAAATGTGATTGACTTCTCGTTTTGCAATGAACACCGTAAAGGGTTAGCAAATTAATGTACCCACACATTAATCAAATTCGAAAATGGAATGAAAAATTTTAACTCTCTAATCTAATGCTCCGTTCGTCGCACAAATATGAGAAAAATTTGAGCCTCACTACACTACTAGTAAAAAAATGGCGTCTACGCGGTGGCTTTATTGAACTTATTTGAAAGCTTCTATACGCTATTTAGAACCAACCATTTATTCTATTTAATAACCAACTACAACTGGCAACTAAAACAGTATTTAAAAAGTGATTCAACAGTAAAAGTTGAATTCATTCCAATAATGTGAAGCAAAAGCAGCTAGACCATCAATAAATAATTTTCTAAGAACCTTCACTATATTAAGCGGACGATTGGGGTTTCTTTCAAGATCGATCGCAAATCCGGCAACATTGTTTTTAGGTGTGTAATTCTTTTTATCTACGCTGCGATCGGGTAGAAACCGGCAACATTTGGACAGTTGTATCCGCCGCTCCAGCTCCGCACCAGACGGATTCGCACGGACCGTGTGCACCAAGCCGAAATATACGTGCCACGTATAATAATACTTGCTAAGTATATAAAGTGCTTAATTACAATAAAAAATGAGATACAACACAACTATTATTTTGCATACTTTCTTTACAATTAGGTACAATTGAATGCACATTTAATGACAAGCATCTCCAAGCGAATGGCCGAGTGGCGACCCGGAAAAAGCAGCGCACACATCGACGGACTCTCTCGTCCACAATTTTATTTGAGGAAGCAATTTCGCAAAATGCCACAATTTATTTAAAAATTACGCCCTTGTTTGTGTGGGTAAATATTGACGTGTTTGGTTTATGATAATGGCAACATTGCTCGGCAGGTACGGGCTAGCGACAGTATACACGTATTATTTAATATTTACCGTCGCAATGTAAAGTTTACAATATAATATTTGTGAAGTATGCGCCTCTTTTCAAAGTTAGTGTTTACACCTTACATGTGGTTTTTAATCATAGGTAAATTTGAAGACTAAACATAGACGAGATTGAGCTGTATTCGATGCTTGTTTGCTTAATTAACAGGTCTTGTTTGGCCGTTTGAATCGCAGTTTTATTAAATCGGCGAACTGGGCAATTATACAATGTTTACTGAATTTATGATGGCGTGTTTAGCTTAATTTTGTGTTCTTTTAGCAGAATCGAGTGGAGCATCGTGTACTTAAGTGACGAAGGCAAATTGCAGCTCTTGCAACTTGGCAAGCAAGCATACAGTACGAACGAACATCGCGTATCGACAAAATTCTGGATCTGTTTCCATATCGGCATTTAAACTTATTTATATACGATAAATAAAATAATTTATCAGTCTCTGTAACAAATTTATTATATTATAATACATTATGGCAACCCTAACGCCAAAATTTCCAGGTACCATTAGTACTAAATAAAGTTGAACATGGACCGGCAAATACACTTTTGCTTAGCATTATGTATGCTATGATTAGTATTTGCAAAATGTATTTGCATCCAAACAACGAATGAATGATGTAGGCGTTGAATTAGTCAATCATGAACTGACTGAATAACCAGTAGTCGTGATCGTCTTAATCAATTCACAAATGTTGACTCTAAACAGCTCTACTGCTGCCAAACAAACTCCTCGATCGGACGCAAAGTCTAACGGCAAACAATATCATCATAGTATTTGTACTGGAACAACAAATTTGTAGCCAGCTTTAAATGCAAGCCCAACACGGCACACACTCACCATGTGTACAGAGACAATATGTAGGAGACTCTACCACGGTCTTAAGCAACGACAAAATGAATCTCCGCTCGCGACTGATACGGCCCAATTCAAACACAGCCAGCGCCATTTTGTTTTGACAAGCGGCTATCTCGCCCCGTATCACGCGCGCGACACACAACCTTCTCACCATAGTATTAGACCCAAAATGAAACGATCTGAGCAGCGGGTAGAAACATCGGAAATTAAGGGAGGACCAGACACGATTCTGTTTGCCGTCTAACGTGGTCCCAGGACGAAGTTACAAATATTTGACGTGTCAATTTTGTGAATGTTGACCGAGAATTGCGGTTAATATTCCCGACCCGGCAACCTGCTGCGTGCCACCCTTTAATTAAACGACTGAAATAGTCCAATTGTTAATTGAAAACGGCGACTCCGGACGACAGGTATTAAATTATAAATGACTGTTCCAAAGTTCGAGACAGCTGAGTAAACTAGCCATTTCAATTACTATAGCTCCTAAACTGGGACTGATTAGGTGAGATCGATGAGGCAAACAGTTATTGCCGATGACCCAATAAGCCATTCGAATTCGCTTACGTCACGAGCCGAACTCGGCAGCTGCAAAACAATAGCGGATCGATTGTAAAGACAAAACATTGTTACCGCTTGTTAGGGCATATTGCTCGTTACGGGCGGCTATTTATTTTCGAGTGGCAACACCGAAGAGTCTATAAACAAAAAAACACTCCGGCGACTGTTTTCATTGACAACAATGGTTGGAAGCACTCCACGTAGTGTTAAGAGTGACGGTTGGAGTAGGCACTTACTTTTCGCGACATAGGTATCTGAGTAGGGGTTCTCGGGCCTCGGTTCAGTATTTTCATTGTGTGCTTTTAATTTTGAGTGCGCGAACTAGCTCGCTCTCCCGGGACGTATGTTTGCGAGGGTAATATTTGCCCGAGCTGTATAATTCAGCGGCCGACATATTTGCCAAAGAGCAATCATTTTAATATCGTCAGCCATCACATTAGGGCGAGTGGGATACTTTGTTGGATGGATTAATTTTTCAATTTTAATTATGCTTTTGGAAGTTTGGATGGTCTAATGGAATTAGATAAATGAGTTGGTTTCGCTGAGAACGAATAGTGGCATATCTAAACTTGGTTATGGCAGATTAGCAGCCACTATAATCAAATGAAGTATAATTATTTATTTATCTTCGCACTTATAAGTTGTGAACACATAGCAAAACACAATTTTTATTGGTTAATATGAAAATAACAAATAAAAATTGGGAAGAAACCACGGACTGGAAAAATAGGTAAGGAAGGTAGGTGTAGGTGAGTATCATATTTAAAAAAGGATTTAAACCATTTACTACTGATAATATAAGGTTCAAAATCAGCAAAATCATACACAGAAATATTCTGACAACATTATTAAGTCCAAACAATACAATTTAATATAAAAACTGCATAATAAAAAATCTGTTATGAGATCGAATTTACTTACCTTGGCAATTTTGATTTACAATTTTGCAACAACTAGCGACATCTACCAAAGATCAGTGAAACTTGTTGTGCTGCGGGCTCAAATAATGGTTATTCATAAAAGGAAATACACAGCCGTTCGTGTGCGGTCTGCTTGTATAGTAGCGCCATCTATACACACAGACGAGAACCACAATCTTAATTATGAAGTTAGTTTGTTACGCTTTCACTCTTAACTACTAAACCGATCATCACGAAATTTTGCAAGAACGTTAGGGATATATAGGGTACCTTTTTTGCAAAAAAGATTGCAAATTCTACACTATCGCGAGCGAAGCCGTGGGTAAACACTTGTAGTTACAATTACAATACCAGTCATACCACATAGAATTACACCTAATCCTTTGCACGCAAGTATGTAGTTAATACTTAGTTGATCAGACGCTAAACTATGCAATATTTACGATAGTAAATTCCATGATAGTATTTTTTCTATGGAAAATAGCACTGGAGAATTAAATCTTTGAAAGAATAAAATACTATAATATTTTTAAAAAGTCTTATTATCAGTCTTGACTTTAATATGTAAAACATTATAAGTAAAACAATACTTATTAGATTAAAAAACATTTTATTGCCAAAAATATATAATTAGTTAGATTCCATGATGATACATCCAGTGTTACCATCTTACATTACCGAAAATAAAATTCAAATCAAATTGAAAGTTCTTATTATATCATTAACTTATTTTAACCTATTTACATAATACCCGATCAAATGAGGCGATAAGTTTAAAACTTCATTGTCATTAATGAGATTATTAAAATAACTTCAGACACAAAGAATGGTTATTAGAGAGAAATTAAAGCTATTTCAAATGCTAATTAAAACTGATAATTATGTTGCTTAATTAATAGGCATCTGCACTAAACCTTAGGTAACCTTAAGAGTGTTAGAGTAGATTGGAATAAAAATCTATCACTTTCATAAGTTGTTACCTAACTTTAATACAGATAGGCATAGTGCTAGAAACTAAACTTAAAATGCTATATCAATAGAAATAAATTTTAAAATTACTTACAATATATAATTTATAATTTGCTTAATTATTGTCATGATTAATTTGTGACAAAGTTTGTACTGTCAAATGGCAAACTAAATATGGCCATTGTTTTTATAGTACTTAGAAGAATGAATTAATGCCTACTGTTTTTGAAACAATGTGTTTGTTATATATTGTTACATGATCCAGTGAAAATGTACTGGTTAGAATATTTGTGATATTTTTCTAAAAACATAGTAGATTAGTTACAGTACAGACTCGAAACGATAAAAATATACTTAATTTGAACTGAGTTAGTAACTCTAAAAACACAAATGTAATTCAATGTCAAATTAAAAAAAAAACCCCACCACATTCTAATTGGACTCTCGTGCCGTAGATTACGTACCACCAAATGTATTTTATTAATTCTCGTTAACTGTTATTCTGTGAAAATTTACGCCCATTACGGCTTATTGTCCAAAAGATAGAACTCTTAAATTTATGACAGACACAGCTTGTAGCCTTGCTAAAACCTTTCCAATTTGGGTATGGTACCTTAAATACCTGTAAAATATAACCATTCAGCATAATTTTACTAAAAATATCGTTTTAAGATTTGTAGATTTGCATCAAAACCTTTTTGCACGCGGCTTCGGTATTAATATTCACAAAGGAATAATTAATCTCTTACAAACCATGCAATTTCAAACATACAAACTTTATCTATTCATAGTATTATTGTAGCAGTGTAGATAAAAATCTCTATCAAAGTTTCTCTATCTCTATTGTGGATGTGATATAATGTACTAGTAGTATGTAATAATGTATGTGTAGATATAATTGTATAAGGTCACTTACTTTTTTAAAAAACATTTATAATTAGTTGTTCTAAAACAACAAATTTAACGTACATCATCATCACGCCGATAAAGTTATTTATAAGCTCCATATTATGCAACTTGCATCAAAAATTTTGAGGTCTATCAAAATAAAATATTGCCTAACACTGAGGGATAATATGGCTTGCTACTGTAAAAGAAATTTTGGAATCCGATCTGTATTTTCTAAGATTATACCGGCTACATCCAAACAAACTCTAACCTCATCATAATAGTGTAGATAAGATGAAACATTAAAACGTCTATTGTAAATAAATAACTAAAATTATTCTTGACACAATAAAATCTAAATAAACACGATTTTTGTTAAATTCAATCAAGTTCATATCATTCAACATATGATGAAATCTGTTCAAAGGCTGATAATTTCCACTGGAGTTGCAGAAACTGCCGTAAAAACCGCTAAGATTTTACCTTCCTACATCTTCTCTAAAGAACATGTCGCATTGTTGTATGAATCCAGGCTACTTCATGTTATCACGGCTACTATTCAACAACCAATGGAAACTCGTCAATGTCCTCACACATGGAGTTGAAGCCGGCAGCCCATTCTTCTACTTCCTTCTCCTGGAAAGAGTGAAAATTGGAGATAAAAGACAAAACAGGAACTGATTGTTTTATTCTTGACTGGACATAAACCTACTGTCTAGATTGAAATATGTGGTATTCTGTCCTGTTTGTTTTATACAGAGAAATGGAAGCCATATTGATCCATCCATAGGTGAGTACTCTCTAAGATTCATGGTCCATGTACATGGTCCTGCAGGTAATGTGAAAGGAGTTACCTAAAGTAACATTAGAACTTGTACCAAGTTATTTACTTTCCAGGCTCTGTTTAGGCAGATAATTTTTTTCTATGAATATAAAAAATATAAAAAGTGTGGACAACTGACAATTCTTCACTATGGGAAGGAAGTTGTTAAACAGTGTGTCCAAGTCAACCTATTTACCATACCATACATATTCACCCAAAATACTTATCTAGGTATTGATATAATTGTACTTACTGTTGTAAAACTATATTTTAGGTAGTAAGCTCATTTGTTTCTACATCTATAGATGAGTTTAAATAAATGCCCTTCTATTTTATTTTAAGTTCACCCAAGGAGGTACTGCCACAAGGAAGTAAGCCAGTAGAAAAGTACAGGTGAAATTACAGGCACATGGCACATTGCATCACATCTCAAACGGACAGGTGCAACGCAGGTTGCTGTTCTTTATGGATGGCTTACCTCTTTCTTAGACAGCTGCTTTCTGGGTTTCTTCTTTTTGACCTTCTTCTGCCGAATGTTTGGCATTTGGAAGGTGAGGTCACCTAAGTCATCTTCATCACTTGACCTTTCTCCCAGAACTATAGAGTCACTATCTGAGGTGGACCTCTTTCGGAATGTAACCTTCTTAGCCTTGCCATAACTTTTCCTTTGGGGCTGTAAGTAGAAAAGACATACATAAGTAGAGAAGTAAATTTTTTCAGCTTTTTGGTATCCAATGGTATTTGTAGAGCTCTTTCATACACCATTCTACGTACGGTTCTAGAGGCGCGAACCGAGGGTTTTAAACTATAATTTATTTTCTGGACGAAAATTATCCTATGTCCTTTTCTGTACATCTAACAAAGTGTATATAAAATATATTAATGTGGACGTGTATTTATTGCTTGAGAAGGAACCATGGAGAGTCGGTTAAGATGCAAACAGGCGCAAAAGATGCCTTCATCCCTGAATTTCTTTATATCTGGGATTGAATGTCTCATTTTTGCTGATGACGAGAACGCGTAAAATAGTAGGTAAGTTTTTATTAAAAAAAAACCCTATCAAAGTATTTTAAGTACACTTTTGTAAAAGTAAACCATGTACTGTCTCATCACACATTGAAATGTTGCATAACAAGTTGACGGCCCATCTAAAGTTAAGTAGTTATCGCCACCCATAAACAGCAGTAACACAACTTAAGCAAACCATTTGTAACCCCAACGGGGATTCAACATATAATGGCACCAAGTTTATGGCTACATAAAAATTAGTTTAAACAACCAATTGAAATAAAAGATTCTGCAACAGGACCAAATTTATCATGTAAATACTTTTTACTGAATTTAGTATGGCTAAGTTAGTTATATAGAATTGATAAGTTCTTACTTACCTTCAGATGATGAATTAGTTCAATATCCTCAAACAGATGCACAGATTCATCATCTCCATCAAGACTTTCATCAACATTGGTTGCAGCCAGATTTTCACGGGGTTTCTTATTCTCAGGAAATGGTGGGGCATCTTCTGCTGACTTCAACTGATCATAAAGTTGATTTACTGCATCTGAACTAGCGAGCATGGCTTTTGTGGAGACAGGAAGAACCACTCTAGTGGGTCCACTTAGAATGTTGATCTCTTTGAGCACAGCTCTGGACTTAGCTCTCAAACCTCTTGCCCTTGTGTTCTGTATTTTCACTGGAGATACATTTTCCTGATCAATGTCATCACTATCATCAAAGCCAAATAATGTGCCATCTTTGTCTATTTTCTTAGCTTTCTTTATTGGTGAATTTTGATTTGAGTCATTTTCATTTGAGGTGTCCTTGTTATCAAAAACATGAGTGTTTTTGTAATTTTCTTTTTTATGAGATTTAACATTGTTACTGTCAGATACATTACGAGTACCTAATAAATTATTTATTCTTGCTTTCTTGGATGTTTTATCTCCAAAATCATTTGTGTTTTGTGTGTCTTCAAATAAGGAATTAACTTTTTTAGGCGTTAATGACCTGCACCTTTTTTTCAAACTTTTTTCTGCACATTCCCTCATGAACGAAATTATACTTGTCTGTTTTAACTGCGGCGGATCTTCTACAAATGGTAAAGGATCATCTTTTGCAATCAAATTAGTGTACACATGTTTTTTCTGGGGTTCTTCAGGGTTTATAAAAGAACTTTCGACTGCTGGAGTCATGTTTGGTTTAACATATGTGTCTGCTTGCCATTTGATTGGCAAGTTACCAAACTCAACCCTCCAAGGGCTGGCAAGAGGATGCCTTACTGAGACATTCATGCTACTGCTGGCAACTGGCTGGTCATCAAAGAAGCTCTCTCCTTGTAAATTTAGAGGGTCTTCTTTGTTGGTGGTACCTATATTATTGTTTTCCTGAACATCAGGGGTTTTAGGACAGCAAGGTGAATTAACTGGTGAGTAGTTTATGTCATCTTCAATAGGGTCGGGCTCAAAATCAGCAGCTATATCCTCTACACGAATGGAAGCATAATTAGACATGTGTACAGAGTTTTTCACTGATTCATCTGGTGCAGAGTAATTCAGTGTTTTATTATCTGAGGCTGGTTTTATGACAATGTTTTCAATGATTTGAATTTTCCCAGGAATATTTATTGATAGATTTGGCGGTTGTGTAGACTGAGCAGTTGGTGGTTTTGTTTTAGGCTGTGCATTTTGAGGTACTTGTGTTTGACTCGGATACTGTGTTTTAGGCTGATCATTCTGATATTGGGTTTTATCCTGAGTATTTGAAGCTTGGGTAATAGATTGTGTATTACCAAATTGTTTTTTCTTGTTGATAGTCTCTGGTTTTTTGACCTTACTCCTTAGCGATTCTAAAGCTTTTGCAACATTTTGATCATAATTATTTTTAAGCACAACTATTTTTGGCTTTGGCTGTCTCTTATTCACTGGTTTTTTACGCTTTTTCTTTTTAGGTTCTGGTTCCTCATTGGGATCAAAGGTGAACTCGTAGACATCTTGATTTTTATCACATTCTCTTTTATCTTCAAACACTCGGAAAGACAGATTGTTTTGGAGTACCCTTTTTCTGAAAGCTGTTTCTATTTTAGCTTTTGGGCTGACTTGTTTAGATTTTATTTTAGTGTTTACTGGCCCTCTTTTAGGATTGTTATTTGTGTCTGGGCTGTTTTGGGACTTAGAAAAGTAATGATCAATACCTTTAGAAACTTTTTTGCCCTCTTTTGTATTCTTAACTTTATTTTGTGGTTTTAATTTTAGATCTTTATTTTTATTATTTCCACTCAGGTCACAATTATTGTCACGAATTTTGGGTTTTGATTTGATTGGGTTCTGCACTATTGGTGTGCTAGCATGACATGGTTGAACAGGAATTAACTTATTTGGACTTATAGAGTGGTCTTCAAACCTAGAAGGTAGCCTGTGTATTCTTTTGGGCCTATTGGTTATTAAACTGGAGTCTAAACTTTGGGAAGGAGTTTTAAAATGTGAAGGTTCACTAACATTCTGCTTGGAAGGAGTTTCAGGGTGATTAGCAGCAGGTACTTCTTTGACAGATTGTAGCCGACCATTCCTTATAGGCCTTAGTATATTCAGTTTTTCATTCTTCAAAAGTTTCTTCTTTTCTTCTTCCTTTGGCAAAAGTTTGCTGGATGATGTAGTGGCCGTAACTGAAGATTCAAGGTTCACTGGGGTATTTTTACTGTTTGATAAATTATTCAAAACTTTGTTTTCAACATACCTTGATGGCAGCTTTCTATCCCTGCGTGGTCTTATGACGTTCTCATTTTCAGTCTTTGCCGCCTTAGTCCCTGAATTTGTTTTGGTTTTCTTGATAGGGACATCAAGCGACTCATTGTCGTCTGAAAGTGAATTCGTTTTGTCTGCCAAAGCCTTTCTCGGTGGCTTTGACACTTTACCATCCTTTACCTTGGTTTTCTTTATAACTTCTACATTTTCTTTCAAAACTTTTGAAGCTCTCGTCCTAGTTCGAGATGGCATAGCGCTACCCAAATAGAAACATTTGAAGGGTAAAATAACAGAGTGCGTTTAAATTTTTCTCTTAAATACTTCTATATAGCTCAAACTATAATTTATTGGCGGTTTTTATGTATTTAACGATTATTTGTACACTTTCTCGATCTAAAAATAACAAATAAGCAAGACACACAAGCAAGCAAGACAGTAATTAATTTTCGCTCGTTTTTTAAATGACGGAAAGAATGGAAGATTTTGACAATAACAGTGACAGCCAGACAACAATTCAAAGACATTTTTTTTTATTGTTTGGTCCGTCTGTGACTTTATTAACCTCTAAAGATAATAATGAAATGTCATATTAACAATAATTTCTAACTGGACTACACATTCGTGTTAAATCAATTTATGTGTGGAACGTAACTAATTTTTTTATGATGTACAAATTTTGTATTATGATGAAATATATAAAACATAAATATGACTTCAAGTAAAAACCAATGGATAAATCAATTGATAACAATTATTATTTAACGATTAATATGCAAATTACCATGTAATTTTTTTCATTGCTGTATACAATTTCTTTACCACTTAACGGAAGTGGACGTACTGATGGATACTGTTAGTGTCAGACCAAACTATAACTAACAGATGGATAGATAATTTATATGACAACAATCATTTTAGAGCTACGAAAGTTAGTTTGGTTTTTTGAAACCCAGTCATGCGGTATTCACTTTAGTTTTCCTAACCATAGAGATAAGATAACGAATATCGCTAACTACTGATGACTTCTGGACCATAGAGAACAATCTTAGAATTCTCTAGATTACATGGCGTAGTTTACGATATCATTTATTGGTAGTCGTACCCAGACGTAAGCAAAGCCGACTAGATTGTGGATAGAAATGTGACAGGAGTCATATCCATATAGTTTGGAAAAGTTGCTCTTGATGACGATGACAAGCAGGGAAACGTTCTGTATTTTTCAGAGGGCGACATATACCTGATAAGAAAAAGGAGCGAGCCTGATGATAGTTGCATTAGATGTGTGTGTACTATCTGACATCTCACATTAGTAATATGCAACAATAACACTATATCCTTAAAAAAATGGTTTAGGTATTAATTGAAATGATTTTTCGTAACAAAAAATAATTATTCGTTATGAAAATTGAATTATTTATTAGTAATGTTTTATCAATGATCTGCACTATTTTCAGAGACTTAATAACAACAGCATTTTTTTTTGTCTAAAGTGATGGGATGAACAGCCAGCCCACCTGATGTTAAGTGGTTACCGTCACCCATAAAACAATTTGAATCTTGTGATACACCTCAAATGCCTGTAATTTCACCGACGTCTACACCGTTTCACCCAACCACAGCAACGCGTTTACTTGGCGGCGGATTACCAGGTATGGAGGCAGTACTCCTCCAAACGAACTTGGAACAAGTTCTGCTGCTACTTTTTGTTGCTCCTTTAACACTAGCCAGGGGACACGTGTAAGAACTCTGAGAGTACTCACCTATGGACGCGAGGAACATCATCCCAAATTTGTAGATGTGAGCATTGTAGAAGTGCATTTATTAATATAGTTTACACATTTAAACATTTATAACAGCACACAACATTGTAGATTAAGCGCACAATTGATGCATTCTCCTTCTCTATTTCCCTTTCTTTTTCTCGTCACACACACGCACGCACTATTAGCTGACAGTACCAACCTCTCGGAAAATAGGTACCACCTAGGACGGTATACTCTAACACAGCGCGCGCTCATTGGTCAAATCAAATAGCACGCGGATCCCCGGCTTCCTATTTTACACTTCCGTCTCTTTTCGTGAAGTCACTCCTACAGATTGCAGAAAGCGAGAGAAAAGATGTTGTACATCAACAACCAATTGTCACCTGACGTTACTACCTAACTTATCTATGAACGTACGTACACTACCTACATAAAATAAATGTAGGATATGCATTAAATTTCAATAATAGCATCTATTTCATTTCTCTTTCGTGTCAATTTTATATTTATCTACCGTTAAAATAAAAGACCAGTATGTTGCAACTTTTATAACGCTGGTGGCTGCGTTAAGTAGGTCTTCTCGAGTGCATAATGAGCATGATGGTGGGGCATAGTGGGAAATGGTTTCTGTGGGAGCACCCCAGCTACATCGGCTGTTATTTGGGTTACTGGGCTGGCCACATCTGCCGTTTACCAGTTGAGTTGTAGGCAAAAGCTGTGGATCCCATCCTATAAGAGACGGCAACGCGGAGGTACGACGAAGGTAAAAGAAATTGATGAATTTGAACCAAATCGAATTCAATACATAATCATTCAATATAAGAAACCAAATTTAAAATGGCGGCACGAATCTTTGATTCTTGCTTGCACAATCGTACTCATTCTCACGCGTATCCCACGCAACAAGTGTCTTGACGCGATCAGTGATTACCATAGTTTTCAGCAATAGATAAAGTGATCAAATAGAAGTGAAAAGAATGTATCGATATGTATCATATTGACATTTTTAAACAATATCAATAATTATCGTGTGAAAAATATCGATAAATCGTCAATATTTATAAGTTTTCCCAAAGTTTTCAAAATTCGTTAAAAAGAAAAGTCAAAGAAAATAGTATTTTTTATTAACGCTCAGATATGAACATTAGAAGCAGCCTCTGATGTGTTCGCCTATCAAGCGGGTTCTATTGTTGGGTACTGGCATAAAAGGTCAAACACGAAACCAGAGTTGCGCTAAAAAATATATCGAAATATATCGCGATTAAAAAGTATGGCCGATTTATCAATTGTTGTATGGATAAAATATCGATATTTTGAATAAAATATTATAAGTTAATAAGATCGATATTTTTTAATAAATATTTTTTTTGCCCAAGTCAAGTTACTGAACGGTAAGCGGTTAGTCTTCGGGCGATCGTCGGGCGTTGAAACTGAACGCGACCCTGGCGGCGCCCGTTGGCCCGCTAACGCCAATCCAATAGTCCAACCAACCTTCCGTTGGATTTCGAAAAAATGAATTGAGTTCACAGAAAACTGTTTCAAAAATTTAAACATTTTTTTATTTATTGTGTGATTTGCAAGATTTTCGGCGTGTTGGGTAAAACTGTTTCTAAAGATATATTCTAGGTAAGTTTAAATCAAACTACTTTGGATATAAACATACTGGCAGAAGAACAACATTTGTAACAGTAAATTTCTTGAATACTTTTTATTTTCCTTGCCTTCCATCAATTATCCCTTTTTAAATACTTCTATTACATCTAATATAGTAATATCCTCCTTGTTCGCAGATCTTTTTAAGACAGTTATATGCCATTTACGAAAAAATAACGCTTGACACCTGCCTTCCTGATCGTACAACCGGAAATCCAGAAAAAGGAATATGAAATAGGCATTATTTTGACAAAGGAAGAGGGGTACCATTGTGTACCATTGTGGGATATCAGAGACTGCTTGAAAATGGTTGAACTGGAGAACAAAGTCACCCTTGACACTGTCCAAGTGGCGTTGAGGATCAGACCTTTGATGCAAAATGAGACTGACCGAGGATGTGATGAGTGCATTGAAGTGGTGCCAGGACAGGCTCAAGTGCAGATAAAAGACCTTGCGTTTACATACAATTATGTTTTTCCACAACATATAAACCAGCAAGAGTTCTATGATACAGCAGTAAAGGGTCTTATAGGGAAATTATTTCAAGGTATACATTCTGCTAATTAATATTATTTAATTGACTTCAAAAAAAGGCTGTATTTAATTTGGCTGTATGTTTTATTTTGTTTGTTTGTTACTCAATTTCTTTGCTAACTGTGATTGATTCTGATGATTGTTTTTAATACTGAAGGGTGTACTTCCGTTGTGGTCCCATATATGAATGAATTCCACTTGTAAAAGCATAAAATAAGTAAATTAAAGTATTGACGTTGGTATATTTATTATTTACTCGCCATTTATGGGCTCGTGGGTCATGTGATATTATATAGATTAATTAATTACATTTATACAGGTAAACTTAAACAGCCAAATCCTATTTAAAAAAAGTTTCATCCATATTGTTACAGCGGTTTCTGAGATACGCAAAAGAAATATATATATGCCATAATTGCTTGTTCATTTAATTTCATTTCATTTGTTTAAAGATAACATAATAATTATGTTCCTTACAAAATTCCTTGTCTTAAACTGATGAATAAAAGTATAAGTAATACTAAGTAAATATGCTTAAAAGTGAATAAAGTTATTATTATTGTTTTTTTCTTGATTCCAGGATACAATGTTACAATTCTTGCTTATGGCCAGACAGGTTCTGGCAAGACTTACACCATGGGCACAAATTACTCAGGATCAGATGGAGATTCAACTAAGCTAGGTAATATTTGAAATAATTTACAAAAAGATAAGTGCTTGCAGTTGGATTAAGGATTGATTCACCAAAAGTTAACACCGGGTTCTTAGTTGTTTGCGGGACAACAACAGCGACAATAAGCTCATCACCTCTTATGTCTTTTTCCACAATAGTGTAGTCCACATGGTGAACTGTGGCCTAGTGAGGGTCTACTCTTCTCTTTGGGGATATAAATGTGAATCTATGTACATGTATACAATTAATAGATTAGAAACAAAAAATAGCAATACCTATTGTAATGCAACCATGTGTTTTGTATTGCCAGGTCTAACATTAGCTACATCTAATTTTCGAAAATAGGATATAATCATCCTGTTTCATGTGTCTGTACTACCTGTATTTTCTAGAACTTTCTTTCATTAAATGTACTTTAATTAAAGTAATCTGTAATTGTTTGTGGTGACACACAGTTGCATATAGATAAAATAGATATTGTTGGACATTTCACACAGTGTCATCTGGCCTCAAACTAAGCATAGCATGTAATATGGGAAACAGATTTCTGATAAAATACTTACATAGTCTTCTATTATTATTATATTAACACCTAGGCACAGAACAAACAGCCTTGATGGTTTTCGGGTGGGAATAAAATCCACAGCTATTAACTTTAGAAGATAGAGCTTCTACTAACTGTACTGCGAGGCCAGTAGTTTTGTGACAAAAACTTGCGGTTGGTCATCCTAAGGCAATACTACACTTTTCCAGGATCAAAAGTAGCCTAGTATAGTATATAGGAAATAAGCTATTGAGTGTGAAGGAGTACCAATATATATATATACACACACACACACACATATACTTGCGAATTTTTGCCTTTATAATATTAGTGTTATTCAAAATTAAATTACTTACCAAATCCCTAAACATGTCTTCCAGGTGTGATCCCACAAGCCGTGGCAGACATATTTGACTTCATAGAATCCCATGAAGATAAATACATTTTCAAGGTCAATGTGTCATTCATGGAGCTTTATCAGGAACAATGCTACGACTTACTCTCTGGGAAGGAGAGGGGACACAGTATTATAGAAATTAGGGAAGACATCAACAAAGGTGTCATTTTGCCAGGTAAGGTATTATGTACCATCTTACATATTATAAGACCATCCATTGTTAGACCTATAGTTTTACAGGGTTACATATATTTGTGTTACGAGGAGCAGTCGTGGCATAGCTTGCTTAGCTGTTCCTTGCAGATCATCTAAGTTGAACAACTTTCGGCGCGGCCAATTAGTGGCATTTGAACTGAGTGCTTCCATGCTTCGGAGGGCACATAAGGATGTCTTCGAGGGGCCTTCGGGCGGCTTGAAATTACATTGTTTTGTTGAACCCTAAAGTATCATCTAACTTTTAATTTCCCAGGTATAACAGAACTTCCAGTGACTTCCACTATGGAAACCATGACGGTCCTAGAACGTGGTTCATCGGGCCGCGTGACGGGATCCACTGCCATGAATCAAGCATCAAGTAGAAGCCACGCTGTGTTCACCATCATCATATTTAAAGAGAGCCGGACTGACAAGTAAGTTCTTATGTTTTGACAGATTTGACGAGCCTTAAATCAGGCTACAGATACAAGAGGACTCTAGTCATAACTGCGTATTCCAATATAATAAAATAAATCTCTTTATTGTAAAGTAAGTAGGTAGTATTTTCTTTTTTTTTATGTGAGTCAATGACGGAACAATCTGAGGGCCCACTTGGTGGTAAGTGGTGAACCCCGCCCATGACAACAGTAATGCTACTCAGTATAAGATTTGAATCTTACACTGAGTTTCATTCATCCTGCTGCGTCCATCACCAGAGACGGGGATGATACGTCTCATGCGCATGTGATTTCATCGGCACCTACACCTATCCATTGGAACACAGTAATGCGAGCACTACTTGGCGGCAGATTTCAGGTGCCACAAGTTCTACTGCTACTTTTAGTTGCTCCTTTAGGGGTACGTGAATTGACTCTATGGGTACTCACCTATTGAATATTAATAGGTGTATATATTGATTTGGAATATTAAATATTTATTTCAGAAACGTAGCCACAACCTCTAAGTTCCATCTAGTGGACCTCGCCGGCTCTGAGCGCATTAAAAAGACGAAAGCAAGCGGGGAGCGGCTCAAGGAAGGCGTGAAAATCAATCAGGGTCTTCTGGCCTTGGGGAACGTCATCTCGGCACTTGGTGATGGCACTAATAGGAGCTTCATCAGTTACAGAGATAGCAAGTTGACCAGACTTCTCCAAGGTGAGTTTTTAGGTCATCAACAGGACGATAGCTAGCAGGGAATGCCTGAAAGGGGTGAAGGTATAAAGTATAGCAAATACCCTTCGCGGACCACAAGTTGTATGAGACAGCTTGAACCACAACCACGAGTAGTATTACTCGTATATGTAACTGCGATGACAATGAATAATATGGTTATCGATTGTTGATTGGTTGTCGATTTTGTCCACCAATTCAAGTTATTTGACACAAAGTTTACCCCTACCCTTACCCATCCCTATAAGTTTTTACCGAGAAAAAGTAGGCTATATCCGTCACCAGGGTTCCATCTATCTCTAAATCAAATTTCTTCAAAGTGTAACAAATAAACTCACATTCGTATTTATATTTCGCATTAGCTAAGATTAAATTGGTTATGTGATATTGCTGGAAAGTGGCGAAAAGAACTCCTGAATTACACAACATAACTCTGTCGTCTTTAAGCTCGATAGATTATTATCGACGAGATAAAAGTTATGTATAGTAATTTGTTTTTGAGCAATTTATTCAGTCAGTTGCATTACATTGTTTTCAGACAGTCTAGGTGGCAATTCGCTCACATTGATGGTCGCGTGCGTAAGTCCGGCGGACTACAATTTGGACGAGACGGTGTCCACGCTCCGATACGCGGACCGCGCCCGCAGGATACGCAACAAGCCCATCATCAACCAGGACGCGAAGGCTGCCGAGATTGTCAGGTAATTGTCCAAGGAGGCTAGCTCGGTTCTTTAGCTGTCAGGTACCAGACTTGGCGACGGTACCAGACTTGGCTACGATGCGCTCTCACTGATGGTAGCGTGTGTCATCTCGGTGGACTATGACTTGGACGAGGCAATGTCCAATACTTATTCTAATTCTTTTAAAGGTCAATGGGTACGCTTTTTTAAAAAAATCCCGAGGAAAAATCAATTATTGTCAATAGATAAATTTAAAACTTTTCCGTACCAGTCTCTAATGTTCCCACTGCAGGGACATCGACCTACTCTGGATAATTGAGAGTGAATGGGCTGTTATCTAGCACGGGAACCCAATCCGGATTGGTAGATGTGACATGTCGAAATTTGGTTCTGAGACATGGCGGTTTCCTCACGAATTGTTTTCCGTCACCGTTTTTGAGAACTTGGTATTGCGCATATAAATTTTTTCAAGTGAAAAAACTCATTGCTGCACTTGTGGGTTTGAACCAGCGTCCTTTAGATTGAATTTCGGCGTCTGTGCCTCTGGGCCACCACGTTCTCAAAAACTTTACGCTTAAAACTTTTATCAAACGTAAACTTGTTATATCTTTTAAATACCATATAAGTATATGTAACTGAAATGTCACACAACCTAAGATTCATTACCAATCTACCAATCTGGGTTCCCGCGGTAGATCCAACCACTCTCAATTGTCGATAGAAAGCCTGCAGTAAAAATATTACAGAATGATACGGTTATTGGCGATAGATATTTACCGCCGTATCATTTACATTTAAACTTAAACACATTTTTCCAGGCTAAACAACTTAGTGAACGAACTACGTCTCCAATTACTAGGCAAACTGCCGAATCCTTGCGAGCAGAACAACGAACAACTCCAAGAGGAGCTTGACAGAGAACGCCAGAAGTACTCTGAGCTGCTGAAAAAACATAAGCAAGTCACAGAACATCTTGGGAATATGCTGATAGAAAACACCAATCTATGTGAGAAGGCACTTTTAGCCGAAGCAGCTAAGGACAAAATTGAACGAAAACTCAATGAGTTGACCGAACAGTGCAACCAAACTATAGATAACCTCAACATGTCCGAGAAGACAGATGATGAACACCAAAAGACTAGCGTCGTGGACTATCTAAAAGAAATTAAAAGCAAACTCGAAGACTTGCAATCGGTTAATCTTAAGACAAATGAAGAATTGATTGACCATGAAATCAAGTTGTCGTTTGTAAAGGATGTTAATGATCCGGACAATGTTGGTGATGACGTGGTTCTGAACGAGGATCAAGCGGTTTTGGAGGAAGAGAAGAGGGCCATGGGACAAGTGAGTTTTCAAATTCAGATTTTTTTTATTATAACCAAATTGAGCGATTACGTCAATTTATACGACAGATGGCTGCTCAGATATTTCTTAACGAAATTGAATTCATTCGGTTGGATCGAATTCTTTTTAATTGGTTTTAACGTACGGGTACGATAGTCAGCGCAACATTGTACTGATATAGAACGGAGGAAGGAAAATTTCTTTAAAAAAAAGTGTTGTACTAATACGTGAATGCTCGATACTTGACTGATAATCGTAATTTGTAGCTGGCTTGAGTTTAGTTGCGAGCTATGAAAGTTGTGTATCAGAAATTCTGCGGACTTTATGTAAAATGATGCTGTTAACTATTTTTGTACCATTTTATTTTTTGATACACCTGTACAAATAGTATTATATATGAGCATTGTGTATACCCTTATAGTTATTATATATTTTCACTGTACAGAGAGAGCGAATTAATCTTCGAAATTAATCTCGAAGTTTTTAAATTATACCAAGTTAACATATTATTTGCATATGTACTCATAATTACGACTTAATCTATTATTTTCGGTAATTTCAGCTTGTAAGCTTATTTTTCGCGCTCATTTAAACGTCCCTGTGGCGCAGAGGATAGCGCGTTGGACTTCTAATCCAAAGGTCGTGGGTTCGATCCCCACCAGGGATGCAATTTTTTGCGTTAGGCTATTATTTTTCTTAAAGTTGCTGCTTGTTGAGTTTGCTATATTACTAAGTCTGTTTCCTTAAAGGCGAAATTGTGAGAATTTTTGAAAACATTTGAAATTTATTGCAGTTTCATGTATTAGAGTGTATATAGTTTCGAATGCCTGTATTTAATTACGCGCTACTTAATTTTTTTTAAATATCCATTCTAATTGGAAAGCTCAATCCACACACATACACATCCACACTGTGTAGTATAGAAGGTGTTGTGATGTTTGGTGTGTAAAAGTGCAAAAGCAGAAGGATTTCAATTCGGCTGTTATAATTGTGTTTACGCGATTTGGTTAATTATTATCAATTTTATACGCTTGCATTTCAATCCAAGGTGATCCTATAGAAATTTCATGAAGAAATTCCACCCCTATTTCGCACAACCGTGCGAAGCCGGGGCGGGTATATACATATAGTCCAGTACCGCGACGCAAGCTACTTCTAATGCGGGGACAAGTGCCCTGTATTCTTTTAAGAAATTAATGTATTTATATTTTACAATATTTTTATTCAACATTAAAAAAGTAGATTCTGAATTCGGCTGTATTTGGCAGGTGGCGTTGAACCAAGAGCTGCAAGAGTTGAACCGCGCGATGGCCATCAAAGCGTCCGTGGTCCAAGCCATCCTCGCTAACAACAAGGAGATGCTTGAGGGGCACAACAACCTGCGCGAAAATGAGGAGAAAATAGCACATTTGGAGAAAGAAAGAGACGAACTAATGCAGCAATTGAAGCAATCTAAGGTAAATCTTCTGTATAAATATGAATCGATGTTCGTTGTCTTAACCCCCTATGAAAAAGAGGGGTGTTTATAAGTTTGTACGTTGGTGTATCCTCTCGTCTGTCTGCATCGAAAACTCCCAAACGAATGGATCGATTTAGATGCGGTTTTTTTTTGTGTTTAAAACCTTACGTCGAAATGGATCCTAGGTATAATTTATGAAGATCTGTGCAGGCGTTTCATGTTCATTAGTATTTACATTATACCGTTAGCAGTCGGGAGTTTTAAAATAATCGCAAAATTAATAAGTTTTTTAAGCATAGAATAATTGGATACAATAAGTTGTCCGGAAAATTAGAGAATATCTGAAAGTGATCTTTTGACCGACTTCAAACACGGAGGAGTTCTCAACTCGGTTGTTTGTGTGTTTTGTTTTTGTATTTTTATTACGCGTTTTCTTCGCCAATTGCGGACCATTTGGCTGATTGTTTTTTTAATTTAATAAGGTGTACCTCCGAGATGGTCGTACAGAAATTAAGAGATTCCACCTCAAGGCGTTATATACAATAAATGAAAGTATTATTCATAGTAATTTATATAGAAAGTAAATGAAGTTGGTTTATTCGATTTTTAAATTGGTCAATTATTTTGTAGCTACCTTCGGATTGAGTTTTATGTGCATGCACCTTCATCCGTTGATGCATGCCTCTTGATTCCAGGTTATCTGCTTGTTATTTATGCTCGGAACATTTTTTTATTCAGACTAAAGACCCATCCCACGAGGAGCGCCGCACGAAGGTATCCAATTTGGAAGCTCAGATCACGGACTTGAAGAAGCGGTGCCAGCAGCAAGCCCACGTCATCAAAATGAAGGAGAAGAACGAAGCAAAGATCGCTTCGCTCAACGCTGAACTGCAAGCCATGAAAGCCACTAAGGTAGGAAGCAATTTTATCTCTGAAGACATCTTAATGTGCCGAAAGCGCTCAGTGTCACTAAGCGGTCACCCATCCAACTACTGGCCTGAAAGTGGCTTAACTTAGATCATCTAGACAAGCTTCGACACGGCTCCGTGAATTAGTTGGTAGTAGCCCTGCCTTCGAAGCGACGGGTCCCGGGTTCGAATCGCGGTCGGGGCACACTTTGTTAGGTGAGCATGAAGTTTGTGCTCGGGTCTTGGGTGTTCGACTAGTGTTTCTGTGTTTGTCCATGTACAAGTGCAGAGTTGTGAGTGTGTAAACCTTTACGTTTACGAGCGCTTCGTCAGTGCGAACTCAGTGATCGCCAAAAAATTGAAATTGTGAAATTAAATTCATTGGAAAAGTTGACAAACAAGTTGTCAACTTGTGTTTACTTATCAATGGTTTGATCACATTTAAATTTCCAGGTGAAAATCATAAAACAAATGCGCGAGGAGAGCGAGAAGTTCCGTAAATGGAAGGCTGACAATGAAAGAGCTATGCTTAGGCTCAAGAATGAGGACCGCAAGCGTGCCACCGCCATGGCCAAGATGGAGTCTCTGCACGCCAAGCAACAGAACGTGCTTAAGCGCAAGATGGAGGAAGCTGTGGCCGTCAACAAGAGGCTGAAGGTAAGTAAATCTAGCAGTAGAACTTGTGCAAAGTTCGCCCGGAGAAGTACTGCCTCCACAACTGGCAATCTGCCGCCAAGCAGCGGTGCATTCGCATTGCTGTGTTCCGGTGGAAGGATGTGCGTGCCGGTGAAATCATATGTGCATGAGACATCCCCGTCTCGGGTGAAGGGCGTAACGGGGTGCGACTTGGGTCTTCTCATACTTCGGTCGGGGAGGACCGAAGTCGTAATGCGGTTGTTATAGAGGAGGTATCCACTTAAAATGAGGGGGGCCTTCTGCTTGTTTCGTCACACTTCACATAAAATCGGTAAGTGGAATGGTAGTTTGTGTTCTAGAAATTGATGGTATATTTAATACAAGCCGCCGTCTACGCTCCGTTGCTTAGTAGCTATCTACTTCAAAGCGAAGCGCAGCGGCTTCCGGGACTAAAATAGCCGAGGCCTCTGAATTTATAATACTTCTGCCCGTTTCACAGGAGGCACTGGATCGTCAGAAACAGACTCACATGAAACGTAACGCGAAAGGCAGTGTCAAGGCGGGTGCTATACAACAGTACATTGAGCAGGAGTTGGAGGTGCACCTCAGTATTGTGGAGGCTGAGAAGTCACTTGAAGAACTGATGGAGTACAGGTAAGATTAATCATTATTAATAATGCTATGTACATGAAATCATATGAAAGATTCCAAAGACAGTATCAAAATCAAAGTAAAACATCTTGATCTCCATAGAATTCTTAATAACTACTTGGAAACGTATTTTTTTAATATGTATCTTCGCGAACATGCGTTTTTAAAACTAAGTTTAGCGCAGAAGAATAAATAAGAAAGCAAGATCTTGTAGGTACATATTTTTTTAAAAAGAACTGATGTTTCTTAGTACTTTTTTTTAAGAATTTAACTGAAATAAAGTATTTTGAATTGGCTTTGTATAAATTCATACGAAGGATTATGGAGCTATTCAAGTACAATATAACAAAAATTAAAACCTTTATCGTTTTTTAGGGCATGGGTCACGGAACAAATTGAAAACTTACGGAACAATTCAAACAACCCGGGCAACAGGGAGAAGCTAGCCGAATTGGAAGATGACCTAGCGCTTCGTAAGGCGCAAATATCTGATTTACAGCAGAAAATATTGACGGCTGACCAAGGTACTGTCTAAACTAGCTTTTTAGTACTGTACTGTACTAGATATTATTCTTACTGTTAGACGCAGACCTACTGTCAACGATAGAGAGTGAATGGGCATTAATCTACACTTATAACACAATCCGAATCAATAGATATCACATTTCTCGGAATTTCTGTGTTCTATGTTTTCATTACGATGTATTCTTTCACTGTTTAAAAGTTCATAAAGGTTTTTCAATGCCGGGAACTACTTAAAACTTACGCGATAATTCAGATGACGGTCAGCAGGAACAAGACAAGCTCAGTGGGAGCTGAAGATGACTGGAAGATACACTGAAGTTGAATGCACTATTGAAGTTTAGGAATATGATGGCGCAGTAATAAGAACGCAGACTTAAGAAAGTCGCTGGTTCATATCTGCACTTGTGTGAAAAATGTATGCGCAGTGTCGTGCCCCGTCCAAAAGTCGGGGGTTCAAATCTATATGTGAACTTGTTTGAAAAATATATGCGCTTTCATTCGTTGACATTTGTTGACGTCACGTCTTCGAATGTTCGGTACTGACTTCAACGAATTCAGATTGAAAGCTAGACACTCGCTTGTCGGAAAAAATTGACTCTTGTACTTTATTCAAAGATAGTTCACCGAAAAACGTTTCATTTTAACTTATCCATTCCACAGAGAATAAATCCCGCACGCAATGGGACAACATCCAGTCCATGCTCGAGGCAAAAGTAGCCCTAAAGTGTCTCTTCGAACTTCTCGTGGACTCAAAACGAGAGCTTCAGAGCCAGAGCGAATTGGGCTATCAGGCGAGATACGAGGAGGTTAAGGAGGCTCATGACAGACTTGCTGTGGAGTTTGATGCCTGCAAGTCTGAGTTTGAGCGTCAACTCGCCACTGTCAAGATGCAGAGTGAGCAGAAGGTAAGATTGTTTATTCCTTAAATAATAAAAATAGCTACAGAATTAGCCAATTGGACTGATAGTCAAAATATTCATGGAAAATTTACACAGCGAGATCTAGCTCTAAACTAAGCATATTATTATTATTATCATTTTATTTCAGATTTAATTTCATATTTTAATTAATGTCATTACAATATAATTATGTAATTAAAATAATTTAGCAGATATAAATATAAAATAATATGTTAGAATAAATCTTCAAATCAATTAGAAAAAATCTTTCCTTAAAAGATAACAGATTGCATATTAAAATAAGTAAAACAATGGGTTTTTTAAGTATTACAATACCATAACTACTGGATCGGGCGATCGTTTCTAGAGACAATCATTTTCATAGCTTGCACTATGGAAACTAAATAACCTCGCATTTCATTTTCAACAAAGTGTTCATTGTTTTAATATTTATGCTTGGGAACATAGTTTTCAAGGTTTTATACTGTTTAATATTTATATGATCAGATGGATATCTTCCATGGATGTCACCATGTTGTGTCGTGTTATCAGAAGTTATTCTCTAAATAGGTTTTTAGAGTGAAATATTCAATCAATAATTACTATTGTACTGCCATGACCCTTCAACCTCTTCACATCTCGCTCGGTAGCACTTTTAACTAATTGCACAGATTTATTTTCATTAGACTGGCCTCAGAACTCAGTTGTCGTGGGTTCGATTCTCACCCAGCACAAGCATTTATGTGATGAACATGTTTTTACTGTCTGGGTGTTAATATGTATTATATATTTACAAAAAAAAGTACTACATAAGTATTCTATCAGTTACCTAGTTTCCATACAAGCTATGCTTTGTTTAGAACTAGAAGGCGCTGTGAAAAATGTCAGTGAATATATATATATATTATACAACAAACTACTAATTATCCATTCCAAGCATATACATTATTATTAAGTGAAGGCTATGTTTGTTTTAGCTGGCGTCATTAGTCGCGCTGCAGCGTGGCGTGATGGGCCGCGGGGAAAACAATGAGGCCTGCAAACACCTTCAAAACGTTCTGCAGATACAGCAGGAGAAATTAGACCAAGTGGAGGAAGAAAACGTAAGTTTAGGAAGGTTTTCACGCTGGGTTAAGACCTGAGTCGTATTTTTACCACGGATGTTACTTAACATCGGATGGGCTGTTCCCTCGTCTCGTCTACACCGCACCACAGATATATAATAATACTATACTAGGAACCGTACTGTACCCGTAGCATGGCATAATAATAAAAGTCTGTTTGCTAGCAGGATGTTATAACTCTGGCTTCTAAGAATAGTGTTCCTGACTTTTAGTGGCCGCTTTATCAAGAGACACCCCTAAAACATTGTCATTGTAATAATGATGAACTATTGACTCAGAAGAACCATATCATATTAATTATCTTCCTAATCAGTCCTTAATACCAAAATCGTGCAGAATTTTTTTGAGTCTGGCTATAAAGTAAAAAACATTTTTCTCGCTATATCTTCAACAGAAAAAGCTGGTAGACGAATTGGAACAGCTCCGCGCTGCGGGCAAGAAGGCGAAGAACAAGAAGTCGAAGAAAGACAGCATGGAACACGTGAAGAAGGTGGAATATGTGGAGCCCACGGACGAGGAGGAAGATGAATTCGAGGATCGGGATAAGGACCCTGACTGGAGAGCCACGCCGCTCTTCAAACGTATACAGGTACTAATAAACGCTTAAATTCGAAGTCGTGTGATATCCACCAATGCGGATTGGGCGTCCGTGGTAGATCAAAGCCCATTCGCTCTCAATTAACGAGAGAAGGCCGGTGTCCCTGCAGGTATAGTTTAGTATATAACAAGCTTTTATTTAACTTGCAATGTATTTGTTTGTCTGGGTGGAATCTTGCAACTGAATTTTAAATGAGTTAATTTTAACCGATTGAGCTGAAATTTGGTATACACGGTTACTTTGGATGACAATGCATGCTTAGCTATGTGACGTCATTCTCATTCCAATATGGCGTATCATGCAAGATGGCGGACTAGTTATTTTTTCTGCAATACCACAGTATGGGTATCAAATGAAAGGGCTTGAAAAAAGCTTGTTATTAAAAAGATTTCTTTACAATTAATTTTACTTTATATAAATACTAGCTGACCAGGCCACGCGTTGCTGTGGCTAACGTTTTTATAATTGTGACTGTCAAATAATAGACAAATAATTTGCAATAAAATAATATTGCGATCATAAATTGAGATGTGATCTATCCTATCTTTTAAGTTGGATCAAACTGCACACGGTGTACAAATTTGATTAAAATCGGTTAAGTAGTTTAGGAGTCCATCGCGGACAAACATCGTGAAACGTAATTTATATATACTAAGATTTATTGTGTTGGCAACGCGTGATATAATTATCTGTCTGGTATAATTAAACAAACTAATTTCAGGCTCAACGGTCTCGTCTAACAATGAACTTCACCATGGACGACGCCGATATTTCCCGGGCCCCGAAGCGCTCCAGCGATGGATCTCCCCATTGCACCTGCCGTGGCTCCTGTTCCACTAAGATCTGCGGGTGTGTGAAGACTAAGAAGGGTTGTGGGTCCTCCTGTAGGTGTCAGAGGGAACTCTGTAAGAACCAACGGGTCTCGTCCGATAGCGAGGACAAGGAAAATAACGTAAGTGACATTAATGTATCTAAACAAATAAAAAAAATTGTTTAGAGCGCAAAAAAATTAAATTACACGCGGACCAAGTCGCGGGTAACAGCTAGTGTGTCATAAACTATGTTGCTATGGTTATCTACTTACGGATTTGACGTTAGTTCATTATTCAAAAAAACCAGCAGTAGAAGAAAAAATTAAGACAATTCACTTTTTTACAGCCATCGAGCACAGAGCTCTCGTCACTCGACACCACACCGCCGTCCTACTATAACAAGCGGTAAGTTTCCACCAATACTATTCCATACACACAATCCTGTACTAATTATTTATGAAGCACCTCTTTAGATTCGAAACGTCAAACGAACCACAAGAGAGTAAAAGCGAACCTAACACGCCATTGAAAAATACTCTCCGCCCAAGGAAACCGTTGGACAATCGAAACAGAGCAACGAAAACGCAGTCCTGGATGTTCGCGTTGCTACTTTATAACACTTGCTTAGCCCCTATGTCATCGTATTGCGCCAATAGCATGTTCGAATATGGGATGGATGTGGCCAAATACAATGTGATTTCGCACATCTTCAAGTACATGATGAAACAGGTTATATTTCGTGGTTCGTTGGATGCTTGCGGACTATGCTCTTACTTTGTATCGGTTTTTACATTTACATATAAATGTATGATGTTTTATTCATTTCATTTTATTATTTATATTACTACGGCGGTTTTTTAATTGTGGGTTTATTACCCAGAGAGTGACAAGTCTAAAGTGACCATTAGACTGTCATGATGGATTTTTTTATTGTAATTTGATGCCATATCAATACTACAACAGCTGGACAGTATACGGAATTTTCAATAAAATTAAGCATATGACGCTACGCTCTGGGCACACTTGATTTAATCTTCAACTATTAGATTTGATACAGTCTTGATAGTTTTTTGATACATTAGTGATTTATCGTGAGTCAACAGGTTTGTCAATATGATTTTAATAATTCTCTCGTTTTCCAAGGCGACCGGAAAAATACTCGTTCTATAAAAACATATCCGGAATTTGGCACATATTTAAGAGGAAGGAAGTTAAACCCATTCCATTGATACAGTGTGAGTGCATAGTTCTGCAAAGCATTGTAGATAAGTACTGTTTTGCATTAGATTTTGGTAGAAATTTCAAAACATTTTAAATTTACGGTAATTTATCGTGGTTTTAGTTCGCTTTTGTAAATGTTACTGGTAAAATATTTCGCTCACCGATTATTGAAACTAAAAGTCAAATTATACGTTAAACAAAAACATGTTTTCTAACAAAAAAATTACATTCATTTAACAACACGACTCTATACCAAATAAAATGAGCGTTGCGATATGCATACAATTGGCCAGCCTCAACAAAACCGATAGTTAAAACAGGCTTACAAAATAGTATATTAAACGTATAGACCGATTTTAATGCGGGTTTTTCCGTTTGCAAGTATATATCATCGAGATGGGTCTTAGCTATAATTTGTCAAGATTTGTTTAGGCGTTGCCAGCTCATAAACATTACCATTTGAAAAATGACTCGAGCCTCACATAAAAATCAGTGAATCAATAACTGCGATTTCATTTATTCGGTGTGCGAAATACACGTATCTATAGAGACTGCTATGCAGGGCTATGTCTCGCATAGACATAGGTATATTAAACAAAATTCCATAACAAATACTTCGGTTCTGATGAATTTACTTTACTACAACTTATATAAAATTGGTATAGCATTGCCATATAGTCCCACACTATCAGAAGAATAGCCAATCGTGGCCTGACAGTGAAAAAAGGGCTATTTATATAGGTTTAATTTAGGATATTTTTGTCTAAAATATAGTTTTTATTTGACAGTGAATATATTATGTGAAATGAATATCATTCTTCTATCTTTCTTTTCGTGTTAGTGGCTATCTCTGCTAAGTTCCAAGCTGCCCGAAAGCCTTCGTCATAATAATATCAATGTAATTATTATATTTATGAATATAATTTATTTATTGTAATTGGAATCGTGGCAATTTCCACCTGCCACTCAGTCCCAGGATGCGTATCAGCCAAACAATAGGCCTAATTGAGATTAGACGGATCGGTTTACATCACACTTTCTAGTGCCAAAACATAATTAATCGCCTATATCATGGCTGCCACGAGGTATGTTTTAGGATGAATGTCAAAAAGTCTAAAATATTTATTTCCGATGATGTTTTTTAAATTATTTTAAATATTGAATATTAATTTATTAATCATTAATTTATATCTTCGTCATCAAACCTTATAATGCTTTGGCAGAATAATACGTGCTTTGCGGAAATCGCGCAGCTATACTTAATATTGCAACATACATAAAATATATTGCAGCAGCATACATATTTGAATGATGATATTTATAGTTTTATGTTATAATAATAGTTATAGTTATGGGTTGTATGATCTGATATAAAATAAATAATAATAATAAAAAAAATTATGTATGTAGGTTGGAAACAAATAGATCACTTGATTTCAATTTAACTCGGCCAGCCAAGAAGAGCAAGCTGAGCTGCAGATTGAAGTAGTTATAATTTTTAGACACTGTTTTCTTAACTACTTCTCAGCTATTACACTCTTGTTTGTCGGCCAATAGCTAATAGTTAACTGCCAGTTCATAGCTTGCTAAACAGACCGCACCCATCGATCGTACAATTTAAACAACCATTTATGATTGGCCATAAATATGACAATTACAATGTGAAATGAAATAACATATTTATATATTATATTATTATATGAATTTTAATATATAAATATGATAATGTTAATTCTCAGACTCAAACTGATGAATTCCTTTAGATCTGAAGTATCGTTAGGAGACGTCAAATTGCACACACAAGTAAACATTTTCGTGAGCATAATAACGTGTTACAGGTAGCTCCTTAGGCACATTACATGCAGATATGTCAAATTACAGTCAGTTTTAATGTTATTTAGTGTCATTTGTTAAGTTTACGTCTGTTGCAATACGGCTACATTTTTCGGTCTAAATTGTCTTAATCTTTATACCTATGTATTTCACACCATAGCGTCTCTGTATATTTCATCGCTTTATGTAAAATAACTTGAGTAATTATCATTCGTGTAGCCTTAGCGTATAATATTGATAGTCTATCAACCAATTTTCTAATAATATTTCATTTTCCAGAGGCCATCTTGACGCGACGTATGTTAAAAAGAAGAAAAGCTACTTTTTCCCACATGATCAGGAGAACGGCGATTTAAAATCTACGAAGGTAATAAGAATTTATGTAATACATCGATTCGGCTTAGTTAGTAGCTCCACAGCCTCCGAAGCGAGGGGATCCGGGTTCGATTCCCGGCTAGGGCGAACATTGTGTGTAAAAAAATTTGTGGTGAGCGTAAAGTTTGTTATCGGGCCTTGTGTAGTTGTCTTGTGTTTCTGTGTTTGTCCACGCCACAAGCACGGGAAATCTTAGTGTACGAAATCCATCCAATTATTGTACGTGTGAATAAAGTCTCTATTACGATACGATTCACGATCGAATCACGATCTGCAAAAACGATGATTTCATGGCTCATTTTAAAATTAGATCCCCTATGTGTTAATCTGTGTTACGTGTTGTGCTGTGTTTGACGATTATTTCTTTCTTTTCAGATATAACATATTTTAGGAGACGAAGCGAGCTTGTAAATTCCTTGAGATGGTTTGACTATTGGGTGAAAAAGTGCCTTTATAATAGTTGTGAATATGCATGACCATTTGAATTCCTATTATATACTAACTTTATTGTGTTATTTTAATCGAATTGTTTTAATTATGTCATCTAAATTAATTATTGAATGTATGTTGACCTCAAGACTGGTTTTATTCTAATTCGCCATTATGAAAAGTATAAACTCAGGTCTAGGACTTGATAAATTAGAGAGAGATCTCTGAATAAAGTAAATATTTATTTTAAATACTTAATAGTTTTACTTTTTTTTTTTGACAGGCGGTACAAATTGATTGTCTAGTAAGTTGTATTGAAAATGCAACAAATTGTATTAAAAAAAATCGTTCATATGGTTTCATATGTAAAGGTAAGACGAGGCTTGGGAATTCTTCTGCACCCGATGCGGGAGCTTTGTAAGATGCAAAGTATAATATTCCTTTCGAATGGTGAATTATACCGAATGCTGAGAATAATGCCGCGTAGCGACCAATAAAAATATACCTCAGAACTTCACTTAAAACTCTTCTCTCAAATGACGAGATCACAAAAAAAAAAAAAAAACTAAATTTATTAATGATGTGACACAAATTGGCTGCCATTCAGCATTGCTACAGAAGCATGGTTGCTGTAGCACTAGTTTTCAGTGATTCTGCGTGTGCCAGCAACTGCGTCACGCGCACTATTATTTTAATGGTCGTAAAATACAACTCATGAAATGGAAAATAATATTAATATTAACCAAACGAAGACAATTTCGAATAGAGAAAGCTTCATATCGTTGTTATTATAATATTACATTTATTAAAATGTTGTTACATTTATTTGGTTACAACAAAATCTCACACAATAGAACGACCAACGAAGAGATTTATGTAAATCAACTATGTAGGTATTTTTTAATGGAATGTAAGTGTATAAGATTATTTATATATGACTGAAGCGAAGAAATGACTGCTTTGTATGCAATGAAATCTACTAGAGGAGCGGTTATCTTAAAATCGGGCGAGGTGAAGTTTGTAAATAAAGTGCCTCTTTGATCGCAATTTCTTGTCATTGTCCTCCAGGTATTTCGGAGATAGTCGTATAAACATTGAAAAATAACAAATGCAAGACCATTGTTATGAAATTGGTATGTCTTGCGAAGAATTCTCAATTCATGCATGTTTTCATATGTTGCATCATTCATAGTTACGCCGTATGCAATTCAGTATTTTTTTTTTACTTTTTTGTCTACTCGTCTCCTTGTTTATGTTTATGATGGTTACCCACAACAAACAAGTATTATTTTCCAAATCACTGATATGGGTGGTGCTAAAGGAGCAACCAAAAGTAGCAGTAGAACTTGCGCCAAGTTCGTCCGGGAAGGTACTGCCACCACATCTGGAATCTGCCGCCAAGCAGTAGTGGTTGCATTACTGTGTTTCGGTGGAAGGGTGTGGCTGCCGGTGAAATCACATGCGCATGAGACGTATCATCCCCGTCTCGGGTGATGGACGCAGCAGGATGAATGCGACTCAGTAAAGATTTGGATCTCATACTGAGTCGCGTGCATTACTGTTGTCATGGGCGAGGGTCACCACTTACCATCAGGTGGGCCCTCGGCTCGTTCCGTCAGAAACTCACATAAAAAAAAAGTGTGAACATATTGCGTACAAATTTTTAGAGAAATAATAATTGGTATAGTTATCCAGACGCCCTGGATTCTGAACTTTCTGAACCTTTTTTTTATACTTATTATTGTATATTGTTTATTATTAAACGTGTCTTCATACACGCACGTGCTGCAAATTATTATTTGGTTATATAATTAAAATAAAAACAAATTGTGAAGCAGTATTAAAAGTTTAATGGAAAAATTCCAACCCTTAAAGGTGAAAAAAAGGGGATGAAAGTCATAAAGTCGGAAAGTGAATGAAGATAAGCGACTGATTAAACATTGATTTATTAAGCCGCTTATCTTTCAAAAAATTCAACAGTCAGGACTGTACCAGCCTCTAATGTTCCCACTGCACACACCGGCCTACTCTCGATAATTGAGAGTGAATGGGCTTTGATCTACCACGGGAGCCCAATCCGGATTGGTAGATGTCACATGTCTTCGAATTTATGGTTTTAAGACATGCCGGTTTCCTCACGATGTGTTCCTTCACCGTTTCGAGAACGTGGTATAGCGCACATCAACTTTTCAAGTGAAAAAACTTATTGATAATAAATTCAACAGTCAGGACAAATACTAAATAATAATTCGTAAGGAAACGTAATGATCGATTTGTAATAAATTGGATTTTACACCTGACGTTGCAGAAAGCAGGACAAACCTACTTAGTTAAGGATATGTTATAGTTTTAAGGCATTCAAACTTCCAAAATGATAAGTGTGTCAAAGACAACTCTCCGTTTGAGTCATGTAGCGCCTTGACCGATTCACTGCATCCTACTCCGGCGTCATCGAACGTTTGTAGAATGAAAGCCTCAAAATAACCCCTACCATTGGCTTCGAACACCCAAGAAATGGCAGTGAGTTCACAAGCGAACTTCTCGCCTCTGCGTTTTACTTTTGATTGGTTTAATTCTGGGAGTTTTTTTATGGCAACTACGTACCTACATACTTGTCATATTATTTGACATATACACCTTTTTCCCACGATGATTTATACCCAGTAGAGACATTTAAAGGCCTATTGTTATGATGTAAGTAGGGGAAAGTACCCTTCGTAAACTGTACATAGAATACGAATGTGAGTTTGTTTGTTACGCTTTCACGTCTTAACTACTCAACTAATCATAATAAAATTTTGTATATACGTTGTCAGATGGTACAGAAAAGGAGATTAAAGAAAATACATTATGCTAGCGAAACTGCGGGTAAAAGCAAGTCACAATCACCAAGATGAAATCAATATCATCTTCAACAAAAATTGGTTTGAATGTGAAATAATGGATGTAAGTGAATGAATTAAAAATCTAAACAAAAGCAACTTCAATATTTTCATCTCTCATATCTCGCTCTTAGCCCCCTATTATTTTAAAAAAGAACCGCCATTAACCGAGCGGCTAGAAAGGTAAGGTGCAGGTACCTGCATACTAGGTATAAAAAATACAATACAAGAATATATTAATTAATCAAATTTACAAGTCACGTGTACATTATAAAATATATCTAAATAATTAATTGAAAATAAATTATTTTCAATTATGACTCCGGCACTATAGAACTCGTTAATGCTGTAAAAAACGTTTTCCAGCAGCCACTTTTTGAGCTTTAACTATAGATGTGGAAGCTGCCTCCACGATGTTCGCCGACAGTGAAACTGTCACAGAGCCACACCTGTACCCTTAGTACGAGTTTACAAATTACGTCATTATTACTATTATTAAATACTGTTATTGTCGATCGAGAGCCATCCGCTCTCACCAAAAGCCCGCGTAAAGTTTTCAAGGCCATCTGCGGCCAACAACAATATTTCAACAGAAAAAAATTATTATAGTTCTAAACTCACGCGAACTCTATTCGAGAACGCCAAGTAGCCGTAACGCCGGTACGAAGAAAGGTTGAAGCCTCGCTTTCGATGCTACCGGGGAGAAATCTTAAAACCAGTTGGCTGTTAGCCAGTACCGCGCGACGCGCCAACGACGCACCAGGTCTGTCGTGTTCCCCAACAAAGTTTTCCGTGTCAACTCCAAAACATACAAACAAAACAAGCATTTGACTTAAACTGGGATCGAGTTGTCATTTTTGTTTTTTTTCTGTGCTGTGTGAATAAATCCCGCGCATGTGGAAAACAATTTAGATTTGTTGTTAGAAAGTGCATCTACCTGTCTGTGTGTTTTTCTACTATCTACCGGTATGTTTGATGTTAAGGTGTAATAGCGGTATTAGACGCTGTATCTTTTTAGAAATGTTTGGAAAGTGTCGAAGATTGAAGTATAAAAAATTCCGTCTGGAACCGCGAATTTCGGTCGAACCTTTCCATGTTTTTGTTGATTATTTGTTATTCAGCTTTATATGGGGTTTGGGCGGCTTTGATCTCCGCTACTTTTGCTTATATATTTATAAAAAAGACTCGAGCTACTTACAGAGTAAGAATGAGAAAAAATACGCTTTTAAATGAGCTCTCTTGTTAGAAAAAATATGCTTCAAACGAATTGACGAGTAACAACAAAACCATAAATAGGGAAGGAACTTTATGAATATACTGATAGATTCCATTATTAAAAAACCGTTAACATTAAAACCCATGTTGTAAGCTATTATTTTGTTTTCTGAATACGTCCTTTATACTACAATAGGCTCTCTTAAATACAATAGAGCTCAAACCGCTCGCTCCTTGAATGGAGATGGGCATTAAAACGTACCAAGAATTTATTTAGATGATAGCGTAGATTTTTCTACAAGGGACCAAAATACAAAAGACGTTATTTAGAATAATAAATATTCATGAACATTTCATACGCTATCCAGTCCCAAACTTGTAGGTACTATGGGAACTAAATAACTAAATGTAAATGGTCCACATCGTACTTTTTGTATATAATAATACTTTTATATCTGATGTGAATTCATAAATATTAGACATCTATTTTTGCCACACAAATGTTTGTCGTGTGTAGGAGTCGAACCCACAGCCTACGACGCAAAAGGCAGAGCTTCTACCAACTGAGCCGTGAGGCAGTCAACATGACTGTCCTCAAAGAGTCATAATCGCAACCAAAAATCTTTATTTTTGTTTTGGATTTCTGAAACCTCAAAAGATGGGCGTTAGGTGCGGCACAGTATTTTTTTATGCTCTATCTGGCAGCCCACGTGATGTTAAGTGGTTACCGCCACTTATCAACAACATCATTCTGAGACGAAGAACGTCTCATATACTTGTAATTTCACCAGCACCCACACCCTTCCACGGGAACAGTACTTCTCCGGACGAACTCGGTACAAGTTAAAAGCTCTCTAGGTAAATAATCTCACTGAAAACAGATCACCTATTTTGGGTATACAATAATAATACGGTGACAAGTTTCAATCAAAATAATGAACATACGTAATCTTGACAAAAGTTACTAACCCATAAAAATTGACTTTAACTCTACATATCTGAGTGCGCCTAAAGATCTCCTGTGACACATTTGCGCACGAATATACATATTTACGTTAAGACGGTTTCAAATTATATTGAGATCTAAAGGAATAAATAAGCTTGACTCTTAATTTATAACTGTTTTTATCAAATTACTTTCCACTGAAATAAAATTGGATGACCACTATCATGAAACTTTATTTACAAAACTTACAAATACACACAAGACCCAATTGAGCCAATTTAAGAATTATAAAACTGATAAAAGTAGCTATAGATAATTCAACATGTCCAATCCACAACCAATGGAATTGTGCCTAAAACACTGACTGAATTGCCCCAATCCATAGATATCTCGACTGAACGAATCCACCACCAATGAAATTGTGCCTAAAATTGCCTCAATCCATATATACTCGTACCTCGACTAAGCCAATCCACTGCCAATGGAATTATGCCTAAGACATTGGCACTGCCTCACTGAACAGTTCCTGGCTCAAAGACAAAGCAGTGCTGCACTGTTTTGTATTTGAGCCAGGAAGGTGCACTATTATGATATCATGTCTTGCGAAGAAATAAACAATTAAATGCGATATTACAACAAGGCATCAACAGTCACGTCACCATTGCCATTAGTGTGGTAAAAGTTGAGTGACGTCACTTTGATAAACCTGGTCGATGACGTCAGCAGGAACATAGATGGACATGGAGCATATGTGAACATTTAAGTCTCGAAAAAATATCTGGCTAAGCGAAACACGTTTCAAGCTAGAAACTCTCTCTCTTTACCAAGGTTGAGAGAAGGTAGTATAAAGCATATCGTGAAATTACAGAAACGAGACGTTACAACCATGTCAGAGTGATGGACGCGGTATCGCGGTAACCTCTTAACTCCAGGTGAACCGCCAGATTGTTACGTCACGGCATAAAATAACGTTTTTCATATTGAAAGTGATATAATTTCTGCAATTGGGACGATACAGCACAACCAAAGCAGTAGAATCGGGAGCACGTGCATATGCTCATACACGTTACATCCTGGTTATACAGATGTTCTGCTCAAATCATTATAAACTATAAATTCACGCGTACTTCCACCAAATTATTAGCGGTCATCGCAACAGGTTTTCACATTAAGTTAAATATACCATCTCATTACTCCCAGTGTTGTGATATTCGATATATATAGTTTTATTACTTATTTTTATTATTTTTGATATTTTGTTACGTAGGTACTAATGACTTGATATTAATTCTCTTAATCATTAAAATTTAAGTATGTATCTGATTTCGTGAACTCGAGAAGTTATTAATTTAATTAATCAAAATAAACGTCATTTATCTCAAACTTTGTTTTTATTTTACTTATTATCTAATCTTAATAGGTATACTGAGAAGTTGTACCTAGAATTTTATTACATACTAGCTGCGTCCCGCGATAATTCCCGAGGTTAATAAGTCAACATGAGATGATAGCAAACAAGTGATTTAAAAATAGAAAAAACCGACTTCAATTCTATCATCCCTTATTTCTCGACTTTAGAGGGAAACCCTACCAGTTTAAAAAGAAACGTCTATATCGTTATATCTACAATGGGCGAAGAAAAAAGTCACAAGAAAGCAAAACATGCAATTTCGTTACTTGGATGACATATTTATTCTAGTTATTTTGATTTTAACTACCTAACTATAGAACCGATTTTAATGAAATTCCAATGGGACCATATCATTTAAATAAAAACAAAAGAAAACGAATCAATTGATAAATGACGGAGAACTGAGGAAACAAACATAAAAAAAATACAGCCGAATTGATTACCTTTTCTGGATCGGTTAAAAACCGATAGAAGTTGTGTCTTTTGCAAGTCACTAAAATATTACTTCACTTTTTCGGGATAAAACCCTATATCCAGGGTATGAGCTTCTTGATACCAAATTTCATCCAAATCCGTTTAGCCGTTGAGGCATGCAAGACTAACAAACATACAGACAAACGTTGTCATTAATAATAGTAATGTACACAAATATTATATATATTATTTTATTACATTTATTTTTTTGTCTGTAAAACTTGAGATATTTATCACACCAATGTTTTACGTCAACGAGAGGCTATCGGTAAGTCAACGTAGCAGCTTGTATTCTTAGAATGTCTGAGAAAAGGCAGTTAAATTACAAAATCAAACAGCCGCGTATGATTATGTAAACATGAATAATTGTTTGTTAGCGTTTAGCAATTAATCAATTAGATAATGTTTCTTACATATTGTTCAGTAAAAAGTATTATTTATCTGTAGAAAGCATAAGTCTTAATGCGTTCTTTCTCCTATCAATAAATTCTTCAAACACAACAACGGCAGTTGTCGGCTCTCTTGGCTTAGTTGGTGTGTGCCTTTGAAGCGAGGTTTGATTCCCGGCCGGGCCTTTGTGATGAGCGTAGTTTGCCCTCGGATATTGGGTGTTTGTCTTGTGTTTCTGTGTTCATCCATGTCATCTGCGACACAGGAAATCCTAGTGCAGTGGTATGAATGTCTAAACGTTATTAAATAGCATATAGAAAAGTGTTCTAAGAGTAACTCCTTAAGTCACCATACATTGTGAATTTACATGCAAATGCGAATGTAGGCGCGAAAAGCAGCTAAAATAAGATATCTGAATGATTGTAAGCTGTAGTCCGCCGTAATAAGGTACAAAATATGATTTAAGAAATGAATAGGTGCTCTCTTCATATCTTAAGCCATACGCCGTCGTGATAGGGTTTAAAATTGAAAAGTGGTAAAATTTTAACGCTTTATATTTACTTGGAAATATCATCAAAAGGATATATAAATATCAAACAGAGAACATTAAGTGAAACGGACAAATTGTCTCCAAATTGGGGCGATGATGTGAACAATTTTAATAAAATCGAATCTTTTTTATTTTTATTTATTATTGGTCATCGTTTGAACACTATCTCACCTGATGGTAAGTGATGATGCGGTCGAATATGTAGCACGCTGGCCTAGAAAATACCTACTCACTCTTTTCTTGAAATACATTACATTTTTTTGAACCTGAAAAAAATGAAAGTTCAAAAGTGGAATATTACTAGACAGATTATAAATAATTAATGGCAAAACATGAAGTCCAAATAATAAGTAGCAGGTTAATAATCAGGGATGATAACATTTGTAATTATAATTATACCTGTAATTAGACGGCTCCGTGGCTTAGTTGGTAGTAGCCCTGCCTTCGAAGCGAGGGGTCCCGGGTTCGATTCCCGGCCGGCGCACACTTTGTGTGGTGAGCATGAAGTTTGTTCTCGGGTCTTGGGTGTTTGTCTTGTGTTTCTGTGTTTGTCCATGCCATCTGCGACACAGGGAATCCTAGTGCAGAGGTATGAGTGTGTAAACGTTTATTTATTTATTTAATTACCTCTCTAGCCTCAAAGGCTAACTGGAAGAAAACTCTTTATAAAGTTAAGTTCGCCTTTGTTTATATTTTTATTTAATACCTTCGGTAAATGTGTTTTTCGTGTACAGAATTAGCATCTATCCAAGAAAAATGTACGGTAATAAGAGCCTATTAATAAAAAGGTACCATGACTTCTATACTAGTATCTATGTAATAATATTAGAATTAACTTCACCAAATTTATGTTAATATTTAACCATGGACGCACACGCACGTCATAAAACCATGTTTATCCAAGACCGTAACGGGATCATAAAATTTACACCTTTATGATAATGAAACTGGAAAGGCAAAGCTCGCTGTGACCCTGACGTGAGACCCCAACTTATTTTTAACTGGAAGCAAGGTCACTTTATTCAAGATGATAGCTTACTGGCTCAATTTGAATGGCTAAACAAAACTTAGAACAAATCACATAGGTACCGTAAGCAGAAGTGTGACTGTAGCTTGCAAAACTCGTTTCTAAACTATGAACCACAGAAATAAGTTGTACTATTTTAGAAAAATATCCCATTGTACCGTCAGCAGCAGAAGTTTTATTTTAGGTTACAAAAACTCTTATCTAAACCATAAACCACAAAAATAAGTCGTTTAGAAAAAGACTTTTAAGGTACCTACTGTCCGTAGTAGGATATTTACTGTAGCTTGCAAAACTCGAATCTATGGTTTAGATCAACAAAACCACAAAAATAAGTCATACTTTGTGTCTTAATGTTCTTCAATCATAGCAGTACAGCCCATCGAGCTGTACAGTCACGAACATAAATATGTAAGCACTTTAAAAAATTCAAATTCTATTTTCTTCTAGAGTATACCCAGAACATTGTGAAATAGGTGTTATTTTAAAGTTTTAATAGTTGTTTTACGAGAGAATTGCTTTTGAATTTTGCTAATTGTTTATGCTCACAACATTATGTTTATCTGTAAAATAAGTATGTGTGAACAGTTTGCTTGACAAGTGCAAACTGAAGAAATTATTCTCCGTATTTATTGGAAGAAGATAAAATTATTTAAATTATGAGTCTTGAAGATGTTTGTAATTATAAGCATGTCCCGTAAGCTGTAACTTGTGAAAATCAAGATTTTCGGTGTACAAGATATAAAAAATACTAAATAGAAATGTCATACCTGTATTTTTTCCAGACATACCATGATTACTTGATCAACGTAGTAAATAGTCTCGAAATTATTTTGACTCATTTGTGACAAAATAGCTGTAAAACTAAATACCACGAAACCCTGCAACCCGGCATGTTAACTAGATACCAATTGGGCTATGCGATCGGGCGTCCGTGGTAGATCAAAGATCATTCACTCTCAATTGTCGAGATACGGATACGAAAATGACACTTAAAATATGCGCCTGTACTTAAAACAACTCACCCCATTATTATTTTCTCCATCCATATTTGCTAAATTACAATAAAGTTTTTAAGTAGAAGACGCAATCCGGTTGATATAATCAATATATAACAGGTACTTAGAGTCAATTGACTCAAAATAACGAAATTTTCAAATTTAACTAGGTATTAAAGCTTACGCGATTGTTATGTTTATAAATTAATTACTTTTCTATTTAACTGCCAACTAATTAAAAAGAAAACTATCATAAACTAGCTAGTTTTGTTTACATTTTAGTTAATCAATAACTGCTCGATTCGACTGCGTTTCCGGAACTTTCTCACGCACCTGTATCATTAGTAGACTAACATAAATATTTACTCACAATTAAAACCTTCACAATAACTGAATAGTGCGATTTTAGTACAATTTTGCTGATAGATCACACCAAAAATTACTTTTAAAACATGGCGACCCGGTTTCCGATCCTGGCGCAACAAATATTGGTATATTTTGTGGAGTACCTGAATTTGTGCTTTATGTATAAATAAATTAATATTACTACAATGTAAAGGAGTAAACATAGTGTTTTATTGCCGTAACTCCAAGAATAATAAACTGTACATCAGTTTTGCAAACGCGTCGCGCTCCGTTTAGCTCACTCAATGGAAGTACTATCACGATCTTGATGATTTTGACAGCAACTTTACCATAGCACTATCAACTGTAAAAACTGTTTTTATGTTTGATTCAGAACGGATTTGTTGTAATTTCGTTAGTTGTATGATTTTTACATCGAACATATCATAGTTTCGCGATTAAATCGAACTCAATACAATCGGCTGAATGCTTTCAAAACCTTAGTTATTTAATACCAATATCGGTGGTTGATTCAAGTCGACCGCGTTTATTGTAACGTTATGAAATTAGCCTGGTTAATGACCCTAACAACCTTTTTACAATGGTTGTTGATCTTTTAAGCATTTCTATTCATGCCTTAAAAACTACTTCTAATGTAGTCTTGTTTGTAGAGGCTTTGTAGATTAGAACGACCATGGTTTATTGCAATAGTAACAAGCACGGAAGTAAGTAAGTTTTCTACTTTTTACTTTTCCAATGATAATATTTTATGTTATAAGAAGATGAATAGGCGTCCGTTTCATATGATGGTAAGTGGTTATTGCCGCCCATAAACAACAAAATTACGACTCACGTATTCCCCTCCTAAAGTATGAGTACGTCGCGCCTGTCACTCTGAGACGAGGATGTTACGCCTCAACTGCCTTTAATTTCACCGGCGCCCACACCTTTCCACCGAAACAGCACAAGTGCTTGGCGGCAGATTACCAGATGTGGAGGAAATACTTCTCCGGACGAACTTGGCACAAGTTCTACTGCTTCTTTCGCACCACCCAAGGTTTTCGTATTACTTTAGTCACATAAAAATGTATCTTTTATCTACACAAATAATATTGTAACTCAATTATGGTTGAAGCGTCTCAACGGCCTTCAAGTTTGCTACCTAAGTAGCTATTCCTAATAATGCTTTATCAAGTTCCACCGAATCGTATCCAGTCACACTCAAACAATATACTCCGAGTAACAATAAGTTACGAAACGACCGATTAGGAGTGAAAAATCGCGTAAGACTATAGCAGCGATTGTTTATACGTGGGAATCGTGTCGGCTCAGGGCTGGCAATGAGACGTGGACCTGGTATTTTGTATCCATAAAAATATACGAGGTATTCAACTTTGTTCAATGTAACTATTAGTACCACGGTCAGATTCGATAAATGGAAGAATGTTGCGTTGGAGGTAATTATTAAATCGATTTTAGCTATGTGATACCACGATCTCAAGAATGTGTAGGAAAATATTGTGAGGAAATCGGCATGCCCTATAACCTGAAATTCGACGCTCTCTATCCGGATTCTCTGAGACGCCGACCAATAAGAAGTAATTTATATTTGGAGGTTTCCGTTGCTTGGTTAGTAGTTTTCCTACCTTCGAAGCGAAGAGTCTCGGACTCCCGCCGGGGTAAATCTTGTATGATATAGAAAAGTCCGTTCGGGTCTTGGATATTAGTCTTGTGTTTCTCTGTTGTCCATGCCACCTGCGACCCTAGGGATCCTAGTGCAACGGTATAAGTGAGTAAAGTAACGTAATATTAAGAGAGATACATGTGAATCCACCAAAAAGTGCTAAAAATTCGTCGTACTCTTGCTTTTAGGAAAGCAAAAAAGATCATTGAGAAATTTCGACGGGAGGTTTAAAAATTTTTGGTGCAAGTTGACAAGAGTTATAAGTAGTTATGGTCTATACAACCATGATCTTGCGACAAGGCATTAGTTTTTCAGGATTTTAGAAACAGATTCTGTGAATTTCGAATAAGCATGAAATTCGTAGAATCAGCAACCCTATTTACATTCAGAACTAAATAGTGTATGTGGAAACAAGCAACTAAGAGATAACTCAGTGGGAATTGCAATATACCTACTTGATTACAGTTGGCACAACGAATTCTTGTTTAAATGCCCACATATTAACTAAATAATGTGTCGTTAGCTTCATACAATGTTTGCTCAACATTATTTTGCCGAGCACATAGAACGAATGTTTAACGTTCCTGCATATTTCAATAAAAAATTTGAATTGCATGTGCTGAAGGCGACAACGAAGGAATACTTACGAATTCTTCGCTCCTTTTGGGTAATATTTGGAAACATACAATAATTAATGTACTTAACTCAAAATCAAAACTCAAACTCAATTATTGCTTTAGATCTCAAGTATCGTTTGGACACGTCAACATTTACTCGCACTACTAAACATAATCTTTCCAACCCTAACCGACCAAGCTGAGAGAAATAAACAGACAAAACACCCCTTTGAGACAGTATTACAGTTTTGCGAAGCTGGTTCTGCGTCAAGAGAGCAAATTCATACCGAAGCATTGTTGTCATGTACGTAATCTAATATTTTAAACTGAGCTTTTTAAAATATGTTTATTTTTGACTAATGTTTAAAATCTTACTCAGTTTCTGATTTTGACCGCTTCTAATTATGTTTCTTTTGACATCAGCTTATTTAGTGCATTGCTATCGTGCGTTATTTATTTAATCCGTAATACTCAAAATCGTTTTATCCCAACCAGCATAAAATAACTCTAGGTTCTTGATGTCCGATGCTCTGGCTAGTTCGCGAGAGTGATGTTTAGTCAGATCCAAGTATCTCTCATAAGAAATCATAATAATCATTATGCTAATGATTAGTTACTTAAACAACAGTGAAATACAATGAATGCATAACATCACACAGTGCGGGCGTAGACTGCCTTGCAAGGTCGACAGCAATTAGATTCCTCAATTCAATATACATAGCTGTAGGTATCACAGTTGTCAGAACTCAGAATGTAGGGCACCTATAGGATTTAGCTACAAATGGATAAATAATTGTATGTTATTTCGTTTGGATCACGCGTGTTTCCCGAAGGGCAAAGCAGAGAAACGATAGGTTTATTTTAAATTTGATTTACACTAGGTTCGCGTAAATTGTTGACCTGAAGAGTATCTTGTTCATTGTGAACATTACTTACCCACAAGTTGCAATTATCCTGTGCCCAAAAAGCTTATGACGAGCTCATAGCCGATGAACAGAAACCAACAAATTAATCCAGGAACGCGTATAATGTAAACTTGACTTTTATAAAAATACCATATTTAGGTACTGCAGTAAGAAATACACAAATATACTTTTCAACATAAATTTCCATACTAATGAGTCGTACATTCTATTAGTAGTTAAGTACTCTCACATACTTAGAATACCTGAATACCTATTAACAATGGTAGTCGCATGACACCATAGTAATATGGGAAGACGTGAAGAAATCAGACCATTAACGTTGATTTCTAACGTGTAAACTGGGTTATATCGATATTGTATGTTCAGAGTGCCTCGCGTGGTTTTATCATCATGGAAACCCGTGACCATAATTGCATGATAGCATTAAATCAACTATAGCGTTTGTTTGCACAAATATGGTTTCTCTAATTTGTGATTGTCAAAATCGCACTAAGAGCTATCGCCATATTTAATCTGTTTATTTGGGAATTAGCTAGGTATATGTTTCTTACCAATTATCAAAGTTAGCAACTCTTCATTCGGGCAGTATTTATTTATCTAGGCACTTAATAAGGCATGTAATGTAGGTGACATTACAGTTTTGATCTGGTTTGATATAAAACCTATGCGCGCTCAGTAAAATACATTTTAAACGTATTACATTTTAAACGTTGTAAAGTAACGAGAATAAAATGAAATAAATCAACAAAGAAACTCAAAACTTCAAAAGCAATAACTGATACATAAAAAAACGGAAAAAATAAATGAATTACCTATTCAATGAACGTATGTAGCCCTGGGTCCTCATGATCTGAGCCCCTGTTTAATAGTATGTTTAAACTAGTTCAAGCCCGTAGTTGTTTAGTGGCACTTATATGAAGGCAGATATGTCTATAACTTCAATAAAAATAAAATCATTCTGCCTACTTTATAGAAGTGTCAATCTTAATAAAAACGACAGAAAAGTTTAAATGGTAGAATGCCTAATAAAAAAAAATAAAGCATGACATAGCTTCAGATGAAAACTCATAATATTAAGCAGATATCATTGTATCGTACGTATCGCCGTCGGTCTTAAATCTTAGTGGAGAATAAAATGATTTTGTATTTGTTATGCCCAGAGGATCTAGGCATCAGCTGCTCTTCAATCATATAGAACCTCGGTCCTTGTTTCCTCTGCTAAAACTATCCGAATGGTTTAGTGTAAAACCTGTGTATAGAAGGTTGCACCATTCACATCTAAAATTGCGTAGGTATCTATCCAATTTGAGAGCAACTACGGAACACATCAGCTGCAATTTAGGTCCTAGTGCAATGATGCGCGCACGCAATAGGAGGTTACATGAACGTTGTGCAATGAATCTGGTGGGTGCCGTTACTCTTCCTGTCTGAGGGGTGCAAACCGATCGAATTTTGATCTGCCCATACGGCGCAAGATTCAGGTCCTGCAGAATACGATTCGTGACATTTAGAGCACCAAGCTTCGAATGCTGCTGAAGTATGGTTAGTTAGTGGCTAGTTTAATTCTGAATGTAAAACACATTCAGAATTAAACGATTTTCCGTTCTTCTATGTTGTCCATTTAGTGACATAAATGGACAATTTAGAACTTAGTTTTGGTATATTATTATTTTTGAAATCTCTAATAGCTGTTATATTACATTTTTTGAACAGGGCTTTTGCATTTATCCTGTTTAATAGGATCCTTATTGTGATGTAATTTCTACTAGTAACTTTGCATTCTTTTTACTTTGCTTACTTAAGATTCCTTTACTGCAATATAAATCTAGCACAATTCCTTCGGGCCAAATTCGCAACTCATCGACATTTGCCGAAAGTTATCCAAACAATTCAAAATGACTATTTATGTGAAAGAGAACGTTTTATTGCACTGAACATTTGAAACACTGTTCTACGACTTGTGAATTAAGGCTTTCTTTAGCCTTAATCGCTGATTTATCGTCAATTGTACCAGTCTGACAGAAAAAAGTGATAATTCGTAACTGTTTATTATTGTTGTTGGAATTACTGTATAGAGCTAAATGAGGGGTAAGTTTCTCTTTCAGATCAAAAGGCTTTCCTTTTGGTGGTATAACCCTAGTAAATGAATAAATCCGAAAATAGTATATTTGTAGTTATATCACTAAAAATTACATTAAAACACACTAAAATAAATACTTTATCAGTAATATGGGTTTCATAGTGTAAGCTATATTTAGTTTTGGGCAAAATAAGTTCAAATTGCCATTACTAATAAAACATTTTTTTACTATTTATAACTAAGCCTGAAAAGTTAAATATTAATATTTCATTGTAAAATTACTGTAGACATTATTAAGGTACTTCTGACAAGTGGACAAGTGCGTAGAATGTATCCGCGCATGTGTTTAAAGTACCTACCTGACTACATTTTAAAGTGAAAAAAGACTGCCGAATACCGCAATTCACATACCTCATCTTTGTTGGGTGGACATACCATGGTATTCATAGTCTAAGCTTAACAGCAAATATTATTTAGTTCTACTTTGATTTCGCGAGGATATACTCACATTTGAAGGCTTAATAAGGCTTCTAAAGCTACATGTTAGGGTCAACTAAGCATGAAGCATTTCTCCTTAATTATCTCATTACTACTCTGTTATATGATATAACTCATTTATTCAGCCTTGGAAACGCTGTGGAACACTTGGTTTTACCAAATGATGGTACATAGCCATAAATAGAAAATAAAAGGAACTACAACTAGACAAGACTAATAATATGGCTTTAAATGTTGCTTAAGACTTTATGTCGTGCTATAAGCACCTAGCTGTAACTATGTATTCGTTGATTATGAAAGAGCGTGACCTTCTGACATAAGTATTTTTATGCTTAAAAGAATGTCCCAACCTCTATGAAAATGTACGAATATGATACAATAATAATTAAAAAAATATTATTTTAAGTTATAAGAACAATATTTACAATAATATATGTACAACAAGTATAGTAATTAAATTAAATTACATGAAATATTATGTCAACTTTTCAAACGAAACAAATCATCATTTAAGTTCTTATTATGAATACCACGGAAACAGTTAGCAGGTCGCAGAAACGGTGTTAACAAATTAAATAATAAAACCGCAATACCGTTCTTAATGATGATGATGATGACACGATCAGGTTCGCGAGCATTTAGCATAATTATAGGGACAACGACATAAGTCCAGTCCAGTTGCTCGCGTCCGTAGGTGTGTACCCTTTGATTCTCTACACGTACCCCCTGGGTGGTGCTAAAGGACCAATCAATAGCTAATTATAAATATTTTTATTTATTTATTATATATATCTACGTAATATGCCTTTTTATGATTTATCTTAATATATATAAATTACGTGTCACGATGTTTGTCCGCGATGGACTCCTAAACTACTTAACCGATTTTAATCAAATTTGTACACCGTGTGCAGTTTGATCCAACTTGAAAGATAGGATAGCTCACATCTCAATTTATGATCGCAATATTATTTTATTACCAATTATAATATCATATGACAAAAACGTTAGCCACAGCAACGCGTGGCCGGGTCAGCTAGTATTAATATATATTATAGCTACATATGTGATGGGCTTAAGTGAGGCCAGTTAAAATGTTAAAAATACTAAGATATCGTTGCCGTGGAGGCTTTTGATCACAATAGTAAGCGGGCCAGGCGGTACCACCCCGGATGCCTGTTCCGCCCACATTTTTGAGGCTTTCCACCTGACCAGATTACCTGTCGTTGGTTTTTGACCTTCAATGAAAGTAAAAGATCATTGTATAGCTTCATGCCTCGTTAAATACTTAATGTATTTACAGACGCTCTTGTAGGCGAGTGTTGATATATTCTTATTTGTATACTAGCAATCGCCCCGTCTTAGCACGAAATCCATCATTTATCAAATGATTTCGATTTTTTTGATATGAAAAGCGTTTAAGGAATTTCCTAAATTCCTTCATTTTTTTATTAAAAGTGTTTCAATAGTTTGATTTTTAAATCAAAATAACTGGAAAGAATATGTCATCCAACTACACGAATTGCGTATTTTGCTTTCCTGTGACTTTTTTCTTCGCCTGTTGTATACCAATTTGGATGATTATTGTCTTATATTCTATCTTCACTAATTGTAGATCGATTTTGATATTTTTTATTTTTATTTTGTAAGATTTATTTGATACCTCCAAAATGGTATTATCACAGAAATTCCATTGCTATTTCACACATAAGGGCGAAAATAAAGGATTTTATTTAAATCAGACGTTAGGTCATTGTATTGCATGTCCAGAATAGACAAACTGTATGTATATTTTTGCAAAAAGATTATGCTGTTTCTAAAGTGAATGTTACTCCAAAATAAAGTTCTAATTTGGTTTCCAGATGGCGCTGCGGTGATGGAGATGGGTGCGCGCGCTGTAGCGCTGTGGTTTGCCTTGGTGGTGGCCTTTGGCACCGCTGCTGCTTACACCGTCGACTGCAACCCCGAGTTCACCGACTGCGATACCGAACTGAGTAAGTAAGAACTAGTTACTGTTTTTGGATACAAGATGGCGCTGTCAGATAAAAGCAGTCCTGGATAATTTTTATTTATATACATATATATACTTTTTTTTTGCCGCAGAACTCAAAGTCAAATCCAAAATACTTTATAACCGTTGAAACCTTTAAAAAATACTTGAAAACGTCGTTTTTTTTGATAATATATTTAATATAATATATGTACTATATAAAATATTTTTGTTCGCAAGTTGGCTCTCCAACAATTACTTGACAAATAAAAGGCTTTGTGTTGGAATGATTGTGAAATAGTTTTATTCTTTAATTAAAACACCGTTTAATCTTCACATCAGCAATTTGTAAAATATGCCGCAATATGAATCATCTTAGGATTAAGCTGCTCCTTGGAGATATAATTATCTGGCTATAGATTCTATAAACATGTAACAGTATCGCAGAAGACAATAATGATACTTAATATAGACTGTTAACAACTATGTAGCTAATAAGATTGTTCTAATTACAATAATAAGATAATATGCTATCGGAAATGTTTGGTTGATCTTGCTTTTATCGCAGACTTTTTGAGATGTGAAGCGCTACAAAAAATATTTTTCATAAAAACTCTTTTGAATGAAAATAATTTTTATTCAAATTTTTTTTTTTTTTTTTGGCTAACAGATATAAAATGTGATTGGCAAAAAACTACTGGTGCAGTTTGCCCTTAATTAGCCTTTGCTTTTTCTGTGAATTTTTCATTTAGTTCAAATTATTGCAGTTATCTTCATATATAATTGAATATCTTTTTATTGATATAATGACTATCTTTTTAATCTGTAACTATATTTGAAATCAGTTCATACTTCAGCTCTATAGCTTGTTATTATTACTGATCATAGAATCTTTAGTTTTTTGTGACTAATATTATTTTTTGGCCTTGGTTTCGCCCGATGATTATAATGTTTTAAAGATTTATGCCTTTTTATAAAAGAACTAGCTTCATCATTACTTAACTAGCAGACCTGCGACTTTGCCAGCGAAGAAACGAGCAGTATTCGATGTAGATAGTTATTACAAAATGGACTTATGAGCATGCACAGAAGTGCAATCATTATCAATCATCATCCTCAGGAATCATCAATGATTATCCTCAGGATCATGTTATAAAAAAACCCAAAAATTGTTTCTACCTATGTCCGTTATAGACTTCGAAACCATTCAACCGATGTGCCCCAAACCGAATTCGAATTAGTTTCATTAGAAAGGCAATAATTTGAAGATGGTTTTAGACCAAAACAACGCATTAGGGCAAAATGTATTTCCTTTTTAGCGTAGTAGCACACACCGGGTATCTGCTGGTAAATAAATAAGTGAGAAGGTTTTAAAGGCAGATGCTCCAGTAATCGCTCAATTAAGCAGATTAAACCTGCGATAAATGGAGGACGCAGGCCGGGTCAAAAAAAATGTATACCGTACCAGCCTCTATTGTTCCCACTGCAGGGGCACCGGTCTACTATCGATAATTGAGATCTACCACGGGAGCCCAATCCGGATTGGTAGATGTCACATGTCTTAGAATTTATGGTTCTAAGATATGCCGGTTTCCTCACAATGTTTTCCGTCATCGTTTCGAGAACGTGGTATTGCGCACATAAATTTTACATGTGAAATAATAATTTTTTTTCAAAAAAAATGTATAATAACGAATAAATTCCACCTTAAAACCAAAACCAATCCTACTCGTACTTACATAAAAAAATAGGAGGCGCGCACTTGACATCTTGTTTGTTCCTTTGGAGGGTTGAATAGGGTTTGAACAAGCGCCAAACTTAGTAATAAGTACGCTTAATTATCGTAGGAACATAGTTATGAAAAAACCGGCCAAGTGCGCGTCGGACTCACGCACCGAGGGTCTCGCTCTTTCGCTTTTAGCTTGTTTATCCATGTCAAGCTTGACCTTTAAAGTTAAATGTTAGCGTAGTGTTTGTTACGACAACATTACGTTACGGATTTTAGATATATCTTTATATTGCAGTCCTTTATTTAACTTAGCGATATTCAATAATATTTAAAACGTTATAATATATGTTATGCCGACGCTACAATGATCTGTTATGATATGATAAAAAAAATGTTCAAGAAAATCAGGTGTGTGTATTTTAAACTTTCACACGGTACGAAGCCCTATACCAACAATTGTTTTATGTTATTAATTTATAGTTTACAAGATCCGCCATTAGTAATATTTTGGTCTCAAATAAAGTAGTTAACGAGGTTTTAATCACTTTAATTTAAACTAGGATTAACTGTGTTGTAAATTAAAATTGATGGTTACTTACGGTTAAGATATAATCTATTAAAGATAGAACATACATTCGATTTAACATACAGTATTTTTTTTCTTGGGTCTTGTGTTTCTGTTTTTCTCCATGTATAGAATCCTAGTGTAGGAACATGAGGGTGTAAGCGTTTTATTTGTAGTTTTTACCCTTTGAGTACGGAACTCTAAAAGCAGTATTTTACGGTTATCTTTAGTTAAATCATAGTCGTATTTCACGAAATGGGAACACTTTGGAATAATAATATTCATTATAATTCGGCATTTCGGAGCATCACCTTTCGTAACGCTCCGAGCGATCCGAAATATGGCGGAACGATCGTGACTTCATCATCTCCTTTTTCGGAAGGATCCAAATTCCGTTGATTTCATCTTTTTGCCGTACGTTTGACGATTAGGGCATTGGAATGATGATTGGCCGAACTATATAAAGACAGACAATCTGAGGCAATCTATCTATCTATCGATCTTAATAAATATGTACAAAACTTGATTAAAATCATATTCGGCAGGGAATGTCTAAATGTTACCCAACTAGGACCGCGGTCCCAATATCTAGTGGTCCCAATTGACGGAATTCTCCATATTGCTCGCGTCTGTAAGTGGATTTTCTTCTGCCTCGCTAAAGCGCTAAACTTAATTTCAACGCATGATCTCATAGGTAAATCATTAATTTTAGAAAATTGACGTTTCCAAGTTGTTTTTAGGCATTCATCGAAAATAAAGATTTGACTTTGCATATTCGATAGATTTAATTTAATAATTCGTTGTGATAATTTACACTTTAAAAACCATATATTCAATTATCTGGCAACTGTCCAGATGACGATGAAATTTAATTAGTTAACTTATGCTACCTTTTTACGTGATTTTCTATACTTGCTATTCGTATTTGTGAAAGGACGAATAAAAACTTTATTCATTATTGAACTTAGTCAGGATGTCTTGTAAAAAATTTGGCCTCTAATTGTCCGCATCTTATATCTGTCACCCTAGGCACAGCCTGCTGGTAAATCCGCCACTGCAAGTCACCCCTGGGAGATTACCTAACAGTGATGATGACAGGATGAGATCACAACTTGTGACGTCTATATTGCTATAATATTGTGACTCACATTGAAAAGAAACCCGTAGACGTTGTGCTGTGAAATCGATTGCAGTGATTTATAGAACAAGATTATTGCAAATGTATTGGGAAATCTATGGCAACCAATTTGGTTAGCGTCATCAATTGAACCGTAAACCTATGTTATTCTTACTAATATTATAAATGCGAATGTGAGTTTAAGGAATGTAAAGTATACGCCTAAACTACTCAACCGAACATCATGGAATTATGTATATACTTTGTGAGTACTACATAAATAACAAAGAGTAGAGTACCTTTCATCTTGATTGACAAAATCGTGAGCGATGCCTCGGGCCCTAGTTTTAGTTCCTTTATATCTGTACTTTTTCACCCTTTAATGAGCTACTCTCGATAATTAAGAATGAATCATATGTCTCTGCATTTTAATAATAATAATAGTTTAGAGACGACGAAATATGTTTCCTTTCATGCTAAAGATTTCAACGCGCTCTCACTCATTGTATTTTCGTAGCATTTTTATTCACATACCAAGGGATTGCATTGGTACCAGCTTCTTAACTCTCCCACCGCAGAGACATAAAATCTACTCTCGACAAGCAATAGTGAATGGGCTATACAAGCAGACCATGATATAATAAGTTTAAAAAATACTGCAAAAAAGACTAGCTAAAACATGAAGACTTGTAATTTGACGTATCCGTGTACATGTATTGTGTGAATGGCTCCTATGACACGTTATATACTCATGAATATGTTTACTTAATTCTGATGTGTCCAATTGCTACTAGAGTTAAAGCTTTCTAGTTTTTAGTTCCTGTAAATACCAGTTTTCTCACGATTTTCTCCTTCACAGTTTAAGGAAAGAGTAAAATACTTTTTTTTGCACGACTGGATCATATATCTTGCTTGTTGAATAGAAATAAACTGTGGAAGCAAACATTTATTTTGCTAGCGTTTTATCAAACCACGCATGTTTAAAGCGTTCTGGTTAAGTACCACAAGGTCCGGTCCATTTATTTTATGACATCCAGTTTTGAAGAACCAGCATACCACACGGTCAATTCTATCGCACAATTTGTGCTAAACTATTCTGAACCGGAAAATATATTCAAAGATACCTGTCCAGATGTTGTCAAGCTGTTAGAACCAACTCGTTTATTTGTACAGTTTTTATGTTCGGCACCGTTGGAACATCCCAACATTTTCGTTTTTTTTACAAACCAAAGTCGTGTTTTCATGGTCAATGAGTTCTTTTTGCGTTGCGTTGAGTCAATATTATTCAATTCATTTGAATGATGAAAATTTTATATCACTACGTCTGAGAATAGTATTTTGATAGTAAGATTAAAGCATTCAATTAATATCTCTGATTTATGTATTTTATTTTCTATCGTTATAATTTCAAAGACTCAGAACTTACCATGTGTCTCAGAACATGTGAACGATCTGTGTGTAACACAAATACTGTACCTGAGTAGGGTGTAAAATACCTCCTTAATAATACTAAGACTAATAAGACATAACTAATAAGACTACTTAAATTAATGATGCTAAATTTGATTTTGTAGAAAACCCTTCCAATTATCATAGTTAATCACAAATATCAAAATCTACTGTGTACCACATTACAAGCAGAAGTAGTAATCACTGCTTCCGCAACGAAAAAAAAATTTTTTTTCTAAAACTGTCCCTTACTCTCTCGTACTCCTTAACCCGGATTTGACTGTGTCACAGGTGGTATGGATAAACACAGAAACACAACAAAGATACATTAGATAGCTAAAGAAAGGTTTACTGACTACTTCCAGAGGATTACTTGAATATATTAACAGTTTTTGTTAACTAGTAGTTACCGAAGTAATTATTGGATTTCATCTTTATAGAAATAGCCATGAATCGAGTTATTTATAGAAAATAATCGTGAATCGTGAGCCCGCCATTGCAGTATGTCGTCACCGGCCGTATATGAAGTCCATGATTAAACCATCATGATTTATAACGAGACTATTTAAAGCCTTCAGAACGCTTCCTATGGCTATCGTATGAGTACAATGCTTGAAAAGTTTAATATATTTTATTCTATTTACAAAATTTGTTAAAATATACATTCGTATATTATTCAATTAATTCTTTCTTGTAAACGAATTGTGAAAGTCTGATTCATTTTTACGTTCTTGTTTAAAATCTATTCGATACAGACTTTACCATAAAATTATTTTTGTATTTTTTAGCTGATGTTTGCTTTCTCGGTTAATGTCGTATTTTTCTGTAAGTTAATGAAACGACGTTTTTTTGTTGAAATATGCATAACGTAGACAAAAAGTAATAAATTCCATGGTTAATTACAAATCTTTAACAAAAAATTATTATGGTCCCAGTAAGCCGTTAAAAAATATGCAACTTTCATCAATACTAACACATTCGATTGTAAAAGTCATGACCGACACGACATCGATCACACAAGTCGCAATATGTCGCGACTTGGCACCGCTACTTTCTTTCTAAACAATGAGTCGCTTGCACACGTTTTCGCACATGACAGACGCGCTAGTTAAGTCAATGCACGACAGTTACGTGATGTGCTTCCGAAGTGATAGTACGATAGTGCACAGAGAATATAAATAGTATCTACTGTCGTACAGAACACTCGCTTTGATTCTATGTGTTAATCTGTGAATGGCTTAAAAACAAATTGAAGCTTAAGTCACCGCGTGACATTCAAAATTCAATTGGCAAATGACTTTAAACCACAAAGGCTCTTTTAATGTTAGGAATCTACATCGATTGGATTCTGAGAATATATGAATCTACGTATATTGGAATATGGTTCAATTTTCATTATAAGCCGCCGGCGTATTGCGTTTTCGTGTTGATGCTGTCTCTAACAGGCAGAGACAGCGATGATGACTAAAGTCATTAGTGGTTAGATTGTATTGAAAGTGGAGGCGGAATAAAGTAATCGAGTTTATTAGTTGCGTAATGTACAGCAAAACAGTATTATAAGTATTCTTCGCGAAATATACGTTGTCGCCTCTCAGTGTCAACGAAAACTCATTTTGTTAATACTTTTAAAGGAATATGTGCTCATCCTCGATACATGTCATTAAAATTTGCTCGTTGAAGCATATTTCAGAATATTGTCAATGGCTCAATGATTTATGATATATGAGATCTAAAGCTTAATTTTCCTAATACGTTAGATCTATTTATGTGCAGATTTTGTTCTATTAAGTTACGTAACTATGTAAATTTTTGGCGAGCATTACTTTATGGTACTCGTATTGTTCCGAATTGAATGGTGTGCGTGGCGGTAAAATTACAGAGACATAGGGTGTCCCATTTTCAAGGCACAAAGTGTGGGAAGTATTAATTCGCTTTGCATAACGCTCATCCCTCTGAAACTGAGATGAAACGTCTGTCATCTCACCGGCAAACCCTTTAAACCAGAACATGCCAATGAAGAAAGTACAAATATTATCTTCGTAATGTTTACACTAATTTACAGCAATAATTGAAAAAAAAAAACAGGTGATCGTGCAACTAATGCCTAATTTATTCAGATAAAATACATAAACATTGCATTTTTGATGAGAAAAGTGAAAGCATACGATTTGATGAACTGTCTACTTTCGCCGGTAGAAAGAAAAATAAATAATATAACGACTGAAAGGATATTTTTTTAATATTACTCAATCATTAAGTCATAAAAACGGTTGCATAGTACAGCCGTTTTTATGACTTATCAGAACTATGTTGATTTTATTACACTGGTGCCATTATGCTCATATCATTTATGACAATGTACTCACCTGAACTCCATTATCTCATACTCATTGAAATTGAAAGTGATTCCACACCAATAGGTATTGTGTGCTAATTTATGTGACGTAACATTAGTTTCATGCGGTGAAACGCATCTTTGGCGACGGCTAAGAAATATTTTTTTGCGGGGCTCTACATTGTAGGGTACTAACTCTTCCTAGCTAAATGAAAGTCTGCTTTGAAAATATTTATAAAGTCGTACCCAAAAGACTACAAAAATTATCTTTTAAGCTTGGTTTCACAGCTCAGTTGGCATTTATCAACCTAACAGATTTAACGAACATTATTTTTTTTGTTTTGTGTATGGGTATTAATATATTTACAAAAAAATGTACCACATAATTATTCTTTCAGTTATGGCCTGGATGGCGCTTGTAAAAGGTCCTTAAATATTTATTTATTATACCAAGAAGGGTATGCGTATGTAGTAGACGGCAAATTCAAAAGACGTATCATCTCCGTCTCGGGTGACGGGCGCAACGGAATGCGACTTAAGTCTTCTCATAAGTACTTGAGTCGGGGAGGATTTATATCGTATTGCTTTTGTAACCACTTAACTTAGGTGGACCTTAAGGTTACCGTTACATTTGTGGTATAAAAAAAATATCCATATCTATTCTCCGATGTCTTGTGCCGACTAAATTAGTGGTGATACACTTGGTGAAATGTGTTTGCCGAAATAGCAAGAGATGCTAAAACAAATAACCAGCTTAAACGCTCGTCAGCTATTATAATATGCGAAAGCAATAATAAATATTTAAATATTATTTGTAAAGTCTCTAGGAAGTAGAGATGCGGTTCTACTTCTTGTGGGTTTCCTATAATTTGTGCCACTTGAGGTACAATACTTCGCCGATTGCTTTGCTCACTACAACGGCGATCATACTTTCCCACAAATAGGCATTACTTTTCCATTGTTGTATATTAACTAACTTACTTTTAAAAGCATTTTATCAGAAAAGCTGATTAAAACTCCACTTGCTTCAAAAATATGTTTATGGAGAGCATACATAAACTTTATTTTCTTTGCGTTCAAATATCAATATATCTACGAGTATATATTTATATTCAAAAATCAATTGCTGTTCATTAGTCTCACTTAAACTCGAAAACGGCTAAACCAATTTGGTTACTTTCTATTTCTTTATGTTCATAATTGTCAAGACAAGAAATTTTTCAGAAATTTAACTGTTAACTGTTAAATTTTTCGGAAATGTTACTCAGATTTTTTGCCACTGTCGTTTGGGAAATGATTGGCAAGTCTAATCATTTCTCAAACGACAGAAACAGAAAACAAGACAGAAAAACATCTGTGGCGTCATATATGTATGTCTATTTCTTTCCAATGGCAACATTTTGTGAATTAGTCACTGCCACCGTATTCGATGCTATTTACTCAACTGAACAATCTAAGATCTGGTTACAACTGTGTCAAAATTCCATATAAGAATCGGTATGAGATACTATGTTCACGCTGGCTAACGATGTCGAGACTTGCAATATTATGCGTGTTTTTATACTTACAACACTCTTTAATTCTGGAAATGTATAAAGATTGCCCCTGTTGATACATTCGAGTAGATTCGGTTAGCGTGGCCAAGAATTTCCATTTCCATTCTATTTCATTTCCAAAGTCGCTGGTTCAGCTGAAGACGTGCCGCAAATGAGCTTTTCGTTTAAATATGGATGTCCGCAATGGTGAAGAAAAATACTTATCTTGTGGTAGTTGACACCAAATATTCGAAGTCACGACCTCTTAACATCTGCATTGTTCTCCCGTAGTACAAGTAGACTAGTCCATTCATTTTTGCTCCAGAATAAGCCGGTTTACCAAAGCAAAGGACATTTAGGCTGGTACGGCATACATTCGATTCCCATTACGGAAAGTTCTTGGAAGAGATAATTACGTACTCCATTTTGTGACTGATACAAATTATCGTTGGTTTTTTACACCTTAATTTAGGATACTATGTGATAGTCTATTATAATATTTCTTCTAGTATTTAAGGGATTAATCATAAAGGTAAACACAGTGACTATTACCTGTTAATCCTAATTGATATTAAACACAATAAAACTATTTTGTATCTCAGATAGACCAAAAAAGTAGTTGGTATCGACGCTGTAAACAACGAACTAGTCTTTTTTGACCGCTCTAAAACGACCGCGGTCTCTCTAGCTCGTACGAAACATAAAGATGGATGTGATTAATAGTTTAGTTTAGTTGTAATTTGGTAGAAAAGAATCTGAATCGATGTTGCCGTTTGAGAATGAGAATTTGTGCTTGTGCTCATGATTTTGATACGCTGCTATCATATCTGATCTGTTACATTAATAATATGTAACTATCCTGTGCGCATCTGTAACTTATGTCTCACAGGCCCTATTGTGACCATAATGACCTTGTCCTGCTTAGGACAACGAGACACTCCAACTCATCTGGTGAAAGTAAGCAACGTTGGTTGCCCTGGCCTACTCTTCGGTCCCATAGACTCAGATTAGACAGGTCAGACAAAAGATTAATCGTGGATGATGGATTGGCTTGTCCATCTGCCAAATCGTGTATTGTTCGCTAGTATTCAATAATTTGTATTTCCATACTAATTACAGTATTTCGTCTTTGGAAATATACGTGTTCAATAACCTCTTCTTTCCCATGCAGGGTCGAAGATTTGAACAAACGCCAAACTTTGTAGTAATAACGTGTGATTCATAGGTACATGTTAATTTAGAAACAAGAAATTATTGAAAAAAAAACAACAAACCTGACTGCGTGAAAAGTATAATTACATTTAAAAACATAACTTGTCTATATTTTTGTAAGACATGTATTTTGATTAAAAAAATTAAAACATATATACTTACAGTTTGTTTATATATTTAGATACATATGGCTTTCGCAGACAAGACATAGTACTTACCTTTTTTTCTTTTTTTTAAGATTCGGTAGTTAGATGGATTCATATTTTATATTGTTACAACTCATTTAAGCTAAAATAAACATTTTGTATTTTGTAAAAGTGATTAGTCGTTTTAAAGGAAGAGCAACAAAAATTTTATTAGACAAAACAACAATTGTGCACCCATTAATTTTTAATTGTCCGTAACCCTTTTATAATATAAATTTTTTATATCTTTTCTAATGAGATAAACTTAACTAGAACGGACAGCTGTGCATATCAATTAAAGACATAACTAATAACTAACTCAACTAATCACTAAATTAAAATGATACCAGTCGTTATTCTCGGTAGTCAACAGTTGATGAGTTCTCGCTGCAACCATTATCTAGTCTGGCGGAAGTGGTAGATTGCATGTGTATGTTCGAACGAACGATATTGGATAAAATTATCAAGTGAGTGATGTCGCTTCGGATATTAATCTTAATGATAGGTATTAACGTAATGCTTGTTGTCAACATGCAATGGTTTTACTGTAGTGGTATAACTCAATTGGCTACAGCGGAACACACAGAAGTATTATTCTGTTCCGGTATTACTTTTAACTGCATGCAATCGAGAGTAATTATTGGTTTGTAATTAACAACATACAATAATATACATCTAAATCAAGAAAGAAATCTGTAAGAGAAACAGAGGGGGTAAGATTCATGTTTAATACTATCTATTCACTTTTCCGCGTCCAGACTTCCATTTGCTCTATTAGGTAAAATAAATATTAATATTTATGAACAATGCACACAGCGCCATCTAGCCACAAACTAAACACGGCTCATACTATGTGATTAAGATTACTGATAGAATACTTATAAAGTACTTTTTTTTGTAAATACATACATATAATACATATTAACGACCAGACAAACATCTATGTCCGTCAAATAACTGTTTGTCCTTGGTGGAAATAGATTCCAGAATCTACAGCGCTGAAGTCAAAGCTAGTAACTGAGCTATATAACTTACTTCGTCCAGATAAACTTTGTTTTGGTTAAACAACTCTGGCAGTGAGTAGTGCATTCGGTAGCTCAGATTTTGTAGACATGTTTGCTAAGAGCTAAGCAATCAGTAAACGTACGCTATGGTTATTCCATATATTCCAGTAATCTGGAAATATTACTGGAGTAGATTCTCCGTTGCTTACGTTTCCCACAGCTGGGATGCGAGATTACCATGATCAACTCTCGAAAAGCGATGGCGAATTAATTGGGACACCGTAAGTTTCGTGATTTTAGATTGTCATTGTTTTAAAATCAGTACTAGGCATAGTTTATATGGTCCTCTCTTTTGATTATTCGTTTGAGCCACCTGTACGTAATCTGGTAGCCCTGGTGGTCCGTATGACTATATCCGTATATCAGACTTCCTACGGATATCGGTTATATCCGCAAGCAGTGACGTGTGAACGCACTCACTCACTGAACGCACACTCATTCGCGCTTGCGCAATTTGTTATAAGGAGTCTTACGTGGCTTCTTGCGCTTCGGAATTTCGGACAGACGTGCAGAGAATATTTAGCAGACGAAAACGTCTGTTTAAGGTGACTGCTTTTTCATCAAATAAACAAAGCTGATATACTCTGTTATTTTCATGAGTACTGTGCAATTTATTAAGTTGTTGTTGATGATTTTTGCCATATAAATATTATGTAGCAATGTTTGCTTCCACGAACTATTTTTAACAGAGGTTTTCGTATGCAGCATGTGTTGGCAACCCAAATCTTTAGTAACTGTACCTAAAAGTACTTGAAGACTAACGGTTGAGTGATTCGTTAACTGTTTATTGATTGATGTCAAAATTAATGTTATTCGTTTTTGATTAAGTAAGATTAAAGGCAGATGTTGTTATTTCAAGTTAATGCAATGTGATCAAACCAAGTACCTTTATAATTTTTTAATCGCAATTACTTTGTAGTAGCATTTTGGGATCATTAGCAGTTGCACTATTGACTTATATTTTGCTCGTTCTACTGTGGTACAATTAAACTATTGTAGATTTTTAACCTAATAATAAAGTTTAAGTGAGTATAATAATAATATAAAAATAACGTTCGCCTTAGCTATTGACCGAATAGGTACCTGGATAGGCGGATTCGTTTTAAGAATACTAATTAGGTGCTGTAACTCTTATAAGAAGACATCAAACCCGGATTCAGATCTAGGATCATAAGTGAAACCTTAGTTGCATAATAATGACCAGCATTTTCTTAAAACGTTACAAAGTGTCTGTGGGTGATTATAAGCATTTAGCTAAATGCAGTTGCGTGCTAAGTTTTTCAGATGTTGATTAGATATGAACGAAAACTGATGAAACATGAAGAGAGAGGTGATGTTGTCATAGACAAATTGATCTTCCAATTATGATTTTAAGTAAATGGTACACAAATGAAAGGGACCTTCTGCAAGTAGACATTTTGCGATGAATCTATTATTCTAAGAGACATTTTGGGAAAAATAATAGACTAAGTTTTGCGTCCGATCTTAGTGAGAATACGGCGATACAGATACAGCAGCCAAAGTTAAAATAATCATCGGATAATATTTTTAGCCTAATCCATCAATTAGATCAAAAAATATCAAAACATCGTATTATATGTATATGTGTCAGAGCTAATGAATGAGACGGCTGCACCGATTTCCACGAAATTGACGGCTCCGTGGCTTAGTTGGTTAGCCCTACCTTCGAAGCGAGGGGTCCCGGGTTCAATTCTCGGCTGGGGCTCATTTTGTGTAGTAAACATGAAGTTTGTTCTCGAGTCTTGTGTTTCTGTGTTTGTCCATGCCATCTGCGACACAGGTAATCCTAGTGCAGAGGTATGAGTTTATAAACGTTTATTTATTTTACTTGTTTTCTACCAAACCATACACCAAGTTCATTTAAAAACCGCTCTGTTATCGGAGCATCTGTTTTTGAAGATCTGCATTTCAAGATTTGAGGTCACAACTCAGCTTCATACTGTCAACTGGCATGAGCAAGTGTTTTTGGATGGAAACATCCTCGTCGAGGCGTCCCAAACAGACCTAACCCCATAACCCGTGCACAAACCGGTCCTACCAGTTTGTACTAACCTCATACCTTAGAGCTAACCTACATTACCTATAGACACATCCATCTACATAATGGATAGCACTGGTGTGTTACAACTTATTTAATAGAAACATTAAATACTTACAGCCTTACTTATAAAAAAATCGTTGATCATTACTTAGCCATCTCTCAACTGAATCACTCTCAATCCGTTAAATACCGTTTAACTTTTCTTTACCTATAAACCTTATTTAGCTGTTGATCAGTTGAGCTAGGTACAGATAAACTAAATTTGAACGGTCGACCATAAGGTTTGCCGCGGACGAAAAATTTGTAATAAAATAATCGATTATAGAACGATTACAGAAGTCAAAACTAAGATTTTTTCATCTTTGGTGACAAGGTAGTGTCATATCTTTCAAATTTCAATGTCCTTCAAAATCAAAAGATTTCAAAAATAAAATTATCACTGAAAAGTTGTGAAAAAAAGAAGAAAAAAAGTTGTGATCTAGTCATTCGAAGCCACGGAACAGAAGAAGTTGTGATTAAACATGCAAGGAATGAAAAGAACACGCTCCATCAATTGCAGTGAACAGAAGGTATTTATTTATTCTTATATATAGCCTAGCGCTGCGTTAGTGGATAAGTTGTCTAAAATAGTATAAAAAATATAAACCCTTAGGATCATCCATCATGATGATTATTTTCTTTTTTTACAGATACAAGTCCGAATGCTGTAGCGAGAGCCATGAGCACCAGTTGTTCGTCCTCGCTAGCCAATCAAGAAAGAGAGGCTATGTTACGAGAAAAAGAAGCGCATGATTGTAAGATGAAGAATGAAAGAGAGATGCATGAGAGAAGAATGAGGATAATGTCAATGGAGGAAGAATATTGGAAATTTAAAATAAAAAATATGAAAAATTAATTAATATTTTTTTTTGTTTGTGTATATTATTATTCGACAAGCACGACAGAGACTGCTGGCTCATGCCGTGTATGTTAGCGCAGTCTTCTTGAATCTCATGTCGGCCCCAATATCTGATGACTGCCATTACTTGTAACTCTACAGGGATGCTGCCTCCTCGGGTATCAACATTCAGATCAGGTCTCACTATTTCAATGATGCGACCCATATTTTCTTTGCTAAAACGGTATCTTAGCCTAAATTCTTCATCTAGCAAATCGTGTAGCGGATTTATACGAGCTCTGTATGTCTTCCTGTGCCTAGCCGTAGGCGCTCTAAAATTACCTTCTACGTCGTTTTGGAAATCTCGAAGGAGATTGTCGAAATCAATTTTTCAATAATATTACAAATCATAAACAACAACTTTTTTGTGACGTTTCGATCAACTGATTCAAATAAAACCCGCCATCTTGTATCTCATCAAGCGCTTATCTAGGTCGCGGTGGTGTTTAGTTTTGACATTTACTTAGCCGTTACTCAAATTTGAGATAGGTTTATAGGTGTGTATTTTGCTGATCATTTGCTGAAACGCTTCTCAACTTTTGAGAGATGTTTGAGAGGCGTTTATAAGTAACAGCGTTAATTCACAAGTAAGATATACAAAATATCAAAATAACGATCAGAAAATATATAGATCCTCTTAGAGTTAGTTGATTAGTGTCGGAACGGACATAATATTCACAATTAATATAATCAAAATAAAAACTGACTATTAATGACAAATGACCTGTGAGCATAGTAGGTACGAATATGTTTAAATGTGCGAGTAACTTTTGACTTGTCTAAACTGTATTGAATTCTAAAGTAATAAATAAGTTTGAGTTTAAGTAAGATATTACAACTGATCCCACCCATAAGAGATTCTGCCCAAGATGCAGGCAAATAATTTTTTGAATGAGACCGATTATTTATGTTATTTGAATCGATTCTGTTGGCATGAAAAAAGACTAACAGCTCAAAAATGATTGCTGTCTTTATTACTCCGTATGAAACAGAACAAGATGAATTTATTTTAGTTACGTTATTATAATTTGGTCGGACTCCAAAACAAGTCAACACTGTCTTTGTGCCCAATAACAAAAAAAGCGACGAGTTTTTAAGCATTGTGTTTTATTGAAAATACACATGAAAAAAGCTTATTAATATTGCACTACATATATTTATACCTATTGTTAAAATAGGTATTCTGTTTGCACGGTATCGGCATTAAGGATTTCCGTACACGTGTTAATATCGGAAGTATATTTTAATGCGTAATGGCTTCCGATATAAATCTGGCAGGTACTATCCGATTTCTTCGCTTTGCCTGTGGCTATGCTTGTCGTGGACGTGGGCACGACGTTTAATGAGATTATGAGCTAATTAACAGACTTCCAGAAGCCATAGATATGTACTATAAATACAGTCAAACGTATGTTACACTGATGCGCGCGGATTACCCGCTGTTAAAAAGTCAACATGATGGAGAAAAACTGACAGAATAGATTTTTGTAAGTCAATAAAAAATATTTAACTTTTTGGGAATATAAAGTAGCCTATCTGTTAATCTAGGGTATATGTTGTTTATATCCGTTCTGCCTCTTAGGCGTGAAGGAGAAACAAACAAAAACAGACACAAACTTTCGCATTTCTAATATTAGTATATAGACTGATTTACCAAAACCTAGAAAATAGGTCATGGCCCGCTTGAATCAACAAAATCGGACTGGAGTCTGGGTAGCACACCAAATTTGTATTTTGTGTATTGTTACAGAGACTATAATTGTCATCTTTTCGTTCTACAGTATGCGTTTCGCGTAAAATAATGCGTCTCTTAATGTATTTTACTTAAGAGACGCATGTTGTGGTTGTGTAGGTGTACGCGAACCAGGTACTGTTAACGTAGTGATTTTATTGAAACTTCACTGCACATATTATATACCTAACACAAAAAGCGCTAATGCTAAAAGGCAGTGGCGGCCTTAGCGGGTGGCAAGCAGGGCAACCGCCCGGGGCCTCGCTTTTGTAGGGCCTCGCACCCTCGCAGAACAACCCGTTTTTTGTTTCGATGTACTGCAGCTGTCTTTAAGAGGATGCTGACTGATTACCAGTAGCCCTGTACACTTCCAACTCACCTAAATTCCTCATACCCCAAGAGCCTCGCAATATCTAACGCCGCCCTTGCTAAAAGGTACAAATGATATAGTTTCGTGTTTTTTTTTTTAATTATTTGAGTCAATTATTATATAATATATACTTCGCGAATACTTTGTAGTTGCAGTACTTAGTTCGGGGCGAAGTTAGTTAGTTAGGTATGGTAAGTAAGTAAGGTTACTTACTTACCATACGTAACAAATTATGAGTGTTACGTGTGCTTAATGCGTTTTAACGTTGGTTTATGTATTGCACAGTGAGTGAATTATTATCTCAGCGAAGCCAGGCTATTTACGACACACTGCAAAAGGTGGCTTCATTAATATGCGCTTAGCGTCGTCTGACACATACGAATGATTGATGGATATTGTATCTAGGTATTGAATGTATTTGTCGAGTTCAGGCCAACATCGACCGAAGGGACACGATACGAACATACACAAGCATTATGAACATACAAACTCTTACACATCCATAGCCTTCTTTCTTTGGTCTTTATTAACTTGGTTGGGGAGGACATAAGTGGTATTGCTGTTATGGGCGGAAGTGGCCATTTAATATCAGGTGGGTCTTAAACTCGTCCATAACGTGAGTCGCATAAAAAATTGGGAATTCCTGAGTCTCAATCACATATCCACAAGTCCAAGAACTACGATGCATCAAGCACCACACAAAACCTTCCCTCGAAGTCGTAGCTTTATGCCCTAAATATACTCGTAATATATATAAAAATATCACTGTAGGTGTATTTTATTATATATTTTAACCTCACGGTTTAACAGGAAAGTAAAATGCATGAAGACGCTTTATATTCCCATCGATGATAAAGTCGCCGCGATTTTATCGCGTACGGATAGCAAAATTCAAATTCAAACTAAACGGTATGATTATAAACACTCCCAATAATAAATGTTCGTCACTATAGTGGATTGTGGCCTTCTATTACGAGTATACATACGAGTATACCTAGCTATGCAATTTGTGTAGTGTCCTAGGTTCTTGGCTTGGATTATGTAAATCGAGTAGTTAACTATCATTAAATAATACCGTTAGTTATAGCGTACACGCATTACCTTGGTCAAATTAAACTATGGCCTAGAAAAAAAAAAAAAAAAAGAAAATAAGTGAAAATGTCATCCTCGCTTTACAGATTTTTCTGATATCGATTTAATTTGCTCTTTGTGTTATTGGATTTGTTTGTTTACTGAAGTAGTTATAAGAGCCACAGGTGAGAGTATTCATCTGTAACTCAAATATAATATACAACATCGTATTGTCCAAAGTATTCAATACACAGTATAAATCTAAATCTGTGAATGATACAGTGAGGCCGTTGAATCCTGGGTACTATGGAGTTGACTTCAAAAGCTCTGTTACGATGAATGAAAAATGGAAGGATACAACACTATATTTTGACCCTTTGCAACCAACTTCACGTTAGCCAAGATACGTCAGCCAACTGTACCAATCCATCTAGGCCTTCTAAGACGTTCTTCAGAATTTGGCAAAAGCTAGCCAAAATATAGGTGAGAGAGAAAACAACAAGATCAGCGGCCGTGTCACAATTACTAACATTATCATAATCGTGAAATGCTTTCTCACGTCTGAAAATTGTATCTTACCCGTCTACGACGTGACGCGTCCAGTTACCTTATCAAGAATCACCATTCACCTTATTGCAAGGAACAAAGGCTTCATTTTCATCAAACATTTATTTTTTAAAGGCAAATCACTAGAACTTATCGTAGATCCAATCGATAGTTTGATGACAGTTATATTGATTTCGCTGGCCAAAGCTATTTCCGATCGCTAATCGATTATACTTGTGCCATGATATTTAGTTTCACAGTGGTTTGTGCATTAAGTTCAGCCGGTGTTACCTACTGACCGTGCTCTACATAAAGTGATTGCATATGTTTAATCTGTGATGTTATCTCTTATGACTTTGGTTGCTGCTTTGTTAATTCTCTCACATAAGCTGTCTAATGATATGAAACAAGAACTCATTGAAATTAACTTAACTATGTGTAGCTTGTAATATAAGAACCAGATTATTTATAGAATACATACAATAAATAACACTTTTTTGGAAATACATTCATATAATTAACCCCCAGACACAGACCATACACACAGATGGTCACACAAATTTTTGTACCGAAGTACTTCCAACTGAACTGTGAGGCTAGTCAAATATTATATAAAAAAGTTATCAATACATCAAGAAAACATATATAATAGCAACGATTTCATGACACATAAAATGTTTATTTTTGCTATAATGACGATGTGATTCAATAAATTATGAATATATTTTGTTTTTCAGGTAAAATAGCGGCAGAGGATGATGAAATCTCAACCCCCAATCGAGTCCCTCCGTCCACCACTACGGTTGAACCGACCACCTCTACAACACAAATTGTAGAAGTAATAAGCGAAAACCAAACAGAGGAGCCAGAAAAGGCTAAATATGAAGCAACTGAGTCTACAGAAGTGAAGCAACCCAGACTTCTAAACATAAACGTTGACGAGCTCCAGAACTTTGCAAACGCACTGCACAATCAGACTCAAGCTGATAAGAAGAAGCTTACAGACCTTAGTGATGTGAACTTGGATGACGATGAAGACGAACAAAGAGTAGAACATAGTCAAAAGATCGCGGATAAGTTTTACTCTCATCTGCAAGCTCCATTCCATTCAATTATGTTTGAAAAAGAGTCTGAGGAAAAGGATATATGTAAGGAAAACGAAATCGTTTACAAGGTTAGTTCAACTTTTATATTCTAGGACGCAATTACGACTTATAATATTAGGGTCAGGAACTTTGAGCCTCTATAATATCTTTATCTCTCTATTAATAGGGATTTAATAAGGGATCAATATTCATGATTACAATGATCTTATTTTTTTAATTAACTAAAAGAGGAAATTACTTTTACGGGCAAGAATATGCCTTTTCTGAAAACTATTGATCTTCTACAGGAGTCACTTTCTCTATATTTCAGGTAGGTGATAAAATAGACCGTGGATGTGACGAAACCTGCGAATGCTCACCCGGGGGTATCTTCGACTGCTCCCCACGTTGCAAGCACCCATATATCCGCCGCGGAAGAAGGCTGACCGACCCACTGTGTTTCGAATCCCCTGTGGATGAATGCTGCTCCATCGTTGCTTGTGCCACGGGACATGGTGGTAAGATATAAGTTTAAGATAGACCCATCTTTAAGAAATCTGATAAGAATCTTTAAGAAGTCTGACAAAGCTGAGCTGGTCGCAGAGCGGAAAAAACGCGTCTCTACCAACCGGTTGAGACACATTTCTTCCGCTCTATTCTGTTGGTTAATAGAATTACATTATTTGTAGCTAAGCAGTTAAGGAATGGAGGAAGATCCAAATCTATTGTTTTATCTAACTCTTCAACTCAAATTTGATGAATTTTCACTAGTCGACTGCTTAAAACGATACAGCATTTTGATACCTATATTTACGATTAAGTTTTTTATAGTTAAAACTTTCCAGATGTCTCATCTTTAGGACTTATTGGAACAGTTCTAATCCAGTTTTGTCTTATTATGAGAGCCATTTCGTTTATAAAGAGAGAAGTTGCAACCATAACACAGACAGCAGTAAGCAAGGTTCAACTCTTGCATTATCATAATCATTCGCAACACCTTTGCACTGCCTACGCAATTCAAGCTAATCAAAAATTACTCTCAAGATTACACTCATTCACAAAATTATTATGATTATCAAGACTGTTGATAAACATTTCGTCAAAGTGCTTAAGCCTTTATAAATCACGTAACCTTAACCTTTTCATTATACTTAGTTAATTAAGTTTCATTTTCGTCGGAACTATACAGTGAAGGTCCCAAAACAATAATATAAGTAAACAATAATGCATTTGTACATTCATGCTTGATTACGAAATGTTGTGGGAATCATTTGTTGCCTTGTGTTGTGCGAATATCGACAAAAACATCTGTTCAATCCAATAATTGTTTAACACAGTCTAAGATTTCGTAATTCCTGGGAATATTTTATCAAACCTTAGTAGGTTAAAATAAATCACATGCCCGTTATAGAAGCATTGATTCTGCTGTAACGAGGCTATTTAAGTTATACAGTTACCGATTTATAATTAAATGCAAACGAACTTATTGTTGCGGTTATTGATAATGTAAAGTTAAGGCTTCCACTCTCACCAAAAGCCCGCATAATGTTGTCAAGCGGCTGTGCAGCCAACAACGTCCAGTCAAAAACAAATTTATCGCGTTCATTTTGGCCTCCTCCTCCGTGCGTCAATATCCTCACTGGTGAGGGTCGTGACCTTTATGAAAGACTTTGGTGTGTACTATGCGTTTCTATCGGTATCGGTTCTCTGCTGAACAGATAGTATCAATCATGGCGGGATTAAGTGCTGGTCGGATTTGGTCACTCCACGCATGGGGCTCCGCCCTCGCGGTCTCTTACCTTCCAAATATTTAGGCCTATCGTTTATTGATACTTTTTCATCGTCATCATTATCAGGTTATTGAAATCCACTGTTGGGTTTAGTTCAAGCGTTCTCTTCCACACGTCATTCTTAACAGTTCTGTGCATTCCTCGAGGAAACAATGAGCTTGCCGGCTCCCTATTGAACTGATCGGCTATCGGCTCAATAATAGGCAGCCGAATTAACTGTTAATTTTTCAAAATCTTTTTACAGAAAAGCCAGGAAAGATAGAAATGTGTCAGTATGGGAACGACACGTTTCCAGCGGGGGGCGTGTGGTATGTTGGCTGCGAACAGAGATGCACCTGTGGATCGAACTCCGTTGTCACCTGTAAACCCAGGTAGCTTTGTGATGGACATAAATGTTTGTACTATGTCTGGGTGTTATATATGTATTACTATATTATAGTATTCTATCAGTTATCTAGACCTCTCAGTACAAACTATGGGGCTTGACGATGTCAGAAATGTCCAAGAATATTTATTTATTATTTACTAGCGACCCGTTCCGGCTTCACACGGTTAGTATCAGAAACTACCCGTGCTATGCCGGGGTGAGTTGCTAGTACTACCTAATAAACTCTCACTCTATCTATTACTATTATTAAAATATAATATTAATAATATTACTCACTCTATCTGTTATTATTATAAAAATATAATATTAAAATACGCTGTGTAGTTTAAAAGATCTAAGGAACAAACAGCGGGAGCGACTTTGTTTTACACTATATAAGGATTCGATTCGTGAATCTTTCACGTATATCACATTAGCCTGGTATAAAATTCTAGTATCAACGTCTGGATGTACCAATCCAGATTGGACTTCCCATTCACTATCAATTATAGAGAGTGTCCCTGCAGTAGAAACATTAGTTTATGAACACTATTGGTCTCCGTATCAATGTATCATTACTGATTTCAGATGCACAACGATGGTGCCGTCAGAAAAGTGCATCAATGTCCAAGACCCGGACGATGCGTGTTGTGAGGTGCAGGTTTGCGATGTATCTCAAGACGACCACGAACTATCGGATAATTCCACTACCAGCACCACAGCTCCTACCACTAGTCAGGTGAGCCTAAAGTAAAAAGAACGTCCCCGCGGTTGTAGCCCTACCTTCGAAGCGCCCCTCGCTTCGAAGGGCTCCCGGTTTGGGGTCCCGGCTTCTAAAGTTTGTTCTCGGGTCTTGGGTGTCTGCGTTGTTTTATTGTGTATGTCCACGCCATCTGTGACACACGATTTCCTAGTAAAGGAGAAGTAGTTTGTCATTCATTCAGTCCGAAACTACTGGATGCATTTGAATTTTTGCAGTTCTGTTCAGTCTCAGAGACGGGAGCAGTGCGATGCGAATTGGGTCTTTGCATACTTTAGTAGGAGAAGACCTGAGTTGTATTTTATTATGGGCGGCAGTAACCACTTTACATGAGGGGGGCCTTCTACTAGTAGTAATCTGCCAAATAATACGAAAATAAAAGGAGAATAAACGTTACCACGTACTTATTTCATGTTATCAAACATTTTCAGTCCACAAAACTAATGGAAGATATGTATGATGCAAGATCAAGCTCGCGTCCTCTCGCCCTAGCCGAACCCATCGGCTCCATAAAAGTTCTCCAAAACAACACCGTCCAAGTCAATCTCATCCACCCTAACAATACCGAAGATCCCATTCATCTTCTTCTCAGCAGCGATGGAGGAAAAACATTCGAAAACGTTGAGCTTATATACTCAAATCTGATCCTTAACCTGCGTGGTGGTAAGGACTATATTCTGAAAACAAAAGAAACTGGAACAAAATTCAACTTTACTATCACGACGATGGCTGATGGTGCCAATGATGTGCACATTGAAGAGGTCAATGGAACGAAGGTTGGATGTTGGGTAGATGGAAAGTTTTATGGTATTGGTAAGTACTCTTTTTCCGGAGCAATAAAAAAATACTTTTCGGAATATTATATATTTTATTTTATTATTGGGACACGTAACACAGGATTACACAGAACATTTAGATAGTATTTTAAGTTATTTACAGATAAATAGGGTATCGTAGCTTGCGCATTAGTTACAAACAAAAACTTTACGTCCTAGATGAAGTTTACGAACATTATCATTCAAACCATGTTCACCAGACAGTAAAGCATTATTAAAATTAAAGGTGATATCTATTGAGGAATTTCCTAAACGTTCCATATACGAGCAAACACGAACGACATTATCTCTTTGTTCTCTGGTTTCATTATCTACCTATGGGTAGGGCGAATAACAGAAAACATGATTGCAACCACCGCGCTATTGCTACAGTTTCTCGTACCAGCCTCTAATGTTCCCACTGCAAGGACAACGGCCCCGGCTTCTGCTATAGTTTGCAATTACAGAACTTTCAGTCAGAAGGTATTTCATCCGCAGGTATTGCCTGGCATTAAAGATAAATTACTATTATTTCAGGTGAAGAATTTCACATAGGCTGTTCAGAATTGTGCGAGTGCACCGGTGCCGATACCAAGGAATGTGCCGCGCTCGTCTGTCCCAACCACGTAGGGCTCGAACTCATGTCCAAGGGTTGTGTGAGATGGGCCCCCAGCCCGCCAGCTCAACCACCCAACTGCTGTCCTAGATCTGCCAGGTGTCTGAGTGATGGAACATGTCATTATAACGGAGTGCCGTAAGTATATCCTCATTCATTTAATATATTAGGAAGGTAGGTAATTGTAACAGGCATTTTTAGCCCATTCAGTTCTTCCTAAATATTTGACGTAAATCGAGAAGAATCAGCTAGCTGAATTAGCTGTCTTGGAGTATAACTAGCGTAAGGTGCCTTTCGGCCATGCAGAGCGGTGAATTGAGGAATGTTGTTATAAAAGTATACGGACTACTGAAAGTCGGACTCTGTGGAACGAATTCGGAAAGTTTTACTTACAGCAGTGGTCCTACAGGCTGGTGATAATGAAGCGATTCTACGGCATTCAATATTACTTAGTTTAAATTGGTGGACGGTTTAATTGAATCGACATTTTATCTCTTTTCTTAATTTGATTGGAAATCTTGCCAGAAAGAGATAAATAGTCAATCTGATCCCAATTTCAACAAAAACTGCACTCGGAAGTTTCCACCAATTGGACTTACTGTATCGTTTGCTGAAACTTGGTCATCTATGGGTGGTACCAAATCCTCTAATAAGTTCTCCTATTTATGACCATTAAATTTCGATTTCAGAGTTCCAAATTGGAGTGAAGTCCCCATAACCCTTACTGGGTGCGAACAGCGTTGTTTCTGCGAGAACGGTGAACTAGATTGCCAGGAAGTATGCACGCCTTTACCACCAGTGCCACCTCAGAGCATGCGGTGTCCGCCGATGCATCGTCCCGCAGCTGTCAACATATCTGATGAAGACTGCTGCAAGCAGTGGGGATGCGTGCCTAGCGGTAAGCATCAATGGATACAAGAGGCATCCGGAAGGAGAAAAAAGTAAAAAAAAAAATTAAACTAAAATTGGGTGTACGTCTCTTTTTTGGTATTTGTTTAATAGATTATTATTTTTATTAATACTTCGATGGAGTGAATGAAAAGTAAGTTGACACGAGATTCCTCTTTACGGTTACCAAAAACTATTTGAGGAATGTGAGAACTAAAAGAAAGAAAACTGAAATACCTAAACTTTTCAGCGTATAACAAAGTGCATATCATCTGAAATCAGCCATCATAATAAACAGGTGGTGGATAAGGTATTCATGATCACTCATTAAAATTCATAATGCCATAAATCATTCCATTTTTACATGAAACTTATCGACTTCATCGAAGTCCGTAATATTGAAACTGTCAGATCACAGATCTTGACACGACAACAAAACTAATCATTTGCATACAATTCATTCACATCATTGTTTCCAGCAGGAAACCTCGACTCTGATCAGGGGTCGTACCAGACATACCGCATGCCAGCACATGGTGAATCCATAAACTACGTTACGCCACTGCCACCCATCTCATCTGACACCACACAAGTTATCCCGACCCCACCCCTTGCAACTGACTCGGACGACTTTTACAACCACTTTAATCCGATCCAATCTTTTCCAAAATTATTAAAAACTGTCACACAAGGATCATCAACCAGCACACCTGAACATGAGCATAAATACATTCCAGGCGATAATATTACAGTTTTCACACTAGAAGACGTTGAAGCCCCGTTCAAAACTATTCATCCAGAGCCACCTATGGTCAAACACGATCAATGGGTCCCACATAATCCAAATCCAAAACCAAAACTGCCGCATCTGGACTACCATTCACCAAAACCTCACTCAACCGTTAGTCTCGTGTCTCACTCTCACCCAGAGAAACACCTAAATTTTCCGTTTGCTGACACTAAAATATATGACGTTTTTCATCAATTAAAGACTACTCCACGACCTCAAACAAATAATTTGGAACAGCACCAAATACCCCATAACTTACCACATGAATCCATGAAAAAAATTCCGATATCATCTGTTGATAATTTTAATTTGTTCCTTCCGACTCATGAAAAAAAGTATTCCGCAGACATGTACTATTCTCAACTTTCTGAAACTGAACTTAAACCAGCATCCAAAATTTCACTTTTCCATCCTCATATCAAAAACAAAACCGATTACATTTTAAAAAGTAACCCCCACCATAATAGTCTACCGTTAATTCCAAATTCCTTCCACCACCCTCAAGCAAAGCATGTCACGGTAATCAAATCTAAAGATCTGAAATCGACAACCCCTATTTATGACCCTGATAACTTGTGGAGTCAAGACTCAAGGGTGCACGTTTTGTCCAAGCAGCCTAACCCTTACGAGACCGTCCTACTTCGAGCCGTTCCCAGTCCTAAAAATAGTGCACCACCAAGCCCTGTTCCACGACATAAAGCCCTTGAAGTTCAAAAGACATACTCGACAATAGATCTAGAACATTTACTTAGTCAGATGGAAGTGGAGTCTGAGGTGAATAAGAATCTTGGCCGGTCAGCGGATAAAAACCGAGAAGTCACGGCAGGTCAGTGACCTTGCCTGGTGTGTCCCCTCTGTATCCAACTGTCGTGTAGCAAAATAGCATCTTTACAACCCTTCGTCACTACGCTGCGCAAGTCTCTGATTACGAAGCGTTTCTCATTGATTGCCGTAACCTGTTCATTAGAAGTCACCATGAAACTTGTAGTACTAGACTTGCGTGGCTAAATATGAACCTTGCCTGACTGACCTTTCATTTCATGACTGACCATGACATTTATTTTGTTGCTTTCTACTGTGACTTAACTAACTTGTCATCATTCTGCTAACACGCTATAAATTTTAGATTATTTTGTGTATACATTTATTGTAAATTCCTGAATTTCCTTTAAATCTAATTTCAATTTTCCAGGACATGTTCAAGACTATCCCCATAAACAGTCTACATTCCTTCCTACAATTCCTCCAGAAATCAATTACCCAGAAGACGACGTTCCTGGCTACGAACAGAACAACATCCACCGTCCTCCCGTCGATGATATACCAGGCTTACCCCCTGGTCTTCAAGTGCCGCCTAGCTTCGGGGACATGAATAAGAAGCTGAGTGTGATTTCCGTTGAATCTGATTCTCCTACTAGTGTGACTATGCTATTGGGTCTACCGCCTGTCTTAGTTGGTTTGAGAGGAAGCGTGGACTTGCGATATACTGATACTGCGTAAGTTTTATTTTGATAATACTTAGGTATACTTACAGATCATACCTATGTGAACTTCATTGATTCACTTGAGTGAACCTTATAATTAGTATAGGAAGAAAAAAACATAACTAATGCATGCGCAATCGAGCAATTATACCGCCAAAAATTTTCGCCATAAATGTTACCTTTATACTCAAAATCATGCCTTTCCTAGAGTTGCCCGTTCGACTAATACACTATATACTTATACGGGGCTGTATCACTATGCGTGCAATGACAAGACTTCTAGTCTTATATTAAATCTGTGGGGTAAACCTTCAGTTAACAACGGACATCATTCTCTTTTTCGTTATTTCCAGTGATGAAGACGTATCTCACTGGTATTCCCAAGTATTCGCACCAGCTGATGAGATCCTGACCACTCCTCGATTAGAGTTCCGCTTATCGGGGCTGAAGCCATCCACCACGTATAAGATCAAAGGGAAACTGTTCCTTCATAACCTACCCGTGGCGCCGTCCAGTGATATCTACAGTGTGAGGACTCAGGATTTGCCTGTGGTAAGTGATACAGGTGACTTGAATCTAATTTTTCTAAATTGAATTTATGTCATTCTGGTAGGCTATGCCAATGCCATGGTTTGGCTAATTTTCTGGATTCCGATTTCTAGATTATCTTAGAAATTAGACAGCCAGTCATTCAGTCATCGCATATAAGAATTTAATAAGTCGATATGTATATTAAGTCGATATGTACTATTCTTTGGTAGGAAAAATGAAGGCATATATTAACGTCGGCACCTACACAATTTGATTTCACAACTGACGCATGTATTCGTGCTTTTTCGTCGTAGGAAATACAAGTATGTGCCAATTCATTTCTTCCTTAAGAGCGAAAATTAGGAAAGTATTGAAATCGCTTTGATTTCATTAGTAAATCATTAACTTGTTGTGTTTGGAGTACACGGTAATGTATATTATTACCATGCATTATCTCACAAACATTCGTCAAAGTGAAATTCAACCATCTTTGCTTCCAGTTGGTTCCGGCAGAAGAAAAACGAAGAGAAATAGACAGCAAACTTACAGTAGTGGACGTCAACGATACAAGTGCCCACGTGAGCTGGAGACATTTCTCTGAAGACGAACTCCAGTTCATAGATGGTATTCAAGTCAGGTATGAAAATGATAAAATCACCAGTATTAACCCTTCTAGTTTCTGCTTCCAAGCAAGAACAATAAGATACTGATTACTGTACGTTTACGTGACTGTTACTTTGTTGTACTGGTTAAGATAAGACCTTTTGATGTGTCCATGTAAATATATCGTGTCTGCAGGTGAGTACGCTCAAAGTTCCGACACATAGTCCCCTCTGGTGATACAAAAAGAGCTACCTAAAATACATGTCTTGTTCTACAATACTACTCCATATAGTGCTATCACATCTGTAATCTGCCGCCAAATGGGATCGCATTGCTGTGTTCCGGTGAAAGACTTTGGGTGCTGGTGAGGTTAGACCGAGCGCGTGAGAGCGTGGTGACCCAGGGGCACAGACGCCGATTTTCAATCGAGGTCGCTGGTTCAAACCCACACGTGCACCAATTAGTTTTTTCACTTGAAAAATGTATGTGCGCAATACCACGTTCTCGAAACGGTGACGGAAAACATCGTGAGGAAACCGGCATGTCTTATAACCAAAAATTCGACGACATGTGACATCTACTAATCCGGATTGGGCTCCCGTGGTAGATCAAAGCCCATTCACTCTCAATTATCGAGAGTAGGCCGGTGGCCCTGCAGTGGGAACATTAGAGGCTGGTACGAGGTTAGACCATCTTTAAGTCACAACGGTCGTGCCATATCTACTTGAGTTCGTTGAGTTTTTGTTGGCAGCCAATATCGGATAAACATTAGACGATACATCAGCCTCAAAACATGGCTTAGGAGTAGATATACATGCGGACTGCAGTCCGCTAATCCAGACGAGCACCAAGCAGATTATCACTTTATAAATGTCTGTACGCTATACCATGTTCACGACGAATAAATAGTAAGGGAACTTTGTTGAGAGGCCAAGTAATAGAAACTTTCTTGCCTTTTTTCAGGTATCGCCCCGTTGGTACACCTATTTACAGCATGACAGAACTCCTCCACCACAGCCGATCCGCTGCAGAACTTCACGACCTACGACCGGGAAGCAGATACGAAGCTTCATTGGTCCTTATACCCCCACCACGAGCTACTACGGAGCTCAATGATCCTGGAAAAGTGGAGTTCACTACGGCTCCTTATATTGGTAAGCTTCCTTCATGAATCTCTAAGAATACAACTTAGTAGTTACATCAAAATGTCTTATATGGTATTATGTAGTATTATGAATTTTGATTTGGAATATCTCCGATCTCCACAGATCCTTACAACTGGACGGTGACAATCGAAGCGGGTACAGTTGGTGCGGAAGCCGCTGAGCTTACCTGGACGGGAGTACCGTCACCGGCCGAGCGCTGGGTGAGAGTGTACCGCGCCGCGCATGCGTGCGGCGACCAGCCCGCTGGGAAGGAACACGATGAGTTCAAATTGGCAGCAAGGGACCAACCTCTTTCTGTCAGTCTTAATGGGTTGCAGCCAAACTCAAAGTAAGCACTAAAACTTCCACAGATCCTTATAGCTGATCGGGAGTTCTGTCGTTGGTCGAGCGCTGGGTGTCATAACTTACAAAACTCGTTAAGGCTTAAAAATACTTACGTGCAAAATAAATAAATACGTATTCTTTCGTGTCGCTATATTTACGTGCAAATTAACAGGGATTCTTCCTATAACTATTTATATTTCAATTTTCAGATGTAGAGTTTGGTTGGAACTTTTCCTGACGAACGGAAAGGTCAAGACTAGCAACGTATTGGAAGTAAATACGAAGTCACTGGACTCTGATAACCCTATTGACAGTAAGTTATATTAATCTCCAAAGATGGTAAATAGAAATTAAATTTGTTTTATATTTGATACTTAAGCTCCGTTCTCTGTCATTTATCAACCGATTTGGAAATTCATTTTTCATATGAAATGATATGATTTTAGATTAGTCCCATATATAATACATTTTTCCAGAATCGGTTCAATATTTGGTTGTTAAATCATTATATGTCATCTAAGTAAACGAAATTGCGTATTTTGCTTCCTTGTCATTATTTTCTTCGCTCGTTGCATACCTACCGATTAGGATGTTTATTTTTATAAATGGTACGTTGTACTCCCTGTAGGCAGAATAAGGGATTAGTACCTACTGGCTTGGCTTTGGAATTTTCAAGAGTTTCTAGACGGAGTTTCTAGACATAGGTCTATGACATATGCGAGACCGGGGTCTCAACATCTTAACAACAAAAAAGTACTTACTCAGTTCAAATGAATTCACAATTCAACCTGCCACTTTCAACGATTTGCTTTTCTTAGTTTATTAACTAATTTCAAACTTATTATTCATTATTTCCAGACGAAATATCAGCATCATCAATATCCAGCGGACAGCGTTCCCGCGGCGATTACTATTCAGCGTTGATCGGCGTTGGTATAGTGGCAGCTCTCGGGGCATTGACCTCGATGCTGTTACTACTTGTTGTCGTCCGCAGGCATCGACCACGCTCCGCCAACATCACACGTGAGTAAACCGAATCCTAACATCATACATTTGACTCTGATTTTGACTTTATTTATCTTGACCTTGGCTTGCGCTGACTTGACCTTGACTTGCGCTGACTTGACCTTGACTTGCGTTGACTTGACCTTGAAATCACCTGTTAAATTATAAATTACTCTTGGGAAACAACACCGACAACGCTCCAGCAATATACGTGAGTCACCCTAACTATACATCTATAAATCCATTTGAAATATGATGAAGTATCATCTAATATGAACAAGAATACTTAGTAGCAATGGTAAATCTGCTCTTTAATTGATCTTGGCAAATGGTGACTAGACTTGAGCGTACTTGACCTTGATGTTAGATAACAGTAATGTTATGTAACTTGTAAGTTTATATTATTTATATATTACAGCTGTGCCATCCGCTCCACGTGCGTCTTCACTTCCTCCCTACGACAATCCTGCGTACAAACTTGAACTACAACAAGAGACTATGGGTAAGTTACAGAATCGTATTCAATAACTCTATTGAATATATAGGAACATCGTGAGTAACTAGGAATTTCTTGAGTACCAAACGAAAAAAAACAGGTGTTTCTTGGGTATCGAATGAAAAAAACTATTGGAGGATGTGTGTAATTTTAATTATTACATTCAGTAGTTATGGGATAGAATACTTGAGTGATAAATCACTTGGCACTTAGTTAAATCTGGTTTAGATCTTTCGAAAGCCACAAGTAGTAAAGAAATAAAAATTTAATACTCTAAAGTAAAGTACTCTAACAACAAAATGTGTTATCCCTTTGCAGATCTCTGACAGTTAAGCTCCCGTGGGTGCACGGGCGGCCTCAACGGGATAACGGAACGCGCGGTCGACGTGCCTGCTTCCAACGGCAATGGGAGGACATACAATGAAATGGGTGTGTGAAGTGAACCGAACCATTCATAGCTGACCTACGGTATACAATTGCGGGGTAAAAGATATAATGTGTTCAAACACAGTGTAAATAAAAACGATTCCCTAGTTTTAGAAGTGAGTGCCGTAAGACAAATGCGTAAATTAACTTTCGAATAAATTCTTTATTTAGTATTGCCATTATTTGTGAATTGTTTTTTGTCAAGTTTGTTTATGAAATCATTTGATTGTTCACTATTATTGTAAATAGCTTTTACGAAGTGCATAATCATAAGCCATTATCGACAATAAGGTCATTTAATACATTTGTAAAGTGTAAAATAAATATGTCGCACCTACCTTAATATTTAGGTACGATTTTGTGTAAAAGGAAGTTTGATTGTTCAGGTACTTTATATTAATTGAAGGGAAAAGGAGCAGTAATTACAAAAACGTCATTTAATTCAAATACAACATCAAATCACATTATATTTTCTATAATATTAGTACACAATATAATTTTCTTTAAATGTTTTTTCTTAACGACTATTCTATTCACGCATGTAGGAAATCTATGATTATTAGCATATTTTATTCGCAAATGATCATTTCATGGGATTAAAAATACTTCCAAAGTTGTAGTAGTGTGTTTAATAATTTATAAAATGGAATAAGACAATAAGAGCCAGTTTAAAAAATATAAATATTTAATTTTACTGGGCCCCAAGGGATTAATTCTCTTTCAATAGATACATTAATGAAATTCTTACATAACATTATCGATATTACAAATATTAATTGTAAAATTTCTAACATACAGCATTTTGGCGTACACTTTGCCGATAGATACGTATTACACAAATTCATTTGAATGAGCTTCATTTAGCTGGGTTAAATGAAGATCATTATGAATTTTATATGAACACAATAAATTAATAAAATAAGTGTACAGGAAATATTTTCAAGCCATAACAGCACAGTACCTGCTAGGTACAGAATAAAATATTGGAATAAATACATAATAAACGTACTTTTTATGCAAATTGAGTAACATATATTGTATATTATTTTCTTAATAATGTAAATTGTTGCGTTCACATATAAACTGATATGTTCTCTAATGTTTTTATGAATGTGAAGTTTACTTTTTGTTAACTTGTGAAGCATTGTTAATGTTTATGGTACCTACTAGTATATTAAGAGTTCAAATATGTAAGTTTCAAAACATTTTTATAATTAATACTGGATACCTAAAGTATCCAGGTATGTAAACGAAGCGTTCTTAAATTTACGTAGGTATTATTAATGACTAGAATTGATTATCTAATGTCCACCAACATATTACTATAACTTTTGAAATTATTGATTGTGTTATAATTTATAACGTTGCTTAATGGTTTGCTAATAGTAGAACTATAAAGGTTGTTGCCGATAAAGTTTGCAAGTGGCGAAAAAGAAACAAAAAGGTGTTTTTCTATAAAAAAAAAATTGAACAAGATAAAAATAATATTTGTGAATGTGATGTATTATAAGTACTTGATAATATAATAAGACAGTCAAAGAAAAAAATGTTAACAATCTCTTGAAAATAAATAAAACTATAATTACATCGTTAACATTTTATTTCCTTTGACACATTTGATAATATTATTAAAATATATTTGCTTATACTTAATAACCAAAATTAGCTAGGAATCAGACCAACCATGTAATTCCTGCTAAAAATCAAATGGATAAGAAAAAGAAAGGAAAATGACATGACAAAACAACATTGTACGAACAAAATAACCTTTCCCTCACTAAAACATCGATGGTGCAAATTAGTAATATTTTAAGAAATGTTACGAAAACTGAGGGAAAGTGTCTTGAATATTTGCCAAAGCCTATTCGGTGATAATTCATATATTAATATTACACAGATAGAAAAAAAAAATCTTTCTATGAATCCAGAAATGTCAGCGTGTGTTTTTACCCGTATCATCTTAGAAAGGTAGATCAATTTAAAAATTAAAGGATATTTGAGGTAGGCGTTGATTATTGATAGTTCTCTCAAGACTGTTTTAATAATAAATTCATCGACCTTTCTAATCTAAGCTCCAGTATTCTGGATAAAGTTTTCGTCCACGATAATTGCTAATCTCGATCAATCTCCCAATGTTCGAAGACTGCGGAGTTGCGGGTTAATCTCAAATACATGAAACTTATCAAATTAATCTCAAGTGAAGTGATAGCGCCCTTTCGTGTGTAAAATTGCTTTTCAGGATTATTTGTTATGGAACGCGCCTGGTGGACTCCCTTAATTATTACTTTAAAAATTACTAATTCCATATCTCTGTTCATTACAAACTTGAAGTAGATACGCTTATAAATAAGCTTCTTACTTGTTTTGCATATCATCCGCTGGCATAATGCATAGCATGATCCCGCTCTTTACCATCTGACTAAAGGACTTGATGTGTCCGATAGTGTCCGTTTTAAGAAAGAAATTCCGCGGCAGGCTAAAGAAATAACGAAATACCAAGTTCTTCATGCGCCACAGTCAATAAGCATGTTTCGTGAGATACGAGAACACGTGTGAATAATTTTGATTCGAACACAGATTTTGTAATGCGCTATCAGTATATACTCAGTAGGCGACAGTATTCTTAACAACTCTTCAGATTGAGTAGCCGCTATTAACTTTTGCATTGCTATCCTTGTAACAAGTTTGAATGGTTCGAATTAAAGGCAGCTCAACCTGGAATCATGTATGTGTAAATGAACGACGCTAGCGCCACTTCTGTTTGGAAATCGAAAGACATTCTGAGCCTGAGAATACGGAATTTTCTCAGATGCAATTTCTCTCTGTAGTTGTATCCAAAAGCTTTTATTTTTTACTTTTCATTGTACATGAAAAGAGGAGAATTAAATTTTACCGGATTTTGACAACTTCAAGACTTGGCTCTAAGCTTTTATTCTTAGCCTTGTATTACACCTGAAAACATCTCAACCCTGTTGCCAAATGAATGGATTTTTAAAAACAATTGAAACAGCGGGCTTGCAGCGAACATAGCACAACACTCGAAAATGGTACACGCACCTACGGACGGTCTCGGATCAAATCGGTCGATCACTCTACCGAATTTTGCCGAGACCTCCTAGACCCGAGAGGAACTTTGTGGCCCTTTGAGATTCAGAGCTGCTGAGATCAACCATCTAGCTGTATTCGACTATCGCTATTGGCCCGTGAACGAAAACTTCACCCGATCAGCAGTTTACTTAGAGGTTGCGTTATCTTCGTGCGCCTTCTTGACGACGGCGAGCTTGGAGTGAGGGTCCTGGGGCTGGAGTTGGGCGTACGGAGGCGCGCGCGTGCCGTGCAGCACGAGCGACCACCCGCGAAGGAAGCCCGTCCAAGACTCAGGGTTCTCACCGCCGTTGTAGCGCGCCTAGAAACAAATAAAACATTTTTTTTTTTGTTTAACTGTACGTTGCTGGTCCGTAGGTGGTCTTGACAACTTCCCGCGGGGTAATAGTGTGTGTCGGCTCAAAACTGTCTAATCAATCGTGATTTTAAAATACTCGAAAACGACTGGACCAATTTGGCTGGCATCGCTAGTGTTTGTAATTGTAATTAAAATTATAACAATTACGTAACTCAAAATATTTCACAGGAATCATTGAAAATAGGGGTAAAACTGAAACTACAGTTTTGTATCTCATTGTCAAATAGTGTATCAAGACGGAAACTTCTGTTGTACAATAGTTTTTAATTTATCAGCAGACCATGGGCAACTCTTTGCTATGGACCTCTACTTGCCTCGGTGCTATTATTCGGGGCGTTTGAACTAAAACTTGTCTAGGGTAAAGCCAGAGGGATTTTAAATCTTGCAATCTCCAACATGTCTTTCCAGAATGGCGATTATGCGCATAAACCTTTACATTGGATAGTCTTTATAGTTTGTTCCGAATATTTCTTACCTCTAACGACCAAGTGCCCTGAGGATACTCTCCCCAAGTGTGAGTGGTCATGAACGGCCATTTGGTGAACCCATCGCGACTGTCATCGTCATTAGCACGCCTGCTGAGTATCATTGATCTGTAAAACACAAATAGTTATTATATATTAAACACAAATAGTTATTATAATATATTATAATGGGTAAAAAGGTTTTTTCCTTAAAGTTCTGTCCTGTCCGAGCGAAATATTGCTCATCTGGTCTAGTTGGTAAGATATGCGCTTCTAAAGCCATTTTCATCATCTCCTTTTCAGCATAGTGAATTAGACGTTTTTTTAATAATATACTCAGTAATTTCAATGATGAAAAATAATTCTAGGTTATCAAAACCAAACTATTCATTCTACAAGCGAAAGATGAGTTGAGGCACCAGATTGTTTTAAAAGAAAATATTAAAATGCTGATAAATGTGAAATTACAGGTCAATGAGAAGTTATATCCCAGTCTCAGAGTGACGGGGACAAAGCGATGCGGCGAAGTCGTTTATGTTAAATGTTGTTTATGAGTAGCAGTAACCATTTTAAACCATCAAAAACATAAATGTAAAAATAGGAGCTAAGTTCAATATTAATAATAGGCGTAGTTGTTGATTTCACAAGTTCACAAGTTTTATTATCTATAAAACTTGAAATTTATTTACAAGAATATACATCATTCTTGAATAAATTTTAAGCACAAGTTCTTTCTTTTTTTTTATACACCTCGTTAAACTTGAACAGGGGAATTATTTATATTAAGATAACTTATGATATATGAAAGCTCAAGATTAGACTTGAGCTTTTCAAAAACGTTACCTTATATTTGGCTAATCAGCTTATTTTCTATATGTTATACGCAAGTTTTATTAAGTTAACATAATATTACTCTTCTAAAAATGGGATTGCTGGTAACTACAATACTTGGCTACTTGGCTTATTTTTGCACACACACAGTGTTACTCCAACATTACCTATGTGCAAACCATTTCTCTTTCCTCTTTTCTATATTATAAAAAAGGAGGAGTGGAAATAACTCTTACTTGGTTCCCATGGGGCTGGTGAGGAATAGTTCCAAATCTCCCCGCCGGGTCGCGTTGGCGCTGACAACTGCTTGAACATGCTCCAAGTAACGAACCTCGCTGGGTGTGCCGGCGCAGGCACTCGTGTCGATCGTCAGTTTGATCGTACCTTCCGTTGGAATCTCCCTAAAATAAAAAATAAAAAGTTTACACACTCATACCTCCGCACTAGGATTCCCTGTGTCGCAGATGGCATGGACAAACACATAAACACAAGACAAACACCCAAGACCCGAGAACAAACTTCATGTTCACCACACAAAGTGTGCCCCGGTCGGGAATCGAACCCGGGACCCCTCGCTTCGAAGGCAGGGCTACTACCAACTAAGCCACGGAGTCGTCTATATAAAAGTTTTACGATATAGTGAAAGCTTGCAACATCCTTATCCCCACTAATATTATAAATGCGAAAGTGAGTTTGTTTGTTTGTTTGTTACGCTTTTAAGCCCAAACCGATTTAAAAAATCCTTTTACCAATAGAAAGCTATTATCACCGAATAACTATATATTTTATTCTCGTAACGCCTTGGTGAGATGAACGTGACTCTTTCACTAGGCGCGAGAAATGTAGCCCAGTGTTACGGATGTTGACTTTCTACCTAAAGTAAAGTAATTTAACCTACCTTAAGTTCTAGAACAAAATATAGATGACGTCATTTTGTTTGACGTCATTTGCCAATTCGGATTGGGCTCCCATGGTACTAGTCTAACTTCTCAAGAATAGGCTTATGTGCCTGCAGTAGGGATATTAGAGGCCGACACAGTAGTGCTTTAATTGGGTAGTGATTTCGTAAATCAAAAAGTCCAACTGTCACAAATCGCAAACATCACGTCCGTCCGTCTGTACCAGCCTTTAATGTTCCCACTGCAGGGACACCGGCCTACTCTCGATAGGCCGGTGACATAGATAAACATCACGTCAATATAAAAAAATTAAAAATCTGTTCATTCACACAAATATATTCGATATAATTAAGTCTTGGTTAGATCGAGTCTTGTTTTGCAGACGCGCTCACTATAGAGAGAATTTCGTTACGTAGTCAAAGGAGGTAGATAGTTTCAATAAATTGAATTGTTTAAAGCAATTTTAGTTTAGGCGGCTTCTTAGCTAAGTTTGTTGTAATTTTGCCTTCGGATCTTGGGGTGGATCCGGGTTGTCGCTGTCAATTAGATGCTGTGTGCCCCGGCCGGGAATCGAACCCGGGACCGCTCGCTTCGAAGGCGTATATAATGTACTTACGTATGAGTATTGACAGCGCCAGCCTCGCAGTGGTACCTAGGCGGTACGGCTCTCCAGTTCGCTGCAAGAGCAGTCATCGCACCTGCGTCCAAAACACCAAATCCAAAGAGATGGTTGAACTCCAATCCAACCCCATTCATAGTCCAGTGAAAACGACCCTGGAGATACAACGATATGGTGATATTTCATTAAAAACTATGAATTTGATTAAACGCTAAAGATTTTTCAGTTATATTTTAGATTACTGTTTGACTTTTAATAAGAATGAGAAAACTTCTTCACATCGCAAAACTTTAAAACGACTTCAACTGCTTTACAATACTTTGGAAGGTTTCAAACCACACGCTCTAAACCAGCTAAAACAATAAGGTTTTAATGTGACTCAACAACAACAAACAAATTAAACGTGCTCTTTAAAGTATTGTTTCAAATCCTCCAAAACTTGAAGCTTTACGTCTCAGTTGCTTTAAGCTTCAGATCCTAAAGTTTATCCCAAATAGAATTAAGAAAGTTTCAATTCTTGGAATGACACGAAGGACTGATTTAGAGTAGAGATTTTCATTCACCGCAAGAAATCTCAAACATTCACAAAGCGACCTTACCTTTGCGTCGTAAAGGGAATTCCGCTTTGAAGTCAACACTGTTAAATGCTGAATATCTCGCCATGTCAAGCTGGGACTGAAAACGAGAAGGATACAGACATATCAATATCAAAGTTAACCTCTAATAGCGGAGGATGTATCGAAATTGATTCAATTTCTCGCTCAAACCATGACATCAATTCAGCGGTCATGGTTGCTGGCTCAATCTCATGGAACGATATTTACTAGTTATTTACCCGTTTATTTTCCTTTATCGTTAATATTATTTTGCATTTTTCATACACGCCCTAAAATTGCTGGTTACAAACTCGCCAGTTACAGTCAATCATGTCAATCCAGACGACGTAGATTTATACTTATGGTACTAGCTGCATCCCGCGGTGTTGAAATACTGCACTTTTCTGGGATTTAAAGCAACCTATGTGATAATGCACAACATAGCTACCCTAGTACCAAATCTCATCCAAATCCGTTGAGCCGTTTGAGCGTGACCGAATTAATAAACACACGCACGCAGAAACGCACAGGAGTACATAAAAACTTTCACCTATGTATATAATATGAGTGTGGTGTGTTATCAATTCGACCCTACTGTGGTCCAGTTGTTCTCGATCGTTGATGCGATTATCAACGTATAGCAATTCTACGCTTCCTTTACTTTCCTGTATCCCTTTAATTTTCAAGTTCGAGGGTGTGTCTATGTGTGTGTATGTTTATTACTCCTTCACGCTCAAACGGCCCAATCGGATTTGGATGAATTTTTTTAGCAGGATAGCTAATATCCTGGATTAACACATAGGCTACTTTTCATCCCGACAAAGTATTATATTTTAATAAATTCATTCTATTTCAAGTTTATCATATAATATAATAAAGAAAATTATGAATTACTAGAGGCTATTTTCACCTCCTTACTGTTACACAAGACGTTCTGAGGTTGCCTAAATTGAATTTAATGTATCTTCACATATCCTCCATAACCTCCTTGGCATTTTTTGTTATGTTCGTGATAATCCGAGTAATGGTTATAAGAAAGTCAAAATTGGGTAATTAAAAAAGTATAATTACGTATAAGTATAAGACGACTCCGTGGCTTAGTTAGTAGTAGCCCTGCCTTCGGGGCGAGGGGTCCCGGATTCGATTCCCGGCCGGGGACGTATAATATATTGTACGACGTATAATTGACTCACTTGGCATGAAGTGCTAGAGCAAAGACCCCAGCGGCTTCAGGAGCGGCGGCAGATGTCCCGGAATGTGTAGCCGTGCACTTGCCATACAAGTCAGTTGTAGCCACGCCTGTGCTCGGATCTCGGGCCCCGTTGCTGAACGTAGACGCCAGGGTAGACGAGCAGGATTCATCGTAGTGAGCATTTTGACCGTCGTTGATTGCGCTGGTAAATAAAAGAGGATTAAATTAAGCCTTATTCTATTATCTTATTAACGTAAATAAAACCCAACCTTACTTATAATGCCTTACCCAAAATTGTTTAAAAATAATTTTAGAAACGATTTAGTTTGAATTTGTCATAAATAATTGAGTAATTGACCACATACCGTTAAAACCGAAAGCTAAATTATTTAATTCAAGAAACCCACCACTAAAATGTAGTTCCCATAACAAGCTGTGCTTAGTTTGGGCCTAGATGTGCTGTGTGAAATGTCCATGAACTATTTATTTATTTTATTTAAATCTGTAAAGAACAACTAAGCAAGCTACGCCACGAGCGATTAAATATAGTTTACACGTCAAAGCATCTCTTGTAAGCTGTCTAGTTGTGATTCTTATGGGATAGATACGAACCTGTTGATGGAAACAGTCCACATAGAAGCTGCGTATCCATCACAGTTGCAGTCGTCATCTTCGCCGCCGTCACCGCTCGCCCAAACGTAGATGTTGCCCAAGCCATTGCGACCCTATGAAAAAAACAGTCGAGTGCCTTAAGTAGCTACAGATAGATATATTTATAGGGTACTTGCTGGACCCTGTGGTTTTCCGGGAACAAAAGTAGATTTTTATTTTGTTTTTTTTTTTATTTCCCGGTAATATTTTTAAATAAACTTATTTTCGACACAAATAAATTTTTACAATAAAGAGATTGCACATATTGATAGAAAAACGGAGGCTCTTATCGCACCATCTATCGATCTGGACCACCAAATAATAATAATCTGCCTACTTTCTTTTGAGTTATAGAACTGTGGCTGTAGCAATTTTCATCTACGAGTACTAACTCCTATTAAATTACGATGTGAAAAGAAAAAAAGCGTTCATTTCAAAGGCGGCTTCTACGTCTTTGCGTTTAATTTGAATTCTCATGCCTCATAGCTCAAACGGAAATGAGCGATGAGAAAGCTATGTAGATATAAAGGAAGATTTATGGAAAAAGTATTTTAATTGACTTCGAAAAAAGACGTTCTCATTCAAAAGGTAAAACGGGGCCTATTACTGAGACTCCGCTGTCCGTCTGTCACCAGGCTGTATCTCACGAACCGTGATAGAGAGAGAGTGAAAATTTTGACAGATGATTTATTTTTGTTGCTGCTTAACAATAAATACTAATAAACAGAATAAAATAAATATTTAAGAAGGCTCTCATACAAATATTATACGTGATTTTATTTTTTGTTAAATTTGCTTGATATTGATTTATAATAGTTATAATATAATATTAATTTTAAAAACAAATATTTAAGGGACTCCCATATACAACTAATACAACAGACATGATTTTTTGCCTGTGATTTAAAATTACACACCGAAAGTTTCGACCACCAGTTGTATTTTATATATCTAATGACACTTTTTCTATGAACTTCATTTCACTAGTACTATTATGGTATGAGAAACAGACATAGAGACTGTAAAATGAGTAATAGCTTATGTAACGGAATCCTAAAAATCTGGCGGAATGAGGTAGAACAAATCTAGGAATTCCAAAAACTTATGACATTGCCATAGTCGGGATAATAAGCAATTTCCAGGCGAAAGGTTCCCGCTTTCTCATTAGGTATACCTACCATAAAATTTAATAATCCACGTGTCTTCAATTCCGAATTCACCTCCACCTCGAAATTAACAAAATCGGCTTTGAAATACCCGTCATTCCGCCACAGTAAACAGAACCAACAGAAGGTACTTTCTTCTTTCGTGCCATTAACCATTATCCGGCCTACTCTGATATCGGAGTTCAAGCCGCGCCTAGGCCTTATATATGGCTTAATGATTAGTATAGCCGGCGTCTAAAATTTTACGTACCCTCCGTTGTTCAACAGTTCAAATACCACTAAAAAGTCACCCATCCAACATCTGACCGAGTCGAAAGTTGCTTAAATTAGGTGATCTGTAAAGAACAGCCAAGCAAGCAACGCCACGAGAGCTTTTTAAGGAACATCAAAGATTCGCGTGACTAGTAAGCGAATGCATTGTCTTCACGCGCCGTTGGCTACTTTGCATTAATCTTATTATTGCTTAGATTTGATTGTTCATACCTCTTCTGTTGCCGGATTTCAGAAGACAATGAAGCTCCATTGAAACAAACTCAGATTATGTCTTTATATTGGAACTAGCTGTTTCCCGCGACTTCCCGTGTTGAATTTAACATTTTTTGCGCGGAACTCATTTTATTTTTACTAAAATAAAAGTATTCTAAGTTAACCCTTATAACATCAGCTATCTGTCAGTCAAAGTGCCGTCAAAATCGGTCCAGCCGTTTCGGAGATTAGCCAGAATAAACAGACATACACACAAAAAAAGAAAAAATGTTTTATTTGTACCGTATATACTTTTTATATGAAATAGAAAGGTCAGATCATACCCCTACTAAAAAAATATAACTCTATTAATAGTTCAAACCCCTGAAGATAAGTGTACCTAATTCCTTCTGAAATTTTATCTCTGCCATAAAATCTGTCGACAAAAATAACTCTGGTACATGAAAGACCAGATTGAACAGATATTAACGAAAGGGTGACGGGGGGTTGACATGGGGTGTTTATCGTTCAGATTTAACCGCCACCCAATCCCCATTGATATAATATTTAATATTTGACAAAAATATATAAGAATCTCTCGAATCTTTTACTCGAACACTGAGAATATGTCTCTGCAGTGAGAGAAAATACTCAGCTAAATTTCGTCGCAGTTGACAGCGTGAACATGATATTAAAGTAGGTAGTTATAAATAGCACGTACGTGGAATGTCACAGACATAATATAACAGTACTGCTCTGATTATTAAAATAAAAATTTGCGTTGATTTGCCGAATCTCTTGTCTGAATAGTTCAAAGTTGTTGTAATAAACATGTTAAAGTGTTTGTGCGTTTTTTAACCTAAGTTTTATGAAGCAGTGTAATTACTCCTACCTATTTTTGTCACTAAAAACATATTTGACATCAGCAGATTACCATATGGACTGACTTCTTTAAACTTACAGTAAGTTTGTTAAAATTAATTTCACTATCTCGTAAGACTTTGACCCAATATTTGGAACTTTGGCGAATACAGCCAAAGTACTACCAAACTCATTATGGCTGAGGATTTAAACAAAAATCCTACGAAATGTGCGGTTTGTGGGAAATTTATCTCGCAATCTGGTGCCGGCGCAGCCATGTGTTGCTTCTGTCCAGCAATGTATCATCGGGGCTGCGTTGCGAAGACAGAAAACGCATCTTTTGGCAAAGAATGGAGCTGTACAGAGTGCAAGAAAACGCGCAGATGCAACCCGGTCAGAAATGCACGCAGAACACTCGAGAACACTTTGTCTCCTGGAGATACCACAAGCAACGTAGCAGCGCCGGATGTTTTGTTGCGGCAGAGCAATGTTGCCAACTCCGCCGCAAATCTCATCGAGATCATTCGGGAAATGCGTAGAGAGTTGGCAGCTTACGGGACCGAAATGCGCGAATTCAGACAAGAAATGTCCGAATATCGGGTTATTGTTGCCGGCGTCATAGCGCGCATGGATGGCGTGGAGGCGTGTTGCTTTTTCGCGTGTGTTATTTTACTAATATTTTTCTTTGTGTTCTTTTATTTTTAGACTATTATGTGATTGGGAAAAACAAATGTCTCCTTTCTCTGTATCATATGAGAGCTGTAAGCTGTACGAGTTGATCCCTTGAGCCAGGATGATCCTTTTTGATTACGAAACTATCAATGTTATTCATCTCGTGTGGGTAATGCCACATTACCCACACCAGATGGGCATGGATTACATGGCATGTGAATGTGACATTCGCATCAGCGAGTTCGTAATATCGGCGTGAGTAACGAGTGGCCTGTTAATTAAAGGTCAACCTTTGGGTAAAATTTGAGTAATTTCTAAAGTTAGTCAATTAGTGATGGCTAATGGCTGTTGAATTCGCAGCTTGTTTTAATGTTTCATATTTTTATATTTTTACAAATCGATCACTTATAAGAGTTAGAATATAATAGAATAGCGTTAGAAATAAGGTACACCGGATATTATCTACTTATTTATTATCTACTAGCTGTTACTATTTATTATGTTAGAAAAATTACAAAATACATGTAAACATATAAGTTGTATATATTTTTGTAAGCCAATTAAAAAACCCTGTATTTTGATACCACACTCGGTTTTGAGGTAAAATGTTTTGAAGGCATAATATGGCGACATAGATCGGCCATTTTAATTTTGGTATAGCTACTGTCACTCTCACAATAAGACGAATCTTATGTCACCTCTCAAACTGAGATCCATCAGCTGTTTAGACTACAGAGCGTGCCAAAGAAATATAGGTACATACATACACTCGAAAAACATAACCAGCCTTTTGTACAAAAACACAGGAGAATTTTGATACAGTTCAATTTTAATTTGTACTGTATGGACACTGACTTACTCTCGAAAAGAGAGAGTGCATGGCCTTTGATCCGATCCGGATTCGTATATGTCACATGGACTCTCGAAGTAATTTTTTTGTACATGCCGGTTTCCTCACCTCTCGCATGACTTCTTTCTACCTTTTGAGAATATGGTATTTCACGCTTAATATTTTAAAACATAAAGATATTGGTACGTCTAGATTTGAACCAGTTTTCAAAAGCCATCGTTATTTCCCCTGAGCCACCACGTTCTCACCCGTGTGACCTTGTGGTTAAATAGGGTTTTAACAGGCGCCAAACTTAGCAACAACATTGCGTCATATGGCGTTCGCGTGATAAGTTAGTGATCGCGATAAAAAAGATCATGGTTGCGTTCGCAATCACGCTTACCACATAAACAAACAGAAATAGCGAGCTTGAAAGAAATTATTTTTAACTTTTACTTTTATTCCGACCCTGGATTTTCGGAAACACCGCGGCCATAAATAACGAATGGAGCACTCACAGAAAAGCCGGATTAGGCAAAGTGGATTTTCTTTACCCATACAGCCACTACTCAACTTCAACTGAAAAGATTTTACGTACTGTCAATACGTCCTCATTTTATTTTTTTGGATTTAATCTCTTTAGCTACATAGATTCTGACATTGTCCTTGTACTTATACAATACTGTCTTCTTCAAGCCTTTCTGCATTTGGGTCAATTAAATAAAAATGTGGTCGTTACAAAAGTTATGGTCGTTAAGTTTTCTAATGTTCCGCGCAACTTTCTTAATTTTTTCTTTCTTCCAGCCGTTCACGAGTGATGCCGTGACAGGAATAGGGATTCATTTTTATATATATACAGATTATATCTATGGTCAAGTCAGCTAGTATTTGACAAAGAATAGTATATTATCTGTGGATGTATAGAACTAACCTCGTTTACTCCTCGAACTATGGCCCGCATGGTTGCGTTTCGGGGCCCGTCTACGGTCCGTCCGTCGTCTGTGGGCCCCCAGGACGCGCTGTAGATGTGGATCTTGTGAGGCTCATGGCCCATGGAGTTGGCCTCGATCAGATCCGTCATGTATGGCTGGTCCAACATTCTTATACCTGGTGAACAAACGAAAGATTCATTTATTTGCCAACTCTCTATATATTTTCAGGTTTTTTTGGGTTTCGGTTTGTTTTTACCTTTAGGTAACGCTTTCACTAAACTAGGAAAAAAACATGTCTTGGAAAAAAACATAGTCTAAACTAGGAAAAAAACGTGTGATTTTCTTGAATATTTTGGTTTAACATACGGTATGTTAAACAAAAATATTCAAAGTTTTACCAATTTGTAGAGTGGAAAACAAAGAATATTAATTGGCTTAATATTTATTAATTAACAACAAAATCTCCCAGTATTATTAAAATAGGTACAATGATACAGAATGTTGTTTCGCAAGGATTGCGACTAAATCAAGGTCAGGCAAATTTGTCATGTCGTCAGAAATAAGACAGTAGGTACACGGACTCACTGACACCATACAAATCACAGATAAATTTAGTCTTAACTTAAAAAGTGAAATAGTCTCCAAATTATTACTAAGAAAAATACTAAGAATAATTTTCTGTGCATGCCAAAATAAACTAATATTTTTTAGTGATTCCAATTTAATTTGTTTTATTGTCGAGATTACATGTATTAATTATGAGAAATTGTGTGTATTGTAAATTTCGTTACAAAGAAGGAAGTAAACCATCATTCATTTCGAGTTCCTTGGACTTCCGTCTTACAGGTACCAACACATAACAGCCACCTATCCCGTATAATAATAATAGACCCAGTGGATGTTATTGTACCAGCGAGGCTCAAAATGGCTGCCAATTTCGCGCCATCAATATAAATAAGTGCTCCCCAAGCTTTAATTATAACAAAAATATTAAACACAAGTGGTTCGTACTTCAGTATCTGTATTTTTTTCATTACATTTTAGTGAAATGGTTTTGCTCACGTTTCATAAGTACGTTTCATATAATTAATCTCGAAAGAACCCAGGAAAAATATAATTCTCAACACTTGGTGGGTGATACCTAATTACAATTTGGAACGGAGACGCTTTTAAAAATTAGAACTGAAATACGATATTGTAGAAAATAATAATACAGCTAACTCTGGGTTTTAAAACTGTTGTGCCTTAGTAAGGAAAAATCTACATAGCGAACCTTCGGGGAGGATCTTCTATCTCCCCCTCTTCCTACCTTGTCGGGGTGGGGGGCTTAATAACCGAGGCTTCGTCACCAAGGGTGAAGCCAAGAGGAATCCGGGAGGGGCCGCTCCTTTAGGCTTTGTCTCCAAGCTAACTAGGTGGATTGCAGGTGGCGGTGCCATAAGGCATAGGGACCGCGATGGGAGAGGAGTACCGACCGGTGCGCGATTTCGGTATTGCGAGGCACCGCTTTCCCTATCCTCTAGTCATAGCCGCCGTAGTGGCAGGCGACGGTGCCACATATCTGAACCGTCGCAGGGGGGTCTAGGGCGTCTAGACACAGGCCGTCTGATGCTTTTTCGCTGACCTGGTCCCCGAGGTGGTTCCGACACGCCATGTGTCAATAGCCTCTCTATTGACACATGGCGGAAACAGACAGCTGCGGCGATTTCACGGATGTGTGTGAAAACGTTCCCGTGTTCCCGTCACTAAGCGGCAGAGACACCGTGGGGTTTTAGTGGATAATCCCACTAGATCGCTCTGTCTCTCCGTGGTATGAGTGAATTTCCGCAACAAAACAAAATTATCTTCTATTTATCTTCTCAGGGAATCCTAGTGCTAGAGTTTATACCTTGGAGACAAGGATACACATTTTTCTTAGCACTTAAACAAATCTCCTGAATTTCCCCACAATGGCAGCCCATAAACTAAAACAGACCGACCACACATCACCGTGATATGTGGCCAAAATTGCTTTTATGAGAAACTGTTTTTCGAAGTCGATTCTTCTCACATCACACAACTATTCAGCCAGCGTACCAATTTGGAACTGCCTTCCTCTGTAATTATTACTATCGAATTAGCAACATATAATAGCTATCTTAATATTCCTAATGGAACTATGTTATGAGCCTATTTATCAAGTACGCCGCAACGTAGGACCCAAATATTAACAAAACATTTATACTAAACATCCTAAAGTTTCTGGAGAGATGAATAAAGTTTAAACAAACAATAAACCTAGCAACAAGGCCTCATGGTTATGTAGGTATACATTTATTTGGAAACTAGCTGCGTCCCACGGTGTTGCTCGCAGTTGGACATCCTACGGGAATTCTTTTCAAATTTTTCCCTACATAAGTAAATTACTTACACTCCAAAACGAATATTAGAAAAAAAGATTGTCTATTTAGTTTGTTCTCGAGTTTTACGCTTCGAAACCATCGTTTTCCAATCGTTTTTATAAATTCCAAGGATAGATTTTTACTTCGTTTAATGATCTCTTGAATGAAATAAATCTGGAATCTCGATTCCCAAATGTATTTCTCGGTATTATTAACAATAATGGGGAAAATTCGTGCCACGATTTGACCCAACTGGTGGTTTCGTGCCAACAAATTACTTTTAACTTAATTATGAAATTATTGTCTCGTACTGTATTTTAGGGTCATATTTTAGGCAGAATTGTGCACATTTATAGCTTAAATCTATACAAGTAAATAGAATATGTTGGTCATGTCAAAATAACACCATTTTACCAAATGCATTTGAAAATATTCGACCGAAAGCTGAAAAGCCGGAAATTTGAATGGTATGTGTGGGACCCGCGCGAAACCGGGCGGATTGTTAGTGCGAAATAATATGTGTAGCGACTTTTGAACACAGTGTATTGCGCGAATAGTTGCGCAAGATCGACAGATCGACAGTTCTTATTATATTATAATACTATTAATGTGAGATAGATTCTTAAGGTGTTCATACTTGTTCTAGTTATATCTTGCATATTTTACGACACAACTATGATAATACGTAACAACTCTAACACTACCCTCACAACTCAGTTGATAGTAGCTCTACCTTCTAGTAGAGTTGATCGTATGTTCGATTCCCATCCAAGACAAACATTTGTGTGACAAACATAGTTTTTTTTTATTCACTCATTTTTTAACACATTGTCTACGCTAAGTCTACGATGAGTCTACAATATTGCTATGTTGCCTACGCAAGGTCTACGCGAATCTACGAAATGATTTACAAACACCATTGTGATATCGAAGGTGATGGTAATTCACCAAATTTTTCCAAATTAAGTGGTTGATAACTCCTTGACGACTCCGTGGCTTAGTTGGTAGTAGGCCTGCCTTCGAAGCGAGGGGTCCCGGGTTCGATTCCCGGCCGGGGCACACTTTGTGTGGTGACCATGAAGTTTGTTCTCGGGTCTTGGGTGTTTGTCTTGTGTTTCTGTGTTTGTCCATGCCATCTGCGACACAGGGAATCCTAGTGCAGAGGTGTGTTAACGTTGATAATGTAGGAAAAAGTAGGTAAACAGCGTAGGGCGCCCCCGACCAGCAGTGACAGGCAGGTAGCCTGTAAAAAGTGGGTAAGAAGAGCCGAGGATAGTAATCCAATGGGGCTTTTTAATAAGCACCATTTTACCACCGTGATGAACATAAAATTTTGGAATTCAATTCAATTCAACTAATTTATTGTTATAGTAAGTACCTATACTTTTGCACGTCAAGTAATAGCAATAAGTTATTAAATATACATTAATCTTCAAAACAGCAAAAACAATCAATGTTAATAGTATTATAATAGGTGTGTGAATATGACTCCGCCCCTTTTTGTCAAAATAAAACACATTTGTTCGCTTACAAAATTAAAAAAAAAATTATTGAAAGTATGCTCCATCTGCAGCTACAACCTTCGCCCATCGTTCAGGTAGTTTTCGTATTCCTTGCTGGAAGAAGTCCTGGTCTTTTGAGCTTATCCAGTTGTCAATCCAAATTTTGATACTTTCACATGAAGTAAACTTTTCTCCAGTAAGGTCTGTCTGCATCGTCCGGAATAGGTGGTAATCCGAAGGAGCTATGTCTGGTGAATATGGCGGGTGGGGTAACACTTCCCAGTCCTGTCCCTCTAAATATCTTTTTACGACTTCTGCGGTATGCGGTTTGGCATTGTCATGCTGAAGAACTAATTTGTTATGTCTATTCACCCATTCTGGTCGTTTTTCTTCTATGGCTCGCTTCAAACGCATTAGTTGTCGTCGGTAAACTTCTCCATTAATAGTTTCAGAGGGTTTGAGCAACTCATAATATACAATACCTTTCTGATCCCACCAAATACAGAGCATGACCTTGGCACAGTGAATATTTATTTTTGGCTGTGATGGGCCTGGTTCGCCTGGTTTCACCCAAGCTTTTTTGCGTTTAGGATTTTCGTACTGTATCCATTTTTCGTCTCCTGTGACTATCCGATGCAAAAATCCTTTTCTTTGCTGTCTTTGAAGCAGCATTTCACAAATGGTTTTCCGACGTTCCATGTCTCTTTCTTTTAAATCATGTGGAACCCAGTAACCGGCTTTTTGAATCATTCCCATCATTTGTAAACGCTTTGCAACAGTTGAACGATCAACATTTAATGCTGCAGCTAATTCTGATTGAGTTTGGCAAGAATCTTCCGCCAATAATGCTTCCAATTCAGCATCTTCAAATTTTTTTGGTGGTTTTCCATGTTCTTTATCCTCAGTACTAAAATCGTTATTTTGAAATCGTCGAAACCATTCCTTGCAAGTTGTATTAGACGGAGCATGCTCACCATAAATCTCCACAAGCAAACGATAAGTTTCCGCTGCAGTTTTCTTCGCAATAAAATAATGTAATAACACTTCCCGCAAATGACGTTTATTTGGAATAAAAACCGACATTTTCGAAAAGGTGAAAACAATTGTTGCTTACACTTCAACCAAATATCATAAAATGCGTTAGATAGCTGACATTCAGTACTATCGAATACAAGTATGGTCATTTATTAGTACACGTAAACAATACTAAAAACGACATCTGTTGAGAAAGGGCGGAGTCATATTCACACACCCAATACAAAAACACCTGTTATATTGCTTATATAATATAACGGTTGAATTAACTTTATATTATATAATATTCAATGCCATTCCAAAAAAATTTTTATATATGCAAAAGTATATTAGAAGTATTTCGTGCTAACGTATTTCATTAAAGGTATTTTAAATGAAACACGAATAGGTCATTTAGAAGGTAAGCTGAAGGTAAGCCTAGAGATAAATAAAATGGCAATCACTCGGCTCAGCGGAGCAGGAACAATTAAGCTGTGCTCGCGCCATGTCTGACCTAGCAGTAACCAGGTGTATTACTAGCAATACCGTAACCGTACCGTACCAGGCCTACTCTCAATAATAGAGAGTGAATGGGCTCTGATCTACAGCGGGAGCCCAATCCGGATTGGTAGATGTCACATGTCGAATTTTTGGCTCTAAGACATGCCGGCTTCCTCACGATGTTTTCCGTCACCGTTTCGAGAACGTGGTATTGCGCCGATACAAAAGGAAAGACTTACAGTCAAAACTTAATGTTTTGTATTTTAATATAGTGTAGTATATTATTTTATTTATCAATTTTTATTATCATTTTTTTAACCATGATGTAGTAATATTACATCACGCTCATTCAAATAGATAAATAATATAAATTGGTGATTTTTACATCAAGAGCTCACGATTCCAATCTTAAATCTCGTTATGATATCTTATCTATAAGGTCTTATTACTTTAATGTTTCATAGCGGCTACACTCTACATTATGTTTGAAACGTAATTTGTAAGATTATTTCGAGAAAATGCCCTTTTCTACATGATGCAATCTATAGTTCATACAATGTAAATTTGATTTTTTGTTTTGTTAAAGACGCCCTTAAAAAAATTATAAAATAATTTGAAAAAATGTGGGGATACAAAAAGCTCGATATATTGGTAACACACAGCTCTCTGAAAAAAAAAGCTAATCGACCGAGTACTTAACTGATTTTTACGGATCAGATTATTTATATGTATTTAATTAATAAGCAATAATTATATGTAACTTTTATATTGGAAGCATCAAAATCTTATTCTGTCTTTATGATTAACCAGCCAGTGTATCTTTTTTGTTCCCTTTTTATGTCTCGGTGCTGAACAAATTTATTTTCTATTCTATTTTCCAAAAATAAAAACTTTAAATTCAACCGTTCCAATCAATGAAAACAAAACGGCACAACGCAGCTAGAATAGTCAATGAAAACAGAGTTTTATTCAACAAGTTGCTTAATCAGTTCTCCCAGAGAAATGACCCATTTGAATTGTGGAATAATTAATTATAATTCAGATTCGGTTCAATTTTGCCAATAAATTATTCACGATCAATGATTTATTCCTAGCGAACTTTAAATGGTAGACTCGGTTCATTATTCAGCATATCTGCCTGTCAGTTGTCAAACTCTAGTTTTGGTTGAAAGCGTTGTACTCGTTGATTAAAATAGTTTAGTATCTTTCGAAAGTATGCTCTGATGTTTGAAATAGAATGCCAGATAATGCTAACTAAGTAAATCAGTTTTTTAAATAATCTCTGTTATTTATCTCTATAATCTTTTTGTAAATACGCTATTAATTGCGGATTCAATATTGATCGTGGGTTTAAAAAGGTCTGAAACTCATTAGTTCAGAGATCAGAGATCAATAACTATAGACAAAGTTTAGTTTAGTTATTGATCTCTGACATCCTTAGCATCAGAAGCAAGCTCGTCCCGTAACTTATTAGCTTATTTACTTAACTTTTCGAGTTACTTATTTGCGAATCAAATCCGCCATTTTAAATAAATTCCTATAAATCATAGCGTGTCCGCTATGATCTAGACGCTTCTATTCTATCTATACCTCATTTTTAAAATTATTATAATAGGTGTGTGAATATGACTCCGCCCCTTTTTGTCAAAATAAAACACATTTGTTCGCTTACAAAATTAAAAAAAAAATTATTGAAAGTATGCTCCATCTGCAGCTACAACCTTCGCCCATCGTTCAGGTAGTTTTCGTATTCCTTGCTGGAAGAAGTCCTGGTCTTTTGAGCTTATCCAGTTGTCAATCCAAATTTTGATACTTTCACATGAAGTAAACTTTTCTCCAGTAAGGTCTGTCTGCATCGTCCGGAATAGGTGGTAATCCGAAGGAGCTATGTCTGGTGAATATGGCGGGTGGGGTAACACTTCCCAGTCCTGTCCCTCTAAATATCTTTTTACGACTTCTGCGGTATGCGGTTTGGCATTGTCATGCTGAAGAACTAATTTGTTATGTCTATTCACCCATTCTGGTCGTTTTTCTTCTATGGCTCGCTTCAAACGCATTAGTTGTCGTCGGTAAACTTCTCCATTAATAGTTTCAGAGGGTTTGAGCAACTCATAATATACAATACCTTTCTGATCCCACCAAATACAGAGCATGACCTTGGCACAGTGAATATTTATTTTTGGCTGTGATGGGCCTGGTTCGCCTGGTTTCACCCAAGCTTTTTTGCGTTTAGGATTTTCGTAGTGTATCCATTTTTCGTCTCCTGTGACTATCCGATGCAAAAATCCTTTTCTTTGCTGTCTTTGAAGCAGCATTTCACAAATGGTTTTCCGACGTTCCATGTCTCTTTCTTTTAAATCATGTGGAACCCAGTCACCGGCTTTTTGAATCATTCCCATCATTTGTAAACGCTTTGCAACAGTTGAACGATCAACATTTAATGCTGCAGCTAATTCTGATTGAGTTTGGCAAGAATCTTCCGCCAATAATGCTTCCAATTCAGCATCTTCAAATTTTTTTGGTGGTTTTCCATGTTCTTTATCCTCAGTACTAAAATCGTTATTTTGAAATCGTCGAAACCATTCCTTGCAAGTTGTATTAGACGGAGCATGCTCACCATAAATCTCCACAAGCAAACGATAAGTTTCCGCTGCAGTTTTCTTCGCAATAAAATAATGTAATAACACTTCCCGCAAATGACGTTTATTTGGAATAAAAACCGACATTTTCGAAAAGGTGAAAACAATTGTTGCTTACACTTCAACCAAATATCATAAAATGCGTTAGATAGCTGACATTCAGTACTATCGAATACAAGTATGGTCATTTATTAGTACACGTAAACAATACTAAAAACGACATCTGTTGAGAAAGGGTGAATTCCCATTAACTTCGCCGCAATTGGGTAAAAAGTCTCGAGACCTGTTTACAGACAAATTATAATAGCTTCCATTCTCATTCCAAATTGTTTAATAACAAGAATAAGAGAGAAGCAAGAGAAAGAAAACTATAGAGGGAACTAGACTCTAGCTGGTTATTAATTGATGATAACTTACCAGCAACTTTGGAATGATATGCCACTCCAACTCCGCAGACGCCGTTGTCACGCGCCGCGGCCACCTCGCCAGCACATCTTGTCCCGTGGCTACGTTATTAAAACATTTTTATTATTAAAAGATAATGGTATAAAAGCTAATATTACAGTTCCGTAGGTAAGGGTGAATAGATTGCTAAGCATACAGCGACCTTATTATTCGTATTACCGAGATATTTCTCATGATTTGTGAGATTTGTTGACTCCCGATATTTCGACGGAATTACATGCGTCATGATCCCGGTAACACGAATGATAATATTAGTTTTAAAATTTATACATACAGCGACCGTCTCGTCTCAATCTCTTGTTTGATTACTCTTATTGATAATTGGCTGTTTTGTACAGACATACTGTTTGTTCTTTCGTACAAACCAGCGAATTACGATTACAACACAAGAAGCAGCCAAATCGGTCAAGTTGTTCTCTAGATCTTCTAAATTATATTTCTAAAGCAGATTTCTGCTATCCTAAATATTATTATAATATTACCTATGATAATTTACAATGAAGTTTATAATGAGCCCAGCTTCCGTAACTGATTCCATTAACCCGTTCTTGTATCTATCTAATCTATTTATCTTCAAAGTAAATTAATTACAAGCCATAATTAATCCTGCTAGAGAGATAAGGCCGTCGGAATGTACATATTTTATATGTTGTAAAGTGTTTCACGCTCCTTCGCTGACGAAATGAAATTTATGAAATGGGGATATTAAAGGACAAATTTTTCAAACTGTTGCTATAGCTTCTCTAAAGGGGCATTGTCAAATAATAATAATTAAATACTTATCTATGTATGTACAATATATTGTAATTTTATTGAATTATTAATATCGCGAGTACAATATTTTTTGGGTTTTATAAGAAAAAGTCAACTACCTAGGATGAACTGTTTGAATTGCAACCTTAAAACCAATTTTAAGAGAATTTATTTAACTTGCAAGTTTACATGTTTATTTAGGACAAAATTTGCAAGTACACATTGAACCAGTTCTTGTAGCTTTAGCAGGCTGAAATTTGGTATTCAGCTAAACTCGTTCCGTCAATTTTTCACATAAAAATAAAATACTCTGAACCTGAGTGCGAATTTTAAATATTCAGTTTGTCATGTCCAATTATATCCTATAAGGGACGCGCCCTACATATTTTTCCATTTGGGAATATTTTCTAAATGGTCCGTTAAACAAACATTGATTTATATACAGAAATATTGTTTGTATGTATGTTTGTTAGTCATGCTTCAACGGCTGAACGGATTTGGATGAAATTTCTTAATCCAGCTTTTTATCCAGGTCTTAAGTTGAACCTACAAAACCCTGGATTAATACATAGGCTACTTTTAATCCCGAAAAAGTTAAGTAATTTTTTTGTGACTTGCAAAAAACAAAACAGTTTTGCTTCCCATCGTCTCATATAACTCTAGTATGACGGGTACGGCTAGTAATAAATAAACTAACAAACAGTAAGAATAGTGTTGTTATATCTTCTTAAGGCGCAATTATTCTAATAGCTCTTTTTCCCACACATATATCTTCCTATGTACCTGTGCCTTAATTAGACTGCAAAGTGAAATCCTTTCAGAATATATAATTATAAATGTTTAAAGACAAAGAGGTGGGTAGGCGTTTTGGTGGCGAACATTTAATAGCTTTGTGGTTTTTGGTTACCTGTTAAACCAATCATCTGTGTATCTCGGATACGGAAATGGGTCGTTGCTGCTGAAATCGTAGGAAGCTTCGGCGTTCTGAAACAAGTTTACTTACTTTACTCCTCATATTTATTATGGTAAATAATAGATCTAAATAAATATTAATAGACATTTCTCAAGGCGCTATCTACCCTCAAACTAAACGAAGCTTATGCTATGGAATAAAGTTACTTATAATAGGTGTGTGAATATGACTCCGCCCCTTTTTGTCAAAATAAAACACATTTGTTCGCTTACAAAATTAAAAAAAAAATTATTGAAAGTATGCTCCATCTGCAGCTACAACCTTCGCCCATCGTTCAGGTAGTTTTCGTATTCCTTGCTGGAAGAAGTCCTGGTCTTTTGAGCTTATCCAGTTGTCAATCCAAATTTTGATACTTTCACATGAAGTAAACTTTTCTCCAGTAAGGTCTGTCTGCATCGTCCGGAATAGGTGGTAATCCGAAGGAGCTATGTCTGGTGAATATGGCGGGTGGGGTAACACTTCCCAGTCCTGTCCCTCTAAATATCTTTTTACGACTTCTGCGGTATGCGGTTTGGCATTGTCATGCTGAAGAACTAATTTGTTATGTCTATTCACCCATTCTGGTCGTTTTTCTTCTATGGCTCGCTTCAAACGCATTAGTTGTCGTCGGTAAACTTCTCCATTAATAGTTTCAGAGGGTTTGAGCAACTCATAATATACAATACCTTTCTGATCCCACCAAATACAGAGCATGACCTTGGCACAGTGAATATTTATTTTTGGCTGTGATGGGCCTGGTTCGCCTGGTTTCACCCAAGCTTTTTTGCGTTTAGGATTTTCGTAGTGTATCCATTTTTCGTCTCCTGTGACTATCCGATGCAAAAATCCTTTTCTTTGCTGTCTTTGAAGCAGCATTTCACAAATGGTTTTCCGACGTTCCATGTCTCTTTCTTTTAAATCATGTGGAACCCAGTCACCGGCTTTTTGAATCATTCCCATCATTTGTAAACGCTTTGCAACAGTTGAACGATCAACATTTAATGCTGCAGCTAATTCTGATTGAGTTTGGCAAGAATCTTCCGCCAATAATGCTTCCAATTCAGCATCTTCAAATTTTTTTGGTGGTTTTCCATGTTCTTTATCCTCAGTACTAAAATCGTTATTTTGAAATCGTCGAAACCATTCCTTGCAAGTTGTATTAGACGGAGCATGCTCACCATAAATCTCCACAAGCAAACGATAAGTTTCCGCTGCAGTTTTCTTCGCAATAAAATAATGTAATAACACTTCCCGCAAATGACGTTTATTTGGAATAAAAACCGACATTTTCGAAAAGGTGAAAACAATTGTTGCTTACACTTCAACCAAATATCATAAAATGCGTTAGATAGCTGACATTCAGTACTATCGAATACAAGTATGGTCATTTATTAGTACACGTAAACAATACTAAAAACGACATCTGTTGAGAAAGGCGGAGTCATATTCACACACCCAATATAATACGATAATTATATAGTACTTGTTTGTAAATTATATTATATTTATAGTTACATAAATATTAACACGCAGACACAGAAAAAACATCTATATTCGTAACACTAATGGTTTTCCTAAGTAGGCCTCGAACCGACGACGTACATCGTAAAAGGCAGGTTTAATACCAAGTGAGCTACGGGCCAGGCAAATAATATAATCTGATTGTATTGTAGAAACAAAGGGGATAAATCTTTGACTTTTCACATAATAACGACTCGGTAAAGGACACATCCCTGTCAACAAAGTTTTATTCATAACGGCTTAGTTATTATTTGTAAATGTAATCTGTTTGCATACTAGAAATATACCTAAGCTAAGAATAAACTTAATAAATACAGCTAAGAATAAATAAATGCGATGTATATTTAAATCTTGCTGCAACTTTACTATGTATGTACCTAGAGTTGCTGCTTAGAGTCGAAACAGTAGATATTAAAACTTGTTCCTTTATTTTAAGCGATTAAAATGATGAGACGACCATACGGCCTGCCTGATATTAAGTGGTTACTGCCGCCAATTAACAATAAAAATAAGACTCAGATCATCTACTAAAGTATGAGAAGACCCAAGTCGCCATTACTTTTACGCCTCAAATGCCTGTAATTTCACCTTTAAATACTTATTTCAAGAATAATTAAAATTTAGCTAATTCAACACGACGTTAGATTAATATGAGTAAGATGATTAATACCGAGAATTTCATGAAACTAATTGGCAGATAATTAAATTACTCCGAGAAAAATTAACGAACGAGATTCAATATAACAGTAATTAATATAATTTTTCAAGAAAGATGATATGGTTGGAATGGCTTGAATGATTTGGCTGGCCAAAATACCATTTTAGACAATATTTAACAAAAATTACACTAGTGATTTCCATCGAAAGATATTTTTTTATAGTAGAATAAAGCACTTGATTTCTAATTATACTTTGGAAATCAGTTAAATTTTATATAAATGAACTAATATTGCTTATTCGCATATTGATTAAAAATATTCTGCGCACTTGAATGTTCAAAGTAATTTTCGTTCATAAAACTTAGTTGGAGCAGATATTGTATTAGTAAAACTTTCAAAAGGAAAGAAATTACTTCCAAATTCAATTTCTTATATTAATCTCTTGCTCTTTTTTAGGATTACCCAAAAAGTAAAAGGAAACCTTATTACCAAACCTACAACGGCTGTCTGTTTGTCTGTCCTATTTCAAAGGGTTGCTGTATCATTTAAGTTATACGCTATAGTGGGCTGAAATTCTGACAGAATCTAGTGGATGTCCTAACAAGCATTGCTTTGTTCATCAGAAATCAATTGGTGGTAAGAAACTCTCGGTGTACGAGATTAAAAAATAGTGTACCTACTTACATTATTTTTTAGGACTTAACTGTCAAAATTAAACTTTAAGAAATTATAACTAAGACAGTGCCGTTGGAGAGCAGATTACTAAAGATATTCAAAGGATATAAAAGCATGTATTAACAGAAAAAGTATTTACTCAGAGAGCTTAAAGCAGTTAATAAACATTTTCATAATCTATTTATTATTAACTTAGTTGGCAAAACGTTTAATATCAGGTACAACCCCAAAATTATAATTGAACAGAAACCGCTGTCGTCTCATGTTTTGCAAGCGTTGAATAACTTTCCACCTATTAAAAGCGTACTAACCTTTACCTCGTGAAAAAAATTCTCATCTAAAATTCAAACGAAACAAATCCCCACGGAATGAGGTGATAAAACAACAGGCTCCTTTATGGCAGACCTTTTTAATTTTACGCCATCCTTTTGATATTATGAGCCAGATTAGCTGAATTATGACGGGCCACTTGATTTTTTGTTGCGTACACTTGTCAGAAATGATTTCAAGTATATAACTATAAATATATTTTATTGTTGCGTATTGGTAGGGCAAATAGCTGGCTAGCTATTATGCAGTGAGTTGCAAATCTACGCCAATCACTTAATGCTATGTTCCGACAAGCTCACTTGAGACCCGGTTTCCAATCTTGGCTTGCATTGCGCGACCATCAGCTACATACGTTTACCTATGTAAACGTCAATAACAGTAATAAAAAAAATACATAACATAGTTAATTATTTTATATTGGGAGTCTATGCTCACCTCTGTAACCCTCAAAAGCACTACACTTCTCTGGGTATTGCAAATAGAGCAACCCAAATGAGTAGTACATGTGGAGTACTGCCTCCACACCTGGTAATCTGACGCCAAGCAACACGCATTGCTATGTGGAAGTGTATGACTTTAAATTACAGGTGCATAAGCTCAACGTGATGCGACTAAGGTCTTCTTATACTTTGATAGTGTAGGACTGGAGTCGTTTTACTGTTGTTTATAGATGGCAGAAACAACTTAGCACCAGAAGGGCTGTCAAATCGGGAAATAACTAAAAAAACTTTAAAAAATTACCTTTATATAGGAGTACAAATAAGTTTCCGCCGTTTTTTAACACAAATTAAATATTTATTGTAGAAGAACGGTAATATAAATTTAATCAAAATATTGCCCATCACTTGCAACCACTTTTTCCCATCTCTCAGGCAGCATTCGAATCCCACGTCTGAAGAACTCCTTGTCTTTTGAGGTTATCCACGAATCAACCCAATTTTTGGTATCCTCATAAGATGTGAACCGCTGCGCCGTCAGAGCATGTGCTACGGACCGGAACAGGTGATAATCGGACCGTGCAATGTCTGGTGAATACGGCGGGTGGGGTAACGCTTCCCAATCAAGTGTTTCCAAGTACTTTTTCACGGGAGCCGCAACATGTGGACGAGCATTGTCATGCAGAAGAATAATTTTTTCGTGTCTAGAATAGTATTGAGGGCGTTTTTCCTTCAGAGCTCGGCTCAATCTCATCAATTGTGTTCGATAGAGGGCTCCAGTAATTGTTTCGCTCGGATTAAGCAACTCATAATACACTACACCTAGCTGATCCCACCAAATACACAGCATAAGTTTTTTTCCGTGAATATTCGGTTTTGCTGTTGATGTTGACGCGTGGCCAGGTAATCCCCATGATTTTCTTCTTTTTGGATTGTCATAATGTATCCACTTCTCATCACCAGTTATGATACGATGTAAAAAACCCTTTTTTTATGTCTAGCTAGCAGCATTTCACTTAAGCATAATCGGCGTTCAATATCTCTCGGCTTTAATTCGTACGGAACCCAATTTCCTTGTTTATGAATCATTCCTAATGATTTTAAACGATGTGAGACTGCTTGCTGAGTGACTTCTAATGTTAGAGCAAGTTCTTTTTGTGTTTGAGATGAATCTTCCTCCAATAATTCCTCCAATTCTGCATCCTCGTAAATTTTTGGCCTTCCACTGTGATCTTTGTCTTCTACGTCGAAATCACCATTTTTAAACTTTTGAAACCACTCTCGACACGTTCTCTCACTCAAAGCAACCTCACCATATGCTTCTACGAGCAATCGATGCGCCTCAGCAGCAGATTTCTTTAAATTAAAGAAGTAAACTAATATTTCCCGCAAATGACGCTTACTTGGCTCAAATTTTGACATTTTCAACTTATAAAAATTATATTTTACCAATATAAAATCAATGATATTAATAGGTTATGTTGTTCTTGAATGTCCAAACTATTTTTTAAGCCGGTTATCATCTGCGAAAGCTAACCGAAACTCCGTGCCGCGCCATCTACCATAAAACGGCGGAATCTTATTTGTACTCCTATTATTATACTATTATATTTGATCAATGCCTTGCCCAAAGATTTAATTTTATGATTGAGGTAACACAAGGGGCCCAAAGACAATGCAAGGAGAAAAAAACCTGACACGTGATATACATAATGAGTATTTTAAGCAGATGAGAGTGAATATATCAACTTACGTAATTGTACTTCAGGTCTGGATGCATGTAGTCCACGCCTGCAAAAAAAAAAACAAAACGTCAATACAACGTCAACTTGTCACCCTCACACCCTCATTCGTAGGGGAATTAAAATAGAAACTGGTGCAGTTGAGTCCGATGGCTACGAGCTTTGAATAAATACTTCATAGAACTAACATTCGGTTCTAAACGTGATCATATTAATATATATATATATATATTATAATCTAGAACATTCTTCTACAGTTATGATTGATGATTTTGCGAAAAAGTTTAGCTCTTATATCCTATTCGCATTGAATAGTAGCCATATTACTTCATTGTACGCCATAACATATAAAAGAAATAAAACAAAGCTAAAGCTAAAACAGATAAGTGGCATAATGACCGGCCTTATCGCTAAAAGTGATCTCCAGCCATCCTTTGGATGGACAGGATCTACGCAGACAACTGAAAACGGGAACGTACACGCGTAGCGAAAACAACTTTTTCGGTTTGCGTTTCTTCTTCTATAATATTCCATATTTCATCTTTATCCTTTATAAGCATTGTTTTACACAAGTACTATTTCAAAGAGTTTATAACAATGCCTCAAATTGCTCAAGTGGATTTTAAATTCCAAAATTTATTTTGTAGTTAACTGCTCGTACACTATTAATTTGTATTACAATACTTTGTTCAGGGTCATATCTCTGTCTAATGCGTTATTTATGAGTATTCTGACAATAAAAAACGTAACAAAAAAGAATTAGTACATCTACCATATCAGATCTAATGTTCCCACTGCAGCGACACCGGCCTACTCTCGATAATTGAGAGTGAAGAAATGTCTTTTTTTATTGTTTTGAAAACGTATGATCTCGTAGGTACAATTTAGCGCTTGTTTAAATCCCATCCGACCCTCCATTTGTCCAGCCGACAGATAATTAGCTCGTTTTCTGCGTTCGTTGGAAAGCGCACAATTACAGAACCCGACACTTTTCCTCACTCCGGGTATTGCAAATCGATCATCGGACCGAAGGTAGTTGATTCGTTCGGAAATCTGATTCGATTGAACTGATAATAGAATGTCAGGTACGTGACTGGCCTCACAGCTCTGTTGTTAGTAGCACTACCTTCTAGCTGTAGTCCGGGGGTTCGATTGACATTCAGGACACTCAGTTGTGTAATGAACACAGATGTTCGGTGTCTGGTTGTTAATATGATTTATATGTATGTATATGCAAAAAAACACTGTGGAATTATTCCATCAGTAAGCTATACTTAGGTGGAGGGTGAATCATATATATTTTTTTTATATATATATTTTAATGATAAAACTCTTCAGCCAAGCCTCTAACATGGGCTTCTACTAACCGTATTACCAGTATTTTCAGACTGTACCAGTGTTATAATTAGTATGTTGATGCAAGATCGCGGGAGAAACGAATATTCTTTGGGGGGCCTCGCGTTCGTAGGTGAATACCATTTATGCCCCTACACGTGCCCCGTACGTAGGAGTGCTAAAGGAGCAACCTAAAGTAGTAGTAGAGCTGGTGTCAAGTTCATCTGGAGACGTACTGAAACCAGACCTGGCAATCGGCCATCAAGCAATACTGCCCTTACATCACTGTGTTCCGGTGGAAGGGTGTACCCTTACATTTTTATATATTTATTTTACGAACTTCTGTATCCAAGACTATCCGAGAAATGTTTTAACATGTCTGGCAGAAAATGGAAGCAAAGAGTCAAAGACCCGGCTCTGTGGTCCATGGGATCGGGATTACTGAGAGAGTCCTACGTGCAGCGGATCAATATCAACCATATTTATTGAAATGGAGTGATTCTTCCCATTACATATGATTTCTAATAAAGGAAAACAAGTTACTTACCGTCGTCCATTATAGCGGTGGTGACATTCACCCCGGTGTACCCCTGCGCCCACGCAGCTTCTACATTCAAGTCAAGTTTGGGTTTCCCGCCGTTCTGGCCGGTGTTCTTCAAGTACCACTGGAGGGGGAAGTAGGGGTCACGGGGTTCCGACGCCGGCTGGGTCTCCGGTAGGCTGAGGGGGCGGAACCCCCGCTTAATAGCTCCCGGTAGGGCTTCTCTCATGCTGAACGGACGGTAACCTCGCTTTACACGCTTAAATCCCGTCTGCTGGACTGCTGTGTGAACCTGTGAATAGACCAACTAATGTACTAGATGCGCAATTAATAATTAATTATGATACTTCTAAGTTGTACTTGATGCTGAGGTCAAAAACATTTCAATTATGTCGCGTTGTACGGGTGCTTTCTGTTCTTTTTTTTCGTCTAACTAAATACGTAATTTAGGAGCTAGCATACGAATTTGAGCACTCGTGGAGGTACTTTGGAGGTTTTCGGTAACGTAATACTTGGCCTGTATGACAGCTCACATAAAAAAGTATTCAATCACGATAAGAAAAGAAGTCAGCATTATATTAAATTATATTTCAAGTAATAAACTCTAGCCGGAAAAAAACTAAAGAAAACTAAAGAATTATTGTAAGTGTATTTTTTGTGGACAAGTTTGGCGAAAGAACCATTAAAGTAAATTTTTACTACAATATAAACTCGTTTACATACAAAACTTTAACAGCAACAACACTTCATAGTACGATTTTCTGTTTTATTAAACACCTACGTTTTGTAATGTATGATGAAAAAATATGCAACAAGCACGCATATAATATGAATCAACAGCTCAGTTTGATATACGTGCCACTTATAATGCTTCATCAACACAAGTGGTTCATTTGAACTTGTTCTATTAGATACCTAGAATCTAGATTGAAGGTTACAGAAGCACCACTCAATCCAATTTGCATGCCGTAGACATTCATGTTGGCTTTCAATAGGCAAATCAAGATACCGAAATATACGACGAGAGTATCCAATTAAGTTCGAGATGAGATTCTAATTTCGAATATGATGGTCACGAAAATTTTATTTGGCTACAAGTGAGATGCAAATTAAGGCATGTAATGTGCCTTTATTAAATATATCACCTTCACACAAGGACTCCTGTGTAATGTGATACATACAATATTAGTATCTAAGACCCAATAAATTTCATGTTCATCGCATAAATTCAAAGTCAAGTCAAAGTCAAAAATCTTTTTTCCGTTGAATTCTTAAAAATTGCTTTAAAACGTTTTTTTTTACAACTGTTAAAACGAAGTTAAGAGCTTGTGTTGTGTAGTGTTTTACACAAACTTGATAATAATGAACACAATTAAATAGAAATCAGTCAAATCGGTTGAGCCATTTTCGATTTATTACAAGACAAACGGCAATTGCTTTATATATACATGTGTTACCCGGGTTTAGCCGGGAACCGTACATTTTACCTCGTTAAATAGCCCATGTACTATTCCAGACTATAATCTAAGGTTAAGGTTGTCTGGAAGAAATCGCTTTTAGCGATAAGACCACCCATTGTACTAAATCTAAGTAGATCTATAAGAATATTATGTATATGTTATGGTGTACAATAAAGTGTTCATTCATTCATTCATTCTATCTCTGTGACAGATTTTATCCAGTACGTTCCGTTCTGGCGTCATACAAACATCCATCCATACTTTCGCATTTATAATAGTAGTACGATAATATATCCGAAGCTATATTCATAAAGAATATGTAATATATAAATGAATAAATAAATATTCATTGACATATTTCACACAGCGCCATCTAGCCCCAAACTAAGCATAGCTTGTAATATGGGAACTAGATAACTGATTTACTTTTATTTTGTAAATACTTACATATAATACATATTAACACCCAGACACAGAACAAATATTTGTGCTCGCACACATGCTTGTCTTGGGTGGGAATCTAACCCACGACCTGCAGCGTATTAGCACTTAAAACATCACTCTCAAATTGTGTAGAGCTCATTCAGTATTCGTTATCCGACCTTTTCAGTAGTCAAATTAAAAGTAACACACAGGCCAATGTAACCTAAAAGAACGGCGACATTGTTGAAATTCCCAGCGCGTCCTAACTTTATTTACTCTAAACCCATTATCCTTGTGGGAGTTTGCCCAAAATATTTGAATTAAATTGTCCTTTGACATTTTCGGGTGCGGCTTGGAATTGATCATACAAAGTGAATAACCAGAATAATGTAGAGTTCGTGATAGATATTCTGCTTGATAGAGTCATACTGGTATTAGATCGTATAACTATACGATCTAAATATAATGATACCCTTAGACATTGTAACGACTAATGATGGAACGAAAACCATTTTATTTTTCTGGGTGAACACAGCTGTACAAGCTTACTTGGATGATCTTTACAGATCATAAATATGAGTTGAGCAACCGTGCGCCCGGTCATTAGTTGACCGGAATGGGTGCCAGATTAAAAAAAAAACTCATACCTCTGCACTAGGATTCCCTCCCTGTCGCAGATGGCATGGACAAACACAGAAACACAAGACAAACACCCAGGACCCGAGAACAAACTTCATGCTCACCACACAAATTGTGCCCCGGCCGGGAATCGAACCCCAAACCACTGGATTCGAAGGCAGGGCTACTAAAACTAAGCCGCGGATAAGCCATGTTGCAGGCCTTCTGTTGGCTTGAAAACTCTGACATCAGAGTAAGCCACTCACTCTAGAGAAGAAGAAGAGCTGTACAAAACGTTACTTGACAACGTTAAAACAGTGTGATTACATTAAAAAGTATAAACATAGTTTATGGAAATATAAACTAATACACAAAAACAAAAACCCAGAACCTAGCCTTTTAAGCCTAGCCTTAGCCTAGGGTATAATATTTATGTTATGTCGAAGTTAAAACCCTGTATTTCATTATAAGTAAACTATTTAGTTTTTATGAGCAATAAAGATATTTAAACGTACACGCTATTCTAATCTCAATACCTAAGTTCTTGTTTATACCAATGAAAATAAAACCATATTTTGTGCGTCGGCACCTGTTTTTCACCAAAAGCAATTACGTTCATCTCCCGAGATATGGCGTGCTGAAATGAGTTCCAAAAGTTCAAAGCTCATTCAAAGACGAATAGAAAAATAATTTGCGAAAGAAAATGGTTTTCTACATATTCAAATATATTTTTGATACCTTACTCAAGGGGTTCATTTGCAAATCTAATGTAAAGGTGAAATATTGTTAGTTTTGCTGCCATTTATTTTAATATATTAATTATGAGTACAGCTGCACTAAACCATATTGTGTAAAATTTGACGTGTCCAAATGATACTTGAGATCTAAAGGGATAAATGAGTTTGACTTTGTTATCTTATAACAATGCCACGCTGTTTTTTTTATCAAACTTACAATAATTGTATATTTAACAGGTTACGGAATGTATCGTAATAAATCTCTGAAAAGTTTACTAATAGGTAAGTTTACCCCTGGGCAAATAACTGAAGAGATAAGCTTTGATACAATAGTATACCTAGTGATCTTGAAATAAGTTCATGTTAGACGATAAGTGAATGTAACCTCTACCTATACTAAAAAAAAAATTGTGAATTTTATGGTACCTGCTAGACAACTGTCAACACACAACATCAATTCTTAGCGTCATCCACAACATAATTACTTAGTCGAAGGTGTCAACACCTGCGACTACATTATTACTTAGCCATTTGGTAAGATATTAATGAAACTTTTACCACAGGGATACTGAAACCCTGCCTATTTTTAATTGCTAAAAATGATGAATGCCATTAAAATATACGAACGTTAGGTATGGTCATGAGATTGTATTGCTAGCAGATGACACGCTGCATAACAGAAAGAAAACGGGTTCAAATTGTTAAACAAATAGCAACTTATGTCCTCTAATGTTCCCACTGCACCGGCCTACACTATAATTGAGATTGCATATACTTGATTTACCACGGGAGCCCAATCCAGATTGATAGATGTCTTACGTCTTCGAATTTTTGGTTCTAAATCATGTCGGTTTCCTCACGATGTTTCCTTTTCGAGAACGAGGTATAGCGCATATCAATTTTACAAGTGAAATACTCATTGGTTCACGTGTGTTTGAACCACTGACCTCCAAATTATGCGTGGTGGCCCAATTGTTATATATTGTATAATCCAAAATTTAAAAGCATGATTATGACTCACTAATGTATATTAATCAACTAGAAAATATAGAGCGGGCAACATCCATCACGCGATAATCCGAAGCTCATTGTTATTCTGTGCGTGTCTATTATCATTCGATGTTTCAGAGATTGTAGCACAAAATAGGTACGTGATTTTCTCTCAGTACAGTTTATCGAGGATTAGTAACGATTACACAATATTTTTTATTTAACATTTAAAATGGTCAGCCATAGTATTCAAATTTGATTGATATCTTTTTTTTAGTTTTAGACTTAGATATGATGTAGACTTAATATCATTTTCTAGGAATGAATATCATCAATCATATTTCCATTTTAATTATGGTCACAGATAATTAAAATAATGGTCAAATTCATTTGATGTTAGCAGTTAAAAAGTACTAATAGTTTTAAGGAAGAATTGTGAAAACAATTTATAATAGTTACAAGGTTGCTAGTAATCCTTTCAGACGATCTGCAAATCCCAAAATCCTACGCATACGAACTTACCACCCTAACCGAACATAATTCTTTGACCAAATTACCTATGGGCCATCGATCACCCAATAATCCCACTCTTTGTCAGCTGAGTGCAATCTCAGTACGAAATATTTTTATCAGTGAAATTGGTAGAGCCCTTCTACGGCTTATGGATGAACCAATACCTGGCATCATTTACGTAAACAAAACATTGCAATATAGAGGTACTAACACTGTTTATTTTAGCCACATATCGTTTGTTTATTTTCAACCGACTTCAAAATAGGAGGTTATTAATTCAGTTGTACTTTCACAGTATCTTTGCTAAATTTAACAATTCTCACCAACAAAAATTCCACTCTACAGAACGAAAATCAAGGTAATGAAAGTGTTGGAAGTTGTTTTTCAATTTCTATGGCATTATTCGGAACCATCAAGTAATATTTCCATTTCAATAAGAATATTTCAATGGGGCTGTATAATTTTAATTAAGTTAACAAAATGGTGGCCAATTAGATCGAGCGAAGCTTCAAAGCAATTCCAAAGAATGGTTTCTTCGAAGTTATATAGGTCATTTGCTATTTGAAATTGCGTCTGTGTCAATTTGTTAACGAATAGCTGATGGGATTTTCCATGGGCAACTCAGGAACTTAAATCTATACACAGGTTTAATCTCCTTAGTTACTACTAAATACTCTACCAGTAAAAACTCATGCTTCTAAAAACGTCTTTTAAGTTATTCGTTTGAGCTTGACTATTTTAACAAGCTTAATTAAATACAAAGTTACACTTTCTCTCTAACGATCCGTGACGATAAAAACTACGCCTTGATGCATTTTTATCTGAAGTCTTAATCTAGTTAGAAATTCAAATAAGAAACAAGTTGTTCAAAGACAAGTTGTTTTAGATGCAAATTTTCTAAGTAACCAGCATATGCATTATTCATTATATTCATAGAAGCTGTGGTTAATAATTCTTTTCAAAATATGTCATTTGAATTCTCAAATAACAAAATATGTAGATAGATAAATTATTGAATGTCCATAACATCAATATAGATACGAAATCATAAATGCTAAGCTTATTTACCCCGGAAGAGGATGACTTTAGTTCTTTTCTCGGGTTTGTATGATCTATGCTACGAGGTATACTAGTACATGGTGCAAGTGATTTTTTTTTTGTTGTCGACAAAGAAAAATTACTAAAAAGCGATGGAATCAAAAGTGGGATTGGATCCACGTTTAATATTTACTTTATTAGACGTTGAGTTAGATAAAGATAAAGGTTGATTCGATTCCAACCGTACCAGCCTCTAATGTTCCCGCTGTAGGGACACCGGCCTACTCTCGATAATTAAGAGTGAATTCGATTCCAAACTTATCAAAAATTTATTCATCAAAAATACGCCTTCGCGGTTCTCCCGGCAGATGTGAAACCATGACAAACAGGGCGTCATACCGTTTGCGTTCGCATCATACTAGTCTTTTTTTTTGCAAAAGTGCGCAAAGAAAAGTCACATAAAAAAGATAGACATCTTTTATTGAATTTCAACCAGTAGAAGAAGAACCAGTAGTAGTATTTATACTTGGAGAAGTTGAAGACGTGATCAACAGTAAATAAACAATTGAAATCCTGCGTACCCAGTCATTGTTCAAAAATCTCATTATTGTTACGTCAGCGTTCCCCGACAAAATCGCACCAGAATACACAACACACCTGGGCGATGAAAGGATTCCAACTTGTAAATAAAAGCCTTCGGTTGAAAGGTCAAACAAACAAGAACGTTTTTATCCTCGAGAATTCTCTTAGTGTGTTGTTTATTGAAACTGATCCGACCCACGAGCGTAACTCAAAGAAACCTCGTTTGCATTCTACACCTACCCAGGTTTGGATTTCAATTGAATGCTTCTGGTCTTTGCAGTGGATCCCTGTTAGCATTATATCCACTTCTTTTCTTGGAAATGTAAAACGTTATTTGTCATCTATACAGAGACTTGATAAGTCTCAATTTCTTACTATCTGAGATTAATTTCTTTGTTTGAACTTCTTTTTTAGGGATCTGTACCTCAAAAAAAAGAACTATTATATGATCGCTTCGTTATCCGTCTATCTGTCAAGATATTTTTTAGGAACTAGTGGGGTGTCAAGCTAAAATTCAGTTCGTTCCATCACTAACTTTGTATATTTTTTTTAAAACCACGTGGTGCTGTTTGGCATTCCTAATACTTCTGAATTTCGTTGTATCCTTGACGTCTCATAACTAGATGAAATGTTTTCGTCCTTCGGGGTTGCCACCTGGGATTGCCGCTCGTGTATTTCATAACATATCACGAAACCGGTATAATTTATCTATATTCTCACATTTGAGAGGGCATTCCAATAAGAAAAATGTTTGTTTTATCATAATGTATACAGATTTACATTTAAGCTTCAGTCTTCAGTCAATTATTGCACAAAAGGACAACTTAAAGCTAAAAGCTTTTTCTACCAGTTATTCTTTCCAGGTAGAAATTATTGCTACGTATATGAAATAAACTCAAATTATTTTAAATGTAAACTATTGTAATATAAATATTGCTCGCGTCCGTCGGGGAGTACCCTCACCCTACACGGAACCGCCGGGTGGTGCAACCCAATGTAGCAGTAGAGCTTGCCAAGTTCGTCCAGAGAAGTTCTGCCTCCTGGTAATCCGCCGCCAAGCAGCGGTGCACTCGCATTGCTGTGTTCCATTGGAAGGTTGTGGGTGCCGGTGAAATCACAGGTGCATGGGACGTAATATCCCCGTCTCGAGTGACGGGCGCAACGCGATGCAACTTGGGTCTTCTCATACATTGGAGGAGGACCTAGGTAGTGTTATTGTTATCTATGGGCCACGGTGACCACTTAAAAGCAGGTGGGCCAATAGCTCGTTCTATCATCTACATCACACAAAAAAAGTGTTCTTTAGGTACTGACCAGTGGGTTTTGTTTGAGGAGGCGGGTGTGTGCGATAGACCGGCGTGGGCGCGCGTGTGGCAGGCCGCGGTGTGCGAAATGCCATTCTGTGTCGGATCCTAGGACCTGTAACAATATATGACAGATATAACATATAAAAAATAAACGTTTACACACTCATACCCCTGCACTAGGATTGCCTGTGTCGCAGATAGCCCGGACAAATAGAAACACAAGACAACGCACAAGCTCGGAGAGCAAACTTCATGCTCGCTAATAAAGCGTGTGCTGGCTACCCTCACTACAAAGGAAGGGCTACTATCAACTAACCCACGGAGAAGTTAAATCAATATGAGTAACAAGCTATACTCCGCGGTGTAGTCTTTCTGTTAATCCAGGATTAAAACTATTCTCATATTTATATTCTATTTCATCCAAATCGTTTGAGCTTGAGGAGTAAGAATCATACACACACACAAATTTTCAGCGTTAACATAAGAGTTCTACACATAAGTGTTCTATTAACTCCTACTAGCTATAAGTAGGCTTTCGTCCCTGCAGTAAGATCATTGTTGAAGACTAGTATCCACTACGAGCTGAAGTACCCTTCAGTTCCTACACTCTTAAAGACACTTCACGTGAAACGATGATCGATATCACAACGGTCCTTCGAATGAAATGATTAATTATTATTGACATTGAGGTGTCGGGACTCGTGATCAATCAATCATTCAATAATAGTCCGATCAAATTAGGGGGGGGAACGAGCAGATGCTGTTCGGATATGCCTCGAACCGCTACGTATAAGTTTGTTGGTGTACGTAAATGATGATCATTGTCCACATCGGGTTATCCCTATATCTGGAGATAGTTTGTGTTTGTTCCATACATTGTCTCTCTATGTATGGAAATATTGAGTTATCAAGCGTGCTATAGTCGAGTGTGTAGCGCATTGGGATGAGATGCAACAGTAGTAACAGTATCATTCCCGTCTCGGGTGAATGACGAAGCAGAATGAATGCGACTCGGTGTAAGATCCATATCTCATACTGAATCGTATTACTGTTGACATCGGCGGGGATCGCCACTTACTACCAGGTGGGCTCGTTCGGTCACTTAGGTACTCCCATAAAAAAAGGATCAAAGGTTGAATTTATATGAGAATAGTCCCCTAGATCTGGCAAAACATACGTCTACAATTTCTCTTATCTCAACCTTAGTGTTTTCCAATAAAGTTCAACATTACGTAAGATCCATTCCGAAGCGAGCCGTAAATCCGTTTTCCGGCCGTAAGGCAGATCGTAACTTTTACTGCTGTACAATAAAATGAGCCACACACTACGCATAGGAAAAGCGCCTGTTGCCTCTCTAATACTCGTGCTATGTTTGAGGAAAATTTGCTAGGTACAGATAATTATTAAGCTTGGTAAAATATGTACCAATAAGAGTTAGGTCCATTTTCGAACTTGTTGGTTTCGTTAGGAAAAGTTTTATCCTAGCTTGTCAGATAATTATGGAACGATTTATTTGTGTTCTCGGGAATACAACGGCGGCGGTGAGATTTCCACTTGTTCATTCTCAAGATAATATCCTCAAGGTAAAAAGTAGTCCTAACGCCTAACTATTCGCGGGAAAAGAATATGTAAATGTCCTCTTAGAATAATTTGGGTTGATACTTGTCAAGAACAGGCTAAAACTCGACTGTAGTTCAAAATATTTGTGGCACACAAATAAGTGCTTTAAGAACTGTCAATTTTGACGTGTCCAAGGGTTACTTGAGATCTAAAAGAATAATTAAGTTTGAATTTTGATTTAACGGCTAAAATTGCCGATCAGGAAAAATTGAGCCTTTTATCTAAGTATCAATAAAGGAGGATAAAGTAAGTTAAATCACAGATAATCAAATTCGGCAAAAGGCGGCACTCTGATCCTTTTATACTGAGTTATACACCATATAATATTTCCATATATTCCTATAGATATGAGAGTGCCAATGAGGCCAGTCGTGGGTAGTCATCAAAGTTGATTTGAATTAAGAACCGGATGCTCATCAGGCACGGCCTTCACACAGGAAGTTAATCAACGCGATGCTTGTGGATTGAGCTACGAAGCTAGTAAAATTATCGCCGTAGCTGCCAATCTATGAACCTTTTGATGCAATTGCAGGCACGTACGCTGCACATTTCTTATTAAAAGGCTAATAAATCTAATAGTCATTGAACCAAAGAGCGGATTGGAATAGTGTAAATATCCAAATGTTGTGCCTATGGATTATTTTTCTTATATCGTATCTAGTCTCAATACTACCTTACACCTTTGGATACAATCGTAAAACGTAATTCCTAAAATGATTCCAATCCGAAGTCCATTACAGCAACAAGAAAAACTTGTTGTGACTACCCATCAGCGTATCTCACACTAAAAGGTATTTTTTCCCCTCCCTTCAACCAGCAGTACAGTCGGATTTCTACATCAATTGTAAGTGTCTCCCAGACAATAATATCTAGGAGATTCAATGGGCTACATTTGGCAGATTAAACTAAAAAAGATTCTATGGGGGATCAATTTTAATCAGTCACCAATTTCTCGTTCTATCCGAACTATTTCCACGGTTAAAGGCATTAATTAATCCATTAGCGCGTTTTGACTTCATGTTCCTCAAACTTTAAACTTATACGCACTCATAAACAACACAAACTCGTGAGACCCGAGAACAAACATCACGCTCACCACACACACACACGTTTGGGTCGTCTGTGATTCGAACCCGGGACAACTCACATCGGAAGCAAGCTTTTTAAGTTGAGAGTAACTTTTAAAAGTTTTATATGCTGTTCTGTTGTCTATGGGTGGCAGTAACCACTTACCATCAGCTCGTTCTGCCACTGTAATCGTTTAAATAAAACATCAGTTTGACTCTTCTGACCGATGTGCTGACTTGATCAGGATGAAAGACGAAATACAACAATATAAAAGTATTTCTTTATTTTGTGTAATCATTTGAGTAAAATGTTAATCATCGTTCACATCAAACGCAATGCCCTTGTCTGTTTGACTTTAACTAGAACACTGTTTAACACTAACAAGTAGTTACAACTTCGTCGCTCGACTTGAAAGTAAACAAAACTTGATAAGTAACTTTATCCATTAGCAGAGCTACTTCAGTCACAGAATAAAGTACCTTGAGTAAAGATCAGCACACTTGTGGTCCTCAGAGCACAGGTTTTTATTTTCATTTCTTTCTTGACTGAGGAAATGGGCAAATACAACCTTTGCAAATGCGACCGCTACCGCGATTTTAGTTGTCGAATACAACTGATACAAATTTAGTATGCACAGAAACTAGCGCCAGAACTAGGACTTCGTTCGTGAAACTGACTATATTTGAATCGACTAAAATTGTTTCAACAAAATTTCACGATCGATTACGATTTTCACGGTTTAATCTCTTGTAACCAGGGCTACCAGATCTGCTGGGTGATTACATACATTTTTATTATCTGGGTTGCCAGATGCACCATAACAAATAAAATCATAGTTACTCAAATCCAACGAAGCCTCAAACCAAACCCATTTTCTTGATATAGCACTTTTAAAAACGGCTCAGTTGTAAAATCGCTTTTTACGCGGTGGGTCACTCTTGGTAATACCATTAGTGACCTGTCCTTAATGAATGGGTGACCTGACCACAACCACTGACCTCAATACCGCCAGGTTACACTGTCAGATTGCTAGTTGACGTATGGAAACTATTTAATAAATAATTTAAATGAGAAATTCTTGTATATACAGGGTGGAGGATACCAGGCAGTATGGTACCTTAACCGTAATATTTACAGAAAAACTTTCCTAGGCAACATCGTCGACCAACCATAACTGTTTAAGATATACTGAACTGTATTCACAATTGTACAGTAAACTATGAATACATATTGTAGGAACTATGAATACACATTGTATCATACATCTATCTGTGCTATACATTAAATAGTATTATTTTGAACTATTTATTCAAAGTTAACCCACCTGATGCTCAAACATCGCAATAATTGTTATTTTGAGCAAACAGCCAATTACCAAAGTTAGATTAAAAGTGGCACCCAAGTATAATTACTTAACTAAGTTGTATTATCTATCTAATTCGTCTTGATATCCCAAAAATAACTCAGTTCACGATTTCTTTAAGTGCCCAACATATTAACTCGCAGCTCAGTTGGTAGTATCTCCGACCTTTGCACTGAAGGTCATGGGATCGATTTTCACCCAGGCCAAGCAGTTTTCTGACGAACATAGGTCTTTGTTCTGTACCTGGGTGTTAATATGTATTATATTTACAAAAAAAGTAGTATCAGTTACCTAATTCCCATAGTACTAGCTATGCTTAGTTTGGAATTAGATGGTGTTGTGTGAAATATCCTTGACAATTTATTTTATTTATTTATTTGCATCAAAGTCCCTTCTCATTTCTAATACTTCTTTTCCATTCAAAGGTTGCCTGTCTTTCCAAAGAGATCGCTTTATAGCGATAAGACCGCCCATGGTGTCACCTTTTCATAAGTTAAGATTTCTTTATTTAAACTATTGTTATCTTTATTTAGTGTGCAATAAAGTGTCATCTATCTACTAATAACAATTAGGTATACAAAGTTGGTCTTTGAATTCAACAACTAAGACGAAATTGGTGGCGACAGAAACACTAAACTTTTGAAGTTCAAGTAAGATATCCAATAAGGTCACATATGTACGAGTCAGGGCGAATTGAAAAATACAGAACAAGTATTTACATAATCCAGCGTATCTCGTCCTCTGGCTTGCAAACAACGAGATCAGATCTCTTACTTGATACGAAAGGGGATATTGTGATGCAAATAAAGAGTTTACAATGAAAAGAGATTTGTTAATCTACCTCTGAGCCTCGTTTATATGCAGAATAGTTTGAGCGCCGAGCTACAAATCTAATTAACAGTGACGCCGAAATTATTATGCATACAATATGCAGATTACACATGCGTGGTGACCCAAAGGCACAGACACCGACTTACAATCTGAAGGTTGCTGGTTCAAACCAAGACGTCCATCAATGTGTTTTTCACATAAAAAATATATGTGCGCAATACCACGTTCTCGAAATGGTGAAGAGAAACATCGTGAGGACACCGGCATGTCTTAGAAGCAAAAATTCTAAGATATGTGACATCTACCAATCTGTATTGGGCTCCCGTGGTAGATCATAGCCCATTCACTTTCAATTATCGAGAGTAGGGTGGTGTACCTGCAGTGTACCTGTAACTCATAAAAAAGTTTACTTTCCTGAATAATTTACCTAAGTAAGATACAGTTTTTCGAATTCTTTCGTGATTTGACACAAGAAGTTCTATCACGATCTAGTCTCTTCTAACCTCACACATTGTTCTATAACAAACACTTATTCTCCTTTCCATGTCGTGTATGTAGGTTACTGTGGCGTCGTTGGAAGATTATTTCCTTTGAATCAAGTTGGGGAGGTCAGTGGAGCAAGTCGATATGTGCTATTAGATTTCGGATATAGCTAATTTTAGAACGGGAATCGTTAATAAAAGAAGGTAAATCAATTTCACCTCATACCAGCCTATTTGCACGTTCGCGAACAACGAAATAACAATAGTAATCCACTAATTTCAGGCACAATACTATTATCTTAATTCTTGTATATAAATTTATGTATTTATAACGCGTATTTCGGATATGGTTATAACGATTTGGATGAAATTTTGCTATTTAAATTTACCAGTTTAATCGAAATTCAGATATAAGACAATATTTTCCAAAAAAAAACGATTGAAGCTCGGTCGCCCAGGTACTATTAAATAAAGGACCCTTAGAAAATATATACTTTAGTGACTAACTTACATAATTGGATAATGCATATATAATCCGATTAATAACAAATGTCTCTAAATTACCAAGGTTTGAATATTATTTAATTTAACAAGTTACTCTATTATTTTATAATATATAATTTCGTTAAATTATTTCAATTCCGTATTATTGTATTATTTAGATAATGCTCTCATTGTTTTGATGTTTGTGAAAGCGTACTATAGAGCTCATTCAAAAGGTTCCGAATTACGTTTCAAGTTATAAACACGAGCTTTGAGTATTTCCTTTTAGAAAGGAATAATTATTATACATAATACAATTTTCTTTGTAAAGTATGCTTTAGGCATAATTTATTTGAGGGGGTTGTACACATCATAAGTATGTAATTAAACATAGCAGAAAGTAATGTAACAACTAGCTTATATCAGCATGAGACGTAACATCCCCGTATTGGGTGACGGGTCTTCTCATACTTCGGGTGGGGAATATCTAAGTCGTATTGCTATTTATGGGCTGAGGTAACCACTTAACATCAGGTGGGCCTTTAGCTTGTCTCGACACTTTGGTTACATTAATAAAACAATGCATATATATCTCTTTCTGTCTTTATCTTTGATTCACAAAGCACGGCGTTGGAAATATAGCTGTGTGGGTATAAGGAATTTTATCGTGTTCAGTTTTCAGTGTTCAGCAAAAAAGATACGTTTAAAAGAATATTTCAAGATGTATCTCTTTATTAATATATTACGCCTAAGTAACTGCAAGATGTAATATTTCTTTCTACACATTTGTATGCCTCTAAATCCTCATCCATCCATTGATGTCAAGTTCAGGGGTGGGTGGCACAGTAATATGACAGCCGACGAGCCGCGGCCGCCATCTTATCTTGTTGGTGGAATAACTCATGACTCTGGAAACAGATGACGATGTTTTATGCCTTTTACCCGACTACGGCGAAGCAAAAAGGAGGGTTATGATTTTGACCGGTATGTATGTGTGTTCATCTCTGCCCTCATATTCTCTATTCTCAAATTAGTTTAAAAATGGTGAAGGAAAATATTACATGCTTCCAAACAAATATACAAATTTTTATAGGTGTATTTATTTATGTATGTATATTTGTCCACGCATTTCTCCAACTAGTCATATTGTGACCATTCTTGATTTATTAGTTTACATTTATTTCAACTTGGGGAACAGTGCAAGTTTTTTTCAAGATACAGTCCATATCTATACGTGTAACTGTGAAGGCCTGGCTTATTGATATCTACTGAATAAATTCTTGAATTTCATCCTTATGGGTTGTAAGGGTTGAAATTATTGAAGCCGGATTTACAGATTTTAAATCAATCTCTTGTTGATTTCAAACTTTCTCGGAATAGTCTTAATAATAAAGTTATTATTGACAGAAAAGTTGAAAAGGTTTCCCAAAAAGTTTTCTAATTCGGAAAAAACTGAGAGTCCTTGGAACTTTCTATGGGATAGCTGGGACTGGCCTCATAGCTCATTGGTAGTAGTCCTGCCTTCTGCGTTGGGTTTGATTCCCGCCCAGGATAGGCATTTGTGTACGAACATAAATGTTTGTTCTATGTCTGGGTGTTAATATGTATTATAAATATGCATTTACAACAAAAAATAATACTCTATGTATTCTATCAGTTATCTAGTTCTGATATTATGAAATATGTCCATGAATATTTATTTATTTATTTGCTACATCCGCAAATGTCATTTGAAAACAAATTGTTGAATACTGAGTTAAGAAACAACATCTGGCGGGTCTTGTACAACAACAACTTGTAGTAAATAAAAAATCGTCCAAGTTCAAGTCGGGCTTCCGCACGAAGGGTTCCGTACCATTATCTATAGTAAAAAATACAAGTGGCGCCATCTAGTTTTTAGTATTTGTGGTTATAGTGGCAACATAACCACAAATACTAAAAACTGTTATCGCTTACAGACAACCTTGGATGGACAAGAAGTAACGGATTTTACTAGGGGCAACTAACTATTAATTGAAATTTTCACAGACGATGTATAGTTTAATATAGATACACCCATTGCACGGTCCATGAGATACGGCCTGGAGACAGACGGACAGCGGAGTCTTAGTAATAGAGTCCCGTTTTACCCTTTGGCTACAGAACCCTAATAATTAAAACAGGCGAAATGATTTACCTACGTCACAAACAAAAACCTTCGCATTATTCAGTTGCTTCCAAACTATATTTACCAGACATTCCACATGATCGCACAAAGAGAACGGCTGGCAACCAGTTTTATCGCTACATTAAGGCGGTATCCAGCCTTCGCAAACACTGAATAAATCATCAACACATGAATACTTACCAGCTCCCGGGTACCCGCTCATACTTATGAATAAAATGTTACATATATACCAAAAAGTATGATTTGAAGCGCTCTCTAGGTTTACCGTACCAGCCTCTAATGTGCAGGGACACCGGCCTACTCTCGATAATTAAGAATGAATGGGCTCTGATCTACCACGGGAGCATAATCCGGATTGATAGATGTCACATGTCGTCGAATTTTTGGTTCTAAGACATGCCGGTTTCCTCACGATGTTTTCCGTCACCGTTTTGAGAAGGTGGTGTTGCGCACAATTATTTCTTCAATTGAAAAATGTCATTGGTGCACGTGTGGGTTTGAACCAGCAACCTTCAGATTGAAAGTCGGCGTCTATGCCCCTGGGCCACCACGCTCTCTAGCTTTACCAGGCTAGCTTCCGTAGTTTAGAACCCTCTAGTATCGCTACACGTACCCCTGGGGGTAAAGGAGTTATAAGTAATAAAAGAACTTGTATTAAGTTCATCAGGAGAAGAACTGTCTCCACACTTGAAAATCTGCCGCCAAGCAGTGGTGCACTCATATACTGTGTTCTGGTGGAAGGTGAATACGTGCATGAGACGTAACATCAACGTCTCTGGTGACGGGCGCAACGGGAGGCGGGTCGGAGGATCCAAATCGCGTTGCGTTTGTTATGGACGGAGGTAACCACTTACCATCAGGGCCTTCAGCTCGTTCCGTCATTACAGTAGTATAAAAAATATATATGCTGAAAGCCTTTTATTATCATAAATGAATGGAATGGAAAGAACGAGATCTCCGTCAATTGTGGTTTTATTAAACCGTTCCATAGAAACGCTTATATCTATATAATCTGTGGTTCCATTATGTGAAGGTAGTAGTCTCTATTGTAATAATTGAATAGATATCTACATACATATTGTAATTATTATACACAAAACAAGCTAAGGTCACAGATTCTATACTATAGGAAGGTATACCTCTGTCGTAGTATGCCATAACAAAATCTATACGTCATATTCGACAGTTTCAAAAATAATATTTCACACAGCTCCACCATACATTATACTATGGGAACCAGATATAGTTATTTTTTTGTAAATACAAATATAACAAAAAAATTATTATGATCCAAAAAATTTTACAATAACAATACAATAGTACAAGAATATTTTTTATAATATTATTGCAGACTAACAAATTCCATTATACAATTTGGAGAATGAGGTCACTACGAGTAGCTCCCTAACCCTAGGTTAAAACCTGTGTTGTGGAAAAATACATACTTATATAATAACACATCGCCTATAAATGTCTTCATTCTTTCCATGATAAAAAAATATTGGAGGTACGAACGAGTATCAAGGAACATTATTTTATGTCTCGTAGCACCCGGTGTCGGGGGGAGAAAAGATGTTATCTCTGGCCTTTTGTACTCATTCTCCGAGATTGGGGGTTATATGTACTTATTTTTGTGTGGAGCCTTATAATCATTTATATGAAATCAGGGAATCTATATAAATAAAAGGTCTACACACTCATACCTCTGCACTAGGATTCCCTGTGTCGCAGATGGCATGGACAAACACCCAAGACCCGAGAAGAAACTTCATGCTCACTATACAAAGTGTGCCCCGGCCGGGGATAGAACCTAGGACCCCTCGCTTCGAAGGCAGGGCTACTACCCACTAAGCCGTGTATATATATGTATATGAATGCCTATTTTCGTTGGTCACGGCATCACGCATGAACGGCTGGACCAAAGTATCTCAGAACAACAGAAAAACTACTACTTGGATTCCTTTATTAAAATAAAATGTAAGAAATATGCGATGTAAATAACGTGCTGAGAGCCGCGATCCCGCAGGGCTACGATTTCGATAAATTTTATTGTTTTGTGCCTTTCTTTTGTTTTTACTTTTACCGTCTACATTAAAAGTGCTTATCGTGTTCGTTACACTAATTAATAGTAATTAACAATTAAAAGTCTCGATTTACTACAACTTCTCTTCCTTTTTCACTGCTTTCCAAAAATCCAAAACCAAATTGATTTTTTCAACAAATTGACGTTTTATGTAGTTGTTACAAGTATATGCGCCAAATTACTCTACGTGCCCAAACACCTTGTTTGAACGAGTTTATTATGTTTGAGAACACGATAAATAAATGGAACATAAATACGAGAAGCCACAGATTATCATAACAAGCAATTTGCTGATATCGATATTGGATGTTGGTTAAGGAAAAATGAAAAAAAATATAGCCTTTGCTACTACCTGCGCAAATATCGTTTGACGGTTGATTGTCCTGAAAAGCAGAACAACGCCTTGTAGCATAAAAAAAATATGAAAGTATTGAAGCTACTAAATAAATAAGTCATAAGGTAAGAATAGAAAAGAAAGTAATCCTTTAATGCTTGTTCTCCTCATGAAGGGTCTGATAGGATTTTACATATTTATTTTAATAACGTGTCGTGTATACGATGTAAAAATTTCTGAATTGGACTTTGAATAATGGCCGCCTAGCAGTAGTGCTCGCATTACTGTGTTCCGTTGAAATAACATGAGAATGAGACGTATCATCGTCTCGGGTGATGGACGTAGCAGGATGAATGCAACTCAGTGTAAGATCCAAATCTTATACTGAGTCGCATTACTGTTGTCATGGACGGGAGTCAACACTTAGTATCAGGTAGGCCATCAGCTCGTTCCGTCTATAAATCACATAAAAAAAATATAATTAACGTAGAACTGGGCCCTGTCATGCATGAAAGCGTCCTTCAAAGTCCGATGGGTATGGAACAAGTCGGCTTACAAGTTACTCAGCATAGTTTGGAAACTGTTTGTGCAGTATAATGGAAGCTTAAGCCCAAAATAGATATTGAATGTTGCAGAGATTAGTCTATATGACTACACACGGGAGCTTAAGCCCCCATATTAAATTTCGCTCACATGGTTAGAGAGAAAGTTTGACTTACCCTTCATACTACCTATGAAATATTATATTCATTTTCAGCGCAAAAACTACCCTCATCAATAGATTTTAATATTTTCTTTAATCGATTTCCATGACCGATATATAATGTACTAGCTGACCCGGCCACGCGTTGCTGTGGCTAACGTTTTTGTAATTGTGATTGTCAAATAAAAGACAAATAATTTGCAATAACATAATATTGCGATCATAAATTGAGATGTGAGCTATCCTATCTTTCAAGTTGGATCAAACTGCACACGGTGTACAAATTTGATTAAAATCGGTTAAGTAGTTTAGGAGTTCATCGCGGACAAACATCGTGACACGTAATTTATATATATTAAGATGTAATGTTTAGTAACTTATCATTTTAGTTTTATCTATAAATATGTACATAAAACTAAAACGTTACTAATACCAGTATAGTGTTCTTTTTTTTTCAATAAATACATATGTTGGAGGTATTGTAACAATTTTAACATTTGTGAAATCTAATATAAAATCATACAGTTCCCCATGTCACCCACGTCATCCCGAAGCCCCAGGAATTGTTATAATAATATATATCAGGCCGAGTACGCCCCAGGGAATAGAGACGTGTCTTTGTGGGTTTTATCTTAAATACAAATGAAGAATTCGGAGTATTTTGCTGTAATATCAGGGCAGAAAATTGTGGACAACCACAATGTACTGTGCTCAACAGAGGGCAATTATAATCTTGCTTCTTACACGGTACATCTTACACGGTAAGCCTGTCTCCAATATATTGTCTGTCTCGGTACGAAGGTGCTTATGTATCGTTACGATCTATCACGATATAGCCTGGGACGATAATAGCAACCATATTCAAGAATATGCTGAAAGGGAGTGTGGTGGTAACTGGTGTCTGAGTTCGCAAGCCACTTGATGACCTGAATAGTTTATCGACTACAAAAGCTTGGGGCATTTTAATGCGCTCTCCAAAACACGTTTTGACGGCTCCGTGGCTTAGTTGGTAGTAGCCCTGCCTTCGAAGCGAGGGGTCCCGGGTTCGATTCCCGGCCGGGGCACACTTTGTGTGGTGAGCATGAAGTTGGTTCTCGGGTCTTGGATGTTTGTCTTGTGTTTCTGTGTTTGTCCATGCCATCTGCGACACAGGGAATCCTAGTGCAGAGGTATGAGTGTGTGAACGTTGTTGTACGTTGTTGTTGTTGTACGTAAGCGCTCAGTTCAAATACTTGTCACCCATCCACATACAGACATAGGTATATAGCTTCTAGTTAGCTAGCTAGAGCGTGGTGGCCTAGGGGCATAGACGGAGAGCGTGGTGGCCCAGGGGCACAGACGCCGACTTTCAATCTAAAGGTCGCTAGTTCAAACCCAAAAGTGCAGCAATGAGTTTTTTCACTTTAAAAAAAAATGTGCACAATACCACGTTCTCGAAACGGAACATTGTGAGGAAACCGGCATGTCTTAAAACCAAAAATTCAATGACATGTGACATCTACAAATACAGATTGGGCTCCTGTAATAGATCAGAGCCCATTCACTCTCAATTGTCAGGAGTAGGCTGGTGTCCCTGCAGAGGAAACATTAGAGGCTGGTATGGTAGCTTCTAGCCCCTAAACTTTCCATAAAAGATGTTCAAAGTCATTATCGTAGCGCTTTCACAAATGTTTTAATCGCGACGCTAATAAGTCTTTGGTAAACACAGCACGACTATAAAGAAAATGAGTGTTGATAAATTATACATAAAATAATTAGAGTCAAAGGCTCTTGGAAACAGAAAAAATCTTTCTCATTTTAGGGCTCATTATCGAAATTATTATTCATCTCTCAAACAACAATATCTCTCACGCCTTCAAATTAGAACAAGCTTGAACAATAAGCGCGGAGAAAAATACAATTTTGTTTCGCGGCCATAGCCATGAGCCTTGTCGGAGCTTTCTGAATAATTTATGTTGAGCGTTACAACTTCGTCCATTTGTTATTTGCCACTTTATGCGGTTAACTTTAATTTGTTTGAAGTCTGTATTCAAATGTCGAGACTTTGTCTGGTAATGTTAGCAAAAAACAACTTTTTTTTTAAACCAAATGGGTACATTTTCATAGACATAGCTTGTACTATGGGACCTAGATCAATGAAATAATGTTTTTTCTTGTGAAAACAGACTTGGGTGGTTTTTGTAAAATTGTGTTTTATTGTAGATTACCAATCAAGTACCACAAAGATTGACGAGATGGCGGCGCTGTATTCAAGTTTCTGAGAAGAACTTCTGAGCATAGTTTATAACAAGAACGTTTTTTTTTGTAAAAATATGCATTTTCACAAGAAAAACAATTATACAGATAAACTTTAAGAGCAAAACCCTATCTAAACACAAAATTGCATCCAAATCGTTAAAGTCGTTTCCGAAATACGCGCAATAAATATATAAATAAAATATACAAAAATGGCTCGTTTAAAGTAATAAGATAACACCCAGACAGAATCAATCTATATTATAATGTTCGTTAACTTAATGTTTGTGCTGAGTGGGAAACAAACTGACATACCTACAGCGTGGCCTACCAACTAAGCCACGGAGCCATCAAAGTACTTTTTATCTCGAAAAAGTGAAGTAACTTGAAGTGATGTACAAAATACTTTTTAACTGCGAGTAACACCACGGGCGGTGCTACCCGTCGAAATCAGGTGGGCTGCCAACACGTGCCGTCACAGATATCACATTAAAAATTATATCAATTTATTTGCGTACTCCTTTGAAGCAAAACAAAATTATAAATTTCATACGAAATTCAACCGTTCCGTTCAGGGAATTTTCCAAAAACCAACGCTGTATTTTCCACGTTACAATGAATATAAATTGATTTCTACTGTAGTTCCACTGTGAGTAGGCGTATGAAAATGAGTGATGTTGTTAAATGTTCACTTATTATATTTTCTATTATATCTGGCAGCTTGTTTTAGATACCTTGATAAAAAAAATTACATTTGATTTTCTTTGAAGTTTTATATAAATCCTGTAGTGGTTGGTGCACTCGCATTGTTGTGTTCCGCTGGTATATGAGAAGACCCAAGTCGCATCGCGTTGCACCCGTCACCCTAGACTGGAATATAACGTCACATGTGCTTGTGATTTCCCTGCCTGCTTGGCATCGGATTACCAGGTGCGGTGGCAGTACTTCTCTGGACGAACTTGGCAAATTCTACTGCTACTTTGGGTTACTCCTTTCGCACCACCCAGGGGTCACTTGTAGAGATTCTGAGGGTACTCACCTACGGACGCGAGCAACTTGGGCCCCCATATGGCCGACGAAACGAAATTCTCGGGAAAACCTAGTAACTGATATAAAAACAACAGACACTACGCGATTATGCCAACAGCACGTTTCAGTGTTAGCATATCAATCAACCGATGCGTTGAAATGAATATCCATTGAATTCGCCAGCCTACTTAGACCGCAAACGTGATATCGTTCACGTGAACATTGTTAGCATTTATAAATGGTTTATAGGCACGTATTGAACGCCTGTTTGCTTTAGCAATTGAGTTGCACGAGCGATTAATAATTGGCCAACATTATATACGTGCATGAATTATGTAACCATAACCTTTAGGAAAATAAATAGACATGCATATTATATGTACAAATTAGTACTAGTAGTGTTTAAAATTAATAAATTAATAATTTGCGGACAGAGCGCTATATTGCCTCAAACTAAACGTAGCTTGTACTATGGGTAATATATAACTGATAGAATACTTAAGCTTTTTTGTAATATACATTTAATACATATTAACACCCAGACACGTATGAGTGTGATTGCGATTAGCATCTCGAGGATATTGTGCCACCTATTGTAAATTTTATTATATTTAGGATAAATTTTGTCTGCCATACTGACATTTAATGTGAAAATTTCAAACTACTTTTTAATTTTGACAAAGAAATAGCTAGAACCGTCGGTTAGTAACTTAGTAATTAACTTAGTAATAGTCCCTTTTAGCATTTAGGTATGGAAACCAAAATATAAGCGACTCTCATTCAAATCTTTATTTGTTTCGTTGTAATATGGATATGAGCATATTGTTCGTAGCACTTTTGTAAATTTGCTATTGCTTAATTTGTCGTAGCTCTTTGCTACATTTGTCGTAGCTCGTAGCTCTAAGTATTGACTCATAAATTGGTTTAAATATGAAATTATATATAATATTTTTTATTATTATTAACTTGCTACCTAGTTATGATTATCTTGTACTGGACTCTCTCTATAAAATACCGTGCCTTTGAGTTGAATTTTGTGTACCTAGTAGATGAGCATAAAGTAATCACAAACACGCTTTGTGGTTACATTGTAGAGCTGTGACCGTTATTCGAACAAACCACATTGACGCGGTTGCGCCCAATGTGGTACAGAGATAAAGTGTGGTCTATGGTAAATCAGAATATTCGAATAATTATATTAACAATATCCAAACTAATAACAATACTATTGAAAAAAAATTAACTTTTTGGATGTTTGTTTGAATGGATAAACTTAAAATTCTTTTACCTATAGAAAACTACATAATTAGTGAGTAACAACAAATTAGATGACAATTTATTTAAAAAAATAGAAATCGTTACGAAATTCAAATTTCTGACGGCATGCAGACCATGCGTGACTGGAGTGTTTATTATTTTAGTCAGGGAATTAGATGTGGCAATGTTGCCAGCATTTGCCAGCAGCAAAAGGGGTGCTCTTTGAAAGCATGTGGGAAATGTTTAGGCATTAACAAAACATAATTATATTATATAATACAATAAATACAACACAAAATGAAACAATACAATATGTATCATTATAAATGCAAGTTTGTCTTTGATAACTTTTCAACGGTTGAAAGGATTCGAATGAAATTTCTTCTATTATACTTTTCTACTTCTACTTTTTCCCATGACTTTTTAACCGTTGGTAACATCGCAGAGCGCAGATTGTATTAGATAAAACAATAGCTACATTCGCCTAATACTTAGAAGCTATTGTTTTATTCGTATAATGTAACACGTGGGTGGTTGTTTGTTTTCATAACAAATGAAAGTCGTAAACTTTTAACACGATAGCTAGGCATCATAACTTTATACAAAGTTTTACTGAAATTCTTCAATGAATTTATAAAGTTATTAAAATAACGAGTTTAGCTATTATTAGAAATAACAATGTGTGTTATTTCAAAAAGATCCCTTTGATTCCATGTAAAACATAATTTTCGCGATTTTAGGCCGTGAGCATCGAATTTCAATTGAACTGTAAAACATGTAAACATTTTTTATAGACTTTATTCGGGAACTTCTTGAATATAAATTAAGATACTAGAGTAATACATCAATCCTTAAATTCTTCTCTGTTTTCTTTTTTTGTGTCGTTTTTTGTCATTAGCCACACGAATTCTGCCAAGTAAATGTACACAAGATATATGGTCTGTTTAGTTCCTAGGAGTATTTTTATATAAACTTTACGTAAATGTTGCGGATCTAGTTGAAAGCTCACCTGATGTTGCGTGGTTACCTCCACCCATAACAATAGCAATAACAGCAACAGCAATAAGCACCACCCAGGTTATACGTGTAGGAGGACAAAAAGGAGAAATGAATACTCATCTACGCGAGCAACTGGACCCCCCAAATTAACAAGAATATTCACAACAAGAATTATTTTATTAACAGTAAAGTTATTCCGATTCTCTTAAAACATTTTTAATTTAACGTGCAATATCAACGATGGCAAGATACGCAATCAAACATAATAACATAATATTAGTCTTCTATTCTTATTGTATGGCTTCAATTGAGATAGCCAATTAGTTCGCCAATGTCAAGTTAGGCTTGCATACGTAGACAGATAATACAAGTCTACGCTTGCATACGTAGACAGATAATATAAGTCTACGCTTGCATACGTAGACAGATAATATAAGTCTACGCTTGCATACGTAGACAGATAATATAAGTCTACGCTTGCATACGTAGACAGATAATATAAGTCTACGCTTGCATACGTAGACAGATAATACAAGTCTACGCTTGCATACGTAGACAGATAATATAAGTCTACGCTTGCATACGATGGTAACAGTGATGGGTGATTAGAGATTTGTTTTGTTTTTTCATTAACTTGATCATTTGTGTAGTAATCGTATAATTATTATTTTCATAAAAGACCACTGATAAAAGTGGAGACTTATCTAAAAAAACTTAATAAAAAACATATTGCTTCCTTTAAATAAATTAATATATTTGTGTACGTGTATTTGTACGCTGCAAAATAAGTTACGCAGAAAGAATCGCTAATATTATTATAGTTTTTAAATTAAATTGCCAAATATTTTTTATTCATATGTCAAAATGATGGAACTTGTTGAATAAGATAATAAATAATTAATTAATAAGCAATAAGATTATTTATAATTAAAATATTATTCGGATTTATTAAATAACAAACAACAAATTATATTTATTCCTATAATCGCTTGGATAAATCAACATGTCTACAATTTAAACAAACATTATATTTAAGATTGCTGATGTATTATCTATTTGTTTTACTTTCAATGCTATACAAGTAATACACTCTGTTACAGATAAATAATTGTAGATATTAGACATGATTTTTTTTTTGATATTACAGATGAATTTTGAACACGTTATAACGCGAAACCAATTTAAACTTCAATTCTTCACGAGCCGCCGACTCCCGTGAGGTAATCGAATACTCCGATCCCATTTCACTTTTGTTTTTGATCATACCTATACTTTATTTTCAAAAAAAAACACAAAGAGAAATACAAACGTACCCACACGCTGAAACACGAGCGTACCCAGACATGAGTTTGCTCAGTATTATAACGTTTATTACAGAACCGTTTCATGAACCCCGCCGCTCCTGCCCTTTGGGAACATAGCTATTACTGAAACGTTGACAAAGACTTTGAAGGGTATAATGAACTGAACTTCTACAGCTTAGGGACTATGATAATTTATATCATCTGCAATCGAGCAGCTTAAATTAAAGGCACGTGTCAAACATAATTTCATTTAGGTTAAAAAGCGCAATAAATAAATATCCTACTAATATTATAAACGCGAAAGTTTGGAAGTATGGATGGATGTTCGTTACTCAATCGCGCCAGAACGACTTAACGGACCTGGATGAAATTTGGCACAAAGATAGATTATAGTCTGGAATAGCACATAGGTTACTTTTTATCTGGGAAAAATGTACGGTTCCCATAGGAAGTCCAACCGCGGGTAACACAGCTAGTACAATATATATTCACACAGCGCCATCTAGGCTCAAACTAAGCACAGTTATAGGAACTAGAAAACTGATAGAATACTACTACTAGTACTTTTTTAGTAAATACACACATATAATACTCTGGGAATCGAACAGTGCAGAAGGCAGAGCTACACAAAAAAATGCTATATTCAATATTTTTTCAGTGATCTGGTTCCCATTGAAAAAACCTATGCTTAGTTTGAGGCTAACGGCCGCTATGTAAAAGATTAATTAAAAAAGTCTACATTTAGATCATTATGATCATTAATCATTATAATTAAGTCAGCTTCATTAAGATCTATCGTAGGTACTGTTAAATAATAAATGACTATTTTTTACATTGTGGATTACAATAAAATATTGAGTATTCAGTACTAGAGAAATTTCTGTAACCGACGAACGATCACGGAAGACACCTAATATTGGTTTCGGTTTTACAATTAAATAATAATAATAATAACCAAAAATTAAAATTACACTTTTTGAATTGCTCAAACTTCGTTGCTCTTAATAGATGTACACAATTTGAGACGCCAATCAAACTCTTTGGCCCAACCTTGCCATTTATAGGACCTCATAAATACCCCCCCACTCACTTGATTAACCCACCCCATACGTGGGCATATGACATCACCATGAATTCATTCATTTATCCAAGATGACAACTTATTTTGTTGTTTGCAATATCTTGCGTCAAAACTACCCACATAGCATATTTTAGGCATACACCTACAAGAAAAAGGTGAGGTTTCATGGCTGTCATAATGTGTTCATGTTATTGTCACTATTCTTTGGTTGTAGATATATAAATTGCCATAAATAAAAGTAAGAACCTATGTTTGAAGCCCATCACATACGTAGCTATAATATATATATTTCTATGACGTCACCAACATAAATCATAATTCATATTATTGCATATTAATATAAATAAACGCCAGGCCTACCATCAAAGAAATGAAGGCATAATAACGAATATAGCATCGCCTCCGTGTGTGGTAGCTTGCTATAATGTATATATGTATATAATTATAGTACGGAATATTAATATATATTATATAATAGCTACGTGTGTGATTGGCTTAACACCAGACGCTGACAGAATTCGCGTATGGTTTAGATTTTAGATATTGTTAGGTAGCTTTTTGAGTTGACGAGATATTTACCATGATTTGAGATTCAACTTGGAAAGGAAAGGGATTTGTTATCTGACGTATATTAGTATCCTCGAAGCACAATGAATAAAACAAGAACTCTATCAGTCAACAATGAGCGATGATACGTATTATGAAACAAAGTTGAATTCAGAAACTCCTTTAATGAAATCTACAAAACGTCCCAATGGCTTTGTTTTAAAGTTCCATTGCACGTATATCTATGTATGTCTTTTTAATGAATAACCTTGATCTATCTTTGATATTACACATTCGTAGGTAGGGTAGGGTTGGAACAGACGTAAACTTAACAAATAAGATAAGCTTAAACATGAAAACTGACTGTAATTTGACATATCTGTGTGCATGTAATGTGCCTGGGGGGTTCCTGTGACACGTTATATGCTCACGAATATGTGCATGTGTAAAATTTGACGTGTCCAAATGATACTTGAGATCTAAAGGAATAAATGAGTTTGAGTAGTTATGTTTGATTTAAATAAAACTCGTTCTTATTTTTAGGTGCATTACGTATTACTTAGATACTTTTCATGAAAATTCAAGCTCTGTTTATAGTATTTTGCGCCTAATCATTGTCACTATTTATTTCAGATACAAGAACCATAGTTAGTGAACTAAACTGAATTAAATAACAAATATAAATTTAAAAAGTAACAAGAAACTTAAAAGCATGTCTTACTGCAACACTAGGCAGGTTTTTGGCTTATTTTTGCCATCCAGTGCCGCATTGACAAAGAAAACATGTTTTTGGCAATAATGACTAAAATGCTGATGCTTGAGAATATTGTTGTATATTGCTGATAAAGTTATTTTTTGCATTATTGCATACAAGTCATCAGTGCGCGCGTCAGCACCTGATGTGCTACAAAAGCTCGGAAAAATCAACAACATTGTGAAACAGTTGTTGTATTGATACATCACGACTTAAGGTATGTTCTTAAATCAACTTGGGAAACGTTTTTTAATCAACTTAGCTCCTGTTCAAAATCTTGTTTTGAATCACGTTATATTATGATTTTGGCCCCTGAAACAGCCGCCCAAGATGTCCCTAAAAGAGCCCCACACCCTAGACCAATTGTAGGATGTTTGAGTATATTTGTCCCACTTTTGCACTTATAAAAAGAAGTATACATTACGCCTTAAACAGAATGAATCGCCTTAAGTCCCATATATTCATTAAACCACTTTTATAATAATGTAAATCGGAGCTGAAAGGTTTCGGTAAAGGACCGGCCGTTTCGCAGCGGATAAAATTAAAGTAAAAGCACTAAAAGTCATTAAATATTCACGAAAGTAAATGGAGCTAGTCTCATGAAGAGAGAAAATAGATTCCTGATTTTCCTTTTTCAAGAGCCAGTCGAAAATAAGAATCATTTAAATCATTCCTTATTTTCATGATCTAATGACGATCCGTAGCTTAGTTGCTAGTAACTCTTCGAAGTGGATTTTGGGTTTGTTTTCGGGTCTTGAGTGTTTGTTTCGTTTGTGTTGTCCATGTTATATGTGACACAGGAAATACTTGTGCAGACTTATTTGTGTGTAAACGTTATTTTATTGAAAAAAATACTGTGGTACATTCGCATTGCTGTGCTGGTGAAATCACATGCGCATCCTGGCTCGGACGGGCGCAACGGGGTGCAACTTCGGTCTTCTCTGTTATTATGGGTCGAGTTAACCACTTAACATCAGGTGGGCCTTCAGCTCGTCTCATCAGACTTTTATATATTATAAAAAATAAAAAAAGCCAATCGGACTAATCTCGACAACGGAGCGAGCTTTAGATAGAACGACTGGCCTTATTTCGCTTTTTGTTCACTCAATCGCGATTCCTATCTAAAATTGTCTGCCAAAGTAATTTCTCGCACCGTTTACCTTTTAAAAGTATTGTAGGTAAGTATTTTGATTGAAAATAAAATCCGAGAGGACGAAAAATTCTACGCCGAAAAAAGTTATAATTTCTGAACAATTTCAGTCTTTGTAAATTGGGTGAGATGTCTTAAGATAGCATTCAGATCTCAGCGAACTGCTGCGACCCAAAATTCTCGCTGCTATGCGGTGCTGCCACGAGCTTTCGGATAACAGCGACTGCCACGCGTAGTACTCAACCAGGAGTGACAGTTGTGCGATGGTCGTGTTTTGAGTTGATAATGAATTAATGTTGTTCGTACTTACATTAAAGAGGAATAAATAATGAGAATTCATTGCTAAAACTTCACGGTGGACGCACCAACGACTAGGTTTTAGTAGAATTACTTTTTCATCAGTAATCGAGGCCATTTTTACTACTATATGGACCATACTGCTTGCTATAGCAAATTACGCTTTTTCTTTCCTGTTATTTTGATTTAACAACCAAACTATTGAACCGATTTTGATAAAAAATCTATGCGACCAATCTAAAAGTATATCGGAAATATATAATCATCCGAATTGGTAACCTCCTCCTTTTAAAAGTCGGTTAAAAACGCGTGACCTTGCAGGTACAAACTGATGTAAAAATGTTATTTAAAACTTAATCAGACCAAACGTGCTTACTCTCTATTAAAATGGTAGATATATTTCTACCATATTACACACGCGAGAAAAATGTGTGGAGAAGAAATTTTTTTTTTTCTTACATCTTCTATTAATGGGTCACGACAACGTTATTTATAAAACACCAGGAACCTTGTACCACCTAAAGTATTATCCACCACGAACTCCATCTTTTTAAAATTACCAATTTCTATTTATTTGGACTTTGCGACTGTTTCTAAGGTTTAATTTTATATGCGAATAAAACAAAAGTTTTCAGTTTTTTCCAAACTAACGCGCCGCAATTGATTTAATATAAAGATAGATAAATTCGATGCTCTACTTAGGTACTCGAAACTGAACTGAAAACGATAGTACCAAATGAGTTAAATATCGTTTAACCTTGCCCTAGGGTTTAGTAAGCTAACCTACTGTAAAGATAAACGAAACTGTTGGGTAAATCAACCGTGAATGTTTATCCGGTAGTTCAAAGGCGAATAAGTAATAAAGATGGGTTCAGTATACTTTTAAGGGTGAAAATACCTCACGTCTACCTATATTAGTAACAACAGTAGCGACACCTACGCAAACTAAGGGGATTCAGTTTGTTGTTTATGTAAAGTGACTCGCTCAACTGGTATGAATAATGACTTGTATAGCGTCCGTAGGTACGTATCGTTTGAAACTTTGAATCCCTACACGTACCCTTTGGGTGGTGGTAAAAGAGCAACAGAAAGTAGATCGATTCAATCAAAATAAGTGGAAAAAATATGTCATCTAAATTTTGGGTGTATCTTTTTTAAAACTTGCAAGAAAGGGGACCCTACACCCCTTTCTTGCAAGAAGTAAGGCATATATAAGGCATATAGGCATATCAGTAAATATTTGCTTTGTTGTTTTATGCTGGTCCCATTCGTTCCGACACAAAGACTGGGGCTTGTTCTTTGATTTCCAATGTTCCGCTTTCATTGAGATGGAAATAGAATCAGTGAACACAACGGTATTTAAAGCAGGTATAGAATGGTATACAGAGGTATAAGTATATATTTATATCGGCATACCGATATTCCAATAAGCATTCCTATGCTGTTTGGGTAGTCGTATATAGTGAATAATAAATATAATTACACTAATATTATAAAGGCGAATGTTTGTTGGCTGTGTGTATACGTGTATGTATGTTTGTTACTTTCGCCTTTACAATATCAGTATGACGAAAAAAAGTTAACGCTCACCGTAACACAGCAAACAGGCTGTCTATATGCTTTATAGGTGCATTGAACTAACCCGCATGAGTGCATACGTAATCGAGTTGAATCCAGATATTTTTTACCAGAAATAGCCGAGATAGGCAACTTATCAAGATATACAGAACATAACATGTGTGGTATTTAGATCAATTAGCTTGCCAGCTAAACTGCTAAGACGAACCATAAAGCTCTGAGCACACAGAGACGGTAAGTACAGTGAGAAAAGTTGCCCAGGTCTTCCGAAGAAATCGCAGATTCCCCTGCCGATTCTTCTAAAGCTGTGTCAAATCCACCTACTTTCGTCGAGATGGTAATACAGGGCAGTTATTTAACTTTTATTCCTGTGTTTTCATCAAGTGCTTGCTTATCCCTTGACTCATAATGTTTCTTCTAAGCAGCGTCCATGACGGCCATCCAAAGGATGAATTATTATTACGTAGCATACACAAAATACAGATTCTGTGCGTTGCGGGCTTTTTAAAGTTTTTCGACATGGCAGGCTATATTGGATGCAGTTTGGCAAAGCGAATCTCTGTTGGGGTTCTTCCGGGAGTCAGAAGCCTCAGCAGGGTTGGTTAAGTGCTCACATACCTTGAGTTTAGCGATACGTTTTTATTGATTTATACGGATTTTTTTATTGACTGGTCTACACGTTTTTGGTCGCTGATGGCCTTGAGAATTTTACGCGGGCGTTGGGTGAGAGTGGTAAGCCCTCGAGTCATTACGGAAAACCGCATGCTTGCTTTTATATATTTTGTACGTATCTGTGTCTAAAAGATAGGTCGGAGATAGGACCGGAGCGCGACGATACCCCTAAATTAATCTTTCAGTAAGATGATGGTAATTCTATGCCAGATTTAACCACGATTCACTTATCTGCTAAATAGATAAGCATGATTATTATGCAGTGGTCTTGCTTCAAGAAATTGCTAGTCGCCTAAGGCCGGTACAACTCGCGATCCGCTAATGGACGCCATCTTTAAGAACATTCTTTTAAGTATTTTAACCTTGACCTTTACATTACAAGCCATTCTATCTACTTTCATTGATCGGTTAGTACTTATTAGTCGGGGGATATGTGCAAATACGCCCACATCCCCTTTTATCGCCGCCTTGAATGTTAAGTACTCATTTCGCGTAAGGTTTCTAAGCTATGGCGTTGTAAAGTTTACAGCCTTTATCCCCCTTAAACACTGCATGATCGGCCTTTGTACCTACTTCTTAAGTAATGGTTCGTGTAAATTACTGCGAGGTTAATGGGTGTGTGAGATTATGATTGCTATAGATTCACCAGTTATTTCAATCTTCTCTTACGGGGGTAAGGAGTGGGGTGACAGGACGGCGCGGGTATCGAGAAAGAGTTTAGTAGAAAAAACGCATTTTCAAGAACCTTATTTAACCGATTAGATTCTAATCGATAGTAACACGATCTCGTAAATGAATTTAAAATATTCTGTTCCACATTTCTCGATTCTAGTTTTTTTTCTTAATGATTTCAAAGATAAACTCATTTATAACGTCTATTTCTGTACCCTGAAAAGTACGCTTAATTAGGGTGGTTCTTGCAATAAAGTCTTCTGTGGATGTAGTCTCGGTCGTGAGTAACAAGCACGTCTTGTCAGTAATTGGTGATCAACGAATCTGCACGTAGTTTACCTACCCATTCGCGCCCATTTCAGGCGACACGGTTATACTCAATGGAGTAGTCTACCTATAACTATCAATATGTAGTAAAATCCGTTACTTCTTGTCCATCCAAGGTTGTCTGTAAGAGATCGCTTTAAAGCGATAAGGCCGCCCATTGTTTCACATTACTGGTGTAGTATTATTTTTATTTTTCTGTTATTTTGTTTATGTGCACAATAAAGTGTTATCTATCTATCTATCTATCAATGAAAATGATACTGAAAAAAAAATTTTGTTGGGTAGGTAGGCTTTAAAACAAGCGATGATACTGCCCGTACGTGTTCTAGCATGTAATATAATGAAGTATTAATCTGTGCTATGTAAAACATCTAAATTCTATATTAAGAAAAATAGTTATATTATGGTTATTTGGAGGGTGCAGTTGCTCGCGTTGCTCGCGCGCGTGGGCGGTGCTTAAGGAGCTGCTAAAAGTAGCAGCAGAACTTGTACCAAGTTCACACACACACCTGGAATCTGCCGCCAAGCAGTAGTGCTCGCAATACTGTGTTTCGGTGAAACGGTTTGGGTGCCGGCGAAATCAGATGCGCATGAGAAATATCATCCCCGTCTCGGGTGATGGACGCATTAGGATAAATGCGACTCAGTGTATGATCCAAATCTTATACAATACTAAGTCGCAAAAATGGTTTCATGGGCGGAGGTCGCCACTTACCACCAGGTTTTAAGTTAAAAAAGTCTAATTGTCTAAGTGTCTAAGTGTTAAAAAAGTCTAATTAAAGATAGTGCGGTCTACACTTAACATTATAATTTATTTTATAAAGGTTTGACGCAAATTATAGATAAGTATCATCCAAATAGCTATCTAGGTGCACCGAGCAATTTTGACAGTGTAGTATTATACAAAATAATTTATTACAAAAAACCTCGCTTTAACACAAAATGTAAGGATCATACCAGCAATTACGCGGTGCAAGCAATTGCACGATCGTAGTTAGATATATATATATATAGTGCTCAGAATTTAGGTTACCAGGTCATTTAACTCAAAGAGAAAACCTTCTAGCGTTCATTTGTCTGTATAATTCATTCAGTCTCTTTCAGTCTTAAAATGCACGCCCTTCCAATGTCAACTAGGGGTAGACATTGGAAGATAGGTATGGACGCAATACACTCAATTTCATCACTATCCTTGGTTCTTCAGTCGGACGCGCTCAGCGAGATTCCCGGATCGCATTGGAATGTTAATTTACCGAAAGAAAAGCTCTCTTGTCAGGTCTACATTCACACGGCAGCGTAGGCACACACGGCGAAAATTGGCTATTATGAAAATTGAATTGTTAAGAAAAAGGCGAGAATCTATGTATTTTTTATGCTACAGAGTGACTAGACGAGCAGGCTACCAACCTAATGGCAAGTAGTTACTCCCGCCCATAAAATATTATACAAATATGACTTAGGCATGAGAAGACCCAAGTCGCATCGCTTTGCGCCTGTCACTCGAAGACAGAACGTCACTCCTCAAGTGCCTTTCATTTAACCGCACCCACACCCAACGGAACACAGCAAAGCAAGCACTGCTTGGCGCTAAATTACCAGGTGTGGAGGCAGTAACCCTCCGGATAAACTTGGCAGAAGTTCTAGTGATCGGGTTGCTCTTTTGGGACCACCCGGTGGACACGTGTAGGGACTCTGGGGCTGTATTATTTATGCATATATGTATGTAATATTCCTTATCTATTGTCTTTAAACTATTACTGATAGTTATTATTTCGAAAACAATGAATACTACACCAAGCAAGTATTATTTTTTATCTAGATACAAGGTGAAACAGGGGTTAGACAAATGTATCTAAATGTTTGCAATCCATTAAAGCCTTAGCAACGTCAATAAAACATTCGATTGAGTATAGTGGGCGCGATAACGTATCGTCCAATCATGGAAGCGCACTGCATGACATAAAGTAACGTTTACACACTCATCATGCACTAGAATTCCCTTTGTCTCGTAACCTTAAACGTAGAGACGCAGGACAAACACCCAAGACCCGAGAGCAAACTTTACGCTCATCATACAGTCTGCCCGGCCGAAAATCGAACTCGGACCCCTCGCTTCGAAAACAGGGCTACTATAACTAAGCAACTGAGCTGTCAAACATGTGGCAAACTTAAAATTCCTACCGAAAATGTAAAGAATCGAATACAAATGTCTTGTATTTCTGTGTTTGTCCATGCCATCTGCGACACAGGGAATCCTAGTGCAGAGGTATGAGTGTGTAAACGTTTATTTATTTATTATTTATTTGCATGTGATTGGAATAGGCGCGTATGGGATAGTTTGCCGGATGAGTCTTTCGCTCTCACCAAAAGCTCGCCGATAATCTTCCGCTCTCACCAAAAGCCCGCTGAGAGTCTTACGCTCTCACCAAAAGCCCACTGAGAAGCTTACGCTTTCAACAAAAGCTCGCCGAAATTCTTCCGCTTTCACCAAAAGCCCGCCGAGAGTAGTCAAATATACAAACTTCCATTTTTATCGTTCTTCAGCATGGAATTTTTGACATTAGTTTATTAGTTGATGTGATGGTATCACTTGCGTTGTACATGTCAAATGGTGGACTATTGACACGATGCCAGCCGCATTCAACCTATTCAGACTTGATTTTTTTGATATTTTTTACCGTATAATCTCCATGACGTTTCGTTTTATGACAAAAAATTTCTTAAAATATTGTTATGATTCCATCCATCAGTCAGGTATAGCAGTCATAGTCAGTCAAATCCATCATAGCAGTTAAGATATTTTTTTCTTTAGGTTTATTTGATTTGTAATATTTATTACTAGACCAAAATTCTGCCAGTGTCACACACTGCAATAAATATTGTATGTAAATGCATCAAAACAATTTTCTATCTCCAGGTACTCCATGCCGTCGGATGTCATGTTGCTAAAGTCGAATGTCGCACGTTGTGACTGCACATGTCTACCGTGAGATATCTCGGAATACATACGTCGCGGTATTATCTCTTAGTGAGTAAGCGGCTTATACCCTGCTCTATTCTTTTATGCGCGGTAACTGAAAAATGCCATATGCTCCAACTTGCATAATGCATAAATAATTGGATAAGCTTAAGGAAACTCTCACGATTCTACTTATAATAATGCGTGTTTAACATTATACAACCAATTTAGGTTTGCAATGGAATCATTGAAAGCCAATCAAATGAGCAAAGAACTTGGAGAACAATCTGTGCGCTGCCAAACGACAACTTCTTTGTAAAGCAAATGCCGTCTCTATGGATATGTTTACGTATATCACGTGGGCACTTACCGGTCCCAAGTTATCGAAGCCGTGGCGCAGCGCCACCTGGTGGGCTTCCTCCTGTGGCACCGACCGCTTGAACCGTACCAGGAACGAGTTGGTGAAGACCTCGCGAGACGCGGCTACAGCAATCAGCACCGATACAGCCAGACATTTTAACCACATGTTCAAACCGTGGCCGCCGGCCGCTGACTGAGGCCCAACTCCCGCTGACGTCACTATTATCGACCAGCAGCCAGCGCATGCGCGAAACCACCATTCAGCGAAACCTCTTCATGAAAGACGCGGGTGCTGTCGTGGACGCCATCCGGATTCTTGGTCCATCATGATATGACCTTGTTGTGGGCAATGCTCGCCACTGCGATAAGTGTTCCAGCTAAAAGCTTTACTCGATATCAAACGGGAAATTGTTCTTCAAGTACCTCAAAGTACCTACTTTGGCTTTAATTATACAGCCAATGGTGCCGATGAGAGAAAGTTAAATATTAGTCTGCAACTTTCTTGACTCGGGTTAACAAGCAATTAAGTTGATGGAGCGGAGGGTTGTGGAAGTCAGTTGGGAATAGGTTTCGATTACCACGAAGATAACTTTCATATTTCAAATACGATCTGCGATGTGGGTCATGTTTATCTAAAAACCTCTAATGTCACACCTCGCTTCGCCCATGCATGAAAAGGTTGAAATGGTGGGCAAAACAACAAGGATTCAATTACGTACGCGATGGCATTGGGGTCACGTCATGGCATGTTCCCCCCTGACCCTGCCCCTTATCGTTGTCTGACACCGTTATTATCAGCTGTTAGTCAGGTTATTACTTGTATTATCTATGGGAAATAGAAATCTTTCCCTTGAATACTCAATCGCTGTTGAAATACGAGTATTCTCTCGCTACGAGTAACTTAGCTCAGGACTGTTTATTTTTGAGAGACCTTTTTGTTTTTGTTTATTTTGTCACGGTAATTTCTGGTTACCATGACAAAATAACCAAATAATTAAAATTGAACTGTCAAAATAACAGCTTTTTACTAAATGTGTTTGAAAGTACCTATGTACAAAAGGTACACAGAACAAAAAAAAATACAAATTATTGTCGGTATGTTGGTTGGTTTGTTCCGGCTAATCTCCGAAACGGCAGATTGCTGATATTTTATGAAGTAATTTAGGATACATTTATTATAGAAAAAAGAAATATAGTTCCGCGCAAAAGAAATGTTAAGTTCGACACAGGTTATGTCATGATTTTGGTCAAGCTGTGAGTTGTGGAGCATCTGTTTAATAAATAAATAAATAAGGGTTCAGTTTTTGCCATTTGGTTGCGGAACCTTCGATGTGCGAGTCCATATCGCGCTTAACTGGTTTAGTCCCAAGTCTAAGTATGATCCCGCCCTCTGGCTCATTGGCCATTATGTAGATATGACTCTTGATTATGGTGATAGGCAGACATCATACAAGTAATAAAATAAAACGGTGTTTCGAATCACTTTTGGGCGGTTAATTTTTAACCGACTTACAAAGAAGGAAGTCTCCATTTTTTTCTACAGACTTTAGGAGGATGTTATCAATTCGGTTGGTTTTTTTACTATATGTATTTTTCTTTCCTGTGACTTTTTCCTTCGCTCATTGTAGACCGATTTGGATGTCTCTTTTTTATGGTAGGATGGTAGGATGTACCATCTAAAGGCGATACATAAGGGATGAAAGTATTGAAGTATTTAATTTATTTTTAAAATAATTCTCTTGTTATATTTTTAATCGGCAAGAATATAGAGTAGATGTTAATAAATGCAATGCTAATGGCAGACTCAAGTGCTGCCTAAGTGAAGGTGGCGTTTCGAGACAAGCGCCTGGGGGGTCAATGGCGCCATGTAGGTTTTATGCATAAAATTAATTGTATAGATAAATTTACTGTCTTTGTAATAGTGCATGAAATGTGTAAAAATTTAACAAAACGAATAGATCGTGCCATCCGCAAAGACGCCCCCTCTTCTTCATAATCGCTTGCAGTACAAATGTGCAACATTCCGCTAGTGTTTTTGTTTTGTCAATACAATAGTATTATAGATAGGCAATTATAATTAGTGTTTGTTGAACTACAAGTGTAAAGCACATCTTTGTGGAAAGCACATTTTTTTTGCTTCGGCGCGCTAGAACTTAGTGCACGTAAGCTACGAGTGTATTAAGGCCAACGCCATTATAACACTTCTATGTAATGATAGTGCGCATGACTCGAGGCGCACTTGATGCGGAGGTTGCCACAAACATTTCAATTTAGTCGCGCTGTATGAATGCTTTATTTTCATAGCCAATTACGTAATTTAGAGGCTAGCATTCGAATGTAATTATTACTCGAAAACCTTTGGAGGTTTTCGTGTAGGTCCGATAACTAGAGCTAAGTGTTAAATTTGTGTAGTTATAGATTTATAAATAAATACAAAAGGTACAATGATGAAAAGCCACCTTTAAATAGAAATAAGAACTTAATCACATTAGCCTTCCCGTTTCAATGTATACGTACCCAGTTCCTGTCGGGGTAGAACGAAGAGAGTGCACTTTAGCTAAGTAACTAATTTAATTGATTAACCTAAACTGATCTAATAATTATTCATATAAATCAAAATCAATAGCAACATGCACGAATGGATCACTTGAGAATGGTTTGACCGATTTGGGAAAAAAAATGTTGTACTAATTCGATCTCGTTATTTGAGGACATGGTTTACAGGAAATATTTTTTTTGGAAAATCCACGGGGTAACTGCGACTTTTAAAATGAAGACCATCGTTTGGTTCGAAGGATTATAAGCACGTTATATGGAATCTCTGGGAGAAAATCACTAAAGAAAGTTTATAGCACAACCTACCTATGCGATTAAAATCTTTACAAATTCTGGATAACACAGGTTCATTTCCGTCCTACTGCAGGGACAATGGCCTAATTGAGAGTAAATGGGCTTTGATCTACCACGGGAGCCTAATCCGGATTGGTAGATGCCGGTTTCCTCACGATGTTTCCCGTCAACGTTTCGAGAACGTGATATTGCGCACACAAATTTTCGGCGTCTATGCCCCTGGGCCACCACGCTTTAAGTTCTTTAATGAGTGTTTAATCGAATCTTAGAGCCAATGAACAACCATGAATAAGGGCCTTGGTCGTTGGCGCTTTTTAACATCGATAAACCGCACTATTCCGGACAAATCGGCCAATCTTTGGAGGTGCTATCTTGAACCAGAGGATTGTGCTTACAGCAGCCCACTGTCTATTCTGTTGTGAAATTAAAATGGGTCATTATATTGAAGTGTTTCTGGGAAGCTCTAGTATAAGGTAACGTTTGCTCGGCATGGAATATAGGCGTAGCCAATAAATTCCTAGCAATAAGAGTTATTGTGGTTGGCCTACCTACTTATTCCACACCTACTAAAAATATGTAGGTCAAGCTTTCATAAAAATTCATACCTAAAAAAATGTCATGGTCTTCGATGGTAATAACTGGAAAACATTTGGATTGATTTAACAATTTTTTTAAGTTCGTTTTAACCCAGTAATTCAGGAAATACTGAAAGTGCTCTTTTCTATCGGATTTTACGACATGAGCAAATTTCGTCTGAGATTTCATTTCGTTTCGTTTCGATAAAAAGTGGCCTTTGTTAACACAAACCACATTCGGAGTATGAGCTACCTTAATAAAAAATTTCACCCAAATCCTTTCAGTACCTATCATACAGACAAACTTTTGCATATATGACAGTTAAGAAGACGTAAGCACTGCAGGTGCAAGGTGATGAATGCAGCGCCATAGTCGCAATCGCAATTGGCAGACTAGGTCAACCGCGTATTGAGACTTCGGATATCCGAACGATATCTCCGCACTGCCTTGAGCCACTTTCGTAACCCATATTTTTCTTTAGCCACATGTTCTCTCAGGTGATAATCATGAGATTAGTCAATAGCTGTCCACAAGGAGTTTAATGAAAAAACTGTGCAAAATGACATCGCTCTAGTCATGCTCAACAAGATAATTCCATTGGGACAAAATACTAAGTGTCATAATTTGGTGTACCTATTGTGTTCTAATGGCAATTATGACTTATGAATAATTATTCATGTCATCATTGCCATAACAACACATACCTACCTAATAGAAACAGCTCTTAACATAGCCTTAAAGGTCTTAACAGAATGAAAACCTATTGTTACTTAAGATTGTGTTTACACTTTCAGATAGATTTTCTATATCAGGTTAGTAAGTCATTGCCTAGGTCTCTATCCACTTTGAATTTAAATCCTTATCATATCACAGGTCATTGTTAACTTTGGGGGCAGCAGATATCAAAACGGTCCATATACAGTCAGCGGCATAGGCTCAGGAGTAAGGTCCAAATCTAATACTGAGTTGCATAACTGTTGTCATGGGCAGGAGTCACCACTTACCAACAGGTGGGCCCTCAGCTCATTTGTTCAGTCACATATTCAAATTAAAAAAAAATGGTTACCTACCCCATATACTTTACCTGCAGATGTTATTAGAACAACCACCTCATTATAAGTTTAATGAGGTGGTTGTTCAGACTACAAGTTCTATTCTATATAGAATATACTCTACTAGTCCTATTTTTTAGAATATAACTATCATCGTAATATTATCCTATTACTTAAATGTTGTTACAGAAGGTTACCCGGTATTACCTGTGGGTTTCCCGGTATTATCTTTTAAGAACCTTCTGACAATAACAAACAACAAAAAAAGAATTAGCAAAATTGGTTCAGCAGTTCACATGTGATGTTGTGACCAAGGGAAATAGGAATTCATCCTCATCCATACATAGTATAAAACAAAGTCGCTCACAAAATATAATAGGTAGACTCCTAGCAGATGCTGAAACAGTGCTGCCAACCCAGAGCCCTTCTTGGCGGAGTTGGCTGGGGTTGCAATATATTGAGGGGTGTCACAGAGGTCTCAATATAAATTAGTGTTTTAAATAGTATATAAACAAAGAGTAAATAACTTATAAAATATATAATTTATTGTCTATAACATTGAGAATAATCCACATTAACAGTCATATCACCTAGCTATAGTTCAATTATTATTAGGAGTAGGAGTAGCAGAACTGGCTGCACATTCCTTCTCCATTGCATGAGAGGGGGGGTGCTCCAAGACATTGTCAATCAAACCAAAAGTTTTTGCTTCAATAGGCGACATGAAATTATCTCTCTCCATTGAGCTCTGAACTTTCTCCAACCCAAGCCCTGTGTGCCTCACATACAGCTTATTTATTTGTGCTTTGAGCTTAAGAATCTCTTCTGCTTGAATCTGTATATCTGTGGCTTGGCCTCGCACTCCTCCAGATGGCTGGTGGATCATTATCCGAGAGTTTGGAAGGGCATGCCTCATACCTGGAGCTCCCGCTGCTAACAGCAGTGATGCCATACTACACGCTTGACCAACACACCACGTAGCGACCGGCGGAGTTATGTATTGCATTGTGTCATAAATCCCCAGCCCAGCCGTGACATTGCCTCCAGGGGAGTTAATGTATAAATGTACAGGCTTTTTGCTAGACTCTGACTGCAGGAAAAGAAGCTGCGCGACTACGAGTGAGCTGATTTCATCGTTAATTGGACCCATGAGGCAGATGATTCGTTCGCGAAGAAGTCTTGAGTAAATATCGTATGCTCGCTCTCCTCTACCCGTTTGTTCCACAACTATAGGTATCATACCCAACCGAAGAGGTTCGCTTGTGCATAATTGCCTCTGAACAGTTTTATTCGGAGCTTTGGCTACTATCGAGCAGGCGACTCGGGAGATTTGACTAATGTAGCTTTTCAGTGCCATTTTTGATAAGTGAATAGTTAAACTTACAGCTGTAGAAATTATTTGTAGAGTAATATTTATTGTTCCGATATAAACACCGAATCATTAGGATTTCCAGAAAATGATTTTTATCACTTTTTTTAGAAAGTTATTTTTTTACTGCATTTAGTTACAAAACAGAAATTTTAAATGTCATTATTGTCAATGTTATCAATCAGTCACTTGTCAAAATTACACAGTCCCTGGCATTGTACTAGAAGGCTGATTGGGCATTGATAGGAAAACTGACTGACATTGAATGTTACCATGTTTAGACTACACATTACACCATGCATGCAAAAAACAACAAGAAAAAAAATCGAATACCTAAGATAAGCATCTAAAAATAATTATTTGTATTACGAACAGTAACTATACTTGGCCCCTATGCACCGACAATATTTCAAGTGTTGAACGTCATCTGTCGATTAAAATGACAGATAATGTATGAACTCGTCTGTCTATGAGCCTCGGCTATGCAAACAATGGATTAATTAAGTCGGTGCGTAGGGGTCTTCATTTTTGGGAATCTAGCCAAGTAACTGCGACTTGTGGGTAGGGCTAGTACCGATCCCCCCCGTGGGTTCCCGCCTTGTCGGGGCGGGGGGGCTTAGTAACCGTGGCCTGGTCACCCACGGTGAAGCTAAGAGGAACCCGGGAGGGCCGCTCCTTTAGGCTTTGCCTCCAAGCCGTCTAGGAGCGGCATTGTAGGTGGCGGTGCCTTATGGGGGGCACCGCAACTGAGGCGGGCTGCGATGTCGAATGGGAGGCATCGCAGCTGAGGGATAGGGGCCGCGGTGGGAGAGGAGTGCCGGTATAACGGTGCGCCGCTCTCCCTACCTACCGCGGCCACGACGGGGTCGCCACCGTTCGATGGCGGACGCGGTGGGGCCGCAGGGGAAGAGGAGTGTCGGTATTGCGAGGCGCCGCTCTCCCTATCCTCTGCGGCCGTAGTGGCAGGCGACGGGGCCACATATCTGACCCGTCGCATGGGGACCTAGGGCGTCTAGACACGGGGTCGTCTGACGCCCTTTCGCTGACCTGGTCCCCGAGGTGGTTGCGACACGCCATATGTCCTGGCGTGTCGCAAACAGAGGAGTGGCACCCGATGCCAACACAGGGGGGTCCGGAAACGGACAGCCGCGGCGGGTTCGCGGATGTGTGTTATAACGTTCCCGTGTTCCCGCCACTAAGCGGCAGAGGAGGACATCGTGGGGTTTTAGTGGGTCTAGTCCCACATAACCGCTCTGTCTCCCCGTGGCAGGGCGGTATGCGAGTGCATTTCCCCACGGAAAAAAAAAAAAAAAAAAAAAAAAAAAGGGCTAGTACCGATGCGTCATAAGACGCCACTGCAGCCCGCACCACAGGCGCCCTAGCCAACTGACAATCGGCGTTTAATTATATATAATAATATATATCATTTATATATTATATTATAGCCAAGTATATTATAGGCCAATAGCCAAGTAAACCCGTCTAAAGTAAATCAAACAAACACATTGGTTATCAATTTACCTTTATTTAAACATCCATTTACAAACATACTAAATTAATATTGTTGTGTACATACAATTTGTACAATAATACAAAATAAAAATAAGGCAAATTGTTAATACTCATACTAACTTATTAAAATAACGCGATAGCATTATATGCGATCTCAAATTAGACTAGGAGTCAACAATAAAATACAGTTTAGTGTTTTAGGTATACAATGATCTAAGCCTTGACACTGGTGTATTACAATAACTTAGGTACATTATGTATCAAAATGTTATGTACAATTAATAAAATATTAGGTAATCTCTAAGTTAAGGCCACACATTATGTCTATCATTTAACATTTCTATTTCATTCAATAGAGCACCAACATGTATAATGGCACTTCACAGATGATCTTAAGCTATTGTATGTATAATGCTTAAAAATAAAATTCATAATAACAATTTATTATAAAGCTCATTCCTTTTGCATTTAATCTTAAAACTACAGTGGTGATGTTGAAACTATGGAAATGAAACTTGTCTGGTGTATAATTAAGATTTTACAAAATATATTTGATGAGTGAAAGCTTATGTATAAATCATCTAAACTAAAATAAAATAAATCCTATCATTATAATTCATCAATATTTTTCAAGACAATTATTAATTAATTTATTTTAGCCATAATAATTAGGATAACTTGTAAATATAGAATTATTTTCATGATTGTTATTGAATTTGCTTGAAACTCAAAGTGTTATACAAAACATTCAAGGCACAATAAAAGGCTTGTCACAAAAGTTTCATAGCAAGTTTCGTACAAAAATATTTTTTATAAAATAATTTTCAGTTTAAGGCGGGCGCTGTGCCTGGAAACTGTTTTCTTATAGTAAACTAGTCAAATCATTATCAGCGGTAAGAGCTTGACTTAAACACTGTTATCACACATACTAAGATTATGTACCCACTTAAGATGATGAGGTGTATTTTGATAATTAATTTAAAATATTGCAATACATAAGGTAGAAAGGCATAAGGTAGAAATTAGGGCGCCAAATCCTTTTTTTTTAACCGCCGGAAAAGCATTTCCGCCTACCCTTCAGGTCCGGGGGAAACTGAGGGGTTATGTGAGGCTCCCAGACATAGTGTCCGGCCTACTCACTAAAACCCGCGGGTTGACTGCTATGGTGAGACGAGATAGGGTCGATCTAGCATTCCCTATTCCGCCCCTACGGTGTAACCTGAGATGGTGGTCACCTTTGCGGGGGATCCTTGGCAACACAATGATGGGATCCCCCTCAGACCTAAGGGGGGCGCCACATCCTATGCCAATCTTATCGTATCAATGTTTCAGTCAAGTTAAACGATGTCGCGATAAAACTTTGCTATCTCAATAGCTCTATAGTGGTTTTGTGCAGATCATCCAAAGTGCAGGTCTTAGGACACAGGGGACATACAAGTAGTATGTCCCCTGTGTCGTGGACAGAACTGGGGCTCCACAATTGCACCCAGTTGAGGTAGTCTCGCATGCCCCATTTACACAGGTTCTGTCTGCAGCGATCAACCTTTGCTCGCGGAGATGCCATTTAAAAAAATTACACATACTCCATCTTACTCGCACCTATGCAAAACACCCGCCTAAATAGTTAGGCTGACGTTTCCGAGCTTTTGGAACACTTAAATGTTTTATCAGGTTTTATTAATTCAATGCAATATATACGGTCAAGTATTGAATCCCAAGAGATTTGAAATTAAAAGGCTACAAACAATTTTTACTTCCGAATACCGTATAAGCTTCTAAAACAATTTTTACTCGCACAATAGATGTCTCGATATCATTGATCCATCGACCAGATCGAATATTTTAATCGATCAATCGACAATCGATTTACAATCGACAAATTCGACACTAAAAAGTCGATGGCAGATTGAATTAATAATATTACTGAATCTATAGACGTTTGAAATAAGCCATAAATTTCCATTATGCATTTTTCAACATTTTATGATTACTAAATATCGCTCCCAGTTTTAGAAGTCGATAAACCATGTCGGACGCCTTCATACGGCTTGAAAACTCCGACAATTGGCTACTTATTCACACGAAAGAAGAAAAAGTTATAGGTATCTTTTACAAAAATCAGATAAAACCTATTCGAATAAGCATTGCCAATGCAGCAATGCATATTTTAGTTATAAATATTTTGTATGTTATTAATTGACGTGTAAAATGGAGTATAGAATATATGTTGATTAAAATACCTGTGTTTATAAAAAAACAAAGTTGTGCAGTTTGCAATGGATCAAAACCACCGATCCAGATTGATCATGTGACATAGCCCTAACATCAAATTTATATGTGCACATAACCAGTAATCTACGTCCAACCTCCAGTTAGTTTATGGAACATCTCTTCGTCCAGCGTTTGGTTGGTGTCTTTGGACCGCATCGAGAGGAAGATGTATCCCCCAATGAACTCGTGCACCACTTTGCAGTCGGCTGATTGGACCGAGAAAATGATGCTGCCTTCCTCGAACTGAACCATCATGTGTTTGATTTCCCAGTTCACGTTCCAAGCCTGGAAATAAATGTTTTTTTGTAACATGTGATTTTTAACCGTTAAGTGGCATTTGATGTCTATAAAGAATATCTCAGCAAGTTTCACCACAAACGCTAGAAGTTAAAATATAGGCTAACATCAGATGCTAAACTATAGGTTTAACATTAGAAGACTCCGTGGCTTAGTCGGTGGTAGTCTTGCCTTAGAAGCGAGGGGTCCCAGGTTCGATTCCCAGCCGGGGCACACTATGTGTGATGAGCATGGAGTTTGTTCTCGGGTCTTGGGTTTCTGTGTTTGTTTGTCTGTGTCTGGTTTGTCTTGTGTTTCTGTGTTTGTCCATCTGCGACACAGGGCATCCTAGTGCAGGGGTATCAGTGTGTAATCTTATAAAAATCAGTTTAGATATGCTTGTTTGTCAAATAAGTACTGCTAAATAAATCCAAGACATACCTTCATGGTACTGAAACGCCAGGTCTTGATGTGGTCGCCAGTGTGGGGGTCTAGTCTCATGATGCGGTTGTTTGCTATGCTGATGAGTTCGTCCTTCCTGTGCCCCATGAACCGGACCACGAACAAAGTCTGCCCGTAGTCAGGCAGATTCTGCCATGTCTTGATGTACTGCAGTTTCGCCTCCAGGAGTGGCAGGTCTTTCACGTTGGCGTGGCTCTCGAGCACTCTCTGGGTAAACTGAAAAAAAAAAAAAAAATGGTATTGGGAGTTTATTTTGAAAATTTCCTCCGAGCCACTGGAGTGAAAAATGTTTCATAGTACTGCCAAAATATACTATCGTCTAACATATAACTGGAGAAAAATTACCATGGCAACAATCGCCTGTGATCTTGTAAAGTACACATTTAAAAGTGACGTTATAGGAAATTAAGTACTTTGACTTTGAACATTGACATCTGCCGAAAATTTATAGACGTTTTTGACATAACAATATTGCTATAAATTTATCTGTTAGGCGAAAATTTCTAAACGGAAAATTAGTAATGAAAGTATAGAAGTTGATTTATCCGATTCTGAAGAGAAAACTTCTTTAGCCGCGTTGAGCGATTTTTATAAAAATTTAAAAAAAAACTTATGGGTTCGCGTCACCGTCACCTCGACATGCTCGGGATGTAATGCGCTTACGCCAGTCTAGCGACTGTTTACTTCTGTCGGCAGTCCTTATGACTGCCTCTGTTTTTTTTTAAATCAATGTCTTGCCTATATTCTAAGCACAAACATTTACCTTGGGTTTGAGTTTCTTGAGGAACTTTGGCGCTATATAATTGTCTGGATGCAAGTGGTCGAGATGGGGCACCGTGTGCGTAGCGGAGGTCTGCGGCTTCTGTAGCGCCAGCAGGTTCCGAACCGCGGCCGCCTCCGTCTGGAACGCGGCGTCGGCAAGGGAGCGCCCGCGGGACCCCAGCCGACACGCCGACACCCACTCCGCGTATTGGTCCTCCTGAAACAAGCATACAGAAATTAAACATCATCACCCGACTGCGCCAGGAGAGTTATGTTTTTCGAGTGTATGTATATCTGTATGAAGATTTCTTTTTATTCTGGTGCCAAAAATATTTTGATTTTTTTTCTAGTTATAACTTGACCAAAACTTACGTTCTCGCATTTGAGCCACATTTCGTGCATAGCGTCTTCCGCGGGCACTTCCAGCTTGATACTGTACCGGCCTGAGGCGGGGTGGGCGTCGGGAGTCACCTAAGGACAAAGGTGAAAGATTAAAGATATTCAGAAAAATCAAAACAGATTTGCTGACAAAATTCAGTACGTGCGAAAACCGAAAAAAACCGGCTGAGTGTAATTTGGCAACACTGAACAACCAGTGTTGTTGCCAAATATTCAACATGGAAATTTTAGATTCTCTCACTGAAATTTTAATAGATTTTTTTTTATTTTTCCAACCCAAACAAGAGATACATTACACCATACCAGCATGTCATCTGTTTAAATTTGTTTAACAGACAATGTATCTGTGTGTGTACACGCTATCAAATTAATTTTAATGATTAAAAATTCATGAAGGAATTCCATCCAGGGCTTAACTTTACTTATTTCAATAAAAGTACTGAAGACGGTATAATCAATGTTTAAATCAGTCTATTATTAAGATATAAAAGCAACGCTTGATTCCATCAACTGTTTCATATCCAGTAATTTACCTCTGCTCCTCTCAGTTCCACGGAGTAAGAAGGGGGATCCCCTTTAGCGGCCGCTTCCCTTGAAGAATGTATGCGCAGTACGCCGTCTCGGCACGAAATCCATGCGCGTTTATATGCCTTCAGCGTGAAACGTTTAGGCCTGTGGAAATTAATTCAAATATTATTTCTGCTGAGTGTTGCCCTCGTCATATCGGTACGGTACTTCATAGCTCAGTTGTAGTAGCTCTGCCTTCTGTGCAGGTCGCTGGTTCGATTCCCACCCAGGACAAGCATATATGTGACGAACATAAATGTTTGTTCTGTGTCTGGGTGTTAATATGTTAAAAAAAAAGTACTATATGTATTCTATCAGTTATCTATTTCCCATATTACAAGCTATATCTAGATGACGCTGTGTGAAATTTCCATGAATATTTATTTATTTAATTCAATAAAAATATGACAAATACCTATGCATATATGTATGTATCCAGCCTCTAATGTTCCCACTGCAGGGACACCGGCCTACTCTCGATAATTGAGAATGAATGGGCTTTGATCTACCACGGGAGCCCAATCCGGATTGGTAGATGTCACATGTCTTCGAATTTTTGGTTCTAAGACATGCCGGTTTCCTCACGATGTTTTCCGTCACCGTTTCGAGAACGTGGTATTGCGCACATAAATTTTTTCAAGTGAAAAAACTCTTTGGTGCACGTGTGGGTTTGAACCAGCGACCTTCAGATTGAAAGTCGGCGTCTATGCCCCTGGGCCACCACGCTCTTATGCATATATACACCAACTCAATATAACACAAATAAGGTAGAACTATCACGAGAGCTTGTTCTGTCAATAAATTACCATTTTATTGGCACGTCTGCTACTGCTACTTTCTGTTGTTCCTTTATCACCCAGAAGGTACGTTTAGGAACTCAGATAAACTACGAACTGCATCTTTCCATTCTTCAACGTAAACAAAGATTATGTTATAGAGGTTATACGATAAAACCCATAAAAACATCTCCTCTTTGTTATGTAACTTATTGTTATATTACGCATGTTTTATTATGATATATACATGATTAATAATACAGTAAGTGCAGTGTAATACAAGTGTTTTGAGGTCAAATAAAACTCACAAAAGATTGAGTGGGCAGTGAATTTATTGGCCGTATTCATAAATTGATACAGAGTTGAAATATCGCTTTATAAATTATTATTTTTAATGCATCTGGTAAGAAACGTGTTCGTGCTGACAATGATTGAAAACCTTACCGATTTTAGATTTCAATAAGTAGGTAAAAATATGTCTTGTTGTTTGCATGTATCTTTGCCAGATTCAAAAGAAAAACAACGAATTTAAGGCAACGGTTCATAAAAGAAACTTTAATTAATGCATAACATATTTTTACTAACAAAAATATTTTAATGAATTACACTTTTAAAATTAAAATAAAATGATTTTTTATGATTGTGATAAGTAAAGCAATTATTTTATTTACTTTATTTACGATTTCTCAGTCGATATCAATTACACAGACCAGGGCCAAATATTAAAATATTAGATTTTTAAACAAATATTACTTTATACAATGTTTTATTGGGTTGGAAAACTACATGGAATTTTAAGTGTAGGTACTACTAATAATATACTATTAAAGTATAAAAGGGTTTAGATTGTTGAGAACTAAATTAAACTACGGTTAAAGACAAGACTCCGGGGTAATTAAGAATCTTACGCAATATAGCAGATTTCGTTGTTACATTTGCTGTACGCCAACCGGATGATGGAAGAAAAATATTAATTAATGATTTTTGTCATGATGAAGTGTAAAAATAATATAATCACATTACACACTAGTACATACATTATAATGAATATAATAAGAATAATATGGTAAAACGTTTAGTTAATGGTCAAATGTATAATAAAATATTGCGGGGTAGGGCACGCTTTCCAGTTCCAAATACAATACAATTCGCTAAATTTCATTCGTTATGTCGTCCTCTACTGACCTGAGGTACTTTAGTTATTGAACTTTGTATTTAACTAATAATAATAATATTAATCTTTATTTCAGACAAAGTCCATATACATGAATAAACTAAAAAATATATATAAAAGCTTAACTTCTAAGTCACTTCAGGTGGTAATATCCACCCAATGGTTGTGTCATCTCCTCACCCGAGGTTATTACGAGTTATTGAGCTTATTCCTGGTAACATGGGTATTATCGTCATACCCATGTTCCTTCCAGTTGCGCTTGCAATCCACTCGAAAAATCGTGTATTTCGGAAGTTGAATCTACTGACCTGAGGTATTTGAGGTAGCCAGCTAATTCCGGCACATGGGTGATGTCCGCTCGGGCGGGGGGCCCGCCTTCTAGTTGCGCCTGCAATTCGCTCAAAGCCGCGTCTATTTCGTCTTCTGGGGCGAGGTTTGAGTTGTTTCCGGCGCCATCGGCCGCGTCGATACTTCCGCCGGCTAGCGTTTGGAGTTCGATTTGGAGCTGAGAACGTAAGAAATAAATAATAAAAAATAACGCCTACGGACTCAGTGCAGTTCTCGGATGATCTTTCACGATATATTAAAACAGTTTAACAGTTTAGTTAGACGGCTCCGTGGCTTAGTTAGTAGTAGCCCTGCTTAGTTAGTAGTAGCCCTTCGAAGCGAGGGGTCCCGGGTTCGATTCCCGGCCGGGGCACACTTTGTGTGGTGAGCATGAAGTTTGTTCTCGGGTCTAGGGTGTTTGTCTTGTGTTTCTGTGTTTGTCCATGCCGTCTGCGACACAGGGAATCCTAGTGCAAAGGTATGAGTGTGTAAACGTTATTTATTTATTATTTAATATCTATGAACTCACCTTAAACGCAGCAAAAAGCAATACACCTACACTACACTTTTCTTTGTCAATAAACTGCTTAGGATCTACCAGCGATTTTAAATACCTGTCTGAAAGAGCCTCATGATCAGCTTAGAGTTAATGATCTCACCTGAAGTGCAGCAAACAACAGCATCTCCTCCTCAGTGCAGTGGACTTCCTGGTTGAGGATCTGCCAGCGCGCCTGCTGGTACAGCTGGTTGAGACGGGACGCGTCATGGGCGCGAGGTGTCAGGTCGAAGAACGAATAGAACTTGAACCGCAGCTGAAGCGTGTCCCATTCGCGGACGTATTGCTCCATTATGGATAGGGAGGAATCCAACCATCTGTTAAATCAGGAATCAGAAATCAGGTGGTGCTTGTTAATCTATATTTGGCTGTAATAAAATGGTGTCATTCGATGAGTAGGTTCTGTTATCACGTATACTTTCTTTCCTTTTTATATTACTTCTTTATTTTCGGTCTAGATATAGCGTAAATTGCAGTGTAATAGTTTTTTGGACCATGTTTGGCTATCCGCTGCTGTAGGTGCCAAATAAATATTTGATATAGCAATACTTAACTACTTTGACATCATTATTGGTGGTCTTATTTAAATGTTATCAAGAATCATTCAAGCGCTGGAAAAGGTTGTAAACACGACCAGTGTTTCCACCCTCAAAAACTGACGACAGGAAATTATATCATACATATTAGCCGCACAATATATACGGAGAATGAGCTACGTAATCCAGGAAATAAGAAGGTATCCTAGAAGGTAGAGACGCAGTATCCGTTGTCACCAAAGCACCGGACACCTAAGTGTAACAGTAGATCTAGCTACTCTCTCTCTCTCTTTCGCTCTTCCTCTCTCGCTCATCGAAACTTACCCAACATTCATTCTAGCGCGTTCCATCAGAGACTTAGGCGTGAGTAGCGACTCCTTTGACTGGCTGTCAAGCTGGAGAGGAGAATCTGCCAAGGAAAGCTCAGCGAGAGAGTCCAGGGCATCCATAGACACGGCACGGGGTGGGGTTCCGCAGTATCCACCGTCGCTGGAACCATCACTCTGTGTGCTGTAGATCTGGTTTCCATACCGGCGGAGAGTACCGTTCTGAAAGGATGGCCAGTTATTATAACGCTATTAACTATTATAATACAGTTATTATATGCAGCAGTTGATTTTACGTTGGCAAATATATAATAAAGAACCACTGACTAATTAAGAAAAAGGCTGTTAACTTATAAGGTGACATTAATTCGGGGATTCGTACAGTGACTGTTTTTAAACTTTGTACTGCCACTTATTGAGAACATACGAGTGTTCCAGTCGCAACTTGAATGCCAAAATCTTTTGAAAATATTCTAGTCAGCAAAAATCTTGCTGTAAAGTTTCAGAGTTGATGTTGGTAGAATAAAGTGTTAGGATGACTGCCACGATAAAGATCGAGTTTTAGCTAACCTCTTTGGAAATGTGAGGGCGTGAGTCTATAAAGATGTCGACGACCTACCAGACAGCAATGTATTATCATAACATGTATTTTCAGTAAATATGATGCTGAAATCCATCTATCAATACTTGCACTTGCAGTACCGCATGTTTATTTTAAATATTTACACTATACCCAAGCAAGTCCAACCTGGTAACTTTACAAGAAACAGGCGTGATCTAAATCATAATAGTAACGGAATTAACTCAAGCAAAATACACAGGATGCTAATTGCAAAACAGTATTTGCGCTAATAGATTCGGACCGTTGAATAAATCTGCAATCAACATCCTGCTGATGAACTGCTATGCAAATAAACCTCCACCGAGGGGAGGTTTCTTTGCCTAAATTCTTCTTAATGTGGAGTGCATCAAATATTAAAATGTTGCTAGTTCTGATATATATGATAGGATTTGGAGTTAGTAGTTTCCAATATTCTCACCTGTTGTGAAGCCACGGGGGTAGCTGACCTAGGAGGCGGCGGAGTTGCAGGGCATCCATTCGACCTGTCCAGACTGTTGGAAGACCCCCTAGTAGCCGCTATAAATGTGTTCGTGTCCGGAGCTTGGTTGGGCTTTATCCGCTTAGCTTCCTTCAGATTCTGGTAATTTTGTTTAAGGTGAGACTGTTCCAGGGGGTAGCAGAGAGACAATTCTTCTGGATGTCTGATACCTGGCGGAGAAATTTTGGATTAAAATGCAAACAATGGCTAGAGACTTTGTACTAGCATTAATTACCAACAATGTATATCCTCATCATCATTAGCCTATCTCAATCCACTAATGAACCTAAGTTTTTGCCAGTAAGCGACAATGAGCCTAGTCTTCGGCCTCAATGTCTACAAATGTTTACAAAATAAATGTATTTATAAAGTCATTTGTACCTTAAAATACTAAGTGAAGGCTTAGTAAGGGAAAGGCTCCGATGTCTAATCCGAACATCATCTATCGATTTAAAGAAATTTCCATCAGCATAATAATTGCTTGGCTTGTGAAATAGCATGTTGACAGGCTTGTTACAAACTCGTCTTTTGCGCATCAATTGAAAACATGTTTCGCGAGTTTCGTCTGCGGTGGTAAATTCAAAGATAACCAGATTTTCTGCTGATTTCTAGAGTACAATGTGGTGTAACGTAGTTTGAAGTAATGCAAATACATGCACTAAAGCGTATCTTTCACGACATGCTTAACATTTAGCTGCCAATAAAAGTGTTACGAGGAGGAGCACTAGCATTCACGTTTTGTTTAATATAACGTGGCTGTAGTCGTAAAGATAACAATAAAAGATGAGGTATTGGGAATAATGCCAGCAGGATGCGATGCGTAGCTTTATGACCAAGAAGTTATCAAGAAAGACATAAATTATGTTAGTGTCTACGATTTATGGCAAAAAGTATTTATCAGCGGTAATTTGCCTTTGGAATACCACACTGGTCGATGAGAGCGTGGTGGAGCATGCACTTTTAATGGAAAGGGTTCTGGGTATAATTTAGCCCAGGGTCACGAGTTTCATGCTTGAAAAAGTCATGTGTTCTCGTGAATATCCAGTAAAAGCTCAAGTTGCCTTCAGTCATTACGTTTCAACTCAATTTCATCTCAATCGGTTTAGGGGAAGTGGCTTTCAATTATTTTGATGACTTTAACAAATCAAAAAAATAATTGTAGGGGAACCTGTTGTACCTGGGACAGTTTTTTAGAAATCTATTTTTTATTTCGATTTGACGTACTGTACACAAACCATATTTGCATATATTGGAAGGTCTATTATTTGAGTATTCACTACCAAAATATCAGAAATGTATAGTTCATAATTACATGTGTTAAAGACGTTTAAAAAAAAATGGTAAGTAAGACCAAGGTACAACATACCCTATGTACCTCGGCCAGTACTACGGTGTACCTAGGACACAATCAAGAACTTGGGGTAAAACATGTATATTCAAGGAAACTATTAAATGTTCTTTACCAAAATTGCTTTATTAGATCCAGTGAAATATTTAACAAATACTAACTCTAAAATATTTAACAAAATCCACATAAAATTCAATATTTTATTTTGCAAAAGAAAAAAAAACTTTTAACACTAACTAATAACTTTTAATCACTGTTTTTCACATGGTAGCCTATAAAACTAGTAGGTATATAGACATAGGTACATTTAAACATAACATATATAGCAAAACTACATATAACCATTACAAATTATAAAATTTAAACAATAAGCAAAATTTATTAAATAATTTTTCTTTTTTTTATATCAGTCTTTAGAACTAGCTTTTTTAGAACACTAGTAATATCTAGGTAAATTCTTCAGTTTCAAGCATTTAGTAGAAATCCCTGTACTTCTGTATTTCTGGAATATAATAAATTTATCGGTTTTTGTTAACTTTTTGAGATGTTTCAGTTTTTTCTTCAATGTCACATGTCGGATACTGATTCAAATCCTCTTTTTCAGGCTATTTCCCGTTTTTAAGTGAGTTGTATAGATTTATGCAAAAGAATTGATTCAGATATTGATTATATAAATAATTCTTGTATATAATTATAATATAGTCTCCCATTTTGTAATTTTCTTCATTACCATGTTCAGCCTGTAGGTCCTCAATCTCGCTGTCATTTTCGGAGACATCTTCAGATGTGTCACAGTGAATAGTTGACTGTGAATACTAGACTGAATCTTCACTGATTTCTGATAGAATTATTCTTTTTATCCTATTGATAATCCAAAATGTTTGGAAGGACTGAAAGTTGTGATTTTTTTCTCCTTTATAATTTTAATGGCATTTGTCATATCATCCACATTAATTAGCGTTCTTTTCTTCTTCTCTTCACTTCCTAGGCATGTTTTACGAAATATAAATGTATTTCATTAAGAATCTATTGTGTGAATGTAAAAAAAATAAATAAAATACTCTCCTGGCCAAAGTACAACAGACATGTTGTACCTTGGCCACTGACCAAGGTACAACTGATCGACAGTGACCAAGGTACAACACTACTTCCAACTTCAACAAAACGGTGGATTTGAAATATATTTAGGTAACGTATCTCGCGAGTTTATTATTTTTTGAACACTAGTTAAATATAGGAACTGATCGCATATAAAAGTTAAGTGACTATTATAATACGTTTAAAGTTATCAGACTTCAAATTATATTAAAAATACTTACTTTTTTCGGCAAAATTTTTTTAACGTCATTTACACCAAACACATGCGTAGTGGCGGGAAGCTACTAACTTCACATTGTGTAGTCGGCAGTGGCGTACCGACTATATTAGACAATATAATTTATTAGCTCGAGAATATTTAAAAAAAGCCAAATGACCTAGGTACACATAGTGCCAAGGTTCAACAGGTTCCCCTACTTGATGAAATATAACCTCGTCATGGAAAATAATGGCTGCACTTACCAAGACTTTTACAAAGTTGTACAACAGCGCTAAACGTATCAATGGAGAAGTCGATCTTGCAGTCAATGTATCTCAAATCTGGCAGCTGGATCCTGAGGGGCTTGTGCATCGGTGTGAAGTGGAGGGCGGCGTCTGCATGGACTCCGTACTGGTCCAGGGTGTGCTTGGGACGAGAGAGCCATTTATTGCGTGTGGGCCACCAGAGAGCGTGGTCTGACCAGTCCTTTTTGAAATCTGAAAAAAAAAAAAAAAAAAACATTATGGATTTAAGAACCGTGCGATTGGAACAAATAGTATGCATGAATATAGCCAAAATTAAGGTAAATAATTAAACGTTTCCCCTGCACTAGGATTCCCTGTGTCAAATACACAAACAGAAACATAAGAGAAACACCCAAGATCTGAGAACAAATTCCACGCTCACCACACAGAGTGTGCCCCGACCAGGAATAGAACCCGGAACAGGCGAAGGCAAGGGTAACTAAGCCACGGAGCCGTTAGTTAGTTCTACTTTGTTTATCTAGTATATTTCCAAAATTATGTTCATAGCTAGGATAGTTTCAAAAGTAACAACGCAATAAAAGTTTTAAATAGATCACTGCACATCCCTCGCCCGGTTTCGTTGGTAATTGGGTTGGTTAAAAATCCTACATGGCTGTTGGATTATGAATGATTTATTTCAGTAGAGGATTTAGTAGCTTCCAAAAGTTAGTCCAGTTGTATAATAAACCAACATCTTTCGGCATATATGCCGTTCTAAATAACCAAAATGATTGTGAATTAAGTACACACGTTGTATGATTAGGCGATAACGATAGAACATACTTCGGGTTTAAGAAATTGATAAACATAAAATCGCGCCATTTTGCTGAAGCGTTAGGCGGAACCACTTTTCACCTTGTGGGCTACACTATCATGCGAATTTAGATGTGACAAGTTTGTGTCTGACCTCACAGCTCAGTAGCTCTGCCTACTGCGCTGAAGGTCGTGGATTCAATTCCCATCCAGGACAAACATTTTTGTGGGACTGTGGGTGTGGGTTTATGTATCAATTTATCAAAAAAAGTAGTATTAGCATTTTATCAGTTATCTAGTTCCCATTGTACAAGCTATGCTTAGTTTGTACTTAGTTCATGTGAAATGTCCATCATTATTTATTTATTAATATAACTGATTATAAATAGATTAAATACCAACTCCAATACTTTCAAAGTAGCAAAATACGCAATTTCGTTTTATTGGATGACATACTTTTCCAGTTATTTAAATTTAACAACCAAACCATTGAACCGATTTTGATCAAAGTTCTATGAGACAAATCTGAAAGCATATCCTTTCAAATAAAAAATAATAATTTTCCAAGTAGGTTGGTAATGGCGAAGAAATCGGTGTACATTTTTGAAGTCTGTTAAAAATACTAATACTAATGTTTTCCCCCAGTAAAATAAATCATTCCTTTATAACCCGACAGCCGGGAGGACCACTCTTAATCACTGCCTTTAAGCTTAAAGTATTAAAATTCGGCGATTTCTTAAACCCAGCGCCACGATTAATGACGATAACAGTGGAATGGTTGTTGTAAAAAAGTCCAAACATCGTGTTTAACATTATAACCCACCCCCCGCGACGACACGCCACGCTGGTCACGCGTGCATTAGGCAGGTGAAACAAAAAGTCATCTTTCATCCAGAAGCGCGACAAGTTGTCGCCGTAAAAAATAACTAACAAAACTGTGACGTCACGCGGTTTCACGCGATTTCCATTAAACGCGCTCCCAACATTTTAGAACCACGTGCGCCAGGAAAGTGGGATGCTCTAGGGTTCACGGTACAGTGGTCTACGCAGTCGTGATCATTTGTTTTGCTCCCGTGCCGTGAGTCACGGAGAAGCGGGTTTGTGGTACTCAGAACAAACTGTAACATCTAATTACCTACCTTGTGTGAGTCACCGCTTCATGTTGGTAGAAAAAAACACGTTATTGTTGAGCCAGCAAAGGTTCAACGTGATCGAAATAGTTGATGAATAACGGTTTCTACGACCGGCCATAATGAATGAATAATATTTAGGTTTTCCTCATTTCAAATGACTAGGTCTGGATTGTTGTTGATGTTACAAAAAGGGATTTTTAAATGACTGGTTGGGATTTTTTATCCTATAAATGTATCACTGCACAAAAGCATAGCTAGCCAAACCAGGGAACCAGGCAAGATTATCCCAAAGAAAACTCAGGATTCGCACATCAGGAGTTCCGTAGCCAGATGAAAAAAAACGGAACCCTTCAAGTTTCATCCCATCACAGCCATTTTATACAAGTTCAAACATAATTCAGGTTTCAATTGCGTCATGTTTACAAAACCTTATCCTTGTTAATATACATATCTATCTTATGTGTAAATCCTGAATCATGTTTTTGTACTATTGTTAAATGAATAATAATATATACATGAAAAACATTTTTAAAGGGGGGAAAGGTAGGTTCATCTGCCCCTGCCATTTCACCCTTGGCGACGGCCATGTCATTACATACATTATGTAACTCAGTGCCTCGACACGCTATAGATGCGCATACAGAAGCGTTCTACAGCTGCAGAGCTCACAAGATAACGCTGATACGTAAATAGAGAACACGATATACAAAACAAACAAACCGCAAGCCAGCACTTTCACATTAAGAAAAACAGATTCGTGGACGACCAGATCGGTGTGAGTGAACTTTACACTCGTCACCCACGGACCATTGAATCGTGCATTATCTTTTAATGGTACACATTTCATTGTGTCTCGTATTGTTAATATAGTTGCACCATAGTGCGACAATTCAATCAGTTACCAAATACACATACAGAAATTAAATTACAATGCAAGATGGATGGTTTAACACATTCATCAGACCGTGACCTAAAAGCGAAGAACACAAATCCAATAATTTTATATTTTGAAGGTGAAGATGACGTCATCGCACCGATCTTATGAATTCGCTCATACTTTATACTGAACCGGTGACGCATGACCAGAATTTGCTTAAATTACATCTGTAAAACATCAGAAAGGTCATATTCAACATGTTTAACGCCTGACTCGAATAAAAGTATGACCAAATTTAAATTTCAGAATTGTTAAGCTTCCGAAGTTTGAATCCTGTGATATTATCAACATTAAACAACCGAGTGAATAGATACCTAAAAGTAAAGCAAACGAGGAAATAACAAGGCGGAGCATAAATCAATCAGACCAGTGCAATTTGTAATTCAAATGATTGTACCAAGATCATAACTCATGATTGCATTCCAAATCATTATCACAACGCGCTGACTATCAACATTGTAAGTAGATATCGGATAGCAAGTTACTGTTCCCGCTGCATCTATGACCATATGCGATGTTGAATAACATGGATAGACGTCTATGGTATCCGCTGCTTTCGCGATTTTACAAAACATATCACGTATCGCGATTTCTCGTAAGAGAAATACCGCAGCCTTCAAAATACCAGTTTTGGATACATGTATTATGGTCTCACAAAGAGCCGTCGCAGCAATATACAAACCAAAAACAGCAAAAAGTATAACATTTTAAAATAACAGTGACAGACCGTGTAATGGAATTACTGCAAGAATATGCAGCCCCCCATACGCAGTCGTTCGCAGATTATCTACAACCAGATAAGCCTTAATAGTGGTATAACAAAAACGTTATGTGTATCGGACGTCGAGATTCTGTCTCCTTAATCACAAAATATTTTAACGATCCGTCCTTTAATTGTATTCAACAATCGAGGTCTTTACAGATTGTTTATACCTATGGAACCAACGCTGATCCTTATATGGTCGATTGTGGCCAATGTCGAGGCGCCAGTGGAATACTTTTATAGTGTAGCACCTTACTTGATTTCGATCTTAATGCACATGATGACTGTAAATCGATTCATTGCGATGAAGGAAAGATAATACGTAACATTCTGAGAAAGTGAGATAACTAAACATAAAGGATACTAACATGGCGAGCCTCGCGGTTTTTGTTCACGGAATGGAATGCCAATAAAAGTTGACTAGTTGAATTCAATTTATCTAGCAATGATAGTGGCAGAGTAACAAACGTCTGTCCCAATAAGGTTTACGTGAGTTCATATTCTTCAAGGCAACATTGTTTCGCAAGTGTGTATCTAATTGTAGACATTGTTATTCTGATGTTATCGACTGTTATGTGGGACAACATTGTTTATTTTTGTTCTGGCGGCAGACGCCTCCTTCCTCACATCGTCGAGACGATATTAGTGTGTTGACAACCGTATAGCTTATTTTGCTAACTGTTTACAAAGGTATGATAGAGCTCTACATTTCTGAATGAAATATTTTAACCAACACAACAATCAACAATTCTTATGTAATAAACCAACATCTTTCGGCATATATGCCGTTCTAAATAACCAAAATGATTGTGAATTAAGTATACACGTTGTATGATTAGACGATAACGAACATACTTCGGGTTTAAGAAATAGATAAACGTAAAGTCGCGCCATTTTGCTGAAGCGTTAGGCGGAACCACTTTTCACCTTGTGGGCTACACTATCATGCGAAGAGATAACTAAACATAAAGGATACTAACATGGCGAGCCTCGCGGTTTTTGTTCACGGAATGGAATGCCAATAAAAGTTGACTAGTTGAATTCAATTTATCTAGCAATGATAGTGGCAGAGTAACAAACGTCTGTCCCAATAAGGTTTACGTGAGTTCATATTCTTCAAGGCAACATTGTTTCGCAAGTGTGTATCTAATTGTAGACATTGTTATTCTGATGTTATCGACTGTTATGTGGGACAACATTGTTTATTTTTGTTCTGGCGGCAGACGCCTCCTTCCTCACATCGTCGAGACGATATTAGTGTGTTGACAACCGTATAGCTTATTTTGCTAACTGTTTACAAAGGTATGATAGAGCTCTACATTTCTGAATGAAATATTTTAACCAACACAACAATCAACAATTCTTATGTAATAGGTGTGTGAATATGACTCCGCCCCTTTTTGTCAAAATAAAACACATTTGTTCGCTTACAAAATTAAAAAAAAAATTATTGAAAGTATGCTCCATCTGCAGCTACAACCTTCGCCCATCGTTCAGGTAGTTTTCGTATTCCTTGCTGGAAGAAGTCCTGGTCTTTTGAGCTTATCCAGTTGTCAATCCAAATTTTGATACTTTCACATGAAGTAAACTTTTCTCCAGTAAGGTCTGTCTGCATCGTCCGGAATAGGTGGTAATCCGAAGGAGCTATGTCTGGTGAATATGGCGGGTGGGGTAACACTTCCCAGTCCTGTCCCTCTAAATATCTTTTTACGACTTCTGCGGTATGCGGTTTGGCATTGTCATGCTGAAGAACTAATTTGTTATGTCTATTCACCCATTCTGGTCGTTTTTCTTCTATGGCTCGCTTCAAACGCATTAGTTGTCGTCGGTAAACTTCTCCATTAATAGTTTCAGAGGGTTTGAGCAACTCATAATATACAATACCTTTCTGATCCCACCAAATACAGAGCATGACCTTGGCACAGTGAATATTTATTTTTGGCTGTGATGGGCCTGGTTCGCCTGGTTTCACCCAAGCTTTTTTGCGTTTAGGATTTTCGTAGTGTATCCATTTTTCGTCTCCTGTGACTATCCGATGCAAAAATCCTTTTCTTTGCTGTCTTTGAAGCAGCATTTCACAAATGGTTTTCCGACGTTCCATGTCTCTTTCTTTTAAATCATGTGGAACCCAGTCACCGGCTTTTTGAATCATTCCCATCATTTGTAAACGCTTTGCAACAGTTGAACGATCAACATTTAATGCTGCAGCTAATTCTGATTGAGTTTGGCAAGAATCTTCCGCCAATAATGCTTCCAATTCAGCATCTTCAAATTTTTTTGGTGGTTTTCCATGTTCTTTATCCTCAGTACTAAAATCGTTATTTTGAAATCGTCGAAACCATTCCTTGCAAGTTGTATTAGACGGAGCATGCTCACCATAAATCTCCACAAGCAAACGATAAGTTTCCGCTGCAGTTTTCTTCGCAATAAAATAATGTAATAACACTTCCCGCAAATGACGTTTATTTGGAATAAAAACCGACATTTTCGAAAAGGTGAAAACAATTGTTGCTTACACTTCAACCAAATATCATAAAATGCGTTAGATAGCTGACATTCAGTACTATCGAATACAAGTATGGTCATTTATTAGTACACGTAAACAATACTAAAAACGACATCTGTTGAGAAAGGGCGGAGTCATATTCACACACCCAATAATTCAACGTTAGCAGGTGCTCTATAGCTAGTGCATTTGTAAATTGTTAAGAGTATATCATATAATGATAATACCATATTTTATTATGGTATTATTATGCTTATATAATAAAAATAATAACAATTCATATATATCAGGCAACACACAATAAATAGTAAGGGGCCAATAGGAAATATATACCTTAGTGACTAAGATAAATATAAAATATATATTCTTAAACTAAAACTATAGTAAAGTATTGAGTTTATGATATAAGAGCAGGTGCAATCGGGGCTAAGCGATGGTATGACAGTTTAATTAATGAGTATTCACCAACCGCTCTGTAGGCTCTATACACAGCCGTCAGAGCAATCATAATCAGTCAAAACGTAATATAAGGTCATGCAAACATTACAAATAGATTGTAATCTCACTCTAAAGTTTGAACGCTGAAATTTTATATCCATAATAAATTAAGAATATGGGGCGCCTCGCCAATATTATTACAAGCTTGGTCTGTTATAATGTCTTTCAAAACAACCTCCAGGCTATAAAAGCTGATCAATTTGTAAATGTACGTAAACCATAATTTATCATTCCTAACCTGGTATATAGTTAAAATTATTTTCATAATTGACACGAATCGGATGGTGTAATTTCATGATACCTTATCTGACTGCAAGAACAAGAGGAATAATTGCATATCGAAACAAGGATTCATTCATTAAATCGTCGGCAAATTGCTGAGCACTTTAGGCGGTTGCAGGCAATTGGCCGAAGTAACTGCGCAAATTCTGTGCCGCCACGATAATTGCATGTGGGCTTACTGACCTATTTAGAATAGGCTAGCACTATAGTAGAAGTATGCTTATCTCATTAATGTAATTTAGGTGCACCTACAGGAAGTACTCTAGTATGAGCATGCACCTAACAATGTGTATCCGAAAATCTAACACATCTTATGATGCGTGACTACAACATTGGACATGAAAACAAACTTTAGCCATTATAACTAACACAAAGAGTTAAAAGCACTAATAAAGAAGAACAAATATAAAGCAGGCGTAGCAATTAAATCCCCTGCCATGCAAGCTAATAGTATAAATCTTGAAGACGATTCTCGAAAGCAAACAGGGGCAAATAAGGTCGCAAGCGAAGGCACACACCGCTTTGTTTATATTTTAAAGATTTACTTTGCCGCAACTGATAATACCTATGCGTCGGAATGTATATTCGATAAGCAAATGTTTGCCTTTTTTTACTTGCGTTGAAACTTCTGTCTATAAATTGTGTCCAAAAACATATTTGACTAACTGCCTCACAGATACAATCTACCTGCCAAGGTAGTGGCTGTGACAATATATAACTGGAACTAGGACATACCCTGCGGTACACCTTTTGATGTTCTGGCTACAGCGGAGATTCGCTTTCAGATTACGTCGCGACCAATACATATTCATCTCACTGGTGTGAGGAAAAAATATGTCTTCCGAATCTTAAACAAGAAAGCTTTCATAAAAGAGAAAGTATATTTTGATTATTGACCATGTCGGAAGCTTTGTCCAAATCCAGGTTTTATTTCAAAATACTATCTCTGAGTATCCTGTTCCGCTGATGGTTAATGGATGAACAACACTAATCGACCCATGCATATAAATAGCCAGTCGAGCGGTCCCCCATGAAAACACGTGTCAGAGTGTCAGCAGGTGAAGCAATTCAAGATTCCTTTTGACGATTACTCGCTTTACAATGTAATAAATCAATGTACTTTTGATCAAGAGACAAGGTCTAATTGGTGGTTATGAAGCATACGCTATTCTTGGAACACATAAAATTATTCGCTGGAAACACGAATTCCTTAAAGAATATTTTCTCAAAAGATACAAGCGGTATCTTTTGAGAAAATATTGAAGTTTAAGGAAGTAAAAAATAATGTCGATGTTTTACGGTGGTAGGAATTTGCATGGCGATCCTTATTTGATGAAGAGGTATTAGTGACATAATCATGGGTGCGTAGGCGCACGCCCCAGGTCGCCGCCCACCGCTTCCGTCGCGGAGGCGGAATTACAGCACCTGATCATTGTGAAGCAATCATTTGGTTAAATATCCTATCTAATAAAACCATACAATCGCGACATTTAGCGCAACAGACTTGTCGCAATGTCCCATACAATGAATAGCTGACTTGTACACAAAGAATAAGGAGTTGCGTAACATAAGTTCTGACAATAGTTATAGAAATGAATGACGTTTAATGAAACATTGCGAGAGTCGAATTATAAGAGGCAGCTGCAAACTGGCTTGCAGCAATTGATACGGACGTTGATTGCTACTATGTGATTGATTGATGGAACAAATATCTATGTGGGTGTTTACAGTGACAAGAGTACTCAACACTAATGCATTTTACTTCCATTAGTTTATATTAATATGAAAAGTAATAGATGCAAAGAAGAGAGTATTATTCCAAACGAAACTTGAGATCTAAATGAATAAATGAGTTTGAGTATACTAATATAATGAGAATGTTAAACATGAGACGCAAATAATGATTCTTATAAGTAAGCTCGAATATCGAATTTATGTTATTCTAAATAATTAATATGCAGCAATATGTAATACGAAATACTAATACTAGGTTTTCTTTGGCGTCAAGATAAAATAGCTTGATGTATGTGACCCATAGCAACTAGTTCACGTCGATACGCCACACTGCTTGGCGTAATTAATTAGTCATTGTCGCTATAAGATAAAGCTAATCTTTGTCTACTTATTAGTAATAGCTATTTTATTATATTTAATTTAACCGAGGGTTTTGCTTTTACGTTTTTACAGCTTCATTATTTTTCACTAGATTATTTTAGATTTTATGTATAAAATCAGTCCGCAACTTCTTATTATGAAATGTAGTTCTTAAGAATTATTCTCACCCAGAACAATTATTTGTGTGACGAACATAGATATTTGCTTTGTGCCTGGTTGTTAATATGTATGTTTTTACAAATAATAACTATAATATTTGTGTATTCTACCAGTAAAATGGTTCCCATAGTACAGGATAAGTCTAGGCTCGATGGCGATGTTGTGATCTTTAAATAAGTATACTGATAGTCCGCTATACAAGGGCATCAATTTGGTTTTAAAGACATTTATTCTCATAAAAAAACTTAAAGTTCGTTTACAAATTCCTTAAATCAAATTCCCTCATTTAAATTCCTCAGATGATAAGTTATTGCTCTAGTCATAAGCAGTTCCACCGAACTATTTAAGATCAAAGCCAGAGATCTGGGGCATAAAGACACGCTCAAATCTAAGTTCTATTGAAGTTTACTTCTGGTATTTGAAATAACCGGTTGACACATTGATCGCGTAGAAACGTGGTTCAAGTTATTTGAGCATAAGTTAGTCATAGAGGATACAACACTTCCTGTGCATCATATACACATATATCGATTACACAATCCAGATAGATATCACTATGTATGAGTAAATTTAATATAACAATATATTTATTTGAGTAAGAAAGTGAGCTATGAAAATTCAGTTGTCAAAGAGTAAATGAGTTACGCTTTTTTGATGTTCTATTTAATAAGCAAGTAGCTGATTTAAATATTTAATAATCCGAAATGTACAACTCCTATTTTTATCTTATGTCTCCTATTTTTATGTTATTTATATTTGAAAACCACAACAAAAAAAGAATAGTCCAAACCGGCCATCAATTAACGGTAATAAACATTAAAAAACACAGCCTCTTTTTTTGTAGTATGTCAAAAATGGAATGCTGTTCATTGGTAAACGCATCACTTGAGCACAATAGGAGCTATTTAGCGATTCTACTTTTAAAAACATATTCAGAATTTAAAAGTGTTCAGGAAAAATGGTTAACAAGAAAATTTGGGAAGAACGAGTTATTTTTCTGTGAGGCTAGATGTTGTGATTGTCAAATTATAAATAAAACCGACGAAGTTCGATCGCCCAGGTACTGTACATAAAACATAATTCCAGATAAAAATGTCACATTCTAAACGTTTCAATATTTAGTAAAATACAATTACATTAATTATGAAAACAGTAAAACGTTATAAAAAAATCTTGTTTTTACTTTTAATTTGCCGCTTGATTAGCTCCAATGCTCACAACTGCAGTAAACTGTTAATTTATAATCTATTTGCAACTGACCTGCGTTACAACGTTACAACTTGTTTAAGTAAGAAACCCTATAGCCATAAAATTCAATGTAATGTAGAACGCAATAATAACGAGAACGAGGGAAGAAATCTTTTAATAGACAGTATTAAGAAACCACGAGAAGCATAGAACAATAGGCAATGTGTCGCAATACAATAACAAATAATATAAGAACAGTCGTTAGAGACGGCAGGAAAGTCATCTGAAATAACATAACAAGCGTTATTAGAGCTTTGCGTGATCAGCTTACATCTGTCTGGGGAATGCAACGTATCGTGTGAGTGTGCGACCCTAAAATATGAACTAGTAACTCGAACATGACACGGCATGTCAACATCAAAAGATAATTACGGATGAATGTTAACATTAACTTCAACACAAAAAAATTAACTCCACAAAACAATTCAACGAAAATACGCGTATCAGTTTAAATAGCTGTGAATTAGAATTGATGGTCTCTAGATTGCGTGGTAGGAGTAGATTTGATATAACAAAAAAGGGGCCCACGCAGTATAAAATATCACAAGGGCCGATTCATAAAAATGTCCATTCATTCAATACTATTCATTGAGGTGCCACAGCTGTTTGTAGGTTACGTGCGTTGCGGACCGCACTATCTAGATTAGATAACAATCTTATTACTTTATTTACCTTGAAGGCATCGAAACTTTCTTCTGTATTGTGAATCTTTATAACGATTGACATCCACCATTTTGGTTTTCCAACTTTATAGCTCAACAATTTTATAGTGTATGCTATACGTATTTAGACCTTTACTTGGTTTCCCGTTATCGAAATACATCTGATTGTTAGAAAACGTAGATTTCATATCAGCGAGTGGGATGTTGAAGTTGTAGAGGGAAAGGGGAATACATTTATAAACAACGAAGCTAAAATGCAGAAAGAGATCAATTTTTCTGGAACATTGGTCAGATACATCGGGTTATTATAATAATATGAAACAAGATATGTTGCTTGTTCCAAGCTACACAATCCGGTGCCAGTTATTGTATCTTGATACAATTATTCACGCATGGTCAGATTTCGTTTTATTTCTCTTACGTAGCGGTGGTCGGCTTATATTTCAAGAATATATATTTTTAAATTAACTGGCTAGAGCTCTTTATTTTATCAAGAGCATACCGTTGGAAACGCTGTATAAAAATTATACAAACCAATAGCTTACTAACTGTAAGTAAGTTCACTATAGGTATGATGATCTTATACGCACCTTTACCTGAAAAAGAAAGAAAGCAATATTAGAAAACATCGACACAGGAAACACGAATTTGGTAAGATTACTAAGTTGCATTTGCATAAACTTTCCCTATCGCCTACGGAAGAATAATTTGTGGGCTAAGTAATGGAGAGTGAAAGTGGTACATGAGAGTTAAAGAATTGATGACCACCACTAGTTCTCGATTACCTTATCATAATTTAACTTTTTATCAATAGCTTAGCGAGCTAAGCCTTAGCTCGTCTGAAGAAATAAGCAATAAATCTTAGAAGTTAGCATTTAAAAAACCAACAATAAATCGCTAAAAGCATCACGCGCACTTAAAATAGAAGAAACAAATTAGATTCGTAAAGTAAGATACATGTACCGAGTGAATGAACCGATAGCAGAATTTAAAAGTAATTGAACCCGTTTCCTTATATTAAGAACAATCTGCCAATATAGATAGCCTATCATTATACGCTCTCCTTTCTCGGTAGCAGCTACCGGTACTCAACTTTGAGTCGATAAATTTCGCCATTAACACGTCTGGGCTACTCAAACCGTGGCATGTATTGTTCCAAAATTCAATTAGCTTTTATGAAACGTTAATACAGCAGACGTTTAACGAGTGGTGGCTAAATAATTTGCAATTACAATGATTCATAAAACAAAGCTCCGTAAATTAAAGGTGTTTTAATCCTGTGACTCAAAAGTCGGTGGTCACGTTAGTTGGTAGAAAGTCTTAGTGATTATATTATTATAGTAAATGGCCGCTACGTACCTTTGAAAACAGATGCTCTAATTACAGTACAGTGCTGTTCAAATATGTCAAATCATTTCAAAATGAAAACCTTATGGTAAAAATAGAAGATGAAAGAATGAAAGTCGGTTAATTCAATTTTTAAATCAGTCACTTTTATTCCATATATTATGTAATAGACATTTGGAAGCGATAGAACCTCTTAACATCAGTTGGGCCTTCACATCGTCCTGTGACTTAAGTAGTATAAAAAAATATATAATATATTAGGAGAACACATTCGATCAAACCCAATCGTCTACTCATACACAATCCAGATGAAATCTCGGTTAAGCAAATGTTTGACAGCTGATAAAACGCTTAGCACGGGGCGTGGGTAGAAAGTAGCACAGCCTTGTTAGTATCGATAACATGTTCTATCTTATCTCTATCTTCATATTACGGTTCGATGAAGTTTCTCACGGTCTCACGTTTGATTTGGTCCCTCTCACAGGACAGGATTTGATATCTATGGATACATTTGTTTAAGTAGTTAATATAATAATGGTCGGTGAGCTCCTAAAATAGACAGGAGTTAAGCGACCCGTCATCATCCACTTAGCACGTTCGCGAATCGCCATCTTGTTCAATCAAGTCGTTAACCTCTGGATACTTGCTGTAGCCAGTAGGTACATTACATACACTGTTTTGTGGCTGCCTCGAATATATGATGATTGATATAAGCTTTGGCTACAAAAAGTAAACAGACGACCCTCTATACTGTACGCGTCATTAACATCCGCGTTGATTGGGCGCATCTTGTCCATGAAGGGTGCGTTGCCTTCTTTATCCTTAACATGTGTCACTGCATTGCATGGCGCATTATCCTCTGCACTTACAATAACCAAAGCTTACGGACGTCATACTTCCTCTATAAAATTCAATATGGCTGCTAGCTATTTATCCATCTGCTATTGTCATTCCTTGCGCTTACGCAAATTAATTGTTCAATGCAGGCGCCACCCGAATGAAACGGACGACATTTGCACTTTATAAATGCATCGAGCGTTGTCATTAACCGCGTTTCGACGTTGATTTACGGCCACTAAACGGTCTGCGATTTGCAGATTCCTGATTTTAATATCATTATACCAGGAGAAAATGTTGGGGTATAGTAAGTTCAAGCAATTAGCAGTAGATTGCCGTTTGTATTGGTGTCAGCTTTCTCAGTTTAGCTAAATGGTGAAAAGGTTTTCACGTACGACCTCGTCCCTTGTCATGCTGCCATAATGGAATAGAAAACAGAAAAGTTAAAAGCCTTACGGGGGGAAATGAGAAAACTTTACGAGGTAACTCTGTCTCACATTACTCTGACAGAGATGTCTATGGGAAAGTTTTATCGACGTGAACGTGAATATAGATATATGTAGTGGTAGAGCATTATTAAATATGCCATTATTTTATCAAATAGCAATAACTATTTATCACCAAACCAATTGGAACCTGAATAATTTAAGCACTGGAGTGTGTCCCTCGCATCTGGGTTATTGAGATGGCATAGATTGCACAATATACAGTCATAAATTGATTGATTGGTCCCTATTTAAAGCGTACCTAATGGTAACGCCCATTTAAGAACACCAATACTTGTGAGTAACTAAAACACAGAAGTTTAGGTTATTTACACACAAACACACATTTTGGACCAGTTCAAACAAACAGTACTTTACCGTTGAATTAAAATTCCTTAGACAAAACCTCAAACCAGTAGAGTTAAAAGACCAGGAAACGCGATTCACTGACTCCGGGTCCGAGGTAAAAAGCAGAGCTTCTAATTGGCCGACTCAGGGTTTGCTTTGAAACGCGCTAACTTTATTTCGTTGTTCTCTATGTGACATTTGTCTTAGATCCATTCAAAGTTATCTATAACTATATATATTTATTTCTAAGTTATGAAATTCGTCTATCTAAAATTAAATAATAAAATTTTAAATTAAGGTTATCTCTGTTAGTTTTAAGAGTTGTGGATTTTGTTAATCAATTAAAAAATAGCGACCCGCCCTGGCTCTGCTCTCTTAGTAGAGCATCAGTGTCGTATTAGAAACTACCCGTGCGAAGCCGGGGTGAGTTGCTAGTACTATATATATACCTTCCCCTTGAATCACTCTATTTATTTCTGAAAACTGCATTAAAATACGTTACGTAATTTAAAAGATCTAAGGGTACAAACAGCGGGAGTGACTTTGTTTTATACTATGCCAGGATGCGAAATGCCCACGAATTAAATCTTAAAGCGAATTGTAGTCTTTAATTTAAGGGTAAAATAAAGGGTCTGAACAGACGTAAACTCAATTAAGATTAGCTAAATCATAAAAATTGACTTTTTTTTGACATATGCCTAAGGAGTTCCTGGACACGTTATATACTCACGAATATATTTACTAGTGTGTGCAAAAATGTGTCTAAACGAAACGTATACTAGAGATCTAATGGAATAAATGAGTTTCAGTTTAATACCTAATTCTGATATAATAAGGAAAAAAACGAGTTCGAAGGTTATATCGGACATTGCGGTTTGAAATAATTCAACCTTCGCAAATGCCATGACCGACATTGCGTTATATTTGTGGAGATGAACGAGAATCGTGTTGCTCATCTGAACACTGACATTACGTCATAGCAATTTCGGGAATACGCGAATTTTTATCGTTGATATACTTTCGCTTAACATTAATCTCATTTCATATTAAAATATTATAACTTAAATACTGTAACTGAATCACTAATTACATAATTGACTGAAAAAAAATCGAAGAAACCGATTTTACAATAATACTTTCATCCCTCATTTGTCGCCCTTAAGGGGTAGACATTTAAAAACGTATCATCTAAATCGGTCGACAATTGTCGCAGAAATCGCATTACAAACATTCATAAAAAAACATACCGCCGAATTGTAAACATCCTCTTTTTTGCAATCCCAATTTCGATTCTGATTTCATCTAGGATAGCCAGACAATGCATTAGTCTCACTCAATATGTGAAACACCCTATTGAGTTATTTCAAAAGACAATCGTACCCACAAAGTTCACAAAATTATCAAGTTTATGCTCGTCTTGTTTTTATCTCCTTTCTTATCTGTGTTGACACATTTAGTATGCAAATGCAAGCAAAACAATCTCAAATCGATAACCCTAAAAAGCACAGCCAGTGTCGTTGTTATCTATCATTATGGTACGCTTTGCAGATTTATAAATAGGTGTTATAGCGTCACCTCGTTACATCATTTCGTCTATGCACGACTTGTTTGAATTTGCTTCACCATTTGAGTCGCTTATTATATTCAACACGTTCAATAACATTGGTACTGACAAGATGTCCTTTTTCATCCGTGTGTATAAGGTCATCAATATCGTATGAGGCTTCGATAAGCAGAGACATTCTTAAGGGCTCTTTGTTGAATAGACATGATCTCAAAATGTTTTACATACCTAGTTATCGACCGGTGGAAGGTGTAGCCTTCACTGTGTCAGGTCCCACCCCTTTATTGCCAACTTCTTTAGCTCAATAATGATTGATGAGTTCCAATAGCACCCTAGCATCATTTATTATGTTCCATGCGGGAGGGTATTTGACCTAAAAATGGTTTGAGTGATACCATAAATGCTTCAACAAACTTATCATCGTTAACTACCTTCATGATTTTCACTGGCCATGACGGAATCCTTGCATTTTTATATTTGTAATTTAGGGCAATAATTAAAGAATCAAGTTCAAAGAAATCTAAATTGAACCAAAGTTTGGCGCAGTCGTGCGTCGTGATGTTATCTTGTATTAGAAGTCACTCTTTATTGAAAGTCCGCAAATTGATTGACGTGGCGTTGACTCTTTGAAATACTGAATAACAATTTATCGACTACACAAAGAGTCACAACTTTTAGTACCCACTATACTAACCGTAGCGAAGCACAGCTTTTCAGCTATTGAAGAATTTTAGTAACGACTTAAGGTTTGTTTGAATGTTGACATAGTTCTAACGTAACACTTATTACGTTTAGAGCTAGAATATTCATTGCACCACTCGTCCATATCTATTCAGCCACTTCCTTTCCAAAATCATTAATATTGAAGGCCCATCGAAAGGAACTTTAAATGGCGCCATATTCATGTGATAGTTCTCATTGCTCACGCAGGCACAGGCATAGTTTAAATACTAATTATTATAACATCTGTGGCAGGACGCGTGCGCAGGGCGGATACGCGTACAATATAAATAGCCGATAGTCTATTTTCGTCGGGGCAGAGCACCCAGGCGCCCGCCATGTGCCCTGACGCCGTCGTCTGGGCCTCTGCTTGTTCAAATTAATTGAATACCTCGGATATCGCGTCATCAAAAGGGCCATCGCCGATTACATGATGAGTCAGAGGTGACGAAGATAGTTTTTAGTCATAAGAGTAAAGGTGCCGATGAGGCTTTTTAAAAGAAATAGGCGTCAGTATGTATGTTTACTTCGAAAGCCATATCATAAAATTCATGAATTCATTTCTCACGAACGGCACGCAAAGAATGTGTGCTCATTTCCATATTATTTGCAATGTTAATTAAAACAAAAGTAAATAATGTAATACATACATAAGCAGCAAGGTCAGGGCCTGACGCTCAGAATTTACAAATATTTATCTTTCCACTTGCCACTGCTGAGTACTTTTCGCGTGGGAACCACACTTCACCAGACATCGAAAGTGTCCATAAAGTTGCGGTGCCACAGCCCTTATCTTTCGATGGTTTAAAGCCCAAATTCCAATGGAGGTTCACGCTTAGATGCAGTTGACGAACGTTGAAGGCAGCGGCTATTCCCAGAGACAAATTTTAGCATGTCTTGATGTGGTGCCCTGGTTCAACAACTTTCGTTTTCGGAGAAGCTTTATGTTTACTTTATGGTTCGAATGTAAAAAATACATAAATAACGTTCATCACGAGGTTAGCCATAATTTTATGGCTGGACCACCCAGACGAAGGCACATAGCAGAGGAGCTGTATTTAGAGCATAGGCATAACATAATATTCATATTTGATTAGGACTCTTTTTAGTAAGTGAGCTGAAGTGGTTATCTCCAATTCGCATCCCGTTGCGCCCGTCACCCGAGACGGGGATGTTAAATTTCATGCACCTGTGATTTCACCGGCGCCCCTCCACCGTGCATCACTGCTTGGTGGCAGATTACCAGATGTGGAAACAGTACTTTTCGGGACGAACTTCGCATAAGCTCTACTGTACTTTTAGTTGCTACTTTCGCATCAGCCAGGAGGTACGTGTCGGGATACTAGGGGTTCTCACCTACGGACGAGAGCAACTGGACCCCCCAAGATACGACTATACGGGTAATTAGCATTCAAATTGGTGTATTATTTATCGAAGAAATTTGAAGTCACGGTTGAAAGTAACAATACTATGCTTTGTACGAATGTATGCGGGTGGTCGAACAGGGTTAATCTCGATTCAATTTCAACAATAAGCCCTTTGTGATCTGGTCATAAAACAGACATGACTTTGCGTTTGAGTTCAGAACCCGATGCTGATAATTTTAATCCGATCAATAAATTCGGTTAAAGTCAATCGAAGCAATGCAATGACTTTCGTTATGATTAAAATACATTATTTAGTACTTGACATTGGAGGACAAAGTTGAGCAACCGCTTAATAAAAGAGGTTGTTTGAAAAGAGATTGCAAAGGTATACAGTTAGATTGATATTAATCTATTAAGTTAATATTGATTAAAGTTTAAATTAGGTAAAACTAAATATTGTGAAGTTACTGATGATAAGGGAACGTGGAAATGGGGTTTTAAAAATTAACTTATAATTAGAAATTAAAACTACATACACGTCCTCACCGATTTGGAGGCGGTTTAATAATTAAATAAAAATACAGAGACGCAGCCGACGATATGGAGACGGCCGAGTCTACGATAAAAACAATACTTAGAATTGCATTTTTCTATGTTTATTCTAAGGCAGAGGAACGAGGGGTATACATAAATAGTTAGTTACGTTAATTAATTACAAAAATGTATAAGATAATCTCACACTAAACAATTACAATTAAAATCTCGTCAAAATTAAAACGGACAACATCCATTATAACAAAAAAATTATATAACGTATGCCCCTACGTTCATTACAGCGGTAGCTGCCAGGAATTGAACCCGGGACCCATCGCTTAGAATGTAGGGTTACTACAATACAAACTAATCTACGGAGCCATCAAATAATCTAAATTATGACAATTATCAAGGGGAATATCTGCTGGAGATAATTTGAGATCAATGGAGAACTAATTGGTCATTTTCAGCCTTACTTAAATAATGTCTACTCAGCTCAAATTACACTTTGAGCAGCTGCATTAGCATGTCTGTCCACAGATTACACCATAATTGCTTTAACTCGTCTGGTCAGGGCGGGCGGCACCTTTGAACTTGCCTTTGAATGCCGATGCCCTTTTTAACTCTTCACTGTATGAGTTCACTGAAGAATTGTCGAAGAAACAAAAAAGAATGGGTTGGGGTAAATCTCTGTCTTCAGTTATTACGAGGCAGCAGGAATAAGTTTGTATTAACTTTGTATTAATTTTACTTTATTGGGTGTGTGAATATGACTCCGCCCCTTTTTGTCAAAATAAAACACATTTGTTCGCTTACAAAATTAAAAAAAAAATTATTGAAAGTATGCTCCATCTGCAGCTACAACCTTCGCCCATCGTTCAGGTAGTTTTCGTATTCCTTGCTGGAAGAAGTCCTGGTCTTTTGAGCTTATCCAGTTGTCAATCCAAATTTTGATACTTTCACATGAAGTAAACTTTTCTCCAGTAAGGTCTGTCTGCATCGTCCGGAATAGGTGGTAATCCGAAGGAGCTATGTCTGGTGAATATGGCGGGTGGGGTAACACTTCCCAGTCCTGTCCCTCTAAATATCTTTTTACGACTTCTGCGGTATGCGGTTTGGCATTGTCATGCTGAAGAACTAATTTGTTATGTCTATTCACCCATTCTGGTCGTTTTTCTTCTATGGCTCGCTTCAAACGCATTAGTTGTCGTCGGTAAACTTCTCCATTAATAGTTTCAGAGGGTTTGAGCAACTCATAATATACAATACCTTTCTGATCCCACCAAATACAGAGCATGACCTTGGCACAGTGAATATTTATTTTTGGCTGTGATGGGCCTGGTTCGCCTGGTTTCACCCAAGCTTTTTTGCGTTTAGGATTTTCGTAGTGTATCCATTTTTCGTCTCCTGTGACTATCCGATGCAAAAATCCTTTTCTTTGCTGTCTTTGAAGCAGCATTTCACAAATGGTTTTCCGACGTTCCATGTCTCTTTCTTTTAAATCATGTGGAACCCAGTCACCGGCTTTTTGAATCATTCCCATCATTTGTAAACGCTTTGCAACAGTTGAACGATCAACATTTAATGCTGCAGCTAATTCTGATTGAGTTTGGCAAGAATCTTCCGCCAATAATGCTTCCAATTCAGCATCTTCAAATTTTTTTGGTGGTTTTCCATGTTCTTTATCCTCAGTACTAAAATCGTTATTTTGAAATCGTCGAAACCATTCCTTGCAAGTTGTATTAGACGGAGCATGCTCACCATAAATCTCCACAAGCAAACGATAAGTTTCCGCTGCAGTTTTCTTCGCAATAAAATAATGTAATAACACTTCCCGCAAATGACGTTTATTTGGAATAAAAACCGACATTTTCGAAAAGGTGAAAACAATTGTTGCTTACACTTCAACCAAATATCATAAAATGCGTTAGATAGCTGACATTCAGTACTATCGAATACAAGTATGGTCATTTATTAGTACACGTAAACAATACTAAAAACGACATCTGTTGAGAAAGGGCGGAGTCATATTCACACACCCAATATATTATACATTTATTTTATTAAGCTAGAACCATTGTACTGATGTGAATCTGTGATACTACATTCGCTACATTAGCTTGGTTTTCTCTTGATATGGCGGGTAGTCCGCGTCAACACCCTTCGGCACCCACCGAAACAGTAATGCGAGCACTACTGCTTGGCGGCAGACTCCAAATGTGATGGCAGTACCTCTCCGGACGAAATTGGCACAAATTCTACAGTTACTTTTGGTTGCTTCTTTCGCACCACCCAGGGGACAATGTTATTATATTCAATATTTATGCACAAAATCGCTCGTAAAACAGGTTCAATCTGACCACAAGATTTACTTAGTAACTACATACAGATATTAGCCATTGTTTTATCTGTTATTAATACAAACCACGGTAAACATTTCGGTTACCGCGGTCTAATTTGATCAGCACAACATCTGGAAACTGGTTGCACAACGTTCCCGTTTCGCTTGATAATTCGATCAGCCATGGATCGGTTTCAAGGCATCTTGCAACCATCGAAACTATTCTTGCAGCGGTTTACGATTTGGAATGAGGTGGCAATAACTGTTGGAAGGGGCTAGCTACCTCATAAGTCGATCGGCTGTGCTTCCTCCCTTTAAGTGGGTCGTTTTGCTTTAATGACAACTAGAATATGACTTGAAACTTGCAGTCTCTCTCCTTGGTAATGTCTGGAATCATTCGGAAAATTTTTAAGCGTCTTCATTCAGATTTCATTTCACGTCGTTCGGCGGGCTTAGTATCTCATATTAACTACAACCTGCAATGTTATGTAACCTTCCTACTAGTAAGTAAACAAAATCCTTGATCGAAAATTAATAATAAAACGGTTGGTATCTTAGTTGAAAGTTTACCTTGATCGCGGAATAACGTTTGTTTCCCCAAATACGGGATTTTCAATGAAACTCCGCTGCTAAGTATGGTCATTACTGCCCACAATTTTGTACTATTTTGGAATTAAGGATTACTGAATTTATACTACCGAAATAGTCGTTTATTGAGTCCTTAAAGGGGATGGTAATATATGATAATGACAGTCATTCTTAGACTACCTGGATCCGACAGATGTTTACCTGTATTGATTCACAATTTGACAATCAGCTGTCAAATGAGGAAGAAAAAAACATCGAACAAAAATCCCATACAAAAATGCAGTTTCAGTTTTTCTTGAATTTCCTACTTTTGCCGTAAATTTTCCAATTATTTTCTTGTAAATTACGAATACAAGGAAGTAGAAATCAGTTAAATCGAGCGAGCCATTTTTTTCATAAAATAACCCTTTAGTTTTGTTAGAATAAAATACCATATTATTGACCTCGACGATATCTAATCTTTATGTAGGCCTAAATATAACTTCCTACTTTCAATTAAAATAGATTTAAATAATTTTAGGTAAACTTTTTTTTACCCAACTTGTACTCGACTCGAACAGAAGCCACGACAATATACATTAAAAATGATGTCACTCTCGTTAAAACAAGCATAAATTATGAAAAAAGGTGAAGTACGTCATTTACCTCAATGTCGTCAATCCAGGGTGTGATGGTGAGTACAATTTGTAACAAATATGAGTCGTATTTATATAAATAAAATTATCAAGGTTAGGTACTTCTGTATACTTACACGAGTTATGAGGAAAACTTGATAGTTTGTGAGCGAGTATGCCTAATTAAGAGATGTATTTAATGTATTTAAGAGAAACTATTTTTTACTTATCGACAAATTGAAATAAAAAGACTGAGTATGTTTGTTGCAAATTACGATGAATATAATTGAAATAGTAAGGTTAGAGGTAAGCATAGTTTGAAACTGCAATAATCATCAAAATCCATTCAAATAAGGTATAGAGCAAATGACTGGAACTACAAACGACTACGGTGATACCAAATATTGCCATGAGAAGAAGAAAACGCTTTGAAACCTCAAGCCCAAGAGAATTGTACACACAAGATACAAGCTCAGCAATCAAAATTATAAGACCTGAGCCCATAAAATCAAAATTATTATACATGCATACAGCCAAATCCAATAACAGAGTACTGGAGCGATGACAATTTTTTTATCATAGCAATATTCAATGTTTCTGTGGTAATCTGTCCAGTCCAATCAGTTGATTATAAGGCCTGATATTTGCCTGTCATACTTGTCAGACAATATTTTAGCTACTTATCTAGATTAGTTATGTTACTCATGTACGATCTAATCAGAATATAATTTGACTCCAATTTTATATACATTCATAAAAAGCGTAACAAATTATACTAGACGATAAAGATTGAAACAATGCAACTGCCTTATGTTGATTATGATTTACATTCGCTATATAAAAATCAAAGGAGCCAAATCTGGTACTAACTAATGGAACTGTAAATGAAGGAGCGGCGCGTCGCACCCGTCAGACCTTGACCTGATGAATTTAGAGGACAAAATACTTTGTCTTTGTCATATGTGAAACAATATGATATACTTAAAAGATGTATGCAGATAAATAGTACCGTTACGCGGTGTCTGACTCCCGAAATGTGTAAGCAACCCAGACCAGATGTTTCCAACCGAAGCTGTAGTCCGCAAACGTGATTAATTTACGACAGTAATATCAATATAATTTGTGTAGTATGATTTCAAAACAAAACAAGAAGCAAACATAAGTTATGGACTACTTGTAATACTTTGTCAACATGTTTGGATATTAATATTTGTACATACGTTCTACATACAACGCTTATGAAGTACGCAATACAATTTGAATAAAGATAGAAATCAATTAATTAGATAATATATTTATGCCACTTAAAATAGCAAGCCCTAATTGACATTAAAATATCGTATGGTAAAAGGACTGATTAAAATGTAATGACTGAGCAGGCATTAGTCCACTGTGGATTGGACTGGGATTAATTGAACCCCAAAATACAAGTCTTAAGCATTTTTTTTTTAAACTAGGGTGCGGTCAATTTCTGTTTCTTTATTTGCATATCATTTAAGCGACTAGGCAATTGATGATGGCGCCACGCTACACTTAACTGTGACCTGACACTCAACTGAAGTTGTGTTTGTATACAAATTTGAGAAAGGAATAGAAGGGTGCCTCACTTTTAAAAACTGGCGCCGACGAGCCGAGTGATTAACTTAACACCGTGACACGGTTTCCTCACGAGTTGCTTAGCATTCATATTAATTTTGTAGTATACCCAGTCAATAATGGCAACACTGACAAAATGCCCGTAACATGGAAGATAATTGCATAGCGCATATTGTCAGAAAACGCGATGCATGAAATTGTAAATGAAAACGACAACAGGATGCGATTACGTGTGTCGGTTAAGTACTCAGCACAAAAACACGAGACACGTAAATTTGTCATAGAACACGCGATTCACACAGTCCAAGACGAAATCACGGGTGAGTAAGCTATAAAACAAGAATGCCTTGAAATCAGAGGCAAAGAGCAAGTTGTTTCTACCTTTGATTACCTCATCATGACAGTATACGACACGACAACCGACGAGTTGATAGACTCAAATTGAGATTTAATGTGTATTAACGACATCTCGTTACGATATGCCGACCTTAATGAGCTTCTTGCTGCCTGAGTTCCTGCACCGAGTTCCACTGAAGTAGAACGAGTCTGGAGATATTGAAACTGAAGAGATGATGAAGATATGACTGAAAGGAGATCTATCCTTAGAAAGAATGCTGCTTCATCGAAACTTAAACAATGGTTTATTTAATGAAGCGCATTACATAACGACAGTAGAATACCGAGACAGTTAAACGTAATGCCATGGTTTTTGGCAAAATATCAACAGAGCCGACGCGTGAAGGAGAAAACACCGTTGTATTTCGAACGTACACATACAGAATGAAGTCAGCGGATTCAAAATAGAAATTCGATTTGAAATGAGAATCATTGTTTAATTTTACGGCGTGGCATAAGATTTATGGCCTCAAAAAGCTCCAAGTGAGAATAAAAGGGAAAGGAAATTATTGCTGAAATTAAAACAACAGCAATAACAAAATAAACGATGAAACGGTTTCAATATTTATTTTAAGAATATGCGAAGAGTAGGCAAACAAAATACTGCATACGCGTCCAAGAGGTCAAAGTTAAGAGACTTTCAAAGTCAAAGTATGATATAATGCGTCTGCAAAGTTGCAAACAAAACTCGGTATTGGAATAGTGAATAGAAGCTTCTTTTTATATAAGTTGCACTTATTGATATTCCGTCTCATATTATTCTGCGTACTTCACCAATTCATAAACTAAATGTTAAACTTAGTTAAAATTCCAATATGACATTAGTGGCATGGAACAGCGCCACTACTTATTACCTTATAAGTATCGAGTTGATCTCACTATATTCCTTGAGGTGACGTCACGTGTGGCTCCGCAGAAAAACCGGTTCGAATCATGCATGACCGCTGCTGTAGTGATTCGACGACGCATTGGCAGCAGGCTGGCCTGCAGTATGTCATATCCATTTGGAAGCAGTGAATGGCTCAATATACTCGTAAGTCGTGTTTTCTGTCAACTGTTACGAATGCTACACTTATTATGATGTGATTCATACATTTCAAAACAACTTCACGCCAGGTGGGATCATGAAAAAAGAAACGTCAAGAAAAATACCGTTTATGCCGCTTGCGATTCCTAAGGCGTCACAGTAGTTTATATTATGTGTCATATTGAGTTGACGAGTAAACTACAAGGCGCGTGTCCGTTTTGCATAACAATGGTGAACAATGAGTCTCATGTTCCGTTCCACCGAGTCTTTTGACGGAAAACATCGGTCGTGGGTTCGACGAGCTTGTCCCATCTAGTTTTTCAGCGAAAATGTATAATACAACTACAAGTATCCATATCATGCTAGTTGCGTGTCTTGTTTTTGCTTCAAACGTTGCGATCTGTCGGTGCTTACACGCTTTTCTCGCTTGGAGTAACACTTTTTAATAAATACGCAGGACATCTTATGATCATAATTATTCGAATAGCTTGCGATTGTATTTAGATTTTCAAAGGCACAGGAGATACGTGGTTAAAAATAAAGTACATTTTAAAAGTGTACCTATGTTTTTTGTAATAAATAAATAAATCGTTTCGACACACATTACGTGACTGCAGCTAAATGAACGTACTCGTATCGAAAGGAATGACACTGCGAAATACTCAATTTGAATACTTGGCGATATTGACTGGATAAAGCTACGGAATAAATTATGAAGTACGCTCATTGACTATAATTTGTGCTTCCCTTATTCAATTTCAAATGAAGGTGCTAATGAGTACTTGCATTGCGACTGGTAGAGACAAATTGAGACATCGATTTATAAGGATGACACCATACGAAGCGACAAAACTTTGAAACAATGCGTCGAACTATTGCATAACATTCTTAATGATTATGAATCTTGTTGCGAATTTAAATATTCGCAGATTACAAATTATAACGAAATCGTCTGATATTAAAATATTATCACAAATTCTGTCTTTTTTGTATTTAAATTGAAGATGTCACGGTGGATTGGTATGCAGTGTCGCGGCAATACCTCAATTAGCCAATGGGTTGTGTTCTACGGAATGCGCGCGACCGTTAGCGTCCGGCTGCTCCATAGTTGGAGGCACTCCTTCATGTCACCATCTCGATCCTAGACTTGCATTGATGATGTGTATGATTCGGGTTCATTGACACTATACATTGCAAGTTTGGCTTTGGCGTGACACCACGTGTCCAATTTCCAAAGTGATATGATTTCTTTGAGACGATGCAATAGACAAAGTTATAATATACTACTATTACTATCTATGTTTACGATAATACTCTTTTTTACTGACTTTGTTGTTGTTGTACTGAAAAGTCTTGGTACTTAAAAATTCAAAATATATGTTTTTTGAGGCATATAATATAGGATCATTATAATTTCCAGTGCATACGCGAGAACAATCAAAGTTATCCATTCTAATTCCTGACAAGCTGGTAGGAACATTTTGAAGGCCAAAGGACTAAACGAGTTAGTGGAATGTAGACCATAAACCAATGTAAATAAGAAATAACATCTAATGAGAGTGTTGTGCAAGATACAGATACATGTCACTTCAAGTTGATTTAATATTGAGTATATATGGAGTGACTGTTTTAAAGTGCAGAATATCACCTTTCAACTTAACAATGGGCCTTTAATGATGCGGGCATCGAGCATATCTACAGGATACAAACTACACAAGACCCTCACTGTACCAGCTAGGATGTCAATTTTATCTACTCTGCGAGATAGTTCACCCCTCCAGCCCGCGGTCTGATAACAATAACATATACTCGTATAATGGCTGCATGGAACTTCCCCAATTTAGCAGTTTAACGTAAAAATATCTGAAGCCAACAGGATTTTCCTTTTAAGATAAACGTGCCTGTGCCTAATATGGAACACAATTAACGCTAAGTTTACCTCAAACAGCGTACAAGTACAGGGAAATATATTAGGGCCATAGGACGTAAGAATAGTTTGCCCAAGAAGGAGAAAAGGTCATCACTGCGAGACAAGTATTTTGTTTTGCCTCAAAGGTTAAAGAGAAGAACGTTCTCCACAGAATACCAAATAGGAATACCTACTAACGTTTATATATGGAATATAAACGTTAGTAGGCATGTGTATTCAAATTATTTAAAGAGACAATCAGAAGCAGATAAAAATAAGGAAGACCTTAACTTTAGTTTGTTCTAATGCATACTGCATTTTGTCGTGACATAACAAGCTATCAGTGTGATATATAATAGTAAAGGCTTTTGATACTGGAACATAGCTCAAATGATTGTAAAAAGTGACGATAACAATAGATATACCTATGCATGTGATACTACTTTGCATCACTCTGACTGGGATTACACCAAAACATTCAGCTCGCGATTGTTAGCCAACTTGTGCATTGCAATTCAATCACATATTTTTTATATTTGCGTTCGCACGACAGGAAACATTGTACATATACGACAGTTTTCATTACTTATTGTTGCTTAGGTTCATACAGACTAAAACTGAGTTTTAACATATTTTTGCATTTTATGTTTTTGAAATGAATCGGTGAAACGTAAAAGTTACATAATTTATGTGTAAAACTTTGTAAGAACCATGTGACTACAATTACCACGGATGTCATACGATTCTAAAATCACATAATAAATTGGCTTTGGTACTAAAAGATACCTCTCCAATTTTGACGCATCTTCGAGTCAGTGAATCACTTCTGAACTTCGATCCATTGGATACGTTAAGTAAATTTGTCGCGCCAGTTATATCAGCCAGAAGTCAACGGCCTTAGCTACTGTGCTATTGGTCAAAGACTGCATGTGCATAGGAACAATGAGCGGATGATAAGGCGTTATCTATACCGGCGACGGGCAGGGAGGGGGCACCGGAAGTCGCTCGGCTGACTTCTCAGAACGTGCGTATCGGCATCCGTCTCGCAGACTAAGAAAACAAACAAGATCAGTTTGTTGCAAATGTACTGCTATTTCCTCGATGTCCTTGTGTAAGTCTTTTTCCACCTAACCACATGTTCACTAACATAAATTTGACCACTGGAATAGGATTCTGTGTTGAGGAAACAAGCATCTGACGCGGTACTTACAAACCTCCCAAGATCACATCAACCTTTCATTATACTTGAGCCCATGTTGGCCCAAGGTTACAGACTCAGACTCAATCCGAAGGTTAAAATCTAAACATAGCACAATACTACGTTTCTGAATAGACGAATTAAAACGTTTTGAGACAATCGGCATGTCCTAAAACTAAAAAATGGAAGATCACTTTTTCTCTTTTACCTTTTTTGCGAGTTTCCAATTCAGAATGATCAGTTGAAGAACTAGGTATTTTGCGTAAACATTGAATATCAATGCAACCTTGCCAATTTCAGCCTCATCGCTTTCCCACCTCAATAAATATAAGATTACACACACGGAACCCCGTTGTTTAAGGTTGTCAGCCAGCAAATTTACATGGAATTCCTAAGGCAGCCTTGCTGAGTGATAATCTAGATTGTACATTTCTCATAATCTTGCACGCCATCAGAATGCCGCGAAACTTGTACATCCGAGAAAGACGTAGCGTCCGATCGTGAAACAAGATCGTAGAATAATGAACGCGCAGTACAGTAGTGTACCTACCCCAGACAATGCTTCGGCTATCTAAAGAATTCATACTCTTTATGTAATTGCCAACAATCTTATCAGCAAACGTAAGGTTTTCAATATGCAACACACACATTCTATATTTACGGAGTGTATTATCATTAAGCGCGATAAGTACATGATATTCAATGTTAAAATTGTAGGCTATCTGAAAGAAAATATTACCGCTTGAACAAATAAAATTAGGTAATAGAATTGACATAAAAGTTTGCAACCAAACGGTTGCGATTGCGACCCGATATCTTATCTTGAGTAATTTCCATGAAGAAAGATGTTTCAGAATTTATATCAAAAGGATGAAGCAATATGATAGAATGCCCAGACGGTAGATACCTAGTAGCACCTGCGAGTTTTGATAAGTTAGAATAAAGCTAGAAAAACCTTCTAATTATTGAGATTTATTAAAAAGAAAATAATTATATAGTTGAGTGTCACAGAGATCACGAATTATCTGATTGATAAAAGAAATATCGTTATGGCATCTTTATCGTTGATGATAAAATGACCAGAGTCAAGATCTGTGGTACAAATTACCAGAGATCTTGTCTTTGGTCATTTTTAAGTTTTGCAGCGTTGCATAGTCTACAATGAGCATGTGTTTGTGAATATGTGGTACGTAGGTAGACACACACATTGCCCTTTTAAAGTCCAAGCGTAGATAATTTCACTCATCCAAACAATATCTTAACGAGCTCACTACGAGTTTTTCTTATATATTTATATCTGTTTTTGTATATGATAAATGAGGCTGTTAACGTCTCCGACCTCTCAGAACCAGGGTTTCATAGTTTTGTTTTGTGTTCTAGTACTGTGTTCTTTACAATGTGAGGTGTCCTAAAACTATTTTAATTGGAAAGTAAATTTGTCGTCACTCACTACGTACAAGCTCTTATTCTGAAATTTTCAAGTATTTTTTTAAATACGTTTTGGTAGCTATTTGCGAACAGTCTTCTTACAAAACTTTGTTATGTTGGAATTAAGTCTGTGCTAAGGAATAAAAATGCAAATTGCAAAAATGGTAAGTATCAAATTTGTACATAACAATACACCATCAGCCTACCATATTACGTACAAAATAAATGTGCGGGATTTAAGATATTTAACTCCTGACTAAAAAGAGGAGTGTTATAAATTTGATGGCTGTGTTTGTCAATCTTAATATTGTCTTGTGGTCAAGTTTTTGAAGCTACGAATCTCTAAAATTAATGGTCTATTTTCAAAACACTAATGCAGGTAGGTATATATATGGAACACACATACCTAACAGCCAAATCGGTGAAGCTTTCCACGCTCATCTTTTCTGATCATGATGTTATTATGTTAATGATGTTATTTAAAAACTTAGGCCATATAAACTAGTTCTTCGAAACTTTTTGTTTTATTATAATGCCACCTTATTTTGGATACTGTGCATATCCTTTCTGTCTGTTTACATTTGGTAATCATACTCAACTACAGGAGCAGTATTTGAATAGTCCGAATAATACATAAATTGGGACAAGATTTGAATGTAAGTGGGCGAAATATTGTCGGCCATTTTGAATGTTATCGACTGATTCGCGTAGGTGAGAATAAGAACTTCAAAATTGTTTACGCGACTAGCTTTAGTGTAGATTAACAGCCGCCGGTTTTGTTCGCAATTGTCAAGGAAAAACGACAAAATATTTTTTTTGGAAAATCCACGGTATATTTCGGACATTTGGATGGTATTTTTGTATAGAATCCGCACGAAGCCGAAGCGAGTCGCAAGTATTGTATGATTACTAAAATTGTAACACAAGTTTATTACTCCTCATACTTTCATGAATTTTATCGTTCATCTCCACTGTCAACTCAATGGCTGCATGGGACTTCAAAGATACAGTGAATGTTAAGATAAGCGGAACTAATTGTAACAACGAACGATTTGTAATTAGGTAGCTACTCAAAAACAAGCATGAGATTTTTTTTCAATTGTCTATTGAAAAAAAATCTTTTTAAACAAATTTCTGTCGTATACGTTAAAGTATCCACAAGTTCGAGCATCCAGGACACGGCCAAACTTATAAAAGACCTTTCTTTTTCCGACATTCAGCATTTCTGATCGGTAGTTCACCTGTTTGTAAAGGCAAAAACTCCGGCCCGCACGACATAATCGGACGCGAAGGACACATGCCTGCGTACGCGCATGTATTTGTCTCATTCGCACAAATAGCGTTATTTCTTTCGCACGGCACTTTTAATCAAGCAGGTATTGCTTTTATCCAGAACCAGTTAAGGCGAAACTGGATTCTTAGTTGTGATGAATTTTGTGTATATTAATTTCTTACGTGTCAGTACCTTCTTTTATAAGCATTATATTTTTATAATTTAGCTAAAAAAATTAGGTTTTTCATGTAAATGTTACTTGTTTCATAAAAAAGACAATATATTATTGTATATTGTGCCTTTTTTTATGATCAAAAATCGAAGATATGCAACATCTACCATTTTAGAATGGACTCCCATAGTAGATAGATGTCCATTCCCTCCTCGTGAGTAGGCCTGTCTCTGCAGGCAACATTAGAGGCTGGTAAAGATAACCACGAAGTCTCTTTCTTCAGTAGATTACATATATAGCCAATGCCATTACTATTGGACACAATAATAATCAGCCGCTAAAACCTGTTTTATAACTATATATATATAATGTAAATAAAATATTTTGTATGAAAATATGGCCATTAAGAACTAATGAGATCATCAAAAGATTTTACACAAGGAAACCGGTTTATAGAGTAGGATATTTAGGTAGTTTTCCTGCATAAAAATTTATGATGGATATAATATTTAGCAAAAAAAAATACATGTTCCCAGATCCAGAGCAAACCCTTAATTCATGGGAATGTAGACTAGACAGGTGGTTATAACTGCCGTTTCCACACATCTAACACTTGTTTCTCCATTGAATTCCAATTCAACCTCTAATTTTTTAGAACTATAATTCAACATCTTTAGCTACTGGCAGACAACACCCCTATGTGGGATATCAATGCAGTAGTTGGATATTGTAATACCACCAATAAACAATCTGACAGACAGTTAAACATATCTCTTTACTGTTATGAGATGGTTAATGTGCAAAACTGGCTTTGGTACACAGATAAGCCTTGTGCTTGCTCCAAATTGGTGCTGGCCATGACAAATGATACTAATTGCTCTCTAAGGTCAATTCATAGAGGAATTAGGCTAAATTTGTAACATGTTGTGATGTTATGATGATTGTGTGTAAAGTCACATTTTTATTAGGCTAATAGTCTCCAATGTTATTTGTTATTTGACTGTAAATATTAAAGCAAACTACATAGGTAGTATGGCACAAATTGTTACGAAAATGTATGGAGAATTTATTAGCAACTGAAGTAGGAACAAATACTTATTAAAAATATTTTTATAACATTAATATAAATAGTCACAATGATAAATTTTTTGTAGAACAACTGTTTGTTGCATGAATTTATTAATTGAACAAACTTTTAGTCCTACTATAAGTAGAAGAAATAATAAGTATTTGTTGGTGTCTTGAAATAATGCAAACAAATTTTGAGAATACAAAAAATAAATTGCCATTTTTTTGTAAAAATAAATGTTTTTATGTGATTGTAGTTGGTAGAAGTGATTAATTTAAACTGATACAAAAGTATCATGATGACTAATTCATATCCATTCAGTGAGTTATTTTCATAAACTGAAAGCAGTGTTTTACGAAATCATCTATAAAGGAACATTTAACTAAGAAACTTTATATTTAATATTTATTGGACCTCAAAATCAGTTTTCTTTCTTCACCTATACCATTATTATGGGCATGGTTTTAAGTTTATTAACTTCATTATTTGAAGTCTAATAATCACAACCTTCAAAGTCTATCAAGTAGTGCATACACAGGTCACAGTGAATCAAACAAACACACCTCTCTAGGCATTAAGGTAGAAAAAGGTAGTCAGTGAGTTTTATAAAAAACGAGGTTTAGTGCCAGTCAGACTCACATGCAACAAATAAACGCCACCAGTATTGTTTATTTGTTGGGATATACAACATATTACCAAAAAATCTGTGAAATTTTAAAAAGACCGTTTAAGACTGAGGAACATTAATAGTTGGCTTAATAATAGATTTCTTTATCCTTCGGGAAAGAACCATAAATCATCACACAAAGCGAAATCCCCCTTAGCCTATCAAAATAGTGATAGCACAGACTGAAAACATCGATTACAAGTTATCAAAGGCAAGTACTCACCGAAGCTCTCTGTCAGCTTGAGCATTACCCCGCCAATGTGCATGTCGCCTTTTACGACCATCGTCCTCTTTTCGTTCACGTCCGTCACATAAATGGTGAGGTTCCATGATCCGTCTCCCACAACTTCACCGTCCGCCAACATTTTTACGAGTTTATGTTCACTTTGCACAGTATTGTCACTTCCGAAGGCACATCGCGTTCGAGAGCAGAAAATTTATTTACGTCCGTCTGGAATCCCAGTCGGCGATAAACTGACGATGACGAGTTCGTTCGGCTTCGTTCGCTGACAGTCTCACCGCTTGGAATTGGATGTTGATTTTGCGCGGCTGTTTGCGGGCGGGTGGGACGGTCGGTAGGTTGGTTCTACAGAAATGACGCGCGCGGGTGGCAGCAGAACCAGAGTACCTACTTTAGAAGACGCAATACAGGGAAAACCACAAGACTCAACGATTACATGATTGACTTACAGTCACGTTGAGTAAAAATAATTTATCGAAACAAATACTAACTAGGAAATTAGGTCGCTCTACATGAAAAAAGACTCAATTGAATTCTTGTTTCATGTTATAAAAGGAGACAAAACTACAATTCAAAGCCCCGAAATTGAAAACAAAAGCCATTGTTTTTGTTTATGCACTTTCAAAATGTCATTTTTCTATTAATGTCAAAGCCAAAAGATTTTTTTAAATTTACTTGGATATGTCACTTTTTGTAAATAAATGTGTAGTTTTATCAATATCATGCGTTCTTTCATAGTACTTTTAGATACGTAGTTTAGCACTTCAGACCCTCTCCGGCCTTTTTTCATGTCTTTGTCCAAATGATACTCTACTAATGTAATTTAGGCCATAATAAACGGAACAAAATGTCATATTGCACCCTTAAGAAATTTTTAAAAAGGCCTTCGTAGGTGCTTTTCCTAGGTACAAATTTGGATTTTCTAAAAAACCCATTTACCTTTTTCAATAGTACTGCATACATTTTTAGAAATCTTCTTTTCTTACCCTTTCAGAAGTGTCCCGTACTTAGGTGTTATCATACATCATCTGGCAACACTACGTTGAACTGACATTGACATACGCACAAAACACGTATGCGTATGCGAGTTACGATGTTTTCGTCCTAAGTTTTGGCTCGAGATGAAAATAAAGTAAAATAAAAAGTATAATTTAGTATTCCAAAGCACTACGTATGGCCCACAAAGTACACAAGCTGATAATTCGCTGAAGTTGTCATTTACTCATGTTAAAGAATAATAACTTGATAGAAATGGTGGCAACAAAAAGTAAACACAAAGGTAGTTTTCTCAAATATGTCTAAGGTTTGTTAATGTGGTTATGGCTATATTATAATGTTCTCATTTACTATCTAAATGTTATTTCAGTGGTATCGTGTTCTACTCCGGAGCACCAAGCGGATTCTCCATCCAGAGACAGTGATTCTGTCTGTGATTCAGAAGCCGCTAGTCCTGTACCATTCCTTTGCACACAAGATGGAGCTGAAGGCGAAACGGATGTGGTTTGGAATTTCTACACGCCTAAATCAGAGAACACAGTTACTTCAAGAGTTAAAAACACAACACCGCTCAGCCGTAAATCTAAACGATCACTCAGACCAAAGGTAATCGAAAAACAACTGCCCAAACGCCGAGCACTGAAGATATCTCATAAGAAGACTGAATTATTCCAAGAGTTACTTGAATTAAATCAAAATTTGCATGAACTCATTGCTAAAAACCAGAGTATACCTGAAAAACCACAATCGGGCAGTGAAGAAGACATGTTCAGTGACACCCAGGAATGCTCTCCCAAACATCCCCCGAGATCTAGTTCAAGATGTCTTAGAAAAAATGTACTAAGTTCAAATTTTGGCCGACCTGATCCTGATGGAGCTTTAGAGTCTGATGATTCTATGAATGAATGTTTGTTAAAGGCCAGTCAGATTGTTGAAGAGAACATTTTGAACTGTGAACCAACTCCAGCTAAGAGAACAAGATATAGCAGTAGATTGAATTACAAAACAAATATAAAAATGGATCAGGATTCAATGGATGCCATATTAAACAGTATGAAATTAGAATCACCTGCAGTCAGCAAAGTAAAATGTGACTCTCCTTGTATGAACAATGATTCCTTTGATAACCTTGTCAGTAATTTAAATGATAGTGCATTAGAGCAGTTGACACAGATGCCGATAGAAAAAGCATCCAAATCATTACGAAGCAAAGATTGGACTGTGAAAGAATTGGTTGTACATGATGGAAGTCCATCTTCGAAAACATTGTTTGGACGGTACAGTTCGATGCCAGAATCACCATCAGTGCCTGCTGCCAATAAACCTTCTACCAGTGGAATGTCATTTGCTCGTTACAGCTCCATGCCATTTGATAATCAAGCTGACAATGGTAAGTTATGTATGTAAATATTATCATAAAATACATATTAACACTAAGATACAGAACAGTGTCTGGATGTTAATATGTATGTATGTACATACTTACAAAAATAAGTATTGTGCCAGTAAACTGGGTCCTATAGTACAAGCTATGCTTTAATGTCTTACACTCATTTCAGAGTCAGGCGGTTCACCAATAAGATGTACTCAGGATGAAATAAAAAAGAAACACCAGCTTGCCAGAGAAAAGCTTTTGGCAAAACGGCTCTTGCCATTTACATCATCGCCACAACAGTCTCAATCTTTCTCTTCAGAATTGACTCAGCCAGTTGTGCCTAAGAAGTCTCGTTTTCAACCAAGAAGTGCGTCTAATACCAAGAACAGTATTCCTACAGCAAACAGTCATAATCATGACACAAGAAGTAATATTCTTCCAACAAGTAGTAATAATAATCAAGTGGATCTTAAACTTTTGATTGAAAAGAAAAGACAGGAAGCGCTTATGAAATTGAGGCGCCGTCAACCACAAAATAAGTGAGATTTATTTATATAAATATGGTTTGTGTGTTAATGTTTCGATTATGTTCACTGATGTTGATTTATATTGTGATATTTTGAAATAAATATGAAAAATTTACTTGATTTTACTTTTACATTACTGGAAACAAAAATACAGATACACTAATAAACAAGAACATTTAATTACGATTCATAACATTGTTTGACTATAGATATATATTTCTGATGATACGGAGATACATATGAATGAAGTGGTGGTATATCAATCACCAGAGAGCAGGAACCAGATACATCATTCACATTAAGGTGGGGGTTCTTATCTGAATACACCATTTTTGGTATACCATTATTCTCTCCTTTGTATTCTTCTACTGAAAGCAAATCTGGCCGCCCACACATCGGCCTGGTGAAAACAAGAAGCCTGGAATCTGAAAAAAAAAAAATAGTTATGCCTTATGCAGAAAGTAAAGATGTGCTTATTTTATACACATCCCTATTACTTGATGCTGTACACACATTTACATATTTATTGCATCTGTTAGGTGACTTTCTGAATGCAGACAAAAAAATTCTGTGAATACTTACTAAAATTGCAAATAGCAGCAGCTGGGTGACTATAAATAGTTATAATCTCTAACACTGCATCAATACCAGGTTGAAATCTGTACATTGGACTGAAGTAGTTCTGTGTACAATATATGTAGTCCTTAAATGAAACCATGCGGTTTGGACGCATTCCTGTTGAAGCTACATTGGACCATGCATCTGTGTTGCCATAATCCTCATATTTGTATATATTTTTCTGTCCAGCAGCATAAACAGATCCCTTGTGTGAGCAAATTGCAGGGCTTTGTATTGAATCAGGCAGCTGTGCAATTTTACGATATGTCCTTTGTTTCAAATCATAAATAATTGCAGAATCAAGCACCACTCTGAAAACGAAAATTTAAGCAATATTCAAGAAAATATGCACATTAAAGTCAAAATGCCAAGTGATATTTTTCATATAAAAAGAATTTTCACAATTAAACAGAAACCTAAACATTTCAGAATTTAAAATTCCAGGTGATGATGAAATACATAGATATATCTGAGTTGGCCAAAACTTGTATAAAATTAACAGGAGACTAGTTTAAAACAGGTTATTACAAAATTTTAAACCAACCTAAATCCTCCAACACCACCAATTACAAACATTGAATCATTGATAATTGTGACACCAGCATGTCTTCTAGAAGGCAGCTGTACTCCGTGCCATATCCATTCATTTCTTAATGTGTCATACACTTTGACATCCTTCATAAATGAGCCAGTGCCTCTACCATGCTCTCCACACACAATCACAAGTTTGTTAGCACCCCATGATGCTACATTCCATCCCCAAAGACTTTTATCTGCAACCTCCAACCATTTCACAAAACCTTTCTCTTCTGTAAATGTGTACATGAAATGTGGGCCAAACTCTAGCTTCATAGGGATAACTGCTGTGTAAGTCAGTTTCCGCCTCTTACTCTCCTTCACTAAGCTCAATGCTTCAGTATAAACTCTCTCTGTAAACATTTCGCACAATCTTTCCTTTTTTGAAATCATAATTGGCACACTCATTTGAAAGTCTTCAACTACCTTTTGAAGGCATTCAGCAACCTTTATTGCTAAACTATTTTCATATCCCTTTGATGTAATAATATTTTTGATTTCTTCAAAGTCTTCTGATGTCATAGCATAAAGATCCAGACAGCCAAGAATTATGAGCAGTGCATCTGCACCTATTTCATGAGACTGGAGCCATTCAAATCCAAAGGTGAAGACATCTAACTCATTGCTGGTATCTAAATATGGATGTGAAAGATACCAAAAGAGTTTTTGGATAGTGGGTATGTGTTTTGGCTCCATGGAGTTGAAGGAAAGCAGGCCAAAGGCAGCCGACAACTGTTCGAGCTTAGTGTATGCAGAATTTTCAGCTATTGTCATTGTTTCTATCCATGTTGAGAGAGATAGTTGAAGGTCTAGGCAGTATTCTATTTGTTTGATGAGTTCTGTAATTTGGAGGAAATTAGCTGCTATGGCCAGACTGCCCACAGCTACCAGGTCATACTCAGAAAGGTCTATCAGACCCAGTTCTATGTATCGCAAAATTATATTCATGGAATTAGCATCAATCACCTGCAAAAATATTATATTCAGCTAATAAGGCTCATATAAATTTGTAAATTGATTTTATCCTTAGAACACAACTTAACTTACATCGATTGTAATGTCTTGTTGTATTTTTTCAACATAATTTCCACTGAACATTGCCCGGAAATAATCGCTGTGCTCACATAATACATCTTTTCTAACTGTAAAAACTTGGGTCTCTATATGCAAGCGAACTTCTGGTATATCATTTATGTTACTATCTGTTTCTCCCATTTTTCCTTATAGTACGTAAGGTACGAAAATTAAATGTAATAACTTCCTAAACCTAACCACTTTTATTTACGAAACCTAACATTTTAATTTAGATATTTTCAATTCATTTTTTGCCTTTCTTAATGGCTTCGCGATTCGCGATTTTAATCGATCGAGGATCCTAGCCACACAACTGCGCCAGTGTCTGATAATTGCATAGACAGCACAGACTACATTCCTCTGGTACGAATTTCATATTTTTCACTATTTATTTTGTTACTAAAGCACAAGCCGCGCATTTTCGCAAATCTTGTTTATTTCAATAGTGTAAAGAGGTTTTGCTAAGCTGGTTGTTGAAATTAAATTATAATGAGATGGAACAACTGCTAAAAGTCATACATTAGATAACCAGACACAAAAATACATTACAAACACTGCTTTACAAATTAATAAGTAAGTTTTTATTTATTTTATTGTTTCCTTGCGTATGATAATTATAATTATCAATTTTTTTTTAATCGATATTTATAATAGATAGATGAAATTATATAATCCACTGGTTATTTTAATGCCAATTTAAAAAAAAAATTGTATTTTTGAATAAATTACTTGTTAAAATTTATTAACTAGGGTAAATAAGCTGATAAAGTTGAAAAATTATAGATATTCATAATTGTTAAATTAAATGATATACTTAGTGAATATCATAATATTTATTTTAACAAATTCGATTAATGAAATACTTTCTAAAATCAATTTACCAGTGTATATCGGCTTATAAATTATTTATTGTAAATAAGAGAAATTCAAGAGATAATTGAAAATAATTGTTTTGAGTTATATTTAAATGTATGTCATTGATCTGAATTATTGATTATATCATTATTTTATTTGAAATAAAATTATATTCTAATATTATTGTACATTCATCTTACAAATATTTTGGTTTTATATTTTGTTCCGCTTTCTTTTTCTTCTTTTCTTCTTCTTCTTATTTCTGGCCTTTTCTTCTTTTTGTGCTTTGGAGGGAAATGTTGACTGACAGTTGACATTTTCTTTGTTTGTGTGTGTTCTAATTGTTTAGGTAGTACAGAATTCTTTTAAAAAAACTTGTTGTGGTGAATTTATGATTTGAGAAAAGATTATCAAAATTGAAACCTTACCAGAAAGTTCAAATAAAAACCTTTCAACGTAGTGTTAACATCCTCTTTGCTACTTGCCTCTGAGGTTACTCTCGTTAAACATCTATAAATTACCGAATTTCTACAATAAATAACAGATGTTTCGGTGATAACAATAAGCGTATATACAGTAAAATGACGGCTACTGCATCCGCTGTTACTGCTACTGCTGAAGAAGATTTAGACGAGTGTGGGCCACAGCTGATTGGCAAGCTAGAGGTACTACTAAGAGGAGTGAGAGACTACTCTTCGATAGACCAACAAAACAAAAGCTTATATACTAATATCCGTGCACTACTATTACCAATTTGGCATGCACAGACAATCACTTTTTACAAATAATCAAGTTAAAAATTTAAGATCATCACACAAAGTGCCTCTGACAGTGACCCAAACCAGGACTCACTTTGGAGGTAGGGCTTTCTATTGAGCTTAATCTGCTCCATATGATTTCCAAAAACCGTATGATTGCATTCATGACCCTTCACACAGCACCACAGCTTCTTAGCTTAGTTGGTAGTAGCCTAGCCCTTTTTCCCAGTCAGGGCACACTTTGTGTGGTGATCATGATTGTTCTTGGGTGTTGGGTGTCTGTTATGTGTTTATGTGTTTGCGTATTGTCATGGCATTATATCCTAGTTCAGAGGTATGAGGTAGTGTCTTGGTATATCCCCAACTAAGCTAAACTTGTGTTATGGGAACCAGATTACTGAAAGAATTAACTTAACTTTTTTGGTAAAACATCATACATAGTAACATACAGAACAGACATGACATGACATGACCATAGGGTCATCACATAAATGTATGTCCTCTGTATGAATCAAACCCATATAGTCAGAATGCAGAGTAACTACCAACTGAACTACTAGTCAAATCACAAATTAATTTCTGTATAGGGTAATGGAATCACATCCGGTGACATTAAGAAGCTGGAAGAAGCTGGATACCACACTGTTGAGTCCGTTGCCTATGCCCCCAAAAAATGGCTGATCACAATTAAGGGTATATCTGAAGCCAAAGCAGACAAGATACTTGCTGAAGCATCTAAACTTGTGCCTATGGGCTTTACAACTGCTACTGAGTTTCATCAGAAAAGGTATTATTAAAAATTTATGGATCCTTGTAGCAAAATTGATGATAAGTTTTAGGGTCTAGACAATGCAGATGCAGTCACAGTTGAGTTTGGATGTGGTGAAAATTGGAAACTTTCTGTATAATCCACTAGCAGTTAGCATACAATTTTAGTTTATAATTGCTGTTATTCTACTAGTTGGCATATTGGTTTGCAGTCCAAATGTCTATGTCAGACACCTTATCCACCCTATAAAAAGAAAAGAAAAGAAAACATGTTCTACAGACCCATCCTTACATAACCTTTTTTTACATTGGCAAATCATCAGATGATACCCTTCTTCTTGCGGGGGTTATGCCAGACTCCTACAACGACGGCTACCTCCGTCACCGCCGCCTCTACGACCGCAGAGGATAAGGAAAGTGGTGCCTCTGAATAGCGATAATTCATCAATCCTCTGTGGCCCCTATTCCTCAGCTGCGGTGTCTCCCATACGACATTGCTGCCCACCTCAGTTGCGGTGTCCCCTATAAGGCACCGCCTAGAGTGCCGCTCCTAGTCGGCTTGTAGGAAAAGCCTTAATCGTTGGTGGATCAAGTCCCCCGCCCTAACAAGGCAAGAACCCTTGGGGAAGATTCTTACCTAACCTACCTAGTTATATTACGAGCACATGCTCAATTCGTCACTTACCACCGAGCTAGTGGTCAAACATTGGCTATCATTTATACTAAACATGTAACATTTTTAGGGCAGAGATTATCCAGTTGACGACAGGATCGAAGGAGTTGGACAGGCTGCTAGGCGGAGGCATTGAGACTGGCTCCATCACCGAAATTTTTGGTGAATTCCGAACGGGGAAGACGCAATTGTGTCATACGTTGGCTGTCACTTGTCAGGTAAGTGAGCATCTATGAATTCAAGTCAATTCTTGCATAATCAATTGTACATCGGTTATAGTATAATGAGGGAAGTAAAGACTTAGTCACCTGTTTACCTATTACAATATTCTGTTAGACAACACTTGATTAATTAAATGCCCGAGAGGAAAGGCCTGAATTATGGAGAGTTCTTGGGCAGGACTTTTTTTAGGATACATGCCATAAACCAAGTATATTTTTTATGAGATATATTTACATGCCGCTCTGTTGAACTAAACTAAGTATAGCTCGTACCATGGGAACTAGAAACCTGATACAAATACATTATTAGCAGCCAGACAAAACATTTGTATTGACAAACATCTATGTTTGTCACAAAAGTTCTTGTCGTGAGTGGAACTCGAACCACACTGAGTTGTGGGGCCTGTCTTTTCTTTACAACCAGAACTTATTTGTTTAGGTCTGGATGCTTGTGTAGGTCCTATAGGAGTCTGCCAAATATTGCCACAAGTGTTTTTTTATGTTCTTTTCAATTTCACAGCATAATAAATATCAAATGGTATCATAGATTCCTTCTTCACTCTTTAATGCCAAAATTACTGGATATATACAATATCTTTCCACAATACATACTATAACGCTACTTTTTATCCCAATACCATACAGGCAAATTGCATGAGATAGTAATAATTAAAAAAAATATATATTTCCAGCTGCCGATAGAGCAGTCAGGCGGGGAAGGCAAGTGCATGTACATAGACACGGAAGGCACTTTCCGCCCGGAACGGTTATTGGCCGTGGCACAACGCTACGGCATGGAGGGCTCGGCTGTTCTGGACAATGTGGCTTACGCTCGAGCGTACAACACCGACCACCAGACCCAGTTGTTGGTGCACGCTTGCGCCATGATGGCTGAGTCCAGGTAAGTTTTTTACGCTTCCAAATTGCTTTTAAGTTTTCACTTTCGTGTTTCAAACTAAACGCAAACGATTTTTTCAACTGACTTCCAACGGCTCTGCCGTTATGAATTCGTGTTTTTCTTGTTTATTTTTATTATGTTGAAATATATAAAGTTATGTTATACTTATTATAGTCTAGAATAGCACAATAAGCTACTTTTTACGCCGGAAAAATGGATGATTCACGTAGGATGGCCAACCGCGGGTAACACCGCGGGGCGCAGCTAGTAGTCAATATTTGATGATATTCGATTCTAATGAAACAAAAAGTGACCCTCATACTTTTAAAATATTTTTTGTCGTATAGTAAGAAAAGCAACCAACTTAAAGTTGAGAAACGCTTTGCTATTTTGTTAGCATAGTTCTTGTAATATATTTGTGGCGTATTTAGTATAATATCCAACAGGTTTTAGGGAGCTCTCAGAGTGCGCGTTCGACTCACACTTGGCTAAATTCAAATGTAGTTTTTTTGTCTGGAAAATTAAGGTATACTATACTGGTTTGATTTAGCAGATAGGCTACATTACTGGATAATTGAAATAAATCAAAATGTATGATTGTACAGCTATATTTCAAAACACATAACAAGCTAACACAACTCCAAATAAATCATAAGACTGTACAGACTATGTAATTTTTATATGTCCTTCGGTTTGTCACTGCCGATGACTGACAGTATGAAGGATTTCAAAGCCCGCACTCGAGTGAACATGTCAGGGCCGCCGATGGCACAGGGGAAGCCCCACGATACTATGCCGATCTGCTTACCGCTGTCCTGCGCCACCAAGGCGCTGCCGGAGTCGCCCTGGAGATAAATAAATCGAATTAGCACCAGGAGCACTTAATAAACAAACAATAAATTTTGAAATAAAAAACTACTGACAAATATGGACTCAAATATTTTTAAACCTTATTGCTTTAGATAGGTGTTTTTTTAGTTAGGTTGAGAGGCAGTGTCGGGTGGCAAGCAGGGCAAACGCCCGGGGACTCGCTTTTGTAGGGCCTCGCACCCTCGCAGAACAAACCGTTTTTTTGTTTTGATGTACTGCAGCTGTCTTTAAGAGGATGCTGACTGATTACCAGTAGCCCTGTATACTTCCAACTCACTTAAATTCCTCATACGCCAAGTGCCTTAAAAAGATCTATCGCCCGGAGCCTCGCAGTATCCAAGGCCGCCCATGTTCAGAGGCTTTCTTTTACCTTTCCGTCATATTTTAAGAGTAATACAGCTAATTATCACCTTTCTGGTCCTGTCGAGATTTGAGATGGACTCCCAAAAACTGCTGAAATTGAATACAAATAAACCACCAGCAAAGCTAAAACTATTGCTTACATGACACATCCCATGTCCTGCCGAGTGGAAGGTGCAGATCTCCAGCTTGTGATCGACAGGCGGAGACCACCCCCCAGTTGTCTCCAACACACCGAGATCACATTGTTCAGGAGTTATCGTGCTGACGTATAGGATCTGAAGTTTGTCAGGAGGGTTGCCCCACAGCTGAAATTGCACGAGAAACATAAAATTCCGTATCCTTCACCGCGAATTCTTATGGTTCACAGTTATGTCCATTGAATGTAAATAATTTAGAATTGAGACCATGCTTATTAGATTATTTTAGCCATAAAGATATGGTTATCTAGTTTATGGTTTAAGTTTATGGTTATCTATCTTGGTTCCACCTGTAAAATGTTTCAAGATTTTATAAGTGGACCCAAGTTCATTATGAATCTACAAGACAGATTCTTCAATTAATCCAATGGGTTATCCATGTTGCTTAGTAAATTGCAGTTGACTCTTTAGGTCCAGCCTCAGTGTTTTGCTCACCTGCTGTGTGCCCCATCCGGTAACATAGCTGTTTACCCCTCCATCCACCCAGTCGTATTCCAGGTTAATGAGCTGAACTCTCTCGTTCAATTCCAGTGGCTTCTTTAGAATCAGGATTCCACCGTCATTCTTGATGGTCCAGGCGTTGTATCCGGGATGGTTTCTATAGCCTTCGAAGTCAACCATGAGACCGCCTTGGTTCCAAGTGTTGGTTCCGACTACTGCGCGGAATAATCTGCGAAAGATGCAGCATAATGTCACTGCTGCATTTCTCGTAGAAGGTTCGGGGAAATCAATTAATCACCAAAATATACAAGTATTTTCATGAAACGTGTGAATAATGCGAAAATATTGCAATATCTTGAAAGACATTAAGAGGTCTGTGTGAGAGGCAGTAAATGGTACTTCCTTGGCATACTATTATGCCCAGGAATATGTCATATCATCAAGATAGGTAACTGATTGGATACGGCTGTTCTTGTAACACAGGCCAGATGCACCTCTGCAAGTATATCTAAATGTAGGAAGTGAGGTCAGGCCTTTCTCACAAAATATAATTCAATTTGGTGTAATCACGCAACGCTTTCTAAGGCCTAATCAGGAATACTTACTCGTTTAATTGCCCATTTGATTGCACAAACGGTTCGATACAGTGCGCAGCCGTCAGGATGTGCCGTTCCGTGATGATGGAACCGCCGCAGATCAGCGACCGGTAGTGGTAGCCGTGAACCAACGCAGCCATGTGCGGGGCTCGCCCTTCAGGAGCCTCGGAACCCCCCACTATCCGCTGGTCGAAGTATTGCGTGAGGTTTGATGATGGGGACTCTAGTGGTACCGCTGATGAACAAGTGATTGATTTAAATACATAGACACAAGATAATTAATAATGTATTGTATAATCATTCATGGTCTATTGTGACTATAATTTGATTTTTTTTTGTTTTTATAAACTTACCCATGGACATCTGCCCAATCAGCGCAATAAACGCAACAGTTATGATAAACATTTTGTTTGAATTGTTTGTTGTCTTAATTACAACTGATGCTTTTGCAAAATCCTCGTGACTATTTATAGTAAAAAGTTTAAATTAATTGATAAGCAAAATTGTAGCTATCCTTTGTCCTATATTAGCTAGACGATTCAAAAATAAGGTTAAATTGATTATTGGGTCGGCAACTTGCTATCTGTATTGATGTGCAGATTACGGAGTGTAATTAATTACTCGTGAGGTAATTAATCAAATTGTGTTGATGGTTTTCTATAGTTTTAATCAGGTTCGTTACACTACCGTGAAGAGTTGATAGGGATCCCTATAGGGTTAGGGATATAGCTATCAGCACAGTACCTAAAGAGATACTTTTGTATTTTTAATATTAGTTATGCCATGTAGTCACCTCGGCTTGTTACGACACCAATACAGATTTAGCCACCTCCCTACCTATGATGACCCTTAGCCGCATCGTGATGAGCCTATAATTTCACCGGCACCTTTCAACCGGAACAGCGAGTGCAGCACTGTTTTTCGGCATCGGCTATTTTACACAAGTTTTTGGCTTGCTCGTACAACCTTGGGGGATACGGGTTGGGACTCGGATGTTTCCCCTACATTTCCATCTTGGGTTTCCCATGGAGGTTAGGGTAGGGTTTGAACAAGCGCAAAACTTGTTATAGGCAAGCGTGATCGTAGGTAAATATTTATTTTAAAAAAATCGATTCCGTTTTTTTAAGATTTCTCCGATTATGTTTTTGATTTTGCTTGACTGAATTTTTTGACATTGTATTAGGAGTACAAATAAGTTTCCGCCATTTTTTAACACAAATTAAATATTTCTTGTAGAAGAACGGTAATATAAATTTAATCAAAATATTGCCCATCACTTGCAACCACTTTTTCCCATCTCTCAGGCAGCATTCGAATCCCACGTCTGAAGAACTCCTTGTCTTTTGAGGTTATCCACGAATCAACCCAATTTTTGGTATCCTCATAAGATGTGAACCGCTGCGCCGTCAGAGCATGTGCTACGGACCGGAACAGGTGATAATCGGACGGTGCAATGTCTGGTGAATACGGCGGGTGGGGTAACACTTCCCAATCAAGTGTTTCCAAGTACTTTTTCACGGGAGCCGCAACATGTGGACGAGCATTGTCATGCAGAAAAATAATTTTTTCGTGTCTAGAATAGTATTGAGGGCGTTTTTCCTTCAGAGCTCGGCTCAATCTCATCAATTGTGTTCGATAGAGGGCTCCAGTAATTGTTTCGCTCGGATTAAGCAACTCATAATACACTACACCTAGCTGATCCCACCAAATACACAGCATATCGTAAATTTTTGGCCTTCCACTGCGATCTTTGTCTTCTACGTCGAAATCACCGTTTTTAAACTTTTGAAACCACTCTCGACACGTTCTCTCACTCAAAGCAACCTCACCATATGCTTCTACGAGCAATCGATGCGCCTCAGCAGCAGATTTCTTTAAATTAAAGAAGTAAACTAATATTTCCCGCAAATGACGCTTACTTGGCTCAAATTTTGACATTTTCAACTTATAAAAATTATATTTTACCAATATAAAATCAATGATATTAATAGGTTATGTTGTTCTTGAATGTCCAAACTATTTTTTAAGCCGGTTATCATCTGCGAAAGCTAACCGAAACTCCGTGCCGCGCCATCTATACAATAAAACTTATTTGTACTCCTAATAATTATTTTCCAGTGACATATTATTAAGTAATATTTAAACACTCATACCCCTGCACTAGGATTCATTGTGTCGCAGGTGGCATGGATAAATACAGAAACACAAGATAAACATCCAAGATCCGGGACCAAGCTTCACGCTCATCGTACAGTCTGCCCCGGCCGACTGCTACAGAGCCGTCAAGATCATAGATTTGACATTATTAATAAATTTTTAAGATTGTACCCAAAACCTTGTGAATAAAATATATAAATGATACATAGCAGGAGCATCATAGGTCTATTATCATGGGCATAGCAATAGATAATGTTTTGCAATTTTTTTGTACAGATATTCCCTGATCATAGTCGACAGTGCGACGGCATTGTACAGAACGGACTATTCAGGCCGCGGTGAGCTGAACTCGAGGCAACTCCACCTGGGGCGGTTCATGAGGATGCTGCTCCGATTAGCTGATGAGGCAAGTGGCTTAGTTGGTAGTTGGTTTGATCCCCAGCCAGGGCAAAGTCTGTGATGCGAATATCCCTTGTATTCTATACTAGCGACCCGCCCCGGCTTCGCACGGTTAGTTAAGCATCAGTGTCGTATCAGAAACTACCCGTGTGAAGCCGGGGTGACTTGATAGTGTATTATACATATAAGGCTTTAATCTACCACGTGAGTCCGGGAATTGGGAAATTACTTTTTGGTTCGAGAGGTCATGCCGGTCATGGATGGGAACTCGTTTTGGGAGCGCGGTATTAGTGAGACCAATGGTGTACGTCTGGATTTGTACTAGCGACCTTCAGGTTGGAAGTGAGTCCATACTGTTTCCTGACTTTTTTCTTCGCCCATTTTAGACCGATTTGGATGATATTGTTTAAAATAGTTGGGTTTACCCTCTTAGTGCGAGAAATAAGCGAGAAACAACTTTTACACACTTATACCTCTGCACTAGGATTCCCTGTCGCAGATGGCATGGACAAACAGAAACACGAGACAAACACCCAAGAAAATTATTAAAGTCGGTTTTTTCTTTTTTTTTTTTAATTCAGTCACTTGTCCTACGTTTCAGTTCGGCGTAGCGGTGGTGATCACGAACCAGGTGGTAGCCCAGGTGGACTCCGTGGGTGTGTTCAATGCGGACACCAAGAAACCCATCGGTGGTCACATCATCGCGCACGCTTCCACCACCCGGCTTTACTTGCGCAAGGGGAGGGGTGACAACAGGTATGCACATTGTTTAAGGTAGCTATGGTCTTGTTCGAATTTACAAACAGACAAACCTGGCTGTCAAACTTATAATACTTCCAAATCGCGTAAAAAACATGAGCCGAATTCCTGAGGTGAATTGACTGAGGTGACGGGCCGAGCTGACAGCCCATCTGATGTTAAGAGGTTCTTGCCGCCTATAAACGGTTCCAAAACGACCCCTGCCTTATACCGAAGTATGAAAAGGACCGGGTCGCATCGCATTGCGACCTTCATTCTGCGATGTAGTCTCATGCGCCTGTAATTTAACTGGCACCCGCACCCTTCCACCGAGATACCGCAACGCAAGTGCATCACTGCTTGTCGGTAGATATTACCAGATGCGTCGGCAAAACTTCTCGGGGCGAACTTGGCACCACTTCTGCTGCTACTTTGTTGGTCCTTTCGCTCCACCCGGGGGACACGTGTAAGGACTCTGGTACTCAACTCCGGATGAAAGCAACATGGACCCCCAAAAGAAAGGATAGTATCGAATTAGAAAATCACTTTTTTATGTATTCCATACCAGCCTCTAATTTTCCCACTGCAGGGACACCGGCCTACTCTCTATAGTTTAGAGTGAATAGGCTCAGATCTACCACGGGAGCCCAATCCGGATTGGTAGATGTCATATGTCGTCGCATTTTTGGTTCTAAGACATGCCGGTTTCCTCACGATGTTTTCCGTCACCGTTTTGAGAACGTGGTATTGCGCACATAAATTTTTTCAAGTGAAAAAACTCATTGGTGCACTTGTGGGTTTGACCCAGCAACCTTCAGATTGAAAGTCGGCGTCTACGCCCCTGGGCCACCACGTTCCTGGTTTTCATCATCATCATCATTCATTTATTCACTATAGAACACAATGGACACTTAGTTTCGTTAATATAACAGTTTTTGTTGCAGCTGTACATAAGCCTTATCAAATATGAGAAAATATCTCTTCATGTAAAAATAATCAAATGGTATCTAGATAAGTAATTGTTGACTTACAATAAAATAATTTGCGAAATAAAAATAATGTCGAAGTTAATAACTTTTAGTAAGCCAATATCTTTTTGTTGCAGGATTTGCAAGATCTACGACAGCCCGTGTTTGCCTGAAACCGAAGCTATGTTTGCCATTAGCACAGAGGGCATCACTGATGCTAAGGAATAATTTGATTAGCTCTTAACCACAACCATATTTTCTTTGTACCTGTCTCCACTTTATAAAAATAATCTTAACTAATTAATGCTTGCTACAATACTACTACTAGATATGGTTTTTTTCACTGTCTTACTTATGGCGGCGGCGTATTGGGCTCGATATTGTAATGATGTTGGAATACTTATCTCATGAAACGAACTCTATATTTGAATTGTTTGAAACAAAATGACTAGATTTAAAAAGTAACAAACCATTTATGCTCTTATTTTTCGACCTTGGGACCATTTTTCCATTAAATTCCTCTTCCATTAGCGAAAAATAATCATATTTACAATAAAAATTATCAAATATAAGAAGGATCATCCAATTTGGTTTTCAATTGGCGAAGATATATACCTCCTACTTTTTTTGAAGACGTTAAATATGTTCTGTAATTCATATTCATATTGTTTATTAACTGTTATCACTTGGTATTGTCATTACAACATATCAGGTAGCGGCTGTACATAGGCCTTATCAAACTGTAAAGTAAATAAAAATTGGTAGCAATAAATAAGGAAAATAAACAATTTTATATAACATATGCAGCTATATAGGGGCCTTGATCTTCCACTAATCCCTATGATGTGCTAATTTGTTCACAAAATTTGCTGCAAATGGAAATATATTCGTATAAGTTTTGCCAATTCTATATCCTAGTAAAAAAGATTTTTATTTTGGATAATACCCAGACTTCTAACGGGGTCGAGTCTGTCTCGAAATGGCACAATTAAAATAAGGAAATAAGTTTAAAACCATTGTTTTTCGATTTTGTAACTAGATTATCATAATGAATTCCAACCTTCAAACCCACTCAAAGTGCCTTAAGATTAAGCTACTTAGATATATTGCATAATGCGTCTTATTTATAAATTCATTGCAGGTTCAGAATCGAACTCTCGGCTGTTTGATTGAATGGCAATTTTGTGTCGTAACTTTGTAAATAAGCATCGATTCTGTAAAATGACAATAAAAACATTTTTAATTACAATACTCAAACTCATTTATTCCTTTATATCTCAAGTATTGTTTGGACACGTAAAATTTTACACTCTAGTAAACATATTCATGAGCCTATAACGAGTCACAAGAGCACGTTACATGCACACAGTTATGTCAAATTACAGTCCGTTTCATAGTTTTCATATTTTCGCTAGCTTTTATTTATACTTGTTCGGATTTAAATGTAGTTTTTTTGTTTAGAAAATGAAGGTATAATATACTGGATAAATGAAATAAATCAAAACGTATAATTGTACAGCTATATTTCAAAACACATAACAAGCTAACACAACTCCAAATAAATCATAAAACTATACAGACTAAGTAATTTTTATATGTCCTTCGGTTTGTCACTGCCGATGACTGACAGTATGAAGGATTTCAAAGCCCGCACTCGAGTGAACATGTCAGGGCCGCCGATGGCACAGGGGAAGCCCCACGAAACTATGCCGATCTGCTTACCGCTGTTCTGTGCCACCAAGGCACTGCCAGAGTCGCCCTGGAGATAAATAAATCGAATTAGTAATTATCTAATTAATCCAAGTGTACTGTACCGATATGGACGAACTTTAGAATGTATTGTAGGTAGAATATAAATAGCTATAATTTTACCACAGAAGTATGTGGAATTGAGAATTATACAGCAAGAACCAAAAGAACCGCTTGTATGCAGGTGAATCATATTACTACCTTTCCGTCATATTTTAAATGTAGTACAGCTATTGATCACCTTTGTGGACCTGTGGAGATTTGAGATGGACTGCCAAAAACTTCTAAAATTGAATAGAAATATACCACCAGCAAAGCTAAAACCATTGCTTACATGACACATCCCATGTCCTGCCGAGTGGAAGGTGCAGATCTCCAGCTTGTGATCGACAGGTAGAGACCACCCCCCAGTTGTCTCCAACACACCGAGATCACATTGTTCAGGAGTTATCGTGCTGACGTATAGGATCTGAAGTTTGTCAGGAGGGTTGCCCCACAGCTGAAATTGCAAGAGAAAAAACCCTGAGTCTTGAATAACTAAAAATCAGTCCACAGTCAAGAACATTGCATATGAATAAATTAGAATTGAGAAACTGATTGCTTTTATGGACTCAAGTTTATTATGGGTACAAGACGGATTCTTCAATTAATTCATTGCTTAGTAAATTGCAAACCACGACATAATTATCTTGACTTTGCGTCCAGCCTCAGTGTTTGGCTCACCTGCTGTGTGCCCCATCCGGTGACATAGCTCTTTACCCCTCCATCCACCCAGTCGTATTCCAGGTTAATGAGCTGAACTCTCTCGTTCAACTCCAGTGGTTTCTTTAGAATCAGGATTCCACCGTCATTCTTGATGGTCCAGGCGTTGTATTCTGGATGGTTTCTGTAGCCTTCGAAGTCAACCATGACACCGCCTTGGTTCCAAATGTTGGTTCCGACTACTGCGCGGAACAATCTGCGAAAGGTACAAATGCTCACTGTTGCGAAATATACAAGTATTTTCATGGTCATTTTTTCAAGGTTGCAATGCCAGGTCTACATCTTTTATATCAGGGAGCAGTTGAAATTATTTACTGAAACGTCTGAATAACGCGAATTTATTGCTATTTTTGAAATAAATTAACAGATAATTTATAAATGAACAGTGTGAGAGGCAGTAAATGGTACTCCGTACTATTATGGATAGTATGTCTTATCGCCACTGGAAGAAAGATAGATAGCTGATTGGATACGGCTGTTATTGTAACACAAGTCAGACGCATCTCTGCAAGATTCAGGCAGGCCAGGCCTTTTTCGCAAAGAATAATTAAATTTGGTTTGTCGACGCAACGCTTTCTAAGGCGTAATTAAGAATACTTACTCGTATAATTGTCCATTTGAATGCACAAACGAGGTGATACAGTGCGCAGCCGTCAGGATATGCCGTTTCGTGATGATGGAACCGCCGCAGATCAGCGACCGGTAGTGGTAGCCGTGAACCAACGCAGCCATGTGCGGGGCTCGCCCTTCAGGAGCCTCGGAACCCCCCACTATCCGCTGGTCGAAGTATTGCGTGAGTTTTGATGATGGGGACTCTAGTGGTACCGCTGATGAACAAGTGATTGATTTAAATAGACACAAGATAATTAATAATGTATTCATGGTCTATTGTGACTTTAATTTCTTTTTATAAACTTACCCATGGACATCTGCCCAATCAGCGCAATAAACGCAACAGTTATGATAAACATTTTGTTTGAATTGTTTGTTGTCTTAATTACAACTGATGCTTTTGCAAAATCCTCGTGACTATTTATAGTAAAAAGTTTAAATTAATTGATAAGCAAAATTGTAGCTATCCTTTGTCCTATATTAGCTAGACGATTCAAAAATAAGGTTAAATTGATTATTGGGTCAGCAACTTGCTATCTGTATTGATGTGCAGATTACGGAGTGTAATTAATTACTCGTGAGGTAATTAATCAAATTGTGTTGATGGTTTTCTATAGTTTTAATCAGGTTCGTTACACTACCGTGAAGAGTTGATAGGGATCCCTATAGGGTTAGGGATATAGCTATCAGCACAGTACCTAAAGAGATACTTTTGTATTTTTAATATTAGTTATGCTATGTAGTCACCTCGGCTTGTTACGACACCAATACAGATTTAGCCACCTCCCTACCTATGATGACCCTTAGCCGCATCGTGATGAGCCTGTAATTTCACCGGCACCTTTCAACCGGAACAACAATGAGAGTGCACTGCTTTTCGGCATCGGCTATTTTACACAAGTTTTTGGCTTGCTCGTACAACCTTGGGGGATACGGGTTGGGACTCGGATGTTTCCCCTACATATCTTGGGTTTCCCATAGAGGTTAGGGTAGGGTTTGAACAAGCGCAAAACTTGTAATAGGCAAGCGTGATCGTAGGTAAATATTTATTAAAAAAAAAATCGATTCCGTTTTTTTAAGATTTCTCCGATTATGTTTTTGATTTTGCTTGACTGAATTTTTTGACATTGCAAATATTTTCTCGTGATATATTATTTAGTAATATTTAGACACTCATACCCCTGCACTAGGATTCATTGTGTCGCAGGTGGCATGGATAAATACAGAAACACAAGATAAACATCCAAGGTCCGGGACCAAGCTTCACGCTCATCGTACAAAGTCTGCCCTGGCCGACTGCCACGGAGCCGTCAAGATCATAGAATTGACATTATTAATATTTTTGATTCCTATGTAAAACCTACCTTTACAAGCATTCACGGTAAATGTAGGTTTTGGCAGAATTGTAAATTTGTAAGATCCTATTGTACCCAAAACCTTGTGAAGAAAATAAATAGATGTTACCACGAGCATCATAGGTCTATTATCATGGGTATAGCAATAGATAATGATTTAATTAATTATTATTTTTTATAATTATATTTTTATTAATTATTAAAAATAATTATAATAATTTATTTTTTAAACCAATACGTACACTATAAACACACATTTACAATAGATATTTTTACATAAGCATGGCCTGTGTTGCAATGTGTTCTAGACTTGTGTTGCAGGCAAAGCGTTCCCTTCCGTGAAGTACTTGAATTATATGGCCAGAACTGAGGTTTTTTGAGCATTATAAATATGTTATGGAAAACCAGTTAAATGTTATGCAAAAATTTATCAATATAATTATACATAATATAACTATAATATTATTTGAATTATTATTGAAATTATTATGCAAATTATTTTTTTTGTGCAGATATTCCCTGATCATAGTCGACAGTGCGACGGCATTGTACAGAACGGACTATTCAGGTCGCGGTGAGCTGAACTCGAGGCAACTCCACCTGGGGCGGTTCATGAGGATGCTGCTCCGGTTAGCTGATGAGGCAAGTGGCTTAATTGGTAGTTGGTTTGATCCCCAGCCAGGGCAAAGTCTGTGATGCGAATATCCCATGTATTCTATATTTAGCCTCTAATGTCAATGTTGCATAGGCACTGATTTATTCTTCGAGAGTGAGTGGGCTTTAATCTACCACGGGAGTCCGTTCCGTATTGGTAAATGACTTTTTGGTTTGAGAGGTCATGCCGGTCATGGATGGGAACTCGTTTTGGGAGCGAGGTGCACGTCTGGTTTTGTACCAGCAACCTTCAGGTTGAAAGTGTATCCATACTGTTTCCTGGCTTTTTTCTTCGCCTATTGTAGACCAATTCGGATGATTTTTGTTTAAATATATTTTAAACAAAAATCCTCTCTTAGTGCGAGAAATAAGGGAGAAACAACGTTTACACACTCATACTTCTGCACTAGGATTCCCTGTGTCGCAGATGGCATGGACAAACACAGAAACACAAGACAAACACCCAAGAAAAGTATTAAAGTCGGTTTTTTCGTTTATTTTTTTTAATTCAGTCCTACGTTTCAGTTTGGCGTAGCGGTGGTGATCACGAACCAGGTGGTAGCCCAGGTGGACTCCGTGGGTGTGTTCAATGCGGACACCAAGAAACCCATCGGTGGTCACATCATGGCGCACGCTTCCACCACCCGGCTTTACTTGCGCAAGGGGAGGGGTGACAACAGGTATGCACATTGTTTAGGGTAGCTATGGTCTCGTTTGAATTTACAAACAGACAAACCTGGCTGTCAAACTTATAATAATTCTAAAACGCGTAAAAAACATAGAGCCGAAGGTGAATTGACTGAGGTGACGGGCCGAGCTGACAGCCCATCTGATGTTAAGAGGTTCTTGCCGCCTATAAACGGTTCCAAAACGTCATGTCGTCGTATTTTTGATTCTAAGACATGCCGGTTTCCTCACGATGTTTTCCGTCACCGTTTTGAAAACGTGGTATTGCGCACATAAATTTTTTCAAGTGAAAAAACTCATTGGTGCACGTTTGGGTTTGAACCAGCAAACCCAAACGTTTTTTTTCTTAGTTTCGTTAATATAACAGTTATTGTAGCAGCTGTATAACAGTTATTGTAGCAGCTGTGTAACAGTTATTGTATAAGCCTTGTCAAATATGAAAAAATATCTCCTCATGTAAAAATAATCAAATTGTATCTAGATAAGTAATTGTTGAAATACTTTAATAAATAATTTGCGAAATAAAAATAATGTCGAAGTTAATAACTTTTAGTAATTACTATATCTCTTTGTTGCAGGATTTGCAAGATCTACGACAGCCCGTGTTTGCCTGAAACCGAAGCTATGTTTGCCATTAGCACAGAGGGCATCACTGATGCTAAGGAATAATTTGATTAGCTCTTAACCACAACCATATTTTCTTTGTACCTGTCTCCACTTTATAAAAATAATCTTAACTAATTAATGCTTGCTACAATACTACTACTAGATATGGTTTTTTTCACTGTCTTACTTATGGCGGCGGCGTATTGGGCTCGATATTGTAATGATGTTGGAATACTTATTTCATGAAACGAACTCTATATTTGAATTGTTTGAAACAAAATGACTGGATTTAAAAAGTAACAAACCATTTATGCTCTTATTTTTCGACCTTGGGACCATTTTTCCATTAAATTCCTCTTCCATTAGCGAAAAATAATCATATTTAAAAATTATCAAATATAAGAAGGATCATCCAATTTGGTTCTCAATTGGCGAAGATATATACCTCCTACCTTTTTTGAAGACGTTAAATATGTTCTGTAATTCATATTCATATTCTTTATTAACTGTTATCACTTGGTATTGTCATTACAACATATCAGGTAGCGGCTGTACATAGGCCTTATCAAACTGTAAAGTATTGTAAATAAAAATTGGTAACAATAAATAAGGAAAATAAACAATTTTATATAACATATGCAGCTATATAGGGGCATTGATCTTCCACTAATCCCTATGATGTGCTAATTTGTTCACAAAATTTGCTGCAAATGGAAATATATTCGTATAAGTTTTGCCAATTCTATATCCTATAATAGTAAAAAAGATTTTTATTTTGGATAATACCCAGACTTCTAACGGGGTCGAGTCTGTCTCGAAATGGCACAATTAAAATAAGGAAATAAGTTTAAAACCATTGTTTTTCGATTTTGTAACTAGATTATCATAATGAATTCCAACCTTCAAACCCACTCAAAGTGCCTTAAGATTAAGCTACTTAGATATATTGCATAATGCGTCTTATTTATAAATTCATTGCAGGTTCAGAATCGAACTCTCGGCTGTTTGATTGAATGGCAATTTTGTGTCGTAACTTTGTAAATAAGCATCGATTCTGTAAAATGACAATAAAAACATTTTTAATTACAATACTCAAACTTATTTATTCCTTTATATCTCAAGTATTGTTTGGACACGTAAAATTTTACACTCTAGTAAACATATTCATGAGCCTATAACGAGTCACAAGAGCACGTTACATGCACACAGTTATGTCAAATTACAGTCCGTTTCATAGTTTTCATATTTTCGCTAGCTTTTATTTATACTTGTTCGGATTTAAATGTAGTTTTTTTGTTTAGAAAATGAAGGTATAATATACTGGATAAATGAAATAAATCAAAACGTATAATTGTACAGCTATATTTCAAAACACATAACAAGCTAACACAACTCCAAATATATCATAAAACTGTACAGACTATGTAATTATTACATGTCCTTCGGTTTGTCACTGCCGATGACTGACAGTATGAAGGATTTCAAAGCCCGCACTCGAGTGAACATGTCAGGGCCGCCGATGGCACAGGGGAAGCCCCACGACACTATGCCGATCTGCTTACCGCTGTCCTGCGCCACCAAGGCGCTGCCGGAGTCGCCCTGGAGATAAATAAATCGAATTTGTAATTATCTAGTTAATCCAAGTGTACTGTACCGATATGGACGAACTTTAGAATGTAGGTAGAAAAACTTCTAAAATTGAATAGAAATATACCACCAGCAAAGCTAAAACCATTGCTTACATGACACATCCCATGTCCTGCCGAGTGGAAGGTGCAGATCTCCAGCTTGTGATCGACAGGCAGAGACCACCCCCCAGTTGTCTCCAACACACCGATATCACATTGTTCAGGAGTTATCGTGCTGACGTATAGGATCTGAAGTTTGTCAGGAGGGTTGCCCCACAGCTGAAATTGCAAGAGAAAAAACCCTGAGTCCTGAGTAACTAAAAATCAGTCCACAGTCAAGAACATTGCATATGAATAAATTAGAATTGAGAAACTGATTGCTTTTATGGACTCAAGTTTATTATGGGTACAAGACGGATTCTTCAATTAATTCATTGCTTAGTAAATTGCAAACCACGACATAAATAATTATCTCGATTTTGGGTCCAGCCTCAGTGTTTGGCTCACCTGCTGTGTGCCCCATCCGGTGACATAGCTCTTTACCCCTCCATCCACCCAGTCGTATTCCAGGTTAATGAGCTGAACTCTCTCGTTCAACTCCAGTGGTTTCTTTAGAATCAGGATTCCACCGTCATTCTTGATGGTCCAGGCGTTGTATTCTGGATGGTTTCTGTAGCCTTCGAAGTCAACCATGACACCGCCTTGGTTCCAAGTGTTGGTTCCGACTACTGCGCGGAACAATCTGCGAAAGGTACAAATGCTCACTGTTGCGAAATATACAAGTATTTTCATGGTCATTTTTTCAAGGTTGCAATGCCAGGTCTACATCTTTTATATCAGGGAGCAGTTGAAATTATTTACTGAAACGTCTGAATAACGCGAATTTATTGCTATTTTTGAAATAAATTAACAGATAATTTATAAATGAACAGTGTGAGAGACAGTAAATGGTACTCCGTGGACATACTATTATGGATAGTATGTCTTATCGCCACTGGAAGAAAGATAGATAGCTGATTGGATACGGCTGTTATTGTAACACAAGTCAGACGCATCTCTGCAAGTATATCATTACTCCAGGCCTTTTTCGCAAAGAATAATGAAATTTGGTTTGTCGACGCAACGCTGTCTAAGGCGTAATTAAGAATACTTACTCGTATAATTGTCCATTTGAATGCACAAACGAGGTGATACAGTGCGCAGCTGTCAGGATATGCCGTTTCGTGATGATGGAACCGCCGCAGATCAGCGACCGGTAGTGGTAGCCGTGAACCAACGCTACCATGTGCGGGGCTCCCCTTCAGGAGCCTCGGAACCCCCCACTATCCGCTGGTCGAAGTATTGCGTGAGGTTTGATGATGGGGACTCTAGTGGTACCGCTGATGAACAAGTGATTGATTTAAATAGACACAAGATAATTAATAATGTATTCATGGTCTGTTGTGACTTTAATTTCTTTTTATAAACTTACCCATGGACATCTGCCCAATCAGCGCAATAAACGCAGCAGTTATGACAAACATTTTGTTTGAATTGTTTGTTGTCTGAATTACAACTGATACTTTTGCAAAAGTCTCGTGACTATTTATAGTAAAAAGTTTAAATTAATTGATAAGCAAAATTGTAGCTATCCTTTGTCCTATATTTGCTAGACGATTCAAAAATAAGGTTAAATTGATTATTGGGTCGGCAACTTGTTATCTTCATTGATGTGAAGATTACGGAGTGTAATTAATTACTCTTGAGGTAATTAATCAAATTGTGTTGATGGTTTTCTATCCTACTATTAATAGGTTCGTTACAGTTAAAAAGGATCGCTGTAGGGGTTAGGAATATGGATTAATGAGCCTGTAAGTCATGCGCCTGTTTCACCGGCATCCACACTTTATAACCGAAACAGCAATGCAAGTGCACCAATGCTTTTCGGCAGCTTACCACCTGGAGATATGGGTCGGGACTCGTAAGTCTTCCTCTACTTTTTCTTTTTGGAGGGTCGGATAGATAGGATCGTATTCTTAAAAAAATCGATTATTTAAATTTCACAGGAAATAGTGATTTTGATTTGGCTGAATTTTTTGACATTGAAATTATTTTCCCGTGACATTATTTAGTAACATTTACACACTCATACCCCTGCACTAGGATTCATTGTGTCGCAGGTGGCATGGATAAAGACAAATTTCCAAGACCCGGAATCAAGCTTCACGCTCATCATACAGTCTGCCCGTCACTCGCTTTGAAGGCAAATCTTCTATACTACAGAGCCGTCAAAATCATAGATTTGACATTCATATTTTTGATTCCTATGGAGCTGGTGAATTACAGGCGTACAAAACGTTACAACCCTGGCCTAGGTAAAGGGCGCAAGGCGATGCGTAAAGGATATTTTCAGTTCGATAGGGAAGTTGTTTTGCCGTGGTTTAAGGGCGGCAATAACCTCTTAACTATGAGCTAGTTTCGTCACTTTCAAGTCTGGCCTGAGCTCCACACTGATCAGTTTGAGCTACGCTACTCATCAAGCAAAGATCCTGCATCGTGGCTTTGACCACGTCAATTTACACGAGGCTTAGTTTTTTTTATGTGATTGTGTGACGGAACGAGCTAAGGGCCCACCTGATGGTAAGTGGTGACCCTCGCCCATGACAACCGTAATGCGTGCGACTCAGTATGAGATCCAAATCTTTACCGAGTCGCATTCATCCTGCTGCGTCCATCACCCGAGACGGGGATGATATGCCTCATGCGCATGTGATTTCACCGGCAACCACACCCTTCCACCGGAACACACTAATGCGAGCACTACTGCTTGGCGGTAGATTCCAGATGTGGTGACAGTACCTCTCCGGACGAACTTGGCACAAGTTCTACTGCAACTTTTGGTTGCTCCTTTAGCACCACCCAGGGGGTACGTGTAGGGAATCAAAGGGTAACACACCTACGGACGCGAGCAACTGGACCCCCCAAGTACCACCATTATTTATATATTCATCTCCTATCACAAACAGATATTTCCCAATTCTTCATTGTACACCATACAAACATTAACATACATGAAATAGGGTACACATACGAGCTTAACCTTGAAGAGATTTCATCCAGCAAACCTATTTGCGATACCGTTGAAAGTTTAGAAATAATCAGAATTTTCAGTAATTTTGAGGGTTATATCTGTGGTTACAGTTACTCAACATAACCGGTATATTAAGAAAGTAGCAGGATTTCATATGTACAGTTTTCGATGTGAATTAGGTTTTTTATTTTATTTTCATAAACTTTAATAGCAGTCTAGAAACTAGAATGTTTATTTACGTAAGTTTGTAAATAAGCATGTATTCTGTATAATTACAATAAAAAACAATTTTAATTACAATACGCTTTACTCACTGATAAAATATAGGCATTTGGGTACATATTAAACATACTTATAATATTATATTTCAACAGTTAATCGGTAACATCAATTTAATAACACCCAGCAGACAGTCCTAGAGCCAAGTCCGAGATTCGAACCAGTGACGTCACCATGTCTCTTAATGGTTCCTATAATTTATGGTAAGTAATCTGCACCTAACTTTGTTTTATATTAAGAAAAATGTAATTTCCTTTTACAAGAAGTTCGCACTACTTCAGGTATTTGTGGCTCCATCATGCTACATAGACACAAAACTTACATTGATTTTAGGAACCATCGGAAAGTAACTGCCACGTTATCGAAGGCACCTAGGCCGTCAATAAATGAGATCTATTGTCAATTAAATTTATGTATTGCTTATCATTTGGTCCTGCAAGTTGAAATCTCTCTCACAAGTTGGAAACACAATGCAATTACGAATCGTGAGAAAGATAACAACTAAACATCAGTTTTAATTATTACATTGCTTCTTCGTACCTTCAAGTAAAGTTACAAGTAGGCTACTCGACGGAAATAATAAGGTAAATAGTATTTCTATGCGTTCTAACGCTACCCGTTAATTCACTCAAAATTAATTATTCCTTTACATTTCGAGTATCGTTTGGAAACATCAAAATAGACGCACAAGTAAACAATTTGTTTGACTATAACGTATCATCGGAGATCCTTAGGCACACAGATATGTCAAATTACAATTAGTATTAATATTTCAGCTCATCTTATTTGTTAGGTTATGTCTGTTAACTAAAAGGTATTTTGTGTTTTATGATCAAATACTAAACTGGGTTACAGAGAACGATATTAAGAACAATGAAGTGAAGCTACTGTTTCAATTTTGGTAGGTTATAATAGGTGTGTGAATATGACTCCGCCCCTTTTTGTCAAAATAAAACACATTTGTTCGCTTACAAAATTAAAAAAAAAAATATTGAAAGTATGCTCCATCTGCAGCTACAACCTTCGCCCATCGTTCAGGTAGTTTTCGTATTCCTTGCTGGAAGAAGTCCTGGTCTTTTGAGCTTATCCAGTTGTCAATCCAAATTTTGATACTTTCACATGAAGTAAACTTTTCTCCAGTAAGGTCTGTCTGCATCGTCCGGAATAGGTGGTAATCCGAAGGAGCTATGTCTGGTGAATATGGCGGGTGGGGTAACACTTCCCAGTCCTGTCCCTCTAAATATCTTTTTACGACTTCTGCGGTATGCGGTTTGGCATTGTCATGCTGAAGAACTAATTTGTTATGTCTATTCACCCATTCTGGTCGTTTTTCTTCTATGGCTCGCTTCAAACGCATTAGTTGTCGTCGGTAAACTTCTCCATTAATAGTTTCAGAGGGTTTGAGCAACTCATAATATACAATACCTTTCTGATCCCACCAAATACAGAGCATGACCTTGGCACAGTGAATATTTATTTTTGGCTGTGATGGGCCTGGTTCGCCTGGTTTCACCCAAGCTTTTTTGCGTTTAGGATTTTCGTAGTGTATCCATTTTTCGTCTCCTGTGACTATCCGATGCAAAAATCCTTTTCTTTGCTGTCTTTGAAGCAGCATTTCACAAATGGTTTTCCGACGTTCCATGTCTCTTTCTTTTAAATCATGTGGAACCCAGTCACCGGCTTTTTGAATCATTCCCATCATTTGTAAACGCTTTGCAACAGTTGAACGATCAACATTTAATGCTGCAGCTAATTCTGATTGAGTTTGGCAAGAATCTTCCGCCAATAATGCTTCCAATTCAGCATCTTCAAATTTTTTTGGTGGTTTTCCATGTTCTTTATCCTCAGTACTAAAATCGTTATTTTGAAATCGTCGAAACCATTCCTTGCAAGTTGTATTAGACGGAGCATGCTCACCATAAATCTCCACAAGCAAACGATAAGTTTCCGCTGCAGTTTTCTTCGCAATAAAATAATGTAATAACACTTCCCGCAAATGACGTTTATTTGGAATAAAAACCGACATTTTCGAAAAGGTGAAAACAATTGTTGCTTACACTTCAACCAAATATCATAAAATGCGTTAGATAGCTGACATTCAGTACTATCGAATACAAGTATGGTCATTTATTAGTACACGTAAACAATACTAAAAACGACATCTGTTGAGAAAGGGCGGAGTCATATTCACACACCCAATAGCATGATAAAACAAAATGACATAACTTCTGAAAATTATGACAAAAATTACATTTCTGTCAGGCGATAGTTAAAGGAAACATTATATGAACTCTTACATAATGTTTATGGATAAAAAACTTAGTTGAAATATTCTAAAACCGACCATCATCGTAAGTGAGCCTACTTAATAATTAAAACTTTACTTAAAGATTCACTTGAACGAAATCAACTTAGCAAATAGGTTGTTACGACAAAGAACAAACATTTTGTTTTGGTAAAAATTAAAGGATTTTGTCCAAATGCAAACCTGTTTTAAAGTGTACGAAAATTATAAAGGCCGTGGTTAACTTACTGAATATGAAATAAATACCATTCACTTTAGACACTGTTCAAAATAATAAATATAGCCGTCTCATGACGTTAGAAAAAGACGGGAATACAATATACAGGAATAAATAGTTTTGTCACAAATACCTAATTAAAAATTACTGTTTCTGAAGCATAACTTAATCGCTAAAATCATTAGTTATAAATTTGGATTATACATTTAAAAGACAAGCCTTAATTATTATTATGGGAGAAATAATTTCAAGATTCAACACTTTATACAATTTCATTGTAGACAATTAATAAATTGATCAAAATTAATAAAACAAATTAATGGCTACTCTAACAAAACAACAATGGTGTAAACTCTACCACTAGCTAATGTTACAGCGTTAATTTTTAAATACAAAAAGCGTGACGCCGTCTAAAATTCTTTGATCAAGGAATTGGTGGATTCTATAGAATTAATATGTTATGAAGCCTAGTTTGCATGTAAAATGATGCAGTTGAACGGGCAAGGCCGAGTCTAAAGCTATTTCACTCGCTACTAACAGCGGAAATATTTATTAGACTGGCAACATAGTAAGCTTAAGTGCGTGCCAATGAATTTACATGGAACGCTCATGACTGGGTCATACGTTATTTTGGCTGCACCATAATGTGAAATTGTTTTAGCATTCTTCTTGTATATTAATTCTATGCGAATCTAATTTCGATACCGTGTAAGAATGAGCCGAAAGACATTAAAAAAGATCTTTTCCATTTAACATTGTTAGGTAAGTAGCATACACCTACAAATTTCATATCATTTTAATAAAAACCACAAAAATGCGCCTTGGTCTGTACTGAATCTAGTGTAACTGAAATTTTTGTCTAACATTACATTTTTTCATTGAAGTAATAGATGATAATTAAGAATAATGTAAAAAAAAAGTAAAAACCATACGCTATTAAATAACATAAATAATCAAAATAGAAACAATAAGTACATAACATATTGATTTTACAACACAAATTTTATACTGCATTAAGTCCAACCATAAAATTATAATTAAAAATTATGAATTAATCCCAAACTAGTATCTACCTTAATAAATTATTACATAAATAAACTACATGCTAGCTACAAATAAATATATGAAGAAATAGTGAAAAATTCATGACATTTACCTGAAAAAAACAAAGTGTTTATTTCCAAACCCGTCTTTCGAATATTGTAGGGTCGAAAACATAGAGCTTGGCTTGGTGCATAGACTTACGCTGCTTAGTAACGTGTTAGCGAAATAACGCACGCTTTTACAAGTTATACATCGGGATAAAGAATATTTAAAGTTCTAAACTCATTAGTTTTGTGGTGACATGGATAGCATACCAACACCTAGAACAACAAAATCCGTCCCAAATATTTGCATGCCAACATTTGTCTCCGGTCGGAAACCGAACATTTGTCCCCGGTCGGAAACCGAACATTTGTCCCTCTTCGGAAACCGAACATTTGTTCCCGGTCGGAAACCGATCGGCTGCTATTATGCTCACCCTACGCCACTGAGATTGTGAATCATCTAAACTCTACAGGGATACACGATAGAAGTACAAAACGTCTACAAAAACATGCTAAATATTGAACATTTTGTATAAGGCAGTTAGTTAAATTGTAAGTTTACGCCACTAATGGAAGTCCCGTATAAGAAGCGCTAGTTTCAATGTAAAAGCAAAACACCACAATTATATTTATTTAGTTTCAGTATACATGGCGGGACTTCTTAAATGGCGCAACCTCTGATGCGAATTTCTTAATTCTATCGTAATCTAATTATTGCGAGGCGCTTTCATTAAATTTGGATATACTTAGCGAAGCCATTACACTCTCGCTAGTCGATAGTTTATCCATGAAAATATTCTATTGTTTATTGCCACAGTGAAATTCATGTATCTCTATCAATTCAATATATTTTATGATATCTGTATTATAAAAATTACAAATGCATAAATAATGTATAAATTATTGCTTTAAATACAAGAGCACATTTTTTTATTGATATTGAAAGCCGTCTTAAGCTAGCCACTTCATCTGGAATAAATTGCACTGAAATAAGGCGTAACAGTAATTGCCAGATTATTTTCATTGGAAGTTAATACAATGGAGAAAAGAACTGGGACCACCATTGACTGAACCAAAACAATATCATTAGTTTTAAATTAAAAAGAATAGTAATTTTAAAATAACGAGAATTTTTAACCAATGGCATTGTTAAATACCGTCGATGGTAGCTTATTTTTTCGTTTTCTCCCCATTATAACCCCACTATCCACCCGAAACTCATCCCCATTAAGCTGACTCGTGGATAGTGGGTTATGGATAGAACGAAAGGAATTTTAAATTAAAAGTCACTTTCGATTCTACAGATAAGAACCGAGTTTAGATGTATAAGGTTTCTGAGTTTGGGATCGATCTTGGAGGTCATAGCGTAGCCTTAAGCCACAAGAAATTATAACTAACTTTGGAACTAAGATATCCGTGAGAAAGTCAATTATGGCTTATGTGAACGGGTGAGCAAGGGCGGCCTTAGATATTGCGAGGCTCCGGGCGATAGATCTTTGAGGCACTTGGGGTATGAGGAATTTAGGTGAGTTGGAAGTGTACAGGGCTCCTGGTAATCAATCAGCATCCTCTTGAAGACAGCTGCAGTACATAAAAAAGAAACGGGTTGTTCTGCGAGGGCGCGAGGCCCTACAAAAGCGAGGCCCTACAAAAGCGAGGCCCCGGGCGGTTGCCCTGCTTGCCACCCCCTAAGGCCGCCACTGCGGATGAGTGCTTATTCCAAGCTTGGAATCAATGTCATCTATTGCTGTTTGACTCTTAAATGTATGGAAAAGCTACTACTATTAAAAATATTTAGATTGAACGGATACGACCATGTAGACCTATGGCGAGCCATGGTCTGATGTATGAACAATTTGAATAGGTTCAGTCTATCGGAGTCTGAACCATAGCAAAAGCCTTTGGAATACAATATTGATACGCTGGTCCTAGATCGATCCTAGCTCCAAGCTTGGAACTATAAGCTATATGAAGCTTGGATAGTGTAATATATGTAGGTAGACTAGATAAATTCCATTAATATTGTAAAGTAGGGCAGCGCATTAGAAAAGAAAAATACCTTATTTAACAATATTAATGATTTTTATCTAGTCTACCTACATATATTACAGATAGACTATCTATCCGAAAGTCAGCCTTATGTCACTGTAATTGAAATTCGATGTTGATGGCCAGGGTTATGAACCTACCCCAGCTTGGGGTCGATGGCATCGGAGCTGCTGTTGGGTCCAGGTAGGTCCAGGGGAGGTCCTGGCACCCCCTCGCGTTCTAATCGCTCGTGTTCGCTCGCCACTAACGCGTTTAGTTCGTCCTGGAATTAAAATATCAAAGCTAAGTAGAGCTTGCTTGCCCAGGAGTACCGATGCAAGTTTACAACCCAATACTATGTTATTCAACCTCATTGGTGCAAGCTTGGGTTTGAACCAGCGACTTTCAGAAAGTCGGCCACCTCGCGCATGAATTGAATAATTAATAATTATATGAAAATAATGAATAGTTCATGTACATGAATTATTAAATAACGTAAATTATAAATTAATCATTATTTATTTGTAAAATAATTATTAATTCATTTATTTGAATTATTAATTATTATTTTACACACTGCTGGTAAACTCAGCACACTTTACTCCGATAACAAACTGCTAAATTCATAGCATTACCTCTTACTACGCTAGCGCCACTTTGGTTCTTGTACTGCAATTTGCTACTTACGGCTGAACACTCTTTCAGTGGGTCTCCCACATAAGACCCTCTATAAACAGCATAAAAATCACAACTCACCAGCCAGCCGAGCCGCTTGGCCAGGTCGCGGCACCCGTCGTCGCAGTCGCCGAGTCGCGCGACGTCGCGGATCGCCTCGTCCAGCTGCAGACCGCCGCCCATGCCGAGCATCCGCATGATGGGCGGCCGGACGCCGGCTTTCTCGCGGTTTATAAGCAGCCGTGGACACCAGTCGGGAACCCTGAAGTCATATCATTATTAATTTTTTTATGTATATGTTTGACACAAGCTAACGGCCCACCTGATGGTAAGTGGCTACCGTCGCCTATATACGCTAGTAACACTTGAGGTGTTGCCAACGCGGTACCTATCAGATTATTATTATTTTATTCAATCCTTTATTGCACACGAAACATTCACATGTACAAAAGGACATAATGCTAAAGCATTTTCTGTTAGTCACCCTAACAGATAATACATAATACATCTAAACTTATATTAAACAAATAGCTATATATTAGATAGAAATTAAGAAAAAGAAAACCTACAACTCATGAAATTATAAATTCTAGGGATACTACGTAGATAATACTTTGTAATATTATCAATGGGTACAGGCAAACTTACATATCAATAAGAGAAGCAAACGGCTGCACTTCCAACGAAGAGCCCATGATTATGAGCATATCACAATGCTGGAAGTCCTCTTGAAGGCACTCTTGGAACCTCTCCGGAAGGCTCTCTCCAAAGAACACAATGTCTGGCTTCACCACGCCCGGGCATTCCTTGCAGATTGGGATGCGATCTGCGAATATGCACTCTGAAAAAAAAAACGATAGTAAAGATTATTGTAGATTATAACGAGCTATAATAATAATGTTCTGTTCCATTATAAATAATAATGTTCTGGTTCATGAGACACAAGAAAAGAAAGCGAGGGAGACCCTTCAGAAGTTGGGTTGACGAAATAAAGGCAGTAGCGGGTGGCGCGTGGACCAGAACAGCAAATGACAGGCAAGAATGGAAGCAGTTGGAGGAGGCCTTTGTCAGAAAATGGCAAACGGACAGGGATGGCAAAATTAATTTAAAATATTATTTAGTATAATCATTGTTTGTCTGAATACAAGGCTATTATTATTATATTTTATAACAAGCTTACTACTAGTAAGCTCGTTTGATCACTCAGTAACAGCTCTCTTATAGCATAAGATAAAATACACGGCAGTGTAGGAGACTGAGGTTTGAAGCCAGAGCAATTGCACAAAAAATAGAATATTTAAATAATATAATTAAATTGGTATGTAGAGTGTTAAATACCTTTTACGAATTCGAGGTTATACTGCTTTCGACACTCCAAGCAATGTGATGTGTAGAATGTGCCATGGGCCTCCACAATCTTCTCCTCCGGAATGTTGGCAACTCGCTCCAGTGTGTCTATGTTTTGTGTGTAGTGGCGAAGTAATAATCCTTCAAATAAACATTGCAATTTTAGCTTTGACAAACTGAATCAGGAAGGTTTTAAGATGAGAATAGAACTCTTATAATTCAGTTTCACCTTTCACCGAAATATCCATACCACCCATTGTATTTTATATTAAGACTAGTGACACACCCGGCTTTGCATGGGTGTAATGTAGATAGTAATGTGGGGCAGTTTCTCTAATATATTATGCATGTATACTATGTATAAACCTTCCTCTTGAATCACTCATGTATTGCTGAAAACTACATTAAAATATGTTGCATAGTTTAAAAGATCAAAGCAGGACCGCGGAAGTGACTTTTTTTTAAACTATGTAAGGGTTTGGTTTGGAGAACAAGTGATGGTCATCATCAAGGTGATAATTAGTCTTGGTCTATAGATAGACAATTGATAGATAGTGCAAATGAGCTTAATCTATTTATACCTTTTTCGTGGAGCAATCTGATGAAATAATGTGATATAGTAGGCTTGAAACTTCCAGGGTACAATTCCTTTGCCAACATAAAGAATGGTTTTGGATTTTGTCTGAAGAAATTGATTTCAAATATCGCTTGTGGTTCTGGCAGGTCATATTTTTGTAGATTATGGTAAAGGCCCGTTTCTGGACTTCTAAAATCAGGAATTCCAGCCGCTGAAATAAAAAATATATTTTAGTTAAGTCAATAGTTCAATAAATGTATTTCTATCAACATCTTAGTTATTTTATCTAAACAATTAAAGTGTCTATTTGTAATGTCAATAACATCTTTTTACTAAATGAATTTGAAAGTATATACAGTACCAATAATAAAAATTTATTTTTATCCGTCTGTCTGTTTGTTCCAGCTAATCTCAGTAACTGCTGGCCCAATTTTTACAGGAGTTTCACTGGCAGATAGCTGATATTATAAGGAGTTACTTAGGATATTTTTATTTAAGAAAAAGAAAGAAGAATTAGATATCCACATTAAAAAAAGCTATGTGGACTAAGTCGCAGGGAATAGTAAGTAATATACAACATAATATGTGATGTACTGAAACCAGGCTGATGCTAAACAGTTACAGCAAATCCTAACAACAGCAATACAATTCAGGTGGGATGACCTGAGTTGTATTGCAACTCAAGTATGATAAGACTTATCTTTTCTTTTTTTTATTCATGTCACACCGTTTCACCTTGCAACAAGCTAAGCATAGCTGGCACTGATTAAATACTTATATCATACTTTTTATTCATACATATTACTAAACACCCAGACACAGAACAAACATTTATGTTCATCAATCAAATGCTTTACCTAGGTGGAAATCAAACCCACAACCTTAGTGCAGAAGGCAGAGCTACAACTGAGCCCAGGTCAGAGTAAGCTACATCATATTTGACTTGATAAGTATTCCATCCTTTTTAGTAGACAATTTTTTTTTTGTTTCTTTGTTCATTTCTTATTTACATGGTCCTTTAATGTTTGATCTGTCTCACAGCTCAGTTAATAGTAAGCTCTGCCTTCTGCGCTGTAATGTTATAGGTACCATTTCCACCATTGCGTGACAACAAATGTTTGTTCTGTGTCTGAGGGTATTTATAAAAAATGTACTATATCAGTAATGTATAATATGCTAAGCTTAGTGTGGGGCTACAAGGCACAGTGTGAAAAGTCTACAAATATTTATTTAGCATGTCTGAAGCATCCATAGTAAATTTTGTCAACACTCAATTGATTATACAAAATGAGTAATCAAGCTGAAATATTCCATAGAACAACACTCTAATGACCTTGTGATAAACTTTGTATAATTAACAAAGTTTTCCACAGGGTTTTATATGCAATATAATTTTTTTTTTGTATTTTATCTTTCTATCTAAATAAGGTTCTAATTTATTACTGTCCCTATAATGTATTTCAAAAGGGATGATAATTTCATATGAAACAATTCTCACAAAATTGTTAAGATTGAGTATGCTTTAAATTGATAATTAATTATTAGTGTTCAAATATACTTACATGTAGATATTCCTGCTCCAGACAATGTGATTATATTCTTGCATCTATCACTTTTGATCCACTTCACAATACCATCTATGTTTACTTCGTCTAAGACTTTCTCAGACGGGGTCGGGGGTTCTGGCGGCTCATAGAGCCCCAATTTCTGGGCCAAATATCTTCTCACTGTGTCTACATCCCAGTCTCTTATCCTAGAGCTGATGCTTGACGGTTCAGACTCATTTGGCGGGACAATCGGAATTGTATTATCAGAGTCATTATCTACAACCAAACTTCTTTGTGAACATCAACAATAGCACACCCAAGACCAAACACCAACAAAAGCAAAGAATTCTTACCACTCCTTCCCGGTGGCGAATTTGCAGACATTTTGCGTAAAATAAATAAATTGCGACTTTGAGTCTTTGTCCAGCTTTGAGACAGACCTTTTGACAATGACATTGACAGATAATTAATGAGCATTCTTTTAAACAGTTTCGCATAGAATACAAACAGGGGTTTGTAGCCTGGTTCAAAGTTCACTGAGAGTGCTTATTTGATTACGTAATGAATGAAAAGTTTTTGATAACACACATAATTTATAAAATATATATCTCCATAATAATTGAATTGAATTTAGGAGCTACAGATTAAATAACATAATATTAAGGCATGATTCTTGTATATTAAATTGTGCCCAAAGTATTATGACTCTATGGTACTTTTTTACTGAACTATCCTCGTAAACGCCCACATAATAAACTATTTGGCGCGAAGCGCGAATATGGGGCGATAATACATGGAAAATGGTGAATATGCACAAGACGTGCGAAGTCAAAACAAGAAAAATAAATATGGGGCGTAATAGCCGCGGTGGTTAAACAATTACGCTGTTACTTATAAACGCCTCTCAAACATCTCTCAAAAGTTGAGAAGCGTTTCAGCAAATGATCAGCAAAATACACACCTATAAACCTATCTCAAATTTGAGTAACGGCTAAGTAAATGTCAAAACTAAACACCACCGCGACCTAGATAAGCGCTTGATGAGATACAAGATGGCGGGTTTTATTTGAATCAGTTGATCGAAACGTCACAAAAAAGTTGTTGTTTATGATTTGTAATATTATTGAAAAATTGATTTCGACAATCTCCTTCGAGATTTCCAAAACGACGTAGAAGGTAATTTTAGAGCGCCTACGGCTAGGCACAGGAAGACATACAGAGCTCGTATAAATCCGCTACACGATTTGCCAGATGAAGAATTTAGGCTAAGATACCGTTTTAGCAAAGAAAATATGGGTCGCATCATTGAAATAGTGAGACCTGATCTGAATGTTGATACCCGAGGAGGCAGCATCCCTGTAGAGTTACAAGTAATGGCAGTCATCAGATATTGGGGCCGACATGAGATTCAAGAAGACTGCGCTAACATACACGGCATGAGCCAGCAGTCTCTGTCGTGCTTGTCGAATAATAATATACACAAACAAAAAAAAAATATAAATTAATTTTTCATATTTTTTATTTTAAATTTCCAATATTCTTCCTCCATTGACATTATCCTCATTCTTCTCTCATGCATCTCTCTTTCATTCTTCATCTTACAATCATGCGCTTCTTTTTCTCGTAACATAGCCTCTCTTTCTTGATTGGCTAGCGAGGACGAACAACTGGTGCTCATGGCTCTCGCTACAGCATTCGGACTTGTATCTGTAAAAAAAGAAAATAATCATCATGATGGATGATCCTAAGGGTTTATATTTTTTATACTATTTTAGACAACTTATCCACTAACGCAGCGCTAGGCGATATATAAGAATAAATAAATACCTTCTGTTCACTGCAATTGATGGAGCGTGTTCTTTTCATTCCTTGCATGTTTAATCACAACTTCTTTTGTTCCATGGCTTCGAATGACTAGATCACAACTTTTTTTCTTCTTTTTTTCACAACTTTTCAGTGATAATTTTATTTTTGAAATCTTTTGATTTTGAAGGACATTGAAATTTGAAAGATATGACACTACCTTGTCACCAAAGATGAAAAAATCTTAGTTTTGACTTCTGTAATCGTTCTATAATCGATTATTTTATTACAAATTTTTCGTCCGCGGCAAACCTTATGGTCGACCGTTCAAATTTAGTTTATCTGTACCTAGCTCAACTGATCAACAGCTAAATAAGGTTTATAGGTAAAGAAAAGTTAAACGGTATTTAACGGATTGAGAGTGATTCAGTTGAGAGATGGCTAAGTAATGATCAACGATTTTTTTATAAGTAAGGCTGTTAATCTAGTAATACGATCTAGAGTGAAATTTTCAAATCATGATAGATACTTTTACACAAACAATTATTCAGAATTTGGAGCGAAAAATAATAGTAATCTGGATCTGTCTCCTAATCAGCTAGCATTCCCCATTTGCTGGGGTTGCACTTGCAGCGATCGTCTTGAGCTCGCAGCTGGTTTAGAGCATTCCACACTGGCCAAGGCAAGTCGTAGCCAGAGGAAAGTTCTTCTGCTGGTGTAATGAAATCTGGTGGTGGTCCATGTTTTTTATCTACAGAGTTACTCTTGCGTCTCCTGCGTTTTCCGTACAGGGTGTTGTCGAATTAAGAAAACTGTTTCGGCTTATAACTCGTCTAGTATACTATTATGCAAGAGATGCTTCGGATCAGATTCTGTTTTGTTTTTATTTTTCTCCTGATCAGATTATTCCGGATCCGGATCAGATTCTGTTTTGTTTTTATTTTTCTTTCTTAGACGGCTCCGTGGCTTAGTTGGTAGTAGCCCTGCCTCCGAAGCGAGGGGTCCCGGGTTCGATTCCCGGCCGGGGCATACTTTGTGGGGTGAGCATGAAGTTTGTTCTCGGGTCTTGGGTGTTTGTCTTGTGTTTCTGTTTGTCCATGCCATCTGCGACACAGGGAATCCTAGTGCAGAGGTATGAGTGTGTAAATGTTTATTTATTTATTTATTTTTCTATGGAGCATGCGATCTCTCACCGAACCTGTGTAGGCGAAACCGCGCAATGCTGCTAATGTGTAGGGTTTATTGAGAGGTGTAGGTCTAAGGCAGACTAGCGTATTCCTTCTCCAGAATACGTGGAAAGGTGCCACAATGAGCACGCATAGGTACTTACTAGCAGAGAAGCATAGTGACAGCCCCGTTGATCGAAAGACTATTGATGATTCCCCCCATGATGTCGAGACGAGCTTTCGGAGGAGATTATTCCTATATAGATCGAACCTTCGCTTTGGTTTTTTGACAGTGACTTGAAGCTGAGTACTCTGGTAAGGGTGATCCCAAGGTAGATAGGATTAGAATAGTGCACAATATCGGCATGACTCCATTTTAAACTCAGATGGCGATTACCGTGCCTATTACGTAAAGTGAAAAACACGCGTCTTCGTAAGATTTTTCATTGGATTGTAGGATCACTGGATGTGATGGAAGTGACATGTATGGAACTGTTTCTAGATTTTCGCGGTCATATCGCGCGTTACGGTATTGCCGGCAAAAATAGCATAGCGTATAAGTACCTATATTTTATTGCTCTGGCGCTTATTTGAAACCGTACCATTTACGTACGGTAACGAACCGTAAAATTTATGAATGAAAGCTGATTATTATTTAGCAAGCGCCACGTCGAATACATACTCCCTCCAAGGGTTCCCGCCTTGTCGGGGCGGGGGGCTTAATAACCGTGGTACCACCCACGGTGCAGCCAAGAGGAACCCGGGAGGGGCCGCTCTTTTAGGCTTTGTTTCCACGCCACCTACAAATGGAAGCGGCATTGTAGGTGGCGATACCTTATGGGAGAACTGAGGCGGGCTTGTTGGTGTTGTATGGGAGGCACCTCAGCTGAAGGTTAGGGTCCGCGGCGGGAGAGGAGTCCTGGTATCCACCTTTCGATGGCGGACGCGGTAGTGCCGCAGAGGAAGAGGAGTGTCGGTATTGCGAGGCACCGCTCTCCCTATCCTCTGCGGCTGTAGTAGTAGATGACGGGGCCATAAATCTGACTCGTAGGTCTAGCGGGCCACGGGGGTGGCCGTCGTAAGAAACCTTAAGGAGGCGCGCGCGGTGTTTCCGTGCGTCTCTCATGGAGGGGAACGTTGGGAGCAGTTCCAACTCCAGCAACTTTTGGGTGGGGCCCTGAAAAGGGCCAACGCTGCTGAGGCCGAGGAAATATTTTTCACGTGCCCGCAGCCTCGGGGAAAGCGAGGTCCGTTGGGGTTTAGCCTGTAGTAGTCCGGCATAACCCTTCCCATTGCCCTCGCAAGTGCAAGGGTATCATCTGATGATTTCCCAATGTAAAAAAGTAAAGTGTGATATATATAAATAAACATCTCTAACGATAAAGGAAATCGTTTATTTGACAAGAAATAGTTTAAAATATCACTTTAACATTTGAATAAAACCTTCAAACATTTGCTTACACAACGAAAACTACACAAGTGACTCAATTGATAAACCCATCGATCTAATAATAAGGAACAAAAATAAACTATCGACTTTGATGCTTTGCTGAATTATGGGATAATTCTGACTTTTAAAGTGAACATCCAATAATGCTATAGAACTACGTTTGGGACGCTATTAGACCGGAAGCAAGGTGTAGTCACAATGCATGTTGGAGCAACTTTTAACATTAAATTAAATTATTCTTTAGGAAGGACAGTAAGGCGATTACAGTGTCTTTGGTCACTTAAAAAACCCGGGCACGCCTTAATCAATACTACTCAGTGGTATTGTGGTAAACACAAGAGGGGGTAAGGCTAAATGCGACCTGCGGCTATCCGTGGCGAATGGTATTACTAACAATGCCAGTTCCCACAGCGGAAGTATGCGGCTGTTAGGTAAAAGCCTGTCAAGAAAAGAAAGTCATACGAGCCATCCAAAGCCGGAAATTGCCGCTCGCTGACATTGTGAAAATTATTTAATGTAGGTTTGTAACAGATGGCTAACATTGAATAGTGCCTCGCATTTCATACTAAAACTGAAGTTAAGAACTAATTAAGTATTAATGTTTCCTATTATATATACTAAATTAGTTCTTTTTGTGTGGTAGTAGAGAAAATAAATGAGTTTATCAATTGTCACTTCAAAACTATTTTACAAGTTGCCCTATGCCGTTACAATAACCGTCAGCATAATACGATACGAAACCTTAATTACTTATATTATAATGTTATTATTTAAATTACAACTAGTGTGATGGACAGTCACTTAACCATAATGTGCTGTTATGACTCCTAGCTCCTATATTAAGCAAGGGAAATAGTATCGAAATAGGAAAGAGTTGTGACAAAGCAGCACCGGAAGTATGGACGACTTGATAGGATGGCTGATAATTCCCTACAATTTATTATTTATCAATTAATTATTACTAACTTAAATATTTTCTTTAGAATGGTAAGAAATCAAGCCACTCTTTTTAATACGTTATTCAATGAATAAGAATTAGGAATACACTTCTTTTAAAAAAAAATTCTCAATTCCTAATTTAAAATGTCTGATTACTAATAAATCTTACTTTCAAAACCACTAGGAAGATTTTATATTGTTTCTTTTGAATAAATTGTGTACAATCTAGACATTTGTACAAAAATAATTGTTCTGAAAGAAGCAGGGCTGAAAGTGCAGGCTGTTTCTATTCAAATAACTCATAGATGAAATGATATAGCTGACTACAGCACAGATGTCCAACACTCATCTCAGGCCAATTAATTGCTTGACATCACCACTCGGTGAGTAGCAATACTCACTTGGGGTTCCTCTGAAAGTTGTTTTTTTTTCGCTACACTACATTCTCTCTCATTCAGTTTATTTTTTTAGCAAGAAAAACGTTGAGAGTTTATTATAGTTTTTTCCCCAATTTGAATAGCTCACGCAGCAAAAGTTTTTTTTTGTTATTAAGTACTATTTTATCATCATAGATAATGCAAAAATGTATCTCTGTAAAAACATTTTGTAAAATTCAATGTTTGTTTTCTGAATGATACAACCAACGTTAAGATTGGCACTATACGCCCCACGATGGGGTCAATAATTGAGCCGCGTGGAATATTTCGCTTGATTGGCTGTCAATTATAAATTATTTGAAAAACGGCAAATGTTAATTAAATATTTGAATATTCCTAGAACTTTGATACCAATTGAGAATGCTTGATTTTAATTTGCATATTCAGCCCCGCGCTCCTTTCCTCACAAGTAGAGTGACCATCATTATTCAGAATCATAACATAGTTATTTTTGATGTGGAATTTTTATTCCACAAAATATATTTAAGCGGTTATTTAATTCTATAGAACTTTGGCTTTTTACATTAATGCTTTAATTTAGAAAATCTAATTTCATCCTACCGACATAGATAAAAATGGACATAGAAATTGGACAAAAATATTACAATATGTAATTTTACTAATTAATTGTTATCACAAGATTTGTGATGCCTCAAATCGATGGGGATACTTACTTAATATACTTATCATTTTAATTAATAACAACGATAGACATAAATAATGACAATTAAAATAAACTTACGACTAAATTACAAGATCTTATGAATTACTAGGATCCATTCACAATGTACAATTATAAATATTTTACTTATGGAAAATTATTTAATGATTACTTCACTAACAGATAAACGAGGTGTGACATATTGTAATTTTGTAAGTAAGATAGGTAACTACTTCGTCCTTCGAAACGTATCGTAGGTACCCTCTATGGAATATTGACTAAATCATGTTAATTGATGGTTATTACTGTTTTATGTACAATATATTAAAAATATTTACATATTGTATTTGATGAATCCAAGTTAGGTATAAATGTAGAATGGACTGACGAACGTTGCCGATCTGTTTTTTAAAAACAAAACACACTGTCAGGCGCAAAGAGGACTTCCACATGTATATCTAACAGTTAACCCTTTTAAAAAAAGCTTATTTACTTACACCATATTTTATAGGTGCATAATACGAGTTATGTGGTCTAAAATTTAAAACTCTACATAATCCAAGTATTTACAGTTACGAAATTATATTATTAACATTCAAGTAAGGTATAGGTATATTTTTATCATACCATCAAAATATACCTATTATAAATGAGCATATCCTGACTGCCTGAATGAATAACATATATGATAGATACCGTACAGCTTAAGCCCTTAGGGACAAAGCTTTGGTGTGAAACGAAAAGCGTTTTTCGTGTAACCGTTGGAACAAACAAAATCCTTGAAAAATAAGTAAGGATTTTTGAAAACCGTTGAGTTTTTCTTACTTTGCTTAGCGTTTCTGTGCCTTTAATATTGTGTAATAGTGCTGATGTGGTGGTCTAAACATTTAAAACATCTAAAGAGAAAAAAATAGCCTCAAAATATGGTAATTCAATTTTTTTTATGTTTTTTCATTATTGAATTTGGATTTGACAGAAACAACAATATCCCACAGATATTCGAAAGTAGTTAGATAGATTTCTTACTCAGACACGGCAAAACAAACTCAAAACAAATAATTATCACAGGTAGATGGTGAACTAGACAGGGACAAATACAATACATTTAAATAGAAATACAAATAGAATAATAAAGTCAGTACGGATAAGGTAAAAGTTCCGGGTTTGTTCCGAAAAAATACGAACCCAATATATGACAATATAAAAAATTGCCGCAATGCGATTCACGTAATAATTTACACGTCAATTCAACAAAATCCCAATCCTATTAGTGGCAACACTTCGGATACATTACCAAATCTGCTCCCAAAATCTAGGTTATCATTCGAACATTAATTAAAAACGATTTAATAAAAACAAACTAATTACTTCCTATAACTAACCTATAAAAAATTAGGTAGTTATCTGTTATTATTTATTCTTGTAGATTGTGTTATAATTGATCTGAAAATTCATAATTTTCATTCGTCGTAATTGCCGAAGAAAATCTCTTAAAAATTACAGTCAGTATTTACATTGTGTATTGACGAAGTTTTATCTGTTTTATGCGCTCTCAGGTAAGTTATTACACTAACCCTCATTGAACTCGTAATTGAAAATTCATGATGTCATTGGACGACAATTTAAGATAATTAGCACATAAACATTAGATATATGAATATTGATTTATATGGATGGCCTTGTTTTTAGGACGTTGAGAGGATTCTATTTTGTCACTGGACTTTATGTATTTAAATTATATCATTATACATTATGCACTGACGATGTTAAGCGTGGAGCTTGGCTGAAATGTTAATGTGACACAATGTTGATAAATATAACATACGTATTTATATTAATCAAAATTCGTTACATAACATTCATACATAAAGAAGTGGGTAATGCTATTTTTCTTTGATATCATGGTAAGTATTCGCAGTACATAGTAACGATATAAAAAAAGATCTTGATATTAAGAATATATCAGTTGTTTAAAAAAAAAAAAACTAGATTAACTCAAGTCTTTGGAAAAAAGTTTCATCGTTCTATTACGATTTTTTTTTGTCTTTTGATTGCCTAATTATTTAACAAATTAATTATATTAAAAAAAAACTTGAAAATCTTTTACATTAATTTTTATACCAGAATCTTTAAAATAATAGTAAATTTTACACACATACCAAATTTAAAAATGTGTCAATATGAGATCAATTACGTAATATCACAATGGAAATTTCGACAGTAATAACATCTAATAATTATAATATTATATTTCAGGGATTAAAAAATCAATACCTAAGTAATTTGGAAACATTAGTTCTGTTTTGAGTTTTAGTAATATGACACCAGTATTATACATGGTTAGGTTATATACATTTATTGCTATAATACTATATTCCATGCTTATAAGCAACAAGTTCATGAAAAAAAAAATCGGGTCTTGTTCCAAGAATAATATAATTCTCATAGACAATTCACGAAATCAAGTCAACGAGCTGAGGCAGTAGCGTAGTGTCTGATTGACATATTTGTATGAAAATTGGTTAAGTTGAGACTGATTTAAAATCGAATCGAAATCGAATAAACAGACTTCATTACTTTCATCACTTATTTTACGCTCTTAGGGCTGAAATTAATTCATGAAATTTCTATGGAACCAAAACAAACCCTATGAAACTGAAATACAATAATCCAAATCGGTCGCCAATCGGCGAAGAAATCGCGTAACAAACATTAAAAAACATACAACCTGAGTGAAAACCTCCTCCTTTTATGAAGTCAGTTAACACTAGTAGTGATTTTTATAAAAAAAATTACGAAGCAAGCATGTTTTCCCTAAGGTTTTTTTACATTAGTATAGACGGGCTTCAGTATTTAATTATAGAATGAACGTCACCGACTCCAGATAAATGGGTAGATATATTATCTTTTGGTCACATTTTCAGTACCCTAGGAACCAAGCAGGTACAGTACTAAAGTTACTGTCTCACCATGACAATTTTCCTCACAAATATGTCACAAAGACACTTAAAAATTTTCATAAAAATTGGTCTTTAAATAATCTAGGTAATTTCCTAAGCTTTACTGCAAACAGACTGATGACTAGTTAGTACCTATTTTAATAAAAGAAGTTTACCCCAAGACAGATTTTTATAAAAAAAAAAAATCACTTACATGTAATTCGCTGCCTAACTTTAGTGAAGAGAGGCAGTAGCAATCAAGTTTCGTCATCCTTGGTGATCAAATCGGACATAATATTATGGTGAATTAAACTAATTTAAGTTATTTCAGGTATTTTGAGACAGACAGATCCAACTAAATGATAAATAAAGTGGAGGTAAGGATGATCTCATGCCTCATGTATGGTATAATACTTTAATAATGTTATACACAAGTGCCATAATACTGGCAACATCGGCCTGTCAAAATTATGGTACTCTATGAATCTATTCTAACCACATATTCTTCACCACGAGTTCTGACATTTTGAAAACTTTGAAAGACCATAATATGGTATGAATGCCACGTCATGCGTACTACGAAAATAAAATGTGGTAAATTCCACATTACCTACATCATAGACACCATATCGGTGTTCTGTATGGAACCCTGAATCATAGCACACACCAGTTTGGCAAAGCAAAAACTGAACTGGTTGAATTCTGGCTTATGATTATGAGAGATTACAAAGGAGTTGAAATAGGGGTTGGTAAATGTGAATATTCCCGAGGGTCGAAGGGCGGTACCGGGCCCCGCCCGATGACGCCTGCGTAGCAACGTATCGTGGGATATATACGTAATGATAACGAGACAAGCTACTCTCCGACAACGACCACGACGCCGACCAATCGGGCTAATTACGAGGGCATTCTATTCATAAAATACTGCATGTTTTAAAAATAGTCCATTCGCACTAAGATGATTGGTTGATTGACAAGACGATGTCATGTATTTAAACGTCCACGTTGCAGTACCGACATTTGCTTGTCATCTCTGTAATTACTGATCCTCAGCTGTCAATCATTGGTGTTGCCACTGTCATCTTTAACTTTATAAGTACACTGTATTGTGCAGTTAAAGATGGCAGTGATGAAACTTCTACTTGATTAACAGATGCCTAATCACATAGCTATAAAACCAGTGTTGGAAGGTAGTTTCTTAATAAAGACTCATAATCTTTGAAATCACTTCACCAGTATAACGCTGTCCACAGAGTGTCGCTGTTTCACAGAGTGCGCGGTAGCAACAGTATTTTAAACATGATTGCAGCCCGGAACGATTGTCCCATACAGAAGCAGTGGGTGGGAATCATGTTAGGCAAAATAAAATAATATTTTAATTTATTAATTCTTATTCTTATAATATATTTAATTCCATAATATGTTTAACTGTAATTTAATTTGATAATTTATTTATTTATTTAATTTATTTAGTTTTCTTCCGAATGTAATATATCAATATGGACATGAGTCTGAAATAAATAAATTGAATTGAATTGAAAATAACATTGAGATATTAAATACCTACTGCATCAGATCCTTGACTCGCGAGCTTAACAATTTCATTTATCCAAGAATTATTTCACTCAACGTTATACGAATTATTAAGTTATCATTGGCAATGTAAGTAAGCATATTTGAATATTTTTGTACGCTTACGTTAATGTCATATTTGGAGGGCTTCAAATATCCTTTAAAATGGATGGGTCCAATGGATGGTATAATAAGATCTCTCAAAACATTGGTTTTATTTTTAAGAATACTGTCCACAATTTGTTAAACTTTGTGTTATATTATTACTGAATGAATATTATAGCAATTACACTCACGTACTCACCCATGAGCCGGTTTAAGAGGAAAATATTTAAACATGATTTTTTTTTTAATATGAACCTTTGTTGGTCTTCGTACCGGCAAAAATATTTTCATACAAAATTTACTCATCTTGAAAATTATGTATATTTCTAAAGACATTTTGTATAATTTGTGTATTGTGGTTACAGACAGTTTCTATATTAAAAGAACATTTGAACAATACTTGAGATAAATTACCAACACTGTGCTGTCAACAAGTCAACGATTTGCTAGAGCAATATATTTCCTGTCATCGATTAGTTGAATATAGAAACTATCGTTATACATTTCTCATGAATAAGCACGTCATGATTTGACAAACTTGAAAACTAATGACCACCTGTAAATGTAATTCAACATTTTATTTAATATATTGTTTTCACTATTGATAGTTCTGAAAAATTATTAACACGAACTTTAATTTTTAGCAGGGAAAATTTGATTTCTGTTATCGTATGTTACTGTTTTGTTGGCCTGTTAATTTACCAGTTGCATTTTACCAATACAACCAACCCCTGAAAATTATCACTAATTAATTCGTAATGAATTGCATTTAATTAATTACGTATTAATTAATTGTCATTTTTGATGCAAGAATCTTGCACGGTGTTAGAATTAATGTAAGTTTAACCATATCTCACAATAATATTTATGTGGATTCCTTACCTTTTGGATGTAGAGCAAAGCAAACTTACTACTTTTGGTCTGTAGAGCCATAAGACGTTTCTAGTCATTTAGTGCATTTGGATCAGAAGTTACTAAAGTTAAATATTTTAACCAGTGCTGTATTTCATTAATCATAAAACTGTCGGAGAAACTTCGGCGTGCTACACACATTTAGGTCAGCATGATCCGCCGAGACATGCTGACAATGCGTGTAGCACGCCTAAACCGCGGCATATGACACTCTAGATAACATACAAAACCCTCAGCTCTCACACTTTTCATTGTTTACTTATTAAAAACATGTCACGTATCGTAGTCAAGGAACCAGACAGCTCATTTTTATCTGAATTATCAAACAAAATGAGCCGTTAATGTTTCACAAACGAACCGCCTGATAAGAAAATAATAAGTAATAATCCCGTGGAATATCCCCGCGTTATCACTGTACAGATCTATTCACTACGTGTTGTAGTCTGTTCACTGGTGTTCGTTCACTGCTGGAGTCCAATAGACGGCGTAGCTCCCTCGTGGAGTCTCAATGACTTAGTTGCCAGCGCTCCCCGGGGCTGCCGTCGAAGGCTCGGTGGGATCTTGCGCCGGCTGAAAAGAAGAAAGACAATATTAGGTCAAGATACAGAAATAAGTGGAATTCCTAGGATAAAGGACTGATCCAACTATGCAACGATGCATTTAAACCCAGCACTATAAAGAGTGGTTTAAATCTGTCTAGGCATATAAATAAAAATCAGTGTTTTTATGTTTGTTCTCTGTGCGTTCTAACGTATCATAAAGTTCTGTGATAATACTTTAGGGTGTTCTGAGGAAGCCCGCGAAGGTTTGTCGCCCAAAAATCTATATATAAATAATCTACCACTTAGATCAGTGTTTTATCTGCAACGCTTTTGTGTATGTCGTTGTTATTCTATAACTATAGTCGCTAAAAGTTATTCTTATAACAGCTGCAAACTTTCACATGCGTATAAAACCACACTTTCATGTTAACTTCCAAATATTTTGCAATAAAGATGTCAGTTAAACCAAAAGACACTTATTTAGTTTTAAATTTCATAATATTAGTGATGATTTTACCACAAAATACGCCTCAACTCTCAATAAGGCCAAAATTTCACCAACAAATTAAAGGCACGGTAACGACGTTGGTGAAGTCTAAATTGTATATTATTATTATTCATATTGTCATTACTTGACAATGCTTCTGTATAGCAGCTTAATTAATATTTATTTTTATCTTAAATAATTTGAAATGTATTGTTGGCATTTTGAATTAAATTACTTCTTGACAATCCGCTATGCAGTAGCTAAATCAGTGATAGTAATATATTCTAGCATCTCTCTTTTTTAATTCACTTTGATTATTATTCGTTTATCTTATTACTTTATACGAGCAATTCTTGTATATATACTTATTTCGCGTAACGCTTTGGATGAACTTTTGTATTTAGATAGGGTTTTGCTGTATACCTATATAATAGTATTTCTTTTAAAAACGCATATCTTTTACGAAAATAAAAGTATTACACATAAAAAGGCCGAGCACGGCCTTAACGGTTGCCTAGGTATCAGGTATTTATTTGAAAGTTCTAATAAAATGAATGTAAAATTGACATTGACAATTTGTAATTGTTCCTATGGTTGAAATAAATACTCATAGTTAGTAATTATGCGTGATGAATGAACAAGCAAGAATATACAAATAAATGTACCGATGGATTTATTTATGAAGTCATTATGAATATAGATTTGATAATACTCTATTTTACTGGCTGTCATTGTTAATTTTAAAGCAGTTATATTATATATTCTTTAAAAGTTGTGGGCTGGTCTCTGCTGTGGATTATCAAGTAATTCGGATGACTGTTGCTACGCGCGTAGCAGTTTCATGTGACTTCTATGAATACAATGGAACACTGTCTCAGCAACAATGTAATCTTCTTATCAATGGGACTACAGAAGCGATGCAACGAATACATATTAATGAAAAAGAGTTCGGGCCGTACGCGGCAGGAAATTATTTATTGGATAACCTTGAACCCCGTGAGATGATAAAATAAGTGTTTCGGATAACTTGGAATTCCCATAAAAACTTTATGCTGCCTTCGATAAATAAAAAAAAAGAGTATATATTTATGTAAATATTAATAATTAATATGTAAAAATGCATTTCCGTGTCAGTCATAAAGATATTACTGGAGATAAAATTCTCATTATTTAAGAAACAATTAAACAAAAAGAGACGTATATTAATTAACGAGAAAAGTTTATGAAGTAGTAAAAAAAAGTAGGTAAGTAAGTATACTTTTGTTATGCATTGACCCGAGATCTCTAAAGAAGGTAACTTAAAAAAAAATCATGAACAATTCACACAGCATCGGCTAGCCCCCAACTAAGCAAAGTATAGCATGAGAACTAGATACCTGATAGAATATTTATATTTTTAATCCTTTCTTGTAATATGTATTCTCTCACAAACATCTATGTTTATCAAACAAATGCTTGCCGGTTCCTACTCAGAGGACCTACAGCGGAGAAGGCGCTTTCTCCGCTGTAGGTCGTAGGTAACTCACTACTGAGCTGTGAAGCCAGTTAAATTACTATGTGCGCAATTATGTGCGCAATACCACGTTCTCGAAACGGTGACGGAAAACATCGTGTGGAAACCGGCATGTCTTAGAACCAAAAATCCGACGACATGTGATATCTACCAATCCGGATTGTGCTCCCGTGGTAGATCAGAGCCCATTCACTTTAAATTATCGAGAGTAGGCCGGTGTCCCTGCAGTGGGAACATTAGAGGCTGGTACGGTTAAGTGCAATACCCGGGGCCGCAATACGATCGCAGCCGAAGCCAACATGGTTGAAAAGAAAAAAAAATGTCCTAGTAACAGTAGCTCGTCAATACAGCTTACTCATACACGCACATTTTTTGCAAATTCTCCATACACGTACCTATGCTACATGTAGCGCGTATTGGCGCAAGTATTTAAATTATATGTACATTTCTATAAATTATTTTTTTTGTTGCATTTTTGTCCAAGTCGAAAATTTTTAAATTAAGTTTCTTTAATTCTGTTAGTTTAAAAAAAAAAAATAACTACCAGATCACGCGGTATTATTACAAAGTTTAGTGATTCTTCAAACGGTATTCGAGCCTCCATACGCGATATCTTTGCCAATTTTAAACCTATTTGATTAATCTTTTTTATTTGATTGGATGTACCTCAAAGGTATATGCTACATGTACAGCAACTCGGTGAAAGTCCCGTCGAAATCAGTCCAGCCGTTTCGGAGATTAGCCGGAACAAACAGAGACAAAAAAATTATTATTATTACTTTGACATGAATAATAATAATCTTTATTTAGTAATTTTTGTGCTTTCGTACATTAAGGCTACTAATAATAGGATTTAGACTCTTTTCTTAATATTCAATTCTAGGACGTAGCGTAACACTTCAATTTTATTTATTTGTATAAATTTCCCCATACGTAAGATTATTATCTACATCTTGTATCCATTCTTGTACCTATACCTACTTGGCCGGCGTCATAATATCTATGAAATACGCAAGTCGGTCAGTGGGCCAATACATGCCAACGTCACTACGGCTGTACACGCAAGAAAAAAGGAGTAAAACAATCATGTAGGTACACTTGCAACAATGTTGCGAACCGGTCTTGGACCAGGGATGGACTTGGGATGCTATAGGAACTCTATATATATGCTATAAATTCTTTATGGACGCTATGGGAACTCTCCTACATAAATGCTTTATGTTTATTTCAAATACAATTGTTTGAATGAAGAATGGAGATCAATCCTTAATATGAAACAAAAAAAATCTTTCTACCTAAATATATCCGTTATACAATAAAACCTGAAAACCGATGTGCCCCAAACCGGTTTCATTAGAAAGGCAATAATGCGAAGATGGTTTTAGGCCACTAAAACAATGCATTAGGCACAAAATATGTTTTCAGCGTCGTAGCACACGCCGGGTATCCGCTAGTGTTTAATAAAGTTGTAGTTTTTGGGGTACTTAAATTCCCATCCACCCCATCGATGGGGCAGTCAGTGGGGTGACTGAGAATAAACATTATGGATATAACCCATCTTGTAAAGTCAGTTTAGTCAGTTAACTGTTATTGTAAATATGTTGGAAATGTTGGAATATTATACGATTACGTCCTATAGAATCAGAAATGTGTAAGCGCCTTTTATTAACCGAGTTCAAAACAGGAGGATCTCATTCGGGTGTTAAATGGTTTTTGTATGTTTGTTACGTGACATATTCACCAACTGTGGACCAATTCAAATGATTTTATTTTATTTTATAGTTGATAACCTTGTACAAACTATCAAATATTGTAGACATTTCATATCTGGATTTTATCCCTAAGAGCGTAGAGCATGGAAGTCGGTTTATCCGGTTTTCAATCAGTCCCTTGTTATTAAAACCGCTGGAAAGAATATAAAAAAACGCCTTTCATGCACTTAGTTCATCACTTCGTCAATAAATAATTCGTGTGAACCACAATCTGGCAGAATCCTATAATTTGCAACATAAATACATTCACATCGGTAAAAAGCGATGTTTGCAACGCTTGAATTCACAACCATATTTTTGACAAAACCATATTCGGTACAAATGCAACGTCAATTGGTATCCAGTAGACGAATGTTAAATAAAAATCAAATTATTCTACGATCTTGGCCTTACTGCCTATCACAATAATGAACAAAGTCGCGGTCACGCCGAGAACAAAGGCCTTCTGTGTCACGAACTCGTTTTTCGTCACTTTATGTGCACTTGGGGATCCTAACGAGCTCACATTCTGCAATAAGGGACACTTATGCGAAGTGACGTAAGATTTAAAGGTAACGATTTCGCAACCAAGTAGAAGACTCAAGTCACATCGCGTTGGGCCCGTCATACTGTTAAATGATGTAAAGTCTCATGCATTTCACTTCAATTTCACTAACACCCAAACCCTTCCACCGGAACACAGCAATGCGAGTGCACCACTGCTTGGGGATTAGGTGTGGTGGCATTAGCTCTCTGGACGAACTTGGCACAAGTTCTGCTGCTATTTTAGTTGCTTTTACCGCACCACCCAGGGGACCCGTGTTTATCAATGTTAGTTGTCTACATTGATTCTATATGTATTTAGTTTAGAACAAATGGCTAGTTAAAAAATCTAAAAATACGCGGCTTCCTTTCTTTCATTCTTTATGTGTAGAAACATCCAAGCGGGAAGAAAAAAGCCACAAGAAATCAAAATACGCAAATTTCGTTGTAGGATGACATATATTTTCCAGTTTCTTGATTTAACTGATTTTGATAAATTTTATCGAGTTGATAAGCAAACAAGGAATAGAGTAAAAAAAAAATTGCTTTCAAAGAACCTTTAGTACCACCCAGCAGGTACGTGCAGGGACTCAAAGGGTATTCAACATTGACGTGGCAACATTGACCCCCAAAAAAAGAAGGAATGGCATGAGATTGAAAACAACATATCATCATAATTCTTCACAATTGAAAAATCCTATAACTGAAGTTAAAAAATCTTATAAAAGTATATTTAAATTGTGATGACCCTGGAATTTCTACCAAATACAGCTATTAACTATATTCCAACATAAATTAAAAAAAACGCTTAGAAAATGGTCAACAAATGAACAACTTAAAGCGAAATGTTTTTACTACCAGTCAGTTTCGTACAGTTCAATCGTACCCTGGGAATCAAACCTGGCATTTGTATCGGGAGGCAGGGTAACTACAGAACTACGGAGCCGTTATGTAGCATATTTCAGTGCTGCCATCTTGCTTTATGATATAAAACGAAAGCGGAAAATATTTCCCCGAATCGTAAACTTAATACGTTACACGTGTTCCCTTTTACTGATTCCATTGAAAGTATTTTCAATTTATTATTTTAGATGAAACTATTTTCATCTACCAAGATTTCATTTCTGCTAAGATGACAATATAAAAAACTTTCTTTTAAAAATACTTGAAGAACGAATGAAATATTTTTATTTAGAAGGCAAGCTGCTACCAACTTATTCCTGAATGAAAATAAGTTTCTGTTGGTAGAATAACGCAAATCAATAAGAAATCATCAGTCTGGGGCTCGCGTCCGTAGGACATCCTTCATCCCAGAGGCCCTATACGTGTCCTCCTGGTTTTTTTTTATTATGTGAATAAGTGACGGAACGAGCTGAGGGCCCACCTGATGGTAAGTGGTGACCCTCGCCCATGACAACAATAATGCGTGCGACTCAGTATGAGATCCAAATCTTTACTGAGTCGCATCCATCCTGCTGCGTCCATCACTCGAGACAGGGATGATATGTCTCATGCGCATTTGATTTCACCGGCAGCCACACCCTTCCACCGGAACACAGTAATGCAACCACTACTGCTTGGCGGCAGATTCCAGATGTGGCGGCAGTACCTCTCCGGACGAACTTGGCACAAGTTCTACTGCTACTTTTGGTTGCTCCTTTAGCACCACCCAGGGGGTACGTGTAGGGAACCAAAGGGTACACACCTACGGACGCGAGCAACTGGACCCCCCAAAGTTAGTGAAGAGTTAAACTTAAAACACTAAGTTACATGACACTGCTAGTTGAAACTCAGCCTGACACTGGTAAAAACCGCCCACGAGCGCTAAACTTAGTTATAAGAACACATGATCACGTTTACAGGTAATTTTTTTTAATTTTCGTCTGTCTGTCATTTTGTTTCGGCTAATTTCCGAAACTTCCCTGGCAGATAGGTGATGTACTAAGGAGTAACGGCTTTTATGTAAAGGCTAGTTACTCCTTTAAGGCGTAGGCTTAAAGTAATAATAAAACATTTTTGTAAGGTTTTTTTAGGTATCCTTACAAATACCTAAAAATACAAATGGTTGTAAGGAACCCTTGTACTTTATTTGTAAATTCATGACAGGAAAATCATTCATGTCCAACAAATGTTGTCCTGGGTGGGAAACTACGACCTAAAAACACAGAAAAGAGCTACTACCAACTCTGCTGCGGGGTGCCTGCATGGCTTGTTTCTGTAATCAATGTTGTTTTGGTCAAAAGCGAGCATAAAAAAATAACTGGGCAGTAGCAAATATAAATAAACGTTATTTTAGACAGAGTACGCCTCTGTGCCAAGAACTGTGAAACATGGATGGTATGTTAATTAAATATGACCACAGAAAAAAAATTTGGCTTCGAATTGTACCTCTAGCGACCTTTCGATATCTCAAAAAAGTTTCTATAATATTATAGCTATAACAGTTTTTAAGAAAAAGGAGCGGTATAAAAATGGAGCGGTGTGGTTGCAATACAGGTTTACATGTGAACACTAGTACTTCCTGTGCTGTAAGTGGAGTCACAATCATCTCTTCGGATATTATCTATATTCTCTATACTTATGTAGTTTTGTTTTTGACTTCTTGCGAGATTAACGCAGGTCAATTTATTTTTATGTAAATTTTCAATCAACTGGCCTATATTTCATGGCTTAGTTGGTAGTATCTCTGCCTTCTGCATTGTAGTTCATGTGTTCGCTTCCCACCCAGGATAAGCAATTGCGTGACGAACACAGATTTTTGTTTTTTCATAACTCAGATTGAAAAAAGTACTACTTATGTATTCTATCAGCTATCTTGTTCGCATAGTACAAGCTATGCTTAGTTTGGGGCTAAATGGCACGGATTATATTATAAAATAAATAAAATTGAAGTGTCTGTTTGTAATGTTAAAATAACAGCGTTTTACTAAATGCATTTAAAAGTATTTTATGTTCCACTTTAGTATATATATATATATTGTATGTTCACCTATTTCTCCGCCATTTATCAATCGACTTGCGAAATTCTTTTTTTATTTGCTATGCTTTCATATTATTAATATTTCCATAGAATATTAATTATTAATAGTTATTAATAGTTCCATAGAATTTGGTCCCACAGTTTGGTTGTTAAATCAAAATAACCGGAAAAAATATGTCATCCAACAAATAAACAAAATTGCGTATTGTATTATAATTATTTTTAAATATTTTGTATAATTGTTTTTTCGATTTTTACATCAGTTTCTTGTTAAAACTATCATGGTAATGAACATTATTTTACCTAGACCAAACTCACAAAACATCTCGGTATCTCGATAATAATATCCTCATTTGTCAAACATACCGGAATGTTTTAGCGTCAGAATATTTACCATACGCTCATCAATTAGGCTACAAAAAGTAACCGCTAAATGAGAACATGCCGCATCCAGTTCTCGTCAAACTCCGAAACCGAACACGGCAAAAGGATGCAGGTACTAACGACAAGTTATATTTACAATAATTGGACTCTAAAACAATGATGCACGGTTCAAATTGAAATGTGATTCCGTGACAGGTCGAAATACGTCCCGAAAAAACTTATGTGTCAGACGCATCGTGTGATATAAGTTTATGATAAGCCATTTAGATGAATGTGTATTGGATTGAAAATTCGCGTTCTTCTGCCACAAATCGGCTTCTTTGTTTAAATGGGGGGAGGTCTGTACTTCTCTGTTAATGGCCCATTAACGCACTTTTTATACCGGGGTGCGGTATATTGGTATGTGGACCACCTGATCGCTTGGTTACAAATGGTCGTAAATAGCCGCAAGGCACCTTAAAGTATGGTTTAACGCGTCCGACACCCCATTGATTATCTGTGCTTATTATGATGGAATGCCCTTTCGGTTTCGGATTCATAGATTTTTTTGAACACTTCAAGTTTGGCTGCCTTTTTGGCAATCTGGCAATCGTGTGACTACACAGTTTGGGCACGATTTTATTTGATGATGCAATAAGTTTATTCGATTAGATTAGCTTTGTATAGATTGTTTATGTTATATATATATAAATACACTTTATATTTTCGCCGCCTTTCTCCCGAAGGGTAATACAGATAATAATAATAGCCCACTTTTTAGTCTACGTGTGGGTCCCATAATCAAGAGTTCGTAGACGTGACAAGTTATTGGGTACAGAACTAACACTTTCGATCTTAAACTTAACATTCCTTAATATTTCGACAGCCAGGAAAAATCTCACACCAATAAAATACTGGCAAGTCTGAGCGATAACATAGAAGCATTCTGTAATATTTCAGATCGCTACGGCTTACGATTCAAAAGTTACAGCCCTGCAAAGATAGGACAATCAGACGGTGAGATTATTGTTTTTCATACGACATTTAAGGGAGGTTGTCAATCGGGATGTATTTTTTTTCTGTTACCTCACAACTCCGATATTTATCAAACAGTTTTTTTACATGCTTTCAGATTGCTTCCGTAAGTTTTTTTTATCAAAATCGTTTCAATTTATTGGTTGTTCAATCAAAATTACTGGAAAAAATATGTTATCAAAGCAAAATTGAGTATTTTGCTTTCCTGTAAATAGTATACAGTTGTATACAAATTTGGACAAGATTGAGAAGTCTTTTTAAATGAGGGTGAGAAGTAAGAGATGGAAGCGATTCTTGCTATTTTTTTTTAAATCAGTCAATTATTTATGTTATAGAGGCCTTCTTGGTGGGTCTGATGGATAGTGGTGGAAAGTTCCATGGAGACTTGCAATACCAGAGGCAATGATGATGCGCTGCCGATCTTTATATGATGTAATATTTACGTTTATTGTACACTTGGGATACAGGACCGTAAAAAGTTTATAATCGAGTATTACGCACACAACCTATTATGTTATCAAATCTATTTAAACTATAGCAGCACTGTGATTGAAATAAAACCGTAAGAATGCGGGCAAAAACATCGTTACAATGGTTTTGTTTTCACCCCCTTGTGAATGTATGCGTGTTTTGACATATGAAATCGCTAGACTTGTACTTTTACGATTATTAGTCGTCAGTGTTCTACAAGATCTAATCTGGCATTTTATTCACTGTTTTTGTAATAACTGACTGATTTACAATATCGAAAAAACTGACAATACTTTCATCACTTATTGCTTGCCATTACGGGCGCAACATTTAAAAAAAATATATATTGACGAGGATGTTTCTTTTTTAAAAGAAAAAATTGAACGCATTAATAAAAAAATATAAAAAATTCCAATTTACATTTAAACATTAAAGTTGTATATATTTTTGGAGGCCATTTATAAAATTCTGTAATACCTACCACACTCGATAGGTTATGGGAACAAATATTTTTTTGAAGTTGGCGCCAAAACTAGGCCTTTTTAATTTTTATAATTTTGGTATTGCCAGTATCACTCATAATTAAAAATACTCAATAGGTACGTCGAACGTCACGCGAATTGTCATGTTTTGTTACTAATAATTAGCTAAAACTGTATAATGAAGATTATATTATATTTAACCGAGTTTGACCACGCGACGTCGTGCGATGGTTGGTTACACTGGATCAATGGTTTCGTTTTTTATGCATCTACAATGACGGAACGAACTGGCATTGACTGGTTAAGTGGTTACCGCCGAGATTAAACAACAAAAATACGACTCCGGTGCCCCCTAGCCAAATATGAGAATACCCAAGTCGCATCAAGTTGCGCCCATCGCTCTGAAAAGGGGATTTATTGTCCCAGGCGGACAACATTACCTTCCACCGGAACACAACAATGGGAGTAGGTACAAGTCCCCCAAGATAGTTTTATAAAATTTGTGCAGCGCTTGTAAAAGAAGTTCGAATCCTTATTACCTAGTCAGTAGACGATTCGAAGAATGTGGATGCAGGTAGTATCCACACTACCTACTTTTAGAACAACTGCGAAAGTTAGAGTCATTGTTAGGTACTCGTACGTGTCAATAAGAATTTCCCTTAATTTAAAAATAAGAAACTGAAGCTTGAAATAAGTACTAAGTTTTTGTTCGAAAAAACTTTACAAACTCATAAAACAAACGCGTTAGATTTATTTACGAGTCTCTTCTGGCACTCCGACATTGAGTGCAAAACTTTTTACCGCCATCTTTACGACCTTCCCAACGAAAGATTGGTTATTCAATGAGATACATTAAAAAGTGATATTCTAGAACGAAATTGGTTTTCTTTGAAGTCTAGTATAACTTTTTGATTTCGGTTGTTAGAAAGTTTGCGAAAGGAAGTAATAAAATGGTAATACCTACTTGTATGTAAAAACAATAATAAAATTACTTTAAACTGTTGCCATATTCATAAATTTCTTAATTTTCGCGCCTTTTTCAAGCGTTATCCCAACCTATTTTAATTAACTTTCAGCCGGAAGTCGCCAAAGACAAAAAGCATCCCACACAGGCGTCGAACGTATAATAAAATACTATGAGTACATTAAGTTGAATGGTGGCTTTGGAGTTTAAATCTTCGTTAGAAGCCACCGGGCAATTCTTAAAGAGCTTGGGCGTAGCGTGTCGTAATTTTGCCTGACATTATGCTCATTTATTTAATATGTACTTTTGTGCAGTAATGAAATTGTAGTTTCATCGTTAAACAGAACTATTGTATTTTTTAAACTGGTGACTGGTTGGCGATAAGCTACGAACCATCTTTCAGATTTCTTGATTATATCGGGGCTAGGCGTTTATGAAGTTTAATTGTTATGCTTGGAAATGTTTCTCTGATGTAGATCCAAATTACGTCACCATCATCCATCGTGTTTCCACAGTTCTCTTATATTAGACGTTGTTTCAAATAACAGTATCATGTTTAATAACATTAGAGAGCTCGATTAACATTAAACGGGCTGGTGTTTGAGTAATTCTGTAAACACGAGAATGTTACGCTAACATTGAATCTCCTAATGCAAAATGACACATTTCATGAGAACTGAACTCGCCGTAGCGTGGATACCTATCAAAATCGGAATACAACATTTTGTTTTGTTCGGTAGTGTTTTCGTCTTCGCACGCATGGGAGAGTCGTAATTTACATTGCCTGTACTGTGGCGGCGCAAAGCTGGTTTAAATAAAAATGCACTCATCACAGTTCGAGATAATTGACTTAGTTGAGGCATTTTTAAGATAATTACGAAAAAAGTACGCAAGAATATGTTGGTGTTAAATGTCTGCTCTATATCTTTACTCACTTGCTTAATGATTTTCAATACACGCAGCTCTTATTTACCAAGTAAAAAACGAGGTGTTGGTACATTTTGAAAGTTGAATTGGGCGATGAAAAAAAAACTTTTTGACACAATCCTAGGGTTGCGTTTGGTTGGTATATGTATGCATATCGCGATTCCCGTAGCCCCGTCGTAGTCAAGAGAGAGCATCATGGGGTATTTTGTCGGTAGTGGCACTCAGCTTTACAAGCTGAGTCCGACATCTAGAATTTAATGACGGTGTTCAATCGAGTAAAAATGAGGCATGTCGAAGAATATTGGTACTGATTGATGGTCGATGTCCATAACTAAAAGGTAGGCCCAGAACATAGATATATATCTTAATACGCCCTTTAGAACAAAATCTCTTGGAGAATGGCTATGCGTCACGTAATAAGTACCTACTGTAATACTACGCGTGTTATGTCATGTTTTAATACTCAATACTCAATCATTTATTGCATTTCACATGGTTATTTAGTTGGTAACACAATAATAATAGTTTCGCATATGAACCCTTGTTGGATATTCCAATAGGTGGCAGGCCGAAGTATGCTTATATGTCCCTCACACTAAATAATAATAATAATAATTTTATTTATTATCTATGATTCAAACGTGTTAGTAACTTAAGGCTAGGGGTTAGTACCTAATAACTAAAACAGATTTTGTCCTCTGTGTGAGCTTCCACACCAGAGGACATGCATAGTTTGCTATCACTTTCAGGATACTGTTGCTGCTCGCGCGCAATCTGCTTGACAATGAGGCAGTTTTTTTTCCGCCAGATGGAGTCAAAAGTAAGTAAATAAGTATTATTAATAATAAGTTTATTTAGTTTACTTTTAGTTTAATAATAACTAATTGAATACTTATTTCGAATGAATATAGAATTGAATTGAATACTTTTAATTTGACACACACGGATTACAAGTAACATTTCTATATAAGAATTTATGACATGAAAACTGGTATATATAAAAAAATAATATAAATGATACGTATTATCTGTGAACTTCTGTGCTACTTGTGCGTGTGACGAAATAGGTGCCCACGCATCATGGAGCTGACCCCCTAGATGATTAGTAATAATTAAACGGGGGGCCTGCGTTGGTTTGCAGATGGCGCAAGGGTGAAATTACAGACGGAACCGCAAAATAAAATTTATAGATACAAACTGGATTAGATGGGATTAGACGGGTCGTGGGTGTTTGTCTTGTGTTTATGTGTTTGTCCATGCCATCTGCGACACAGGGTATCCTACTGCAGAGGTATGAGTGTGTAAACGTTTAAGATACTCTAAAAAAACGACCTCACACAGAGATTTAAAAGTTCATCGGAAATTGGGTTGACACTACCAATTATAAAGTCAGATTAGTATGCCCAGACCATTGCTAATTATTAAGTTGTAAAATCCATAAATTGGTATAAGGCAAGCCGAAACGCCACCGATGCAACATTCTGGGAAAGGTAAAATAAATGTCATTACTGAACATAAAATTTACGATTTGAAATGAGTTAAATTTTAATTTTAATGGCGGTTTAACGACTTGTTCGTATCTGCTGGTGTTTTGTACTTTTTTGGGATTATGTGGCGAACTAAAAACTCTTTGTTAAGCGTATTTATTACAGTTTCCAACATTTAAGTTGCCAGTTTTTAATGCGAACCATCTATTGGCAGTGAAACGGGCTGGTGGGACGCGACGGCAGGCGGCATGACGCTATCTATGCCGTCATATTACACATCTTACGAACGTTTCGTGACGGCAAATTTTGACTAGTTTTTGCCCTCGGGTTAATTCGGGCAAATTTTGACTAGTTTTTGCGGCACTGGATGGCAGTCATTCAACCAAAAACCTGCCTAGTGTCACAGTAACAGGCGTATTATTATTGTTATTATTTGAATTATGTTTGTGTTTACTAACAATATTTATTGGGTGTAATACTAACAATTCTATGGATCTTGTATCTAAAATAAATGATTTATTATTATAATTAATGTAAATTTTAGTTTTTCTGGATGAAACAGAACCGCCACCGGAACACAGCAATGCGAGTGCCCCACTGCTTGGCGGCTGCTTGTTACCAATCCTTTTGTTCCTTCATAAGGATTTTTAATTTCCCAGTACCGAGTTATTGCACTATAAACATGAGCACTCATCATTCAATAATAAAATCAAGAACATCATTCAAATAATACACGGATGCAAATTACGCCAAATCGTAATTCAAACTTGGGTCGGTATAGGTAGTTAAAGTGGGTCTGCGTTCATTTAAAATGGTTTATTCCTCGTTTTTACGACCATGTTCTGTGATTGGCACGCTTAGCCATTTTGTTAAATGAAGTTTACGATGACCATAATATATGGATTCCGCCTGAAAAATGATTGGGTTTGATGAGTAAACAAGGTGCGAAGTTCAAGAATCTAAAACATCATTGACCTTGTCGAATGCTTCGCCTAATGTGACATGGCAACTTCTTGAGACAACTCTGCTGAAGATTCCTCGTGGAGAGGCAAAACACGTGACACTATTGTTGAGTACAGGCAGTCCTTGTACTTACGGCATGTTAGGTTATCTAAATACGCGACGTAAATCGAAACGACGTAAGTCGAGACATATTTTTTCGTATGTCATTGGCATCGCGACAAGTGAATTCTCCTATGCCGGAAATCGAAACAAATGACGTATGTTTGAGGAATAGTGTCAAAACATTGTTCGACTTAACTTGACAAGACGTAAGTCGAGAACTGCCTGTATTCTCATTTCAGTTGCGATGCCCTGCCCTTGCTTTTACATTATATTTCTTAGGAAACAAATAATACATAATTAAATTATTAATGGTACCTACATAAATAAAATTAAATGCATAGACATGCGAAGTTTCCGCCATTAGATTGTACAATTGAGAATTTCGAACGCTTGTGGGAACAACCGCACCCAGATCGTAAGTAGCCTAATTAATCCTGGATTTAAGGTATCCTGGTAACCAATTTCATCGAAATCTGTTGAGCCGTTTGAGTGTGTAAGAGCGCCTTTATAAAGGCGGAAGTTTTGTGTGAGTGTGTGTATATTATAATATTAGTGTGGGATGACCCCTTTTTCTCTGATGTAAAACAATGATCAGGAAACCCATTAACATTTTTATTCGTCGAAATTTATGTTTTTTTTTATAGATAATATTGTTGCTATGGTTATTTACCTACGGACGTTCGTTAGTTCAATATAGGAACCGAACAGTTAATAGGTAATATGGCAGCATTATATTACTAAAATCATTGATTGGAAGTCTGAAGATGAACTATCTCGAACTCCCGTAAAAGCAAACCATAAACGGAATGTGCATTTGGTTTTACGACTCGGCCGATGTTTCGGCGAATAATATATATAATATAATATAATGTAGTATACAAATCAATTAAAATGAAGTGTCAAAATAACATATTTAAAAAAAATATTGGCTTTCTCTTTGTTCCAGCTAATCTTCGTAACGGCTGGACTGATTTTGACGGGTTTATAGTTAATGTTCTATGGAGACTAGTTTTATTTTAGAAAAATAATTTGGGATCCGCGCAAATAAATTGTTAAATTCCACGCGGACGAAGACACGGAAAATAGCTAGTGTTATTTTATAACCTAACACCATACGACTACCTAACTTAAACCCTGTTACATTATTAATTTTGAAACTCTGTTTCGTTAATTTTAACACGGGCAGTCCAGATAACAAAACCTATTTACTCAATTCATTATAAAATAATATCCCAAAAAACAGCTTTGTGTACCGTATTTTACCTGTAATGATTGCAGGGTAAAAAAAGAAAAATAATTACAGTTCTGCGCCAAAAAATATATTACTCGCGGACGAAGTCGAAGTCGCGCCGTCTGAAAACCAGCGCTGCGTCTTAAACGGCTAAGTTTAAGAACAGTTTCAAGCTGAGACGGTGTCCTATTTGACCACACAGTGTTAAATATTATGTTTGTTTACTTTAGTTTTATTGATTTTCTTGCAATTGTTTCTTTTATGTTAACATTTAGGTGTATTTAATGTTGTTTGTATATTGTTTTGTGTGTGTCAAATAAAATATTTTCTATTCTATTCTATAACAGCTAGTGTTATTATAAAACCGAATGCCATACGACTAGTTAACTTAAACTTTGTTACATTATGAATTTTGAGCCTTTGTTTTACGCTCCAATTTTTAACACGGGCAGTCTAGAGAATAAACCCTATTTACTACACGTCCGCTTCATTTATTTTAAAAGAGATTCCCAAAGAGATAAATGTAATTTTCACATAGGTTACATCGAAAAGTAAAAAAATCAAGTCAAAAAACTTTATCGAACGAAAAGAAAATCGTTTTTCTTTTTTAATAAATAACAGAGCAATGTGAGTGCTTGGCCGCTTTCTGCAATTACCAAATACAGTGGCAGTACCTTCTGGAGCTCCTTAATGACTGGATCGTAAAATATATTACTGAGTCTCATAATTGAGACCTAGCCAGGACAGTTCACTTGAATAGTTTCTCGGTTTTATGAGTGCCTTTGAGCATAAATTGTTACGCAAGGACTTTGTGATAATCATAACAACAGGGAGACAATTTTTTTTGCAGTTTGGGAGACTGTTTTAGCGTCTGATGGGTTTGTGAGAAACATATTTAAAGCAAGTGATTGGTTAAACAAGTGAATGATTAAAAAAAATCGAAAGTAACGACTTCAATATTTTTATCCCTTATTTCTCGCACCCTACTATTTAAAAAATGTAACATCCATATCGGTATGCAACGGGCGTACTAGTTTTAAAGCATATCCTTTCTAACAAAAAAATATTTCCCAAATTCGTTCATGGTGAATGAGTGCTGAGATAAGAAACATAAAAAAAAAACAACCGAATTGATAATCTCTTTTGAAAGTCGTATAAAAATAAAAATCAAATACAGACTTTAATTTCTTATTATTCGCTCTTAGTGTTAAAATATTACTATGAAATGTATTGTATAAGACTCAATATCCGCTCGAACAACTAAAAATATAAACAATAAATTATTTAAAAAAAAACGCTGCCTGAAAAATTCCAAATAACACATATAGGTTGTATATATTTTTGTTAACCATTTATTATATAAAACCCTGTATTTTAGTACCCTCATCGCCAGGTATTGAAGAGAAAAAAGTTTGAACCAATTTATTTTTTTATAAATTTGATATTGCCAGTGTCACTTTCATAATTAAGACGAATCTAAAGACATCTCTCAAGCTAAAATCCATCACGACGTTTAGGCTACAGAGAGGTCCAAAGAAATAAACATACACAACAATTCCTTAACGTACTATTTGTAAGTTTTGGGGGGTCCAGTTGCTCGCGTCCCTTTGATTGGTGCTAAAGCAGCAACCAAAAGAAGCAGTAGAACTTGTGCCAGGAGGTCCGGAGAGGTACTGCCACAACACCTGGAATCTGCCGCTAAGCAGTAGTGCTAGCATTACTGTGTTCCGATGGAAGGGTGTGGGTGCCGGTGAAATCGCATGCGCATGAGACGTATCATACCCGTCTCGGGTGATGGACGCAGCAGGATGAGTGCGACTCAGTGTAAGATCCAAATCTTATATTGAGTCGCATTACTGTTGTCATGGGCCGGGGTCGCCACTTACCACCAGGTGGGCCTCAGCTCGTTCCGTCAATTAATCACATAAAAAAATTTAACCTTCTGTTACAGCCGACCTCAGTTGAAAGATTTTTTACGAACAAATATTACCTGAAACAAAGAAAAATATGATTAATAACTAATTTGGTGGAAAAGTTAGCAACTCTAAAACGATGCTAATTCAAGAAGTATAAATAGCTTTATGGGAAAAAATCGCACCGAGATCGGATGATATGATGGCGGTAACCGCGACGGTAGGTGTGGGTGCCGGTGAAATCACATGCGCATGAGACGTGACATCCCCGCCTCGGGTGACGGGCACAACATCATGCGACTTGAGTCTTCTCATACTTCGGTCGGGGAGGACCTAAGTCGTATTGCTGTTGTTTTGGGCGGAGATAGTCGCTTTAAATCAGCCTTCAGCTCGTCTCGTACATTGAATACATAAAAAAAAATGAAAGTCGTTGCGGAAAACAGTCCGCTCTAGAAGAAGTACAAATAAAAGTACTCTTTCTTTAGCCGTATCCTGACAACTGGTGGTAAGGCAGCTTAATCCAAGCCCATGACAAATCCCCGGTGTAGGCCAACGCAGACTGCCCGTTGCCTTTGTTTACGTTAAAATCACGCGCGCGTGACCGACTGCCTTTAGTATCCAAAACAATATTGTGTTGCGCGCTATGCACATTGTTCATTCATGGCTTTAAGTGCCGTCGAGTCTGCAGTCTTAAAAGAAATACACGCTTAAGTTTAAACGCACATTTGTTGTCTTTCGATACTGAAGAAACCGTCAGTTTTATTTGCGTTTGTTCACTGTTTTAAACTATAAATAAAAAACAACTGCCAATTGAATAAACGTCAGAACGGCTGCACCGACTTAGATAATTATTTGTTGCTGTGTTTGTAATTGGGACAATATTAGTTTAAGAGAAAAATTTTGGGAAATTCGTATGATTAGGCGGATATTGGAAAACCTGGAACCACATTTTTCTACGGGATTTTTGCCAGTTCGTCGTTTGACAGCCGATTGTTAAGTTATGAATCAAGACAGGAAGACATCTGTTTGGTCAGCTAGTATACAAATAAATACACATGGACATTTCAAACAGCACAGTCCTAAAGTAACCATAGCTTGTACTATGGGAACTAGATAATTGGTAGCATGCTTATACTACTTTGTTTTTGGTAAATACAGAACAAACATCTATTCGTCACACAAATGTCCTTTTTTTTTAACCGCGTTAAAAGCATTTACGCCTATCCTGCAGGTCCGGGGGAACTTGAGGGGTTATGTGAGGCTCCCAGACATTGCGTCCGTCCTACTCATTAAAACCCGCGGGTTGCCGTCGACTGCTACGGTGGGACGAGATAGGATCGATCTAGCATTCACTATCCCGCCCCTACAAATGCTTGTCTTGGGACCTAGGGCGCAGCAGGTAGAGCTACTACCAACTGAGATATGAGATCAATAATCTAAAATCTTAAGTAGGATTTTTGAAGCGATTTGTAACTCACGCCAATATATATGATGATAATGTTACAGAAACCTTTGGGCTCATTTTTACCAGAACAGGTGCTGGCTAAGCTTGTTTATACGATAAGCCATAGGCCTTTGGGTGGCTCGAAAACTCTGACAGTAGAGGCAAATCTTTTCCACATACATCAGAGGTGTTTATAGTCAGATTGTTGTTAAAAATCAACTTAAAAAAAGGAAGTTCTCAAGAGGGGTTTTTTGTGTGTTTGTTACGCAATGTCTTCTTAGTTGTGAGCTGCTATTGATGATTTTTTATTTGTCCTTTACAAAGAAAATCATTATCAAAATCGGCTCACGCTAAGCTAAGACGCCATATAAATCTTAAGAAAAAAAGGGTATGAATTTATAAAAGAGTTACTAATTTTAAAATCGAATAAACCGATTAAATCTTAATTTTTCGCCATTAGGGCTGACATTTTGGCGTGAACAAATAAACTAAGAATCATGCAGATATGCATAATTATATGCAACACAATTGGCGATGATATCGCGTAATGACCCTAAAAAAACATAAGCACAATTGAGAACCCTTTGAGGTTTTATTACAATCCACTTCACCATCTTGTTGAAAACATAGTTTCCTGCAAAACAATAAATAAAACAGGTCTAATTATAAAATTAGCGACAAACATGTGCACGTCCTAACGCCCTTTCAGTTTTCATTTGATTTAGAACCGTGTTTGTTGGTTTGCATCCGGCGCGGACCACCGTATTTACGACTCCTTCAATGTAACTGTACCTTTATAAATACGCCGCTATTCGAATTGCAACACAATGAAAATATGGATCGGAAAATTTGCGTAAAAGCTCGTTTATGGAAAGCTTGCGACTGGGAATCCAACGATGTTTCTACGCAGCTGATGTCTCTTTCATAAGTGGTTTGAAATCATATTTCACACTAATATAAGGCGAAACTTTGCGTGTGAGTGTTTCTCCTTCACGCTCAAACGGCTCAACAGATTTGGATGAAATTTGGTACCAGAATATTCTGGATTAAATCGTAGGCTACTTTTCAATCCAGAAAAGTGCAGTGTTCCTTTAGGAAGACTAAACGCACGCTCCAAAAAAATTTCAAAATGTCTTTAATATACAGAAACGGATCTGTTACATTTTTATTATAAGTATAGATAGATAATCTTTTATAATGTCTGGTATAATTATATTAATGTAAACATATTGTTGTTATAGCTTATAATTTATTTTGCATGTCTTTAGTTCCTATTCTTGTTCTTGTTTTGGGAATATAGCGGTCACCTTTTAGAATGAAACATTAGGATTTGTAAGCTGGTTCGCAAATTTTCCGTACGTAGAATGTACGGAAAATTTTTAAACAAGCTTTCTACATTCACAGATTAACTAGAACTTGCCTTAGGAGGCTAATAATGTTCTTAATTTAGAACAGTTTACTGCAGAAATAGATTGAGAAAAAAATTGAGTCGGATATCTATTATGGAAAAAAGATGTGATAAAAAATAAAAATAGTAGAATAAACATTAAATTTTATTTAACCAATATTTGGAGTTTTTTGTAATTTATGAGTTCACTATTCCGTAATCATAAGATTACACCGGCACCCACACCCTTCCGATTACCAGGTCTGGAGGTGAACTTTGCACAAGTTCTACTGCTACTATAACTTCCCCTTAAACTTTGGAACATTTCTATAAACGTAAAGAATCTTTAAAAAAATAATTAATTCCTATACCTAAAGAGGCATGAGAGATTTAATCAGTTGATGTCGTGGCAGTGATGGGTTACACAATGTAACAGACTATACAAGAATAGTTCTTATCTTGTATATTTATAGAGTCACTGTATAGTTTATTGATTTCAATTTATAGGTACCTACATAAATTGTGTACATAATGGTGTTTGTACAATAGATAAACTACAACATCTATTTATAGGATTATTTTACAACTATGGCAGAAAATGGGGGTAATATTAAAAAAAAAACGTTTACACAAACTCATTCCTTTGTACTATGATTCCCTGTGTCGCAGATGACATGCACAAACACAGAAACACAAGACAACACTCAGCACACATAGTGTGCCCCGGCCGGCAATCCCCCTTCGCTTCGAAGGCAGGGCTACTTACTACCACTAAGCCAAGAAGCCGAAAGAACTTGTTAAAAAGCTTTTCGAATGGTGTCGATCCTAAAATGGCATTTGTAAGTTTTTGCTTGTAAGAAGCTGAGGGCCACATTTGAGCAGTAAATTGGCTTATCTGGTCTCTGATCTGGAGATCACAATGTACGAGCCATACTGGCCATGTTTCTGTGCAAAACTAGTGGAAAAAAGCCATTGATGTCCCCAGGAAACCTCACGTAAACTCTTTCATTATGATCATTCATTTTTAAAAAGTTTCTCTATTGTTTATGAACAGTGGTGTAATGTTGCCTATTCTGAGGATTCTCAAGATATATGTGATCAGCAAAATTATTTGATTTTATGTATATTATACTGAAAATCAGTACAATTAATACTTTCATTCATAGAATCAATGGAGACGAATAAAAATAATGTTTAACAAAGTTTCACTCAATAGTGAAGCCAAGACATATCCAATGTGTGCGTGAGTCCTATATTATTATCACCATGGACACAAGCGTACGAATTATGTCGCTCAACAAGTAAAAAGTCGCCAATAGTAATGGTAATGAAATAGTTTTAGAATCAATTAGTCAATAAAGCCAGAGTAGACCTGGCTTTATTGACTAATAGCAAGAATTCATAATCATTGTTATCTGTCAAAAAGGTTGGTACATTTTTTGACAGATATAAATGTTGTTATGCTATCTTCAGACATCTATTGGTCTATTTCAGAGATTGCTGTAAGACACCAAAGACTTATACGGGAATGCTTCACTTTATATGCAGGTACTAGGCTTCTTCTGATATATTAGATTAAGTAATGCATTAATTAACTCGTAATGAATACAAAGAGTTATAAATAACTAGCTGCGCCCTGCCCTGTTACCCACGGTTTTCCGGGATCAAAAGTAGCCAGCTATCCTGGTACCAAATTTCACCCAAATCCGTTTGAGCGTGAAGGAATAACAAAGACACACACACTCATACACACATACAAACACAAATGCATACAAACATTCACCTTTCTAATATTACTGTGAAGTTCATGAGTAAAATGTGTTTTGTACACGGGGCCTTGTTATTACTTTGATGTAAAACGCATATTGGCGTGCCGTGGCAGTGCAATCGAGTATGACGTGATGGCAAACTTGACGCTCTCTTATGCCGTGATGTCCCCCTCAACGCCTACACACAAATCTTTGATGTTTCAATTCCGCCGAGTCCCGTGACGGTGAACTTTTTTTTAAGTCTCTTCCTAGTGTTCCATACTATCCCATCCCGTTACCGGTTACCTGTATACCCTTATTTTAAGATTGCGCAACTAATTAGATAAATTTCCTTTGACCAAACTGTTGTGAAACATTATGTGACCAGATTATAGACGCAAAGAAAAGTGATAACTTCCGCGATAATGTTTTATGTATTTCCATGGCTATAAAGGAGCTAACGAGGTTAAATGATTTTCTCAAGCTAACAATACTGATTTAGGGGGAAATACAGCTTTAAAGAGCTCCGTTGGCAACACTGTGCTTGTAGGCAAGCCGAATAAGCGGGTAATAAGTCAGAGGGACACCCATGGCCATGCATAATTCATGGAGACTCGGCCTCCTTGGTCGCAGAGCAAAGGAGGTGCGAATGTGATCGTTTCCTTGTCTATTTGTAATCACCTCATCTTTTCAGCTCTCTGAAATAAATCTATCCAGCTAAGTGGCAGATGCGTTAACATAAAATTGCTTTTATTGGAAAAAATGTTGGGGATAACTGTTTTAAAGAGGTTCCTAGCAGTTAAAAGTTCGCTAACTAATTAAAGTGATAACGATCGCGTCATATTGGATTCTCACGCTTAATTTATTTGTGATAAAGCTTAGATATTTTGTATGCTTATTGATTAACAGCAGAACCCTTTAATAAACTAACATGTAACGTACATACGTTCATACTATCAAAAACTGAATGGACTTTTTTGACCAATATCACTGATGCTATGACAATATCTCCAGTAATCATTTAGTAGAATTTATGGTATCGCCGTAAAGCAAGCCAGATTAAAATAATAGACAATAAGTTTCAATAAGTGAAATCTCTGTCAAAGAAATTATAATATTATATTAATTAGTTTTCTCTTACTTTTTAATCAGTCTTTTAAAATTTTAAGCAGCTCAGATATATTCCAAAATATAAAATAGCAAAAGCAATTTGTACAGCAATTTGAACTTTACAACGAGGGGTGGTTGTCATTTAATGTAGTAGTAATAAATGTAGATTTTGACGGTAGACTTCATAATAAAACGAGTACATTTTTAGCGAATCATTAACCATAGACAAGTATCCCCTCGAAGGCAGTTGAAGCACAAATCCCCCATTTAAATTTCTTCAGTTTTTACCAAACTCGCATGTGGTCCTACCACAAAGGAATACAAGGTGACTTGTAATAAAAACCTACGCTCGTAAAATTTAACGACGGCACTGCCAAAAGACCGACACCCTTTTAAATCAACATGGCCACAGATAACATGAACAGAAGGATCATGTCGGTAATTCGCATTCAACCGTGTAGAATGCATATTTTTGTGCAAAAACATATTTTTCTTCTTGTTATCGACATTTTGACGTGAAACGTCTACCTTGGGCCTTGGGAGTAAATCAAACTATTATATATGATTTCCTTTCAAAAAATTTTATTTAGTTTAGGAATAATCTACGCGATTAAGTATTGTTACTTAAAATGGTTTAGCGCAAGTTATAATTATGAATGTAAAGTATTTATTTTATAATTAAGAGGGAAAATCTTTAAGTCTATTTTTGACGATTAGGTAATTAAGTATCTTAAGAATGTTTCCAAATATGCAATAACTCGCCAAGGATTTTTCACGGTCATTTTTATATATGTGAACCAATTAAAATCTGTAATTATTATATATTGACATAAATTCTCGCTTTTTGCCGCGAATCAAAGGGCTCAAGGGACTCAGTCTCTTGAAGGGGCGACAACTGTGTAGAATGGAAAAAACAATAATAATTCTTCACTCTGTGCGATAAAGAATAAGATATAAGGAATATTCATTTAAATGTTTCATTTTTAGAAAAAAAAAATACAGTAAAAAAACAATTTAGGAATGTTGACAAATCGGCCGCCATGCTTCTGTATCTAATGTTGAGATTAGATACAGAAGCATGGTAGCTGTAACACTGGTTGTCAGTGTCGTAGTTCGCGCAGTATTACCAATTTGAACATATTATAATTTACGATAAATGTTGTTTATTAACTATACTAAAGGTCGCGAAAAGATATTATATATTTCTGATCTGTGTTCATATTTTTACTGATGTGGATGTGATTCTTAAACTAACTCACGAATTTCACATTTACAATACTTATTACATTAGAAAGGACATTATTTAGTACAAGTATTTTTACTGTGTCTGGTGTATAACCAACCAAATAGGACTTTGATTTAGTCGACACAATCAAACTACTATTTCCACATTATCTTGTTTATGACATTAGAAAAATGTCTAAACGCAAGTGTATCTTTATTATTACATTGCAAAATAAGTATCCGTTCATAAAATTACTCAAGCATCCCGCTCTGACAATAAAATTGGTCACGTTAACCATATCTCGTCAAGATAAGGTTCATTTTAAGTTGGGATGCTTCATAGTGCATTGATTGAGGTAGGCCTGACATGTTTCAAGAATTACAAGTTAAACATTGCTTACTTGACACCGGAATTTGAACAAAAGAGGCTTGTGTTTATAACGTATAAAAGGAGTCAGCAATTTAATGAAAAGAGAAACCATTTATTGTTTTGTTTATATTCTGCGTTCCTAACACAGATCGGAGACGTTGGGTATACTGCATACTAAAGTTAGTCTGTGCCTTTAACATAGAGTATATTACAAACCCATAGAGAGGGTGCTTTCTGACAGAATAAGATTTTTTTCGTGATGTAACAATAATAAAGGGACGAGCTGAAATCTCCACGTAGAGAGGTTACCTTCGGCCATACACAGAAATACGATTCTCCCCAACCGAAGTATGAGAAGACACAAATCGCGCCCGTTATCAGAGGCGGGATGTTACGTCTCATGCTCATGTGATTTCACCAGCGCCAACCCCCTTCTATCGGAATAAAGCAATGCGAGTGCACCGTTGCGTGGCGGCAGATTACCAGGTGTGGAAGCAGTACTCCACCGGGTGCAATTTGCACAAGTTCTTCAGCTACTTTTTGTTGCTGTTTTAGCACCACCCAGGAGGTACGTGTAGGGATTCGAAGCGTACATAAGGACGCAAGCAACTGGACCCTCCAGATCAGAGATCGTAGCAGGTCGAGGTCCAGTTGATGGAATGAGGTAAACACACATTGTAATGGACCATTGCCTGGTAGTGGGATCTAATGTAAGTATAGACTTATATCGGCCGACATAAGGCAGATTTAATAGTTTCATCCATTGTCTCACTTTCATCCATTAGTTTCAGCAACAGAAACAAACAAAACACAATCAAAACAACTGTCAATAAAAGCTAAAAATTGAATCGTTGTAACAATGAAAAATGAAATGAAAAAACTCAATGAATGAACTTAAATGAAAATACTTATTGGGTATTGGCGCTTATTCACATAATCATACTATATTATTGAATGCGAAAGAGTGCGAGAATTATGTGCAATAATTCAGATGTTATCTCACCGTTGGCGAGATAACTTTAAAAAACTTTCGTTAAAGTTTACTGATCGATGAAGGTGTAATTGGCGACTATAAGCTTCTTCTGGTGTTCAACATTTATTTATACCTTTTTTCATATTAAGGAGTAGAAAAAAATTTTTGGAAGCCAAGATCACCTATGTTATCATTTGTGCATTAAAGGTTTTGCTGCCCATCCATAATTTAGATCATTTTGATTGGGAAACGACTGGTAACACAGCTGTTTGGTAGTAGCGCTACCCTCTGCGTTATTGGTAACGCGTAGGTTGCGTAGGTTTGATTCTCAGAGAAAATATTTATGCGTCGAATATAGATGTATGTTCTGTGTCTGGGAGTTAGTATGTAATGTAATGTATAAGTATCAATTATCTGACTCCCTTAGTACATCTAAGTATACGTATACTTACATGTGTATGCCGAAATATTGCACTGAAAAATGTTTCGGTTCTATTCATAAACCTTCAAACTCATTTATTCCTTTAGATCTCAAATATCGTTATATTGAATACTCACAAGTAATACCTATATACCTATTTTGAGTATATAACGTGTCACAGTACCTTAATGTTAAAAATGCAAAGGTTGCTAACTTACTCAATATAGATAACACAATACACACATAATAACTTCACAATAACCACGTCCACAGCGCGCTGTCATGACGTGAAAGATATTCGTTTTGAGTTGAAAACGCAAACAAGGCCTATAAACATTTTCATATTTCAACAATTATCACGATATGCCACCCGTGGCGATTGTCAACAAAACGCAAAACTCGCCTTTTCTTTGTCACAAGTAGCTGACATTAGCCGTGTAACATTTGACATGTTTTTACGACCGGACACAAGTGATATATAGTCTGTGTGCTTCGAGATATTCGTCCCCCAATCGTAAATCATACACGACAATCCGACAACGAGTTAGCGACTCAATTACGAGCGCTTTGTGAATAGGACCGCTGTTTTATTGAGTGGAATTGTTTCTGTTTTGTGACTATGAATAATTTAAGGAACATTTCTGGCAAAGCTAAGCGATTTATTTAGATGCGCAATGTTGCTGAAAGACAAAGATGATTCAAAAGTCATAAGCGAAATTCAATTAAAGATTCATTCAATTGTATTTTCTAGCATGGTCTAAGAATATATTAAAAATGCAAGGTATCGAAATATACAGAAAAAATAAATAATTAAATTGATGGGAAAATATGGTTTTCTTTAACATTACGTTAACAAAAACACGTACCACTATATGTGTACGTATTCTGTATATTTGTAAGATAAAGACAGAAAGAATTATATCTGTAACTACGATAGAACAAAAGATCGTATAACAATTGTTCTCTGTATTATTGTATTTTACGTCCTTCATGGCCCATGGTCCGATTGTAACTGAAAGGTAATTGTTTGCGTGCACCTAATTTTAAGAGCGTTTTGGCGCTGTAGGTCTTGTGTTCGATTCCTACCTAGGACAAACATTTGTGTGCGAACATCAATGTAATGTCCTAAAGGAAAAAAAAAGTACTATATGTATTCTATCAGTTATCTAGTTCCCATATTACAAGCTATGCATATTACAAGCTATAGTTTGGGGACAGATGGCGCTGTGTGAAATAGATCCATGTATACTTTTATTTTTTATTTTTTAGGAAGTGTGTGAACACATCGTTTTTCATAATTAATTTCCTCTTGTTCTCAGTTTAAATTGAAATTCATCTACAATTTGCAAGACTCGTTTGATAACTGAATCTGTATGGGCCACAAAACCAAGTATAAATACGCATCTAGACTTATCGCTAATAGGCGATCTATTCCAGACCTCGTAAGATGAAAAGGAGAGCGGGTGCGATTAACTTTTATGGTAGTTGGAAGATGATGGCTAGAAACTTGCGAGATGGTAACTAATAATAAATAATCATTAAATTTGCAGTTAAAAATGGAGTAAAGAGTTTTTCTATAAAATATGCATAAAAGATTTAAACGACCTTGCTGATTCATTTTCTTAATAATAAGGTTACTTTAATTATGCTAATAATAGTAAAGATGGAGAGGAATTAATTGTACGTAAGGTGGAGATCAAAACCAAACGTACTATGGGGCTAAAAATTAGTACAAACCCATAGTACACAAGTTTAGTTTGGGGCTAGATGATCCTGTGTGAAATAACCACGAAGTGTTTGCGTTAAGCGGTGCTGTGTTCATGATAATGCGACACAGCAATTCTAGTGGGGGTTCTAGTATGACTGTGGAGGCATTTATTAGTAACTGGCTTGTTACCTGCGGTTTGAATAAAAAGTAGCCTACGCGCTATTCCAGACTATAATCTATCTCTACGCCAAATTTTATCCAGGTTCAGCTGTTCTGGCGTGATTGAGTAACAAACATCCATTCATACTTATCTACAAACTTTCGCGTTTATAATTTAGCAGGATTTATTTTTTCTTGGTGGCACGGAACCCGCAATGAACGAATCAAAATTCCACTTGGCCGGTTTACTTTAGTCACGTGCACCTTCAAATTATATACGGACATAAAACGACTTAAGTTCTAACTACCCATGAATGAGACACATTGTACACCATTGTACAATTTTTACTACATATTTAATACAAGTATGACAAGCGTATCTTTTCAAGCCGCGTCAAATGTCTCAAGTTTAAAACATATAAAATGTTAACGCTAAACCATGTTTTAAGTATCGAAGAATTACGCGGGAAACCATTAAATAATACTGTTCTTTGAAACATATTTGAAATTACAGCTGCGTTGAAAAGAACGATTTGTATGATTCATCTAGCATTTATAGGTGGAAGAATAAAGGCGGCAACGGGTTTGTATATTTAAGTGATGACGTAAGAATGTAGAAAATTACAAACGCGTTCATAATAAGGGAGATTAGAAACAGTCGGAAAATTAACAAATTAACTCATTAATTTTGGTTTATATTTCATTATTTCAAATGTTTTCCATTCTACCTAACGGCACGGAAGTGAAAAACGTATTGGTGTTCTCGGATGCTGATTTGTGGAAAAACGTTTTATGCCATCTGGCAACCCTACAAATAAAAATATTTTAACTACGTAGATGCTGCTCTACATATTATAAGATTCTATCCTATTTTTATTCTTGATGGAGGAGACAAGGCCTGCACTGACGTCCCACATAGGGATGTATTGGGCATTGTCCCCCAATAGCTAACCCTACCTCATCTAGTCCAACTCCTTAAAGTACGGGAGAAGGACTCTGGGTTGTTGGCAGCACTGTTGTGGAGACCCTGAAACTATTAGCTTATGAAGACCTGTTTTAAATTTCAAGAGTCCTATTATTTTTGTTATTTAAAGACCACAAATCCTTGCCGACAATTTGCGACAGGTAGGTAGTTATTGTCCCTATGCAACTGATTAAATAGCAATAAAGATTTACAGTTTCCGCTCTAGGGCGACATAGTACAGGGCCGTTACAAGGCTAAGGTTATTGGGTTCAGAATATTAGGACTCTCCTCCCGACGCCAAACAAGTCGCATCCCGTTGCGCTCGGCACCCGCGACGCAGATTAAACGTCAAGGCATGTGATATCACCGGCGCCCACACCCTTCCATCCACCGGGACAGGACAATATGAATGCACTACTGCTTGGTCGCCGATTACGGTGTAGATCCGGCAAACTTTGTACAAGTTTGACATCTATTTTTAGTTACTCCTTCTGCACCACCCAAACACGCACGATCATATAGGTAAAAAGAGACTTTTTTTTAAATTAATTAATTTTTTTTAAATACTTATTTTGCACCTATTGTAAACATGTGCTTTTCTAGTGTATTTTTAGGAAAAATCCCCCGAATCTGGTCCTGATTGCAGCTCTGACAGGAAGCGACCCCGGGCGATACCCATAAACCACCAACTACACACCCATTATGTTAAACATATTGTATTTTAAATTATATTAATTAATTATGTGAAGGCAGTAACATGTAAAGCGTGTAAACCATATATTGCACAACATCTCAAAACGCCTTCATATAATTATATTATAAAATACAAATATTATTGGAAAATAATAAGATGTTCAATATTCAATAACTGCGTTATTATTTAAACGAGTTGGATAAATATAAAGTATCCTTATTAAGGATGTATGTAAAATTTAAATGAACACGAACTAACTTAATTTGCATAAATATTTCTTATTTTTATCCCCCAAGTATGACTGAGAGATGTTTCGGGCAAAGTGCCGATTCTTTACGAAAGTAATCAAGGTAATCAAGGTACGAAAGTAATCTCTATGATCCTATCATAACGAGTTTTAAAATAAGTACTTAATTATGCTAAGTGCCACTGTGAGAGGCTATTATGTCCATATAATTCTAAATACCGACAATGCGTTTTTAATAACCATCCAAAATGTCGATTCGCCGGTTTAGGTTTGAGCGGCCTCAGTTGACTAAAGAGCCGTTTATTTGGCCATCATAGTTAATAGGTACCTAGTATTAAGTGAAACTTTTACACCACGCAAACGACCGTTGAAGGATGTGTGTGGAAAAGTGCGATTCAGACTCGCACATCGAATGTTTTGTAACACCAATTGTAATTTTAGATATGTTATATTTGATAACACATTTTCTGGGAAAATTACAGGCTTATGGTTCAAATGATACAGCTCTTTGAAGACAGAAAGACCGGCATTGCAGGCTAAGCGATAGGGGTCTTAAGATTTCAAAAAGTGTAGAAGACACTTAGTTTGAAGACTGCAAGTCAGGTTTTGTAATCAGCTTGCTTTTTGTTCTTTCTAATAAATAAACGTTTACACACTCATACCTCTGCACTATGATTCCCTGTATCGCAGATAGCATGGACAACACAAGACAAACACCCAAGACCCGAGAACAAGCTTCATGCTCACGGCCGGGAATCGAACCGTTTGAGTATCTAACACAAAAGCACTACTTATAATTTTACATTGATTGAAAATTGTCCTCTTAAATGACAGATAAAATTAATTACTGCCACCATTTAATTCCATTAATTAACGAGTCACTTCATAAAAATTCTCAACGTTTAGAGTCCAAAAAACAATCATTATTTATAAAGCCACCTATCTTATAATCGTGGTCGTAAAATTTTATGACAAAATATATTGTTATCTGTGGCTGTGAAGCGAATGTTTTATAAAAATGACTAAGTGTGCACACACACTGTTTGTCGTCCATTTTGTTTTTGCCGATGTTGTTTTGATTAACGAGGTTTTAATTATGGCTTAACTTAACGGGGAAACTCGTGAACTGTGTCAACTAGAGTAATGTAGCCTTCTTTAAGAATGATGCTCCAACATGTGTCTTGTACGCTTCATCCAACATACTGTGTTGCAGGTGTGACGGAGAGACAGCGTGTGATTTAAAATGCGTAGAAGCATTTTCAACGCTCACTCACATGTTTTTGCATTAGTTAACACAGTTTTATTATTTAGTTTTATTACTTAGTTGAGTTTTGGCGGGAAAGTAAGTCTCAATCTCTCATTATTTGGAAGAAACAGTGTATTATTTTTACCTGATTTGAGTATTTATTATCTGTGCTTTGTTGAGTTTTGGCGGGAAAGTATGTCACTCTGACTTATGGAAAGTAGGCCGGTGTCCCTGCAGTAGAAACATTAGAGGTACGGGAATGTAATGGCCGTTTCTGAGCTGACCAGTCACTGTCTGTCTGTCAAGCCATTCGGATAAAACATATAATGAATATTCTTAGTTTTTGGGAAACATACAGATAATAACTGTTTAAATAATGATTATAATAATAATAATGATTATAAAATATATAATATTATTATGATTATTATTATGATAATAATAATGATTATAAAATAATCACCATCTGAAAACTAATAAGGAAACACTTACTTCGCACTGATTCTCTTCGTACTTTATCAATAAGCTCATAATACATTCATACCATTTTATGCTTACCTACTCTCATAACAATGGACTACTTTGAAGCCTATTTAAATTGTTAAACCTTGCACTCAGGCCAGCAGTGGCGTTCATAGGGCTTGGTCACGCTGTTAGCGGGGTGTTCCCAGAGGTATAGCTCACGAAATATACTATAGCAGACAACTGCAGTCAATAAAAATAATATATAAAAGCCTTTTTTGTAATTTATAGGTACATACCTAAGATGAGTGAAGAATTGTTTTCTAATGCTCAAATGCAATACATGGCAGTTCTATTTAAAAAAAAATGCAACAAGTCACGAAAAGCATTGGTACTGTTTATATACATAAAACGGTGACATTTCTAGTGGCGAAAACTTGTTTTCAGCGTTAAAAACGTATTTTTACACCAAGAATCATTGTTTTCTTGCTTTATCGATAAAACTTTCTGCATATTATCAATCATTTCAATAAAGTTAGAAAGACCATCTGTTTAAATAAATAAATTAACGTCAGGGTTTCTGTTTGGAGAACAAGAATGCCATTGCTGGCGCAATATATTTCATAGATTTCCGCACCGCCTATGATACCGCCACAAGCCAGCAGTATGGCCAGCTCTTTATCATTCACTGCGCTAAACCACACGTCCGGGTTTCTGTTTGAAGGGCAGAAAAGCCATAAAAATCGCTGGCACATGGGGATTCCATAGTTTTTCTCCGATCACATCGGTAACTGCAACGTTATGAGGGCATTGTTTTAGCTCAACAGTGGCCTGAATCGCAACTTCCTAATTAGCACTGATTAGTTAAGTTTGAAAGTTACCATAAAAAGTGTCTTTCCCATAAGGAGCGTCAAGTATATTTTTATATGGCTAAAGTGACGTGACAAGTTGACAGCTCACCTGATATTTGAAAAAACAGCAACGACTCTAGTCCTACCCTACCAAAGCATGAGAAGCCAACTTGCATTGTTTTACGCCTGTGACGCCGACATCTTCGTACCCTCAGTCACCCAGTCAGTCCACCGGGCGGAAAGTTGCGTAACTTAAAAACATTACTTTATTTGGTTGTTCATAAGATGTAAGTAAAAACATCTATAATCACATAAATGTTTGCCCTGCAGATCGAACCAACGACCTACATCATAGAAGGCAGAGCTTTAACAAAATCAGCTGCGAGTACAGTTTTAAAAAAAAAGAAACAGACTTAAGGTCTGCCGACAGAAGTGAAAAATCAAAACCATTAACACAAGCCGCTATACCACGCGTCGCTAGTCTAGCGCAAGCGCATGTCGAGGTCTTCGGTGACGCGAACCCAAAATTTTCCCCTGCCAAAAATCACTCAAAGCGGCTAAAGGAGTTTTCGAGTCAAAAAAAAATAGATATGTCTTAAAATTATAGATTACTTCCCGCAGAACATATCCTATTCTATCTCGCTTGTAGAGAGTAAGCCGCTGCGAAAAGTTCACGAGTCAGATCAGCTGAAACTATCAAGTAACCGGGAAATCTTCAAAGACAGATTTACTTTTGTATGATACAACTGTCTGTTACTGGACCTGTCAATACTCGCGCATAAGTTGCTCGTGCTCGGGTCCCAAGCCGGCACCTGTTGCTAATGCCAGTACGGGATTGCCGGCTGAAGCGGGACAAGGCAAAAGAGACATGACAAAATGAATTTGAAGCATCTTTATTATTAGCATCTACTAGCCATTGGTCGTCATTTTGTTTTAGTGTCTTATTGCTTGACGCCATTTAAGCGCTGTAAACTGATACGAGTGTCCAAGGAACTAGTTTTGTGATGGTTCACAATTTCTTCACAAAACATGTGAGATCATTTTTTGTGAACAAGTTTAAACAAACAACGTTTAAACAACGTTTTAACAAGTATTTTGATAGTTGTAAAAAAAACAGCAAATATTTTTTAACAATAGTCGCAGATTACTCCAAATCATTTGTTTACTTCGAAAATCACAGATAATAGAAACATTAAATAATTTTAAATTTGTGTAAATTTTATCTGGCGATCAGTGATTTGAAGTTATTGTAGTCATATCATCATTATCTCATCAGATATGATAACATGAAATCATCTCAATTGGTCCACACTTGCTGGCGAAAAAATTGCTTGAAAACCTACATATATTAAAAAAAAGCAGTGAAAAAATAATGAAAATAAAACCCACTTAGTACTTAAATACGAAAAACAGCCGTAGAAGGTAAACATGGATTACTTCTGTAGTTAATATAATTTATGTCAATCATAACAAGGTATCCCAACCATTACACAATCTCTTAACAAATTGATGCAATATACCAAACTATAAATCGGTATTAGTAGCTTTCTTCCTTTTATTAAATATAAATACATAAGTTATCGCAAATAATATTTAAGTATCCAAAGGAAATATTGATTTATACTTATTTGTGAAAATGCATATAATTGTAATAAGCTTACAGCGCCCTCACCAACCAAGGAGAAATGACATAAATATAGGATAAAACGAAATGGTTTTTGCATTAAAGGTCAACTCGATCTCTATTTATTATCGTTAAAGCCATTGGCGATTGTTATATCATAATATCAGTCAAATAATTTTTATTCGGTTCAATAGCATCAGAATGACTAGAAAATATATGTCATTCAAGTAAACGAAATTGCATGTTTTGATTTTTTGTTTTTTAAAAATTTTTCTTCGTCCATTTTATACCTATTTTAACGTTTCTGTTCTCTTAGGGCGAGAAATAAGGGATGAAAGAATTGAAGTCGGTTTTTTTTTTTTTTTTGGTCAGTTATTTGTATTCCGTATTGTACCTGTTCCAGACATCGCTTTCCTCTTATGACTTGTCCTTGTTTACTCGCAACAAAGTTGCAACGAGACGCTCTCTCCGAATACGGCAGTCAGAATGCCATTTCGGCACGATTATTTTTAATCGATTCAGGACTCATCTCGATTCGCATTCGAGTGAGATGAGAGCTTTTTATACGGTATTTCGATGGATTTATTTTATAGAGCGAGAAGCGTTCGAGTTTTTTTGAATTTATACATGGCGACCCCACACGGTAGGTTTTTGTTAGGTTGATGTATTTCTAGGAGATTGTTCGCATATGAATTTTTCTGATTATTGACGGCTTAAATATTCTTATACTAGAGTTGCCACTTGAAAAAAAAGGAAATAAGCTTTTATTCACTTACATTTCACTAATTCACCTTTTTATGTGAGTATTGTAAAAGTGAGTTTGAACATTAAGCGTATCACGAGAACGTGGCCTTGGGGTACAGATGCTGACTTTGGTCACGGTTTAGTAACAGACTCCAATTAGATTAAATTGCCACTTGAAAAATTGACTGATTGATTGATTGTGCATATAAACACGTTCTACGCCGAAAGGAAACATCGTAAGGGAACTGGCAACCAAAAATTTCAAGAATGTTACATCTACTAATCATTCCAAGCTTCTGTGGTAGATTAAAGCCCATCTGCCCTAACTTTTCGAGAGTAGCCCAGTGTCCCTACAGTGGGAACATGAGAGGCTGATACGGAAGCGCCTCACTGAATTTAGATTCAATATTCAATAGTGCTTAAACGTAAGTATTGGTCGTAAATTCATACAATTACAGAGAAACTTGACAACTTTGTCTTCTGTAGTTGGACTAGACAAATCGATTTCTCTTAGAAATAAAGACAGAGTATGTAGACAATTTAAGCACTAGATTGTTTACATCGACAACAGTGCGTTATGGAAACCGCTGGGTCATATAAATTTGATAAATCTTTCATAAGAATAAATTGCGCGGTTCTAGTTATAGATATAATGATGAAAAAAAAAGAATTTATACAATAGTTCTAGAAGGACTTTATTCTACGATTGTATTGTAGTTGTAGTGACGCCCTTAACAACTGCAAAACGATACAATTCCTTCTTTAGAATTCTTTCTTGAGAAAACTCAAGGCACACCGCATGCGCCCGTCACCCGAAAATGAAAATTTTCTTATGTCCATGTGATGTCATCGGCACCCACACCCTTCCACCGAAACACAGCAACGCGAGTGCATCACTGCTTGGCGTAAGATTACCAGGTGTGGTAGCACCATCTATTTTTTATATCTATAAACTAGATCCAGATTTTTTTTTCAAAGCAACAGCAGAACCACTCAGGTCCTTCCTTACAGAATGAAAAAATCTAAGTCGCATCGCGTTGCGCCCCTTGCTCTGTGACGGGAATGTACATGAGTCTGTAATTTCACCGCCACGAGTGTACCACTGCTACTGGTAGTACTTCTTAAGACGAAATTGGCACAAGTTCTACTGTTACAATACTTTAAACATATTTATAATTTATAATAGAAAAAAGTGCTTTTCCGTTTATAGCCATAAAGTAGTAGCTAGATTTTATAGTTCTAGAACTAGAAGGACTGCAATCAATTTACGAGGTTAAAGCGAAATGCAGTTCACTAGTTTTCAGATTACTATGCAAACTTTTGTTGCCAGAAATACTAGACTAGGAATTTTCGAGTAATATTGAATGGAATATTCATAAAAAAAATCTGTTCCTTTTTCACTAATCATGTTTTTACAAGTACAGAATCATAGCAAAAATGCTAAGTTTATTTATTTTGTATACAATAAACTAAAATAAAATAATTATCCAATTTATTTTATAATAAACCGACTTTAATTAATAACAATAATAATAAATCTTTATTTCAGACAATTAATTTTTTTTTTGCATAAATACAAAAATTGCCCATAGAATTATAATGCATTCAGTACCGGTTTGGCGTACTGAGGCGTGAACTTTTGAGGCTTCCGTCGACAGGGACAAATTTGTATGGGACCACATCATAGGTATATTAAAAATTAAAATAGTCATCCAAATCGGTCCTCATTTGGCAAAGAAATCGCGTAACAATATTACAAAAAAACACATACAGAGAATTGATAACATCCTCCTTTTAAAACCACAAATAGGACCCCATGCCATTTATTTACAAAAAATGATTTTATTTATAGATTTTTTTTTTGTATTATAAGTGATGTAACTATCTGAGGGTCCACCTGGTGGTAACACTCATCCTGCTGCGTCCATCACCCGAGACGGGGATGATACGTCGCATACGCATGTGATTCCACCGGGACCCACACCCTTCCACCGGAACACAGCAATGCGAGCACTACTGCTTGGCGGCAGATTCCAGGTGTGGTGGCAGTACCTCCCCGAACAAACTTGGCACAATTTCTACTGCTACTTTTTGTTGCTCCTTTAGCACCACCCAAGGGGTACGTGTAGGGAATCAAATGGATTCATAAGATTTGACTGGATTAATAAGTCGCCGTTGATTAACTGATTAATGTGAGTCATTAACTGAAGTAACATCAAAATATCGTGGTTTCGCGTTTCGTTCATGTCGATTAAATTCGTACTTCAGTTCCGGAATGTACCAACCGTCCTTCGCGACCTGTAACTATTCCTTGAAATAGTTTAATCAAAATACACGTAAGTATGTGGGGTGAGTTTCAGCGTTTAGAGGTCATAAAATGGATTATTGCCAGGATTTTCGAGAAGCGGGTTCCATACCTGACGTTTTACGCCCAGACTTTACCGCTAATGTTTCTGAAAACTTTTATAGGAAATGCTTTTTTTCATGGATGTACTGATGCAAGGCCGTAGGCAGAAATTTCACTTCGGGATGCTCGAGCTTCGGATAGAATAGAATAGAATAGAATATTACTTTATTGTACACCGTAACATCAAAAGTAATCATACAAAAATAAATACAACAGATAGGTGGCACAATGGGCGGCCTTATCGCTAAAAGCGATCTCTTCCAGGCAACCTTTGGATGGACAGGATCTATGCGGATAACTGCGAACGGTGGCGCACATCAATCATCAATACTTGATATACTAAAAATTATAGTAATCATTTCTAGTTTTTTTGTTGTAGAAACTATTGCTACCTGTTCATCATCATAGGTGAGCCCTATTTGCGAGATAACTATATTGTTTATTTATTATTAAAAAATTCATATACCTAATCCTGACTAATATTATAAATGCAAAAGTAAGTTTTTTAGGTGGGCGTTAAGTTCGTCCCGACACGTCGGTCATGACGTGAAGAGCTTAAGGCCCTGATGTTAAGTGGTTACCTTCGTCCGTGACAATAACAATACGACTCCGGCCCTTTTGAAGCATGAGAGAGCCAGGTCGTATCACGTTGCGCCCGTCACCCGAGACGGGGATGTGACGTCTCATGCGCCTGTAATTTCACCGGCATCCACACCATTCCACAGCAAGTGTGTACTGCTTGGCGGCGGATTGCCAGATGTGGAGGCAGTACTTATCCGGATAAAGTTGTTAGTTTAACTAACTATCGCTTTCACGCTTAAACCGCTGAATGAAATTATGATGAATTTTCATATAGAGATAGATAGGATCATGGAGACCGTTATAGGCTACTTTTTCCCGATAAAACTTATGGGGGGTGGGGTGAGTGTAGGGGTAAACTTTGTATGATACAACCAAACAACAACAAGCGATTTGCACACATACAACTAAACTACTTACGAGTGTGTCACTAAACAAGCACGGATAGCAAAGCATTTTTACAACAAAATCTATGTTCGTCATACAAATGTTTGACCTGGGATGGATTAGAATCCAATACCCTCAGCGCAGAAGGTACAACTACAACTGAGCTGTGAGCATGTCAATTATTGTGCCGAGTTGTTACGACGCAGCATAAACCACTGAATTGACAAAAAAAAAACTTCAAACCATGATAAGTTTACCATCCAAATAAACCACAAATAAACTGCAACTTGACAGACAGCGCCAAATATTATATGTCCGTTTGCTAGAACAAAGCGAGCGGTACCGGCGATGTGTCAAAGGATGTCGCGATGCTAATTCTGCACATTTTAGTGGGCAATTAAATGCACCAAATATGTTTTGACTTTGTTCATAACATAAGCTGAGCGGGTAGCGTAGATAGATAGATAGATAGATAAAACTTTATTGCTCACATAACAAAACAACACATAACAAAATAATATAACACAAGTAATGTGAAACAATGGGCGGTCTTATCGCTTTAAAGCGATCTCTTACAGACGAATATGATTACAGCGTAATATGATATAGTACTAATTATTATTTGAAAAATCTTTTTTTTTCGAGTCAAGCTCGGTTTTACTAAGCACCCGCCCTGAGACCCTCAGGGAAAAGGTTGCTCAGATTCCCCCTCATTATTATTACTACCCCCCCGATTGACGAAAACTGTATCCCCAAGGACTTTACTGATTATCGTAACTGTGTGAATGGCTGCTTGTTTCTGTATGATGTGAATGTTTATGTGCAAATCCAGCTTAGTACAATATCTATGTAGGCTTTTTGCAACTACACCTGTGGCTCCAACTACAATGTAGTACAATATATTATATTATGTGTGTATAATATATTATTTATTATATTATATATACTAGCGACCCGCCCCGGCTTCGCACGGTTAGTAAAGCGTCAGTGTCGTATCCGAAACTACCCGTGCGAAGCCGGGGTGACTTGCTAGTATATTATACATATAAACCTTCCTCTTGAATCACTCTATCTATTAAAAAAAACCGCATCAAAATCCGTTGCGCAGTTTTAAAGATTTAAGCATACATAGGGATATAGGGACAGAGAAAGCGACTTTGTTTTTGCTATGTAGTGATTATGTATAAAAACTAACATTGCTACCCCTTTTTTAATCCAGGAAAAAAATCCAGTCTGTGTTTTCCAGGATATAAGTTGTCCTCGTACTGAATTTCATACAAATCTGTTAAGCCGTTTGAGCGTGAAGGAGTAACAAAGATACACATGCATACAAACTTTCGCCTTTATAATATACTAGCTGTGCCCCGCGGTTTTATCTCGTTACTGTCATGAATCCCGTTTAAGATTTGGGATAAGAAGCATTCTGTGTCAATCTGGGATATGAGCTATCTGGTCCTTGTGCTAGCTTTGAGTGTGTAGGAGTAACAAAATACACATACAATACGTAACTTAGGTTACTTTAATTTTAGAAGAAGAAAAAAATAATTATTTCTGCGTAGAAAAATATTAGATTACACGCGGACAAAGTCACGGGGAACAGCTCATACGTAAATAAAAAGACAGCATACAGAATAATGACGTAATTGCGCATAGTTGCGAGTAACAGTATAGAAGAAAATTTAGAATTTCATATGAAAAACCATATAAAAACTATTTAAATATAGCAGGATAGTTTTCACTCCGCTAAACACCCCGCTGGTTTAAAGGCAAAACCTAAAAAACAAGCTAACCAGATGGTTAGCTTGTTTTTTAGGTTTTAAAGGTAGAATCTATCCGAATGGCATTGCTTTGAGATCAAAGCAATGCCATTCGGATAGATCTATCAAACACTTTTGTTTTAACTGTTGCAACATTTTGTTGTTTGGTGTAATAGCCTAGCTGAAGGATTGAGCCATCACCTCCGACTGCCACAAGCTTGGTAAGCTGTCTCTTCTCCGTTGTATCTCGAGGGTTCGGATCCCACCAAGGACTATCATTTGTATGAACATAGAAGTTTATTCTGAGTATGGGCGTTAATACGTATTAGATATGTATAAACAAACAAAAAATACTTTATAAGTATTTTATATATTATATAATCTGGATCCCATAGTATTACTTAAGTCTGGAATGTCCATGAATACTTCTTGTTACTAATTTTATCAACCGCTGCAAATCAGCAAGACATTTGTTAGACTTTAAGTTTTATAATAAGGTATAATTGGTCCATTTTTTACGGGGTTCGTACAACCGATATAATTTTTTAAAATACTTTAGTGAAGGGACGAGTTGACGGCCCACCTGATGCTAAGTGGTAACCATCAATGAAGAGGTCATCATTTAAAAAAAATGCCCAAAAAAAGGGGGCAATTTTTTTAAGTATTAGTACAATCATTTAGAACGTTTTGATGACGATTTACAGTCTGACCTGGAATGAATAAGACTGTTGTTTGTCAATAGTTTGTTGAAATAACAACTGCTATTTCCGCTTACGTACCGAATCAGGAAACCTGAAAGCGCGTACATAATCAAGCACATGACTATATACTTACGTATACGCTACGTAGACGCGTAGCAAACAAATAGAAAAACTTTAAAACACAAATGACTGATTAAAAACGTCTAAAAATTCAGAAAACGGCTCAACAGATTTGGTACCAGGATAGCTGGTCCTGTATCCTGGTATGGATACTGTATGGTGGTATTCTGAATTAACACAGGCTTTTGATCCCGGTAATAAATGTAATAAAAATATTTTAAACAGCTAACTTTATTCACCTAAACATTATTGAAGTAATCATTGATTTATCGTAAACAATAAATAGCGATAAAAAATATAACAAACATAATTTTGCATTTCCACAATATACGATAAAGTCTATTTCATTTGAGTTACCCATTTAACCTGTACAACCATAGATAAATTTAAATACGCAGACAATATTTTATGGCTTATTTTAGGTACGTTTTACGAGCGAAGACGGGCGAGGTAGATGAAAGTCTGGGTATAGTTTATGTAGCCAAGATGCTCTAGAATTGAGATAATGTAGTTGTGAATATTCGTTGACGCTTTCAACAAAACAGATTATTACTATGAATCACCAACCATCTTACTAATATTATAAATGCGAAAGTTTGGATAGATGGATATTTTATATTCAATAAAAAATATTCATCCATCCAACGACAGAAATGCTGAAAGGATCTGGATGAAAATTGGCACAGATAGATTATGGGCTAGAATAGCTCATAGACAAATTTTTACCCCCCTTTTTATAATTTATATTTATTGTTTTAAAATAAGCGTAAACACAAAACAAGTGATTAAGTTATAAATTTGAAATAACATCTACAATTCTTCAAGAAAGATCTTTTCTTGATCATTTGAACAAATAAGAAAATCAATTTCTTCAAATTTGTATGGTAACTTGAGTAATTAATTGTTTTTATTGCATCTTTTTATCCATGTTTCTATGGAATCTACATTCTATCAAACGAAAAGAAATCATCCAAAATGGTCCACAATTGGCGATATTGCGTGATAAACATATATTAAAAAAAACTTCGAATTGACAATAATCTTCTTTTCCCGCCATTAAAGGCCATCCCGCCATTGAATGTGCCGGTGAAATTACAGGAGTTATATCTCCGTCTCAGGATGACAGGTGCAATGCGGTGCAACTTGCGTCTTATCATACTCCGTACCAGCCTCTAATGTTCCCACTGCAGGGACACTGGCCTACTCTCGATAATTGAGAGTGAATGGGCTCTGATCTATCACGGGAGCCCAATCCGGATTGGTAGATGTCAAGTGTCTTTGAATTTTTGGTTCTAAGACATGCCGGTTTCCTCGCGATGTTTTCCGTCACCGATTCGAGACTGTGGTATTGCGCACATAAATTTTTCAAGTGAAAATCTCACTGGTGTACGTGAGGGTTTAAACCAGCGACCTTCAGATTGAAAGTCGGCGTCTGTGCCCCTGGGCCACCACGCTCTCCATCATACCAAATTCGCAAATTCGCTTCGCTTGCCTTCCAGGGCGCTGTAAATCGAGTCTATATCTATCTCATAGGCATTGTCGTATCATTCAGCTTTGTATGTCATCCTATTGTAAGTTAATATTGTGATCTACAACGAGGAGACTGTGCTATTAGAAACAACTGCGAGATCATAACCTAAGTACATGTATTATCTAAAGGTGGCGTAAGATTTTTTGAGGTTTTAATAAATTAAGCATTGTTTTTCACATGTGTTTTTAATTTTTATTCGAATATTTAGTCTCTAGGATGGCAATCGCGAACGCAGTCACGGGTAGGTACAATTAGTATGGAATAATAGTGTTGACTTTAGTATTTTGGATTTTTATGGTGGGAATTTTCTATGAAATTTCTATGGAACCACTTTAGAGGTACATACGAAGCGCTCATGGCGTACTCGCTTAGCTGTTCTTAATATCATCTAAGTTAAGCAACTCTCGATCCGGTCAGAAGTTGGAAGGGTGACCATTTAGTGGCAATTGATCAGAGCGATTCCGTGCTTCAGAGGGCACGTTAAGACCTTGGTCCCGGCTACATGCTAGTCGAAGCCATGTCTAAGGCCTTCGGGCAGCTTGAAAACTCAAACAACAGAGTTGGCCACACGGTCACACGAAAGCAGAAAAGGTATACACGCTATCAAATTCATCCTAATTTGGATTAATGAAGATACCAAGAAACAAACTACAATAAAAAAACATTCATTCAAGAGCCCCTTTGAACAGATTATTTTATTGATATCTGTAAAAAATATGATATGAAGTTATAAGAATTGAACAATTTTCTCATTGAATATAATGCTGCGTAGGCATTATCCGGTGTTTTGTTTTACGACCAAAGACGGGCGCGGCGATAAATGTCTGGCTAGGTTTTATAGAACTCTGCAATGTTCTAGAATTGATTGGAATGAATTGGGGCAGAATATTATTCGTTGTCTCAAACTACTGAGCCAAACCAACTACATTGTTGATTACAATGTCAAAGATAAGAACAAAAGAACAAGTATTTTTCTATCTATTCAAACTCATTCTGGCTGTGAATATTCTTGTAACTTCTTCAAAAGAGCTATATTCTATTTTAATTAACACAAATGCAGAAACACTCGTGAAAGTATTAACTCGGACATTGGCAGAATTGTGTACTTAGACACAAAAAGCCGAAACAAGAAGAACTAAATTGGAACTCGTCGTTTTGTTCAGAGGTTATAAAGTGTCAGCAAAATAGGTTTTTCTCTAGACTGCGGGCAGTAATGAGTTTGAATTTGGAACGTGAATTTTCTAATGAATCACGCGCGAGGTGACCGTAAAGGTCGAATGCGAAATATTGTAATATTAGATGAAAAAAATAACTGGCCAGTGAGAAGGGCGGAAGCGCATAAGGCGACGACGCCACCTGAATAAAAAAAAAGGCGGCTACTTACTCTATTCCGGAAACAAATTCACAATTTTTTTGTCAAAACTATTATTATTATTGTGGAACTCTGGCTCTGGATCAAAATAGCATCTTAACCGTAAAATAAACTAAAAAATATACAGTAAATATTACTTGTGTCCATGTGTGCAATCTACTATTAACGTGAAGATTTCCAAGACATAATGACTTAATGATACAATGATAGTAACCAATAATATTATGGTGACAGTTCAGTGGAATTGTCGATATTGGTGGTAACTTTACCTCAAGACATGTTTGGATTTGATTCGGGATCAATGTGTTTACAGCTACGCAGCCGTCAAAAAAAAAAACTTTAAATAATTAACTCTTTGACTTTTCTCTTGGCCTTATTGGGGTTACCAACTAACAGCCATATTTCAACTGGCAATATTGACAGTCTACTATACCGATACCATTTTATTACAACTTAACGCTTATTAGAAAGTTGGCGAATGATTATGGTAATTGTTGCGAATTATCGATATCGATAATTTTGCACGACAATATTTTACATTATTAATTTGAAATACGTGGTAATAATTTTCAGTAATAATCCGTCCCATATTAGTCCCATACCTATTTAGATGTTAAAACAAGCATAAACTAGACAAATAGGATATTTTACTGCCTTCGAGGCGGTTAATCGAATACTTACAAAAGAAACATTATGGCAATATTTTTTGTATCACAAATTGTAATTAGTCGATCACGCTTATTCAATTTGATAAGATTGCGGAACCCTTAGAAAATTTACGTGCTAAAAGAAGTAATTGGTTATAATGTTGTCAATGTCAAAGAACGAATGTATTCTTTTTATGTATTTCACAGTTCATCGAACCCGCGTCGAACACGCATTATGAAATTCAGAACGTACGAATAAGCTGTAAAAGCGCTGTAAATCAATATTGTTAGACGTAGGTACAAAGGATCTGCAGCGCTGCATCTGCTAGCCAATGTCAACGTGACGTTTACGCGCGAAAAGTTTTACGATCCGCAGACGACGACGCGTCAAACGAGCAGTGACGTAATTTGTCCACTTGCTGTTTATCGATGTTTTTGTAGTTGAAATGTTGTCTGTTGAAGTAAATAGGTTGTAAAATTGTGTTGAAATTTTTGTCACGTTGTTTATTGCATTGAATAAAGCGTACTTACGAAAATAAGACCATAAACCAAAGAATTGTAAAAAAAAGTTTGCCTTCATGGGACGCCCGGCAGATGTGAAACATAAAGACAGAAGTTAGCAGAGTCGATGAGGAAATACAAAATTAACATTCAACTTTAATAGATGTTTTATCTGTAAGCATCAGTTTACGCTGTATTTTGTAAAATATAAGGTATCTACTATCGTAGCCGAGCCGAGGCTTCCTTCCGTAGGAAGGACTGGAATTCATAATATTAAATAGGTTGTTTTACAATTTAGTATGTTTGTAGTTAAATTAAATTAATATTACAGAAGTATTTTCTACATTACACCGCTATAACGCAACAATGAACATTTATGACACTTGATATCTCCTCACTAAGTCAAGCCGCTCACAAGTTGGAAAGTTGAGCACATGTTTATGCAAATGTGAGACAATAAAATTAAAAATAAATTAAGTAAGCAAGTAAAGTGTATGCATTTGTATTGGTTGAGACACCTTTGCATAGTAATTCGCGAGTGGAATGATGAAAGATTTACGTTTGAAATGTATGGAGTGAATGCAGCCAGAATAGTTAACATAACAATCGGTACATGAATTTGAAAAAGAAGACAAAATATTTAATAGTAAAATATAACTTTTTTTATACATCATTTAATTGAAATTATTATTGAGTATATTAGATAGGTAATCTAATTAATATTACTTACAAAAAAAAAAAAACAGTTTAATTACAGACTTATCCTTTTAGGTAGTGGGTTAAGAACCGTATAAGCATAGCTGTGTCCCGAAATTTTCCGATAGTAGTAGTTTCGATTTGGTCACAATCATTAAAATGCTTTTTAATAACCACTAGCATTTTTAGTAGTAAAATATATATGAACTTGTAAATGTCAAATACATAATTTAAAAAAAAAATTGTTTATTTCATAATTGAAATCACTTATAATTGTGGTGAAAAAAGGAATCATTATTTCGAATAAATATAGATCAGACTGAACCCATTTAACTGGTTTTTTGAAGTTACTTGCAACTTCAAAAAGTCAGGTTTGGTTACGTAGTTATATTAATTTGTTTAGGCTTTTTAATAGTGATAAAATTTATCGTGACGATCTGATGTACTTCCTCATCAAGTTTTCTCATAGAGTATTCCGAAGCCAAGCTCTCGTATTTACTATGAGTGTCTTAGGACATCTGTTGCTGTTAGGCTAGTGAAAACGAGGCTAATCTTGATAGGAAGGTCTGTTATTATACGTATGAAAATAGCAGTAAAACGCTAAATCGAATTCGATAAAACGAGTTTTCGATAGGCGGGGTTCTATTTTCGCATAGAATATGGCAATGTCTATGAATAATATTTTTTATATTTCAAATATATTTTATCGATGGAATAATTTTGGCAACTAGTACGTCCCTAGAAGGTTGTTTTTACGATCGTCTCGCCGCCGCGCCCGAGTTCCATTTTTAAATGGATTCCCGGTTGTGATAGGTCATTGCATTGGTTAGTTAATATATTCAGGAAATCCAATCAGTTTATGGTTTCTCTGTTTATATCCCTGCATTCCAAACTTAGTCATATGCACAACAAGATAAACAACTCAAATGGAACGACAATTAAATACATTTTGAAACAAATAAGTGTAAACAAATAAGAAGAAAATTTATTTTAATTTTCCGCCGCCAGTAATACTTCGTATAATTTACGAGTAGCCAGTAATAAAAGTTTTTGTTACGAAAAGCGGCGGGGCCATAAAAGTTCTCCATCCCTTTCTGGCGCGAGTTTACGAGCATGAAAATGCGAGATAGGTGTATATTGCACCGGTAGTTTTATTACCAGCAAGTGATGTGAACTTATGAGGTAGCTAGAAGCTTCGCTAGGCGGTTGATGGTTTTAATTTAAATTCGATCGTATATTAAAATACGTTTTGGTACTCCTTGTGTCTATAAAGATTAAGCACGCATAATCCTTGCAAAATCTGTATTTACTAGAGCATTTAAGTAAAATGTTAGCGTTGATTGTCTGATTAATAAACTCTACAATTTTCCCCGAAGGGATTTGCAATTTACTGTGAAATTACCTTTATTAAAAGTGCCCAGCAGTTTCACCCGCATATACCTTTAAGAAATTTAGCGTATTGCTATATATTAGCCTATATATAGCTTTTCTCATGAATGTGGCAATCATGTACAATACAAACATATTTTTTTAAATCCGACGTTAGTTCCAGAGATGAGCACGTCCAAACGAACAAACAAACTCTTCAGTTTTATTATATTAGTATAGATTATTACCGTATCTGGCTCATAATAATAATTACCGTATAATATTCTCACTGCATGCATGAACAAACACCCAAGACCCGAGAAAAAGCTTCATGCTCACCACACAAAGTGTGCCTCGGCCTGGAACCGCACCCGGGACCCCTCGCTTCGAAGGCTAGGCTACTACCAACTAAGCCACGGAGCCGTCAAGTAAGACATGTACATACTAAAACCGGCCAAGTGCGAAGTCGGTTAGAAATACAACCTACTCTTGAAAAACACAAGGTACATATTAAAAACAGGTATATACTAAAACACGTACATACTAAAAACAGGTATGTACTAAAAACAGGTATATACTAAAAACAGGTACATACAAAAAACAGGTACATACTAAAAATAGGTTCATACTAAAAATAGTGTGTGGAAGGGTGTGGCTGCCGGTGAAATCACATGCGCGTGAGACGTATCATCCCCGTCTCGGGTGATGGACGCAGCAGGATGAATGCGACTCAGTAAAGATTTGGATCTCATACTGAGTCGCACGCATTACTGTTGTCATGGGCGAGGGGCACCACTTACCATCAGGTGGGCCCTCAGCTCGTTCAGTCACACATTATTCAGTCACAAATTAAAAAAAAACAGGTACATACCTGTCGCGGCGCCTGTCACCGCTACAAATGCGCAGGCGGCGGCGACGGCCGCGTCGTCAGCGGCAGCGGGAGCAGATGCGGCGCGTACTCCGGCGCCAGCACGTACCGCGGCGAGCAGCACATGGAGTACGATGACCCCTTGCGGGCCTGCAGCTCCAGCAGGGAGCACAGAGACCGCTCGTACAGCCGCCATTGGTGGACCACCCAGTGGGCTGTAACATTACCTCAGGTTAGGGGGGGAGAGTCTTGGGATGATGCTAGCACGCTTGCTTGGTATGAAAATAGGTGAGTATGGTGAGGTCCGGTGTTGCATCAGGCAAAAATGAATACACACAAAGATGCAAGTACGAGGATAGGGTTTGAGTTGGTGGTGGAATCACCGAATAGGGGCAAATGTGATTTTCAAGCAATTATAACAATAAAAACGATATTTTTTTTATTAAAAAATATTATAAAAATTAATAAAAGTGACAGTAACTGCGTTATTATTATTTACAAATACATTTTATGAATGCGAAAGTTTGGATGGATGAATGTTTGTTATTCAATGACGCCAAACGATCGTGCTACTTTTTTTTTTTAATCCATTATTGGCCAACTTTTGACCGCTATCTCACCTGATTCCACTTTTTATCCCGGAAAAATGTAAGATCCCGTGGGATAGACAACAAGTAAGATCATAAAAAAGAAAAAAACAAGAAAAATCAATGTTAAAAAAAATATATTTTGCATTTAAACTTTTTAAGTATATTTAAAGTAACAATGATTTTTAACTTTAACTTGGTCTCAGAGTTAGTCGAACGATTCAACCGATTAGATCCAATACTTTCGTACGTGTCATATCTTTGTGTGCATGCACAACGCCATACAACGCATGAACACTTTCATGCGTTGTATGGCGTTGTTACCTCTGCTTTGTTTTAGATTATGGGGGATAAGTTACAGAAACCATTCCGTAGATGTATTTATGCACAATCGCCACATTATTTGAATAAAGAAAGGTTGTAATCAGGTAAACCTTTTTAATATTATAAGTAAGTAATTGCAACTAAATCTGAGGAAAACTTAAAAATAATACTTAATTAAAAATGTAATTTACACGAAGAAATATCTTCATTCAAATAATGTTTCAAAATCGCAAATGTTGTTCGCATGAACGGAATTTTTAGACAAATAATTTTTTGTACGAAGCTTTGACAGTTGTTTCTGAAAACCACGTAGCTCGTATATGGGGGATCTACGTTGTACGTGTCCCCCGGGTGGTGCAAAAGGAGCAACAAAGCAGCAGTAGTATTTGAGCCAAGATCGTCCAGTGGTAATCCAGCGCCAACATCGGTGCACTCGCATTGCTGTTCCGGTAGAAGGGTGTGGGTGCGGTGACATTACAGGTCCATGTCCTTACACCCTCTTCTCAGAATAGGGTCTTTGGGATGCGACTTGAGTGTTCATTTAATTCGTTAAGTTGTTTTATTGAGCTGGCAGCTTATCCCATTGTTCATAGAAACTTAATAAAATATACTTATTTTGACTCTATGCACGTGGTAAATGTTGTTGTATTGGAAATTCGATTACATTTTTAACGTCAACACACTCATATCTCTGCACTAGGATTCCCTGTGTCGCAAATGGCATTGACACACACAGAAACACAAGACAAACAGACTCGAGAACAAACTTCATGCTCACCACACAAAGTGTGCCCCGGCCGGGAATCGAAACCGGAACCTCTCGCTTCGTAGGCAGGGCTACTACCAACTAAGCCACATTTAATGATGATGTCTCTTTTATATTATTTTAGATATTATTAAGAAGTTTGTCTAGCATCCGTAGAAGCAACATTATCTACTTGTAAATAAAAATATAATGGATCGACTGATTTGAATTTATTTTTTGTTTAGTTGCCACAAGACTGTTTTGGTTTAGGAAAAAAAAGTTGGGAACAACACAAAAAATTCCCAAAAAAAAAATTGGTAGATTTAGCGTCCGTAGGTACCCTTTGATTCCCTACACCAAAAGTAGCAGTACCAGAAAACAACAAAAAAAAACCATATTCATACATTCATACTGACCATATTCAGACAATTGTTTTCGTAATTGTCTGAATATGGTCAGTATGAAGTGTGGATTAAAAAAAAATAGGTGTGAACCGCGCGGAGTTGGGCAGGTCGCCAGTAGTTTATTAATTTCCATTTCTTTGATCATTACAGATTTTAAGATGCCCTTTTTGTGGTATAGCAGTGATATTTTTAATTGAGTTACATAATAAATTGAGTTAACATTGAGTTAGTGACCTTAAATATAATTGTAAACGCAGATTTAGTGGTAGTTCTCCATTTATAGATCTTAAATTACCGATCAATCAATTATTTCGCATAAAAAAACTCAGACGCAGTGTAAAGTTTTTGAATTGATTTGTTTCATTATTATAGTCGCATAAGGTCATGGCAACATTTTTCGTCATCAAGGAACATTATAAATACTTATTCATTAAATATAAATAGTTTTAATTGATTCACAATTGCATTGTGTCACTTAAATGAAACAATGTACTGGGTTAACAGTCATTATATTGTAATATGTAGCAAAATATACTTATATATACTAAGTACGAGACGCGTAATTTAGTACTGAGAATTACCGAGCTGCAATGTTAGTAATTATCAAGACAATTACGAACACAACAAAAAAATCCACCAAGATTTTATTGAATATTTTTAGTGTTGTTCCCAATTTTTTTTCCCTAAGCCATTGGTTTAGGAAAGAAAAAAATAATAATAATTTGGTGGATTTCTTTGTGTTCGTAAATGTCTGGACATGGTCTGTATGAAGTATGAAAGAAAAAAAGTAAGTACTAGACGCGCAATTCAGTACTGAGAATTACCGAGCTGCATTGTTAGTAATTATCTTCTTATCTTCTTGTTCTTATGATCTGCCTCTATTCTTTAATCGGGTTCCGGAAGAGGTTATCACTTGGTATTTTTTGTTTATTACCGTTAGTGCTCCGTCATTTATCAACTGATTTCGAAAATCCTTTTTTTATTTGAATGGATATTTTTTTTAATTGGTCCCTTAGAAATTTTATCAAAATCGGTTCAATGGTTTGTTTGTTAAATCAAAATAACTTTTTGCTTTCCTCTGACTTTTTTCTTCGCCCGTTATACACAGATTTAAATGTTTCTTTTTGAAATAATCCTTTTTGTTCTTTTTGTAACCCTAACTGAAGTGAAGGATGACATAATTGGTTGATTTCTTTTCGATTTTTTAATCAGTAAAAAGACATGATAGGCTAAAGAAAAATTTTTTTTTTCTTTACATTGTTGCTCCTTTAACGCCACCCAGGGGGTACGTAGACACACGGACGCGAGCAACCAGACCCCACAAAATGGCCAGGTTTACAATTCTCCGTGTCAATATAATGGAAACACAATCTGATCTATTTTTGCAAACTAAATCACAATTGAAACGCAAAATACATCAATCAATTAACAGACCCGTAAACAGACGTAATTATTTCAATATATAATATATTACAAACGAAACAGCTATTGTCTCGACAATTTCTACCAATCAATCACTGATTGAAGGCCCATTAAAATATTTAACAAGCACTCTTAAATATGTCAAGTACTTGAGTATACTTAACGATTATTAAGAGTTAATATAGCGATATATACCATATAGTAACTTACATATTATATTATATAAATTACTAGCTGACCCGGCCACGCGTTGCTGTGGCTAACGTTTTTGTCAAATAATAGACAAATAATTTGCAATAAAATAATATTGCGATTATAAATTGAGATGTGAGCTATCCTATTTTTCAAGTTGGATAAAACTGCACACGGTGTACAAATTTGATTAAAATCTGTTAAGTAGTTTAGGAGTCCATCGCGGACAAACATCGTGACACGTAATTTATATATATTAAGATATAGTAATTTTTAATCGTTAAGTATTAGATACTTTATTATTGTAGGAAAAAGAATTGGAAGTGATTCATTTGACTGGCCTCACTGCTCAGTTGGTAGTTCCGCTTTCTGGGTTGTGGATTCGATTCCCACCCAGACAAATATCTCTGTGTCGAACATACTCGCAATGTTTTGTAAGGTAAGGGTGTAAATGTGTATGTATTTACAAAGTACTATATAGATATACCAGTAATCTGGTTCCCATAGTACAAGCTTTGGGTTTGTTTATGAAAATTTATTTATTTTAATTATTTCACCTGAGGATTTTACAAAAGTGAACATTAAAATTCTTAATTTAATTAACTTATTGTATAACGTCCTTGAAACTTATTAGAACCCAATTTAAAAATATCTCACCAAAGCGGTAGACTTACTTTTATAATTGCTCAACATTTTTAATAGGTATATGGCAACAAAATTGACCTTTACCTTGTAATTATTTCGAAACAATTGAATACGTTGCGCTATTGTTATATTAATGTTTCCAGTACCTTCTAGAATCCTGGCGTTCATATCATTTGAACAAATACATATTTTTTTCCTTATCCTTATCCTTATCTTTAATCGACCTAAATAAAAGGAGGACGGTCTCAATTGTATGGTTTTTTTATTTGTTATGCATTTAATTCGTCAATTGAGGACTATATTGGGTAGTTTTTTATTTGATAAAGCGTAAGAATGATTAAAAGTATCCAAATGATTAGTTTCAATTAATAAAAGGTTGGAATGCACTCGTAATCAAATTTGTCAACTTGATTGCAATGGGATCAGGTTTGTCTGATAAAAAATTAACCCGATGTCGACGAGTTTCGGGTCGCAGCTTAATTAGGTGGAAACGTTAGCGGCCACTTTAGCGGAACTTTTTATGGAAACTTTCTTTGGCAAGATATTTAAAGTGGCGTTTCGGCTACTGTGACATTGTTTTGCTTGATTTAACAACCAACTTTCGAACGAAACACTTTATCAATCACATTTATAAATCTATACTTATAATCAAACTGTAGCAGGTCCGATTCCATGGAAGATACTTAATTTTTTTTTTGCAAGTTGCACTCTATAGTCTATGCTGAATCTAAAACTGTACTTTTTTTAATTTTTTCTATCTATCTGTCGGCCTCTCTGTATCTTGGCCACGCATCACGCCGAAACTATTTATTGAATTCAAATGAAACTGAGTTCATACTACGAAATAAGACACTGGATACTTTTTATCCCGAAATTCGGCACGGTTTCTTTGGGAGAGGGGATGAAATTCAAAATTTATTCTTAGTTGTATTTTAGTAACGCGTTGTCTGATTTAATTCATTCTTTTTTTGTTAGAAAAGAGGTAAAAAATGTAAAGATTATTAATGCGCATATTTACTCAGCAGGTATGGCAATAGCGAACAAAGTCGCCGGCATACCTAGTACAAATATATATTTTACAATACTAGCTGTACCCGTAACTTCATTCGCGACTATGAGTAAAATAACAAAAAAATTACCCTCTTTCCAGATCATCTTAGCCCATACACACGAGATGTGTCAAAATGTAAGACTAAATACCTACTACGACTACCGTACATCTATAAACAGATCTATACAACTATTCAGTGCTATTCCCAACCCCGAAATACCCACGATATTATCAAAGTAAGGAAGCGTGCACTAAAATGGACCAAATAGCAACAAGTTGCAACATTGTAGCGCACTAGATGCATATTTAAATCGCTAACTGATGCCACTATCAAACTATATCTGTCTTATTACTACACTCACACTAATACAAAATTTACCCTCCTAAACACAATCTTATCCCCCACATATAGAATTCTATTTGAAACACAGCAAATGGCGGTTACGTCGTTGGTTTCGTCAACGTAATGTAGTTGTGTGTGTCAACATGCAACTGCCAAGTCATAAGCGGTAAGTACGTACCAACCACGTGCCGATTTACTTATATATATGCAGATACTAATGACCAGTATACTCGGAGATCTTCGATTAACCTTCACAGTGTGTTTATAGGAGTTATTAGAGAGGTGACGAAGGTCAAATTATAATGGTCGTGATTGCAAGATTAGAAATTGTTGTCATTCCTACCATTCCGAAATGGGTTGTCGCGTGGTGAAGATTAATTGGTGCAGTAGGTACTCCTGACGTGTCTGAGAGGGGTAATTACAGGGTAATTTATTAAGGGATCCTTGCACATTTGTGTACTAAATATTTGAATCGAATGGGTTGTATGACAGAAGTGTATGACAAAGATTTACAATATTGATTGACCCGTGTAACTCCAACTCATTCAATGGAATTCAAAAATTGTTAATGTCTGCTTGAAACATCACCAATTTAATAGACATATTGCTGTAATTTTGTACGGATCACACAATACTAGAAGCGCTCTGAGATTAAGAAGTCAACATGAGATGATAGAAAAAAGACTGAGAGACGTGGTGTTTTTGCAATGCAATTGAACTGCAATTTGAAGCAATGGATATTCATCTATCAATTTAAATAGCAGAAAGATACATCTAGTCAACATGTCACAACAACTAAACACATCAACACATCATATCTATATATCATACTAATATTATCAATGCAAAAGTTTATCGACAATTGTTATGAAAGTAGCTCATACCCTGGATAAACTGAGTAACCGGATGAAATGAGTAAACATAGGCTACTTTTTATCCCGAAAAAGGAAAGTAATTTTTTGAATGGATCATCTTGAGTTCAAAAATGGCAATAATATCACATTACAAACATTATGAAATCGAAAAATCGACTCCTATATTTTCATCCCTTTTTTTCGCCCTCAGAGTTGAAACTTTGTCACGAAATTTCTATAACCCCATTTGGCGACACACCCTATTAAAACCTTCTAAACCGGTCTATAATTGAGTAAGATATCGCGTAGCAAACGTAAAAAAACCCTACAGCCAAATTGAGAACCTTCGTTTTTCTAGGCCCTTTTGTTTCATGGCAATGCAAACCCCTCTGGCGAGGGTAAGCTAAAATAAATTCTAATCCTCTCAACTTTGGATCCAGGTCATATGCTGAATAAGTAAGTACTCAAAATGCCCGTTCGCCGCCAGTCAATCACGATACAACGCGGCCCAATATGTCAATTGCGAAAGCTTGATTGAAAGTTAAATAAATATTGGACGTTCAGTTGGAGATTTATTTCAGTGCACTGCGTTTTATTTATTCTACGTTTGGAAGGTTAGATGGGTAGTTAAGAGATATTTTTAATTTATAACTTTACATTTTTTTATTAACCTACGACGAAAAAGAGGTTATAAGTTTGTATCTGTGTGTCTGTGGCAACTAGGTAATCGTAGCTCCGCAACGAATCGCACAAAAATCGCACCAAAATCGGTCCTGATGCGATTTTTGTGTTTGAAAGTTGACGTGGTCGAGATGGTTTTAAGCTATAATTTATCTTATGGCGTTTGCGGTTGATGATCATCAGTACACTACCATTACCCAAGTCGGGGGTTTTTACATTTTCGTACAATGAACTTGACTTTAGTGATTTGACGGGATCTGCTGCCAAGCAGTAGTGCATAAGGGTGTGGGTGACGTATAATCCCGTCTCAGTGATGGACGCAGCAGGGTGAATGCAACTCGGTGTAAAATCCAAATCTTATGCTGAGTCGCATTACTGTTGTCATAGGCGGGGTCGCCACTTACCACCAGGTGGGCCCTCAGCTCGTTCTATCACGACATTATATATATACATAAATCTTAATATATATAAATTACGTGTAACGATGTTTGTCCGCGATGGACTCCTAAACTACTTAACCGATTTTAATCAAATTTGTACACCGTGTGCAGTTTGATCCAACTTGAAAGATAGGATAGCTCACATCTCAATTTATGATCGCAATATTATTTTATTGCAAATTATAATATCATATGACAAAAACGTTAGCCATAGCAACGCGTGGCCGGGTCAGCTAGTCAATAATAAAAATAAATTACTTAAGAAGTACCAATAATTAACTCCTCTGATTTTGGTACAGTGAAAAACAACAAGTATCAACTGGTTTGACTATAGCCGTGATTATAACATGCCCTGACGCACAAAAGCGCGATCCTAGCGCTATCGTGTCTATGCCAACCAGAACTAAAAAAAAACCTTAAGCTCATGTGACAAACTAACAGCAATAAACGGTTTAACATTTCATTGTGAGGTAAGCGATAAGAACTTTCGTTGTATCCATGCCGCCTCGCATACATCAAATCACAGACAATGAATTTCACTGTATTGAATGAAACGCGGGAACATTGTGAGTCTATCTTTGTATTAAACATAGTTAATATTTCTCTAATTTATGATTGCTATGTACTTTTACGATGACACATTTAAGATGGTGGATCTTAACCAGGTCTTGACAAATAAGACTAGCTAAACCATGAAAACTGGGGGTATTTTGGCATATCTGCGTAACTAGCTCTTTTGACACTTAATACGTACTAATATAATGTAGAAATAACTAATTATAATTACCTAACAAAACACAATTAAAAAAAATATTAACATTAATTATCATTATTATTATGGAAGTTGACATATGTACCTAAAATCTAAATCCACTTTTCCAAAATTTTACTTTCCTGTGATTTTGTACTTAGACCAAATTGGATGTTTTTTTTAAATGACTGATGTAACCGTTAAAGTCGAATTGTTATAATAGTATTTTTAGATCAGTATGGAATTACGGTACCCTAAAAATTGAGCCAAGTGCAAGGAGCACGAAGGATCTTCAACTAAATTAAAGAAAATACAATTTTTATCGGAGTTTACAATGTTTCGGTAACACACATCTCTTTGTACCTCTATTCAATTGATAAGCGCGCAAGTTGCGAGACAACACCTCTTTGTGGTATGTTATCGGCTTAAAACTATATAATAATTATTAAAAACAATCACTCGCTGTCTGAGGTTAGACGATAACACTAATTATCAGCACAATGTTGTACAGTAATGCTCTGATAAATAAACATTACGCAGACATTTGCTCCAGCGTTTTAATTTTCCATCTACGGCATGAGAATGCGATTGATAAGCGAGATTGTATGTATATCCACATAAATTAATTTTTTTCATATTGTTTTTGTTTTTTTTTTTTATCTTCATACGATAAAAGTGGAATGTTCTGACTCAGATCCTCCTGTCTGAAGTATGAGACGATCTAAGTTGCATCGGGATGCGCCCCTCACTGATAGGTTGTAACATCTTTCCCCGGGAACGGGCCTCATGGCAACGTGCGAGAGGGTCACTGGTGAAGTTCCTTTGGAGAGCCTAGAGACCCTCGAATACGCAGAGGTCGGCCACCGGAGGGGTTTAGTTCGGGCAAAAGTCCCACATAACTCGGTTGTCCCCCCCCCAGGGCAAACGATATACATATCTGTTGAAGATTCCTCTACTTCAACAAAAAAAAAAAAAAGTTGTAACCCCTTTGCGTCCCGTAATTTCCTGGTGTACTTTGTAAGCATGGAGAATTCGTTCGGAGATAGAAGAAACAAGTTGACATACTGGAATTGGCATAAAAGTGATGTGCCAATTTAAAGCGCCACAATTTTATATGCAATTGTCTCTGAAACGAATATTGCAAAGACTGCACAAATTGTCAATTTGTGCACATTATTAAGTGTAGTTCCGTAAACACTCAAATTAATTACACAAACGGCGTGAATCAATTAGGGTGAAACGCAAAATGATAGCCTTCTTACTATGGTTTAAATAGAGATCAGTGAACAGATACAAGCGATGATTCTGGGTGCAATTCTTTCACTTCCAAATGTAGAGAAATGGTAGAGCCATGATAGAAAACGTCAAAATGCACAAACGTCAAATCAGATCACTACTCCGTGTCTGATATGAAGGGAAAAGAGCATAATGTTAAAAGTAAGAAATAAGCCTATTATTTTATTTTGTGACACGGAAATGCCAATAGTTTTTTACAACGAAAAATCTAGCTATGGTTGCTATATTATGCAACACTAACAGTCGTTTTCAATGTTCAAGTATTCGTCAAAACATAACATAAGCCTCATAGCTCTGTTGGTAGTAGCTCTGCCTTCTGCACTGTAGGTCGTAAGTTCGATTCCCACCCAAGACAAGCATTTGTGTGACGAATAATATGTATTATATGTATGAATTTACAAAAAGAAGTAATATAAATATTATATCAGTTATCTAGTTCCCATATTACAATCTGTATTACTATCTAGTTTGGGGCTAGATGGCGGTGTGTGAAATATGTCAATGAACATTTTTTGATTAAGTACATTGTTGCCATGGCAATCCGTCTCAATCTATTTTGATAAATAAACGGTCTGTAAAACTAGAAAGATCGAATGCATTATTGAAAAACAATAAAATAATATAACGCTGTAACTCGTACGCTTAAAAGCGTATAAATCCGAAATGAAAAGTCAATATCTTCAATTCTAACTGGCTCCCGTTTAAGAGTAATATGGATGGCTCTCCGAACCGATTCAATGAGCGACCCGTTCACTGAGCGACTCGATTCACTGGGTTGCCAACTCCATTTTATTTAAATCCTATTGTGCCATGTTAGGTTTTATTAAACGCCTTAGAGATCTAATTTAATGAGGCTTATTTATGATAATAACTTTATTATTGAAGGTGCCACAAAAGTTTTGTTTAGGTTATAAAGCTAGATTATTTTTTATGTGATAAATGTTACTGAACCAGATGAATGCAAAAGAGGACTTAATGCTAAAGCATTTTCTGCCAGTCAATCAGGTACAGATATTTTTTTTGGTATTACGTGGTTATTAGCGCCTAAAACATCAATATACTCGTAGCTTAGGTCCTCCCCGAGCAAAAGAACAACAGAAGAGTCGCCAAAGCTTTTAAAATTAAAACATAATACAAGGCTAAACCGCTAAAATAAAAATAAAATTGATTTATCTCCGGCTTAAGAAACAATGATGAAATTAATGTCTTGTTTATGTCTCTCTTTTATGTGTGAGAGGGGCCAGGACTGCTCTGGTCTCTCCCAAAGACCTCCAAAATATATTATCGTCGGGGCCAACATCGTACTGCCGCCAAGCAGTAGTTGCATTACTGTGTTCCGGTAGAAGGGTGTGGCTGCCGGTGAAATCACATGCGCATGAGAACTATCATCCCCGTCTCGAGTGATGGACGCAGCAGGATGAATGCGACTCAGTAAAGATTTGGATCTCATACTGAGTCGCACGTATTACTGTTGTCATGGGCGAGGGTCACCACTTACAATCAGGCAAAAAAAAAAACGTGCCCGCCGAAGCACGTTAATGTAAACACAATTCCCCTCGCAGAAACGAATACAGAAATATTGAAATAAGCGTACACGTGTAAATTATTATTCTTATCGCGTATTGCTACAGTTGAAGCAAAAGGTCGAAGTCAGGGGTTAAGTACAAATTATCGTCTCTAGAATATCTATACACTGTCCTTGTGGAGTGACGTGTTATTTGCAGTTATTACAGCAATGATTACAAATGGATTTAGTAGCATTAGGTAAGATTGCAATGATTCTTCACTCCATAAAAGGTTTGACATGGATCTTCCGGTGAATTGCACGGAGTGAGTGAGAATAAAAATGCGTATTAAATAGATAAGGTTAAAGTTTAAGGGAAGGCAGTATCCATTTTATCCTGGCCGCGGCTAGATGTTTATACAAATTAATAAATGATATATTGCATTAAATATATAAGTTAATGCAATATATCAGTTGGGTGTTTGCCTTGTGTTTCTGTTTGTCCATGCCATCTACGACACAGGGAATCCTAGTGAAGAGGTATGAGTATGTAAACGTTTAACGTTCATTTTTTTATTTAGTTATCTAGTTCCCATAGTACAAGCTATGCTTAGTTAGGGCTATATGGCGCTGTGTATAATGTCCGCGAATATATATTTTTCACACTCAGCTCTATGGTATTTCAAGTGGCTTGAAAACTCCGACATTAGGGTTGGCAACTTATACAAATTATTATTGAGATTGCTTTGATAACCCCTTATAATTAAGTCGTGATATTGATAGGTATTTAATGGCAATTAAAACGGCTTTTTGTTTAGATAATTACTCTCTAATTAACTTCAAGTAACTCAGCTCGGCCAATTTGTTTGTTCTAATTAATAAAAATAAATATTCATTGAAATATTTCACACAGCGTCATCTAGCCCGAAAATAAGCATAACTTGTAATATGGGAACTAGATAACTGATAGAATATTTAAATTACTTCTTTTTTGTAAATACATACATATAATATATATTAACACCCAAACACAGAACAAACATTTCTGTTCGCACACAAATGCTTCGAATGGTGGGAATCAAACCCACGACATCGCAGAAGACAGAGCTACTACCAACAGTGATGGGGCCAGTCTTGTTAACAAAGATGTAAGCAAATTAGATAGATAGCTAATTCTTACGTGAAGTTTATTTCATGTCGTTTGAATTTGAATGTTGTTTACAAATACCACTGCATAAATCCAAATGAGAGCGTGGTGGCCCAGCGGCACAGACGCCGACTTTAAATCTGAAGGTCGCTGGTTCAAACATGAGCACCAATGAGATTTTTCACTTGAAAAGTTTATGTGCGCAATACCACGTTCTCGAAACGGTGACGGGAAACATCGTGAGGAAACCGGCATGTCTCAGAACCAAAAATTCGACGACATGTGACATCTACCAATCCGGATTGAGCTCCCGTGGTAGATCAGAGTCAATTCACTCTCAATTATCGGAAGTAGGCCGGTGTCCCTGCAGTGGGAACATTAGAGGCTGGTAAATCCAAATGTATTATACGTATTCGTCTTAAGATGTTCGTGTATTCGAATTCCGGCCCTTACAATGTTGCAATTCTCAATTCTCTTCCGCAGAACATCTAAGCATTACGGCAGTTCTGTAGCCTAATTGCTAGTAACCTTGCCTTCTAAACTAGGGGTCCTATTTTCGATTCCCGGCCGACCTTTTTGTGATGTACAAGAATTTTGTTTTTGGGTCTTAGATTTCTTTGTGACTAATGTGACGGGACGAGCAGACGGTTAATCTGATGTTATGTGGTTACCACCGCCCATAAATAACAATAATACGACTCAGATCCTCTACTCTGAAAATACTCAAGTAGCATCTTTTGCGCCCGTCACCCCGAGACGGGGATTCTGAGGTATTCTGAGGATATCCACTTCCGGACGAGATCAACAGATGCAAAAGTCCCCCAATAGATGCAGTTAATCCTAGTGGCTATCTTATCTTTAAATGACGTGTAACTAACGTTGAACAGCGGAGAGACAAGCGGTGCGCACGCGCATTAAATCATCAGAAACAGATGAACGAACTGCAACATTGTAAGCAACACCTTGACACCGTAAACTTGTACTACTAACTTGTACTTGCGCTTAATTGTGTAACTGTTCCGACATTCTTGTAGACAGGTGTGCGCTTTTTGTAGGAACAACCGGCTGAGTGCGAAACGATCTTGCACTCAATACCGTACTACCGATGATATAATGACAAGTATTCTCTGAAAGTTTCAGCTTGCTTTCGTTTTCAGCTCAAAAGATACTGTTTTTCATACTAATTTACAGACAGACAATTGCACTTGTAAAACCCGTCTAAATATGAATGTAGAGATAGTTGAACGAGCGTGCTATGCAAGCGTCGTTTTTTAATTATTGTATAATGAATAATATTATTAAATAAATCAATAGAAAGAAATAAACGTTCACATGCAACGATTATAACGAAAATTAAAAAAATAAAAAACTTTTTATGTGGGCAACATTCAAAAATAGAATGTGGGAATCGTGCCAGTTGTCAAATTAATATTCACAAACGGAAGTAAACTTTGAACGCAAGGTTTGGTTCGCATAATTCTATCATCCGTATTTTCTTTAAAAACAAATTAATTTGAATATCGAATCAGCTTTCTTGAAAGGTGATGAGCGATTATTTAAAATTGTTCAGTCTCTCGGTTAATTAGATTTCGGCGCATACATGCCAAGATCACATTAATGGAATAAAATAGACAAACTATCTTTGTTATTGCCAGCAACACTTCAGCATGAAGTTTGTTCTGGTTCTTTGGTGTTTGTCTTGTGTTTCTGTGTTTGTCCATGCCATCTTCGACACAGGGAATCCTAATGCAGAGGTATGAGTGTGTAAACGTTTGTTTATTTATTTGTTATTATTAATTTTGAAGACGTAAAATCTATACTAATAATATTATAAAGCTGCAGTGTTTGTTTGTTTGTTTAAACACGCTAATCTCTGGAACTACTGGTCCGATTTGAATGATTCTTTCAGTGTTGGGTAGTCCATTTATCGAGGAAGGCTACTACTAGAAACTAGAAAAACGCGGGTGAAACCGCGGGGCACAGCTAGTTAACAAATAAGACTGAATAAAACATGACACTGACTGTAATATGACACATCCGTATGCATGTAATTTGACACGTAATTTGCTCACGAATATGTTTATTTTTTCATGTAAAGTGTGACGTGTCCAAACCACATGAGATCTAAAGGAAAAAATGAGTTTGAGTTGAACTGTCTCTACTTGGCTTCAAGTGGCTTAATACAAATCTTATAAGTCTACTATTGCAGTAAAATATCGGAAACGTATGCACTTCCTCGAATGCATTCACTGCTGCAAATCGGATCAGACCGCGTCTATTTTCGGGTGTAATAATGCGATGCTACTATGTCGGAGTGTGTTGACGTGCGGTGTACGATAGTCTAATTTGGGGATGCGAAGGTGAATTCGACGCGTTGCGATTGGTATTCAGCCTCTATGCGTTGTTACTAGCGCATCGGGTAATTGATTGATTGAAATCTTTATTGCACTTAAAATAGTACAATAGACTTAATGTTAATTAGAATTTTCTTCCCTTTAACCTTTGAACATGAAGATGCTGTAGTGCTTAAAAAGAATAACTATGGGAGATACAATACTTAAACAAACAAAAAATATCCTACTTAAATAATAAATATCCAGATAATAAATATTTTAGATACATATATAGTATATATAGTCTAGAAGTTTGATCGGTGTCTGGGTGAAAAATGTGCTATAGATAGATAACACTTTCTTGCACATCAAAAAGGTAATAATAGATTAAAACTAGAAATCTTAATTAAAAAAAAAGGTGACACAATAGGCGGTCTTATTGCTATAAAGCGATCTCTTACAGACAACCTTTGGATGGACAAGAAGTATTAGAAATGAGAAGGGGCATTGGTGCATTAAATCATTCTAAATTTTATAAATATATAATTTAATAATGGCAAATAATATAATTATGGCAACAAATTACAGCAAGAAAAATAATGTTCTAAGCATTGATTTTAAAATTAATTCGCGTGTCTAATATTAGAATCCTATCAGAAATCTGGACCCCATCTCGTATTACGAGCTATGTTTAGTTTGGGCCTAAATGGCGGTCTGTAAAATATCCACGAATATTTATATATTTAATTAAAGTTCAACTTGACTTTCAAGTCAAGCCGTACACGAAAACATACAAATTTATATTCCAATTTTTGCGTAACTCTAGGAGCAAATGGCTAGAAAACCTCTCTTCGCCACAGCGGGGTGTATGCGCAGGCGCATAAACTCACAACGTGCCGGCGGCAAACCGCGCGCATGTCTCGCCTATCTTAATGGGCAATTAGAGGCGGTCACCAGGATTAACGGCGATCACCCGCCGACCAGCAGGCCCTGACTGAGCTAACTGGTACCTTCTACGATTGAAGGGACTAACTTTGCCCTAACTTGTTAGTTATTTCGTCGGATAAGATTAATGTTGGCCATCCATTAAATAAATCATCCATTTAATAATAATGGCGTTAGCCGAGTTCGTAGGAAAAAATATATAGGTACCGCAAGCTTTCCAATTTTTGCGTAACTCCAGGAGTAGATAGGTAAAAAACCTCTCCTCACTTCAGTGGGGTACTTGCGCAGGCGCATAAACTTATTATACGCCGAGCGGCAATCCGCGCGCATGTCTTTCTTTGATTGAAGGGATTAAGTGCGCCCTGATTCGATGGTAATTGATTGATATAAGTTTTGTGTTGGCCTTAGGATTGATTTAATGGATGGTGTCAGCTGAGTTCGTCGGAAACCATGGCAGCTCCGTGGCTTCCGATAGTCCCTGCTGGTAGTCCCTGCCTTCGAAGATCCCGGGTTCGATTCCTGGCCGCCACATATTTTGTGTGGTGAGCTTTTGCTAAATGTTCATTTTCGGTAAAATGATTTTTTAAAAAGGCTTTCTTAAGTATGAGGCTTCTAACTATGCATGCTTGCACTGTAAAAACAAAATGTACGAAGCTACAAAAAAACAAAACTTCAGCCATCTTGTGGAGGGTAATAAAGAATCTCCTTTGATCACTACTACTGCGCATGTAAAAGCAATATGTTGCGGTACATTGTGGTAGATGACCTATTACTGGAAGGAACTCCACCGGCATTGACCGTTTGCAATGAACCGGACACAAAAACACGCAACATACTTGTACATGAGACGTTACTCAATGGATTACATCAGTGTTCAGTAGGCCAATGAGACAATGTCACAAGACCTTGACATTGAATCGACTACAACAATGTCCCACCAAACACGCTACCGCGATTTGATGTACAAAACAAACGAGGTGAATGAATGGGTGTCTGTAGCGACGACGATAAGTTATCGTAACGTTATCGTCGATAACGTTACGATATCGTGTGCCAATCTATCTTCTTTTATATAAGAATGAATGGTTAAATGATGAGCGCAAAACTCGAGATCGCAGGACTAAATCGCCATTTTTTGATGAACGTGGCAGGTTATTATGGAGACAAAAATTGGATAAATTGAGTAAAATATTTACTTTTCAGCTTACCCAAAGGGTAAAACGGGATGCTATTAAGACTCCGCTCTCCATCCGTCTGTCTGTCTGTCCGTCGGTTTGTCTATGTCACCAGGCTGTATCCCATGACCCGTTATAGTTAGAGTTTAAATTTTCACAGATGATGTATTTCTGTTGCTGCTATAACAACAAATACAAAAAAATGGAATATAATAAAAATTTGAGGGGTTATCATACATAAACATGATTTTTATTTTCTGTTCGTTTTTGCTCGGTATTATAGATATAAGTATGGAACGGTACGGTTCCTTCTTTGCGCAAGTCCAACTCGCATTGGGCCGGTTTTTGTTTCTAAAGATGCTACGTGCTCAAATTTCGTTTGACAGCTGATTGTCAAACTGTGAATAAAAACGAAAACATCTTTCAGGTCAGCTAGTTTGATATAATATTTATTTAATAAACACTCAAGACTTTCCAATTGCGTTTATAATAATTCTCGCGTATCAAAATATAACAAAACAGTAAAACAACGCCGAAGTAATGTGAATGCAGACTTATAAACTGGCCTATCGAGCACATTATCAAACTGCAACAAAATGTACGGTCCCTATAAAATACGTCAGGAAACAATAGACCTGCCGTGACAATAAACATAACCTCACTATCCAGTCCGCTTCGATTCATTGTTATTCTGCCGTGACTAGGAGTCTACCTTCCATCGTCCGACACACGGAAATGCGATCGCAGCGTCCACGCATCCACGAATCGTATGTTGTAAAGCGGAAAACGAGTCTGCAAGGGTCGACGTCCTCTTACTTTGTAAGAACACCTTGAAAACGATACGACCGCGTATACCTTAAAGTTTTTCTCTAAGTGTGGAACTTTAAGTTTTGACGACGTCAGCAGAGGCCACGAGTATTGCTAATAGTATTTATACCTAGACAGTGGGCGTTGCTGATAATCTTACTATGATATTATAAAGGCGAAAGATTGTATGTGGGTGTATATGTTTGTACCACCTTCATGCTCAAACGGCTCAACGGATTTCGATGAAATTCGTTACAAATGTAGCTGAAACCCTGGATGGTTTATACTTAGGTACTATTCACGCAAAGTGAAGTTGGTACTTTTTAGTAATTGTCAAAAGACACAACTGCCAGTTTTTCCCATCGTCTCATGTCGACTCTTTAACCGCGGGTAACACCGCTAGTAATAATCTGTATATAAATGAATCCCTATTTCTCTTGGTCACGGCGTCACGCTTGCCAGCGTTTGCTAGTGTTTGCCAGCGTTTCGTGCTTTCCTTTAACATAATTTCTTGTCTATTCTAAGATGTGACGATTTGGAATTAATTCTGAAATGATGCAATTATAAAAAATAAAAAAATAAAAAAAATTAAAGCCTGTAATTAATCAATATATGTTTTTTTTATTTTTTTTCTTCAACCACACAATTTTAATAACATTTAAGCTTGCAAATGTCTTTAATTACTAATCACACAACTTATTAGTAATTATGTGTGTATAGTCTTCCTCGGTTTGTACGAGTAAGTGGCCAGCTCTGGTGTCGGAGTTTTCAAGCCGCCAGAAGACCTCCAACATGGCTCATCGACCAACATGTTCACCCATGTAACTAAGATGATGATTTTTAAAGAATATCTAATGACATATTAAAATATGTCTCACCACACAAAGTCGGCCGGGGCAGACTTTGTGTGGTGAGCATGAAGTTTGTTTTCGGGTCTTGGGTGTTTGTCTTGTGTTTCTGTATTCGTCCATGCCATCTGCGACACAGGGAATCCTAGTGCAGAGGTATGAGTGTGTTAACGTTGTTTTTTTTTTTTTTTTTTTGTCTTATTTTTTTGTAATAAATATTCAAGTTATGGTTATTATTATATTAAAGTTGTATGTAGTAAAAAATAATAAACTAATAATAAAATGTATGTTTCTGAACTTCACCACTTTAGGATATTATAATTCCCATTGCAAATGCGCCTATTCCCATTCTGGAACCTTTTGCAATAAAATGTAAGTCGATGATCGAGAACGTTCTAAAAACTCGTTTAATTATATTTTATATGGCTTACAATGTTGCCAACAGTGGCATATGAGTAAATTGAGAATTTTATAGTACCATCGCCATTTTCTCCTCTACTAATAGTGTTTTTTTTAAAAACCATAACGACTATTTTAAATTGGCATTAAAAATAATTGAACGCTTCGGGGTTTTATCATAAAAAAACACATTGGGGTGAATATCCATAGTGGTTCAAAAAGGTCTGCCTATACTAAAACAGCGCATGCCTAGATTGATCTAGAACTCACCCCACCAGATTTCCCAATCCTCAGCATATTTGGTCACAAGTTATCACAAGTCAAACTTTAGCGTAAACTTGACGAGGTGCAACCCTTGCGAAAGCAATAGGGATTCAACCTAGCGGATAGATGTAGGTAACCGCATGCGTGTGTGAGTGAGTACGGAATGATGAGCGCGGTCAGTGACCGCTCATTAGGGCTGCCCAAAAAAAATTACAAATTATTATATTTTTTGCATTGTATATAGTATAATAGTAAAGAAAAAAGTTTTGATTTGAATTCTGCTTTTCAGGCATATGATTCAAAATCTGATTTGTATGAACACCTATTACCAACACCTCGTGTAACTTCTCATAGTCTTTAGCCTGAGGGTTGGGCAGTGAGGTCATAAATCTTCATCCGATCATTTTGATCAACTAATCTATTAGGCTTTTATTAGACTGCAAGAGTATACTGTACATTCTTTGTAGCCTATTTTGTCTGCGAAATATATTAATGTCAAGCTTTGGTTACAAAGATAAACATTAAGATTATCCTATATCAGTGAGTTACCTGGATAATCATTAAGATTGTAACGCACTGATGGTTTGGACTGTACGAACCAATATAATTTGTTCAGGACGATAGTATTACAATGGTATACAGAAGAAAGTAATAGAAGATTTTTAATGTTTGGCGAAATAATGTACTCTGTCTTGAAGAAAAAAAAACACCTCAGCTCTACGGTGTTGACACGATGGCATTACACGATACATTAGCAGAGCAACTATTTATTTACTGACACAGCATACATTTGTAAACATTTTGTATTCTCCTTGAATATTAAAAATTAAGACAAAGACGGTATCTATCTCGTTCCGTTACATAAGAACTTTAAGAGACAGCATTATTAAGCTGTCAATAATACAGATTGTTAGTTTGGCGCGAAAAAATCCAACGTGTCCACAGGTAATAATATGCTCAGGATGATATATTCTAGCAGAAAACAGACCTTTTCTATAGGTATTTTGAAATGTTAATTGGGCTTGGCTTTTTTGACAGACCTCGCATGTCAATTGGTGGTAGCTCTGCCTTCTGCCGTGGTCGTGGGTTCGACTCTCACCCAGGACCGTCATTTGGGTGTCGAATATAGATTTTTTTTTTGCCTCGGTGTCAATATGCTTTGACAAAATTTAAATGTGTAATTAAGAGATACATGTAATGTGCATAAATTACCAAAAAAACGGCCAAGTGCGAGTCGGACTTGCGCACCGAGAGTTCCGCACGGACTTGTAGGTAAAAGTGTAACTTGTAGATTTGATCTCGTAATTTTTTTTGTATATAATAATTTTTTTTGGGTTGGTCAATACCCTATTCCCTTGCGAGAGTTAAATGCAGTATAAATGGAGCATAAACGACCGAATTTTTTCACAGCTCCTAAGAATTTAAAACCTGAGTATTTTATATTCATTTCAACATGATACCTTCGCGTTCCTGACAAAAAGAGATAGACATACGGAAAATTAAATGATCGTATAAGAGTTCCGCTTTTTACTTTTAAGGTACGTAACCCTAAAAAGTATTATTTAAGCATTCTATCAGTAATCTGGTTCCCAAGGTATACGCTATGCTTAGTTTGGGGCTAGACGACACTGTGAAATATCCATGAACATTTATTTATTTATTCTACCCTTTCGTGTGCCTAATTGTGAGTGACGTACCCCCTTTAGAAGGTGGAACTACCCCATTGACGTAGCTAGAAATGATTGCAGCTGGTTGTCAGGCCTTCAGCTCGAAAAGCTACAATATATTCAACACAGCTGAATATTACACATATGTATAATAAAAAATCAAAATACTGATTAAATCGTATTGATTTAAAACATAAAAATGGGGTATGGTTGTTTTGTGGACGCGTGTGTTTTACGTGAATACGTGTACGTATACAGGCCTCCAACATGGCCTACTGCTTATATCCGGAACTGACATCTTACCGTGCCCTCCAAATCACGGAAGCGCTCTATTGAAATATCACTAAACGGTTACCCATCCAACTTCTGACTGGGCCAAATTACAAAAATAAGGTAGTAAATTAAAAAAAAAATGCTTCGTTGTTCTCTATAATCTGTGCAATATATACACCACCTGTGGTTTTCAGTGTTTCGATAGGGTTTTAGGAGTAGCTTTTGGGGGTATATTAGATAATTTAACGATTTTCGCTCAGTGATTCCCAATTTTCGTAATGTGGGCATTTAACAATGGTGGATACCAGAGATTTTTCATAAATGTCTTTAAAAAGGTTTTGATTCAGCAAAAGGGTGAGTTCTGGTAACCACGGTGTGATATGCTAATGGAATTTTTAGTATGAGTTAATATATCCGATATATCAGTGAAATAAGAACAAAATGTTTTATTGTTTTGTTTACGAGTATCGAATAAAACTTCTAGTGTATCGATCGAGCTAGTACTATGTTTTATAGAATAAACCGGTTTTATATGATCGCAAGCTTACGTCACAGCCTATGAACGCCGCGGTAGTAAAAGGGTAAATTACATAGAAAAACGTTCTTGTAACTGGAATTCCCATACCAGAGGACATAAAATTCCACATCGAGGGGAATTAGGTACCTATTTAATTCCGAATCGATACGTGCCTATAGCCTAACTAGGGAGGCTAGCCAATCTAGGCATGGCTGGTGTTTTGTATCAACAAAGTTGCGAGTTTTATGGCCCATTGATAAATATGCAAACAGTCTGAACAGGCAGGCTTGATTCAATCGTAAGTAAAAACTGGTCACGTTGTTACGTTTGCGCGTCTGTTTGTGTGATTGTTCATGTGTTTCGCCTTTGTATTCTAATTTTATGGCAACTATTTTTTTTCTTTACAAATTGTTGGTTTGTATGTTATTCTGCATGTTTTTTTATCATTGGCGAGATAAACATGAAACTTAAAGTAGAGTTCTATCTTCGAAGAGAGAAGCGATGAATTATTAAATGATTTATCAGTTTATTCTATACTTTAATCATCAATAATTTCAAAATGTGTGAGATGATGTTGAATTTTCAAATTTTGTAATGATTACAATATTATTTTTAGCGGAAAAGTGGACAGAAACCATAGAATATACGTTACCTAAACATAAAAAGTTAAAAAACGATAAACGATCATGAATTTTTCAGGCTAATGCATTTGAACCAGCAAACTTCATATTGAAAGTCTTCTTTCGTCTTCTATACAGTAGTATGGACCATCAAGTAATTGTAAGTTAGTGGTGAACATAGATGTTTTTTCTGCGTCTGGGTGTTAATTTGTATTATATGTATATATTTATTCATAATGAAGGTCTGGACAAAATGTTATCGGAATTTTTTTCCTAATTATTCTTTTATAAATTACTAGCTGCGCCCGCGCTGTTAACCACGGTTTTCTGGAAAAATTCTGCACAACTTTTTAAATTTTTTATTTCATAAAGTAATAGCAAAATTGGTTCACGCGTGATGCAGTGACCAAGGGAAATAGGGATAAATTTTTATATATAGAGATTATATGTTTTCTAGCCATTTGCTAGAATTATAAAAAACGGCCCCAACCCTCCGTCTCTTCGTCAAATTCGCATGTCATGGCGTCATAAAAATATCAGTACAACACCAACGATCGAAATACAAAAAAACGTAATATAAGTGGGTAAAAAAATAACATATTAGAAAGACCTCTTTCTAATATGTTATTTTTTTACTAATACCTGTACCAAACAAAATGTCACGCGTGCAATCTACACTGAAACATAAAAGTACGAATAAATCCAGCGCTCGTAAGTCCGCAGTACCTATCGACCAGAAAGTACGCAAACTACTTAAGCAGAACTTATTTGCTATAAATATATTTGCGAAACTGTCGCAGTTGGCACAGAATAATAAAAAGTACAAGGCGTGGATTTTATGACCTATGGTGTGGCAATTAATAAGTTTTAATTAGTTCGTTTTGATAGTGGCACTGTAGCGCTCGTTTGCTTTCGAGGTTGTATTAAACTATGGCGTAGCTTCTTGGGGGCTTTTTATCAGTACTACGGGGATAGTACCGTACCAGCCTCTAATGTTCTAATTGCAGAGACCGGCCTACTCTTAATATAATAACTCAATAACTGAGACACCTGACCTGAGTTATTCGTTCGAACAATAATATGAACGAAATTGTAGTGTTAAAAGAATTCTTATGATTTTAGTTTCGAAAATTACAAAATCCCTTCAAAAAAGTTTTACAGCTGATAATGATGACCCATCCTCCCTCGATTTCTATCAAACATGGCTTTAATTAAAAAAAAATTGCTTGGTGAACGAGCCACCCCTTGGTGACCCTTGAGCTGAGGGCGAAATGAGAGAAACGCAATCTTTTCTGTAAACAAAAATTACTTGCAAATAATATTGGGTGTGTGAATATGACTCCGCCCTTTCTCAACAGATGTCGTTTTTAGTATTGTTTACGTGTACTAATAAATGACCATACTTGTATTCGATAGTACTGAATGTCAGCTATCTAACGCATTTTATGATATTTGGTTGAAGTGTAAGCAACAATTGTTTTCACCTTTTCGAAAATGTCGGTTTTTATTCCAAATAAACGTCATTTGCGGGAAGTGTTATTACATTATTTTATTGCGAAGAAAACTGCAGCGGAAACTTATCGTTTGCTTGTGGAGATTTATGGTGAGCATGCTCCGTCTAATACAACTTGCAAGGAATGGTTTCGACGATTTCAAAATAACGATTTTAGTACTGAGGATAAAGAACATGGAAAACCACCAAAAAAATTTGAAGATGCTGAATTGGAAGCATTATTGGCGGAAGATTCTTGCCAAACTCAATCAGAATTAGCTGCAGCATTAAATGTTGATCGTTCAACTGTTGCAAAGCGTTTACAAATGATGGGAATGATTCAAAAAGCCGGTGACTGGGTTCCACATGATTTAAAAGAAAGAGACATGGAACGTCGGAAAACCATTTGTGAAATGCTGCTTCAAAGACAGCAAAGAAAAGGATTTTTGCATCGGATAGTCACAGGAGACGAAAAATGGATACACTACGAAAATCCTAAACGCAAAAAAGCTTGGGTGAAACCAGGCGAACCAGGCCCATCACAGCCAAAAATAAATATTCACTGTGCCAAGGTCATGCTCTGTATTTGGTGGGATCAGAAAGGTATTGTATATTATGAGTTGCTCAAACCCTCTGAAACTATTAATGGAGAAGTTTACCGACGACAACTAATGCGTTTGAAGCGAGCCATAGAAGAAAAACGACCAGAATGGGTGAATAGACATAACAAATTAGTTCTTCAGCATGACAATGCCAAACCGCATACCGCAGAAGTCGTAAAAAGATATTTAGAGGGACAGGACTGGGAAGTGTTACCCCACCCGCCATATTCACCAGACATAGCTCCTTCGGATTACCACCTATTCCGGACGATGCAGACAGACCTTACTGGAGAAAAGTTTACTTCATGTGAAAGTATCAAAATTTGGATTGACAACTGGATAAGCTCAAAAGACCAGGACCTTGCTGGAAGAAGTCCAGCAAGGAATACGAAAACTACCTGAACGATGGGCGAAGGTTGTAGCTGCAGATGGAGCATACTTTCAATAATTTTTTTTTTAATTTTGTAAGCGAACAAATGTGTTTTATTTTGACAAAAAGGGGCGGAGTCATATTCACACACCCAATAAAATTAAGAAAAAAGTAAAACAGGAGTTACAGGCAATAATATAAAACCGAGAATAATCAAAACCACCAAACAATACTAACATAAATGCTGGAAAGTTATGAAAATGATCTATTTTATGATGAAGAGTTTAAGCAACATAATTTTTAATTTAAAATCACTTTTCCGCTATGGCAACCCTAAGCTGTGAAAATGCCGTGAAAACGTTTGTCGCTGCAATGTCGAATAAAAAAGCTGTTACTGCGAGCGCTGTGCCTCGGAGAACGCACTCACTGGAATATTGTCTACCTTAATAAGCTGTCGTCATTTTATGACAGCACCCTCGCATTTAGGGCTGCCTCGTCTGACATATTATCTGGGCCGGATATAATATAATATCATAATTTAAAAACTACGTTAACGCACTCATACCTCTGCACTAGGATTCCCTGTGTCGCAGATGGCATGGACAAACACAGAAACACAAGACAAACACCCAAGACCCGAGAACAAACTTCATGCTCACCACACAAAGTGTGCCCCGGCCGGGAATCGAACCCGGGACCCCTCGCTTCGAAGGCAGGGCTACTACCAACTAAGCCACGGAGCCGTATAATAATAATCATGATGATTCGTGATGTCTAGAAAGACAAGCTTAGCGAGATCATCGTATCTTATTACTTTAAACGAGCAATTCTTGTATATCTTAATATATATAAATTACGTGTCACGATGTTTGTCCGCGATGGACTCCTAAACTACTTAACCGATTTTAATCAAATTTGTACACCGTGTGCAGTTTGATCCAACTTGAAAGATAGGATAGCTCACATCTCAATTTATGATCGCAATATTATTTTATTGCAAATTATTTGTCTATTATTTGACAGTCACAATTACAAAAACGTTAGCCACAGCAACGCGTGGCCGGGTCAGCTAGTTTCTTTATATATTCATTTCTTTCGCGTATCTCAGAAACGTCTCTAAAGATTTGGTTGAAATTTTGTGCTTAGATAGGGTTTTGCTGTATAAGTTTACCTGTTTAATTGTATTTCTTGTGAAAACGCATATTTTTATTAATCTGGTCAAAGTACATTATGGGGCACGATATTTACATTTTTTTTTTTTAATATTATAATTTATTTAAAGTGACAGCCCTAACACAGTTTCCAGACGAAACGGTAGCTTTCGTACCCTCGTTACACCTCGTAGTAAATACTTTGAATTAAAATTACAATTAAATTACAGAGATAAACAGCGTTTATTAACCAGTGTTTAAATTAAAGTTCAAATCACTACCAGTAACTAAACTAATGTTATTTTGTTAAGTGGGGAAATGGTAGTTAATTTATTTTAATAGTTGATTATTATTATTATTATCATGTATTATTACTTATGTTGCATGCTGCAAAGCCGACTTTGGAGGAACTATACGAACCTTTTATTATAAACTAAATGTACCCATTTATGGAATAAATTTATCTGAATCTGACATTATGATAATGATATACATCAGGTGAGATAGCGGTTAAACGATGGCCTATAATGGATTAAAAAAAAAAATAATAACGGCGACATTCTTAAATAAATTTTTTTAGGCATACCGCCCTTCTTTCTTTTTTTTTTCGTGGTTTAATGCACTCGCATGCCGCCCTGCCACGGGGAGACAGAGCGGTTATGTGGGACTAGACCCAATAAAACCCCACGGTGTCCTCCTCTGCCGCTGAGTGGCGGGAACACGGGAACGTAGCACACACATCCGCGAACCCGCCGCGGCTGTCCGTTTCCGGACCCATCTCTCCTGGCATCTAGTGCCACTCCTCTGTTTGCGACACGCCAGGACACGTGGCGTGTCGCAACCTCCTCGGGGACCAGGTCAGCGAAAGGGCGTCAGACGACCCCGTGTCTAGACGCCCTAGGTCCCCATGCGACGGGTCAGATCTGTGGCCCCGTCGCCTGCCACTACGGCCGCAGAGGATAGGGAGAGCGGCGTCTCGCTAGGCATACCGCCCTGCCTGGTCGCCGGAGCGGTTATATAGACTCACTATAACCCCACGGTGTCCGCTGCCATTTAGTGTCGGGAACACGGGCACATATTCACATACATCCGCGAACCCGCCGCGGCTGAGATGATCTGAATGCATTCGTGTCACATGTCGTGGACTCTGGCTATTGATCGAGATGCGTGGAGGAAAAAAGGGGACTTTGGCCCTATGGTACAAAGAAAAAGGCTAAAAAAAAAAGGTTCTGTGATAGTAAATTTGGAATGTACGCCTTCCTTTAACATTACGTTTACAAAAACTGGCCACTGTATAATAGATATACACAACCACATCACCGCTACCATGATACCGATAAAGACAGAAAGAGATATTACATATTATATATACTGTAGTGCGAAAGAGGTAATTGTTTCACAGGATCCAATGATACTGATATAAGAAAGATACTTCACGTGTAAATTCTAATATATATATATATATCTTAGATAACATTCATAGCCCCATATATCAGTGTATAACTAGCCGTGTAAATAATAATAATGTTGCCAGAGTAAAAACAATCAACTTTACCATAAAACACGCACAATATGAAGCAAAGTGGGGAGATCGCATCTTGCATTTTAAAGACTCGCTATAATATATTACGGGTGCTAACGAACAGCAAGTTAAGTATTCCACAGTCTCTAATTGCAATATACGATTGCAAGCCACTCTGTTTCACGTTAATTGTTTGTTAGCTGCCAGGAGTCAGTGTTGCCAACGCCAACGTATAAACGAATTGCGTGGACCACCAAAACAAAAGTGCGCCGACAAATCTACAAATGCTTTCATATAAATGGGATTTATACAGACAACTGTGGCTTAGTTGATTATTCTGCCTTCAAAGTGAGGGTCCCGGGTTCGAATCTCGGCCGGGGCAAACTTTGTGCCATGAACGTAGAGTTTGGCTCAGGTCTTAAAAGAGAACAAAAAATACAACAACATGAGCATTTTTTCCGGACTTTAATGTTGAATGAAAAAAGGGTAATGTTTCTAGTATTTATATTTGTGTCTATGCTACCTGCAATAGAGGGTAAGAGTGAACGTTCAAAAATTATTATATTAATTTTGTCTTTTTAACCCCTAACAGTTTCAACCCTAAAGTTACAAACGAAGTAACGATTTTTTAATTATTATATATCTGTGGACACGTGTGTGTGTATTGTACGCAGTGCCACGTAGCCCTAAACTAAGCATAGCTTGTAGAATATCTACTTGTCTAGAACCTACGACCCATACTAGGAGGTTGACGAACTGAACTGGGAAGACAATTTTTTGTGGTTATATTATATGAATGCCTAATTTTGATCAAACCTCCTTCAGGTGATATGTCATCTACGATAAGAAACAAAGGATGATGGCGAGCACAGAATATCTTATACGACCTTCGTGCTCATCGACCTCATCATCACTCAACATCAGATCAGATTGACTAGTGAAAAAACTGCTCATGGCGAATGCATAAGTCGTGCGAAGCCAAAGAAAATAAAAAAAAAGACGGGTTGCACTCCGGGAGTGCCGGAAGAAGTGAAAACTTGATTATTAACGTTGAGCATGTTTGATATTTTGGAATGGTTAGGGAATAATTTTGCACCAATTGCTTTATCAGTATAAAAGTACTATCATTTATGTGGTAGAATACAATATTCATTTATTGCGCTATCGTACACAAACATGACAATTTATATTACATTAAAAATTTAACACTTTAAAACTATTACAATTATTTTACATTAAAAAGTTTATCTCTCCGAAAAATCAACAATAAAATGTTGAAGGTTAAGTTCAAAATCGAATGAGAAAATTTGTCTACTCTCCATCCGTCTTACGCTTTTTCGATCAGGTCACGTGTCCTGACGCGAGTTTAAGATTTTATACCCATTACAGAAAAAGTGCTCAACGCCGCTAAAGAAGTTTTCACTTCAAAAAAAAACTGCAAATTGTCTATCTGTTCCATTAAAGGAAAAGTGTGAAGTTGGCAGCTCAGCTCTGTACGTGTAAATGTACCACTAAAGCTTCACTTTATTAGACACAAGCCGAGTTTCTCGTAAAGCATTTATGACGATCCCCTCAATGTGTAGGTACTTTGAAAACACTAATTGGTAACGATACAATAGTCTTGGAGCTCAAAAATGACTGAGCGCAAGGATCGTAAAGTTTATGGCTATATTTGACGTCAAAAGGCGTCAAGTCAGCTACGGGGTTTTGTTTGCGTCAACTTTTTTTTTTTAAATTGCTGGCCGGCTATGGTTATTAAATTGTAATGGCGAGATTACTTTTTAGGGTATTGCGCTCAAATGGAATATGATACTAAGCTGACGTCTGCCTGTCTTATATTTATATGGCTATCTGCGATTCAATAACCATCCACATTTTATTACATTAAACGAGCAATTCCAGTATATATATTTATTTCGCGTATTTTGGAAAGGGCTAACGATTTGGATGAAATTTTGTGTTTAGTTTAGTTTTGCTGTTTAAATTTACCTGTATAACAGAATATATTGAAAAAATGCAAAGTTTAAAAAAAAAAAATAAGCAAAAAATACTAGGTACTATCCTTTAATGTCAACAACGTGATAGATCTCGTCCTATTGTGTTCTCGAACCATCTTCACCAACAAAACAAACTTGAACGGTCGCATCTGCACCAAGCTATCCTGCCTCCGGAGACATAACCCATTTACTATAACTAAGCCATAAAACAACACATATAACACATATGTTTACAGGAGGTGCAGCACCTTAAAAGCATTGGTAATATAACAAAACGTCTGAACCAAAATTGCCCATAAAAGTCGACGGCGTTTTCTAACTAAAGTCATGAAACTCAAACGTTGAAGGAATTTACAATGCCTCAGTCTACATTTAACGTCCGTGACGTATACCTTAGTTTAATTAAAGTAGCTTAGGACCTGAGTTTCGGACGGAATAGAGATTTCATGTTTCACTATGATAGAGATGTCTCGGAGTGGTTGAGAATTGTCGTTGATGTTGAAATATTTTTTCGTATTATTATTTTGTATGTTTGTTACTCGATTTCTTTGCCAAAAGTACATCGATTCGGATAATTCTTTTTTAATTTCATACGGTGTACTTTCAAGGTTGGCCCGTAGAAAGGTTATTAAATATTAAATGAAAGTATTGAAGTCGGTTTATTCGATTTTCAAATCAATCAAGTATGTCCGGTCAGATTATTAAGGAATGTTGAGTTTAATGAAGGATTGTGTCAAGTGCTGTTTGTGGATAAACAAAGGCGGAGTTAAGAGATCAACAATTACAGAAGAAATTACCCTTTGGGATTCTGCGTAACGGCGTGCGTTTATGTATATACTAGCTTTTACCCGCGGCTTAGCTCTTTTTTTTTTTATGTGATTGAGTGACGGAACGAGCTGAGGGCCCACCTGATGGTAAGTGGTGACCCTCGCCCATGACAACAGTAATGTGCGCGACTCAGTATGAGATCCATATCTTTACTGAGTCGCATTCATCCTGCCGCGTCCATCACCCGAGACGGGGATGATACGTCTCATGCGCATGTGATTTCACCGGCAGCCACACCCTTCCACCGGAACACAGTAATGCAAACACTACTGCTTGGCGGCAGATTCCAGATGTGGTGGCAGTACCTCTCCGGACGAACTTGGCACAAGTTCTACTGCTACTTTAGGTTGCTCCTTTAGCACCACCCAGGGGGCATGTGTAGGGAATCAAAGGGTACACACCTACGGACGCGAGCAACGTTAAAATGAATTTTACCCACCAATTCTGGTCGTTTCATAGAAAGTTTTCCCCTCTCCTCGACCCACCCACTATAAGTGAAAAAAATAGCCTATAACCGTCTCCAGGGTCTCATGTCTATATCAAAATTCATCATCGATTCAGCGCTTGAGGTCTGAAAGCGTTAAAAACAAACAAACTCACTTTCGCATTTATAATATTAGTTATGTATGCTGCTTGCAAACATTTGTTACTTTACGGTTTGGACACGTAAACTTGACTGCCATTCCTTGACTGATATGGTAGCTGAAGTTTTTGGGAGTATTTTTGCTGAATGAATCAGTTTCGTCTTAATATGATTTTGAGGGCAAATGTTGCTCGCGTCAGTCTCTACACGTATCCCCTGGGTGGTGCGAAAATTGTAACTCAAAGTAGCAGCAGAACTTTTTCCAACTTCTTCAGGAGAAGTACTGCCACCACAACTGGTAATCTGCGCCAAGCAATTTACTCGCGTTGCCATGTTCCGGTGGAAAAGTGGCACTCGTGGCGTAGCTTGCCTGGATGATATTCACAGATTTGAGTTAAGCAATTCTCTTTCCGGTCAGTAGTAGGATGGGTGACCGTTTAGTGGTATTTAAGCTGAGCGCTTCCGTGCTTCGGAGGACACGTTCAGATGTCGGTCCCGGCTATTCGATAAGCCATATCGGAGGCTTTAAGGCAGGTTGAAAACTCCAACACTAGAGTTGGCCACTTACTTACACGAAAAGGAAGGAAGGTGGATAAGTGTGGGTGTTGGTAAAATGGTGGCGCAACAAGATGCGATTTCAGTCTTCTAATCCTACTATAGAGTAGAGGAGAATCTGAGTCGCATTTTTGTCATTTATGGGCGGTGGTACCCACTTAATGAATGTCGGTGGGCGGTCGGCCCGGCCAGACAACGTAGAGAAATAAAATAATTAAATTGTTTTATTTGACAGCTATAATTTGTTATCGAAAGTACGGGCGTGTCGACGCCTCGATGTAAAAACCGTGCAACCGAATACTATTCGGTTTTATAGCCTGGAATATACTAACGGTATACCCTTTCAGGAATCGCATAAAGGAGCACTTTTCATTAGTTAACGTTGCGCTTTGTGTTTAAAGTTCAGTCAGCTGTTCCAAATTGATAATTAAAACTGGGCACTAAAATGTCTTTTAGGTTATTGGGTATTATTTCTACGGACTGCATGTATGGAGTTGACGCGTTCATTGTGGTCATGATTTCGTCAGCATGGATGTAATTTAATTGTTTATACACTGTGCAGTTATTCTGAGTACCATGGCTGCGACTTACAGACAGACAGAAATTATGTACGGGACCCTCGATGTGCGAGTTGGTCTTACGCTTGACTGGTTTAGTTCAAAGTTTGGGATGATCTTGCCCCCTCTCATTGCCCAGCTCATTGGCTGGCTACGCTCTTGCAACTAAATAAACGTTTACACAGTCATACCCCTGCACTACAATTCCTGTCTCGGATGACATGGCCAAACACAGAAACACAAGACATACACCCAAGATTTGAGAAAAAACTTCATGCTCACCTCACAAAGTGACACACTTGTGTGTTGAGCAACCGGCCGGGAATCGAGCCCAGTATATGACAGACACCATTCCATATTACAGATACATTTCATAGCCAACTACTAACTCTGCCTATAGAAGAGCGAAATGTAAATACCACCATAAACCAAGACCTGGAAATCCAGGAAAAGGCAGAATCTTTTCAATCCACGAAGCAAACGCAATAAAAATATGCGATGCTCAAGACATAAAACTTGCTCCGACAATGAATTCCTGAAAAAGATACGCTAGCGTCATCTCTTTATAACCGAGTTAGAGAGAGCGGGACAAAAGATTCGCGGTAATAAAAGTTTTGATAGGATCCGCCGGAATTCACGGTATCGGACATAGCCGGTTTTACTATACTAGCCGGTTTTACTGTTCTGTCCGTGTATCGTCTTAGCTTTATGATGTTTTTAAATTTTGCGAGTTTTATTGCCCCTTTTGAACAGGATAAGGTCAGACGTTGAATATTGCTATCAGCTACCTCATGCAAACAGAACCGTGACTGCTCAAGCTGTGCTAAATTTTTACCGACAAAAAATGGTCTTAATTTGCCTGTTTTTTTATGTTTGTGTCGCGGTATATTTGTCGATTGTGGATCAGTTATGAAGATTGTTTTTTATAAATTTCGCAAGCGAAAAATATGGGAGGTAAATATTAGCCTGTTTTTAGCCCTCGACGGAATAACGGAGTTATAAGTTTGACCGGTATGTGTGTCTGTCGGTGGCACCGTAACTCTGAAAGGGGTGAATGATTTTGTTGTAGCGAATATTTTTTTTCAAAATCATCCTCATATTGTTTCAGTGGGGAAAAACGCTACAAAATCTTCCCGCTGGTCTCACTGCTCGAAACGTGGGGACGAGCGAGAACAATCTTTCTCCCTCACTCCTCTTTACCATAATCTCAGAACAAACAGTAGGATTCCACTTATCGAACTCAACGCTCTCCAAATTAAATTACATGCATGTGTTTTGAACACGGAATTAATCGTGAAACGGACAACCAGAATAAACTTGTGTGGGGTGGAACCGCACAATCTACCTGGTCAGCTCGTCCGTTGATTGTTTCCCGAAATTCGGTCTGTGTCAGCGACGGATGTTTTACTAGTTTTGATAAACGAATCCTCAAAACAAAGAATAGAATGTAGGAGGCGAATCTCTAGAAAATAATGACGTAACATAGCGACGAAAGAGTGATGAAGGCAGCGGTCTTTTTTAGCAGTGAGTATGATATGTAATTGTTTTTCATTTCCCCCCCTGGTTTTCCTATGGTGAACCATATATACTAGTGTTTACTACACAACACAAATAACTGATATAAAAATCGTAAAAAAAAACCGACTACACTTTCAAAGCAGCAAAATACGCAATTTCGTTTTCTTGGATGACATATTTTCTCTAGTTATTTTGAATTAACAACCAAACTTGATAAAAAATCTATGGGACCAATTTGAAAGCATATTACAAAAAAAAAAAAAACCAAATCAGTTGATAAATGGCGGAGAAATTGGTGAACTTAAAAAATATATTATATAAGCATCCGAATTGATAACCTCCGTTTTGAAGTAGGTTAAAAATGAAAACCATCAGCTTTGGCCGTACTCCTAACATTGAGCTCAAAACGCGTTTACGACGTAATATCGCCTTAAGTAGCCGCCAATCTCCACGACCCGTAAATTAGACGCAAAATATTCATCGAAATTAGTATGTGAATTCGATGAATATATTATTATTCATCGAATTCACACGCTGAATTCTGCACTTTACGCATACATCCTGGAAGCACATGATTTGTTCATAACTTGGTGCTTGTCTAAAACATTTCGCATTGATTTATTCTTTGAACTATGGCAATTATGTAAATATAACTCTTATTGTACCAGCGAAAGACTGATATTTGTGTAAAGTAGACTCAAAGTGACCCTGAAACTGAATCACAGCCGAGTAAAACCGCAGCGCGACAACTACAATTGCTCAGTTTACGAAACAACTGTTGCTAACAAAAGTTGTTTATCTAGTTGTTGCAATTTTCCAGTTGGGCGGACTGCAAAGGTGGCTTTGTTTACCCCGATCCCTGTAAAGGTGGTTTTGCTATTGAACTTAGTTTCAACTTATAAAGTTTCACTGCATTGTTTCAAAGAAAGATATCTTTGAAACAGTGCAGTGTTGAAACTCACTTTTTTATGTAATAAACTGACGGAACGAGTTGAAGGCCCACCTGGTGTTAAGTGGTTACCTCCGCCTATAAAAACTGCATTACGACTTAAGTCCTCCCGATTGAAGTATGAGAAGACTCAAGTGCACCCCGTTGCGCCAGTTACTCGAGACGGAGATGTTATGTCCGATGTGAATGTGATTTCACCGGCACCCACACCCTTCCACAGCAATACGAGTGCACCACTGCTTGGCGGCATATTAGTAGGTATAGAAGCAGTACTTCTCCGGGCGTAGTTTGCTCAAGTTCTACTGCTATTGTTGTCATTTCCTGTGCGCTACATCGGCGGCGGTCTCGTTGTATTTGACACAAATTATTCCACCCATTTCAACCCCACGAAGGGTTGAGTAATGAGATGACCGACCGATCAATTATACAATTAAATTGCTTGGGGAACAATCCATTTGCAATTAGTTTTGAGTGAACATTTGTATGCAAGTTCTTGATTTTCGGGCAACACATGTTTTAAACATCGTAACAATTTCAAAACATTTCTATGTGAAAGGTAAAGAACATTTATGATCCTACATGCTGCGCCACGCGGCGTTTCCCGCGGTTTTCGGGATCATAAGTAGCCTATATGTTAATCCGGGATATAAGCTATCCTGGTACCAAATTTCATCCAAATTCGTTGAGCCGTTTGAGCGTACAAAGTAGAACACACAAACAAACTTTCGCCTTAATAATATTCTACCGATCCGCCCCGGCTTCGCACGGGTGCGAAATAGATACTAATGATACAGTTTCTACTACTATAATATGCATGTATACTTCATCTAATTTTCCTCTTGAATCACTTGATCTATTGCTGAAAACTGCATTAAAATACGTTGCGTAGTTTAAAAGATCTAGCTTTTAAATATTTGAAGCTGAAAATATTATTTATTAATAATAATAATATTATTCAGCTATATGCTGTGTTGCTTATGTAGCTAAACGTGGCGCCTTTGAAAGCCTGGCTTGAAAATGAACACGAAAATGACCCTAAGAATCAAAGTCTTCAATCAAATTTATCGTCTTGGTGAATTGACAGCTGTCACTTTTAGTCAATTTTGGTACAAACTCACGATCCAAGTATTATATCCTTCCTTATCCGTGCTTGGTATAAAACAAAGTCGCTCCCGCTGTTTATACCCTAAGATCTTTTAAACTACGCAATGTATTTTAATGCAGTTTTCAGCAATAGATAGAGTAATCACTTTACAACTAGTACTATCAACTCCCCCCGGCTTCGCACGGGTAGTTTTTGATACGACACTGATGCGCTACTAACCGTGCAATTATAATATAACTGAGAAGCTATTAGCTATAGCAGACTGATCTGCAATCAGGGTTGGAGAACGATATTTTTCTACACTTTTTTTGCAGTTTCGTAAACTTTGAATATATTTTTATGAGAATTGTAATATGACACGAGCAAATATAGAATTCTCAGTACTTTAGTACTGTTGGCATAAAATTAGTCACAGCAAAATAAGCAATAAACTTAGCCCTTGAGCTATTCGCGATCTAGTCGTAAAACAGTGTTCCTGTCACTGTCTTTGCTGCACTTTGAGTGCGGAGTGGGAAAGAGAGGGAAAACTGCAACATTGTAAGCGTGCCGATACCGGAATAAGAATTTGCAATGTGGGGTATAGTAATGGGACATTTGCGTTTTAATTTTAAATAGCTGATATTTCGAGAAAACGGTCTGTATGATCGGCTAGTGTTTGATCGATCTATTGATACAGGCAGGTTTGACAGATGATTTGATATGTCAAATTGCATGCCATTGGACGCGTTTGACGAACCTACGGGAACCGTACATTTTTCCGGACAAAAAGTAGCCTAAATGCTATTCTAGACCATAATTTCTAGAATAGCTATTTCTAGAATCTCTGTGGCAGATTTCATCCAGATCGTTCTGGTGTTCTGGCGTTATTAAGTAACAAATATCCATATCCATTCAAAATTTCGCATTTATAGGTAAAATAATATAATACAAGCAGCATACCGCGGCGTTTCCCGCGGTGCGTTATCGGCACTTGTGTGGTTAGTAAGATTACCGTTGGTTAGATTACCGATAGTAAGAATACCAATTTTAATTTACTATCTGAGTAGGGTTTAAAACAGCAGAACATATACGCAGGGGTTAGTTTAATTAATTATGGGAATTAATTAAGGTTTTCACGATACTGGCTTGCCTACTGTGAAGACCGATTAAGATATTTATTGTACCAGGGTAATTAACTACATAATCTCTAACAATACTTAACTAAGTTTCACGATCTTAAGTTAATTGTGTGATGCGAATAAATTTTTATTATTCATTTTACAAATTTCCGCGTTCTAATCAACTAATTTAGTTAATTCATTCGAACTAAGTTTTATTTTGAATTAGTTTTAATTTAGTTTTGACTACTTTAATCTGTTGTGCCTATTACTACACCACACAAGTTATCCGAGGTCATAGATAGCACTTTGTAATTAATTGATTAATTATGATTTTGTGTATACCTATAGTTAAAACACGTGTCGCTTGGGTCAAATGATAGTGACGTCATGTAAGGTTATCCGTAGCGCAAAAGATTCATGGCCTATATCTTCAACGAATCTCGAAGGTTCTATTCTAGAGATATTCTAGAGTTTGCAGTAGGAATCTTGATCTTCTACTTCTTGGGTTGGTCGGTTAGGGCAGGAAAAGACATAATTTTAACAAAAACAGCAGTAGAACTTGTGCTAAGTTCGTCCGGAGAAGTACTCCGACCGACATCTTTATGTGCCCCCCAAAACACAGAAGCGCTTCTTATAAGCACGTCGTGTTACAACAGCAAGAATAAGAAAGACTGATTTAAAAAAAAATATAATAAAACGACTTCACACTATTCACAGGAAAAATAAAACAGATTTAACTTTTTATTTAACAACCAAACTTATGTTCATAGGTTTGGTTGTTTTCTATGATAATATGGGAACAAGGTGAAAGCAAATCATTTAAAATTAAAAAAAAAAATCCTAATCGGTGATGGACTTCTCAGATAACAAACAAGAGAAAAATAAATACAACCTTATTGATAACATATGGAAGTCGTTTAAAAAAAATACGAGTATTTCTTAGGGCACAAAGTCTATTCCTCACTCAATGTCATTTTATTGATTAAATTAATCAGCAAACAACATTCGCTTCTAAGAGCTCCAAAGAGTCTCTGGGCCCATAACCTAACCTGTCAAAACGTCATAACTTCCCATTCGCACACAAGCCGCCCATAAACTGACCTACCGCAGGCTTAAGCCAATAAAAATTAAAATAAAATATCCCCAAGTCTAGTGTAACATTTCTAACACATGGGGGAATACGGGTAATCTCTTTTGTGGTTGTAAAGAATATTATAATGTTGCCATGACTGTTCTTATTGGTCGAAACACAACTAAAGAGGTATTTCGAGATGCTATGATAGTAGCGAAGAATTTATTGCTCTACAATGGCTGTTTGAATTGACTTTATGTTTTATTATTCACCTACGTGTGGAATATATACGGTTTAGTACCTGGGCGGCCTAACTACACTTTTTTTTTTATAAAGAGGTAAAATTTTCGTTTTAAATGCAATACAATTACACAGATAAACTTAAAAAAGGTTAAATTTATCTAATACCCAATTTAAGCGAAACCTTTAGAGACGTTTGCGAGATACGCTAAATAAATATACAAGAATTGAAAGTAATATTATTATCAAAAAATGTCTTCCAAATAAAAAAAAAAAAATAATAATAATAATAAAATATATCAATCTGGTTGTAAATATTCTTGTAACTTCTAAATAAACTATATTTTGTTACAATTAACCCTAATGCAGAAAAAACTTGCCAACGTACATTAACTCGGACATTGGCACAATTTTGGCAATCACACAAAAGGCCAAAAACAAGAAGAAGAAGACGTGTCAAGCGACAGTATTCTTTAAAAGCGTCATTCTTCAAATAGCGTCATTTTGATTTGGTCTTACAGCGGGAGAATGTTACCACGGACCGGTAAAGACCTCCGTTCTATTATCTACATCATCTTTAAGGTCGTTGGTGCGAAAATGCTCTAAATATTTGAAATTGGTTACACGATTCATGCTCAAGCCATTCAGTGTTATTTCGTTCGAGCGGATAACCGTATTAGTAGGGGAGCCCACGATACTAAATGGGGATTTACTCGAGCGTCATAGAGACCTATTAGATTGCAAAGCTTAGATGATAATTTTTTTTTTTTTTTTTTATATAATATATACCTTTTCATCGGTGGGGGAAGCGGCTATAGATTTTTAAATATGTAAAAAAATACTGTTGCATGGACATACTCGAGCGCGTCAGATATTGATAGCATCAATGTCCTACGATTTTTAATCATGTACGTTGGACATTGATGGGCTTCCGCTTGGGCTCCCCTACTTTATCTTTTGATTGCGTTGACATGAAGTTTGATTTTTTTCAGTTTGACATACCTAATTTCAAATTCATACCTTCATGCATATCAAGCTGAGGCCAATTCGATATTTCACAACACTAGGATCTGTGTGACACATTTTAAATCCACTAGTGTTGTACGCGAGCAATATTACAATACCAGTTACATTTACATAATCCATAATTAGTTAACGTTATGGATTTCGTTAAGTTCTCGGAATGTAACGTAAACAATTTTGCCTACCTTTGCGCATTAATCATTTTACAGCTTTCGCCATTACAGAATTTCATTTAGCATTTTATTTTTACAGTCTCTAATTGCAGATTATAAAATTGTAAACGACTCAAAGTTATGGCGGGCACTGGGCGAATGGAATATTTTAAGTGCATGTGCAGTAAACTGTATTTATTTTGAGGGAATAAATATGTGAGTGTAAGATTTGCTTGTTTTAGAACTTTAATGATTTCTGTTAGTTCGTTAAATCACTGTTTCTTTTTAACGAGCCTACCTGATAATAATTTGTAACTGCCCATAAACAACAGCAATACGAGGTCCCTGCCGACGTATTGCTGTTGTTGCATAGCGATACGCTTGTCACTGTTGCAATAACGTTTTCAGGTTTTAACATAGTATTAATTTCATCATCGTAGCTGACTACGATTTGTATCTCTACCTAGAGATACCAAATCTACAGTAAAATCGTTAAATGCTACGTCAAAACTGAATACAAAATAGAAATATAAAAAGTATAAATGGAGATCTTGAAAAAAAAGCAGAAATGGGATATATTTATGACATATAACCTATTTCTGGCAAAGATTTACCGTGATAGATAAAAATATTTATATAGAACCTAAGTTTGTTTACCTGTATAACTAAAAAAAGTAAATTAATCCAGTATCGTTACTTGTTTATAATGTTTCCGTGGCGGATTTACCAGCAGGCTGAGTAGGCTCGAGCCTAGGGCGGCAGATTATGGGGGCGGCAAATTTGGGGAACGATTTTTTTTTTTACCTCATAAAAGTCAAAAAGATTTCTATGACGATGATTTTTTATTTCAACGAAATTGTTGCATTGTAAAAATAATGTATGATATGACAATTGTTGAGGCAAGGGCGGCGGCTATTCAGCCTATACCTTGAAAATTTGTAAATCCGCCACTGTAATGTTTCATTTCGTAAAACTGCAATAATCATTATAATGGCTATCTAATTACGTTCGAGTACAATTTAAGCTTGGAGGTTACAACGCTTATAAAATATAATAATATTGAACCGCATTCTCGGAGATGGTCGTAAAGCGAACCATCGCTACGCAAATTGTGTTATTCCATAAGTAGCGCTTTATGTTATATATACACAGTTACATAAAATGGTATTTATTGAAGTGGTAAACAGTCTGGAATATGTATTAGAAACACATAAATGTGTTATATTTTACTACTTTTATATATTTTGTAGGTCATTAATTGATTGATATTGTAAGCTCAAGAATTGTGGTTGTAAAAGTAAATATTCGTGTAATGCTGAAACAAAATTAACTCTTATACTATTACTCACCAAAACATCCGATGAAGTGCAACACTGTATAGTCCGTTGTCATTCGCAACACAGCGCATAGCAAGCGTCCACACAAAACACCGCACTGGTAAAACAAAGTATCATTCGCAAAATAACTTCATCGATGACGATAGTACACCACTTATATTATTAATGTTATAATTTTCCAGCATTTTCCTACAAAAAAGAAAATAACACTAAATAAAATAAATATCGATAACACACACTGGCACATCACTATAATGGCTGATTGATTCGAAATTCGAATGTCACTTTTTATATTTCGAATTTTGCCAGCTTCGTCCGGTCACTGCAAGATGGAAATCACGACTGGTTAGTGTTGTCGAATGATTCGCTGACTTGACCACTTATCGATTTGTGTTACAATTTTGTTGTGTTTTGTATGTGTGTGCTAAGTGAAGCTGAGTTTGCAACATTGTGACACAATGAGGTTGGAACATATTAAATTGCCTTTTGGCTCATCTTATTACGGTAATGCGAATAAGGCAGTTGGTCTCTTTGATCATCAGGCTATTGTTTGGCTTCGACTCGCCTTATGTCAGTCAAGGGATTTTGAGGTAAACGATGCAGCACAGAAGATAGTGTAGGCCTAGAATAAATTGATTTGAAGATTTTCCGTGCCATCCCAAAAGTAACAGCAATTAAATAGATAACACTCTATTTCTCTCAAACAAAATAACAGTAATCATAATAATAAAAATTACACATTAATGTGAAACAATGGGCGGTCTTATCGCTTTAGAGCGATCTCTTAACCTTGGATGGACAAGAAGTAACGGATTTTACAAGGGGTATCAATTACTCTATGGCGGACCTGAGTTTAGTGAAAACAGCATAATGTGTTGTTCATAAGATTGTTGACCAAGATTGACAACCAAATTTTTGTTTTGTCATATGGTGAAAACAAATCAGTGATTATTATTATATTATAATATGAAATGTTACAAATTCAGCTTCTTTTATTGTTAGTGGGAAATGGGATGATTTACAATGGGACCAATTACATAGTTTTAGGGGGGCAAAAATCGAACAATCTTGCAATTTCTTTGAAACATCAAAATATTGTCGTTTGGCAATCTCATAATGACTAAAGGCGTTTAGTACACAAAATGGTCGTAATGGCAGTTTTACATGGAGTCAGTAACTGACTACAAATGCATGACTAGTGATGTATTGTAACTGACATTTAGTCACTACGAGGCTGTCAGTACGGACTTAATAAATTATAAAAGATAGGTTGTGTTTCGTTGCATCACCTTATACGGTTAACGCAACCGATCATCAACAAGTTAAAAAAAATACAAGATTTAGTACAAAGATACGGAATTATATTCAAATTCAGTTACTAGGGCACTATACTATACTGTTTCGTAAATGTATATGATCATATAATATGAGAAGCTTTACGAATTATCGTGGTATAATTTTTTACTAATGCGTTTGAAGCGAGCCATAGAAGAAAAACGACCAGAATGGGTGAATAGACATAACAAATTAGTTCTTCAGCATGACAATGCCAAACCGCATACCGCAGAAGTCGTAAAAAGATATTTAGAGGGACAGGACTGGGAAGTGTTACCCCACCCGCCATATTCACCAGACATAGCTCCTTCGGATTACCACCTATTCCGGACGATGCAGACAGACCTTACTGGAGAAAAGTTTACTTCATGTGAAAGTATCAAAATTTGGATTGACAACTGGATAAGCTCAAAAGACCAGGACTTCTTCCAGCAAGGAATACGAAAACTACCTGAACGATGGGCGAAGGTTGTAGCTGCAGATGGAGCATACTTTCAATATTTTTTTTTTTTAATTTTGTAAGCGAACAAATCTGTTTTATTTTGACAAAAAGGGGCGGAGTCATATTCACACACCCAATAACATACATATTTATTGAAAATTTAATGCAAGCAGTGTGATATGAATGTAATTTATGTCTTTGTATGAAATCTTGTTGATGATCATCGTATGCGTTAATTATCTAACGTGATGTGACGGAACGCAACCTATCCGCAGCGGGCTTTGACTGGGTTGCTTTTATAATTAGCATTTAAACGGAGGTTTAAGCAAGAGCCGGATTTGAGATTCTAAATTTGAATTTTAAAGTGAAAAATAACCTACAAGATTCAAGTAAATTACAATAATTTTGCACGTAATATTAATAGGCACTTAGAACATTTATAGTGAGAGAAAGATTTGTTCCAACCGCCAAAAACTAAAGTAAATTTTGAAAAATTAGGACTTTAATTTTGAGAAATAATTATTATACTGAGTCTTAAAGGAAAAAGAAACGAGATTCAATACATAAAAAAAATACAATTTTAAGTCACAAATTTTTACCGTAACTTGGTGGGATAGTTTTTAACTAATTTCCGACATTTTGATAAATTAAGTGATAGTGACTTTGGTAAGAAAGTAAAAATTTATCACTGGAAGGTATTATAAATTAATTGTAAAATAACTCCACTATGCTAAAATTTAGTTTTAAGTCGGTTGAGAGCTTTCCGCTCTCACCAAAAGCCCGCGTAAAGTTGTCAGGCCATCAGCGACCAACAACTTATAGACCAAACTAAAAAAAAACCATTAAAATTGAGATTCAAGAGAGAGTAAGGACATTTAGGTATTTTTGAGTGCGGGATAATGAGCTTTGTGTTTTTTGTAAGTTTATCACTTCCTGTGTAACTATTCCACTGAAACGTAATTTTTGCACATGCTGTGTAGTTTGTTAGTTCTTTAAATGACAATTTCGATTCTCTAAACGTTTTGTTGAAAACCCACACCAAATGTCATCCAGTTTCAATTGTAGTATTTACTAGTCAAGATGACATTATTACTAAAAAGCTACTGGGTCTTACTGAACTATTAAGTAAAAAAACTATTAAGTAAAATAAGACTATGACTATGATGACTACTAAAACATGAAAACTGACTGTAATTTGACATGTGTCTATATAATGTGCCTGGGGAGTTCCTGTGACACGTTATATGCTCACGAATATGTTTACTTGTGTGTGTAAAATTTGACGTGTCCAAATGTTACTTTAGATCTAAAGGAATAAATGAGTTTGACTTTGACTTTGTTTTAAGTTACTTAATAGTTTTTTACTAAATAGTTTTTTGTAAAATTTTCGAATCAAAATAATCATTAAAGTTTGTTCACCGATGGCGAAAGTTCCATAGTGGTGTCACTTGCAAAAACTATTATTACTATTAAAGTCCGTACTGGCGTGTCGAGTTCCTGAGCTCGAGACCGTCGAAGACGTTTAGGTTGTGCTTCCTCGCGTACTCGTTGATAATCATCTTCCCTGTGGACAAGTCGCTTAGGTTACATTCGCTGGGCGGTCATGAATGCTGATTCAAATTAGCATTAGCAAATTGGCCGAATGAAACGTCTTTGTGGTGTTTTGACTACTGAAACTAACAAAGTTAGCAATATTATTAATTATTACTTGACAATGCCCCTATACAGCAGCTATAGTTAACATTTTACCTATTTAATTAAATTATTATGACATTTAAAATTATATAATATTATTGAAAACTTATTGTTAAAGCATGTGATTTGTCTTGTCTGTTTCTAGTTTCGTATTTCTTGTTATTTTTTAGGCTATGTAAGCCATCATTTTTGACAAAACCAAGTGTTCCGTAGTGTTCCTAAGGCTGAATAAATGAGTATGAGTAATAGATGCTTGAAGCAACTTTTCGGTTGCCTTAGTACTTTCTGTCTTCTATCTTAATACTTGAAGCGAGCTATTCTTGTATATTTATATCGCGTATATCTGAAACGGCTTCAACGATTTGGGTGTAGTTTGTTAATGCTTACTTTTTGTAATTCTTGCTATTATCATTTTTATATCGTTTGTTCGTTATGTCCCATTTGTTTTTCTTTCTTTTTTTATTTTATTGTATAATAAATGGTTGTCTATGTCTATATCTATGTTTACTATCCTTCAAATGTGTTTACTGAATCTAACTATATAAATTCTGTGTGAAAATCGACTTTAGAATGTTCAATATTTGAGTTGGCGTCCTATTAGCCATATGTGATTAGGCGCAACTGCTCAATTGATTAAGTACTTTCTAGATATGACCAAGTTTCCTGAATCTGATATAATACTTGATAATTTGATTGATAGGTCACGTAAGGGAAGCCAAAATGTGAAATCATATGCCTGTATAGATTTCGCATGCCATTTGTAATCACAGAAAATAACTTCTAAAAACTTAGCACTAATATTTAAAAACGAACTAATATTTCAAATTGACAAGTTAGGTTTGAAATTATAATTAATTAGAGATATTTTTCTGTAGAAATTTAGACAAAAATTACTTTCGTATCACGGAATATCAAGCGGGCGTTTTTATCGACACTTTGAGCCACGCTATCGATAAAAGTTGACCTATCGATTAATCAAACAACCACAAAGAAGCAAAACAGGTACAGATATATTCGCTATTGGCATTGCATTGCCACTTAATTAGTAATCGTTGAGTTTGTAACTTGCATCGATTGTTTAAAGAAAACAGTGCCACATTTACATAAGAAATGAATTTAATTTTTTTATGCTTATCTTGATTGATAAATAACTTGGTGATTAATGTTAATTGTATCAAAAGTAGGACAATAAAGAAGGTAATAAAGATTTTGTTTGCTAATCATGATTAATTAATTATGTTTTAATGGGACCTCCCCAGACTTTCCTCATGAAATACGACCTTCCTCATTAATTCCACATTTTAATACCTAAAATATTAATTTTGTATTCTATGACAATATGAGTAGCAAATTACAGACTCAAAAATAAGCGCAATTTATTCTAAAAATCTATTTAGAAATCAAGAGATTTTGCATCGGGATGATTGATCGTTATAACCCATAGACATACTACGTCTTGTTCTAGACATGCAATTTAATATTAAGAATTTCCGCACAGCTAAGAAGCTATAACACAATCAGCCAACAACTGAGTCACTGACGTAAAACAAAGTAAAAAAAAAAAACGCAAAATATTTATTCCTTTAGATCTTAATTATCGTTTCGACACTAAATCTACCCCGCTTTGTAATACGATATGTTCAATAATAAATTTTGTTAAAATCAAGTCTCAGTGGCTGACTGGTTGTTGCAGCTCGTGCGCTGCAATCCGCGTGGAAATTCTCAGTATGGAATTGCTTATTTAAAGAAATCTTGATTGAGTAATGCCTTAAACTTAGGTGCTTCTAACAATGTTAAATTACAAAAATCGAAAAAGATTCAGTTATTTAAGTTAACCCTTTGTGGGTGTCAACAAAATGTTGTGAGTAACTTGCAAATGATTCTTAACTTTCACTCCCGGACAGTCTTGTGATTTATAAATAGATTTTATAAAAAGTTCATGAAAATATTAAGATTACCACAGACACCACTCTAGGCAACATTTATTTGGGTCATATGCCATCCTATATTTTTTTTATATTGTCAATGTTTTTTTTTTATGAAACATATATTGATACGTCTTGGCAGTAAAACCGACTCGTATGCCAAGACGGCAAATGATATGACGCTTATGCCGTCAAGTTTCACATCTGCCGGGCGTCCCGTGACGGCTAACTTTTTTTATAACACAAATGTGACTGAACAAACCGAAATTATATTGCCCACCTGAAGTTAAGTGGTTACCTCCGCCCATAACAACAGTAATAAGACTTAGGTCCTCCCAGACCTAAGTATGAGAGGACCCAAGTCGCATGCCGTTGCACCCCGTATAGCCGTACGAGGGAGAGAGGGAGTGGTTTGTCTATAGAAATATTTCTATAACGATAATAACGATATAACGATAATAACGAAACATTAGCTGCTTCGTTGTGTAATTTTAACTAAGCCCAGAATAATAATTATTATTCTGTTAAGGAATTTTCATGAACTTGTTAACAGCGCGTAATAATTACTGCCATCGAATCGCCAAAATTATTTGAATTATTAGGTACTTGAACTGATATTATAATGTAACTGATATTATTTAGGTATTTACATTTTACATTTTGCTTGCTAAGCATTATAAACACAATCCTAATACATGTAATTTGATAAACCAGCATAAAAGTAAAAAAAAAAGAGTTTTATTGTACTCTATTAATAATTTTCTTTGAATATAAATTAATTAAAGTATTGGCGATTCTACAGCAACAATCATTAAGTCATAAACTTTTGCAATGCTTTACACAAAACTAGTATAACCAGAAAAATATAAAAAATATTTCAGGAAAAATTTTGGTTATATTATTTTTATCAGACACAGTTCAACCTTTAAAGGTATTGTAATACTTAAGATATATTAATTGCCATATTTTTAAAGTTTTGACATAGAAACATAAAAGTCCAGTATTGAAGTTTCAATTTTATTATAATTGAATTTATTTATGACTAAATAATTTTAATTAAAAATCTTTTTTATTTTAATGCATAAAAATCTTTAAACATTGAACTGGAAATAAATTAGCCGGGCGAAGAACAATAACTAAAAATTAAACTGTAAGTAATAGAAGAGGAGCGCTGTCACTTCAGACCAACGGCGTTGCTTACCAAGAACTCACGTGTCACGAATCATGCTTAACCCAATGAATTGGGCAAGGTCACGAAAACTGCAATGAATTTCCTGAGTTCACAACCGTCGTAACCGTACTTGGCCATTATACAGTTCTCAAGCACTGTTTTGTCCATGTTTTTTGCACTGTAGAGAGCGTGGTAGGGGGCATAGACGCCGACTTTCAATCTGAAGGTTGCTGGTTCAAACCCACACGTGCACCAATTAGATTTTTCACTTGAAAAGATGAATGAATATTGTATTGATATGCGCAATACCACGTTCTCAAAACGGTGACGGAAAACATAGTGAGGAAACCGGCATGTCTAAGAACCAAAAATTCAGAGACATGTGACATCTATACGGATTGGCCTCCCGTGGTAGTAGGCCGGTGTCCCTGCAGTGGGAACATTAGAGGCTGGTACGGTTCTTTGCATGTTTTTGCAATCTTCTGCGACCCAAACGGTGATAATCTGCTGTTGGATATTCTTATTGTCTTCTGGTGGTGTAGAGAAATCTTCTAACGGATCAGGGCGGTTGGATAGATCTCTTCTCTTGCGCCTTGATAAGCTGTGTTTCATGGAACTGGTACAAATGTTCTACCTTTCCCTTTCTGCCGCCACTTTCTTTACATAAACATTTTCAAAAAAAGGTTTTGTATGCCAATTTCGAATACTCTCAACCGTTTCTTTTATTAAGGTATTTAGAAAGAGATTTTATAGTTACAGTCAGCATTTGACGATGCTCGTTCAAAGCGGGAGGCAGCTGTCAGCCAGCGGGAATGGCAGTCCTCTGTTTCTTCCTGTATGGTAATCTGACACAAAATCCCCTAGGAACAACCTTGTTTTGAGAGGACTTGTGTTAGCCGATAGTTAAGAACATCATGTTTTCTATCCAGCTATTGTGACAGTATTTTACGGGTACCTCGATAGTTCTATGATGACACAAGGAGTCATAATCCAAATCTTTTTAAATTGACATTTAATTGGTCGTGAAAAAACAATACGCTCCTTGTCTATTACTTAGATTGGTGTCAATTCTGTTCGCGCCAGATCAAAAAAGTGACATACATATCTGTCAGAGAGTATGGAGACAGATCACTTCAAGAAGGCACTATATTTAGAGCTTTCATAATCGATTTTAATTAAGCTGGATGCTCACAGGATCAACACCATTATGCATTAAGCACCACGGATGAGTACAAAGGCAAGAAAGTACACTCAACCAATTATTTGGTTCCTAAACTTATACTTCAGCCAAATTCTATATAAACGCTTTTAAATCTTCAGTCCATTTCAAGCTCTCTTACCCTACAAGGGTCAACTCAAAATAGTAGATCGTAGATGAAAATGTCTTTATAATAAGGATATTTTCATCTACTGTCGACGAGTTACCATACGATTTTCCTTATCAGCCTAGTCTAATTACTGTCTTGCCAATGTACTTGGTACATGTGAAAACCCAATTAGCTTAGCTGCAATCGCAAAGATATCTTACCTTCGTCAATCTTCCGGGAGGCCTCGTCCAGGTCGCTCCCGGCGTAGTTCAGTATGACTAGCACCAGAGGCATCATCTCCCAGGAGTAGTGGAACTTCTCCAGCAGTTTCTGACAGTTCTCGACTAGGGTCTCGAGGGATACCGCTGGAACAAGGAGAGCCTGTTTCAATTATTGGATACTATGTAATTTGTGCGGAGTTCGCCCGGAGCAATTTTGCAACGAAGGGGTTACTTAGAATGAAAATGTTTATGTACGAAGGTACTATTTATTACCGTCGGAAGTTCTGCTGCAGTTCCAGTGAACTAATAATATAATAATACTATAAATGTATAAACAACATTTTAGTACGTGTGTGTACTTCAAGTCTGTTCGCACAGAAGTACCCACCAACAATATTATGTGTTGATAGACCTTCTGAGAAGTGATTTTAAGTATGTGTGTCTGTAGAGTATAGAGGTATGGTAGACACCTTTAATAACATACAGATCATTGTGGAATTGAAGCATGTATGTGCAGACAAAAAAAGAAAAAAAAAAATGTTTTATGTACTGTATATACTTCCAAATTCATTAAGTAAACAGCTGTTATATTTACAGACAATTCAATTTTATTTATTTGTATAGATATTACTGACCAATATATAATAATTCGATTGAACAAGTGCTAAACTTAGTTTTAAGAACGCAGGTACTTAATTATTTATATAAAAATAATACTTTTTACAAACAAACAAACAAACGTTTACACACTCATACCTCTGCACTAGGATTCCCTGTGTCGCAGATGGCATGGACAAACACAGAAACACAAGACAAACACTACTAGACACAAGACCCAAGAACAAATTTTATGCTCACCACACAAAGTATGCCTCAGCCGGGAATCGAACCCGGGACCCCTCGCTTCGAAGGCAGGGCTACTACCAACTAAGCCACGGAGTCGTCTAAGTAGTTTAGTTTAGTACTTTTCCAAGTAGTTTTTAAGTATTTAACGGAAATTAAGATATTTGACTTTGACTTTACTTTGACTTTGAAACCATACTTCATACTTATCAGACCCTGTTGGGGATCGATTCCGTGACCCTTTGTTTGAAGGCTTTAGGTTTAATGAGTTGCTAAGAAGTTGTCTAAGTCAAGCTTATTAATTCTTTAAGATTAATGTATCGTTACGACACGTCAAAGTATACACAAGCGAATATATTCGTAGGCACATCTGTATGCATGTAATATGCATACAGATATGCATATTACATGCATATCTGTATGCATGTACAATAATATGCATACAGATATGTCAAATGACAGTTGATTATCATGTTTTAACAAGTCTTATTTGTTAAGATTCAAACATTTACCACTGTTACTTATAAACGCCTCTCAAACATCTCTCAACAGTTGAGAAGCGTTTCAGCAAATGATCAGCAAAATACACACCTATAAACCTGTCTCAAATTTGAGTAACGGCTAAGTAAATGTCAAAACTAAACACCTTAAAGAAAAACCCGAGCGGAAGAAAAATAAAAAAAAGATTACACTTTAATATTTCAATTTTAAATTGTAAGTTCTTACTTCAAATTGCGTAACAATTATGTTTTTAGAAACAAGAGTAGCATTACGAAACTTTTCATTGATTGTCTTTCAAAACACATAGTATTTTCTTCATTTTAGGAGCTTTCAAACATGAAATAGCTTCATTCACAACAATAATAGCCAATTCTTTGCCAGCATCGCTCTTTCAAGAGCTTTTTAACAACCACTCGAAGCAATGGACAATGAGACACAATCGTATTACATAAAAAGGATTAGTGCATTACAATCGTCCTACTCTACCTCATAAAGGCAGCACTAGCCATCGTAAAGGCACAACACTAGCTATAAAACGAGGTGCAGGACACTTTGGTTTTACGAGAGATGCCCTTTGTGGAGGCAGAGCGGCGACAGTAAAATATCTCTTCGGAATATGTTGACTAGGCATGTGCTCATTCGAATGTATGCTGCTACTCCGAAAGAGACGAAGCAGGTCTTTTAACCCTAGTCCATGTCTTAAAGCGTAAATTACAAAATACAAATACAAAATGTTTATTTGGTTTAAATGAAAATATAACAGTTTTGGATATGAATCCATAGACAAATCCATGGGTAAATTGTAAGACTGCTGAGTATTATGACCAGTTCCTATAATTAACTAACGGATTTGTAGGTAGATTACTATAGCAATATTGTTTATTGACAGCAAAAGTATAGTTTTCTTGACACGTAACATTGCTAAGTTTATCTATCTACAAGAACTCATGATTACGCATGAATTAATGATTGACAATGTCATTTATTGATAACCATAAGTCATTTATTTCATGTCTTGAGGGCATGAAGAAGATTCTAAGAAATTGCAATTCAATATCCATTTTGTCAGATGTTTGCGCAAATTACATCGATGCCGAAATCTTTTAAATCGGTGTGTTTAGAATCATGAAAACTTGGACAGGTATTAACAATGTAACGTAAATGAGTATTATTAAAGGGTTTTCAACAATTAACTAAAGGTTAAGGGAATTAAACTTGGTCCCTCAGATGTTACCGATCGGAAGTCGTATCAAGCACACAGCTAGTATTAACAATGTTTATACTAAACCATATCATTTGTTAAATGACTGGCCTCACAGCTTAGTTGGTAGTATCTCTGCATTCAGTGTAGGTTGTGGGTTTGATGCACGGCAAAACAATAATGCAACCCACAATTAATACAGGTCAAGCATTTATGTGATGAGAATTTTCAACTGTATCGGGGTGTTATTATGAAATATATTTGTATTTATACGTATATATTCACAAATAAAAATACCATATTTATCAGTAATCTGGGAACGAGCTACGAGAAATGTCCATGTTGACAAAATTTTGTATAAAACATATTCGAATTGACTCCGAATTTCGAAGGATCTCGATCAGCTCTAGCAAGGGCATAGCCAGCTACTTCGTCACGCCTTCGCCAACTGTGGAAATGTGCAATGGAATGGTGTTCAAATTGCGTAGTGAAGCAGTCTGCTGCAATGGTTGTTTACACTTCGTTTATTTCAGTTTGTGTACTTACAGCAATGTTGCGTAGTCGACAATATCCGTTAGTATGCCTTAAGTAGGAAACTAGCTTCGTGGTTTCGTGGAAACCTTGCCTCTGGCTTTACCCGCTAACTTAATTCCGATGTTGATCTCATAATAATTAATTACGTTTACACTCATATCCCTGCACTACAGCTCCCTGTGTCGGAGGCATGCACGCACATGACAAGAGAATTATCCAAGACCCGAGAACAAACTTAACGCTTATCACACAAAGCCTCCCCCGACCGTGATCGAATCTGGGAACCCTAAGATAAAAATAGCTACGGGACTGGCTTCAAAAATATCGGATACGTGTGAAAAGGAGGGTTCCGCACCACCATTTTTAATAATAATTATTATTATTATGAGTAATTCCCGTCTATTCCCCTATATTCTGATTCACTGATTCGCCCCATGAAATTATGGATTGGGGGAATCGAAACCACTGCCAATTACTGTCAGTGACGGATCCCTTTTGGATCATATTGTAATATCCTATTATTATTTAGAATATCCGTCATACATATACTTTCCTTCATTGGTCGGTTAGGGTTAGAAAAGACAACAAATAAGACTAGCTAAATCATGAAACCTGACCGTGTGCATGTAATGAGCCTGTGAAACATTACATGCGCACGAATTTTTACTTGCATCCAAACAAAACATGAGATCTAAAGGAAATACATAATAATTTCTCGCTAAGAGGATGGATCAAGGGCCAGATACAGAAGGTACTCCTGGACACGGCACGCATCGTCAGGAGGTTCCTCTCTTTGCAGCCCTAGCCACCGACCGCTTGAGTTTATTCCGCGGTAGGTGGTCCTCCGTTTTTTATTTTTTTTAGTAAAATACTTTTATACTGTTTATTTTGTAAATAATTGTCATATTATTTTGTTGTTAATAATTTATATAAAATGAGATATAAAATTAATATTAAAATAAGCCAAGTCGAAGGCCTTCGGGCAGCTTGAAAATTTCGACATCAGAGTCGGCCACTGACTCACACGAAAGAAGAATAAAGTGAAATTATAATAATTATTTATTTAATCCAATATATAAGATAGATAGTAGATTATAGATAGATGATTAGATAGATAGATGATTTACAGTCAAATTTTTATATAAAGATTCTGCGCAGACCCTAAACTAAAGACTAAAGACCTGTGTTGCGTTGTTAAGTTTGAGTTTTAAGTTTTTGAAATTTTCAACTTGCGACTTGTGTCTTCTCATTTCGGTCAGGGACGACCTAAGTTGCATTGCTGTTGTTATGGGCTGAGGTAACTACTTAACATCAGGCGAGCCTCCCGCTCGTCCTGTCACTACTGTTACATATATTCTTCACACAAATGTTTGTCGAGCTGGGAATCGAACGACGTGCAGAGGAGGCATAGCTACCAACCACTTTGAAGCCCGTTTATGCTCGCCATTTCACAAGCATCAATGATAATAAAATCCAAAAATTTGATTCACCGCTACAGCATATAATATAGTCATTTATATAAAAGAAAAAAAAACAATGAGGAATTAGCAATTCAAATGACTACAGTTCGATTTACAATGGAACTTGGCAGTCAAGGGCTACGATTGGCATATTCATTGGAATATTATTCATACACACAAATATACAATAGTGTTAAGAAATAATGAATTAAATAATGAATTGTGATTTATAATCAAACTAATGTATACTATTTTAATAGCATATAAAATAACTAAGCTCCGTAGCTTAGTAGTAGCCCTGCCTTCGAAGCGAGGGGTACCAGGTTCGAATCCCGACCATGGCAGCCTTTGTGTGACGAGCGTGATGTTTATTCTCGACTCTTGGGTGTTTTTCTTGTGTTTGTTTATGCCACCAGCGACACAGTGAATCCTAGCGCAGAGGTGAGGGTATAATATTTGTTATTAAAGGAAAAAAAACAATATTATAGATACAATAACACATTTATAGATGACTTACATTAGTACTTACACATTAAATCTGGTAATGGTAATTGGTTGGTAAACCACGCTTGGCAAACTAGGTTGAGCTACGCTTGGCTTGCCACGCTTGCTAAAAAGCGTAGCTTGGACCACCCAGTGTGGATAAACTAAATGTTAGCACGCCTTCGCAATGTTCGCCTGTTCACACAGAAACTTGTAGCGAGGCACCAAGCATCACTGTGGCCTTTACTGTATCTAACTTGCTTCGCTAGATGTCAAATGGTACACAGCGTAGCACTTGCTTACTAGCATGAGAATCTGTTTTTTCATAATCTTCCTTTTGATTCAATGACTCTTCTTCTATAATTTTTGATTAATAATTGCTACTGGCTTCGAACGAAATTGACTTCTACGAAGTTAGAGAAACTACCTTTTTAGTAATGCTGTGTAAATGTTAACAATCAAATATTAATTATATCTACTAAGAGGTTGACGATGGTGAACGAGCGACGACGTCGGGGCGTAAGAAACGTTGGTTTGATGAGCTGCATAAGATCCAACAGAATTCGCAATATTTAACTAAAAACCACGACATTTGGAAGAGTATGGATATATCTTTTGGCCAGAAATGAGACAGTACCGGTTAATAAAAAAGTTACAAAAGTCATATATAATAGAACAAGAACATTCACTTCAAAAGAAGCTGAAGTCTAGCAAAAAGTGTCAATTCTATGTTCTACAAGACGTTTCACAAGCGTGCGCCAATTCCCAAGCTTATTTCTTGTGCACGGCATCGCAATCACAATACAATGCTACCTGGCCAAACCTCTATTCCGAAAAGCACGAACTCGAAAGAGTTTCTAGAATGTTCCAATTCCAATCTTGAGTCCGGGTTGTCGCATTGCACCAACTGGCAGAAGCACGTTTTATTACCAACTTTACGGCTATAGCTTTCCAATGCTTTATTGTGACAAAGATGGCGGAATTGCTTAATTAAGTTTATGCGCAGCGCAGTGGGAGTTTCGGCATTAAATTTAAAGATAATCAGGATATTAATCAGCGATTTGAATAAACTAGGGATAATTAAATACTTATTTGGATCGTTAGCTTTGTGTGTGCGCCGTCGTATAGCAAACCAGTTTTTGCCTGCGGCTCTGTACGCTTTAGTGAAGATTTTGTTAATCAAATATAGTCAACGGGGGTAAATGTAAACAGAGGCAATAGGAAACGCATTTAAAAAAAATATAATTTTTATTTTTGAAAAACTTCTGCGTGAAACGGCACATGACCGTGTACCGTTTCACAAAGAAATTTTCAAAAATTCTTTTATCTAGCAATTTTTATCTGACAAATTTGAAAATTTAGTGTAATGATGAAACTATTGAATGCGTTTACCCACATTGACCCTAATTTATTCATTTTACCCTTCTCTGTACTCCTGACAAGGTGTATGCAGAAATTCATGATGCTCAGTTGAGTAGTTACGGCGTGAAAGCGCATCAAACAATTTTTCTTCTAGTAACCACTCTACAGCCGCGTTCACACCGGGACGTCGTGGATTCCACAACTATCCATTTTAGATTTTCGAGGGCTTCTGATGGCTCGGGCAGCCTCGCGAGGCTCGCCTCTTTTTCTGGGTAAATTACTTAGGCTGCTAAGCTCGGCCACACATCGAGGCTGCCGCGCGAACCCTTACGACCGGTGTGGACGCTATTGATAACCTTATTTATATTATAAAGGCGAAAGTTTGTATGTAGTTATATCTGTGTGTGTGTGTAGTTTGTACCACCTTCACGCTCAAACGGCTCAACGGATTTGGATGAAATTTGGTACCAGGATAGCTAGGTATAGGTACTTTTAGTAAATGGGCTACTTTTGATCCCGGAAAAAGCTAGTATTATGTAAAAACGTATTGTTATATACCTACTTTTAAATGATTTATGTACGAAAGCAGTTATAATACAATGTCTATTTTTGCAACAACAAAGTATTTTATTAGCCGTGTTTTGTCGTTTTCCTGTCTATTGCACAAAAACAATGGACTGGATTTTATTGCTGTGCGCAGGAGCATTAGTTATGAGGGTTACACCTAAACTTAGCTTTACATGCCCGTATACAATCATTGTTACAATGCAATTCTCCGCCCTGCCAGAAGTTGAATGGGTGACCGTTACATGGGATACCAGAGTTGGCCACGCCAAAGAAGAATATTTTTTGTCCATGGCAGGGAAATCCCCGATCAGGAGCGATGACTTGCAGAAGGCAGACAGGGGATGCGGACAGCAGAAAATCAATTATTGGCGATTTCTGAAAATGTAAACAGACAACAAGCATTTTTTTTAATTTTCCTTAATTTTTTTCTGTATTCTTGGTTGGTCATAGTAATCGTAATATATAAAAACACCAACCAGACTCCGAAACCTTATTACTTATGTTCCAAATTGGTTTCATTAGAAAGGCAATAATGCGAAGATGGGTTTAGACCACTAAAACAATGCATTAGGTAAAATGGCACCCGCCGGGTATTGGGTAACATAGCTGGCAATATCAAAATTGTAACAAAATATAAAAATTGAAATCAAAAAACTGTTTCACAATAAAATATATTCTAATTATGATTATACTGCACTGATCTCTACTTTGAAAGTCAAACGCAAATTATATTATTTACGTAGAATTTAAAAAAAACTTGGAAACGTCACTTTACGAATTATTTTTTTTTTTCATTAAATCACCTATTGCCCCAACGAAAATTGTTTTGTTGTGACCACTTCGCTGAATCAAAAGTCAAAAAAGTCAAAAGTCAAACTCATTTATTCCTTTAGATCAGTACTTAATTTAAAAAAATGCAGCTTTAATACTCTTTTACTCTTTGCAATACTCTTTGCAATACTCTTTGCAATACTCTTGTGCTTTCACTATTTGTTCAATTAACAAAACTCTTTGTATAAAATCTCCTTCGTCAAGTACGGTCACCGTCAATACCAAATATCGCATTTAACCGTGACGTCTAGAAACCGTACAACCGTCAATGTAATAGCATTATAATCGGCCGATTCATCAGTTGCCGCGGAATTGAACCGGCCAGCCAATCGCGTCGTCCCGCCACGCCTACCGCGCACGCCATTGGACGATGATTCAACTTTGAATATAGAACCGCTTTTTTTCTCTCTAACGCCTACGTAAGCTTGCAAGCTCGTATAGATTACGGCGTGGCAAATTTAATGGTTATGTTAGAAATGTAACATGTTTTGAATACCACAGATGATATTCATATTCTTCCTGTGACACTTTGAGCACGAATGTTTACTCGTGTGTGTGAATTCTGACGTGTCTATCCGATACTTAGGTTGAGGTTGTGAAATTACCTTCCATTAATGTTACAACATCCATTAACAAACAAACAAATTGATGTATTGGATGTATTTCGGATGTATTTTTGTTTAACGATTTCTTCTGCGATTTAACGATATGGATGATCCATTTTTTTTATTTTGTAAAAAATGGAGGAATTCGTATCTATGGTACCCATAGAAATGTCAATACCACCCCTAATAGTTTAAAAACCCGTAAAATTAGTTATTAAGGTATTAAAGTCGGTTTTGTATTGTATTAAACAGGAATATCTCTGTGTAGGGATGAATAGAGGGATCATAAGGGATATTCTGAACCAGTAGCGACTTGAAGTAACTTAAATAGTGACGAACGGTTAATTCTAGTAACTATAATTAACTAATAATCGATTAAAAAAAATAGAATAATTCGTCTTCAATACTTTCAGTTAAGTACATATTTGAATAATAATAATTTCTTAGTGAAATTACCACGGGATCATTTCGGATCAAATCGATCCATAGTTAGAATAGAATAGAATATTACTTTATTGTACACCATAACATCAAAAGTAATCATAAAAAAAACAGATAGGGGGCATAATGGGCGGCCTTATCGCTAAAAGCGATCTCTTCCAGACAGTTACAGAAGAAATTGCTGAACAAACACAAAAAAAACATGCCATAATTGAGATCCTTATTTTTTATACTAAGATTAAAATCATAAAATGATATGTGCGATATAGCTGAATAATCTGAATATTTTGAATATCCAAGTAATTAGTTTTAATGAGTAAGGCAAGTAAATGTTTGCGTCCACATAATCGTGAAGGCGTTTCATGAATTGGTCGTTAAGACGGCGAGACATGTTTGTTCGCCTTTAAACGAACACTTATATGATATCCTGCAATTAAACATTTAGCCCTTAAAAGGATTTCAAAAATAAATAAAAATCTCAAATAAAAAGTTGACATCGCAAAATCTTATCGAATTCCGTTCGAGTTTTGAGTTTTGACTTGTCTAAGTGCATTATTAATGTCGAAAGATAAATAAATACAATGAAATGAAATGGCTGTGCCAAATGAGGAAGGGTTTCAAAAAGAGTAAATAAAAATCTCAAATAAAAAGTTGACATCGCTAAATCTTATCGAGTTCCGTTTGAGTTTTGAATTCGGTTTACGTTTTTTTTTTTCATTTCAGACTCAAGGGGGCTCTGCAGATGAGAACCCTCTAGTATCCTCACGACGATATTTGACTTGTCTAAGTGCATTATAATATTAATGTCAAAAGACAAATAAATAAATGAAATAAAATGACTGTGCCAAATGAGCAAGGGTTTCAAAAAGAGTAAATAACAATCTCAAATAAAAAGTTGACATCGCAAAATCTTATTGAGTTCCGTTTGAGTTTTAAATTCGTTTTTTCGTCATACTTTTTTTTTTCAGGGCACTCATTCGGGCCCTGTTGCTCGCGTCCGTAGGTGAGAACCCTCTAGTATCCTCACGACTGTGCCAAAGGAGCAAGGGTTTCAAAAACAGTAATTAAATCTCAAATAAAAAGTTGACATCTTATTGAGTTCTGTTTGAGTTTTAAATTCGATTTTTCGCCACACTTTTTTTCTATTCACACTCAAGGGGGGGTTGCTCGCGTCCGTAGGTGAGAACCCTCTAGTATTGATTGATTGAAAATTCTTTATTGTACTTAAAGTAGTAATTAATGCTAATAATCATTTTCTTCCAGTTAATCTTTGCACCTTTCCTTTCCAGTATCGAGCCGCCAGCTCGTACCGTCATAGATATCTCATTAAAAAATCTCTTTCAGATTAATAAAGTTTCAGTTCTCATGAACTTCCATACAGAAAGTTGTTATTGTTCCTTCTACCTTCCAATTTTTGGGTCTAAAACATGCCGGTTTCCTCACGTTTCCTTCGTTTCGAGAATTGCGCACATAAATTTTTCAAGTGAAAAACTCTTTAGCGCACGTGTGGGTTTGAACCAGCGACCATTAGATTCGAAGTCGGCGCCTGTGCATTACCATTGTAAAGTTTTAAAGTGTCAGTAAGGGTTTATATACACACATGGTTTCATAATAAGGTATGTTCCGAAGTGCACCGCTGGCGAACAACTGACGAACCATAAAGCAATCGACGTTTTATGGATCTCAGCTGCGTCTGCACTCACGGCACTGAATATTTCATTATATTTCCCAACCCCGGTAATAAAATGTACCCTCGTAATGTATGGGTTATGTATGGCGAGATAGCGCTGAGAGCAAATTGATAGGTGTCAATGTCAAACATTGGACTTGCTTGCTGAAAAAGACATTTTTCAGGTCTAGAAACATTTTTGAAAAATGGAGGTAGTTTTCAATTTGGCTGTAATTTTAACCCGACGCAAAAACGGGTTGACGGCTCCGTGGCTTAGCTGGTGGCCCTGCTTTCGAGGGGTCCCGGGTTCGATTCCCGGTCGGGGCACATCGCACCCACGACCTACAACAGAAGGAAGAGCTACCTACTGAGCTTTGAGGTCTGACAATCTATTAAATGGTATGGTATTGGTATGCTCTATCAAACAATTGTCATCAGCCATCGCAAGATCTCATTAGTTTAAACGAAAAATTCTTGTATTTTTATATATTTTGCGTCTCGGAAACGGCTGTAACGATTTCAATGAAATATTGTATTTAGAAACGGTTTTGCTTAATAAGTTGACCTGTTTAATTGTATTCGTTGTGAAAACGCATATTTTTTACTAAAAACGTTTTTATACTAAACTATGAAATTGAAAATTGAATATAGCGCCATCTCAACAATTTTTGTGGTACTTGATGAGCATTCTACTGTAACTTAAAAAAATATAATTTCAGATAAAACGAGCGAAGCTCGGTCGCTCAGGTACTACTAACATTATAGCTGTTGGCCACCCTGGCCCAAGGACGGCCTTAGATATTGCGAGGCTCCGGGCGATAGATCTTTGTAAGGCTCTTGGCGTATGAGGAATTTAGGTGAGTTGGAAGTGTACAGGGCTCCTGATAATCAGTCAGCATCAAAAAACGAGTTGTTCTGCGAGGGCGCGAGGCCCTACAAAAGCGAAGCCCCGGACGGTTGCCCTGCTTGCCATCCCCTAAGGCCGCCACTGGCCAAGCCTGGCCAGTAGGACAGGCATCATAGCTCAGTTGGTACAGCTCTGCCTTCTGCGTTGTATATCGCATCGATTCCCACTCAGTAGGTACTCAGTATTTCATCCAAATTGTTGGAGCCGTTTCCGAGATACACGAGATATAAGAATTGCTCGTTTAAAGGTATTATATGAAGAAACGTAGCTTGTCACAAATGTTCATAAACTACGCTGTCACGTGTAAAGTTAGCTTGAATTTTATTTATTTACCGTGAAACTCATTTGAGTGCTTTGTCGTTAGTATTGTGTCCTTGTGTCCGTTTGGTTTATGGCCTTTTCACGGCAAACATAATTCTTAAGTTAATTATGTGCTCACAATGTAGATACATTATTTCACATTCGCTAGCCAGTATCACTAGTTGATAAATTTTTAAACTATCATTCATTACGAGAAAATAGAAATTAAAAAATAGAACATAAACGACTTCGAGAATAAGAATAATAAATGAAAAGTAAGCCTTATTTCTCGAGCGCCGAAGGGTTGAAAAAAGGTACAATCGGTATACAACGGATGAAGAAAATAGTCACAGGAAAGCATAATACGAAATTTTGTTTACTGTATGACATATTATTGCAGTTATTTTAATTTAACAACCAAACTACTGTACCGATTTTATTAAATATAGACGGAAGCAAACTGAAACAAGAATTTTCAGTATATGTTGATAAATAAGGAAGATCTGACGTAACAAACATTAAAAAAAAATACGTCTGAATTGATAACTTTGAAAGTTTTAATGCAGTCAATTATTTTTAACTATATTAAAAGTGCCTGTGCAATTATGCCCTCACACTGGGATTTTTACTTTCCCTGTGTCGTATATTACTCGAACAAACTGGAAAGGCACTGGTTATCAAGCTTGATTAACCCATATACCGAACAAATTCACTAATTTCTGTTGTTTATTTTCATTAACATTAATCTATAGATCTTTGTGTCTGACTTAATGAATTAATAGAATTGAAAATTGTTTTGAACTGCATGGATACACGGTCGCTTTACCGAGGGATATGGCGTCTTATGAACCTCAAGGATTGTGGCTGTAACGCCGAGTGAATTCAGGCACCGTATGCGCTGAGTCTTAGTCGGAATTAAATCAAAATTGCATCCGAGAGATCAGGATTTAGAATAGCTCCCCAAACCATTGCACTACTTTACTGTGTAGAAACGGACTCTTTGTTTATCACCGAGCTAGCATGTACCACAATCTACGTGACTGCCACCACACTTCCAATCAAGGGCCAAACAATAATGCTAATGTCTGACGTCCGGTGCGATACGCTGAACAACTAGCCTTTGTGGTGGTTACAATGTGCAACAGACGTGACTCAGGACGGATAGCGCAGGAAGCCGATAAGGATATCAGGGAAAACAATGCCTAATGGCACAGCAACGCCCATTGGCTATAGCCAGAGCAGTTCCACTCCTATTTTACTCTATGACCTCTGCATAGAGTGGAATGGGAGTTTAAACACTCACGCGCATTGCTAGGTTCTTTTTTCTTTGTAAAAATTATACAAGTAAATTTAAACAGCGAAACCCTATCTAAGCATGGTGGCCCAGGGGCATAGACGCCGACTTTCAATTTGAACGTTGCTGGTTCAAACCCACACGTGCACCAATGAGTTTATTCACTTGAAAAAAATTATGTGCGCAATACTACGTTCTCAATACGGTGACGGAAAACATCGTGAGGAAACCGGCATGTCTTAGAACCTAAAATTCGACGATATGTGACATCTACCAATCCGGATTGGGCTCCTGTGGAAGATCAGAGCCCATTCACTCTCAATTATCGATAGTAGGCCGGTGTCCCTGCAGTGGGAACATTAGAGGCTGGTACGGACGGACCCTATCTAAAAACTCGTAGGGCAGGGAGTAGTTTTGCTGTTGTTTATGGCAGATAAACGAGGCGGTGTGCCAAATAAGATATATTTAATAAAAGTGTTAATTAATTGTGCAGACTTAACCTAACACTGCTTCGTATTGGTGCAGGAAGGTAAGAAGTAAAATTCTTAGATCCTCTAGGACTTTTTTTTTGGTTAGTTCGACTCTGGTATTGTAAATTGTATGAATTTAAATTTGTTGAAATTATAATAGTATGGGAATCGGCTACAAAATCTTTTATAAAAAAAAACAACTTTTTAATGTGATGCCACTGGGGAGAAGAAGGCTGGCTCGTTCCTCGCCCAAAGATTATCTTTGGCCGTCCAACGCGGGAATGCAGCCAGTGTTCTTGGCACCCTACCCCACGATCAAAATTTTCTGTTTTAATTTTTACATTTTTGTTCTTTATAAGTAGCCTCTAAGATAATGAAGTTTTTTTTTTTTTAAATTTTCTGTGTGATAAAAAAAAAACTACTTTTATTTCAACGTTATTTTGACTTATTGTTTATTTTTATAAAACAAATTTTATACACCATTAGTAATATGAATGGCGTGTCACAATTAATACAAGTCAATAATCAATAAATTCAAGACACAAGGTGTGTCTTGAATTTATTGACGTAGCAAAAGTGTACGTTTAGTACCTAACTGTTGTAAATAAATGAATTGAATTGAAAATAAAAAATGAATTTTAATACCCAAACGAGTATTTTATCTGTCAATAATTAACTGTTAGTCACACTACAATTAGTTGCAATCCTGTAGTATTGCAGTAGATTAATAACTCAATGAACAATTAATAATCATTTGTTAAGATAATATGCAAAGTTATTGTACAAGAAAATCGTTAAGTTACAGGAGGCGTGACTATCGTGAATACAAAATGGCGGCCGTAAGTAATTAAAATAATAATAAATTCTACGTTAATTTTCCGTCACGAAGACTTTTATATGGCCATAAAGCGCATAATGAAGCATCGTGACTACGTGAGTCTTAAAAAACTATAATACATCGTGTTTTATATGAATTTGTTGGTTGCGGCTATAATTGTAGTCATAACTTAGAATACCTACTTGTATGTTTACATGTTTGGGAGATCAAACACGGATAGGTATGATAGGATGAAAGCGAATGCGTCTGCGCGAACTCAAACCTCACACCCATAGATTGCCTGAATTGACGGCTCAGTGGCTTAGTTGCTAGTAGCCCTGCTTTCGAAGCGGGGGTCCTGGTTCGATTTCCGGCCGGGACACATTTTGTAAGGCATGAAGTTCGTTCTCGGGTCTTGGGTGTTTGTCTTGTGTTTTCGTGTTTTTCCATGCCACAGGGAATCCTAGTGCAGAGGGGTATGATTGTGTAAATGTCTTTTTTTATTAACAGGTAGTTTCAACAATGCAACAAAAATCTTTTATTTTTATTACTTCTCAATTTTAAAGCGGTTCATAGAATACGACATTCTTCCAATTTTACTGTGACAAATTATGGAATAAAATGGGGGTGACATTCCGACAGACAGACAAGAACGAACCCCAAAAAGAACCTTTATTTTGGTATTTTTTTTAAGTTAGATATTTAGCGTGGTTGCCCAGGGGTAAACCTGGTAATCTGCCGCCAAACAGTAATGCTCGCATTGGTGTGTTCCGGTGGAAGGGTGTGGGTGCCGGTAAAATTACAGGCACACATCGGGTGCGACTTGGGTCTTTTCATACTTCGGTCAGGGAGGACCTAAGTTTCATTGCTGTTGTTATGGGCAGAGGTAACTACTTAACATCAGGTGGGCCTCCAGCTCGCTCTGTCACTTCTGCTACATAAAAAAAAGGTTACTCTCTTAGTAAAAACAATTACAGTAAAATACAGACGGACAACAACAAAATTTTCGCTTGAAAAAATATATCTATGTGCGATACTCGAACGTTCGTGCGTTCTCAAAACGGTGAATTAAACCAACATTTATTAGAAGCACTTTAATTCTAAAACATGACAACTGCCAATCTGGATAGGTCTGCTATGGTAGATTAAAACCCATTCACTCCCACTTATCAAGGCCTGATATGGGAATATTAGAGGCTGTTACGTACGGACACTAAAAGTTTAGCTAGCAAAGTTTATTCAAGAACAATAAATATGTTTAAATTATAATTTTATATGTTTTTGTAAATGAATATAATTCATTATTAATTAAGTATCCGTTTTTCTAAACTTATAAAAATGTTTTTTTGTTATACTCGTACATATATTATAATCTAAAATAATAAACTGATTTAAAAAATGGAAATATTAAATATTATAATAAATTTTTGTTTATGTTTTTAATGGCGCGTTTCTATTTAGGAAAATTTTTATATAATTATTATAAATTTTATAAAATTTAGTAAGTTATTATTAATTTTCAAATCAAACAACAATGGACGAAAAAAAGTGACAACAGGCAAAATACGCAAATTCGTTTACTTGGATGATTTTTTTTTTTCAGTTATAAATATTTTAAAAACATTTATTATTAACCGAATATTTCTATGGGATATTGAAATTTCTATGAAACCAATCTGAAATACTGTTTTTAAATAAAAAAAAATTCCAAATCGTTTCCTAAGTGACAGTGTTACACATAAAAAGAAAAGAAAAAAATAAAACCGAACTGGTAACGTTCTCCTTATTCTAAAATATATGAGATATCGTTAACGGACGTTATCTCATATATTTTAGGACATGCCTTATATGCTGACTGTACCTACCAAAGAAACATTAATATCTGTCAAGAAGCGACCCTCCCATTTACAGTTCCATTACGCTGGTGCCACCACTGTCAGTTAGTGTCAACTTTCAACCTTATCCCCTCAGCAATAAGAGTGTAAAGAATAGGATGTTTAGTTCACAACTTTATGGTCCGTGACGAAACGCCTTCTAATGATTAATGATATAACTTTTTCCTTTGTTTGTAAATAAATAATACTATTGTTTGTAAAATATAAATATCAGAATATATTGTGTATATAGGATAATATAACAATTGTGTAGTTAATATTGTTTTTATAAGCAACGTAATAAGTTCAGGCAGGCTATCTGCAACGTATGGACGTTGGGTGGATATTGTCACGTAAAACAATGCAATTTGTTAAATTTATTTTTATTTTTTTTATTTTTACAGTGTGTTTTTGTCTTATTTTATGTTATATTTTATATTTGACTGTTTTATTATAAATTTTCATCTCACTATGGATCATTTTTCTGCAATAAAAAAAAATTATTATATTATTTTATGAGTATAAATATAATTATGCTGGGAAAGTGTCATAAAGACTTTTTATATATAAGTATGAGAACTATTGTGTTTTTAGTAATAAATATAAATTTAATATAATATGTAATTTTATTTTAATCTGTAGTGTTAAACACGAGACGGACTTAATAGCTCAGTAGTTAGTAGCATTGCCTTCTGAGTGGAGGTCCTGGGTGCGAATCCCACACAGGAAAAACATTTTCGATGAACACATGTTTGTTCTGTATCTGGGTATTGATATATATTATAATATAATGTATTTATAATTTTAAAAAGAAGCGGTCAAGTGCAATTCTGACTCACACAAAGGGTTCCGCACGAACTTGTAGGATTCATGTTTTTTTTTTTGATCGGATTCATTGCTTTACTTTTGCTATATGAAATTGCTTTTTGCAAAATTTCATAGTTTTGATATAAGTTTTGCGAGAGTCAATTTATGCGGCGTAAACAGAACATAAACGGCCGTATCTTTTGATTGCGTTGATTATAAGTTTAATATTTTCCACTGCTCCTGACAATTGCAGACTTGGGTATTTGATATTAATTTCAACTTCATACCTCCACGCGTTCCAGAGCAAGGGGCCTTGACAGATGGGCAGACGAACAACGAAGCGATCCCATAATGGTTCCGTTTTACTTTTGAAGTACGGAACCTTAAAACACATAGGTATAGTAATCAGGTTCGCATACAAACAGCCTATGCTTAGTTTGAGTCTAGATTATATTGTACATTGACTTTATTATTTAATTTTGAAAAGTGTACTAAATATATTTTTTTTTTATATGAATGAGTGGCGGAACGAGCTGAGTGCCCACCTGTTGGTAAGTGGTGACCCTCGCCCATGACCACAGTAATGCGTGCGACTCAGTATGAGATCCAAATCATTACTGAGTCGCATTCATCCTGCTGCGTCCGTCACCAGAGACGGGATGATACGTCTCATGCGCATGTGATTTCACCGGCAGCCACACCCTTCCACCGGAACACAGTTTATTGTTTTGTTTGTCATTTTGTATTAGATTTTTTTTTTGTATAGTTAATGATATTTTGAATAATTGACAAAGCATATGTGCATCCGCTACATACTTGTAAGCAACGAAACCTAATGTCCAAAATGTGTACTAAGGTTACATAATAAAATGAAATTAAAAAATGATCTGTTCTTAGATGAAGCGTGTTGTATTGGGTGTGTGAATATGACTCCGCCCTTTCTCAACAGATGTCGTTTTTAGTATTGTTTACGTGTACTAATAAATGACCATACTTGTATTCGATAGTACTGAATGTCAGCTATCTAACGCATTTTATGATATTTGGTTGAAGTGTAAGCAACAATTGTTTTCACCTTTTCGAAAATGTCGGTTTTTATTCCAAATAAACGTCATTTGCGGGAAGTGTTATTACATTATTTTATTGCGAAGAAAACTGCAGCGGAAACTTATCGTTTGCTTGTGGAGATTTATGGTGAGCATGCTCCGTCTAATACAACTTGCAAGGAATGGTTTCGACGATTTCAAAATAACGATTTTAGTACTGAGGATAAAGAACATGGAAAACCACCAAAAAAATTTGAAGATGCTGAATTGGAAGCATTATTGGCGGAAGATTCTTGCCAAACTCAATCAGAATTAGCTGCAGCATTAAATGTTGATCGTTCAACTGTTGCAAAGCGTTTACAAATGATGGGAATGATTCAAAAAGCCGGTTACTGGGTTCCACATGATTTAAAAGAAAGAGACATGGAACGTCGGAAAACCATTTGTGAAATGCTGCTTCAAAGACAGCAAAGAAAAGGATTTTTGCATCGGATAGTCACAGGAGACGAAAAATGGATACACTACGAAAATCCTAAACGCAAAAAAGCTTGGGTGAAACCAGGCGAACCAGGCCCATCACAGCCAAAAATAAATATTCACTGTGCCAAGGTCATGCTCTGTAAAAAATAAAAATAAAATAAAATATTCACCAGACATAGCTCCTTCGGATTACCACCTATTCCGGACGATGCAGACAGACCTTACTGGAGAAAAGTTTACTTCATGTGAAAGTATCAAAATTTGGATTGACAACTGGATAAGCTCAAATGACCAGGACTTCTTCCAGCAAGGAATACGAAAACTACCTGAACGATGGGCGAAGGTTGTAGCTGCAGATGGAGCATACTTTCAAAATTTTTTTTTTTTAATTTTGTAAGCGAACAAATGTGTTTTATTTTGACAAAAAGGGGCGGAGTCATATTCACACACCCAATAATTTCCATTAATATTTATTTTATGAGCACGTTCTAACTGCCGTCTAAATGTAATTAAGCCACACCTTTTACTTTTGTAATTAGCGGACCGTGACGTAGCCGAATATCCTCAGGGTCCCTACAAGAGTAGCCACGGTAGCAGTAGAAATTTCGCCAAGTTCTTCCGGAGTACTGCCACACCTGATAATATGCCGCCAAACAGTGGTGCACTCGTGTGGAAGGTGGAAGGGTGTGGGTGCCGGTGAAATTACATTTTAGGCGTTACACCCCCGTTTCAGAGTGACAGGCACAACGTGATGCAACTTAAGTCTTCTCAAACTTTAAAAGGGAAGTTTTAAAAAGATTTAAAAGGATTTCCTTTCAGACTGGTACCATATAAATTTTATCAATTTGTTTACCTGTGACTTTTTTCTTCGCCCGTTGTATACCGATTTGGATGTATATTATTTTAAATGTTAAAGTGTACTCTCTAAGGGCGTGAAATAAGTTAAAGTATTGAAGTCGGTTTAGATTTTTAATATAGTCACTTGTTTTGGAATATCATTGGTAATTCTATTAATATTCGTATCTCGCAAATATTTCCACTATCCAGTTAAATCTTCGCAACATGGTTACTCGCAACTGGCTTAGGTCTGCTCCATCAGAAATGCAAACAGTGTTTTATTGATAAATCGATCTCGGTTTTATGTTGGCTGGCGTAAGCCACCTTGCAGCCACTTTCGAGTTCCCGGCACTAAAACTGAGATAAACTCCAGTTTAACTTAAACCCCCGCTAAAGTTGACGGGGGCCAATGAAAACTTTTTATTGCCGCTGTGAAAGCGGGAGCTGTGGATACTACCATAATCTTCAAAGTTGTTTATCTTAACTAAACGTAATACTCATTGGGGTATGACTTAATTTTGTTTTATTTTTATATAACGACTTCTGAAGAAGGTTATGTATTCGGTTGTTTTTTTTTTTTACCTGAGTACTCCGTCATTTATATACCTATTTGGAAAATGCTTTTTTTATTTGAAATGTTATGCTCTCAGATTGGACCCATAAAAGTTTTATTAAAATTATTTCAAAAGTTAGGTTGTTACATCAAAATAACGGGAAAAAATATTGCATATTGTGTTTTTTTTATCAGTCACCTATTTGCTTCTTTATTTTAAGAAGTTATGTCACTTAGTGACATGTCATTACTGTATAGATATAACACACATAAAATGAAGCAGATAAAATTTGCGCAGATATATAAGTAATTATAATAAAACTAGTGGCAGTACGCAAACCTCTGTATGCGATTACAAATCGCACTAAAACAGATTTAATACCAGTCGAATATCGAAATAACCGATGGTAGGGCTCATGTATAAGACGAAGAAATATACGTTGTGATATGCATGGAGTGGAAATTGTGCTGGTTCGCTGTTGTAACTACAACTACTACCACTGTTACCACACCTATACTCTCGAACTACGAGAATAACTATAAAAAAGGAAAACTAAGTTTATTTAACACGACTTCCAAAAAAAGGAAGAGGTTGTCAATTCAACAGTGTTTGTCAGCATCTCCGCCAATTATGAACCTATTTGGAGTATTAACGTTTTAATTAATATGAAATGCCGGTTGCCCCACGATGTTTTCCGTCACCGTTTCGAGAACGTGGTATCAATTGCGCATATAAAATTTTCAAGTGAAATAACTCATTGGTGCACGTGTGGATTTAAACCAGCGACATTCAGATTGAAAGTCGGCGTCTATGCCCCTGGGCCACCACGCTCTCAAGATCATGAATATACTCAAACCTCTTTGCTCGAATGCAATTTTGGAGTGCCTATAAAATGCGGTTACTGCTATCAGACGAGATTGCAGTCAACTGGATGGATCCAGGATAATTAAAATTGTACTTCCGGTACCATTTCGTTATCCAGTTTAGTAATTCCATTTATCCAGTAATATCAACTTTATGGAACACTAGCAGCCCGTCCCGGCTTCGCACGGGGTAGTGACATAACTACAATAGTTGGACATATGCTACCGCGGAGTTTTTTGTAGACATCATGATGTTCTTCAATATTGTTGTACATTATTTTGTTCTATCGCTAATAGTTTCGGCAGCGCATTCGACGAAAGACATTTTAATACTCATTTTTCTACACCTTCGGTTACATTGTTCAAATTTTACCAAGGATCCCTAATTTTTTTCAAAATGAAATGTAGCCTATGTCAAATTGGAAGAATGTAGCATTCTATTGGTGAGAGAATTTTTTAAATCGGCCCAGTACTTTTTGAGCCTATTCATTACAAACATACAAACATGGGTACAAATCTTTCCTCTTTATAATATTAGTGTAGATATATAAGTTTTATAACAATAATCCAGTTTTCGTTCCACAGATTAACTGTGGTTTTTTTGCAAGGGACTGGAGGAACACCAAAAAATGAGGACTTGAAAGGAAAAGAAACTTAATTTTTTTCGTGAATATGCGATATTTGTCAAAATTTTGCCTAAAATGTACAAAAACTGTCATTTAAAATTTGTTTTCCGTGCAGTCAGATTGTGCAGTTTTATTATTGGGAATAAACTTTCCAATAACACAGATTCTGTGAAAATTTTAACTCAACAATTTTTTCCAGCCTCATTTCAAATTAAGGATTCAAAAAAAAATTTAAAATTTTACAGTTTGACAGACTTTTCAGTATTATTCGTGTTACCGAGATATTTTATGATTTGTGAGTTTTGTTGACTCCCGATATTTCGACGCAGTTGCGTCATGGTACCGGGCAAACTGAACTCGGTAACACGAATAATGTTCATAACCATGATAGTTTTAAAATTTAGACTTTTACTGACAAGTCTAAATTTTACTGGTAAGTTATAATAGTTCTACACTAGTAAGTTAGTACTAATCATCCTTTGGCCAAAACGCATCAATGGAATTACCCAAATGAGCGTTAGTTCTACACTGGTAAGTTAGTTCTACAATGGTAAGTTAGTTCTACAATGGTAAGTTAGTTCTACAATGGTAAGTTAGTTCTAATCATTCTTTGGCAAATACCCAAATGCGCGATGATCTAATTATAATTACGTGTCCACGAGACTCGAATTTTCTACAATACTGCTAGTATTTCCAATGCTTGTAAACATCAAAACGGTGTGTCAATGAGTATTGTAATACAAATGATTGTATAGAAACAATTAGTGATGTAATCGATTACCTAATCACGATGTGGAAACATATAATTATATCATTTGTCTTTATTTATAAAGTAGAATGGAGCTCATTCTTTAGCTTAGTTTTTAACCGAAATAAAATATATGTCGCTTTTCGTTTTAGCTATGTTTTTTAATGTTTTACGCTATGTTTTCTCCAATTGTGGACCGATTTTGTTGTTTATTTTCTTTATTTGATTACCAGGTAATCCCATAGAAATTGCACAAAGACATTTGATCCCCATGGCTATGAATAAAGATTTGAAGTCGCTTTATTCGATTTTTTAATCATTCAATTATTTTTAATCTATTTTAAAGGGTTTAGCGGCAACATAACACAAATATCAATTATACATAAATCTACTAACTTATCAAGATCAGAGTCAGGGAGTAGATTTTTATTAGCAGATATTTACCATTGAACTTATAATACTCTCTGAGCTGCAAGGGTGTGGGTGCCGATGAAATAACAAGCACCTGTGACGTTACATCACGGTTTAAGATTTATGGGCGCAATGCGATGCGACATGTCTCTTCATACTCCTCAGTGTATCGTATTGTTGTTACTTATGGGCGGAAGTAATCACTTAACATCAGAGGACCGTTAGCTTGTTCTGTTACCATAGTTGCATAGATTTATTGGGGTTTTGGTCGGTGTAACGATATCGATTATAATAAACGTATTCTACATAAGTGTAAATTTGCTGACGCTTGTCCAGAACTGGTGTCACAAATGCTATACTGTAGTGATTTAAACCGATTGTTATTCTTGTTAACAGCAGTTTGAAATAACAGTGACCATATCACCTGTTTGCAGGCCTACCGCATCGTAGTCCATATAAATTCTTCGCGTAATGTATTCATTGCGCGTCTGGCCCTATCAGCGTGCGTACGGCAAACAAATTACCATTCTAATTGGTTCTGTGAAGTTTTTCGTACCTGACACTCTAACACCTGGAACCAATGAATACTGACGCAACTTATACTTTAGACTATACAAACTAAAAGATTGACACTGCTGTATGCTGAGTAAGTTTATTGTCACAGGACACGTTACATCTATGTAACTCACATGTACATATCTGTACTTAACTTGAAACTTAGGCCGCCATTTCTGCGCCTCGAAAAGTACTGCCTCCACACCTGGTAATCTGCCGCCGAGCAGTGGTGCACTCGCATTGCTGAGTTCCGGTGAAATCACACGCGCATGAGACGTAAGATCCCCGTCTCGTGGCGCAACGGGGTGCGACTTGGGTCTTCTCATACTTCGTTCGAGGAGGACCTAAGTATTGGAGTTGTTAGTAGCGAGGTAACCACTTAACATCAGGTGTGCCTTCAGCTCGTCCCGTAACTCTTTCTAATTACATAAAAAAGGTTTAGACATTTTCTCGATGACCCTGATGACGAAATCACAAATCGAAATCCATAGGACAGAATACTGCATCTTTGCAGTGATCCTGTCGGCGGGGTCAAAGAATTTCTTTAGCCGATCAATCTGTCCCAAATAGCAGCCGAAATCCATACCTATTATAAGTATGTATGGATCTCGGTTTGATGCTTTAATATTATTAGTTTTAAGATGGACGAGTCTTTCGCTCTTTATAAAAAAATTACAGGCAGCGTAAAGACAGCAAAATATAGTTTAAATTTTCAAGTTCAAAAGTAATATATCTAGGAAGACATGTATAGGTACAGTATGCGCAAAATTTTTGTCTGCTTTTATCTTTGATATAGGGGCTGTTCGTAACAATATAAAAAATAATAATAAGTGTGATATAAAAATTTATAAGCGTTTTACCCAAACCGAAATTTCAGAAGTTTATTATCAATCAAGAACAAATAATTATTGGTTACTATAATATGTTCTTATATATGTATATTAAGGGAATGGCACCTTTGACTGTCTGATATCGACACGACCTTTTATAGCCATACTCCTAACACTGTAAATCAATTCTCATAAAAAACAAGCTTTTTTCTAGAGTCCAAAGTCGTCATATTTTAACTTCAGTAGAAGTCGGTTCGACTTCGACGCAGCGATCGCTAATATTTTGGCTCTAAACAAATGCTCCCCTATAATCTTTTATATCTTATATCTACTTTAGACTTAATTTGTACCACAGAGTAAATAATAAACTACTTTACTTTTCAATGATACCGTGATTATGTGGCATGTTAAAAATTTCCGATCTTAGAATAGCTGCGAATAGAATCCAGCACTTCTGTTTTCCCAGAAGCTCCGTAAAGCGCAGCGAAGAGCTATATTAAAAATTTAAACCATAAATAACGCTGTATCATTATGAATCGCCTTTTGATTTACCATTAGCCATTAGTTTCTTCAGTTATTGCAAGAAAAACGGAAATTATATGAATCTGATAGCAACCGAAAGCAATGACAATGGCCTATAAAATTTTATGGCATCAACATTGTTGGAAGGCCGTGTACAAAACTGGTTGCATCGCCACTGCGGATTGCAATATAAACAGATAAAAAGCCCATTTAATTGGACACGAAATAAATCAGTCTAATTTGATAGGCGGCAACTATCTAGTTTTATTGTTTCGACTCTGTAGGTAAGTCTGGGATCATCACATTTATAATCCTAGATCCTAGATCAAGCTACGTTTACTTTATTACGAGTCAATGGATCAGTATTTTCTAAAGAAATATTGAACCACAACACTGGTCTCACAGTTCTGAGCTGTGATCGTAGATTTGTTTTCCACCTAGGATAAGCATTTGTGTGAACATAAATGTTTTTTCTATGTCTAAAGGTCATGTCTATTGTACATGTATAAACAGAAAAAAAAGTATAACTATTATATCAGTTATCTGGCTCCCATAGTTAGAATGATTAGTAATATATATTGTTACCTATGATTAACAATATAAATTACTAATTAAATTAGCGCTTTGTTGTGTTTATATAGACAATGTAAATGTATGTACCTAAGACATAAATAAGTAATAGTTTAATATTATTAGACCAGATAATCATTTTTTTTGTATGTATACGCCATTCCACTTTTATTGCCTCTCTTTAGCTACAAAAGTTAGATGGAAGAATTCTCTTGTCAGGGTAACCTTGACTTTGCACATAACTTTTGTTTATAACTGACGGCTCCGTGGCTTAGTTGGTGGTATCCCTGCCTACGAAGCGAGGGGTTCCGGGTTCGATTCCCGGCCGGGGCACACTTTGTGTGGTGGGCATGAAGTTTGTTCTCGGGTCTTGTGTTTCTGTCTATGTTCATGCCATCTGCGACACAGGGAATCCTAGTGCAGAGATATGAGTGTGTTAATGGGGTTTAAAAAAAAACTTTTGTTTATGTTTTAAATGTGTCTTAAACGTGTATTTTTTGCCGTAACCATTTGCCGTAACCGCTTTCAAGCCAGCTCTTGTCTTTTTCCAGGGCAAAGTGGATATTCTATTAAGACTTTCATTGTTGAATGTTTTTGTCTTCAGTTTCAAAAGGCAAAAAATGTCCTTTATTTCATATTTTTTTACACTCAAATTTCAGTTTTAAGGTTCACACAATTTATATGAAGAAATCCAAAATCCTATTCGAACACATCGGAACTTTCGTTTCAAAAGAAATGTCACTCGGCGCGACCAATAAGAAACTTAACAATAGGCGCTTGTGGACAGCTGATAACTTAATCTAAAATCAAATTGACATAAATTAGCATTTGTTATGTTCTTTAGCAATGAAATTAGGTTCGATTTTTACAAGAAAACCGCTCCGTACTTAAAACCTCAGGCTTAAGACTGAGTAAGTAGTTTAAGGCACTGACAATAACATTATTTAATCTGTGGCCTGGGTTATATAACAACAGTATTAACTAAAAAATAAGAAAAACAAGAAATTATTGAGAAAACAAAAAACCACACCGCGTGATTGTATATACGTATTTTTATAAATAATCTATTCTGATACTAAATCACGGCCATTTTAATTTTATATTTTTGATATAGCCAGTTTCACTCTCAGAGTTAAGACGAATCTCACGATACCTCTCAAGCTAAAATCCATCAAAAAATTTAGACTACAGAGCGTGCCAAAGAAATATACATACATACACTCGAAAAATAAAGCCCACCTTCTGGCGCAGTCGGGTAAAAATAAGACAAGCAAAACCGATTCAGCCTTAACCTCAAGCCGATTGTAATTTGAAGTCAGTATGAATGGAATGTTACTGAGAAACTCCTGCTTTATTACTTGTTCGTATTACATTTTTAACCGATTTCAAAAGAGACATACTATTAATTCTACTGCAAGTTTTATTTATGCAGATTATAGAAATACTTGAATCTACTGTCGAGCAGAAGTGCTCAGAAATTAATGCTTTCTACCTACTAGCTGACAAAATGTCATTTATCTGATCGTTTTATACTACCGATACCAAAATATAACTTAAAAGATTTTAGATATGTATATCGGTACATATTATACATTCATGAAAAACATGAATTGGTTTCGCACGACCATCGTCACGTTTCATCTCGAAACAAATGGAATATAAAACCGTACAGAGAATTAATTCATTTAATACCAAGAACTAATTCATTTATAAACATTCTTATTCAAAACAGCCCAATTTCAACAAACACTTGAGTGTTTCTTTGAACTAAAGGCAGGTTTACACGAGTCTAGTATTTAGGCAGTACATTGTAGCCAAAGCCAGGCGTATCAAGAATTCTTAAAGATTAATTAGGATAAAAAACTTTTATGGGAATGGTAAGTTGTATGAGTGATCATTCCTGAGTGCTTTCACGCTTGCAATGCACGCTTTATGAGGGCCAGGCTATATCAGTCTTAAAGCCGTGCATAGTTGGCCTTCTGTTCACATAAACTGGTTAAATTAAACATAAATACAAGTTTACTAGCTTTTAGATTCATAGTTTTTATAATGGAACTTTGAACATTTTGTTTTGCGTCTGTTGCGTACGTAATGTTTATATAAATATTTACTAAATAACGTACTATACCTATAGTTGTTTGTTTTAAATATCCGTGAATATTTATTCATTACTATTATAATTTTATTTATATCACTATAAATAAAATTATAAATATTGTGACTCACACATTCAAATACTATACTTGAAAGTGTTACCTAGTTGACGCGTGTGAACTAGCCTTAGCGCGAATTTGACGCCGGATGCAGACAGACTGACGGATGGAATAGAATGACATACATCAACAAAATATTATAATATCACAATTAGATTGAGACAATGCACCGATAATAGGCCAAAGTTGGCAAACGGGTCATTCGCATTTCCTTAACGAAGCTGGCATCCGCCTTAATGAGTTCATGACTTGAATTTGTAAGGGAAGTACTAGTGTTTTATACAATTATTAAGATTAAAGGGGGTAGTATTTAGTACTCTTTAGTACACTCTTCTACGGGGCAAAATTTCGAATCAGTATTGAAGAAATTAGAGAGAACACGTTTAAATTCTATAATAACAAATGTTTACACATTCATACCCCACTCATGCCATGCCATGTGTCGCAGATGACATGGCATTAATTAAGAACTAATTATATTTATTTTTATGTGAATGTGTGATAGAACGAGCTGAGGGCCCACCTGATGGTATGTGGTGACCCTCGCCCATGACAACAGTAATGCGCGCGACTCAGTATGAGATCCAAATCTTTACTGAGTCGCATTCATCCTGCTGCGTCCATCACCCAAGACGGGGATGATACGTCTCATGCGAATTAACATGTGATTGAAAAAAAAATCTGAGTTTTTTAATATTATCTCCTATTTTACCTTAAGCTTCGAATTTATTATCAAAATTTTTTAAGACCGCAATCATAGCATTTAATGCAAAATTAATCATTGAAATCAGTTCAAAATGAAGGAAGGCAAAGCGACTGTTACAAAAAAAACTAATCCTTGAATAATTAATTATGTCCTTGAATAATTATTTTATTTTAATTAAGCTTGTTTAATAACCTACTCTTTCTCTCAGAAGAGTTTTTGTTACGTTTCCTTAGCTTTTTTCCTATCTGTAAAATATTATATGTTGGCAACTTTTTTTATAAAAAAATAAGACTATTAACATTTGATAATATAATGCAATAAGTTATCAATTTTGGTAGGGGTATCAAGGGTCCCCCCCGTGGGTTCCCGCCTTGTCGGGGCGGGGGGGCTTAGTAACCGTGGCCTGGTCCCCCACGGTGAAGCTAAGAGGAACCCGGGAGGGCCGCTCCTTTAGGCTTTGCCTCTAAGCCGAATAGGAGCGGCACAGTAGGTGGCGGTGCCTTATGGGGGGCACCGCAACTGAGGCGGGCTGCGGTGCTGTATGGGCAGCTCCGCAGCTGAAGGTTAGGGGCCGCGGCGGGAGAGGAGTGCCGGTATTACGGTGTGCCGCTCTCCCTACCTTCCGCGGCCACGGCGGGGTCGCCACCGCTGGATGGCGGACGCGGTGGGGCCGCAGGGGAAGAGGAGTGTCGGTATTGCGAGGCGCCGCTCTCCCTATCCTCTGCGGCCGTAGTGGTAGGCGACGGGACCACAGACCTGACCCGTCGCATGGGGACCTAGGGCGTCTGACACGGGGTAGTCTGACGTCCTATCGCTGGCATGGTCCCCGAGGTGGTTGCGACGCGCCTCGTGTCCTGGCGTGTCGTGGCGAGGGAGGATGGCATACATTGCCATCCCATGGAGGGTCCGGAAACGGACAGCTGCGGCGGGATCGCGGATGTGTGTTACAACGTTCCCGTGTTCCCGCCACTAAGCGGCAGAGGAGGACACCGTGGAGTTTTAGTGGGTAGTCCCACATAACCGCTCTGTTTCCCCGTGGCAGGGCGGTATGCTAAGACATTTCTCCACGAAAAAAAAAAAAAAAAAAAAAAGGGGTATCAAGGGTAGTTCGCGATGACGTATAACGAACGAAAGACACGGCATGGCTCTGTTAAAAACAAAATCATAGTATTTTAAAATCTAGCGCAACCTTCAAAATTCTCCCCCGTTACAACAAGATATACGTCTTGTTGTAATTACTACCTACATAGCCGAAGAAAGAACCTTATCTTCTTGACTGGAACTTCACAATGAAATTACCGACCATTAGAACAGATTGATTTACTTAAGTTACTCACAATAAGGCTCATTATTGCAACGTCGAGCTACACAGCTCTGAAAAGCTCGGTTACCATACGCACTTCTATTTTACATAATTCTAATTTAGGGTCAAACTGCAACTAAACATTTTAACAATCGCAAACAGTTATGAACAGCTGTTTAAATGCTGTCATTCAATCAGTATAAATATATTGATTTTTACGAAGTAAGACTTTGTACCACATAAAACATGAAATAAAAATGATATATCCGTAAGCCGTTAAGTAAAGGAATTTGTATTGCCTATGTAACTTGTTGATAATGTAGCTTTCCATCGATGAAAGAATGGTGAACCACCACTGTTTCAATTTGTGAGTGTATTTATTTAATATTATAAAGGCAAACGCTTGTTTGGACGTGTGCTCCGTCAGGCTAATTTCAATGAAATTTGGTACAAGATAGCTTATATTCTGGACTATCAAATAGGCTATTTTTTACCCGTAAAAGTAAAGTATTCTCGTAGGATGGGCAATTGCGGGTAATAGGCGTAAGATCTCTCTCTTTCAGTCTCGAGTGACGAAATAACGGGGTGAGACTTGAGTCTCCTTAAAACTCTTGTTTAATTATATTGATATTTACGTTTAGAAGTAAAACTACAGTTTTAAGTATCATCATAAATCATCAAACAAGGTTTCAGGGCGGAAACGACCACCGATTTCCAAAAACATTTTTGAATTCAATTTAATTAATACTTATTTATATACATATTTAAAATTACATAATAATAAAATTGTCTAAACATTGATTTATAATTAAATGTAATAAGTTTGTTTTAAATCCCCTTTTCGGGGATTACAAACTAGGATCTCTCTGACAGATCTTTACTGCAGTTCTTGTTTTGTAATAGTAATAGTAATAGTTTATTTATTTACCTTTGGTACATTGAAGAACACTTGGTAATGTCAATACATTCTAACAATAATTCAAGATTACAATTATTATAAAAACATTAAAAAAATATAATATCACGAATTTGATTTGATTATATATAAATTACTAGGTATTGTCACTGAAACAATGACAATACCTAGTAATTTATATATAAAATAAAAATAAGAATTGAAGCACACAGTTATACAACTAGCGGATATTCGGCGTGTGTAACTACGCTAAATAACGAAATACATTTTGTGCCTAATGCATTGTTTGAGTGGTCTAAAACCATCGCGTTATTGCCTTTCTAATGAAACCGGTTTGGGGCACATCCGCACCCTTTGTTGACAGCCACGACTAAATTTCGCCATTCGGAAGGCTCGTGTGTCCACTAAGATTACCCTCGTAGCTAATTACTTAGTTTACGAGAACAGAGGTGCATTGAGATGTCCTACAATGTGAGTGATAGTGAGAGGTGACGACTTTATCGCGACGCCATCTTGGTTGAACCGTTGTCTGTAGCGAACACGGCTCATTTGTACATCTTTTATTACGCTAATTAGTTTAATTTACTTTTTTTCTAGATATGTAAATAACATCTTATAGATCGCTGGCTAGATACAATATACGTAGTAGTAATATACAATACCTAATGCGCCTTTTTCCAAAATATTTTTCTAATTTTATATTCAGCATTACAAATAAATCTCCAGACGACACACAAGTATTGTACAATATATATATTTACTTAAACCATCTTTAAATAATGATCTATAATAATGAATACCGTTTAATATATATTTATACACTATCAACAAACAACATTACAGTACATCGGAACTGTACTTGGGTCATACCGTTTTATGTGTGTAATTTTAATATTTTGTATTTTTTTTAGAGTTCTGTTTGTACCTCAAAAGAAAAAAAGGAAATAACGTCGTTGGCTGTCTGTATGTCAATACCCTTTTTCTCAGGAGCACGTGGAAATATCATATTGAAATTAATGTTAAATACTAAGGTCTGCAATCCCTAGGAGTTGTGAAAAGATCGTACTTCTAAGTTAACGCAATCAAAAACTATGGCCGTTTATGCCGCAAATTTTGCCTCTCGCAAGAGAACCAAAACGGGAAGGATACTCTTCCCGTTGATCTAAATCATGAAATTTGACAAGAAATAATGTCTTATAGCACAAGTAAAGGTAAGAATCTGAAAAACCGTATTTTTCAGTTACATCACAAAAAAATAATACGTGAACAAACCTTTACAAGTTTACTTATAAGTCAGTACGGAACCCTCAGGTCGTGAGTCCGACTCGCAATTGGCCAGTTTTTATTTGTACTTATTTTCGTGTTCGTTCTAACTGCAACATTATTCTTCTTCTTCTTATCGTGTCAATGTTTCTTACAAACTAAATGATGTCGCTATAAAATTTTGCCACCTCAACAGCTCTATTGGTGGCTTGGTACAGATCATCCAATGTGCAGGTCGCAGGGCACAGGGGACATACAAGTAAATGGGACATGGACTGAACTGGAGCTCCACAATCGCACCCAGTTAAGTAACATTATTTAATAATTAATATTAATGTTAATAAATAATTTGCTGTAACACAGAACACTAAAATGCGAGTGCAGCGCTGCTTGGCGGTGGATTACCAGGTTCGGGGGAAGTACTCTACTCTGGACGCAATTGGCAAGTTCTACTGTTACTTTGGGTTGCTCATAAACACTCAGAAACAGAAACAAAACACCAAATTCGTCACACAAATGCTTGTCCTGAGCGGGAGTCGAACCCATGACAACACAAGACAGAGCCTACCAACTAAGCTGTGAGATCAATAAATGTCAACAATATGAACTTTACACACTAATTTTTATCCAGAACCCCTTTTCAACAGCACGAGCCGAATCGTATGATGTTATAATTTATTTAAAAGTAATCGCATTTAAATAATATCGAGTTTTGATTCGATTTCAGCGTTTTTACGAGCGAAACATGGTCCTCGCGATAATCGTACCGAATTAAACCCGGCCGCAGTGTTGCAAGTATAAGGATTTGTAAAGTATCGGTAAAATGTGTTGTGACAAACCAAAATTTACCACCTTGCATGCAATGTAATCTACACATAATTATGCAAATAAAATATCTTTATCTTTATCTTGCGGCTAAATGTAACCAGATAATTTTTAGTGGCTTAACTGTAAAATGCCGCTGCAAAGAAAACCATGTATAGGAATAAAACTGATTATAAATGTTATATTATTGAAGTGAAAATTTCTTTAGCCGCGTTGATCGATTTTTGGTGGGGGAAAAACTCATGAGTTCGCGTCACCGATGACCTCGACATGCTCGTTACTTGACGAGTGTGGTTGGTGGTGACAGCGACGCGTAGTATTTGAGTTTTCACTTCTGTCAGCAGTTCTTATCTTGTTTCTATTTAAGCTTATTAAGTGGAATAATAGACGGCTCCGTGGCTTCGTTGGTAGTAGCCCTGCTTTCGACGCGAAGGCTCCCGGTTTCGATACCCGGCCGGGGCAAACTTTGTGTGGTGAGCATGAAGTTTGTTCTCGGATCTTGGGTGTTTGTGTTGTGTTTCTGTGTTTGTCCGTGCCATCTGCGACACAGGGAATCCTAGTGCAGAGTTATGAGTGTGTAAATGTTTATTTATTGTATTTTTAATACCAAAATATTTTTTCTTTACTTCTAAATTTATGTTTTAGAATATGGAGATTTTAGAAGATTTTTCTAGAAAATACGGTCTCTGTTTTGCTAAAGCGCAAATAATAATGTGCATATGTAATAGAAAGACTCACTCGCTTGCCCATGCAATATCCAACTACCAACAACTATCCGAGGGCGGTAAGGAGTTGGATATATTGTAGTAATAAAGTAAATTATACCAAGGTACGGAGAATATTTCATGGAGTCCAATCTGATTAATAAAATTTACACCATGCTTCCGTTGGCTCTGACATTTTTATGCGATGACATTGAGGATTAAATTATGTTCAAAGAAACCGGAACCCAGTTAGGAAGACAATTTATTGAAAACTGACCCGACAAACGTCAAACTACATTTGCGTTTCAACAAAAATCACATAGCCAAATAAAAATCCCGTTTTTTCCAATTTTTGGGCTATTTTCTACATTTTTATTTCCCTAAAAACCGTGAGCGTACTTTAGATATTAATAAAATACTGGCGATTTGGTCCAGCTGTTCTTAAGTGATGCGCTTGCCTGCTTTTCTGAGTGCCTATAACCGCAGGCGGAACGCACTCACGCCATTACGTTAACGCAAATCTTTTAAGTGGCGAATTGAAAATTCAGTCACTGAAAATTGATTGATCTACCCGAAAAGTATTAGTTCGCCTACTCAATATAGATGCCACTAGTTCCACCCCGCAGTTTATCGCCAAGTTAAATGGCCCGGCAACTTTTTTGCTCGAACAGTTTTTATTTCACGCGAATTTTACGATCACCAACAATATTTTACGACTTATGACTGTATCGCAATGAGTTGCATCGGTTTTATAATACTTTAATTTCACCGCCAGAAAACCATAAAAATATGCAAATGGCGTATAAAAGTCGTTCGTGAGGCGACACTAAAATGCATTAATCCGAAAGCAAGGAAGATAACTTGTAGATTTATAGAAGCGGCACTAAACTGTATACTAAGAGCTATTTATATATTTGTCTAATTAAAAATCACAATATCTTAATTACCTCACAGTTATTTGACAGCTCCGTGGCTTAGTTGGTAGTAGCCCTGCCTTCGAAGCGAGGGGTCCCTGGTTGGATTCCCGGCCGGGGCACACTTTGTTTGGTAAACATGAAGTTTGTTCTCGGGTCTTGGGTGTTTGTCTTGTGTTTCTGTGTTTGTCCATGCCATCTGCGACACAGGGAATCCTAGTGCAGAGGTATGAGTGTGTAAACGTTTTAAAAAAAAAAAAACAAAAAATCAAAAACATACTTCGATTAGGGAAGAGCTAATCTCACAGCCCTGCCTCTCACATCAGTTGGTAATAGCTCTACCTTCAACGCTGCAGATCGTGAATTCGATTCCTGCTCAGGACAAGCATTTGACTGACGAACATAAATGTTTGTTCTGTGTCTGGGTGTTAATAGGTATTATATGTAAGTATTTGCAAAAAAATTACTATGTATTCTATCAGTTATCTAGTATCCATATCTATGCTTAGTTTAGGGTTAGAAGACGCTGAGTTTTGGGACTTATAGTCAACGCTGCAGGCTACGGAAGAGATCGAAAGCGTTCCCGCGGTCTCCGGCAACTAAAGCGTCGTGATGGAACACTGTTGGGTTTTTAGCCGGTAGGAGTCCAGCATAACTCTCTCGCTGCCCCCGCAACGAGAGAGTATCCATGAGGATTTCCCAACATAAAAAAAGGGTTAGAAGACGCTGTGTGAAATGTCTATGAAAATTTATAATTATTATATTACTGTTGTTAATGCTAATCCCGCCACTTTCAAAACACAAAAAAAAATATAAGTTCTGTGGTTTGCGTTACCTCCGGGAGTTTATCTGTCGAAGTGGGTAGAGATAAGGATGGCCTGAACAAAATTTAAGACTCCTCAAAAGACAATTCCCCTGGGTTCACTGACCTCAATAGGTTAGATAAAGTACCCAAGAACCTTCTACCCTCCAGGTGGAATGATCTAAATTAGACGTGACAAAAATTTACGGCTAGGTATGTCCGCAGAATATAGCTTGGAACAGAAACAATATTATAACAAAAATGTTTTAAATGCGAAAGTTTTTTATTTTTACTCCTTCACTCTTAAACGGCTGAATGAATTTTTTTTTGTGTGATTAAGTGATGGATCCAGCTTAGGGCCCACCTGGTGGTAAGTGGCGACCGCCGCCTATTACAACAGTAATGCGACTCAGCATAAGATTGGATTGTACTTAGATTAAATTGGTTATAAAAGTAGTTTTTAACCTGAAAAAGTAAACTATTTTTAGTGTCTTGCAAAAAACTACTTCTGTCCGTTTTTAGGGTTCCGGACCCAAAGGATAAAACTGGTCCCCTATTACTAAGAGTCCGCTGTCCGTTTGTCTGTATATCCGTCTGTCACCAAGCAGTATCTCATGAACCGTGATAATTAGAAAGTTCAAATTTTCACAGATGATGTGAAATACATCATTGGCGCTATAACAACAGACACTAAAAAACAGAATAATATAAATATTTAAGGAACTCTCATACAAAAAGGTGATTTTTATTTTTTGTTTTCTAGATAATGGTACGACACCCTTCATGCGTGAGTCCGACTCGCACTTGGCTGGTTTTTTCCTGTTGTATTCGCCATGTTGACTATCTTACTATCGCCATGTTACTATCGCGGGGCGCAGCTAGTTCACGAATTATACTAGCTACAAAATGAAAACTGACTGTTATTCAACATTTATCTATGTGCATTTAATGTGTCTTTTTTATGTGAATTCGTGACGGAACGAGCTGAGGGCCCACCTGATGGTAAGTGGTGACCCTCGCCCATGACAACAGTAATGCGTGCGACTCAGTATGAGATCCAAATCTTTACTGAGTCGCATTCATCCTGCTGCGTCCATCACCCGCGACGGGGATGATACGTCTCATGCGCATGTGATTTCACCGGCAGCCACACCCTTCCACCGGAACACAGTAATGCAACCACTACTGCTTGGCGGCAGATTCCAGATGTGGTGGCAGTTCCTCTCCGGAAGAACTTGGCATAAGTACTACTGCTACTTTTGGTTGCTCCTTTAGCACCACCCAGAGGGTACGTGCAGGGAATCAAAGGGTACACACCTACGGACGCGAGCAACTGGACCCCCCAAATGTCTTAATTTAGCAGTGTAATATGCGCACGAATATCTCTATTTATGTGAGAAAATTTTAATGTGTTCAAACGAAACTTCTAAGAAAGATCTAAAGAAATATTGGGTGTGTGAATATGACTCCGCCCTTTCTCAACAGATGTCGTTTTTAGTATTGTTTACGTGTACTAATAAATGACCATACTTGTATTCGATAGTACTGAATGTCAGCTATCTAACGCATTTTATGATATTTGGTTGAAGTGTAAGCAACAATTGTTTTCACCTTTTCGAAAATGTCGGTTTTTATTCCAAATAAACGTCATTTGCGGGAAGTGTTATTACATTATTTTATTGCGAAGAAAACTGCAGCGGAAACTTATCGTTTGCTTGTGGAGATTTATGGTGAGCATGCTCCGTCTAATACAACTTGCAAGGAATGGTTTCGACGATTTCAAAATAACGATTTTAGTACTGAGGATAAAGAACATGGAAAACCACCAAAAAAATTTGAAGATGCTGAATTGGAAGCATTATTGGCGGAAGATTCTTGCCAAACTCAATCAGAATTAGCTGCAGCATTAAATGTTGATCGTTCAACTGTTGCAAAGCGTTTACAAATGATGGGAATGATTCAAAAAGCCGGTGACTGGGTTCCACATGATTTAAAAGAAAGAGACATGGAACGTCGGAAAACCATTTGTGAAATGCTGCTTCAAAGACAGCAAAGAAAAGGATTTTTGCATCGGATAGTCACAGGAGACGAAAAATGGATACACTACGAAAATCCTAAACGCAAAAAAGCTTGGGTGAAACCAGGCGAACCAGGCCCATCACAGCCAAAAATAAATATTCACTGTGCCAAGGTCATGCTCTGTATTTGGTGGGATCAGAAAGGTATTGTATATTATGAGTTGCTCAAACCCTCTGAAACTATTAATGGAGAAGTTTACCGACGACAACTAATGCGTTTGAAGCGAGCCATAGAAGAAAAACGACCAGAATGGGTGAATAGACATAACAAATTAGTTCTTCAGCATGACAATGCCAAACCGCATACCGCAGAAGTCGTAAAAAGATATTTAGAGGGACAGGACTGGGAAGTGTTACCCCACCCGCCATATTCACCAGACATAGCTCCTTCGGATTACCACCTATTCCGGACGATGCAGACAGACCTTACTGGAGAAAAGTTTACTTCATGTGAAAGTATCAAAATTTGGATTGACAACTGGATAAGCTCAAAAGACCAGGACTTCTTCCAGCAAGGAATACGAAAACTACCTGAACGATGGGCGAAGGTTGTAGCTGCCGATGGAGCATACTTTCAATAATTTTTTTTTTAATTTTGTAAGCGAACAAATGTGTTTTATTTTGACAAAAAGGGGCGGAGTCATATTCACACACCTATTATATAAGTTTTGAGTTTTAGGATTATGGAGGAAATTTATTGCAGAAAGAATGGACTCAGTAATCTTGGGTCTTTACATTCATTTTAAAGTTAGGGCGGCAAATCTATAACGTACATTTGTTTTATTGTTATAATACCTTTTTCCAAATTAATAATAACAATAATAAAAAGTAATGTTATTGTCAATTATTTTTTCTGCAGCTATATGTTTTTATGTATGTTTGTAACGCATATTCTTCGCCAATTGTGAATCGATTTCCATGATTCTTGATGAGAAAATTGATGTATGTACTTGTCTATTTGAGCATTATTTAGTAGTCAATAATCGATGTATTAAATTTCATATATTGACGATATGAAACATTTTTTTTAAACGTTTTTAATTATAAATTTATATCTAACAATTATTTTCTGAATTAGTCAGATAGTTTTGCTCGGTATTGTACTTGAATTTACATTTAAACTAATTAATTTATAATAACTAAATAAACTAATTAATACGGACGGCTTCCGAAATTAATATTTTTTTATTCTGTGATTAAAACTGTTCAGTTCGTTTGTAATCTCATAGCTCCAAAATGAATGGTCTGATTCGTATCAGAGTGTATCATTAGTGATTTTATGAACGGATTCGCACCGTTTAGCGGACAACCGCTGCGGATAACGCACCGATCAACCATGTTGTATCTATATAACTCTATAAACCGCGCGCGGATCTGAACCGTGCGGAGTGGACGCGTTTATGCGTTTTTAAGCGGGTCACTTAGAACCATTTTAATACCTGTATATCGTTACCCTTTATAAAAAAACGATAAAGTTGCCAGCAATAAAATCTTTCATGCTTGTATGCAAATAACTTGTGTTACTTTTTAATCATGTTCCATCTGTTTTAATATTGTGTTTACCTGAGAAATCGTTAAAGTGGCCTGTTAAAACAGGTTTATGACTTTTTATAGTTTTAAACTAGAGATATTTCCAGGTCCAGGTATGTGGTTAAAACTCATTTGATTTTAAATGGTTCAGGTCTTGCCAGTGTTTATATTAAATTAATAATATAGTTTTAAAAACAAGATGTTGACTGTTAAAAAGCATTAGCCGAGTAAATTGAGTGTAAGCAGTGGCAGTACCTAACTCACAACAGTGCACGTCTATATGTAATCCAAAACTGAAACAACGTCCCTTATGGCTATGAACTACATTCGGGAAAACGACGTGTTTAAATTTATTACTTACTAGTTGTCACCCGCGTGAAAATTAACATTTCTTTTGCTTTTTCTTAAATAAAAGTATTACAAGTTACTCCTTACAATCTCAACTATCTGCCAGGGAAAGTCCCGTAAAAATAGGTCCATTCGTTTCAGAGGTTAGCCGGAACAAACGGGCAAACAATAATGTTATTTTGACATTACTAAGAAACACTTAAATTTTATTTAATTGTGTAATTTAATATCTGTAATTACGAATAAAATAAGTAAAAGACCATTTTGCAACATCACAGCAATACAAGAAAAACGAATATAATGTATTAATACTAAACCTACATTTTATTGCTATATCAAGAATTCGACATTTTATTAAATCACAAAAAGTCAATATAATAAAAAGGACATAAAAGAAGAGTCATATAATGATTATATTCAAGATCGCAGATTTGTGGTAATTCCACCGACCATAATTACTAAGTTCTGACTCGGAAGGTGTAATTACTCGGAATGCACCTGCTTTGTCCTTTGTCCAGTATTTTAGATTAGTTAAAAAGTACGATTTAATTGAAGTCGGAAAAATTCACCATAAAATAAACACCAAAATACAATTTCGAAGTTCTTGCACCTTTTAGATCCGCAAATTCATGCTTTGTTTCACTAAGAATAGAGTTCAATAGAGGTAATTGCAATATATATTGTGACTGAGTGACTGGCCTCACAGCTTAGTTGGTAGCTCTCCCTTCTGTGCTGTGTTAGGTCGTGAGTTCGATTCCCACTCAATTCAAGCATTTGTGTGAGGAACATAGATACTTATTCTGTGTCTGAATATTTAATACGTAACAAAAAATTTATTTAAAAATCAAAAAAAATCTGCTTCATAACTTTCAAAATAGTAAAATACGCAATTTCGTTTATGACATACTTTACATCACAAAATATAAAACCAAACTATTGAACCGAAATATTTTGATAAAATGAAAGCATCCCTTCAAATAAAAAAAATGATTTTCCAAATCGGTTGAATAAATAAAGGAGAAAAAAATTTAAATACAAAAAAGTATACAATGGATCACAGAACCTCCTCCTTTTTCGAAATCGGTTAAAATAAGTTCTAGTTAGTTCCCAAGCTATGCTTAGCTTGAGGATATATGAATACCTAAATACTTTCTTCTGTATCTTTCGCATTTATAATCTTAGTATGACTGACTCGTACTGTTTAGCTTTGATTTATTTAATTTACATTTCAGTACCGACAAAAAAGAAAAATTGGAAATATTATTGTATATATGTCATATATTTCCAATTTTTCTTTTCCCAATGTGAAGTTTAATAATGCCACGTGTTTGTTGTCTGTGTACTTTTCTCATTATTTCTTCCACCAGTGTCAAGTGGCTCGGGTTTGTAAGAATTCTGGTACAAGACACTTTTGTGATAATGAAGAAGCTTAAATATTTATGAAACTGAAAGGGGAAAATCATGGCAGGTATACCCGCAAAATTCCTAGCGAAATTTTGTTGTTTATTTATTCATGGCATACGTAAAATCCGCTTCCAGGATTATTTTTGATTAGCCGAATCAAGTAATATAGAAACTGTATGTGGATTAATTAAATTTAACATGACTCTATTCTTAAGTTGCGTCACGTTAATGGTGCAAAGCAATATTTATTTATACACATAAATATTATGCATGTTTAGTTCAATTTCTAGAACAGGGATTCAGGGAACACGCTTTCTTAAAATTATCTCGAATTATGTTTGCGATACAGCGCTTTTAGAAATTACCAAAATGATAAACCTCCAGGGTATTTCCTTAAACCTTGCAATCGGTTTTTGGATGTGTTTTTGTGGCATAACTGAAGGAAAAAGTCTGAAGACAGTGCATATTATATGTATATGTACTCGTATATGTAGTAGCATATATATGTAGCTCGATTCAAACTTAGCATGTCTCGTACACTCGCAACTGAGAAACCGCAATCTGTCTATTGACTGGACTCGCAGCTCAGTTGATAGCCTTCTGCATTGTAGTTTGTGGGTTCGATTCCTACCCAGGTCAAACAATTCTGTGATTAACATAGATAGATATATTTATTGCGACACAATTACACATTTAAAACAATAAGCAACAAAGTCAAGACCCGTGCTAAAAAAACGGGTTGGTTCAGGATGTGCTGAGCTTAATACTATACTCAGCGCTGATTTTTAGCCAAATACCTTATCTACTGACGACACGGACGCCAGTCCCAGATGCTACTTTTATATGAATACAATTGAGAAAGAAATCAGCAAACAACTGCCAAGGTACTTCTAAAATTAATTATATAAAAAAATTAGAAACAGATCCATTTTCTGCGACTGGGTATTAAACATTTAAAACGTTTATTTATTTATGTTATTTATAATATATCAATATTCTGGTACTCATAGCAAAAGCAACAATTCAATAAACGGTACATTGTTGTATTATTATATTAATTTCTTTAATATTCCTTCTAATACGCTCAGACTGTGTTTTTCTCCGATGAATTCGATTCAAAATAAATCGTAACACTATAATTTAAGGCATATTTTCTGATGTTATTTGTGCGATGGGGCATGAGTAGTCCCTACACAATTATCGGCTGACCCAATGTCGCCATAACCTATTTCGTAGCAAATTGAGTTTGTCCAATTCCATCAAAATTCGGTGCACACTCTTGCATTGTAAAACAGATGGAATAACTACTACCTAGACATAACGATTCACAATACAGATCCTTAAAATTAAATCAACGGAGCTCGAAAGGGTAATATAATCATTTTTTAAAGGATTTTTATTGATAGGCGTCTGTACCACTGGCTCACTAAAACAGACCCCGCATTTATACCCGAAGGTCGCTGGTTTGAAACCAGAGGTGCTACAACGAGTACGTATTTTTCAAACAGTAAAAAAAACATCGTTGAATATCTAGAAAAAAAATCAAAGACATGCTACATCTACCAATGCGAATTGGGCTCCAGTGGTAAATTAAGGTTAAAGTCCAAAATCTTTATGAGCCTTGTATTTTTAAAACAAAAACGTATTTTTTGTATAAATATGTAGCTATGAAATCATTCGTTCTTATTGCTACATTTATGTAGATAAATAGAATAAGAATATCATTGCTTATGTACGATCTCGATTGCAAACGATATCTGGCCGTTTTATTCAAGTCCAACTTTTATAGGTATTGTGAGTATCATTAAATGGTTAATTTTTGTGTCCATACTCCATTTTTGACCTCCGAGCCATACTTCCAATTATTTATATATAAAGTAGTATGCCCCACATCTTATGTACTCGTACCTACAATACATAAACCCAGTCACTGTCACCAGAGAATGACAATACTTTTTGTCTCCACACGCCATTCCTTGGAGCCCTATTATAATTTAAATAACATCCAATTCCTTCAATATTAAAGCTGCTCCACATTTGATACCACAATCGTTGTCACCAGGGAGAGTGACAATACTATCAGCTTCCATTCTTCGACCATCAACCTTTCAAAACCCTCGCGTGTCGTCAGAGTCCAGAACGATGTGAGCCTCAGGGATAATTTGTTACGTGTGCCAAAATTTCCCTACATTGTGTCCGTCTGGGAGTATTGTTATGCCTGCAGGTCAACGCCAATTTCGTTCGTGAAACGTCAGTACCGGTATTGTTGATTCATGCAGATAATATCTTGGATAAAATTTAATTGAGTGCTTCTGGCGTTTTGGCACGCCAAGGAAATCAACTAGATTAAGCTACATCAAGGTTCACCAGCATATGTGTGAAGGCTGACGCTAAGAATTGGCGGGAGGCCAATTGTTAGCGACCACTCGGAGTTTGCAGACTGTCATGAGGATCTGTGGCGTGGATAATACCTTACAGAGGCCATCTGTCATTAAAAGTCAAATGATGAAATTTTATCGCTCTCAGAAGACTGTCTAGAACCAAACATGCTGTCATAGTTGATTAATTGTTCCCGAGAAGCGATCAGATCAGAATCAAATAAAAAACAGAGATAGGCAGTATAGAACGATTTTCTACATGATGAACATTTTGATATTCTAAAGGTCGCGTATGGTAATAGAAGTCGCTCAAAAATAAGGACAAGTATACCGTATTATTTACAAATTATAATTTTTTTTTTTAGTTATTTTATACTAGCGGATAGCTTGTGATAGATATGTCAAATTACAGTCAGTTTTTATGTTTTAGCTAATCTTATTTGTTAAGTTTACCAACCCGACCAATGCTGGACCAAAAATTGAACTCGGATAATATAAATTAAATATGTATGGAAGAATTCTAATGGGAACTTGAAGTGTGAAGGAAAATTGCTCACCACCCATAAGAAACCAAGGGTTATAATAGCCCCATTTCCAAAACCCACAATTTGAGGTAATTGCATAATTCGAGCTCTGAGCTTAAACGCTACCATATGCCACGGTTTTACACGTTTAAGAGAACAAAGTGATTTACACGCCTATTGTTACAGTTTTCACGTTCGTTGTGAACCACCGAAATTGAATTCAGTGAATGCCAAAGTGAGCCCACCTTTTATTCTACCCAATGATATAGCATATCGTATGCTTATGAATACGAACACTGTTTTATTTAAAGCTGTGTATGAGAAATCCAAATATTAAGAACATTGCTATTTTTGAAGTCTTCAAAAATCTCACAAATAGACGTTTGTTGATGACGTAGCCTCTGACTTAACTTTGATTTTGATAAGCCTTTAAATATTCACTCTCAATTGTCGAGAGTGGGCTGGTATTGCCGCATTGAGAACATAGAGGCTAGATTTCTTATTTTTTATTATTGCACACCAACTTTATTTTGTTTTATACCATTTATTAGTAAATCTATTATAGTAGCAAGATCTCTTTTTCATAATACTTTTACTATAAGTTGTGGATAACGGTGTTGGTTATACATTAATTATTACTTGATTTCTGACTGTTCTTTACTTCTAATGTATAACTATTTGTTAGCCCTAAGAAATAATTAAAATAAAATAGAGGCTGACGCGGATACGGAGCTTCTATACATTTGAGAGACTCTGTCCCATAATAATTGTTTTAATGCGCAGCACGGGTCTATCAATACCTGTGGAAGCCTAAGGACAAGAAATTACTGTATAATGGATTTGAACAACTGAATGTAAATACTATTGTACCGAAGCCTCACCCAATTGCGCCGTAAAAAAAAAAAAATAACCTTATGGTTACAAAGACACCTTTCAATTTTTGGTCCAGCATTGAATGCTGAAATTATTTATTTGCCCATGCCGCACATTAAATTAATTCTTACAACACGCGCTTTCTCAAACTTTTCGCAGTAATAAACGAACAAATGAAAATATTATTCTTGTTATTTTGGACCTCCATTACCTGGCCAGATTTTAAGATGAACGTTTTGAGAACGTAGTATTGCGCACATAAAAGTTTCAAGCGTATTATAGGTCATCGGTGCACCTACTGATTTAAACCAGCGACCTTCAAAAATAAAGTTCGTTCTAATACCACTCAGCTCACGTTACGGCTTATAATGATTGTCATTGATTTATCAGCAATTGAAACCCCATACTAAATTCATAAACTTATGTTCAAGCAACAAATCGGCATTTGTTTTGAGCAAATAATTCATCCCAGGCAATTAGAATAATTATCACGACATTTATTTCTTAAACAGTTACTATGTAAATTATTAGGTTATCAGTTTGTTTCCTTTCGCATAATATTATAGAATCTATTATATGGTTTCTAAGTTTGTTTTAGACTGCCGAAACGTGCAAGATAGTGCATTGCTCCGGCCTTGCATTAATATATTATACTAATCTTCGCATAGCGGGCTACATAAGATATCTTGCTATTAACCGACCCTCCTTATCATTGGTGCATCGTGTGCTGTATTCGCGAGGTCACTTGTTCTAGTTTCATATCACTTTTGTTAATTTATAACTCCACGTTCGAATTTCAAAGGAGTACGTCTTGCCTACCTTTTCTTCTTTTTATTGCCATCCGAATTATTTTGCTCACGTACCATATATATGCCAACGCGTGAAATTTCACGCTTTAAACATATCGCGTATACTCATAGACTCAGATTTCAAAAGTTACATTGATAATGCTACGTATGGGAACCAATCTCGTATAAAGGATAAAGATTAAGTCCTCCGTATCAAGTACCACCAACTCCACTTAAAGTCCTGTCATCACCTTAATAAACTAACGCTCCTCCAATGTGCCATAATATTATTGGAACAGCTCTGTCAACGCCACTCAATAGTTAAATTCCATACGCATATTATACTACATCATGACTGGCCTCATAGCTCAATTGGCAGTATCTCTGCCTTCTGCGCGAGGTCGCAGGTCTTCTAGGTCGAGGGTTCGATTCCCACCAGGACTAGCATTTGTATGCGAACAGAAATATTTGTTCTGTGTCTGGGTGTTAATATGTATTATACTATATGTATTCTATCAGTTATCTAGTTGCCATATTACAAGCTATGCTTAGTTTGGGGCCAGATGGCGCTGTGTGACATATGGCCATGAATCCTACTACTATTATAAAGGCGAAAGTTTGTAAGTATGGATGTATGGATGTATGGATGTATGGATGTTTGTTACTCTTTCACGTAAAAACTACTGAATGGATTTGAATGAAACTTTACCACAATATAGCTTATACATCAGAATAACATATAGGCTACAATTTTTGAGGTTTCTATAAAATCTATATATATAAAAGAAGTCGTGTTTGTTACAACACTTATATAATAACTCGAGAACGGCTGGACCGATTGCCATGGTTTTTGATTTGTTGGATTTGTTTCCGTCCCGAATAGCAGAATAACTATTAAAACATTGGAAAATTAACGAAAAAAATAAAATCAATTTATCCCCGTATTCTCCACGGGAACGGGAACTATGCGGGTGAAACCGCGGGGCGCAGCTAGTATTTAATATTTATCATTGTATGCGTGCATCAGTTGCCATTGTATTGAGCTTATTTGAGCTGTACTTCTGTACACACACATTTTGTGGCTAAAATGACATTTTGTCAAAAAACTGTAAAACTGAAAGTTCCAAATTTAAATGGCGAAACTGTAGACCAATTTAAGAGATAAAAAGTATATTATCAGTCTGGGTTACAACGTAGAGCAGGGGTCGCTAATTAAATCATAACCATAAACAATGAATGAATTGTTGAGATACGCAGGCACAGGCAATGAACTGTGCAACAATGTTGGCAATCGTGGAAAAAAACATTATAAACAAAACCTTATTTACTATTAATTTTAAACTTCAGGAGATTAGAGTAAAATATATATAAAACGTTGCGATTAGACGTGAAAAAATCTACGATTGCTCGCTACGTAATTATATCATCTGTCCACTGAATGTCTGTCAACGGGGTAACCTTGAAAGGGAACTGTAATTTCCCTTGTAATTTTTCTTAATTTTTACAGATATCTGTATGCGCATGTGCCTAAGCAGCTCCAGTGACTCGTTATATGTTTACTTTTGACGTGTCAAAAAGATACTTAGATATAGATAAAAACATTTGAGTAAAACATTATCAAAGATCTGGTAACAGCTCACCTTATCGGAAATTAATTCAGACATTAATCGCAGTATTCACCTTTTAAAAACATCCAGAAATAAAATACCTAACTGTTACTACAATGATAAATATTGTGAATTTATCAAAAAGAAATTATGCCTAGTATTTGGGCGTGTGGTGGTAGCTTCTGCTTATAAAAACAGCAAAGGGCTCTGTGTCTTAGTGGTACCATCCTGCCTTCGAAGAAGTCCTGGGCCCGGTTTAAATTAATAAAATCAAAATGCTCACATTCTAATCGGCTGGTCAAGTTAATTAAACTACATACACAATTGGCAATGAATTAATTTGTGGCGCAGAGTGATTGAGAACAGGCTATAAAAAAATAATTATTCTTATCGCGCGTGACATAATGTCGCAAATGCGTTTAATCAATCATACTGAGTGATTAATGAAATAGGAATATACGTCATTTTAGTTTTTTTTTATGTGAATGAGTGACGGAACGAGCTGAGGGCCCCACCTGATAGTAAGTGAAACTCACCCATGACAACAGTAATGCGTGCGACTCAGTATGAGATCCAAATCTTTACTGATTCGCATTCACCCCGCTGCGTCCATCACCCGCGACGGGGATGATACGTCTTATGCGCATGTGATTTCACCGGCACCCGCACCCTTCCACCAGAACACACTAATGCAACCACTACTGCTTGGCGGCTGATTTTAGTTGTAGTGGCAGTAACTCTTCAGACGAACTTAGCACAAGTTCTACTGCTACTTCTGGTTGCTCCTTTAGCACCACCCAGGGGGTACGTGTAGGGAATCCAGTTGCTCGCGTCCGTAGGTCCAGAATCCCTACTGTATCCCCCGGGTGGTAGGAAAGGAACAACCCAAAGTAGCAGTAGAACTTCAAGAATTCTTTAATTGTTTTAAGAAGTTAGTTAAAGGTTTTTATTTCCTAAATTACTTAGTTCACAATTTCTCATGATTCACAATTTTGTGATATCATGTTCATCATCCTACGCGGACGAAACCGCGGGATGATGAACTCAATTCCAGTTTGTGAATTAAAAAAATACACTCAATATTTTCCGGAGCTTGCGCAAACCCCAAACATGATATCACAAAATTGTGAAAAATAACTGTGAGATTTACCGAAGAATATATTTATATTTAGAACTAATTTAGGAAATAAAGAACTTTTTAAAAACGATCTTTAATAAATTCAAGAAGCGTGTGAAGGGAAGGTCTTATCATCGTTAAAATTTACCTTTGTTTTAATATAGCTTACTGATGCTTCCATTTCTTCTGAGAATATCAGAACAAAAGCGACTGAAAACTTGAAGTCTACGCTCAATAAAAGCTATAAAGATTTCTACTACAGTAAATCTTCATACAAAAGCTTAGAACTGAGAGCTAATGACACACAATACCTCCAATTACAAGAGCAAACAAAACGTGGACGCATGAAACACAATATAGAAGTATTCATTTGAGCACAGCAAAAATGTATACAGTACACTACCTTTACTTTTGACGACTCCGTGGCTTAGTTGGTAGTAGCCCTGCCTTCGAAGTTTGTCTTGTTTCTGTGTTTGTCCAAGCCATCTGCGACACAGGGAATCCTAGTGCAGAGGTATGAGTGTGAAAACGTTGTTTTTTTTTTTTTTTCTTGCTACGCTATCGTTGCAGCTAATGATGTCTGATGTTGTTTTTCTTGAATTGAGGTTCTAGTTATTTAGAGGTTCTAGTTACGGTCATTTAGAATTTGGCGAATACCGTTCAAAGAAGTCTGAAATGCCTTTTGAAAAGAGAGCGTGGTTTCCTGGGTTATGTGTTCAGACACTGCACGTTCACTCAGTCTTAACGTCCGTCTTATATGGGTCAATAATTTACGGCACCATTATTCTAGAAAAGCACCTCGGTAATGGCAGAGCTATACTCATTTGCCCGATGTGTTCAAACAACTGCAATATGTATATGTATACCCTGCTAATGAAAACGCCAATTAATTACGCCAAAAAGAAGTTTATGCGAAACAAAATGAGACAAATACCGTTTATTTTTAAAGAATCGGCAGATCGAGTGACAATAACAGATCAAAATAAAACTATAATAGTTTAGGTCATTTTTTCGACACTTGCAGTTGATCCAACGTCATTTACAAAAAAATATCAAGTTATGAGCTGAGACTAGTGCATGTTTTCAAAAATTCTTACGGCCAACCTGACGGTAAATGGTTACCGTTGCCTATCAACATCTGCAACATCAATGGCGTTAGTGCTTTACCTATCCTGCAAATATGTTGCAGCGTTCGGGGAAAACTTGCGGCGGAATCATAAAACGGGTTGTATACGCTCGATAATCTGTGGATACGCTTAATTCAATGATGACAAGTCACCCGAGAGTTGACTGCGTGTTTATCGCCTTGAAACACGACTTGTTCAGTTCAACCTACTGTTCGCATGTTACTGTGTTCAGGCTTTCTGCCGACTGCGGGGACGCGTCCATTCCGCGAACGCCGAGTTATAGCCCAACAAAACGTCAGGCGAATCATCAATGTTTAAATCGTAATATATTGAAGAATTTCGCAATTATCATATTTCATACTTATTTACGACGTCTAGGCTTCCAACTGACGTCCATCCAATGATCCTGGGAGGTCATAAAATGAATAAACCACAGCAATAAACGTGTTTTATCCCTTGTGTAATTATGACCCATTTGTTTTGGTTCTTTTCTGACTACACTTGGATTTGGTTTTGAAATGTATTGTTATAAAATGTCGCCTGGGGTCGTACTCTCAGCTCGATGTGAAATGTTCTGCGGTCAAAATCAAATAAAAGCATTTGAAGAAAAATCTAGACGAATATTCTTGCTCTCCTTGGTTGAACCGGACCACGACCACAAGAAGACTATTCTGAGAAAACTCGCAAAAATTCCTTCATTTCTCCTTCACTAGCATATTTTTCTGTCGAAAATCGAGATCCTTACTCGCATATTTTTCGGTCGAAAATCGAGACCCGTTCTTCTTTTTCCTTCGAGCGAGTCAGTGGCCATCTCTAGTGCCAAAGTTTGCAAGCCATATGTTATGTTAACGGAATTCTTAATCCTATTGAAAGAAAAATCCTACTACTAACGAGGTAGAGCTGAGTCGCTTAAGAGTTAGTGTCTTCTTTTTAATGTTGCTGAAGTGACTGATTTTAAGTGGCTACCGCCGCCAAAAATAACAAAATCATGTCGCATAACGTTGCGCCCGTAACTCATATTAGGTGTTGTGAGTCAAGCGGTCTTGCGCACTACAGACAGAAATGACTCTGGTGCGGCCGAGGTAGACCCCTAGAATTTAGTATGTAAACGACGTACTGAGGTCTCGATCGAATACGGATAACATGGACCATGGACCTACCCGCAAAATCAGGTTCCATGTAGCTGATACTTCCACATTGGAAAACTGACTGTAAGTTCCTCGTGGAGGAATCATAGTTGCATGCAACCCATGGTGATGCTTTCCAAGATATTCCAAGGGTGCTGGGTAGATAAATAAGATAAATAACGCCTTCTTTATGTAGGCACCTGTTATAACTCCTTCGTATCTCGATTGGATGGCTATAGATACCGTGTTCTGCACGGAAAATGTAATTCCGGTATTGCGCACGATTTTCTATAATAACAAATTTGAGTAATAAATTTTTTGAAATGAGATTGTGAAAATTTATATTGCGTCGAAATATCGTATTTATATGTAAGTACGCTAAATAATTATTCCAATTATACTTACGTAGTGTATTTTTTTTAATTACTTTTCAGTTAGTAGGGAAACGATCATAGGTTTTTAAAAACATTGAGAGGAAAACATAGATTGGTTCCATACGCGACTGGTAAACTCTACCCTTATGTACCTATAAGAGGTTCTTATAATATTATGTTAAAAATAATCATCATCACGTGTGGGTGCCGATGAAATTTCAACCGACAAACTGGCCATACGTTCTGCTGCTACTACAATAGTTGAAAATCTACAGCGTCGCTTCAATCTCCAAAACCAGAATACATGGTACCAAGTATTCTGGTTTAAATAGTTAATTTACAGTGGCTAAATAATTAAATGTACGTAATCAAAAGAACTGAAATTGAAAAGAATAAGCGTGGTCTTGCGAGTGATGCTTATAATTTACAAAGCTCAACCAGAAAAAGCATCAAAATCCCATTAAACACTTTATGTTCTTGGATGCTAAAAGCGACGTGGTATCCATATCGGGGTACCTATCCAACATCACACCATATGGCTAATTTGAAACGCAAAGATGCACAGGAATAAATTTAAAATTAAATCGAACTTATAAGTATACGAATACACAATGAGTAAGTTTGAATGACATTTATGGTCCGAGCGAATGGCATCAATGAATTCGAGTCACACTTAAAGACCACGTTCGTGTTAAAGTGAGTTTTATAGGAGATGAGTCCCATTTAAATGGTCGGTCATAAACGGTGGAAAGCCGTGTAATTACCCCGACGGAGATGCTGTATTGTTGTGGCTAGGAAAACAAATTAAACCGCAAATGTATTTGCGATGATACCTTTTTTTGGTTGGGTTATGTGATCTGAGATGTGACGAGATTTATAATTATCCACAACAGTAAATTACTGAGGTCAAGCCGTTTTCTGTTTTCATATTTCAGGAGCTTTATTTCAGTATATCAAAATATACCAGCTTTTTTAATCTTGTTTGTGTATGTGCATACAAGAGCTGGAGCTGGAAGAAACTGACAGAAAGGACGAGAACAATATCGTACGGAAGGCACACCCTAGGTATACCTACACTAGGTTGACATACGTTTTAATTTACATTCAAGTAACTTTTAACTATTTTGAGTTTGACTAAAATTACAGTCTGACGACCCGCGTTATAAAGTAATGAACAGTGAACGAGTATCTTTTAAACCAAAACACATAAACCTATATATACATTTGCAGTTCGCAATTCGCAGACATTTTTAATTACCGTCCATAGGGTATATCTATCTGCCCCAAACCCTTTTAGCCGGATGCGTATTATCCTGAGCAGTAAACTCGGTTTATGGCCTATAAAACCAAGTGGAGATACATATACCTAGGGTTCCGTATTACTTGTTGCACTTTTATAACCAATATATTTCGGTTTGATTTGCAACTTCTGGACAACCGTAGTTTTTACTCTATTTTGGTAGGATGCAGTTTATTTTACTAAGAATATTGATTTACTGTTCCGAGCCGAGGTTTACGGACCTGAAGATGATTGGAATTGTTGCGAGGAAATTGGAATATTTTATGGTTGAGGAAAAACTGAGCGTGTTACGTCGTAATACATGATTTTGATCTATTTCGTAAGGTTTAGCCAGCTTAAGATTGTAAGAACTAATCATTGAAATTCTCGACTTTTTCCCTCGACTTCGGAATATGCATATTATAGTGAAAATTCTAAATGATGGTGAAAATCTTTTCAAAACCGTTGCGTGGTTTAGGAGGAGTTAGCGGATAAACAGACGCGGATACCGACTCTGTTTTATACTATTTAGAAATTATGTAGAAGCGTAACTTTATTTTTTAATAAATAAATATATTAGTATTTATTTTAAAAAGTAACTCCTTAGTTTTTGGATGAATCTGTAATTAAATAGTTTTGACTTGTATTTATACCCGTCACTCTCACTGTCATTGAGTCCGAGACAGACAAAACGGTCTTATTTACATATAATGTTTTAGAGTAATCAATTTGGTTTTCAAGGTTATTTAAATTAATGACCCATCTGTTTCACACTGGTCATATTCTTATGTTCTTTTGCCCCAGCAATTTACGAATCCATTAGCTAAACACCAGACACTGGCAGAATTTGTGTGGCTAAAGACACAAAAAGCTCTATAAAAGAAAACGGCCTCATGAGCTGCAATTTGAATAATTGATGACATCTGTGCATAAAAGCTGAATGTTTGACTAAGTATTATTAAAAGTATCATAAAGTAGAGTATCAAGGTGATATCCACGTAACTACCGGGTGAAAAACTTCATTTATTATAGACTCGGTCTTCATAAGCTAGTTATAAAATGTACTTTTTGAATTATCTACTACGAGTGTATATCGTATACTACTGCTTGTTAGTCTCAGGCTATTTTTTAGCGTTGTATTGTTTTAATTGGTATCTCTTACTTTGCGTGAATTATGGTTTTTGATAGGATTACTCTTAATAAAACTTGGTGACTAGTCCATGTTGATTGCGTCAAACTCAAGCTTTTTTTAACTCCCGACAAAAAACAGGGGTTTATCTGTGCCTGTGTATTCAGAGTCACCAGTCTACTAGCCTCTATTGTTCCCACTGTAGGGACAATAGCCTACTCTCGATAATTGAGAGTGAATGGGCTTTGATCTACCTCGAGAGCCCAATCCGGATTGGTAGATGTCACATGTCTTCGAATTTATGGTTCTTAGACATGCCGGTTTCCTCACGATGCTTCCCTTCACCGTTTCGAGAACGTGGTATTGCGTACATAAAGTTTCAAGTGAAAAAAACTCGGTGCACGTGTGGTTTTTGAACCAGCAACCTTCAGATTGAAAGACGTCTATGCCCCTGGGCCACCACGCTCTCGCTCACCAGAGTCTCCAGGCTTCCATATATCTCTTTATCAAAATTCAACATAATCAATTCAGCGGTTTAAGCGTGAGAGCGTAACAAACAAACTCACTTTCGCATTTAATACTAGTAAGTATAATAATAAACAAAGTTCAAGATATAATACTATTGATAATACATGAAATAATGACGGCTCCGTGGCTTAGTTGGTAGTAGCTCTGCCTTCGAAGCGAGGGGTCCCGGGTTCGATTCCCGGCCGGGGCATACTTTGTGTGGTGAGCATGAAGTTTGTTCTCGGGTCTTGGGTGTTTGTCTTGTGTTTCAGTGTTTGTCCATGCCATCTGCGACACAGGGAATCCTAGTGCAGAGGTATGAGTGTGTAAACGTTTAATGTATTGTACAATATCTATTAAATACTCATTAATCACAAACATGTCCGCAAGACTATATATCTAACTGTTATAATTAACTTTAAGTTTTGATAACCGCTTTTGTAAAAATTTGTCAAGCAGTCATATCATGATATCAATCCTTATCTCATATTGCAGCCAAGAGTTGTTAGACAAAAGATAAATATATTGAGCCACTTTTAAATGAACTTTTCTGTCATCTTACCAAATTATAATTTTTAATTAACCGAGGCAGGTCCAACCTCTGCCCTTTAGAGGCGGAAACATTCATACAAGCGCGGAATAATTTTACATGCATCCGCTTGTCCGAATGCGCAATTTCGACAATTTTGCCAATTAAATCCATTGTCCCGAGTTACTTGAACCCCACGTAACTTTTTTTAATTTGTGTCTTCTTGTATTTTTTAAATCTGTTTAATTAAAATCCTTGGCATAAGGCAAAATTGCGAATATTTGGTGTACAATTTATAAGGCTCTTTTTATATGATGAAAGTGACGGGCTAACGCTCTACCTGATTTTAAGTGGTTACCGACGCCCATAAACAACAGCAATAAGATTCGGTTCCTCCTTTACCGAAGTATGGACAGACCTAAGTCACCGTTGTGTCCGTCACTTTGAGATGCGGAACGATTCATGTTTGAATGTTTGTAATTTCATCTGCACCCACACCCTTCCACCGGAACAGCAACGCGAGTGTACTCCACTACTTAACGGTAGATAACTAAATGCAGCACTTCTCAAGACAAACCTTTATTCTTATGTAGGTTAATTATCAAGTCAAAACATAGATATAGAAATAAGTATAGTGCTGATGACTTTTTTTTATACTACGAGCTGAATGCCCACCTGATATAAGTGGTTACCTCCGCCCCTGAAAAACATACGACTCAGAATAAAACGAAACTCGAAACAGAATAAAATAAGTATTGTATTTAGAGGGCTCTCATACAAAAACGTGATGTTTATTTTTTGTTCGTTTCTGCTCGATATTATAGTTAATAGTACGGAACCCTTCGTGCGCGAGTCCGACTCGCACTTGACTGGTTTTTTTATACTATGTAAAGATTAGTTAGCAAGTTAGGATTGATGATTAACAAAATGATCTATTTTACCGACAAGGTTAAAAGCATAATCATTTTTCCGGTTCTAACTCATTTAAAACTGAATAATGCTAGCATGAAATAATCTTGTACCCAGGTTAACCTTTGATAGTTAATAGCAATTATACTGCAACTATTCATCATTATAGCGACAGTCATATAATTAGATATAATAATTATCTATCATTATTTAGCTAGATGATTATTTGATGTAAGTTACTCTATACCGGCTTATACAAACATTGTTATTTCCACGAGTAACTGACTTCAAGTTCCAATTGGTAGCGTCCGTAGGTGTACCCTTTGTTCCCTACACGTACCTCTTGGGTGGTGCTAAAGGAGCAACCAAACGTAGCAGTAGAACTTGTGCCAAGTTCATCGGTGTACTGCCACCACACCTGGAATCTGCCGCCAAGCAATAGTACAGTAGTACACCAGGTGTGGTGGCAGTACCTCTTCGGGCGAACTTAGCACAAGTTCAACTGCCACTTTTGATTGCTCTTTTAGCACCACCCAAGGGGTACGTGTAGGGATCAAAGGATACACGCCTACGGACGCGAGCAAATAGACCCCCATATCTGTCTGTGTGTCTGTAGCACTGTAGCTCTTAAATGGGCGAACCGATTTGGGTGCGGTTTTTTTTAAGACATGTTTTGTCAAAATCGGCTCAGCCGATAAAAACCGGTAAAAACCAGATTTCATATTTTCATAAAATTAACTCGTTCAATTTAGCGTAAATTTCAAATCAATTTATTCCTGCTATTGTAAAATAATCAAATCGGCGACTGATTCACACAATTAATATACCTATAATAAAACAACTAATTAATTAGGTGTTCCACCTTAAGTGTCTGGGGGTAACAATATGATTTAATAGTGACCAAGACTGACATACAATACAACATTGTGATTTATTCCTAAGGTGATAAAGCTGAATGTTGATGCTAGATAGTATAATGCCGAAATGGGGCTTGGCAGTACGCCAACATTTGTTGTTTCTAAGTAAAATATGTTTTCCGAAGTTAGTTTGTTTACAAGCCGCCTTTTAGAGTAAAATTCTTGGCCGAGACCGACATCGTAACGTGCCCTCCGAAGCACGAGCATCCCATAACTCTTTATATGTAATCAGCATTATTCCTTCTTTGATTAGTTTTAAGAAAATTGTGTAAATTTTAATGTTCAGTAACTCGTTATAAATTTAATAGGAAACCTAATAGTAAATAAAATATAAGTACTGACAAAATCTCTGACGTTCATTTGTCTGAGTGCAAAATGTAGTACCCCAAGAAAATGGGGCATAAAAAAAACACCTTATATGTTTATAACTAATATGTTTATTAACACACCACAAATATGTTTATTAACACCCCTGTAGGGTGTCATGGATGAATTTCGATGCGGTTTTTTCTGTTTAAAAGTTGACATGACGAATCTATGAAGACCTGTTTAGGCATTTGATGTTCATCAGTACATTACCATTACACAAAGTCGGGGTTTTTACATTCTTAAAATAAACTTGTTTGTGCATGTAAATTTAGATGTGCCCAAACGATACTTGAGATCTATAGGAGTAGAGTGTGGTTTGTTTGCGGATGGATGGATATTCTTGTTGGAATATCTGAGGCTCCGTGAGTAATACTAATGATTTTTAGTATACTTAGGCATATTTTATTACACTGGCTTGAAATTTTATTGTTAATACAGAAATTGTTATTATATTTTTTTTTTTAAACGTAATCGTAAACTTTAACGTTTACACACTCATACCTCTGCACTAGGATTCCCTGTGTCGCATACGGCATGGACAAATACAGAAACACAAGACAAACACCCAAGACTTCATGCTCACCACACAAAGTGTGCCCCGGCCGGGAATCGAACCCGGGACCCCAGGCTTCGAAGGCAGGGTTACTACCAACTAAGCCACGGAGCCGTCTTCTTTATATGAAACTTGCTGCGCCCCGCGGTGGTACCCGCGGTTTTCCGGTATATTCTGCGCAACTTTCTTTTTTTTTTTCATAAGATCTTTCTCCTGACATTAACAAATACAAGAAAAAAAGAATTAGCAAAATAAGTCCAGCCGTTCACGCGTGAGAGCGAGCGCGTGAACGGCTAGAGAGCGTGGTGGCCCAGGGGCATAGACGCCGACATTCAATCTGAAGGTTGCTGGTTCAAATCCACACGTGCACCAATGAGTTTTTTCACTTGATAAAATGTATGTGCGCAATACCACGTTCTCAAAACGGTGACGGAAACATCGTAAGGAAACCGGCATGTCTTAGAAACAAAATTCAACGACATGTGACATCTACCAATCCAGATTAGGCTCCCGTGGTAGATCAGACCCCATTCACTCTCAATTATCGAGAGTAGGCCGGTGTCCCTGCAGTGGGAACATTAGAGGCTGATACGGTCATGCGTGATGCCGTGACCAAGGGAAATAGGGATTCATTTATTATTATTACTGTCATCAATTGGTGTAAATTGTTTTGATTAAAGCTAAATATTTATTATTTAAACATATTTTTTATAGTTTACACACTCATACCTCTGCACAATAAATACCCAATACCCGAGAACAAACTTCATGCTCACCACACAAAGTGGCCAAAAGGAGATAAGCTGTTTTGGATTCCACTGAATGCAAACAAAATAGTTTCAGTATCACGTTTCCATCCTGCACGCTTTTGTAATATAAACGATTTTTTGTAATATAAACGCTTTTGTAATATAAGCTTTAAAAGTTACCACTTCAAAGTTTTCAATGTTCGTTTGAATATAAAATGTTTCTTGGTCCAAGTTTATCTTTTACTTTTCCGCATGGTTATACTATTTCATGTTTGATTTTTTTTAACTGGCAATTTCTATCATTTTACTTTAGGCTGTTCTTTCTGTTTCGTATCTAAGTTGAAGCCCAGTCTTCGAAGTTGTTAGGGTCTCAGATTCGATGTCCAGCCAAGGCAACATTTGAGGGTTATACATAAAGTGCGTTGTTTCATACAGTTTGTTAATTTTGTTTGTCGCGCTCACTACGAACTAGAACACAAACCCACCGAAAATCAAAAATATGCCGCGATATAATTATACCTCTTTAACAGGCCTATACTAGCACTATCTTCCCTGTGTTGCATGTGGCATGAACACATAATCACAGCCAATAACCTTTTTCATCACACGCCTGACCAACCCTTAATATATGTTATTTAATTAGCTTGTATATTAAGAAAATTACAGTAATACTGATATTGGGATCAGTATTACTGTAATTTTCTTAATGTTCTTTAAGATTTATACAGTTGGCAGGATTGAGGCCTGGTAATAGCTATTATCGACTATAACCACTACTTAACAGTCTGTCAACGCTTTTAAGTAGCAATCAATAAGGCTTTTATCTATAAAATTGCGTGTCCTTTTTTGAACAGCCACAGCTATATATTAAACCGTTTATTGGTAATGATGCAGTTTCCCAGGTTGGAAACGCTTACATGGCTGGAGAAGATGAAGAAACTACACGGTGTGTGGATTTAAAGGGGTGTCCGGTCGATAAAATTACTATCAACTTTATGGTTGCCGCTTTTTATGTTGCAAAAGTGACGACATCAAGGCCCACCTCATGTTTAGGTGTTACTTCTGCCCTTAACAACAGGTTTACGACTTAGGTCTTACCGACCAAATTATGAGAAGACTCAAGTCGCACCTCGTTGCGCCAGTCACCTGAGACGGGGTTGAAACGTTTCATGCGTCTGTAATCTCAATGGGTCCCAGAATCTTCCATCGAAACACAACAACGCGAATATACTACAAGTGCTATTGTTACTTTAGGTTTTTCGTATTGCACCAAATGGGGGACAATTGTGTACTCATCGGCTTATAGGACACAAGCAATATGGAACAAATATCAAAGTGATAAACAAGTGAGACAAAAAACGAAAAAACCAACCTAAATATTATTTTTTTGAGTTACAGGGACTTTTATCATGATTTATGAATATCTCTATAACTCTAAAAATAATGTTTACAACCATGATAGTTTTAAAATGTGTAACGACTCAATACTTTCCTTTTTTTTCACCTTTAGGTGTGAGATTCAACACCGAACGTGCGTTCTATCAAATAAAAAAACCCCTCAAAATCGGTCCACAATTCGCGAACGCAAAGAAATTGCGTAACAAACACACAAAAAACTTACAATCAAATTACTCCGTACTCCTTTTTACGTCAGCTAAATCAATTACGACCGTTTTACAACAAGAGAAGCAAGCAAAGGCATCTATTTTACAAGATTTTGTAGTAGAAACAGGTAAATCTACGCGAATACGGCAGAATACTGGCCAAAGACTACTGGTCGACGGCTCCGTGGCTTAGTTGGTAGTAGCCCTGCCTTCGAAGCGAGGGGTCCCGGGTTCGATTCCCGGCCGGGGCACACTTTGTGTGGTGAACATGAAGTTTGTTCTCGGGTCTTGGGTGTTTGTCTTGTGTTTCTGTGTTTGTCCATGCCATCTGCGACACAGGGAATCCTAGTGCAGAGGTATGAGTGTGTAAACGTTTTAAAAAGTAGATTCAATCGCATTAGTTTGCACAATTTGAAAATACTATAAAGACTTCAAATTTGCATACGGACAGTTGGTTTCGGAAGGAATAAGGGATGTTTGGGGTTGGCTGCCAGCGTCGAAAGTTCATGATGGTTCCAAGTTACGGTATCATTGAAACAAATTAAGCACACAGGCGAGGAATGCTCGGGGAATACTGGAGCGGCGGAAAATAAGGTTAAAATAATTCTTGCTTGGTAGAAAGCAAGCGTGGTGGCCCAGGGGTTCAAACGCGGCCTTTAATCTGAAGAATGAATGAATGAATCTTTAATCAAGTTGCTGGTTCAAATCCACTTGATTGTCACTTGAAACATTTGTGTGCAAATGAAAATATAGTTAGGAAACCGGCATGTCCTATACGAAAAATATTAGGACATGTGACATTCTTGATTGCGCTCCCGTGGTAGATTAAAGCTTATTCACTCGCACTTATCGAGAGACCAGTGTCTGCAGTGGGAACATTAGAGGCTGATACACAATTTTTGCTTGGAAATCCCTTTAGGGTGAAGAAGTATTTTATGCTAATTTTGATGCTTGTGGTAAATTTAATGATTTAATGAGTATAAATTTACACGTCAACATCCTTTTGCGCTTCTGTTTGTATATATAATATTTTTTTTTTGTTATTTTATCTTTCGGTCTGTTTGTTCCCGCTAATCTCCGAAACGGCTGGACCGATTTTGACGGGACTATCACGGGCAGATAACTGATGTTAAAGAAATTAGTGTGGCGCAAGAAAACTTTTTAAATCGACGTGGACGAAGTCGCGAGAACAGCTAGTTTGAAATAACCTTCAATGGAGGTTCTTTATAATGTTTTTACCTCAGTACTCCGTCATTTATCCACCGATTTGGAAAATCCTTATTTGAAAGAGTATGCTTTCAGGTTGGTCCTATAGAAATTTTATCAAAATCAGTTGAATTCTTAAATTGTTAAGTCAATATAACTGGAAATATTATGCCATCCAAGTAAACGAAATTACATATTTATTTAGCTTTCCTGTGATTTTTTCTTCGCCCGTTATACACCGATTTGGATGTACTCCATAAGGGTGAGAAATTGAGGTAGGATTTTTTTTATTCTTATGTCACTTGGTTTAATTTGTCTCGTCTTATTGTTAAAATTATTCTTTTTCCAACCAACCCAGGAAGGAAATCTCAAAAACAGCAACACAATTTAACTCAGGTCCTTCCGTGTATCTAGACAATATTATGTTGAATAAACAGTTTGTATGCACTAAGATAATAATGCATTGTTATCATTATCATGATAACGGTCAATTTCATGAAGGTTTCAGATAATATATGTAGGGTTACTATGTGAATTTATGTATCAATTAATACTGGATATTTCACACATCGCCGTCTAGCCCCAAACTAAGCATAGCTTGCACTATGGGAACTAGACAACTGATGGAATACTTATATCGTTGTTTTTACGTTGTTATACAATATATTGTGTTAATACTAGTGCTGCACTCGCGTTGCTGTGTTCCGGTGGAAGGGTGTGGGTGCTGGTGAAATCACATGCATATGAGACGTAATATCCCGGTCTCGGGTGACAGGCGCAACCGGGTGCGACTTAGGTCTTCGCATACTTCGGTCAGAGAGGACCTAAGTATTGTTGTTGTTATGAGCGGAGGTAAACACTTAACATTAGGTGGGCTTTCAGCTCGGCCTGTCACGTTTATTACATTTTAAACGAACCTTAATTATGATGTATATTAAACAGCCAGACACAAAACAAACAATTTATATTCGTCACAAAATCGTCCTGGGTGAGAATCGAACACACGACCTATTGCGCAGAAGACAGAGCTACTCGTACTACTACGCTGTGAAGTCAATCAAAGTTCTAAGTATTTTAGAAGCAGTTGGCTTAACAAACATTCGTACATTGTAAATTAAAATAAATAAATAAACGTTTACACACTCATACCTCTGCACTAGGATTCCCTGTGTCGCAGATGGCATGGACAAACACAGAAATACAAGACAAACACCCAAGACCCGAGAACAAACTTCATGCTCACCACACAAAGTATGCCCCGGCCGGGAATCGAACCCGGGACCCCTCGCTTCGAAGGCAGGGCTACTACCGACTAAGCCACGGAATATCTCTAACTCATGAATCCTTTAAAATATCTGAAAATGGGAAGTTCGTTTTCCTTCCCCAAAACAGCCGATTCTAAAAATAAGTAAACTGGCAACAAAAGTTGCAAAAGAAAATGATACAGCGCCCAAATGGAACGGTTTTTACTTAGTTGGTCTGGTATACCTTTAAAGTGACAAGTCGGATTAAAGTGACAAGCGCTACTCGTGTGACGTAAATTTTAGGTTAACAACGCTTTTGATTGCGTTTAAACTCAAACTTTTTAACAAGTAATATAATTGAATCTCATGGCATTCACATATTTATTAAAGAAATTATATGGGAGATTTCGCATTATAAAATCATAAATATTATTACATACTTTGCTAATATTATTATGATGATTTTGGCTCATTTTATAAAGTTTACTCGCCATTTTGGCTGTCAAAATATGTCGCATTATAAAATCATAAATATTATTATATTTTAATAATATTATTATGATGATTTTGGCTCATTTTATAAGGTTTCCTCGCCATTTTAGCTGTCAAAATATGCCGCATTATAAAATCATAAATATTATAATAATATTATTATGATGATTTTGGCTCATTTTGTAAGGTTTCCTCGCCATTTTGGCTGTCAAAGTGATGGCAAAAGAACACGATAGTCCGTAACACCTGTTTGCTTAAGCATTTACGAGCAACGATTAAACCACTCGACGGCGCACCGGTTTCCTTTCCCGACAACATTAGCAACGAAGAAACGTACGCACAGTACCAATTAGTTACTTAGTTACTGTTATTAATTAACATATATAATCAGTAAAATCTAAGGCATAGTACATAGAACAAAAAATACATAGAATAAAAGATTATACCAACCAAAACAGATATAGAGGTAGCAAATATCTCTTCTGATTCCAATATTTATCTAAAACTAGCTCTTCCCCGCGACTTCGTCTGCGTGGACTTTTACAATATCTTATTTATGTTTATAAAATAAAAGTAGCCTAATTTACTCATAATATCAGCTATCCCGTCAAAATTGACTTACCGTTCGGAGATTAGCCGAAACAAACAGACAAACAAAACAAATCTTAAATGCTTTTTTACTGTATGTACTGGTGTAATGTTATATGTATCTACTTTCAAATTCATATAGTAAAAACCTGATATTACAAACAGACATTTTTTTGTTAACATAAAAGTGGCTTAGTTGTTAGTAGCCCTGCCTTCGAAACGAGGGGTCCCGGGTTCGATTCCCGGCTGGGGCACACTTTGTGTGGTGAGTATGAAGTATGTTCTCGGGTCTTGGGTATTTGTCTTGTGTTTCTGTGTTTTGTCATGCCATCTGCGACACAGGGAATCCTAGTGCTGTTGTATGAGTGTGTTAACGTTGATGTTGGTTGAACGTTGAATTTAATTGTCAGAATACACTTGTAGGTATCATTTCATATCAGTTTTATACTGTTTTTGCATAAAACAGTATAGAACAGATTATTTATGACTCGGGATTTCGATGCGTGCGGATAATAATCAATAATTATAAATAATTGACGAATCGTACATTATTAACGGGAAATCAAATGGGGAAATTACGAAAACAATATTTACAACTCCTATTCTTCAGTAATTAATGAGATGGAACGGCTGCCCCGCCTGATGTGGTAATTTCTGAGAATAAAGTCTTTCATGCTACTGCCAAATATTTAACTAAGCTATGCTACTAATATTGTAAACGCGAAAGTTTGTAAGTATGGATGTATGTTTGTTACTCAATCACGCCAGAACGGCCGAACGGACCTGGATGAAATTTGGCACAGAGATAGATTATAGTCTGGAATAGCATATAGGCTACGTATATACCGGAAAAATGTACGATTCCCATAGGAAGTCCAACCGCGGGTAACACCGCGGGGCGCAACTAGTATAAAATGAATTTACAAGTTAAACTCTAGAATGATGAGATATTTCGACTGATACAGTTTTAGACTAAAGACTTTAAACTTGTACCTTCCTTGATAGAATTTGCAAATGAGCTCGGAAAACAAAGTGTTTATCATGTCTAGCCCGATAAAAACAAACTATAGAATACCTATAAAATATATTCAGCGAGAACGTGGTGGCCCAAGGGCACAGGCGCCGACTTTTAATCTGGTGATCGCTGGTTCGAAACACACAAGTGCACCAATTACTTTTTCACTTGAAAATTGTATGTGCGCTATACCACGTTCTCGAAACAGTGAAGGAAACCATCGTGATGAAACTGGCATAGAACCAAAAATTCTAAGGCATGTGACATCTACCAATCCACTCCCAATTAAAGAGAGTAGGCCGGTGTCCCTGCAGTGGGAACATATTTTATAGATACAAAATATAAAAAAATGTTAACAATAGAACAAGGACGGCATTTATTTATCGAATTTAAAAAAGAAGGCGATTGTCATGGTAGACCCATAGAAAGTAAATAAATTCGGCCCTAAGGCGAAGTTTTTTGATTTTTTTAAATAAGTCACTTATTCAGCAAGTCAGTAAGTTTTAGTAAATAAGTATATCAGATTCCATACGAGTCTTCAGATGCAGAATAAGTACAACTAAGTTAAATTTTGCGACCTTGCCCGAGAGCTCTACTGCCCGAAATACGGATCGTAAAATTTTACCCTATCGTAGGGGTGTCCCTCAATCAAAGAGTTATTCGACTCATGACGAAATTTACACACATACAAACTTTCGCCTTTATAATATAACCTACAACCAATCGTACCATGCGCCAAGATACGTCAGTTGCTATAGTGACATGAAGCCTACAGATAGATAGATAACATTATATTGAGAACCATCCATAGATATTGCAATGTTGATAACATTAAGGAATTAGCAAGGTATCTCTGATAGGCTTAATTTAATAGTAATAATACTTTAGGAAGACCGGTGTCGTTACAAGCGCATGTGTTGTTACATCCCCGCAGTGACAGGGGATATTACTGTTGTTTTTGGGCGGCAGTAACCATTAAACATCAAGTTCTTTCTTAATATCAGACACAAAAGAGAGAACTGATTTATAATTGTAACCATATTATTTTAGTTGAAATAAAAAAAGAACTTCAAATCCGAAATAAAGAATGAAAATTCCTTATTTCGCTCTTAGGTACTCCAATGAATAAAGAAACATCCAAATTGGTATACAACGGGCAAAGAAAATAGTCACAGGAAAGCAAAATACGCAATTTCGTTTACTTTTATGACATATATTTTTCAAGTTATTTTGATTTAACAATAAAAACTATTGAACCGATTTTGTTATAATAATTTCGATGGGAGCGATCTAAAAGCATATCCTTTCAAATAAAAAATCGAAATGGATTGATAAATGACAGAGCACTGTGGTCTAAAACATAAAAAGAAATACAACCCATTATATACACTTATAACTTATAAGGTTAAGGTTAGTAGGATACTTAGAACCGGAAACGGTTGAAAAATAGTAAAAAAGGTAATAACTTTTTCGTGTCGCTTGCTTATAACTTCTTGCACTATGTCGTTACAGTAAAAATTTAAAAAAAAAAAAAACAGAGTATTGAAAGAGTATTAAGTTTACTTCAGGACAGCGACGGGTTTTGCAGACTTTTGCAATTGTTTTGTCAACTAACTTAGTTTCATACAAACAAATCCACTAAAAGGAGGTTTGAATGAATTAAGGTTTTTTTATATTTCAAGTGACGGCCATCAAAGAGTCTGGGTGAACCCTAGCTTCTGAAATAGGGAAGTTTAATGACGAGCGGGAACTCGTAAAACATCAAACGTTTGTGACAGGGATGTCACCTTTAAATAAATTAAATAATAAATTCGACTTCGTAGTTTATGAGCGAGATTTTATGGTGATTATTTTGCACCAAAATTGGATTTGATACCAGAATTTAGACCGATAATTTACGAGTTTTGTGACAATTCGTAATTAAATGAGCTTTCGGTTAGATTTCAAACCAGTTTTGTTAGATAGTATAAAAAAACATTTGCTTTTGCTTAGGAGATAGTCAAACTTATGACAATTTTTAAACGTTTATACACTGATACACTCCGTCTGTTGTAGTTGGTATAGACAAACACCCAATACACGACAACAAACTTCATGCACACCACACAAAGTGAGTATCCCGGCCGGGAATAGAACCCGGGGACCCTCGCTTCGAAGGCAAGGCTACTACCAACTAAGCCACGGAGCCGTCCTATAACATAAACTAAAATAATATGGTTACAAGTGATAACCCTAACGTGCCCTATACACCCAAAACAAAACATCCCAGCTTCTGCTAGTAAGTACAACCACACAAAAACAACCCTTATCACAAGGAAATACGATACAGAGGTGAGGCAGCAACCTTGTTTTCTACCGGGCTGCCTTCAAAATCTTCCCATTCAACTTTACTCATTCTAGAAAGCTATAGAACTGAAAAGCTCAGATCCATTTTGATGGATGGATCTGAATCGGCAAAGTTTCCAATCAGCGAGAGCTATGGATTTGGACTAAACCGGTACTGGTTGGTTACTGGTTACTGGTTCTGATAAAATTCTCGAAGAAAAAGCAAGATTTAGGTACAGGTTAATTATAAATTTAAAACTTATTTGGAATGAGAAGGGTAATTGATTAAGGTAACACTGCGCAAGGCCATCAAACTCAACATCACTCAAACTCAATTATATTGATACTTGAGATCTTATTCCTATAGATCTCAAGTATCGTTTGGACACGTCAAATTTTTAACAAATTTGTCACAACACAACACGTGTCACAGAAGCTCAGGCAAATTATTCACATATCTGTCAAATTGCAGTCACTTTCATGTTAGCTAGTCTTATTTGTTATCTGTTCCAATCATAACCATGTTAAGATCTTCAGTAAAGAAGGTACTGCAGGAGCAGCCTTCAACAAGGGTACTTTGTGAGTCAAAGCTCCTAAAGATGCCTCGTGGAGAGGCAAAATATATGTCGATTCTATTGTTGAGTATTCTATATATACTTTTATACTAATATGTAATATTTATAATCTATTTGTGCATTACCCGCGAAATAACTTTTCCACAATACCAAGCATTATCCGGCCTACAATTAAATGCATACACAGATCTACAACTGCAATGTTGTTTTACAAGCAACCTAATAAAACATAATATTATATATGAAAAAAATAGAAAAGCTTTGGTTTTATGTTTTATATTTTATATTATAATTTTAATATTTTTTATTGAATTATTTATCTTTTTATTTTTTTTATACTCTTTGTATAAAACAGGACGTGACGGGATCTTGTCATACTTTGTTCGGACAGGACCGAATCGTATTGCTGTTGTTATGGGCGGTGGTAACCGCTTAACATCAGCTGGGCCTGTTTTTCAGGCTATTTTTACATAAAAAAACTATTGAAATGTACGAAACCAATGACATGATGTGACGAAACAAGAGACACTACAAACCTTCCATCCCCTTGGCCGTTACCCCAGAGGTCCCATAGTACCCTGGGTATACATAACATTTACATAACCCCGCCCTATAGGCTTAGTGTTTTTATCGCACCCCTGCCTACCTCCCTCGGCCAACCTATCGCATAGCTTCACCCCGCAGGAACGAGATAGCATTATGGGCCGTTAAGGCTTACGACCGATCAAGACCATCTTGTCTTCGGCTTTAAGAAAAAGAAATTAAAAATAGTAGGCTCATTTGTACACGTGCAACACTTGCAACACTTGCAGTACCAGTCTGCAAGTATTGCCAGACGTCCTATTTAAATAATTCAACTACTCGCGGCGGTTGTAAGTAATTCGTAAGTAATGTACCTACTTAAGCAAACAGTCATTATTATAAGTTAGTTACATATTTACATTGAAATATTTTTTATGGATATCTTTCATTATTGTAAACTTTATTTATATGCTCACAAAAAATAATTAATAAAAAACTACTGATTATTTACGTTTTTATGGTATGTCCCGCTTTCCACAAAATAAACCCAATTTTTTTATTCAAAAGGTCCCGCTTTGAATTGGTCGAAATCTGGTAACGCAAACTTACATTATTTTTACCTATTCATAGGAAAAGAAAAAATTAATATATGCAGGTTTTTTAGTAAAAAATGTATAGGGATCTTATAGTACAAGTTTCATTTAAATGGTTCAAATTTTTTACACCATCTTTAAATAAGCTGTAGTGATAAATTTGCCATTATTTTTAATGTGTTTTTTTACTTAATGCGAATAGTTAGTCTTTAGTGATGTTAATCGCGAACGAAGTTACGGGTACAGCTAGGAATAAAATAAAATTGACAAGATACGACAGATTGTAAGTGTTCATAGTAATTTACAGGAAAAAACCTTTCTTATCAAACTAAAACGCGAGATAAGCAAATGATTTCAATCAAACCATCAACAATATGATGCAATTATAAATAGAACACATAGATTTATTCAATACCTAAACGTAATACGCATTTCAAGTGAACTGCATTTTCACAGACTCATTAATAATAGAACAATTTGATTAAATATAAAAACATTATAACGTTATCATTATCACCTCCGTTGACATAACTGCGGTTATCAGTGCAACTTGTATTGTAAACATGCATCAAGATAAGCGAATGAATATATATTCGTTGCTAGTTCAGTTGCCTGAAATCTATTTACTTATTTTGGGGATAATTTTGCATTTTAACTAAATAAAAATAAATAAATAAATAAACGTTTACACACTCATACCTCTGCACTAGGATTCCGTGTTGCAGATGGCATGGACAAACACATAAACACAAAACAAACACCCAAGACCCGAGAACAAACTTCATGCTCACCACACAAAGTGTGCCCAGGCCGGGAATCGAACCCGGGACCCCTCGTTTCGAAGGCAGGGCTACTACCAACTAAGCCACAGAGCCGTCAACTCTGACTGAAAAGAGAATTTGAATTTGAATATTAGAAGTTTGACGGCGGTGTTTGTTTTTCTGTCAGTCTGCCTGTCTGTTTTTCTGTCTGTCTTATCTACAATCTAAATTTAACCATATTCAAAGTTGAACTTTGAACCATATTGCCTCAAAGGAATTCACGACCATAGACAGACCAATAAGCACAGTTGTCGAATTTACAACTATATTTTTAATTAGGGATAAAAACCAACGAATCAAGCCAAGCTATACGAAATAGTATAAAAAAACCTCTCTGAAACTATCATCTTTAGGATGGACAACTTTATTTTTTACAAGATAATATTGCAAAATAAAAATTAGAAGTACTATACAAAAATGTTGAATATTGATACTGAAAACAACTCGAAGACGATTTTAAATGATATTATTGCATTCATTAAAGTTATTTAGAATCAAGTATTATTTGTATACTAAAAAAGTTTAAATCTACATTAAGAAAATGGTGAATATAAATACTTAAAACAACGGGAAGACGAATGTTACCATACCATACCAATTGTACCATATTTCGATGAATTATAATTAACTAGCTGCGCCCCGCGGTTTCACCCGCATAGTTCCCGTTCCCGTGGAGAATACGGGGATAAATTGATTTTATTTTTTTCGTTAATTTTCCAATGTTTTAATAGTTATTCTGCTATTCGGGACGGAAACAAATCCAACAAATCAAAAACCATGGCAATCGGTCCAGCCGTTCTCGAGTTATAAGTGTTGTAACAAACACGACTTTCTTTTATATATATAGATTTTATAGAAACCTCAAAAATTGTAGCCTATATGTTATTCTGATGTATAAGCTATATTGTGGTTAAGTTTCATTCAAATCCATTCAGTAGTTTTTACGTGAAAGAGTAACAAACATCCATACATCCATACTTACAAACTTTCGCCTTTATAATAGTAGTAGGATAAGACGTTAATAAGTCCTTATTTCTAAGTGACAATAATTGTGATATTTATACTTTATGTGACCAAGTTCTAAGTTATACTAATACGGACATATAACTATAACTTAGCAGCATTTGTATTCGTTAAGATAAACAGAAGTAAATCTGACTTATTATGTTGATATAATGTTCATATTAAAATGTATGTTTCTCTTGTTATTAATTATCAAATGTAAAAATAATCTGGCCTTCACAATCTTAAGTATACTGTACATACAAATTTATGTACTAGAATTGTACGTAAATGTATCTGAATATGAATCTGATGGAACCGATTTTGATAAAATTTTGTATGAGATCCATCCAAAAGCAAATCCTTTTAAATAAAAAAAATACAAATCATTCATATCGGAGATCTGAGGAAACGAACGTAAAAAATACAATAATACTTTGGAAACCGGTAAAAAAAAAGTAACATAATTGTTTATATATATTGTTTTTCGTTGATATATGCAGTATATAATAGAATGATAGAAACTTAGTCTATCAATCTTAACAAATTCATAGTAGAGCTTAAGTAAAGCGCTGTAAAGACTGAGTGTCGTGAACTCGGAAGCTTGTTCACAAAAGAGCGTTTGCAAATACATCCAAGACAAAGTCCTTTTATCTGTGCTGGTATAAAAAACCTTTGAGAGTTCTTATGAAAGGGAAGGACCGAATTTGTGAAGTTAAAGATATAAAAAGCCTCTTGAATAAATCAAGTATCAGAAATTCTTATTATACTCTGGCTAATATTGAAAATTGTCATTAAAATGTATTATATTATTATAGATTGTTGTAGAACGCAACTAGAAAACGCGGCCAATGCACATCAAAATGTACGTATGTTATCGTATGTTTTTGTTACATTTTCCAAGGTGTCTTCAAGGAGATAATAATTCTTGATTAATTTGTAACTACGCGATGCCGAAGCTTACGTTTCTGGCTTGAGAATTTGGCTGAGTTTGTGAGATAGCAGAACCCCTCGAATTTCAATTATTCTATACGCTTGTTTAATTTTAAATATGTGAGAGTGGATTACTTTGCAACTGTAGCGTGCAAATGATGTCGATGATGACCGATTGTATTGATTATCAGTTTCAAACAGATTACGGCCGCATGCAATTTAATTAGTACTATATTTATGATCAAGCTAATGGTATGTTTAGTCTAAACGCGTTTCTGAAATTATTCTTTCGTGGTGTGTATTAATTCTTGCGCTCATTATTTTAACCTTACCAGTGGTAAAGATAAGACCCGCTATTACGCTTTGCTCATATCTGGATCAAAATATTGTGACCCATCCATACTTATTAATTATATTAATAATTGTTTTATAAATCATATTGTTAAAATTACTGAATGGGTCATTACTCAAATACGCTTTGTTTACTGACTGTTAGCTGCGAAAAGATAAAAAATATTGCTCTCTTAAGCGCAATCTGCCTGTATCTTTAGCGTGCTTAGGCCTAATTATCGGCCGACATCCTGTCTCTGCAAATTGCAACCGCTGTCAATATTGCAACTTTGTTTCCCACTGTTTCCATAGCAACAATCATTTCTTTCCTACAGTGCGATATCTGTTATATACTTATAACCATTAATTTCTAACTTAGGTTATTCCAAACAGTTTCCAATTCAGTTTTATTAAAATATACCAATATTCACAGTTTTAGCGTCCTACAGACTGCCATGTTGCCGTTTATCCAAAACATTTTAATACCATTTGGTATTAAAATAGGTTTTGAAGCGAATTTGAAGTTCTGAATCTGAGTGTTTCCGTATCTTATGCAATTGATCTAATGATCAAAATTTCAAATCAGCATCAATGTATGCAAAGCGAAGCATTTCGAAGAGAAACTTTGGATCAATAAAGATTGAATATTATTATACTTATTATTATTAGGGATATTTGATAGCAGCCGCGGGCTGGCGGACGAGGTTCGGTAGGAATTTGGAAGAATCGTGCGCACAATTCGGAATCACTGAACTGTGCAAATATTTTGCATGGTGCTTCGGATTTTGTAGCGCTTTTTACCACCTACCAGAGCAAACTTTATATTATATGCGATATTACACTTTTTCACTTCATACCTATCACAACTTCAGTGTTTGGAAAACAAGACTTACCGGGTTGCTGTGGCGGGAGCAGCGGCGGCATAGTGAGCGGCGGCGGAGCGGACGGCGGCGGCGGCGCATACACGCCTGGAGACAGGCCCGCGCTGGGGGACTCCGGCACCGAATCAAGGCTGGGTGAGCCGAGGGAGCGCGGCGGCGGCACCAGGGGGCTCCGCGGCGCTTTCACCACCGGCGGCTCGGGCCGCTCGAGCTCCACCCCCGGCGCCGGCAGGCCCGCCTCGTGCTGCCGCGCGCGCGCCTCGTCCTGCGCCTGAGCGCGCCTCAGAGCGGTCTGCAGAGCCATCACCCGCTGCCGGTCGGCTGTCAGCCTGCACTTCTCACACGTGCAGTAGCGATATTTACAGTACCGCTTGTGGCCTTTCAGTTCGACCTTGAGCCTGTGGTTCCTGCAGCGCGCGCAGTTGGGCGGCGCGCGCGGCACGCCGGAGCTGGAGGCGCCCGGCTCGGAGCGCTCGTCGCAGTCGTCGGTGACGCGGCGCCTCCACGCGCCCACCGACACCATGTCTTCGCGGTCGGCCGTGGTCGCGGTTTCTTGCGGTGCGCGCGAACCGGCGCGCGGTCTCGATGCGACTGGCGGCCTGCCCCGCCGACGCGCCCGCCCCGCCCCGCTCCCCACCCCGCCGGGATGCATTTGTTGCTGTGTAGTTGCAATTACATCGGTGATCACTGAGTTGAAACTATCGGCCTGAGTTGACACTTATCTTGCAGTCTGGTGGTAAAGTCATGAATGGAATTGTGATCGACTTTACTTTATGAATTTTATTTACTAACTACATACATAGACTGGCCTCACAGCTGAGTTGATAGCTTTGCCTTCTATTCTACATTTTTATACCAATTCTATCACTTATCTGGTTCCCATAGTGCTAGCTATGCCTAGTTTGGGGCTTTAAGAAGCGTGTGAAATGTCCAAGAATAGGTATTTATCTATTAAACATATCAAACAGTCAAAACAATTGAAACATATATATAATTAAATTAAATATATCGCTTACATTTTATGGATATATTCGAGAATATATCTATTGAGGGTTTTTTTTGTTTACATCATGGTAAAGCTTCGTATGTAAATAGAATTATCAGAATGTCAACGCCGACTTTAAGTACACATTATATCGATGGTGATGATAAAGTCAATGATTCAACCAGTATATGATTGAGGATATATATAAATATATATCACGTACCATCAGGTGAGATAGTAGTATTAAAACTACCTGGATAGAATTATATCAAGGACACCATTAAGTGTAATCCGAAAAAAACGCAACGAAGCTACGTAAACTACACTAAGTTCATTCGCGGTGTGACCTCTTTCTATACATATAGAGTAAAATTGAAATATGCAAGAGCAAAAGCGAGGCAAAAAAAATACCCAAGCGCAAGTATTAACATATCAGTACGACGAACAAACTCATAAAATTTAATATAGATAAAAAAATTAAGATGTGCAAAATGTTATCAGCTGCGATGCACAGCAATAAATGTCCTTAGTACGTGCAGGCCCGTCTCGCTCTGCATGACTGCAGTGTGAAATGAGCTGTATCACGTTGCATGTAGATGCTATATCTCATTGACACAATCAAAACGTTGAATGAAAAGATATTTCGGCCCGGTCTGAATTTGGATGGGTAACCGTTTAGGGCTTCGGACGTTAAGATGTCGGTCCCGGCTGCACTAGGCCGTGCCGTGTCGGACGCCTTCGGGCTTGAAAGCTCCGACACCAGAGTTGGCCACTCACTCACACGAAAGAAGAATAAGAAAACCCGGAATGTGATCCTCTTTTGGGGGGTCCATGTTGTTCACGTTCGTAGATACCCTCAGAGTCCCTACAGGCGTCCTTCCGTACCAGCCTCTAATGTTCCCCCTGCAGGGACACCGGCCTACTCTAGATTATTGAGAGTGAATGGGCTCTGATCTACCCAACTCGCATTGCTGTGTTCCGGTGGAAGGGTGTGGGTGCCGGTGAAATTGCATGCGCATGGGACGTATCATCCCCGTCTCGGGTGATGGACGCAGCAGGATGAATGCGACTCAGCGTATGATCCAAATGTTATACTGAGTCGCATTACTGTTTTCATGGGCGAGGGTCGCCACTTACCACCAGGTGGTCATAAATTCACATAAAAAAATGATTACACATTCATTTTTTTTAACAATTTTAAATATAACTCACATGCTCGATGCGACAGACTAATACTACACTACAACAGGAAAAAATATTAAGGTATATGCGCTCTACTACCCATGCGAAGCCGGGGCGGATTGTTAGTTTATTTCTTCTGGTACAGGTTTTTCTTGTAGTACTAAACTAAGTAGGTTAATTTGTGACCTGAAACAGATAAAAACATTTTTTTTATGCGTTAAATGTGTCGGAACGAGCTATCAGCCCACCTGATGTTAAGTGACCACCGCCGCCCATAAACAACTTAGTCCGACGTAAGTATAAGAAGACCCAAGTCGCATCTCGTGTGCTTGTGATTTTACCGGCACCCACACCCACCGAAATACACAAGTCGAGTGCACTGCTGCTTGGCGGCGGATTACCAGTTCAACAAAAAAAAAGTAAAAAAATACATTAAAAAAAAAGAAAAAGAAAACACACGAACCAACCTCCTCCGTGTTTTTTTTCTTTTTTTATGTTATGCCTCAGAAATAGGCCATTTAACAACTTACCTGAGTAGAAAACATATTCTAAAAGGAGTAGGACATTCTTAAAGTTTGGCCCCATAGAAATTTAATACAGAAAAGGTCAAAACGGATTCATATTGGAATGAAAACTTAATTTCTATACGTCATAAAACTTCAGCTTGTTACTAAGATTTTATCAGAGAAACGGGTGCTGGCAGTAAGCGATCTAATCAGTTGCTCCGAATAAGGTATCCTGGTCGATGGCGTGCAAAACGAGAATCTTCATAGCCTAAAAATGGGCATTAATCCAAACCGCCAGCCACTAATGTTCGCACTGCAGGGACACCGGCCTACTCTCGTTAACTGAGAGTGAATGGGCTTGACCACGGGAGCCCAATCCGGATTGTAAGATGACAGTCACACACACTTAAACGAAAGAGTACTAACTACCCACAATATAGGTGCACCTAGGGTGGGAGTTAGTGCACTTTTTGGGTGGGTCCAGTTGCTCGCGTCCGTAGGTGTGTACCCTTTGATTCCCTACACGTACCCTCTGGATGGTGCTAAAAGAGCAACCAAAAGTAGCAGTAGAGCTTATGCCAAGTTCATCCGGAGAGGAACTACCACCACATCTGGAATCTGCCGCTAAGCAGTAGTGGTTGCATTACTGTGTTCCGGTGGAAGGGTGTGGCTGCCGGTGAAATTACATGCGCATGAGACGTATCATCCCTGTCTCGAGTGATGAACGCAGCAGGATGAATGCGACTCAATAAAGATTTGGATCTCATACTGAGTCGCACGCATTACTGTTGTCATGGGCGAGGGTCACCACTTACCATCAGGTGGGCCCTCAGCTCGTTCCGTCACTCAATTACATAAAAAAAAAAACCTGTGTGGAGAAGTACTTCAGTCGTATTGCTTTACCTTCCCATTTGAATTTATAGAACCCAAGCGTAACTTATTGGTATCTTATAAGCTTCGATCAAACAAAAAATATTCTGGAAACGTTCTAATTTGAATCAAAATCCAAATAAACTACCCAATTTCTAAATGCGCCAAAATAAATGATGATTTTACTTCGTTTTATACATAAAATATCAACCACTTCTAACTTTTTGTAAGACATAAGTATCTCAACTGTGATGAAAAAAAATGATGAGTTAGTGCACAACTTTAGCAAGATTTTTCTATAAAAATATATATATATTTCACGTATTGTGAAAAAATTATATGTTCGTGATTTATTCTCAATGACATTCGTAAAGTCGATTTTTATCCACGAGAGCTTTATCGGCTTAATACAAAAACCATTCAGATTTTACAAACACCTGTTTTTATAGATCCTGAATTGATTATCGGAATTGTGTTGCCAGATGGAAGGGATTCTGCTAGATTTTCAGGCCTTCAACGAAACTTTTCTAATTTGACTCGACAACTAACAGATATGGCTACATAAAATACCCGAGGCTCCAAATACATTAGTAATACACTAGGTGCTTAAATCTTCAAAATCTTCAAACTTTTGTTTATTTGACATGCTTTTGTTTGTTTGTTCTGATAACGTCGAATCAGATATTCAAATTAAAAGTATTTAGCTTGGTTTGGTACTAGCTAATGATTTCTAAGCTGTGTAAAAGTTACCACGCTTTTTACACGGCAATTTTTACACTATTCATTCAAGTTTAAAAACAAGTTCCATAGCAGTATTATATGACAATGATGTTGTTGCTGTTGATCAGATCATCCCACAATAGTCATACTTTCACTGACACTTTTTTCTTAAGCACGTAGGTGCTAGTAATATAGTTAACATAGTATTGTCTAGTCGCATCTCGTTTAAAAAAAGTCAAGTTTTTTTACCTACTGCTGGTGAGCTGTAAACCTAACTAATGGTAAGTGGTTACCTCCGCCCATAACAACAGCAATACGACCTAGGTTCCCCGATCCAGGATCTGAAGAACGATACGAGTGCAGCAATACAAGTGTTTGGCAGCACATTACTAGTGTGGAGGCAGTACTTCTCCGGACAAACTTTCCACAAGTTCTACTGCTTCTTTTTGTTGCTAATTTAGCACCACCCAGATACGTGTAGAGTTGCTACTCTTTCACTCACAAACACGAGCAACAAGACGCCCCAAAAATTAATTATTTTTGATTTCCAATCTGGCAACCCTAGATCGGACATCTCATTCGTCACTCGATTAACATCGAAAACAATCGAATATAAACCGCAGTCAATTTTGCAGCGGTGTTCCTCAAAGGATACGACGGACATGTGGCATCCATTATAAGACAATTTCAGTAAACACTCAAACAGTGGCTGGTTCTGGAGTAAAAAGTTGGAAGGACTATTTTCTTCAGTAGTATGACCACGCACCAAGGTGCGTGTCATACTACTTCATCATATAACAGGATAGCATAAATGCCTTGGCATTTATGCTATCCTGTTATAGATTTTACCTTATATCTGCTACTAAGATTAGTTGCAGGCACCGTTTAATATATAAAATCTTGGTAAAATTGCGTTATTTGATGAACTTAAGCGAAACAAAAAAAACTGTTAAACTGTTTTGTGAGTGCCGCACAAATTACAAGTACCTGAGATATCTTAGCGTGGAGATGCCACTTAACAATACCTACCCACAGTCATACTCCTTCAGTCATATAAAAAAAATGGTGTGATTCAGAATTGTACACCGAGGTGTATAATCAGTTATATTTTTATGGTATCGTAGCCAAATGTCAAAAACAGCACCGCAACTGAGGCGGGCTGCAGTGCTGTATGGGCAGCACCGCGGCTGAAGGTTAGGGGTCGCGGCGGGAGAGGAGTGCCGGTATTACGGTGCGCCGCTCTCCCTACATTCCGCGGCCACGGCGGGGTCGCCACCGTTGGATGGCGAACGCGGTGGGGCCGCAGGCGAAGAAGAGTGTCGGTATTGCGAAGCGCCGCTCTCCCTATCCTCTGCGGCCGTAGTGGCAGGCGACGGAGCCACAGATCTGACCCGTCGCTAGGGCGTCTAGACACGGGGTCGTCTGACGCCCTTTCGCTGACCTGGTCCCCGAGGAGGTTGCGACACGCCAGGACACGTGGCGTGGCACGCAGGAGCACGCAAACGCAGAGTTGCACTATCCCTGCACTAGGATTCCCTGTGTCGCCGATGGCATGGACAAAAACAGAAACACAAGATCCGAGAACAAATTTACGTTTACAACACAAATTTTGTCCCAGCCGAGAATCAAAACCGGCACCGCTCGCTTCGAAAGCAGGGCCACTAACAAGCCACGGTGCCATTTAAGTTATTTGTCTAAATGATACTTGTATTCTTATGGAATAAAGAACATTGAGTTCTGAGTTACCTCTGAATTATCTCTTATCAAATATCGAGTAAAATATTACTAATATCAAAACTCAAGTTCCATTTATGTTTAACCTAAAATATCTTCTCTTCTCAAAACATGGTCCGTATAAGACTTTTTTTTCTATTTTTAATACAAAATGTGTCATCCAAAAATATGAGCTTGAAATTGACAAATCGATGAGGTTCAAGAAAACGAAACCGACGTCTGTTTGATTTATTTTCTAAGCGCCGTATTGTTTGGTAACATAGGTACATTTACAGTGAAATATTACTTTATATATTGACACATTTAATTTTCAATTTGTTTAACTTTTAACTATCAATGCTCATACAGCACTTTTTTATAGATACATTCATATGATACATATTAACATCTAACACAGAAATAAACACAGAAGCATCTTTATTCGTTATAAAAATGTTTGGAAATCGAACGCATAACCTTCAGCACAGAAGGCAGAGCTACTACCAACTGATCCGAAAGGCCACAGCCAGCTTCCATTATGGATATGCTTAACACGAGTTATACGCACCTTATTTTGTAAATTTATAAGCAAGATAACCTTAAAATCCATTAAATATAATAAAATTATGAACTGTAATGTGTAATTATTTATTATTCTTTGTCGCTTATATGGCTTAATGATGTAACATACACCCAACACTTATTTACGAAGTTTGTTGGTTTTTGTACTCACTTAACGTGAGAAAATGTCTAGAACATTAATGATAAGTTATAATTTACTTGGCTATTAAGTATATTAATAAGTACAATACAATACATATCATAGATTCATACTTTTAATGTTCTGCTTTAACAAATATTTGCAATAATTCGCTCTGGCGAAAGTAAATTCTTAAATTTTTGTAAATTAACAATGCCTTTCAATTTCTCTCTGACCGAAGTCGCACCCGTCTTCCCACACCCACACCCTTTCACTAGAAAACAGTGAAATAGTGAATCTGCCGCCGAGCAGTGATTGTATCTGCTTAGCGGCAGATTACCAGGAGTGGGGGCAGTACTTATCCGAGCGAACTTTGCACGAGTTCTACTGCTACTTTTTGTTGCACCTTTACCAGTGTATGGATTCAAAGGTTTCACTACAGACCCTTTCACGCCTTGACCATTCAAATGAAATTTGTTTTAAACTCAAATCTCTACTTTTAAAACCAATTTAGGCTCATGACACATTAAATATAGACAATATCACTACAATAGTAAGTATTATCATGATCAAATCTTTCTACGTGATATGAAACACAATTAAGTTTAAAATATGTACTTACATTAAAAAATTCAATTGGTGTAGGACATGCGATGTTTCATTTAGAGTTCACGTGGATAGGGTTTGTATTTTTATCTGTTTTCCTCCACTAGAATAGTAAAAATTTTCTCAAGTACCTAGGAATATCTTGGAATTAACCAGTACAGCATAAGATTAATCATTGGTATAAAACTTGTTCGACTGGCTTCACGCTCAGTTGGTGGTAGCTAAAAATATAAAATATATTTGGAATCAATATGAAAGCAAATAGGTACCTAAATATTCAAATAAAAAGAAAATGGAAATTATTTTTTTGTCTTATTGAGTGCGCTAGATACGCACCGTACCCGAGGCGGGTCCATACCCGATCAGTAGACTATGGGTTGACGGGGCCGCGGAAGCATGAGGAAGCGATTCCTGTAGCCCTGTTGTAGTCAAGAGGAGAGCATCATGGGGTTGTAGTCGACATACCCCTCCCGCCCCCGCGAGAGGGAGATACGTACGTATTTCCCAACGTAAAAAAAAATATACTGAACCTAAAATCTAAGCGAGAACACGTGAATGTCACAGCCATACCTAGTGATAACCTTGGGCAGACATCAAATATATAATTAGTGGCTTAATTACTGCAACCATAGCAAATGCTCGCACAAAGTTGCATTTAAATAGACGAGTCGTGTTGGCTTGGCTACTTCCTACGTAGAGAATAATGAAATAGACAAGGCGTAGGAACTGAGGGTACTCATGAAATCTACGTCTCAGAGTTATGAGAGCAACACGGTACGACTTAAGTCTCATATAACGAAGCCGGTAGTTATTGTTTGGGCAGCAGTAGTCAATAGCAGGATAGCAAGCTGAAATGGTAATGGGCAGGCCATATATGCCGAAGAGTGGATAATCGTTGCGGAGTTCTCGAGTAGAGATAGCGAAGGTAGCGTGGGGCGCTCTTGGGACAGGTAGAGTGACGACTTGCGAAAGTGGCCGGTAAAAAGTGGATGAATGTATCAGTCCACTGACGCAGCACATGCTGAGTGGTTACCTTTTTTGTTGTTACATATTCTTAAAAGTGTAATTTTGTTTTTAATTTTTAAGTGAGCCCTAATTATGTAACACAAAATAAAGTTTTTCTATTCTATTCTATTCAACGGGCTCAGTGGCGCTTACTACCATATTTTTTTGTGCTGCTTTTCAACGAAATATAATTAATTTTATCGTTACCGTTAGTTCAGTACCTACGACCTACCTACAATATCATTTCCAGCAGAGGAACAATAAGATGGAGGTTGAAACATCACCGTGGTGGCTAGAGTACAGAAGGCGGCAGTACAAACTACGACAGACCATGTCGATAAAGATGATCCTTCGGAAGAGCTTCATTCAGATTTTGAAGGAATATGCACATAATTGCTCTTTGCCGGGTGTTAGGCAGATGTGTGAATCTGACATCGAATGGAAACGAAGGTTTGTACTTTTACTAAAATCTTTATACAAAATCTTTATACTATTTTAAAATGTTCTATATACTAAATTCTACTGTACTAAATGTATTTATACTAAATTCCTCTCAATTTTCGATATCAATACGCCGCTAATTAAAGTTATACTTAGTGGGAAATGTTTTTAATTTAGATCTTAAATATAAAAGTGGTATAATTATAGTATGTATGCATTATGCACTCCGCGACTATTTAAGATTTATACAAATTATTCAAAATTTCCCATTAAATCAAAGCTAAAATATTTATTATCTTGCCTTTTTCAATTATCTATGGATTTAAACAGATGGTAGAGCAAAACAATGACGGCGGCATTAGTCAAATTAAAATTGTGTAAATAAAAGTGGTCCTAACATAACACTTTGTGCGACTCCACAGATGTTTATTAGCCGTGGTGCTAGGTTCTATGCTTGGCCTGGTCTGGTACTTCCTATTCTTCATCTGGTTCGGCACGTTGGCCAACCCTCTGATCCTAATGCCACAGTACTCCACCTATTCTATATCGAATATCGATTACCCAGCCGTAGCCATATGTAATGTCAACAGGATCAGCATGAAGAGTCTCAAATATGTGGCTTCAGAGCTGTAAGTAGGTACTATTATACTCCATGTCCTTTGTTCTCGTCAAAAGATTCTGCTGACAAGAAATTGGTTTGACTTTTAATTTCTTTCTGTTGAGATATCCAACCGATTCGAAGGAAGATGATAATTCGATTCGATTTCAATTCGGTAAGAATTAAGAGAACACCAACTGGTCTATTCTATTCCGCCTTTTTTTAAGGATAGCGGAAGGATAAAGGTAAGTCATCGAATAAAGCCTTGGAGCGTTAATACTGGGGTTTTGATAGCTGATGGCTTATTGATTCGAGCTAAGAGTGTGGATATTGCATTTGCTGACTGATTTGAATTATTCTTTTTTTATTTGATACCCTGTACCTTAGAGTTGGACCCATGGTTATCTATGAAATAAATTTCACCTTTAAAGGGCGTAAAATAAGTGACGAAAATATAGAAGTCGGTTTTTTAGATTTTTTTTAAACAGTCAATTATATTTAATATCGTCCCTTACACAATCTATTCTCTATAGGTACTTATATCTATATAAAAATATTGTGTATGCAATATAGAAATATAATTTGTGTTATCTTTCTCAGGTTTAAAGGCAAAGCCCTAGGAAACGTCTCAATAGAAACTGTGGAACACTTTTTGATGAATATGGGCAGGTTGTTGGATTTCAGCTACATAGAAACTTGGGGAGATACACCTTTTTTGGACATAGAAGCTTTCACCCGTCGACACAACTTCGATTCTCGAAGAGTGATATATGCTATGGGACAGGTAGGTAATAAATAATAAATATTCATGGACATTTCACATGGACACATCACGCTTTGTAGCTCAATACTAAGCATTTAATAATTTGTAATGAAAACTAATTAACATAATCAGTATTTTATAGATTGTGTTTTTTTTAGAACTCCAACGGATACCAGGCGTATGCTACTGCGATAAAAAAAAGAAGTACATTTTGTGCTTAATTTATTGTTTTAGTGGTCTAAAACCATCTTCGCCTATCTAATGAAACCTGTTTGGTTCATTAGAATCATATCGGCAAGTTCAAGGGAAATATTACCCAAAGTTGTTTTTTTGCAGTTAGCGCCAAATTGTGAAGAGATGATGTTGAAATGTTCTTGGAATAGGATGCCGGTGGACTGTATGAGCATTTTTTCTACCCGCCTCACCGCTAGAGGACACTGCTGTGCCTTCAACTACATCCTGGATTATGACGAAGCTGGATTGTACGTTTCAAAATGACTGTAATCATCATTACACTTCTTTAACGTGGTGTTTACCTGATGTTAAATGGTCGCCACCGCACATAAACCACAAAAATATGACTCTATTCTGCCCCTAAAGTATGAGAAGACCCAAGTCGCATTGCGTTGCTCTAAGACGGGGTGATACGCCTCAAGTCCCTGTTATCGCCCACACCCACACACTTCTACACAGCAGCGCGAGTGCACCACTGCTTGGCGGCGCATTAACAGTTGTGGAGGCAGTACTCTGGACGAACTTATCACAAGCTCTACAGCTACTTTTTATTGGTCCTTTAGCAGCACCCCGGGGACACGTGTAGGGTCTCTGAGGGTATTCACCAACAGACGCGTGCGACATGGTAAATTTCTATAAAATAGTAATTAAACATCGACTGCCACTGTTCTCTGCACGACTGAAACGTAGATTACTGAGACGTTTATTTATTAAAAGTGGTGACACGTTATGTGCTCACGAATATGTTTACTTGTGTGTAAACTTGAGGCATTGAATGAGGCTACCTGATGCAAGTTATAAACCAAAACATCGATACAAGTGGAACTCTAATATATCTCCTACCCCACAGAAATCTTTGTTACGATATCATCCTCTTATTTTCAGCCCCAACAAGTCGTCTATAGCAAAACGACAGTATATACCTGGTTATATGCACGGGCTCAATGTGATACTGGACCCAATATTACAAGACTATGCCTACCCCCCGACTGCCATTCAAGGATTTTATGTGAGTTGAGAGTAGCATGGCCCAGGAGAACAGATGCCGATACCAACGACGGCTTCGTAGCTTAGTGCCTTTGAAAGGATTCCCGGCCGGAGCAGACTTGGTTTGACGAGCGTAGTGTCTTGTGTTTGTCCATGCCACCTGCATCACAGGGAATCGTAGTCCAGGGTATGAGTGTGTAAACCTTAAATCAGAAGACTGATCATCCAAGTTATTCAACTTGGATGATCTGTGGTGTGGTGATCAAATGATTTGTGGAATTCTACTAAACAGCGTGAGGAAACGGCATGTCCTTGAGACAAAATTCAAAGACATGTGACCTATGAGGATTGGGATCCCGTGGTAGATCAAATACCCATTCGCTTGCCCTTTCGAGAGTAGACCGGTGTCCCTGCAGTCGAAAGATTAGAGGTTGGTACGGAAGTGAAGAGCCAGGGCACATACACCGAATTCATTTTGAAGGTCACTGGTACAAATCCAGACCGATGAGGGTTTTAGTTAAAAAATTTAAAAGTCAAATTGTGAGTCAAAACAGGAAAACGTCTGTTGGGTCAGATAGTATCAAATAAAAATATGATTATGTTGCCAGCCCAACAGTATCAATTAAATGTCTGAGGTTCTATCTTAAGTCTCTCTTACGCCTCAATAGACGCCACTTTAACTAAGTCACCACTGGGCTGCATCACCTCGCGCGCAATTACTAGGCTTCTACGTATATATTAATTCTGTACGAAGTCTGGCTAAATTTTTTAAGCTATAATTTATTGGACAGAGTGTATCTGTGAAAAGTTGCTGCAATTATTATTATTTTATTATATTCATACCTGACACCAGATAACCACTAACACGAAAGACCAAAAACGATGCCATATTCCTCTTATCAAACTATTTTAAATTGTTTCTACATATAAAGTTATATGTAAACCATTTTTAGTTTCCAACAAAGTACGCAATAAACAACAAAATTTGAATTAAAAGTGGATATTTCTAAACATCATTACCATTTTAAAGAGAATAGTTAAAATTTTATACCCTGTTTCACTCAGTTCGTACCTACATAAAATTCACAAAATCTTTCTTTCGCGTGTCTGGACATCATACATCGAAAGCTTTTAGTGAACCAACTTTTTGGTCGGAGTTAAACGGGCAGTAGCTTAGTTTCGTGAAATGAGCTACGTGCTACGTGCTGTACCTACTGCAAAGTCTGAGATTCTGACGTTTGAGACGGTCGAATCGAACACTATAGTAGTCATTTGTGTTTCAAATAATGATGATAATGATTGCTTGTGGCACTTTAAGTAACCCAATTAAATTAAATGGTTTTTAATAGAGTTCAATACCTAGTAGTAGTTTAATTGATTTACCTACTACTCCTATATGTTTAATTTGCATAGTAACCATAACTTGATAGATTTGTTAAGTATTGCATAATAGTAAATTTGGGTAACTAACGCGAATAATCATTGATTACTGCCTTATTACAAAAGTTAGGTAGAGTGTTGACATTCGTCATGTCTGAAAAATGTCTGTCGGGAAACAGATGAATGACTGAAACGTTTTAGGTAGCACTCTGTACGAACAGGATTTTGTAATGAGTTGAGTAAAGTGCTGGTACCTATTGTGGTACTGATGAGGTAGTAATTTTAAACGAGATTTAAACGAGCTACGATATTTAACAAATATCGTTTAATAAAGAAGAAATGAAGAAATTTGTTGAAATGAAAAAAGTGCCTGCAAATTATTTAATATTACAATAGATACTCAAAAACAGTTGAACTTTAATAAAAATGTATTACGTAGGTTTATGGGTGCCATTAACATCCTGATGTTAATGGCACCCATAAACCACCATGGTGTGTTAGATCATCCCGTCACATTAGTCTGGCTCACTCCCTTTTTATATGATGATGTTTCACTTATCCATATAAAATTTCAAACCGTTTTCTTTCATATAGGTATACCTTGTCCTGGCAACTAGAAACACAACCAAAAATGAATTAGTCAAATTGGTTCAGCTCAATTTTTAGTGAAATGTGAGAGAAATGAATCGTATTATTATTTTCAGGTATTTCTATTCGACCCAAGCCACTTCGCGGACCCGAGTGCTGGCCGGGTGGTGCACCGGCTGGCGGAACCCAACCGGGTAGAGTTCCTTGAGCTGAAAGCTATCAAGCAGACAGCGTCTCCTGAGATACGGAAGTATCCCCAAAAAACTGTACGTTCAACAACGTTCTGTACGTTCGTTTGCCCTACACACTATACTACATATAGGTATATGTAGTAATGTAAAAAAAATCTGACCCCCCCACCCCCCTAGGCCAGGAGCTGGGTACACCCATGAAAATCACCTTCTATTAGCCCTTATGGAGAGGTCATTTTAATTTGCAGCTATTAATGCAACTGGGTAATTAATATATACAAGTAGGGGCTCTGGGGGTATTTGCCACGGACGCGAGCAACTTTGTCTATTCGGACAATATCTCCCGCCCATCCTTTCTCCGCAGTACCGCTGAACCATTCTGTGGAACTTTCCAGAGGAAGTGTTTATTCCAAGACGAGAAGCGGAATGAGTATCACGACCTGTACTCGTACAGCGCTTGCATCATCCGATGTCGTATCGTCGCCGTGCTGTCCCTTTGCCAGTGCACGCCATATTTCCTGCCCATAGGCAGACAGGAGGGGCCTATATGCCTTCTGAGCGACTTGAAATGCCTCAATAAGTATAAAGGTAAGCAGTTACAGGACAGTGGTGGCCCAGGGGCACAGACGCCGACTTTATATCTGAAGGTCGCTGGTTTTAACCCACACGTGCACCAATCAGTTCAACGTTCTAGAAACGGCGAAGGAAAACATCGTGAGGAAACCGGCGTGTCTTAGAACCAAAAATTAGAAGACATGTGGCATCTACCAATCAAAGCACTCTTAATTATCGAGAGTAGGCCGGTGTCCCTGCAGTGGGAACATTAGAGATTGGTACGGTAGAAGCAGTTACTACTGGAATAGTTACTTATTATTTGGCACATTTAAAATGCAATACCTATACGAGTACTAATTACAACAAATAAGACGGCTCCATAGGTAGTCCATAGGTTCGATTACCGGCCGGACACAATTTTGTGGTGAGAACCCTCGCTCCGAAGACAGGGCTTCTACCAACTAAGCTACGGAGCCTTCAAAAAATCAAAGATAAATTATATGTAATCTGTTGATCAGAAAAGCTCTCCCACCTGCATCCAGCGGAGTTACAAGAGTCGGAGCTATTCGAATTCGAAGACTCGCTGCACTGCCCGGAGTGCCTGCCCGACTGCGAGCACACCCGCCACGTCATCAAATCCTTCAAGACCGCACTCGATATATACTCCATAAATAAATACTTTTCATACGGATTTTCGTAAGTATTTCCACAGCAGTGTTGCTATCGTAAATATCTGGGATGCCGTATGTCATATTCTGATTTGCCGTATTTTAAGGAAAAAAATACTAAAATGCCGTATATACTTAATTTAAAAATGTTTATTCCTCATTTGTTTCTTCTCCATACACGTTTCTTATCGTTTCTAAAATTCATTCACATTCATGTTTATCGAGTGTGTACTTGTCCTTGCTTCTCATTTTGTCACACATGTCGCGCGACACCTTAAACTTCGTACAGTTCCCTTGATTTTGAATAAGTTCTTGCTAATAGAGTTATAATTACAGTCGATACGGCGATAAGAACTCTGTTTTTAGTCGCTAGGAGGGATTTCCCCGGCTATCTGCTGTGAGTGTGCTAAAAAACGTTTCGTTTTACTTACATTTTTCTTTCTTGATACAGCATTGAAAAAGGCTTGCCGCATACCGTATTTTAAAAAAAAAACGTGGATTACCGTATATTACGGCATTTGCTTATCAATAACAACGCTGTTCCACAGACTGATTAAAAAAATCTAAAAAGCAGGCTTCAATACTTTGTTGCCATTAGAAAAAACCTATCATTTAAAAAAAGACTTCCCTGTGACTATTTGCTTCGCTTATTGCTACCCGATTTGGATGTTATAAAGATATATAAAATACAGGAAACTGAAGTAAAAATCGAAAAAAAAAGTACTTTCAAAGTAGTTATTCAAAATTTCGTTTACTTTGATCACAAATTTTTCAAAGTTTGTAAGTATGGATGGATGTTTTATACTCAATCACGCCAAAACGGCTAAACGGACTTGGATGAAATTTGGCACAGAGATAGATTACAGTCTGGAATAGCACATAGGATATTTATCCCGGAAAAATGTACTGTTCCCGTAGCAAGTCCAACCGCGGGTAAAAACGCGGAGCGCAGCTAGTAAAAAAATATTTTTGCAAATCCGTCTCCTTTTTGAAGTCGGTTAAAATTGGTCGGTCGCCCAAGAGCGAGAAATAAGACATGGAAGTTGTTTTTACTAGTTTAACATTTGCCCGACTGGCTCACTATTTATTGCCAAAACTTAGCACACGTATTACAATAATTTTTATGGTCGTTTACACTCGAAATCTCCCCGGCAACCTTATGTTTCTTTTCCCGCCACGGGCGACGCCACTCTTTGGCGCCAATATCTCATTGGTCCAGCCCGCGGAAACGCCACCTTCCCGGCATGGTAGTACTAGTTTAGTGTTGCCTGTTATACGAGTTGAATCAGACAATGATTTTAATAATGTATTCTTATGTCCAGGCAAGGAATAAATATGACAAACAAGAGTGTGCTCAGCATTTACTACGTAACCCCAGGAGGGGACTTGGAGCGTCTGGACGTCGTCTCATATTGGTATCAGGTTGTCAGTGAGTATAAGGCTTATAATTTTCATGCAAGCCTACTCTTGGTTATTCAATGGGCGAGATTCAATGGGCTTTTTACTAACACAGGCAATAAAAAACTCACTCAGATCTAGAATACTCTATGTACAGATACTATATATCCTAATTTGTAAGTAAATAAATATTTATGGACCTCCCACAACGCCATCTAGCTTCAAACAAAGCAAAGCTTATACTATAGGAACTAGGTAACTGATATAATATCGTTTTTAACCCAGAATGGAACCCATGACCTACAGCAATGTAATAATGTATGTCATCCATACCCGTCACCATGAAATTTTGCACTGTTGTAAGTATAAAAATTATTGACAAAATCTACAGTAACGCAAGTGAAGCCGCGGGCAAAAAGCAAGCTGGACATTTCACACAGCGCCATCTGGACCAATCATTAGTACAAATTACTGACAAAATACATAATAGTACTTTTTGTAAATACATAATTCTAAGACATTACTAACACCCCATTGGGAATAAATATTTAGGTATTTTTGTGATACAAATGTTTGTCCATGGTGGGAAACAAACCCATGACCTACACAGCAGAAGGCAGATATAATAGAAATGTGAGGCAGACAAAGTTACAATCTATATCCCGTCTCAGTGTAGCGGGCGCAACGCAGTGCGACTTTTGTCTTCTCTTACTTCGGTTGACAAAACTCGGAGCCGTTTTGCTATTGTCAATGGACGGTAGTTACCACTTAACATAAGGCGGGATATTGACGGCTCCGTGGTTCGATTCCCGGCCGGGGCACACTGTGTGGTGAGCAAGAAGATTGTTCTCGATTCTTGGATGTTTGTCTTGTGTCTGTTTGTCCATGCCATCTGCGACACAGGAAATCCTAGTGCAGAGGTATGAGTGTGTAAACGTTTATTTATATATTTATGTCAGCTCGCTCCATCACTATAGTAACAAACAAAACTATCAGCATACTAGCTGTAAATCGCAGAATTCAAGTCTCGATTATCTGGATTTCGCAGGCGGTCATCACACTCGATGACACATCAACTGAAACAAAACTAAAAATGGACTGAAATTTGACAGTTGGCATGTCACCATGCAGAGTCTAACCCTTAGAGTAGTTCTCTATTCTCTATTTTAATTTATTATATATTTTTGCAGGTAACATTGGTGGTTTCAGTGGCATATTAATAGGATTCTCAGTCTTCAGTGCCGTTGAAATTGTGTATTATATTATTCTCCGTTTTGCACAAGTGACATACAAAAACTACATCGAGTACTATTAAGTAAAAATAGAAATATAATTTATTGTCGTCTATGGTTATACAAAAGATGGTAAAAAAATAAGAAGGTGCAGCATTGTACATCCAATATGAATAAAAAAAATTATGCAATTTTAAACAAAAAGAACATAAATAGTATAGTTAAATACTCATACTCATACTCATACTCATTTATTGGAACCGTAGGAACCTTAGGGTACACTTGGCTAAGTCAATTGACATCAAAATTCAAAAACATAAACAGTTACACAGGTCATTTAAGATTAAATAATAATAATAATAATAATGATCAATAGTCGATGCTGCTGTAAAGGGGCATTGTCAAGTTTACCTTACTTAAAAATAATTACAATTAAATTTATACATGTCAGAAAAAAATAAAATAAAAATTAAAACATAATTGTGTGTATAAAATAAAAATAAAAATAAAAATCATTTAGCTGCTGTATAGGGGCATTGTCAAATACGGATTTCATATGTCAATGAACAACAATATACATGTCAATCAATATTAGTTGCTGCTGTAAATGGGCATTGTCAAATTTTATGAATAAGTTAAAAAAAAAAATATTAAAATATTATTATTAGCAAGATGTCAGCATACTTAACACAGGGAATAGTTTTAAGCTTGTCAGAAGTGGCTATGCAATGTCATTATCATTTAAGGCTTCATGAAGGTTATAATAACTTTTCATTATTATAACTTGTTTCATTTTTATCATGAATAACTTACAATTTAGGCCTTTCACATCATTCGAGAGTTTGTTGAAAATCTTTATTCCATTACAAAGGAAGCCTTTTGACACTTTGCTCAGCCTACAATTTGGGTACTGGACTAATAAAATTTACCTCACATTATTGTCTTATTATTTCTTCTGTGTATGATTTATTTCAGTACATTATTATTTTGAGTACTATTCTTGGTAAAGGTGCGTTTTACATGTTGTCTGTGGGGTGATATATAATATCCAATGTTTTGCGTGCAACAGGCCTCAACAGACGAGTCACCCAGAAACACACACAGTGTGAATTTGTCAAACACACCAATAACCATGTGTGTGATAGTAGAGCAGACTTCCAATGACTGCCCAGAGATCTCATTTCTGAAACCGAAATAGAGCAATTTTTTAATAATGAAAACCTTTTGAAATCGCTTTGGCTGATATCTTACAAATACATTATAAGGAAAGAATACAAGCTTTTTCTTTTTTTTTTCATTATCTCTGGACCATCCTTTATCACCAACAACAGGATTCTGAGCCTCAGGGGGCAGGAGGTCTCGAAGCTCTTGGTGAGTGTTCTCCTTGGGTTGCAGGATGGTGCTGTTTAGATTCTGCTTAATTCTATTTCATACCCGATCCACCTATGGTCAGTTCTGAATTAAACAAGCACAGTTATCTGTGACCATGGTGTGATGGTGCTTGTGATGGTGACACAATGATTGTGTGGAACCTTCTGGTAACAAAAGTTAATTTGGCAGCTCTGTTGGCTATGGAGATATTTGATGCGAATAAAAAGTTTAACAGGTTGTCTTCTCTTCTGTTTGCAACGGGCATACCCCAGAAGGGGTGGTGTGCATTTATGTCTGCTGAAATTATTAGTTTAGAGTATAGTTGTTCGCAGTGTCTTACCAAGTCTGTGATTCCTTTTGACGGGATGTCCTCATCGGCGGGCATGTATGCTGATCAGTTATCAGGTCCCTGAAAGAGTACTTGGTGAGAGGTACAATTGTTAAGCTACACAGTATATAAATGCACTCGCGAAGGTTGCTACAGGTGGTGTCATAGAATAATTTACCACTTAAGTTGTTCAGACCACACACACATCCTGCCCTGATCCACGACTCCTCGATCAAGGCTATGTGGGTTTTCTCCAGCATTCTGCATAGGTTAGCTGTTGCCGTGATACTGTGCTGGCGGTTGCATTGCAGGATGCTGTGTTGGTTAGAAGGGGCATTATTTTTCTCAATGGGCTTCCATTTTCAACCTGGAAATACCTGAAAAAAAGAGGTATGTCATTTCATATAAATGTACAAAGCTATATCAGCCCTAGCTGGCTGCTTAGAAGACTTTTTGCATTCATTTTAGTTGTTCAAATAAATAATAATACTAATTTTACTGGACTACATCGTTTTTTACCCGAAAACAAGTAACGAAGAGAGTACGACTCATCTGAAGACCAAGTCATCGAGCAGCACGAGCATGTCCACTATTTCTAAAATATCGTCCTCAGGCAATAAAAATAAGCAATGTACCTTTGTCGTTGTTCCATTTCGACTTTGCGACCAGCGACCATCACCTATACATCACGGTACACCATGCCACGCCACGGCACCACAGAGTACTCCGTTGAGCATTATATTAAATAAAAAATCGAACTTTTTCAATAAACTAGATAATAATCCGATAAGAGAAAAGATCAAACAAAATAAGTTTTTTTTTGTTTTCGTTTGTTAGGAAGTTGCCATCTTCAAAAGTAAAAATTATTCAATTTTTAAAGTAGAGGGACTGAGTTCCAATACCGGCGTTCCTTAGGAATCCGTTTTGGGCCCGAAGGAGCCAATCATAATTATTCGACGTTTCACAGTAGTCTTGTAAAACGTCGAATATGATTGGGTTCTTCGGGTCATAAATCTTAATGGAGTTGGTATCGTCAGTTATGCTGGCGTTGTGTTGTTCTCGCACTTACTTGTCGGCGCCGTCAAGGAGCTAATTTAATTTATGAATCCTTAAGAAATCATCATCATCATGTGCGAGTCCGAGAGGTTTTAGTCGAACCTTTCGAATTTGAAATTAGCTAAAATGACCTAACATACAAGTAGAATCGGCTATAATATAAAATGGTAATGGAGGTGTTTTTAGTAGAAGCACAGGCGGGTGCGGGGGTGAAAAGCGGAGGTGGGGATGGAATTAGAAGAGAAAAATTAAATTAAAATTGACTATCAACTTCATCAGATCAATCGACTACTCGCTCTCTCGCTAATTTCAATTCAAAGAGATTTATTTAATAAAATTTAAATCTAGTTGGCAACACTGGTGATGTTTATAAACTGATAGAATTATGTTTTATTATCAAATTATCTCTTCAAGTTGTAAGTTAATGATAATTTACACTCGCACGTCCAACTGATGTTCGATACCAGCAGACAAACACCAGACCAAAAGCTTACAATCCTACCGATCTGTGTGGGTTAAGGCAAAAAATCCGTAAAGAAGTAACCTAACTTATAATGCCGCAAAATAACGTGCAGGAAACAATATTTAAGTATGAGCTTTTCATCAACGATGTCCTCAAAGAAGACTTGCGCATCATAGAGCAGACTTTGATGCATGCAAACGCAGAAATATCCGATCTGACTCAACAAAGACACGCTCTTAAAGTGATCACTGACAAAACAGTCCACCCCAATGGCTTCAAAACACAAGTGAACATTGGTTGCAACTTTTTCATGGAGGCGTCGGTGCCGGACACTTCCCAAATTCTGATGAATGTGGGTTTGAATCACTTTTTAGAGCTATCCTTGGAAGAGGCAGAAAAATGCTTGGATATGAGGATAAAAGCATTTGAAACGAAAGCTGAGGAGTTGCAGCATAAAGCTGCAGAGACAAAGGCCCATATAAAGTTGATGCTGCTTAACTTGGGTGAACTGCAAGGGGTGAAGTAGTTGCAGATACTGAATGTTTGGTACTGAAAATTGCTGTGATGATGGGAAGGTGCTAACTGGTTTTATAATTTAGATATGACTGCAACACCTGGTGTTGCGATGGTGGTTCAATGGCTATATAGTACTGTAGCTTGGTTGGTAGATATCCAGGTTTGGAATTGATAGGCATGACTTCAATCCTAGTATGAGGCAAATATTTATACAATAGTACATGAATTTTGTTCTCAGGTCAAAATGCAAGTCTAATGCAGTCATTTAAGTTGTGCTTGTACTGGTTTTCAAATGAACCTAATGGTACATATTCAGATGACCCCGTGGCTTAGTCGGTAGCAGCACTGCCTTCAGAGCAAGGGGTCCCGGGTTCGATTCCCGGCCGGGGCACACATTGTGTGGTGAGCATGGAGTTTGTTCTCTTGTCTTGGCTGTTTGTCTAGTGTTTCTGTGTTTGTCCATGCAATCTGCGGCACAGGGAATCCTAGTGTAGAGGTATGAGTGTGTAAACATTTATTTTTGTTATTTATTTTTATATCCTCGTTTGGCTCCAGATTATTAATTTGGGGCTTGGAGATTGTGCTCCTGAACCCTAAGAACCTGTGTAGGTTGTAGGTTTGATTCCCACCTGGGATAAACAGTGTTGTGACCCACATTGATGTTTGTTGGGTGTAGTTTGAGGATATATGGAGCAGTGTGAAATATTCATGAATAATTATGGAAAAATTGCTATTAGGTCTTAATAATTTTGCTATTAAAATAGGTAAGGTGGCGTCAAACTAGACTAAACTTGGTTTTGACAGCACTCAATGTTGCTAAAACAACAAGATGGACCCCAATTACTTGCATTTTGATCAGACGTCAACCTAAAATGTGAATAATGTGTTTTTTCTTTCACCTTTTCAGAACTCTGAAGTATCATTTGCTGTGAGTGAAGAACAAAATAAGAAACATTGAATTTATTAATGAGCCAGAATTTGAGTTAAGATCTAAGTTAAACACAAAATAATTAGCTACAGGATCGAAGAGAGTTTAAAAATACAGAAAATTATAACAATTTAATTAATTGTGTACTTTGTGAACAAAGGTTTATGTGCTGTGATTAATTTCTTAAGTTGGTGCTGTAATTAAATATATTTTGAAAATAATAATGAGTATTATTTATCAATTCTATGATTTCAGGTTGTATGATTGATCACCTTAACATAAGTTTTAAGATTGTATCAATAAAGTGCTGAAGATAATTTACACTACAATGTCACAAAATTGGAAGACCTATACATGAGGAGTGCAAACACAATGCTGAGAAGACACCTATGGAAACTTACCAAGCCTCCAAGTAACAGCAACCCCAGGCAACACTTCTTACCAAATCGCATAGTGACCGTTTGGAACACTTTACCGGAATCAGTTGTTGGAGCACCACCAGTGAACAGTTTCAAAAACAGACTAGACAAATACTTGAACAATTAAAACAAGTGCAGTGATATGCACGCATCAGCTCAAGCTGCTAGTGCATTAATAAATAATAATAATAATAGACTGGCCTCCCAGCTTAGTTGTTAGAAGCCCCTGCCTTCTGCGCTGTGTGAGTGGGTTTGATTCCCACTCAAGACAAACATATTTGTGACAATCATAGGATGTTTGTTCTGTGTGGGGGTGAAGCAAAAGAGGTATGTCAGGGTCAAAGCAAGTAGATACTATCTGGCGACCCCTATATGAAAAAGACTCGATAGACAGATCAACGTTGGTGTGTGTATGAATGCGTGTAGAGTGCAATTTAAATTACCTTATCATATTTTGATTTGAAATTCTATTAAAAAGAACAAAGAACATTGTTTCTAAAGTTTTCATGACAACGCCATCTCTTCGATTCTACGAACAGTACAACAGTAATGCTCTCAGATTCAACTTCGCTGCATGTGCGCTAGATGGCGTGGAAATGTTTAGTATAGAAGCGATTAGTTTCATAAAGTAGCTGCTAGAGGGCGCTTATCATAATGATAGAATGTATCTTTAAGAATAAAATAATTTGTCTTATGTCTTCTTATGGCATTATAGGATAAATAGTCTACGAATGAAGATACATTTTAAATAAAGTGTTATTAATAAAAAAATTAAATATTGTAATAGTTTACATATTTAAATAATATTTATCACAGATTGTGGTACAGAAACACGAATTGAGGGCTCTTGAGTTCCGTTTTTAGCCGTTTTAATTTTTTTGTGACTATGTGTCACAATTTCTTATTAACAATTATTATAAGTATAGATAAATATGATGTTGTTATGGTGGATCACCGCTCGCTACTACCAAGCAAAACGTATTCTCTTCAAGTAGAATGCTTCAAGAAATTTTCTGTATCTAAACGTACCATTTTTTTCTAAAGAAATGGCGAAGGTATAAACGTGCCATCATTTTTTAAGGAAATGTCTTATAACCGTAGACGTGCCGTAAAATAATTTTGTTTAAATGATTACTCTCAATTATCGAGAGTAGGCCTGTGTCCCTGCAGTGGGAACTTTAAAGGCTGGTACGGATTATTGGGAAAATAATACCGCGTCCACTCCGCAGCGTAGTACTCTCGTTCTGTCGTAATGCTTCGTAGTGAACTTAGTTACTTTGCATTAGTAAAGTGCAAACCATTTCGATCGGTGGCGTGCCCAAGACATTTTGTCCCGTGCCATCATGGCAGGCGTGCCGTTGGGTCGCCATCCCTGGTGTATCCACCCTAGTCAGGGTGCAGGGGCCCATGTCGAGCGTCCGTAGGTGAGTACCTACCCTTAGAATTCCTACACGGGACCCCGTGGTGCGAAAGAAGCAATCCAAAGTAGCAAGTTCTACCTTGCCAAGTTAGTCCGGAGAAGTACTCGTAATCTGGTGCACTCTCGTTACTACGTTCCAGTGCAAGTGTGTGGGTGCTGATGAAATCAATGACGCATGAGACACTATAACCCCGTCTCGGGTGACGGGTGCAACGCGATGCGACTATAGTTTTCTCATACTTACGTCGGGGAGGACCTTAATCGTGTTTTGTCTATGGGCGGCGGTGGCCCCTAAACATCAGGTGGACTGACAGCTTGTTCCTTCACCACCATAGCATAAAAAATTCTTTTAAGGAAATATTTGAAATTTATTTCAATACTCGAGAGCAAATTTAATACTCATCACATAGAAATTGCACTGGTCGGGGATCGAACTCGGGCCCCTGGCTTCGAATGCGAGCTGAAAGTGTTACAACTAATTTACTGTATATAAGATAATTTTACTCTGTAGAATAGAATTATCTTTTCCACAGACCATTTTTCATCGCTCCAATTAAAATTCTTCAAGAAAATCCTCTCATGCTAAGTACTAATTACTAATTCAAGTGACAAAAAAATCAATTGCCTAGATCTTAGTAATCAGCATGTTTTAACGACAACAGCTATCCTTAGGGGTAAATTAAGGGGGAATTAGGGGTAATTTGAATATTTCCTCACTAAGGGGGTTTATTATCCGTTTGGTTGGAAAACTTGAATATTTTAGCATTCTAATTGGTTGGGTGATTGGTTATTAATGGTAATCTGACGCTCTCTTAAAGATTGCGAACGAGTAAGTTAAACAAGTGAGTAAAAAACAGAATAAAATAAATATTTAAGGGGCATATCTTTATTTTTTTATGTGAATAAGTGACGGAACGAGCTGAGGGCCCACCTGATGGTAAATGACAACAGTAATGCGCGCGACTCAGTATGAGATCCAAATCTTTACTGAGTCGCATTCATCCTGCTGCGTCCATCACCCGAGACGGGGATGTGATATGTCTCATGCGCATGTTATATAAATATAAAAAATATAAAAAAGATTTTTCTAAATGACCGATATCTGAGGTAAACTATTACCTACTAAGGTTAGGTAAAAATATTTAAAACGTGCAATAGTCCAGTTCCTCACGTCCTGAGGTGTGTACCCTACCCTTTGATTCCCTACACGTGTCCCCTGGGTGGTGCTAAAGGAGCAACCAAAAGTAGCAGTAGAGCTTGTGCAAAGTTCGTCCGCAGAGATACTGCCACCTCACCTGGAATCTTCCGCCAAGTAGTAATGCTCGCATTACTGTGTTCCGGTGGAAGGGTGTGGGTGCGGGTGAATTCAAATACGAATGAGACGTATCAGCAGGATGAATGCGACTCAGTGTAAGAACCAAATCTTATACGGAGTGGCATTACTGTTGTCATGGGCGGGGGTCGCCACTTATAACCAGGTGGGCTGTCAGCTCGTTCCGTCAAATCACGTCAATCACGTCAGTCTATCCATTACGGACGTACCTACAATGAAATAAAAACGAACAAAATGTTACTATGGTTGTAACCTTCCTTATTTCTAAACGTCTCCTAATTTTGACAGGTTGCTTTTTAATTCGGAAGAGATATACGAAAATCACTTATCTATCTGTCTAACCACCTGTGACGCCTATTTCGGTGGGGTGTGAGTGCCGGTGAAATTATAGACACATATCTCTGAGTGCGCAACGCGACGCGACTTTGTTCTACTCATACTTGGATCCCTATAGTTGTTTTGCTGCTGTATATGTTAAGCAGTTAATAAGTCAATTTAGTAACATGAAAAAAACTTAACTTCATTTGAGAATAAAGCCGTAATATAGGTATAGGTATAGGTCGACGGCTCCGTGGCTTAGTTGGTAGTAGCCCTGCCTTCGAAGCGAGGGGTCCCGGGTTCGATTCCCGGCCGGGCCACACTTTGTGTGGTGAGCATGAAGTTTGTTCTCGGGTCTTGGGTGTTTGTCTTGTGTTTCTGTGTTTGTCCATGCCATCTGCGACACAGGGAATCCTAGTGCAGAGGTATGAGTGTGTAAACGTTTATTATTATTTATTATAGGTCATTATAGTTACACTGATAAAGTATTGCAATGAAAGTTATAAGATAAGGTCAATATGCACCTTTATGTTGTAGCGATCATTGCTGTATAGGTAAGTAGGGTTAAAAATAAAAGACCACAATCAAATAAAAGCTTAGCTTTATTACTCGTTATATCCACGAAGAAACATCCCTCACCGGTGGCAACAAGTCTCCATGCTGTCAATGCTAGTAGAGATACAATTTCATGTTTCACCGTTTTCCAATCGGAGAATTTTGAATAATTTGGATCAACAAATTTTAGAACCGCCAATTTTTATATACCAACGCAATTTGCAACAATCCGACGACCAGAGTCGAGGGAGTTAATTTAGATAGGTACATTTCTTCATTCCAATATTTCCACTTTATGCCTAATACACTGAACAGTGGTTTAGTTCCTAAACATTCACGGACAAAGACACACGCTCGTAAATTATAAGCATTATGACAATGTGATATTATATTAATGTATAATAAGTATTGTTGTAGTATTAATAACCGTAATAATTAATGCGTAGTTAGGTTAGTTGTGTAGGGTAATGACTTGTCTGAGGCCCACAGATTACAATAGTGACCCGCTTGCAGCCATTCTAAGACAAATACCGAGGAATCGCTTACATATTCACTTTTCACCTTAAATTGTTTTAAATTTATCTTTTTACATCCAGAATCATATAAACATCTTTTGAGTTATTATAATATTTACCTATATAAACGAGAACCTCGCCGCCGCTGCGGTACCCCCGCGCCATCAACTTTTATTTACAAATGGTTCATGTTCCTAAACGTTTTATATTCAACGCTATTCTTAAAATTAAATACAAAAAACGTATGACATTCTATATTCACCTAAATTTCCATTTTGTCACCGCTATAATTTATGAAATTTTGACAATCACACCAACTTTAGAAATATTCAATACAAAAATACTTTTTTTTGAATAAAATTTTATACACGATCGTAGGCGCGGAGCGGGGCGGCGACGTGGCCGTCAAAAGAAAAGCTTTGAGCCTCGTAACCTTAACATCATGAAATTTGTACTAAATATATCAAAACCAGCGGACGCGGCGCCATTATCACTTAGCCGAAATGCGAGGATACCGAAACGATGCCTAAACACTAGTCAAATTACTGCGCACGCGATGTTCTATCCACGCTGCGCGCGACGACCGCACTCGGCGCCCGCGCATCGTGGACAAAATCTCACGCGCCACTTACTAAAATAATTTCGATTTTTTAAATTTTGTCACTAATTTTTATCACCGGCATCCGCGTCCGCTCGCTGTAGTTTACAAATATATCATACCAAACGCACGCCACTGGACTGCGGCTCACTAAAACACAAATTAAATAATTTTTCATACCAACACACAAGAGTACAAAATGAACGTGTATCGCTGTTACCATTGAAGACCACAAGGATATTGAAATAGGTCCTTTTTTTAAGGTCCTATAACACATACAAAATTACATACCAACGCTTGTAAAGTAGACAGACATAGTCTTTGGTGAAATTCGTATGAATGTGTCATACAAGAGCGTTCGGCTTATCTTACTTAATTATTATCGATAAGCATCGGCAGTATTTTGTTTCAAGACATCCTAATAGTGTTTCCGTGCTCATTTTTGTCCAATTTATCTGATATATATATTATGTATACAATAAGAATGACCTTATTACATAACTACCTAATTTCCCGCATTTCTTAATTTGATTTTTTTCTCATTATAGAAAAGTTGATACAGCTATTTGGTACACCTAAATGTCATCTAACTTCCAAAAATGAAATGCTACATATAATAGTCTATTACAATTTCGAAAATTTAGGAACCATAATACCCAAACGTTGAACCAAACACATTCTACATACATACTGTTTTTATAATAATTTTGAAAAATAATTACATTTTCATTTTAATTTAAATTGTTAATCCAAAGATTTCGTAGACGGATTAGAAAATACTAAAAATGTTAAAGCAAAATCTTTAGAGAACATTTTTGGAACAGAATTAAACTATCATCTAGGACTAGACACAACGTAATAAGAAGAGAAATTGCCGAAAAGGGCCAATTCAATAATCTACATACATATTAATAGATACAAACATGAGCTTTCTAAACACCGAATTTTGTACTTTCTCTGTGGGTTAGCCCCATGATCACTGTGGACTAATTAATTTCGATGTTTCAAAATTGAGTCTTTATATTAATTTCGAAAAATTGTCAACCGATAACATATAATCCATAAACATCGAATAAACATTATAATCGGCTTGATCGCATTATTATTATCCATTGTGGTCTTGTAGCGGCTGTTGCACAGTGAGTTACTCAAGTAAAAAATCCGGACAAAATACATAAAATACATAAAATACATAAAATTTACATATTGCCAGAAAATATTATAAAGTCTAAAACATTAAACGGCTCCAAGTATCTGCAAATTACGGCATGTCGGTTGAGTACTGTTGTTGGGAAATCAATACATTTCTATTGTAATATGTGTTGTGTAGCCTGCACTAATAGGTATTAGATAATGAAGAAATCTATGAAGAGATCGGAATAACGAATTCATTACTTACTAATATGTGTAATAAATAGTCGTAGGGTTGCCAGTTTAGAGCTAAAAAGTAGACTAATTTAGGAGTTTACGATGAAGTTTAACATTATGTGATAGTTCTTAACAATTCTAAGAGTCTCTTATCTACATGGCCGAATAGATTAATCAATTCCGTTTTCAATTCGAATGTTCGATCGGTCGATTGTTTTGTCTCGGGCCAAAGACTACACTTATGTACAGAATAATCTTCTTAGCTCTAAATTGCCACTGCCTATAGTACGGAGAAACTAACAACGAGTAACAGAATAAGAGTAACGTAACATGGAACTATGCTCGATCTCGAATAAGCCCTGCGGCGACTGCGTAGCATTCTTGCCTGCAAACCGACTGAATAGTAGAAAATGAAACCGGGCTATTGCTGTGAAAAGTTGCTTGTGGGAGGGTATGGTCGTTTTCGGAAACGTTCCAGTCCTGATCTGCAATGCTGGGGACTCCTCAATGGTCCGCTGAGCGTCGCATCCGAGATCACAACTCGACTGCTTCAGAAAACGATGGGGAAAATTTCGAACTAAAAACCAGTTATCCAAACGGGAAGGGGGGGAGGCTGCGTGTATATATTATGTGTCGATGTCTTAAAAACTTCCGTATCTCTCTAACACTCCTAACCTGCTACTTTGCACACCAGTCGACGCCTGGTCCATCCTAAACTGAGATACCCCTTAATTATCGTAAAAGTTAAAATGGTTACAAATTAAACGATAACAAACGTGTAATATTAAATGAAAAATGCTTACACTTGCTTAGCTAGGCCGGCCGTTGGCCCTGCGCGGTCACGAATTAAAACTTAGGATGCAATAACTTTTTTACAATTCCGCAAATCAATTCTCAATATTCCAGTTTTATTGTTTCCTTAATTAAATATCGTTATCGCTAAGATAGGGTTTAGTCATTTCTTCTGTATTAAAACTATAGTTATAGTATTATGTACATGTTATACATCTCTGTACAAACTATCTTATCGTAGTATATATCTATATGAAGCATAACTTATCATTAGTATGTCCTGTCGAACTGAGGATGTGAACTGAAAGTGTTACCGCTTGGCTGGGACGACGGCCGGCGTCTACATGTTATAACAAATACATCGAGATGCGAAATATCCCGAGCTTGCTCCCCGGCGCCATCCTACAAAACGTGTGGAACTACCCGCGTTTGCGCATTATCGTCGTCGCGTCTCCTAGTCTAGCTTCCGGGGGCGGAGAGCAAGCCTGGGTCGCCGCGCTACGTACAACTACGAATGAAACTAATTATTTTTCTATAGTATAATAGTAAGTGTATGTATACGGTTGTAGTTCTGATACTGAACTGCGATGCGTGTGCATGGGCGGCGGATGCGCGGGCGCTGCGCGGGACTTCGGTTGGGCGGCTGATTCTATTGAGGGCCCTTTTTTGAATAATTTCATATTTATTTTCATGTAAAAATTCAACATTTTTGAAGGCACTTCTGATCGGACGAGGTGGCCCCGTGCTTTTTGTGCGACTGGATACCAAATGAGGGGAGCTGCAATTTTTTGGAGTTGATTCTTGAGGGTTTCGGACTATTGACGTGTCGCTTTCCATGCTATTGTGTACTGATTGGATGTGATCGAAATGTCTATGAAGATGAGAATCGCCGCGAAGCGCCCGCGTGCGGAGCGAGCGACACCGATGGGACTAACTTCGAAACTGTGGCCAGAGGTATATAAAAAAGAAAACCGTATTTTCAGAAACGTAAACCGAACGCTGTACTGTTGCTACCTGCATTTATCGTGTTAAAGAAATTAAACTCTCAGATAACTGAAATTTGAATGACTGAATGTATGGTGCGTCGCTCCGCCCACGCGGTGTTCGTTTCTTGAAAGGCCCACGCAAAATTTTTTGAGGTATATATCTAACAAATAAACTTAACCCTAATCCGGGCGGCGTGCCGCCGGAGTTGAACTGAATACGCGATCCGAACTCTGCCGAAATTTTGTAAATACAAATAAGGATGTTCACTTTAACTAGAACTGAGGATGTGTAATTGTTTTCGAATTTTGCGACTGTCTATCTTATTCTATTGTAAAACTTGTCTGCAAGAACACAAAACCGGTTATCGTATAAAAATAATTTGTTAATTATTATTTGTTTGTGGATCGAAAAATAACCCTGCTCTATTGTACTAACGACTATGGTTAACTTTAATCAATTACTCCTAAAATAAGTAGGTGTGACGAGGTAAAGGTTGACAATTTTCGGCTGCCGAAGCAAGCCTTCAACACAAGCACTACGGGAACAACTCAACGGTAACATGCTCCAAAGGATAAGGAAACAGAGGATAAACAAAAATAAAAAAACAACAAAACGTTTAAAACTTAAGCAGTTAAATATATTAATCGTTTTTTCCTTAAATAATAAATCAATAAATGATTTTAAGATATACACAACTATAAAAACCATTTAAAGATAATACTTAATAATAATATAATAATTATATATATAGCGAAATATATTATGTGCAGAAATAAAATTCTAGGTGACTTAAATTTTCTCTTACTCGTATAACCTAATGAATTTCCTAGTAGAGTGTTTGTGGCGTGTCGGCTGCGTGCCGCCACGTCACTCGACGTCCAACGTACGATTTAATTTTTTTTATAATTTACTTTAAATTTTTTATCAATAATTTTGAATCTGAAGGCCTAAATGCGAGTGTCGTAAAATTTTGGTGTGCGAAACGAATCGTCCAATGTTTTTAATAATTTAGTTATGCCGAAACGTTGTGCGTTGGGTCGAGGTTCACTCCAACTGTTCGAGGAAGTTGGGCGACTTGAAGTACTCGGGTACTGGGTCATCCAGCCGAGAAATCACCTTGTAGATGGACTTCTTCCAGCTCTGTTCTGCGTCCTTTCCGCCTTGGATGGCGCGGAAGAACTCTCGTAGAGTCTGCTCTACCACGTATCTGAAGTTTGGTGGTACCTGAAAGATCAAAGCATTATGTTACATATTGTTTTTACCTTTTATGGAGTACAGCATTTTTCAAAAAAAGAGCGAACTGAAGAAAAAAAATCTTTCATTTATGTCTGTTTTTTATAGATATTTTCTGGTATGAAAAATTAAAAGGCAGGTTTTATTCAATATATTAATGCTATTCTGGAACCAATAAGGTCCATGATAACCATTTCATGTGAATACTGTCACTTAAGGTTTACCATCGCACCATTTATAGCGTTTTTTTATGTATAATTATTTGTGAAGTCTCACCATGCTCACCTCAATGTGGTTATTCCTGTTGTAGTGTAAGTTAAGTACTCGGTAGAGCTCCGAGTCTCCAGCTACGTGCAGGTCTTCAGCAGCCTTAAGACCTTCACTGATCGCTTGGCGCGCGTACTTCTCCATTTGGATGTAGTAGAATTCCCTGTAACAAATAAGAAAACACGTTGATTGACTATGTCATTCCCTTTTAATTAAGTCTTCAATACGTTACGATTATGGAAAAATGGATGAGCTGCCATAGTTGTCATATTTGAACGATGAAAACTGAAATTGGCCGTGTGTCTAGCAAAAATGTTCTCACTTTCCCCGATGAAAAACGATTCAGAATTACGGCCTATGCCTTCAGTCTATCCATCTACCCATCAGTGTGACACTTCACGGCACATTGAAAATAAAAAAGGCACTCGAATACCGTCGAGAGCGGGAAAGGATTTGATTAGCCATTTTCGCTCTCTGGTTGCGTCGCTTCGCTTCGCTATCTTCGCTTACGAGGGTTGAGCGAACCGAGCAGATCGAGAGTCTCGCGAGGCTAATTACTTACGAGTTGGCATTCAGACGAGCTAATTCGGTTTTTCACGTTCCTGCAAGTGACGACCGGATTATATAGCTGGCTTTTTCAAGTGGCCCTTAATGAGAAAATAAAAATCCTAATTGCGAGATTGTTCTTTCGCGTCTATTTTTGGTAGTGCTTTCTGATTGGCTGTTTTCATTGTATCACAATTAATATTGTGTCAAGTGTATTTCCATTTGTTGTTGATTTTAGCGGAGATAGTAGAACAAGGACTAGCCTTTCGTGAGCCACTTGAGCCTCTCGCTCGCACACCGGAGGCTTCTATCATTTTTTAATTGGCACTCAGCGCGAGATCGCAGACTTGCTAATTGAATAAGTAAATGAAGTGTCCAAGTAATTAGACGTCTCTTGACAAGCGTGAGAGGTGACGCGTATTAAATTTGTGCATGTGAGTTTTGAACACATTTCAAGCACTAATCTCACAATTATGGCCAACATGTTTTTGTTTGTATTTTATATTAAAATTGGCTGGCTTTACAGCTCAGCTTGTGTCAGCTGTTTCTTCTGCGCTAAGGGTCGTGGATTCGATACTTACATAAATGTTTAAGATATTTGTATGAGTGATATATGTAAAACACCGCAATGAAAGAAGTTGCAGGTAGATAATGTATTCTATAGACGTTGTTGTGATTATAATCAGCTGTTAAATAGATTCTGTAAGTATTTCACGTTTGATGCAAATTAAATGCGGGTATGAAGTAAAGTGAAAGGAACTAGGTGATTGGTTAAGGCCAATATCTACTGTCAAACATTTGCAATTTATTTAGTAATTTTTGGCTGACAGAAGTAAATTTTCTTCCTGTTTTATAATATTTTAATAGTAATATTCCAAGTTAAAAGTAACAAAATATACCTGCACAAATAAATTGTTATAAAACTACACGGTTCAAAAGTCACGAAATATCGTCAATATATTTATATCCACTATCGGAACACAGGTATACGAGTGCATCACTGCTTAGCGGCAGATTACCAGGTGTACTTAGGAGTCAGTACTTCTCTGGACAAACTTGGCACAAGTTCTATTGCGACTTTTAGTTGCTCCTTTGGCATCATAGGTTCTCACCTACGGGCGCGAGCATCTGGACCCCCCCGCAGTATTTTAATATCTATTGTTTCTATATACGATATTCCCATAGATTTGTCATTCTCAAAATTTTACCTACTTTTGAACCTCTAACCGTTACGATAGAATCAGCTGTTTTCAACAATAACATTGTTAAAATCCTAACGGATTTTGGCGAGTAAATGTTTAAACAAAATTCAACTCTATATCCTTTGACATATGTTTTAAATTAACATATTTGTGCACAGCGTTGACATGACAAAAGATTATTTCGTAAGCTATATGTAATTTAAATTCTAAGCCTTATTGATAAAGTTCAAAGTTATATATCAATTCTTGACCTTTCTTAAGGCGAGCATCTTGCGTCTACCTGGCAGCGTCTTGGAGTATTGTTTGGTGATTTTTTGCAAAACTTCGCTTACAATTTGGCTTTGAAATAAGCACAGAAGGTTCATTCTAAAAAGCTATATTAGTTTCACTTGGATTCGAAGAATTTATAGTTTGTGAAGTTATAGTGAGAAATGCATTCACGGCGTACAATTTCACATTCGCTTCTAACATGTTCAGATTCAGATTCAGATCAATTTATTGCAAAAATGGGTACATTTAGTTCATAATAGTTTAGTTCATAAGTCATAGTTCCTAGTGTTATCCCTAACATAGTATCTATTTCTAGCGCAATAAGGTCTTCGTTTGGTACGAAAAAATCTGTACTCTAAAGTAACTGGAACAACAGAAACACTTGGTTACGCAACGGAATTAATTTCGTGCTCTCACTTATTCTTGCGATCCTATTTACTCAAAGTCAAAATCAAAAATATTCATTCTTAAAAAGTATTAAGAAACGTCACTTTTCTTAAAAATAAAAATCAATTGCCGCATGTTGAGAACGGCTGCTCAATGTAGCTAATTCTTTTTTTTTTGTTGTGCTTGTATGAAAGAAAAAACAAATACATTCATGCTAAACGCACGTCTCATATTCTTCATAAGTAAAGCATCCGAGGAAAGCCAGAGCGAGTCACTAGTTAAAATTAGTGTTCATAGCACTGAGTTTGATGTTTGTACTCTTTAAAATGTATCTTAAGATTGTCCATACAAATGTATCTGGAAATAATTTCGCAATATTAAAGAAACAAGCCAAGATACAGGTTAAACGCCCTAACATGTAATCGTTAAGAAATCTCAGCGTCCTTAGCTGTGGTTTATTTCCCCTCAAGGATCTCGGTTCCCGTGTGAACTCCGCTTAAGCAATACTGCAGATGTATAAAAGATTAGACAAGACAAAGATATTGTCATATTGTTTTTTATGTGACTTAAGTGACAAAACGAGCTGATCGTGTAGTCCATGGTTACCGCTGTCTATACTCGTAAACAAGAGTAAAACGACTCAAGTTTTTTCAACTAATGTATGAAGGAAAGGACTAGGAAACTAGGAAGTGAGCACACAACTGTTTCTTGCCAAATTGACCAGGTAACCAAATTAAATTTTATTCACTTTGACAGGTCTAAAATTATTGCTGACTCTCTTAGGTTGTATGAAATAGAAAGGGACCGACTGATATAATGAGATATTGTATTATTGTCCCTTAATCACATTCTACTAAATAATCTCCTAATCTTTATCTTGTTACCTTAATGTTCGTAAGATTATCGTAGACAGATCTACGATTGCTACGAAATCTCGTAGCGAAGCTTGCTTTAAAACATTGAACTAGTTAAATTAAAATTAAATATGTAAATGTAGATGTAATAATCCATAACAAAATATATATTAGCCATGTCTTAAATTTTTAGCTCTGCGCGCAGCTAAGACGTTGCTATCCTGAGGGGTCATGTATTGTTTCTTTTTTTTCAATTTCTTCCCTTCCCTTTGTTGACTTACTTGGCGCGAAATATACATTGTTCGATTTTCAAGTTGAATTTGAATTCTTAAACGTGTTTTTGGAAACTTGTTAGGCGATCTAACTAAATAAATATTTTTGTCATTTTATGCCATCTAGCTCGTACTATGGGAACTAGATAATTGAAAGAATACTAATATTGATTTTTGTAAGCAATATATACTATTATCTAGATACAGAACACACATGTTCATCACAAAAATGCTTGTTCAAAGTAGGAATTTAACCCAGAAGGCAGAGTTACTACTAACTAAGCTGTGAGACCAGCGACGTAAACAGGTTGTGAAGATTACACTTTTTCTAAAAGTAGCCAGCAACAAAATAGATGGTAATTAATATTTTTAAAGAATATGTTGAAAATAGAGTATACAGGCATTCATTGCAAAAAAAAATTACATCTCGATGGAGCGGTTTGCATTTGCTTTCCATGTTTTTTTACTCTATATTTTGAAGTGAGCAAAAAAGTAGCTGGCAACAAAATAGAAATGTAAAGTGAACTCTTGGATTTCTCTATGCAAAACAGGTAATGTAGGGCAGTGTCGTGTGCGTACGCAAATCTTTATCTCAGTTTTCGATGCGGGCGCAACCTGATAACAGGGTAACTACCTTACTTGGAACGGGTACATGTAGTTCAAGATGACATCAAACATATTGAAATGTAGTACTTTCACTGAATACGGGCAAATTACATTTTAATTAGAAATCTAAGTTATTTCAAATCGAACGCGACATTTCTTATTCCAAAAATATTATCCTTATCTTTACATAGTGTAAAACAAAGTCGCTCCCGCTGTTTATACGCTTAGATCTTTTAAACTACGCAACGTATTTTAATGCAGTTTTCAGCAATAGATAGAGTGATCCAAGAGGAAGGTTTATATGCAGTATTAGCGACCGCCCCGGCTTCGCACGGGTGCAATGTAGGTACTAATGTGGGGCAGTGTGCAGTGATTAATAATATTACAGTCGCTTGGACACTACAGTCGCAGGGTCGCTAGTTCTAGTAAAACAGTTGTGACGCTGCCATTCCTCTTGAAAAAGAGTGAATTTCAATATGATAGTTATTATTACACCATACGGAAGAGTAGGAGAAAGTTTTTTCAATAAAAGATGCAGTGGTGTGAATTTCACAATAATATTATAAAGGTGAGAGTTTGTATGTGTGTGTATGTTTGATACTCCTTCACGCTCATACGGTTCGATGGATTTGGATGAAATTTGGTACCAGGATAGCTTATACCCTAGATTAACACATTGGCTACTTTTATCTCTAAAAAGTGGAGTATATCCGTAGAGTGGCGAACCGAGGTCAACAACGAAATAACTACAGCTTGTGTTTTAATAAATTCTTCCTTAAACTAGCTATTTTTCTTTATCAATAGCTTTTATTAGAAATAAACATATTTTAAATGTCATAACATTGTTTATTACAAAGCGTATCGTTTTCTAAGACCTCATAAAGGACTAATTAAATGCAGCGATATCATGTAGGTACTTATGCTAGTCCAATTAAATTTCAAAGTATTTTTCCTTGTGCTTTGTAAATGTTATTTTCTGTGTTTAAGATTAGCTAATTAGATGGCGTAGGAATTTACTCGACAATCATTTTTATTTTTATATTTAATTGTTATTTTAAGAGTTTCATTGTAGGTACCTAATGTTTATTGAAGATGTTTGAACAATGAAAGTAATTTTGCCATTGAGTTCAGTTGAAATGCATTTCCAGGTATGCGTTTAAAGTAAATATATTCCGTTCTATTTTCAAACATCTATCAAAACATTCCCGCCTAAAACTATTATGACCAATTTGCTCTTATATTCGACGATCGCATCATTGGCCATCACGAAAGCCACTCAATGTAAGTTGAGCGAAAATATTGCCGGAAAAAAATTTAGTTCCAGACCTTTCCAAACACTCATTTCGATCGTTGCCAAATACAATGGTTATTAAAAGTGATGCGAACCTCCGTAAATGATACAGGGAGGCATTAAGGGAGGCTTGCGCCTGTGTGTGTGAGTGGACGGCGGCCAGCTTTCGAGGAGCACGCCAGAGTGAACAGGCAGACTGCAGTTTGTAGACAAACGATGGTTCAGAGGAGACGCGGATTATATGCCATTATTTACCTATTCATGGAATATTTGGCGACTAAAACTAGCCTATATTTTAGTGATTTTTTACATAGGTAGTCTCATCTACATAATTAAGTATGTTAAAAAATTCAATCAGATTGGTTGCGTAGTTTTAGGCCGAAAGATCAACAAACGTCTCAAACATAGAATTATTCATCAAAACTCTCGGGTTATATACGAGGACGTAAAAGTAAAAGAAAAAAGAAATCGTAAGACTACATACATACAGTTTCTTGATTATGTAATATATAATAGATTATGTTTCTTTTTTCTTCTTTCGATTAGAGGGTTAAGCGATATTGAAGCCACTTTCTATTCCTACCAATACTGTGAAAATAGGTAAGCTACTATATTAATATTGTAATATCAGGAACTCAACATTTATGTTAACTAAATATGAATTAGCACCACGTTTTCACATCAAATTATTTACAGAATCCTAGTGTTCCAGTTTTTTAGATAACTAAAGTAAACAAGTCTGACGGCCTGCAAAACTAACGAGTTGATCCAAAGCTTTCAAATGACATCAGTGTCAAATAAGTTTTTTATGTCTAAAATCTGTACCCTCTGTATTTTTGATCAGTCTATGTAAAAAAGTTGCACGGCATGCGCACACATGCACCCTGCACACACACATTGACGAGTAAAAGCGAGTAAACTAATACCGGCTGGATTAATGCTTCAGTTAGTGAAAAAACTTTTTTCAGGCTGCGCCGTCCGGTTCAGGGCCGGGCTAGGGAGGCCGATTAATGATTTGATTTGGCTGAATATTGATGATCTGGTTGAGTTACAAATTAAAAGAAAAAATATCTTAAAGAGTACTGCATATAATTATGATGTTTGATATGCCAGGATAGCAAGCAGTATGTTTTGCATTTATAATAATCGCAATTATTGTGTTTTGAACAATAATTATAAGATCATCTTGCATTATAAGGAAATTATATTATTTTCTGTTTTGCCTTGAGGTGTTCGGTAATTAGGATGATTAACGCTAAATTATACCAAAATATGTTTACAAATGCCACTAAATGACGTATTTCTATTGTTTTATGAAGATAAAACTTCGACATAGGCATAATTAATGGGTTATGGATTCTACTTATCGGTCCTTAAGGCCATATGACCAGGTAATAGGGTGTTATATCTGCACTATAATAAAATAATGAAATGAAATACTGAGTTGAAGAGATATTTTGTGGACTTGATATCGATTGAAATCTGACAGATATCTGAAATGAATTCATTAAACCTGAATGAATGGTTTCCATTTACCACCTTAAAAATGTTTTTGAATTAAGAATTCTTTCTACGGCATACGACCCGTATGAAAATGTATTCTAAAGTGTAACGATGCGGGCTCCTGTTGTTTATCTATGACGCGCGCTGGCAACTTTCTCGCGAATGTACCGTTATCGTTTTAAAAGTGGAATTAGAATTGCGTATCAAATTTTCTTGTGAATGAAATGTTTTTGTTGCGAAATGCTGTTTCTTAGTTGAACACATATAAGTGAAACGTCAATTATGTATATGAATTCGCGTTAGAAAGGTCACCTCGATGTGATGATAAAAATATATTGATGGAATTATCAATTATTAAGGTGATCGATATTTTGCCTCGATGCGGCTCTGACTAATGACTCCCTCCACGCTGACCCGCCTCTGTCTTGTACCCCAGGCTTCAAAAGTTCAGCTCATTTGAGTGCTCGCTGAGATTTTATTACCCCCAACTACTCACTCGGTATTAAAATTTTCAAAAAAAGGGTTAAACGTACGCAGGCTAAAGGGCATCCGCTGACCATTCACGGTTACTTGATCTCAGAATTAGTTCGTTAATTACTGAGACCAGAGACAGTTTCGTAGTCAAGTGTACTTCTTTATCCGTCGGCCTGTCATCCCTTGGACTGTTTATAAAAACCGTACAGTTTGTTTGGTGCTTTGTCGAAAATCCTGGAATCACTGGCACAAAATTATTTCGTAAATGGAACTGCTTTTTTTCGTAAAGTTTGACGTTCGGACTGTCACTGTCAATTGAATGAATGGAGGTTTTTCGCGACGTATTCTAATTTCAAGTTGAAATTGCTTCTTGATTTTTGAATAGGTTATCTGTACGTTAATAATATTTTATTTTGTGTTAATATGACTGTTTCCTTGATTAAATACAGTGTATCACCATATTTTTAATAAATTGGGCGTGTTCATGTCTAACGATAATTACTAGATGTCATTATACGCACCGTGTCGGCATTACTTGAGCTTATTTCCCTCGAGTTTACAGCATTGCTAAAGATTTTAGACGTGATTTTATTAATTTTTTTTAAGTCTGGTATGCACTTTTTTGAGTTGCTAATATAAAATAGGATTGTAGGTGGGTTTGTTCCATTAATTGTATATGGCAAGTATATAAGTATTATATTTTTAATAAAATAGAACATAATTGCCATTCCCTAAAAAAGCGTGCATATACTTGATAAAAATAGAAGTTTTAGCTTTCTGCTAAAACTTCTGCTATTCAGCTATTGTTATAAAATTTATTCAATTTTCATATCTTAAAGTGATGGGTGCAAATATATATTCCTTGGGTTTTCCAAAGTAAATATCTTCCTTAATTGTTGGGCTGTTATTATGGTACCATCAAAGGTAGTAAGTATCAAGTGAGCAATAAGCATATTCAAACCTATATAAAATATATATATTATATATATATCACGCTGAGTTTTGATAGAAAGGCAATATTTATTTTTATTGTACTATTATTTTATTATAAAATAATTGTATAATATAAAAATAAGTGATGGGCAATATTTTGAATAAATTTATATTAACGTAAAAAACGGCGGAAACTTATTTGTACTCCTAATAGGTATATTATTATACTTATTTTTATAATAAGTCTTCCTGACTATATGTTTTCAGCTACAATTTGCATTACTCATTCAATGTATTCTCAACACCGTAAATATTTATTATTGCCGCTTTATAATACACATTTTCTTGGGAAAGAGAGACCATTGCCTTTATATCAGCATAAATAAATTGCGTTTCGATCACATGTTGTTCTTATTTATTTATATTTATAACTTTTCCTTGCCATTAGCGATTCGCTGTTTTATGGCACAATAACACGAGCCAACATAATATTTAATTGAATAAAACAAATACACTGAAAACACTAATTGTTTTTTTTTTTTTTTTTTAATATGTGGCTTATCGATCAAAGGTTAGTAAATGTAGTTCTTGCATTATTAATGAGGATATCATAATAAAAACTTTTATCTGTTAAGACTAGTGTTTTTCGTCACACGTATGCTATAAAAACTGTTTCCTCAGTAAGGCCTGTTTAATTAATTACGTCTTAGGGCGTGTCGACGACTTGTGGCACTTGGGTAATTTCCCATGTGTATTCGGCCTATGCCGCACCTTTTTACCTTCGCATGTCGACGTGTATCACTCCTTATGTAAGTTGTACTTAAGTACTTATAATCTACCTTCCTATTTTGTAAGCTATAGTTTTTTAGAATGGCAACATAGTTTAATACACGTCGGTACGTCAAAAAATTTGTTACAGTATTGTACCAAAATTTTCATCAGGACTAAAACCCCATATACTATAATACCTTACATAACCCTATTAAAAAAATTATACCTAGCAACTTATCAGTAATTTGATTTTACTGATAATGATTTCTTTAACTGATCAAAATTAAATTAAGTTTTATTGATTCTTTTAGTTCCATTTTGCCAGAATGAAAAATTAAATTGCTACTTGTTATTATTTAAGTTTATTTTGTTGTTACTATAATAATATCATTGATAAAATCAGTAATGTTTTTTTAATAGTTTGCCAATCCTGTGATGTTACGAAACGATTATACTTATACTTACCATCATTCCTCACTAATTTACATGTAACCCATAACTATAATTAACTATGGTAAGAAATTGTATAATAATTTGAAATAAATATTGGATTTAGTTGATTAACTTTATTTTTGTAATTTTACAATGACTGTGTTACAAAATTAATTTTATATCAAAGCTACTGTTTAGGATTGCATGAAAGTGAGATCTAACAAAGTTGAATGTAGTGGTCCGTTCTTTTTAACTATCAACCATTATAACTAGATCTTCCCGTACTTCAGTGAACAAACGATAACACCAAGAACGTCCACTAGCCAGGGACCTCCAGACCTGGCCGGCCGCTTCAGGAGATAACGGCCAGGACTTCCGTTCCACTGATAATGGCAGAAACAACACATTTATATACCTAATGCATTTAATTCTAAGAAGGCAAAGGAATTTATTACAATGAAACTGTTCGATGCAATTCACACTTACCATTGCCACGAAATAAAGAATGATATATTTGCTGACATACACTTTTAAATGGTAGAATGTAGGTCTTATCGAAGTCGGTATAGTAAAAAAGTTGCGTGACGTTCCTGCCCAAACTCATGACAGATATGAAATAGGGTTTTTAAGGCGTAGACCACACTAATTAAAGAACGCCCGCTCCTTCGAGACCTCGCACGACCTCGCATGACTTACGTGACAGCTAAATAGTAAATAAAGATACTTGGAAGTACAACTTGACACATAATGTTAATTATTTCTTTAATTCTTTTAGTAACAGTTCTGTTTGCAATCGGTTCATATGCTTTTGATACTAAGTAGACTTAAAAATATTCCGCACAAAGTAAAACATAAAATATATTGAGGCTGCCTACACATTACTCGAATTAGAAAACGTTACGTAAATTGATAGTTACGCACAACAATTTATTAATATTTACCTACTGGAATTACACGTTTTCTAACCGCAAAAATATAGCCACAGTATTAATGAACTATATCGCTTCATAAGGTAATACAAACTACACATTATAGGTTCTACACGATGAATCATAAACGTACTAAAATTAACTAATGATACTTTCCATCGGAAGCCTTGTTATAATGATGAAAGCCACTCGCGTGGAGTAATTAAAAACTTAATGCCCCATCGAAGACAAGATAAGGCCGGCAGGAGGAAGAAACCACCACTTTTCTAATTACGCTTCCATTAGCTGATGACTGAAGCCTACTGGCACATACAGCCTTCCAAGGCCTTTCACTACGCTGTTACAGCGGATATTAAACCTCTATTTAGTAAAACTATGTATTATATGAACCCTCTTTAGTCGATTTTGGAATAGAGTATTGTTGCAAATATCAAAAGTAATGGAAAATATTATATTAAAACAATATTATTACAGTTTTGAATTATTGTATTGAATATAAATCTTAGTGTTATTAATTGAACTTTACAGGTTCACTATTAAATTGTGAAGAAAATAAGTCACAGAATTGACTGAATTGACTTCAAATAATAATATATATTACGCAACAATCTCTCGGATTTTCCCATTTTGTAAACATAAGAAATAATCGGTATTTATTGATCATGTGGAAATTCCCTTCCTGTTGCCAAAGAGGCAAGTGATGGGTACCTTCACAATTAGGATCGATTCAGGGAAAATATGCCTTTTGCAATAAATTAAAAACCACATTAAATAAAGTATGTTGCCTACACGGTCAAAGTAAGCATGACACGGTGCATGACACGACGCGTATAACTCCTTGATCATAGATAACTAGAACCGCGCCTTCGCGTGTTTTAATTATATTACGACGATGGCCGGCGAAAGGCTAATATTTTGTAATGGCTGTATCGCAATGATATGTAAATATTCGGCCGCGCCCCGGGCCTATTACGTAAATACCACGTCGTCGCGTGCGTGCGAACTTTAATTCGGAAGAAAAGACATATTAGGTACCTCGAAATTAGTATAGGCATTCTCGTGTGAGGAATTCTTACGGTAAAACAGGCGCGCTAATAGGATCGGGTCGTGGAGTGGCTGCGACGTTCGCGACTGAAAAACTGACGTGTAATTAGCATGTTTTTGAAGGAAAACTACTCATAAGCTTCCTCGAAAGGGTCGTATTAATTACTGGAGGTGCTCATATGAGCGCGATATAAATGGCCGGCCACTTAGCGCCCTAGCCTCGCCGGCCTTATTAAAAATGTTAACACGTAAATTAGACTGCATCGTGCAGTGTATTAGCCAACCAATTAAATTTTACAGTCTCCGACACAATGCGCCCGACGTGACTTTCCAAGTCGGGGGATGAAGTGACATGAAGGCCGGTGTACACCTGCCCTAGCTTACAAAATGGCGGTAAATTATCTAGTCGTTTCGTCCTTTGACACATTCGAGTGTACAATTTATCCGTAATATATGCTTATTTAGTTTTAATTGCGGTATATTGAACTAAATACGTATGCTAGTTGAAACCGCAAGTTAAAAAGGCATGTGGCAATTGCGTAAGGCAACATTTCCGTAACCGACTGTAAGTGTACTTACAGACGAGAAACTTCAATCTCCGGCGAAAATGTAGCATGCCAATGATTTCATTTCATGTTGTGTGCATATTTTTTGATGTTTACCTTCTTTTTCCTCTAGTGATTTTGTTTCATATTTTTGCAAGTTTTTTATAGAAAATTAAGCAAAGTTATGACTGCATTGCATCTGTTAATTCATTCGTGTGTAAACGCTTAAAAGGTTTTACCTCGGCTGGCCTAAGTACCCCTCGTGCGACTAGTTGGATGTGTAAAAAGATTAATTGGAGTGTTGCCCGCGTTTTCTAACAATTTACGACGCCTTCTGTGACGGGCCGGCCGCAGACCACTTCTGCGCAACTTAATTAAGCGAAATAACTTAAACGAGTCACCGTTGCTAATTAGCGTTATCGTAGCTAATTCTACGAGTGACTCTTTGTTTGCAAGCCCGTGCATTTCTTTGAGTTAGCGCGCCAAAAGAATTTGTCTTTGCATCAACTTTGAGTAAGGATGTTTGTTTTGCCGCGGGTGAGTTTCTGTGAAGACTTTTGTGTTTGTTGAACTTTTGCTGTGGTCTTTATGAAGATGCGGAATCTCAGAAAGTTTTTGCGTTTTAGATAGCTTAAGTATTTGTTGTTTGGTTTGTTTCATAATAAGACTTGGCATCATTAAAATTCAGACGGAAAATAAGAAGCTTTTCTACTCAAAAAGTCAAGGCAAGAGTAAATAAAAAGGAATAATTATTTATAAAGACGGGATACGAGTTGAGGCGTTGAGGCGAGGCGTCCCGGAAAAGACACAAGGAGGCACTCAGTAGCAGGGCACTTGAGGTCCTACACCACACACATCAACAAGTGGATGTTCGTGTGTAGAGGGCCTTAATCTTCAAATTGAGTTCGATATTCTCCAAAGAGGAAATGAAATGAGGTTTTCTTATAAAAATAACTTATAATACTGGCCAGTTCGATATAATTTTTAATTTAGATTTAGAATTCAAGTGGTCAAACCAACGTTTATTCTTTGATTGGTTCCAGATAAAGCCTATTTGGTCCAATAATTAAAAAGTTGGTTATTATATTTATCTACAACATTATTGATTAATAAGGCCATCGTTAACTTTGACTTTATTAGAGTTTATTACTGATTGTCGTTAGTGCATTAAAATTTTAATCAGCTTTAATGATGAAGTATGATTTCGAACGATTCAGGAAAATTGATTTGGTTTCCATAGACTGTAAATAGTAGGTATTGTTTTTTTTAATTATGTTTATTAAAACCTATTGTATTGCATCAAAATCAGAATATATTTTTTGAAACATAGTAATTTACAACTAGATATTACAATTTTATTATGTCCAGTTTTTATGTTGGTGCACTATATAATACCTATAAAATACCTTTTATATTCAACAGAAACCCATTATTCAGAAAGCTATGAATATATTTATATATAAAATGTTTGTGTGACCATTCCCAAAACACAACAAATACAAGGTATCACGCCTATGTTCCTGCGATAGTGTAAAACAAGGCAAAATACTCTCAGAGTACCAGTAGAATTGTACTAGGTTAGTCCGGAGAAGTACTACCACCATACCAGGAAATCCATCTCCAGGCAGTGGTGTACTCGCGTTGCTGAGTTACATAGGAAGGGTGTGGGTGTCGGTAAAATTACTGGCACTTGAGGCGTAACATCCCCGTTTAAGAGTGACGGTCGCAACGCGATGCGACTTGGGTATTCTCATACTTTATTAGGGGAAAACTAGAGTAGTATTTTTGTTGTTTATGGGGGTAACCATTCAACATCAGGTTTGCTCATCGCATCAATTATCGCATAAAAAACCTGCCGGGTGTCAATTTGTATGTGATTTCCTAAAAAAATTTAAAAGCTATTATTCAAGTTTGTGGAAAGTGGACACCTTTCTTACTACCCTCTAATTATGTTCGTGCGATTGTGGCGCCCTCACCCTTTCAGTGGCCTTTCCGAGATGCTTATCGCAAGGAAATGGTCGTTTTCCGTTGTCCACAATATGACCATTAGTGGCGACAATAATGGATTGTCCATTGAAGAAAAAAGTTTTGATTTTTTGAGTCATGCATGGTTCGACTTTGTTCGATTTATGCATGTTTACAAAAGGTATTTTTAAGAAATTTACCTTTTGTTCTTATGTGTGGAATTTCTTCATGAAATATCTATAGGACCCCGGAGAAATCGAGTTTTTCTTTTCCTTTTTTGAACTCAATTTTTAGTGAAATGTTTGGTACAACCTTGCCTCTACTGAAATGGTTAGATGAAGAATATAAATTGTGATTTAAAAACGATGTTATTCTTGCTATTAATTTGTGATACTTAATTTAAGAGCATGGTGGCCCAGGGGCACAGACACCGACTTTCAATCTGAAGGTCGCTGGTTCAAACCCACACGTGACCCAATGAGTTTTTTCACTTGAAAAATTTATGTGCGCAATACCACGTTCTCGAAACGGTGACGGAAAACATCGTGAGGAAACCAGCATGTCTTAGAACAAAAATTCGACGACATGTGACATCTACCAATCCGGATTGGGCTCCCGTGGTAGATCAGAGCCCATTCACTCTCAATTATCGAGAGTAGGCCGGTGTCCCTGCAGTGGGAACATTAGAGGCTGGTACGGTAACTTAATTTCCCTATTTTTAAACGATATTGATCATCAACTTACACCACTTTAGGTATGTCGTCATACACTTTGCTTTATTACAGCGTTATCGTTTTATTTGTACGGTTTTATCAAAGCTTTTACTCAGCCTTTTTATCGTACTTCGATAAAAACTTAGATAATGATAATACAAGCTTGAGATAGAACAGAAAGCTTTAATATGTGAGTCGATATATCAGGAAATGTCGAGTGTTTGCAAATGATGGCGCGTGATCGCTTTATTCCGGTAAATGTTGGGGCGATATCGTTGCTTTATCGTTGTGTTATCGTCTTCGTATCGTTGCTAGATATACGTATCGTAATTAAATATAAACACAGAACTGATAATTACAATTAATACAGTATATTTGTTAAAAGACATAAAATAAAATATATAAATCACTTCGATGAATGTCCAAAAAAATTATTTTCCGGCGGTTTTGCTACGCAAAAAGGGTTTCTTAGTTATTAATTATTTAAAAAAAAATCTCTTAATTATTCAGTATTTTTTTCAATGTTTCTGTATTATAAAATAAATGACAAAATAAAGTGTATCTATATTCTATAATAGGTTATTTGAATATACCCTTTTATAAAGGGGATGGCAGTATTAGAGACAACTTGAAAGTTCCTTATCATTGCTTATCATTTAGATAACGTGAAAATTAGCCGAGGACAAATCAATATTTCAGGGATTTTTCCATTGACATTCAATGAAGAAAAAGAAGTTTTGTTAGCCAAATTTATTGCCTTCTATCTCCCTTTCTCATCAAAATTATATACGCCTATATGCAATTATACATGTATTGTATCAAAAATATTTATCGCTCTACCAGGTATTGAGTAAGCATGATTGATGATAATTTTCAAAATAACCCCGTATTTTCCACTGCAAGTTGTCTATTACACAATGTTTTTTTAATAGGAACAGGGTGTATAATACCTTGTCTATTTAATAAAGAATGTTACGTAGTTCTGGTACACCCTTCAATCGTTCTGATTGAAGGGCAATGAGTGACTAGAACTAGTAATTTTCTTACGATTTGTTTGAAATTCTGTGTCTACGCCTATTAATATCTTCATTTGTAATTCTTTATGTTTATGTCTAATAACGCTTGTATATTCAGTAACAAAGAAACTATTTGCCGCTAGATAATTTATTTTAATGCTTGTGAATATTTATGGTATTGGAAGAAAAATATTAATCAATATAATAGTTTCTACACGTACTATAGTTATAATAGTTATGATTATTTAATCTCTTCAAGGATTATGACAAATATAATTTTGGAACAAGCAGAATTTTAGCCTCTAAGAAACTGAACTAAATGAAATACCTACTTGAGAATTTGTTCAAGTCCGAGACATAGACTTTAAATATAGATTCCGCTCTTTATATGATTGTATTGACAACAAAATCATCAAAATAAATATAGTACATACCATTACATTCATTTGTTTGGTCACACCATTTTGGATTTGATTTTAGTGTGGGGTGGCACCCTCGTATTTGACAATTAGGAAATAGTGAATCAAACCCTTTAACGGTTTCGAAGATGACGGCCTTGCTATTAATTTAGATTTACCCCAATTTGAGGAAATTCAAAGATTTAGGTACCCAAATTTTGGGGAGTCCCGCGTGATTGCGCAGAAATTCGATCACATATAATTGAATTTTTATAAATTGTTCAGTTCGTGTTAGTCGTTGCTTAGCCACAATTAATACAGAGTTATTTAACTGTAATTAAATTACGTAATTAAGCCGCAAAATTAATTAATAAATGCCTAATCTTCAAAACGTCAACTGTGAAGCAATAACCAATAGTTCAGGGAAAATAATTATTTGCAACCAAATTATTAATCAGTCAGTAAGAAGTCATATGGATTTAGATGTTTTTTTTAAAAAGGTAGCTTATACCCTGGATTAACATATGGCTACTTTTTATCCCTAAAAAGGGAAGATAGTTTTTTCCCATCGTCTTATGTTGCACACTCGTGCTCATATGTTATGGATGCAGAACTCTTATGATTGAAAATCTATTATATATACATAGAGTGATTGGGTAGTCAATAAATAATCCTAATACAGACTAGTTGATATCATTATAATATGCTTCTGAATAAGCTACAAGAAAATACTGATGTAAATTCCTGTAAAAAAACCAGAAAAAACTAAAAAGTGACAAATATTCGACTTACCGGAAATTGGAAAACCATTTCACGAGCTGCGCGGTGTTGTTCTTGTTGAACTTGATGTCTGGGAAGTACATCTTGAGCACCGCTGAGCTGGGGTACCGCACCCAGAAGAACATCAGCTTGGCTTTCCGCAGATGCATCGGCGTCAACGTTGAGGAGTGCAATGGAGTTAAGGCAAAATTGGGCAAATTTATGGAGAATTTTGGGGAAATTTAAAGATATAGTTGAAAATATTACATAGGACCTCTAAATATAAGAATTTTCGATTGGAACTGGCAGTGATTTTTTTTCTCGTATATAAGAAGGTTAGTAAGTAGACAAATAATTTTGGAACAGAACATTATTGAAGTCTATAAAATGTAAACGAGTAACTTTGTTAAAAAAATTAACTCAAAAATCCCAAGTTAAGTAGGGCCAAATTATTACTAAGTTGAATAACGGGCGCTGACGATAATTAACAAATTCACGACCTGTTGGGATTTCGTATCATTTTCCTGGTATTGCAAGTGTGTTATATAAACTAGCAATGTAAAGAAAAGGTAAATCTGATTATAAATCGTAGGCTCGATGAAGCACCACAAATACTAAATCCGTTTGCATTGTCTAATCTTATAAAGTCCCTTAGCTGATATCTGCATTTGTATACCTACAGTCCCCAGTATATCGTAACTATCAACGTATTGACAATATAATGTTAATGTATTAAACTGTGGTAGAATAATTTAAGTAAACAGCCTAAAATGTCATCATATAATAGTTTTTACAAATCTGTGGCAAGGTAAGTAAGAAGTTCAAAAGGAACGCTCTCGCTCTTTTGTTTCCATTTTCACCCATTGTCGGGTTCAAGCGATAGAATAGCGGTGGAATCGTAGGAACCGCAGCCTTTGTGAGGTTTCCACAATAATACCTATCTAAGTAGGAAGTCGTAAGGTTAAATAGTAGAGAAATAAGATATGTGCGCCACGGATTTGTGCCCCATAGTTAGGTCAGGTTACTTGGTTGACCTTAGAGGTTTCGGTCGCGAGCCTGCTGGGATACGATCCGGAAACGTTCAATTACACTTTTGACTTTGGAATTTAATCATCATCATTAGCCTACACTCAGAGAGCGCCAATGGACTGGGCTTCGATTCTCCGCAACTTGCATTTAATCTGATACCCGAATAGAAATGTTTTGTTTATTTGCGGACGTTACAAGGAGCTTGCTTATGGAAGCATGTAAATTCGTAGAGATGATTTTAAAAGTGACTATTGTGTGTTTTTGTTTCCATGTAACTTAAAAAAGTTTCGTTCTAAAATTAAATAAAGGAGTACTATGGGAGAACTCTATGGGATTTAACGAACATCTGTAATGTCTATATTAAATATCTAATTACTATATGCTAATAAGTATTCTATTGTAAAAGGATATAGTAGGCTGCAGCCCGTCGTAAGGCAGATCGGTGGAGTTGCAGTCGGAGTGTGGATCCTGCGCGTCCATATGGTGTGGGTGATGTGACTGCGGGTGGTGAGGAATGTGCGCATGGTGCCGGAGGTAGTCTGGCGATGCGTGGTGCGCCGCCGCCAGCAACGCCGGGTGCAGCAGCGCCGGCGGCTGCGGCAGCGGCGGGGACTCCCGCTCGGGTGCTGCTGGGGGCGACCGTCCCATCCCTCCCCCCGCCCCGAAAAAAGGCGAGTACGGAGAAAAAACCTGACTCTCGTGCAGCGATGGATTTGGTATCGCCACAGATGTCGGCAGCGCCATCCCACCGGGATATGGGCGCGGCGACGGAGACTCCGGGAATTTACTCTCCGGAGAGTGACCGACGCCTTCCCCGAGTATCCTGCTGACGGTTCGCGGTGTGATGCGCGTATCCGTCACCTTGTGTCGCTTCTTCTTCGGCGTTGACACGAGGTTCAGTGCCTCGTTTTGTTCGACGTTCTGCTCGCGCTCGAAGTGGCCGTTCATGGGTCCGTAGAGAGGTACCAGCGGCTTCGGCGGCGTCTGGAACAAGCCTGTCGGGGGCCGGTGAGCACCGTGGCCGGGCCCGCCCGCCTCGCTGTGCAGCGGAAATGCCGCACCGCCCTGCGCGCGGGGTCCGTTCATCTGGCTCATCATCATCGGATTGTGTGTCATAAACGGGTTGCCGTTCGGCATGCCCGGATGATTATGGTGGACGGGAAGGTTACCTTGCAAGGTGGATCGCTCCGGCGGCTTCGACGTTGGGGATTTCGGTCCATCGAGCAATCTTGTCGCCCGCAGGATATCCTTGTTGAGTCGCTCCGCCGCCTGTGCGGCAGCCTCGGACTGCTTGCCCATCATCCGGCGCTGGTGCACGAACCGAGTCACGATTGAGTCGATGAGACTGGCAAGGGAAGAGGTAATTTCACTCTTGAGTACCTCCGCGAGCCCCTCCAGATCGGCCCCCGACGCCGGTCCGACAGAGCCTGCGTTGCTTCTCAGCGCATCGAGACGTTCCGCCAATTCAGAGTTCATTGGAGGTTTTGGGGTTGGGCCGTGCTGTCTGTGATGTGGTGAGTGCTGGTTTGATCGAGGCCTTTGCTGTTGGCTATTGTGTTGCTGTTGATGCTGTTGCTGTTGTTGCTGCTGTTGCTGTTGGTGTTGCTGTTGCTGTTGTTGATGCTGTTGCTGTTGATGTTGCTGGTGCTGCTGGTGTTGTTCGGCCGCTTCTTTCATTCGAGCTTCCTGCTCAAGGAACAATTTCTGACTGGCGTTAAGGTACATTGCAGCAGCATTGTTGAGGTGCTGGTGATGATGCTGTGGATGCAGATGTTCGGCAGATGCTAAGTGTGGTAATAGCGGAAGACCACCGTTGAACCCTGGAGGTAGGTGTCCTGCAACAGCTACGTGCGCGTGCATCTTAGCGCTCATTATCTTCTTCATCTCGTGCAACATATTAGGTGTCGTCGCTGGCGGCAGCGGTGTTGGCGCCTCCTTGGTTGGCGAAGCTGGCTCCGACTTCGGCACCGTATCATCGGTTTGTTCTACATCACTTGAACCATCGTTATCGATCGTCTCGGACTCTTGTCCCATACGATTGCACAACTGATAATATTTCTCTCTCATCTCGGCTAATTGCTCTTGCATAGTTCTTAGCTGAGATTTAAGAGCATTCTTTTCTACTAACTTTTGTTGTATGGGGGGTCGGTCGCCTTCTTCATCGGAGTCCTCGGAGAGTGTCTGCACGCTCCCAACGTGGCTGGTGCCGTAACGCTCGGCAGCGCCGTCGTGCTGCTGCGGGTGGTACAGCTTGCGCTTCTTGCAGCCGTTCACTTGCGGTTGCTGTGGCGCGGGGCTCGAACGCATTGTCGACACTATGTTTTCAACACGAGCACGTTTCACATCAAGAGCCGGTCGCGGTGAGGACCGGTTAGCGTCACTGTCGCGGTCCTCAGGTTCCGATTTCGGCGCTAGAAGAGCGTCCTCGGGCACCTGCGTGGGCGGCGGAGAGGTTCGCGAGTCACCGGCACCGTCGAGCGCCATCAGTGCCTCGTCCAAGTCAGGCCGAGAGTCGCGCGACGCGGGCCGCTCCGGAGACGGTTTAATTTCTTTCGGTTCATCATTGTTATTGTTCGCGAGCACATTATTGTTATCCGGCGAGAGGCGAAGCAGTTCCTTTTTTCGGTTTTGCAGAATGTCTCTGAGCACTCGGTGTGCAATATCACCACCGGCCGCCTCGTCGCCGGTTTCTTCCTGTTTAGGCGTACGGCTGAAGAGCTCGTTGAGCATTTCGGCGGGCGCGTATCCGGGCCCGAAGAGACCGAAGTGTTGGCGGCCCTCGAAGATGGCGCCGTAAATTCCTCCACTCATGAGTGCAGCGGCGCGCGCGGGCGCAAGTCCGTTCGTCGCGAGAGTCGAGTAAGAATTGCGCGGCTCGCCGGCGTCCACGCGCTGTCTGGCGCGTTTCTGTTTCTTCAGAAGTCTATCCGAGTAGGGCGCGTGTGAGTCGGCCTCCTCCTCCGATGACATCATAGGCTAGACGGGCCAGGATTGGCCAAGCGGGCGGCGGGCAGGGCCCCGCGCTACTCGAGCCGCATCGCCCGTTCTGCAACGGGAGGGGAGCGTTAGGATCGCATCGCATTGCACACCTGCCTGTGCGCGCGCCCCGACCGCGACGTGTGCGCATGAATGCTACCAAGACGCGCGCACAGAACTTAAAACATAGTATGAAAACTTAAATACAACATCGTATTATTTGACACCAAAAGTAACTTCCCAAGATATTACCTATAACACTAACATATTTTGTAAACGAGCAGGTTGGACTTGTATTTATGATAATCTACATTTCCTACTGAACTTCAATTCTATTAAGTAAAATTATTATGACATTGATATAAATTAGGGCAATTTAGGACGTACACGAATATTTTCCTTAATTCATTATTCTAGATCTAATCTTGCATCAAAAACTGCCTTTACTACTAAACCCGTAAGCTTTCCAAATTACGGCTGATTTGTCATAATAGACGAACATGAAACAATATTGTTATGAAATTAAATTAATGAGGAAAGTTCGATTGTGGTTGAATTGATAAGAGTACATTTTCATATATTCCTGACTATACAATATAAAATCCTTTAAAATTCTTCTGATAAAATCTGTCATATTGGAATCGTTGGAACTTGAAAAAAAAAATGTTTCCATTCTTAAATCATTGGGCCGATAAAAGGGTTATTTCTCATTTTTTAGTCTAAAATAAGGTTTTCGTGATTATAAGATATGGTCCAGTTAGAATATTTATCCCAATCGCACAGATCAACGTAATTATAGACAGGTAACAATAGAGCTGCGGACATGACAAAAGCAGCACAAACACCGCATTAAGTCCTTTTGGAGCGTGACTCCGTTTTCAGGAGGACAATGAAGCTAAAAATGTCAGAAATAATTCTGTGAGACACGCGTAGTTTTGTATTTCTCCACTGTCAATGGAGATACGGGAAATTACATTGCGGCTGAAAATTCACAAAAAAGAATAACTCTCATATGGTTTTTGATAAATATTCTTGCTCGATCCGATTTTTAAATGAATTACAAGGTAGAACTAGAACTGTTAATAAAAATTTACTGCAAAAAATGACACTTGGGTTTTCTCATACGTAGAGGCCCTAAGCATTATTTTATTGTGGCAGCGATAACTACTTAATGGCAGTACTGGTTCAGAGACAAAGCTTTTATAATCTAGCTGATTATGCTTTTATATGGTGACATGTAGTGGCGTGGTGTGTGGGAACTAAAGGAGGAAGGTCGTACTTAACTTAAGTGTATATTGTGTGCCCTGCACCCATGAGTGCCTAATCGATATGAAGTAGAAGTGACTACATTCTTACAAGATATTTTTATCTTATTAGTTTAGGCTACTTGGAGAAAATGGCTTTCAAAAGTTTCTTTACTCTGTCTGATAAGGTGATAACTATAATAATATTTATGAAATGTTATATGTGAAAATGTTTGGATCAAATATCTCAATATAATTTCACAGATTCTTTTTGTTTTATCAATCAAATTATCTTGTCTAACTGACGTCTATAGCGAGTGGTACAGATTTGTGGAAGGAAAAGGGGGAGGCCCATGGATTTATCAGTGTAATTTTAAAATAATAATATTATCGTCCATTGGAAACGCACAGATCTCGCGTCTCTGGCAACATCCGGTCGCAATTTACCATACGCGCACAATGAGATGGTATCAATGGTATGCTTCCGATGCTGACCGTCCACTTGCGATAATCGTCATGGATGGTGACTTGGTGGCGGTGGAAGGATTAACATAGGATGATCCATGAATGCCTTATTGCTATGGAATATAGCCACTGGTGGTACAGTTCGGGGGGTCCAGTCGCGTAGTTAGCGACAAAATGTAGCAGTAGAACTTGTGCCAAGTTCTGCCTCCACACCGGCCAAACTGCCTCCATACCTTGTAGTCTGCCGCTAAGCAGTGGTGTACTTACATTGTTGTGTTCCGGGGGTAGGGTGTGGGTGTGTTCCCGAGTTGGACGGCCAAAGATAATCTTTGGAATTTTTGGTGTTGTTGTTGTTAATATGTGTATTAAAAATTAAAATTATATGTATCATGCTGTATATAAAAAATTTCTAAGTATATAACCATTCATTGTATTTTCTGTCATTTGACGGACAATCCATGCCCATTTCAACTTTACATTGCGAGATGTGTACAGACATTCCTACTATTGCCTCAATTATCTATAAATCGCTAGGCAATATTATTCTTTATGGCTGTCGAGTAAGGTAACATTTTCCGTGTAATTTTTCAGTGAGTATTGAAGGCATGCTGTGTGTATTGTACGAAATGTGACTCGCTGGACCATCTCGAAATTGTTCCACCACTTCCGTTGCTTTATAATTGTTTAATTTTCTGTGAATATAGATTATATGTATGTTTTAGGTGTTTTTAGTGTATATAACTATATTTTTCCATTAGATCTTCTAATAGAAAAAAATTGTTGCATTTGAGTATAAGTCAATAAAAAATAAACTTTTACACATTCATACCTCTGCACTAGGATTCCCTGTGTCAGAAACACAAGGTAAACACCCAAGACCTGAGAACAAACTTCATGCTCACCACACAAAATGTGCCCCGGCCAGGAATCGAACCCGGGAACCGAAAAAACTCCCCTGTACATGTGTTGCGGTAGCAGACACAGCCAAGATCCAACTCACTTCATACTAATCCTACAAATGCTTGTGCTAGGAATCGAACTCGGGATTAATTCCAAACATACGTCGTCTGAGAATAAAAAATAATTACAAGCTGATATACTTATTGTTATTATTGTTAACCAATAACCGACCAAGATAGATTTAAACCAGACGCGAACAACTCAAAAAGGTTTGCTCGTCCATTCATATTATTTTTTTGTAAATCTTTAATTTAATTTAGTATTAATACATTTTGTCATAGATTAATTAACTAACTTTAGAAATCTGATTGTAGCTTATTTCCCTCTTACATTCTTATGTCTTACAGTCTTACGTCTTAGTCTTACGTCTTACACCTTACAGTCTTAGGACTGTCTTACTTTCTTCTTCTTGTAAGATATATCTACTAATGTTAAAGAAAAGGGTTTTTTAACCTTTCCTTAATACGGAAAGGAAATATGCATTTGTTTCATAAATAATAGTCTGTGCTAATGTTTGTTAGTGTTCGAGCATTTTTGAGTCCCCCGATGTATTGTAGTTGGTAATACACATCGGTTCCGGTAATTAAAGGCGCATGAATAAGCAATGCCAAGTCAAATTGTCGTGTATGGCCGTCGTGTAGTTTGCTTTTACATCCTACGATCGCGAAACTAGTTATGGAATTACCATGATTAGAAATAAAATTTTGTTTTATTTATTTTGGCAGCACTTCTTATTTGATTTCTTACATAAGCAACCTTTTATTTTATTATTGTTAACTCAGTATTCCATTATTTATTTACCTATTTGGAATATCATTTTTGTATTTGAAAGGATATACTTTCAGATTGGTCCCATTTAAATTTAATCAAAATCAATTCAATAGTTTGGTTTCTAAATTAAAATATATCATCCACATAAACAAAATTGTGACTTTTTTTCTTCCTTCATTGGATGGTTTTTTTTTAAGTGTACCCGCCAAGCGCATTAATTGAATGGCAAGAAATTTATGCATAGAAGACGGTGTGTATATTTTTTTTTATTTTTTTTTCTGTTACTCGTATTGTGTTGACTATTGACGATTCTTCAACAGCATATAAGTATTAGTAATAATCCTAATATACAATATTATAAAGCAAAAAATACTATACAAGGGTAGTAGCATATCAGTTTAATATTTTAGGATATAAATATGGCGAAAATGTTTAAAATGTAAGAAGGTCGTGAAATATAAAGGAGCATGTACACAGTACTGCTGGCTTGCCCGGTACCTGTTGATTTCAAGGCATATCTCACGACAGGGATGTGACTCCTGTATCTAAGTATTTACATTTATCGATATTCCGATTCATGCATCGATAAAATATACTCGAAGGATAAAATTGTAAATCTATCCTACTTCCCACTAATATTATAAACGCGAAATTTTTTAAGTATGGATGTTTGTTAGTCAATCACGCCAGAACGGCTGAACGGACCTGGATGAAATTTGGCACTGAGATAGCTCAATGTTTGCTTTTTATCCCGGAAAATGTACGGTTCCCGTAGGAAGTCCACCCGCGGGTTACACCGCGGGCCGCAGCTAGTTTTATATATACTCTCTAGTATTTCTCTCTAATCGTTTTTCCTTATTAAATAGCGAATTTGTATTATATCATACGTATTAATAGAGAATAATAAGTAACAATTTTGGGTTATCGCAAGCTAATCCACAGCTAATATGAGTAATATTTCACAAATTTTACCTTAAAACTTAAACTTGTCATTTTCTAGGGTACAGACCTATAAATACCTATTAATTTATCGTTGATTGCAGTATAAGTAAGCTCTATGTATTTTGTATTTTATATATATATATAAGCAGATATTTATTAGAAAAAATCTATTCAAATATTATAGTTTTTTCATGTTTATGTTTTTCGTGGTGTTTCAATGAAATTAACGATCCGTATATATTTGCTACGTAATTATTCGTTTATACTACTTTCTGAGTCGTACAGAAGAAAAATAAATTGTTTACTTATCCAAATTATATTTCCTTATGATGCAAGTTTTTCTAGTACTTTTGTCGAGAATGTAGTAAAAATATAAAAAAACACCATCGTAATTTTATCGATAGTTTAAATAGCAACACTAGTACTGCACCCCGTGCTCACCTTGCCATGACCCGCGACTTCTAACAAACATTTCTTTCCCTTCCCACGAATGAAACCGCAACTCTTTATGAAATTAATATTTTAAATTTAATTAAATGAAACACACAATCATTAATTTTATATCTGTAAGACGGCGTTTTTTTTATTCGAACCGAGCAGAAGGCCCACTGTGGTAAGTGATTACCCCCGCCCATGACAACAGTAATACAATTCGGTCTTCTGACTTTCATCCTGCTGCGTCCATCACCCGAGACGGGGAAGGTACGTCTCATGCGCCTGTGATTTCTGTTTGTCAAAATAACAGTGTTTTTCCTAAATGAATTCGGAAGTACCTTATAGGTACCGTAATTATTGCCCGACCGTTTGTTTGTTTCGACTAATCTATCAATCGGTTGGACGCGACTTTCATTGGCAGATAGCTGATGTTATAAGGAGAAATTTAAGCTACATTTATATTGAAAAAAAGGATTAAGATTAAGCGCAAAAATAATTTTAATAACAGTTAGTTGCTAATTTACCACGAGATAAAGTGCTCAATAGGTAAAAAGCGTCATCACCATCATGAATATTTTTTTTTAATTTTCCTGCTTTATAAATGTGATACAGGAAATATTGAGAATGTATTCCTTCCTAACTAGCCTACTCTTAATAACCATACCATCTAATGTAGCTTGAACACAAGCCCCACAATAAGCAAACGTGAATACGCTTAATCTCCCACGGGAGCTCCGGATGTGTCTTCAAATTGTTGGTTTGCGGACATACCGATTTCCTCCTGTTGTTAGTTTACACACGCATACCCTCAGGATTTCCCGTGTGCAGATGGTATGGTTAAACACAGAAACACAAGACAAACATCGAGAACAAACTTCATGCTCAACAAAGGTTATCCCGTCCGCGAATCGAACCCGGTACCCGGCGCTTCGAAGGTAGGGTTACTAGCAACCAACCACGGAGCCGTTACGTCTTTGAGTCAATATTCGACTATTGAATAGTATAAAAAACTATTTTATATCGTTCGTAGTTTTAAGAATGTGGTATAGTATTTTTTTCAAGCAAAACCTCTCTGTTGAACCTGATCTGTCTATTCTTTATAGGTCTATAAATTGAAAATTTCTTGAAGCATAGCAGTCGTTGAACTATCTATCTGATATAATTAAAGTTCTCTATGAGTGCCATATGGTACCATGTCCTTACAAAATTAGGGTTAGCCCCACAAGATATTACTTTGTAAGTTATACTACAATGACACTGGTTACTAAGCATTTAAGTTAAAAAAAAAACAACATGATTAGTATTTGCTTATATTTGAGAATACAATTTGTTTTTTGGTACAGCATACCTGACAAAAAAAAGTTTCTATATAATCATACAATAATTGAGAATCAAAACACTTTCATACAAAATAAAGAAAGAAGAGCATAAAGAACACAATAGCTTCAAAACTTATGTTTAAAAAATATGTTACTGAACTTTCCAATTTATTTCAATGTTTCCTACATTGAAATAAATTGGAAAAGTGAAACCAAAAACCAGATAAATAGAGCGCTTGTGCCTACTTTTTTCTAAAATGTTCTATATCATGAGTTTATGGAAGGAGTTTCTTAAAAATATACTGAAAAGTAGTTAAAAAAAAAAGAAAGTTTTTAATTCGATTTAAAATATACCACTTAATTTTCCGTTAAAAAAAACTAAGTTACATCAGTTAATTTTCTATCCAAACAAATTGCTTACGCCGAAGCTTGCTTAGACGTTCCAGATCATCTAAGTTTATCATCTCTCCACCACCCAGACAGTTTTTGGATATAAAAAGTAGCATTTAAATAAATAATACGAAGTAATTCTATCAATATCTTTTTGTATCGGAATGGACAGACAATTCAACCCACTTGTCCAGCACTCACCCCTACAGGAAAGTGCATGGGCATGCGTGGGAAGCGTTCACCCTCACGTGCGTTTTGTTTATCGGTAGTTCACCATTATTCCGGTGACTTACTGTCTGCCATATGCCATTTTGGAATAATAAGAATTAATAACGAGTACCGAATGTGGGGTAGGTTATGTCAGGTGTTACTGGAGGTACCCTAGTGAGGAAAAAGAACTCAAAATGAACTCATTTATCCAGTAGGTACTATACCAATACTTTGAAATATCCTACTGTTTCATAAACTATTATTACTTAATCTTTGTATACACAGTTTAACAATAAAATACATTCTTATTTTTATTATTATTATTAAATATCAAAAAATTTATCCACTACATGCTAAGCACCATTATGAGCATTTATTTTTCTATTGTTCATTACTGTTTTATATTGTCTGGTTTTATGCAAGTTTTATACGGTTAAGTTATTTTTGTTATTTATTATTTTCGTAACATATAAGTCTATGTTTATGTCTATGATAAGAAATCAAGTAATAAAAAACCATAATTATCTATTAGGGTTTATAAGTCGAACTCTTTAACAAGCTTGTTTCTTTCTTCTTACGTCGAGATTAGCAAGATTATGTAAATAATATCATTTAAATAGAAATTCAAAGAATGTTTTTTATTTTGTCATATAGATAGTAGATATATTATATTGTATCTAATTTACATCTCACGAATCAATGTTAAAGATCTTCTACAAAAATAACATTGAACAGAAATACGTCAGCGGCGGTCTTAAATTTTCTGGTTTTCATAAAATTCCTCATTCTGAAGTTAATGTGGATTATAAACATATCTGCTAATGTGCTAGTGACAGTAATTTCTCAATAATTAGAGACACGTAGTAGTATAAAGGACAAACGTTACACAAAGTTATTATACAGTATTTATAATAACTTTTAGTCATGCGCTATCGTGACTATTTTACTACTTTCATGTCCTAAATTACTTAATTGCTTATTGCAAGATAATGCAATATGTTTCCGTTGACTAAATAATTGAAATAGGGATTTTATAATAACTTACCTACTTTGTACACGTATAGTATATCTAAAGAGTCACTCGTTTGACCGCCATATGCTTTTCCTACGTCAAGCCATATGGAAATTTTGTAAAATATGTACAGTAAGTAACTTACACATAATTATGTGTATTTATATAATAAGTAGGTTACTTAATTTGTTTTGCCTTCTGCTGTAGGTCATGGGTTCGAGTCCAGTTAGTATTTGTGTGACGAAGATAAATGCTTATTCTGTGTCTGGGCGTTAAAATAAGTAATATACAATATATTATCAGTTTTCTAGTTCTCATAGTACTCATGCCTAGTTGGGGCTACACGGCGCTGTGTGAAATAGCCAAAAATATTTATTTATTTAAATTTCTACTACCTCTTATTTATTAACTTCATAATTAATTAATCCTCAAACTCAACGTTGAACAATCTGCACGGAAGAGAGTAATTTCTTCTCCAATAAAAACTCATTACAACGCAATATGAAACAGTTCCACTCGTATCTTCAACGACAAAGAAAAATACAACTTTCCATACCCTTTCATGTTCAAACAAAGAGTAATTAAAGTTTTCCCACACGAAGGCTAGCGTGGTTCTTTCTCGCATGTCCATGCAGATATCATTCTAATATTGGCCATATGTCACTATGCTGATACAGATAATGATGGCTAATAAGCGCTTGTCTTCCAACACAACATACTAGTGATGGAGTTAGATCGATAAAGCTGTTAAGTAGAAACATGGCTGTGCCTTAATTTATATTCTAAACTGTCATCATTGTAACCTATGTTTCGTTAAATGTGTTAAATGTACCGCGGTAGTGTTGAGTCGAAATCAGTGCTTGCATGTCTGTAAGGTATATTGGCTGAGGTAGAAAAATATCTGGAAGTATATATTCTAAAGCGGGAGGATGGTGGCGAAGGGGTATAGATGCCGACTTTCAATCTACAGGTCGCTGGTACAAAGCCAGAGGTGATATTTCACTTGAAAAATTGATGTGTGAAATACTATATGCGCACATACATTTTTTGATGAATATTTATTTTAATAAATTCGATATAAGCCCGTTATAGCCAGATGCAACTTGTCGTAAATTTTGTTACTGTCGTACAAAGCTCTTCCTAACGTGGCATTACTCGCTCATCAATTTCTTTCCTCATCAATTTCTTTCCTACGTTATCGATAAACAACAGCGATGTCCACCCCTAAGCGATCTTATCAGCAGTTTTTATTCTCGTGATATCCACCGATAAGGCTGAAATGTCCTTTTTCATAGAAGCCATAATGGGCCAAAAGGCACGCTACTCATAACTTATGTATAGTGATTGCCCGACTTCACCCTTTACTGGACATGCCACTGTCTGTAATAATGATGAACACATACCTATTATTGATAACACATGAGATTGAGCTTCTGGGGAAGGAAGACAGGAAGGTGGATTACCTAACAATCAATCAATTAAAGCGTTTTCTTGCATCAGTCAAGGGTTGTAAGGATTTTAACTGTATATTAAAACAGTATTTAAAATACTCATTTCCACTTTATGGCACATAAATGTGAATAAACTAAAATGCTAAAATATCTTGGGGGTCCAGTTGCGTCCGTAGGTGAGAAGGTGGTTGGTGCGAAAGGAGTTACTAAAAGTAGCAGTAGAACTTTTGCTAAGTTCGCTATTTTGTTTGTTTGGACGTACTTACTTTATCCAGTGGGTTTGATTTTACAACCAAGCTATTGAACCGAATTTGATAAAAATTCTGTGGGACTGATCTGAAAACATATTTCAAATAAAAAAAAGAAATCCCAAATCGGAAATCGGTGAACATACGTAAAAAAAATATATAAACATCCGAATTGATAACCTTCTCCTATTTGAAGTCGGAAAAGCGGCTCTGAAAGTGGCTAAACTGCTGCAAAGAGCTCAAGAATATCCTCAGCTTAGAAAGGCACAAACGGCTGTCTCGTAAAACAATTGTCCTTTCTCAATTACGGGAAAGTGCGGCTAGAGGTTTCATCCTTCGCAAAGAAATTTTGCCGGCAGCTTTGAGACACTTAGCGTAATCTTTTTTGAATCTTTTAAGGGTTTCAACTATAATATATGTTAAGTGATTTTGTAGTCGATAAGATGGCACCAACACCTAAATATTATACGGTATAAAACCTTATGAAATCATGACATATCATCGAAGCGCCACACTGGACCACTTAATCATTATCTAAACGAGTATCAGCGTTCTCAAATGACCGTACGCCCAACAATTAAACCCAAATGAATGACACTAATATATACAATTTATTGCGAAACCATCACACGCCTCAAACACTCGGCCTTATCGTCTGTCCGTCTGTCCTGCACAGAAAAATGATAAAACATATCTGGTTACAATTTAATAATTGCGGTTTAAGTGAAAGAAGTCAGCGGCAATCCAAATTGAAAATTCTATGCGTGATAGTTTAAAAATCATATTATCGACATGATACAAAATAAGAGATGTTCCGCGCGCTCGTCCTTCCACTGGCAACTCACACCCTTCCACCGGAACACATCAATACAAGTGCACCATTGTACCTTGCTAGGAAGTACCCTTCCAGGCGGTAGATTGTCAGAAGTGGCGGCAATACCTCTTCGGAAGAAATGAAAAAGTTCTACTGCTGCTTTGGGTTGCTTTCGCACCGCCACCGTACGTATGACTCAAAGTAGAATTGATCGAAAGTTGACTCAAGTTTGAATCGATAATATCACAATTCCATTGTTTGTTTCTGTTGTTCTAGAAAATCAATGTGGTTTCATCTTTTGGGTTTGTGAATGTGTCAAAAGATAACGAATAATTTACTTGGTAATTAAGTCGCTGTGTCGTGGTTCATGATTAAGTGTAAAAAGAATATTGTATAATCTATTATCAGTCAAAACTTACGACAGTGACAGCCATTTTGTTTGACAAGATAATCCTAAAAAAAATTGTTTAACTTATTAAATAACAAATGGTTAAATGTACACATTCATATAAATGAAAGCATGCGATGAATGCATGATCCGTTTTAAGATTTGTTATCATAAAATATTAATATAATTTATAGACAATTTTATGATCTTTGTATAGTTTAATTAAATCGACCACATAGGCTGAGATTTTCTTAAGCAATCGCTTAGTATCGATGGCAAAGAAAGGTCAGCATTTTATTTGCATATTTCTTCATAATAATAAGAATATCATTGATAGCTTGGTTACTTACAGTAGTTTAACGTTTTTATGGTATATTTACAGTATAAAAACTTTTACTGACAAAACGAGTGTTTTTTGACACACTTCTACAGTTCTCTAAGGTCGTCCGTTTAATCCACGTGACCATAACTATAATTAGGTATATAAGCATAGCCATACAAAATAATCAAAGTATATTTCCTAGTGTATTTTCCAATATCAATATAATTAGGATGATGTGAGAAAGTATATGATTGCGTTCGGTTGTTTAAACCCATATTTTAAGAGCAGCTGGGAATTTATAATTTTCCTAGTTTGGCAGCCTCGTTACTACTCGTTATAATGCTTAACTTTCAGTTGTTATTTTTTTGTACGTTAATTAGGATTATGCTTGACCAAAATGGAAAAAGAAATTGTATAGAAAAAACAGACTGCGTGAAAAATTCCAAATTGCATTTAAATAAATGTTGTATTTGTAAGCAATTTAAAAAAAGCCCTGTATTTTAATACCCCACTCAATAGGATTCGAGGAAAAAAAATGTACAATATGGCGCTAAAAATGACATTTAATTCTTTATGATTTTGATATACGAGTAGCCTGTGTCACTCTCACAATTAAGACGAATTTAACGATATCTTACAACCTAAAATCCATCAATACGTTTAGGCTACAGAGCATGCCAAAGATATATACATAAAAACAAAACGACAACACGAATAATAATGTTCATAACCAAGATAGTTTTAAAATTTATATAAAAACAAAAGTTTCTGGCGCAGTCGGGTAAAAAAAGACATGTTGTTTCTCAAATTTCTATATTGTCATGTTTGTTTGTTTTTAGGAAAGATTTTGGTGTTATAACATTAAAGAGAAATGGTAATTCTCATTGTAAACTTTTTTTTCTTTTCGTTGTCGCTGGCAGCCCATTCTATACTGCCCGTGACGACGCCACATCTGGCCAGTTTCTTATCAACGGGTTATTATGTTTTGAAGGAAAACATGCCAGTTATCGCGTGCCATATTGTACACACATCCGTCCTTAACTTCTAAAGTGTCATTAGGGAATTAAAATGCTCGTTTAACGCTTTGACTTGGAATAATGGGTATTTTTAGGATTTCCTGTTGATAAGGATAACTTCAGTTTTTGTTACTGATATATATATGACGTAGACGTTAAGATGAATGTGGTGTCAATTATTAGATAAACATTTATTGTATGAGTGATGGTCGAGTTTAATTTTTATTTGGATGATGTCATTCCAAATTTGTAATGCTAAAGTTAACCATTCTGTAACTTTGCTAATGATATATCTAAACTAAATATTAAAAAAAAAAACTGTTTCTATATGCCTGTCTGTAGTACATAAAAACAGTAGTTACAATGTTTCATACGATCTCAAAAAACTATCGTAAAATTGATTACAATCATTTCGAAATCTTATCATATAAAATCTAGGATGATTAATTAAATTTTGACAACGATTCTATTTTTTATTCCTTTAAATTCATTACGTTTAAATAACAACTATGTATTCCTTTTGATGTCGGTTGAAAACAATAAAACAATGACCACAACCTTGTTTTGGCTTGAACAACTGAATGTAAGGCGTATCAAGTACCTACTATGTAGGAATGCATCACTCAGCTTACAATTGGTCTAATAGATACATCCTAGCTCTGACTGGCCGTCACAACATCAACTCATTACCTCTCCACTTCTACTTACTCTACTTCCACTGCATGCAGTGATTCAAATTGTCTCTTCCTCTACGATGTTCTAAAGATCTTTTCATCATGGAGTAATACTCTAGAAAACGTTTCTGTTACGAATATGATGACAAAAATTCGATTTTTTCATGTCGTCATATCCATCGATAATAATAAAAAATCAGGTTCTCCTTACCTATGTATGTAAAGAGACCTATGTAGCTCACTAGCTTTTTAAAAGATCTAATGGTACAAACAACGGGAGCTTCTTTGTTTTATACTATGTAAGGATTATGTCCATCGCAATTTTATAGAAAAATTCCACGCTTGAAAATAGGTGTTGAAAGTATTGAAGTCAATTTAATCAAATTTCGTTTTAAAGAACCTTGATTATTGTTTCAGTTTAAAATCTTAGTCTATAGTCTATGGTTACATTACCTTATAATTAAACTTGTTGACATCTGAATTAAGTAAGGCATTGTTTTTAATGTGTTCCTCATGAAGCCTCTTTACAGCTGTAATTATTTCTAGTAAGTTGTTTTGAGTGACGTAGCTCATACTTATTGTTTTTAAGACTTATTCACGGCATCTTGTATGTGTTTATGAGTATTTATGACTTTATGTTTAGGCTTTTGACGGTTTCGTCAAAAGAGCGTTCCGTTATGTACCAAATAGTTGAAGATAAATGTAATGTTATTACCACCTGCTTCTGCAGTTTTGTTACTAGATTTTTTTTAATTGGTTTATAGAAATATTGTACCTAGGATTATGAAACTGGCACGATGATTTTAAACAAGGAAAAGATACGGTAAAAGGACAGTATATAATGGATAACTCCTTATTTGGGATAATTAATGATGTATTTTGAAGACCTTACGAAACTGCTATTACCTAAATTAATTCATACTATTACCTAAACTAACCATGGATTTACCTATTAAATAAATTTAATCTTTAACTTCTTTGAATAAGCGCTAAACTTAGTTACAAGAATGCATGATATCGTAGGTATATGTTTGTTAAAAAACTGTATACGTAGACATAAAGAATGGTCCGAAAAGAAAAGTAATACCCCCCATTAGGGGTTTCTTGCTTGTTCGAAGTGTAAAATGTACAATTATATAAACGTTTACACACTCATACGTCTGCACTAGGATTCCCTGTGTCGCAGATGGAATGGACAAACATAGAAACATAATAAAAACAACCAAGACCCGAGAACAAACCTCATGCTCACCACACAGTGTGCCCCGGCTGGGAATCGAACCCAGAACCCCTCACTTCGAAGGCAGGGCTACTACCACTAAGCCAAGAAGCCGTACAATTATATATATGTATATTTCACTAATTAGATTCGTAAAATAGTTGCTGGTTCGAATTATACATCATACCTTTGCAAGAAAGTATATAATATATAATATATAATCGTTTTGTAAACTTGTATTTCATTGTTTTCCCGGCAACGTACAATTTTGGTCGAATTTATAACTAAAAAATATTATTTGTTCTACGATAGCGTTTTGGGAAACTCTCTTATTAATTTTAGTGTGTTCATTTTTTTGATCATTTTCAGATGGATTTCCGCGAAGCATCTGAATCCTTCCACTATTCAAAACTGAAGTATTGTACTTATTATTAGTATCCCCCCCCCTTACCTACTATTCGATGCTCGTGAGTTCCTTAAGGCTTGTGCTGAAAATCAGCGCTGGGTATCCCATTTACCCAGCACACGCTGAGCACAGAGCTTTTCTCGCAAGCACTGTATACGGTAGCGTTCCGCCGATGCATGACATTTTTTATTTTTTTTCTTCTTTTTTTATGTTTTTTTTTATTATTACTTTAATTTTTATGTACTGTGATTTGTTGTACAATATACTATTGTGTTTGCGAGAATAAAATTTTTCTTTCTTTCTTCTTTCTTCTTTCTAAGTAAGCCTGCTTCTGAGTAAATACTAAGATTTATTTAAGGATGTCAAAGTCAAAGTCAAAGTCAAACTCATTTATTCCTTTAGATCTCAAGTATCATTTGTATATTGATGTATTATTTGTTTACTACCAGGTTAAATGTATAGAAAAACTTACTTTTTTTGATTCGTATTATATATATTTGTGAACGCTTCCTAACAGGAGCTGAGATTGACTAGTGTTCCGTAGAGCGGTGCGCGTACAAGATCGTTTCCTCGTTAGCGGCCAATTTACGGTTCCGTTCCTTGGAACCCCACAGCGACAAATTGATCAAGTGTTTTATAACGTTCCGTTTGTTTGTCCTCGTTTTGCTTGATTCAACTAGCTGGATTAAAATGGACGAGTTGATCACAACTTTGTTATATATTGTGATCATTTGTTTGCTGGAATAATATAATAACATCAGGTAATCAATGAGAGCATGGTCCAGCAGTATGTGCAGACGTAATCTTTCATGCTGAGGGTCGCTGGTTTAATTGGTTTGACGGCTCCGTGGCTTAGTTGGTAGTAGCCCTGCCTTCGAAGCGAGGGGTCCCGGGTTCGATTCCCAGCCGGTGCACACTTTGTGTGGTGAGCACGAAGTTTGTTTGAACGCCCCGCGTTGTTACGCGTGGTTAAAAAGTCAACATGAAACGATGGAACAAACTGACAACTTATGTTTTTGCAAGTAATTATAGACCTTATCAAATAAAAAAAGAGTCACCCGAATCAGACCACTATTTGCGAATATTTCTCGCAAATACATACATCAAATTAAACTCCGCCATAACATTCTAAAGCTCTTATTCAGATTACCTGGCAAGCTCTAGAAACTCCTAAACTTCTAAGTACTGCACGAGAACTGCAAAACAGCAATATCACGAACACTGCCATCAAAATTGCACAACAACTCTTAATGTCACTATATACCGCAGAAGTTGGTTCAAATGACATCTTGAAGCCAAAAAGACTTCTGGACGAGGTCCAAAGTATGCTGAAGTCTGCTTCTGAACACAATTACCTTCGTGACACACTGCCCTTTCCTCTGACAAACACCTTCAGTACAATGTTTGGAAGTAAGATCGGCCTGTCTTTTGAGCCTTATCAAAGCTTTTTATAAGAAATTTGTAACATTTTTCTGTTTTTCTGGTAACGATAAAGTAGTCACTAAAGTATTTTTTTTATTTCAACTTTTAATTGATATTGGAGGGTAATAGTTTTGACAGTTTGACATATTCTATATGACAGTTTGACACAGTTATCCAGTTTGAGGTTTGCATATAACTTTATAAATTGTTCATAAAATACTTTTATTGTATAATTTATCAATAAATATGGTTTTCAACTTTCAAACTCCAAACAAATTTTTCAAATTTTCGCTGTTAATCATCAGTTTTAGCATGCAATAGTAAACTAGTATCCTCTTAACCACAATTTACAGCAAAACTTTGCCACTATCTCATTACAGTTTAATCCAACTTCGCCTCGCTCGCCAAATTACTTTGCCGTGTGTAATATGTTACGGATGCTGTATATGTAACGGGCCTGCATATGTAACGACGTAAGTTGCAGTAACGATAGTTCGTAAGTGTAATATCTGAGCTCAGAATGAGTACGAAGTTTTCGTTGCGGCATGTTTAAATTGTTGCCAGTTTATATTGTGAATTGCAGATACTCTTATAAAACATTAACTTGCGTTCTAACGTGTAATTCTAAAGTTGTAAAGTGCGTTTTTCTCCAAAAGCAAAAAGTAGGATTACTATCCTACTTTTTGCATTATTTTTGGTTATTAATTTTATCTTAAAATTTCAGTTTTAATTTTTTGCCGATGTTATTTAAAAAGTTTACCTGTTTGATAAACACGCTTACATTCCTGCATAACAAAAACCATGATTATCACTTTGGTCTTCTTCGGAGGTCAAACATAACCACCCACTTCCAAAATAAGGGTACCTACTTTTTTAGCTAAGGCGAGAGCTATCACAAGGATTATGGAATCAAATTTATTACAAAATAGGTACCAATATCAAAGTACGTATGTAAATGAAGACAATGACAATGACGTGAATAAGTTTAATAATATAGATATTTAATTTGTGTATTTTGCCTTCAATTAGGATGGAATTCCCTAGTAATGTAATTTATTTACTTAGGTATTGTTTGATATAAATATTATGTTTTGTATGGAAATGTTTTGTATATCGGTCTTGTTAATGATAAGGGAAAAACAGGCGAAATTATTATCCTGTCTACAATTTGATAGATATCGGAGCTAGATGTTGTACTGGCTTCGGCACAGATATTTTGGTTGTATTCCTGGCGGCTGAACGAGCCGACGGCCCACCAGATGTTCACTGGTTACCTTCTTCTTCTTTCGTATGAGTGGCCAACTCTGTTGTCAGAGTTTTTAAGCCGCCCGAAGGCCGCCGCCCATAAACAACAACAATACTACTGATGTATGAGAAGACCTTAGTCGCGTTGCATTGCCGTCACTGTGCCTGAATATACACCGGCACCCACACCCTTCCACTGCTGAAGCGTCAATGCATTTTAACCGACTCCAAAAAAGGAGAATAGTTTATGGTCCACTGTACATATATATTTTTTTCATGTATGTTCACCGATTTCTCCGATTTAAAAAAATCTTAATTTTATTTGAAAGGTTATGCTTTCAGATTGGTCGTATAGAACTTTTATCAAAACCGGGTAAACAGTTTGATTGTTAAATCAAAATAGCTGGAAAAAAATTGTCATCCAAGTACACGAAATTGCATATTTCTTTTGCTACTTTGAAAGTATAGAAGTCGGTATTTTTTTCCTCTCTCTTATCATGTTTTGTTTTTCAATTGTTGATTGTTGTTTGTAGATTTGTCGATTTCATGTTTCACACTAACAATCGTACAAATAGAAAAAAACTGGTTTCAAATATTTCACAGAAATAGGCCGAAGTGTAATTAGAAGATGTCGCTATCCCGCGAATTAATCATCTAAATGCGTACGCGCAGCTACAATTAACACGTCGCTAAGCAGGAAGCGAGCGAGGATGTTACGATATGGATTTAACCTTTGCCACATCCTATGTCTTGGTTTGGCGCAACATTATTTAGGACGCGTTGACTCAGAGGTCAAAAGTACTGGCGCTTATGTCTTTGACTCATGGGAGATTAGCAGACGCTTTTTCATAAACAATGAATCACTCATTTTCTTAATAGGTACACTTATTTTAGAAGCAGTAGAACTTGTGACAATTTCGTCCGGAGAGGTACTGCCACCACATCTGGAATGTGCCGCCAAGAAGTAATGTTTTTTGTGTTCCGGTGGAAAGGTGTGGCTGCCGGTGAAATCACATGCGCATGAGACATCTCATCCCCGTCTCGAGGACGAATGCGACTCAGTAAAGATTTGGATCTCATACTGAGTCGCACACATTATTGTTGTCATGGGCGAGGGTCACCACTTACCATCAGGTGGACCCTCAGCTCGTTCCGTCACGTATTCACATAAAAAACTTTACTTTAGAGGGTACTCCCTTAAGAAACCAAGCAACACGAATCCTAAAAAATATTTAAAGTTGATTCACAGGACTCTTTGTATAAGAAGACGCTTTTTATACGGGTGTGTGTTTTTTGATTGTTTGTGTGTTGGCAATATCTTCGCTAATTAGACAGTAATATTTATAAATGATTATTTATTTATTTGTAGGTATATTGATGTGGCATAGAAAATAGGGAAATATAGTGAATAGAGATATTTTAATTTTAATAAAATGATATAACATAATTTATCAATAATGACTAACACAAGATTAGGAGGATTTCGTTGAGGAAGGAAGGAAAGTTATAATGAGCATTTAACCTTAAAGTATTTTGTTCGTTGTGTTGTGTTTAATGTTTTTTTTATTAACAACAACAACAACAACGTTCACACACTCATACCTCTGCACTAGGATTCCCTGTGTCGCAGATGGCATGGACAAACACAGAAACACAAGACAAGTTATTTTCAATTATTTTCGCAGTAGAAAAAAATTAAAGAATAAAAGTTCATGGTACACTTTTATTCTTTAATTTTTTTTATTAATTTGTCCTATACCGAGAAACTAAGCCACCACAACAACATAACCCCACCACTGGAGCCCAGTCTAGATTTATCACTAACTGCATATTAAGTGGGCAGTTTGACATCATGAAAATGATAGTTAAATTATAAATGTCAATTTTAAGCGCCACAACTTGACTGTACCTAGTTGTCTAGTTTGAACTATGTTTTAGTTCCTCGGACAGTCGTATCTGCGACAGATGATTAATAACGAGAAAATGGCACCAATCAAGTAGAGACCAAGACAATATGACAGTGACAGAACCTTATCTTATGTACTACAATAGAGATCACTGATATTAAAAGATGACACCGACCCAACGCTCACTTGATATTAAGTGGTGACAACAACCACAATAAAACGGCAATACAACTAAGGTTGCATCGTTTTGCACCCATTCCTCTACAAAACTGGACGTATTCTTATAATTTTACCGGATCCACCCTTTAAGTGGAACTAAGCAATGTGAGAACCACTCTTTCATTTATGAACTATTCCGACTGCCTGGTGGCAGAATTAAATGTAAAGTTACAATCATTTCCCAGATTTCTCCCAGAACTTTAATCGCACCACCGGGACTCAAAGAGTAGTACTTCACCTAAAGACGCGAGTAACAAGATTTCTCTTGATTAACTATTGAACTCTTATGCCTTATAATATCCTAAAACAATTGTTCGAGCACGCCTGCTATTAAGTTTGAACTTGCGACCTTTTGATTACGAGTTAAGTTTTCGCACCAATCCTATTTTTATACTACAGTATGATCTAGGCCAACATTTCGCTAAAAATAGCGGCTAGGTGCGATGTCGCAAAATTAACATGTTTTTCAATTTCATGAAAGGAGCTCAATTTAGACCCATTTGCTGCAATTAACACTCATTTAGCTGGGTCGAGGCAATTAGCTTCTTAATTAGGATCTTAGTTTGGTGGTTTTTGAAGAAAAATATGAATATCATGCCAATGTTTTTATTATGCTTCTCAATATTTCTGATGAAGGTATAATTTTGAAGCGTCTTCATTCATAATTTTGGTATTATACGTACTCTGGTGGTGACGGCAAACATTGGCATATACTCAACAAGCAAGAGTTATTTAAATTAATTTACCTTTATAAGAAACCATCCTAGATTCTAGATAACACTTGGCTTAAATTTTTTGGTTTCCAAGACATATCGGTTTTTCCCCAAATCACTCGTACTTTAACGTTTATAAATCCTAAAAATCTCCACGGATACCTGGATTCGAACCAGAATCTTCGAGTTCAATGTCAGGACCTCTCACACTGGACCACATGCACACTAAGTTTTAATCCGGAAGTCGCTGGTTCTAATTCAGAGGAGCATAAATAACTTCACGCTTGGAAAGTTTATATGCACAATAAATACCAAGTTCTCAAGTAAAAGATTATTTTGGTTTAAGAACAAAAAAAATCGAAGATTTGTTATATCTACCAATTAAGACTAGACCTGGTTGGATCATACCTACAGACTCGTATGAATGATAGATTATTACTGCTACCACGTTCTCTTACTCTCGTATCTCTATTGTTATTATAATAATAATATATTGTAACACGTGCCTTTCCCAAAGAGTTCGTATCATAAAAATAAACACTTATTTCGCGTGCTTAGTACTTATCTTAGATCTTGCTTTAAGCTGTTCAAGTGAATCACTGATTGCTGATAAGCGTTTACGTCGGAACTTTTGCTTCGTTTTGTGGCTAAGTGCGTCTAGATCGTACTAAACACTAAACCAGTCCAAACAATTTTGTATACCTATATATTGTCTGTAACTAAATTGATACCTTAATTCATTTGAAATCGTTTTTGAGGTAGCGAATGTATTGTAAATCAGTCACTATTATACGTTCCAGTGTTCTTATATCGACGAAAACAAGGATTAGTAGGAGTGGTTCGGATATCCAAACTTGTATTTTTTGCTCACATTCTCGGTCACCAGGGATTTTGTGTCACAGAAAATGCGAGATTCTATACTCGGTTCGTACCTAAGATACAAAATAGGATTTTTTATCTTTCTCTCACGCTAGTCGCTAAGTCTTTGTCACAATTGTATCAACCACTACGCCCTACTCAGTTTTCGCCACTTCACTTATTCGAGATCGATGAAGAAATTTGCATCGTGAAATTGTATTGCACTAAGTTTAAGTATCTCAATGTCCGAAGCTAAGTTCGCAAACTAAGTTCAGCAGAGGCTTATCTTAACACGAGTCCACTATCAAGTTAGCGCACTTACTGTCCCCCAGGAAGTCAGGTTAAGTTACAGTTAAGACGAGATCTTTGTCGGCAGTCGAAGTTTAGCTTAATGCCTGTTTTATTGGTGTTTAGGATTAAGTTTCGCTCAAGTTCTGAATTGTCTTTGTTAGTTTTGATTTGATAATTTTACGCTGCTATGCTGTTTTGAATATGTTGATATTTTGTAATGGACTAGGGGGATTTAAATACCAGTTGTAACATGTTTAAGAAAGGTTTTGTCTTAGATTAAGAATTAGTGATATGAGTTTTAAACAGTTTTATTTCAACATGTACATTGATTCTATCTATAACCCTATTAGGTTAGCAATAAGTACCAAAATAAAGCGCGATGAAAGTCCTTTTAAAATTTGATAAGCGTCGTTCACGCTGGCTTCTTACAAAAATGCCATGCAAATCCGACTTTTCCCGTGAATATTCTAGAAACTTTTTCCTTCTTACCTTGTCATGACAATTACAAAAATGCCAATAGGTTTAGCGAGCCGCTCTTAGGTGATGTTCTGTTATACAGTTGAAATTGATATTATTTTATATTATAATCAGGGACCTTAAAAAATTCTTAGTCTTTATGATTTTATTTGATCCATAATAATAATAAATGAAAAATAATAATAATTAAACTTTAAAATATTACCAGATGGCAATGTGCCCGAATTGTGGCTGATTGTAAAAGCCAGCACTTTGATCAGGGACGTTTGTAATCAATTATGACGGCATCCCAACGTACATACATAGCAATTCTTAATAGTGTTAACTAATATAATATAGCAGTAAAAATTACTTGTGAATCACAGTTCCGTGGAATCCTGTCTTATGTATAATAAGTTTTATTGTAGCTTGGCTATAAAAGCACAGATAAAACAGTGCTAAGAAAACTCATTTCCATTTGAAATAACCCGTAGCCTCATCAACCACATCTTGGCGCCTCGTAAAGATGCATCTTGGACTCGGAACTCAAAGCGGGATGCAGTTCATTACCGTCTTACGAGCTCCTACACAGTTTAGTGTTGGGATGGAAGGTTCTAGAAAAGTTATCGATATTTTTTTATAATTTTTGCCTTTCGATAACTACCTGCATAACTATAGAATCAAATTAATATGAGCCACAACTTTGCTCTTCGAGCCAAGGTTATACTCGTAGCTTCTGAGATTTCAATAATATATTATTGAGATTTTTCGACAACGCAGGTTTGGAATGTTGTGAAAAAAAAAGAAATTTGAAGTATTTATATCTAGAACATATATGTTGAGGTTTATTTGTACTTAAGCTTTTTTAATAATTTTAATGAGTCTATGTATTGGCAACATTGATGAATACTATGCTAAAATAATTATTGAAGATCACATGTATTCACGTGATCCAGTTCACGGCACGACTTTTCTACTTAAATATCTTTAAATTAATCTTTATTAAAAACACAAAATCATCAGCTCGATTGCTAAAGATCCAACAACCCTTAATTAAGCGACTCATTAAAATACCTTGGAAGTCCACAGAAAGAACTCAAAATATAATAACCAACTCGAAAATTAATCCAACGTCAAGCGAAGTCACTCGAACTATCATCGTTGCAACGAGCGGAACAAACTGCGGCAAGTGTGTCGATTCCCAACGTTCTCGAGAGTCTAGAAAAAAATATTCTCGAGCAAGTTCAGGGAGGGAGGTGGCCCCTACCCCCTCGTAGGCTACGGACCTCCTTAACTGCTGCGAGCGGACAAAAAGAATGAATAGATCCACCCCTTAACGAATACACCGAGCGGCATAATTCATACTTAGGAAACGGCAAGGAGTTGACACAGAACTTTTTTTTTATTACGATAGCCTCACCAATAAGGTTAGCTCTCTATTTTTTTGTTTGGAAAACGCAAGATGACGAACATAATAATTAGTACGACGTATTCAAATTCTCATAGTCACTTTTGTACTGCTGTGTTTCCTATCATAAGTTCTAAATGTTGATTTCAGCATTTCATCATGATCAAAATATAGGGTTACGAAAAAACAGAAAACATGTGCTTTTATATTTTTTTATCCATATAGCATAATAAATATTTTAGTACGAGTGTGTACGAGTACAAATCAATTAGTAGCAAATGTTGAATAGAGAAGTTGAAATTCATTGAACGTCATTTACAAGTAGTTTTGGCTTACTTGAAATTTCCATGAGATTTTATACTATTGCATTACTTAGTACTTCTTCATATTAAAGATAAAGATAAAGATAGTTTATTTGAGCATCTTAAAAAACATATGATTAGGTACACACACATGCTTACGCTAACAGTAATTAAGATACTTCATTAATGCCTCATAGTATGGATTTTTTCCGTTTTTTACTAGCGTGCCGACTCTATCCTTCTGAAGGGTTTGATGTAATAATTCTTGTGAATAGAGCTGACTCTTCCAGACAACAATTAATTACACTAGGATGCCAACTAGCTACCTCGTTTAGTCTCGGCATTATTATCGTTCCAGGAAGACTTTTCAGGATGTGCATCCAGTCGCTCAAGATCCTTGCTGTATATTTTAAAAGTTTACTTATATTACTCAACTAAGTTATTGTATTGTACATTACTCAGTTTAAGCAACAAGCATTGAGTCGCCAAAAAATATAAATGGCATTGTCTCTGCATTTATACTATTTTGAAATAATTAATTTTTATTTACATAAACTGATGTTAAATAATATGATTTGAAAATTTTTGTTGTCAGGAAATAATATATATCAAGCTTAGGATAGGAATTTTGGATAAGAATGTATAATATAATTAAAAAAATTGGTCTATATGCACCAGAAAGTGTTTCCACTGAAAAAGGCTCACTAGAATAGTCTTCTTATTCATCTCGCACTAAACGCACTTCGGATGGTTCCAATGCTAAGATGTCCGTTGCCACGTATAATTTTTCCACTCTTTTTTTAATTCTCCCCCTATAACCACCCTCCTCAACCCTTCTGTCTGTCAATCTTAGGGAAGGCAAGGTTTACTAGGCTCATATTTTTTATTTTTCATCGTCAGTTTTAATAGGTTGGAAACCAGAATCGTTGATTTTCCCTCTTTAAAGATTTTTCGCGATAGTGATGCTGTTGATTTTGAAGAGTTGCAAATATGATTGGTTTCTGTTGTGATTTGAAGCTGCGACTCATTAAGATGATTACTAGTTCGTGGGGATTTTTTTTTACATTTGCCTGTTACTTTTAATTTAGGTATCCCTCCAACAAGGTGATTACGTTCATTAAAGTGTACACACTTAATTATTTTTGTGAGACAGAAATGAAGTTCACATTTTTATTGCTTTGTATAGTTTAGTTATGTACCCAGATCTCAAACAAAGGATAAATCAAAAAGGATAAAAAAACTAAGGCGTACATGCCTTTTCGTCGTGTTTGAAGTAAATTGAAAAAAGCCAACGGGCAGTGCAGTCAAAAGAGGCTATTTTCAAAACGTCTAGGTATTAATCAACGCATTGTTGAGCCGTTTGAAGTCTCGGCTGAAATGGAAGACCAGACGTCCAAGGGGGAGAAAAAAAAAAAAAAAAAAAATAACTACCTACCCACAAGTTGAACACGCATAAGTAGATGTTGCTGACAAAGTGGGGTACGAGGCAGTTTTGGGAAGTTCTGCATTATTTAAAGTGTAAGAATACCTTATGAAATTTCACAGATGTTAAGTGACGATGCAGCTGGATGTAATGTGATGGGTTACAGACAATCTTGACAAATAAGACTAGTAAAACATGAAAACTGACTGAAATGTATGCAAGCCGTACATATAATATGCCTACGGAGCTCCTGTGTCACGTTATATACGCTTATAACATTTACACGCATAGTGTAAATGTTGACGCGTCCAAACGGTACTTGACATCTAAAGTAATAAATAAATTTGATTTAAGTTTATTAGATTCAGTTGATGTTGATTTATGTGTTAAGCCATGTCGGAGGAAGGCGGCTAGAAAACTCCGACAGCAGAGTTGGCGACTTTCTCACACGAAAGAAGAAATATTTTGCTTTCTTAGCAAATATATTTCTATACTAATCTGAAACAAACTACATAGTTCCAGTAGATCAAGATAGAAATTAAAACAGGTATGTTTAAATATTCCTTAGAATATCTTTCGCATTCACCGCGACATTCAACTCAAGAATCAGGCTCCCCTACGATCCACTACACTGTACAAACTTAACAGATAAGGGCTCCAAGTACCCCCCAAAAGGGGTAAGACAGCCCCCAAGTCTAGACTTTAGTGGAAGAAAAAATAATATGCGAAAGGGACGGCGATAGGATTCGATCTAGCGTAGTTGAATGAGAAACGTTACAAGGGCGGTTTTTTAATTTTATTTGTTACGCAATGTCTTCGCCAATTGTACACCGATTTAGATAATCCTTTTTTAATTAATTGGGCGTTACTTCTACGAATTTTAACAGAATTTTCATGGAAAATTGTTTTCGCTAAGGGCGCCGAGGGAAAACGGTATTGAAGTTGGATTTTTTGATTTATCAAATCATTAACTTGTTTTGATGTAGTTATCGTTATAGTAAAGATTAAATTTATTAAAGATTAAAGCTTACAAAGACCATGTTGATATAATTGCAAGAATAGTATTTTTAGAAATATATCGCAAGGACAATCCAAAAATGTAGTAAATTTTTTGGTTTTTACGTCACCGAACTGACAGGACGTGCTCAAAGCCCACCTGATGTTAAGTGGGTACCTCTCCCTGATTTTAAGTGGGTAAAAGACCTAAGTGAGCGGAGAGAAGACCTAAGTCGTACCCCGTTGCGCCCGTCACCCAAGATTACATCTCATGATCAAGATCAAGATTACATCCCAAGACAACATCCCCAATGTTACATCTCATGCATATATTTCACCGGCACCCACACCCTTCCACCGAAATACAGCAATGCGAATGCACCATTCTTTGTCGGCAGATAACCAAATGTGGAAGCAGTAATTCCAAATATCCACTTGAAGTAATTTAAAACACTCAAATTATATGTTTATGCACAAACCTCAACTTCTATTGTCCTTCACCCTCACAGCTTAATCAAAAGTTACTATGAAAGTGTCACAGTACCCATAACAGTTTCTATGTCCCGGCTACACAGACAATAGTTAAATACCATTGTCACAGCATAAATAATAGTTAGTATTCAAAAGTCTGAGAAATTGCGATGCTCTAATTATTACCCACAGTGCTGGTCGCAATATAGAATTACACGGCTTTGTCTGTCTGTGGTGTTTTTCTGAATCTTAACTAAAGTGGCTTTTGAGTACACTTAGGTTCATAGTCAAATGAAATAAATGATTGAAACTGCACTGAAAAATAAAATGAATCATACTTAAATTTATTTATTACATTAATATTTTTTACTTTGTTCTACTGTCTAATGTATATGAAAGTGAGATGTAGAAACACGGTAACTTGTGAAACACGGTGAAACTTGTGTATAAAACATGTTAATATTACCAGTAATACATTGAAGCCTTTAATTGACCCCAGTACCAACACTATTACCACAATACTATTTCTATTTTCTATTTAGTAATCCTAATAGGTATTCGGCCTCCTGCGACACAGACTTCGTCTAGTGCGGGGACCACTAGTAATCATATGTCTTATGTGTAATCTATGATTTTGGTAAAAAAACAATTTTGTATTTGTATTTGTACTATCTAATATCATAAATGCAAATGTTTTTCTGTACGTATGTTTGTTACTCCTTCACGTCACAACGGCTGATCGAATTTAGATGAAATTTGTTCCGAAGGTAGCTCACACCCTGGATTAACCCACACGCTAATTTTTATCCCGAAAAAGTGAAGTAATTTTTCAGTAACTTTCAAAAAGCACAAATTAGTTTTGTCGTCTCGTGTTGACTTTTTAAGCGCAGGTAAAGGCACATCTCGTTTATGCAACGGGGAAAGAAAAAGTAGCAGGAAAGCAAAATACGCAATTTCGTGACGGCTCCGTGGCTTAGTTGGTAGTAGCCCTCCCTTCGAAGCGAGGGGTCCCGGGTTCGATTCCCGGCCGGGACACACTTTGTGTGGTGAGCATGAATTTTGTTCTCGGGTCTTGGGTGTTTGTCTTGTGTTTCTGTGTTTGTCCATGCCATCTGCGACACAGGGAATCCTAGTGCAGAAGTACGAGTGTATTAATGTTTATTTATTTATTTATTATTCATTTACTTAAATTACATATTTTTTCAGTTATTTTGACAACTAAACTACTGAAACGAATCTGATTTTTTTTATGGGAGATTCTATTCCATTCTTTCAGCAAATCCTTTAAAATAAAAAAATAAAAAATGTAATTCGGTTGATATTGTAAATAAAGGAGTTCTGAAGTAACGAACATAAAAAACAATAACTCCTATACTTCTTTTATACTCCTTTGGAAGATGATTCATCCAGATTTTCGTGCACCATGCTTTGTGAACGTGAGTGTACAGCATCGTTCCGCTAACCCTGCTTAGACTGAACTTGATACATGACATTGTACCTTTCACGCACCTTGCCAGCCTTTGTGAGGCTTTCTTAGTTGCTTTTTGTGCCGGGAGATGGTACGCATGCGTGGATATGGAGGTTTGGGGACACTTTTCAGAGGTGTTGCTTGAAAAGAGCAACCAGCGTAATGCAGGAGACTTTTTTTAAGTGATGGAACGTGCTGACGGCCCCTGTAATGTTAAGAGGTCACCGCCACCCGTAGACCACCGAAATACGACCCAGGTATCCCCCTAACGAAGTATGAAGAGACTTGGGCAAATCGCATTGCGTCTGTCTCTTTAAGGTGGGTATGGGTACCTCGAGTGTAGTTTTACCTATATTTTTCCAACGGATCATTTGGGGTTTGATTGTAGAATGAATTTAAGCTAAAAATCTTCTTCTTTAATCGTTTTCTGTGCCTGCTATTGAGACATCGCAATTAACATTATAAAATTATACAATTTCATTTGCAAAATAAATGGCCATTCCGAAAGACAACTTGCCAACGGCTGTTAAGTCCTCTAAACACTTTTAAACTTTCAAAAGTATTCATTAACTTTTCCTCCATTAAAAACCACATCATTAAGCGCGACTTACATTTATTAACAAGCAAGCAAAACTTCTTGGTTTTAGAAATATCTTTGAAGAAGCAACACTGTATTCGCTGTGGCCAGACGTCAAATAACCTCAATTTTGAGCCACAAAATATTTAAAACAGAAGACAACCTAAATACCTGTTTAACAGTCTAAACACCTGTTTAACAGTCTAAATACCGGGTGTCTTATAAAAAGATATTTTGAAAATCTTTGTTTTTAGTGTTGAGTGCGGGTTTTGAAATAAATATTGGTGGACATTTCATAAAGCGCCGTCTAGCCCTAAACTAAGCATAGCTTGTAATATGGGAACCAGGAGACTGACACAATACCAATATATAAACTTTTTTAGAAATACATTCTTAATACTTATTATACATACAGACACATATATACAAATATACACAGACACACATACACAGATTCACAATAAGGGAAAATTCGCCATATAAAAAGACCAAGTGATATTTTTTACCCGGTTTTTGATAGTCAAACAACCATTTCAGAAAATGGCGGTAATTTTTCGCTCATATTTTCTCATACTACACTTACTGATGTACATAGATTGTGTCAGGGTTTTCTTCTTTTATTTTCCCCGTAATTTAACATTTTCTCCGAGCTACGCATCGAGGGTGGAGGGGGTGGTACTTGACCACCCTACAACCCTTCATCGCCTCAAGAACAACATCGGAATTATAAATACCGTCTCGTGTAAACAGGGCGAAAGATGGAGTGATTTTTGAAATGCAAATGAGATAGTTTACGAAAATGGGTTGTGGAGAATTTTTTTAGGTTTAGTTGTTACTAGCGACCCGCCCCGGCTTCGCACGGTTAGTAAAGCATCAGTGTCGTATAAGAAACTACCCGTGCGAAGCCGGGGTGACTTGCTAGTATATTATATTATATTATATTATTATATTATATTATACATATAAACCTTCCTCTTAAACCATTCTATCTATTAAAAAAAACCGCATCAAAATCCGTTGCGTAGTTTTAAAGATTTAAGCATAAATAGGGATATAGGGACAGAGAAAGCGACTTTGTTTTATACTATGTAGTGATAAGTAAATTCGAGGCGATATAGTTGGCGTAGTACTCGAGGTACAGTTTTAGCAAGGGTCACAGGTTCGAAACTAGCATTATATTTTTTGTTTATGTGTGCTCTTATCGTTATATCTAATTTTAATTTCGTTCTTCTCACTTCTATATATTTGCCATTGTCAAGTAAAAATCTAGGTTTAGTATATTGACATAAATGTCAAAGTCAAATCAACAATTTTTAATTCCTTTTAATTCCCACTCAGAACAAGAATTAGTTTGACGAACATAGATGTTTGTTCTATGTCTGGGTGTTAATGAGTACTTGATGAACTTATTATCAAACAGAAACTATGCGATTATTCTAACAGTTACCTAGTTCCCATAGTACAAGCTTGCTGGATAAAGCTGTATGAAATGGTCATGATTTTTTTTTAATTTTTTTTTTTATTTGTTTTGATTAAGGCTTCTTACTTATGTTAATAAATGGTACCCTTGACTGGAACCAACAATCATCATTAGAAAAGTAGGTTGTAATGCCATTTCAAGCCTAGTTTTTAAATATAACCTATGTTTAAGTGTTTACCACAATAAATAAACTGCCCATCGAAACATCGATAACTTATCGATAATTATAATCAAACCATTAAAAATAAGCCGTGATAGAAAAATAGTGGTGCACTCGACAGCTTAACTAGCGTTTCTCAAGTCGAGGCAAATGAGGGGTGAGCTTAATGAATAATTAATGTGCATGTTCCCGCCAATTATTAACGTAAGAAGTAATTATCGATGTTGAAAAAATAAACGTTTACACACTCATACCTCTGCACTAGGATTCCCTGTGTCGCAGATGGCATGGACACAGAAACACAAGACATATCGCGTCACTAGTTTTGGTGGGTCTTTAAGTTTTGTACAGGTTTGGATTGTCGTGTCTGTTTTGTTTTTTCTGCTCTGTCAGAATCTATTTAGTATTTTTAAATACATGCGACAAAAAAAAAGCTTGTTCTGCCAATTATGAACTACGACAATCGGTCGAGTGTCAAGTGATGCTCTGTCATACATGAGGCATTTGATTTTTGCAGTTATTGTAGTTATTGATTCGCGCTTAATATATTTTTTGGTCTTCCCCACAAATGTTTCCGTCCCTTTTTCGTAATTTTCCTCGGTAAACGTTATATCCCTATGTCGGATTCCTAAGGATTTGTGTATACTGAAAGAAGGTGTAAGGTGAGTTGTTTATGGGAAAATAATGGCTGCGATGCGCTCACCACTTGGCATGTCTGTGTTCGCATGATAGTGGAATATGGACATTTTTAGGCTCTGCCTAACCCTTTGTGGATATTAGCGTAAAACTAATTACGGTATTAATTGGCGGTTTTTGTCTGTTATTTCTCATGGAATGTGATTTTTTTTAGGTACATATTTATTTATAAAGCAGACTTCAGATGTTCATGGAATATAATTATTTGTGTCTTTATTCAATCATAAGAACTTTTTTAACTAGAAACTGCTTGAAAATTTCAACTTAGAGTAACCATCTATATGCCAGTTACGTAATAGTTCTACACTACCACGCTATTTATAAGACCATCTTTACTCTTCAGAAGTTTATTTAAATTTAAATACCACCTGAGACTCATTTATTTTAATAATAGTCACAATAAACTTGAAAATCCTTTGTTTACAATTTGGTTTGTCTCATGCGGCGTACTAAAAGCAAACACCGTGGGAGTAAGCAGAAATATCTCACCACCCAACCTTATAAAGAGATTCGAATCCTGGACACTTTCATTTGAAATAGAGACATTGCTTTGACGTGTGTTAATTTGAAGTGTAATAATGAAACGTTTTGAAATGTCTGAAAGAATATACCAGGTAAGTTTCAGTAAGAATTTTTAGTAGGTTCAATAAGAGATATCGTTTTCTAAATATATTTTAGATTCGCCGTTTTCGGCTAGCGGTTAAAAAAATTGTAGTCACTTATGTTGGGTTATTATTATAATAATATAATTCATTTAGATTCCGATGTTAATAAAATAAAAGAATTTTATTATTTTGTATATTTCCTCTAATTTTAGAGGAAATATAATTTTTCTCTAATTTTTAATAAATTAACGCCTAAATCCATTAATTATTGTGTTACTATTAATATCAATAAAATGTCTAATTGTGTAGGATGTTCTACATCTGATCGCCCTATTTATTTAATTAAAACGGTTGGCACCAATTACATTAATTAAAATTAAAGACACTACTAAAATCTGATCCATCGAGGATCCGTAACTGGCAGTAATTGGTGGGTCCGATTGGGTGATTAAGACCCCTTCAAGTACTGGAATATTGGCAAAATAATAAGTAAAAAAAAAATCTTATCTTTGGTCGTCCAACGCGGGAATGCAGCCAGTGTTCTTGGCACCCTACCCCACGAACAAAATTTTCTGTTGTAATTTTTACATTTTTGTTTTTTATAAGTAGCCTCTAAGATTACGATTTTTTTTTTTAATTTTTATGTGTAAAAAATGTTGTGTTATGTTTGTAAATAAATAAATTAGTTTGTTCTATTTCAACAAAAGTTGAACCTTGAAATTGTAAATTTTAACTACTTGAAAACTAAACGCAGCGAACTAAAAAAAATTACAATGTAGCGTAAAGAGCTTTCTAATGGAAATAATTACGTGGGGTACATCCGAATCGCCATATACCACCGGAACTCTCATTGATCACTGCACCTATCTAATTTACTGAATGGCGTCGCGTGCGCAGGTCACGGTATGCGCACCGGAAGCAGCACCGGACGGCGAGATTGTGGCCCCAGCCCTGATTCCTTCCGGACCTTAGGGCGGGCCAAGACACGAGCTGATGGCCAGGTAAGTTACTAGCACCGTGGTTGGTTACGTCAAAACAATTTTTGTACCATTCATAGCATGTAAAATAATTCATAGGCTAATGATACATCCCCATCTTGAAGGATGCAGCTTGGGTTATCTCGTACTTCGGTCAGGGAGGATCGAAGTTGCATTGCTGTTGTTATGGGCGGAGATAACTACTTAAAATCAGGTAGGCCTGTCGTCCTATCACTCTCTCTCTCTGGTCGATCCTTCATGACTGAAGATCGCGATCACCATGTATAGTCAGTGTATTCGTGAGTCGTCTCCATCGGTTTCTGTCTGTTTTGGGGGGTAAGGGGAGAACGGATCAACATCTTATCCGACCCTACTGTCATCCTCACCTGCGCGCGTTGGTGGTCACTACTGTACCATAAAAAAAATATTGTATCGCTTCCACTTCTGACTTAATCCTCAAAATAAGGTCGACGCTCCCTGATCTTCAGTACGGAACGTTTGGTGCCGTTTTTTTATTAGGATCATATCACTCAGTATGGTCGGCCACACGTAATTTTACATCCTTGCTCTTATGACCGAGGAATAAAGGTTATATTCGCACGGGAAATGGATGAGTCAGCGTCTAAATGAGTGTGATTTATTGTCGGTAAACGAGATGATTTCTTTGGGAAAGTTTGCGTTTTTTTATTGCTGTTTGATTCTCCTGAACTCAATGTTAAGTCGCAGTGTGTATTTCTTGTGAGAGATTAGAGAGATTGGAGGCCCAATCTAAGGATCGCTGGTTCAAAGTAAGACAGGCACCAATCAGTTGTACGCTAGAAATTTATGTGCGCAATACCAGTCTCGAAACAGTGAAGGAAAATATTATGTATGAGGTATCCTAACTAGAAATAAAAACAAGACGTGTGCCGTATTACGCTACTAAAATACGAATATTATGAGGCTGATACGAATGTTATGAATTTTTCTATTTAAATAGCTAATTGGTTTGTTTGAGTTAATCTATTCATTGGAGTCGATAAATAACTTTTTTCCAGTCAAACCCGATCCATTTTTTTTTTCAATAACCATTAACGTTTTAATTACCAGTTTTAGTTAAGAAAAAATAAATCTTTACCGCCTATATTGTTACTAACTTAAGCTTACTTTCAATCGATATACAATAGAATACCCTTGATCTTAATATATACAATAATTAAATCAGAATTTCGACAAAGAACTTTCGGGTCACAGAGGAAATTCCGATCTTCAAAATTGTACTCAAGCTAAGTGCCAATTACGACACAAGTACGTTCACTTCCTCGCTGGTGCCGGATAGGACATCCTAAAGGATAGTTCTCACAATCAAAAAAAGATTTGTCACTCAGAACGGAAGAGCGGTTTCCCAGGCGATCGAGCGTCAAACGATTATGGGATCATTTACTGTGGCTTGACCCCTGTGGTTAGCTTTGGTTACTTGGAAGACGGTGTTTAATTTGTATTGCCAACAATAGCTTCGATTCCCATTTCCAATGCGCCCGTCTCTTTCTCTTTCGGGATGATTGAAAGAGACAGCGTTCGGTTTGGAGCTGTCAATAGTTGATTTTCATTTTGATGGCTTCAGGATCGACGCCATTGTGATTTGGACATTTAGTTTGTTCTTGGTTGCGAGAAGTAACATTTTATAGCAACTGTCGTCAGTTTATGGAAAAATCTCTTATTTATCGAATCTTTTGTATAACATATAAAAATGTCATATTTATATAAGTTATACAGGAGTTATAAAAAGTTATACAGAAGTTATAAAAATGGGTATAAACCATTTTTATAACTTCTGTATAACATATAATTTGTTATAATGAATGATTATATATATTAATCGATTCTTTCCTACAAGCTTGTCAAACGAGACTTTTTCAACCTAGATTGTTTTTTTTTTTATCGCGTTTTCAACAAACCTTATCGAGTAATAATCGAGAAGTGATTAAAATCGATTATAGGCATAGATCGATTATCGTCATAATCGATGTATCGTTCGTATCGTTTTATTAAGATTTAACACAAAAAGGATATCTTTATACTTTCACTTTCCAAAGTCATGGTAAGTCCAGATTACATTACATTGTAACACCTGTAAGGCGGAGTTCTCACGGGCCGGGCGCGCTTCTCACGCGATCGCCTTACACTTCCTTCCTGTCCGCGTACCGGGGCCCTTAGACTGTTTCGGATTATGATCATAAGCCTATTGTTTGTTCGTCTAACTAAATAAGCTTAGTGTGCAGGCAAAGCTGCCTATAGTAAAAAATAAATATCAATTAATTATAAATATCAATTTTCTAAGGTTATTGTCAACTCAAAAACCAAATTAATTTTGATGAAATTTGAGTTTGCCGTTTTTGCTCTTTCTGCTATATACTTAATTCCTACATACAAAATTTATATAATATAATATTTACACCAAAATGTCCCATATAAAGTCTGTTACTTAATATCCATCCAATGTTGTCTGTAAGAGATCGCTCTAAAGCGATAAGACCGCCCAAAGTCACACATTTTTATGTATTAAAATTATTATGTTTTTCTAGTGAGCAATTAACTGTTTTCAGATAAATGCCCAAAAGGATAACCGATGCTTTTTATTATTTATTATTATCGTTTGCAGGATCGATAATGCATTTTCAGCCTTTAAGTGTTCCTCTCATTGTTATTTGTTAAATGCTTTTACAAAACATTAATTGTGTAAAATATTCGATCATAATAAACCTATAAATATCCAGAATAATTAGGGTTAGCTGGAAGAAAATGCTAGCTGGCATTAAGTTGTTGTACTTGCTTCTCTTGTGTGATTAAAATTGTATCTATTTATACATTTCACATTTATCAATATGTAATAAACTTATTACAACTAACGCTTCGGATTCTTAGAACTTTAGTATTCCCTGTGTCACAGATGTCATTTACGGACTACATACCACAATTACAGATTAGTATTATATCTTATAACCTATATATTCTTATAGCTATTGTCGACAAGCCTTAAAACCTGATACAAATTGGTCACCTACACACACGAAAAGAAAAAGACAGCAAAAGCGGCCAAGACCCGAAAGTGAACGTTACGTTCATCTACGCTTACAAGGAGTATATACCACCGTAACTGGGTACTAGAGCTGTTTTTTTTTAAATGATCAACGTCACTCTGGCTTTAACCCCTACCTACATTCAACCTCTTTTGTTGTAAAGGAGGCTATTGTTTTATCTGTGGTCCCACGGGCTCTCATCTTGGCAAACAGACCAGAGGACACCTTTTGTCTTCCACTGAACGATGTTCCCATGGGCGAATGGGGTAAGATTTTGTGGGGACATCGTAATGACCGGGAAATAGGCTGTGCAAACAAATACATAGTAGTTTTATTGTTAACTAACTTCTAAAGAAGGAAGCATAGCTTTTTATTTAATGATAACGTGGTGGTTCAGGGGTACAGACGCCGACTTTCAAAGAAACAGCATTATTTTTAAGTCCGTTCAAATAGTTACATGTCACGGTCACTAGCTGTTTCCCGCGAAATTCCGCGTGGAGTTTTTTTTTTTTTTGCGCAGATTCCTAATTATTTTTTCTTTATCTAAAATAAAAGTTGTCTAAGTTCTCTTTGTAACATCAGCTGTCTATCAGTCCCATCAGAATCGACCCAAACAGACAAAAATTATAAAAATATTTTTTGGTTATATGTACCGTTTATTCTTTCAAATGCATTTAGTAAAAAGTTATTTTGACATTACAAACAGACACTTCAATTTTATTTATTTGTATAGTTTTGAAAACAACATCAATAATGACACGTTGACGCAGAAATCAGTAAGCATAGCTATTACTGTCATACATCATACAAATAACACGAGTGTTCTATAAAAATCAAAATTATTCCTAACTTCATCAATTCATCAAAAATGGAACATAAACAGTAATCTAAAAAGAAAATAGATCATCTTACAAGATAGTGATCATCGCGTGTCATGTCGTCATTAGGGTGCGTCCATACCGTCCATATTGCGCGGAGTCGCGTTCGCTGGTGAGAACTTGGGTTTAGTGACGTAGAAAGGTATAGACATGAATTATAAATTAATTATAAATATTAGACATTGACACAGCGCCATCTAGCCCCAAACTAAGCATTAATTTTACAATGGGAAGTAGATAACTGATAGAATACTTTTATATAGTACTTTTTTTTGTAAATATGTACATAAACATAATACCCAAATCTTCGGAACTGAACTCACGATCTACGCAGAAGGCAGTTACTACCAGCTGAGCTGTGAGGCCAGTAAAAATAATCCTTAGGTGAAAATTCCCTGAAATTTCTATGGTAGCTGAAACCACACCAACAAACTCATAACATACAGCTGGTATTTATTAAATTATTTTTAACTAAACAAAATAAGCATTACTTAGAAGCTATAAATACATACAAGGATACTTAGATTATAATGTTTTTACTAAATGACGTATATGATGCTAATAAATATTATCTTGCAACATCAAAACATTATTTTATTTCAATAACAACAGGAGATAACCTTAGTTTTCCTCTATAACACGGTATAGAGTAAAAATATGCACCTACAAGTGTAACTGAAGTATCCGATGTACACTCATTCGAAGCTAACTGATTCCTCAACTGTATCTGCATTGTCCACGTCAGTTATAATTTGATCACGTCTATCAGTTCGTGGGTCTTCAGTTTTAGCGAGTAATTACGGCAACGGTCCGCGCGTCTGTCGTGCCGTACCGACCGCCGCGCATCTGTCGTGTGTACGGGCCTTATGAGACGGTTGGCAAACAAAGGAGTTTGTTATCATATTAATTTTATTTTAATTTCGTTTATGTAAAGCCTACAGTAGTCTAAATAGAGCGCGAGTTTGCGAATACTGAAACATCGCGCGATATTTTTTTATGAAAAAGTGATGGGATGAATTTAAGGCCAATCTGATGAAGAAAATTTTTGGGGGGTCCAGTTGCTCACGTCCGTAGATGTGTACCCTTTGAGTCCCTACACGTACCCCCTGGGTGGTGCTAAAGGAGCAACCAAAAGCAGTAGAACTTGTGCCAAGTTCGTCCGGAGAGGTACTGCCACCACACCTGGAATCTGCCCCCCATTTTAATATTTTTACAAGTGTATTTATAATTTTTATAAATTAATATTAATGTCTAAGTAATATTAAAAAAACTAGTACACTACTCCGAATTAAAGCTCTGAATAAGACACTTTTAAGGTACTTTGAAATTATTTTTCTTTGAAATTTAATGCAATACATTGATTGAAGACAAACTCACTGAATTAAGACCACATGTTCGATGACATGCAAAATACATTTAACCCTCATCTAAGTTGCTAAGCTCGTTTCTTAGTTCTTGGTTTGCCCTTGTGAATTTAAGACACGTTTATTACTTTTTAACAATAACCATTTTAATTAAAAGTACGGAAACGACTTCGCCATACAAGACAAAATTATCGATCAAATGTATGTTTCCTTGAGTTTCAATTAGTCGCGTCACGCTGCCCTAAGAAACCGTGAATGGACACTTTCAAATTCGGAAGTCTCGGGTTGATTGGTTTGCTTTTTGTAGCGCACTTCCGGCTTCGCGTTCCTATTTCAAACTAGAAATGACGTCGATTCGCTCGAACGGTCAATCGAAATTGATATTTGGAATCTTAGACGGTTATTAGACCGTATGTCTTCCGGTTTCTACGAACGGGCGCGTGCCCTTAATTGCTTCATTTGCTGATGACTCGATGATGCCCTTTTTGTTCCGCAGGATGAATAACAAAAGAAAAAAATAATTATACACCATAAATTATAACGCAGCGACGCATCCATCAGCGGACAAACAATCTATCAACAACCAAATCAATGCATCGTACAATCACAGCGGTGCAACAAAATTGGATAAACTCATCATTTTAAACTAAACGAATTATCAGCTAGGCAAAATTTAAGCCTACAACGTCGCTTATACAAACAAAATAGCGACCAATCACGATTTTGTGAATTTAAAATTTGAAGCTCAGGCGTGTACAGAAAACCAATACAGTGTATACTAGTAGGTATAGGTGAGCGGTAAAACTACGCACCGGCTAAGCAAGCCCTGTCTGTGTGCACCCACACATAGATAGGTTCACGTACAGTCACACACACAATGCGATATTGCAAATGGGCTAGTCGAATGTATTCGTTCGCCCGTAGGCCTTTGGGATGGGGAGTGGGTGGTGGGGGTAAAAGATGCGTTTTTGTGCAGTATTCTCGCTTTAGCTACGTTTATGAAACAAGTGCGTAACCGATAACGCCCTTAATATCCCCAGTTCGGACTTATATATATACGTTATGTGTCTAACGGATGTGTGGTTTTCCTTGCAATACTGTTACTATATAAGTCAAAGTAAAATAGCGTTATTTCAATTGAATTCTTGAAAAAAAAGTGATACGTTACCTGTACCTACGCGACAACGCGTTCATATTTCTATGTTTGGCGATTGATCAAACCCTATTCTCTACATGAAGTCATAAGTACCCCATAAAATAATGCAGACAATTGAGAGTGGTCAAAAGCCAAAAAAAAGGAAATTAAATGCTTAATTGCAGCGAAATATGTTCAATAAAACCGGAATTGGTTTCTCTTTATTTAAAACAAAGGCATGATAGTGATTTCTGTTGGAGTAATTTTTGTAGCAGAGCAAAGATTTTTAATTAACGTGACATGATCCTTGTTATTTTTACGTATAATTATTTTGAGAAACGATCGAGGATTGTGAGTTTTTTTACAAATAGATATCATTGGAATGTATTTATAATCAACTAGCTGACCGGGCCACGCGTTGCTGTGGCTAACGTTTTTGTCATACGATATTATAATTTGCAATAAAATAATATTGCGATCATAATTTGAGATTTAAACTATCCTATCTCTCAAGTTGGATCGAACTGCACATGGTGTGCGAATTTTATTATAATCGGTTAAGTGGTTTAGGAGTCCATTGAGGACAAACATTGTGACACGAGATTTATATATATTAAGATAGACAACTTTCAATAGACGTATAAATTTATTGAATCATGATATTACAAAATACACATTCTGACCCAAAATTATCGCTATCTGCCAAGTAAAAGGAGAACAGTTTGGTCCGAGAATTTATCTCTGCACAATAGCATCTTCTAATCACTAGTTCTTTTTTTATACCACTGAAGTGACAGGAATACCTGAATGCCCACCTGTTAGTAAGTGGTTACCTTCGCCCGTAACAACAGCAACACGACTTAGGTCCTCGGACCCAAGTTATGATGCGATGCCATAGTCATGATGCGACTTGGGTCGGAATATTTAATATAAAAAAAGCTCCTTGACTTAGTGATAGTCCCGAGGGGTCCCGGTTTCGAATCCCGGCCAGGGCACACTTTGTGTGGTGAGCATGAAGTTTTTTCTCGGGTCTTGGTTGTTTGTCTAGTGTTCCATGCCATCTGCGACACAGGGGATACTAGTACAGAGGTATGAGTGTGTAATTTATTTTTTATTTTTTCATGATATTTTTTAAGAATTCAACGGAATTAAAAAATATTGACTGTGGATAAGAAAACTAAAAAAAAACAGTTTAAAGCGTTATGTTCTGAGCTGTACTTTCCATGTGCATCCCCCATAGGCTGCCAATAAAAATAAAAAAGATATATTTTTAGCGTCAGTCCAAGTGGCGGGTCCAGGGAAGTCTGTCCACCTGACTGGCAATTATCTCACCCTGGTTCACACTTCTAGCCGGTTGCTCACGTGAAAGGCTTAGAAAAAAAAATCATTTCGGGCTTTAGTTTGGAATATTATTTCGCACGGTTTTACAGTATGTGACGCAGTTCGTACAATTCTGTAGTACATCATTTTGATACTCTACGGAATGTAAGCGCCCAGAAATGTATATTTTACATTTCCGTTCTTCAAAATTAAAAAAAAAAAAAATTAAAGTTTTTACGGCATCATTGCAAATCATTGAAATTCTAGGCATTTCTCTACTTAGGTATACTTATTACTACTACTACTTCTGTGTTATACTTAAGTATACTTATTTCACAGATTATGAAATTATTTTATTTTGTTTTAAGTAAACAATTACTATTATTTTTACACAAAGAGAATTTTTTCTCTTATTTGACAAGGCTATAAAGCTGCTTCAAACAATGTTATTTTAATGAAACTAATTTCTATTGTGTCTTAAAGTGAATAAATGATGATGATGAAACAATCCGGATTTTTTTAAATGATAGTGAAAACCGTATTAAAATCCGTTGCGTGGCTTGGAAGAAGTTGGCGGAGAAAGATAAAAGAAAACAGCGATATTGCTGTATACTAGAAAAAAAAATACAAAATTTTTTATTTACCAAAAACATACATTATAAATAAAACATATGATTACTAGTGGTCCCCGCACCAGACGAAGTCTGTGTCGCGGGAGGCCGAATACCTATTAGGATTACTAAATACAAAAAACTATAACAGGGCAAGACAAACATTGAAATATCTGTTTTCCAACTTAAAAAGCTATTGATAACTATAATAAAAAAATAACAAAAAAGAATAACAAATGGGTAATATCAATAGGGGTAAGACCGAGCATTTTGACATTGATCCCATACTATTAAGATATAGGAGATATTTATTAGAAAGTTAATTTTTTTTATGTGTACCCTCCCCTATCACTTTTATCACCTCCCTCTAGCCTCAAAGGTATGTGTAAGAAAACTCTAGTTAGACTTAAGTTTGCCTTTGTAAATTTGGTTTGTTTTCTTTTTGTAACTTTCAATAAAAAAAAATACAATACAATACAAAAACACTTTATTGTACACCAAACTTATGACTATGAACCAATAATATACAGAGTAAACTTACAATGTAACTTGTCGTAAAGCGATATCTTCCAAGCATATATATTTTCAAATCGGTTGATAAATGACAGAGAACTGAGGTAACAATTGAAAAAAAAACAGCCGATTTCATAACCTCTGAAAGCTTCTAAATATTATCGATACATAACTGACGTTTAAATAAAAAACGTGCACCATGGAGAGGCCATTGTTTTTGCGGGTACCGATAGGTGGTTATTAGATTAGTTTGGCGTGAGCGATTTCGTTTTACGGAGAAACGTTTTTTTTGTACCTAATAGAATTACGAAACCGGGGAAAACTGAAAGTGCGTTTTACTACAGGATTTTCGCCACGTCGTTTAACAGATTGCCAAATTGTAAAACAACTAGACAGGGAAATCTGTCAGGTCAATTTGCAATCAAATATTTAGTATTCTTTTTGAAGACAAGAGGGAATAATATTTTAAAATATATTTTATCTATGCTTTTATAATTTTGTTTTAATTTTACTAAGCCCTTTGTTCCTAATAAGGTTTTTATCTAATCTGTTGCGAAGTCATAAACAGCAGGCCGGCCAGTTAACCTCAATAAAATGGAAAGTAGACTATTATAGTATTACTAATGAGTTGAATATGTAATAAAATACTTATATTTAGGATTACTTCCAGTTTTTTTTTAGTAGAATGTCAGCTAAGGTTTCATTCGACGCTAAACTTATACATTATCATGCAAGTATAATGGCTTTGCTGGTAGTAACCTCTGAAGCGAGGAGTACCGGGTTGGATTCCCGGCCTGAACAGACTTTGTGTGATGTAATGTTTGCTCTCGGGTTTTGGGTATTGTATCTTGTATTTCTGTGTTTGTCCATGCCACCTGCAGCACAGATGATCCTAGTGTGTAAATATTACTATTTGAAAAAGAGTATATCTATGTGGACTTAAATATTATCTTTCGTGTAAGTAACCAAATCTAGTGTTGTTTTCATGTCACCGAAGTTCTCCAACATAGCCAATACAACTGTTTTCAACATCAAAGTATGGGTAAGTATAAAGTTAAAATAACAATGTTTCGAGAAAGTCTACTAAACAAATTCCGGGTTAGAATGCGGTGATCCGCCAATCAATTTAATTAGTCAAAACTAAGCTCACCGCACAGACCAGTGCTAACTTTATTTTGATTAATCTGTTACAATAGCGTGTCTGGTAGGCCCCGTGCTTCCGTACACGACACGTACACAAAGCCAAACTGGACAGTGTCCGCTCTTCGGGACGAAACACGAATTTTCGCACACACACAAACGTCTAGTCCAGTTTTACCGCACACCCGTACTTGTATAAAATTTATGGTGCACACTTTTGCAGCTATAGCAGCATAGATCTGCGAGGGGGATGGCGCTGGTCAGCCATTTCGTGTCGACGAGATTTATAACCTCTCTGCGTTGCCGCGCTAACTTTACCAAGATACGTTTGTTTCTGACGGTTGCACTGTTATGGGTGTTAAGGCTTTATTAATTTCAGCGATGGCCGCTCGGGAATTTAAAAATAAACGCGTTCGAAAATCAAATCTGTCGATCGAACGTTGGTAAAATGTTTATGGGATCTTTTTTCATGGCGTACTCGCGCGTTTACAGCTTGTTTGTTGTGGCGATATCCTGTCTTTCTGGTTGCAATTTTTGTACAATAAAATCTCAGCTAAAATAATTATTATTTACACCAACAAACAATGAGTATTTATAATTAATTTCTAACAAAGGAAACTATTGGAAGGATAATACAAATTCACAGATATTCGATGGTCAATGATTCTCAATTTGAATTTTGTGCCGATGAAATTGGAATGTCCATAGGTAAAACAGCTGGGGGGCATTATTTCAAAATGTGCAGGGTGGGAGTGGGGTCAGCGCTGTTTGTCTATCGCCGCGCTTTCCCATTCACCGGGTGAATTTCCCGAAGCCCAATGCGCTTCCGCCACCCCCCCCTTTAGCCAACCTCGCTGTATTTTTATTAACGGAATTATGGCGTCTGAGTGCGTAGTGCCTACTTATATTGATTAGGACTGCAAATGCATGTAAAGTTGGAGATTGATTTTTAAGAGGAATTAAAAGTAAGCCCGTTTGAGGGAAATAGTTTGTTGAATGAGTTCAGTGGATGCGGCTAATCAGCAAATCACCGTTCCAACGTAAGAGTTCACATGCCAATTAAAGAGTTGGATCCGCATCAACTTCAACTGAAATCCAAAATGCACGATGGGTGCCGAGTTTTAAAACATAGCTTCCTAATAGACTTTTTCTCGACTTTTGCCCTTAAAGAAACAAACTTTTCTTTTCAACTCATAATGTTTATTAATTATTATACTTAAATAATTTGTATACCACATGTCACTTCAAAACGGCTCGAAAGCTCCAGTTGGTTTTTTATTTTTTAATAGTCAGGACAAGGTTTGTATGAAAGAGAAAACATTCTGAATATTTTTTTCCAAGCGCACTATTCATTTTCTTTATTAAAAAAATTACTGTGCGAAGCCTGGGCGGGTAGCTAGTGTCTACAAAAGGAACAATAATTTGTATCGACGAAGTTTGTATTTGGAATGTGTTTCACGAATTCAACATGTTTGTGGGCGTTTCCGAACAGAAGGTTCTGATCAGAAACTCATAACGGACACGTCATGTCTTATCGGAAGCGAAGAGTGGGGCCACGCAACGAGTGTCTTACTTATATCAAGTAATACAAAGACAAAGACGGTAACTAAATAATTTTGAACTTTTTATGTAGTAATTTTTCTTGAAAAAATGAGTTTGTGAGCAAAAAATATATGGTATCGGAAAATTTACAAGGTTTTGGCAATTTGCGTGAATCAGGGTGCCAAAATCAAACATTCCTTGCTTTAGATCTCAATTATTCAAAATTCAAACGTCAAGGTATACAAGGCACGAGACTGATCGATATTTTTATTATGATCGTTAAACTATACTGAACCAGGAAATTGATTAAAATTAAGTACAAATAAATCATGTTATGTATTCATTTGTAGTGTGTAAAAGACAAACTATTTGCTTTGAAATTCAATTAAAAGTGGTTATCAAATCAAGGCATGAAATAAAGAGCGTCGATTCCTCTAAACTAATGGCCTCACGCTACACCTCGAATTTGCGATGACTATGCATTGCGATAGCTACAACGCTTTTGGCTTCGTTCGATATTCAAAACTGCATTCTTGATTAATGTTCGGTTTATCGGTTTCGTTACAACCCTATTTACTCGTGCGAAAATCGAATCGCGAATATCTTCCGGTAAATTCAAAACAACAGAGCATTCAATATAATATACGAGTAGTAATGTCAATGTCAATGTAAATTTTTTTTATTACCGTTTCATTCCTAAAAGAATGCTTAGTAATATTCCTTTTGTTATGTAAAGTAGGTAGTTAAAAGATCACGAGTTCTTATTTTTAAGTTAAGCGTTTACTCAAACCCTATCCTACCGAGTTTATCACCAGAGTTTATCACGACAAAGAAATGGCGATTTGCGGTTGTAACAAGAAATATTTACAGAAAAACTATGAATGAAAATGTTAAATAACTTTAACTATAATATATTTTTTTATCATCTTATAGTCGGGCAGTGACATGTTGGAACTAGAATGAAAATCCCTAATAATAGCCTCAAATTAAAAAACCAGTAGCAAGCGTAAGTCAACGCCGCACTGTCTGCAGCTCCGGAAAATTCCCCCATTGCAATATTGAAAACTTTTCCAAACTGGGGGTAGTCGGAAAACTGACCGTTGGAAATTCAGTTAGGCACAATGGATATACTACGCAATGAGATACAGTACAGGGGTTTAAAGGCTTTTTATGTAATGAGTTCAATGAATATTTTAACTACTTAAGCAATATTTGAAGGCTAATTATATCTATGTAAGTTATATTTTGTTTTATGAAAATGAGAGGTTTAAGAAAGATGCTATGATTGTTTAGTCGCCAAAACAGTTATCTGTTTTTGAAGTAAAAGTGTGTTGAAATTAATAAATTTGCCACCACCAAAATTTTCTTCTGGGCAGTATACTAGTCCGTAATCTAATCTATAGACAAATAGCTGCGTTCAAACACCACACAGCGTTCTGACCAAAAAGTATCTGACGTAAAAATAGACAATAGCCTTTGTTCTACGAAAAGTTATAATCATAGCCACTATCACACACGTCTGCTTATTCGAAAATTCATGCCCTGTCCTCCCCTGTCAGGAAGCAGACAAAATACGGGTAGGTATGTACGAAATTCGACGCTTTTATTCGGCCGTCGCGCCGGCCGCCTGGTGCGTCGACGTGCCTACTTGTGTGGGATTCCTGTGGCAACTGAAAATATTGGCCTGACATTTATCGTTTTAAATCCAGGCGCCAATCCTTCGTGATGTGCGTGAGGAACGTCCGGTGCAGTCGGAATTCGATTTTCAAATCGCTATAGATATCCGCGGAGCTCCTAATTTGAATTGTTTTTGTCATCTACATTTACGTTGAAACTCATTTCAGCAACCTTTTTCTGTTCTATTTTCAAATATAAATATAGTAAGACTGCATGTCATTGCAAGAGTGATTTTTTAATTCTTATTCATATATATTAATGGAAATTTGTTGATTTGAAGTGGATAAGACCAAAGTTAGGAAATTGAACTATAAAATTACAGTTTTAGCTTGAGTATTTCAAATACCTATCAAATATCTGTTGAAAAAATATATTTTTTTTAAATGCCGTCCTACGTCTTGGGAAGTTACTTGTAGTTCCAAAAAGTAGCTCACTTACCATTAATGTGGTTTTGTACACTTATCCGGTGAAAAATTAGCCCGTGGCCTCGGATGGATCTGAAACAATTCAATAAAAGTTATTAAAATTACGTGTACGTACGGAAATTGAACCCACAGCCTTCAACTTCACCCTTCTTAGCCAAGTTCCGTATGTGCAAAACTTTTAGCATGCCTTTAAAAATGTTGTCCATCCAACCATCTATTTTGGCGATCTCTTTTCGTATGAGTAACTGGCCAACTCTGTTGTCGGAGTTTTCAAACAACCTGAAGGCCTCTGATATGGCTTATCGACCTCTTAGCGTGCACACCGAAGCACGGAAGCGCTCAGTTCAAATGCCACTAAATGGTCACCCATCCAACCAAAGACCGGGCGGAGAGTTGCTCAACTCAAATGATGTCAAAGGAAATAATTACAGACAAACACAATAAAACTTTATGCAGGATCTGCGCGGAGCTCATATAGCTCATAAGTAGGGTCAGGTGGTGCATCTGCTAGTTGACCCCCCAAAAGGTGGGCAGATTTCGTCATAAACCTCGCCTTATCAACAACCCTAAGTTCAAACACTCCAGATATCGATCAATACGGGCGGCACGTGCTGGGGACCGCCGCGCCGCAAGCGCAGCCGTTCCATCGTTTTTTATCTTGGGGTTGAAGACCCGTTTGAATGATTCCAAATAGTAAGCTCAGTTAAGAGACTTGGTTTGCAATCTTAAGGGTCCACAGATACAGAGTTTTTGCTGATAGGCACCGCGTTGGCAACACCTCAAGTGTTGCTAGCTTATATAGGCGACGGTAGCCACTTACCATCAGATCATCCATCACATTAAAAAATAAAAAACATTAGAGATGGTGGATGGTATAGTACGGTTAATATATTTTTTGAAGCGTGGTGGCCCAGGGTATAGGCACTCACTTCCATTCTGAGGGTTGCTGGTTCAAAACCATGTGTACCAATGCGCTTTTCACTTGAAAATTTTATGTGCGCAATACCACGTTGTCCAAACGGTGAAGGAAAACATCGTGAGGAAACCGGCATGTCTTAGAACCAAAAATTCGAAGACATGTGACATGTACCAATCCGGAATGGGCTCCCGTGGTAGATCAAAGCCCATTCACTCATGTCCCTGCAGGGGCAACATTAGCGGCTGGTCCGGAATGCCTTTTTTAAGTTTGACCGCTATGTGTGTCTGTCTGTGACACCGTAGCTCTTAGACGGGTGAATTTTTTTTATTTATTTTTTTTTATTTAAAGGCAGACATTCTAGCAGGCATTCTAGCGACAGAGGGAATCCTATGCAGAGGTGTAGTGTGTAAATGTTGTTTATATATATTTTTTATGTTCCTATTAACGAAAAGTAAAGGCGACTTTACACTGATGATTTATGAGCACGAATTATAAATCAATTTGAGCATTTGATGTATCAAAAGCTGCCAGGTGGTGGGGGCGTGCGTTCGGTTACAAAGTTTGCTTTATTTATGGTTAAGTATTGAACTTGATTGTCAGGTATAAGGGAAGTCCTCAAGCGCCGGAAGTCATTTGTACAGTACTGCTTTTGAGTAGGAAATTGATTTATTCATCGTTTTATGCCCTAATTTGTAACAATTTAGTGGCATTGTTAGCTTGTGGCGTTGTCTTTTTTGATGTTTGAGATTTCATATATTTAAAGAATTTTTCGGTTGTTGAATTTTCATTATTTTTATGAAACGAGTGAATAGGCTCTGATCTACCACGGGAGCCCAATCCGGATTGGTAGGTCACATGTCGCTGAATTTTTGGCCGAGACATGCCGGTTTCCTCACGATGTTTTCCGTCACCGTTTTGAGCACGTTCTCAAAACGGTGACGCGCACATAAATTTTTCAAGTGTAAAATCTCATTGGTGCACGTGTGGGTTTGAACCAGCGACCTTCAGATTGAAAGTCGGCGTCTGTGCCCCTGGGCCACCACGCTCTATACACCACCAATTTATACAGTTTTTGTTTAATACTCGATTTTTTTATACCCGGTGTGTTTGTCGAGTGTATGTATGTATATTTCTTTGGCACGTTCTGTAGCGTAAACGGCTTATTGATTTTAGCTTGAGAGGTTTCGTTTCATTCATCTTAATTGTGACAGTGACACTGGATACAAATAATTTGGGATTTTTCACGCAATCGGGATTTTTGTTTATTTTATTTTTAATAATTTCTTGTTAGCCATTTGTGAACCGATGGGATGATAATAAGAATTTAATTCTATTGTTATGGTTGCAAGCCTATGTTGGAGCGTGCCCAAATAACAAAAAATCTATATTAACGGAATGGATAAATAGATAAATATTCATGGACTTTTCACACAGCGTCATCTAGACCCAAATTAAGCATAGCTTATACTTTAGTACCATGATTATTGATACTTATTGGTACTGTTTTGATTAACACCCAGGCACCAAAAAAAAACTGTGTTCGTCACACGAATGCTTGCTGTGAGTGGAACTCAAACCTACGACCTACAGCGCAGAAGGCAGAGCTATACCAACTGAGCTGTTATACCAGATGTTTTATTTGATCAAACTCTGACCAATTGCAAACACTTAAGATCACAATAGCAACGTGCCTGCATTACACTCGTTCGGATAAGTTTTGCACAATAAAAAAACTTAATGCAACAAAAAGTCCTTTGAAATACAGATGTTTTCGATTTCCTTATCGATTTGACTTCATATTGATGCTTTGATCTCTGTTGGTAGCAGTTACAAGGTGTAAGTTTTCGTTTGGTAAACAAAAACATAGATGTAAAATTGTTATGAGCCGCGTTCAGTTGTTTTCTCAGCGATGTACATTCAAATAAAGGCAAAGAGAAAGATCAATTTTTCTTTTTTTTTCTTTTTCGGCTTTGCACGGCTTGTGCATTCGCCATTTTCATTTTTGCCAGCTTTATTGTAAAGGACCATAGATAAATTTTTTTGCATTATTTTTTTCTTTGTTTATTTTTCAATTTAAATAAAATAAATAATAGTCAATACTATCATTATTAATCCTAATTGTGAAATCATAATAGAAATAGAAATATACTTTTATCGTTCTCAGTACTGTGTTACGACAAAAACTCCCAAGGAAGCTCTCAAAAGAACATTAATATACATTCGCCTGTGCATGCGGGCGATCGGCACCAAATTGAAGGAACCATTCTTAGGACCCCTTGAACCCACAATGGACCACTAAAATAGTCTACTTGGTCCAAATTACCAGTATTTCGTCCCGCATCCTCGACCCCTGCTGGTTAACTGACAAATTAACCGCTTTTTGCGAAGACTGCGGCTCGGAAATCTTTTGAACAGATTGTGCTACGAATTAACCAATAAAAAAAAAACTAATAAAAAAAACAATAATCTAGTGTCTATTTTGAATGTCAAATTAATAGCTTTTAACTAAATGCATTTGAAAGTACCTTTATATACGGAAGCTATAACAAAAAAAATTGTCTAGCTGTGTCTGTTTGTCCTAAACGTCTGGACCGATTTTGACAGGTCTTTCACTGACAGATAGTTGATATTACAAGGAGCAACTTGGCTACTATTATATTAGTAAAAAAAAACAGGGTACTTGTCAAATTCTAAACGTATACGTAACAGTAACCCTTTACTTATCTTGTCATCAATAAAACACGAAATGTCAAAACACAAGACGTTAGGGCGCGCTCACACGCCCACTTGCGAGACCTTGTGACGTCAGCGGAAGTGACGCGGCAGACGTCTTGAATGGCCACGCACACAACGGTACGCGTACGTAGACATCTTGTGAATGAACGTATCGTACGCGTTTACGAGGAGATTGTTGCGATACAGCGGTATTGAGATTGACGGCGGACTGCAGCTAAACAACGCTTGATAGATGCGACATTCGACTAATTGAAAGATGTCTGTTATTGTTCCGGACAGGAAGCGAGCGGGAGTTGATAGCGACTTCTAATAAGCGAAAACCCGTCATAAGTCTCACTTCACTGAGTTTAGGACAATTGGTATGGTTAGTCATTTCCGAATTTTAATGAGCGAATGTTTCGCTAAAACGTGTACTGACGAATTTATCAGGTAAATCAACTTTATGAATAAAGTTTTGAAATAAAATTTATTTTTTTGTTTTCTTTTTTATGCAAGTGGCTGATTTAAAATCGAAAGATACCGCCTTAAATTTTTTCATCTCTTATTTCTGGCCCTTATTCTTTTTATATACAATAAATATAATATGGCCTATGGTAACTAAACAACTAAACGCACTGCTCTAAATAAGACAGCGAGGTTTTAGAGTAAACGAAAATATTATCGACGTATACAATTTTTTGATTTTTTATTGATATTTCAAAAACAAAAACCGCTCGACCAATTTCGGTAAAATTTAAATGTTGAAATTGGTCGACCACCATTTGAAATAAAAAAAAAAGAATTGATTCAGGCGTCTTCGAGTAATCGGTGAACATACATAAAAAAAGATTCCGACGTATTGAGACACTCCTCATTTTTCGAAGTCAGTTAAAAAGTTAATGTGTCGGTATGAAGGGTATGTGTGGGGGCAGGTGTGAGGCCAGATGTCTTGAACAAATTGCCGTGCCGTGCCGTGCCATACGGTCCGTGGACACACCCTAACCACGGCGTGTGCCAAGTTTGAATTTTATGCTTGATTACTGCCGCGCTGGCATCTCGAATTAACGGTCGCGAGATGCAGTATCGATTGCTGCATTCGAATGATTTTATTGTGAAAAACTACTCGTAGTCAATACTAATTAATGTCAATGCGAATTGTTTGTTTTTACGCCTTAAACTCAACCGATCGTCATGAAAAAAAAATATATATATATATTTATATATATATGTCATGGTATATTAATTCACTGACGCAGAACATACTGAGTTACCTATTTTGTTGTTAATCTTAAATATGTTGTTGTGTTCTTAATTTTTAAATGAGCTTAATTTTTGTAACACAAAATAAAGATTTTCTATTCTATTATAATTTTGCATACATTATCAGGGATACAAAACTGTCCATCTGATATTAAGTGGATACTGCCACCTTTACACGACAGCAAAACATCTCAGGTCCTTACGAAGTATGAGAACGCCCGAGGCGTTATAATAAAAGCCTTATTCGTATATTTCGCCAGAACAGTTTGATACTAAGACAGTAACTTTAAAAAATCCTATTGTGCTCACGTCTTTACGAAGTTCTAAATTTAAAACTTCTAATTAAGAATGTTAGGGATGGCCGTCAATTGTTCGATTCGATTGTTGAGATCCCCATACACTTTTTCAGGGGATTCGATTATAATAGAGAAAGGGGTTCTGCACCTTTCATATCGGATATATATTGAATCTGTGGATGTGATGTCGCGTGCCCGGTGGTGTAAATAAAGGGAACTTGCACCTTGTGAGCACAGTTACTTAAACTTCCCATTGTTCAAACTCATTCTAAAATTTATGAGTATTTGGGCATGGGGTGATTAGGAATTTTAGAGAATGATTTCACACTCATACGCTTTGCCCTAGCTGTGTTGCAGCTGGCATGGACAAACATCACAAACAAGAATAAAATGCTTATCAGAGTCTGCCTTGGTCGGAGCCCTTTGTGTGGTGAGCATGAAGTTTTTTCTCGGGTATTGGGTGTTTGTCTTGTGTTTCTGTGTTTGTGCATGCCATCTGCGACACAGGGAATCCTAGTGCAGAGGTATGAGTGTGTAAACTTTTTTTTATATATTTTTAACACGTGTTAAGCACGCCAGTCGTAATTACTACGAAAGTAAGAAAATATTTGTCTTGTCTTTTTGTACAATTGCTTCAGTTATATCTGCCATAAAATTAAATAATTAATTAAATACTCCGTATGATCGATTCTGGCATCAGGCAAAACGTTCACGGGCACATATTTAGTCCATTCTTGTTAAACTGTAGCACAGGAAATACTACTACTACCACAGGAGTTACTAATTAATAATACATCACACTACAGATAGATAGATAACAGTTTATTAAAAGATAACAATAGCTTAAAACTAGAAATCTTAAATAATAAAACGTGACACAATGGGTGGTCTTATCACTATAAAGCGATCTCTTACAGACAACCTTTGGACGGACAAGAAGTATTAGAAATGAGAAGGGGCATTGGTGCATCTATATTAAAGTCTTGTTACAGCCCTTAGTTGAGTCTAGAGCAAGTGACTTTTATAATTAATTTAATAAAATTGTATTTTTTAATAATGTATATTGTAATATATATGATAATCTTCAATGTCATGAAAATAAAACAGATGCGTAATCGATATGGATGCGCGATTCGAAACACAATCGAATCATAGGGGTGTGCGAAATGAAGATGCTCTTTAGTTAGTAAAAGCTGCGCACACGCATCTGCGGCGCGTGTTGCCAAAATGCAAAAGATGTAAATAAAAGATGGTCGAATGATGGATGAATCGAAAATATTGTTTATTGTGTAGTTAATTATTGTTTTAAAATTAATGGTGTTAGATTCTATTTTGTGTGTTTTACTAAACTTTTTGGATTAACCTATTTAACGTAAATAAGAGCTAACAAGAGCTAGGTTTTACAGACGCTTAAGATAATTAATATATTAGGGCGTAACTTTGCAGAAGTCCATGTTAAATTGGTTGTTTAGTACTATTTAGTTTATATATTCGTAACTACACGTTTACACGCGTTTTTTTCGGGATCAAAAGTAGCCTATGTGTTAATCGAGGTTAAAAGCTATCCTGGCACCAAATTTCATCCAAACACATTGACCCGTTTGAGCGTGATGGAGTAAGAAATATACACACACACACACTTGGCTAAATATTACGCATTTTCGGAGCATCTTACCATGGTCACAGATATAATAATACCTATACCCATGGATATCCGCTAAGTAACGTCATGCATGAAAATACAAACTCAAACTCAAACTCATTTATTCCTTTAGCTCTCAAGTATCGTTGGGACACGTCAAATTTTACACACAATATAAGTATTCTATTTGTTACCTAGCTGTTAGCTAAGCTTAGTTTGGGGCTAGATTGAGCTGCGTGAAATTACCATGAATATCTATTAATCAGTCAACTTATTTTTTATGTAATTTAAAGCAATAAATTCATAATATTATGTTACTTTTACAACTTATGATAAATTTGGGTATTCTCTTACTAAAGATAATTAAAAAGAAAAGGTTAGGTTTAAATTTATTCTTGCTAATCGCATTCCACACTTTCCTGTATCGATCGCGCTTCACCCCTCGATCAGATCTTGCAGCTGCCCTTGCGCAGGTCAAAGGCGACGTGCTGTATTGTACTCTAGCTGGGGATTACCGCCATATTGGATCGAAACTTTATCAAGTATCCACTACACGGGGTAATGGAACTTGCCGGAATATATTTTCTGTTTGATATAGCTTTCTTAGCTTTATTTCTCGTCTTGAATATTGTACAAACTCAAACATTTTTCTTCTTTATATTCCAAGTATCATTTCGATAAGTATAAATTGATATTAAAATAGGTAAAAATGTCAGTTCAAAGAAAAAAAAGGCTTTGGCCGTCCAACGCGGGAATGCAGCCAGTGTTCTTGGCACACTACCCCACGATAAAAAATTTCTATTGTAATTTTTACATTTTTGTTCTTTATAAGTAGCCTCTAAGATTATGATGTTTTTTTATTCAAAGACAATAAACTACAATACAAGAAAACCGATTGAATTGATAGCAAATCTTAATTCAACACGGATATCCCAAAGACACACCTGGTACTTCATAAGGCGCCACACCACAGAACATTCAATAGCTAGTATAACCTCCATATCAGTCATCCAATACGCCCACAAACACATTAAAATCATAAATTGAAACATGTGCACGGATGCCATCTCTACAACACGTGCCTTTCTTCTGAAATATCATAAAAATGACTCTTAAGTTATAAGAAATAAAACTCCGAATTCTAACTCAACCTCCGTCTGAGACAGTGCCTTGTGAAACTTTAACAATATAGAACTCTGTTTCTTTAGCAGCAAAACTTATATTTCATGGAATAGTTTTTACTACACGTAGTAAGGTGGCGGACGTAAAATCAGCTGTTCAGGTGATATTCTTTACAATCTCAAGACGTGACCTTAAGACAGGGAGTTCAAGCTTTATTGTAAACTATATAAGGACGGTTTTGGTAGGTTCGTATTTCTCTAGGGTCGTAGTCGTAGACACGACAACAAAGCATTCGAGCTTGAAAAGGGCCGTCTTAAAGGAACTTGTTATAGAAAGGATGGTTCAAGGCCTGTCTGGGAAGATACATTTTGACACCATTTCAAGTGATGTTCAGTTTGAAATTTTTCCTTGCTCGTAAGCAATAATAATTCGAAATAATAAGTCACCGCTAATGCGACCTATAGTAATTTTCTAACAATAAAAAATAAATACATATAAGAGCATTACACTCCTCTCAACATTGGGGTGGTAAAGGACATGTGCGCACGCGACTCGCAATCATAGTAATAATAACGTAAAAAATAATAATAAATCCGGGTGAAGAATAAAGAAAAATCACCCCCTGCTCCCCTTGCCTTTATCTTGCAAACAGACTTCGAATGTTAAAGATAATAGGGGTGGTGGACCCCTGCGCATACGCACACCTTTAGCGAGGGGAGCGGTGACGCGACACGCGTCAGCAAAGGCGGTTGAGTTCAAATTTTTGAATTTGGCATCTTTCCGTTTCAAAGCTCCCAAGCTTAGCTAGCAGAAACTAGTTTTTATCGGGCACTTGTTTGACTACCTAACACTGGTCACGGAATCAGGAGAATCTATGAACTGAAGTCTTCCTTGAACGCGTTGTATGCTCATAATGTCCAAAACGAGTGTATTTATACATAAAACTTAAATAAGTACAATAATGTAAATTCTGGAAGCTACAAAGGGATTTGATGATGGATCAAAAATTGAGACGTAGATATCTAAATTCTTAATTAAGACAAATTTCATAAAAATATACAAAATTTGATATATCATTTGAAAAATTGGGAATAAATTTGAATCCAGCCATAGTTTATAATAATTGTAAAGATAAATGCAGAGAAAGTAGTTTAGAAAATAATTGTTTGCAGCCAAGAAAAAACATTGACACAGATCTTATCCTTGGCTACAGCCAATACATCCATTAAAAAGAAATAATTGTACAAAAACTCCCGAAATAAAACAAACCTAACATCAAAATCAAGAGTTAATCCCAGTCACAAAGCTGACAATAAAGCTACGTCTAGTCAATATCGAAAGCCAATTACGGAGATATGCATAGCACGTGAACTCAAAAAGATAGGCTTTGTTGTCAACCTTTGATTGCATGCGGACGGACGGACGGACAGCAAAGACAATGTGCAAGGACTTTACTCGTGATTAAAATGTTTGTGCTTGTGGTGATTTTGATGGGAGAATGCATCTTCGTTACGTTTTTATACCCGACTGCGCCAGGGTTATGTTTTTCGAGTGTATGTATGTTTGTTTAGCACGCTCTGTAGTCTAGCTCGAGAGATGTCGTTAGATTAATTTTAATTGTGAGACTGGTTGTATCAATACTGGTTATATCAAAACTGTAAAAAATAAAATGGCCGATTTTTGGTACCAATACTATGTCTTCAAAAATGACTTACAAATAAATGTTTAAATGTAGGTAATTTGGAATTTTTCACGCAGTCGAGTTTTTGTTTTAATAATTGCTAAAAGCAATACGACTTAGGTCCTCCCCGACTGAAGTAAGAAAACGCCCAAGTGCCACTCCGTTACGCCCGTCACCCAAGACGGGGATGTGACGTCTCAAGCGCATGCGATATCACTGGCATCCATACCCTTCTACTGGGACACAGCAATGCGAGTGTACCGCTGCTTGGCTGCAGATTACCAGGTGTGGAGACAGTACTTCTCCGGTCGAACTTTGCACAAGTTCTACTACTTATTGTTGCTCCTTTAGCACCACCCATGGGGGTACGTGTAGGGTCACCGAGGGTACTCACCTACGGACGCAAACAACGGGACGTAATTAATTTGCTTAAAAACCCGCTTTTATACGGAAAGCCAATAAAGTGTCTCGGATTTACGTTAGTGTATCGAAATCCATTTTGATTCAAAGTCAAACCCAATTCAAGTCAAAAAACTTTTTATATCCATTGAATTTTACTGAAAGGAAGCGACTCTTTTAAATATAAATGCATTTCTATGCAATCACGCTTTCTTATTACTAGGTCTAGTGATCGTTCAAAACCTATCAGACTATGAGCAAGAACTGTCAAGAAACCTCTAACGGAGGGATTCCATTGTTTTTACGGGCATAATTCTGTTCACAAACAAATTAATTATGTTATTTATGTCTACGTACATATCTTAGAGGGTCGGATAGGGTTTGAACAAGTGCTAAACTGAGTAATAAGAACGCATGATCTTAATCTTGATCATGAACGCATGTATGAAATATTTAAAATAGTGACGACCACAGAGGCCAAAAGGAAACACTTAAATTAGTAGATTTAATGAAAAATATATATGTTTTTGAAATAATACTAGGTCAGGAGACGTGTGGGAACCTTCATAAAAGATTTCATCCAAATCCGTTCAGCCGTTTAGCATGAAGTTTGTTCTCAGGTGCTGGATGTTTTTCTTGTGTCCATGCCATCTGCGACGCAGGGAGTCCTGGTGCGAGTGGAACCACTGACAGTGACAATTATATTTTCATTCACTGGAACTTTTTGGGTTAAATTGAACGATGTCCTTTCTTCGTGCAATCAAGCAAGGATTTTTTTTTATAAAAAAAAATACCATTTGAACCCAAGACATGCGGGTAACATATGTTGGCAAGGTGCAATACCACAATGGTACAATTCTGGCGAAAGGTGCAAATTTTGAAGTAGGTCATCTTAATTTTTTTCAGCCCTTTCTTTGGATGAAATTATCTTTTACCTGCGATTTGGCGGGATCTTTTGTGAGGGTTCTAGTTGATCGAGGATTTAGGGTCATTTAATTTCACTTGACGGATTTAAACAGACAAAATTATGTATTATTAGTTAGTGAAATTGATAATAAAATAAATTTTCTTTGCATTTAGTATCATAGTTGTGTTTTGGGTAATCCGATGATAAACTAAAAACTGTTTTGAAGGTTCCCTACCCAAAGGTTAAAAGGAAAGGGAGCAGCGTCTGTCTATTTGTACTACGTTCAAAGAGTTGTTATGTAACATTTTAATTTTGTGGTACCAGACAGGATTGCCGTCCAAAACTTACATATGAAATCGGGTACAATTGCGACAGTCTAGTAACAGTATGGCTAAAGCAACCGCTTACAAAGCTGATACCTGAGATGTAGAAAAATTTCTATTTAAAAAACCATGAAACTTAGAATTATAATTAAGATAGAAGTCATCGGAACTGGTATAGACTTAACGATCGAAGAAAAGTCTATGAAAATGTTTGATATATATTTATTTTATGCATTTTTTTCACTTTCTCCTTAATTTTCAATTGAACCCCGTGAATTTTCCAAATATTTTCTTTTGTCCTGATAATTACAAACAATAATAGAAATCAGGAATCGGTTACTCCATTTTCGAGGTCTTGCGAGACTAACGAACAGCAATTGATATTTATATATATATATTTCTATTGAGTTTGGAACAATAAATATGGGTTTATAATCGTGGCGGTTTTAAAAGTTAAATTGTAACTGTTTCGTAGAAGATCAAAAATTGATTTATAGATAGGGTACCCAAGGTTGCTTATAATTATTTGTGTCAGTATGCCACAATCTGCATCCCATAATCGATAGCCATTAACCATCACGCGACCCTTCCTTACCCTAATCGATAGAAAATCAACCTCACCTACCCCGCATAGAGTTCAATTTCGATTTAAATTGCGATAGGCATGCTATCACTAACTAATTTCAAGTTATCGTCCTTTTGTATATCAGTTTAGGGTTTCTAATCCCAAAGCAAAATAGGCATTTGGAAATTACAGAAGTGTTTGGTATATCTCTCTCACAAAGCATCTGTTTAGAAAATGGAGGGTAGTACGAAATGCGTGACATTTGGTACGTCAACCCTTAAATGCCCGCTAAGGGTTTTTTAATCGCACGCTTTTGATGAAAATATTGTATATTGAAGCGTTAATTTATTTGCATTTAGGGACATGGTTGTCTATTTGTCTTTATACAAAGGTATTGGCAATCCTATGATAATAAACTAAAAACTGTTCAATGTACCGTACCCAAACGTTAAAGGGAACCTTACAAAATTGGACTCTAAGCTCACTTAATAGTATTTTAGGTTGTGGCTTCGATTCCCAGACTGGAATAATATTTGTGTCAAGTAGATGTTTGTTCTGTGTCTTGGTAATAATATTGAATCTAATAGCATCCGTCTGTCTGTTTTACCGTATAAATGTTGTATCTTATGTACCATGAAATGGAGCGGTAATGTGTTATTATAGCTCATACTTATGCGCAAACTCGGCGCGCATACATTGTCTGTACTGTGACACAGAAGTCCAAACTCAAGATTTACTATATAGCAAAGATAGAATAAAAATAAAATAACGGCTATGGCTATGCATTGATGTCCCTGCACTAGGGTTCCCTGTGTCCCTGTGGACAAACATAAATACTAAACAAACACCTAATACCCGAGAACAAACATTACGCTTATCACGCAAAGTCTGCCGCGGCCGCGAATCGAACCCGAGACAGGGCTCCGAAGGCGGGGCTACTATCTACTAAGCTACGGAGCCGTCTATGATACGCAGCGTAGTTCAAACGCGTTGACCGAGCAAAACAACCGCCCCGATCGACCCTGACCGATATCACAAACGTGGCGACAAAATCAGCACATCTTAAATGGATCTGGGTGGGTTTGGATGTTGGTAGAAAAGCAGCCTTTTAAGACAACTTAAAAATTATACTACCACTAATATAAAAATACTAGATCCCAATTTATGTTTTTAGTCTGTATCAGCTTAATCAATAAAAAATTTGTATTGTATCAATAAAAAAATTGTATCAGTTATAATTATAATTTATTGCAACCATAATGGTCAATAAATTATTAACCATGGTGCGTGGCTTCCTGAAGACGGAAGGCGAAAGGGATAGGATGAAGGGCGGCCGAGAGAAAAGGTATGGATGATTTGGTTACTCAAGATATGTTGACGAAAAAGATCAAGACGATTGGAAGGATTTAGGGGAGTAGCGTTTTTACCCCCTTGCGTAAGATCGAAATGGCTATTTTAAATTTGACTAATTAATATACATGAAACAGCTTTTAAACTCAAAATATACTAGGCTAGATCGGCCGCAATAACTAATCAAAATAGCTTAAAATTTCAGGTGCCGTTTGACCTTCTTTCACTTAATAAAATATTTCGTGATAAAATATTTCTCAACTCACAAAAGATCAAAACGGATGCAGCAAGTTGGAAATAAACGCCCATTTCCAGAGCTGCAGAGGATGCGACAAGTAGCACTTGTCTTCATTTTCTTTAGTCTTCGGCTCAGTTCCGTTATGTGATATCGTAATGATATGTTCCGTTCCTTTGTGGCGCGCGTGCCTTCCTGTGAGGGGCTGGTGTCAAACATTAAGTATTCATATGAAAATAACAACATTGATATCTCACTAACATGAATATAAAGAGTCGTAATTTGTTTGTTTATTATGAAGTAATTGATTATTGAGTAATATTTATACAGTGCTTGTTACAAGTAGCACTTGTCTTCATCTTTTTTAGTCTTCCGTTCGGTTCCGTTATCGTAATGATAATATGTTCCGTTACTTTGTGGCGCGCGTCTTCCTGTTAGATAAACTATTCATATGAAAATGAGAACATTTATTTCTTCACTAACAGTAATACAGTCGGAAATTGTTAAGAAGTAATTGATATTTATAAGAATTCTTCTTGCAAGAAGGACTTTTCTTCATTTTCTTTAGTCTTCTCTCGGTTCCGTTATGTAATGTCGTAGGTTGCGTTCTGTTCTGTTTTGTCACAATTTGACAACTAACTGTCAACGACATATGCGTACACAGTAGTAAAATTTCCAAAGAAAATTTACTTCCAGTTTTTTTTACCTTCTTTTTGGGTATTTTTTTCAATAATTTTTCCCTAAAAACCTTATTCAGATTATTACAAAAATTTGACAATAATATTAATAATTCTCAAATAATGGGCACCGACGAATAACATTAATTTATTATTTATTCTTAAAAAATAAATAAATTAAATAAAAAATCTTCTTTTATTTAGCCATAAAACAACCTTCTTTATAATCTATCTAAAATACAAAAGAAAGTTTTTTAATGCTTTCGGCTTTTAAGATCACAAATCTAGCACGCGTGGAGAACATAATAAGAACAGTAGCGATTCGTTGCGGTATTCTTACTGCACTGCACTGCCCCCGGCCCATTCACCAAAAGCGAGAGTGAAACACCCGCTCAACCACATGCAAAGACATTTATGAATAATCACATCGAAGGGTGAACTAACAACATTACCAGATCGGCTTCCGTTTCCCACATTCCCGTTTATTTAATACACCTGCGACAGGAAAACAATTTATTTGCGTAATTTACTTGTTGATTTGGTTACAGATTTTTTGATGTGAGACGAAACGAGCTGAATACCCACCTGATTAGGTGGTGTCACACAAATGCTTGTCCTGAGTGGGAATCGAAGCCACGACCGACATATAAGTAATCTACATATATGACAGCTCCGTGGCTTAGTCGGTAGTAGCCCTGCCTTCGAAGCGAGGGGTCCCGGGTTCGATTCCCGGCCGGGGCAAACTTTGTGTGGTGAGCATGAAGTTTGTTCTCGGGTCTTGGGTGTTTGTCTTGTGTTTCTGTGTTTGTCCATGCCATCTGCGACACAGGGAATCCTAGTGCAGATGTATGAATTTATTAAAGTTGTTTTTTTATTGAAGTAATTTATCAGTAGAACTTTGGACAAGTGCTACTGCTGGATTACTTATATAGTACTTATAAGTACTGCCAACACACAATATGTCACCAAGCAGATGCACACGCTTTTCTGTGTTCCGGTGGAAGGATGTATTATAATTAATTAATTAATTAACAGCAATAACAAAATTTTATTATTTGTTGTGATAGTTTTTTTTTAATATTTCGCCCCTGTCCAGCTCAACCAGTTTCCGATAAGGGTTCTTTAGCGCGTGACACCGGAAGTGGATTCATACAGCACGGTACGTTTCCGATGCGCTTCCGGCTGCTATCGCGATCTTGCCACGTGCTATTAACGCCACCAATTACCACTTTTGTGTTGGACACTATAATATTTCTTACACTAATAGTTAGTATATATTTTGGGTTTCAAATGATATATATAAAATTAATTATTATGTATATCGAATAACAATTAATTTTATATGCTTAAAACCGAAACTGATTTTTTTTTAATCTATCAGTCGGCTCCGTGGCTTAGTTGTTTGTAGCCCTACCTTTGAAGCGCAGGGTCTCGGGTTCGATTCCCGGCCGGGGCATACTTTGTTTGGCGAGCATGAAGATTGTTCTCGGATCTTACGAATCTTAATTTAATTTTTTAGGAGCACGTTAAGATGTCCGGCTATACTAATTGCTAAGCCATGTCAGAGGCCTTTGGGTGGCTTGAAACTCCGGCACCATAGGTAGTCACTTGCTCACACGAAAGAAGAACTCCATTTTATACGATATTATCTGTCTTTTTAATAAAAATCTCTAATCAGAATAAGAAGGTTTATTAAGTATAAATAAAAAAAATGCGACCGCGTTATTATTCATAAGTACTTCATTATTCCGAGCTGCACAAACCAAAATAAAATCCAAAGAATTTGAGACTACATCCTATTCCAAAAACACACAAAAAACATCGTATATTGCCATGTACTAATGAATGGATTCAGACGAAACAGAACAAGCGATAACCAATAGAAACAATACAAAGAGTATCTAAAACAAGCCTCTAGACCAACTGAAAGGGGTTCAAGTGATCAAACTTGAAAGAATTGAGCATTCGATTGTTATGGTTTCAAAATATCGACAAAAAACAAAAAAAAAATCACAGTACAAAGCTTCCGTCTTCGGAAAACCAATAACTGGGCCAACAAGTCACTGTCTATGATGTCACATTTTGGGGATCGTGACTGTGGACGAATACCCCCAGAGTCCCTACACGTACCCCCAGGTGGTGCGAAAGGACCAAACAAGAGTAGCAGTAGAACTTGTGTTAAATTCAACCAGAGAAGTACTGCCTCGTAATATGTCGCCAAGAAGTGGTATTCTCGCGTTATTGTGTTACAGAAGGGTGTGGGTGTCAGTGAAATTACAGGCTTATGTGCCCAACCCATTTCATAGTGACAGGCGCAACGCAGTGCTACTTGGGTCTTCTCAATCAAACTCAAATCAACTCAAAAAATCAAACTCGCACACAGAGGATTCCGTAGATTACGTACCGCTAATTTTGTATTTTACTAGTTATTATTATACATAACACATTGCATATAAAATAATAAATTTAGAGATAATTAACCGATTTTAATAGGTACTATCATCACCTAATAACCTTAGAAGTGAAATGTCTTCATTAAATTTCTATGGGTCTATCTCAGAGTTTGGGGGGTCCAGTTGCTCGCGTCCGTAGGTGTGTACCCTTTGATTCCCTACACGTACCCCCTGGGTGGTGCTAAAGGAGCAACCAAAAGTAGCAGTAGAACTTATGCCCAGTTCGTCCGGAGAGGTACTGCCACCACATCTGGAATCTGTCGCCAAGCAGTAGTGTTTGCATTACTGTGTTCCGGCGGAAGGCTGTGGCTGCCGGTGAAATCACATGCAACATGAGACATATCATCCCCGTCTCGGGTGATGGACGCAGCAGGATGAATGCGACTTAGTAAAGATTTGGATCTCATACTGAGTCGCATGCATTACTGTTGTCATGGGCGAGGGTCACCACTTACCATCAGGTGGGCCCTCAGCTCGTTCCGTCACTTAGTCACATAAAAAAAAAAAAAAAAAAAAAACACTTAAATAATTAAAAAAAAATATCCAAATCACTCCACAATTGAAGAGGAAATCGTGTAACATATAGCTGAATTGAGAACCTGCTTATTTCTTAAAGTCGATAAAAAAAAAAAAACAAACTACCTATTCCAATCCAAAAGTGTATCTCACCGATTAATTCCATCTGTATACCCTTGAAATGTAAGATAGATCAACAACACGCTGTAGGCCCAACAATGTGCTGCAAAACACAAAAATAAGGCGCAACATAAAAAAAAATTAATACATCTAATTAATTAAAGCCTTCATCCCGGTAAAAGCGTAATCTAAACCGAAATAGGTTAAACAAAGGCACTGTCTACCCGCTCCTGGCTCAAGCCAGGCGTGGCTCAAGCGAGTGGAGCCAGCGTACAGTCGCCGAGCCAACCAGCTAATGCCGCATCTGCGGAGTAATGAGCTACTCAAGTACTCTATAACTTGTTTACATTGTAACTTTATTGTTTTTTGCTCGGCTCTTTCTTCCCTGTGTGACGTAATGATTTTTTTTTGCGAGGCAATAAAACGAAAGCTTTTGTCTTTGGGTTTTGCTGTTGTGGGAATTATTAGATTAGCCTGTCAGAGAATCGTTTTGGGCTTAGTTTTTGTGCGCGGTTTACTACTGTGGTTGATCTTATGCCAATTATTTCGGTACCAAAATTGTTTGTTTAAATGACAACGAACGTGGAAAACGAAAATAAATATTAAAATAATTAAAAGTCGTGAAACGAGAATGAAACGGGGTTTCAATTGGCCCCAGTTATTAACGGACCAGAATAATCATCATCATACACAATATTATAAATGCGAAAGTATACCTGTTTGTAAGTTTGTTACTCCTTTACTTAATGACTGAATGAATTTGGCTAAAATTTGTTATAATTAATATAGATAAATACTCATGGAAATATTTCACACAGCGCCATCTTGCCCCAAACTAACCATAGCTTGTAATATGGGAACAAGATAAAATACAGAATACATATACTTAGTACTTTTTTAAGTAAATGCATACTTAAAATACATATTAACACCCGGCCACAGAACAAATATAGCTTTTCCTGGGTGGCAATCGAACCTACGACCTCATCGCAGAAGGCAGAGCTACTACTAACTAATCTATGAGGTCAGTAATGGTAGTTCTTACCCTGGATTACCACACAGACTATACCAAAAAAGTGAAGTAATTTTTATTAATTGTAAACAAAACGCAATTTCTGCCATGTCTTTCCCATCGTCTCATGGTGGCCTTTTGCGGCCGCTGCGCAGCTTGGCAGCCACAAAATAAACGCTCAATAAACCCGTTCAAATGGTAAAAACCCTCAGAAGCGCCGAAAGCGTTAATAAAAAAACCTCGCAAAATTGTTCATAACAGAACAATGTCCAAAGTTGGTACGTTCGAACAAAAGTGCGGCGGCTCGCATCGCACAAAGAGACTAATCATTCTGTATGTGCGTGCGTGGCCTCGTTTCGAACAATGTCTGTGCGCTGATTAAGAGGATTGTCTCCATCGCTTCTCCGATATTAAAACTGTGTCTTGTACGCTGGCCTTTTTTATCTTTAGGGCTCCGTAACCCGGTAAGCGTGGTGAGAGCGTGGTGGCCCAGGGGCATAGACGCCGACTTTCAATCGGAAGGTTGCTGGTTCAAACCCACACGTGCACCAATGAGTTTTTTCACTTGAAAAAATTTATGTGCGCAACACCATGTTCTCAAAACGGTGACGGAAAACATCGTGAGGAAACCGGCATGTCTTAGAACCAAAAATTCGACGACATGTGACATCTACCAACCCGGATTGGGCTCCCGTGGTAAATCAGAGCCCATTCACTCTCAATTATTGAGAGTAGGCCGGTGTCCCTGCAGTGGGAACATCAGAGGCTGGTACGGAACCCGGTAAAACGGGCGGCTCCGTGGCTTAGTTAGTAGTAGCCCTGCCTTCGTAGCGAGGGGTCCCGGGCTCGATTTCCGGCCGGGCATACTTAGTGTAAGCGTGAAGTTTATTCTCGGGTCTTAGTTTGTCTTGTTTCTGTGTTTGTTCATGGCATGGACACAAAAAATCCTAGTGCGGAGGTAATTTAAATTTTAAATCTGCTACGATTAAAAGAGCGAAATCACTGTTTTTAAATAAATATGCCGTTTTTTACTTGGCTCATAATAGTCATAATGTTAACGTGATGTTATTAAGAAAGTTCGATCCCAATCGGTCCGTGAACTCATGGGAAAGTATGGGAGGGTTCACCCTCTCAGAGGAATTAGAAAGCTGAGAGATATTAATTTACAATTATTACTTTCACCGGAAGAAAGATTTAATCAGATAAACAAATCTTTACAGAGGGTATTAATTGTTATTCTACTAGACTAATCTGAAGCTAAGAAAACAGAAACAAAAATTTAGAAACTAAAAAAATAATAAAATAAATTCAAGATATGATAAAACAATAATTTATATTTATTAAAAAAAATTCTAGTTTCGAATTTTCAAGCCTCTACTAACGTGTTGCCGGGATAACTAAACGTGCCGTCTGAAGCACAGCCATCCAAATACTCATCGAGGTGTGAAAGGAGCAACCCAAATTAGCAGTAGAATAAGTGCCAAGTTCACCCATAGAAGTACTGCCACCACATCTGGTTATCCGCCAAGCAATGGCACACTCGCGTTTATGTGTTCCGGTGGAAGGATATGGGTGCCGGTGAAATTACAGGCACATAAAGCGTTACATCCCACTCTTTAGTGATGGACGCAGCAGGATGCATGCGACTCAGTGTAAGATCCAAATCTTATACTGAGTCGCATTACTAAGCGGGGGTCGCCACTTACCACCAGGTGGGCCCTCAGCTCGTTCCGTCACTTATTCACGTTAAAAAAAACTTGGGTCTTCTCATACTTTGGTAGGGGCGGACCTGAGTCGTATTGTTATTGATTATAGGCGGCGGTAATCACTTAAAATCAGGTGGGCCACCAGCTAATTCCTTCACTGGCATGGCATAAAAAAATGATATATTCTTGTCCTTATCACTTTGTGAAGCTCAAAGTACGTAACTACCAAAAAAAAAAACAGGTTCATTGTCCTCTGAAGTGCCTTCTGTTGAACGCAATGTGTTCCTGTTTGATGTGTCAACAAATGTTACTTTCCAATATGAACAAACGGACAGACGGATTTGGTTTCAGTTTTTTTATTCATAAACGCACTTAGCTTCTGTGTACGGCTCCACGAATATCTTAGAAGATATTCTTACATCTTACTAATATTATATAGAAAGTTTGTTTGTATGTGTGTGTGTTTGTACCACCTAAGGGGTATAAAAATTACATAAATTATGTATAATGTCTAAATTATCTATTCTATTCTAACATTACGCTTGTTCAGCAATTACACACAACATAATGCATACACCCAAGATCCGAACACAAACTTCACAAGCAGCACGGATTCCATTCGAATGTAGGATAACTACCAACTTAGCTACGGAATCGTATCAGAAGTAAGTTGTCCTTGGCAGACAAAAAGGTAACTGAATGCTAATATAATGATTAAAACTATCGCTAAAATAATAGAAGTATTATAGGTATTTTATTCCACTTTAATTCCACATTTTGGCCACATTGTCAGGTGAGATGGCAACCCATAAAAAAAACTATTTAATCCAATGTGCACACTCATTCATCCTCGCAAATGTCGAAAGGTGTTCTATTTATGAATCGCGCGCCTGGCGCATGGCGCACGCGCAGAACTGTAACTTCAAGCTAATATTATGTGGCAAAAAATATCCGCCCAGATGTTTCTGTTTTTGCCAAACATTATGCGTATCGAATTGTTTCTATAACTTTTTGTTGTTTTATTGAATTCTGGTAACCCTTTTAGGTTTCTTTTTAACCGACTTCAGAAAAGTTTGGGAATTCAGCAGTATCTTTTTTATGTATGCTGGTTATGTGATATCTTTATATCCAAGGATCCCATATAAATTTCATGAAGAAATTCCACCTGCGGTCGTAAAATAAGTGATTAAAGCATTCAAGTCGGTTTTTTATATTTTTAACTAATAAATATTCACATATCGTGGTGGCCCAAGGGCATAGACGCCGACTTTCAATCTGAAGGTTGTTGGTTCAAACCCACACGAGCACCAATGAGTTTTTTCACTTGAAAAAATTTATGTGCGCAATACCACGTTCTCAAAACGGTGACGGAAAACATGGTTAGGAAACCGGTATGTCTTAGAGCCAAAAATTTGACGACATGTGACATCTACCAATTCGGATTGGGCTCCCGTGGTAGATCAGAGCTCATTCACTCTCAATTATCTAGAGTAGGCAGGCCGGTGTCCCTGCAGTGGGAACATTAGCGGCTGGTACGGATTCACATATCACACAGCGCCATCTAGCCCCAAACTAACCAAACCTAGCTTGTACCATGGGATCCAGATAAGGTACTAATACAATACATATAATACATATTATCACTCAGACAGAAAAAAACATACATGTTTGTCATACAAACTATCGAGAGTAGGAATGGCACCCAGGACCTGCAGCGCAGAAGGCAGAGCTATCAACCGAGATGAATAAACCGAATGACATACTATTTGCCCGCCGCAGTGTTTCCCGCGGTTAAAAATGTGAGACGGCGGGACAAAAATGAAAGATTTTTTTTTTGCAAGTCACTAAAAAATTACTTCGCTTATTTCGAGGTATAGAATAGCCTATGTGTTATTCAGCCGTTGATATGTGGAGTAAAAAACACAAACTTTCGCATTAATATCATTGTGATTGATTTAGTAAAGATGCTATAATAAGGAAAAAAGGGTAAACATACCGATGGGAACCCCACGTTGTCTTAAGAGTCATGACGCGCTCCCCCAAGCAAGAAACAACCACTTACATTGTGAGGCGTGCTGTGAGTATAAGCGTGAGGCAGAGATAATATTAATAAATAATAATAAACGTTTACACACTCATACGCACTAGGATTCCCTGTGTCGCAGATGGCATGGACAAACTCAGAAACACAAGACAAACACCCAAGCCCGAGAACAAACTTCATGCTCACCACACAAAGTATGCCCCGGCTGGGAATCGAACCCGGGACCCCTCACTTCGAAGGCAGGGCTACTACCATCTAAGCCACGGATCGCTAACTGATATATTTATTTGACGGCTCCGTGGGTTAGTTGGTAGTAGTAGCCTTCGGAGCAAGGGGTCCCGGGTTCGATTCCCGGTCGGGGCATACTTTGTGTGGTGAGCATGAAGTTTGTTCTCGGGTCTTGGGTGTTTGTCTTGGGTTTGTCCATGCCATCTGCGACACAGGGACATCCTAGTGCAGAGGTATGAGTTTGTTAACGTTGTACGTTGTTGTACTGTTATAAAAATTGATATAAATTCCTTTCTTTTATCCCTTATTTCTTGTCTATTACAAAAACATCCAAATCGGTCTACAATGTGCGAAACAAACTTACAAGAAAGCAAAATATATTTACAATTTCGTTTACTTTGATGACATATCTAGTTATTTTGAAAATAGTTTGGTTTTTAAACTATTTTCATGAATATTTTATGGAACCGTTCTGAAATAAAACCTTAGAAATAAAAATTCAGTTGATAAACAATAGAATGAAGATTTAAGGTAAAAAAGAAACAAAGAAAATTGTAAAAATTTTGGAATAACGGTTGAAAAAAACCTAATATGCGTTAGCATGTTTGTGATTGGATTGCTTTAGCGTGAAAGTATCATGTCAAGTCAAAAACCTTATTTCCGCTGAATTCTTAAATATTACTTGGTAAATATGTACTAACGTCTTCTTTTTTCGTATAAGTGGCCAACTATTAATTTAGTCATGTGGGGTAGGTACATTACTAAATTAACAGTTACTAAATTACTTAAGATAATACCTAATTATAAGTATTTCAATATAACTACTTTTTAAATGAATTAAGTAATAATTAGTATACCTTCGCTAACTTAACTAACTTAAAAATTTATAAAAAAAATCGAGCTCCTTTGCTTATAACTTCAAAAATATTAATAGGCGGATTAAACCGCTAAATCGCTCGAACTAAAGCCACTACCGCTGTAAGGCGTGTTTACACCGTGTCTTGAGAAAGGGCCAGCCAAGACGGGTGGTTAGGGGTGTCACGCAATCGCGGTGCATTCGTTTTGGTTCACACTTTGTTTGCACACGCAATCAGGGTTGCCGTAATGGGTTCAAATGTGTTAATTGCTTATTTTGTTTTGCATGAATGCTTATCGCATTGTTTGATAGTGTTGTTGGTTTGAGTTGCTTTTGCTGTGTTAGATAGTTGTTTTATACAATACATTACCTATTCACAAGTCTATATTAGGTACACGTTAAAAAAATATAAAACAATAACAAATAATTAATAAATTTATTCCATTAATTAAGTTATTGGGTGTGTGAATATGACTCCGCCCTTTCTCAACAGATGTCGTTTTTAGTATTGTTTACGTGTACTAATAAATGACCATACTTGTATTCGATAGTACTGAATGTCAGCTATCTAACGCATTTTATGATATTTGGTTGAAGTGTAAGCAACAATTATTTTCACCTTTTCGAAAATGTCGGTTTTTATTCCAAATAAACGTCATTTGCGGGAAGTGTTATTACATTATTTTATTGCGAAGAAAACTGCAGCGGAAACTTATCGTTTGCTTGTGGAGATTTATGGTGAGCATGCTCCGTCTAATACAACTTGCAAGGAATGGTTTCGACGATTTCAAAATAACGATTTTAGTACTGAGGATAAAGAACATGGAAAACCACCAAAAAAATTTGAAGATGCTGAATTGGAAGCATTATTGGCGGAAGATTCTTGCCAAACTCAATCAGAATTAGCTGCAGCATTAAATGTTGATCGTTCAACTGTTGCAAAGCGTTTACAAATGATGGGAATGATTCAAAAAGCCGGTGACTGGGTTCCACATGATTTAAAAGAAAGAGACATGGAACGTCGGAAAACCATTTGTGAAATGCTGCTTCAAAGACAGCAAAGAAAAGGATTTTTGCATCGGATAGTCACAGGAGACGAAAAATGGATACACTACGAAAATCCTAAACGCAAAAAAGCTTGGGTGAAACCAGGCGAACCAGGCCCATCACAGCCAAAAATAAATATTCACTGTGCCAAGGTCATGCTCTGTATTTGGTGGGATCAGAAAGGTATTGTATATTATGAGTTGCTCAAACCCTCTGAAACTATTAATGGAGAAGTTTACCGACGACAACTAATGCGTTTGAAGCGAGCCATAGAAGAAAAACGACCAGAATGGGTGAATAGACATAACAAATTAGTTCTTCAGCATGACAATGCCAAACCGCATACCGCAGAAGTCGTAAAAAGATATTTAGAGGGACAGGACTGGGAAGTGTTACCCCACCCGCCATATTCACCAGACATAGCTCCTTCGGATTACCACCTATTCCGGACGATGCAGACAGACCTTACTGGAGAAAAGTTTACTTCATGTGAAAGTATCAAAATTTGGATTGACAACTGGATAAGCTCAAAAGACCAGGACTTCTTCCAGCAAGGAATACGAAAACTACCTGAACGATGGGCGAAGGTTGTAGCTGCAGATGGAGCATACTTTCAATAAATTTTTTTTTAATTTTGTAAGCGAACAAATGTGTTTTATTTTGACAAAAAGGGGCGGAGTCATATTCACACACCTATTATATTATATAAATAGAATGCTATGTTGTTTAAAAAAAAAAGACAGAAACAAGGATCAGAAGACCTATTTCTATGTTTAATATCTCTGTTTGTCTGTTTGTTCTTTCAAGGAGTGTATCTTTTGAAACATAAGCCGTAGTGAGCTGAAATTTTCACAATAGTGTGTTACTATTGCGAATACATATATAAATAAGTACTAGCATAAAAATACAATGTGGTATGCGTATGTGAATCGCATAGAAAATTGAGTTGGAACCTTGTATAATATAATATATATTGAATTGGTGTTTTTTTTTTTTTTAATTTAAGATTTTTATTTCCTTATTCATGATAAATATATTTTTTTTTTACACACTCATACCTCTGCACTAGGATTCCCTGTGTCGCAGATGGCATGGACAAACACATAAACACAAGACAAACACCCAAGACCCGAGAACAAACTTCATGCTCACCACACAAAGTGTGCCCCGGAATCGAACCCGGGACCCCTCGCTTCGAAAGCAGGGCTACTACCACTAAGCTAAGGAGCCGTCTAATAATATGTCTATTAATCAAACTAATAGGTATAATTTTTTTTTTAATTTGTTTATGAACATTATTATTCGTGTTACCGAGATATTAACCATGATTTGTGAGTTTTGTTGACTCCCGATATTTTGACGCAGTTACATGCGTCATGATCCCGAGCAACAGTTTGCCAATCATGGTAAATATCTCGGTAACACGAATAATAAACTAATAGGTGTAAAATACTTTACAATTTAACACCACGAGAATACATTTAAAAATTGCGAGGGCTACATAAAAATCCGTAAAAAAAAATCCATAAATGCATAAAAATTAATTCGTTTTGAAGCTCAACAAATAGTCATAGGTTTTACATGTCAACCCTAATTATAACGATAACGTCCATCCCAATATCCCTATCAAAATAAGGGGGTGGATGTCTTTTGAAGTGTCTTCCTGGAGTTCTCACCCTGATTCTGTTTATCGTTCTTGTAAGTAGACTTTTAACTCAACACATTTGGGAACAGATAAAGTCGGACAAGTGGATGAAGTGGATTTTTATGAGTTTCAAAGACATCTCATTATAAATTTTATGATGAACTTGTTGTATTTCAATGTAGCACTCATATTCGTTGATTTCAGATATCGTAGACGTGGCTAAAGTTATTTCTCAGAATTTGTAGATAAAGCGTGTAGCCCAGGGGCATAGACGCCGACTTTCAATCTGAAGGTCGCTGGTTCAAACCCAGACGTGCACCAATTTTTTCACTTGAAAAGTTGATGTACGCAATACCACGTTCTCGAAACGGTGACGGAAAACATCGTGAGGAAACCGGTATGTCTTAGAACTATAAATTCGAAGACATGCGAAATCTACCAATCCGGATTGGGCTCCCGTGGTAGATCAAAAAGGCCCATTCACTCTCAATTATCGAGAGTAGGCCGGTGTCCCTGCAGTGGGAACATTAGAGGCTGGTACGGAACGGTAGATAAAATCACTTTTGGGTTTAGGTATGAATGTAGATAAGTCATTTTTGTATGAGCTCATATACCTACCAAATAACTTCTAGTAATTTCGTTTATTTCAGTCATTCTATTCATAGCTAATCTCTAAACATGCAGAAAAATCTAGACAAGGTGAATAAAACCTATTATAGATAAGCAAATTTTGTAATATATTAAAATATAATAAGAAATGGCTTATTGGTAGTAGTCGAAACTAGGGGTCCTGGGTGCGATACCCAGCCGGGGGCACGCTTTGTGAGCATGCAGTTTCTCGGGTCTTGGGTGATTATCTTGAGTTTCTGTGTTTGTCCATGCCATCTGCGACACAGTTGCGATAACCCTCTAACGAAATAAATGCTCAAAAACATTTTACAGAGCACTATCTAGCTCCAAAGCTTAGCTTTGTTATGGGTTAAATTCTAAGTTGTTAATTAAAGATAACACTTTTTATATACCATATATTTTCTGGTTAAACCCCTTTGTTTAACTAGTAACTTGTAATTAGAGATAACAAACACATTAATGGACACTCATTGTCTACTATTAAATCTCAAACATCTGGTTGTGATTGAGAATAGTTTAAAATTACTTCATCTTACAACAGATGACAGATTTAAATTAAAAAAGTAATAATTTTGGCAACCACATTTTTAGTTTAGAGTTATATCTAAAAGTATAAGTAATTTAAAAGTAAAAAATGATTTCATACATATTCTTAAATGTTCGGTAAAATAGCTGAGTATGTCTTAGTCTCGTAAACTTAGGATTCCATACCACTCATCTTTTGTGTTATTTCTTTTGTATCAAAACTCATACTTAATTTAGCGATATTCATTAAAAATGAATTCATTATCGCATTATAGTAAAAAAAAAAATTTCATCCTTAAATTTTTTGCTTTTTTCCATGCGAATAATTAATAATGTTTCGAATGTTTATGTTCAAATCGATAGAACTTAAAAACTCGATAAGGTAGATGATTAATTGGCAGTATCTAAAACCCTGTTAACTACTTTATTTGAGATCAATAAATATAATTGTTGAAAGCCGTAAAAGCCTGAAAAAGTAGGACAGTGAGACAGATATTGCAGGTTTAGAAATAAGGATCCCTTAAAAAAATCGCAGGTATGACTGAACATAAAGACTTCCTTCTCGGAACACGTATCAAACTTAGTATAAAACTGCAACACGCAATGAATAAACTATTTTCAATAAGTAATAGAAAATAGGTAGAACTTGTACCAAATAGTTCCTTGTAAACTAATTTCGAACAAAGCCACAGGCACATTGTCTTCGAAAGACTTGGATTAGTAATCACAGCGGCGTGTGAGGAATTTCACCAATTAAACTGCTATAGATCTTGAGCGGCAGTATTGTGCATGGGTGTCTGAAATATATTGTACGAGCCAATAGCTGGATTATTGAACTTGTGGATGTTCATATTCCAGTGTTCATTTTGAATACAGTACTTGTAAAGATTTGTACTTTAAGCAAAATGAATGCAATGCGTGATTTGAATGTTGAAAATGTACTTCGATTTTTAGTTGCCAAGAGAAACTTGCAGAATTTTTGGATAATTATTGATGGAACGAAAAAATGGGTCCGTCTTTGAGCTGCCCAATATAACTTCTCTTTTTCTGCAGTCGGTTATAAATAACTTCCAAGAGTTAAATTCGCTACTAGTTCATACTACACTAGCAAAATATTGGGTTATAAATAATTTGCCATATGCTAGTACAAGCATCCAAACAAACTGATAAAACGCAAATTCTCACAAAAAGAATAAATTGCGTCCAAGAATCAATATAAATTATTTTTCACCGTTCAAGATTGCTAATCGTTTATTACCCACTAATGCAACTCAACCGGCAATCAAGTAATTATCTTACGGCAAATGAAATAAAGCAATTAGCAAACAGAAACACAACCTTGTTATTGCCAATAATCCGCAGTCTTCCTTTGAAAATGAGAAAATGCAGCGAAAACAAAAAAACAAATTCTTACAAACAGCCGGCACGCGTCGCTTGAAAAAGTATTCAAAACAATAAAAGCCATTAAACGCGAACAAAAGGAGTAAAAGGCAAGTCAGGGCACAATTAAAACAAGAAATAATAAGGAGTTGTAATAATAAGTATTATTATGTGGAAGAGATGACAGTAGGGGGACTGCACTGCACACCTGGCGGGACACGCGCCCCTCGATACTTTTTTTTTAAGAGCATGATTCGTTGCTATGCGGTCTTAATTGGAAATGCGATTCGATTGAATGGTTACTCTTGTTGGCTTGTAAATGTTATCTTATTGGATATTTGACGGAACAAGATCTGTTTTTGACTTCAAAAAAGAAAGGTTTTCAATTCTGTTGTATGTTTTTAAATTATCTTCGTCAATTGAGAACCGATTTGGATAATTCTTATTCGGTTTGATAGAGTGTATATTCGAAGTGGTTTTATAGAAAAATACCATCAAAATAGAGGTGATGCAATTATTAAAGTTAGTTTAATCGATTTTTAAATTAGTCGCTTGTTTTTATGTTGCGGACAATTGCACAGCATCGCCATGTTAATGTTACTCTAAAAGTAAACAATATTTTCATTTGTAAACTAATTTCAATTTTATATTAATTATTATAACTGATTCTAATTTGGATTATTGTGATATGCCTTTGCTTCAGGTCAAGCCGAATGCCTCTTATACTCTTAAGATTGTGATATTTTTCGAGTTAAAATGCCCAAACTTACCAAAATTTTGACAGAATATCGTTTATTTGAATTTAATCATAATGGCGTGTAAAGGCATTGATTGATATTTTTGAGATAATTTTATAATTAATAAATCGACGAACGTGATATATTTCAATAAGAAGCAATGGAAATGCTAATCCAACTTATATTCAATCATGTTAAAACCATGCAATAAAAGGATTTATATTTTTTTTTAAGTATCTTTAATCTTAACCAGTTCTGTTATAATTATTGTTAATCTATGGTTCTGAATAAATCAGACATGAAACTCATTGTAAGTAAGACCCCATTCAAAAATTCCATACAAAAGAAATTATTTGCTACTCGCGTGCAAGTTAGCTGCCGCCATCTGTCTTCGCTTGCACCTGGAGCGTAGTCACCCTACTTTGTACTTAGGTTATTGACTTAAAGTATGTTTTTTACCAAATATCATATTGAATTACTTATGATAGTAAAACATTTATAATTATAAAAGTACTTATACTAGTAGGTACTATGTATTTAATACTTTAATTAGTTTATAGATAAATGCATAATAAAAAAACCCACAAGTTAATAAGAAGAGATTTTGACATCAATTGTGGGTATATAAAGTAGGTATCCCGTGTTTTAGTCCGGATCAGCATCCATATTTGTGAGGAAAGATTACAATTATTATAAATAACTGTATGATAAAAAAATACTATATTTGTGGTAGTGTTTCTATTAATATGTCAGTTAAAAAACTGGTCGTACGGAACCCTTGGTTTGCGAGTACGAATCGCACTTAGCCAGATTTTTGTATTGCATAACTTGTTTGCCTACAAAATGAATGTACATGTGTATTAAATTCATTCACATGCGCAAGCTTCACGAGTTTAATTCATATATAAAATAAAATATGATAGTAAAATAAAAATAAAAACTTCTACTGAAAACATGAAAAAGCCGCCATGACACCTCCACCGTTCCGTTTCGCGTAATGATCGCTAAGATTCCCGCTCCATCGAGCCCGGTTCTTAATTCGAACGCTTTAATGAGATCCACCTTCACCGTGTCTACGTACAATGGAATGCGATGCGTGAGTTTTCTTTTTTTTTCTAAACCGCTATAAGAGTCGCGTCTATTCAGCCAGTGGTAACGTTTAAAAAGATGCAACTTAAGTAATGACGGTTCCTGTACATGCGGTCGTGTTTTTAATTTTGTTAGTGGGGTATGGAATGGTGCAAGAATATTTCCCTAAATTGAACTATGTAGTATGAAATCTTACAGTGAATGCTTTTAACGTTGAATTTAAGCACTTATTTAATAAAAAATGGTTTTGAAATGAAATGAACCGACTTTTTTGTTAGCTTTCCTCTTGTATTTTATATACAAATGAAACACAAACAAACCTCTATGTTGAATCATGAATGAGCAGTTTGAACAAAACATCGTCATCACTCAAGAAATAAAATTGAAGATTCCAAAATTTGAAGGCATAAATAACTATGTCAACTAGCTCTACATTATGTACCACAGAGCAAGCTCTATAAAAGAACTGAAAGCTCTCTCAAAGACATTCTCAGCTCTCCATTAACGGACGGGCTCAAGTGAGATGCGGCGATTAAGGGCTCAAGGTAGCGACTATGAAGCACCGTAGAGATAGAGGCTGCAACTTTTAAGCGAAAGGATATTTCATAATGGCGAACTACATTTCTGCATTTAGTTATAATAAAATCTTAAACACGATGTTTGCGAGAGCCGTTGATATTTTGTATACCTCCGCGAAATACCTCCATTGATATTAAGTATATGTTTTAATATTATTTCTTCATTGATTATTTCTATTTTAGTTATAGTTCGAGGTCTGCGATCCTGTATTTATATTACAGGAATTAATGACTTGTGTTTTTTTTTGGAAACTCTGGTTAGATTTTTAGCGGAGATGTACTAAATATTACCTATTTTAGATTATCTTAACATACACTGCCGCAAACGTCGGAATCAATTTTCAATTACTATCATTTATCGACGAAATCATAATTCCTACTTCTCAACAGAATATCCGATTTATTAATCTTCTCGAAGTGTTTAAACTCTAAAATTCGTACTTAAAACACAGCGCTATACTATGAGAACTTGATAACTGATAGAATAGTACTTTATTTTTGTAAAAACATTTTGAAATGTACGCCTTGTAAAAACGCATTTAAAAAAAAGCGTTTTACACAAAATAAACTACATTACTAATACATTTAAACGCCAAATACTCGTCACTTCTTCACTTATAAAAAAAAAATTAAAAGCAACTTACTATTATCTAATAATAAACCTAATCATCACAGGAATATTTCTTACGATATAAATTAAGATGCTTAAGCCTTTTCTGAAGAATTCTTGTCACTCTGTAACCCCGCGTCACGCGTGACTCGCTTCACCTCCTCACAAAGAAGATCCCACAATGGGTTAAGTTCGCGCAAGGCGTAAATTGCTCGCGAGACGCCACGCAAATTGAATGCCCGAGGTGCTAGGTGGAAACACACGAGGTGTTAAAATTTCATTTTACGCTCTAACTTAACTAAAATGTATAAATGTAAAATATAAAACAATATGTAGCTGTAATTTTCCCCTCGTTACGTTCCATTTTGGCTGAATACCTGTAAATTTATATTCCAAGAATTGTATGTAGTATCTTAGGTACAAATTTTGGCAAAATCGCCTCAGTAGTTTAATTGCTAAATCAAAATAACTGGAAAAAAATTGTCATGCAAGCAAACGAAATTGCATATTTTGCATTCCTGTGACTTTTTCTTCGCCCGTTGCGTACCAATTTGGAGGTTTTTTTTTTTTAAATGGTAGGTAACCCGTAAGTGCGAGAAATAAAAAGATGATATAGAAGTCGGTGTTTTCGATTTTTCTTACTCATTAATTTGTTTTTTATTAATTTTATATTCATTGGTTCACTAAACAGGTTAATACACTTATATTCAAAATATGTACTTATATTAACACAATTCTAGGTACATGTACAACCTACTTAAGTGAACACAGCTTGCTTTGAAATAATAATAATTTTTCTTTAATAAAGCGTGACAGTACGTACGTACGTACGTTAACGAGAGCGTGGTGGCCCAGGGGCACAGACGGCGACTTTCAATCTGAAGGTCGCTGGTTCAAACCCACATGCGCACCAATGAGTTTTTTCACTTGAAAAAATTTATGTGCGCAATACCACGTTCTCAAAACGGTGACGGAAAACATCGTGAGGAAACCGGCATGTCTTAGAACCAAAAATTCGACGATATGTGACATCTACCAATCCGGATTTGGGCTCCCGTGGTAGATCAGAGCCCATTCACTCTCAATTATCGAGAGTAGGCCGGTGTCCCTGCAGTGGGAACATTAGAGGCTGGTACGGCACGTACGTAGTAAGTCACGCCGCGGTTCCACCTACAATATCTCCCTGTACATCTCGTCATACGTTACACGGCAACTTGGGCAATAGTCCTCGTCATGAAGAATTTTAAAGTTTTCACATTAGCGCGACACACAAGTAATTACGCCTTCTTTAACTTAACACAAGTGAAGAACACGCGGTTCAAGTCACTGTGGGAAATTCTCGCAAATTCTTTGCGCGTACCGTACCAGCCTCTAATGTTCCCACTGCAGGGACACCGGCCTACTGTCGATAATTGAGAGTGAATGGGCTCTGATCTGCCACGGGAGCCCAATTAGCATTGGTAGATGTCACATGTCGGATAATTTTTGGTTCTAAAACATGCCGGTTTCCTCACGATGTTTTCCATCACCGTTTCGAGAACGTGGTATTGCGCACATAAATTTTCTCAAGTGAAAAAACTCATTGGTGCACGTGTGGGCAACCTTCAGATTGAAAGTCGGCGTTTATGCCCCTGGGCCACCACGCTCTCGTTACCATTTGCAGACTAAGTACTTCATCCCGTTGCTGTCGAACTGACAACCTAATCGATCATGCATCGTGAAGCCTTCCTATTGAGAGTGAATCATCAATCAGTACCGAGCGGTAATAGGTCCTAGCTAAACACTGTCAGACAATAGTCATCAAAACTACCTTATTTCCCCCAATGCTGATTCCGGACACCGGATCTTACATTCAACGAGTATTACGTCAGAGGCGATATGTTGTAGGCGCTGGGAAATATGAACGCATATTGACTTGTTCCTGATTTCGTATAATCATTTTGTTGATATTGGTGTATTTTTATCACACTAATCAAGGCGAAAGTTTTCATTTATGTGTAGAATAGCTTATATCCTGGATTAACACTAGGCTTATTTAGATCCCGGAAAACTGCGGGTAAAACCGCGGGGCGCAGCTAGTATACTATATATAATCTATATATATAAAAGAAAGTCGTGTTTGTTACAACACTTATAACTCGAGAACGGCTGGACCGATTGCCATGGTTTTTGATTTGTTGGATTTGTTTCCGTCCCGAATAGCAGAATAACTATTAAAAACATTGGAAAATTAACGAAAAAATAAAATCTATTTATCCCCGTATTCTCCACGGGAACGGGAACTATGCGGGTGAAACCGCGGGGCGCAGCTAGTATACTATATTAGAAAGTGTGTGTGTGAAGGAGGAACATCAAACGGCTCAACGGATTTGAATGAAATTTGTTACCAGGATAGCTTAATATTAGGATTCATATAGAGGCTACTATTTATCCCGGAAAACGGTGGGTAACACGGGTAATCAATTTGTTACTAATTTCGTTAGAATCTTTTTTTTGTTGATTTGTAGCATTTTACTTTATGAATTTATATGCTTTATGTAATATATTGAGTACTAAATGGGGTGACATTAGTAACTATAGAAAATGTGTATTTTGTTTTTGTATCTAGTTGTAAGCATTTTGTGTGACGACTGCAAAATACGAGATGTGTCGCAAACCCAAGTTTCCGAATTTTTCCGAATTACAAGTATAATTATTGTATTCCTTGAAAAAAATCGGTAGTGGGTTATTTCAAAAAACAAAAAAGAGGGATTCTTAATTCGGCAATAGGTACCTAGGTTTTTAATATGTAAGTTCATTGATAGAAAACTTTGAACCAGTTTAAACCGGATTTTAAAATAACAGTTTTTAAAGTATGATCATATGAAAAGTGTTACGCTTACCACCCCTATATGTCACGGCACGCGCTGTACTCAATTCTCTCTCTGTGCCTGATCGCATCCCGTGACGATTGCTATTGGTGGAAGCACATCCGCTTCCGTAAGTCACGGTTATTATTTTGTAAAGGTTGGTACACCTGTACTGTACGTCATATAGGTTCAATGCGCTAAGTTAATTACAGCGTTCCAAGTTTAATTTAATACACTTTCGAAAATCCGTGTCAGACCTATTGTTCCCACTGGCAGTCTACTCTCGACAAATGAGACTTTGATGAATAAATGAATGAATGAATACTCTTTATTGTACACCTCGATAGAAACATACATAACACAAATAAAATTAACAAAACTATCACAAAAAAAGAGGTTACAATAAGCGGCCTTATCGCTAATAGCGATCTCTTCCAGGCTACTATCTGGCTGATCTACTACGGGAGATTAATCCGGATTGGTAGATGTCACCCGTCTGTATTCGAATGTTTGGTTCTGTTTCCTCGCAATGTTTAGAGGTAGTTTAAATGTGAATTTTTAATTATGACGTTTATGGATTATTTCCGAAATTCCATTAGGATCTGCTGATTTGGGCACTTGTATTCAAAAAATTTCCAGACTACGGCAAAATTTCTTTATTTAATTTTCATGATTTCATATCCAAAGTTATTCTTTTACTAAGTCCGCAATACCTATCCATCTGTGTTGACTATACAGGTCGGTGAAATTACATACTCATAAGATGTTTCTTAGGCTCAGAATACCAACTTAAACTAAACCAAAAATACATAGGTATTTATTATCGAATTTGTTCGTTTTTTAAAAGAATATTATTTGATAATTATGTTTCCATACTATTTAGTAGGATTTACGTTACTAACCTTAATTTTTTGATGACGGTGGCAACACCAATGTGTTACCAGTTCAGCATCGGTTGGAGGTCGTCTGAAAAAAGACTCGATTGTTGAAGAAAAACACTTAGAAACCTACATAAATATCACAATTGCTGTATACTATCAATTTAAATGTGACTGATAGCAAATATAAATGTATTATTGCGTCTTTTTTTTGTAAAATTAGTTTAGTTCTAATTTAAGTTCAGGTAATAAATCATTTTTCTTTCTTTTTTGTTTCTTTGAGAAGTTTGTGTCAGGGTTATTTGTAAACTTGTTTTAACTTAAGCCACGCCTGCCGTCTTGCGCATACCTGAGGCGACCGCTCTGCGTCTTACGCGCACGTCACGCGCCCGCCTACAATCTTAGATATATACGCCCACACCATTTTTAGAAAATATTATGTAAAATAACTTTGGAGCGGAGTGAAATTGATACAAAAATTAAACTAAAATTATGCCACTAATTTATTTGCAAAATATTTTACGGTACGGTGAATATATAGCATAATGATGTTTGTTCTGTCTGGGTGTTAAAATGTTTTACGTTTATGTATTTACAAAAAATGTACTGTAAGTATTCTATGCGTAATCTGGTTCCCATAGTTCAAGTTACGCTAGGCTAGATGCTGTGCTAAATGTCCATGATTATTTATGGAAGAAACCACTGAGGTTTGCAAGGAGTATATAGTCCCTACTATAAAGAGTTTAAAACACTTAACGAATTCTCTGTTTTTTGTATAATTGTACATTTAATTACAAAGCTAAACTGAATATAACTTATACCTAGTATTTTTTTAATATCACTAAAAATTTTCACACTCGGAAATAAGTAAGATAATAGAAATTAATACAGTTGACATACTATTCAAACTTACAATATTTAATTACCTTTATTAGTAGGTATAAGAGAGTTATTCACTATTTTACAACTAAAATCTGGAACTAATTGTGTAATTTTTCATAAAAATATCTATAAATTGCAATAGCATTTTAGATTATTCAAAATATGAAACCCTGTGGGATGTAGTATACATATCTACAGATGACGCTTTTGTTTATAACAATTTTAAACTTATTCGATGATAAATACTAAATCACAGTTACTAGCTATACTTTTTAGTTAATTAATGATGAGCAGTGCTTACAAATAAAAAGTAATGTATCTACAAAGTCATAAGTTTCTGACACGATAAACAATTAATTCTTTTATGTAGCCTGCATTGCTAGCTATGTAGTTAGATAAATTTTACTTTCATAAACTTCCAATACCATTGTGTTGCCATAAAAATAACCAATAGCAATGAAAGTAACTTAATTGCAACTTAGAAGTTTAGTCACGCTAAGTTATCGTGGCCAATAGAGACAAACGCCGCCTACGTCTTGGCTCCGCCCAGTTTCTTAGAGGTTTAGGTGTGACTTAGGTATATTGGTTTACGCCTATAAGTATAAGCTATATTAGCTTGCTATTTTCATAAAACGTAACCTTGCGTCCCACAAAATTTTGAAATTAAAAATATTGTTTACTTCCTAGCCTATTCTGTATTTTTTTCTGTAATATATCAGCCTCTAACAGTAGATTCAATGTCTTACTCTCGATAAATAACGAAGTGTAAATAGGCTTTTATCTCCCAGGGGAGCCAAATGCGAATGGCACACGTCTTTTATTTTTGGTTCTAGGACATGCGGGTTTCCTCACAAATTGTCATTCACTCCTTATAATAATAACCATTGGAATTAAGTAACTTTCCATCACGATACCCAAATGCAAAGTCAAAAAAAATCTTGGTAATGGAGGATCGGATACTAACTATAGTTTAATCAAGCGCTAAACGTATAGGTAGGTTCTATGAACGAGTGATCTCGTGTTGAATCATTTCATAATCATTTTAAGAAGTGACGTTTTCAAGTATTTTTTAAGAATTCGACGGAAATAAAAAAAAATTACTTGATATGAATGAGAAAAAAAATACATTTGATTATAATGTTGAAACGTTGTAGATTCAAAAAACTATTCGCGTTATAATGAAAGCTGTAATTTACTCAACTCATGTAATGTATACAAAAAAAAAATTAAATTGATGCGAAAAGTAATATGTTAATAATATTTTTTTACCAATTCTTATATTTTATTGGAAACCCAGTTAAGACGAAGTAATACCTAGTTACTCGCAATAGTGAACGTAATATCTAAGTGTGACCGCTATTAAAATATTGGAAATATTTTTAAGATAAATAGCAATTCCAAAGCGATTTTTTTTTAATTTCTAGCCAATTTTAAATCCCAAGTCGCTCTTGAAAGCTCTTGAAATTCTACTTACGCCATCTACAGTATAATTAGCGAAACTGAGGTTATTGATGCTTACGGCGTGTGCTAAGAGATGGCGCTGCATAATTATAATACTTAATGTTACCTGGTTAGATTTTAATGAAATGAGCTTTATTATTAATATAATAAAGCTATCGATACTTTTTATATTACTGATGTATAGCAAAAGTATAAAAACTTTCAGATATGTGCAGTAAAATAATAATAAAAACTTATAAAACATAACTTATTTATTAAAATATATACTTACCTAATAAATTTTTTAGGGTTACTTTTTTTTGTTTGTTAATGTTCATTTCTATATTTTTTTTAACTGTATGTTTGTGTTGTGTACCTGTTTTTGTTTCATTTTCATTTAATTTAAAAGCGCCATCTATTGATAAATGTTACTTCGGAATTTTTCTTGTAGTTACGGTTCCTGTCACCCTTACGAAGGCCCCGTTGCGCTTGAGTGTTTTCTCTAGTAACGCCATCTACACTTATTACTCGGAACTAAATCGTGTTGAAGTTGCGTTTGTACTTAAGATTCATGTTCATAATGGGGGTATAGAGAATGCTTATAGATTTGGCAGCTAGGTGGCGTTTTTACAAATTATGTGTGTGTTAAATATCCACGAATATTTATTAATTTATTATCATCATTATAATGTTAACCATTGTGATTTACCATAAAATAATTTGATAAAACATCGGGCGTAACATAGTTTTTTTTAACTACTCGAACCCAATTTCTGTCCGATCTCGTATGTTACAATAATTTTTTTTTTTTCTGATTAGTAATATTTTATTTCGTAAAATAATGAAAGATATAAATTACGTAACGATATTCTTCGTTTTTTCCAAGCTACAGTTATTTGGTGGGCTAAGATTTATTGGATTGGATTATTACTTATGTAATATTGTTTGATACTTTTGTAGTATTTCATGAGAACTATTTAACCTTTCGATTAGCCGAGTAAAAACCTTCAATCCCTTTTTGCTACGATAACAGCAAAATATGGATCGATTTATAGGTACCTGCCAGTGTCTTCAACACGTTCAGTGCTGTCGATGCGTATCAAATTCTATTCTATTCTACCTTGGACTAGTTATTTTAGGAATTAATGTATTGTAGTAGGTACCTATTGAATTTTTTCATTATGTCATGTAAGCCAATAGCATTTGTCTGTTTGTTATAACTTTCAAAAGCTTATTATACTTTAGAATCGTCAGAATGAACTATTTTTTTAATTTGTTTCAGATAACTAACTAATAAATTAAAAAAAACCCACTAAAGTGGACTAGTGGAACAAAACTCAGTTTTTCTTATAAATAATGGAGTCTAATTACCGTTCCAGCGTTTAATGTTCCGCTGATTTTAGCCTTTTCTTGCTAAGCGAGAGTGTATTGAGTATACCGTAGAAATCCAATCGAAATGTGAAGGACAAAAATGACAATAAATGCTACATCATTTATTGTTTGTCTTCAAGCAGGTTTTTTATGATTAGAACGTTTTTAAAATTTTCCGTTGCTCCGTTTGGGAACGAACGGTAAAAAATATCTGGTTCCCTGTGGCGACAAAACCGGGAGCGAGAAAAGGGACGGTTAGGAATAACCTGGTATTTTACAGTGCGAGAACGTTGCAATTGCGCACATACATTTCTGAAGCAAAAAGCTTTTTTTTTAATTTCTGACTGAACAAGCCACTTTCAGATTGTAAGTAATATTTTATTGAATTATTATACAATTCAATGTATGTTCTGGTACTGATACCTCGCCATGTTTTACCAAAAGCGTTGTATCACATAAAAATAGTTTTTCATTGATTATTGCCTGTTTAAGGCGTGTTTTCTTTAATATATTGAAATCAATTTCTACGATATATATGATATTGAATATATATAAGTATATCGTGGTATATATTAGATGGACAGTGTCCGTCGACTCGAACCGCCCTTCACTTTCAGTCAGTTATACGTTTTAATTTCGATATGCGTAAATAAATGTTTAAAAAGTGGCGTCTTTTTTAATTTAAATATGAGTATCTTATTTGACTGAGACTTATTAGAATTCTTATTTTAAGCAATAAACTAAAGATTCATGCGCATGATTATATAATTTTCAATCTAATATACGTTTCAGTGGATATGTTTATTTCCCCTTTGTTATCGGCAATAAGTTTAATTAATACCATTTGCCATTAATCAAGGAAGAGGAATTAGCCAAATTTTAACTTTTTTTACCAAATTCAAAATTATATGGCCCAAGTCGAAACACAAACCTGAAAGTGAATAGTGTATATAACAATAGTATAAAACAAAGTCGCTTTCTCTGTCCCTATATCCCTATGTATGCTTAAATCTTTAAAACTACGCAACGGATTTTGATGCGGTTTTTTTTAATAGATAGAGTGATTCAAGAGGAAGGTTATATGTATAATACACTAGCAAGTCACCCCGGCTTCGCACGGATAGTTTCTGATACGGCACTGATGCTTTACTAACCGTGCGAAGCCGGGGCGGGTCGTTAGTCATTTATAAACGATTATGAATAAGGTTGGTAGAATAAATAATGAGACTAAATTAATTCTGAAATTTTACAGAGTCCCACCCAATTTCAACGGTTTAAAAAAAATATAAGTTATGTAATAATTACTCAATGGTAATTATAACATAACTGATAAGTACTTTTTATTATATTTTCGAAGATATAACAAAGGTATTCAATCCAAAAATAAAGTATTGTGGGTTTCTAGTAGCAATCACTATTTAAGCATAACATAAAATAAAAACACAAAAGAAAAATATAATTTTATTTTAAAAATATCATATTAGTAAAAATAAAACAAAAATATTAAAACAAAGGTACAAGCTAACGAAAAGAACGTTGTTCATACATTCTTGGGGTGACGGCAACAAAAAATAAAATAAAAGAAATAGTTAAAAAGAATACAGTTTTGTTTTTTGTGAAAAAAATAACATATAATATAAAAACGGTGAACAAAAGAATAACAAACCAAATGGCAAAAATGGATGCAAAAAAAACATGTATTAATAGCACACATCACTAAAATTTCTACAAAACTCAAAACTAATATAGCTGACCTCTACGGTAAAATTGTATTTATTTTTAAATAACCTTGGTCTAGTTGAGTTTCCTGTGTCTGGCACCAAAACTTGTATTGTCCAGCAAATCACAATATAGTCCGACTAATCTATGTACAGTTTATAGATGGCAGGTAATCGTCCATTAAATCTACTAACTTAGGATTAATTCAACGCTTAGAGTAACTTCTACATGAACTGTCCACTCGATGACTATGAAAAATAAATTTTAAATAAAAATACTCTCAGTAACGGCCGAACGTTTTAATCTCTTCACAAATTTAACCGACGTAAATATTAAAAATTTTGCAAAAACTTTTCATCACCGCCAACAGTATAGATCAAAAAAGTGAGGGTCGAAGGGGTTTTAGCCTAAAAATATTTTCGATAGACGCGGTCGAATTTGTTTATTAATAAATTTGGAATTTTGTATTTATTAAAATTTATAATCACAAGTGCACGAGGAACGTGTATTGCGCCGCGCGGGCCGGCGGCCGGCGCGACTCCAGACGGACGACTGAGACGGGGCCGCGGCCGTCCGCGCCGCGCCACCCGCGCTACCCCACCCCTCCCCGGCCCCCCCGCTCGCGCCATCCGACCCCTCCCCTGCGCCCACCACCAGCCCTCCCCCCGACTTCGTTACGAGCCACTTGTAATCGCCGCGCGATTTTTCCGCCTAAGACAAATTAGGCGGCCCGCCCGCTCCCGTCTCGATCTTACGTTTGGGCGGCTTCTTACAGCCGAGACTTTGTTCACGCCTTGTCGATTTTTCTTTCAGCGAATCCCCGAACAAAGCTCTTTTATTCCGAAGGAACGTTATCGACTGTGCGATGGCTCGGCGCGGTCGGTGTCAACTCTAGGCGTAGATAATTCGATTAGAGCGTTGATAAATTCTACCTGATGAAATTGTGATCGCGTAAGGAAAACTTACTAATTTTTTCGACACGAATATACATAATCGGCATTCAATGTTATGGCGGGGCGAGCTGTTTTATTTTTAAATGGCATTTAATCGTCACTCTCGCTTTCGCCGAGCCGGGGTTGGGGTTAATTGTAAATAAAATTCAATCATTCGCAAAAAATCCCGTAATCGGTACTCGACACCATCAATGGAGATATGTATTCAGATTGTACATTAATTTATTGTTGAACGAGCGGCCGTTGACTACTTTTTGGAATTTTACTTTCACTGAAACATTTTATTACCAAATTATTGTTTACCAACCTAATAGTACGTAGTAGGTTGGTACGTACGTCACTATGGTTCAGACTTTGGCAATGTGGCACTATGGTTTAGCATACGTAACTGTTTTTTTAGCGAATTTATTTCTTGTCTTATATTTAGGTGTAATCGTGATCATACTACAATTTCTAGTCATCATATACCTAAGATTTATATCGCCATTTCTTATTACAAAAGAGGATATCCTAACGACACAGACAACGCTAAACCTGAACCAGTAGTCTAAGAGACTTCAAATGTTTTAGGTATAGTCTTTAAAGGATGTAGGGACCAACTAAAAGCAATTTCAGAATTTAAACCCCTTTTTATTTGAGACAGAACTGGCGAACACACAAGGTATTAAAAAAAAACCAGTTTGGCTTTGTATTTAGAACGGTTCTACGCAGCTAAGATAACATCAAATAAAAAAATAAAATTTTCATTCATATAGACCTTAAACGCCAAATTATGTGTGACTGAGGGCCTATGACTTATCGACTAAATATTAAAAAAAAAATCTAAAATACCCGTCTCATAAAATTAAGAGGAATATTGGGCTTATTGAGTTGGTAATTGCAAAACAAACTCAACAAAAACATAGATGATAAAATAGTAGGCAATAAGAAAATTCCATACAAGCCATTTCTTTCATTAAGTGTTTGATAAATGTTCAAAAAGCCAATTTACACTTTTTTTTGTCTATTTTTTTCCTACAAAATATCTCGGCTAACATTTTCCGTCAGTAATTAACTCGCCTTAATAACCCGACAGACATGACAAAACATATGCCAATAATAATACCGAGAGGTACACGCGAGTAAGAAGAATATTTTGGAATAAAATATTCTTTCATGCATTCAAAAATCACTAAAAAAAGCTATTTCCGCACTAATACCAGAACAGATTTTTAGAATTTACTAAAATATACAAAAATTTATTTATTTCACCTACTTTGAAAATGTCTATGAAATTAATATCACCGTGATAAATATATCTTATAAAAAACCCTAAACTGATTTTCAATGTTTTATGTCTACTATGACATCTGGCTAGTTATGTCTTTGTATGTAAATTATAACCAGATGTGAAAGAGTATTTTAAATTCAGAACATTTGTCTCGGAACTAACCACATTTCTAAGCATATTTGAAAAGAAACCTAAAATCAACCCCTTTTTTACCCATTGCTTAACTTATTCATTCAGTTTCTGAATAAAAGCAATGACTGTTATAAAAAAACGCATAGCGCATTTTTTAATTTCATTTCCGAAAATATATCTAAACATTTTTGAACAGCTTGAAATTTTGAAAACTCAAAACGAAATTTTGTTGAGCCAGCTAAGATTGAGAAAACAAACCGATTATTGTCGAAAAACATCAACTATTTCATCATCAATCAGTAAACGCCAGAAACCGGTATGAATCAATTTAAATATTCTTTTATAAGCGGGTCCAGCTGCTGCGGGGTCGACGACCTCGGGCAGATTTTTAACGAGCCGAGAGATTTTTATTGACAATGAGCTGCATTTAATAAATTTTCTGTTTATATTTAAATAAAGAGTGAAAGTGCCGGTAATGTTACGAAAATTTTTGTATTTATTTTCGAGGCCGGTTTTTTGTATGTTTTCCGAACGGCGTTAAATGAAAATAAAGCGGCGATAATTATCTTAATTGCTTTGCTTTTAAGTTTATTTTATCGACAGTTATAGTTTATTTTGATGTGACAGGAAAGAGAGGAATTTTTAAACCGGTTGAAGGAATTCTCGACTTAGAAAATTTTCAGACGATTTTTCCGAACAACAAATTTTTTCTGGTTTTTTTTTGTATCTGTTTTCCGAACGGCGTTAAATGAAAATAAAGCGGCGATAATTATCTTGATTGCTGTTTTTTAGTTTATTTTATCGACAGTTGTAGTTTATTTTGATGTGTCAGGAAAGAGAGAAATTTTTAAGTCGGTTGAAAGAATTCTCGACTTAGAAAATTTTCAGGCGATTTTTCCTAATAACAAATTTTTAACACTTAACCATTGAATTTCTTGTGTTTCGATTTACCCACTCTTATATTGTATCTTATACAATAAAGGTCATTAACGCAAATTTTATTTCTTATTCTTCGAACGAGTAAAATATTTCAAGCAATTTTTTTCCGAGAGTATTTCTATTTTCACAAAATAAAAAACTTAAATGCAAAATAAAAACAAACAAAAGCATCTTGTTTTATCTAATTTCACAATTTACCTGTTACGGTTAGTGGTTCGCGCAATCACAAAATTCTCAGCTGTTCAGTTTTTGGCACCATAAACGACAACGAATCTAAAGTTCGTAAAACTTAAATCCGGTTCTCCAATCACTCAAAATTCACTATTAAATTAGTCCTTTGAATCGTCCACTAAATTAGTTAAAACTAAAGAAATAAAAATAAAAATAAGAACGCGGCGAAGGAACTTTTACCACTTAGATACTATGCGGCAAAACGTGCCGAATATTTACATTGGTGAAAAAAAAAATGAGGTCATTCTGAGGTTACGGGCGATGCAGCCGCTCGGCGCGGGCCGCTACGGGATGTGGCGGGTCTCTCGCGTGGCGAGAGGGCCCGGCGCGGACCGGCGGCGGCGTCCGCACTCGCCACGTGCGCGCCACTCCGAAAGGGACGCACGAACACAAACCCTTTACAAACGACAAGGACAACACTATACTTTTTTCAATTTACTATATTCCCTGATTTTTATTATTTTTTCGCATTTCGATATTTTATTTTTTAGTTGATGCGCTCCGCAACTCACCTGTTGTGCTTGACCCGATTCGATCGGCACCGATCATGTGATCGACGGGTTGCGATACTTTTTTAACATGTGTCATTATTTTTGAGTGTGGAACGTCAAAAATTTCTATTCCATTTTTATCTAGTTGTGTAAAGTGAGGATAAATTTATCTGGCTACTCTGCTATGATCGGTAGAGGTACCGTGTATCACGAGTAGTTAAAGCGTCATAGTTTTGTACCATTGAAACATCTACCTAAGATCTCTAATAAATATTACCATAATTTCATAACTTTTGTTTAATTAATCAGTTAAAATCTCTGGGTAAATTAAAATATTAATTTCCATTCAGAAATTTAATTCCAATTAGAAATTTAGTGCTGCCACAAGAATGCGGCGTCGGGTAGCGGAACTAAAAATCTAATCACGATGTTTGACGATTCCAGCGCCACGACACTTTCACCGGCGGTAATGAGAACTATCGCTGCATGGTTCATATCTAACACGTGGTTTATTTTTTGTCATTTTTGTATTTTTTAATCGTGAAAGTGCAACGTTCACTTCGCCGGGCATTCAACGGCCATTCGTTTGCTGTGTCTTTTTGGTTTCATTTGATTTTTTGCAGACGCTTGATCACGTCCTCGGGGTCCCAACATTTTGAATAGGTAAAATGAAAGGAATGAACCTATGAGTGCACTATGTAACTAAACTTTTAGATTCTAGGTCATTTTAAATTCGAACAATTTTACTAGAACGTTTTTTTTTAAATGTCTTAATTTATATTTGAAAAACGCTTTATAATTATTTGTTGTCTTCTTAATTACAATAGATGGCGTTAGGAGTCTCAAAACGCCTAAGACGCTGCAAAAGAAAATCACTTAGCTTTTTGCTTGTATCACATTTTTCTTGGGACGTCACGATTATCAATACTCAGGAGGTTCTGTTATTATTCAACCATTCAATGAACTTCAGATTCAATGAACTTTATTGTTTAAACAAATGACGATAAATAAAACAACGGTTATGTTTAGCAGTTTGCGGTGGTAAATTTTTAGTATGACTACATATTATAATATCTAATAGAAATATGAAAGATAGTGTTTAACCATTTTCTCCAGGTTTGGTGGAAATCGGTCGAACCATTTCCAAGGGCATTAGGTATAAGGCTCTTAGCGATAAGGCCGTCAATTGTGCCATGTTCTTTTTATTTGTTTTTTCTGTTCAATTTCTGGTGTGAACAATAAAGAGTTTATCTATCTATCTATCTGAAAACTTATTTCAATGATTGACTTAAAACTAAGCCTTCCAAACATACAACTAGAATGCATATCAAACTAAAGTCGTAATAAGAATGTTTTTTTCATTGTTGCTTTTAGTAAGATTACGTGAATCCCTGAAATATTATTCTGTTCTAATTCACGGTCCAATAAAAAAAAAAAAAACTAATATATCGCTATGAATGTTTATATATTTATTCGGCTCCGTGGCTTAGTTGGTAGTAGCCCTGCCTTCGAAGCGAGGGGTCCCGGGTTCGATTCCCGGCCGGGGCATACTGTGTGTAGTGAGCATGAAGTTTGTTCTCGGGTCTTGGGTGTTTGTCTTGTGTTTCTGTGTTTGTCCATGCCATCTGCGGCACAGGGAATCCTAGTGCAGAGGAATGAGTGTGTAAACGTTTATTATATATTGTTATTCATTCACGCCTCAACTGTTGAACATATTTGGATGAAAATTGTCGTGAAGTTAGTTCATATCCTGGATTACCGTTATCCCGGAAAAGTGAAGTCAGTTTCTTATCATCGTCTCATGTTGAATTTTTTAAGCTGTCATGATGCTTTGGTGTCGTAGACTCAGCTACGCAGCTGTCGACTTAGCTACGACTCGTAGCCGTAGACTCAGCTACGCAGCTCCCGACTTTACGGCGCCGCATACTTGGCTACACTCTCTCGGCTTGGCTACGGAACTATATACTTGGCTACGCAGCTCTTGTTGATTAATACTCATATGCAAATATAATATATAATTCACCGTAGGCACCTTAAAGTACGTTTGGTTCCTTTAAATCCATACTATGTGTATAGATAGTTAGATTTTACTTTATTAAAAATAATAATTAATGAATAATATTTCGATCAAAGCTAGTCAAAGCAGATAAATATAGAAACGTGAAATAGGGTAGGAACACATTTAAATAAAATAAAAATTAATTATTCCTGCATTCATGAAATTTAGCAACAACTTTAAAAATTGCTGTTAAAATCACCAGTTTGCTGTGTGTTCTACGAACTCTACATTAGGGGAATTTTATGGAGAACTTTTCAACCTTATCCCGACCCCAAATTTTACAATCACTGTTCCTGGAACTGCTATGAAGTGCATCCACACATCGACCCTTGGGTAGTTCGTAGTTATTTTAATTACTACAAGTTATGAGTGTTCCAAACAACTTTACGAGATCTTTTTTTCTCTTCACGTGCAGGCTGTGGAATACGTTTACGCCAGAAGTTTTCCCCAAATACTATAATACAACATGAGTAGGTTAAGAAATGACAAAAAATATCTGCGTGATGCCACTGGTGTTGCAGATATTAATATGCGATACCACTTACCATCAGGTGGGCCGTAAGCCTATTTGCCTATTCTAATATATAAAACATAAAAAATATTTTTACCTATGACTGAAAACATCCAAGCGAGGTGCCCCAAACTGGTTTCATTAGAAAGTCAATAATGCGGAGATGGTTTTAAACTAATAAAATGATGCATTAGAAAAAAAATGTATTGCTTTTTTTAGCGTAGTAGCACACCCCTGGTATAAGCTAGTTTATAATTAAAAAAAACAAGATCATTCAGAGTACTGAAACTATACCTGGCACCTGTGCAAAGTTCGAAGAACTGCCACCACACCTGATAATCTGTTAAACAGTGACGCACGCATTGCTGTGTTCCCGTGGAAGGGTGTGGGTGCCGGTGAAATCACATGCGCATGAGACGTAACATCCTCTTCTCAACTGATGACAAGCGCAACTGGGTGCAACTTGGGCCTTGTCATACCTCGGCCGGGGAGGACGTAAGTTGTATTTAAATACATAAAAAATCATTTGTAACGCAAGTAGTTACTTTAGTTCTACAAAGTTCCAACTCCGTGGCTTAGTTGGTAGTAGCCCTGCCTTCGAACCGAAGGGTCCCGGGTTCGATTCCCAACCGGGGCATACTTTGTGTGGATGAAGTTTGTTCTCGGGTCTTGGGTGTTTGTCTTGTGTTTCTGTGTTTGTCCATGCCATCTACGACACAGGGAATCCTAGTGCAGAGGTGTGAGTGCGTAAACGTTATTTTAACGTAATTTTTTTATTTTTAAAATTCTATATAGCCAATTCTTGCTTCTATGAATTGTATGAATATTCTATAATATTATTTAAGAAATCAGTGGAGGTTTTGAGAGTACGGCGCTCCCAAAAATATCTACACTGCGGTTTTATGTTTGCATCCAATCTTCACTTGAGTAATGTTGTAAGGGTGCCATCATTTAAGAACAGCCGCGTAAAGGCAAACTCATAACCTCACCCCTGTAATTTTAACCGCGAATTGCGTCATAAAACTCCTGTCGATTCTTTGCTTAACTCGCTTGAGATTGAGTCGCCAACCGCTCTTACGTAACCCCTGATGGGGTTATTTACGATAAAAATGAACATAAAATGTCGTAGCTTAAGACTTTTTATACTAAACTAGCTGACCCGGCCACGCGTTTCTGTGGCTAACGTTTTTGTAATTGTTAAATAATAGGCAAATAATTTGCAATAAAATAATATTGCGATCATAAATTGAGATGTGAGCTATCCTCTTTCAAGTTGGATCAAACTGCACACGGTGTACAAATTTGATTAAAATCGGTTAAGTAGTTTTGGAGTCCATCGCGGACAAATATTGTGACACGTAATTTATATATATTAAGACGGGACGGACTGAAGGGCCAACTAACGTAAAGTGGTTACCTTCACCCATAACATCAGCAATACTTATGTTCTTCCCGATCCAAGCATGAGACGATTCAAGTCTTGACGACATATTACCAGGTGTGGAGGTACTTGGCACAAGTTCTACTGCTGCTTTAGATTGCAAAATGTCTAAAAACAAACAATTTGTAGTCAGTAAATTCTACAAATCCGCAATAGGCTCTTTTGGTAGATTATACCGAATGCACTCTCGTTTATCGAGAACAATCACGGTAACCCAGTAGTTGAAACATCAGAGGCTGATAACATTATATTACTCAGCTCAATTAACAGGTCTCCCTTCTATGCTGTCGGTCGTGAGTTCGATTTCCATCCACGAGAAGCACTTGTGTAACGAAAATATTTGTTCTATGTTTGAGTGTTAATATGTATAAGATTTATAATTCCGTCGCTGTGGGAAATCTCGATGAACATTTTTTTTAAAATACTATAATCTTAAAACATTTTTTTTAAATACTTTATAAATTTTTTTTGAACTTTGTTTTTTAAACATTTTTTTTTTTTAAATACTATATACTTAAAATTTTAAAACGTGTTCTATTATAATTTGGATTGCCTCCCATGGTACGAGTAGATACATGTTCATAAACTCTCGCTAGTCGGGAGTAGATCTGAGTCATTGTAATGGGTACATAGAGGCATGTATAGTTTTACCAAAAGTGATACTTAGTTATTTCGGGAGAGTCTCTTCGTATTTCCTATGAATAAAATTGTAATCGAAGCTGTTTGGTACCATTATAAAAGGAAACATTTGAAAAAAGAACAAAAAAGTTCCCGCCATTTTGCAATGATTTTTCTACCTATAGTTTGTGTATAACTTTGAAATAAAAATGTCTTCATTTTGTCTCTGTCTATGCTTACATATTTTATCCAAACTAATCTGATATAAGTGTAAGTAATTATTTTTTCACGTCCAAACCGCTAAACCAATTTTGATAAACGTGGACTTTGGAAAATTACATACGAGTAGTATACCCCGCCTAACACATTAAGAATTAAGAGCATATTTTATATTTGCCTAATATCTTTTTTACTGAATCTTTAATTCAAGCTAATTCAAGTTAATTCGCTACTCCCGAATATCAAACGTGGTTAAGCAATACCGTTAAAATTGTACTGATTTTATCTTTACAACAACAAATTCGATCAAGAAAAAAACATAAACCGCTCTTTAAAACAAAATTGTCACCTCTGGACCCATATCCTCACCTCGTAATGGCCACGTAACGTAAGAAGCTAACTTCTTTTTTATTGGCACACCTTTAACGTTTTCGCATTTCAAATAACTTTGGATTTCGAACGTTTTTATTATTACTTTTTTTAGATTATCTAGTATGAACCTTATTGCGTGCTCACCAAAGTCCGTTTCCTATTGCTGGCAGCAAGAACGGGAACAATAAATAAAAACTTTCTGGCAGTAAGAGATACGTCGTAAGAACCACACATTCTTGTATTTGAAAAGGTGCGTTAACAAAATAGTCGGAAAGGTGATTTTCGCGGGATTTGAAAGTTTATCTTGTGTTAAAACAAATTGTTGAAGATTTAGAAGTCTCACATCACATTTTGTTTCACAATATTGTCATCCTTTTTTTGATGGCGACGAGTTGTGTCACGAAACATTGTCCTCTTATTATAATGTTGGGGATAAACCTAACGCCCGTTTATGACTTTTCTATGAGACCTTTGTTTGCATTAAAACAAATCGAAGTTTTTATTCCCATGCGTTTTTCCATGCCTTCCATTCTCACCAAACGCCTGCGTGGCTAAGAGGTATATTATTATGCTATGAGAGCATACGCTTTTAGCGAACGAATTAAAAATCTCTAAATAATAAATATATTTTACCAAATATATGAACGGCAGCCTTAGGCATATGCCTTCATATTCTTTTTTTAAATTGGTACACAGTAAAATATTTTTCTTCATATCAATTTAAAAAAAGAATATGAAGCTTTGAGACTCGCAAATAAAGGGCGCCAAAGGAATTCCCCTCACTGGACGTATTAAGTACCTACTTTATAACGAAGTTTTCTGAAGAACTTTGAAAGGATTGTTTTGTGGTTCTTTATGATCAAAGCCGCGAATCGAAAGTAATAATAGCCCTTCGTTTAATAACACAAAACCAGTTTAAACGAAGCTCTTCTTAAGCATGAATTCCTTTGTATTCACTAGGAAATCTGAGTTGAAAGTTGGCGTTTAGGCCCATCTTTGGCGTTTGGGCCAAAGTACCGGTTTGCCCAGGTCCAGTTGCTCGCGTTCGTAGGTGAGAACTCTTTGATGTCCCTACATCTGGGTGGTGCGAAATGAGCAGTTAACTTGTACCAAGGGTCCTTGAAAGGCGGGTTAATCGTTATCTGTAAGGCTGGCAGCATTGCCCCTGGTATTGCAGGTGTCCATGGGGGGCGGTGACCACTTTCCATGAGGTGGCCCGGAAGCTCGTTTTCTAGAGGATATAAAAAAATGTCTTCTGGCGAAGTACTTCAGCAGTAATGCACTCGTAATACTGTGTTCTGGTGGAAGGGTTTGGACGCCGGTGAAATCACAGGTACATGAGATGTAGTATCTCCGGATGAGAGGGACGGGGTAGTAGTGACAGGCGCAATGGGATGCAAATTGGGTTGCATCGTCTCATACTTGGGTATATACTTCGGGGAGGGCCTAAGTCGTATTCCTCTTGTAATAGGCAGACGTAACCACTTAATCAGGTGCTCTTTACGCTGATGGTGCTAATTTCAGCTCGTTACGTCACGTAAATAGTATCAAAAAAGGGCCAAATTAAAGTTGTCATGAGTTTTGTAGTACAGCCTACAGTTTGCATTCAGCCTTCAGCCTATTTCTCACCCACTGTGCCACAGAAGTGAATCTGGTCCAATAAAGTGTAAATCACTAAGCAATTTACATTAGCAGTCGTCCGTAACTGGTCAGCTGGTTAATTTATAGTCAACTTTCAATTTGGGTAACACATCCCCGGGTCGTAAATCTCAGCGACAATTAAACGGCTTCTTGCGGCCCTGCGGTTGGTCACCCCTGTTGGAGCAAGGATGTCTGAATTTGAAATTGGAATGAAACGTAAGATTCTATTTTTGGATTAGCGTGGATTCTTCGAGGCGTTTCGGACATGAATTCAGCTATAAAAAGTGTCTTTGGTGTGTGAAAACAGTTTTTTATAGGCATAGACTGAAAATAAGCGGAAATTCTCGCAACATGGTGGTTGGATAAATGGCTTGGGGAACCAGCTTAAAAGTAAAAACAAAAGTATTTTCTTTCTTTCTTTTCTTTCTTCACATAATGGGCAGTTGTAGTACTTCTTTTCAGTTCTCGAAGTCTTCCTGCCTGTCGAGAGTATTAGACATAGAAATGGCTTAGTTTATTTGATGTTTAGCACACATAACCAAACAATAAATATAAAGAAAAAAAAAACAATCTCACTAAGTGTGTATAAATAAAATTTATTTCGCTTTTCGATTTTTTATCGATCGATTTCGTCGATCGACACGTTTGTTCGAGTAGCCCGGACTGGCACTACATCAACTTTTAAACCGATTTGAAAGTAGAATTCCAGAATTCAAAGTAACTTCAAAAGCGCGCCATAATCATGTCGTGCGGTCTAACTTTTCATTCCACAGCCGAAATTTATTTTTAAAAAGAAACACTGGCCGGCGTTCCGCGTAAACAAAAGCGTCCTTGACACGGAACTTTATCACAAGGTCGCCGGTTCAATGACCCGTCGGAATCAATAACTCATTACTTTTTTATTTCGTTTTAAACGTTTAAAAATAACGTGTTTTTTGCGATCGCGTTCGTGCCAATTACGTAGCGGGCGAAAGCGGGTGTCGCGGCCAATTATGACGTCACACGGGGTGATTCCGTATTATTTTGTGTTAATTTTTATGAATCGAACTTTTAATTTATTACCGGGCCTCATTCATGGTTTTTTTACTACGATTGTAAACGAGGTTTTTACTATTGATTCGATTGAAGGTTGATACAAAAAATTCCCTTAATGTTAACAATGTAGTAGCTCGTAACAGTACACTGTTACTATCTGCTTGGCTACCTAGGATCACTACATTGAAAACAGTTTTTAGAATATGTCTCGAAATTTATCCTGGGAAATTTATTTTGGCCTGAAACAGACGTTCTCTTAACAAATAAGACACAACAAACAAATCTTAACACATTTTATTTTGTTGTCGGCTAAAGGTATCTTTTGGAGATCTTTTGGATCTCAAGTAACTACGACGAGCTGCAAACTCATCTCCAAGTCAGTAATTAATAACAACTTACTAAAAGATCATTTTAGGTGTATAGAGGCTTCGTCAGGAACATAAAAACATGTCAAAGAACTCAATACGAAAATGTCAACAAGTTGCAGCTGTAAAAGGACTTCAGTACTCACCCACTCACAACTACAGTAACTACAATGTATGGTGGCAGTACTTCTCCGGCCAAACTTGGCACAAGTTCTACTGCTGCACCACGTGCCCTGCGTGTAGGTACTAAAAGCTAAAACTCCAGCAAAACATTACCCCCCAAATATAGTCCATCGTCTATGGAGCCAGCATAAGAATTAAAGATAATATAATATTGAAATCAGAGTTGCAGCTGTCAGATTTAAATTTTAAAACTATCATGGTTATGAACATTATTATTCGTGTTACCGAGATATTTATCATGATTTGAGAGTTTTGTTGACTCCCGATATTTCGACCCAGTTACATGCGTCATGGTCCCGGGCAAGCTGATGGTAAATATCTCGGTAACACGAATAATAATACTGTCAGATTTGTATCGCTACACTAATTCAAGTCTTATAAGGATGAGTTAAAGTTTAGTTTCCATTGTATAATTTTGTCTGCTGTAATTTTGATGCAATTTTTGTTACTTATTTTAGACAACAGAGATATGATTATATTTCTAATGAGTTTCTAATAATTCTAATCTAATAGTATAGTTTTCGCAAATATCAAAATAATACTCTCATATTTCGATTTGAACCAGCTACTTTCGGATTAAAAGGTGACATCTGTACCACTTGGCCAGATTCGTCGCCACGCTGACAACTGATTATTTATTATTAACTTTATACTTTAACTTAACTTGCAATATGGTCTAAAACAGATGGTCGGATAAAATATCAACTTCTGCAAATAATTACTCACTAGAACCAATATTTAAGCTTATTTATCAGCTGGCCGGCAGTTGACGAAAAATCCTTAATACTATTAAATCAAAGCGATAATCTATAAGAATATAAAAAATCATGATAACGTAGCACCTCTGTAGAGGTTTCTAATTTTAATAATAATGTTAATTATTTCTCATTTCTAATACTTCTTGTCCATCCAAAGGTTGTCTGTAAGAGATCGCTTTATAGCGATAAGACCGACCGTGTCACCTTTTTATTATTTACTAGCGACCCGCCCCGGCTTCGCACGATTAGTAAAGCATCAGTGTCGTATCAGAAACTACCCGTGCGAAGCCGGGGTGACTTGCTAGTTATTATACATATAAACCTTCCTCTTGAAACACTCTATCTATTAAAAAAAAACCGCATCAAAATCCGTTGCGTAGATTTAAAGATTTAAGCATACATAGGGATATAGGGACAGAGAAAGCGACTTTGTTTTATACTATGTAGTGAAGATTTCTAGTTTTAAGCTATCGTTATCTTTTGGTGTGCAATAAAGTGTTATCTATCTAGAGTTTAAAAACAGCTGGCCGGCAGATGACGTATCCTTATCACTTACCAAATAAGATCCAAACTTCCTTAAGAAAAAAAAAAAAAACTTTATCACAGTAGCACCTTTTCAGACTTATTTTGAATCACATATTATTGCACTATACACTGTAAACACTGGCACAACACAAAACTTCAATAAAAAAAAAATGCGTTTGAATTTGGAATTTGACAGCGTTCTTGGCGGGAACGATTCTTGGATTTCAGTTTCGACTATTAAAAGTAATGTATATTTTGTTTTGTAACTTGATCATTCCTTGTAGTAATTATAAGCAGAGAGCTTTAAGTCCGGCCCGCTCGTGCCGCGGTCTACAAGGAACTCAAAGCGTCTTGGAAGGGCGAAAAGACGTTATTTTTCGACCCCCTCGATCCCTTCGTTTGTTGATTTGGTGATATTAGTGGAGTCGCCATTTATGTATAAGCTCAAATTTTTTTCGGAATATCTGTTTAGTAATTATTTTGTAGATTATTTACTTGTAAAAATATCTAAGCATGTAATGCATAAAATATTAATGTTTTGCGAAAAATGCTTATTTTGTTTGTTTTATTTATTATTGTTTTGTGAGTTTGACAATTCCGTAGCTATGCTCTTTAAGGTGGGAGACCCGAGCATGTTTTAAGCATAAAAAAAATCTGTTGTATGATTGTTTTGTGTAACAGGACAGACAGACAGATATTCATAATATGGATGTGAGTGTAAATATAATAGTATAAAATGTAAATGTGTATGAGAGCTTTTAAAACCAAAAAAACTTAAATGCCCAGGTAAAATTTTGTCCTAGTACAATAAATATATTTGTTTTCTTCATTCCTTTTATATTCTGATCATATTTTCTTCTGATAACAGGAAGCGCAAGAGCTGAATAGAAGATGGCACATCTATCATATATTACAGAGACAGTTTTAAAAATACTACTATCTATATAGGTAAGTGGGTTTTTGTGCTTCGGACCTCAAGGGAAGTCCTCCTAATACATTTGTTTGTCTGTACATACTTCTTTCAAATGGTTTTTTCTAATATCGTAGTAGTAAGCAGGTATAACTATTGATAGCATATGTACTAACATATGCTATCAATAGTTATACCTGCTATGTTATATCTGTTATACCTGCAATGCCAAATATATTGTAGGGACGCATAGGTAGGTATTGTAAGACTACTCCCGTTGTCTCCCCCCGATGTGACGTACTGCCGCATTTGTACTGTGTATTATTTGCTATAGTAATAAATTGAAAAAGTGTTTGGTGACTTTGGACTTTAATAATAGAATAGATTAGAAAAACTTTATTTTGTGTTACATAAATAGGGCTTCCTTTAAAAATTAAAAGCAAAATTACACGTTTAAGAATATGTAACAACAACAAAGGTAACCACTCAGCATGTGCTGCGTCAGTGGACTGATACAGCGCTGGTATTCTGTGGCACCGTGTTGAGATCGTGCGACGACAGTGAAATACGTGTACAAACAACATTTCAAATTAAAACACTATACAATATCTAAAATCTACGAGATCTTTTTTTATTTTTTTATATACCATCCCCTATCATATATACACACATATCCCTAAAATATTATCCGTAGGAGTTCGGCGTAGGAGTCCGAAAATTGGCTGTTTTTTTATACCTAGAAAATATCATACCGCAAGACCAAAAACGACAAAATAAGGTATCGAAATATTCTGAATTCAAATCGCAGATATTGAGTTGGCTTAGACGTATGCTTAAATTCAATACTTAGATATTTTTTTTGTTAAAATAAAACGCATGCGTCTCTATTGTCCCTGTGCTAGTTAAGGTGATTTTTTGCTCTTAACGTCGGAATATAGTTCTTACGGCTTTACAATAAACACTATTGTTTGGATGGCCAGGTATAAAGAATTATTTTGAAGGGAGCTTTCTTTACGATTATTCTTGTTCGTAAAGTATATGATTCTACAGGAACGTCTGAAGTAAATATTTTTGTATACCAATTTTAGTGGTTGTAATGTATAATGTGGGTATACGCTAGAGAAACGATTACTTCATGACGAAGAAAATGAAATGAATTAACAATGAATATAAATAATAATAAAATTGTCTATATATTTTCAAAATATTTTTTTTTATAATTTTGTAGAATATGAAGTAGAATAAGTGGCTTTTTTCTTTTTACTTTCACTAATGTTTAATGTTCTTTCTTATTTTTTTTTTTTGGTAACTACTGCTTTTGATTTGTGTAAATGTAAACGTATTCGATTCTATATTTTTTGTTGAAGATCGCTAAGAAAATTATGTTGTTTAGCAGTTAATTGCAAAGCGTGCAATTAAATTTTTGACATTATCATTTATAGTGGCATAAGGATAATGATGATGTTTCTGTCCCAGAAGATAATTGGTGGATGCAGATGCATTATAAGATGTGGAAATGTAACAATGTTTAATTACCTCTGTATGTTTTAGGGTTTTGATATTGTCTCTTCAATTAGTTCACAGTATCAATATATCAAATTGTGTCTTTAAAATAAACTCGATTGCCGCAAGGAAATGAAAACTAAAGTGGGTATACATTTAAGTAATATGATGTGTATTCAAAACCTACCGTCCAATGCTTTTGGATCAAGTCATGAAATCAAATTAAAGTCGAATCTTTATTTTCTCTGAATTCTGAAATGAATAGAAACGTTAGTTTTAATAACTAATGAATCATGTGTTCTTATTTTACTAAGTTTGCTGTGTACCGCCACTTATTACCAAGGCCTCAGCTCGTTCCTTCACAGTTTGACATAAAAAACAACCGCGGGTAACACCGCGGATAATAGCTAGTATATAATAAAATGCTAGGCTGTACCCTTAAGGTCGAGAAAGGGTTGAAAGAATGGAAGTGGTTTTTTTTTTACTTTCGTCCTCATTACGTCCCTGTCGTAGGAAGTATTGCACGGTGGCTTATTTTTAACGGTCATATCGTCGCGTACACAGGGATCCCAAACGGCGGCCCGCATGGTCGTTAATACATATATCAGGTGAAGCAACGTTCTCCGCGGTCATCACTTGGATGGGTGACCATTGATTGCAATAGCAACTATAAATGTTTCTTTATGCTTAGTAAGTTAAGTCTATATGTAAATAAAAAATCTGATAAAAAATATATGTGAGATTCCTATGGCTATGACTTTATACATATATCTGTGTGCTTGTCTGTCTGTACTACCCTTAAAGGGTTCTATCATTTGAAACGTAAGCAAATGATAAAAATTCTCACAGAATACCTACATACAAAATATAATAAAAAAACAACTGGTGCGGAACCTTTGCTGTATGAGCCCGATCATACTTGGCAAGTATATTATAATTTTACTCTTATTTCTATACAGAAAATTAATAATAACTAAACACAAATAGGAAGTGTGCATTTCAATAAGTAGGCATATTTACAAGAACAAGAATTCATATAAATATAAATAAATATATAAATCCTTAACACCAAAACATTAATCCTGATGTGGACGAGAGAGGCTATCTACCCACAACACAGGTTTTAACCTAGGGTGGGGGATAGTGATCTTTGCATCAATTTCGTTCGTACATATTATTATAAAATACCTATCTAATGTATAAGAACTCAAATAGTTACTGTATTATTATTTAAAAATCTCCGATCCCAGAACTACATCTACTTAAATATTATTCGATTTGTGAGCACAGATGTTCTACACTTTGTTTCCAACACAATCACTATGAACAGTAAGTTAATTGAAACATTAATTTACTTTTCCTTATGAATTGTGGTTTTGTGTGACGTCCATCTTAAGAAAATTAATGTGTTATTTTAATTTTTTTATACGAAATATCATAGTATTGTTTAAGACTTTTTTTTGAGTCAATATAGGTTTAGAAATACTTAAGGCAAGGATATCCAGTATTTACAAAACTTCAGTTATCAATTCTATATTATTTTGCTTGCACCTGGCAGGTTTCGAACCTGAGACCCGCCGCTCGAAGTCTGAGTAATAACCTCAATTGATAGTATCAATTGTTACTTAATTGTTACTAACTTAGCTACGAAGTCAATTTGATTATTTTGTAAAAATAAAAACGGTTTTTCGATGTAATGTTGTTTTTTATTGGAAAATGAGTCATATGCAATTACAATTCACATATTTATTTTCACGACCTGGGTGATGTAAAAGCAAAAAATATGAAAGCAATTTGACCTTGAATTTAACTCTCACGCATAATACATCGGTAATTCAATAGGATTAAAAATACAGATATGTTTTTAATACAAGTTTATTACTAATCTTTTATCTATCGATACCTATCGAATCATGAGGATAGGACATAAGCTGATTTAATTTTTTACTGGATGTGCAGGTTAGCAGATACTTAAGCTATCGAAAATAGGAGCAAAGCCAAGCACTTATGGCATACTTATAGAATCCCTGAAACCAAAACTTTCATCATATATTTATTTAAGCCAAAACTTTCATCATAATATATATTTATTTATTATTATATTGTAGTCAAATAATATTTATAATCTATACAAATAAATAAAAATCAAAGTGTCCGTTGTGTTAAAATAATAGCTTTTCACTGAAATAAAAAAAAAAAAACTTTTTAATTTTTTTGTCGTTTTATATTATATGTTTGTTCCGATTAATCTTGAAAACGCCAGGACCAATTTTGACTTTCACCACCAGATAACTTAATTTACTTTTATTCTAGAAAAAAATATAATGAGGTACAGGATAAAAATTTTAAATCCCACGCATGCAAAGTCGCTTTGATAGCTAGTATATTCATAAAATGTAATGCGGGCCCTAAGTTGACAAGCAGATAGCCTTCCGTACGTTACTAGTTTTATGAATTTGAAATAGGGCGGCCATGTGAGACCAACGAACTATAGCGTACAAAGTTAATTTGCGATGATATTTTCTTAATTTTTTTAATGGATCCAAATTCATTTGTGAAGGCGTTTAAAATTTTATCATTACTAGCTGCGCCCCGTGGTGTTACCCGCTGTTTTTCAGGATCAAGAGTAACCTCTAGAATGGCTCTAAGATGGCTTAAATCCAAGATATCTGAATTATCTGGTACTAAATTTCATCCAAATCCGTTGAGCCGATTGAGCGGGAAGGAGTAACAAACACACACAAACACACATACATAAAAACTTGGTACGATATGTGTTTTTTATTTGAAAGCCGTTTCAGTTGGCAGTAATGTTAAAAAAATGTCCTAGACTCTAAAATTCACAATCATACAATTAACAGCATGGAAATGGAAAATAAAATTATATTGATTATTTTATATAATTAATTTTTAAATAAAAAAATCTTACTATTCTTTTTTTTAAATATAGTCCACCTGGCCAGTCCAAGTATGCATTTCCGCGCATCATAAAACACAACGCGTGCTGGCCACACGAACGGATGTCTCCAATTTCCATAAACGTGCTAACCCTATGGATTCTTGGAAATTATCAATGGAATATCAACCTTGTTGCGTCGAGTTAGATGACACCTTTAAAGTAATTGTTTGACACGCGTCACAGTTCTTGGCTTAAGAAATCAACAGGATGTGTAAGAACTCAAGGGTGACAACCCTAGTCTCAAGACGTTAGACGCCAGATGTTAGTAGACTTGTAACGTTCACCAGTTAAAAGTGGTCAAGCGTGTGTCTCTTAAATGCTATTAAATATTTTTTTTTACATATTATACTTTTTTATCTAATCCCAAACTTAGCATAGCTTGTACGATGGAAAACTAGATTACAATACATTTTATAACGGTTTTGTAAAAACATATTATACATATAATACTTTTTAACACCCAAATTTAGATCAAAAATTTATGATTCCCACACAAATGGTGTGCTAGATGAAAATTGAATACACATTCTTCAGTTCAGAAGGCAGTGTTGCCCATAAACAACAGCTACAAAATCTAACTTGAAGAACCTTACTAGGAGACGGGATGTAAAGTCTCATGCGCCTGTAATTTCACCGACTCCCACACCCTACTGGAGCATACCATCTAAGAGAGAGAGAATAGATAATATGCAGTAAGAATACAAAAGAAAAAACCGGCCAAGTGCGAGTCGGACTCGCGCACGAAGGGCTCCGTACCATTATTTTAATATCGAGCAAAAACGATCAAAAAATAAAAATCACGTTTTTGTATGAGAGCCCCCTTAAATATTTATTTTATTCTGTTTTTTAGTATTTGTTGCTATAGCGGCAACAAAAATACATCATCTGTGAAAATTAACTCTCTATCACAGTACGTATAGAGCCCGGTGACAGACGGACAGCGGAGTCTTGGTAATAGGCTCCCGTTTTATTATTTACAGCAGTCGAGAGTGGGCCGGTGTCCCAGCTGTGGGAGCGTTAGAGGCTGATACAAATACGAAGTTTGAACGTTTCCTGGATGAACTGAGAACTTAGAATTGTCGTTTACCTCCGTACCAGCCTCTAATGTTCCCATTGCAGGGGCACCGGCCTACTCTCGATAATTAAGAGTGAATGGGCTTTGATCTACCACGGGACCCCCAATCCGGATTGGTAGATGTCACGTCTTCGAATGTATGGTTCTAAGACATGCCGATTTCCTCACGATGTTTTCCGTCACCGTTTCGAGAACGTGGTATTGCGCACATAATTTTTCAAGTGAAAAAACTCATTGGTGCACGTGTGAGTTTGAACCAGCAACGTTAAAATTGAAAGTCGGCGTCTATGCCCCTGGGCCACCACGCGTTTACCTCATAAATCTCAACTCAACCGTGAACTGGGTAAAGCGGTAAACTGTTCAAGTTGTGGACAATTTGCCAAGCACTATCTGGTTTCTGGCACTAAGTTAGTTATAAGTTCCAATTGGACATCCCAATTAGTGAGGCGGATCTGTCTCAGCGATTTAGACCCTTCCGAGTTGTCGTACTTAGAACGAGATTAGATTAAAAGTGGTTCGAATTTCGTGAACAGCTGTTAGAGGCAATTATTAAGCGAGAATTTGACTTTAGGTAAATAAAGCTGGCTTAGTTGGTTGTACCCCTGCCTTCGAAGCAAGGGGTCCAAACTCAAACTCATTTATTCCTTTAGATCTCAAGTATCGTTTGGACACGTCAAACTTTACACACACAAGTAAACATATTCATGAGCATATAACGTGTCACAGAAGCTCCTTAGCACGTTACATGCACACAGATATGTCAAATTACAGTCAGTTTACCCACATGGTAAAGATTTAACAACAGGTGCTAGAAGTAGCTTGTAGAAGTTCGTCCAGAGAAGTACTGCCTCCTAACTTGGTAATCCGCCGGCAAGCAGCAGTGTAGTATTACTGTGTTCCAGTGGAAGGGTGTGGGTACCCCGTTTCAGGTGATGGGCGCTACTTGACCCCAACTGAAGTATGAGATAACCCTTGTGACTTGGGTTTTCTCAAACTCATGGGGAGTCTTTATTCTGTTGTTATGGGCGAAGGTATCCAGTTTACATCAGGTGGGCCTTCAGCTCGTCCTGTCACTTATGTAGTATAAAAAACGGTTGAAACTTGTTAAATCTATTTCGACCCTTTTATTTAGTGATATATAGATAAATCTTTAATGTACTTATGATAAAGTATTGTTAGAGTCATATAAGCTTATCACAGATACAACTGGGTATAAGAGATGTTTGATTAACATCCGTAAGGAGCCTGAGAAAATTGCGTATCATCTTGACAATATCCACCAAAGATAAGCTAAGCTTACAAACATAATATTACTGGTCTGCTGGGGCCTGAATTATTAAAATATTACTCAATAGTGAGTTTTTTAGTAGCTTTAATAAAATGTCAAACATTAACTTTTCGTTGGCCCTAAACAGACAAAAAATGCCGCAACATGTTGCTAATAGGTTCATAATTGAAAAGGATCCAATTATTAAAAAAATATGTTCACAGGCTGCTTCTAACCAGCAGTCAACCTAATTCTAAAGACCTGAAAGTCCACAATGGAGTGTATTAATTAAGGTTTGACTTCCAGAAGAATAAGATACCTGTTTGCTCCTGATTAGTGTGACAGTAATCGATTCGACAAAGTTACCATTAACTTCCAAAGGGATGGTAAAAAGTTAATGGTAACTTCATTATAACGTCTCCATCCAGTGACATTTGACATAGATAAAAAAGATTCATAGTACAGTTGAAAACAATAGTGTATATTACCTTATTAGTTTAAACAAGCAATTCTTGTTTATATATTTATTAATTGTTTATTTATTTCGCGCAATCCTAGTTCAAAGGTATGAATGTGTAAACGTTTATTATTTTTTTATTGCATTTTTGTGAAATTTTGTAATTCCATTTACGGGCTATGTGTATCCATTTACGGGCTATGTGTATTAATAATACCATATTATGTAATTTCCTGTTATCAGTAGTAATAGTACGGCAATATCAGTTATATTGTGTCAGTTTATTTGTTTTCCTTGTCTGTCCAATACATAAATTCATTTTCTCCGCGAAGGGTTAGGGAGAGACTCAATGGGGCACTTTTTTGCAGTTTAGAATATCATGGGATCGTAGACGGGACAAGTGGTGAGCCACCGTCTTCCTGCGAATAAATCAGCTAAATCCATACCCCGATAGCTGTGACTGTACATTCACCATGTGTTTGATAGACTACCCTCTTCCCTTGTCATTAAATTTAAAATATGGATGGGTGATTTTTTTTTTAAATCCTAGTCGCTGATGATTTGATGTTTGATGGTTATGTAACATCAATATTAGTTTTTTTGATAAATGTTTTTTTTATGTGCCAAATGTATCGGGACGAGCTTAAGATCAGCCCACCTAATCTTAAGTGGTTTCCTCCGCCCATAACAATAACAATATGACTTCCCGACCGAAGTATAAGAAGACCCAAGTCGCACCTAGTTGCGCCCCTCACCCGAGACGAGGATATTACGTCTCATGCATATGATTTCACCCTTCCACCGGAACACAGCAATGCGAGTGCACCACTGCTTGGCAGCAGATTACCAGGTGTGCAGGCAGTACTTCTCGGATAGAGTTTGAACAAGCGCGAACGCATGATCTCGTAGGTACAATATATTTAGAAAAATTAACGTCTCCAAGGAATTTTTAAGATTTCAACGGAAATAAAGTTTTTTGACTTAATTTGAACGCGTAATAATTCAAGCAAGCTGTGGTACACTTGTATTGCTATGTTATATAAATTTCATGACAAAAAAAAAATTATTGATACCATAATTATGTTCCTTATAAATTAATGTCTTAGAAAAAAATTAGAATTTTTTATTTCACTATAAGTGATAAATCTTCTTTAATTAAAATTCTGCGGTGGAGACACAACACGCTAACAGAGGGTTAGTTTTACGGGTAAAGGTTACGATGTGTACTGGCCTCTTCAAACAATTACTCTCCTTTGTCCACTAGGAAAATATTTGTCGGTTTTAATAAGAGACTGGTGTGACATCTTTTGTGACATTATTAGGGACTCAGGGTTTGAACAAGCGTTTACTTAATATAAATATAGTTTATTGAGGAACAAAGTAACAATGGATTACAAAAAGTTTAGAAAAACGATGATGCCTGCAGAAGTATTAAAACTGTGTCGCGGATATCAACGCCCACCCCCGTTACATGTGTTTGGTAGTTCCAATTATGGTATTGTAAATAAGCTAAATTTTAAACATTAAACAAATTTAAACTAAGGTGGTTTAACAATGATATCAAATACGTAATATACAGAAACAAATGTGTGTGAGAGGTACTACCACACCTGGAATCTGGTGGAAGGGTGTGGGTGCCGGTGAAATCACATGCACATGAGACGTATCATCTCCGTCTCGAATGATGGACGCAGCAGGATGAATACAACTCAGTGTAAGATCCAAATCTTATACTGTCCCAGGTTCCAGGTTCGATTCCCAGCTGGGGCACCCTGTGCGGTGAGCATGAATTTTGTTCTCAGGTTTTTGGCTCTTTGTCTTGTATTTCTGTGTTTGTCCACGCCATCTGCGACACAGACAATCGTATTTAGTCTTTTTTTATTTAAGTTCTTTTAAGTTTATATTGTTCAAATAATTAATGAATTACCATTAACCGTAGAGGATAATATGTATTTAAAAGTCGTCATGTAGTTATAACGACATCTGATACAGAAAATGTATATTAATTGTTTTAAGATATTGAATTGTTGTTTTTAATGGTACACAATAAACTTTAATTGTCATCTATTGTTCTCTTTCAAATAACATTTAAACGATTATTCTAGACATAAAGAACTTAATTTCTTTTCAATTTTATCAATATTTGATTAAGAACAATTGGTGAAATTACTGAAACTTTGCATACGCATCATCAAATTTTAGTATAAAAAGGCTTTTCAATTTGATTTTGGCATCAGTTCGGTTCCAACTCTCAAGATGAGAGTCACAACCTTCGTGATCCTGTTCTGCGGCCTGCAGGTAAGCACCTTATAAAAATTTATTTTTTCTAAAATCATACTTTGGTTTTCAAGGGGGCAGGCATAATCTTACATTCAAACAGAGATTCATGCCTTTATCCCTGGGGTAAGCAAAGCTTAGACTGGGACTGGGGTTGGTAAGACATCGATGATAAACTCATCGTCGCCATTGCACTCCCTCGAACAATTCAGCAATACCTTTTTCCGGTAAATCAATAAATACTAATAGGGGACCAGGGCAAAGGGGACAGAGAGCGTATTGGCCCAGGGGCACAGACGCCGACTTTCAATCTGGTCGCTGGTTCAAACCCAAACGTGAACCAATGAGTTTTTCACTTGAAAAATGTATATGCGCAATACCACGTTCTCCAAACGGTGAAGGAAAACATCGTGAGGAAACCGGCATGTCTCAGAATCAAAAATTCCAAGTAATATGACATCTACCAATCCGGATCGGGCTCCCGTGGTTTCCCTACAGTGGGAACATTAGAGGCTCGCACGGTACAAAGAGGTTAATGCATAGTACCTTACATTGTATACCTGGGGATAACGATAGAGCGGTACCGAGCTCTTGAATCAATTCTAAAACATGCAAACAATCATTTTTTTACAAATATAAAGTGGGCATCTGTGCTTCTGGCATCACTTTTTGTAACTGTGTTGAAATGGTAATGGTAAACTAGAAAAAAGTATTGTTATTTAACATTTTGTAAGAAAAAAATGTTACTGTGCAATATTTTAGCCTCACTCATCTCAGAAGATGCGGGCATCTGAAGGATGCTGCTGCAATCAAAACAGGTTTCAGTTATATTGCGCTAGAACAATGATTGTTTTATATATTATTGTAGGTTTAATGATAATCATGTAACGATAGTTGTCTTTTTTAAGTCTTCTTACTCATTCAGGTTAGTTGCCCACAACCAGATTCCAGTTTAAACTGAAATTAGATATACTAAGTTTAACTATAACTATAACCTTTTTTTTTTTTTTTTTTTTTTTTTTTTTTTTTTTTTTTTCCAGGGTGGAAATACCTACGTATACCGCTCCGTCCGGGGGAGGACGGGGCGGTTATGTCGGGCGTGATCCGACTAAAACCACCCTGGTGTTCCTGCTCGGCACCTTTCTGCTGGGGCTACGGGAACGGTGTTTTACTCTTCCGCGGCCCCAGCGGCGTTGGTCCTCGATGGTAGGGACCCCATCCTTACTAACTAGTGGCTCTAGCTTTCTCCCTTATATATGGCGTGCCCGGAACAAGAAGCACGCCATCCTCCGGTGGGGATCTCATCCTTCGGACGACAGATTCCCCCATCTGTCGCCCGGAGATTCCCAATTAGGGTGGCAGGCGGCGCTCGTGCGCCTGCCTGCGCCGACCCACGCGTCGGCGTCTTAGAGGGTGAGAAGCTTCTACCTCCCTCACCCTCTCGGCCGCCTCCTTCCGCGAGAGTACCTCCTCGCAGAAGGTCTGAGCCGCTTCCCAAGATCTCTCGTTGTCAACCATAGCCGAGACCATTGTCGACAGCGAAAGATCTTCACCCACAACCGCGGTCAGCCGTGCCCGCAGCTCCGCCCACGCCGGACATACCACCAGTGTATGCTGTGCCGTATCTTCGGCACAGCCGCAGTGATGGCATTCCGCTGTGGGTTCTCTCCTCGCAATGTTGCACAGGTACTTGCCGAAACAACCATGTCCCGACAGTACCTGCACCAGTCGAAAGGAGAGAACCCCATGTTGCCTTTCGACCCATTCACTCAGAACGGGTCGAATGGCTTCGATGGTCAAGTGGCCAGCCTTTGGCTCCGCCAATCTCACCTCCCATTGTTGGAAGGCGTCCTGGCTGGCAGCCGTCCTCCACCCCATCACCACATCGGATGAAGGGTAATTCCCCTCATTCTGCAACTGAACTATAACTATAACCTGACAAAACGATATTACCACGTCAAGAATAAAATATTTACAAAACTTTAATTGAAATGTTTTTTTACAGTATACTGCGGCACATTTTGATTTCATCAATGATAATCTTCTACTGAATCAACACTTTGAAGAAAAAGTACTGGAAGGTTCGGATATATTCGTAACCAACAGTAAAGGTGAAAGGGAAGAGGTTAAAAAGAGTGTCAAAAAATTTGAAAAACATGGAAGCCATGAAGTAGCTCCTCCACATTCGAAGCTCAAAAAGACCTTAGTTATGATGGTAGACGAATATGGAAACGAAATGATCACCGAAGAAGATGAAATAATAACCATACTAGACGAAGAAAGACCCTCTTTGGTGAAGACTTCTTCATCTGCTTCATCGGCTTCAAGTTCAGGAAAAGCGTCTAATACAGCGCAAGGATCCGCCAGTTCTGTTGCATCGGGGAGTTCATCTGCTATTGCTGGCCAACACAAACAGAAACATCGTAGACCAGCTCAGGGTTTATTTGAACAAAACCCTTCCACATATTCTGCTGCATCGGCATCTTCAGAAGGTTCATCATACGGTTCAAAAGGAATACACGGATCTAAAGGATCACTTAGCTTAGGCTCTGGAACAGCAAGTGCTGCTGCTGCTGCATCTGCACTTTCAAGAGGTCCTGGATCAAGGGGCTATGATTCAAAAGGAAGTTCATCTGGATTTGGTAGGTCGTCCTCACGAGCAGGTTCACACGGTCAGAGAAGTTCGTCTGAAGAAGAAGAATTGAACGGTGTATATGGACCAGCAGGATCATATGGCTCAGGACCAGCAACTTCGGCTGCTGCTGCAGCTGCTGCGTCAGCATCTTTAGGAGATTCTGGATCAAACGTCTATAATTCAGAAGGAAGTTCATCTGGATTTGGAAGGTCATCCTCACGAGCAGGTCCACACGGTCAGAGAAGTTCGACTAAACAACAAGAACTGAACGGTATATATGGACAAGCAAGATCATATGGCTCTGGTCCAGCAACATCGGCTGCTGCTGCAGCTGCTGCGTCAGCATCTTTGGGAGATTCTGGATCAAACGGCTATAATTCAGAAGGAAGTTCATCTGGATTTGGTAGGTCGTCCTCACGAGCAGGTCCACACGGTCAGAGAAGTTCGTCTGAAGAAGAAGAATTGTTCGGTGTATATGGACCAGCAGGATCATATGGCTCAGGACCAGCAACATCGGCTGCTGCTGCAGCTGCTGCGTCAGCATCTTTAGGAGATTCTGGATCAAACGTCTATAATTCAGAAGGAAGTTCATCTGGATTTGGAAGGTCATCCTCACGAGCAGGTCCACACGGTCAGAGAAGTTCGACTAAACAACAAGAACTGAACGGTATATATGGACAAGCAAGATCATATGGCTCTGGTCCAGCAACATCGGCTGCTGCTGCAGCTGCTGCGTCAGCATCTTTGGGAGATTCTGGATCAAACGGCTATAATTCAGAAGGAAGTTTATCTGGCTTTGGTAGGTCGTCCTCACGAGCAGGTCCACACGGTCAGAGAAGTTCGTCTGAAGAAGAAGAATTGTTCGATGTATATGGACCAGCAGGATCATATGGCTCTGGTCCAGCAACATCGGCTGCTGCTGCAGCTGCTGCGTCAGCATCTTTAGGAGATTCTGGATCAAACGGCTATAATTCAGAAGGAAGTTCATCTGGATTTGGAAAGTCATCCTCACGAGCAGGTCCACACGGTCAGAGAAGTTCGACCAAACAACAAGAACTGAACGGTATATATGGACAAGCAAGATCATATGGCTCTGGTCCAGCAACATCGGCTGCTGCTGCAGCTGCTGCGTCAGCATCTTTGGGAGATTCTGGATCAAACGGCTATAATTCAGAAGGAAGTTCATCTGGATTTGGTAGGTCGTCCTCACGAGCAGGTCCACACGGTCAGAGAAGTTCGTCTGAAGAAGAAGAATTGTTCGGTGTATATGGACCAGCAGGATCATATGGCTCTGGTCCAGCAACATCGGCTGCTGCTGCAGCTGCTGCGTCAGCATCTTTAGGAGATTCTGGATCAAACGGCTATAATTCAGAAGGAAGTTCATCTGGATTTGGTAGGTCGTCCTCACGAGCAGGTCCACACGGTCAGAGAAGTTCGTCTGAAGAGGAAGAATTGTTCGGTGTATATGGACCAGCAGGATCATATGGCTCTGGTCCAGCAACATCGGCTGCTGCTGCAGCTGCTGCGTCAGCATCTTTGGGAGATTCTGGATCAAACGGCTATAATTCAGAAGGAAGTTCATCTGGATTTGGTAGATCGTCCTCACGAGCAGGTCCACACGGTCAGAGAAGTTCGTCTGAAGAAGAAGAATTGTTCGGTGTATATGGACCAGCAGGATCATATGGCTCAGGACCAGCAACATCGGCTGCTGCTGCAGCTGCTGCGTCAGCATATTTAGGAGATTCTGGATCAAACGTCTATAATTCAGAAGGAAGTTCATCTGGATTTGGAAGGTCATCCTCACGAGCAGGTCCACACGGTCAGAGAAGTTCGTCTGAAGAAGAAGAATTGAACGGTGTATATGGACCAGCAGGATCATATGGCTCTGGTCCAGCAACATCGGCTGCTGCTGCAGCTGCTGCGTCAGCATCTTTGGGAGATTCTGGATCAAACGGCTATAATTCAGAAGGAAGTTCATCTGGATTTGATAGGTCGTCCTCACGAGCAGGTCCACACGGTCATAGAAGTGCGTCTGAAGAAGAAGAATTGTTCGGTGTATATGGACCAGCAGGATCATATGGCTCAGGACCAGCAACATCGGCTGCTGCTGCAGCTGCTGCGTCTGCATATTTGGGAGATTCTGGATCAAACGGCTATAATTCAGAAGGAAGTTCATCTGGATTAGGTAGGTCGTCCTCACGAGCAGGTCCACACGGTCAGAGAAGTTCGTCTGAAGAAGAAGAATTGTTCGGTGTATATGGACCAGCAGGATCATATGGCTCTGGTCCAGCAACATCGGCTGCAGCTGCAGCTGCTGCGTCAGCATATTTAGGAGATTCTGGTTCAAACGGCTATAATTCAGAAGGAAGTTCATCTGGATTTGGTAGGTCGTCCTCACGATCAGGTCCACACGGTCAGAGAAGTTCGTCTGAAGAAGAAGAATTGTTCGGTGTATATGGACCAGCAGGATCATATGGCTCTGGTCCAGCAACATCGGCTGCTGCTGCAGCTGCTGCGTCAGCATCTTTAGGAGATTCTGGATCAAACGGCTATAATTCAGAAGGAAGTTCATCTGGATTTGGAAGGTCATCCTCACGAGCAGGTCCACACGGTCAGAGAAGTTCGACTAAACAACAAGAACTGAACGGTATATATGGACAAGCAAGATCATATGGCTCTGGTCCAGCAACATCGGCTGCTGCTGCAGCTGCTGCGTCAGCATCTTTGGGAGATTCTGGATCAAACGGCTATAATTCAGAAGGAAGTTCATCTGGATTTGGTAGGTCGTCCTCACGAGCAGGTCCACACGGTCAGAGAAGTTCGTCTGAAGAAGAAGAATTGTTCGGTGTATATGGACCAGCAGGATCATATGGCTCTGGTCCAGCAACATCGGCTGCTGCTGCAGCTGCTGCGTCAGCATCTTTGGGAGATTCTGGATCAAACGGCTATAATTCAGAAGGAAGTTCATCTGGATTTGATAGGTCGTCCTCACGAGCAGGTCCACACGGTCATAGAAGTGCGTCTGAAGAAGAAGAATTGTTCGGTGTATATGGACCAGCAGGATCATATGGCTCAGGACCAGCAACATTGGCTGCTGCTGCAGCTGCTGCGTCTGCATCTTTGGGAGATTCTGGATCAAACGGCTATAATTCAGAAGGAAGTTCATCTGGATTAGGTAGGTCGTCCTCACGAGCAGGTCCACACGGTCAGAGAAGTTCGTCTGAAGAAGAAGAATTGTTCGGTATATATGGACCAGCAGGATCATATGGCTCTGATCCAGCAACATCGGCTGCAGCTGCAGCTGCTGCGTCAGCATATTTAGGAGATTCTGGATCAAACGGCTATAATTCAGAAGGAAGTTCATCTGGATTTGGTAGGTCGTCCTCACGATCAGGTCCACACGGTCAGAGAAGTTCGTCTGAAGAAGAAGAATTGTTCGGTGTATATGGACCAGCAGGATCATATGGCTCTGGTCCAGCAACATCGGCTGCTGCTGCAGCTGCTGCGTCAGCATCTTTGGGAGATTCTGGATCAAACGGCTATCATTCAGAAGGAAGTTCATCTGGATTTGGTAGGTCGTCCTTACGAGCAGGTCCACACGGTCAGAGAAGTTCGTCTGAAGAAGAAGAATTGTTCGGTGTATATGGACCAGCAGGTTCATATGGCTCTGGTCCAGCAACATCGGCTGCTGCTGCAGCTGCTGCGTCAGCATCTTTAGGAGATTCTGGATCAAACGGCTATAATTCAGAAGGAAGTTCATCTGGATTTGGAAGGTCATCCTCACGAGCAGGTCCACACGGTCAGAGAAGTTCGACTAAACAACAAGAACTGAACGGTATATATGGACAAGCAAGATCATATGGCTCTGGTCCAGCAACATCGGCTGCTGCTGCAGCTGCTGCGTCAGCATCTTTGGGAGATTCTGGATCAAACGGCTATAATTCAGAAGGAAGTTCATCTGGATTTGGTAGGTCGTCCTCACGAGCAGGTCCACACGGTCAGAGAAGTTCGTCTGAAGAAGAAGAATTTTTCGGTGTATATGGACCAGCAGGATCATATGGCTCAGGACCAGCAACATCGGCTGCTGCTGCAGCTGCTGCGTCAGCATCTTTAGGAGATTCTGGATCAAACGGCTATAATTCAGAAGGAAGTTCATCTGGATTTGGTAGGTCGTCCTCACGAGCAGGTCCACACGGTCAGAGAAGTTCGTCTGAAGAAGAAGAATTGTTCGGAGTATATGGACCAGCAGGATCATATGGCTCTGGTCCAGCAACATCGGCTGCTGCTGCAGCTGCTGCGTCAACATCTTTGGGAGATTCTGGATCAAGCGGCTATAATTCAGAAGGAAGTTCATCTGGATTTGGTAGGTCGTCCTCACGAGCAGGTCCACACGGTCAGAGAAGTTCGTCTGAAGAAGAAGAATTGAACGGTGTATATGGACCAGCAGGATCATATGGCTCTGGTCCAGCAACATCGGCTGCTGCTGCAGCTGCTGCGTCAGCATCTTTGGGAGATTCTGGATCAAACGGCTATAATTCAGAAGGAAGTTCATCTGGATTTGATAGGTCGTCCTCACGAGCAGGTCCACACGGTCATAGAAGTGCGTCTGAAGAAGAAGAATTGTTCGGTGTATATGGACCAGCAGGATCATATGGCTCAGGACAAGCAACATCGGCTGCTGCTGCAGCTGCTGCGTCAGCATCTTTAAGAGATTCTGGATTAAGCGGCTATAATTCAGAAGGAAGTTCATCTGAATTTGCTAAAACAACCGAATCAAAGGGTCCAATTAAAATTATAATTGAAGAAAACGGTCCCCAGTCTTCATCCACTGCTACTGCATTTACATCGTCAAGAAACCTTCAAGGCCCTGGAGGTCTCAGAGCTTCGTCAGATGCAGAAGACCTTTTCGTTTCAGGAGATTCTTATGGATCAAACAGTGCAGGACGCTCATCCTATCCAAGAGGCCCATACGGTTCAGGAAACGCATACGGCGCAGACAGGGCATATAGTCCAGAAGGTTCATTGGCACAATCAGGATTATTCGGTTTAGAAGGTCCTGATGGCCAATATGGTTCAAGAGCCGCATACAGTTCAGGAAGCGCATATGGTCCAGGACCGGCATACGGTCTGGAAAATTTATCTGCTGATAGAAGATCATTCGATTCAGTAGGTCCTGATGGGCAATATGGTTCAGGAGACGAATATGGATCTAGAGGGTTATCTGGAACTAGAGGCGAATCGTTATCGGCATCTGCATTAGCCAAAACAACCGAATCAAAGGGTCCAATTAAAATTATAATTGAAGAAAACGGTCCCCAGTCTTCATCCACAGCCACTGCATTTGCATCTTCAAGAAACCTTCAAGGCCCTGGAGGTCTCAGAGCTTCGTCAGATGCAGAAGACCTTTTCGTTTCAGGAGATTCTTATGGATCAAACAGTGCAGGACGCTCATCCTATCCAAGAGGCCCATACGGCTCAGGAAACGCATACGGCGCAGACAGGGCATATAGTCCAGAAGGTTCATTGGCGCAAACAGGATTTTTCGGTTCAGAAGGTCCTGATGGCCAATATGGTTCAAGAGCCGCATACGGTTCAGGAAGCGCATATGGTCCAGGACAGGCATACGGCCTGGAAAATTTATCTGCTGAGAGAGGATCATTCGATTCAGTAGGTCCTGATGGACAATATGGTTCAGGCGATGAATATGAATCTAGAAGGTTATCTGGAACTAAAGGCGAATCGTTATCGGCATCTGCATTAGCCGAAACAACCGAATCAAAGGGTCCAATTAAAATTATAATTGAAGAAAACGGTCCCCAGTCTTCATCCACAGCCACTGCATTTACATCGTCAAGAAACCTTCAAGGCCCTGGAGGTCTCAGAGCTTCGTCAGATGCAGAAGACCTTTTCGATTCAGGAGATTCTTATCGATCAAACAGTGCAGGACGCTCATCCTATCCAAGAGGCCCATACGGTTCAGGAAATGCATACGGCGCAGACAGGGCACATAGTCCAGAAGGTTCATTGGCGCAAACAGGATTTTTCGGTTCAGAAGGTCCTGATGGCCAATATGGTTCAAGAGCCGCATACGGTTCAGGAAGCGCATATGGTCCAGGACAGGCATACGGCCTGGAAAATTTATCTGCTGAGAGAGGATCATTCGATTCAGTAGGTCCTAATGGACAATATGGTTCAGGCGATGAATATGAATCTAGAGGGTTATCTGGAACTAGAGGCGAATCGTTATCGGCATCTGCATTAGCCGAAACAACCGAATCAAAGGGTCCAATTAAAATTATAATTGAAGAAAACGGTCCCCAATCTTCATCCACAGCCACTGCATTTGCATCTTCAAGAAACCTTCAAGGCCCTGGAGGTCTCAGAGCTTCGTCAGATGCAGAAGACCTTTTCGTTTCAGGAGATTCTTATGGATCAAACAGTGCAGGACGCTCATCCCATCAAAGAGGCCCATACGGTTCAGGAAACGCATACGGCGCAGACAGGGCATATAGTCCAGAAGGTTCATTGGCACAAACAGGATTTTTCGGTTCAGGTCCTGATGGCCAATATGGTTCAAGAGCCGCATACAGTTCAGGAAGCGCATATGGTCCAGGACAGGCATACGGTCTGGAAAATTTATCTACTGAGAGAGGATTATTCGATTCAGCAGGTCCTGATGGACAATATAGTTCAGGAGACGAATATGGATCTAGAGGGTTATCTGGAACTAGAAGCGAATCGTTATCGGCATCTGCATTAGCCAAAACAACCGAATCAAAGGGTCCAATTAAAATTATAATTGAAGAAAACGGTCCCCAGGCTTCATCCACAGCTACTGCATTTACATCGTCTAGAAACCTTCAAGGCCCTGGAAGTCTCAGAGCTTCGTCAGATGCAGAAGACCTTTTCGTTTCAGGAGATTCTTATGGATCAAACAGTGCAGGACGCTCATCCTATCCAAGAGGCCCATACGGTTCAGGAAACGCATATGGCGCAGACAGGGCATATAGTCCAGAAGGTTCATTGGCGCAAACAGGATTTTTCGGTTCAGAAGGTCCTGATGGGCAATATGGTTCAGGAGACGAATATGGATCTAGAGGGTTATCTGGAACTAGAGGCGAATCGTTATCGGCATCTGCATTAGCCAAAACAACCGAATCAAAGGGTCCAATTAAAATTATAATTGAAGAAAACGGTCCCCAGTCTTCATCCACAGCTACTGCATTTACAACGTCAAGAAACCTTCAAGGCCCTGGAGGTCTCAGAGCTTCGTCAGATGCAGAAGATCTTTTCGTTTCAGGAGATTCTTATGGATCAAACAGTGCAGGACGCTCATCTTATCCAAGAGGCCCATACGGTTCAGGAAACGCATATGACGCAGACAGGGCATATAGTCCAGAAGGTTCATTGGCACAAACAGGATTTTTCGGTTCAGAAGGTCCTGATGGGCAATATGGTTCAGGAGACGAATATGGATCTAGAGGGTTATCTGGAACTAGAGGCGAATCGTTATCGGCATCTGCATTAGCCAAAACAACCGAATCAAAGGGTCCAATTAAAATTATAATTGAAGAAAACGGTCCCCAGTCTTCATCCACAGCTACTGCATTTACAACGTCAAGAAACCTTCAAGGCCCTGGAGGTCTCAGAGCTTCGTCAGATGCAGAAGACCTTTTCGTTTCAGGAGATTCTTATGGATCAAACAGTGCAGGACGCTCATCCTATCCAAGAGGCCCATACGGTTCAGGAAACGCATATGGCGCAGATAGGACATATAGTCCAGAAGGTTCATTGGCACAAAGAGGATTTTTCGGTTCAGAAGGTCCTGATGGCCAATATGGCTCAAGAGCCGCATACGGTTCAGGAAGCGCATATGGTCCAGGACAGGCATACGGTCTGGAAAATTTATCTACTGAGAGAGGATCATTCGATTCAGCAGGTCCTGATGAACAATATGGTTCAGGAGACGAATATGGATCTAGAGGGTTATCGGGAACTAGAGGCGACTCGTTATCGGCATCTGCATTAGCCGAAACAACCGAATCAAAGGGTCCAATTAAAATTATAATTGAAGAAAACGGTCCCCAGTCTTCATCCACAGCTACAGCATCTTCTGTAGCAGAAGCAGCTATTGCAGCACCTGCAAGAAGTTTATCTACGTCTGATCAATACAACAATATTGATTATCTAACATTTATCGGTCCAGAAAGTTATTATGAACCTTACGGTCCAGGAAGCGGATCAACTTCAAGAAATTCCCAAGGATCAGGATCTTCATTAACATCAGCTACTGCAGCATCGGCAGGTTTATCTCGATCTCGAAGCTCATACGGCTTAGAAGGGCGAAACGGCCCATATGAATCTGAAGCCGATTCATCATCATTATCCTCGACTTCTATTAACGAATCGCAAGGACCATACGAAATTATCACCATTGTAGAAAGTGAACCTAAATCTACTTCTGCATCTTCATCAGCATCCACAACATCTGAAGAACCACATGGTTCATACACAAGCGGTCCTAAAAGAGTTTACGCCCCATACAGACAACAAGGTACTTCTGGAACATCAGCTGCAACTGCTACTGCAACTGCTACTGCATCTGCATCAGAAAGTATTTCACCTTCAGGCGGACGATACAGACCATATGCTCCAAGACAAGAGTCCGGACGCTCTTCCACTTCATCAGCTAGCACGGTATCACAATCAGAGAGTGAATCTCCACTCATTATAGTGATAGAAGAGCCAGCCAGTTCTACATCATCAACCTCATCGTCTGCATCCTCTTCTAATTCAGCAGTTGGAGCAGTTCGCCCTAGGAGACCAAGAATCTGCCGACTCACTCGCCACAACCTAGTTGTTAGAGTGAGGGAGACACCATGTGAATCGTGTTAATCTTTAAACTGATTGTTTTGTCTTGCTATTTTTAATGGAACCATTATTAGAATTATAATTTTCTTGCATCCAGATTAATCTTTTATTTTTATCTTACACTACATAACTTTAATGTTTCATATATAATAGGTAAATACAATAATGTTGTATAGGTATACACGTAGTTCTACGATTGAGAAAAATTCTGAAAATCTAAGTTAACTAATCTGATAATAATTATTTTTGTAATAAACTTGGGATAATAACAAATTGAAGTGGGAATCGATAATAACATCTTCTTTTGTGTTTGTGTAGGGAAAAAACATCGTATGTGCCTTTAATTTCACATCATTTTTTTATGCACCACATTTTTTAATTTATCACAACAATACTAGTGCTCTGCTTCACAGCGGATTACCAGTGTATTTGTAGTGTAAGTATTTCTCCAAACGAGCGTGGCACGAGTTCTGCTGCCATTTTGGGTTGGTCCTTTCGCATCACCCGAATAATACTTGTACCTACTCCGAGGGTACCTTACGAAGCGGACAACATGGTCCACCATTGCGTGTTGGTTTCAAATGAAGAAAATGATTTAAACGTTTTACACACTCATACTTATTCATGCCGTCTGCGACACAGGATTCGCTGAACCATAAGACAAACCGAGTGTGCCCCGGCCGGGAATCGAACCCGGGACCCCTCGTTTCGAAAGCAGGGATACTAGCAACTAAGCCACGGAGCCGTCAAATTTTTTAGATATTTCTTTCTTTTTAAATAGCCCTTTTATTCCGATTTTTATCTTGAATAATAAATAGATAAAGAATAATCAATATATTTGACAGGATAATTTATATATTATATTATAAATCAATTTTTTGAGTATTTTATTTACACATGAAAATTAAAAAATAAAAACATCATAAACTTAGAGCCTACTTATATAAAACAAAAATGTAAAAATTAAAACAGAAAATTTTGATCGTGTGGTAGGGTGCCAAGAACACTGGCTGCATTCCCGCGTTGGACAGCCAAAGATAATCTTTGGGCGAGGAACGAGCCAGCCTTCTTGTCCCCAGTGGCCTCACATAAAAGAGTTGAAATTTTTTTAATAAATGATTTTGTAGTCGATCCCCATGGTCCCATAGTCTCAAAACCAAGCGGCGTAAATATGTAATCACCTGAAAGTATTTCATATTTGCGTCGCTTGATTTTTTCAGCAGCCTCCGCAGCAGCCCCAGCCTTGCTCTTGGTTCCGTTGAGGTGAGAGCGGGCTATCGTGTCGACACAAGTTGCATCCCACACGAGCGCTCGTCCCCGCTCCCAGGGTACCAAGGTCAATATATTAGTAAATTCATAATTTACAGTTCAGACCACAAGTCGGTCAGTAGTAGCTCTGCCTTTTGCGCTGTGGGTCTTGGGTTCGATTCCCGCTCCGGACAACCTTTTTTGTGACAAACATAAATGTTTTTTCATTGTGTAGGTGTCAAAATATATCATTACTAGCTTTTGCCCGCGACTTCGTTCGCGTGGACTTCAGGTTTTGATCTATCTTGTAGGATTCAGTCAGCGTTTGCAATGTAAGCGCAAAAAATGTGTTTTTTTACGACCTCACATTAGAAACCTCAAAAATTGTAGCCTATATGTTATTCTGATGTATAAGCTATATTGTGGTAAAGTTTCATTCAAATCCATTCAGTAGTTTTTACGTGAAAGAGTAACAAACATCCATACATCCATACTTACAAACTTTCGCCTTTATAATAGTAGTAGGATGTATCTATATATTTACAAAAAAAGTTCCCATAATACTAGCTATGCATAGTTTCTAAGCATAGCTTCTGTGTCCATGAATATTAAGCTTTATTAGTAGACATAGTCATAGTCATCATTTATTGATAACAATATTAACAAGTCATTAATTTGCGTAAAACTTAAAAGTAGTATTCAATATCCAACTACAATAAAAATTCATAAATTATGAATGAAAAAAGAACGTAAAAAAATAATAATAAACAATTGTATTTGTTAATAGAGATTACGAATCTCCAAGTACCTAGCATATTTTAGACATAGGTAATGTTAAAAATATAATTACAACTAAGCTTAAAATGGTAAGACAAACTGACCGTCATTGTAAATTTAGTTCTATTGTAATTTACAGCTCTATCTCGCGGTAAATTAGAGAAACTTACTCAAAACAGCTAGCGACATCTATGAATAAGATTATCAACTAAAAACTCGAAGATTCGATTGTCGTTATCCCGTTGTTAAATCTTTTTGGGTTGGCAACGAGATGTCGCTAGTGAGGCATAGAAAATGCATATTTAAATAATCGGTTACCGAATAAATAAAAAGTCTACAAAAACGCTTTGAATTGTTAAAAAAATACTTGAAATCATATTTTTTTTTTATATTGTTCTCTGTTTGTATTATTTTATATAGCAGTCGGGAACAAAAAAAACCTTTTTTATATACTAAGCCGCCGCTTGATTGTAGCTTGTCAAAAATACTGTCCAGCCACCCACGGCCCACCTGGTGGTAAGTGGAGACCCCCCCCATGACACCAGTAATGCGACTCAGTATAAGATTTAAAGTAATTAATACAAACGCTGTGTACAATAAATAGTCAGCAGACTTGGTATATATTTAAGCATAAGGATGTACCAATTTTTATTTATATAACGCTCTGTTAACTACTTTTAGACCCTAAATTATAAAACAGTAAAATATAGACGGCTCCGTGGCTTAGTTAGTAGCAGCCCTGCATTCGAAGCGAGGGGTCCCGGGTTCGATTCCCGGCCGGGGCATACTTTGTGTGGTGAGCATGAAGTTTGTTCTCGGGTCTTGGGTGTTTTCTTATGTTTCTGTGTTTGTCCATGCCATCTGCGACACAGGGAATCCTAGTGCAGAGGTATGAGTGTGTAAACGTTTAAAAAAATATCATACATTAAATATATGTACCTATTCACACCTACCTGTAGATGATACACTATTAAATCGATCACCTGTTCAATGTGTAGAAAGTCACGGAAAGAGACTGCACATACTGAATTATTTGAACCAACGACCTTGTTATGGAATAACAGTCATTTTACCACTGTAACTTGTGCTTATAGGACGAATTTGATGTCACACAGATTTCAATTCAATAAAGTAATGTAATTCAAATTTATGTGAGAAATTACTGACCCCTGTCTTGTTTAACTGACATTTCATCTTTGCCCGTTGGCCTGCTCAGATGTTTCTTCATGTACCAACTTTAATTGAAACTAAGAACCGCTTTAAAGAAAACTTAAAATTTATATAGTGCACAAGTTTTGTGCATTAGTGTTGTTTTAGAATGATTTATACGCATAGCTGTGACTCATCAGGCACGTGTCAGAAACTGTATTTTTATTTAAACTATTTAAAGACAACACAAGGATTTTTTTAGACACAATTTTATTTTAACTTCTGTGCAATTGTTAAAGTTTTCTTATCAAATTCTGCTCCTAAGTGTGTAATCGTAGTGAATTAAATAGCTGAAGTCTATTATTAAATTAGTTACTAGATCTAGAATCTTCAGCAACCTATGATCGCTATAGATGAAATGGGAAAGAATTCGTGCTTCAACAGTCAACGCAGACGAAACTCCGCCAATGACGAGTCCTGGAGATTGAAGAGTCATACGGAGTACTGCCAACTATGGCTCCAATTCCTTCCAACCAGCATGGAACGTTAAACCTGTGAACTACTGAATTGATACTAACAACGAAATTAGCTTTAAGGTAAGTTTTATTTAATCACTTGCGAAAGAATTCTTTAGTTTATTATTTTGTTAAGAAAGAGTGGTGGCCCAGAGGACAAGACAATGGTTACGATCCCTGGAGGGAAAGTTCTAATTGGAGGTTCTCGAAACGGTGAAGGAAAACATCGTGAGGAAACCGGCATGTCTTAGTAGAACCAATATTCGACGACATGTGACATCTACCAATCCGGATTGGGCTCCCGTGGTAGATCAGACCCCATTCCCTCTCAATTATCGAGAGTATGCCGGTGTCTCTGCAGTGAGAACATTAGATGCTGATTGGGTAATATACCCATAGTACTTACTTTATGTGTATTTGCAATAGAATTCTGACCGAATGACCTCATAGCTCAGTTGGTAGTTTTCTGCCTTTTGCACTGTGGGCCATGGGTTCAATTCCCTCTCACGTCAACCATTTCTGTAATGAATATAGATGTTTCTTTGTCTGGGTGTCATAATAATACGATTTATTTCTCTTAAAAGGTTAACAACTTAATACTTCTTAATGTTTCTACATTATGAATTTTTACCACATTTATGAGAGACTGCTGCCAGAGATAGGTTAAAACCTGTAGTACTGGTCACCAGGAACTCCCAACCAACATTATAATCAACTTTATTAAAAAAAACACTGTAATAGGATTGCATCAGCTATCTAGTTCCCATTGTACAAACTATGCTTAGTTTGGGGTTCGATGGATTTGTGTTTTTTTTTTAGTTTTATTTTAAGATTCGTAACAACAATGAAAATCATCATTACATCAAGTGTTCATCAGGGATGATTTGTAAATTAGCCGTCGATTAGACGGAACAATACGAAACAAAACTATAATTTCGCAAAATTCTGGCAATAAAAAAAAAGAAAATGGCGGCTTGATCGTCAAGGGGTGGGCATTTTAAATGTTCCTAACACAGATGCAATAGTCAGCGTGATGACGGGGGCCAGGGGCGGGCCATGCACTATCAACTACTACCCACACATGCATAAAATACCACTTTAACTGGACACCCCACTCCCCTTCGACAGCTGGAAAGTCCTACGGTACCCGCTGTGTAGCCCGCTCAGCGAAGTGTCATGCGAAACTGGACGCAAACACGTCTGAAGCAAAAACTATTCGCACACATACACCGTCGACGGGGTAGGCATAAAATTCGAAAATATACATACATAGTCGTTTGTTGATCTCGTGGGCCGCAAATGAGAAGCACACGAAGTGGAATGAATGCATGATTTCGGTTTATTTGACTTTTGTGTCTATGTTTTATTTAAGCATGATTACGAACTAGAATAGAGTTGTGACTTCCGATTATAAGGCCGCCGGTTCAAATTCAGATGTATAACTCTCTTTTTCAACCGATTTCCAAAGTAGGTCATCAATAATTACTCTAATAATAAGTTATGGCTCAACAGATGATCAAAATGACGGAGCATTTATCAACTAACATGGAAAATTATTCTTTATATGAAAGGATATTCTTTCAGCTTGTTCCCATAGAAATACCATCAAAATCAGTTCAATACTGAACATTGACTGGTTTATCTCAGTTGGTAGTAGCTCTGTCTGTCGTGACACTGAGGGTTGTGGGTTCAATTCCCCTGGGTGGTGCTAAAGGAGCAACCAAAAGTAAAAAAAAACTAAAACGTTTACACACTCATACCTCTGCACTAGGATTCCCTGTGTCGCAGATGGCATGGACAAACACAGAAACACAAGACAAACACCCAAGACCCGAGAACAAACTTCATGCTCACCACACAAAGTATGCCCCGGCCGGGAATCGAACCCGGGACCCCTCGCTTCGAAGGCAGGGCTACCACCAACTAAGCCACGGAGCCGTCTAAAAGCAGGAGTAGCAGTAGAACTTGTGCCAAGATCGTCCGGAGAGGTACTGCCACCACACCTGGAATCTACCGCTAAGCAGTAGTGTTCGCTTTACTGTGCTCCGCTGGAAGGGTGTGGGTGCCAGTTAATTACATGCGCATGAGACGCATCATACCCGTCTCGGATGATGGACGCAGCAAGATGAGTGCAACTCAGTGTAAAATCCAAATCTTATACTGAGTCGCATTACTGATGTCATGGGCGGGGGGGTCACTTGCAACCAGGTGGGCCCTCAGTTCGTTCCGTCACTTAGTCACACGAAAAAAAAAATCTCGTTATATTCTTAGTCTATAGGTATCTTAGATCCAAACAAGTATTCCAAACAATTATTCTTCTGCATGACAATGCTCGTCCACATGTTGCGGCTCCCGTGAAAAAGTACTTGGAAACACTTGATTGGGAAGTGTTACCCCACCCGCCGTATTCACCAGATATTGCACCGTCCGATTATCACCTGTTCCGGTCCGTAGCACATGCTCTGCGCAGCGGTTCACATCTTATGAGGATACCAAAAATTGGGTTGATTCGTGGATAACCTCAAAAGACAAGGAGTTCTTCAGACGTGGGATTCGAATGCTGCCTGAGAGATGGGAAAAAGTGGTTGCAAGTGATGGGCAATATTTTGAATAAATTTATATTACCGTTCTTATACAATAAATATTTAATTTGTGTTAAAAAACGAAACTTATTTGTACTCCTAATATTTTAATTCAATTAACTATTTATTATACTATTTATATATTTATACTACTAACATTCATCGTCATTTTCACTATAAATATTTTCGCGGGTACCAGTGTATAAGCTAGATGTTAAAATGTATTTTTTTAAATACTATATATATACCTAGACAATGTTTTTCTAGTTCATTCAAAGTCAAAACTACTACGATTTATTTCCATTGAATACTTGGAAACATAAGTAGCACTTAGTTTAGTGCTTATTCAAACCCTCCATTGGGAAGAACAAGCAAAATACCCCTAAACGGGCTGGTGCTGTGTCTTGAGGTCGACGCATATCGCTTGGCCCCGTTCTGTCACTGCCTTGGTCAATCAGATATCCAAGTGTATTAAACAGATACATAAATTATTTCTAGTGTAAAGCCTACACCCAATCTCAATCCCAATTTTGAGCCAATCTCATAAATTTTGACCCAATCTAACTGACCTAATATTATTCTGTAAAATAAAATCTCTTGCGAGGTGCAGAAAGTATCGACATCGGAACATGTAGATTCAGAATGACGCGTCGTTCGCCACTATTAATCATAGAAATGACGGGGTGCATTGTGCCCGGCCCGACTCAAAATTGTGAAAACCTATCCCAACGCGGCGTACGCCGAACTGGCTGAACTAATAACGCGCTTCGCTCACACTCTGGAAAATGCTGGGGGGTACTGTACGCACGCAAAACAAAAAAAAAAGTCTTTATCAATGTAAAGACTTGTCCATCCAGAAACTGCTTAGACAGTCTCCGAGACCTCCATATTAATACCAATAATGCTTCTCACAATAGTACAATGTAATATTGTTGGTTTACGTTCTGGTTTTCACGTTATGGGCCCTTGTTGAGGTATTGGAATGTTAATCGAGAGAGTCTGTGGTTTTCTAGGTAGCGTGTAGGTAAGTCAAAACCTACGTATAGTCAATTTTATACCTTTATATTATTTGTCTAAATATTTTTTATACGATTTTGTGTCAATAGTAAAAGGTTTATAGTGTTTGGGATGACTTAAGTTGTATTGTTATGAGAAGTGAGGCCGTCAGCTTACTCCCTCACTTCCGCGACATTGAAATACCCGAAATCACGGCGGGGTGGCAAATAAGAGACGAAACAGAATCTTACAGTACTCTTAAACTGTACCAATGAATAAGACTGGTAGAAATATCTATCTATCTATACATATATCTATATAACCTACAGTAAGATGTATAAAGTAAGTTACAACCCTGAATTTGCACTAAGTACAAATCGCAAAACATCGACATCGACATTACATCGACTATAGGTTCACATTAATAAACTGTAGTAGATCCCAAAATGTTTATTTGAGAGCTATTCCTTCATCGAGCTCTAGCTGGGTAATACAATCCAAAGACATCGCCAACATTTTTTTTTCTCTTTAGGTTTTTTCTTTTTCTAACCGTACCCCCCTAGTTTGATGATGTGCGCAGTTGTGTGCGTGTTGACTCGCGTGCGTGTGTGCGCACGTGACATTCTGCATTGGACGTGATATATTGAGAACTTCAAAAATCGCTATAAAGGTGAACGCCCACAAATCGAGATTATGGAAGCATTCGTTCCAGCCTTTTATTGGTCCCACTGCGTGGACAGTACACTCATGTTAAGTGAGAGTATGTTTTCAGTATACCTATAAAGAAGTCCGAAATCATGATTGGTAAACATATGATTTCAATCTTTTCCAAGTCTTTCCGAATAGATTTCTCATAAATTGTGTCGTCTTTTAAATCCAACTTCACTAAATAATTCATCGCAAGGAAACCGGCTTAAAACTATAAATTCGAAAAATCTTGAAGGATGTTTTGGGGTAAATTGAAAGCCTCTCGCTATTTGAGAGAAGGCCGGTGATCGTGCAATGCTACTAGCATTCTATAGCATTAAACTGGTACAGAAAAGAGAAATTACAGAAAAGGCAACGAAAACATATGTTTTTCTTGATTATACTATGAATGTCTTTACAAAAAAGTAATAAATAAATCCCTTTTACAAAACAATTTTTTTATGGTATACCAACTGGTTTAGCTGTAACTAAAGTCTTCTTAACCTATTGGTCTCTGCCCAATTATGTAATTTAGCTTTATTCCAATATGCCCGGCTGATGATAGTACGACGTAGGTTGGGCATGAATATTTATTTATGTAATTTACGGGGCTTTAACGCGTAATTAACTAATTATCTTGAACGTTCAAAACGTGTTGCAACGGTTGCGGTCACAGGATAGAACCTCGAAAATATAAAAATAAATATGTGCTTATCGATCACAATACTTTTAGGTTTAATTATATGTTCTGAGATTGAGTTAAAACAATACCTATAGAAATCGATAACTCAAAAATATTCAATTAAGTATGGACATTAATATTCTAGCGTCGCGGTCGTCAAGTGCCGCAGGGGGATAGTGCGGCCGCCCTCCCACTCCTATAGGAGTGGGGGGTGGTGGCCGAAATCCACGTTTTTAGGCCTAACCAACCTTTTTAGTATTCACATAAGCTTTTGTGGCGGTTACAATGGCTATTTTATACGAGTACGTTGCATATTGATTAGATGTTGATAATAGGCTGTTTAACAATGATTCGACTTTATTTTATTTGTTTAATCGCACAAAACACATTACAATAACAAAAAAGTAAAACATATGAACTACGGTTTCGACTTGGATTGTAACGTAACTAAATACACAACTAAATTAATATAAGAAAGCAGACCGTGGATAACGTTTAGTTACGAGGCAATGAGCAAAATATATAATATGATACTTATTACTATCATGGCCTTTTTTGCCGGAGTTTTGAAACCGTTCGAACGCGTTCGACTGGTTTGTAATATAGATTAGTATTATGTATATTAGTATATTATAGATAAGTAGATTAGTAGAGACTGATATATTAACCTGCCTTCCAAAGCACAAAAGCCTCAGTTCAAATGCCACTAAAACCGTTTAGTGGCATTTGAACTGATTTGAACTTTCAATCATCTAAAAAAGAAGCGCTCGCGCTTAGTTTAGCTTTAATCATCTAAGTTAAACAACTTTCGGCCCGGTCATTTGAACTATATTTATGAAAATTATTGTATCGTCGTAACAGTAAAATCAGTAGCCTTATTTTTATACTGATTATTTATAAGTGTTTTGAAAGCATTGAATCGGTTTTTTTTTCGATTTTTAAATCAGTTACAATAGTTTCTTCATTCCACACAAATATTAATTACTATACTAATATTATAAATGCGAATGTTTGTATGTTTGTTACTCTAACACGCCTAAATGGCTGAACGAATTGGGATGAAATTTATTATTAAATCCTAGAACTAACGAACTATTTTTTATCCCGAAAAAATGAAACAAATGATACTGCTGTTGCTTTAAAATTTTCAAGACTATATATTGTTGCAAATTGACAAAATATACATTAACGTAAGCAAAGCTGTGGGCAAAAGATATGAATTTATCGCAGAACAAATAGAAAAAAAAAACATAGTCTGCTTGGAACCCGTTTTAATTTCTTGTTTTATAAGATATTTTTCTTTTCGAGGTTAACGTGCCCTTTAATTTTTGTTAGGCATTTTTGCCGACCGGAATATAAATATTTAGTGATCTTCAACCATCTTCATAGGTTCTGAATATATTACATTCCCTAAAGAATAAAAAAAAACAATTAATAATAAAATGTATTTGAGAATTGATTGGAATTCACGTCGTTTTATTAATTAAAATATTAGGAGTACAAATAAGTTTCCGCCGTTTTATTGTAGATGGCGCGGCACGGAGTTTCGGTTAGCTATCGCAGATGATAACCGGCTTAAAAAATAGTTTGGACATTCAAGAACAACATAACCTATTAATATCATTGATTTTATATTGGTAAAATATAATTTTTATAAGTTGAAAATGTCAAAATTTGAGCCAAGTAAGCGTCATTTGCGGGAAATATTAGTTTACTTCTTTAATTTAAAGAAATCTGCTGCTGAGGCGCATCGATTGCTCGTAGAAGCATATGGTGAGGTTGCTTTGAGTGAGAGAACGTGTCGAGAGTGGTTTCAAAAGTTTAAAAATGGTGATTTCGACGTAGAAGACAAAGATCGCAGTGGAAGGCCAAAAATTTACGAGGATGCAGAATTGGAGGAATTATTGGAGGAAGATTCATCTCAAACACAAAAAGAACTTGCTCTAACATTAGAAGTCACTCAGCAAGCAGTCTCACATCGTTTAAAATCATTAGGAATGATTCATAAAAGAAATTGGGTTCCGTACGAATTAAAGCCGAGAGATATTGAACGCCGATTATGCTTAAGTGAAATGCTGCTAGCTAGACATAAAAAAAGGGTTTTTTATATCGTATCATAACTGGTGATGAGAAGTGGATACATTATGACAATCCAAAAAGAAGAAAATCATGGGGATTACCTGGCCACGCGTCAACATCAACAGCAAAACCGAATATTCACGGAAAAAAACTTATGCTGTGTATTTGGTGGGATCAGCTAGGTGTAGTGTATTATGAGTTGCTTAATCCGAGCGAAACAATTACTGGAGCCCTCTATCGAACACAATTGATGAGATTGAGCCGAGCTCTGAAGGAAAAACGCCCTCAATACTATTCTAGACACGAAAAAATTATTCTTCTGCATGACAATGCTCGTCCACATGTTGCGGCTCCCGTGAAAAAGTACTTGGAAACACTTGATTGGGAAGTGTTACCCCACCCGCCGTATTCACCAGACATTGCACCGTCCGATTATCACCTGTTCCGGTCCGTAGCACATGCTCTGACGGCGCAGCGGTTCACATCTTATGAGGATACCAAAAATTGGGTTGATTCGTGGATAACCTCAAAAGACAAGGAGTTCTTCAGACGTGGGATTCGAATGCTGCCTGAGAGATGGGAAAAAGTGGTTGCAAGTGATGGGCAATATTTTGAATAAATTTATATTACCGTTCTTCTACAATAAATATTTAATTTGTGTTAAAAAACGGCGGAAACTTATTTGTACTCCTAATATAATTACTAGGTTAACCGAAAATTACCAATGAAAATGGCAAAAATTACAGCTACCGTTCACCTGATAATAATGGAAATCAATTACTATTTCATATAAATCAGAAAGGCCATTTATAAAAAAAAAACATCGCCTATATCTAATACTAGGTGCAACCAATTTCCATATAGATAATAATAAAATCGCGGTATTACATATAGTGCAAAAAAATCTTTATTATAAAGGCGAAAAGAAAATTATTTTTCTGGGCCGGTTAGTAGGTAGGTTTTATTATTGTGAAATAAAGAAAGTTATGAATTACTAGTTATTTTCATGGTACCTTCCGAGTTGGCTAAAATTTTATGTGATGTGTCTCACATTAGACGTGGAATAGCTGGTTAGGTCTGAGTTTTAAATAATGTGTTCTTTATCTTAATCTAAAAGATTCTGAAATCATCAAACCTCTAATAATAAAAATAATGACATCTATTCTACTCATTAATCAAATTCGAACAAGATAATAAATTTCCTCGAATAATATTATCGTAGCAAATCGACGCCACTCGGCTAGAGAGAGACAAAAGCGGGTAACTCCAAATTTTACAATTTTGCCCGCCAGTGTTTAGCGGTGTTTATGAGGGGGTGGTGGGAGGAGAAAGGGAGGGCTTATAGTGCTGAAAAGGGGGAAAGGATAAGGAGAAACTGACCGAAACCCCCGACACTTAGATATATTTGTGCAATGCGGGCCCAGAAGATACGGATCGCTGCGCTTGTGTGTGTGAACTGAAAGGCGAATTCTCCTGTGACGATGTTTAGAAAGCTTTACAAAATAATGAAGGTAGAATTTAGTTTACGTATAGTTGCGATTGTATAGAGAACTAATTTGATGTAGGTAGAGATAGATGGTTTACACGGTTTTCGTTTTAATGTTAATAGCACATAATTAAAATTGATTAAAAGCATTTGCTGTACAAATATTTAGTTTGGGACAAGTACAATTGCAAGTAATTGTATAATTACATTTTTCACACCATCCTATTTAGTATACAGATCATCATCACATAGCTATTAGAACATTCTTAACACGATGAAGTATGTTTTAGACAAGATTTCTTAGAAACCTGTAGGTCTTAGTTTAAATGGTGGTGGTACCTAGGATGATCTGAATATTAAACTCGGCTGTCAACTTTCCTTGTCAGTAAAATGTTAATGATAATGTATGTTTGTAGGTATCATCTTATGAAATGGTGTACAAGAAGACGTAAATACTAGGTACAAATTAACATTTTATTTTTTTTCGAATTAATCTATTTTCTCGCTAGGCAAATATAACTTTGAATTACTAATTGCGGCCCGCAGTGTTACTCGCGATTGGTCATCCCAAAGGCATTCTTTACCTTTATAGGGATAAAAAGTAGCCTATATGCGAATCCATGATATGAGCTATACTGGTACTAAATGTCATCCAGATAAGTTGAGCCGCTTGAACCATCTCCACGATGGTGTAACCCACAAGAAGAAATTTGGCTCATTAAGTATTGCATATTGTATTCCTTTATGGGGAATAATTTCTGAATATATGATGCCGATATTTTATTGTAGGGACAGTGGATGAGTTCTACGAATAGTGTGCTTCTTAACCGTTGTTTCTTGTAACAACTCAATATATTTCGAAAATATGACATTAATTAATTTAATATGTACTTTTATAAATTTCTTTTGATTATTCCGGCTTGCTGGAATGTGTTTATGCGTTGACCCATCTCGATGTTTAGTACGGTCGCCTGCCATTCGTCGGCAACACAACAATTTAATATTCTATTTTATTCCGACGATAAGATTAAAGTATGTAATTTCTTGTGTCCCGAATACGAGGGAGTTTTATGGTGTAGAAACAATAGGGTTGCCCATCGTACATTTCGTACAGCTATAAATATATCTCCCATGTTTTACGTTTTGCCATTCACACCCAAAATAGGTTGTATGTTTAAACGTTTTCTATTATTTTTCAATAATGAAAGCGAATATGTTTGTGCATCAGAAGATGATCTTGGTCATTTTAATTGATATTTTTCTAGTAGTCTGTGGAAGTATTCAGGTTTAGCATTCGTTATCGTCGCTTTTAGATATAATAATAATAATAGTTTATTTCCAAAAAGGTCTTAAATTATGAAGGTTCACACTATTATTTAAGGAAAAAGTAACAGAAAAAATATTTTTAAATGTACTATGTACCTAGTACTATGTGCTCTTTATATATTGGGTATCGTGGTAAGACCTGTTTCCAGTATATGGTAGATAACTGGGCGTTTAATGTAAATTTTTCGAACAGTCATCTTTAGTACTGTGTAACGGTGCAACTCGATGCGACGGTCTTGTCATAATTCGGTAGACGTAGACCTAAGTCGTGTTTTTATTTCTGGGCCGTAAGCTACTTCCCTAACATTCATCACATAAAAACAAAAATAATATTTAAACAAACAATAAACAATAAACGTTGACACACTACCTCTGCACTAGGATTTCCTGTGGCGCAGATGGCATGGACAAACACGGAAACACAAGACAAACAAGACCCGAGAACAAACTTCATGCTCACCACACAAAGTATGCCCCGGCCGGGAATCGAACCCGGGACCCCTTACTTCGAAGGCAGGGCTACTACCACTAAACCAAGGAGCCGTCGAAATCCTTAAAATAATTTTTTATTAGTTATGTTGATTACCATTTTAACCTGTCAATGCACAACGCAGGTAGGTATTGGCAGATGGCGGCGAGCTTTGTGTCATACTAGATAGCAATTAGCAGATTGCTATTATGAACAAGATGATTCCCCGAAGGTAGCTTTTAGTGGGAGTATTTTATCCTAAGGCAAATTGGATAAAGCTGCTTTTGATTACAGACTTTTCTTTTTTATTTCAAACTAGCTGCGACCCGCTGTGTTACCCGCAGTTTTCCGTGATCAAAAGTAGCCTATGTATTGAGCCAGTATATAAGCCATTCTTGTACCAAATTTAATCTAAATCCGTTGAGCCGTTTGAGCGTGAAGGAGTAACAAACACACACATACACACACACAAACTGCAGATTTTTTTGGCAAATGGTGTGCTACTGCTGTCCTGCTGTGTTTTGTTGGTACGTAATAATAATAATAGTGTATTCTTCAATTAGAGTTGCATAGGTACAAACATAAAAACTTGTATTAGATATGTCTATCAATATCTTAAATGCAAAAAAATATACAAAGTACTTGGTCCGAAACTAGCGAAAACAAACGGGAACATGGCAACCCTGTCGTCAATTGCTGTAAGAAGTACGCCCCCCGCGCGGGTCCTAGCCGCAAACCGCTCGGCGGACCTATAATAAAACCCTCCTTCAAATCACCCCTGCCAACCCTCACCCCACCCACACTAAGATGACGACTGGTCCAGTATATTGGAACAAATTTTCGTACGTAGCGAATTCGTGACTCGCTTGCCAATTTAGCGATGGGCGAGTAACTGCTTTCTGCTCGTGTTTTGAATGAGGTTTGCTGTAATATCACTTTTGAATATACTGTATTGCAGTAATATTTTTATTACTGATATAATTTCTTTGATGATTTATTTCATTTGACGGCTCCGTGCCCTTCGAAGCGAGGGTCCCGGGTTGGATTCCCGGCCGGGGCACACTTTGTGTGGTGAGCATGAAGTTGGTTCTCTGGTTGTGTTTGTCTTGTGCTTGTCCATGTCATCTGCGTCACAAGGAATCCTAGTGCAGAGGTATAAGTGTATAAACGTTGTTTTTTTAATTATACAACTTAATTAACGCCCGAACTATTAACCGCCTAAGCTATCAAGCCTGAGTCCATACACGTACCCCTGGATGTTAAGGACAACCTGAAGTAGCAACAGAACTTTTTAGTTTGTCTGGGTAAGCCTGCACACTTGCATTGCTGTGTTCCGGTGGATGGTGTGGGTGTCGGTGAAATCACAGGTGCATGAGACATTACCTTCCGGTGTCGAGTGACAGGCGCAATGCGATGCTAGTTGGGTTTCATACTCAGTACAAAATTAAACATTTCCATATATAACTATAACTTTTTATGACTCAAAATGTTTTTGCTAGTTAAAATGTCACAGTCAAATATGGTATCAAAATCATTCATCATTTAATGTACCTTCCATGACTGCTGACACCCAACGCATATTTTTTGTTATGGTTTGTCATTATATTTACGGCCTTAACATAATTAAAATACGTTTGAGAATACCATTTAAACATAACTGCTTCTCACAAATAAATTTCTACAAAAAATATTTCATTTTGGGGTTATGATAATTTTTAGATATAAAACACTAGCTACTAGAAAATTATTTTTTAAAAACCCTTGTACTGACTATTACGCATACAAATAAAATACTTTTAAATAATTTATTACTTTATATTATTCGAGTTACCCAGATATTTACCATGATTTGTAAGTTTTGTTGTACCAATATTGTTTTGTATCAATTTCTTTTAATAGAGATGATTGTGTGGCTTGGAAGATTGGTAAGAGGTGTACCTACATTATACCTATCAACAAGTTACTTTCTCATGATCCTTTAGGAAAGGAAATTGTTGTTAAAAAATGAGAATCTATCAATTTATCTTTTATCTACAACATACCTTATTTCGGTAAACCCGTTAAGCATAACCTATCCATAATGATAGGTCCCGTTTTATCCTGCTATGGATAAAACGGGACCTATCAGAATAATTTATTCCAACATCTTAAAATACGCCTTTGACCCTTGTAGTTCTCACGAACTCTTATTAGAATAACAATTAGATAAGAACCCGATCTATTCAAGTTAAGCCAAATCTGACAATATGAATTTTTAATATATGGATGAAGTTTATTGTAATTTTATTCCCTATCTATGATATACTTAAAACTAACGGTCAACGGCAATTAGTGATAAAAGATAACTTGGCTTGTTAAATCCCTAATATCCATAAAAATGGGGTTTAAGCAAAAACTCGACAGATTTTGAAGTCTTTTTAAGCCTCATAACATTAATAATATTTCAGAAAGAAACTGTTTGAGAAAACAGCGCAGGCACGCACACCAAAACCGAAAACGTGATGCGACAAAACTAACCCTTACAATTACCACCCTCAAAATCCCTCGCCCCCACATTTTCTTTCATCCCCCTATGACGGGTCAAGTCACCCTACTTAAGATCGATGGCAGGGTACCAGATTAGACTTTGCGATAAGGGTAGAAGGGTTCCATGAATTAAGGACCCTTTGTGTTTCTCAGATGGGTCGCCCAAACTTTGTACGCTGTTTTGACGTGCTTTATAATTAATTTGCTAGTTTCGGACCGTAACGAGGGTAGGGGAAAATTAATTTTAGCGAAACGCTCTATGTAAAATGGATGGAAATGGAATGTTTGGTGGCATATGGTATATGTAGTCGGTTTCTTCTCTTACGTCCACAGATAAGTTACATCATACGAAGATGTAAAAATCAAGCTGATTTCATCAGTTTTATTCAATATTCTTTTAAGATATGCATGATATATTAGATTAAATTCCTAATCCTTTTGGGGGGTCCCGTTGCTCGCGTCCGTAGGTGTTTACCCTTTGATTCCCTACACGTACCCCCTGGGTGGTGCTAAAGGAGCAACCCAAAGTAGCAGTAGAACTTGTGCCAAGTTCGTCCGGAGAGGTACTGCCACCACATCTGGAATCTGCCGCCAAGCAGTAGTGGTTGCATTACTGTGTTTCGGTGGAAGGGTGTGGCTGCCGGTGAAATCACATGCGCATGAGACATATCATCCCCGTCTCGAGTGATGGACGCAGCAGGATGAATGCGACTCAGTAAAGATTTGAATCTCGTACTGAGTCGCATGCATTATTGTTGTCATGGGCGAGGGTCACCACTTACCATCAGGTGGGCCCTCAGCCCGTTCCGCCACTTATTCACATAAAAAAAAAAAAAAAAAAAAAAAATCAACCCTCTTTGTAATACGTAAAGAAGGACTCTCAAATTGAAAGTAAAATAAAAAGAAACTATAATTACAGTTGCTAATAACCAGTATTTTTCTTCTTTTTTCGTGTGTAGTAACCAACTCTGGTGTCAGAATTTTGAAGCCGAAAGACCTGCGACATGGTCACCAAGATCGACCTACATACCTTCGGAAACATGGAAGCTCTCAGTTCAAATACTACTAAACAATTACCCATCCAAATGCTGACCGGGATTAGAGTTGCTTATCTTAGATTATCTATAGAACATCTAACCAAGCTTCGCTACGAGCGTGTCGATAATCACCAGTAAACAAATTACGTAATTATAATAGTACAACAAAATACGAACAAGTGACTGATAAAAAAATCGAAAAAAACCGACTGCAATACTTTCATCCCTTATTTTCCGCCCCTAGGGGGTGCAACCTTCCATTTTACAAAAGAAACATCCAAAACTTTTTTCTTCGCCCCGTGTATGTACCAATACATACACGGGGCGAAGAAAAAAGTCACAAGATAACAAAATACGCAATTTCGTTTACTTGGATGACATAATTTTGCCAGTTATGATTTAAAACTTTATTAACAATCGGTTAATAAATAAACCGATTTTTTTTTAATGGGACCAATCTGAAATTATGACCTACCAAATAAAAAAAATAATTTCAAAATCGGTTTATAAATGACGGAGATCTGAGGCAACAAACATAATAAAAACAATTATCTTATTGAGAACCTCCTCTTTTTTTGAAGTCGGTTGAAAAAAGTAAATTATAGTTGCTATAAAGATCGTCTAAATCTAGTATTGGCCCAAATGAGATGCACCGAATACACTAAAAACGTTGAACCAGTAAATAAAAACCTGTCATCCTGTACTACATTTCCCTGTTTTGCATAGATCCACACAATAACACGACGCTTGCACCAAGACCCGAGAGCAAACATTCAGGCTTCTACAAATCTTTATTCCGGCTTGGAACTGAATCCGGGAACCCTCGCTTCGAATACAGAGTTACTAGCAATTTAACCTTTAACCTTACGGTCCGTACGAATAATAATTAATAAGAATTTATCTTTTCATAAATACTTGTAGCATTTGATTAAAAACCTACCACAAGTATATGTTGTCGAAATACGTACGTACAAGTTTACCGTAAACATGTTAGAATTAAACGTTTGTTTGTGTGAATAATTTGTTATTAGGTAAGTTGTTTGCGTTGGCCTTTGTTTGTTCAAGAATAATATATTGTTCTACGTTTGTTACTACATAGTTTCACGGTCCACGGCTTGTCAACATACTGTATGGAGAGTTATATTCATAAGTTTTATAAATCTAGTGTTTGGAGTAGAAACGTTGGCTCTTGGGGACCCGGGGCACATAAAATCTTCAAGGGCATTCCGTGTCGGGTTACTATGGCGAAAATAATTCATACCTCAGCAAATAATCATAAAAAAAAACGTTGGGATGGACCCTTCGGTATGATTTATTTGAGATATGTGTTATCTGAATTACTACGCGATTTGCAGCTGCAGAAACTGGATCTTCAAATGGACCTAGGAACGCGAGCAGCATGGCCCCTCATGCTCGTAACAGCGTAGTAACTAAAGTGATGGAGAGATGTAATAGCCCACCAGATCTTTGGTAGTGACCGTTGCTCACGGGCGATGGATTTTAAAAGCGAATAAATCGATTTCAATACTCTCATTAAATATTTTTAGAATGCTGAATTTCTTCATGAAATTTATATTAGCCCTTGAAGCAAATAAGTAATTTTTGGCCCACAATTGACAGAGAAATCGGTGAACATACATAAAAAATACATAAAATCGAAGTAATAATAGATCAAGAATTTATAATCCTGAATTTTCTAGATTAGTAACCGTCATTAAGGTCTAAGGTATCCCTAAAAACCTATTAAGGGTCCCTAAACTACTCGTAGAACTAGATGCAGCTATGAAATAGTGATAGAGTTGTGTCGTTTCTGTAATTTCATCTCCAAGAAAAAATTTAGTTAAATATAAAATGAATAAAATATTGAATAACTTTTGATTTTGTGGGTCGATTTTGATGAAATAAACGCTATTCATTATTCGAGACTCAGCTTAACATTTCTTTGTACCTAGATTTTGATAAATCACTGTGGTTTTTGCGTAAAGTGCAAAAAAAAAAAAATTACGATCTATTACTTATTTCTAACGTCTCCCAGTAATTATTTTGCAAAAATCTTTAATGTGCAGACACGGCAAGTCTACGATTTTATTATATGTATAAAAAGATCAAGAAATAGTCCTGAATAAAGAAAGGGTAGAATTTATCTTTAACTTTCATTCGCTAGGTGTAGAGAAGAGATATCTTTCATTCTATATGAGTCGTCTATACTTCAATTATGGTCTATTCATTTCAACCCTTTGTTTCCGAACCGACGTCTATTGGAGGAGGGCCATTGTCTTAGGAGAAAGTTCGCTTCTAATGTATGAATGCCACACCTACTATGAACATCATTGTATGTACACACAATGCTTATTGTTAGCAGCCAGGATAGTGGGACCGAGATGTAAGATCGGTCCTTTCTCTTAAACTTATGTACCTGTGCTGTATATCTGTGGGGACCATTTTTTTGCGAAGTAGTGATAAAAGGTTCCTTATATTGTGATGATACCACTAAATATAATAAATATCTTATTACTTTACACAAGCAATTCTTGTACAATACATACGAGTATTACAACGTTAAAAATTGGCCTATGTGTTACCTATAAGCTATCCTGGTACCAAATTTCATCCAAATTTATTGAGCCGTTTGAGCGTGAACGTTTTACAAATAAACATACACACACACATACAAAATTTCGCATTTATAATATAAGTAAGATAAGATTTCGTGTATATTGGAAAGAGATATTTGGATGGAATTTTGTGTTTATATGGCTTTGCTGTTTAAGTTTACTTGTATCATTGTATTCTTGTAAAACGATTACTTTTTACAAAACTTCGTTTTACACATAAAATAAAGTAATAGTATATAATTGATAATAACTATTATAATCATTTGATTCGTACTCGCAAAGATAATTCTAAACATCCATCGAAGCTTTGAGTACCTACTATTTGAATAACTCTAAATAGTGCAGTTGATTACTAACTCGAAGGCAAGCAATTAAAACTTCTTTGTGCGGTCCTCCCATTGGAGGGAGGGAGGTCACTTGACTCGACATAATTGGAAAACTTTCCCTGTGGAGCGCCAGCTAGCTGTGATAAAGGTTTCTCTTGAATGACATTCTGCGTTTTGTCCCGTCTTTGAGGTTTTGGCCTTTATAGGTCGATTTATTGAGGCTCTTGTGAAAGATGACAGAGGCTTTTGTTTGAAGGTTAGTAGATACTATTCCGTAGTTTTAGTAGCAGTGGAACTTATTCCGGAGAGATACTACCTTCCATCTGGTAAATTGCCACCAAGCATCTGTGTATCGGCGAAAATAATGTGGGTGCCGGTGAAATAACAGACATTTGAGGCGTGATATCCTCGTTTCAGAGTGACTGAAATGGGATGCTAGTGACTGAAATGGGATGCGACTTGGCTCTTCTCAAACTTTAGTCATATTTTAAGGACTATAAGTTAATGCTTTACACTTTATTGGTGTAACCTAATAAGGGTAGGTAAGCTGTATAGTTCCTTAATTAATCTTGTGTGCTTTTAGTAATAATTACGCTAATTTACTCATTACTAAACTACCCCTGTAGTACTTCGAGCGCAATATAGATAATAATTGAAGACTTTAAAAATCGAATAAATTAACTTCAATACTTTAACCACTTAATTTACGCTGTTTAGGATTTAATTTCTTCGCGAAAAATCAATGAAACTGCCTCAGAGGTACATAAATTGAAAAATAATCATCCAAATCAGTCCACATTTGGCAGATATAATCTTGGTAAACAAAGAATTTTTTTTTGCCGCATATTTCCCTTTGTAGTCAGTTGCAAATAGCTTCACGTGTTTTGTTCGTCCTCTATAATTGCCAAACCTTCGAGACCATTTGCAAATACCATTCGTGGATCGAGGGGGTCACAGATGGCCGAAGGGGTCGCATGGCCTTCTTAATTTCGCCGTATTAGTGAATCTTGCACCCCTTGGTCATTAATCTCGAGGGGCCGGGGTCACTGACATTGTAATAAGATGGAAAGTGAGGGTTGAAGGTAGTCTTTAGAATGGGTAAAATTCTTTTACATTCATATAAATAACGTGCATTCAATTTCATACGTGTCCAGCTCAAAACTTAGATCAAAGCTTAATCTGAGGTACCAGGTTCGTCCGGAGAGGTTGCCACAATACCTGAAATCTGCCGCCAAGCAGTAGTGCTCGCATTACTGTGTTCCGTTGGAAGGGTTTCGTTGAAATCACATGCGCATGAGACGTATCATCCGAGTCTCGGGTGATGGGCGCAGCAGGACGAATGCAACTCAGTGTAAGATCCAAATATTATATCGAGTCGCATTACTGTTGTCATGGGCGAGGGTCACCACTTACCATCAGGTGGGCCCTCAGCTCGTTCCGTCATTCATTCACATAAAAAAAAAATAAGTTTTGTGTTCCACACCATCCAAAAAATATCAGTAAAATATACAATTGAGTGATGTTGATATGAGCAATAAGCGGCTTAGTATTTGCAACAACAACATGACTGCTGTAGCACTGGTTTTCAGCGGTGCCGTAGTTCGTTGCTACTATTTTACGCGCACTATTACTACGTTCATAAAACTATAAGTATATCTCAAGAATAACTTCACATAATCACGTTAGACCTGTATACATTATGTAATACACCATATGGCCGCCATTATATACGGTAACAAACTCGTAGCTGGTACATAATGTATGGAAAGATAAATAATGCAGGCTGCTATCGTCGCGCTATCCAACTTTATAAATTACTTTCTCAGATAGACGAGAGAGTTCTACAGTGAACGCAAAAGTTTGTATGAGTTTCAACACTATTTTCATCTATATAAATATATAAAAATACATCCCTATTTGACGACTCCGTGGCTTAGTTGGTAGTAGCCATACCTTCAAAGTGTTCGATTCCGGTTCGATTCCCGGCCGGGGCACGCTTTGTGTGGTGAGCATGAAGCTTGTTCTCGGGTCTTGGATGTTTATCTTGTGTATCTGTGTTTGTCCATGCCATCTGCGATACAGGGAATCCTAGCGCAGAGGTATGAGTGTGTTAACGTTTATTATTATTATAATTATTATTATTTCCCATGGTCACGGCATCGGGACCGATTTTGATGATTATTTGTTTTGTATTGTCAGGAGAAGGTTCATACGAAAGAAAAAATTAAGAAAATTGCGTGGAACATTAGAAAATTTAAGAAAACTTAACATAAATATAATCTTTTGTAATGTGACCATATAGCGTTTTCAAACGCTAGTTGTTTGATAAAATGAAAAGAAAGAAAGAAGAAATAATACTTATCTTCAGATTTTCTTTTTTGACGGTTCCGTGGCTTAGTTGGTAGTAGCCCTGCCTTCGAAGCGAGGGGTCCCGGGTTCGATTCCCGGCCGGGGCACACTTTGTGTGGTGAGCATGAAGTTTGATCTCGGGTCTTTGGTGTTTGTCTTGTGTTTCTGTGTTCGTCCATGCCATCTGCGACACAGGGAATCCTAGTGCAGAGGTATGAGTGTGTTAACGTTATTATATTTATTTTTTATTTTTTTTATTTCGATTTTATTATATTTTTCACCTGGTTTATTAATCATTGCAAATACATGAGATTGTGCTATGATAAATAATATAAGAGTAAAAATAGATTTGAATTTTTTTCGGAAACTACACCCATATATGCATGGCGATGAAATCATAGCTGCATGCGTAACATCCCCTTCTAGGGTGATGGGCGCAACGGAATACAAGTTGGGTCGGAGGATCTACATCGTATTGCTGTTATGGGCGCAGGTAACCACTTAAGGCCAGCTCCCATCACTTGAGTAGTATAAAAAACAGCGTTAAAGGTACAGCTCTGAGTTGTGAGGACAGGCATTTCATTATACTGCAGGCATTGTGGAGGAACCGCGCGTGCCCACAAAGGCAAACATAACTATCGCGAAAACTATACTCTCCCTGTGGGTTCCCTTGTGCCGTGTGGTCACTACTGTACCGCTTCCTTTAGAGACGTAGCAATTAGGCAAAGATACATTGTTTTCTCTACATAATTAATACGCCTACACACTCAAAGGCACTAGGATTCCGTATCGCAGGTAGCGTGAACAAACACAGAAACAAAAGACAAACACCCAGGGCTAGAGAACGAATTTCATGCTCACCACACAAAAGTGTAACCCAGGCAATTGAACACGGGATCACTCGCTTTAAAGCTTGTTTCGTATTAGTAAGTGGCTAACTCTGGTGTCGAAATTTTCAAGCCACCCGATAGCCTCCGCCATAGCTTACTGAGTAGTATGGCCGGGACCGACATCTTAACGTGCCCTCCGAAGCACGGAAGCGCTCTGTTCAAATGCCACTAAACGGTCAGCCATCCAACTTCTGACCGGGCCAAGAGTTGCATAAGATGCCGCTAAACTTATCTCTAACGGCTAAGTGAGGATGCAAGTACCTAATGGTATGCTGAACATTAAGTTTTTTTTTATGTGAATGAGTGACGGAACGAGCATATGGCTCACCTGATGGTAAGTGGTGACAACAGTAATGCGTGCGACTCAGTATGAGATCCAAATCTTTACTGAGTAACGATAATTTATAGGTTCAGGCATTCCTGAGATGGAAAGGTTAATTTAGTATATCTCCAATCATTTTCCATTGAATGAGCTTTACAAATACACAGCAATGTGTACCATCTTCCTATTTATGATGTAAGAATAGGTTAGCAGCGGAACCTGCTGACGCGAAGCGGAATGAAATAGAAATATTTAAAATTATAATCGATACAAAATACGCACATATTAACAAATTTAACGGGGGAGTGCTAAATATTACCTTTTTCAAATCATCTTGTTTGTTTGCATAGCCATGTCACATCAAATCCTAGTGCAGTGGTGTTGCGAAGTTTTTGCTGTTATACCTACTGGTCGATTTTGGGAAATACTTATTTTATTCGAAAAGGAAAACTATTATTTTGCTTTCAGATTGGTTCCATAGAATTTCTTTAAAATCTGATCAATATTTTAGCGAGAAAATGATATCATCGCTATTGCGTATTACCGATTTGAATATTACCTTTTTAAAATCCCTTAGGTTGTAAGTGGGGCAAGAAAAATTAAAGTTTTTTTTTTTTATTTTTGAAATCGGTCTATTATTAACATTGTTTGTTAATATATTGTTGGACAATAAATCCGCACTCTTATTTAAAAAATATGACATTAGAATTTAAATGTACACTTTTGGTATTCATTTATATTAGTGAGGAAATAACTCAAATCATAATTTATTTACAGAGACAGACATCATCTTCCTGCCCTTATCCCACACTAAGGGGGGTCGGCACAACATGTAAATATGTTTCTTCCATTTCCCTCTGTCAGACGTCATCTCAGTACTCACTCCTTTCTTACGCATATCATCTTTCACTCAATCCATCTATCTTTTCTTTGGCTTACATCTTGTCTTATATCCACATCGAGACAGACATATAGCAAAAAATACGTCTGCGTATTTAAAAATGTTTAGCTTGTTTTACCTGTAAAGCAACATTTTATCTGCCCACCGGCATCGCCAGTTGTTTTCTTACACCATCCGAGTTTTCCAACTCATTTGCATTCAAAAGCAGATAGTGTAGATCCGCTGATACGGTACCTTTGTGGGTTCTATGTAGTCTAGAAAGTTCCACAGCTCCAGTTCCGTCGGCGATGCCAGTTCTGCCAGCAACTGGCAACTTTTGCAAAGTTGCCGTAATGTTGCGGCAAAAAGCGCTCACGGTAGGTTTAACAATTATCTAAGCAGGCCCGCAAAGTTCCGATTTTGAGTTTTTACTTTGTACGCTTTGAACGTTTAGTTATATGTTCAAATTATGTTTTAAACTGTAGTTTGAGCGCTGTGTTAGTTTGTTGTTGGCTAAAGCACCGATCACGGTTCTCGGATTTCGTTCATCTGAAACTGTATTTTGTGTTAAGAGCATTTTTGCTTGATGATTCAATGCTCCGGCAACTTTTGGATTCTGCCAATTGATTATGTTCCGATACGGCTTGCAATAAAATTACTTCTGAAAACTTCACAGGAAGCAACAGACCGTGTTTTTCAATCAATTAGGTAAAGAAAAATTGATATTAATTCACTAACTTTTAGACATTCAGATGTTGGATTTTTGGATATCCTCTCTGAATTAATTTGATTAATTAAATTTGATTAAATCTATTTGATTCATTTGTTTAACAGATAGTATATATTAGTGCTAAAATACCAGTGGTAACAATTCATTAATTTAAATTTAGCGCAAACGACCTAAAATTCTGAGGAAGTACAGTAAGTCAAGCAACAAAACGTGTAAAATCATGTTAATCTATCTAACGCCGTTTATTGCCTAAACTAGCATCAAATTCGGCTACACAATCGCCCAATATCATATACATTGTAAAATGAACAAACGCAACCCTAGCATATAGAAAAGAGTATCAACGTTCAATTCAATACAGCCAGCAATAGGTACGAACAGTGAGTAATTGCTACAATCGCCTAACACCTAGCTGGGCATTAGGTAAGGACCATTAAAACTGTCGGGGTGCACTATGTTTTCAATTACAGCAGACTCGCGAGATATTTGCCCCACTCAGGGTTACCACACCCTGGGAAATAAATACTGGCGTACGAAACAGGCGACGTTCATTTACAATTCCAAATAAGTTATAAAGGGTTTGCCAAATTGTTAGGGCACTCTGGGGAGATATATTTTTGGAGCAATGTACTGTAGTTGAAAACATTAAGTAAACAGTCATAAAATAATACCCGCTTTAAAACTTTGATAAAACGTTCATGCTCATTATTATTAGTAGTGAAAATAAAATAATTAAAATTACGTAAAGAGTTACGGCAAAATAGTATTTCAATTGTTATAAGACAATTTTAAGTACGATTAATTCGAACTTAAAACACCTTTGCTACTATTGGTGATTATCACGCCCAAACCATTTATTGTGTTATAAGCATTTTTTTATTAGCTTATGTTTAATTCAAGTTACGGAAAAGTCCAAGTTTCATCAAAATAAGTTCAGTAGTTTTCAAGATATGGACTAATACGCGTAAGTGACGGCCTGGCTCATTGGTACGTACTACGGGTTTCATCATCTTCGCCAATAGCTTACCAATTCGGAACATTCGAATAGGGCGGTGCTCCCATACATTGTTATGGAATAAATTTCAACTTCACGGGCAAAAAGTAAGGTATGAAAGAATTAAAGTCTGTTTCATAGATTTTTAAATCTGTCTCTTGTTTTCTATCACGCTAATATTATAAAGACGAAAGTTAGTATGTGTCTTTGTCTCCTTTACACTACAACGGCTCAAGGGATTTTGATTAAAATTTGGTATTGTACTAGGATAGCTTATATCCTGGATTAACACATAGGCTACATTTGATCCCGGAAAACCGCGGGACGTAGCTAGTAATTTCATGAGTCCACGTTGTGGCAGCCCTAGATGGCCGACATGGACGGGACGTCCGCGTGCCTGCTCCATTCCACCATAGCGCCATTCGAACCATTCAGGGGTTTCAGGACGATATTTCACACCTTTCTCTCTTCAATTCTGCAAGATGAGAATCGTATTGGTTCTGATTCTGATTCTTGGTAGGACTGATAACAACCAGCAGAAATATAATTTCAAAAGTAGTTAATGATCTTACGAGCTTATAAGCCCGCCTTCAAAAGGGTTTTGTAGGATGCCCTAAAGAATAGAATACAATGTTGTACAGTACCATATTTTATGAGTACAGTTATATGTATGTGTGTGTGTGTGTGTTACTCCTTCACGCTCAACAGATTTGGATGAAATTTTATACTAGGATAGTTTGTATGAATACCCGCGGTTGGCCATTCTAAGGGAACTGCACCACCATTCTGCATTCTAACCATTTTGCACTTTTCCGGGATCAAATGAAGCCTATTAACAAATATGCTATTAATAATTACGTAAAGGCTATTAACACATAGGCTTCATTTGATCCCGGAAAAGTGGAGAATGGTTAGAATGTAGAACAGTGGTGCAGTTCCCTTAGAATGGCCAACCGCGGGTACCACCGCAGATTGCAGTATAACTAGAATGTTGAGCTTCTAAATGTTGGACGCCTAGAACGTAATAATAAAATTAAAAACATGTTTAATTTCTTAGTTGACTACAATGGGATCATCTTATTACATGCGAACTAAATTCTGACTTGTGGTATTCATTAGCGTTCTAATACGTGTTACGTTATTCTAATCTTCTTGCAAAATGTTCAAATATATCAGCAAAATCTGCTTTATTCCTTTGACGTTACGAGTCAATTTGCAGTATCACTATGTTACCATTAAAGTCGATTTGATAACTCCGAACACTGGAGTATGTATTTCGCCACATTGTTTCGCATTCAGCGCATAAAGGGAATTTGTTAATTTCGAAAATGGCCGAATAGTGGTTAAGTTTTCGCCCACTTCGGGGAATACACATCGGATCTTTTGTTACGAAAGATTTAATTAAGTAATATAATTAATGGCCCTATTTTCTCAAATTGGATGAATACTTATTATACTGCTACGGCATCTAGACTATTAAAGAATCAAATTGATTTTTAAATCGAAAGAAGTTCTGTATAAATATTTATAGAAATTCTTTTTTTTTTAATCAATTTTTTTTATGGGACTTTGGTCTTTCATTTGGACTATGTCAGTCCCATCGGTCACTCTATTTATCCTTCTATGCGCTCTGGACCAGCTTTAATGTAGACCTATAAAGTATGATAGCTGAATCAGATGTCTGTGCAGCTAACACACTTTGGAATAGGCCCTAGAAATTCTTGAAATATTTTTATTCTGAACGCACTATTATTACTATTAATAATAATAACAGCGCGATATTTAAACCTCATACAAAAATTTCGAACTTTCAGATATAATACAAAATATCCCTATTCCAAAATAGCTATCATTTTATATTATAATCTAGGTTCACAGGCCCCACAGTTCTCTTGGCAGCTCTGCCTTCTGCGCTACAGGTTCGATTCCCAACCGGGACAAGCATTTGTGTGACGAACATAAATGTTTGTTCTGTGTGTGGGTTTTAGTATGTATTACAATATTTATGAAAAATCATAAAAGAATGTACTAGGTGTTGTATCAGTAATCTAGTTCCCATATAACAAGCTATACTAATCTTGGGGCTAGATGACACTGTGTGTAGTTTCGAACACCATAGAAAATGATATCTATTGTTTAAAGAAAAAATTAAAGCAAAAAAAAAAACATAAATAAGAACTACAACAATATTTGTCATGTATTAGTTAAATTATTACAATTTTAGGATTGAAAGAATTGAAACACTTAGAATTCCATAAAAGATAGTTCATGGCTTATACTTTTATTATTTAAGATTTCTTGTTTTAAGCTATTGTTGTCTTTTTGGTGTGCAATAAAGAGTTATCTATCTATCTATATTTTTTACTAATATCATCCGTAATAATCTGTAGAACAAATATTACAAAGTTACCTAACAGTCATGCTAGTAACTTTGTAAAATCGACTAATTAGAATAGATAGAATCGTCTATCTATTCTAATTTCCGTCTATTTATTCGGAGCTAGAAAAGATAGAAACGTCTATCTATTCCAATTTGCGTCTATTATTACATTTTGTCTATAAGCACAAGCTAAATGTACTTTATTAAATGTAACAAATCTAAAACTAAAATCTTAAAAATATACTATAAGAACTAACATATATTATTAAAAGCAGTCCTTTTAGGCAAGGTTCCGAAGATACTGGCAGCGTTCCCCCTTTGAATAGCTAGACTTATTCTTTGTCCGAGGTAGCTGCCAGCTCTTCGGTCTCCTGTGATGTCGACTAACCTATTTGCTATTTCTTTAAAAAGCCTTATAGCGCTAGGACCCCACGGACCAAGGGTCTCGACACCGAATGGGACAAAATCATATTCGGAACCTAGACCCCTAAACAAGACAAGCTAAATATATATCATCATTTCAGCCGACAGACGTCCACTGTTGGACATAGGCCTCCCCCATAGCTTTCCAGGTTTACATGTGTATATTTATATACATGTTCTCCGTGAATAAAATAGAAAGCCGAAAGATAAGCGTGAAGCGGGTCGAATGGATCCGGCTTTAATGATTCCGGGAGTCGCAATTATGAAAGGGAAGTATGCGGGCGATCTTAGGCCGGGGTGGGGAGGGTCCGTGTGTGCGTGTACACATGTGGAGATTACGTCACAAATTTAGAAAGTTTAGTAATACTCAAAAAAAAGGAAAAATATATTAAAAATTAAAATAAGATCATGTCAGGGTCAGGACAGGGAGACCAACGGATTCTTGCAATATTTTATAAATTTTTACTCAATATCCAAAGGTTGTCTGAAAGATATCACTATAAGCGATAAAGCCGCCCATTGTTATCTCCATTTTTTTCAGTTTGTTTATGCTTTTGATAAAGTGTTATCTACCTATCTGTTGATTATTAGTAAACCACATCAAAATATATTATTAAATTACAAAAAACCAATTCAAATTATTAATAAACAATTATGAGATTCATTTTGAATATGAATATGTAAGTGTTTATTTATTTTAGCTATTTTCATTATAATCTTATAAGAAAACCAAAGAGGATAAATATAACCAAATACCATATGATATAACTATAGCTCGTGAAATCTAGAGGAAAACATGAATATTACTAAACATCCGTACTAGCCTCTAATGTTCCCGTGTAGCCTCTGCAGGGACTCCGGCCTACTCTCGATAATACTTTATTACTATACTAGCGGCCCGCTCCGGCTTCGCACGGGAAAAGTTGTTGTAGTGACACAACTACAATAGTTGGACATATGCTACCGCGGATTTTTTTGTAGACATTATGATGTTCTTCAATATTGTTGTACATTATTTTGTTCTATCGTTAATAGTTTCGGCAGCGCATTCGACGAAAGACATTTTAAGACTCATTTTTCTACACCTTCGGTTACATTGTTCAAATTTTACCAAGGATCCCTAATTTTTTTCAAAATGAAATGTAGCCTATGTCAAATTGGAAAAATGTAGCATTCTATTGGTGAAAGAATTTTTTAAATCGGCCCAGTACTTTTTGAGCCTATTCATTACAAACATACAAACATAGGTACAAATCTTTCCTCTTTATAATATTAGTGTAGACATAACTCTTCAAAATAAACGAGAATCGTACAATATTTTCATACAAAAATGTCCTTTTTTATCTGAATAACTGACGGAACGAGCAGAGGGCCCACCTGATGGTAAGTGGGGACACTAGCCCATTACAACAGTAATGCGACTCAGTATGAGTATGAGATCCAAATCTTTACTGAGTTGCATTCATCATGCTGCGTCCATCACCCGAGACGAGGATGATACGTCTCATGCGCAATGTCCTATTTTCACGTCATTAATATAACTAAGATTTTTTTTTTATTAATAATTTTGGCACGTATCTGTACAATAACATGGGGTGGCGTCGGTTGTCAAGGGGAGGCGACGTTATTATGCCAAAGGATCGCAATTTCTTGAATGGACCGGGATTTTCAAGTTAAAGGGTTCATCCCGCGCACACTTGTCTTGTTTTCGCGAATTAATTTCACTCTACATAGGGGTTAACGTGCATCCCTTTCTATTTGTTTTCTATCTCATGTTAGTGTAGTGAAAATCAATTTTATACACAGAACTGATGTTATATCAGGCAAGCACATTTTTATGTTGTTCAAAATATCAATGTACTATCAGTCATTTGGGTTAAGATACAAAGTTAAAGTCAGAAATTGTATTACTATTTTACTTAAAAAAAACCTTGCATTCGTGACCTTTTTAAAATAAACATGTAGGTACAAAAAACCTTACATTATATTTATAACTTTGGCGTGTATCCGACCCTACAAGACAAGAACTACATTCTAATTATTCTGAATAATCAAGTCCTTATTTAGTTCTGACGCAGCGCATTATACGCGCTAAAGCATTATCAACTTTGTGAACGTTGAAAATAGTACCAAAAATTTATCTCAGCAGATCAGTTACATTTAAACGATTCGATATGCCCTTAAATCATATATATCCATGATTTTATGCTATAAGCTTTCCAGGCACCAAATTTCATCCAAATACTTTGATTCGTTTGAGCGTGAAGGAGTAACAAATATACAGACACAAACACATACACATGCAAACTTATGCCTTTATAGTAATAAGTGTGATAATAAAATATTTACACGTTTGATACCTATAAATACCTAAACGTTGAATACAAGTGTGGTCGCGGGCATGATCTTGTTATAGGCGATTTGTGAGCACGGATGCATTCTGTCCAGTGACACTATAGGCGAGAGAATCCGTGCATCTTTTGATCTCAGATCGACGCGGCTCAGTGGTCAGCGTCTGCAATGAACCGGATCGAATGCGATCGCATACTCTCTGCCATTATGGTACTTTTGGTTTGTATGTATTACACATACTGAGGTATACGAGCTACTGTAAAACAATTATATTTTGTGGTCTCGGTGAGTAACTTACGTAACAAGAAGTTATAAAAAAAAAAAACGCGACTGCGTAAAAAATTCCAAATCACATTTGTGTTATAAATGAATATTATTTGTTTTGTGCATTAGAACTTGAGAAGATCAATTAGTATATTCATATATGTGTTTAATTGATATGTTTGATTATGGTTTTTATTTTAAATATCTGAAACAAATGATTGTTATTAAACAAATACCTAAGTTTTATAAATATACTGTTATAGATTTCTTACCTAATTTAATAATAATCGATTTTTATCTTGGCGCCCGACTATAATGGCCTCTAGGACCTAAATTGCAACCAATGTTTAAAAAATAAATGACAAAGCCATTAATTACAAAATGTAAAGTAATCCAGAAGGCCTGAAATCGGTTTTAAACCATTTATGAGCTATATAATCAATTTTCGATATATATTCTACTACAATCTAGTTCGGATTAACTTCCAGTTCGACGTTAATTTGATTTCAAATTGCAACTGTCCTATTGCATCATTTCCTCCTCGCTGGGATCCAATCAGTTTTATCTAATACACAGCACGAGATATGGCTACATCTCCTGGGTATCCATATTACTGTTATTTCCTTTGCTTCGTAAATGTAGATTTAACAGGTTATGTAGTGCTTAACGAGCTAGATTATGAGCAAACCAGATCTGTTGGAAATGTTTTCAACAGACTTCCAAAGGAGAAGGAAGGAGAAAGAGAATAAACAAAGAAAGAGACATCAATTTGGTTGTATTTTTTATGTTTATAGGATATGCTTTCAAGATAGATCAATTTTTATCAAAATCGGTTAAATAGTTTAGTTTTTAAATCACGATACCTAGATAGAATATTTCATCCATGAAAACGTTACTTTGAGACGGGAATGTAACGTGTTATTCGTCTGATATTTTACCGAATATATAGATAGATAAGTAGAGTGTTGTGGCCCAGGGGCACAGACGCCAACTTTCAAACTGAAGGTCGCTGGTTCAAACCCACACGTGAAACAATGAGATATTTCACTTAAAAAATGTATGTGCGCTAAACCACGTTTTCAAAACGGTGACGGAAAACATCGTGGGGAAACCGGCATGTCTTAGAACCAAAAATTCAACGAAATGTGACATCTACCAATCCGGATTGGGCTCCCGTGTTAGATCAGAGCCCATTCACTCTCAATTATCGAGAGTAGGCCGGTGTCCCTACAGTGGGAACATTAAAGGTTGGTACGAGGATAGATAGATAAATGAACTTTTATCTATGCTTTTGAATTACATTTATTGTAATATTTTTCGTACAATTACTGTTGTTCATAAAAAATGCTATTTTACAAGAAACAAATGACTTATGAAGCCAAACCCTATCTACATATTAATTTTCATCCAAATGGTTACGAAATACGTTAAAAAAATAAACAAGAACTGCTCGCTTAAAATATTAAGATTAAAATTATTAGTGGAGCTTGCAACATGTCATGGAATAAAATGAGAAAGTGCACCAAAGTCTGTAAATTTATGAAATTTTCGTACTCGCTTGCGGCGCTGTGCCCGCGTAAGCAAGATGGTTTTGAAGGATGCAAGAACATTGATGTAGCTTGTTGTGATAATGTAACACTAAATATGTTTGTATATAGATAAAACTATCAAGAATGCTTATTTTTAACTAAAAGGAAATTTCATCTAGCAAATCTTTGAGGTATAATACACAGAAGTGAATTGCTTCTGGCGGTGAATGAGCCTAGGAAAGCAATAATGGGGAAAAATCCGTTTTTTTTTGTATTTTAATAAAAATCTAAATCTTAAAAAACTATTTAGGTTTTCTGTCCGTGTTGATCTCAATAAAACTCCCTAAAATAAAGCTTTTTTTGAAATAGTTATTTTATGTTATCCCAGATAAGGCCGATATCACCTGTAGCTATTTGTAATTGCAAGTAATTATTGTAATGATATAAAAATAATAACAGGTAAAATAATTGCCCTGTTTTATTGACTATCAATAAGCTTTGTTTCCGAAAATCAATTAATCGACGGATTACCGATAATATAATTTAAATTACAAAATCTACCAACATTAAAATAGTAGCGAATATTGCCTAAATGTTCTTTACAGATCAGACACGTTACAGCACGTGTTGCCGGTCAGTCGTTAGATGGGTGACCGTTTTGACATTTTACGTGCTTCAGAAAGCACGTCAAGGTGTCAGTCATTGGATGGGTGACCATTTAGTGGCATTTCACGTGCTTCAGAAAGCACGTCAAGATGCCAGTCCCGGCTATACTAGCCGATAATTTAGTAGGAGGCAAATGTACGGCTTGAAAAATCCCGAACCAGAGTAGGCTACTTACAAATATGGTACAGTAACGGTTGAATTACCTTCTACAGGGCAAACGCCTGCATTCTATCCCTCTTTCACTATATATTTTCAATTATATAGGTAGTAGAATTTATCTCGCTCTTATGTCGGCAGAAGATATAATTTTATAAAACTAACATGCAAAACTCAAAATATCTAACGCACCATCTAAACTAACGAAAGCGTTGGATCAATACATAGGGTGAAACTTAAATTTTGTCCCCCCCCAAGAAGCTGCGGACGGCTCCAAATTCGTATGTTAATACGACCCTCTACACCCCCACCCCCATTCTTGCACCCCCGCGCCCGAGGGAGGCCGAACTATTATAAAGGGTAGCACGAAAGTTAGATTAATGATGTTAGGAGCTGACCAACGTATGGACAAACGCGTAAGTTGATTTCTCGGGTGAGATTTTTTCTTCCAACATATTTTCAAGGAGACATATTTCAAGGAACCAAAACAACGAGGAAGACCATTTAAACCCGTACCATTTGCCAATTTTCTTAATCAATTATTGGGTGTGTGAATATGACTCCGCCCCTTTTTGTCAAAATAAAACACATTTGTTCGCTTACAAAATTAAAAAAAAAATTATTGAAAGTATGCTCCATCTGCAGCTACAACCTTCGCCCATCGTTCAGGTAGTTTTCGTATTCCTTGCTGGAAGAAGTCCTGGTCTTTTGAGCTTATCCAGTTGTCAATCCAAATTTTGATACTTTCACATGAAGTAAACTTTTCTCCAGTAAGGTCTGTCTGCATCGTCCGGAATAGGTGGTAATCCGAAGGAGCTATACGCCCAGTTTATATTTAGGAACTATTTTTGCCATGCTACTGCAGCATGGATATAAACAAAGATCCAAAGCTCTAGACAAATTCTACGCTCATAAAATATATTGCCCTGGAGAAGATCGCCCCCGCAAGCATAAGCTTGCATAATCTTGTTAAAGATCTGCGTAAATTACTTACCTTTGCCACAGATTAGTACCCTCATTTATTTCTCGCCATTCTTAATACAAATATAAAAATTCTCAAGCCATCTTCCACCATCTCCTGCGCCGGTACGCCTCCTATCGAGGTTCGCGGTAAAGTGTGGACGATCTAACTTCGCCTTACACACACACACACACACCCACAAACATATAATGTAACGTCCGAGTAACGCCGCGGGCGTAGCGGCGCTCACAGGGGATTAGATTCGTTAAGTTAACCCACTGCTTTCCATCAACCGCTCTGTGTACAACTTTTCCTTCTACTAAAGTCCAAATTCCTAATACTGTGTCGCATCATCTCTGTGTTTGGTAGTAGGGAAACGCTGTTGGTGTATTAGAGATTCTTGGTTTTAGGTAAATTTGTACTTTTAACGTTATTTTGTTACAACGCAATTAATTGCGGAGCGGTTTTATAGCGGGAGGAATTGAAATATGCGCCACAACTTACCATTACTAGTTGAAAAGTATATATAAATAAGTTGAGAAGTTAATAGTGGTAACACCTATAATTAGTAAAATTAATTTTATTAACTAGCTATTCTCTTTCATTATATTTATCACATAAAATATAGATTATTACTCGTATAGCCCCGCATACGGGACGCATTATTTGCGATACTAGACCGTGATAGCCCTGGGGTTTAGACTTCAACTTTCAATCAGAAGGTCACTGGTTCAAACCAAGGTGTACCTAACAATGAGTTTATCACTTGAAAAATTTATGAGCGGAATCATGTTCACGAAACGGCGAAGGAAAACGTCATGGCAACTGGCATGTCTTAGAAACAAAAATTCGAATATATGTGACATCTACCATTCCGGATTGGGCTCCCGTTGTAGATCAAAGCCCATTCTCTAATATTCTCACTGCAGGGACACCGGCCCACTCTCATTAATTGAGAGTGAATGGGCTTTGATCTACCACGGGAGCGCAATAAGGATTGGGAAATGTCATGTATTCGAACTATTGGAATCTAAGACATGCAGATTTCCTCACGATGTTTTCCGTCACCGTTTGATAACGTAGTATTGCGCACATAAATTTTTCAAGTGAAAAAACTCATTATTGCACGTGTGGGTTTTGAACCCGCGACCTTCATATTGAAACTCGCATCTGTGCCCTTGGGCAACGCTCAACAACTTCTTACAAACAAATATTCGGCTATTATCATAAAATTCGTGGGGTCAATCTTTTTACGGACCCTTCAAAAGATGTTTATTACGGACCCTCCAAAAATGTCACAGAATCGTCTTTCAGAGATCAACGGTCAAATCCCTGCCCTGCGTGACCCAGGGTCGGCGCATGCGTAATTGTGAGAACGTTATCCACGATCTTTGGCTATCTCACGATGACCGGTTATAGTTCAAACTTGAGATTAATTTATTCTTTTTATATTAAAATACTTTCCAGTTTTGTCAAATAAATTATGGAGTTGTGGTGTTTCTCACGGTTTTTGAGATATGGGGTTATATTTCTGTGTTAATAGGTTCATAGTTTTGTGATGTGTCGTGTGTGGTATACGTGTTATCAGAACTAACGGGTACTTTTTTTTATTGCGTTTATACAAGTAATATAATACAATTACATAGGTAAATTTTTAGTTAGAGCCGTTTCGAAGATACGCCAAATAAATATACCAATAATCGTTTGATAGCTCAGATGGTTTTGTTGGATTTTGTTAATACCAGTATCATTGTACATATATTTTCGAATGTTTGAAAAAAAAAATGTCTACGTATATATACGCTCAATAACTTGGTTTCATTACTAAAGCGTTTGCAGTAAAGTTTTCTTAGATAACTTGGACTTGGATGAGTGACCATTTGATGGCACTTAAACTATGCACTTCCATGCTTCAAATGGCACGACAAGACCTGCTACTGTCGGCCACCTGACCAATTCCTCACACGAAATGAAGACATTATTGAATACACAAGTAATTATGACTACAAAAAGACAAATTAATAATTTGCTTACTGTACGCACCAAACCGCCGCATTCTGATACCGCAGCTGGGTAATACATTGCAAATGCGACTTGAATTTTACGAGCGTGTCACTGTGATGCAAATTCAGTGTAACACGAATGAGTTTCATTCTAACAATTTTCATCCTAAACGCTACGTGACAACCTCGCTGGAGTCAGACTATTATGTTTTTGCCAGCTTATTTCAATAGCAATAAGGTTTAATATTCCTCGAGTACCCCCAAATTTGTGTGCAGACAATTTATGAACTTAATCGAATCTGTTGAAGGCGGTATACCAGATTTTTTTCGGATTTGATCGGTAATTTACGTCAATTAGGGTCGGAATCGGATGGAATCTTATTAGTATACCCATGTCAAAGCGAAGATTATACAGACGGGTGAGATGAATATTTTTGACTAAATAATTATATATTGCATAGGCAGCTAGACTAGCAATATTGTTAGATGATACCCCATTTTTTATTAGTATGAAAAATTTAACTGTGACAAAGTCAGACTAATTAAGCTTTCGGCACATTGAATATTATAATTTACTCAAATTCCGAAACTAAATCTTGTTAACCGGCTAAAAAATAGGTTTAATTAGGCTGTATGTTTACATGAAATGTGAACCTATTTTTTAATTACATTTTAATTACTAAATTACAGCCGTGTGAGATGTTGGGTCCCGTCTCGGGTGACGGGCGCAACGGGGTGCGACTTGGGCCTTCTCATACTTCGGTCGGGGAGGACCTGAGTCGTGCGGTCGTTATGGACGGAAGTAACCAGTTAACATCAAGTGAGCCTCCAGCTCGTTCCGTCACTTTAAAAGTTAGTCAGTTGTAAAACAACTGTTTTATACGAACTTGCTTTGCCACTTCCATTTTTACTCCCATTAAATCCTTCTTTTTCTTAAAACATTTTTGTTTCTCCAGAAACAGTTATTGGTTTGCGTGGATGACGATTAGATGGTTCTGCAGAACTGGTTGGTTATCATTGGTATAACATAACATAAATATTCATAGATATTTTACACAGCATCCTCTAGCCCCAAACTAAGCATAACTTGTAGTATGGGAACCAGATACTAATATAATACTTACACAGTATTTTTATATAAATCTATACAATTACAATATATAAAATTGTAGTCTGTTTGTAATGATATATACGGCACAAATAACCAGAAGGAGTTATTTTTATGTCTGTCTTTTTGTTTCGGCGAACCTCCGAAAGGGCTGGGCTGATTTTGCCGGAACTGGCAGATAGCTATTGTAATTAGGAGTAAATTAGAAGAATGCACAGACTTGTGTGAACGAGTTCCTATAAAATGTATAATACACACTGATATTTTATTGAGCCCGTGACGGGGCCAGTCCGTACACGTCTCGGGCACGGCCCTCTTATATGTGGATAGACCTTAAAATAGCGTGAATTTGTTGTTAAATCATACTAATATTATCAATGCGAAGCTCTGTACATGGACAACTTTTTATCACGGAAAAGTGAATTATTCCCGTAGGATATTCAACCGTGAGTAACGCCCGGGTACGCATCCCGTGAGTTATAAATATAACCCAGGTAAATCTCTCATGTAGCTATCCAAATTAAACTCGAAATAAACGCAAACATAATTTCTAACGTAAATTCTGTTCGTCATTATGCACAATAGCCGTAAATCCTCTAAAAGTTGGTGCAATTAAAACGCACTGGAGACCAATTAATTTGTTTATATCTCGCCGTCAAAGTTATCGTTAAAACTTGTAGTTATGCGCGCAGTCGGTAATGACTAATGTCTGTGTTATTGTATGAATGGAAAACCAAAAAAAAAATATTTTATAATAAATAAATAAGTTTAAGATACGATGTTCTTTCGTTTTCTTGTCATATAGACTTTAGACGGTATGGGATTGGAGTATTATAGAAAAAAATAAAAATCTTTGAAAAAAATAATATCATTACTCGGTATCAATACCATACTCGATAAGCTTAGAACAAATTTTTTTTTCGAAGATCGGCCATTTTTATTTTATAATTTTGATTTTGCCAGTGTCACTCTCTCAAAAGACGAACATAATGATATATCTCAAGCTAAAATCCATAAAGTTGTTTCGGCTAGCATGCCATAAAAATATACATACATACATTTGAAAAATATTACTCTGCTTCTGGCGCAGTTCAAGTACAGATTGCCATTTATTTTTCAGATAAACGTAATTTTTCGCCATATCAACACTCAAGCTGGTCCAATCTAACTGATTCGTAGACTTCAAGAGCTACTCCTATTATGATGATGCACCAGTTACATCAATCACGGTAAGGTGTGCTCAAAAATAAATAGGATTAATTCCCATTTCCTATAATTAACTAACGGACGACGTAGAGACGTTCGTTAGTTAATTAAAGGACCATAGATTTTTATCCATGTTTTCCAATGTTGCGATGGTAATCTACAGATGACCATTAGTAAATTTATAGGATCTGGGTATAATTGCTTATTGGATCTGACGGGTAATTTGATTTTCCGGTTTGTATCTGTGAGTTAAAATAAGTTTAACCAAATAATAAAATATCTACGACTAGTTTATTTCAGCTACTATGTCATATAGCATACTATAATATAATAATATGGGGGATAACTGCATATTATTTTTTTTTAAACCCTTACACACTCATACTCTCATAGATCTGCACTAGGATTCCCTGTATCGCAGATGGCATGGACAAACACAGAAACACAAGATAAACACCCAAGACCCGAGAACTAATTTTATGCTCACACAAAGTGTGCCCCGGCCGGGTATCGAACCCGGGATCCCTCGCTTCGAAGGCAGGGCTACTACCAGCTAAGCCACGGAGCCGAATATTTTGTAGTAATAGATTAAGTATTATTGTTTCAGTTTAAAATTGTGTGTTCTGGTAATTTATAGGGTTGATGTATTCATTTAATGTACAATGTGCTACATAAAACGTATTAATTTAAGATTTAAGCCCGAAAAAATTATAAATACTTCGAAAGTTTTTTGCATACATTCCCAATTTATAAATAACGCTGTTTATTTATAACTTGCAAATTTTACAATGATTATTTTTTTTTTATTTCAGGTTTTTTCGACTTGATATCCTGATAACCTGATGATAACTATAAATTATGTTTAGGTAAGTTATCTATACAATATGTAAAAGGCTTTGTCCTGACTGACGGACTAACACACAGCCTAAACCGCTGATCGTAGACACCTGAAACTTGGAGGGTGTGTTTTTTGTATGACGAACGTATCCGATAGAAAAGATTTTCCGAAATTCTACCCCTAAACCTTGTCACTATTATTTTATATTTATATACATCTATTTTATATACAAACACTTGAAAATTTCATGTTCATTTTTTCAGAAACTGTGAAGTGACGTCATCACCGGCCCCAGATGAGATGCTGCATCAGACTATGTGTAAGCGTTTACAAATGATCGCTTCGCTTCGCTTCTGCTTAGCGCGTGATTTCGAACCCAAACGGAGGGCTGTTGCGTTTATAGGTTTACTTACTCTATCAGATATTTTAAATCTTGTTTCCATGGAATTCAAATAACACTAGAAGCCTAATACTTCCACTGAAAGTGATGCATCCCTTCACTGGCACCCTAGCTTCCCTATGGCGACATGGCGTATCGATTAGAATAAATACGTTATCTCACCACAAAATACGCCATCTTGTACTATCTTAATTATAAATAACGGGATGCGACTTGGGTCTTCTCATTCTACGTTCGGGACGACCTCAGTCGTACTACTGTTTTTATGGGCGGAGACAACAACTTAACATCAGGTGGTCCCTCACTTCCATAGCATAAAAAAATTATTATTATGTTCTTAGAAGTAAAAATGTATAGTTTGGAATTAAACTTTCAATAGAACATCGTTTATAAATTGAAAGAAAAACAGCAACAGCGATTTATTAATAAAATAAATTATTTATGATAACAAATGAGTTGTTTTATTTTATAATTAAATAAATTATAAGAATTTTTGCCTATCGTCTATTATTATTAATATGGATATTCATTAAAAAATGGGGTGTGGGTGTGTCGTTGATACGGCCACGTGTTTTACGTGAATACGTGTACGGTAAGAGTACTAAAAAATCTTTAGCAAACGATGCGTCATAGACCTCACCTGACGTCACGAATTAATTGATTCTTTAGCAATCGAGTAGTGTAATTAAATGTTGGATGTATATGGATATGTAGCTGCAGCATGAAATTGTATTGTGTTAATATTGTTATTTTTGAATTACTTCCTACTATGGAAGCAATTTAAGAGACGCATTTACGTCAAATTACGTGTAATTACGTTATTCTTGGTAATTCAAACTAATGTATTTGTCTAGTTTAGATTAAAATATAAATGTAGTGTTAACAGCAGAAAATACTGCAGCATTAAGTCCGCCTTAGTCATTAGGTATTCTGTGCAATAAATGTAAGAATGATATACGTAAAATTTAAATTTGTTTGTCGACATCTTTGAGTGGCGTTTCTTACGATATTGCTAACTTTGGACAATTTTAGTGGTAAATGTTCATAATTTTGTAATTATTCAATGCTTCCCGCGGTTTTACCCACGGTTGGACTTCCTATGGGAGACGTACATTTTTCCGGGATAAAAAGTAGTCTATGTGCTATTCCAGACTATAATCTCTGTGCCAAATTTCATCCAGGTCCGTTCAGCCGTTCTAGCGTGATTGAGTAACAAACATCCATCCATACTTACAAACTTTCGCGTTTATAATATTAGTAGGATCTACTATATCCTACATTTTTACATGCAGATACTATAAGGATATAAATGCGTGTACAAAGAACTATGATTATTGGTCCACCAAATGTGCTATCGGTAACGGGAAATTGCTTTGCTTTGCCTATTCATAATATAATACCAACTTACCTTTAATGAATAATCAAAGCCCTTTTATTATGGTATAGGATAGCTACTTAAGTTTAAAATTTAGTATGATTTAATATAGATGCACCAATGCCCCTTCTCATTTCTAATACTTCTTGTCCATCCAAAGGTTGTCTGTAAGAGATCGCTTTATAGCGATAAGACGGTCCATTGTGTCACCTTTTTATTATTTAAGATTTCAAATTTTAAGCTATTGTTATCATTTGGTGTGCAATAAAGTATTATCTATCTATCCACTACTGATTTTCCGAGATATTGTTTATGCAACAATTGTGATAGAACGAGCTGGCGGCCCACCTAATGTTAAATGGTTTCCGCCGCCCATATACAACAGCAAAACGACTCCAATCCTCCCTGGCAGAAATATAAGATGAGCCTTGTCACAATGCGTTGCGCCCATCACGTAGATGGGGATGTAAGGCCTCAGTGTCTGTAATTTCATGATGCAGCTAAGCTTATTAAGTGAATCCGAAAGTGAAGAAAATGAAATTCTAGAATACGTAATACAATAACTGCAGATGGTGCGATAAGAACAACTGAAATTAGCAGAACTTGTACTAAGTTCGTCCGGAGAAGTACTGCATTCACACTGCAATCCGCCGCAAAACAGTGGCATGAGTCCTGTTGAAATTACAGCCACACAAGGCGTTACATTTCAGAATGATGGGCGTAGTGCAATGTTACTTAGATCTTCTCATAGCAGTAAAGGAAGACCTGAGTAGGATTTTTTAAGTGGCGGTAAACACTTAACCTTAGATGGGCCATCAACTCGTTCCAGCAATTTAGCAGCATAATATTTTTAAAATGTAGCTGCCGTTTGAATTCTATTAATCGTAAGCGTACATGAGCACTACGTATAAAAATGTCCCTATCTAGTAGGTATAGGTCTATAGGCGTAGCACATTGCTTTAAAGCGCCACCACGTAAAATTTTTCCAAACTAAAAAGTCGCTGCGAAAAAATCCGCGCTACTAACGTCATCTGTGAGCGGACGCCAGAGTTTTTCCAACCTCCGGTCATAACACTCACCCACGTGCATTTGTTTTGGTTGGATTTTTTCTGAAAAAAGATCGTATACACATACCCGCTCACCTCGCCGGCGTCGTAGGTGCGCCAAGCAAAATGGTCGACATTTTTTTCTTCTCTTTTCAGCCATCTCTCCGTCCTTTTCGGTCAAAAATGCGATCGTTATTTCTGTTCCGGTGCGACTGTGTGCGTCTAGCGACCAACGCGTAAGTTATATGCCATTATTGCGCCGTTTGATTTTGAATGGTATCAGCTAAAACATTAGGTTTGTTTTTGTGCGATCGCCGAAGCATCTTACGTCTAATGGCAGGCGGAGAAAAAATAGAAATATAGGAGGCACAGTGTGTACGATAAAGAGAGCGGGAGTCGTTAACGATTCTGCGCCGGAAAGTTGCGCAGACTGCGTTTTTGGTGGTTTTTTTGGGGGCACCACCTCACACCACTGGGTGATTTTTATTTCTGTCTTTTTCTAGCACGCAGTCTCTCTTCTTGTCTGTTTGTGTGTGGACGGGGGATGGAAACGTGTGTGCGGTCCCGCCGGGGGTCCCACCTAGCGCTAGATTTTTGCGTACTAACTTCCTAGATAGCCGCTGTATAGGTATATTTGCGCGTACATAATGAGATGTCACTGCTATGTGCTCGGTATATAGAACTGGAACAAAGCGTATGTACGTGCCGCTAATTAATCACGGGTTTTAAGAACTTGTGGACACTGCGTTAAGTTATTACTTAATGGAAAATCTATATTACTTTTGTAATTGTTACGCACCTCATTTATGGAGTATATTGATTACCATAATTTCACGAATTCTCGTGTAGAGTGGTGTTGGTTTGCGGTTTGTATATCGCAGGTTCGAATCCTACATATAAATAAAGCTCCCGGTAGAAAACTATTTCTCCTGTGAGTCGAGCTGACGCCCACCTTAAGTGGTTAATGCCACCCATAAACAACAGCTTAACGATTCCGTTCTTTGCCAACCGAAGTATGAGACCTATCCAAGTCGCATCGTTCGTCTCATGCACCCATAATTTCACCGGCACCCATACCTTACTATCGGAATACAGCAATATGAGTGTGCCAGTGCTTGGTAGCGGATTACCAGGCGTGGTGGCAGTACTTCTCCCAACGAAATTGTCTCAAGTGACAGGGTATTTTTAGGGTGGCACTCCATCGGCTACATGAGATGGCAGCGACTTGACTGAGACATGCGGGTTCGATTCCAGGAGACCAATGTTCGCAGGATTTGCAAATATTTGTTCTTGGTCCGCCAATTTTGTGAGAGATAACTCGTAGCTTCCAATGGCTCTGTAGTTTGGTGGTAACCCTGCATTCGAAGCGACGGGTCCTGGGTTCGATTCTTCACAAACTTTGTTATGAGACCTAATACCAATATTTATATTATATATAAAATTATACTTCAAAAACATATTGATACCGTAAATAAACACTGACACGAAAATGTGCCCAAAATCAAAAAGATATTTTATCTCTGGTGTATAGTGTCTAGTTACCTGGGTGGTATGAAAAGAACAAAGTAGCAAGCACATCGAAAAAAGAAAAAAAAAACACCTTTTTTACTGCATGCACTAAAAAAATATACATATTATAAAAAGTACTGAAATTAGACATTAAAAACGTATAAATGATATAGATATAGATCGATAGCTACGTAGCTGCCGTCACTGGGGTCCCGGGTTCAATTCCAGGCCAGAGTGCAATATATACGCGAAGATATATAGTTTAGTTAAGTATATTCATAATACAGATAGAATAGTTCAAGGGTATAATTTGCTTTTATATTTTAACAAAGTCTAATTCATCGTGAAATCATTAGATATTCAGTAACAAGCAGTTGAAGTAAATATTGTATATGTGACAACCAATCCAATTGGGGTCCCTTAATAAACACGATTACAAGTACAATTTGTTTAGAAAGGTGACTGGTGAAATTATAGCTACATTAAAGATACCATCCTCACTTTTCAGTCATCATCATCATCATCAGCCTATTTCAGTCCACTGCTGGACATAGGCCTCTCCAAGTAAGCGCCATTTAGCCCGGTCTTCGGCTCTTTGCATGACACCTCATGACAAGCGCAATTTCGGTCATAATAATGCAAATCACATCATATTTCATAATATAATAATGCAAATACATATTATATTTTTTTCGGGCAAGATTACAATTTACGAGATTTTTAGGATAGGAATACATAGTTTCTCTCAAAACTCTCCTCCCTCACTTACCTAAGTAGAACATTAGATTTGTTGTTGTTATAAGCTACTAAATACTAAAATACTAAATTTATTTTTGAATCCCACATTACAATCTATAAATTTTTTTTTTACATTTATTTCACAGTTTTTTATTCTTTCACAGAAATTTTGTTCTTATTAGGAATAGGTCTAAACTCAAATGCTTTAACAGAATATGGCCATTACATGCTAGTAATTATAATAAACTACAGTATACGAAAATGTATGAAATACTGAATTAAAAACGTGCACAAATAATAACTCGATTTACGCGGCTTGCGTCTACGACAGACGTTGTAGCTGTTTGACGCACAGCGCCATCTAGCTTTTAAGGCGATAACTAATTAATATATTTCATATTACCTTACTTTCATACACTAAACTTTTTAATATCTAACAAATAAAATTTACGGCATCGTTTTTTTTATGAATTTGGCCTAATTTTAATATTATTGGGACCATGACGATATGTTTAATGAGCGCCATCTCTCGGCGAGTAGCAAAGTTTACATATAAAGTTTGGTCTGGCAGAGTCGCTCAAATTTGAAGGGTAGGGTAGGTACAGAGACCGACAGAATGTATAAGGTTTTCATTTATATTAATTTAAATTTAAATTAACGGTACCGGTCATTTTAATAAGCTATTTGACTGGCCTTACAGCTCAGTTGGTTGTAGCTCTGCCGTAAGTCGTGGGTTCCCAATCAGAAACAGTGACAAACATAGATGTTTGTTGTGTTATTAATATGTATTATATGTATTTAAAAGAAAAAAATACTAATTAAGTATTCTATCAGTAATCTAGTACCCATAGTACAAGCTATTCTTAGTTTGGGGCTAGATGGCGCTGTATATGATGTCCGTGAATATTTAATATTATTTTTATATGTTACATTTAAGCTGTTAAAACTTTTTCGTGACTTCTTATCTGTCCAGTTTCCACAACAATACTATATACTTATTATCACGTTTTTCATTTCAATTTAAAACCTTTGGACATTTTCAATGTTGATTTTTTGCCTGCGGAAACCAGATTAACAAACAACAAACAAACAAAAACGAAAAGAACATTATAAAATCAACCCTAATAAGCCAATTACAAAAATAGATACTTAATGATCTTTATTATTTAGTAACACTAATAAATGTTTATTATTCAGATTTAGTATAAGTTTATTACTGTTTTTTTTTTAGCCAAATTGTAAATGACCTTTCCAAAAAAGCTCATGTAATTTAAGCAAATTTTGTCAGAATTTTACGTAATTTAAAATAATGCCAAAACTACAAAATCAATAAGTTAATATTATCAACTTTTCATTTTTTTTTCTGATTTATGATTAATAAATTCTATAATTTAAATTACAGGTACTGAATTATTGTACTAATACTCAATATCTTATATTATACAATTCTAGTATATTTCTTATTTTAACTGTATTATATTTATAATAACATTTGAAAATGATACTACTTTCTTTTGTTTTTAAACATAGGTACTTATAATACATATCAACACCCAAAAACGTATGTTCTTCCTGAGTGGGAATAGATTCCACGACCTCCAACCTAGAAGTAAGAGTTACCAACTGACCTGAGGTCAGTCAAATATTTATTAACTTGTTTATTTTATAATTTATTTACACATAAAAATAATTAAAAAAAAACGTCGTCTTATAGGCTACTTATAAAGAAAAAAAATGTAAAAATTATAACAGAAAATTTTGATCATGGGGTAGGGTGCCAAGAACTATTTATTGCTTCCGTTTTATGATTTCTTTGTTTTAGAAATAAATATTATGAATCTGATTAATTAATGAAAAAAAATATAGAAGAAAAGTATTTTAATGCTTTTCATCAACTATTGTACATTAATTTGGAATGAAATGATTTAAAATAAAATGTAAGCTTTTTTACTCGCCTGTACCAACGTTGAATAAAAGTTGAATAAACTGATCAGATTCGGACACTGCAGGATTCCGTAATACCAATTGTAACTTTACAGTCCTGAGCTAAATAATCGGCTGCGTTTGTCTGTATGTCTATCAATATGTGTTCAATCCTTTTTCATATAATTTCAAAATGTTTGTATTATTTTATACTCTGGTATTTTAAATGGCATAAAATTAATACGTTTATTTTCAATTATTTATTGATTAAAGATCAAATTAACCAAATTCAATATATTCATCACTTATTTTGAAAACGTGCGGAATTTCTTCATGAAATTCTATGGGACCTCGGAACACGCATAAAATTAAAATAATCCTCCGAATTGGTCTACAATTGGCGAAGAACTCACGTAAAAGCTATACAAAAAACACACAACGGAATCCAGAACCAGAAAAAAAACATAAAAAGCAATACAAACAAACATAATATTACAAATTTACTTACAAACATCATTTATTACCACTAATACCTATTAAATGATAAATCTATTATGGATGGTATTGAAATTGACCTCGCCGTTTCCAAGGTTACATTCAAAGTACTGCCTCCACGCCTGGTAACCTGCCGCCAAGCAGTGCAATCACATGCGCATGAGAGGTATCATCTCCGTCTCGAGTGACGGGCACATCAGCGACTTGGGTTTCTGAATTCAGTCGGGGAGGACCGAAGTCGTATTGCTGTTGTTATTGGCCACTTAACATCAGGTGTGCCTTCAGGTCGTTCCAACACTGATGTTACATAAAATCCATTGCGGAGGGTCCACTGCGGAAGAGTTTAAGATTTTAAGAGGAAGCATGGTGGAAGCACCCTTGGTCTCCGGTTTTCAAAAACGGACACAGCGCCATCTAGCCCTTACATTGGGGCTGTATTTACAAAAATCTTACATTGCAAAGAATTTTTGTAGAACACAGAACAGAAAAAACATATATGTTGATCACACAAATACTTGTCCTGGGTAGGAATCGAAAGGTACTACAGAAAGATACTTCCATTCCATACATGCGTCTATGAATTCACCAGCACCCTACCACTAGAACACAGCATTAATCTATCTTCAGTCATCCGTATAGAATTACAAATTTATAACAAACGTCATTTATTATAACTAATACCTATTATAAATGATAAATCTATTATGGATAAAGGTATTAAAATTGGTTTCCACATTCATTAACCTCATCGTTTCCAGAATTACATTCCAAGTACTGCCTCCGCGCCTAAGGTTTAAATCACAAACAAGGTTTGGCTGTAAGGAAATTAGTGAATGAGATCCGTTTGAGATCCGTTGAGTGGAATGAGAAACATAAAAGTTATTATTATACTTTATGTAATATATAACTTTTATGGTAAGTAATTATCTATATATGTAAAATTATATATACTTATTGTTTTGAAGCGCTCATTGTGATTCTTGTTTAGGCGTTTTATAAAGACCATCTAAGTTAGCATCTATTCACCCAGTCAGAACTTGGATAGGGTTAGTGGCATTTGAACTGAGGCCTTCCGTGCTCAGGGCACGTTGAGATTCCGGCTATAGTTGATAAGCCATGTCTTCAAGCAGCTTAAAAACTCCAACACCAGAGTTGGCCCCTTATTTACACGAAAAGAAGATTAGGAACGTCATAATTATGTTTATTTTTATTTGCCGCAATTGTTATTCGCAGGTTTTGATACCAATAGTTTGATTATCTTTTAGGTATTCTTTAAACTCAATTATAACTAATTATAATTATAACTAAATGTCAAGATGTCAAGGAGGAAACTTGGAAATGTTAATTACATGTGCAAACGTCGAAGGCAAGCGGTCCCGGAGAAGATCTGCGGTGACCACTTTCCATCAGGTGGCCCGCAAGCTCGTCTGCCCCCTATCACATAAAAAAAAAAGATCTCCAATGCGTTGGTCAGACCAGCTTAAAGAGGGCCACTCTACTTGTTTGAAACAGTAGTCCGGATGGCCACAGACAGAAACCGGTGGAGACGACTCACGAACACATTGACTGTACATGGTGATCGCGATCTTCAATCATGAAGGATCGACCAGAGAGAGATAACTAAAATATAATGTTGGGGAAAAAATTTCTTCGTATTTCAAGACAATTTTTCGATGTAAGAAAAGGCACAGTAATGTAATCCAATAATTGACTATAAAGACAGTTAGAACCAACTTTGAGAAGTAAGTCGAGAGAAAAATACAGTTGTTTGCCGTCGGGAAAATGATAGTTTGCAATCAATCAAAGTCCAATTCACTCAAGCTTTACTTTATTATATAGCAATTCAGCAATAAAATAAAGGAATTTTCTGTTTTATATTGTAAAACATAAAATGACTGTTGCCCTATTTCGGAAAAAAATTATACCTACGCACTTTCAAATAAATACTTGGTCTCTTTCAGTTATTTCTAGAGCTTTTTTACATACCCAGACTTTTGAAATGAGTAAAATATGTTTTGTGATCAAAACCCAGTTCCTGGTCAATATCGTAACAACTAACACGCCGAATTTTCTCCAGTTTTTCACAAATGTCATCTTATTTAACAGTGTTAGGGAGGACCTAGTGAAATGCATCTTTACATCTAAATTTCCTGATTGAAAAATCAATCGAGAAAACCGAGAAAAAAAAGACATTTCTTTCATCCATTATATACTTAAACTACTTCTGTAATTAAACTTCAAAATGTATTGGTTTTATTCATTACATATAATACATTACATTACGCATTATGTAGAACTGTCTTCTGTAGATTCTGTCTACTGGGTGATAAAGGTGAAATTTGAAAAATCAATTGAAAGTAAATGACTATATCGTGCCTTTTTCAATAGTTTTTCTTTAAAATAAATCACTGGGCCGCAAGAAAGCGGAATGGTTATAAAAAACACGATAACTTTTAAAGTATTTGATCAATCCTTTTAAAATAAAATCTACATGAAAGATTATTCCATTCAAATCAATCAAATATATTATAGTTTATTGGATTTGAAATAATATTTTTGTATATGACAGCCACATTCATGAGGAAAGCCATGGCATATCATTACGGTAAAGTTTTTGGTTAGCCTATTGATATTTGTAAAGAAAGTCGGAAGAAAAAGAGCTGTCGAACTGCTTTATCCGCGTGCGCTGGGGTTATTAATTACTTACTCCATTACCATTAATTACTCCATTACCATGCAATTTGTTTTATACTGAAATACTACAAGTCTGCTCTTAGTGATTTTTTTAAGGTATATGCGGGTGAAATCGAGGGGCACAGCCAATTTAACATTATAATTATAATGTATATTATAATGTAAAAAAATATATATCTGCCAGGTAGTATAAAACATTAAAAATCCCACATAAATAATAAGTTAAAATCAACCAATCCTGAAACGTTTGACTGAATAAATTAAATTATAAATAGTTGCATGCAATATTTTATAGTCCCCTTTATATTTAAATAGAGACGCCCTTTATCTATCCTAGACGAGGGACGTTTTTACTCAACCTGAATTCGCTCTTATATCAAAAGTGTATAGCTCTCATTTGATTGACGTTAGATAATAAATATTGTCTAGAATAGAGGGGTTTTTTAATACAAATATACTACTTTAATATATAATATACGTTATAATATTTCTTGAACCACTTCAATACGTTATACGAAGGCTTTATACTTAATATTAATGTTATAATTTTCCCGTAATTTCGCTCGAATTAATGTAGATTTTATTTAAAATTTATTTTAGTAGTAGGTGTTGGCTGTTTATGTGTCCGAATTGCAATTCACCGATTATTTTATTTTTATTTTTGAATGGTATTCATTGTGATGATGAAGATGATGAAGATAAATTCTGCCAATTATCTGAGAACTGTTTTTAATTATCAGTATTTTTACCTTTTATATATTTTTCGAATAAAAGATCACGTTTCTGCTCCCACCAATTATTATGCGAAAGAGAATTTTGAAGGGGAACCCTTTGAAATTCATTCCATTTTGCACACCCCGGTCATAAAGTACACTTCCCTTCCAAAACTCGCCATTTTTCTCTACTCTACCCCAGGGATATTAATAATATATCGCCCTGTAAGAAATCTCCTGCGAGGGCGAGGGTGGTTCAGCTAAATGTGCCTCGATCCCTACGCGTTGAAACAAATAAAAAAACAACACCCCCACGCGATTTCAATTTCTATTCTGTACGTGATAAAGCTGAGAGTCAACTGTGTGCTTATCATCACTTAATCACCACTGTCTCCGGTGCAGTAGGTATGCTTAGATAGCGCGGTACTTAGGCCTTTTTTGCAAAAACAAGTGAATGTGACGCCTCGCGCACCAAGATGGCGGCTCTCATTTGCTTCTGTACTTTTTTGCGTGTAATTATTTGCTTTCCAGAGTTTTAAACATGGTTTGCATATGTTTGGTGCAGATGAAATCATGCGGAATTAGAGCTTGATTGTTTTGGATTGCTTTGATGCGGGGTTGAAAGCGAATGGGGAAGGTTTCAAAAAACATTTTCGGAATGATTGTTTAGTAAAACATTCTATGGATTCTCACCCCAGTAAAGTCTTATTCAGAGTAATCTCGTTTAATTTAGAATGCTATATTAATGTATTATCTAACAACAACCTTTGGTTTCCGAAGTGCAGATTATCTCAGAAATGTGTTATTTGTCAATCAGAAAGTATAATAAAAACTTGTTTTGGATGACAGATCTAATAATTCTTATGAAATTTCAACCAACTATCAGTAGCGAAAACTAGCAAATTTCAAATCAAACTAATTAAAACTTTATTTGTTCCAAATATCAATAAAACAACCCTTATTTACCTTCTCAGGAAGAAACATTAATTATAAAAATGTTTACCTACTATTCAGTTCATAAATCGATATAATACTTGCCCGTTGTTGACATAAATCATCGTGAAACAGATACTAAATAAATATTTTTTGAGAACGGATGTTAGGGCCATCCAAATAATTATACTAACAGAAGAGGAAAACAAATACAACTGTTCCAAAGAATACATCAATATATCAATAGTGAGCCCGGTGGGAAGTATCGATTACATATTCGATATAGATAAATAATCGATATCAATTATAGGAAATCCAATTTGAGAGTGTTCCTGTATCACCTGGTGATAAGTAAAGATGCGATCGAAAATGTAGCAGGCTTGACCCAGATGGTAAAATGTAGAACGACACAGGCAGGTTGGAACAGACGTAAACTTAACAAATAAGACTAGCTAAATTAAACTGACTGTAATTTGACATATCTGTGTGCATGTAATGTACTTATGAAGTTCCAGTTATATGCTCACGAATATATTTACTTGTGTGTGTAAAAATTGACAGTTCCAAATGATACTTGAGATTTAAAGGAATAATTGAGTTTGAATTGAGTTAGTATGATACTTATGGTACCTATCTAAGATAGTATAATTAATACAGATGAAGAAGGACAATTTGAAACAAAATTTCTTTCTTCGTGAAGCCAAAACATAACCAATATGTGCGCGTCGATTCTACGTAATTACACTGCCGCCGCGCACAAGTGTAGCATTTTTGTTGCCATTAAAAAAAATATCGCTAAAAGTTGTCAAAATAAAATATTCCGGTTAAGACTCAAAGTCCTTGCACACAGTCATCCTCCACAGACTTATATGGGGTGCATCACTGGGTCCAGGTGCATCCGTGAATGCCCTCAGAGTCCCTACACGTGTTTCCCGGGTGGTGCAAAAGGAGCAACCCAAAGTAGCAGCAGAACTTGTTCCAAGTTCGTCCACAGAACTGCCTCCACGCCTGATAATCCTTCACCAAGCAGTGCACTCGTGGTGCTATGTTCCGGTGGTGCCGGTAATGAGACGTAACATTAAGTAGCGCAACGTGGTGTGACTTGGGTCTTGTCATACTTCGGTCGGGGAGGACCTAAGTCATATTGCTGCTGTTATGGGCCTGTTAATCACTTAATATCAGGTGGGTCTTCAGCTCTCCCCATTTTATATAAAAATAACACGTTAACAAAAATTTGACCAGATACTATTGTAAATAAACCATATAGCTGTTTATATACCCATAAAGACGGACAGATATACACGAAAGAACAACAACACCAGAAGAATTCAAAACGCAGTTTGAACCTCAAAACTCTGCAAAACAACTCAAGAAAAAACGAGTGTTGACCCGAGTATCGATTCAAAATAATCTGACTCCATATTCGATTGCGCGTATCGATAACGGAATTTGGGCGAAGTGTCGAACGCCGATGCGAGTAAACATTGGTTGGTGTTTTCTTTTTTCTAGAATCGGCGCCCGTGGCCGAGTTAGGGGTTATTATTCTATTTTCAAATACACCTGTGTGTAATTCTGTTTAGAATTTAAATATAATATATTTGTAGTTTTTTGGTTACTATACGTAGTTAGGGGTTATTGTTCTATTTTCAAATAAAAATTTGTGTAATTCTGTTTAGCGTTTTGATATATTTGGAGTTTTTTGTTTACTAAACGTAAAATTATTATATTATTAAAACGTAATTTTAATAATATAATAATACAATATATTACTCTTGCAAAAGTGTCAATAATAATAGTAATAGTTTCAATAATAATATTATAATTGAGTTTATTAGTTACTTTCACGAAAAGTTTTTTAAGCATTCAAAGAATCTTAATGTTGTAACACTTTTAATTTACCGATTTTGTAAGAGCCATGCCGTACCAGCCTCTAATGTTCCCACTACAGGAACACCGGCCTACTCTCGATAATTAAGAGTGAATGGGCTTTGACTCTGATCTGCCACGGGAGCCCAATCCGGATTGGTAGATGTCACATGTCGTCGAATTTTTGGTTCTTAGACATGCCGGTTAAGGAAAAACATCGTGACGAAACTTGTAGTCAAGTAACATGAATACTCAATTCATTTACACTAAATTTACCACTAGCCTCTTACATACATCACATGAATTCACGCCTTTCCTCTGAAAGTTTAGGCAGAGCGGCAAAAGTCTGAAAGTCATCTAAAATTCGGTTAAAAACGAAACAAAACTCTGAAATTTGTCTATAAAAATATATTCACTAATAGGAAGCAAGTTGATAGTTGGTAGTAGCCCTGCCTTCGAAGCAAGGGGTCCGGGGCTCGATTCCCGGCCGATTCACACTTTGTGTGGTGACCATGAAGTTTGTTCTCGGGCCTTGGGTGTTTAATTTGTGTTTCTGTTTGTCCATGCCATCTGCGACACAGGGAATCCTAGTAGGGTATGAGTGTGTTAACGTATATTTACATTAATTCAGTCAGTACAGTAGATTTGTTTCACTCATATACAACCAACAACCTGGCTTCCAGACCCGTCTAGTGTAGGCGTTGAAAAAGAAAAACCTTACTAATCTATAAATAAGTTAGCTATCGGTCTCGTCTGCCGAGTGGCAACATGTCACAACTGAAATAAAACAAAATGCGCTTGATAGCGGCTTGAGCATACAACAACAACGCTATGTCGATTGTTGTCATTTTGCGTACGTCTCGTATCCACCATATGTCGTGCGTCTGCCCGTGGGTAAACAAACAAACAGAATTTTTACTTTGTGGTTTATATGCTGCCTGCGATGAGTCTTCGATGGTTTTTGCATTATTTTCATAACTTGTTTGCACTGCAGTACACAGATTTACTCTCGATATGTGAGAGTGTATGGGCTTGAACTAACACGGGAGTCTAGTCCGATATGCAATGTCTGGGAATGAACAAATTACCGAAATTCATTTTAAACTGTCTTAACTGCCAACTGGGCTCACAGCGCTGCCTTCTCTTCTGTGTGGGTTGTGGGTTCGATTCCAGGACTAACATTTATTTGACGAACAAAGTTTGTTCTACGCCTAATTCCAAGCATGTGTTCATAAAAAAAATGTCTACTAGCTATATATTTTACTAGTGGATACTCGGGGTGTTCTACTAAGCTTGCATTTTGTGCCTAATGCATTGTTTTAGTGATTTAAAACCATTTTCGCATTATTACCTTTATAATGAAACCAGTTTGGGACACATTGGTTTGAAGGTTTAAAAGTCTATAACGGACATAGGTAGAAACAATTTTTGTGTTCTATATGTTGTATTAGGATTACTAATTTGATTCACAAGAGTATAAGCAATGCTTACTTTTGGGGCTTTATATTGAAAATTAGTGCTTTTATTGCCAAATTTTCCACCCTCAAATATTAGCAATTTTGGTTTGAAGAGTTGAAAAAATTAAATCCTAAATCCACTATAAAACGATATATCTCAAACATTGAATACCCAATATAATCCTCAATTAGAATCAATTTATTCCTATTGAATCTCGTTTCATATTAATCAAAAACAGGTTTCTGCAATCGAGCTCGTTCTGCATGATCTATATAGAGGTGGCATATAGCTGCATCGGTCTGCAGGATCGAGCTCGAAGCGAAGGGTCGAACCCTTCGCCAACCATATATTCTTTATGTTGCATCTTTGGGGGCTTGTACATAGTTTGCTTGCAAATTTCATTTGGATTAGTTGTTTGTGAACAGCAAAAGATGTGAAAATAATAAGTGTTGTAAAAGTCAACGTTGTCAACATTATTGTTCTGTTGTCATTAAGCGAATCTACATTGTACGTTGACAGGTAAAACTTTGTTGATTTCTCCTTAATTTATATTAATCAGAAATCTTAATATATATAAATTACGTGTCACGATGTTTGTCCGCGATGGACTCCTAAACTACTTAACCGATTTTAATCAAATTTGTACACCGTGTGCAGTTTGATCCAACTTGAAAGATAGGATAGCTCACATCTCAATTTATGATCGCAATATTATTTTATTGCAAATTATAAAATCATATGGCAAAAACGTTAGCCACAGCAACGCGTGGCCGGGTCAGCTAGTTTATTATAAATTTGTCTCCATGAATCAAGGATTATTCTTCTTTCGTGTCAACATTCCAAATATAAATTGGGTTTTTGTAAAATTTTGCTAACTCAATAGCATTACTGGTAACCATACTGAGATCTTCCTTAAAGCTGAATTTCTCCTGATGATTATCTGATAAATATTCTGTATCCGTATTATCCAGATGACCAAAAGTCTGCAGGAGTTTCGTGCCTACTTTTTCCTCTTGGGTTATTTAGGTCCAGTTGCAATACTTTGACACTAGAACAATATCTTTAAAAAAAAAGGCTGAATTAATATTTACTGTAACTGGAAATATCTGTGTATATGCCTAAGGAGCTCTTGTGTCACGTTATATGCGCAGGAGTATGTTTACTTGATCGTGTAAAACTCGACTCGTCCAAACGATATTTTAAGTCTGATGTAATACTAGCTTCGCCCCGTGGCGTCCGCGGTTGGCCGTTCCACGGGAATATTTAATTATTTCGGGATAAAAAGTAGCCTCTGTGTCAATTCAGGGTATGACCTACCACCATAACAAATTTCATTAAAATCTGCAACCAGATACACATCCATACAAACGTTTGCCTTCATAATTTTAGTGTAGAACATTATGTTTGAATATTTTATGATAATGTAGTTAATTACAAAATTATTTAACAATATTATGCAACTATTTCTTGCTCTCATTAGCCCAGATTTAACCAACTTGCGTATCATCTTAGACTATCTACGCTTAAAAATTTATTTTAACCTGTAGCTAAGCTATATTCATCAGTATCATATATTCATCAAAATCAAACAGTTTATTTAACCAATGAAAAGGTAAATTCTTCATAGGTTTTCCGTGAAAATGGCCACTTATCACAAAAAGCATTAACGCCCGTACCCACCACGAAGTAGAACGGAACAGTACTAATCTAAATGTAAATGAAATACCGTATTACAAACAATACTGAACCATTGTCCCCGCGAACAAACCTAAAATGGCTTGGGTCTAAAATTCGAAGAGAATGACACAATTTTCGAAGCTTTTACTTTGAAAATTATTCATCGTGTCCAGAGCAAAAAGATGCGTTTTGTATATCTTGTACTACACAATGACTTCGTAACGTATTTGAAGTCCGCCATTTTGAAAATCTGGAAAGTCAATTACTTCAGCAGATGCAAAAAAAACTATAGTCATTTCCAGACTCTGAACAAAGAAAATAATGATGCTACTATGCTAGTTGTCACTACAGCTGTAATGAACATTTTATAAAACAAAGAGCAATTTTCAATATCCATTAAGATCTGGGTTGTAAATAAAGTAATCGCAGCTAATTAGATGACATTAAAATTAAATTAAATTTAATTATTATATGTTACGCGCATCAAAAGTAGCAACGCCATATATTCAGATTTTGGGGAGTTTCCCATTATTCTGCGAACTAAGAAGAATATTAAAACATTGCATAGTCAAGTCTTAGATAATGTTTTGAACTGACTTCCCGGCTCAGTTGGTAGTATTGTAACATAGCTATAAGTTGTTGAGAAGCTAATTCAAGTGATTTTATCTGTATGTTGGAAAACTCGTTCCTATGAAAAACGTTATTTACCTCCCTATCTAGTCTGCATTATCGCGAAAGCTACCAGTTTAAAAATACTTTAAAATACTATACAACATTCTGATCCACTGCATCCAGAATAATAGCTTCCGTATAATAAAAAAAAAAACAATTTTACTGCAACCGGTCATGACAAAAGTATCAGTGTAGTGTAGGTAAGTATCTACCATCTACCAGTGACATTCAATGTGCCTGTCAGTTTTAATTGTCAAGATTTTTTCTTCCAATTCAATAGCGAATGTTACTTTTGTATGCTAACCCCACCGGGATCCGTGCAAAACTCAGTAGCTGCAATATCTGCAAAACCTGTTCGTTGCGGACAATCAAAATATCGTTTTAAATAACGTACGGTAAAACAGGTTTTCGTGAAAGGGATTGCAAACTGCGCTGCAGATCTCAGCTCGAACAAGTTTCGGAACGCTCCGTTCATGTTCCCGACAATGGTTACTGAACGCAATTGTGCACTTATTTTTTGCAAGCCTTTATTGTCGCTTCGATGTGGAGATAAAGGATTTTACTTGTGATATTATTATATTAAATTCTATGAATATTTCGTTGGTCAGTTAAACAGCGAATTACTCGAACCGAACTTTTGTAGTCAAATAGTTTGAGATTTTTACTTTTTTTGATTTCTCATGTATTTTGTACCTTGAAATAAATATCAAGTGAAGAGACAGTTAATATACCAACAAGAAAAAATTTATGTATAGATGTCATATAACCATACAGCTCAGTTGGTAGTTCATATTCTGTATCAATCGTGGATTCAATTTGCACCCAGGTAAAATATTTTGTCTGAGTGTTTACAATATATACAAAATAGTAAAGTAGTTTTTTTAATGTTTAAATTGACGAGACGAGCTGAAGGCCCGGTTGATGTTAAGTGGTCACTTCCACCCATAACAATTGCAATACGACTTAAGTCCTCCCCGACCGAAGTATGAGAAGACCCAAGTCGCATCCCGTTACGCCCGTCACTCGAGATGGGGATGTTACGTCTCATGCGCAAGTGATTTTACCGGTACCCACACCCTTCCACCGGAAAACAGCAATGCGAATGCACCACTGCTTGGCGGCCAGATTACCAGGTGTGGAGGCAGTACTTCTCCGGGCGAACTTTGCACAAGTTCTACTACTACTTTTTGTTGCTCCTTAAGCACCACCCAGGGGGTACGTGTACGCGAGCCACTGGACCCCCCAAAGTACAAAATATTCTTGGGGCTAGATGGTGTGTGTGAAATGTTGTATTTATATTATAAATGATATCTGAAATTAGTAATATAATTTTAATAACAAATTGAAAAAATTCATAATATTAAGGAACAAAAATAATCCCATGTAAACAACGCTTTATTTCTAACTACCTCTAGTATAAAACCGCAATGACACAAGGAAATAGCATCGAATCGACAGCTTCCCATTAACCAAATGAAATTTCGGAAAACGGAAACATTATTTTAAAAGCCTCTCTTTGTTTCAAAGCTCAAACAGCCAAGAAAAGGAGCGAAAAATATTATAAAAAGTTTAAAAAATCTTACAGAGCGTAGACAACATTTTTAAAAAACATAATACTCCCATTTCCTGCTAAGATAACGCTCCACCGAGCGAAATATGAAAGGAGTTATCAAAACAATCTCTCGCGCACTAAATCACGGTACATAAGGGGCTGACTCCCATTTACTGTGAATCGGACAAAACAAACATTTATATATATATATTATATTACATGTGAGTTTTCTCAAAGACTCATTTGAAACGTCCCCACGCGAAAACTTACTTTCACCCTATTCCCATACGAATAATTTTCCATTGAGGCTTGACTAAACTGTTGACCGCTGGAATGTTTGTGAAAATGAACTCTGTGTACGTTAGACTTTAGAGTTGTTGTTTGTTTGCTGAAAAAAAGGGTAGAATTGTTGGTTTTTATACGTGTGTGTGGCACAGAATGTTAAGCAGAGGGATTTGGTCGTTGCCTGCGCCTGTTTCCATCGCTATAACTACCTTTATGCTTTCGTAACAAAAATTATATTCTCAAGTTTTACTTTACGGATGCTATAAAATGCATTGGATTTTATTACCTACTAGTTTTGACATGTAGTTTTCGCAAGTGATACGGATCCTGATTTCACTTCTTCCTAATAACCGGTTCAAATCGACGACTGGCATATGACAGGAAGTGATGAATCCTGGAAGAAAACGACTTTGAAGCAGACATTGGATTTGCTACTTCATCTAGATTGGATCTTCTTCTTAAAAACCTTAGAGTTAATATACGCTGCAATTTTATTGCAATAATTGATTGTTTCAATCCGTTTATGCCTTGACTTTTGTTGTATCGCTCTAACAATAATCGAATTCCAAAAGTGATTTAAACAGAGTGGCCACTTTATTTGAATGCTGTGATGGTAAAATGATAAAAGAAAGGGTAATAATATTTAGTACACTTCAGCTAAACTACAAACTGAAACTAAGGATTTAGGTGCAGTCTTTGAGGCGGCCGTATCTCAAGTCAACACTCCTGAAGATGCCTCGTGGATAGGCGAAACACGTGACGATTATATTGCTAAGGATTTACAAATTTATTAAAAAGTTTAGTGGAATATTTAATTCAACATTAGCTAGTCGGTTATTTAAGGTGTGTTCTGATTTTATGATAAGGATGACATTGCGAATAGGTTTCTATTTAACGTGCGCGATTTGGAATGGTTGGTTAAAGGAATTGCTATATTTAATGAAATATTAAATCAGACTTCAATATTCGTTCAATTTCTTTATCATCACTCATATTTCTGTAATAAAATGCTTTGTAATTTTGGGTCAAAATTAAACGTATAGCTACTGCTTAGATTTCAAGTATCGTTTGGACACGATAAATTTTACAAGCGCAAGTAAACATTTGTATCGTTTCATGAAAGAAAGGTGAACTTTTTCATGGAAGTGCTGCTTAATGCTTATAGTTTTATTGTCAGAACCTGTTATCCACTTTCTAAAGTTCTGGAACAAAGACCTAAAAAAAACCAGCAATTATATAAGTAAAATAAAAACCGTTCCTTTTCACAGCCAAAAGCGTTCCACTCCACATTCCAAATAATTGCCATTATATAAATTTTAATGGCCAAGTACGGGCATAATTGCCTCCATTACGCCTCTCTCTAATGCTGGCCTTAAGCTCAACCGTTTGTAATTGGAGGCCTCATAAAGGGGACGGAGGACCGGAAAAGGGGGCGAAAAACGGGCTCGGAGGGGGGGAAATGTTATGGAAATGACGCACCGCCATTTCCCCGTTTTTGTATTTGATTATCCTTTCAAGACAATATTTTGCAGGGCCCGGAAATTAATGAAAGCAATTTATGCGACACAGAACGCTGGCGGGGTTTTATTTAAATAACTTTTTGGTTTTTTTTTTAAGCCGAGGGTTTTGGGTCTGCCTTTTGTAATTGGGGCGCTGTCTGTGGCTTTTTGTTCTGGAGCTTACGAAGAGTTATGTTTGAGGTTAGAATAGGCCGAGTTGGGCGGGCGGGCGGCGTATGGAAATGCAGTCGCGCGAATGGATGTTGCGTAATTCGCTTCGGCTTTGTTTTTGAGGGATAATTTATTCATTGTTTTTGTATAGAAAGCCTTATGTATATGTACAACAAAGATACGTAAAATTTATATGATTTTAGAGGCCAGAAATATCCAAAAATATAGCATAAACCTAAACAATTATTTTTTTTTCAGTTTTGTTTTACCTTTATTAATTACCCTTTTAACCTTTTAATTCCTTTAAGCTAACTTTTATGGGACAATATTTTAATATCACATGAAAGTTAGCCCACAAATTTATTATAGTCTAGACGCATTCATCTTTTGTTATTACCTAAACAATCTTCTTAGACTGTTTATCGTATCAATAAGATCGTGGTGACCCAGACAAATGCCGACTTATAATCTGAAGGTCGCTGGTTCAAACCCACACCAATGAGATTTTCACTTGAAAAATATATGTGCGCAATACCACGTTCTCGAAACGGTGAAGAAAAACATCGTGAGGAAACCGGCATGTCTTAGAACCTAAAATTCGTCTACCAATCCGGATTGGGCTCCCGTGGTAATCCATTCACTCTCCAATATCGGGAGTACGCCGGTACGGTACGGGTACCTAAACAGTACACAAAAGCCAGTTACGTTTCTTTATAGAGAATGTTTCATGGCTACAATGTGATACAAACGTTGAAATTATATTTCTTCTTTCGTGTAAGTTTGAGTTTTCAAGCCATCAACCAACTAACTTAGCAATTTAATATTAAACAAAAAACCAAAAAAGTGATTAAATAAAGACCATTTGACATATTCAAAGAATGCAGCTGCAATCGAAAATCTATGGATAAAACTTTATTTTATCCATAAGCATAAAATAAAGTTTCGTTTAAAAAAAACGATTTTAATTACACAGTACATAGGACCGGTAAACAGCATATAAGGGTAGTCTTATGAAAACACGTAGGCTACGCGTATCAGACCTAAATAAACACAGCATCTGTTTGTCCCCCACTTAATTAATTTTCTCATTTCCTATTAGCAGGAATAGCCGGGGATTCGGCGTGGTTTGTTTGGAGCATGGGAGCGAACGCAATTTTGTAAGCAAATTGTTCATCTACATTGATCTTATCTCTATATACGAGTAGGTACGTTCTAAGGAACATACCCGTCGAACTTTATTCTTAGAATACTATAATATTAAAAGACTCGATTTGAAAGTTGTTTACATAGCATGTCTATGAATTTCTATCTTTGTCTGTAATTGGGATTTTTATCATTGAAATTAAATGAAACAAAAATTATATAACATATACCCAGAATCATGTAACATAATAAATAGAACTCCAATCTCCTTATTGCTTCTAGATATTTATTGGTTATATATATTGTTTATAGAAAATGTGTTTCTATTTCAAAGGTTTAATAAGTGTATAGTAATATTTACGTGCAAAAGTTTTATTAACTTTTCCCTTAAATGGTTCTTCAATCACAATTTTGACATATAAATAGACACAGTCATTTGAATATTGATTGAATGGATATAATATTCACATCCACATAATAGAGACAACGAAATACTCTCAATACAGTGTTGCCATAGAGTAGTAAGTGTTGCTTGCATAACTGGTATATGCGGCCGCCATATTTCACGCACACAAGCACAGTAAAAGCTCCAATTTAGGCGTACGCACTTTTGGGGCAATTTGTCACAAAAAGTTGGCAACTTCGCCCCCGGTGTGGGCGGACATTTATTATGCCCCCACTCCCCACTCAAGGGCCAGTAATTTTACCTTCAAAGCCTTCGCGGGAATGCGTAATGACCAACGACGTGACGTAAATCGCGGGATTTACCCCTTGTCTGTTTGTATGCATATTTTATGTGCCTTCGTGGTTGGAATGAGTTTGGTCCTCGGGATGTCCTCAACAGATTTGGTTCGTTTTCCCTTTTTTAACTGGCTGTAGCTGAGAGGAGGGAGAATGCTTTGATGCGGTTTCTTTGGCGGAAGCTATGTATGTGGTTTTTGTTTACTAAATTTTTTTTTATTATATAATAATATATGTGGTGTTAGTAACTCAATTCAATGGTTTTTGGTTATATAATAATAATAATTCAGTTATTATTCAATCAACTTTGGATCCCATAACATAATAAGTTGCATCACCAGCACATAATCATAGATTAAATTAAAGTTAAATTAAGATTAAATTAAACACAAAAAACTGAAATAAGAACTGAAAAATTCTACTAACATTATTTTTTATTCTACGAACATTATTTACATGCATACAACACGATAGATTTTGTGCATTTTAATTTCTAAGTTTGACGCGTGTCTTATTAATAAGTTAATAAAACACGTGATAAGTACATCAGGGACCAAATAATTTAAGGCAAGTCTACATATAACTGAACTATGCCTATGTCACACAAAAAACGCGGGTATCCCGCAACGCAACCGCACTTTATAGCGTTTTCAAAGCCAGCGAACCGGGGGCAATTACAGCCTTAATGATACAGAGTGTACGTACAACCTAATTTTTATATGGAACCCGCATTCTCCGCAAATTACCTAAACTTGGAACGAATGGGAAACTGGGAAAGTGTGGTAACACGGATAAATTTAATGGTTCGGTACAAATATTATTTTAGTACCTTTTTTATACTACTGAAGTGACGGGACAAGCTGAAAGCCCACCTGATGGTTAAGTCGTATTGCATAATAACAGCAATACGACCTAAGTCGCTGTTCCGCTGTGCCCATCACCTGAGACGGGGATGCTACGTCTCATGCACATCGTGATTTCAACGGCGGCCATACCTACCTGAACACAGCGACACGAGCGACAGACTACCAGGTGTGGACGCATTACTTCTTCGCACTTTGGCACAAGTTCTATTGCTAGTTTTAGTTGCTCCTTTGGCACCACTTAGGAGGTACTTGTAGATATACTAGTGGGTTCATTCCTACGGACGCGAGCATCCGTAGACACGTAAAGAGGTCCAGTTGCGGACAGGTTTTCACGGGAGCATTTACTGACGAAGAATATGAAAAGAGCAGTTAACAAAAAAGTCTTTGATACACACATAGTTCTGACGATTACAAATACAAAACAGCCAAATCAGCCAAATGATCTTAATGATGATCTTCCACACGTGCGGCAATTGTTTTTTTTGAAGAGTAGGTATTGTGTTTCGTGATTATTAGATAGGATGTACTCAAGTTTGATCCCGGATCCCTCTTGATTTGGCATCGTGTGCCACTCCTCTGTGGACCTCGGGGACCTGGCCAGCGAAAGGGCGTTAGATGACCCCGTATCTGGACGCCATAGATCCACATATGACGGGTCAGATATGTGGCCCCGTCACCTGCCACTACGGCTGCAGGTGATAGGGAGAACGGCACCTCGCAAAACCGACACTCCTCTGCTTCTGCGGCCCCACCGCGTCCGCCATCTAACGGTGGCGATCCCACCGTGGCCGCGGAAGGTAGGGAGAACGGCGCACCACAATACTGTCACTCTTCTGCCGCTGCCCCTAACCTTCAGCTTTGGTGCTGCCTATATAACACCGCAGCACCGAGAACTGAGAACTCGGTTCTAAGAACTGATTATCATGACTATCATTATGAAATTTTACATTTTAAAGTTCAAGTACTTCTTCTTGTTGTCCCCGAAGGATAAATAAAAGTCTATTTCTAAGCCTACAACATGTATCGACCCAACGTTTGAGGAAACCGCACCGGCCTGGAATTTACACAGAATGTGTGTGACTACGACCAATCATCAAAAATACAATTGCTGGTACGGAACTGTGTATGAATACAAACCACACTGGTTTTTAGTTCGGATCAGAATACCTCAATGGAAACATACTGACATTACAGATTCCGTTTTGCCGTTTAGCAGCAGAACCCCAAAAGGCCAGCATTTACATAATGACTTTATATTATACACTCTGGTCAACGTCAGAATTTTAATGATTATGCGCTGTTTTTGAGTTTTAATGCATAATTATAGAGAATGAATGGCGTAATGATGAATCTGGTATAATTATATATATAATGAATTTGATTTGAACAAAAGTATCATTAGTACAGAGTTGGTACCTAGTGTCTGGATTATTCATAATATAATATGATTTTTTTTTTGGATTTACATCTCAGCTCAGTTGGTTGCTCTTCTGCATCTGGCGCTGTAGGTCTTGACTTCGATTTCTACTCAGGACAAGCATTTTTGTAAGGAACATATTTATGTTTGTTCTGATTGTGGCTAATAATTTTCTGTAAGCAGGTTCTGTATTGTGTGAAGTTGAATAAACGTTTATTTTCCTTCTTTTGTTTCGAGTATTCCCAGAACGATGGGCGTAACGCAATTTTGTGTCTTTTGAAACTTTAGCAGTACTGAGTCGTATTTATTTATGGGCGGTGGTCACTTAAAATCACTTTAAATGTTTGACATTCATAAGTGTACAGTATACAATTTTATGTATTATATTTTTTTTTTTGTTTTTTGACTTTCGATCACTAAATATCACTAATGATTGTTACGCCACAGCCATCGCATAAAAAAACAACATACCTACGTAGTACCCAATATGTTTTTTCCCTTTTTCTGCTTTCCTAACCATCGTTAAAGACTGATTGACCATGATCGTAGGGCGGGCTCGAAATTTACATGGAACGTACCGAAGGCTATGCTAATCTGTTGGTTCTTCATCCAGTCACGCCTCTGAGCTGTTGGGTAATGCTACAAAAACAATCAACTGATTTCATCTTTACTGGAACGGAATAGAGCTTACTGCTTTTGTAAACAAGGTGGGCTATTTATAGTGGTAGGTTTATGTCTTCTATAGTAATAGTGCTCACTATTTTGCTCGCTATGTACGGTACAAAAAGTATGTACAAGTATGTAAGTATGTACGGTACAAGTAGTAGTACTTATGTGCTTTTACTTCAACTTATGTACCCGTAACAGCCTCTAATGTTCCCACTGTAATGACACCGGCCACCTCTCGTTAATTGACAGTGAATGGGCTTCGATCTACCACGGGAGCCCAATCCGAATTGGTAGATGTTACATGTCTTCGAATTTTTGGTTCGAAGACACGCCGGTTTCTTCACGTTGTTTTCGGTGCACGTTCGGGTTTGAACCTGCGACTTTCAGACTGAAAGTCGGCGTTTGTGCCCCTAAACCACCACGTACTTAAGTTATATTTCAAATCAGTTTTAATTCGAAGCGAGTATCGGGTTCGATTACCAGCCGAGACACACTTTGTGTTTGTTTTGTGTTTTTGTGTTTGTCCATGCCGTCTGCGACACCAGGGAATCCTAGTTGAGGGGTTTGACTGTGTACACGTTTATATTTACAGTATTTGTATTTTGGCAGAGATTATTATTAATAATACTATTCTAATTGATTTTTTATTAAAAAATATCATAACTGATTTTTTTACGGAAAATGTTTGATAAACAGGAACATAGTTAAATCATTAAATCCTTGTTTTCCGTTAATTACTACCGAATATTACTGAAATTTAACGGACAAAATATAGAGCCTGGCTTATCAAACATAGAAATGGCAAATCGTTGATACTGAAACTGGTTACCAATTACTTTTAACCGACTTAAAAAGAGGAGGTTATGATTTCGGCTGTACGGTTTTCTTTAGTCGATTGATTCGCCTATTGTGGACCGATAAAGACGATTATTATTTATAGAAGAATATAATTTTTTTATGAAGAAATTAAGAATTAAGGAGTGTGGTGGAGAAAAAATTTATGTGCGCAATACCACGTTCTCGAAACGGTGACGGAAAACATCGGAAAACATCGGCATGTCTTACAACCAAAAACTCGACGACATGTGACATCTAGCAATCCGGATTGGGCTCCCGTGGTAGATCAGAGCACATTCACTCTCAATTATCGAGAGTAAGCCGGTGTCCCTGCAGTGGGAACATTAGAGGCTGGTACGGTACGGATGAAGAAATTAAAGGTGTAAAGAATTTGACAAAAATTTCAATACTTTTATCGATTTATCCAATTTTAAAATCAGGTATTTGTGTCATCATATCCAAGATTTTACAAATTTACCGATTAATTGGAAAATTTGCTGATGTTTACGTTGCGATATTGAAAGTAAATAATTAATTTTGGATTTTCACGCTACGCACCGACGGAGCCAAATTTTCGCAGTCCTTTCTGAGAACAACCCTCATCAACGCGCCCGCTGTTCCAATTCAACTTCGCTCTTTTTGATTCTCACTAATTAAAGCACACAAATCTATGTACTTTCCCCTTCCCAAACTTCTGATACATAATCCTCAAACCCAGAGGTACTCGCAAATGGAATATTCATAAAACCACCCTTTACGACCTTGTAAAGGGCCACATAAAAATTTAGCGGCAAAAAACCTTCGTCCTTTTTAGGTACAGAGCTCCTGGGATGGTCCAAAGTTTGTAATTGAATTTTCGCTTGGAGCCGCAAAGGGCGTCCCTGCTTAATTTGCCGGACTCTGAAAAGGGTAATATGATGGTGTGAGGTACGAGCTGATGAAACACCTGTTCTAAAACCATGAAATTTCTACGGGCTGGGTCAAGTCGCGCGGTTGCATCCGCTTTTGTAAAAACGTCATCACTGCGCGCAGTTCCGCTACCGCTTCCGGTTTTGACTCTCACAGCATAGGATACGAGCAAACGATGGAGTTTGACACGACTTGATGGAGTTTGATGAATATGATGTTCCGTTTTCATGTCTTTTCATCTTTGTCACTGATTTTTGGCGCCAAACAGGTGCAATTGCATTGACTGGTACTGATATCAAATATAGAGCCGTAATTACATGCCTCTAACAGCCACTGGACAGCAATGGCTCATTTAATCAAATAAACATTGGTAAGCAGTCAGCTACCACATATTTTTTAAATATATACTCATTATTACACAGCAGAAAAACAACAACAAACAAAACAACGTTAACACACTCATACCTCTGCACTAGGATTCCCTGTGTCGCAGATGGCATGGACAAACACAGAAACACAAGACAAACACCCACCCGAGAACAAACTTCATGCTCACCACACAAAGTGTGCCCCGGCCGGGAATCGAAAGCGGGACCCCTTGCTTCGAAGGCAGGGCTACTACCAACTAAGCCACGGAGCCGTCAAAAAGAAAATAAAATTGCAAGATAAAAAATTTAATCAATCAATTGGCATAATGGGTGGCATTATCACTAAGAGTGATCTCTTCCAAGCAACCTTTATACTTTTATGAAAAAATTTCGCCCCAGCTCCTAACTTGCGGAACGCGAAGGCACGAATTTATATTGTTGTAATCAAAAAGAAATATTCCATTTTTTACTGGAGCAAACGTTGTTTGGGTCTCCAATTTTTCTGCCTACTACGTGCTAAAATTTTATTCAGCCTATCCGGATTATACAAATGTATAGCTGCTTTATTTTCTCTTTTTGTATTTTTTTCTCTTTTGGACCTTTTTTCGATTAATGTTCCGCTTCGGGCGTACTTTGTACGTACCTATTCCAATTCGTATTACCCAGGTTATATAACTGACGTGTGTTTTAAAAGGTATGTATTGTACGTCTATAGTTACACGCTCACGGCTTTGCCTGCGTGGAAATTTGTTTAAATATAATAATAATATAAAGAACCGCCTTCTTTTTTTAGTCGGTAAAAAAAGCTTTTACTCCTCTGGATGCGTTTCCATACTGCGGAGCAATTGCATTTAGGATGCTATAGTTGTAATACTAAATATTTATGTAAAGTGAACTTAATGTAACTTTAGATTACAGATGTACAGGGGTCTAGGCGCCAAATATGATTTTGTCCCCTTGGCCCGTGGGGTCCTAGCGCTATAAGGCTTTTTAAGGAAATAGCAAATAGGTTGGTCGATATCACAGGAGACCGAAGAGCTGGCAGCTACCTCGGACAAAGAATAAGTCTAGCTATTCAAAGGGGGAACGCTGCCAGTATCTTCGGAACCTTGCCTAAAGGGACTCCTTTTAATAATATATTTTAGTTCTTATATAATATTTTTAAGATTTTTAATTTTAGGTTCATTGAATATGTCCCATTTACTTGTATGTCCCCTGTTCCCTGCGACCTGCACATTGGATGATCTGCACAAAGCCACCAATTGAGCTGTTGAAGTGGCAAAGTTCTATCGCGACATCATTTAACTTGTTAGAAACATTGATACGATAAGAATAAGAATAAAATTAGATTTTAACCATATTTATTTTTACCCGTGAAACAAAATTCGTTCTCATAATACACAAGTTATGTATATTCGCTTATATAAAGCCTTTAAAGCACATCCAGTGTTATAATAAAAAAAATTAAAATGAACCAAGTAATGGACTGACACATTATCTATGTTTGTTCACAAAAGGGGAAATCTCAGTCTAAGTAAATAGAGATTATGTACTAAGTTTTAACTCCATTCAGGAAGTTAAGGGTAAAAGCGTTGGATTTTAGACGCAGTATGAGAACCTGGAATTTCGTGGAGCTTCAAATTTACGATAAGCTTTTTCGACTTGATCTCATGACCCGTTTCTGCGACAACAAATGTTTAACAATTTGATTCCCTTTTGTTCTTTAGCGTCCATGTTTATGTAGGTATATGAAGGTATAAAAAAATCTTTAATATTGTAATTGACTTAGTGCAATGCGACTTGAGTCTCATACTTCGAAAGGGGAGACTGTGAGCTAATCTACTTTGGTCACTTAAAAAATACCCACGAGTCGTATTTACGTGATGCTGTATAAATTTATACAGTATAACAGTTATAGTTACAACAAATATTTATTAGAACGAAAGTTTTGTTTTTTTGTACCCCGCAATTTATTGACAGGGGTAAAATTCACGATTGGCTGAGTAGTTAAAGCGTGAAAACGTAACAAACAAACTCACATTGTCATTTGTAGTATTAGGATTACATTTATTTAGAGGTAATTTTTTAACCGACTTCCAGAGGAGGTCATTAATTCGTCTGTAATTTTTTTATTTCTTTTACCGATAGTAAAAATTGTTTTTTATTTAAAAGCTCTCAGATTGGTCTTATCATTTGATTACAGTTTAAATAGTTTATAAATCAAAATACCTGGAAAAAAATTGCTTTCCTATGTCTTTTTTTCTTCGCCGGTTGTATACCAATTTGAATGTTTCTTTTTATAATAATGAATAAATTGAAGTCGGATCTCTTTTCGATTTTTAAATCAGTCGCTTCTTCATGGAAGAATTTTTATAAAGGAAAATATTTTTTCATTTCGGGTTTCGAATACGTGCAAACTGTATTTTAATGTTCAAATTAACTAAAAAACATTTCACATTCATTTATCTCACCGTACTCAGGCTTTTCAAAAAACGTCATTCACAATCTTATTTTACGCACAAACATGGCCCGACTCAAAATCTGTCCCACACTTTGCTTTTCCATTTTCATTTACCATTCTTCGCTGACCTCCCGTTTCCCCTGGCTCCTGAAAAACAACACCGGAACACTGGGAGCTGTATGGCCGGGGGAGGTCCGGGTAAACTGGACCATTTCCCGTTCAGCATCGTATGACAGATGATTATCTACGGCCGCCGTCAAAGTGAATAATTGGACTTTAGAATAGGGATTTGGAAGAGTTGGCGTTAGTTATTTGTCTAAATTAATATTGCATTCGTGTGAAACTCATTTTCAGTGGGATTAACGGTAATTTTTGTGACATGTTTTGTAAATTATACGGATATTATAATATGCCAGATGTTACCCGCGATTAAAAAGTCCACGAGACGGTGGGACAATATTAACAGAGTTGTATTTTGCAGTTGACAGTTGACAGATTGCAAGTATATTCTTTTAAGGGGAGGCTGAAAAACAACTTTGCTGGGTCAACCTTTTGACCATACAGTAATTCATATATACTATGTTTTATTTATTAGTTAGTAAACTCATTTTTTCTTACATCTATATAACATGCATGCGTAAATAAATGCCTTTTTATATGAAGTTTAAGGACAGGAAGTGGTATATTTATTGAGTGATATCAATAGATTTACTAGCATACATGTATTGGGATACAAAAGGCGAGAAACATCGAAAAGCATCACTGATTAACTGATAGCTTTAATAAATTCGTTACATGTTTGCTACCTACATAGTAAAATAGACTCTTTTGTGTGTATTTTACTATCATTTCTCATCGATCTCTATTTGAAACGATGCGGGTCAAACAAAAGCCTAAATAAAAAGGGAAAATATTATGTTTAGTTTTATTTTGCACGCTTTTAGCAAATAAAATGTGGACCATACTTGCCTTACTCAGTTGATATTATTATACCTCTGCTTCTGTCGCTAGGTTCGATTTCCACTCAAGACAAGCATTTGTGTGACAAACAGACAATTTGTGTGACAAATATAAAGTTTTTTCTGTGGGTATATGTATTAGGATAGGTATTTAAAAAAGTACTATGTAAGTATTCTACCAGTTATCTGATTCCCATAGATACAAGGTAAGCTTAGTTCTGAAAACGCTATTTAAAAATGTCCATGGATATTTATTATTTCTTTTACCTTACTTATTTATTTAACATGGAAAGTTATTGTTGTCAAGGAAAAGTTGTGATTCTCGGAATATCACAAATAATATAGCTGCTATATAAGTTATATATATAATATTTAACGTGGTTTATATTTCTCGTGAGCTTCCTCAGAGTCCACGAGTCAGTCAGTGACCCCCACAATGCGATTTGGATATTCTCATAAATACTTCACCAGTGGAGGCCCAGATTCGTTTTGTTGTTGTTTATTGGTGGCAGTAACCGCTTAATATTCACAGTCACACGAAAATAGAGAGTTCAAAAAGTTTCACGACAGTCAGTATTGTCAAATTTGTTTTTCTTATCAGATTGGTATAAAATGCTTTAACCTAAAGATCTCCGTTAGTTTTTTATTTTAGTACCGTGTGCAATAAAGAATTAAGCTATATAATTAACAATACTGAGTTTTGATATTCTATTTATTAATTGAACTACTCTGCCAAACGACTTTATTAACAACACTCTTAATCATATTAATAGAGTCATGAAAAATAAATTTTAAATAAAATAAAATATGTAGGTTATTGTATTACACTTCACTACAGCTGAATTGAGTAATATTACAATATAAACAACTTTATTTGTGTAATCTACGGTCAGCGTAGTAGGAATGTTAACTTTGATATTTCCGCTGCAATCTGGCATCAGCTACAATTTCGCACTATGAGACATTGACATTTAAAAATAACATTATTTTGACCAGTGTAATTTCAATTTCAAATGTTGACTAGTTTATATAAATTTTGAATAATTGTTACCTGAAACCTAAACTGTAGATAGATACGCAGTGACACGCTTTATATGATATCCATTGTTATTTGGCTAAATAAATGAAATATGAAAAAATATGAAAATATTGTCGAACATTTACAAAATATATTTATTTTGTAAATGTTCGACAATATTTTTGTTAGAAGTCTTTGTTAAATTTCACAAAGTTTGTTAAATTCGCAAATACTAAACTTTTTAAACTTAAAACTATTTTCAATTTTAAGCTGTTGGATTCGCGAATTTTATATCTGACTAAAGTCCAAAGTGTACTGTCCATATTCTGATCTATTTTAATATATATATATGTTTATTACCACCAATATCTCGGTATATATGATGCACATTAGTTAAAATATATGAATGACTAGTTAATTTTAAATTTTACAAGTCAAATTTACATTTTATTTAATGTAGGTATCTTTTAAAAACAGTTAAGGCTGGAGCTTAATTTAAAATTTACTTTATCCTCCAGTTTGCTTTCATCAACTTCCCTACTCATTAAAATTCCTTTACAGACCCAAAACGCGTTCCAAAAAGTAGATAGCAAAGCACCCTCTAATTAATTCTACAAACCATGACTCCCGCTTTGCCCTGAAATAATTCAAAGGGATATAAATGGCCAAGGAAGATTGTCGAAAAAATTATGCCTAGTACTAAAGGCCCACCCACAAAGACTTGCGGGCCGCGGGTGGGCAATTTGGGCAGTCCTCCCTCTACACGCACATGCGTGGTTGCCCCACCTCGCCTAAGCCGCGGTCTTCCATTTTGTTTTTGCGTAGTCATTTGTTTTTTTAGGCTGTTTTTTCATGTGGCGGGTTTTAGTAGTTTTTGCTACACTTCTTGTTTATCTATGTGGGCGCGTGGCGATATTTTTCATATCATAAATTTATCGAGAACCTGTTAGTAATTTCGATATTTGTAGATGCATAATTGGAGACCAGTTATTATAGGACCCTTCATTATTGTGGTGACATAGCCGTATTAAGTCACCAAGTTATTGAATATCTGTTTGTTTTGGGCTAACTAATTTGCCTTCCTATAGAACTGCAGCGCTTCTTTGCCCATTTTGTAAAATTATTATTGAAAGAAAAGTACACGCATTAACGTTATGTATACAGAAGACAAACAAAATAATTTCTCCTTTTCAGATTTGCATTCTAGACTTGCATTCTACCAATGAAGCAAAACTGTGCTTAATCGACGACGGTCAGCGAAAAACTGAAAAAAATGAACGGTTTACTACAAATGATGATATTTGCCGTATGAGTATGAGATTGAGTCGCCTTGATTCATCTAAAATATTATCTAACGGTAGTGGCATGGTACAAAAGGTGGTAGGTTAAAGGTGGTGGTAGCTTATTCTTATATTTTATTTTATGTACAATATAAACTGTCCACTTGCTATTTCGGTTGCACGCCCAAGCTGTTTTCTTTACACTCACGGTACAGGGTACAGACACGGAATTAAAGGTACATGGGATTAAATTACTGCATTTCCCGTACGAGCAGAACTAGTTATCAAAACCTAAAATTGTCAAAGATATATAACAGTTGTATCAACTTTACATTAGCTAAAGCGGTTATTCCAATATTTTGAAGTCACGGAATCACTCCCGTGATTTCAACTACTTACGTAATTACTCACTTATTTATTTAATTGATGGTCTAACTTTCAATGAAATTGTTTAGTTTGTATTACGAGAATCCGATTACTTGACGTTCCTATACACTTTTATCTTGGTACGTACATATAAAACATCTATTTTAGCAACTCAACTGTTTGTCTTGGGTGGAAATTGAACCCATAAACTACAGCGCAGAAGGCAAAGCTACCAACGGAGTTCTCAGGCATATAGAAAGAAAGAAAGAAAATACATTTATTTGACTACACACTAATTGTGGTGATTCCTACAAATTATGTATTCCTAAAAGATTTCGCTGTTTTCACTGTACATAGCGTCACATTTACCACAGTAAAAAAGAAATCACCAGAATTTGTAATATTCTCACACGGAAAGGAAACGCAGATAGCTATTAGTAACAAGTTTAACAAACAAACGAACAGGACCATAACTTGCCGACCTCGGGCCTCGACCACAGACAGAAATACCTCGAGTATCAGAACTACGCCACAATCACCAGACAGATAATGGGAAGATTATCCTGTCAGTTTGGGGACGGTGGTCTGACAAATTTTGTCCGTGAGCACCCGAATAGTTTCGATGAGTTTTCAATACGACTGATGTTTCTGTTGTTTGAGGTTATACTCGATATTATCGTTTACACACTAATACCCTTACACTCCATCTATTGTATGATAGTGTCACGGACAAACACATACGACAAACTGAGACAAAAAAAAACCAAGAACAATATGTTTTTTTTTATGTGATTATGTGACGGAATAAGCTGAGGGCCCACCTGGTGGTAAGTGGCGACCCCCGCCCATGACAACAGTAATGCGACTCAGCATAAGATTTGGATCTTACACTAAGTCCAACCACGAATAAAAACCCTCACCTCAAAGGTAGGGCCTCATTTTAGAATCCACCACCAATTTTAAATTAATTAAATTCAATACGCTCACTATACACACTAAATTGTGAGTCGTTTCCCATGTTTTAAAACAAACCCACGACCCTTTATTTTCCTTTTTATACACACATATTTACTTACTGTAGATAACGACACAGCCTTCAGAAACCACGGTACATACAACCTTCATCCGCGTTCTGCTTGCGAACTTTGAGTCGTATGGCGGTCGACATAAGAATGTTAAATTGATGAAGAATGGGAAAATAACATTGCTTATAACCCCAGGGTGGTAATCCATCATAGTGACGTTGCTGTTTATCTTGATGAGGCCCTCACTTCCGATGGTAATGGTCATTGTTTTTCCTGTTTATGCAATAAGGGTTCCTACAGATAAAATATAGTATACGTATATTAGGTACTTTTAAATTAAGGTGTAATTATTCTTACAAGCGCCTAAGGCGATCAGACAGTGTTTTTGAACCTTTTTCATGACAGGTCTTTATTATGAAGAAATATTTCGCGAACCCCCAACCCGTTGCTTATTTTCTCATGTGTTTTATTTTATGAGAAATATTCAACCCAACTTATTTATTTCGTATTATTTATTGTTTTTTTTAATGATGTAGCTTTCGTAACCTATTGCAACTCCCCTATAGAAGCTTCTCGACCCCCCAATAGAGACCACCGGGGGTCGGGATCCACACGTTGAAAAACACTGCGTTAAGATATAGAACACAGATTTATTCTAAGTGACTGATTGAAAATTGATTATACGAACTTTAGTATAACCATCTGTTATTGTTCGCATTAAGAGATAAAAAAACGATTTCCATGGAACCACCTCGAAATAATACCCGCTCCGCGGTGTTGCCCGCAATTTTCCAGGATAAAAATCTTATATCCTGGAGTAGCCTATTTGTTACTCCAGGGTATAAGCTATCCTGGGTCCAAATTTTATACAAACGTGCATAAAAACACACACATAATCTTTCGTCTTTTTAATACAAGTGTGATTTACTATCCAACGTACCAGAGAAATCCATATATCCGTTTCTAAAACCAAGAATGGTGATCCTTTATGTAACTTCACTTACAATGCATACGCTGATCGCATCAGATTATGGCTAAAAAACTGAATGTAGATCTGGTTTCATAGCTCTTCATAGGTATTGGGTTCAAATCTCACTCAGGACAAGCGTTTGTGTGGCAAACACAACATTTTGTGTCTGGATTTTAATCACACTTATAAAGGTGAAAGTTGGTATATTATGTGTGTCTGTGTTTATGTATGTGTGTCTATGCATAAGTTTGTTACTCCTTCACGCTCAAACAAATGAAATTTGGTACTAGAATAGCTTGTATCTTGAATTACTTTTGATCTCAGAAAACTGCGAGTAACACCGCGGGGCCCAATTAGTATGTATTAAAAGTTTGTATTTACAACAAAAAAAAACTGGATAAGCATTATATTAGTTATCAAGTTCCCATAGTACATGCTATGCAAAGTTTGAGGCTAGATGACGATGTTTGAAATATAAGTGAATATTTATTTTTACAAATAAAAAAAAAACTAACGCCTTGTGTTTTGGACGAAATGGTGAACAAATTGAGCCATAGCTTCTAGTCTAACTGTACAATGTTTTAGCTAGTATTGATATATTTTGTCAACAAACCTAGATAATGAATGAGATTACTACACCATCTACCGTTAATTACATGCTGATCAAAGAAGAATGGATGACAAAACAGTAAGGAAATATCTTCCTCACAATTACCGTCGACAACAAAACCACCCACACATGCCCTTAAAACCACTCTCATTGTATCCATTATGCTTTTCAGAAATGAAATCGATATTATCTGCGGATAGAATTGCATATAATACTCTTTTGTCCTCCCTTTGTCCGCAAGGCCCGGTACCTTTCAAGAGCATGAACAATAGATTTTATTAGCGCACTATCAAGACAAATGAGAAATAGACCATACGCAAAGCTAGGTAAATAGCCTAGCTTTGTCCCTGTCTACCCGCAAAAGTGGCACCTTCTTTTATGCAAGTTAAATCGACGAAAACTAATCCCTATTGCGCAAGGAACAAAGCGAATTTTTGAACAAAAAGACAGCAGCGTCAAAACTCCCAGGCATTTTCTTTTACATAGGCTATGTTTCGCAATTAGTCAATAGCGAAATAGAGCTTTGCTGTGTTGGTTTACAGTCTACTATTGAGGATGGAGCGCTGGAGCGGTGACGCCATTTTGGTCGGACGCTGGCGGTCAAAATTTATTGCGCATAAATGTACCTCTGGCTAACCCGGGGGTTAGGGGGTGTTGGGAGTAGGCTTAAAAATCAGGGTAAGGGGTAAAAGGGGTGCGTTTTTAGCGTCGCAGTCGGCCTATTCAGGGTGTTGATGGAGCCAGGGCTGGACTGTAAGATAATTAATTTATTAAATAATAAATAAATTAACATTTACACACTCATACCTCTGCACTAGAATTCCTTGTATCTCAGATGGCATGGACAAACACAGAAACACAAGACAAACACCCAAGACCCGAGAACAAACTTCATGTTCATCACACAAAGTGTGCCCCAGCCAGAAATTGAACGCTAGTTCAATATACTTTCAAATTAAAAAAAAAACGATATCGGTTGATAATGGTGGAGATATCGGTGAACATACATAAAATAATAACAATGGAACAGAAAACCTCCTCCTTTTTTGAAGTCGGTTAAAAACGTAAAAATCTCCACTGAAAAGTTTTGTAGTAAATATCCAAAGATTTAAGACAAAAAGTGGTACGGGCTATACTAACTATGTTGGTTATACATAGACATTTCACACAACGCCATCAAACCCCACACTAAGCATTGCTTGTACTATGGGAACCAGATTACTGATAGCATAATTACATATTTATTTTTTAATACATGCATATAATACATATTAGTCGTCACACAAATGTTTGTCCTGGATGGGAATCAAACCCAGGACCTACAGAGGACACAGAACAGTGTAGAAAGCAGAGCTACTATCAAATAAGCTGTGCGGTATTACAAAAGTCAAAAGTCAAACTCATTTATTCCTTTAGATCTCAAGTATCATTTGGACACGTCAAATTTTACACATACATGTACACATATTCGTGAGCATATAACGTGTAACGTGTACTTTCACTGTATCCCTAAATCCAGCCCTGGAACGCGTTTAACCCGCACCCTCTCAACCCCTACGCACGTCTCACTCGCACAAACTCCAAAAAGAACTCTCCGTCGCATTCCACCCGTTGCTTAAATTATTGCACCTCTACGCCAAAGCGCCCGACTATGGTAATGCACACAAAAACAAACCCTAACACGAGTGTGCAAAGTTTAAAATGAACACCGACAATTGCAAGAACAGGCTCTAGAGAACTCATTGTTTGTACAGTCAGCAAGACAAGTTTAAATCGATTGGAACAAAACAATGAAAATATTATTTTGAAACGATGCAAATTTATCGGTGTTTTTATATAAACGGATATTAATTTTGAAAATAGTAATAATGAAATAAATACTCATTGACTTTTCACAGAGCGATATCTAACCCCAAACTAAGCATAATATGGGATAACTGATAGAATACATATAGTTTTTTTTTTGTTAATTCACTTATAATCCTACTACTATTATAAAGGCGAAAGTTTGTAAGTATGGATGTATGGATGTTTGTTACTCTTTCACGTAAAAACTACTGAATGGATTTGAATGAAACTTTACCACAATATATCAGAATAACATATAGGCTACAATTTTTGAGGTTTCTATAAAATCTATATATATAAAAGAAAGTCGTGTTTGTTACAACACTTATAACTCGAGAACGGCTGGACCGATTGCCATGGTTTTTGATTTGTTGGATTTGTTTCCGTCCCGAATAGCAGAATAACTATTAAAACATTGGAAAATTAACGAAAAAAATAAAATCAATTTATCCCCGTATTCTCCACGGGAACGGGAACTATGCGGGTGAAACCGCGGGGCGCAGCTAGTACATAATAATACCCAGACACAGAACAAACATTTCTGTTCGTCACACAAATGCTTGTCCTGAGTGGGAATCGAACCCTCGACTTCAGCGCAGAAGGCAGAGCTACTACCAACTGACTTCAGATCAGTCAGTAAGATTAGGGACTGTTTTCTGTTTTTCAACGGGATACATCTATTGGCACGCGTAAGCACTAAAACCTTGTGTGGCGTACAAACGGCGTGACACTCTCATTTGCCCTCATGCTTTCTATTTTATATGTCTATCGTGACGGTAAGTCACATTGTTTTTATGTTCTTTCCCTATCTACTGAGTGGACGTGAGATTAGATAACCAAACAAATATTTTAGTTGTGTTATCTATCTATTACATTAGTTAATTTGTGTTTTACCTATTGCGATAGAATCCGATATTCCTGTAAAAATAATTATCTCTAATTTTTACATTGAATAAAACTCAAAATCAGTAAGTATTGTTAACCCAACTTTAAAAAAGAGAAGGTTCTCGCCAATGGATATGGATGATTTTATTTTAATATGCTAGTGTGTAGCTCCGGGGTGATACCCTAAAAAAAAAAAAAGGGAATTATATGTATTAAAGTCAGTTTATTAGATTCGTACATCAGTTAATTATGTTATTGGCGAATCATACGAATTAAGAAGCAATGTCATTAATTTAAAAAAAAATCTAAAAAGCTTCTTGTCCGTGACTGTACAGCTGTTTCTCTGTCCAATTCCACTATAATCTTACAATGTATGCCAATTCAAGTCTAAACTGTATACTGATCGCAGTTAGGTCTACTTTCACTTGTGTCCAAGCCGTCTTGTGCTTCGCAAGCATAAAGGTGGTGGTATTAAAAAGGTCCTCGGGTAGGGTGGGGTAGGCAAGGGTGGGGACATTTATTCTCAGAGCGAGGGTTGCTAAGCATCGCCGTCCGATAGAAGAAAACACTTCTTAGTTTCGTACAAATATAATAGATGGCGTTAGTAGTATGTTGCAATATTATTATGGTATATATAATACTAATACTAGCGGCTATACTATACTAATACTAGCGGTTTTACCTGCAGTTTTCCGGGATCAAAATTAGCCTATGTATTAATCAAGGATATATCCTATTATGGAATCAAATTTCATCCAAATCCGTTGAGCCGTAAGCGGGAAAGAGGAACAAACATACACACAAACTGTGTCATAGATTTTTTGTATTCATCTCTAGGAGATCAAATACCATATACCCAACACAATTAGAAAGTTAATTTCTGTTAATAAAAACCAACAAGAAGGCACCAAAATGCAACTCTATGTATATTGACTGGCCTCATAGCTCTGTTGGTAATAGCTCTGTTGGTAATAGCTCTGTTGGTAATAGCTCTGTTGGTAAGAGCTCTGTTGGTAATAGCTCTGTTGGTAAGAGCTCTGTTGGTAATAGCTCTGTTGGTAATAGCTCTGTTGGTAAGAGCTCTGTTGGTAAGAGCTCTGTTGGTAATAGCTCTGTTGGTAAGAGCTCTGTTGGTAATAGCTCTGTTGGTAAGAGCTCTGTTGGTAATAGCTCTGTTGGTAAGAGCTCTGTTGGTAAGAGCTCTGTTGGTAATAGCTCTGTTGGTAAGAGCTCTGTTGGTAATAGCTCTGTTGGTAAGAGCTCTGTTGGTAATAGCTCTGTTGGTAAGAGCTCTGTTGGTAATAGCTCTGTTGGTAAGAGCTCTGTTGGTAAGAGCTCTGTTGGTAATAGCTCTGCCTTCTGCATTGTAGGTCGTGGGTTCGATTCCCACCAGGACAAGTATTTTTGTGCGAACAGAAATGGTTGTTCTGTGTCTGGGTGTTAATATGTGTGCATTTACAAAAAAGAAGGTAATTTAAGTATTCTATCAGGTATCTTGTTCCCATATTACAAGCTATGCTTAGTTTGAGGCTAGATGGCGCTGTGTGAAATATGTCAATGAACATTAGTGTTAATGTTATAATAATATTTTTAATCATATTTGTATAGTGTGATAAAAAGTTAATAAGAAATGTCCGCGGCAGACTACAGGGGTAGCCACTTTGCTTATATGAACGAAACGGCAAGAACGAGTATGAGAATATAATTCTATATGAAAATCCTCGCTCTGCTAATGAGTTGAACGCGCGACCCAGACAACTGCGTAGCTTGTTAAAACCACTACGCAATCGCGTCTAATAAAATTCTCATTACAATTAAATAACAAAATAATCAGTGAGGCATCTAATTTATTTGTATTTACGTGTAGTGAATAAATAAAACAGTAAATTCGTTTTACAGTATTGTGATGGAAAATAATGAATTCCGTTGGGGCATCATACTTAAACAAAACCGGTTCTATTTATCAATTGTCCGAATATATGGAAATATGACTGACTAGTTGCGCCCCGTGGGTATCATGGTTTTCCGGGAATCCGGGACCGCATTGTTGTATTCCGACGGAAGGGTGTGGGTCCCGGGAATACACATGCTGAGACTTAACATCCCCGGGTTACGGGTGCAACGGGATGCAACTTGGGTCTTCTCATACTTCGGTTGGAGAGGATCTAAGGTAACTTAACATCAGGTGGGCCTTCAACTCGAAACGAGTCTCTTGGGTTACACAAGAAAAAAAGTAGCCTATATGTTTTCTGAAGATATCATTACTAGCGTGATATTCAAATGCGTTCGTGCATCAGGAACGGAGCCGGGAGGCAATGCTAGCTATCAGGCGTCAGTAATTTTTCATTATATTTCTAAAGGATCGTGCGAGTGTGAAGATAAAACCGTCCCTCACCCCGTACCAAGTTAAAACGATAGAAAAACGACACTTATTTTTTTTTTTAATAAATGTTATCCTTGTTTTACTATTATTCACCTATATTCGACTGTAGTAGTCATAGCTCAGTGGTTAGTTGCTCTATCTTCTGCGCGGGTCATGGGTTCGATTCCTATCCAGAACAAGCATTTGTGTGACGAACATAAATGTTTGTTCTGTGTCTGGTTAATATGGAATATATTTTGTTTAGATATAAAAAAGTAGTTTTATAAAGAATAAACTAAGCTATGCTTAGTTTGGGGCTAGATGGCACTGTGAGAAATGTTCATGAATATTTATTTATTAGTATTCTCTGCTATTTACGTGCTTATCTGCAATCCGTACCAGCCTCTAATATTCCCACTGCAGGGACACCGGCCTACTCTCGATAATTGAGAGTGAATGGGCTCTGATCTACCACGGGAGCCCAATCCGGATTGGTAGATGTCACATGTCGTCGAATTTTTGGTTCTAACACATGCCGGTTTCCTCACGATGTTTTCCTTCACCGTTTCGAGAACGTGGTATTGCGCACATACATTTTTTCTAGTGAAAAAACTCATTGGTGCACGTGTGGGTTTGAACCAGCAACCTTCAGATTGAAAGTTGGCGTCTATGCCCCTGGGCCACCACGCTCTCAATACTTGTTCATAACTTTAAGTTCTTTTTTTTATTCGTATCTGGCTTCTTCTCGAAAACAACGTTTGTTTATTCATATTATAGGAAAATTCAATATAAAGGAACATGTATTGAATCGTGTTATTTTTATTAAAAACCTCATGAAAACCATGCTGGTAAAAAAATGCAGTAAACTGTACAAGTAAAATTTTACTGCCTGCAGTAAACTGTAGTACAAGGATAGTACAGTAATCTATTATCAACCTGGTTACTTTGTCATTTTTTTTATATGTAGGCTAACTGGATTGGATTGGATCTTAGATTGAGTTGTAATCATCCTGCTGCGTCCATCACCCAAGGAGGGGATAGATGTCTCGCGCCTGTGATTTCACCGGCACCCCCACCCTTCCACCGAAACACTGTAATGCGAACTTGACACAAGTTCTATTACTACTTTTGGTTGCTCCTGTCGCATAATTGATGGCAAAAGCAAATTAATTCACGAGTAAATGTTTCGGGTTTAGGTTTTTGACAATATTCACAACTTTTCGCTCCCAAGGGCACAGAATCTAAAGTTTAAGCAGAGCTTTAATTAACCGCGTTTATTTTGTAATTAGGAAGATGATCTGAAAAAAAGCGTAATATTTAGTACACCTCCGCTTAAATTAACTATTAATTAAGAAACTAACCATTATACACCACTTAATCAGATTATTTTAACACGGACGTTTGCCAAATAACGCCTGAATTAATCAGTAGAACTTTAGCAGTAGAACTTGTGCAAAATTCGTCCGGAGAAGTACTGCCTCCACACCTGGTAATTTGCCGCCAAGCAGTGGTGCTCTCGCATTGCTGTGTTCCGGTAGAAGGGTGTCAATGCCAGTGAAATCACATGCGCATGAGTCGTAACATCCCCCTCTCGGGTGACGGGCGCAACAGGGTGCGACTTGGGTCTTCTCATACTTCGGTTGGGAGGACCTGTCGTATTGCTATTGTTATGGGCAGATGTAACCAATTAACATCAGGTGGACTTTCAGCTTGTTCCGTCATTTTAGATACCTACTTAAAAAAATATACCGGGAACTAAACCAAATCCAAGAGCCAACACAAAAGATAACCAACAAATCCCTTGACAAGTGGCTGACCAGGAATCAATGTCCCCAAGTTCTTGCTCTTGAAACCAGCGATTTTCTTCGTTATAGCTCAGTTGAAATAAAATATACTGCACTACGGCAAAGCAAAACTTTGCAACAAAATTTATATCTACCATGAATTAGAACGAATTATTAAGTACTAGCTGCGCCCCGCGGTTTCACCCGCATAGTTCCCGTTCCCGTGGAGAATACGGGGAAAAATTGATTTTATTTTTTTCGTTAATTTTCCAATGTTTTAATAGTTATTCTGCTATTCGGGACGGAAACAAATCCAACAAATCAAAAACCATGGCAATCGGTCCAGCCGTTCTCGAGTTATAAGTGTTGTAACAAACACGACTTCTTTTATATATATAGATTTTATAGAAACCTCAAAAATTGTAGCCTATATGTTATTCTGATGTATAAGCTATATTATGGTAAAGTTTCATTCAAATCCATTCAGTAGTTTTTACGTGAAAGAGTAACAAACATCCATACATCCATACATCCATACTTACAAACTTTCGCCTTTATAATAGTAGTAGGATCATAACAAAAAGTACTACAATATATTAAAAAATTCTAACTCCACCGATCGCTAAGCATCGTGGTACAGGGTGGCCGGGTGCGGAGTTCCCTTAGGAAATTAATAGCCGAGTCACCAGGACAGGACCCTTCGTCGGACCCACCGCAAGGTTCAGCCCAGTTACAACAGATGGCAGCACATAGTCACTTTGATCACATTGAAGTCAACATAAGGCTTCGGCTGAAAATCAGAGCTGTAGTATGCTAGCATACAGCAGATGTATCGCTGTGCTGAGTCATTATTATCAGCACACAACATGTTATAGTTTTAAGTGGTAATTAAGTATTTTTAATTATTATTATTATTTATGTTAATGAGTGACGGAACGAGCTGAGGGCCCACCTGATGGTAAGTGGTGACCCTCGCCCATGACCACAGTAATGCGTGCGACTCGGTATGAGATCGAAATCTTTACTGAGTCGCATTCATCCTAATGCGTCCATCACCCGAGACGGGGATGATACGTCTCATGCGCATGTGATCTCACCTAATGATGTCCTAATTATTTCTTTTTAAATGTTTTTACTATCATGTCAAAGTCAATGTTGAAAATCATTATTTCTTTGAATTAAAAATTACTTGGAAACGACAATTTCATAAATAAGTACCTACGGGAACATACATTCTTAAAACTAAGTTTAGCGCTTGTTCTTGCTCATAATGTTGTGTTTTTATATCAATTACACAAATTTCATAATTTCATTTGATTTCCTTCATTTTGATTCCCTGTGTTTAGGTGGCATGGACAAACAGAAACAAGACAAACACCCAAAACCCGGGAATAAAATTTACGTTCATCACACAGTCTGCACCGGGAATCGAATCGAGCTGAAGCCAGAGTTACTACTAAAAATGAATAAAACCTGAGTTTAGCAACTATTGTTTTGCCTTCTGTTTTCGTTTCCGATTGCCATTCTATTGGGCAAGTAAATGGTTCTTATAAAGAAAGTTATAAATAATCCAATGAGATTTGTGTGTGTAGAATATAAAAAAATAGGAAAAAAAAAACTATTTCATCTATTTCACAAAAAGTAGGTTCTAATCAACGTCTAATTATATTACGAAGCGAAACGTCGTTCATTACAGCGTGGAACAATTGTTCTCATAGCTCAGCGCGGCTTCACTGAAAATTAAGAGAACATAATTATTTTCGCAAACCACTTAATTAAAGACTCGCGTGGAAACAATGGGAATTCAGCATAAACTGAAATATTTAGCCAAAATGTTCGCTTAAAGCTGACTATGTTAACATGGCAGCCTGAGCAGTGCCTAAAGAGTTTGCCAGCTCCTGAATTTAGAAGCTTGTTTTAATGTGAATGTTTTAGGAATAAGTTTTGAGGTACAATTTTGTATGGAAGCATTTTGACAGAACGAGCTGACAGCTCGTATATACAACTCAGGTCGTCCCTTACTGAAGTATGCGAAGAAACATGTCTCATTGCGCCCGTCACTAAGACGGGGATGTAACGACTTTCTTATACTTTGTTCGGGGAGGACCTAATTCGTGGAGCTGTTGTTATGGGCGGAGGTAACCACTTAATACAGCCTCTTGTCACTTTCGTTACATATAAAAATCGTTTAAAAGTGTCATTAATATTTAACATAAGTATCGGAAACAAGTAGAAAAAATCTTTGTACTTTACAAATCAACATGCAAGCGTTGGTAAAATTACAGGCACTTGAGACGTATTATCCCTGTTTCAGAGTGATAAGCGCAACGCGACGAGACTTGGATCTTCTCATACTTTAGTAGGGGAAGACCTCGGTCATATTTAATTGTTTATGGGCAGCGGTAACCACTTAACATCAAGTGGACCGTCCATTCCGTCTTATTACTCTCACATCAAAAATTCTTACGAGAATAATATTGAGAAATCGACGAAATATATTAATTAAAAACTTGTACAGTTGGAAGTGAAATTTCTAGGCAAAAGGCCCCAAACAAATTTCCCTTAATAAAATCGAATAAAATAGAACCATGAAACCGAGTAAAGTTATGGAACATAACTTATATATAACTAGCGACGCACTCTCAATTACCGAGTTGCCTAGAAAGTTTCCAGCATATATATCCATTAGTATAAAATACGGCAAAGTGCAAAGTTAGACCGAGCTCCTATCCTTTGGCGGCTATAATTTATGTGTGTGAAACTTCTAGAAGTACCGTCGCCAAATAAATCACCTTAAAGTTTTATTGGGATTTTTTTTGGTCTCTTATTGGGTTCCGTAGCCAAAGATCAAAGGGCCTGTTCTTCACTTCTTCTCAGAAGATACAGCTTCTCGCGTGTCTTCAAATCTGCCTAACCTACAACTTTAACGGTTTAGCCGGTTGAAGTTTTCACAGATAATAATTAACTGATTTAAAAATCGAATAATAGGCTTAAAGGTGGAATTATTTCATAAAACTTATATCGGACTACCTTGAATGTTCACTCTATCAAATTAAAGGAATCATTAGTCTATAAACACAGCCAAATTGAGCTTATTTTATGACGTCGGTTAAAAATGTGTTTACAGTGACTCGCTGAATGCGATTCCAAAAGGCATTTTGCCGTATAATTTTCCGGATTAAAAGACCTAGAAACTCAGGAAGACCAATCTTATACGATAGGCAAGATTATGAAATTTTTGAGTATTTTATCACAAACACTAATGAGATTCATTGCGAAATTATGATATTGATTCCATTACCAAAGTATCAATATCCCACTGTGAGGTATAAATCCTCTATAAGCATATAACCAGCTGAAATATTAACAGCGACAATATTGGAGAGAACTCAAAAACGTAAAAATAGCAACCCGTTGGTTTTTACCTTTTAAGAATTTTACGATAACGCTATACCTACTGCCACGGTTGCATAATCGGCAAAGCAGACTTTTGTAAATAATGAATCTATATTTGCAAATGAAGAAACCGGTATGAACCGGTTTAATCCAGTTTACTCAAATAAAAACCTGCGATAGATTCCCCTGGGATGTTTAATTAAAGCTTTGATTTCTTTGCTTTCATAATAAGTTCCTTTCATAATAAGCATGGAAAAACTGTTAATTATGTCAATAGACAATGTTTATACAAACAAACATAGCTTCTTTTTATTTCATGTGAGTAGCCAAGTATGTGGTGTCTGTCTAGTATACTCGGGATAGACATACTTACCCTTAGATAAACATAGCTTTTTGTATTGAATCTTCACGATATTTTCGTTGACGAGAAACTGAATGTAATTTTTTGGGTTTTGACTGCTATACTTGCTTTGGGGGTAGATGGCGCTGTGTAAAATGTAGTTATTAAATTCATTTGAATATTTATGTCCAAATTAACTTGAATACCCGCAAATTAATGGCAGCTTATAAATAATACGATGATAGATAAGACATAAAAGTTTATAGTTTCTTACTTTTATTTTTTTGCAGACGGTACGCTAGCGCTGGGCGGGTGGCTGTGGCTCTGCGGTAATTGTACAAAAGTTACCATCCTCGGCGATGGTGAATTTGTTCACGCTTCTTTACTCGACCCTGCAGACGGGCGGGAGACACGTCGCGGTTCTTACGCCCGTCTGCCACACCCACACAGAAAAATATTGATAGTCGTCTTCCTGTCTTAGCCTACTCTAGGTAGGGTCAGCACATCTGTTCTTATTCCATTCTCTTCTATAAGACTTACTCAGTAATTTCTTTTTTTCAATGACTTCTGAAGAAAGTTAGATTTTTTTGTTTGTTACCACAGAATTCCGTCATATATCAAACCATTTGGAAAAATATTTTTTTTATTTGGAAGGGTATGTGGTCAGATTAGTCCTAAATTTTTTTTATCAAAATAAATTGAAAAATATGTCATCCCAGGAAAGAAAATTGCGTATTTTGCTTTATTGTGACTTATTTTTTTGCCCGTTGTTATACCGATTTGAGTGTATCTTTTTTTTTAAGTGGTAGTGTGTAGTTGAGGGCGGTAATTAAGGGATGAAAATGTTGAAGTCGTTTCTTTTGTACCCATATCACTTTTAATGCAACCCATTCACCTTACCTTGGAGTGAGTGTTATCTGTCGGTCGAGCTTATTAGTTAGACTTATGATCTCTCATCTCATCTCATTAATATTCTCCTAAAAAGTCTTACTAATGTTAAACAAAGTTAAATACATTTAAAATGCACATACATACTATCTAATCAACTAAACTACGTATTTTACCCTTACGTAGGGTCAGTTGATTAAAATGTACGTCGAGCTCAAATAAGTGGGCCTTCATTTACACAGTGTCCCAAAGGTACAGAGTACACACTAGTACAAAGACTTTGTAAATAAAATGTATAAATAAGGCTTGGAAACGAAAAATATCTATAATAGTAAGTACAATTCTAATGAATTATACTTCTGTGTAACGCGTTCAAACGATTTTGATCTTTAACTTTACGTGTGACCGTTCATATTGCGTTCGAGAAAAAATGCCATAATCACAGCGACAGTCCGTTATAAAAACGGAACAATTTTGTGTCTTGATTCAATATTAGACAGTTGCTATTCGCTTGCAGTTGTAAAAAGTGGTACAGGCTGCCCCTCATTAGCAGAATTCTTTCAGGTAGCAGGGGAGTTGACGAAATATGAGAGGAATAAGTAAACAGGGTGATTGAGTGCGCTAATGAATTAGAAGAGACAGTAGGGGGCTTTCTGTAGACCTTTGTAGAATGGCTCATATTTCTCCTCGCGTCTGATATATATGAATATAACATATTCGTAGTGAAAACCTCGGTGTTGAAATTCATTTATTTCCTAAGCATATAAGCTCAGTGATAAATTATATTTAGAGATCAGTGCGTAGACAATGCGACTCAATTGAATAGATTTCTCGTTTCTCAAATCCAGAAAAAAAATCCCTATTTTTCAACTGACTTTCGGACGAGGTTGCTAATCCAGTTATGTTATTATTCCAAAATCCAAAAATATATATTTCTAGTTATATATATTTTTATGTTAGTAGCCAACGTACTCCGTCATTCGTAAACCGATTTGGAAAATTATTTTTTTGTTTGATAGAATGTACTTTCAGATTGGTTTCATAGATTTTTTTTAAATTGGGTCAATATTTTGTTTGTTAAATCAAAATTATTGGGAAAAGGCTTGTAGTCAGTAATGAAAAAGTCAAGTAAACGAAATTGCGTACTTTGCTTTCCCGAGACTTTTTTCTTCGCCCGCTATATACAGATTTAGATGTTTCTTTTTTGAAATGGTGGGGGTGAGAAATAAGGAAGAAAATATTTAAGACGGTATTATTCGATTTTTAAATCAGTAATTGGTATGCGTCTAAGAGCTATCTACATGTTCTATCTATTTAATCTTTGGCGGAATGTAATAGCTGGTTGAAAATTATCACAGAATTACCTATTAAAGCTGATATTTAAAAAAAACAATTAATAATACATTTGATGATAGGGAACCCTCTATGAGCGAGTCTTAATCGCATATCATCGAATTATTGGTATCGTGTTTTAATTTTAAATATTATTAAGTTATAAATATATATAAGATTATGGTAAAATATGTGTCAATTAAAAAAATATTACTCCATACGAAAATACGAGTATATAGCCATATTACCCAAAAAAACTAGGGAACAAAACGGCCCTTATCGCCGACACTTGACAAAACAAAAAACGATTCCTACACAAAAAAATAAAAGGTTAAAAGTTGTCCTTATTTGAATTTTCATTAAAACTTTCTCCCGTCAGGAACAAAGAACATTTATATTAAAAAAGTCCGGCCACGGCCAGATAAATATCTGTAGTCTCGAGAGCGAGCCGAATTTCAACTTTCGAGCAAAGAGTGCGAAGAAATGTAGAAGGGACATGCCATTATCACCATAACCGGTGATTTAAATCCACCATTTTGTATTTTGGGGGGTCCTTTGATTCCCCACAACTCCCTGGGTGATGCTAAAGGAGCAACCAAAAGTAGCAGTAGAACTTGTGCCAAGTTTATCCGGAGAGGTACTGCCACCACATCTGGAATCTGCCGCCAAGCAGTAGTGGTTGCATTGCTGTGTTCCGATGGAAGGGTGTGGCTGCCGGTGAAATCACAGACGTATCATCCCCGTCTCGGGTGATGGACGCAGCAGAATGAATGCGAGTCAGTAAAGATTTGGATCTCATTCTGAGTCGCGCGCATTACTTTTGTCATGGGCGAGGGTCACCTCCTACCATCAGGAGGGCCCTCAGCTCGTTACGTCACGCATTCACATAAAAAAAAAACATAAGCCAGTCAACGCATTTGGCTTTATTTGGCATGTCACGGATGTTGGAGAGAACAAGACTTGCTCGCGATTTATAGTATTTTGCAAACAATTAAAAACGTGTCTGCTTTTAAATTTACAAATCAATAACAAGAAAAGTGCAATTAAAACCGTGGGTTTCGTACCGTAATACCAAATGGTATTAATTATAATTGGTTTGAAACCCCTTTCAACTTCATGTTTGTGTTAACCCGTTTTTTTGGTATACAAATATAGTGAAGAATTTGAATATGTGTCATTATGATCTGTGAGAATTTCAACCCTAGTTAGGTTCAAAAAATCTAAAAAGTTCTTTTAAAGTAAGACAGACAGGCAAGCGCAATCAAGCCATTAGATCTAACAGCATCCTGACGAAGTAACTAGAAATTCTAAACAGCCATTTAGCCAGCTTTACCTAAGCAAGGAACTAGTCACTTAGGCCCAAGTTAGTTGTGCCCACTCCATTAGAAGTTGGCCTGGCCCATCTGCGCTGTCTCCTCGCCCGGACTCATTAACGCCCTCCACAAGACCCGCCCAGTCCACCGCTTGCCTAACTTCCACCGCCCAGGGCTACCATAATAAAAAAGTTACTACCCAAAGTTTACACTAGGCAAGATTTTTTATTATATTCGTTTTATTTTACAATGGCGCTGGCAACCACAATTTTCGATTCTATGGGCATTTTTCATTGTATTTGCACTGAAATGGTAATTCATTGTTTTTTTTTTATCGATGTCTACTGCTGCGCAAATATGTTCTCTTCTTTTACTCCGTAACAAGAAATAATAACGTAATTTAATTTAACAGCTCCGACACCCAGTTAGTCACTCACAATAATTAATAAAGAAAACATCTGTACCTGAATTTTTGGCAAAAATATATTGTCCTACTGCTGAACAAAGGCCTTACTTCTTTAAAGATAATAATATATGTACCTTTTATGACGCCATTGCTGCTTTTCTTGCAGTTGTTTCTTGTTTTATGTTAGCATTAAGCATATTTTATACTGATTGTTTATTGTTTTTGTATGTGTCAAATAAAATATATCCTATTATACAATATATTACTCCACAATAAAAAAAATAACGAAAATGTAATATTACGGCTTCAAAATATACACACCGGAGTTAGAAACTCACTTACAGGAAAGAATACTATTGTATTTTGTTTGAGTAAGTGTGAGGTTTTGATATGCAGTCAAACACAGCCCTATTGTTCAATAATGAAAACATCTCTCCCTAAATCGTTGGCGAAATAAAAAAATTGCCAACCCTATCTTCGGCGAGTGCTGCATACATCGTGTCAACTCTAACCGGCCCCATTTGGACCATAAAAGAAACTTTGTTAACACAATCTCTAGATGGGAATTGCTAATGTGAAATTTTTCCGTTGAATTTTTGATAACTTTTGCAATTAGTTGAGTCAAGCTTTGGGACCTACGTGTATGTAAGGATAAGAGGAAGTTAGAAATAGTTATGGTGAAAACGGTCACAGTGTAGCTTGTCGGGTTGTAACGAATCAATAATTCAGCACTTGAGTATATGATCTGAAGAGTAATATTGAGTACACTTTCGCTAAACTTGTAACGAATGAGGTCCCCAAAAACATGTTCCATGCACCGCTGTCTGTAATGGAAAAGAAGTACCGTAGAGTACTAATAGATTTGATGTGGAAATTCTCAACAATAATAGAATTTGAAGTATAAGAACACTCAAGTCATATCGCCCGTTGATCCTGTCATTTCACCGGCACTTATATTCTTCCACCGAGCGCGATTGTGCCACTGTTTCGCAGTAGATAAGATGTGGCGGCAGTACTATGAAATTGCCACAGGTTCTACTGCTAGGATGCTCTTTTCGCACCACCCGGGGATAGGGAGGTATTCTGAGGGGCCTACGGACGCGAGCATCATGAAACCCATCGGTTTTTTTAGGACGTTTGTTTGTGATTAAATAATTGTCGTTATTTCCTTATATCTTTCCTACGATGAAAATTAACACGAAAACTCCAGCTCATTTCTGCATTTTCCTCGCAACCCTGATCATTCGCAATTTGTAAGAGCCGGTAATTAGATTTCAGGCTTCGATGGGCGTCGACGATTATTAAAGAAAAGTCGCGATTCGCAACCGGAAATGGAACGATTTGGGGTAGAGATTCGTTTACTAACTATAGTTTGACTTAAAAGCAGACATTTTTATATGTAGCATATTTTTTTCTCATATGTGGTCCGAATTTCATCAAAATATTTGTTTATTTTAGCATTGGCTAGTAGCTTTTGCATCTAAGTGCACTTAATATTAAATTATATTAATATTTGATCAATATTTAATACTTTTAACTCAAAATTGGAGTAAGTTGTTGCTTTACGCAATCTCTGCATTTAGTAATAAACATTTTATAAATTATTAGGTACTCACTCATAACACAGCAAACGACACAAGATTATGCCGCAGTTAGCATGGATACAACCTACAACCACAACACAAACACCCAAGAACATATATTTCCACCACATAAGTTCACCCTGGCCGGGGATCAAACCTTGAAACCGTCATTTCAAAGCCAGGTTCACCTACTTAGCTACAGAGCTATACATTTTGTCATGTCAATTGCTTAATAATAAAAGTTGGTCAATTTTTATTATATTATCAAATACACTCGAATACAAACTAATTCAACAAATTCAACGACATATTCAAAAAAAGTTATGCATTCTGAATCAACATTGGGACGTCATAAGGAGCACTAAGATAGCTAACGATAACAAAATACAACCATCCTATTACCTTTAAAACGTTATAAATAACATCCACTTAATCGAATGATACGCTCAGTGAATTATTGCCATAGAATCATTACTTCCCAAATCGATTTCCAACACATTAAGCAAAAAAACGACCCCGTTTCGAGTGAAACCGCGGCCCGGCGCTATGTTAACTTCGACCTTTTCCCGCGCAAAATTAAAATTCTCAAACAATCCACACTTTGAAAAAGATATATGAGGGTGTTCTTTCATCAAGAAGGTACGTGGTTGGGTGATTACGTAACACGAAACCACGGTGGCAATTGCTCAATGAATTTGAGTGAGGAACATTTAAAATTACTAGTTGTTTCGGTATATATGTTATGTACCCACTATCACTTATAGGCAATTAAATTAAATGTACTGTGTAACCGCAAGCTAAGCCTTTAATTACATAAGTTATTATTTAGTACAACTTATGGTAGAACACTTTTAGGTTCTTTAATTACAGGCAAATGAGACTATACATTTTTGCAATCCGAGTTGAGTTTTCTTATACTATGGACCTGAGTCTGTTATATGGTTTTATTAACATCGAATATAAAAAGGATAAAGTTATACGTAGACATACATATATAACTATTTATACCTACAATATAAATTCTATGCCAGACAATAATCTTAATAGTTATGAGTTATGAGCCAAACCATCAGATAAAAATACTAATAAACATAGAGTAAAACATTTTATGTAAATCATTAACATACTATACCGCAGTTGATCATCCTACGGAAGCACTTCACTTTTTCGTGATAGTCGATGTGTTAATCCAAGTTATGAGCTAACTTTATATCAAATTTCATTAAAATCCTTAAAGCCACTTGCGCCATTATAATACTACTGTGATGATACTGAAGCCTATAAGCAACTGAACTGAAACTTAACGAACCTAAAAACTTACATAATAGCCCGCATGTAACCTTAGTCATTTGAGTTCGGTTGAGGGGTGGGTACCTCGGGGGTTTCGGGTAAAAGAGGGGGTTCGGGTAAAAGTTGGGGTCCAGACCTCTGCGGTGGTTATTTATGGGCCTCTCGGGTCCGGTGAAGTGCCCACTGAATATAAATCCTGGGAAAGACGTAAAAGTAAGGGTTTAAACCCCTCATGTGAAATAGGTCGGTCGGTAGTGTGCGGTCGGAACCTTTTTGTTTTAGATAGATAAATTTATTTACTTTTGATACGATCTTTTTATGTAAAATTGTATTTTTTGGTAATAATATGGAATATTGAATTAAGTTTTGCCTATGATATGATTTGAGTAATTTTATGAGTAGGTTTTTGTTCTTAGAAAAGTGATGCTGCCATTTATTTTTTGTACAATTCAGTGTAGGTAAAAAGAGCGTCGAACCTCAGTGGCATACCTAAAGTTGCAAGTACATAACCTTCTGTACCAGCCTCTAATGTTCCCACTGCAAGGACACCGGCCTACTCTCGATAAATGAGAGTGAATGGGCTCTGATCTACCACGGGAGCCCAATCCGGATAGATAGATGTCACATGACGTCGAATTTTTGGTTCTAAGACATGCCGGTTTCCTCACGATGTTTTCCATCACCGTTTTGAGAACGAGGTATTGCGCACATCATTTTTTTCAAGTGAAAACCTTATTGGTGCACGTGTGTGTTTGAACCAGCAAACTTCAGATTGAAAGTCGGAGTCTATGCCTTTGGGCCACCACGCTCTCTCCACATAACCTTGCACCTTTTTAATTTTAACTGTAAAGTTGACATCATAATGCAACGATGGATCGTAAATTTTATAGTTATGGTTATATTTACTGCTAAAGTTAATTTTAACCAAAACAATAACGTAGTTCTTGGAGCAACTCACCATGAAGTAAAACTTTTGTCAAGAGTTAGACTGTAAGGTTACATTCTTATATATAACTAAGTCTTGCCAAAAAAATCAAATACAAAGTCTCGTCAGTATTTAATGCAAAATTCAGTTGACATTTAACTTCAAAAGTAAAATTTTGCTGGTAGTTTCCCTAATTCAAAACTCGATGAGTCAAATGTTTGGTTAGGTCCCGTCAGAGCGAAGTAAAATGTCAGCACGAAAGTGTGTAGCATTATTAACATTACAGCGAGGCAGTAATCTACGAAAAACAGACACATTTGAACTGCTTGCGAGATACGCAAAGTGCGCGTGCTTCACATATATTTTATGTGTGGATTAATTCATAAGCTTTCTTTTTGTTCTCTAAAGTTTATTTTTTGTTTTTGTTAATAATAAATATTTTTATTGCAGTAACAACAGTAGGATAACAACAAGGTAGGTAATTTTACTTATTATGCTTCTGCTACATTCAGCGGTCTTATACCGAAAGGGATTTATTTCAGACAACCACCACACTAAACTTATAATATAATTACTCTGTAGATACACATGTCTGTTCAATATCTTTTAAAATATAGTCGAATATTTCATGATCGTTCGATTATATTGAAAAAAAAATCTCCAGGTATCGTCTTAATTCTTCATATAGTCAAAAAATTTAGTAATAAAATCATAAAGTAAGTATTCACAGCTTCTTTTCCGTAGATAGAATTGAGTTTTTTTTCACTTAAAAATATATGACCGTTAAAGAAATTTCTTCTTTGTAAATTTTGTAAACGTTTGAGTTTTGATATTGACGTTACTAAAATAACAAAGTAAAATAAATGCAACACTAAACACGCGCGCACGCATCAACTTTCCCGCATGCCACACGCGACGCAGCGTCACTCAGGACGCACGCTTAGACGTGGGATTAACCACTAACTTAGTGCCCACGTGGTAGATCTCTATTATATCAGCATGTTCCCCAACTTCTTGTAACTTAGATCACCGCCCATGTCGTGATGTCGCACACAATTCCTCATTAAAACGACTGGCGCTTACGTATTACGGTCCATAATGTGAGCGCGACAGTACCGAACACAACGAAAGCCCTTTCCACGTGAACTATCGAAACGCTGACAAACAGTTTTTGGGACGATACGAATAAAGTTTTTGACAGAACTGTACCTGAAATTCAGGAAAGTGCTTATTTTAGGCGCTGGCGTGTTCATTTTGAATTTCAGTGAAACGCGAAATGAAATATCATAGTTACAATTTCTGTTTGACAGAATATTTCAAAATTTATTTAATAAAGGATTTTGAGCTTACAAATCGGCATTTAATTTAATAGTCAAGACATGCTAGGTATAACGATTATGCAATACGTAATTTATATAATTAAATATTCATGGTATTCATATTTATTTCACACAGTACCATCAAGCCCGAAATAGCTTATACTGGGAACCAGATTACTATGTGACATCATTTTTATACTTAAACTAGCAGATACCCGGCGCGTTGCTGTCGCAACTATTATTTATATATAGTTGCGGCAGCAATGTTCTATAATATATATATTAAATATTCTTGGACATTTCACAGATCGCCATCGAGTCTCACTCTAAACATAGCTTGTACCATGGGGACTAGATAGCTGATATAATACTTATATAGTACTTATTTGTAAATACGTACTTATGGTGAACAACCAAACACAAAAGAACCATCTATTAGGAGTACAAATAAGATTCCGCCGTTTTATTGTAGATGGCGCGGCACGGAGTTTCGGTTAGCTTTCGCAGATGATAACCGGCTTAAAAAATAGTTTGGACATTCAAGAACAATGGGGACTAGATAGCTGATATAATACTTATATAGTATTATACTTATTTGTAAATACGTACTTATGGTGAACAACCAAACACAAAAGAACCATCTATTATATATTTGCTTTTTTACCATCACAAATGCTAAGAACACCCATTGAAGAATACCTAAGTGGTAATCAAACCCACGACCTACAGGGCAGAAATTATTAGTCATAGCAAGAAGTATTCGCAAAAATAAGTTACAAATAAATTGAACCCAAAAAGCAGTACATTAAATACCTATCAAGAACTCACAAAGTACCATCGGCCACAAATTTCAATCTACATTTTCCATTCCATGTCGACGTCAGCATAATTTCATCCTTCCTCGCGCTGACAAGAGCTCGTATATATCTTATGAAAGAATTTATAATGAGTACGTTGAAAAGGGATAAATTGATATGAATTTGCCGGCCGAAGGCTTTATGCGGGACAAAAGGAATTATAAACAAGTACCCCTGGATAATAAGGGTTTGGAATGGTAATGGATTTTGGGGAAATATAAGTTTATGTTATTCAAGTGACAATTATTTATTATGTTGGCAAAATTTGGTACGATTTTTTAATATATTTTTGAAATTCAATGCTATGAAGGATGATAACTATCGATGTTCCCTTTGAAAACTGAATTTTATGTAATATTCATTATATTTAATTCTTTTGAAACGTATATAATATATATATTAATTTTATGGAAACTGTGACGAGTTTACGGCCCACTTGATGTTAAATGGTTACCGCTGCCCTTAAACAACAGCAATACGACTCAGATCTTTACCTACCGAAGAAGAACAAACCCCACGTCACATTGAATTAATTTTACACCTTTCACCTTTCACCTTTAATAACATACAGTTTATACGACTTGTCTACGCTTGTAAGACATAATACTCGTATTTGTATTATCATTTTAAGGACACACTTATGCAAACAAACTCAGATTATCAAAAAAAAAAACTTTGCTTGCGTATTTGCACCATTAAGTATATATTTTGTGGGGCATATTTTAACGGTCTTACTTTTTTACAATAAAAAATCTTATTCTTAGCATACATTACTACAGATACGATGAATGTAACTAAAGATTCCAAACAATGGGTGTTCCAATTAAAATAAATGGCAAATTCCCTTGCAAAAAAATGCTGACGCTGTACGGGAATGCCACAAAGCCAGCTTGAGCCAGCTCGATAGCTGGCTCTGTGGCATTCCCGTACAATCAGCGTTTCTAGTAACTCTTTTGTCAATTTAGCTGGAATAGTTTATCACTCTTTATTCTGACACTATTGTATAATGGTTTCCAAAAGTTAAATCCAAATACAAACTTCAAATAAAAAACCAATACAAATTACAATTTAAAAAAAAACTGGATATCTGTAAAGTTGGTTTACGGGCGATAATTTAACGTGATAAAGTCATAAGAAATGAGAGTGGAAGAGATATAAATGCGTCACAAGCCGAACGTTTAGGCCAATCTTGCCTCTCTATCGCTTGTTTCGCACTCTCGCTTGCATGCTCGGCTCGGAACGTGACAATGAATCATGCTTTTTTGTGCGTGCAGCCGACGTTCATCGATTTATAAGACGTTATCACGTCAAAAAAATTATAATACATTTCCAAATATTTTTAAGAATTTAAAAGATATGAATATATTTGACTTTGAATCGTTTTAAACGAATAAATAAGTGTTCATGGACATTTCACATCTAGCCATCTAGCTCCATCTAGCTCCAAAAGCACATCTTATATGGAAACTAGATCACTGATAGAATACTACACACAATACATAGTAACACCCAGACCCAGAACAAACAGACATATTTGTCATACGGCGCAGAAGGCAGAGCTACTACCAACAGAAATGTATGGCCAGTAATTCAACTGGACCAGCAGTTCTTTAGTTAAATTGTGGTCGGCGGACACTCAGCAAATTCAACGTGGAAACCACCACTTACAAATGAATCTATGTTCTACACATATTTAATTGTGCAAGTTCTAGTCCCACATGCGGTCAGACGGCTCTTAATGAGAGAGATTTCAATTTGCTGCAGCCACTCGCAGCTGTGAGATTTTAGACTGTCACCCTAAAACCGATTGTGTAATTTATTCTCAAGCGATACGTTTCATTTTATTTTTACGAGATCGTGGTTTACTCATTACTTTTTCTGCAACAGTCTTGTGTTCTGAATACTGAAATAGTAGTCTACTCTTGAACAGATACAGATCTTCTCTCTAGCTGGGTTAATTAAGAAAGAATATGGCAAGTTAATTTTGATGAAGTCACTCACGTTATCGATATAGCTCGAAGGATTAAGCTGAAGTGACAATGGGTTGACCATATATTACGTCGAAGAACCAATCGTTGGGGAAACTAGTTCTGGAGTTGAGATCGCGGTAGGAAACATGTTGTTATGAAAAAAGCTCATGGCCCACCTAATGTTAAGTGGTTTCCGCCGCTTATACACACCAGCAATACGGTTTAGGTCCACCCAAATCAAAGTATGAGTAGACCCAAGTCGCATGGCATTGCTCAGAGACGGGGATGTATCTGTTATTTCACCGGCACCCACACAGCAACGAATGTGTCACAGCTTAGCGGCGGATTACCATATGTGGTGGCAGTACTTTGCTGAAATTCAAGCTCAAACTCATTTATTCCTTTAGATCTCAATTATCATTTTGTCACGTCAAATTTGACACATACTAGTAAACATATTCGTGAGTATATAACGTGTCACAGGAACTCCTCAGGCACATTACGTGATTACGTGCACACAGATATGTCAAATTACAGTCAGTTTTCATGTTTTACATATTCTTCTTTGTTAAATTTACGTCTGTTACACTTGTCACACATTCCACACTAAAAAACTTGTCACAACTACTGCTAATTGGGTCATGTTGCTACCCCTAGACGCACGCAAAATGATCCCCCACATGGAAAACCACTCACCACACTATTCTATTAAAATAAACCAGAGCTCTTAACAATCAAGTAAGCGAACCTAAACAAATCTAATTCCAATTAAAAGCCGAAATCCGCAAACTACATAAGTGAACAGGAAACGAAAACACGTGCATATTCCCCACGTTGTAAAACGTACGGCCGGGCAAGACGTAAATAAATTCGTCGTATTTGTCCGACGTTCAATTAAAGCCGTCTCATTTGGTCCGCCGGAGCACATCTGAGCCACGACGAGGCAGACGGGCAGAACATTCACTACGCTTTTGTTTATAGCTAACTAGTGGCGTGTATATCTTTTTTTAGCGGCTACGCTAGAAATACATTTTGTGCCTAATGCAGTAGTTTAGTGGCCTAAAACCATCTCGCATTATTGCCTTTTTAATTAAACCGATTTGGGGCACATCCGTTGGATGGTTTTAAAGTCTATAACGGACATAAGATAATCATAGCCATATAAATTGGGCTTAGTTGGTAGTAGCCCTGCATTGGACGCGAAATACGTTCGATTCCCGGCCAGGACACACTTTGTGTGGTGAGAATGAAGTTTGTTCACGGGTTTTGGGTGTTTGTCTTGTGTTCTTTGTATATGCCATCTCCGACACAGATAGATAGTGCAGGGGTGTGAAAAAGTTTATTTATTTATAGTTTGTTTGACACTTTAGCGGGTTTTGGGGGGTCCAGTTTCTCGCGTCCGTAGGCCAAACACGTGCCCCCTGGGTGGTGCTGAAGGAGCAACAACAACAGAAAAATCTCATGCGCATGCGACGTAACATCCCAATATTTCCTGATCCATGCATCCATCAGTCAGTCTGTAATATTTGTTAAATATTAAAAGGGGAATCTTTTGTACTTTAAATAGTCGATTCCTGCAAGTTGAATATAGAAATAGTGCTCCTCCAATTAAAACATCAGAAGCTTGTCATAGAGTCCAGATATAACCTAAATCCAGTTCCAGAACGCATTGATCAGGAGCCTCTATGAATAATTTCGTAAGATTCATATCGGGTTGAAATAGAAACTGCCTGTGTCTGGAATCATTTCCAATTAGCCGTGAAGCGTATCAATTATGCATTAGCTCATAGACGTATCATCCGAGGATATTTTTAAATTTAGATATGGAAGTCCATAAATGGTCCAAAATTTCCAGTTACAATGCTCTTGCATCGATATTAAATATTTCCAAATCAGTTAAAAAAATATTCATATCATGGACTACTTTTCCTATTATAAATTTTAAAACTATCATGGTTATGAACATTATTATTCGTGTTACCGAAATATTTACCATGATTTGTGAGTTTTGTTGACTCCCGATATTTCGACGCAGTTACATGCGTCATGGTCCCGGGCAAACTGAAGTCGGTCGAACGTACAAAACGAGTGCGCAAGAGGGTAGACCGATATGTCTGCCAATGATTTGCACACTCCACTTCGCAAAGATTTCAGTTTGCCCGGGACCATGACGCATGTAACTGCGTCGAAATATCGGGAGTCAACAAAACTCGCAAATCATGGTAAATATCTCGGTAACACGAATAATAATACTTTTCCTATTCTTTTAGATAAGCTTATATAAAGCTTTGACCACAAGTAGGCACGTAACAAGTTAGTATTCTTTCATTCAAGTAAAGTGGTGAGACAATGCCCATGGCCTTTAAAGTACTGTATATATAGAGTTTATAAGAATATATAGTTTATAGTATTTTTGAGTTTATAGTTTATTTTTGATGGCTCAAACTATAATAAGGGCAGTTATAAGTTATGTTAGTATGTATATCTGTCTAAGTTATCTTTTAGTTCTGGTTTGGTGGGAACTAGTGGAGCTATTTCTAGAACCATCTCAGAATACTTTAACGTATGAATTAGAATAATGAATCTTAAGTTCAGAAAAATAAAGGCAGTTAGGTGATTTTAATTTATTGTAATTATTTGTGTCATTTATCATTGCCCGTTACTTGTGATACATGTATCAAAAAACAGATTATTTTTGTCTATCTATTAAGTTAAACTCCCGAAAAATAACCTTTTGATCTAGTTAATTGTCGTGAGGAAGGCTAATTTCATCATACTTGGTTTGCTTAATTTATCTCGATTAGGTACTAGTAAATTCTAAAGTATTTTCAAAATAGTTTAGTTAATTTTATTACCAAAGGAACTTTAAGAATCAAACCGATCTCAATGAACACTTCAATTGTATGAACCCCATTATTTCATAACAAAATTACTAACATAGTATTCAGAATATTTTATACGACAGTTTCTTTAAAAAGCGTAAACACTCTGAAAGGATTATTGAGGTGGCTCAAGAATGCATGTGTGCACTAATTAATAAGTACTGTATTCCTAGAATAAACTATTTCTTAAATTCTTTATTTATTTTGTTATCAGCCTTCACTGTTCCACCGCGGGGAAAAAGCTTTCATCTCTTTCTTCCACAACTCTCTGTAGCCCGCTGCAAACTAAATGAATTTTCCATTTCATTATATCTGTGCTGAAACTAAGAAAAATATAATTAATCTTATAAGAATTTATTACGCTTCCACGATAAGCAAATCCCATAAACTGCAAAGAAAAGACTTGAAGCAAATCCGTTTCGTTGTCTACATCCTAACAAGATTCGAAGTTAAAATACAGACGATTTCGAACCTTATACCTTAGAAGTTAAGAAAGGGGATGGTGAAAAGGTTTGGTATACCATGTGTTGGTTCTATCTAGAGGTTTTATGAAAACAGATGCTGGAAGACTGGTCGTAAGCCGGAACGCGATGGGGAATTTTTAAAGAGGATTACAAAGATTTATTCGAGTAAAATAAGTATGGCGATATTTCCTGGTAAAATTTAATGCACGATATTAATTTTAAAGATCTAGACGAATATCATTTTGAAATATTACAAGATATTCCAGTTTTCACATGAGAGATTTAGATCTTAATTTCAGTAGTTTGTGCCGTATCCGTATTCTATTGAGTGTATACCTGACGCGGCAATATTTGCCTGTTTTGATTCACAATTTAACAATCAGCTGTCAAACCAGTAGTGGCAAAAGTTCCATAGAAAAATGCGCTTTCAGTTCTTCCCCAACTTCAGACCTTTCAAGTGGATTATCGAAAAAAAAAAATGCAAACTTTCTCCTGATAATAAAGATACGAACTGACAGAAATAAGCCAAATCAGTTTAGCCATTTTCGAGTTCTTGTGAGAGTAAAACAAGGCAATCAATTTTTCTACATATGAATTAGCCTTATCTGAAAAATATTTTTAACTAGTTTTTACAGGCATCTTAAGGAAAACGTTAGCAGCAGCTTCCCAAGACTTGTCGCCACGACTTGACCTTGAACAGGTTTCGAAAGGTATCTCAAAATACAGTGTCATGAATTACTAACACTAATCAGCATTCTTATATGATAAATGCGTTTTTTTTTATAATTAGATATATAGTAACACAGTTCACCTTAAATCCGCCTGTCTGCTTTATCTTTAAAGGCCTATATCTTAAGGATCCCGAGATGAAGCCCTCAGTTTTCAAAGCTGAATCGCACACACTATTTTTTTTTTTTTAATATTTCAACAACCATTCCGCTAAGTGCTAGTCAATCTCTTAAATAGCCGAACTGGATATCCCTTCAATATTTTACGATTCCATACAGAATGAGGACAAATGAACCAACCGAGGTAATTCAGATTATCAGCCAAAGTACTCAACTGAAATAGATTTTCCATCGCATCTGATCCAATATTGATAAGTTTTACCCGGCGTGCGTTGCGTCGGCAAGTTGGCATCCCCATATCTGTGGGGAATTTTGCACACACAGTAAAGTCTACTGAACAACGTCCGCACTAGGATCAATGTCAGCCTAATTGGAATTCAGTTGGAATTACTAATATTTTTGCATTAAATCAACTTTGCTTGTAAAGTGTCTTTGAATAAATTGTAAAACATACATATATAATTCCTAGCCGGTTTCGGCTACGGCGACTTTGTAAGGCTCGTTAATTTCTAATATCAGGGCTTGGATGATTAGCCCTTATGTGACTTGAATACCCAATTTTGGCATTAACGAAATTATAATTAATTATAATATAACGAATTTGACAATAAAGTCGTATATTTTCAAATTTACTAATTACTTTAATACCTTCATCTCCAATTTTTTGCCCGTAGCGGTAGAAGTTTACTTAGAATATTTTCGTAGTCATTGAATCTCCATCGTTACCAAGGCTGAACCCATCTTGTAGAGATACTGCAACAACATATGAATAAACATAAAAACATATCAAACGTTACAAAAACATAAATAACAATAACTTCCGATGTTATTTGCGAACAATCACAGACAAAACTGTTATTCACATTTAGACCATGACAGTTGGCCGCGGCCTCGCTAGACTACTCGCTAATGTTTTGCTGACTCTACCACTACAGACTGTATAAAGTATAGAAGATTTTTTTTTAAATTAAAACAATTTGTCAATGACTTGATAAGCTTGGCTGGCATTTATGAATGTATACACGGTTTTTCTCATAAGGAATCTATTTATTCACCTAGTAAGGGTAATATGTTGAAAATGTTTCGTAAAACTAATAAATAAAAATCTAATAAGACTTGCCAATTGAACTAAATCTAACGAACTATCGAAATTCGACAACAATTATTTCAATTGGAAAACGTTTGGTTTTAGGTAACGAATTAAAATATTTTATTTGAAAATTTGACGGTTCCTAAGATTCTTATTACTGCTGTTCTTAATGTTAAAAGATTCAAACCTCCGAAAGTTGATTTAAATCTACAAGTATATCTTATTCTAAGATTATTTTACTGATATTAAACTTTGCTATGTATTATTAAAATATTTCTAACAATTAGAGTTTGGATCTTAGACAACCGCGTATTTTACTTCACTACGCGCAATCTTCGGGGAAACACTCAATGTCATATTGCATACCCATAAGATTCTGCTAGTCAATATAACCAGTAACCTGATAACAGAACATACTATAGCACAAATAGATACATGCAATTTAATAACAAACAATATTTCAACGATCATTATTATTACCCTTTGAAATATATGCCCCCCGCAGTTATAGACTAGGAATGTTATAGAAATACTATAGTTATTATTGTATATCAATATGATAGATACTATAATTTGTTTCACGATTGCCGTGTCTGTCGGTTCGTAATCCACCCGACCTAAGCTTTTAGACTTGCACAGCCAGCTTCTAAACTTTAAGCTCCGCTCATATATAATTCTAGACCAGCTTTTGTACCGCCGGGAAATAGCCGAGAGTTAGACTTTAATAATATATTTGTTGCCTCTAGTTAACGTAGACGAAGTTAAATACAGCCCGTAATATTATTTAATGAGTTCAACAAGAATTTTCTGTTTTAGGATTATATTTTGCGGTGAAACACTGCTTTAATTGAACATTTTGGCATGAGAAAGAAGCACGTAATGAATATATTATGATACAGTTTTGTACGTGACTTTCCCTCATAATATTTCGCAGTTTATTAGTTGAATTATTTATTATAATAAGCTTCGAAATAAAAAACTTATTCGGCATAACGTTTGTTTATTTATTGTTTTTTAATATAAAACTTTGTAAGAAATTTTCTGAATATTTATATTTTTATGGCGGTTTTAAGACTCCCGTACAACGAAAGTTTGTATTAGGCAAGATCAAAAAAAAAAGCTAAACGTTTAAAAAAAATACATACAATTTCTAAGTAATCCATACGATGTAGTCGAGGTCTTTATGAGAACACAAAGCAACGCCAAGCACAAATTACCAAAAAAAAATTGCACGAATAAATAAAATAAGGGTTCTCCCACACTGTTCGTGTTCGTTTTCCGAAGGCTACCGTGATGGATTACTAAGAAGCAGCTGTGCTCCAGTTGTCTAATACAGGAGAGTGCAAGCATGCGTTTAATGGGATCCGTATAAATGAATTGCACTGTACGCGTTTTTTTACTTTTCAATCCAAGATTTATTGTAACTGAGTGTTTTAATCGTGTATTAATCAGTCTGTGTTTTGCTCGCGTCCGTAGATGAGTATTCTCTGAGCCTACACTTATCCCTGGTTTGTGGGAAAGGACGAATCGAAGCAGTAGAACTTTGAGTTTGTCCGGAGAAGTACTGCCATCACACCTGGTAATTCGCTGTGGTGCAATCGCTTTGCTGTTCCAGTGGGAGGGCGTGAGTGCCGGTACAGGCGCATGCGGCGTTACATTCCCTTCTTATAATTAGAAGTGATTCCATAAGTTTTACAAAAGCATTTGTAAAAAGCTGAGTCGGCGTCTATGGCCTAGGGACATAGACGCCGACTTTCAATCTGAAGGTTGCTGGTTCAAACCCACACGAGCACCAATGAGTTTTTTCACTTGAAAAAATTTATGTGCGCAATACCACGTTCTGAAAACGGTGACGGAAAACATCGTGAGGAAACCGGCATGTCTTAGAACCAAAAATTCGACGACATGTGACATCTACCAATCCGGATTGGGCTCCCGTGGTAGATCAGAGCCCATTCACTCTCAATTGAGTAGGCCGGTGTCCCTGCAGTGGGAACATTAGAGGCTGGTACGGATTACGGAAACAGACACTTCGATTTTATTTATAAGTAAATATAGGTATTGGTAAATTAATGTTCGTTACTACCGCGGCGTGGCTGCGGGTTAATAATATTTTAATTATTTCATCGTACGGGATATTTATCAGCCCTAATGAATCTAAATAGGTTGAACTTTAGGTTGAACTCATTCGGTTATAATTAACCAGACTTTCCCGGGATAATTACCATTTATTAAACTTTATTAAATAATTCTCAAGATAAGATATCCCACACAATATTGTAAATTCGAAAGTAAGATTGGTTGTTACGTTGGCTTTCTCCAGAAAATCTTTCATGCCTTGCAATGTGCAAAATATTGATTGTGCAGTTAACTACACAATTAATTATCATGAAATTTTGCGTGCACGTTTTTAATGATAAGAATAAGGAAATTGGGTACTTTTTTAACCTACATTGCCGAGTGAAGCCGCAGGTAAAGCTAATCATTCAAAAATAAGGTAAACAAGATTTTTCAGTAATTGTACTAACACAATAAAACACAATGTAAAGTAAAGTATATAAGTTGTCGGAAAACTAAGAGATGTTTTATTCACGATTAACTCGGCGTCGGTGTTGGCCGAGTTAATCGTAGGAAAACAATGGCAGCAATGAGCTCACCACTTGTCACGTTTATGTTCCTACGGTAGTGTAAACTGGCCTATTAAAGCTCTGCCTACGCTTTGTAGGAAAAAAGGCGTGAATTTATGTATGTATATTTAAATATGTAAAAGAATTCTAACGCCTGCGCGTTAGAACCGATGAAACAAACACAGAAAAATCTAGAAGCGTAGATTTACTTTGGGTCACTTAACATGGGTCGGAATCGGCTCAGTATTCATTACGGGTGCCTGATCAAATGTCACTTGCGATCGCTCTAATTAATTCCTTGTACCTGATAAACCTGAAGCCGTAAAACGGCATAAAAACGACAGGACCCTCGCGTACGAAACATCGCGAACCGATTGAATCAATTTAAAATAGAACCAAAATCTCGTCCTGTTTATGTCCAGAGTAGTAATAAGCAAGGTGTATCTAAACCTGTAAGCAGGTATATCTGTCAGCTATCTGGTATGATCGCTGATTGGTTCGTGGTAACGTGATCGTATATTTCGTTAAAGGCACCAAATGTGTAAATAAAACACAATACAATTAAAAATATATTTAATTTGATTAGATACGTATAAAATGCAAATTATATAATACAGGTGTGACACCATAATACTGTAAAATAAACATATTCATTGTCGATCAAATAATATTTTTTCCTTGTCGATAAGCCGAGGTATACTTATAAAAGCCGAAGTACAAGGAAACATATACAATTTCTTGCGCAATTATTATCTTACAAAATCAATGTAACTATTACCAAATGGGTCTTGACATTTGAATAAATGACCTATTTTTTTATTACTCGCCTTAAAGTGCTAATTAGTAACCTAGCCTTCTAATTGTGTTCTAATTCCGACAGAAACTAAGTTTATTCTCAGGTTTTATTATTGAATTAGGTCGGATTGTAGGCGTCCATACCAGGGTATAAGCAAGCGTTTGTTTTTATATCATAACCTCAAACAGAAATGAGCACAAAAGAGACAAATATACATATCAGCTGCACATATCCGATTAAATCCATTTCACTCCCTATTGTATCCGAATACAGCGCGAATAAGGAAAAATTAACTTTCGCAACTGCAAAAGATAATTTTGCGCTCGTAATCGTCTGTTTCAGGCAGTAGGGGATTTCAAAATGGCGGCGTAAGATTTCGTTCGGTAATAATAATTCAATCTTTGTAATTTACGACCGGCTGAGTGTAGCATGTGTGCGTGATTTATCGCTTATGCCGTATTAATTATGGATTAAGCTTTGAGTTTTAGATTTAAGTTATAACACATACGATGAGATTATATAAGCAGCAATATTATTTACGCTCGTATTGCATTCACGTTTATATTATGTTGATTTTGGATCTTTGAGTACATGCCACTACTTAATAACCGGCGCATGAGACGCTACATCCCCGTATCGGGTCATGGGCACAATTGATGACAATGTGATTGTGTCATATCATAATTGCGTCGTCCTCCCCTTAGTCGTATTATTGTTGTTATGGGTGGAGGTAGCCCCTTAAACTACATTAAAAATCAAATACTTTCTTATTAATATTAAAGACACAGTAGCAGTTTAGTGTTATTAACAATATTGTTAATTTTATTCATGATAGGTGTCTGATATTAAAGTGAATAAGTAAGAATCCAAATCGAACACGAGTCGAGTGATACGAATCGAGAGTTGAAATATTAATAATTAAGATATTCAATCATTCACGATATTTATTTTCTTTCGGCATACAAGAATAATTAACGACCATATGATCTGAAAATATATTATGTTAGATTTCGTGACATCTCAATCATATCCACAAAATAAGATTAAAAACATAAAAGCGCCCAAAATGAAACGCTTTTGTCCAAGATCGACCGCAGATAACGCCATCCACACAGCCCAACCTCTTCTGTAGCCTCACGTGAAAAATTAGGGCAACCCTCCCCCTCTTTCCCCCTACCCCTTCGACCCATGATAATTCACCCGCCACGCGCAGCCCTTGAGAAAAATAGCTCGGAAAACAGAGAAGATTTAAACATGGCCCAGTATTGTGGGCTTATTGTGAGGAGAGGTTTAAAAACGGTCTGGTTTTGGCTTGTTGATGTACTGTTACCCTTCCTCTACCCACGCGTGAAGACGGAGCCTTAAGGGGTATGGCTTGTTTATTTAAATTGAAAAATAGTTTTGTAGTTTCAAATCTGAAAATGTAATGACTGTTGAATAGAATAGAATTTATTACACAGCACGTATAAATTCAAGTTAATTTCATGGGTTAAATTGCATTGTTGAATCACAATATATGTTTTATCGGCAGAAATAAAATTCCAAAAGAAAGTAGTGTTTTACTATTTGCAGATTAATTTCTTATCCGGAGCTGATGCTATTTTGGTGTCATGCAAAATTAGCTGTCAAATTTAATAAGTAATTTTTATTATGACTAAGCTTACTATGATAAGAATATCCTAAGTAGATTGTTTACCTAATGAGGGTGACATATTGTATAAGAGAAAAAAAACCTAATTACAGAAATAAAAGAAGGTGGTTCTCAAAACGGCAATTTTATTTTATTTCATGAAGCGGTTCCATAGAATTTTCATGGAGAAATTCCACCTCTAAAGGCATTCTCTAAAGGCAATAAGTAATGGAAGTATTGGAGTAGGTTCATGCGATTTTTAAATCAGTCAATTACTTCTTTATAAAATAATTCAAATCCGTATAGAACATTGGTTATTCAAAAGACTAACTATTTTATATCGTTTAAATATGGTTTGTCTGGATAAGGTCCAAAGGCCGGGCCCTTACGGTACCCTTAATCAAGGCAAATGTAGCAATCCCAACCCACCTAAGCTGTTTGATGTTTTCACTCACAGGATTTCGACAAAAACTTTGTTTATTTAATCCCGGGCTGGCCTACATAACTCTTATATAAGGGTAGGCAATTTAGCCTTCTGAAAATGTTGATATTACTGCTTTGTATTAGATTTTTTCTTCAATAAGAATATCCATTTTAATCATGTAGGTATTAGTAAAGATGCCAACTATATATGTTAATTTTCCCCTTAAATTTTGACATTTAATTTCATTTTACATTATTTGTAAACTAACACCTGCTAATAACATAAACAAGGTACACAAATATGAAACTAAACTGCCCCAAACAGTTCATAAATGGTAACTCACGTGACTTAAAAGTAGGTACAAATAAAAGTTCCTAACTAATAACTGCGTGTGATTAAGCCATATAATTCTAATTTGGAAAATAATCATACGTATACATTTAATAAGCCAACATTTTAAATAACTACTCGATGTATTAAACGTAAAAAAACATATATGGTCCAAATTTTTTATTTGAGAACTGTATTTGGAGGTTAAGGTGCACAAATGCTGGCAACATTGCCACACTGGGTGGCAACATAGATAACTTTTCGTACTACCTAAACAATCATCCAAGTTTAGCTAATAAGTGACAGCCCTAACAGCCTCCCAAAACCGTTCGCATACGCCGAACGAGGCACGCACACAGGTGCAAAACAAGATTAATTAATCGGCTGTGGTTTTGAACACTTGAGGAGGGTTGGCGCGTGCGTGAGACACCTGACATCTTCGATAACACTCACCTTGCTGACAGCCCTGCCAATTACATCCAAGTACTTGTACCTATAGGCCAAGCAGAATTATCAAACATAATCCTTCGCTTCAACATGACAGATGATGACTTAGGAAAGTGACATAAGGTTTTATAATGTTTGCATCTGTCTTCTTAAGCGTTCGGGGCGAAACTTGCCTAAATGTTCTGTAGATCATTTCAAACTCAAAGTTAAATGGATATATTTCTGATCTCAAGTCTCGTTTGAATACGTCAAAATTTACAAGCACTATTCATATACTAGCAACGAGAGTTTTACTTGGCGTGCCACGGTATAATGCTATAATATGGCCTCATAGGTCAGTTGGTAGTAGCTCTGCCTTCTGCGCTGTAGGTCATGGATTCATTTTCCATATAGCACAAGCATTTGTGTACGAACAGAAATGTTTGTTCTGTGTCTGAGTGTTAATATGTATTATGCTTTGTTTGGGGCTAGATGGCGCTGTGTGAAATATGTCAAAATGAATATTTTAATATAAATTACCCTAATTGATATTAATATCACTTCCATATCAGCCTCTAATGTTACCACTGCAGAGGCACCGGCCTACTCACGATAATTGAGAGCCCAATCCGTATTGGTAGATGTCACAAGTATACGAATTTTTGGTTCTAAGACATGCCGGTTTCCTCACGATATTTTCCTTCACCGCTTCAAGAACGTGGTATTGCGCATGTACATTTTTCAAGTGAAAATGTGAAAATGTCACGTGTGGGTTAGAATCAGCGACCATCAGATTGAAAGTCGGCATCTGTGCCCCTGGGCCACCACGCTCACAATGAAGTTTTCCTTTCAAAACAATCACACTATAAACTCATGAAACAGAATCCCTCAGCTCTCACAATCCATCAAACTGTTTTTCAGTCGGCGATTTCTTCCTGTTTCAGTCCATCAAATCGGTCAATAAACGGCTGTATCGACTCAAAAAGGAACATATTCAACCAAAAAGGGTTGAAGTTCAAATAGTAGCGGAGGTCAGCGCGCACTTGAACTCGCTGTTTGGTTCGCGTAAGGAAAAAAGTTGGATCGATGGCCCCTACCACGAATTCTCGAATTTTTGTGAATGATATATTGTACTTTTTTTATAAATGTAGAACTCACCATCCAAATAACATTCTTCCTAATACCTATAATACATACACTCAACAAGCTTGAGTGACTTGGCTTTAATCTACCACGGGGCCCGTTTTGACGAAGTGACATCTACTTTTTCAAATGTAATAATTGATGCTCCCACGCAAAGTGCTACGGTGTAGTACCTTCTACGTCTAAGCTACAGTCAATACATTTTTTGTAACCTTTATGTTTTATGTAATTTAGTGGCCAACTCTGGTGTCAGTTTTCAAGCACCCGAAGGCCTCCGAAATGGCTTAACGTCTAGTATAGTATAGTATAATCGGTCACCCATCCAACTTCTGACCGGGCCGAGACTTGCTTAACTTAGATGTACTGTAAAGACGACGATTTGTGACGCAGGAAATTGAATGGTTTGAGTGTGTAAATGTTTGTTTGATAGCGAACAAGCTATCAAACACTGACCTAGCAATAGGTGTGCAAACGGCGAAATTCATCCTTATACAAAACGTGGGGGTTCAGCGCTGTGCTGAAGTGGGGCACTTTCCACTCAGCGCACTCAGCGCTTTCTGTTCAGTTCCACTTGCCAAGTTTTCAGATTCAGCGATGAGTAGTTGAATAGCCAGTTTTAAAATGCTACTAACAGGTGACTGGATAGATTACCATAGCGTCATTGTTTATTGATCAAAAATGTTTCTATCTATATAGATCTTAAGTATCAGTTTGAACACGTCTATTACAAAGTCTCGGAAATAGACAACGAGAATCGAGATATCGGGATAAGTTGATGGGATAAGACTAAATTAGTCTTGGTCCCTAATTGATTAACGCCATTTTGGCGTACTATCAGTATACAGATACGAGTGTCTACGGAACCAAATTTAGGCGTGTGCATTAGTTGTCAACTTGAACAGTCATATTCAAAATTCTTCTTATTCTTCTTTTTAGCATATGAATTCAAGCGACACTTGCATGTCAAAATGTGGCGCTTCAAATTGTCACAATTCACCCATATATATGGTTCAGTTATATATGTGGTGCTCCCTGTCTATTTGAAACAATCTTTTTAATTTTGCTTATCACTTGAATTTCCACGGACGTGACGTAACGGCCTACTTTTTGGGCTGAACAAAGAAAACCTAATCTGGACTCCGCTTCCGTGAAATCAGACCTTTTCAAATTGCAAACGCAATCGGCCCAACCCACATTCAAATGTAGAGAACAAAAAATTTTGATTAGAACCGCAACTCCCGAGCCCTTTTGTTATTGTCAAATTAGGCAATCCTCAAGATAACAAAAACATCCCTTTATGCGAAGGACAAAAGCCCTTTATTGACGAGCGGAATTATTCAGGGTGGGTTTAACTATCTTCTATATAATCCGGAAGGGATGCGGCCCCCTGCGGGTGGAAGCTGGTCTTCTGAAGTTGAAATTGCTGTGGTTTTACGTAAAGGATTTTGAAATTGCTGTTTGTAATTTTCGAATTTCGTATCTTTTAGAGTGGGTTGATAAGTACGCAAATAAATATACTGGTAGAATATATAGAAAATGTAGTAAGTCCTTATCGGGTATCATGTTATAATTTTAATGTACCAATACCTATTAAATATTTCACCATCTAAAAGACATTGGGGTATAAGACACACGTATAGATTACAAACTTTGAGACAAGACAACAACGGACTGAGTTTGCTAAAATTTCATTACACGTGGCTCGACTTGGAGGGAATAACTAATTCAGTTATTGTCTCCAATGGTTGGTTTACAACAGCTAACAAGACAAGGAGTTTAATTTATTCCAGTTCCCTAATATTTTCAACTTGTAGTAAAAGAATAATGAAAATTAATTACTTTATTAATGCATACTTTTTTATTACGTTATTAAGGATTGGTGTCATGGATTTTTTTTTTGTATATCTGCGTCTGTTTCATCATTTCTTCTGTCACATTTTAGCACAGCAATCTTTGCTATTGTGAGAGAGTGACAGACTCTGTTCATACTGTCGAACAGAAGCTAGTAAATTATCAATAACTGAAAAAGTGTCGATAGTATTTCTCGTAAAGTATATAAAACGCATTTCATTTAAAGTGTTTCCAAACTCATAAACTTTTAAATTACGCTTTCAAATTTAAGTACCGCCGAACCCCGTTTTATTAAAGACATAAAACCTTGCAATTCGACGCGGGGGTGGGTGGGGTAATTTTACTATCCTTGTATGTAATAAGGGTGGAGTGGGGATTACGAGGGTGCGTCTTGCAAACGGCGTTACGTGCCGGCCCGCGCCCCTAGGCGATTTGTCCCGGACGTCCTCTACCTACCCTTAAAGGGTATGTGGTTCTATACCTAGCTATATGATTTTTATTTAGAGACTGTGATCTTGCACACTTTTTTACACATTTACTTAAACTGGATAAAATTGCTACTTGAGGTATTTAGGGGAATAATAAGGAAATTAGCTTTGTCGGTGTTCCTCATGATAACTGTTTATAGAGTAGCCTATGTTTTTTTTTTGTTATTGGCTGGTGACGTAACGGCATAGCAATACGGCTCATGTCTTCGCCTACTGATGTTTGAGAAGACCCATTCGTATTACGTTGCACCTGTTACTGGGAGACGGAGATGGCATACCTCATGTGTCTGTAATTTCACCCACACCCTTCCAATGAAAAACAGCAACAAGAATGTACCACTGCTTGGCGGCTAATTACCAGATGTTGTGCTACTACTGCCAAGTAATGAACTTGGCACAAGTTCTACTGCTAGTTTAGCATGCTCACAGAACAGATAAAACTCTGTTCTGTGGGTTCCATTTGCACCCGGGGGACACGTATGGGGATACAGGGGTTCTACATCGTCTTCCAATTAATTTCGTCACACAAAAAATTGTATTTCTGTCTGTAACTTGGCTTGAATTTTACGAGTCATCAGGGTTGATCCCATCGAGCCTCAAGGGTAGGTCATCTCAGCCTGCTCATTTCCAATAATCTAGTAGCAAATAAGCACTTAACTCACCGTAAAGATTATGCTATTAGACCGATTTTTAATATTGTATGTCGGCAATTTTACAGAGGAACTATGAATTTTATTTCATAAGACACAAATGCAAAACTTAGAATTCGCAAATCAAATCAAGTTAGCAAAGGTAGATACACATATACTCACAACTTTAACATATAGACTATCACTTTTCACTAAATATTTCATAAAAAATAAAATCGTTCAAACATTTTAATTCACTTCACAATATACCTATGAAACGTTTTGGACATTTTATTCGTATACTCGTATTAGAGCACTGTCACAACAAGATATGAACATGATATACGAAACATGTCACAAAATATTCTAACAGCTTGGTATTTGGTAAAAATAGATTAACCCTTTAACGTCAGCGCGTGTCTCAAATGACTGAACCGGTCCAAACGGTCAGCGATCTAACGTGACCGAAGATCACGACCTTTTGACCTCTCACCCTGCCCCATCACCCTAAGACAGGTTTATAATAAATGCAAATGGAACGCACCTCTTCCCGCAGTCTTCGCAGTTCGTACAAACTCGCAACAACAACACACCACTAAATAAAATGCGTGTTAAAAAGCAGCGAAAAACATTTACAATCATGAGTGAACTCATTGTGAAAGTGATAATGACATTGAAAATTAAAATCCGATGCATCGTACCATTGACCGGCAACCGCTCGAAAAAAAAGCGCACAGCCCAATAAAAACGTAAAATTGCCGACACTGACATTATCCTATTACGTCATCATTCCATTCATGAAAACGATGAGCGAAAAAACAATCGCATCGGAACACGTGTTAAACGAGGCCATTAAACGGCGGTCGTCGAAAAATATTAATTATTAATTAACGCGCGTTGTGTCGAATTAAAATATTTTTATTGGCGCCAAAAGGCAAAAAGTGGGAAGTTAATTCTGTGGCCGCGATGGCATTGTTTGCGGGCCACGCGCAGGAAAAACCAAAACGAGTTCGCGGGAAAAAATACAGACGAAACGGCGGGAAATAAAAAACGTGTTCGCGTGGAGCACGGCCGTGATTTAAAAATAAAAAACTTCGGACGTCCGTAATGAAATCGAAAGGCGGTTCGTCGATACCCATTGGAAAAAGGTAAAAAGAAGCGTAGCACTTTCACGCGTGAGAATTTTGGCTTTTTGGCTTCGCCTGCGGTTTTCAGGACCGCATAACCGCTTTCGAATAGGAGGTATAAGATATTGCTCGATTCCAGTAGCCAAGCAAACTCTTTAGAACGAGCGAGAAAGAGGCGAACAGTAATGTACAGTCTTGCATAAAGAAAAGACATCATACTTTAACTCGACCAGCTCTTTAACATGGCCATTTTTAGGACTACTGTACTCGCAAAATTAGTCTGCAAGTGTAACTGCCACGACACCCGTCTGCTGTCAAACTGTGCATCCACTGTTCCGGTTTGTGGGTGCCGGTGAAATTACAGGCACATGAAACGAGTGGTTTCACCTTATGAGTATGTAATGAGATGTGACTTGGGTCTCCGATACTGTTGTATGGGAGGACTTAGGTTACTTGAAGATGCAAATAAATTAATAAGTTATGAGCTCGGTATATTATTATAATAATAATCTGAAAATACCACTAGATTAAATCTCAATTAAATATACTAGATTTTGCCACTAGATTAAATCTCAATGTATAAAATACAGATAATGGTTATAAAACTTTTAATGGATCAACTAACTTTTGAATCCATTTGAGTATTACTTCATCCATTTTTTTCCATGTATTCCCCAAATTACCGAGGATACCCACTTAACTTTGAAGGCAAGTAAGTACGGAGCCATAGAAATTATTTAACAATACAATAATTAACAAAAAATTTACATCGTAACAACTTGTAGGTCACACCTATATGCATTCGCATACAAATATTCATGTATATTTCACACAGCGTCTTCTAGCCATAAACTAAGCATATATTGTACTATGGGAACTAGATAACTGATAGAATACATATATAGTCTTTTTTTTGTAAATACGTACATATGTTCCTTTTAACGGCACACACATTTATCGTCACACAAATGCTTGTCCTGAGTGAGAATTGAACCCAGTGCGCAGAAGGCAGAGCTACTACCCATTAACTTTGAGGCTATATACAAGACTAGATGAAATCACATGCGCATGAGACGATGAATGCGACTCAGTAAAGATTTGGATCTCATACTGAGTTGCGCGCATTACTGTTGTCATGGGCGAGGGTCAACCACTTACCATCAAGTGGGCCATCAGCTCGTTCACATAAAAAAAAAAAACTTAGTACCACCTAAAATTCTGAAGTGACAATTCCCATTTTTTGGCTGTTCCTTAGAACTTTTCTAAATTTTCTTTTTTAAACCACGCCTGTTTTGAGACGACAATATTTTTTTTTATTAATGATGGCATTTCAAGTTTTTGCAAGACTAAAGGATGGCAATTGATTTATATATAGATTGAAAAGCAAGTATTAATCATCAAACATATTATAGGGATTGCTTTTCACGAATGCTTCCATCCAATGCAATCTTGGAGCTAATTTTTACCCGCGTTTTCATAATCAGCTTACAATTAATCCACGCAACAACAAAAATGCCTAGGCCAGTAAAATTTTATATTCCTTAAAATCGGATAATTGCCTATTAATTTAAATTAAAATACTAATTAACGGGCGACGCGACAGGCTAAATTGCCCAGTTTTGCCTCGGTTACTCAGCACCCCGGCTTAGGACAGTGTTTCCGACTTCAAAAATTTTGGTTATATCTTGCCGAATTTACATTTTTTAATAATACATAGTTTAGTTGGTAGTCGCCCTACCAACTAAAACATGCTGTGATGAAGTTGTGTGGAGCTCACATTTTTTTTATGTGAATGTGTGACGAAACGAGCTGAAACCCCATTAGTAATGCTGCGACTCAGTATGAGATACAAATCTTTACTGAGTCGCATTAATCCTGCGGTGTCCATCACACGAGACGAGGATGAGACGTATCATCTCCGTCATGATCATGATTGTGCATGTGATAATTGTTCTGTTAATATACTATACTACTACTATATATTATAAAAAATGTAGCAATAAAATTAGAGTACTACTTGAGTTGGCCGGCATTCTGATTGATTTACAAGATTTTGAAAGAATCAAAATATTTTGCATATATTAATAAAAACGCGCATGCTGTTGCTAAGACTCAAAGCTTTACTAATACTTTACTACTTCTATAAGTTTATATGTTTAGGAAAATTTCCCCATAGTTATTTACACCACCGACCAATTTTACTATAAAATAATTAGCTTACTATAAAATTCCTCTCCATCCAAAGGAAGAGATCGCTTCTTAGCGATAAGGCCGCCCATTGTACATTAACTTTCTTTAAGTAAGTTTACTCTGTATATTTGTTCATAATTATAAGTATGGTGTATAGTAAATTATTATTCTATTGTAGTTGTAATCACAAATTAGGTATCAAGGTGTTTTTATTTTTTAACTAATTAGAGCCAATGACAGTTGGCAACCGTAGCTTAGGACGATCTCCGCCAAAAATATTCTTCCCACCCACTCCATCAATTATAATTTTTGGTACGACTCCTGGCGCTTAATGTTTTAAACGAAAATTGGGCTTGTTATGTAATACTTGTTAAGTACTTGAAAATGTGCGTTGAAATCACGCTTTCATTTTACCCAAAGTTTATACTTTGTTAAGTTGTAGATAACTTTACAATCGAATGCTCTATTCCGTGAATATTTTATAAATAATCACACTATAATGATATTGTTACATCATTAGAATATATGATATTAAAGAAATAATTATAAAGCATTCTTTACAAAAACCTATCTCGCCATTTTTCCCTGCTTAATTTTCTACCTGTTTTTAATGAAAAGGAAAACCTCACAAAGATTTTATTTATAATCAGGGTGCGCCACCCGAAATTACCACTTATACGAAAACATAAAAGGAACTCATTATACTTTAGCGGCGTCAGCTTCGTATCCCTTCACCCTAACATAATAACCCTCCCGCCCCCGCCCGAGGTCATAAAAACCGTCCCTTCAAATATTCTTTCAACAGAATTTTCCGTCCCTTTTAGATAGAAAGGAAAACGCTGCATCACGGTCATTTTTAATTTTAACCCTAACGACGCCATTGAAGGCATTTACCGCCGCCCATTACTCGTATCTCTCGCGTGCATCTTCCTGCTAAATGTACGGGAAGGGGTCTGGATGTAGCGCTTAGCGGATAGCGCTTACCAGTGTACGTTTTGCGTTCTTATTTTTGTGTAATCATTTGAATTCTGGACGCGGGAAAACCAGCACAAATAAAGTTTAGTGAGAGATAATTGCATAAGATTGTGCACAAAGAAAAAATTCAACGTAAATGTTTTAAAACTATCATTGTTAACATTATTTTGAAAAACGAAAAACTTTTCTCTATACGAATTGTTACGTCGTACAAACTAGTACTATTGTACGTAAATGAACGTTGAACATTTATTTATTCATCATCACACTTATATACAATAATAAAGGCAAAAGTTTGTATGTATGCGTGTGGGTGTGTATGTATGTTTGTTATTCCTTCCCGCTCAAACGGCTTGCATTTAGATGAAATTTGATACCAGGATAGCTTATATTCTGGTTAAACACATAGGCTACTTTTGATCCCGAAATTGAGATTTTAATTTAATTTATGTATATAATCAATAATTTTAACCATCTTACAGTCCATGCGTATATTTATAGACATTTTACACAGCGTTATTCAATCCCAAACTAAATATAGCTTGCACTAGGGAACTAGATAACTATTTACTAAAAAAAATTTAATTATCACTCAGACAGAACAAACGTTTAGGTTCATGGCACTACTGTTTGCCCTGAGATGGAAATGGAACACACCGAACTCATGTATAGCTACAATCGGGCAGTGAGCTCAGTCATGATGATGAGGTATTATTTTTACGTTGCAATTTGCATTTTCACTTCAGCGAAACGGAAAAAATCTCAAAAATGACGGGCGCCTGAGTAAATGGCGCGAAAAAATTGCACCTGTCGCGAGCAGGCGCTGAAATGAAGGGGTGGGTTTTTCGGCAGCATTCTTGGGTTAATGTGTTTTGCAAGTTCTCATTTAGAAAATATCACTGGTATTCTAATTACTTTTTAAGTGTTAAGGTACCACATTCTCGAAACGGGAAAAGAAAACACCGTGAGGAATCTGGCATGTCTTAGAATCAAATATTCGAAGACATGTGTCATCAACCAATCCTGATTGGACTCCCATCCACTCTCAATTATGGAGAGTAGGCAGGTATCTCTACAGGGGAAACATTAGAGGCTGATACGGAAGGTACCTAAGTGATACTGACCATGTTGCGATACTAATGTAGCGGTAGAACTTGCGCCAAATCCATAATACTGCCACCACACCTGGTAATGCCAAGTAGTGCTGCAGTCGAATTGATATTTTCCGATGGATTAGTGTGTGTGAGTATGTGGTTAAATTACAGGCACTTGAGGCGTTATATCCCCGTTCTTGATGAGCGCAATGCAATGCCACATGAGTCTTCTCACAATTTACCAAGGGAAATCCTGAATCTATTGTTGTTGGAAATGGGTGATGTAACCACTTAAACTTAACTGCCAGTGAAAGTCCCAAACGGTTCAGCCCTTTCATAAATAAGCCGGAACAAACGGAATGAGAGACAAAAATTTCAAAAATTGTTTTTCTATTATAGTTACCGTATATACTTTCAAATGGATTTAGTAAAAAAGCTGTTTTGACATTACAAACAGACACTTCAATTTTATTTATTTATACAGATTGTATGTTTCTCCACATCCATTAAATTCATTTTTGAATGGTTTAGCTTCAAAATATATTTTATTATTCCCTCGTTTTTATCAAGCATTCTTCCCCTCATTTTGCGAAACGTCTATTTGGGTAAGGCTTGCTTTACGAACGATCTTCCTGCCTAATGACTAGTAAACACGAGGTATAGCCCAGCCTAAATGAGGCTCCGATTATTTGCCCTAAAGCGGGGCTGTTTGCTCTCCCCTCCCCTCCACTAATTGATGGACCCCGACCTTTTTACCCAAGACCTATTGTAATACAGGCTCCTGTCAAGAAACATCGTTATTCAGAGCCCCACTGACTTACAAATGGCGTCTTTTACTAAAATGTTTGTATGTTACTGAAATTTTGACTATTTGTTTTAGATTATTTTAGTTGTAAAAATTTCTTGTTCTTGGGTTCACACGGTTTGTGTTTTGCCATTCTTCTGTTATTAGGTTGCATGAAGTATGCTTAATAATTTCGATCGATGCATCTGTGTTAAACGATATTTGCAGGACGCATTCTGTCAATCGCTGACAGTTATGTCAATTGCTGACAGTTATGTCAAACGCTATTAGGTTACATTAGAAAAGTTTAAATTGTCAAAAAAAAATAAAAAAGTTACATTTCATTAGAAAAGATATATTATTTTTTCTAATGAAATGTAACTTTTTTATTTTTTCGATAAGTTTTCTTAAATTTTATAATGTTCCGCGTAACTTTCTTGTTTTTTTCTTTCGTAAAAACCTTCCTAATCAATGAAAAAACAACAAAAAAAGAATAAGCAAAATTGATCCAGTCGTTCTCGCGTGATGCCGTGACCAAGGGAAATAGGGATCCATTTATTATAAATATAAAGATAACTAAAATTAAAAAAAAATACTACGATGCCTGCAGAAGTATTAAAACTGTCGCAGACATGAACGCCCACCCCCTTTACATGTGTTTGGTAGTTCCAATTATGAAAGTAAATTATTAAACACTAGCTGTGCCCGCGACTTCGTCCGCGTGGACTTAGATTCTATCCCAGCCTATAGGATAGAAATATAATGTGATTATATTTCTATCCTACGTCGTTACTATTATATTAAAATTATGTTATAATTAAATCTCAAAATACTTTATTTCCGTTGGATTCTTACGATATTACTTGGGTTTTGTTAACTGGGAAGGTTAAAGACTTGATTGGATGATGAACTACGTACGTGAAACTGCAACCATTGCAAATGTATATTTTACAATAATGCTTCTCTGTAAACTATACTATAGAAGTCGCATTTGGAGGATATTTCAGGAACGTGCGCATAAAAAATATTTGAATTGCTAAGGCGGACTGTGCAAAAAGCAACTCAATATAAGGACTACGTCTGATCACTGCGGAACATAGGCTCACCGGAAACTGAATGCGTTTAAAACTAAATGGACAGTTGATAGGAATGAGAGGAATTCTCTAAACTCTTGACTTTCAATTTGGTGCCGTAACATAATTTAGGAAGACATAAATTTATAAAAGAGCAATGGGCACTCCGACATTTAGTTTAATATATTGTGTGATGGGAGTCCAGATGCACTCTAGAAATTTAAACATTCGATGGGATAGATGGTAGGGTCTTATTGTTCCCGCCTGACCGCGGCTATAGGCAGAAACTTTTCGCTGTCAACTATGGTCTCATCCATGATTGACAGCGGGAGATCTTGGGTGGCAGCTCAGTCTTTCTGCAAGGAAGTAACCTCCCAGAAGGAAGCAGCCGAAAGGGTGAGGGAGGAAGAATCTCCTCACCCTGGTTGACGCAGGAGAGTGGGTCGGCGTAGGCAGGCGCATGAGCGCCGCCTGCCACCCTAACGGGAACCTCCTGGTGGTAGATCCGGGGAATCTGCCGTCCGACGGATGAGGTCCCCACAGGAGGATGGCGTGCTTCGTGTTTCGGGCACGCCACCACAGGGAGTTACACATTGTCCCGATACGCGTAGACCAACGCCGCTGAGGCCGCTACCGTACCCGTAGCCCAAGCGTGAAGGCGTAGTGCAGGAACACCAAGGGGGTTTAGTGTGTATTTCCCCAGTACTGCTTTTTCTGAGTAGTGTTGGGGGTGAGTCACACATAACCTCACACCTCCCCAAGGTATACGCAAAGTATTTACCCATTGACAAAAAAAATCGTCTTATTGTTCCACTAATCTGTTAATGATGTCGAATGGTGTTCAATGCCATTCCCTGGGACACTGCTCAATGTTGTATCAGTGTTGTTAGATCATCATACACATATGAAATAAGTCCTGAAGTGACAAAACAGTGTTAAATACACAGGAGGTGTGTGGCCGCATGCTTAGTGTTCAATGCATTGGTATAACGTTGGCCCACAGACTCGAACATTAAGACATGCGTTAATTTCATCAACCTTTGTATCTCCATTTATAAACACCACATAAGAGCATGGTGATATCTATAGGCGGATCTAATATATCGCAGTGAGTTCGGTCCATCGCTTTTACTGTTTTACGGGTTGCCATTGTGCACTGATCCCATACTACTAAGCACAATCACGTAGAACCTTTGCTTTGTCGCTATTTATAGAAATGTTGCAAACTGGGCTTCAAGTTTCAAGTTCCAGATTCCAAGACTTCCAATTTTTTGGGATTTTAAACATTTTGTTGGCGGTTTTAGTTTCATGTATTGTAACTATGTGTATAACTGTTTTACCCAATTAGGAAACAGAGGGAGCAATTTTATTTCGGTTGCGTATTTGGGTCAAGATGGCTTTGGTGAGAAATAAGTTCCCCGTACCAATTTATTGGATCTAGTTGCTCGCGTCCGCAGGTGCGTATCCTTTGATTCCCTACACGTACCCTCTGGTGGTGCTAGAGCAGCAACCAAAAAGTAACAGTAGAACTTGTGCCAATTTTGTTCCGGCGAGGTACTGTCACGACACCTGGAATCACACAAGCAGTAGTGCTTGCATTACATTCGTATGAGACGTATCATCCCCGTCTCGGGTGATGGTCGCAGCAGGAAGAGTGCGACTCAGTCTAAGATCCAAATCTTATACTGAGTCGCATTACTGTTTTCATGGGTGTGGGTCGCCACTTACCACCAGGTGGGCCCTCAGCTCGATACGTAACTAACTCAGAAAAAAAAAGATAGCTAGCAAGCATCGATTTATGTTTCGTTATCATTGTTGAGCTGCATATTCTTTGACAGACTTCCGCTAATTTATAATGATACTTTTTCAATATATGTGCTGCATCTGAATGTCCAGATAATATCAGCAAAATCGATAACAAATGTCGCAAGGGTTATGTACTTTCGCCCCTGATGATGATGATGATGATGTACCCTGAAGAAGATTTACCTATGCGGCTATTTTCGGCCGGATATACGGCCATGGCGTTACTCCAGTGTAATGTAGGTCTCCATCAAGTAAATGACTCGTTTGACAGGCAGCTTAACTCGTCATCAAACTTAATCAACCTTTCGCAGTTCAAAGTACAAAGAAAAACTAAACTGCCTTTAAACTAATTGCCTAATTAACTAACCCAAACGTCGACTAAACGTGTCATCTGCCTTCAAGCGCCTGCTCGTATTCATGCTGCAATACACCGGCCAGTCACACCGAGTCAAGCATGAAGGATTCGGCAGGCGCGTGTACCCAAATCAAAATTTTAAATTAAATATTGAATAACTTTTGATTTTGTGAGTCGATTTTGATAAAATAAACGGTATTCATTAGTCGAGACTCAGCTTAACATTTGTTAGTAATTAGATTTTGATAACTATCTATGGTTTTTGCGTAAAGTGCGCACAAACATTTTTGAATAAAACATTGAATAACTTTTTATTTTGTAAGTCGATTTTGATAAAATAAACCCTATTCATTATTCGAGACAAAGCTTAACATTTGTTAGTACCTAGATTTTGATAACTATCTATGGTTTTTGCGTAAAGTGCGCACAAACATACAGACAAACAGACAAACAGACAAAAATGACAAAAATTGCTTTTTTACGTTCTATTACTTATTCCTAACGTCTCCCAGTTATTATTTTGCAAAAATCTTTAATGTACTGACACGGCAAGTCTACACTTTTATTATATGTATAGATTAAACAAATTTAAACTAAAACAACACTTCAAGTGTTGCTAGCATCTATAGGCGACGGTACCCACTTACCATCAGGTGGGTCATTAGCTTGCGTGCATCATTCACATAATTTTTTTTATTAAATATCAAATTATCAAATTTGTTACACACTAAGAGATATGTGTGTGTGTGTGTGTGTGTGTGTGTGTGTGTGTGTAATCTATGTTATTTTACAATATCACCATTTTATAAAATAACATCGATCATTTTGTTCCGTAAACCGTGAGGTACGTATTTCACAACAGGAGTCTAATTTATTCGTACCCAAGACTGGTTATAATGGTCTCTTTACAGTGAAATATCTTTTTCGGGTTTTGGTTACGTACCCTGCCTACCCCTTTTGGGTTAATGTGTACAGAGGGCGTAGTCGACCGTGAAAATGTTTTTATAGGATACCGTTTCTATATTAATACGGGTATATTCTAATGTATGGAAAGGTACTTATGTGCGTATTTTGTTACAAGTTAGTAAATATAAAAAAGCCGCAATTTGGGATATATTTAAAATATAATTGTTTGAAATTTCTTTTGAAAAGAGGGTGAAATTTCATATTCACTACCCTGAGGAAGAATATTAATTAGAACTGAAACACTATCGGTTCTAGATTTGATCGCGGTTAATGTTTTTTTCATTAATAGCTTTTGTTGTTCGCCTTTATATTGTAATTAAAATAAAATAAAGGTCTTATTTATAAACGTGATGTAATAGATAATTTATTTATCAAGCTTTTTTTTCTTTGCGATAAGAAATTTTTAATACGTTGAAAGAAAATCGCATATACCCTAACCTTTGGCTAACATTCGCTTATAAATAAAGTTTAAGCTATTGTACAAAATACATATATACCAGTAAAAAATAATAAATTAACAGAAGTACCTATTACTTATTGGTTTCAAATTATTATTCAAGAAAGCATCAAATTATCCTATGTAACTAGAAATACTCTTGTTGCGAAACCGAGAGATTTTCCAATCGAATACAGATATGTTCCAATCGAATACAGAGATGTTCCAATCGAATACAGAGATGTTCCAATCGAATCGGCCCACATCGTAACAATGGTAACCACAATGTTTCACTACCGATGCACCACAACACATCTAATACATGTAATACCTGTTGTACGTATGTGATGTGAAAGTGCCGGACATGACGTCATAGGTCAGTGATTAGAACATTAGCTGGGCTGTGGTACTATTGTACGGCCAGCAAATTCAGGGAAATAAATTTTAACGGTATAATATCGTATAAATTTATGCATACTTCATTATTTTAGTAAGATTACTATATTAAAATGAATAATCATAAATATTCTTGGATATTTCACACAGCGCCATCTAGCCCTAACTAAGAATGGCATAGTACAACTATAACCAGATTACTGATTGAATATTTTTTTTAATATATACTAATAATACATACACATAATACATACCCAAACACAGTACAAATATTTATGTCCGTTACACAAATGCTTTGAAATTGAAGCTTGAAGCCGGTAGCTAGTAGTTTATCGAATCAAAGTATGGGTGAAATAGTGTTGATTTTGCGAAGGATATAAAAAATATAGTTTTTATATTTTTATTATATTTAATTAGATAAAGGAATGCCATTAAAGCGTTCTTCGTGCCTTTTCTTTCAATATTCTGAGAATGTTTTAAAATATTTCACTACCACTATAACATAGTGATATAAATAATATGAGTTAGCATGTAAAATTATAAAAGTGTATGGCCACGCTGCGCAGTTAAACTTACATAGTTCAACTATTTATTTTATTCTTTATGAGAAAGTCCACAATCGATGAATATTCCTTGCTGTTTTATTAATTTTCCATGCACAACTCGTGAAATATTGAGACGGTTGTGAAGGTCCGTTTAATATTTCATGTTTCTGCTGACGGTACTTCCAAGGTATCACCGAGCCGGGTATCAACAATGCCTCTTCGGCTGATTGCCCAACACTATTCCGTTACCAATAATATGTTTGGCATTTAACGGCCAATTCAATAGTCAATGTGTAAATAAGGGAGTAAATTCAGGTAATTATCTAAATTTGGCACGTTAACACAATATTTGGCACGATTTAAACGTTTAAATGATGACGTTTTCAGTTCTCACTTTTTTTAAAGGCTGCCAGTTTTCTTTTACAACCGATTTCAAAGGAGGTTTGTGTTCGGCTGTAGGGTTTTTTATCTGTGTAACGCTTTATTTTCGTCATCTGTGATTCTTTTTTTTTGAAAGTGTTCCTTGAATTTCGAAGATAAAATATATGTCTAAAGGAAAAGGAACAAACTATTGAAGACTATGATTTCGAATTTAAGCAATAAACATTTTTTTATCCGAGGGCCCACCTTGTGGTAAGTGACCTCCGCCCATGACAACAGTAATGCGACTCTGTAAAGATTTGGATCTTACACTGATAGGATCCCATTTGTTGTGTTCCGGTGGAAGGGTGTGGCTGCCGGTGAAATCACATGCGCATGAGACATATCATCCCTGTCTCGAGTGATGGACGCAGCAGGATGAATGCGACTCAGTAAAGATTTGAATCTCATACTGAGTCGCACGCATTACTGTTGTCATGGGCGAGGGTCGCCACTTACCATCAGGTGGGCCCTCAGCTCGTTCAGTCACTTATTCACATAAAAAAAATAAAAAAAAATAACTCAATTACTCATTTATTTTTACCACTTGGTTATGTCAAAAAAAATATTACAAATTCGTACACTTACAATAATATGCCAGAAACAGCCACAAATAAGTTCTAATTAAAAAAAAATACTACAACGCAAAATGTCATAACTCAGTTTGATACATAATTAAAATAAAATATAAAAAAGGGCATTGTCAATTGGTTAATAATTGGAATACAAATCAGATATCATTATAATAAAAAATAAATAAAAAATGACAATGAGTAAAGTTACAATGAATCTTAATCCTAATGGTTGCTGTAAATCAATCAATTCAATATCAATTTGATTCACTACACAGCCATCAAACATTTATTTGTAACATGTCTCAACAAGATCGCCTAATGATGGGTAAACTCCCCCAGCTTCCTAACGAAATAGGATCTTTTTTCGGCTGCTAATATAATTTCACCGAAGGATCATCAATCACAGGGGAAGTTAAGTCGACACATGTAAATTTTCCCGCGCAAATTACACGGAAGGCGGGAAGGGCCCATCTAAACAAATTTGTTTTAAAACTGCCCAAAAAGGTAGGACGGGTAGGGAGTAAAAGTCATTATAACTTAGAATTAAATTGGGTTCTCTGTAGAATAAATTTGGAAAACTTTTTCTACCCGTTTTAACGGCTATCGAAAATAACCCTTTGGAAAATCTGTTTTACATGTTGCCCGAGATGAAAACAGATAATTTAATAAATGGTTTGTTTCCCGATATATAATTGAATTCTTTGGTTTATGGCAATATATTTCATAATCATAATCATATCATTTGCGAACTTGGGTTTACAAAGATGACGTAAATAAAAGTTTCAGTACAGCCATGATCAGCTTTACAGCATACAAATATCAATAGGTAATTTGATAGACAGGAATATATATATATTCATCATATATATATACAAACGACCCGCCCCGGCTTCGCACGGTTTCTCGGCTTTTTTCTACTATAATATGCATGTATCGTTAAATACTTGAATCACTTCTATTGCTCAAAATACGTTGCGTACAAACATCGGGAGAGATTTTGTTTTATACTATACAAGGATATTTATATCGTATCATTTATATATTCATAGGTATTTCACACAGCGCAATCCAGTCCCAAACTAAGCATAGCTATGTTATAGTACCAACTATGGGAGCTAGATTACTGATAGACAAATATTTTTTTTAAGTAAATACATAAATGATGCTTGTTCTGGGTGGGAAACGAACCCACGACTTACAGCATAGAAAACCAATCCACTAAAAAAGAATGGATAATAATCATAATATATCCAGCACGAGCCACAAAATGTGCAAAAAATTAACTAAATAAAAACTGCCCGAACGTATATACTTTCGGGCAGTTTTTATTTAAACTAAATAAATAGCATTTCCAGTCTAATGGAATTATCTAATCGCATGCTCGTAACATAATATAGAGCAGGGAACATATAACGGCTATTTACTTTCACTATCGATGAACTTTGACCTTATGCGTCAGGCTATATCTTAGGCACATAACTTGCATTCACGCGTGCCGTAGTGATGGGACAAGGCACCAACAATATAGCATTGTATCGATGAATGCTGTCAACGATAATTTTAGTTTGTGCAACGCAATGTTAACGATCTTCTCCTGTATTTCACAACCTAGATTTAAACCGACTCATAAAAATTACCAACATAAGTAACATAATTACAAACCGTTAATTCTGAAATAGAGACCTCATACAAATTGACTTCGAACTGAGTAAAAACTAAATTAATTAAAAATACGTATAAACATAAAAATATAGTAATTAAATAAAAATCTTAACACTTACATATCAGTCGATTGTTCAAACCCCTATGCCGCTAAGATTATTATAATAACTTCAAAACATCACATATAAGAATAATAATTAATAAGTATCACAAAAGTCCGTGGCTGAGCGCCTTCCGCCCTCGCAAAAAGCCCGCGTAAAATTTTCAGGCCATCTGCGGCCAAAAACATGATGACCAAAAAAACCTCAACACAAAACCAGTCAAATCTAATAAAAGTTAATAAAAAAAACTTGGAAATGACACTTTCAGCGTTCTTATTACTAAGTACTTATTTAAACCTTATCGAGCATAAAAAATCTAAGCTTTTTTTTAATTTTTATTAATAGGACACCCAACACAGGATTACACTGAACATACAAATATTAGTTCAAGTTGTTTACATACTTAGTGTAATAATATGTACAACAACGAATACAACAACGTTTTAAAATTGCATACCTAAGCGGTAACCGCTTGACCCCAGCCACAAACGCGTACCTCACAAAAGAGCCACATGTTTGTTGATCAATTAGCACCAGCAGGTAATGAATAATCAAATTCGATACGTTTAGGCAAACAATCTAATTCATTATAACTAAACATGGCGACCGCACGCCGCGTTATCGCCCTAACACCGCTCTAATTGCACTTTCGCTCTCGGCAAGCCTATGTGCACATAGGTTTAATGTCTGGGTCAAGGCACCACTCACTTTCACTGTCTTTGACGTATGTCATGTCATGATATATCTACGGCTTGGTCTGAAGATTATCATCGCCTGTAGAATCGACCATGAGATTTTTCTTTTTGATAACTGTTAATTAAAACTCTGGTTAAAATAAATCGATCGCTTGGATGGGTGACCAATTTGAATCATGCTTCCATTCTTGAACTGAGGGCATATTACGATGTCTGTTCAGACTATATACAATCAAATATGTATAGACGCTGGGTGGATATTGCCACCTGAAGTGACTTAGAAGTTAAGCTTTTATATTTTTCTTTTTTTTTTAGTTTGTTCATGTATATGGACTTTGTCTGAAATAAAGATTTTTATTATTATTATTATTATTATTAAGCCATCCAGGCTTCGGGTGGAAACTAAAGTATGAGAAGACGCAAGTCGCATTGCGTTGCACCCGTCACTCTAACACAGAGACATAGTTCATAGTGTCTGTAATTAGAATATTTGAATAGTATATTGTATTTATTGCAAGACAGTGTAATCTATATTATTTGTAAAAAAACAATGGAGACGATGTACTCACCATTTGTCACTTTAACGAGGGCAGCCCGATACACTATCGGTAAAAAGAATACCCATAAGGTAAAAAGAAGCCCTTCGGGAGAAAATGCGTGAATTTATATATATATATATATATATATATATATATATATATATATATATTATATTGTGCACTCGCATTGCTGTATTCCAGTGGAAGGGTGTGGGTGTCGGTGAAATCACATGCGCATTAGACGTAAAATCTGAGACGTGACGAGCTCAACAGGGTGCGACTTGGGTTTTCTCATTCTTCGGTCGAAGAGGACCTATCGCTGTTGATATGGGCCGAGGTGACCACTTAACATCAGGCATCTTCTAGCTGAAGTCACTTACGTTACATAAATAAATATAAAAGCCACTCATTCGTAACATTTGGCTTCAAATAACAGTATTTCGATGTAACATTACCAAGCTTTGTTTCATGATATCTACGTACTAAAAATGCGAACAAAACGGTCAAATATCTAAAATAAAAGGAATTTTATTTTAAAAGCAATAGAACATTAAACTAAACTGTCAACACGAAATCTAATATCGGACGCGTAAAATGGCAAATATTACTTCACAAAAGTTGCCCTGTTTGTCAGTTTGGTGCTACTCGTATACAGAAAGTTCAATTATTTGTTTACTGTGTTTGCAACACTATATGCGACTCGTTAGGATGTAAACGAAAATATTTTTGACAGTGACAGTTAATATGTCAGTTGCTCGCGTTATATACTTAATTCAAAAACTTTATATCCGTTGCATTCAAAGTTACTTGGAATTGGAAGTTACGTCACTTTTATAATAAATATGTACAAGATCACCTATTCGATTCTGCATGGGGAAGAACCTGAAAGAAACCCATAATGGGAGGATTATGGGTTTCTTGCTGGTTCTTTTCGGGAGCATGATCCATTTTATAAAGTAAGTAATACTTAAATCTAAATTACGTTTTCCTAATTTATTAGCGTAAACAAATACAAAATATTTTTTCTGACATAACTGGACAGACTTTTATGTTATGTTACAAACTTTTTTTGTAATGATTCTTAGATTCATTTCTTATACTCGTACAATGTATCAACCGGTTTTTTGTTCTAGCTTCTTCCCAACCCTCGGGATAAAAGTGAATAAAAGAAAAGAAAAAAAAAATTCAACCCTTATTGGAACAATCTATAAAAATATTTTTTAAAGGATCCATTTTACTCAAAATATCAAACTCACGATATTTGGAGTAAAAAATCGTATTCAGTTTTGTATACTTTTAATTGGCGTCGTAAACTTTACGCACAAAAAAACATTTGTAATTGTTTTACTCTTTATTTATACGTCATAGAGTGAACATGTAAAACCCTTATTTAACCTTAGGTTTATTACACATTGCAGAAGCCCACTCACAAAAGCAATCGACGCGTAAATAACAAAGATATCTAAAACAAAAGCGGCCCCCACCCACCGTGATTAAAGAAAATTATTACGCCGGCATTATCGACCGTAATTGTGGCCGAAGTAAGCGGTTGCCTAGCAACCAGGGCCTACCTTCTAACCCTTCAGATGCCGTCAGCTTATGAGCTTACTTTCCGAGGGCGGTTGGGGCCAGTGTCCCCCGTTTTTCGGCATTGATCCGGACCACACCGCGCCTGCGTGCTAAACGAAAAACGAACCGAGGAAACGCAAGGTCACATCACTAAAACTTCTTTTTTCAAATTCGAATATTGAATGGAGAATTATTGCGTTCAGAAATGTTGCAGCGTACGTTCATTGGGACAGTTCGATGTTTGCAGCTATCGGGGGAGGTTGTCATCGGAAGTTTGCTATTAGAAACTTCTGTCCTTCAGTTACGAAGCAAACAAAAGAGATTATGACGATGGATAGACAGGGAATTAATATTCATACAAATCTACCTATACTTGTTGAATTTCTTAATAACAACATAATACCCTGTTCTTAATACCCTGTTTATAATATCAAAGCTGATATTAACGTAAAATGCAACTAAATTATATTGCCTTTCTAACAAAATATCCATTTGTATTTAAGTAACTTCAATTATTCATTTCAATACAGAGAAGCTAATTCTCACGTTCATTATGAAATCTTATTTACCGCAACGCCAGCAATAGACCGGAAATTAAATTATCTAACGAACATGTCGCAAATGCGAGCATTATGCAGCGAAAAGGCAGTATCGACTAAATAGTCATTTTGTAACAATTAACGGCGGATTAGAGGATAATCTCACACGTAGTATTGGTATTAAGAAAAATATTTTTGTAACGTTTTGTATGTCTGAAATTTTGTTATATTTTATGATTATACTGTTACGAAAATGTGTACATGTATGTGTAAATTTGACATGTCTAAATGATACTTGAGATTTAAAGGAATAAATGAGTTTGACTTTGACTGACTATTTTGTATAACTGTAGTATAAATAACATTTTGAGACTCATTTTAATCGTCGTCAAAGTTCGGTACGTCTACGGCGATAATTTCATTTATTTAAGTATTAAATGAGTTATAAAATTGAGTCCAAAGAACAGGTTTTTTTTCACAGTTTCTCAAAGAACAGTTTTTTTTTTCACTTTTTTTTGAAAGCACAGTAAAACTAAACAACTCCCCCATAGCACAAGTAAAACTAAACTTAGAATTACCTCATCAATGGTGTCTCCAGAATGTTGTCTCGAAGATTCCAACGAAAGTCTAAGCACTCGAAAGTTTAAGAGATTGGTCCAATATCTAAAGTTTTGACTCAAAATATATTGATATAAAACGCTGTAGGTATTTATAAAGATCTGAATATTTCCTTTCGCAGTCAAGCGTGCTTTTGTTGACTATACTAAAACAATTCAAAATATCAGTTGGGATCATTTTACTTTCAACCATACGAACCACTCTCTAAATTACGAACCAAAGTTATTTTTGATCAAGTATTCTTCATACAAAACCAATCAAATTCAATTTTATAAAACCATGTAGCCTGTTTAATAATAAAAACAAAACAAGCTATAGACCATTGTAATGTTTGCGGGCAAAGCCGTATGCGAGAGCTATTAGCGGAATGAATGAGACAAACAAGGAGTGCGTTCACGCCGCACGATGAATATTTTATTAAGTGTGTCTAGCATCGATTGCATTCTGTAGATATTATCTGTGCATTCCCCTTTACGTTTGCTCTACGTTTTGTACGATGCTTTTAATACAATTGAATGTTGATAATTAGTTTTGAAGTAATTGAGGGTGGACGCTAGAACCTATCTTACATTAAATTATCTTAGTTTAGGTATTATGTCTTTCACTAAACTTTACCTATCTTTAAGCCTTATTGTATGTACTTATATTATTGATATTTTATGTTTAAAAAGTACAATAAACATTATTATTATAATCTTGTAGCGGGTAATTTTTTTAGGTGTTACATAAATATATTGTTATGGCTGGAGGTAACCACTTTATATCAGGTAGGCCATCATATCGTACTGTTACATAAAAAAATGTTATATATTGGGAGTCAACAAAACTCACAAATTATGATAAATATCTCGGTAACTCGAAAATAATGATGCATGATAATTGCAATTTCATTGCTATGTCAACAATTGGATAATATTTATTTACAATACATTCAGGTTTTTGGCTGAAAAGCAGCGCTGAGTGAGATTCACCCATCACATGCCGAGCCAAACCCCTATTATAAAACGACACAAGGCACATTATTGTGGTGGCATCAAATTTTTGTATTTACCTAACTTATATAATTTATTTGTTCCCTTTCAGATGTATCTCGGTGATCTATAAATTTCTTTTTTATTCGAATTTAACAAACCTGTGGATCTCTCAATACAAAATTACAAATATAAAACATTTCATCTGACTTTTCTATGAGTAAAAATATCAAAAATACCATCACTGATTATTCTGTCATAAAAAAACATAATTGGTTCCCCACGATTATGCATCATCCTCCGATCTCAAAAGATAAGTGTAAACAAAAATTTCAACACAGAATACAAGTTCATGAAATCACCCTAAAATTTTACGACATCTTTAACAAAATTAAAAACTCTGCAAACATCACCCCATCTCGAAAATCGTTAAAAATAACTGCATACTCAGACGGTTTAAATGAAGAAAGCATTATTATGGTAATTTCATGAGAAATTGTGACATTTTGTCTACACTTGTGTGAGAGACAGGTGGGGTCAACAGAATCAAAGGGTCAGTTGTAAAGAATTTCGCTACATTATACTTGCAGATTTAGCAGTTTTTGAGAATTCTCACGGATTTTTTTAATATTTATGTGAGAATTGCATTTCTGATGCGCCGCTTATGCCGGTTTTTAATCAGATTCTGGTTGCATGCGATTTCATCATTACTTCTCTTGACTTAGGTTGGGAGAATTCCAATTTTTAATACTGGCAAGTCAAGTTTAAAATTGTTGTTGAAATTGTATGTTCCCTGAAGTTAACTACAAAAGCTTTAGTCTCTTAAAATTAAAAATAGGAAGAGACAACTGTACCTATTTTGTGACTATTTGCAGATCACTTGGGAAGTAAGTAGTAAGATACTCGTACATCATTACTGAACTGTACTTTATATTGAAAATAACAGTAACATTTTCAACACCTCATCATTCAGGTTCTCTTTGCCTTTAAAAACTGTTGTTGATTCTCTCTCAGTATTAGTAGGTATAACTACCTACTTTAATTTTGAAGATTTAAGTACAGAAGTAGATACAAGCTAGAAACAGAACATCATAATGTACATCAATAATTTTGATTTTCCTATAGCCTATGGGTATAAGTTAATCTTTAACCATAATTTTCACAAAAAAACTTTTTATAGAAACTCACCAAATACCCCGATTATATTGTATCTCAGAATAAAACCTCCTTGCATAAAACCTAATTGCGTTCGACATTGATGTTTTTTTTCTATTAAGCGTAGTTAGTAAGAAGATCGACAATATTTCAATTTAAAAAATTAAATAATATAGAATAGCTAATTTAAATTTGCGAATTCAAATAAAAACTGCTACAGATTAATAAATTACTGTCAACTGACCTCATTTTTTTTTATTAATGTACGAACCGTTTAAAACCGTTCCTTATGCATATTAATTCGCTATCTGTTGCAGAATCTTAGCTTCATGCAAATCAGACGCACAATATCTCATAAGGGGTCATCTTTATGGTAATGTGGGGTCATCTTTATGGTAATCGGCACACGTAGGGTCAGAGGTCTTAACCTCTTCTCACGTCTTATGAATATTCGTCGATGGGGAGTAATTCTCGATAAGTGTCATGTCATCTCGAATACTCTGGTACATAGGGTACTTCTTAAATGGTTCCATAACATTAAGGGATGAAAATATTGTCAGTAATACGGTTTTATTATGTCAGAAGTACAAGTGGCTGAATTTTAGTGAATTTGGTTCCATTGCTTGGTTTCAATAATATGAATTTTAGTCGGTTTTGTGCAGTATTTTTAGCTAAAAAAACTTAGAAAAAAAAAAACTTAGATAAAAAAACTTATATGTTGAGTATTGTGGTTAAGTTTTTATACTAGTTTAGAAAACGAAATCGTAAGTATTCTCGTTTGAATGTTACTAAAGATATCGGTGTTCGAGATATCACGTTAGAGAATATGCCCACCTTCACTTTACCCCTGTTCTCACGAGTCACCCTTATAATTGTCCAACCTCTTAATTGGGGCAAGGTGAACTATTTAAGATAATTTTCATAACTGGTTCGAAGATTATGCAAAATTGCATGAAATAATGAATGAATAATTTTTAACTGCCAACTGAAATACTAGTGTTATTTTTGTGAAATAGCTGACACCTGATGTTAAGTGGTTACTGTGGCCCATAGACAACAGCGATATAACACCGGTCCTCGCGTACTAAAGTATGAGACAACCCAAGTCTTATCATGTTGCGCATCACGTTGAGATTGGGATGTAATATTTCATGCGCTTGTAATTTCACCAGCACCAAACCCTTCCACCGAATTTCAGCTATGCCAGTGTACCTCTACTTCGCGTGGATTACCAAGTATGGTGGCAGTACTTCTCTGGACGAAATTGACACTAGTTCTACTGCTCCTTCTGCACCACCCGGAGGACACGTGTAGGGACTCTGGTACTCACCTATGGACGCAAGCAACATGTTCCCCTAATGTTATTGAGGTTTACCTATTCTTCGTGGTACTTACTGGTGCTATGGGAGATTTTTATCACCCACGACACTATATATCGTGTCTCTCCATGTCAGGAATGTTTAGGTCTTACATCACTGGTGGAGTTCCTTTTGGAGACCACAGAGATCGAATAGAGATCGGATTTATATCAAATAGAAGGGCTTAGTTCGGGTAGAAGTCCCACATTACTCTGTTGTCCCCCCAGGGCAGGGGGACTGTTGCAGACTCTCCTCCGTTAAAAAGAAATAAAAAGTTGGTTTTACATCAAAAGACTAGTTTGTAAAGAATTTGATTAGGTTACCGTTAAGATGTCGATAAGTCATGTTGGAGGCCTTCGGGTGATAAGAAAATTCTGACACTAGAGTTGGCCACTTAGACGTCTAAAGAATAGATTTTTCAATACAAACTTAAAAAAGAAACAGTTATGGTAAATAAAAAAATGAGTTTAAATTTTAATATTGTAATAGTACTAAGAATTTTAATTTTAAATAATTTAAAATTAAAATTTATATAGATACTTTAAAATGTATGTTATTTTTACATTGTAAATAGACACTTCAATTATATTAATTTGTATATTATATTAAATCAAATAGTTTAATTTCCGTTATGAATTTCTTTTCAACCAACTCCTAGAGGAAACTATCGGTTGTATGTTTTTATGTTTGTTACTTCAGTTTTCCGAAATTTATCAACCAATTTGGAAAATTATTTTTTGTTTGAAATAATAGGCTTCCAGATTGGTTCGGTAGATTTTTTATCAAAATCGGTTCTATAGTTTGGTTATTAAATCAAAATAACTGAAAAAATATGTCATCCAAATAAATGATTTTGCGTATTTTGCTTTCCTGTGATTTTTCCGTTCGCCCGTTTATACCGATTTCGATGTTTCTTTTTTTAAATATTAGGGTGTACCTAAGGACGAGAAATTTAAGGGATGAAATCTGAAAAGGGATGAAGGGATGATAGCTTAGTTGGTAGTAGCTCTGCTAGCTATGAGATGTATCCATTTCTGCTCAGAACAAGTATTAGTTTGACATAAATGGTTGTCTGTATTTATGTATAAGTACCTATATGTAGGTATGTATTTAAAAAACGTAGGGGGGAGTAGGCTAATTGCACACTTAAGAAAGAACTGAAATTTAACAAAAACAGTTAAGGTTATTTATTACTGTTGTGTACGAATAAAGAATATTTATTTATTTTTATATTTAAAATTGGTAGAAATTATTCGTAGAATAAATAACTTTATTCTACGAATAAAGTTAGTGTGCTACTGACCTCAACGTGTTTCATTTGTGTCCCGTCGCATATATCTAACAACTAGCTGTGTTCCGCGGTTTCACCCGCGTTTTTCTCGTTAACGTGGAAACAGCGCACGCAAAAATAGGTTTTCGATTTTACACCTTGTGTTACAAAATAGCAATTTTATTACGAATCCCTAATTTTGAAACAAAAACATAGCCTATAGCCTTCCTCGATAAATGGACTACCCAACACTGAAAGAATCATTCAAATCGGACCAGTAGTTCCAGAGATTACCGCGTTCAAACAAACAAACACTGCATCTTTATAATATTTGTATAGATTACTCAAAGCTAACTATAACTTATCAATCTTATGTTCTCATAATCAACGTAGACACATGTTCATCAAATATTAATAGGAAAAAATTGAGTCCAGGATATTTTACAAGTGTAATTTTCTAGTCTAATCATAGCTATGCTTAGGTTAGGCCTGATGGCGCTGTGTGAAATGTCCATGAATACTTGTTAGTTTCATCATCATCATCATTTCAGCCGACAGACGTCCACTGTTGGACATAGGCCTCTCCCATAGCTTTCCAGGTTAGACGGTCCTGGGCCACGTCCATCCACCGTCTTGTTTGTTTAATGTTCAATAAACAAATACTATTTTATTGAACTTTAATATACTCTTTGTACTGAGGTTGTCTATAGATAGAACTTAAAATATATTTAACTAATATATTATATATTATATTAATTCATATTAATATATTTTAACTCAAGCTCCGTATAGTCTTGGAGTAATCTGATATTGAATCAAAAAAAATGTTCGATGTTGGCCCTTCTGGTATACCTAGTATAGGCGTAATGCCTATTCTGGTATACTGTATATTTTTTATATTTTGTTGGTATAATTTGTTAATATTTTTATTAAAGATGAGTACTTAAACTACAAACTTATTCTAATCAGCTAATATTATAATTAGGAACTAATGACATTTTACAAATTAATTTAAAAATAAAATATTTCACATAATCCCCGGATTGTGTGACTGAATGAAACTAAAATGCAAATTTCCAACATATTACTAATTAATTTGGATGTTAGCTGTACAATGTACCCGATACGCGAATCCATCATTTCCATTGACAATATTCGAAAATAATTTTTGGCCGTATTTATCACATATTCTATACGCAGTGTTTCAGCTAAGTACTGCGATACCGTGATTAAACATCCTACCACTATTCATTATCTATACTACACGCCACCCCTAAAACATTGCACGCACGGTCGTTACCCACACCCACCCTCCACCCCAAACGCACCGTTTATCTCCCCGCAAGACAAAGACCAAATAAAAAAAGAAAACGCGAAAAATATCTCTATCACTTTCTGGCGCGCGCGGAACGCATAGGTGCGAGTGGCACGACATCTAAGCTATGAACGACTCACGAAAACTTGCGCCCCGCCCGAGACGCCCGCCTCTATCCGTCTCTCTCACTTTTTCACACTTTTCATATCAACTGTGTAGTTGCATACCGTCGCAACTGCGCCGACCCTTGCAAAGCAATTTCGATTCTATGAACGTGATGTTAAAGCTCCTAACTATCTGTCAGAAATGTAGCATTGAAAATATTTTAGAATGCAAAACGCTGGGGAGTATAGGTCTCTCTCGCTCGCAAAAAAGCATACCCTCGAGGGGGTGGGGGGCTTAGATGGCGGGGGGGTGGTGGATAGTGGCTGCCATGATGCCGCCGTACGAAGACTGCGTATTAATTTTGGCATAATTCGCGCTGATTTTAACTGTTTTGTAGCTGTTTTGGAATAGAAAATGCTTTAAATAGATATTCACTAGGCTCATTCATCCTCGCTAGTCCTTACTGATAATACCTCCAACAAATTATTTTTTTCTCAAATATAGGTATTAAGTATATTTTCATCATTCATTCAGTTACGATCGGCATTCGATTGTTTTATCGAGAGTCCAACAAACAAAATTGATTCTTAAAAAACTCATTTACATACAGTAGAAATTAGTAAATGTCAAAAATATTTACTTCCTCTAATATATTGTCAACAAATCCCTTTGAATTATTCATATCAATTATTCATATTTACCTACCTTACAAAACCACTGTTATTGCTAGGCTTGGAGCTGTTTTATACCTCATACAAACATCCACAGATACATTTTTACAGTATCCTAAAGTTCTTATGACATGAAACATATCTAAATATTTCAGTACCTTTATAAAACTCAGCAATCGCATAAAACACTCTTGAAGAAATATCATGTTGAAATCTATTTGTCTATGCATGATTTAATAATAGAAAAAACTATCTTCGTAACTTTGATCTTCATTTTTACGCTCGGAACTGTTATTTTCTCATGAAATTTGTATGAGAATTGGGTCAAATTAAGCGAATATATCGCGTAACAAACATACAAACAAATCACACAGCTGTATTGAGAATTTTCTTCTTATTTGAAGTAGGTTGATAATTTCGCTTTAGGAATTTTTCCAAAGCCCTACTAAATCGAGGAGATTTCTCCAAATAGAATATTTTTTCGAGACCTTTAATTATTACAGTAAATAGACCTTTAATAAATCTGTTTCCTGTAATCAATTTAATAATAATTTTAAAGTGTAAATATTAATATTAAAACTGTAATGAATTAACTAATTTATAAATTATAGTTATTTAAATTAATTTAAACGATTTTCTTATTGACCTTAAATTTTATGCTGTTAAATAAATTTCTATTTATTATATAATACTCTGTTACTTATAAAAAAAAAAAACAATGTATTTGTTGTTTTTATTAAGCAATTAAAAAACTGACATAACAAGTCATCATTAAAATAGTAGATAGAGCTGTAGAGAAAACCTCCCCTTTAAAATCGTTCGGGAGCAGTCATCCACAGAAAAAGAAACCGGATGCTCGCAGCGAGCAAGTCTTTAAAAGCATGAGGCATGCGTGGTAAACAATTTGCGGTGCATGTCTCGCGATGTTTGTACGCGGCTACCAGACTGGGTAAATTCACGCCGGTTCCCCGAAAGAGTGAGCAGAGCCACAGAACTCCGTATCAAGCTGCTGCTCACATGCACATGCATACATGTATCACATGAGTAAGGAGAGTAGGTACTCTTAGAATCCCTACAAGTTTCCCTCTTAGCGCAAAAGGTGCCACCAAAAGTTGTTGTAGAACTTGTGCCAAGTTCGTCCAGAGGTACTGCCACTACACTAAGAATCTGCCGCCAAGCAGTAGTGCTCGTATAGCTCTGTTCCGAGGGATGGGTGTAAGTGAAATCTCAGGCATATGACGATACATCTCCGTCTCGGGTGACGGACGCAGCAGGATGAATACAACTCAGTCCAAGATCTAAGTCTTTCTGTGTTAGATTGCTGTTGTCAATGGTAAGGATAGTTATGCCTTGAGCTGGTTCCGTCAAAAAAAAGGTTTTTCAATGTTTAAATTATTATATTTAAACAAAATTTTAACGAAGAATTATTTTGGTCCTTAATTTTTTATCTGATCAATGAATATTATAGACATAGGTTAAAAAAAAATATATATATTCTTAATGTACTTGATTAAAGTAAATATATTTAAAATATCATATTTCATATCGTATTGTGTAAATAGTTGTATTTAGTTTTTTTCCATAAAAAAATATTATATTATAGTATTTGTATTGTATAGTTATCATGTTATCATGTTTTAACTCTGAAAATAATGTTTTTTTTTTCCATGTGAACGATACGTCGTAGCGAAGTGAAAAATTCACAGAATTTGTGTTACAATGGTGTTTAACCTAATAATAAAAACCACATTTAATTGGTCTAAATCCGCATCGGGTAAAATTAGCCAGCTTTGGTCGTGCCTACTTATTAAAGCACTACCAAAGCCTTATTCATTAGTCGATAGATTTCAGGACTTTAGGACACACTACAAACTTATAACCGACGAAAAAGAGGGGCGTTCTTTTTCATCAGGGGTTAATGAAGATGCTACACATTTTTTCGTATTCATTTTTTTAGTAAAATGCTTTTAATTGGGGAAAACCAAATATAACAACATATCAAATTAGAAGGATTTACTTATAACCTTAGTATTTTATTGACGGCTCTGTAGCTCGGTTGATGTAGCCCTGGCTTCGAAGCGTAGGTTCCCGGGAGCTTTGAGATGTTCCGTACCAGCCTCTAATGTTCCCACTGAAGGGACACCGGCCTATTCTCGATAATTGAGAGTTAATGGGCTCTGATCTACCACGGGAGCCCAATCCGGATTGGTAGATGTCACATGTCATTGAATTTTCTGGTTCTAAGACATGCCGGTTTGATGTGAGATTTTCGTCTCGGTTTTATTAGTCAATAAGACTTGTATAATTTAACCATATAACCCTCAGGGTAACTGAAAAAAGAAGTAAATACACCCTAATATCTCATATACAATACTACTTACTCACTCACTAACTCATCACTACCTCCAATTTCAGCCACTACGGTCGCTGTCTGTATAGGCCAGTATGACTTAGATAAATTTATATTTTTAACTAACTTCAAAAAAGAGTTACAATTCCGATGTTTTTTAAATGATTGTTACGCGATTTGATTCTTTTTTTAATTTGAGAAATGAACCTTCGCATTGTTCCCATAGAACTAAGTAATGAAATAGATATAAGTAAATGAAAGTATAGAAATCGGATTACTCGACTAAAAATCAGTCAATTAAAAAAGAATAGTTCGTGATAAAAAGATTTTTAATCGACATAATTGGCGAAACGAAACTGGAACTCGGGTTCGATTCTGGCTCACACTTTGTGTAATGAGCGTATAGTTTATTCTCGGTTCTTGGGTATTTGTGATTTGTGTTTGTTATTCTTCATTTGTCCATGCCACCTGCGAAACAGGGGATCCTAGTGCGGGGATATGTATGAGTCAATGAGTATATATTTTTTTGCTCCTTTATCACCAATGGGATACGTATATTGACTCAAGGGTACAGACCCCCTGACTACTAACAGTAGAACTTGTAACGGCAATTTTGTTTATTGTTGAAGTAACATTATTAGAATACCAAATCAATTTCAGAGAGCATTCTTTCAAATGTAGATGCTAGTGTGAATATTTTGTGACATGTGGTGAGCTCATGCTACCGCTTCTTTTCAACGAATAATTGAATTGGGGCTTCAGTCTTGTAATTACCGAATTAAACTAACGAGGTGAGCAGATATTCTAATTAGAATTAACGCTTATGAAATCTCTCGGTTGTGTATTGTATTACGGACAAACATAAAGAGACAAAAGATAATAATGGATAGCATGGTCTTAATTGTATAATTAACAAGGAATATTTTTGGAATAAAATTCACTGTCATCGTCTGAAATGTATGAGTAGCGTCATCTATCGTCGGGTAGCATTACTAAAAAAAGTTAACTGTGTTCTATAATGTAGGTAAATTGACGAGGTGGGATATTTTAATATTATATTTTTAATAATGTACTCATGACATATTTCATTTTCTAAATAAAAAAATAGTAGAATAAAAATAACACAAAATTGTAGTATCTTTGAATTCCTAAAGATGGCAGCACTTGTAACAAGATTTTAATGTTAGTTAATTCTGTTTTATTCTTCTTTTGTCATAAGATAGAAGTTAAGGCTGATATAATAAAATATATTGTTAAAAGATCCAACGTTATAACAAAACTATTTTAAAACAATTAAGCATAAAAGTTAAGCCAAATTTGAATAAATACCGCTACTCGCTAACAGATGGCAGGATAAACGCTATTTCATAAAATTTTAATCAGATTCAGATTAATTTATTAATTTAGGTTTATAAAAAATTGTATATTTTAAACTTGTGAAAGTAAAACAAGGTAATTATTAAAAAAAAACACTATTTTTACCTATTATGATAAATGTCAATGGCAAAATAAGAATGCAAATATCTGGTAATTGTTTCATTTCACAAGATCGGTTATATTTCATATAAAAAATACTTTATTTCGATGTAAATTTCAACATTTCATTAGAATGTAATAGGTAAGTAATTACACAGACACGATTAGTGTCGACGAGAGATCTGGAACCAATTGGATTACCCCAACGTCATGCGAGTGAAGACAAGTCGAAACGAGGGTGGCTGAAAATTTACAAAATTTTCAAAATGGGTCTCAATAGAGCTAGGAATCCAAATTAATTTACGTATGGTTTAATACTGGCAGCTATTATTAATATTATATTACATTGACTGGCCTCACAGTTCAGTTGGGTAGCTCTATCTTCTGCGCTATAGGTAGGGGGTTCCATTCTCAACCAGGACCTGGTGATAGATTTTTGTGCCTGTAGAGGTAGATAGGTAAATTTGTAAGACCTTATTTAACAATTTCTGGTAAAGAAATAATGAAATACAATATGATTTTGATATTGTTTATGAGTAGCAACGCAATATCAGGCGCTCCGGTTATACTCCCAAAATAAATAATAAAACCAGATAAGAGGAAAATTAACAAGCTCCTTTGTCTATTTATAAATAGAACCAGATTACGAATTTCTCTAACTGATTCACTGATACACAAACGATGGCACCTTAGAGTATAATGCCTCCCTCCCCCAGGGGGCGGGTTGCCCGCACAATTCGCAGAATCATCTTCACCCCGCATTCACCCCGCATTTTCACTGATGAAGATATGCTAATGTGCAGAGATAGTTGTCCGGGCGACGCAAACCTTACTTTGCTTTAATAGTATACGTATTTTTATAAGTTTAACATTGTTGCTATAAAGTTAATTATAGTTTAGGTATATTTTGAATTAAATACGAAATTAATTTAATAATAATTCATGAAATTTTAAACATAGGTTGTTTGGGAACTATTTAACTGATAGAATAGTTAAACGTAAAAAAATAAATCTTTACCCATACCTCTACACTAGGATTCCCTGTGTCACAGATGGCATGGATAAACAGAGAAACACAAGACAAACACCCAAAACCACAAAACACTCAATACAATTTGGGGGATCATATTGTGTAGGTGTATTCCCGCTGAGTCACTACACGTATCCCCAGGGCGATGTGAATGAATTAACTAAAGTAACAGTATAGCCACCACATCTAGTATCCACCGCCAAGCAGTGGTGCACTGGCGGGGCTGTGTTCCGGTGGGTATGGGTGCCGGTAAAATACAGGCACATGAAGCATTTCATCCTCATCTCCAAGTGACGGGCGCAACGCTATTTGAAGTCTTCACATACCTTTGAATGCGACTTGGGTCTTCTCATTCCTTGGAATGGCTTGGAATAGCAATACCTGATATGGGCTGCGGTAACCACTTAACATCCGAAGGGACGCCAAATCGTTCCAACACGTCTTTCGCATAAAAAACCATTGCTTAAACATTGTACAATACATTCAGGCAATGTTGGAAACGATCTACATACCAACACTCTTCAGTCGTGATTCCTTGAAGCGAATTGAATATAAAGCATTCCGTTAGAAATTCAACGTATTTCTACGTTGAAATATTTACTGCAATCATTTAGTATCTAAGTTTCGTTGCCTCTGAAGTATGAATGCAAAATGCATGGGCATCAAACAAAACTAAGTACTGCTTTGATTAACGAGAAAGTCTGACGTAGCAAGAACAAACACCAGCTACACTCTATCTACGAAATTCGTAGCTCCGTAGATACTTCTATCTACGACGCTACGAATCTCAGTCAACAACTTGTGTAGAATACTACGTAGCTGGATTCAGCCTTATTTTGCACGCATCAAGGTATATTATTCGCAGTCGTGCAAAGCTTTTGCTTCATATTTGTCTTACATTACTTCAAGTAGATAAGCGAGCCTTTGTACGGGCTTTCTAAATAGGATTGTTGGTCCAGTGAGAGCAACTTCCTTGGTTTGCAATGCAATGTGTTTTTCTTAGATGCAATATAGAATAGTACACACATCTATATATAAATGAATCCCTATTTTCCTTGGTATCACGCGTGCACGGTTTTTTGCTAATTATTTTTTTGTTGTGTGTGTTATTGTTAGAAGAAGATTCTTATGAAACAAAATATTGAGAAAGTTGCGCGGAACATTAGAAAATTTAAGAAAATTTAACAACCATATTAACTTTTCTAATGTAATGTTACTTTCTTAATGTTTTTAACATTATACACTTTTCTAATGTAACATTATAGTGTTTGACATAACTGTCAGTTGTTTGACAGAATGCGCGCTGCAAATGTCGTTTATATTTGCAGCGCGCATTCTGTCATCGGGTCAGCTAGTAATATTATATTATATAAATATCTTATCTTAATTATAAATAAGAATATAAAAGATTTAAGGTCTTTTTGGATTATTTCACTTTGTAATAGTAAAATACGAAATAGTACGACTATTTCGTTCTTTTTATTCAAGTCCATCCAAATGTCTTGTAAACGATCTTACGATACCGTCAGAATCCGTAAAATTATCCCCTGGGTGGTGCAAAAGGAGCAGCGGAGGATCGGGCTCGTGTCTATGGGCGACAGTAACAACTTAACATCAGGTGGTCTGTCAGCTAGTAAAGTCACTTTAGTCATATAAAAAAACTCCAGAATTGTATTGTAATACTTGTATTGTCTAGTTAATAGGAGGCTGTACTGGCTTTACCGGGCACCCACGTAGCGAAGATCATTATCTGGTACGAGAAAGTTACGAGGAATCTAGTAAGCCCCCCTCCCCTTCCCCCTTAACTTGTTATAACCAGTTTAAGCCAGTTTCTGTTTAGTTGGGCACCTGCGATACAGGCCTAACTTTTCTGATTCGATTTGTCCAGTGAACATTTTTAGGGTTACGTACCTAAGGGGTAAAACCGCCTTTTACTAAGTCTATAGTGTCTGGAAGTCTCGGCTATATCTCTTGTATTATATCTCTTGTTTTTATGGCGGATATCCTTAAACTTACCAATTTACCGAACCCTTACTCTGGTACAGCGCGAGTGAGTGAATAAAAAACATCTTCCACAGATCTTCCATTTTGTTATTTTATAATATGTACTAACTAAACATCGGGAAATCATCAAGTCTGAACTAACAAACACTATTATGGTTTTTGTAATCTAATTATTATTATTACAAAAAACTGATTCCAAATAATAAAATGTACGCATGAAATCATATTTTCTGTAAATCAATGCCTAAATATTGAAAGGAACTGTTCAACGCTAATGTTAATATATAAAACAAATAATGTTTGTTGACATTGGATTATTTTATACTATGCCGTTTTTAATTAAATTAGTTCAATAGTACAAAATATAAAGTTATATAAAAAAACAAATCAAAATATATAAAACACAATCGTGTTTGTTCGAACACTTAATTCAGTTCTAGCTCGTAAAATCTAATACGCAATGTCTGACCACATTAAATTCTAGAATAAGGTAATTACGTTGCTAATTAGCAATATTCTAGGGCACCTGTTATCTTTACGACGTGTGACTAAACTAATTTTAAAAACCTGGATTCTCTGGAAACCTAATTTTTTAAGATTTTTGACTTTAACTTTGATTAACACCAAGGAGACGGGATGAGAAGACCTAAGCTGCATTTTTATTGTTTAATGACTAGACTCATACTCGTAGCTCTGTTGGTAGTAACTCTGCCTTTTGCGCTGTAGGTCGTGAGTTCAATTCCCACGTACATGTTTATTTATTTGATACTTTATTGCACATATACAAAAGGTGGGCTTAACGCTAAAAAGCATTTTCTACCAGCCAACCTCACCGGTCGAGATAGAGGTTGGCGTGCTAACAATTAAAATATATATATTTATAGACAAAGTTTGGAAAAGAAATAAATAAGATAAAAATAAATATAATTATATACAATATAAATATATCTAACCTGCTTATTAAAACATAAAAAAAAAACAAAAAGAGAATAATAAATAAAATACAAAGAAAAGATATAACAATAATAAACACATGATGATAATGATGAGGCTGATGATGAAGAATCACTTTGGAGCTACAAGCTTCGCCAAGAAATGTTGATGAACAAGTTTTTTAAAAGAAAGCTTGCTAGGTGCTCTTTGAATTTCATTTGGCAGAGAGTTCCAGAGCCGAACAGCTACTACCTCGAAGGAATCTGCACGAAACGAAGTGGTGTGCAGAGGAGTTGCTAGCTGCAATGTTTCAGAAGACCTGAGATCACGGCTGTGAGTTGAAGAGAGCAATGTAAATTGGCTCTTTAAATACTGAGGAGAGAGAGTGTCATTCAAGACTGTTCTGTGTCTGGCTATATGTAAGTGTATTATACTTTATGTAAGTGTTAACAAATAAATATAATACTATATATGAATATATCAATTATTAAGTTCCCATAGTAAAAACTACGCTTAGTTTGGCGCTAGATGACGCTGTGTCCAATGTCCATAAATTTTATTTTATTTTTTATTAAGAATCGTATTTACCTGTTTTTACTATCATGTTAGGTGTTCATGACAATTAAACTAATTTCACTTATTTATTATTAATATTTTTTTTTAAATTTTAGTTTTTGATTTTTTACCATTCTATGTTGTTATTATATGCTAATATTCTTTATTTCAATCAATTGAGTAGTGTAGCCAGATGAGATATTATGACTATTAACCGGGTTTTAAAAATAGAGGTCTTAAGGTTGAATGACATAAGGGTTGCCACGTAAGTGCGTGTGTTCGGATGGACGCTCCGACCTCGATGCTGGCTGAGCGTGTAATCGCTAGGGTTGCCGCTAACTCTGCGTCCACACGCATTGAACGTTCCTACACTCATGCTCGCGGAGCACGGATCAGCCAATCGGCAGGCGCAGTATCGTCCTGATTGAACGCAATTTACGACCATTGTAAGTGTGCGTAGTGGCGTAAAATCTGTATCCTAATAAATTTTACCAGATGCTAGTAAATACTGCTGACCAAAAACGGTACAAAATGTACGAAAAACAACAACAACAACAAAAACAACGTTAACACACTCATACCTCTGCACTAGGATTCCCTGTGTCGCAGAAGGCATGGACAAACACAGAACCACAATACAAACACCCAAGTCCCGAGAACAAACTTTATGCTCACCAAACAAAGTGTACCCCCGCCGGGAATCGAACCCAGGACCCCTCGTTTTGATGGCAAGTTTACTACCAACTAAGCCACGGAGCCGAAGCTAAAAATAAATTGTAATTGCATGGTGACGGCTCCGTGGCTTAGTTAGTAGTAGCCCTGCCTTCAAAGTGAAGGGCCCTAGGTTCGATTCCCGACTGGGACACAATTTTGAATCATATCAGCATACTAAGGTCATGCAGTTAGATTTTCCTTCTAAATTTTAGGTATATGAAGTGTCACAACAAACCACAAAACAAATATGTGTCTATTAAATAGATACGAAACCAAAGGCCCAAAAAATTACGAACTTTGTACTTTTCGTACCTGTCTGGCAACACTGATCCTAATTGAATTTCACGTGATGTTAACGGGAACTTATTCAACACTTTACGTAATTACAAAACATTCTCGTTATTTTCTTTATGCGATTTTTTTGAGTACCGCAAGATATCTTTTTGATATATCTTAAATATCTCAATGCAACTAGGGGTGCCTCAGTGAAAATATTTCATACAACACGATTCTCGCAATTCTGCTTGTCGTTCTAAGAGTAGGACGCTTACTCCACGCTAGCTTGCTAACTAAACCACAACATTTGTTTGCCGATCGTAGCATTCGTCAAGTATGGAAGAACCCAGCACAACGCTGTCTTACTGTATTTTTAAACCCAGCTCAAAATACCTAATAAGAGTACGCGTAGTGCGTAAGAGAACCGTGAAATAGACAACCTACTTCTACATGAACTGAGTTTGAATAGGTATTGGAAACAAAAAATAGTAAATAAATAACAAAATAGTTGTTCCCCGTTTCTTCATCCGGGTTTAATTTAACAATTTGTATGCGCAGAAACCATATGTTTTATTGAAAAAGAAAGCTTTTTGCTTACTCATTATAACATCAGTTATCTGCTAGTGAAAGTACCGTCAAATTAAGTCCAGCCGTTTCGGAGATTAGCGGGAACAAACAGACAACAGACAAAAAAAAAAAAATTTTATAGCAATTCAATTTCAATTTATTTAGATAGATATTCATGGAAATTTCCCACAGTTATGTTAAAGTTTAAAGTTACAGATCCAAAGTAGACCACTGTAGAGCAAATATGGTCAAAATGGGGTTTCGTGTGACAGCGGAGCTACGGCGCAAGATATGTCACACCTGGTAACATGTCCTCAGTGTCCGACAACCTGAGGACACATAAGTACCTCCTGTTATATAGGAGGAGGACCTGAACTAAATGTAAGGGCATAGAAAATGAAACGGTGGTAAGCTAGTTTAATATCCGTAATAGTTGAGACTAGAAACAATAGAAGATCTAGCCCCAAAGTAAGCATAGTTCGTACTATGAGAACTAGATTAAGATAAAATATATATTACTTTATACTATTTTATTGTATACATACATATTATAATATACCCAGACAGAGAACAAACATTTATGTGCTGGTTCTGAGAGACTATCGAACTCACAACCTACAGTGCAGAAGGCAGAGATACCACCAAGTGAGCTATGAGGTCTATGTTGCTTACGCCCTTTGGTAAGGTACCGTGTCCTTCTGGTGGTGCGACAGAAGCAAAGTAAAAATCATTATTTAAGTTGAATTCTTAAAAAAATTCTTGGAACATTCACTTTTCTAAGTATAATAATTTCTACTGTTAATAGTAACAGTAGAGCATGTAATCATACATTGCGCTGCCACCAAAAAAATCAGAGTAAGAAAAGGCGTACAGAGACAAATAGGATCTGATTCACCAGACGAAAGGCAGCAGCCAACAACAACTCGGAGTCTTTCTCCGGTACAGGAGTTGGGATGGCTGGGGTAGAGTTTAGTTTACCAACGGCGACAATGCACAATACACCCCTATGCGGGACGTCAGCGCAAGCTTAATCACCCCCACCCAGAATTAGAATTAGTAACAGTAGAACTTGTTCCAAGTTCATCCAGAAGTACTGCTGCTACTTCCTCCTCCAAGCGCCACGCATTAGCTTTGCTATGTTCTAATGGAAGGGTGTGGAGAATTGAACTCGCCCTCAATTTCGAGTGAATAAAGTGTCATTGGAAACCAATATTACTTTGGAGTAAACGCTCGGGGTGGTATATGTGATTGCATTCCAATTTACGACAATAAATCGGACCTAGTATGCACACCTACTACTAAGCTAGGACTTAGGACCAACTTTGATAAATGATTCTTGATGAAAATTCAATTTCTGCATACAAACGCTTCACACTTAAAGTTTGTTTGTTTGAGAGTCTGTGTGTTTGTATCTCCTTCTCGCTCAAACGGCTATACGGATTCGGATGAAATTTGGTACCAGGATAGCTTATATCCTGAATTAACGCAGAGGCTACTTTTGATTCCTGAAAACCGCGGGCAACATCGCGGGGCGTAGCTAATTTACCATAAAAACGATTAATAATATTGGCCGATAGATGCTTTGCAAGGATAAGCCACAAATCTATGTATGTGTGTTTATACGAAGAATTCCTATTCCTTAAGAATAACGAATACATTTATTTTCACTTCAGATCTGGATATTCAGATGGCTAATAGCATTAAAATCGGTTTCTACGATGTTTTAATCAGTGATTTGTGTAATTATTCAAGGGGAAGCATCAGATACCATAACATAACGTTACTTACATATGTAATTTACAAAAGTTGACTTCAAGGTGGGTCATTATTAAAAAAACCGAAGTGAAAACCTCCTTTTGAAGTTGGTTGACAAGTAAGAATTAAGACATAACGTGTAGGTACACTAGGTTCATCCAATTAAAGATTTTCACGAACCACCAACTTTATTTCATTCTTCACCTTTAAGCGTTCACCAGGGAGGCTACACAATAAATTTCTCCTAACAGTAACTGCATTGTATACGACAGAGATTAGTACAATGACAATTGGACAACAATGGAGGATTTCTAACACAAAGTCGGACTAAAAGGCATAAAATGTAGCTTAGCTATCGGTATCGCGATAGTCGAACTACGCACATAAAGGACCAGCACGCACATAAACTGTTTATCTGCCCGCCTTGGGCGAAGGGCGTGGCGGTGGTGCAAGCGATGAGATGATACGAGAACTATCCCACACTTTAAATCTTGGTCTTTATGTAAATGAGGTAACAGACTTAAAAAAAATACATTCAAAAGTACATTATAATTATTCGATTATAAATATTCAGTAATCTGGTTCTCATAGTAAAAAACTCCCGCAGTAACAGTTATCAAAAGCCAACATTAAGACAAAAAAACTTGTTATCATTAAATCAAAAAAATCACAATACTTCCTCTTCATACCTCTAGTCTTTAGGGTTCTTTTCATAAAACTTAAACGGCACAACTCAAACTCTCTCTCACTCAAATAAAAAATAATCATCGGCAAAATATGATCGATTGTCGACAAAATATTGGTCCATAAAGTTTAATTCAAAACGCATTTTCTTTTTTTGAAGACAATTAAAAATATACGGTACCATTTCAGAGATCAGTGGGCACAGCCTTCAATCCATCGCATCTATTTATGTATTAACTAGCTGACCGGGCCACGTGTTGCTGTATCTAACGTTTTTCTGATACAATATTATAATTTGCAATAAAATAATATTGCGATCATAAATTGAGATGTGAGCTATCCTTTCTTTCAAGTTGGATCAAACTGCACACGGTGTACAAATTTGATACACAAAATCGGTTATTGTGTAATCACAATAACCGATTTTGTGTATCAAATTTCATCAATCATTTTAAACCATGATAGCTAGATATATGTTCTCGCGGACTTTTTTGTAGGTCTTAATGGGATCTACAAACCCGTAGTACATCATTTTGTTCTATTATCAATAGTTTTTGCAGCGCACGCAAAAATAAGTTTTCGATTTTACACCTTGTGTTACAAAATAGCAATTTTCTTACGGATACCTAATTTTAATAAAAAAAAAACACAGCCTTTCTCGATAAATGGACTACCCAACACTGAAAAAATCATTCAAATCGGACCAGTAGTTTCAGAGATTAGCGCGTTCAAACAAACAAACAAACAATCAAACAAACTCTGCAGCTTTATAATATTAGTAAATTTAAAGTCGCTTTGAGTTTTTACCTTGAGACTCGTAAGAAGTAATTTGCACGGAGCGATACTAAAGTACTGTTATGGTGATTACATTGTTGTTCCTAATTTGTGTTGTAGCAAGTTACACTCCAGCCCGAGGCTTGCGGCGAACAAGACGCCCTTTGGATCTGAACATTATACATGGCTTTGAATGCGGGGAATCTTGTCATTTACCAATGACTATCCAGTACACCAGGGCTTCTCAAACTGAGCTTCGCGCCGCCCTGGGGCGCTATAAAAGCACCATCTCAGGGCTTAAATTCTCAGGAATATAGTCCCATCACTACCGCAGCCTTGAGGCTTCTATTGCCATCTGTGACATCGACTTGGTCAAAACAAGTCTTCTACAGTTGCAACAAGTAGGGATCACCGTGAAAACATCGTGAGGAACTATTCACATCTAGAATACTATGACCAAAGATTCGAATGTGACGTCATCCAATCTAGATCGGGCTTCCGTTGTAAATCAAAGCCCAATGACACATCAACCGTCCATGTTGTTGCATGTGTGAGTAAATACCACACTTCAGTTACAGATCTTAGAATTAACGACTCTGATGCAACGTCTCATTCACCAGTGATTGCACCACTGCTTGCCTTTTATTTTAAAAATCCGTGATTGCTTCAAAGTTTGCTGGAAGAGAACTCTTATTAGGGTTAAGCTCGCCTTTGTAAAGATTATATCTTTGTTTATAACTTATGTCTGTTTTATTATCGTGTGTACATAAGAATTACAAAGTCTCGTACTACTTTTTGTTGCTCTATTCACGCCACCCATAGGAGACATGGGGCTCACCTATGGACGCAAACAGAAAAGCGAAATATTTCCTTCCTCACCTTGAGAGCGACGTTTCTTGTGTAAAAATGTATGTATTGTAGACACATATGTAGACTGCATAACACCTATATACGTATTTATAAATGGTGTAAGTAGAGTGCACGTCGAACCACCCTCCTCTGTTCGCGTTCATTTCCTGCTACAAATCGCCCTGCATCCCTTGCGTTGCTTAGTCTACACGGCAAGTTAGTTATCTTCGTAATCTCTTCTATTGAAGCTAGTGATGACATTTTAATAACTTGACATACATATACAATAATCGCTCCTTTATGCAATAACAAATAAAATAAGAGAGCGTGGTGGCACAGGGGTATAGACGCCGACTTTCAATCCGAAGGTTGCTGGTTCAAACCCACACGTGCCAATGAGTTTTTTCACTTGAAAAATTTACCACGTACCAAAACCACGTTCTCGAAACGGTGACGGAAAACATCGTGAGGAAACCGGCATGTCTTAGAACCATAAATTCGAAGACATGCGACATCTACCAGTCCGGATTGGGCTCCCGTGGTAGATCAAAGCCCATTCACTCTCAATTATCGAGAGTAGGCCGGTGTCCCTGCAGTGGGAACATTAGAGGCTTGTACGGAAATAAAACAAAACTAATTATTTTCGAGGCCATTTCACTCAGCGCCATCTAACTCCAAAATAAGCTTCTAGATAACTGATACAATACTTATATAGTAATACTTTTTTGTAATTACATATAATATATATTAATAACACAAAAAAAAACATCTACGTAATCAAATACTTGTTTTGGGAATCGAACCCAGCACAGGAAGCTGAACTATAATCAATAACTGCGAGATCAGTGAGAGATATGGTCCCAATGAAAACTTCTTAATATATCGTAAATATTGTTTTATTTATTTTTAAAATTGGTTTAGTTGTATAGGCGTGAAAATCGTAACAAACAAACAAATTAACTCTCTTTCGCATTTATTCCCTTATAATATTAAGTTAGGATTACAAAATATGTCACGTAAAAGAATGAATGAACAAACACTTTATTTTACATTACACCAGGAAATTCAGAGACTTAATAAAAATATAAAGCTAGATCTGTGATAAAGCGATGTCTTCCAGACAATATTTATTCCTTAAGATCTCAGGTATCGTTTGGTTCTTAAATTTTACATGCACAAGTAAACATATTTGCGAGCACATAACGTGCTGCAGGAGCTATTTAAGCACATTACATGCACACAGATATGTCTAATTACATTCAGTTTTCATGTTTTAGATAGTCTATTTACTCCGTCCTGCCTGAATATGGCTGAAATTTTAGTAATAGATAGACTGTGGTCTTCAATAATACTTGATTACTTTATCTTTTACTAAGTAGTTCCAATAATCTTTTCAACATTAAATACCAAAAATTAAACTTTTGTTACACAACATTTTTCCTTCTAAAACAAAGATTACAATTTTATTCAACAATACAACGGCTGCTGATATCTTAAAAGTATCGTGAATAACAGAACTAAAGCAACTTTATAACAGCATAAAACACCACCTGAAATTCCCACAGAATCCGATCGCAGCTAGAATCCCACGACTCCAACAGTAAACCCAGGGTCATCTCGGGCACGGGTCAAATCTGCCGAGGGATGCTGCACTATCTACCTTATTTATATGCACACACCTTTCCATATCACAAACTTACAAAACTCCACAAAATATTACAATAACATTGAAATCGCAACCCTATTTGTACAGTATAAAGGTTGTAGTGAACGGATTAGGGATGATATCTCCAATGGTCACTTACTCAGCACCCTTAATTTGTACGGATAACCGGTTCAATATAATAATAAGACATATTAACATAACTCCTTGACCGGTACTTATTAATATTTATGAAAAAACGAACGATTCGATGGTAACAATTCAGTGCACAGAGTGATGGTGGTGTGGTGACTACTCTTTAGAAGAGAAAGTTTAGATAAAAATATTCGATATCAGTGTATTAGTTAATATATTAGCTTCATAATCTATACACAATAAGGAATCCAAGTATATCTCAAAATTTTGGTAAGTAAGTTTTCTTTTGTTTTGTCTCCTATTCCTTACTACCCTAAATACCCAAAGATATTTTTTCTATTTCCTTGTTTGAAGAAAACAAGGTTTTTGTGTCACAGTAACCACTTAACACCATTTGGGCCGTGAGGTAGTCTCGTTACTTCCATTACATTAAAAAAAAATTTTTGCTCGCACTCATAGCGGCTCCGTGGCTTAGTTGGTAGTAGCCCTGCCTTCGAAGCGAGGGGTCCCGGGTTCGATTCCCGGCCGGGGCACACTTTGTGTGGTGAGCATGAAGTTTGTTCTCGGGTCTTGGGTGTTTGTCTTGTGTCTGTGTGTTTGTCCATGCCATCTGCGACGCAGGGAATTCTAGTGCAGAGGTATGAGTGTGTAAACGTTTATATTTAAATTTATATACAATATATATTATTTGTCCTAGTACATACCAGTTAATAAAAATTAGAAGCCTATTTCACCGTGATTGATGTTGACATAGTTTTAGTGAATTTCAAAAAGGTTCACTACTTCATCAAATCTTGGAGCCCCAACTATCAATAAATCGATAGGGTCGCGGTGGGCCGGCTCATCACTAATTTACAATTTTATGGTAGCGGGGGAGGGGTCCGGGGTCCATTAGTGTTGACCCCCCTCAGAATGGGCAACCCTAGGAGTGGTAGCAAAGAAAGTGCTATCCTCTACTTGTGGGGTTTCAGCTATGTAACTTACAGCGTAGCTTACTAAATTGTAATTTGAATATTAGAATAACATTTTCTTAGTTTGAGCCACATTGATAGATTAACCATTGATAGATTACAGGAAGAATATTTTTAGGGTTCTGTGTCCGAAGGATAAAGGAACCCCTATTACTTACAACTCCTGTTATCTAATCGGTCTATCTTGCCATTTGAATGTATTATATATTATTATTTAATATAAAAATCAATTACCGTGCGTTACTCTCACAAAAACTCAAAAACGGCTTCACCGATACAAAAGAAACGATCTCACTAGTTCAAAACAAATTCAGGGCGGATCTACAGGATATGATGCAACACTAAAACATTTTACTGATTGACAACCACTAATATTCCAACGGTACATTTCACGCCTCCCGACAAGAAACGCGTGCAAACGAGAAAGGAGAAAACTGAGACGGCGAGAGGGAGATCTTTAAGATACGTTGCCATAGCAACCGTGGTCCACTCACACAAGCACGCCATCGCTAGTTTAATGATAGTTGGGTAGTGAGGGCCACTAGCCGCGAAACTAAAACAAGACTATAACGAGACTATCGGAAATGCAAGATCGAATTAAATCTATTAGCCATCGATACTAAAGCCTACCTAGTCTTTCAGTAGAAATGTTATTGTTAATTATATTATAATACATAGTTTAAATGGTCATTATTTATAGAATCTGGAGAAAGCTAGAGGCAATCAATTAATCTACACTTGCACAAAAACTGATGTAGCTAAGTCTTTGGTATTATGGTATCGGGTCTTTGACTAATTCAAACTAGTGATTCTACTGTGTACTGTGTAAAGCCTTGTGTATATAGCTGAGATTTTATTGAGATTTTATGGTGATGTTGTTTAATTGGCACACAATATAAATTCTTGAGTGCGTGGTAACTGTATAATTAATAGATAAACAAGAAATTATTGAAACAAAACCAAAAACCCGACTGCGTGAAAGATTCGAAATAAATTTGAACATATACAAATAGGTAGTATATATTTTTTGTAAGCCATTTATAAAACTCTGTATTTTGATACCACTCTCGATTTGAGGAAAAATAATTTTTTGAGGACATAATATGGTGCCAAAAATCGCCCATTTTAATTTTGATATAGCCAGTGTCACTCTCACAATCGACGAATCCAACACCTCTCAAGTCAAAATACATCAAGCTGTTTAGGCTACAGAGCTTGACAAATAAATATACATGCATACAAACCCCCCTTCTGACGCAGTCGGGTGAAAAAACTAATGTTTTCACAGAAAATATGTTTAGACTTTCAATATTTTTTAGCATTTTTTTTCAAACCTTTTATTAGTACTACTTTGAAAACTCAAATAAGAGACATCATGATAATATATCTGCATACAGACATTCTATATCACTACATAGTATAAAACAAAGTCGCTTTCTCTGTCCCTATATCCCTATGTATGCTTAAATCTTTAAAACTACGCAACGGATTTTGATGCGGTTTTTTTTAATAGATAGAGTGATTCAAGAGGAAGGTTTATATGTATAATACACTAGAAAGTCACCCCGGCTTTCGGTAGTTTCTGATACGGCACTGATGCTTTACTAACCGTGCGAAGCCGGGGCGGGTCGCTAGTCTTGTATAAAATGTCTCAGACTTGTTTTCCCCTCCCTATCACCCACACAGCGACAACAACACTACGTATTAGGAGATTCCGACCCCCGGCCCCAAAGTTTCAGTTATTAAGCAAATGCTTTGTAAACAGTTTGGGTGCCACCTTTAGTTTAACTATAAATAGGTAGGGTTGAGTTAAGCTTCAATTAGGTAAATGTAGTGTATATAGGTACGTAATGTTGGGTAAGGTAGAAGAATTTTGTAAGGATTCAGGGTCTGAAATTTGAGTATCATTTTACATTTAGCGTTCCTTTGAAGCTGCCAAAATAGCAGAAAACTAATCGTATATTCAAAATGTTCTGTTCAAAATATTAATTAGTTCAAGGGAATTAAATACTCAATATATTTATTGTCTGGTGTGCATTTAGGTTTAATAAATGGTTAGGTAACAGATAGATTAAGATTTTTAATTTTGAGAACCATGATATTTGTAAGTATTATAAAATATAATGGCAAAGGTAATAATAAATAACCAGAATGATCCTTAACAATATCATTTGAATGGTACCTAGTACATTGAAAGAAAATTTTATTAAAAAGTTTTAATCATTTATATCATTAAGTAAATCTTGAAACTGCCGATCGTCAATTTTAATTGCAATTCTTTCGAGCTTACGCTTCTTTCTATGATTAATCTTTAACAACATAAGTGGCCGTAGAGCTTATGCCAACTTCTTCAATCCTGGTAATCCGCCGCCAAGCGGCAGTGCGGCGACCCAGGTGGGTGCTGGTAAAATTACAGGCACTTGAGGTATGGGAAAACTTGAGTCGTATTTCGGTTATGTCGGTCTATGGGTGGCGGTAACCACATACATTTACTGGTTGTAGGCCGTTAGCTCGTTCCGTAACTTTTATACCATAAAAATAAAATAACTTGTCCAAAACCTGAACTTGAATCCATTCACTGTTATTAACATCTTGCATTACCTCAAATATTTCTTTACTTAGTACCTTATGACATAATTTGGCTATCAAAAAAGTCCCACTACTTTTCACCAAGGCATACCAACTTAGAATTAACTTTAGTCTTTGTCAAATTCAAAGTCAAAAATCGTTTATTCCGTTGTCTTGACTTGACTTCTTCATTGGGACTCAACACATGAAGACATCTGGGGGCCTATTATGAACTCTTAATTCCAGGCAATTTACGCCGTATTCTGAACTGCCCGTCATTTTTGTACTATAAACATGTTATTCCAGCCAGTCAGCGGTCACGTGACACTTGGCCGACTTCTGAACGATTATTGGCTGGAAATACCGTACTATGAGCGTTCCTTTGACATTTGAAACTATGTTTCATCTGTCAAATTTGTAACTATAAAACCATTCAGTCCAGTCGCGTTTCAGAACGATACATACAAAACTTGAATACCGGCCATAGACAACGAATCCATAGCAAGCCAGCTTGAAGTCGGCCAGCGTTAGGCATCTCATAGTACGAAATAGAACAAGGCAGTTTAAGGCCGTAAATTGAATTGCATGGAACTTGGATGGTTTTTAAAAAGTTCATAATAGGCCTCCTGTTCGCTCAGCTAGTATATTTATATAAAAATCAAATTCCGTGCGATTTTTTCGTAAAAACTCGATTAGAATTTTTTTTCCTTTTTTCCTCATCTCACGGTTTAAAAAAAGGAAATTAGGAAAACCCAAAGGAACGCCCGAAAAATCAGAAAAATAAAAATCGGTCATTTTCTATAGGAATTGCTGCATCACATATATACATTCACTGGGTGACACCGGTGCTGATAAATGACGTTATGCAAACGTTTTACAAAAATTGGAGAATGTATGATTGACCCTATCCGATTTTGTCAACGATAATATAGAAAACGATAAAGAACATGTTTTTAGGAGCGCTAACGCAGATGGAAAGTGTAGGATTTGTTTTCAAGTCGGCGAAGAATCGGACATCGAATGACCCGGATTAAAACCAGCCTCATTAGAACACAAATCAGTGAACGATTTTAATCGCTCATCCACGATAAGCCTTACAGAAACATATCATTCAACCTGATGATAATCCTTAGAATATACATGCCGAGAAGAATCCTATATCTACTTTTGTTAATGAGATTACTCAGAAAGGAGCTTAAAACCACCACATAAATAAGCTGAAGCGTTGTCCTTAAGTTCTTATCGACCCGCACATTACGGGCTTAAGGCACCATCCTTTCTCCCCACCCCCTCCCCCAAGACATATTTCATCGAGAACTCCTCCTTAACTACCGCCCAGGGCTACCAACTTTAAGCAATATTTCACCGTGTAAATAATATACAGTGTACGTGAGCTGACCTCAACAATAGATCCTACAGTTTTACCAGTGAGTCAAATTGTTTTCTAGGTACTGCGTGGAAGATTCTATTTACAAAGCCTAGTCACATAGCGTACAGGATCAGCCATAAATCATATCGACTATGATAATAACTGTTTTTGGGCAGTAATTTTTTAACTGCATTTAAATACAAACTCTAATACGTAATATAAGTAATGAGTATAAACCAGCTAGAATATTTCTATAACTTATATTGTATATTTCTTAAACTATTTGCAACCATGAATCTAAGTGTAGTGATTTGATTGAAACCTGTATGCAGGTTCTCAATACAAAAGGTCGCTGATTCAAATCCAGAGATGCACCAATGAGATTACCACTTGAAAATGTACGCAATATCACGCTCTCTTACCGGTGATCAAAAAATTTGTGAAGAAAATCACATGTCCTAGAACCAAAAATTCAAAGTCATATGACATCTACCAATAAGGTTTAGACTTCTGTGGTAGATCGAAGACATTACATCCCTTGTTGTGAGGGTGAAGTCTCTGCAGTGAAAATAATAGAAATTGAATTACATTTTATTAATTCATTGAAAAAACTCATTGGTACATGTCCGGCTTTGAACAAGCGACATTCAGATTGAAAGTCGGCGTCTGTGCCCCTGGGCCACCTGGCCTTGAATTTTAACATATCAGTACACAAAATTCCCTTTTTCTTAACCTTATATCACCTTGTGGCTCCGTGGCTTAGTTGGTAGTAGCCATGCCTACGAAGCGAGCGGTCCCGGGTTCGATTCCCAGCCGGGGCATACTTTGTGTGGTGAAATTTGTTCTCGGGTCTTGGGTATTTGTCTTGTGTTTCTGTGTTTGTCCAGGCCATTTGCGACACAGGGGATCAGGGCACATCGCATTTTTTATTATTATTTTAGCTATAATATGTTTAATATTTCATGAATTATGAAAAAATATGTCCGGGGTTATATTCTCGCAGAAAAATCTCAATATTTCATTCAAATAGGAACAGTGTAGAGGTATATGTGTGTAAACGTTTATTATTATTATTATTGTCTTGATAATACTCTCAATAAAGGCCTCGTATGTAGTTACGCAACTTGGTACAGCGTCAGACGGTATCGGCGAAGCCAAGCAAGTTTTAATGAAAACGCTCCTCAACAAACAACCCCCTATCTATGAGTATAGTTCACTTGGCGACGACCTACCTAGCTATAAACGTTATGTAATCAAACCGTTTGTTTGTCTGTAATGTTACTTTATTCTTGATGTTTTGACCGAATTGTTACATAACGTTACGCCTTACATACATACCCTAGGATTCCGTGTCGTGGAAAAACACATAAACGCAAGAAAAACACCCAAATTTTACAACGTAACAAAATTTACGCTCGTAACATCTCGTAACAACCGTTACTTTTTGTTCTTCCAAGGTTATATGCAAGAAGTTGCTCTAATGCGATAAGACCGCCATTGTTTCACATTTATGAATAAATATTATAATTACCTTTCTGCTTGTTTTGTAGAGCAATAAAGTGTTATCTATGTTTCAGTTTTTTGATGTTCCAATATCATAAAAAAAAAATACATTTTCTTATCGAGAACTGGCCATATTGAGATTAACCTATTCATTTAAAATTATAATTGGTTTGTTATTTGCATTAATATGTGCCACACAAACAGTAAAATTTTCATTTTACGTGTATACGGGCGAAGTCACGTGCGTCCACAAGACCTCACGTAGCTAGATGATAGTTAGTCTGAGGGTAGAAGGGTGGACACCACAAGATTGCCGCCATTCTTTAGGGTTCCATCCCTTGACCCTCGCAGAAATGCGTGTGAAGCCGTGAGAGAATTGCATTATCACTCAGCCGAGGGATTCCAAATATGATTAAAGGAACCCTAAGCATCATAGTGGAAATCTCTCAGAATTAAATACATTTTAGTGTTAATGAATATTCTTCTACAAGTTCATTTTACTTCATATCACTAATATTTAAAAGCCCCCCTGCTGTAATGGTAATGAGCTGATGATATTCAAACGCCTGAAGGAACAGATCTTCGTATATTATAGCATAAAACCATCACGTCAGCTTACAAACAGAATACAATTAATTAAATTCAGTTCATTGTTTTGGAAGCTACGATGCCACAGATACACGCGTGAAACTAAATCACCCTCTTTTGTATCAGGGTTTAAAAATAGCCAATACGACGTCATGCATTATTTCAATACTTCCATAATCGACATGGAGAATATATTAATTTATCTCTCAAATTCTCTATTTGATCGTAAATCTATTACTAGAGGTAGATTCAGGTCTCATAAAACGTATCATTCCATAAATTCTTTAACATTAGTCTTAATTTCTATTGATAAGCACAACCTGATGGTAATGTTATTATTCGTGTTACCGATATATTTACCATGATTTGTGAGTTTAGTTGACTCCCGATATTTCGACGCAGTTACATGCGTCATGGTCCCGGGCAAACTGAAGTCTTTGCGAAGTGGATGATAATGGTTCTGGCAATGAAACTGGTCCAAATATATTCAGTTATGTCCATGAGCGTTTTTATATAATACTAGCAGCCCGTCCCGGCTTTGCACGGGTTTAGTGACTTAACTACAATAGTTGGACATATGCTACCGCGGAGTTTTTTGTAGACATTATGATGTTCTTCAATATTGTTGTACATTATTTTGTTCTATAGCTAATAGTTTCGGCAGCGCATTCGACGAAAGACATTTTAAGACTCATTTTTCTACACCTTCGGTTACATTGTTCAAATTTTACCAAGGATCCCTAATTTTTTTCAAAATGAAATGTTGCCTATGTCAAATTGGAAGAATGTAGCATTCTATTGGTGAAACAATTTTTTAAATCGGCCCAGTACTTTTTGAGCCTATTCATTACAAACATACAAACATGGGTACAAATCTTTCCTCTTTATAATATTAGTGTAGATTTTGATACTTAAAAACTAATTTTAAAGTTGTTTTTTAAGAATTTAATGAATATAAAGAGTTTTATATTTATATCCATAACATTTTTAAAATCTACTTAGCAATGTCACATTCTTTTAAAGAGTACAAGATCAGGCATTGATATATACTACGTTTGGCAATTGGTGAAACTGCCCGACCCTACAAGAACTAGATGGAATTCCTTAAAGAGAATAAATAAATAACCATTTTAAATAATATTATTAATGACCCTGATACTTTACTAATTACCCAGTAGTAGGTGGAGAACAAATTAGTTAGTAGATTAACATCGGTTTCGATCAAAGGAGAGTAACTTTCACTCTCTACACAGTATCACTGGTAATTTTCATTTTCTCTAAACATTTGCGTGACCCTTTTCGGAAGCAATTAGGGCAGTGTGTCGGTCCAAATGAGTAAAAGTAGTTAAGCCATGGAAAAAAGTGGGATATTGTGAACCTTACACCCTTATTATAAGACTTAAACTTGAGGCAAGTGTGCATTAGAGCAATCATCTGGAACTTTTTAAAGTGTTTATTCCAGATTTTTAACAACTAGGCCAAAACTAACCTAACAAAAAATGCCGTAGTCTTAAGAGTGGACAGAGTTGGCATTAGTTCATACAATGTATAGAAGTTTCTCAGATAAGTCAGATATAAGTAACAGATAGGTCTCAATTCTCATAATACTTTAATATATTAAATACACACTTTAATATAATTTCTGGCAATGATAGTCCACCCTGGACTGCTGTGAACGCTACCTTCTCAGGAATCCTATTAGATTTTAAGACTTATGTGTTTTTCTAATATGAGCTGTGATGCTTGAAATACATACTTTTTAATTTATTTATTTTACTATTTTAATGTCTCTTATAAAATAAACATGGTTCATGCAGCCAGTTCCCATTTCATTTCCTTAAAATTCTCTCTCAGCAGTTGCCAACACTGTAAAAGAAAAATTGAGTGAGTGCAAAATACGCAAGGAAACTATTAATTGTCGGTGCTATTGAGGTATTTTTTTATAGCACTACCCGCGGATTAATCTTACGAGCACACAAATTCCTAATTTGAAAATCTTACATTTGAAATATATTTGGAGTTGAAAATATTGTTTATCTGTAGCATAGATGATCTACATCATACGTGGCTCAATCAGTCCCTTCACGGGCGAGCGAAGGTTGCCGAAGGGCCGCAGAACACTCAAGGAAATTGGGTCATTAGCCCCCCGAGCCACACTTTATGGCAGATTGGTTTTTTGTTTCATTTCACCCGCCCGGCTGTGGTCCGTAGCTTGAAGTTGAGAAGAACCGTTATAGTTAGAGTATGTATTATACTATGGAGACAACGCCATGTTCACTCTTATAACTCTTACAGGGTTCCATACCCAAAGAGTAAAACGGGACCCTATTACTAAGATTCCGCTGTCCGTCTGTCTGTCTGTCACCAAGCTGTATCTGTACCGTTATAGTTAGGCAGTTGAAATTTTCACAGATGATGTATTTCTGTTACCGCCATTGCAAAAATACTGAAAACAAACACAAGTTCTACTGCTACTTTGGGTTGTTCCTTTCGCACCACCCGGTGGACACGTGTAGGGACTCTGAGGGTACTCAAGGTTACGACCACATGGTGCCCCAAAGTGCACATGGCTTTGCAGAAACCTGCTTAGACCTTGACCATGTCATGGGATACATACGTATCAGACTGTATGTACAGTATCAGTATCTACATTCTAATACGAATGTATCTGGACAACACTATGATCATTCTTAAAGTGAACATACTGTTCAAATAAATAAATAATAAACAATTATATTAATAAATTATTGATTAAAAATACTAAAATACAGTCAGTATTTTTGTTTTTTTTCTATCTTTTTCTAAAATCCGTTGAACCATTTGAGCGTGAAGGAGTGACATACACACAGACATACAAACTTTTAACCATACCAGAAAACTATAATACGCCAGTAAAAGGTATCATAATAATAAATTTAAAAGAAAACAATCACATTTGCGAGCATAAAATTTCATCTCGCAAAATGTAACGGCAAATGTAGGCAAAGATTGACAGGGCGAACTAGTAATCGGAGGGTGGCACCACCCTAATATTAAGGCGGGCAAGAGGCGATGTTTTACGTAGGCGTCAACCCCACGCGGGGGTAAGAAGGGGGTAAGAACGGGGGTTGAGAAACTTCCCCCCAAGTTAAGAATATTCTACCTACTCAGCATTCATATTGGAGCTGGGAATATTATAGTTATGAATTTGTTTTTTTAAAGCAAAATTTAACTTTAGGTTGTAAAATGATTTTACTTAGAAATATTATTAATTAAAAATTAGTACATTAAATTATGTTTATAGTCCAATATCACCTATAACTAATTCTTAACCGACTAAAAATAGGAAGTGGTTTTCAATTCAGCTGTATGTTTTGTATGTTTATAACGCTATGACTCTGACAATCGAAAAACAATTTCAATGATTCTTTTTTATGTGGTGTACTCTCTAAGTGGTCCCGTAGAAGTCTGAAGAAAATTTCCATCCCAACCGCTGAAAAATTTTGAGATGAAAACGCTGTACATATGTTTCATGTATATTATTGTAAGTAATTTTCAATGGACGGTTAAGTAAAAGCGGCCCACCCGATGTTTACTGGTTACCGCTATCTATAAACAGCAAAAATAAGGCTCTTCTTCCGCGAGTGGCCAACTCTTGGGTCGGAGTTTTTAAGCCACCTCAAGTCCTCCGACAATCAAAGATGGACGAACACGCGCGTATTTACGTTGTCGCGATAATAATTTTCACTCCTGTTGCGCTTGGCTCCTTGGCTTAGTTGGTAGTAGCGCTGCCTTCGAAGTGAGAGGTCCCGGATTCGATTCCTGGCCAGGGCACACTTTGCGTGGTGAGCTCGTATTTTGTTGTTTGTATTTTATTTCTGTATTTGTCCATGCCATCTGCGATACAGGGAATCCTAGTGCAGAGGTATGAGTGTGTATACGTTTTTTTTTAACTGTACGGAAGTGGTCAGTTCAAATTCCACTAAACGACGACGACTCCCGCGCATGACAACAGTAATGTGACTCAGTGTAAGATCCATATCTTATACTGAGTCGCATTCATCCTGCTGCGTCCATCACGCGAGACGGGGATGATACGTCTCATGTGCATGTTATTTCACCGGCAGCCACACCCTTCCACCGGAACACAGTAATGGGAGCATTGCATCGCGGCATTTCAGGTGAGTTGAGAGTACCTCTCCGGATGAACTTGGCACAACTTCTACTGCTACTTTTGGTTGCTCCTTTAGCACCACCCAGGGGGTTCGTGTACGTAATCAAAGGGTACACACCTACGGACACGAGCAACATGGTCCCATGAGCAAATGTCAATGTCATACTTGAATTCCGTTGAATTCTTAAAAAATACTTGGATGCATCACTTTTTTGAAATAAATTTGTACCTACAAGATCATGCGTCCTTAAGTTTAGCACTTCCTCAGTTCTTTCCTCCTTAGCAGTTTAGAACAAGCAAGAAACCCCTAATGGAAGGATTACTTTCTTTACCCGACCATAATCCTGTTCACAAACATAATTTTTAATTCCACGTACACGTCTTGTTAGTCAATACTGTCCAGAAACCTATACTGATGCCAATAAAAATTCTGATAAACTTGTTGACACAAGTCCAAGAACTAGTTAAAGCCAGTTTGGAAGTAAACGTCCAACTAGCCGTGCAAGCTATTATATTCTCATGTCGCTAACGCAGAACCAACCTACTTTAAAACTGCGCCCGTTTACGTTGATGTAAACGGTACCCTAATTGAAGACGAAGTTTAGTATTTATGCTGCATTTGTCAGGAAAATTGCCACTTTAATTACATTTCTTTATCCTCCTAAGCTTGGGGTCCATGTTGCTAGTATCCATAGGTGAGTACCCTCTGAGTCGACACGTGTCCTCAGGGTGGTGTGAAAGAACCTAAAGATGCAGTAGCGTCTGTGCCGGGTTCTTCTGGAGAAGTACTGCCACCACACCGGATGATAAACCGCACTCGTGCTGCTGTTTTCTGTTGGGACGGTTAAGGCGCCGGTAAAAATACAGGCGCATATTACATCCCCGTTTCAACGGGCGCAACACGATGCGCCTTCACTTAACTTCACCTTCAGCGCTGTTGTTTATGGACAGTCGTAACCATTTAACATCAGGTGGTAACTTTCGCCACATTAAAAAAACGTGGCTAAACCATAAAGCCAGGTTCATTATAATTGGAATTGGTTAGTCTTTTTACCTATTTAATCGTTTGATTGGATAAACAAGAATTGGTAGTAGACTCTGGGCCAGCCTTTCAAGTCTTTACTGTACAAGAGAAATAAATGTACAAGGAATATTATACAATAATCTATTCCAGGCTAAGAGGTGTAGACCTTCTTCTTCTTGCATAGTCATCAGCCTAATGAGACAAGACTGAGGTCAAATATTAAATAGTAAAAAATGTTTGAATGATGAAAGAAGAAACCGTTTTAAGCTATCCTAAACGGCAGTAAAAGTTTTGTAGGCGCGGTTCTACTCGAGCTTCCGAGACAAAGAGCCTCAATCAAAAGTTTTGAAAGAGGCCTCGCAACTAAGGAGAACAACAAAGAGAGGCCCATACGAATTTAAATCCTACCCGCAGCTGCGGATAGAACGGACCTTAGGAACAAACAAATTGTAAATTGCGGGGGTACGGGGGCACGGGCCCGCCTTATACGACCACATCTTACAGGCCCCAATTCCTACTTCCTTTCCATTACACAGCCAGCGCTGACTAAACATAATCGGCGAACTTCCTTACGACTCTACCCTTCCGGCTAACTGCTAGCAAACACCGCAAGTAAAAGCAAACTTTAGCACTAAACAAACAAAGTTGACTATACTTCGGAGCACCCCTGAATCCACTATCGACGCCCATCGAAGAAATAACGACTTAATCGCGTTACGCCAAAGTTGGTTTTCAAGCGGTGGAGTGGAAATTTCCAATTTTCCTCGAACGACCGCCGAAGCTCCCGAGTTAAGAACATGCACGGACAAGTTGCGCTGTTAGCAGCGAGTGTTTGAATAGTTTTCGCTGTCGAAACTTGTTCGGCGGGTTGTTGCGGGTGGTTTTCTTATACAAAAGATGGGAGGTGGGGAGGGTCATGATAAATAGCACAATATTAATACCCGGGTTGGTGGTGTATATAGTTTTATGATCTTAGTTGGGCAGTAATATAAATCTGCTTTTCCGGGCCGCTGTGCTACAGTTGTTTGAGTTTAGTACCCACTCGAATATCTAAGTAGTAATATGGTAATGGTGTCTGTAGATAAACGAATTTAACATCGTTTCGGATTATGGGACGATCGTAACCACCTTTACGTTTTGAGCGCGAAATTATTTAGGAGCTTAGGATCCACGCGAGTTAATTTCAGGTTATCCGTCTCTGTCACGTACTGTTTATTAAACTAGGTAGCTAACTTGCGCGGCTTTGCTCGTGTGAACCAAATTTAACGTAGGAAATAAGAACCCCATGCAACCCAAGTGTACCTATAAATTTCGTTATTATAACCTATATTTTACATTTATTAACATTTTCAGTGAAATAATGATTGTAAGCCAACACGTAAATCTATCTACTTTTGAGTAAACGACACTTTAGTGTTTGATTAAAGTTCGATTTCGATTTAAGTCTGACATTCACCCTCAGACCTTCAAAATATTCAGAAACCCTCGCTAGTAACATCCAAGAACTTTAACTAGGCACAGATAAAAGCATAAAAATTGGCGACAATAAGAATCTATAAATTCTGTGAAAGTGATTATTGTCGCGTGTCGGGTTACATATTATACTTTTTAACTTTAAAGACTTTACTAATGAAGACTTACCCAAGATTCCCTAATGAGGACTAACCTAAGATTTACTAATGAGGACTAAACTAAAATTTACTAATGAGGACTAACCTAAGATTTACTAATGAGGACTAACACAAAATTTACAAATGAGGACTAACCTAAGATTTACTAATGTTGACTAACCTAAGATTTACAAATAAGGACTAAACTAAAATATACTAATGAGGACTAATCTAAGATTTACAAATAAGGACTAAACTAAAATATACTAATGAGGACTAATCTAAGATTTACCAATAAGGACTAAACTAAAATATACTAATGAGGACTAACCTAAGATTTACTAATGTTGACTAACCTAAGATTTACTAATGTTGACTAACCTAAGATTTACTAATGTTGACTAACCTAAGATTTACTAATGAGGACTAAACTAAAATTTACTAATGAGGACTAACCTAAGATTTACTAATGAGGACTAACCTAAGATTTGCTAATGAGGACTAACCTAAGATTTACTAATGAGGACTAACCTAAGATTTACTAATGTTGACTAACCTAAGATTTACTAATGTGGACTAACCTAAGATTTACTAATGAGGACTAACCTAAAATTTGCTAATGAGGACTAACCTTAGATTTACTAATGAGGACTAACCTAAGATTTACTAATGTGGACTAACCTAAGATTTACTAATGAGGACTAAACTAAGATTTACTAATGAGGACCTACCCAAGATTTAGAGATTAACCGCTCAGTTAGTAGTACTCTGTTTCCTACGCGTGGGTTCGATTTCCACCCAGTAGAAACATTTGTGTAACGAAAATAGATGTTTGTTCTTTGTCTAGGTATAATATGAATAATATGTATGAAACAATAAACTAAGGATTTTTTAGTATACTATCAGTAATCTCATTTCCATAGTACAAGCTGGGCTTAGTTTGTGGCTAGATGATGTAGTGAGGAATGTCTATAAAAAAAATGATAAAACAGTTGCTATCTTTCTATACAATCTTGAGAACGTAGACTCAAGTAATAAGCTCATTTTACAACGAATACCAAACACTTTCTTATGGTAAAATGTTTTTTTTTTTTTTTTTATGTGAATGATGAGGCACACAAGCTAACGGCCCACCTGATGGTAAGTGGCTACCGTCGCCTATAGACGCTAGCAATACTTGAGGTGTTGCCAACGCGGTGCCTATTAGCTAAAAATCTTTTTTTTAATATTCAGCCCGACAAAACAGCAACTAATAATTTCATAAATTATATCTTAGACTATCGTGGCACCCGGCTTGGCACCTCTTGGACAATATTCATAAACCGACGGTCGCCGGTAAGATTTTATTGCACTCCAAGAGCTTGGGAGGAACGCCATAAACCATGAAATATACTACTGCTGTATAAATTAGTTCAGGGGTCACCAACTGTTACTTTCAAAAACGGATCTTTAGCCTAAACAAAAATTACTTTCCAACTTTTGTTTTTCGAATTCAAACTCAAACTTATAAGTTTTCTTCCTTCAGATCTTAAGTATCGATTAGACACGACTAAATTTACATGCAAATAAACAAAGTCTGCATAAAACGTGTCACAGGAAAAACTTCTGTGCAAATTGCACACTTAGGGACATTACATGCACACAGATATGACAAATTACAGTCAGTTTTCGTATTTTAGCTAGTCTTATCTGTTTGTCTATCCTACTCGACCAACCTGAAGGAAAAAGCAAACAAGAAACCCTTCGGAGACAGAATTAGATAATTGTTTTACATATGTAGCTTGATTTAATGTTATGATCCTGTCCTTTAACGTCAACTTCTACCTATAACTAAAAGACGAATTTCGATTAATATTTATTTATTGGGTGTGTGAATATGACTCCGCCCCTTTTTGTCAAAATAAAACACATTTGTTCGCTTACAAAATTAAAAAAAAAATTATTGAAAGTATGCTCCATCTGCAGCTACAACCTTCGCCCATCGTTCAGGTAGTTTTCGTATTCCTTGCTGGAAGAAGTCCTGGTCTTTTGAGCTTATCCAGTTGTCAATCCAAATTTTGATACTTTCACATGAAGTAAACTTTTCTCCAGTAAGGTCTGTCTGCATCGTCCGGAATAGGTGGTAATCCGAAGGAGCTATGTCTGGTGAATATGGCGGGTGGGGTAACACTTCCCAGTCCTGTCCCTCTAAATATCTTTTTACGACTTCTGCGGTATGCGGTTTGGCATTGTCATGCTGAAGAACTAATTTGTTATGTCTATTCACCCATTCTGGTCGTTTTTCTTCTATGGCTCGCTTCAAACGCATTAGTTGTCGTCGGTAAACTTCTCCATTAATAGTTTCAGAGGGTTTGAGCAACTCATAATATACAATACCTTTCTGATCCCACCAAATACAGAGCATGACCTTGGCACAGTGAATATTTATTTTTGGCTGTGATGGGCCTGGTTCGCCTGGTTTCACCCAAGCTTTTTTGCGTTTAGGATTTTCGTAGTGTATCCATTTTTCGTCTCCTGTGACTATCCGATGCAAAAATCCTTTTCTTTGCTGTCTTTGAAGCAGCATTTCACAAATGGTTTTCCGACGTTCCATGTCTCTTTCTTTTAAATCATGTGGAACCCAGTCACCGGCTTTTTGAATCATTCCCATCATTTGTAAACGCTTTGCAACAGTTGAACGATCAACATTTAATGCTGCAGCTAATTCTGATTGAGTTTGGCAAGAATCTTCCGCCAATAATGCTTCCAATTCAGCATCTTCAAATTTTTTTGGTGGTTTTCCATGTTCTTTATCCTCAGTACTAAAATCGTTATTTTGAAATCGTCGAAACCATTCCTTGCAAGTTGTATTAGACGGAGCATGCTCACCATAAATCTCCACAAGCAAACGATAAGTTTCCGCTGCAGTTTTCTTCGCAATAAAATAATGTAATAACACTTCCCGCAAATGACGTTTATTTGGAATAAAAACCGACATTTTCGAAAAGGTGAAAACAATTGTTGCTTACACTTCAACCAAATATCATAAAATGCGTTAGATAGCTGACATTCAGTACTATCGAATACAAGTATGGTCATTTATTAGTACACGTAAACAATACTAAAAACGACATCTGTTGAGAAAGGGCGGAGTCATATTCACACACCCAAATTGTAAGATAAATATTTAAACATTTTTTATTTGTCTTTTTTATTGTCTTTTTCACTTTAGGAGATCGGCTAAGCATAGGTCTATATAACCTTAACTCAAAAACTGTCTCTGGTGGAGGTATTGCGCTCTTACGAAGCTCAAAAGCTCGAAAAAGGCAGACCAATATACGAGTATATTAACATCAATATGTTAAGCACTTACTACTCACCTCATATAGATCTAACATCTAAAGATATATTGTATCACTACATGGTATAAAACAAAGTCGCTTTCTATGTCCCTATATCCCTATGTATGCTTAAATCTTTAAAATTACGCAACGGATTTTGATGCGGTTTTTTTTAATAGATAGAGTGATTCAAGAGGAAGGTTTATATGTATAATACACTAGCAAGTCACCCCGGCTTCGCACGGGTAGTTTCTGATACGACACTGATGTTTTACTAACCGTGCGAAGCCGGGGCGGGTCGCTAGTATTGTATAAAAGATAAAAGCAAAAACCGTAAGCTAGTGCTCGCATAGAAACTGTTTGTTTTCAATAACGTCCGTGCAAAATGTTGGCAATCCCTGGTATTGATCGCGTAGCTAGAAGATCGTGCGCTTTCTACTCAACGATTAAGTCTAATTGCTCTTGAATTTATCGTCTCGTTGTCTACTATTAAATTTTAAGCCTATATTTATGACAGTGTTTGGCCAAACTTCCCTGCGTTCATATAAATGTAATAATGGCTATGCGAAACAGTGCATAGACATGTTTCTTCCTAACATTTTAATCAATTTCAAAATAAACCGTTTTTCAGCTGACATGATCAATTTGATGCCATGATAATCGTACGAAATTTGTATTTTTCAAGGCTTTCTCAGCTCAGCACTGCCTTCTGCGCTCGTTTCGTGGGTCATTTCTCACTCAGGATAAATATATATGTGACCAAATTTTTGTTCTGTATCTAGGTGTTAATAAGTATTATATACAAAAAATAGTATTTATTTACCAAAAGAAGCACCATTTAACTATTTTATCAGTAATCTGGTTCCCATAATACAAGCTATACTTAACTTGGGACTAAATGGCGCTTTTGAATATTTATTTTAACTCCTATTGATTCTAAAATTGATAAATTAGTTATAAAACTTACCACGGTTGAGGGCCTTCCGCTCTCACTAATAGCCAAGGCCATCTTCGGCCAACAGACAGTATGTTTCCATTCCTAAAAAAGATATCGTAAAAGCGATCACAATATAATGTAATCGACCAGCTCATACGACTTCGTGAGAACTAGCCAAAAACCCTTTTTTACCCTTTGATACCGTTACCAGTCAAAAATGACCCTCCGGTCACGGCACTGACCCTGTCGACCCCGGTTTTTTTGTCAGCTTTGACGGTTGACGGTCGGATAACATCACAGACTATAAAGGGTCATCTTAATAATCTTCAGGAACTTAATTATAAAAAACAATGTTTAATAATTTTACATCAATGCTCAATTTGCTAAAATATACTTCAGATAAAATGAGATAAATGGCCATTTCACACATCGCCGTCTAGCCAAACTAAGCATAGCTTGTACTATGGGAACTGGACAACTGGTATAATATAGTACTTTTTTGTAAATTCATAATTATGAAACAAACGAAACACCCAGACAGAACAAACATCTATATACGTCACACAAATGCTTGTCCCGGGTGGGACTCGAACCTACGGAGTTGTGAGGTCAGTCAACCTCATCTTAAAATATAAGTATTGCCAGATCGAATAATAATCACGAAAATGAAGAGGTTTACAACCATGAACTATTTACTTATATGGCGAGTTAACATGATATTTATAATGATTTGTGAGTTTCGTTGACTCCTGATATTTCGACGCAGTTTCATGCATCGTGATCCCGAGTAGTCCTCATACTCCTATAAAATGTCAGTGTTATGGCCTGGGAACGTATATATTCCCAATCAACCGCCTCATTCACATAGTGGTGTGGTTGGTAATAAGCCTTTATCTCGATTCCAAACAGATGTTCTGATTGTGTCCCATCCAACAGGTTTGTCCGGTGGTGACCTTAGGTCACAAAGACCCCTCATCTCACAGAATCTCACGAGACACGCAGCTTCTCCAAAGGGTTCAATCTTGTTTTACAAGATCATTTCTCTCCACTTATATTTTCCCACGTTAATTTAAAAAAGTAAAAAAGTAACGAAATCATCTGTAATTTGATCAAGTTTGATGAATTTGTCCTGCTACCTTATTAGAATTATCAAATTCATCTTCATTTAAGTTGAACTCGTTTGTTCTTTCAGAGATCTACCTACTTATAATTAAAATCCCCGGCATTAATTGTTAGATGAACATTAAGTTTATTCTTGAGTCTTCTTGGTTTAGGATATTTAGTATGTATCTGTGTTTGTCATCCTATAATATATATATAATATATTAAATGCCAAAATACGGCCAAGTGCGAGTCAGAGAGTTCCACACGAAATTGTGGGTAAACATGTAACTTTTAGGTTTTTATATGATTATTTTCTTGTGATGTTACTAAAAATTTACGGTATTCGGATATATTCCATTCCTTTACTTGTGCTACGTGGTATTGCCTCTTGCCAAATTTCATGGTTCTAGGTGAACGGGAAGTACCCTATAGATTTTGATTCCCTTGCGGCATAAACGGCCTTTGCGTTGACTTAGAAGTTTTTTTCTCTGCTCCTAGAGATTGCAGACTTGAGTGTTTAATTTCGACTTTATCGCTTCACGCATTCCTGAAAAAAAAGGGTCTTAACAATTAGCAAACGGACAACGAAGTGATTTTCTTTTGAAGTAAAAATTGATATATTATCTACAAAGTATTTAACCACCACAGACTAAACCACGGTTTTTTGGACAAAGCAATTATTCTGAAATGATTAAAACGTTCGAAAATAATAACTTTGATTGAATGAGCCTACAGAAAGTTAATAAAAAATAATACTAACCTAAAGGCTTAATAATGTTGTAAAACTCATTTGTTTCACCCAGAATCTGAAATGGTCTCGTCCAAATAAAGTAACCCAACGTAACATATAATATAATTAGATCGTGTATAGTAAGGCCGATAAGACCTGGGGGTGGAAGGGGGTGGAGTACGTGAAGACACCGCTGCGAAGACGTGCCTACATAGAGATGATATTACCATCATTTATTAAAATATTCTTTATTCTTTCACAAAGCCACCGAGCTTAATTGTAATTGGGCCGGACATATTTGCCGACTGTCAGATGAACTTTGGGTCAAAGAACCACCTAGTGGACCTACTAGACCATGGTGGGACGAGCTCGATTCCTATTCGACAAACTGAGTAACAACTGTAACGGACCGGGAAGAGTGGAAGAAAAGACGGGTGCTTTTGCTCTGCAGTAAGATCCGATGGGCTAATAATATAATATTTATAATATAATAAAATAAATAAATTTTATTATTAATAATAAAATAAATCTTAATTGATATTTATTCATCATGATTATCATACTCACAAAGACCCGTTTACACTATCATACTCGCCTAATAACATAGTAACTGGGCGACCGAGCTTCGCTACGTTTTTTTATATTTTGTAAAACATTGCGTTTTTACAAGAAATACAATTATACAGGTAAACTTAAAGAGCAAAACCCTATTTAAACACAAAATTTCATCCAAATCGTAAAGCCATTTCCGTGTAAGCGAAAGAAGTATACAAGAATTTCTCGTTTAAAGTAATACGATAGTTGATACCATTCTGGCACTATTTTAGCTCTTATGATCAACCCCATAGAATATAGGCATACAAATCTATTTATTACTTAATTTTTATTCACAAATAGTTATAATGAACCCACTCTTAATTGTTTCAGAACTTGAAGCAGAAGAAAACAAGCATAAATAATTCAACATCGATGCAGTGAAATGCAATTAAAGAGAATCAGCTATAAAATGCTTTATAATCAGACAAATATGACTACACCCAAATAACGAGCAAGTTCGAGTGATGTATTATATAATTAACATACACAAAATAATCATTCCATTAATGAAGTGAAATTAAAATACGTAGGTACATATGTGCATGCAAATTTTGACTTTTTAACCAAAGCACATTTATATGCGGGTCGTCGAGTGTCGGGAAAATCACGGGCATGAGACGTTACATCCCGGGGTGACAGGATGCGACTTAGATCTTCTCATACTTCCGTCGGACCTGATTCGTATTATTGTTGTTATCAATCATGTTGGAGGTAATCTATCATCAGATGGGCTTTTAGCTTGTCCCTAACGGTACAATAAAAAATATAACAATATTTTGTAAAAAAAAAAAAAAACAAGGGTGTTGAGCTCTGATTTGTTGAAACCCGTTTTAAAGACAAAATACTTTATTCCGTTGAATTTTTAAACAACTACTTGGAAACGTCACTTCTTTTAAATAAATATGTATCTACCTACGAAAACATGCGTTCTTAATACTTAAATTTAGCTCTTGATCAAACCCTATACGACCCTCGATGGAGAACAACCAAGAACGAACAAGAAACACCTAAAGGAAGGATTACTTTCTTTTCGCGAGCATGATCCTGTCTGTTATCGAGCATTACAATAAATGCGGTGTATTATAGATGGCGTTAGCAGCGGGAGTTGGCAGGCGGCGCCATCAGCTCGATATAAATCTTCCAGGGTCCACCCGTGCGGAGTCCGAGCGACTTTCGTGAGGGTGAAAACAGTTTGAAAGTCGGGTCGGTATTGATCGAGTGTCTTACCCCCTGCCCCTCTCCCCGCGACCCGCCCCCGCCCGTAAGGAGCGCCCAATTCTGTCTTAAATTTTAGGTAGGTAGGGACGGTATTGTTTTAGTTAATTAGGGAATGGCGATGGTTTTCTGTGAGATAAATTAAGATGAGATGATAGATTGTACTGTTTAGATATTTATGTTACTGATATGGAGAATTCTTTTTTTAAAATGGTATTATATATCTCCGACATGGTGAACAAAAAATTCGTAAATTAAATTCACCCTGAAGGTCGGGGTCGGTAGCTATAAGGGATGAGAATAATGAAGTAATTTCAATTTTATTTAATTAATTAGCGATTCAATAACTCATTTATTCCTTTAGATCTCAAGTATCTTAGAGACACTTCAAATTTTACACACACAAGTAAACATTTTCGTACGCATAAACGTATCATAAGAGCTTCTTTGGCACATTACATGCACACAGATATGTCAAATTACTGTCTGTTTAATTTTTTAGGTAGTCTTATTTTTTTAGTTTGTCAGTGGGTAAATTTAAGTATAGTTATTAATGGTTTTGATTAGTAATTAGCGACCTGCCTGGCTTCGCGTGGGTTCCATACAATAGTATCATCCAAATTTCCGACATATATATCTTCCGAAATTTGTCCAGATTTCGTTACTTACATTTCTTCTTTACTTATTTTACGCGTTGGATAGAATTTTCTCGTGATATTTCTATGGGTTATCACAAAAATGTGTTCCAGGTATCTTTAAAGACAGGGCTACCAAAATAGCTGTTCACATTTAACCAGTTCTTATCGCAAGGTCATTATCTCTTCACCATCATCTTTCAGGCTCAAGTGTCAGATATACCGCAGTAGGTCACCAAGTGGCAGATAAAGGATCAAACGAATCTCGAGTGTGATGAACGGCCGACGAGTAAACACATTAATCAAGTGAAGTGCGTAAGACGAGAACGGACGAAAGTATTGAGTTGCTGTACAGAACACCTATTCTGTAATATAAGACCGAAAAGTCGTTACAATCGACTCACTAAAAAAAAATCGAAAAAACAGACGTCATTCTTACCTTATATCTCGCAATTAGTGATTTGAGTGTTTCTTTTTTTAAATACTTTTTAGGGTGTACCCTACACCCTTGCAGTTAAAAAAGAAACACGAAAATCAGTATACAACATTCGAAAACCAAATCACAGGTAAAAAAATGCATCGTTTACTCGTATGATATATTTTTTAAGCGATTTTAATAAAATTAGTATGGAACCAACCTTATAGCATATCATTTAAATAAAAAACAGAATTTTCCAAAACGGTTGATAAATGACATAGGTAACAAATAGGAAAAATACCAACAAAAGACAATCTGCCCCTTTGGACGTAGATTGGAAAAAAACAGATATTAACAGTTACGAGTACCTGGACGCCATATTACTACAGACCAATACCAGCTCATAGAAACATAACTTTTCTGTAAGCTCAGAAACGCAAAATAATATTCAGTACCTCATATGACGCGTTATATACGCGCGAATATATTTTGGTACTTGCACGTGTAGAGTTTCACGTGGCCAAACGATACTTGTAATCAAAGAGGAGTTGGAGTATGGGGGGCCATATTGCTCGCGTCCATAGGTGAATACTCTAGCAGTGCGAAAGTAGCAAGCCAACGTAGCAGTAGAACACAAGTTCGTCCGGAGAAGTACTGCCTCCACACCTGGTAATTTGCCGCGAAACAGTGGCGCAATTGCGTGCGGTAGAAGGTTATATACATATAAGTGCCAGTTAAATTACAAGCTACAAGTTTACTGCTACTTTAGGGCGCTCCTTGCTCACCAATCTGAGGGTCAGATTGGTGAGCAAGGATTCTTCTACGGACGCGAGCAAAATAGTCTCAAAATTAAGCATAAAAACAATATGATAATGGTTATTGTAAACTAGACCGATTATTGCCTTGTTACTATTTTGAAATTCCGTAAATAAACAGTGAAAATGGAGGAAAATAAAAACGCTGTTTCACCTTTACAGACCTCCAGAAAACCTCCAGAATAGGCCCTCATTTCTAATGTCATACCGTTAATATCTCAAGGGTTGCCTCTCAAGTATCACGTAGCGGTAATAGGGTTGAACGTTAATTTATATGGGCTTCTAAACTTATCTTCTGAAATCGTTACTCTAATTTTGTGTGGGAGTTTCAAAAGCCTTAGCTAGAAGGCTTAAATAATATAACATGGTCTTAGATTAAATGTATTAACAAATATATTAATCAGATTAAATCGGTCGCGGGGAATTTATATATACATTTATCGTTTAATTTTTATAATAGTTAGTTAGTTATTTAAAAGTATCTATAAATACTTTACCTATACTATTAAGGATTCCGTATCCAACAAAATTTGTCTGTTTGTGTGTCTGTCATTAAAAAAAAACCTTTTTACCCATATGCCGTAGCTAGCTGTAGTTTTCATAGAACATTTTTTTTTTAATTTGTTGTTTGAATTTGTAATCGCGGGTTACAATTAGTCGGTTATTATAGTCCCTTCTTAAATAGTAACCGTAACCATGAACCGATGTTCATCTATTAACATAATATATGATAAAATTAAAGCTTCTAAGTGTAAATTTATAGTGCCGTGTGGATTTGCCCACGCACAAGGGATAGGCCCGCTAACTGAATGATTGTTCCGCCCACATCGAAATGGTTTCTTCATTGAGTTGATGAATCGTGTTCTAGATAATACGATCGGACGATCGGTTGAATATGTATCCATCCAGTGACACATAAACTAACTACCACACACATACAAAACGTTCTTTTTTTTAATTTTTCACGTTTTGTATGTGTAACAACCTCCATCAAAAAATACCGTATTGTTGAGGGAGTATAATCGTGTTGTCAAGTGGTATTCGTTTTTTGACAGATCATTAGTTGACTCTCAATATTCGGTTTGTGAAATCCCAAATCGTGACAAACGTTCTAATTGAAACAAGCCGTAAGCGAGGTACAGCCTATTTTGTCTCACCATGTTGGTGTGGCTTTATAAGAGCCTAGAGCATATAAGCAGTTAGAGACGAAATATTTTGTAATTTCTCCCACGCGCCCAAAAAACCTATTTACGAAACAATGCGACAACCGAATTTGGAATCCAACCCTTTCGCAATCGTCCGATCGTCTCGACCCCCGCATAATTAATGGACATCCTACGAACTGGACATTAAGAATCCCCCCACGATCGATACGGGCCCGCACTTTAAGGTTCCTTACGACTAGAGATGAATAGTTAAATAATTTCTAGGAAAAAGCCGGCAATTTTGCCGATTGCTTTACTTACGTGGCCAAATATTAGTGTCATTCCAATTATAATTATTTATTTATTTTTGGAGTAAAGACTATGGTCTTTACTCCAAAAATACCGTTACCGTTTACTGATGATATTTATAGTTTTGTGTTACAATAATAATTATAGTTATGGGTTGTATGATGGGATATAAAATAAATAATAATAATAATAAACAAAAATTTGATTTAAAAATCACATCAATCAGATTGAGCATAATTTTTAATAGCTAATAATAGGAAAGTTTTCTGGCTGGTATAAATTAGAATGTGGGATGAGACAGGGGGGGCTGACGTCGCCTGTACTCTTCAACATATATATGAATCAGCTGATCGTTGAGCTCTGCAGCACCATGGTCGGATGCTCTATAGATGGAACTATTATCAACAATATAAGTTACGCAGACGACATGGTGCTGCTGAGCCCGGCGATCAGCGCTCTCAGAAAGTTATTGAAGGTATGCGAAGTCTACGCGCAGTCACATGGTCTTCGGTACAATGTGAAGAAGAGTGAGCTCCTGGTGTTTCGGGCAGGGCTCAGGCTACCAGCATTTGTGCCGCCTGTGACATTGAGCGGGCTTCCTCTTAAAAGAGTAAAGCATTTTAAGTACCTTGGACATTTTGTAACCGAGGACTTATCTGATGATAAGGATATAGAGAGGGAGCGCAGGGCGTTGGCGGTCAGGTGTAATATGCTTGCCCGTAGGTTTGCACGCTGTTCACGCGAAGTTAAAATCACGTTGTTCAAATCATTTTCACAGACATTCTACTCGTGCAACCTGTGGGTCAACTACACACTGAAAGCCTACAACGCCCTGCGAGTCCAGTATAATAACGGATTTAGATTGTTGTTGGGGCTGCCGCGATTCTGTAGTGCATCAGGGATGTTTGCGGAGGCTCACGTAGATGACTTTTATTGTATTATGCGGAAAAGAGCTGCCTCCCTGATGTCTCGCATCCGCGGCAGCGCCAACAGCTTATTATCCGTTATTAAGGGCAAGATGGATAGTCCCATAATTAAGCACTGGGTGGCTATTCATCTTGCCCGAAACAAAAAATAAAATTTTCAGTGAGGCTTACTAACATAGTTTAAGGAAAAGTTTTTTACTAACAAGTTGTATGGATTTATGTGAATGTCCGAAATAAAAATTATTCTATTCTATTCTATTCTAATAGCCTCCCAAAGTCTATTCCTAGATTCAACATAAGCATTCAAACATTCATAGCATTCAGACATGAATGTGAACACAAATGTCGATACGATATAAATTCAAGTCAATGGCAGGAAGATGAAATGATGATGATGAATGAACATGATGAACATGAGAAAAATATACTCTGCACGTCCAAGGAGTCCTGTGTTTAATCACTGGTGTTTATAAATAATACCTAATTAACACTTAATTAAGGTCTTCCTCTTATTCCGGCACGTAGTAAATCAATTATTAAAAAGCCGGATAGAATATAAACCGGACAGAAACCTCAAAGGCCGGATTCCTTGCGCCTTCCTTTTGCGGGCGGACAGTCCCGTTCTCTGCGGCATCCCGTGGGTATTTCTTCTTGCGCTCCTTAGGTAGTCAACCCCTCCGCAGCCAGTTTAAACAGACCTGTCAAAATACCTACACTCCAGCTTTATCGCGAGCTTTGACGATGTTCCAGAGTTCAAGTTACAACGGAGCTGTTATATCTTCTTAGTGGGTGGGGGTCCTGTGTCTGTGTGCGTCTCAACTTTAAGACTCGGGTCGCAATCAGAACTGGCGCTTTCATTATAGGATGGTTATCGTGTTTCGCTAGTTTTGTTTGTTTAGTACAATGTTTGATCATTGTTAGAGCTAAATTGTATTGATTGGGGTGAGTTGCGTTAGTTTTGGAGTCTTGGGTATGATCTGGTGAATGATTTGTGCAAACATTGCGGCTACTGCGTAGTAACTTTATTGAACTAGAAATATTTTTAACCTAGAAAAACATTGCATATTATGCGTAGTATCACACTAATAATAAATGTGAAAGTTTGTAGGTGTGTATTCGTACCAGCCTCTAATGTTCCAACTGCAGGGACACCGGCCTACTCTCGATAATTGAGAGTGAATTGATCTACCACGAAGCTCAATCCGGATTGGTACTGTACCTATGCTAAGCTGCGTAAACAATGAACTGTAAATATCACAGTGACATAAGCATTCCAAAAATGAAATACAACGAGCAATGGCGACGTAGATGAGAAAACTTTGCCACCATAAAAATCGACCCTATATTATTATGCAGTGGCCATTAGAGCCCTCTCGTTAAAATTCTGCCCGCGACTGTGCACTTCTTTAATTCGAACTGGCCTCATAAACGCCTCGAACGGGCTCGATTCTGCACGAGTTGGCAAAATATGTTTGGAATTTTATAAATAGGAAATTATGAGAGGAGCGCTTTGAGCCTCCGCACCGTAAGAGCTTGGTGACAAAGTTTTTATTTATTTTCTTAAATGTGACTAACGTGACCGGACTAGCAGCCCGCCTTATTTTAAGTGGTTACCACCATAGACAACAAAACATTACTCAGAATATGACGGGGATGTTATGCCTGAAGTGAAAATGAAAATACTAAACAAAATGAAAGTTGGAAAAAAACTTGTAGGCTATTTGCGAAAACATGATTAATTAAACGTCATGCCTTTAATATTGATATATTGGGTGTGTGAATATGACTCCGCCCTTTCTCAACAGATGTCGTTTTTAGTATTGTTTACGTGTACTAATAAATGACCATACTTGTATTCGATAGTACTGAATGTCAGCTATCTAACGCATTTTATGATATTTGGTTGAAGTGTAAGCAACAATTGTTTTCACCTTTTCGAAAATGTCGGTTTTTATTCCAAATAAACGTCATTTGCGGGAAGTGTTATTACATTATTTTATTGCGAAGAAAACTGCAGCGGAAACTTATCGTTTGCTTGTGGAGATTTATGGTGAGCATGCTCCGTCTAATACAACTTGCAAGGAATGGTTTCGACGATTTCAAAATAACGATTTTAGTACTGAGGATAAAGAACATGGAAAACCACCAAAAAAATTTGAAGATGCTGAATTGGAAGCATTATTGGCGGAAGATTCTTGCCAAACTCAATCAGAATTAGCTGCAGCATTAAATGTTGATCGTTCAACTGTTGCAAAGCGTTTACAAATGATGGGAATGATTCAAAAAGCCGGTTACTGGGTTCCACATGATTTAAAAGAAAGAGACATGGAACGTCGGAAAACCATTTGTGAAATGCTGCTTCAAAGACAACAAAGAAAAGGATTTTTGCATCGGATAGTCACAGGAGACGAAAAATGGATACACTACGAAAATCCTAAACGCAAAAAAGCTTGGGTGAAACCAGGCGAACCAGGCCCATCACAGCCAAAAATAAATATTCACTGTGCCAAGGTCATGCTCTGTATTTGGTGGGATCAGAAAGGTATTGTATATTATGAGTTGCTCAAACCCTCTGAAACTATTAATGGAGAAGTTTACCGACGACAACTAATGCGTTTGAAGCGAGCCATAGAAGAAAAACGACCAGAATGGGTGAATAGACATAACAAATTAGTTCTTCAGCATGACAATGCCAAACCGCATACCGCAGAAGTCGTAAAAAGATATTTAGAGGGACAGGACTGGGAAGTGTTACCCCACCCGCCATATTCACCAGACATAGCTCCTTCGGATTACCACCTATTCCGGACGATGCAGACAGACCTTACTGGAGAAAAGTTTACTTCATGTGAAAGTATCAAAATTTGGATTGACAACTGGATAAGCTCAAAAGACCAGGACTTCTTCCAGCAAGGAATACGAAAACTACCTGAACGATGGGCGAAGGTTGTAGCTGCAGATGGAGCATACTTTCAATAATTTTTTTTTTAATTTTGTAAGCGAACAAATGTGTTTTATTTTGACAAAAAGGGGCGGAGTCACATTCACACACAATCTATTATAACGGCTAGATTGATCATAGCTGATGAAAATTGCTAATCTAAAGCTAAATTGCAAAAAAATACAATAGTATTTCATGCTATAAAAGAAATTCCTAAAAAATTTCCTCATTACATTCAACAAAGAACTTCTCTCGCAAACCAACGTAGAGATGCATACGATAAAAATAATTATAATCTGAGACGAAAAACTTGACTACATTTGCATACAACTCCGAGTCTGGTAAAAATATATTTAAGCTCATTTCGCATAGGGTTGCCACCTTCCTGCTTTTGATACATTACAAAAATAACTGCATCTACAAACATCTGCTACATATCTGCTAGGCGTGCATAACAGACTTCCAGAGAATGTTATTAATTCGGCTGTATTTTGTTGTTTATTTATATGTTTGTTATTATTTTTGTTTGTTAGAATATGCCTTCAGATTGATCCTATCATTTTTTTATTAAAATCCGTTAAATAATTTATTTTTTAAATCGTAATAACTGGAACAATATGTCACCCAAGTAAAAGTAATTTAGTATTTTGCTATCCAGTGACTTTTTTAAGTTAGGGTTTACCTCCTAAGGTTTAAAAATAAGGGACGAAAGTATTGGAAATGGTTATAACGATTTTTAAATCAGCTTTTTGTATGTGTGTAAAGTGACTGGATTAGACTCACTACACTCTATCTCAGAGTGACATCACAGTGTCACTTGAACAAATACAATAGAAAATAATTGACTTGAAAATCGAATAAACCGACTTCATCAATTAATGCCTTCACCAATTATTTTACACGCATAAAGATGGAATATCTTCATAAATATTTTATGGAAACACCTCAGAGGTACCCATGAAATAAAACAATGAATTATACACTCAATTAACGAAGAAACCGCGTTACAAATACAAAAAAACATACAAATGAATTGAGAACTTCCTCTATTTTAAGTCGGTTAAAAACAAAAAGTAGTGGCCCGTCAGTTAATACAAGAAATAATAGAATAATCTTTGTTGAGAATTATAATATTCTTGGTAACCCTAGCCCACCCACGTTTGTCGCTCGAATGCTTAAGTAGCGGAAAAAGATTTGCATATAACTGTCTTCTTATAAGGTCTGGTCTGGCATTAAAGTAGCTCCACTAATGCGCTGAATATTTTCATCGTTTTACTTTTGTCTCTTTTCTTTCCATCTCCTTTCAAATTAGCCGTATTTGCGAAAGTGGATTCCTGGGTAAATGTTAATTCTTGGTATTCTTAAGCTGCTAACGACAATTTATTGCGTCTGAAAATGACTGGAAATTTTTCGTTTCATATTTTCCTACCAATAGAATTTTAGTGTTTAAATTGAAATTAAGCAAATTGATGGCTTCTTGACTTAGTTGGTACTAGCTCTGCCTTCGAAGCGAGATGTCCCGCTTTCGCTTCCCGGCCGAGAAACACTGTGTGGTGAACATGATGTTAGTTCTCGGGTCTCGGGTATACGTCATGTGATTCTATGTTTGTCGATGCCATCTACGACACAGGGAATTCAACGCTGGTTTTCTGTGTTACTGTTGCGTAATTCAATACCTTAAAATCCCTACACGTACCCCCTGGGTGGTGCTAAAGGAACAACAAACAAAAGTAACAGTTGAACTTGTGCGAAATTCGCCCGAGAAGTACTGCTTCCGCACCTAGTAATCTGTCACCCCATGGAAGGGTGTGGGTGCCGGTGAAATCACAAGCGCAAGAGACGTAACATGCCCGTCTCGGGTGACGGGCGCAATGTGGTGCGACTTGGGTCATCTCAAACGACGAGCTAAAAGACCAACTATAAATAAGTGGCCTTTTAGCTCGTCCCGTCACTTTTGTTATATAAAAAAAATCCGAGCATTTAGCTGTTGTTTCCTCCCCTACCTAGATAAGGGAAGACCCAAGGAGATTCCGCCAGGGATGTAACTGGATGGAATGTTTACAGTTAAATAGCGCCTAGTATGTACCGATAAACTAAACCAAAGCAGTTGGTCTACAAATTCAAGGTTCCGTATTCCTAAGTCCGTGAATTTAGAGTGAATTGACAATCGACATATCCCGAATTCCTCCCCGGACGGTACAAACCACACTTAATAAAGAAATTCCGAATTGTAGCAAACACACGCAACGCACAGCAATAGTAGTCTCCAAGTGTCACACGTAGGGTGGTTTTCCGGAAAGCCGGAAAATTTACGGAATCCTAGAAATATCTGATGTAGCTTTTCAGTTTCAGGAATATAGCATCAGTAGCGCCCGCGGTAGTTCAAAGCTCATCAAGAGATAATAGAAAAAAAATACAGAAGTTGTTTTTGGCAAGTCAATAAAACAATTAGCCTAACACATAGGCTTCAAATATAGGCTTTACATCTAGATTACAAGCTACCATCATAACAAATTTCTTTTTAATACTGAAACGTATTTAAAAGAAATTTGTTATGATGGTAGCTAGTGACCTTATTCTCCTAATTAATTACATAATGAAATTTGTTAGTACAACAATATATATTTTTTATAATATATTATAATATTGTATTAATATGGTATTGTTTATTGTAAAATTTATTTTTTGGATCAAAAATAAATGTATTTGTATTTGTATTTATATAATCATACGTTGAGTGTTTCGTTGTGTTTTGTATTACCAAATTTCTATTTATTATTTTTAAGAGAAAAAGAACGATACATTTCTTATTGTTTATGCGTGTATTTACAATTATACCATTCTTACTAACAATCTGACTTTTAAGTCAATAATACCTTTGATTCTGAGAGAAAGTGTCATTATGCCACACTCGTAAGTCAAAGTTACTCACTTACCTTGGTTCTATGAATCTTACATATCGAGGATGTTTCGTCAGTTCTGTTTTTTTATACATGTAACCTTATTCTTCGGACCGAGGATCAAAGTCGTATTGCCGTTGTTATGGTGGAGGTAACCACTTAAGATCAGGAAGGCCTTCAGCTCGTCCCGTCATTTGTCAAAAAAAATCGCCTCTGTTGTTAAATTTCATTTTAGGTTTCCGAACTCAAAGAATAATGGGCATACAACATCTGCTTGTCCGTCTGTCTACATCCAAAGGGCTGTATTACTGTTATAAGTAGCTGGTAACTACAGACTTGCCGGATCATAGCCGGAAAGCAGTTAAAACCGCCAGAAAGCCGTTCACTCGCACAACTATCCGCGCGAAATCGTAAACGGACAAGCGGGTTGAATACAAAACAGGCCGGTCCCACCCCAACCCCCTCCCATCTTCATGCCCTTCTTCCTTAATGTGTAACAAAGACACCCCTCTTACGCTTCAATGTATTTGTGTAGTTTTATTGGGCCTGTGTGAGTGTAGTTCACTGTATTATGCTGGTGTGCGTTTAGTTTGAAATATTTCATATTAAATTTCAGGCCTCCCATCAATAATGCTCGGGTTATCTTTTGTTGGGAGTTTCTAACAGTTTATATAGGGTTCGGGTTCCGAATTTGGCCCGCGAAAGATTCCAGTATAGATGTATCCATCTATATGTAGTAGTAAGTAGAGCCTTATTTGAAATGCCTCTCGGCTTCACACTCATTTTGACTAATCAGTGGTTGTGATAGACTATTATGGCGTTGATTTCAGACAAACCGAAACAAAATTAAACGGCGTTCGTCTTGTTTTGTCCGCTGTGGAGAGAAAGATACAGCGATAATCCGTATCAGCCTCTAATGTTCCAAATGCAGGGAATCCACTCTTGAAAATTGAGAGTGTTTGAGCTTTAATCTACCACGGCAGTCCAATCCAGGTTGATAGATGTCACATTTCACCGGTACCCACATACTTCCACCGTAGCACATCAACGCGAATGCGATACTGCTTGACGGTAGATAACCAGGTGTGCAGTATTTGTCAGGTCAAATTTAGCACAAGTTCTACTGCTACTATTAGTTGCTCTTTTGGCACCACCCGGGGGTAAAAGTAGGGATAATAGAAGGTACTCTAAGGACGCAAACAACTGGACCCCCCGAAATACATTGCGTGAAAATTATGATGTGTTTAAACGATACTTGAGATCTAATGGAATAAATAATGGTTCCATCATACTATCAGGTTAATTTTAATGTGTTGCTTCAAAAAGCGGTTATAGGGACACTCTCGTATGTACTTAGTTGTATGAGTGTAAATCGCTGATTTTACAAATTATGTTTCTTTTATCGCCACCGAAACCCCTCTGTGGATAGTCAATTGCATTAGAATCAAATTATTCTTTACAGATCATCTAAGCAACTCTCGGCCTCGTCAAAATTTGGTAGGGTGACCGTTTTGTGGCATTTGAACAGGCGCTTCGGAAGGCACGTTAAGATTTCGATCCCGGTTTACTAGTCGATAAGCCACGGAGGCCTTCGAGCGGAAAACTTCGAGACCAGAGTGGGTCACACGAAAGAAGAAAAAATATAATTAAATTAATTTATCTAATGTCCGTAATGCATGCTCAAACTCAAATTCACCCGTCAAATTTTACACACACAAGTATAGGAGCTCCTTATGCACATTACATGCACATAGATAATATCAAATTACAGTCAGTTTCCATGTTTTAGCTAGTCTTAGAATAAGTCTAATAAGACCCTGGAAAAGGTCTATTTAGCCAAAGAGTTCCAATAAGAGCTCCCATGGAACTTATTGGTCACGAGGACGTTTACATGTCAGGGCCGGCTCCGGAACGTGAAAATCGGCTGTTAAGTTATAAATAGCTCTGCCTTTGTGGGTTCGGTTCCGTTAGAAGTGAAAATACTTTATTTCCATTGAATTCTTGAAATAATGCTTGGTAATGTCACTTTTTTTTAATAAATATGTACCTACAAGATCATGCGTTCTTATTACTATGTTTAGAAATTGTTCAAACCCTATGCGGGTCCATGAAAGAACAAGAAACCCCTTATGGAAGAATTATTTTCATATAGCGACCAGCTGATCCTCAATCCTGTTTACAAACAATAAAATGTTCCTCGGGTTGTTGAAATTTCGAGGTGGAACAACGTGACTTTTTCTTTGGGTGTTTCTTATTTTTTTCCAATAACAAAGCAGAAATTAAAGAAATATAAAAACAAACAAATTGATTTTGAAACTACTTTAAAGGCTAAGCTATTTTTTTACCAATTGTGGACCGATTTAGTAATTTTCACATTCTTTTTGAATTTTTACCTCCAATGTGGTTTTATAAAATGTTATATCACATACTACTCTTTAACTGTTTCAACATCTTTTTACATGTGATTCGACAATAAACGCACCTTGACTTTAAAACAGTTATATACTCGTACCCTTGCATTAGGTTTCTTTTCTCATCACTTTGATTTCACGCTAAACACAAAAGACGTTTACCACTTAATGAGGAATTAAATTACTTACCTATACATCTATTCTGCAGACGAGTTATTGAATATATAGTTATTACAAATTATTTACTGAGCTAGTACTTAACTAGAAGCAAACCATGCGAATATAAACCTTAATAAGCAGATTCAAACCGCATTAGTGTTTCAGGCCATGGTTGATGGGTAAATGGTTAAAGTACTGGAGCATTGAAACCTTTATTTAAATAACTTACCCGAAAATAAACCGTAGCGCCGTATCATTAGGTCCAATATAAATAAAACCAGTGGTAAGTTATGTTTGTCGAGGTATTTTCGACATGTCGTCCCGGTAATTTTCTTTGGAACGCTCCGATGGCGCGAAAAATTGTGTTTTCAAGTTGGTAGCGCCGGGGAAAGTGGAAAACTGAACTGAAGCCGATCAACACCATTAATATAGATTTTGGAATTTAAATTTTGCTTTTTTTATATTTATTAACATCTTATTATCATTATTCATTAGATATACATATTTTTTTAAAACATTTTTATTACAAGAATTGTATTTTTAAGACAACTACTGCCATCTGTGTTAGAGTAGCTGTAACTATACCCTACTCACCAACAGATGGCACACAACCCCATATTAGTTTATAGGAATCTCGCTAGAGGCGCTGGAATCATTTAAAATATTTAGTGGTATCTAGCGGGGAGTAGCGAAAGTAAACTAGAATCCTTCCACTTAATTTTATATCCTACATTTAAAAAAAAAACTAAGACTATGATAAAATTATGCATTTATCTGGATACCATAATATCAATTTCTAATTTTCACAGGGATGTCTGACTTGTGGTCAACATTTGAATTAATGTACTTTTGAAATACTTGAGCCCATCCTGACAGGTAAATGTCACATGCCTTCGAATTTTTGGGTCTAAACTTTTATCTGAGAATTTCCCAATAGGTACTATTGTTCGATTGAACTGAATCAAAGCAAACTCAGAAGCTACGCCCTACATGAAAATATACAATATATTAAATTTAAGCCACCTCAAAAGGTTACATGCACAAATACATTTATTTTGATCCATAAATTTACAACAATTTTTAACAATAGTACAACAATATTTGTTTTTGTGTGAATGTGAAAGTATAAATTGCTTCCCAAGGTCTAAGGACACTCAGAGTCATGGTAATCCGTTGTCAAGCGGCGGTTCACTCACGTTACTGTATTCCGGTAGAAATGTGTAGGTGCCGGTGAAATTACACGCAACGCGATGCAACTTGGGTATCCTCATGCCTTAATAGAGAAAAACCGGAGTTGTATTTTTGTTATGTATAGGCCGCGGTAACCACTTAACATGTGGCATAAAAAGGACAATAAGTTTTTTTTAAGCTTATAGTATTATATGACTCTCTTTATTTGACGATAATAATATTAATTTGAAAGAAATTTAAAAATGAAACACGTGCGATTGGGCTGAGTTCCAAGTTTAACGAAACATGAATCCCCAAGACTAAAATCTCATTAGAAAAAATATGTGCAGCCATCTATATTACCCAAACTCAATATTATCCGATCTCCGGTTACAAATACAATAATATAACATACAATGGGAGTAGAATTAGAATGACAAACAGACGGACATCGGCCGCAGCTGCTGGACCGGTCCTAACACACCTGTGGATGGTTGATACGGAACTCCGAAGTAACACACTTATTCATATTGGGGTATATCATACACATATTTTTACAGTTGTTTTGATTTGAGAATCAAACTACTGAAGCGATTTTGATGAATATTCTATGGAACCAATTTAAAAGTATTCCTTTTTGGAATTTTCTTAATCGGTTCATGAATGATGGAGATCTGAGAAGAAAAAGAAATAAATGCATCTTCCTTTGGAAGTCGGGTGAAAAATATTTCTCTTCTAAAGTATGAGGAGACCCCAGTCGTCGCGTTGCGCCCGTCACTCCGAGACAGACGCTCACACTCTTCCACCAGAACACAGCAACGCGAATGCTCTGCGTGGCGGCGGATTACCAGGTGTGGAGGCAGTACTTCTCCGGACGAACTTGGCACATTACTGCTACTTTTCGTTGCTCCTTTAGCACCGAGGAGACACATGCAACATGATCCCCAATTGAGATTCGTTTACAAAAATTAGGAGTGTCTTTGCAATGCTTTCAACATTTATTCACTCGCTTAAAGCGAATTGCCAGCACACTTTCAGACACGCTACGCAGCATCTAAAATTCACATTTGACGAACATTTCTCATCACAACAGTACCTGTTGAACGCGTGTCATCTTTTTATTTCTCCCATACTCCATTCGCGTACTAAAAACCGAATAAATCAAAATAACCGATCGCAGGACAAAAGCTCTTTCACAGTTTAAACCAGTTCTTTATTTCCATTATTTTTTAATTCACAAGAGGAACGCAGCATCCGCGGACATCTGAACATCTTTTGTGCGTATTTCAAAAGACAAAGTGGTTTGATGAACCGGTTTTTTTTATTATAATATTTTGTAAAGGTATTTAGGTCAGCAACGGCCAGTTTTGCGGGTTGGATTTCGAATCAGTTTGGGATTAAATGTGTTGAGGGAAGGTGTTTTTAGTAGAAAAAAATATGTCGGTTTGTCAAAGCAGTTTTTATTCGAGTAATTTGTGTGATTATAGATGATGCTTTCATTTTTTTTTCTATACAACATTTTTTTTTTTAGCTGTTAGCCACAAGTAACTGGTAAGTAAGTTTATGATCTTGAATCAATAATATTTATGTATAAGGATTAGTGGTAATAATATAAACACACTTTTATTATAAAGGCGAAAGTTTGTATGCATGTGTGTTGTATGTGTATGTTTGTTGCTCCTTCACCCTCAAACAGCCGATTTGGATGAAATTCATGACTAGAATAGCATAAATCCTAGATTAGCACATGGCGGAGCTAGTAACAATAATGGACTTAACGGCTCCGTAATTAAGTTGATAGTAGCGCTGCCTTTGAAGCATGGGGTCCCGGGCTCGATTCCCGGCTGACTTTGTATGATGAGCGTTAAGTTTGTTCTTGGGTCTTGTCTTGTGTTCATGTGTTTTACATGCCATCTGTTGTGTTGCACACAAGGAATCCTAGCGCAGGATCAGTGTGTATACGTATTACTTGTAATTATTTTTGATATTTTGTATTTAATTTAAAGTTATGTTTTGTTACTTAAACTAGTTATGTGGCGATGAACTTACCGCTTGTCACATCTATGCTTTCTTATCTATGTAAGCATAACAACAACACAAACAAAGACACAGGTCACATCAAGTAAGCCATGCCCTATAATCTACTAATAAGTTGCTTTGTTATTTGTCAAATAGAAACATGCAGGTTATGACTGACTAGCTGTTTCCCGTGACTTCATCCGTTATTTTCTATTATTATGAACTCGTAGCAGTACCCGAATATTTGAAGAAACACTTAAAAACAACTACAATAACAACCCTATAATACTCCACAAAGGGTCCGAAAAATACGCAAACACTCAATACATACCGCTTCCGATATCGATTTTGGCATCCCTTTTCTGCAATTTTTTCTACATAACAAAGAAGAAAATATAAGGTGGAGTTTTGCAAGGGCCCGCACCCCTGTGTGTGCCTGTGTGAGTGTAGTGTGCTGAGACGATCAACCGACTCGAGTGAAATAAGGGGAGTGATTTGTCGTTGAATCGCGTGGTCTTGATCGTTTGCAGTCGATTAATATTGTAAAACCAGTCACACTCAATTATCGAGAGTAGCCCGGTGTCTCTGCAGTGGGAACATTAGAGGCTGGTACGGACTGTTGTAAAACAAAAGTTTTGGATGTGAATCATCTCTTGGTGCACCTTGGCAGTAAAACCGACCCGTGTGCCGTGACGGCGAAAGAAAGACTCTCTTATGCGATCGTGTTTTACTTGTTTTTAGGCACCTGATAGTGCCTAAGTGGCGATGCGGTCGAAGATGTGGCATGCTTCAAAATTCAAAACTCATTAAAATCTCAAGTATCGTTTAGACACATACAATTTTACACACACAATTAAACATATTCGTGAGCATATAACGTGTCACAGCAGCTCCTTAGGCACATTACATGCACGCAAATATGTCAAATTACAGTCAGATTATGTTTTGGCTAGTCTTATTTGTTAAGTTTCGTCTGTATAACGTCAGAACGTAATAATAGGACATGTAAATGATACGTATAACATGTTTTCCTATTTCAAAGTGACGCGTCATGACACGACTTGGGTCTTGTCATATATCAGTAGTGGAATTCTCTTCGCATTACCTGCTTTTAGGTGGCAGTAACTTTAAAAATTAATTGGGTCAGTCCAATCCGCCAGTTAAGTGCTGAATTCGTCATTGTCATTTTAATCAAAGATAAAGAAATCTTAAGAACTGAAATTGTAGCTCTAAGCTGAGATCAACGCGTAACGAGATTAACTTTGACGGGTCGCAATCAATTGCAACGTTGAATTCGAAACAAAGTAAACAAACAAAGAAAACACAGTCTTTGTTTGTTGACTTTGTTTGCTACGGCGCCTTTATTGATCTCTGTGTATCTGTCTGTCTGTAACATCATAGCTCCTGAATGGATGAACAGATTTCGATGCGGTTTATTGTTTGAAAGCTGACGACATTAAGATGGTTTTTTGCAAGAATTTATGAAGCAGGCCTTCATAAATTCTAGCTAATTCAGGCATTTGAAGATCAGCTCATCAACATTCACCAAATCATGGGTTTTCACATTTTGCGTGAAATAAACTTTTTTTTAATTTAGTTTTGGCGTTTGCTTCGAGTTATTCTTAGTTTCACCGCTTTGCCATGCAATCACCGCTTTTTTTCAAGCATTTTTTATTGGTAAAGCAACGATCAACTTATCTCACCCGTCCTATAAGAAACGAGGGGTCGAAGAAAGCATCTCTTAGCATCACCCTCCTTCACACACACAGGCGCAGACCTCGTTTGTGTATCTAAAAAAATACTCGAAATATACACACATAAACGCAGCTATCAATAGATTCATTAGAAGCATTTCTTTGATACAGCAAGCTTTTAGCGGGCTGCGAAACAACTAGAATCACAATTTTGTGATACAACGTTCAACCTTGCGCCATTGACTTAAAGTAATATGTACGGTTTTGGGGTGAAAAAATATGTTGGTGAAGAAGTAATTGCGTCTTTACTTGGGGGTTTTTCTTTTTTTCGGAGGGCTAAGCGTGTCTCAACCCTTCACTTGGTTTTTGTTTGATGTTGAGGAAATCTTAAGATGGAATATGCAGTAATTGTGCAAATTTACTGACTGGTCTCACAGCTCAGTTGGTAGTAGCTGTACCTTCTGCGCTGTAGGTTGTGAGTTCGATTCCCGCCAAAGACAACCATTTGTGTGACGAACATTGATGTTAGTTGTGTATGGATGTTAATATGTATAATAGGTATGTATATAAAAACTGCTATACAAGTATTCTATCAGTTATCTAGTTCCCATAGTACAAGCAATGTTTAGTTTAGGGCTACATTGCGCTGTGAAATGTCCACAAATATATTATTCATTCGATTTTTTTATTAAATCGATGTATATGTTGATTATATTCAAATGGTTGATCAATTAGGTATACTCGTATTATAATTTATAAAATCGTATTCGTATTCAAACATTTTCATTTCATGTTAATTTTCAAATTGGCATTTCGTGATATCAGCTTCGTAACAGTTAATTTTGGAGAATTGTATACCTAACAATAAAAACATTTTGGTTATAGTTTAATTATTTCGCTTAGCAACATTATTGGCACTCAAAAAATGATTTAAGTTACAGGCAATCAGAACTTGGTGTGCGTATGAAGTTTGCTCTCGAATCGTAGGTGTTTGTGTCCATGACACCTGTGATACAGGAAATTCTAGTGCTGAGTATGTGTGCAGACAGTATACAGTGGAAGTATAGAGATACTTCCACTCTTTAGCAACAGATTATGGCAAGTCATATCCATCTATGTATTGACTGCTCTCAAAGCCCAGTTTGTGAGCTTTTTGCCTTCTTATATACAGGGCTACTAGCAACTAAGCTACAGAGCCTGTAATATTAACCGTTCAATAACAAACTCAAACTCATTTATTTGTTTAGATCTCAAGTATCGTTTGGACACGTCAAATTTTACACACTCAAGGAAACATATCCGTGAACATATAACGTTTCACAGGAGCTTCTTAGGCATTTTTCATGCATACAGATACGTCAAATTACATTCAGTTTTCATGCTTTCAAGCTATTTCCGGTGGATTTTATCAATTCAGTTGTCTTTTTTTCTGTTTCTTACCTCTGTACTCAGTTAATAATTTATAAAATAACTAACTGACCCGGCCACGCGTTGCTGTGGCTAACGTTTTTGTAATTGTTACTGTCAAATAATAGAAAAATAATTTGCAATAAAATAATATGGCGATCATAAATTGAGATGTGAATTATCCTATCTTTCAAGTTGGATCAAACTGCACACGGTGTACAAATTTTATTAAAATCGGTTAAGTAGTTTAGGAGTCCATCGCGGACAAACATCGTGACACGTAATTTATATTATATTAAGATTTATTAACCGATTTGGAAAATTATTTTTGTTATTTGAAAGGTGTGCTTTCAGATCCCATATAGTTTTCATCGAAATTAATTTAATAGTTTGGTTGTTAAATCAAAATAGCTGGAAAAAATATGTCATCCACGTAAACGAAATCGTTTTGTTTTCCTGTGATTTTTTCCCTCATTGTTGACGGACCAAGATTACTCTTTTTTTTAATGGTAGGGTGTACTTCCTAAAGGCGATAAATAAAAGTTGAAAGTATTGAAGTCGTTTTAATTAGATTTTTTAAATCACTTACTTGTAAATAGTCTTATTTGTTATGCTTACGTTTGTTCCAACCTCAAGCGACGAACCCGAAACAACAAAGCGAACCATTTCTGATCGATTTCAATATTATAATAATTTGGATTTGACGTACAACCGCAAACCACGGCATTTTCAAGGGGAAGAAGATTAACGTCTAACCATAAATTTCAATAAGCGGACAAGCGTACGGATATGTTTAGAGCACCGAATTAATAAATGTATATATGGCTAGCTGCTACGCGGGGCTACGCAGTTTATTTATTTCACGTTTTTCCGTGCACATTTTTCAATATTTCTCTTCATAATAACCTTTCTTGGACACCTACAAATATTTGAAAAAAATTATTAGCTGTTTGACCCAGCCGTTCTCGAGTTTTGCTAAATCACAACTTCTGTCAGTGTTTTCACATAGTCTTCTTTATGTTATAGCACTTACTATAATCTGCTTAGTGTCTCTACTGGCACATTCTAATCAATTTTATGTTGTAATCTGCGGATAATGTTAGTTTGCAGTTTAATTGCGGCTGCAGTATTAATAATACCTGTTACTTCATTTTAAGTTAAGCTTTTATACTCAATTCAATTTTAAAAGATCTTTATTTCATAAAAAATGTTACGTACGTACAATTCCAGTGTAAATTGATCACAAGACAAACACCCAACACCCGAGAACAAACTACGCTCATCACAGAAAGTTTAGCCCAACCGGAAATCGAACGCGGGGCCCCTCGATTCAAGGCAGGGTCACTGCCAACTAAGCTACAGAGCTCTTTAGAAACCTTACAGTCCTCAGTTTCATGTAAACATAATCAGTAGGTATGGATATTGTTTATGACTGGTCTCAGAGGTGGATAATATCACGTTCCCCCCACCCCACACCCGTCTGTCGTCCACTTATCAGTTGCCAAGTAAGTGTACTAAATATACTTTATACGGTGGTCTAAGACACAAACCAAAAAGTATTACAAATTAAAAAGTACTACATGACGACTCCGTAGCTTATGCAATGCGTTCGAAGCGAGGGGTCCCGGGTTCGATTCCCAACCGGGGCAGACTTTAAGTGACGAACGTAAAGTTTATTCTCGGGTCTTGGGTTCCATTCCACTTGCATCATAGGGAATCCTAATGCGGTATGAGTGTATAAACGTAATAAATAAGTGTTCTATTAATCATCTAGTACCCACGGTACAAGCTATACTTTGTTTGGTGCTAGGGGGCGCTGTGTGAAATGTCCACGAAAAAAGGTTAGTGATTAGTTCAAGTAATTTTTACTTTGTCATAAATAATGAGTAGGAAAATAAATCATAATATTTCTTTGTATAGCTATTTTGTGATTTTTAATATGATTTATATTAGAATCATGTAATTCATCCGATGTGGCCGAGACCTGATGGCGGACTACACTCGCTCGCTTGTAACTTGTACCAGTACTGTCCGGCAAGTAACTCGTCTCAGCAGGTCGTCTCGCCTTCAATAGCAGGCTCTCTAGATGGGTCCATTTCACGCTCTGCTTGACCATAATGTGAAAACGAATATGAAGGTATTCGCTACGTTAGTCTGCGAGTTTATGTTTCGAAACTATTGCGAATAATTAATCGTTGTTAATCTTACTACTATTCCGTACCAGCCTCTAATGTTCCCACTGCAGGGACATCGGCCTACTGTCGATAATTGAGAGTGAATGGGCTCTGATCTACCTCGGGAGCCCAATCCGGATTGGTAGATGTCAAATGTCTAATTTTTGGTTCTAAGACATGCCGGTTTTCTCACGATGGTTTTCGTCACCGTTTTGAGAACGTGGTATTGCGCATATAAATTTTTCAAGTGAAAAAACTATAGATTCTGTATGTAGCTCTGTATCCAAAACTAAGCCCTTATCTACTTACTATACCTATGAATTGAATAAATTATCATTATTGTATTATACTTGTTTTTTTTTTTTTTTTGATGATTGTAGAATTCAATATCAACATCTTTTTTTCCGTACTCTACTCCTAATAGACGGGACGAAGATGAAAGCCTTCTAAACAGACATCGAGATATTACTAATATCTACTATCAGAAATCATATTAACGACTTGATTTGCAATTAGCCACGTGTAGCGCCGTTACTAGCATTTCCGGCGGAAGAGACGCCCTCCAGCCGCGGCCCGCCCTGAGCCGCCCTGAGCCGCCCTAGGTAAGCACACGGGATATTTCTCAATAATCTAAAGATTTATTATAATTTCATCTATACAAATAAATAACATAGCTTCTTGAAACATACTTTGTAAAAAAAGAGTTTTTCATATCGGTTGATAAATGACAGTACTGTGATAACAAACAAAAAAAACAACCGTATCCATGACTACCGGAAGTCGGTTAAAAGGAAAAAATAAATCGTCCCAAGAAACCGCAGTCCCATAAATGTATTAACTTGTATGAATAATTAAAAACGTCTTGATTAACCCATTAAAGACCAGGTCCGAACCAGGGGGTCTATTCTTATGTAAATTAAATTAAACTGGCTTGTCCAGCAGTCCGCTTGTAAGATTAATTAGATCTGTCCAATGGACCGAGACATGATCCTACACGAGACGTAATTTAATGTGTGCGAAGAGAGAAGTGGCTAAGTGGTACGGACGCTGGCATTCAATTCGAACGTCACTGTTTACTATCCCACGTGAATATATGTACTAACTTCTAATTTTCTGAATGTGGGGACTTCCTAAATTCATCGCGAGTGCTGTTTTTACCATAAGGGAACTCGGGGCCCGTGCCTAGGGCCCTAGACCACACGGGGGCCGCGGAACTTCCGCTCAATAGCGCCTTGCTCCGTCTTTTTCCGTTTTAACATTTCTAAATAATAATAAACGTGAACGTGTTGAGTTTGACAACAAACCATTAATTTAGTACCGCTGAACCAAACGGTCGCATTTGCCATTGACAGGTGCTTACGATTAACGTTTTCGAATAGAATTAAAACCAAAAAGGTTTGTTTCACCTTTTTTCCTTTTCAAAGAGCTAAACCCCTGTGTACCCAAGGAAATCACGTTCGGAACAAACGTAGCTTAACAAATAAGACTAGGTAAAGTCATTCTGAGACGGGGGCCTCAATTGCCTCTAATTTCACCGGCATCCGTACCCTTCCACCGGAACACGAGTGCACTACTGCTTGGCGACGGATTACCAAGTGTGGAGGCAGTACTTCTCCGGATACACTTGCCATAAATTCTAATGCTACTTCGAGATGCTAGGCACCGCCCGGGGAACACGTGTAAGGAGTCTAAGGGTATTTAAATACTGACGCAAGCAACATGGTCCCCCTATTACCACCAGAAATAATTTCACAAAAGCCTTGAAAACCCTTGCAAATCTATTCATGTAACAAAGATTCGAAAGACTCAAAGAGTTTCTAATGTAAGCTTATTTTGTCCGTATTAATTAGTTCTAAAGAATCATTGTTGTATGAAATAGCGGGCGGACCACGTGACCGAACCTTTTAATAATCATAACTTATTTATAGACACAATTGTCAAAAACACACCTTCCTGCTATTCATTTTGAAGTATACCTTGCCACACATAACATAAGGATTATATCACCATGTCGATCGCTAACAAGAAAATGTTTGTGTTATCGGGATCATCCGATTTCAAATAAATTATTTACTACTGGCCAGATAAGTGAATTAATACGTTGATTATGTCAATGGAGCGTATGATTAAAGAGTTGTTATTATTTAGAACAATTATTAAACTACCTATTTATCACGGTTAGGAAATAAATTAAGCAATTGGCAATACTTTTAAAAACATATCGCCCTTTTCGTGATGCAACAGAAAAATACTGGCAATATTTTATTTGTATCGTTCGATACACCCAAATTTAGCCGGTAACTTTGGTTGAACAATGAATTTGCGAATTTGAATTTCGAAGGGTTTGAAGAACAAAAAATCCCCATCTTTCGAAATTACGCAATGGAACGTTGGCTGAGTTGGCGCAATAAATTCGCAAATCTCGATACGGTACATCGGTAACAAGAGGGAGTCTCCCCCTTCGATATTCAAAAATGTAAAATGGCGGCCGGGAGCTGCGGGAACCGCGTCTTGTCTTTATCTTTTCCTTATGTAAATATCGTGAATTATTGGTTATTTAATGAGGTTAAGAACTTTCCCGACAATGCCGGCGCCATCGCCGGGGGTGCTCGTTAAGTCACTTCCTTGTTTTTCAGAAAAAAATAAAACTCATTTTCGATATTTTTGGGGTTCACTTTTTGAAAGTTCAATAACATTTCATTAATATTCAGCTTAGATGTCAAGGATATATTTATGATGGAAAAATAAAAATAGGTTTTATAACTGCAATGTAAAGCAAACACACTAAAATTCATTATGCATGTTAACCATTTGCATCCTAATTCTATCAACAGAATTAACTTTTCTATAACATCTATACTGGTACTTATTGTAATTTATTTTACAGACAGTATTTATTTACTTAGCAGCTACTAATGACTATAATTTATTACCTAGACTGTTTTATCTTTTTAGTATTAATAAATTAATTACAACAAAAACTTCTTCTCAATTGAAACTGCAAAAAATCAAAACCAATGTACATTACTAGATGATTAACTTATTGTGCAATAGGAAGGGGTACAGTATAACTATCTATTAATTGTCTCATAACAATACACATAAATACATTTGCTAGAAAACATTGATAAAACGTTATTCAAATAAGGCTAAATTATGACATCTATTGAAACTACTCAAGAAATCAATGCCGTATTTAATCGGGTAGTCGGGCTTGCCAAAACTCCCTTGCAATTTATACCCAAAGGGAAGTCTTGTTACTTCCCGCGTCACAATGGCTACGTTTCCGTTTCCGTTCAACCAAGTATTCATATTAATGCTTCCTTGGTCTTAGTTATCTGCTCTTAATTTCAACAGCCATTCATGCTTTATGAGACACTGCTTTGTGTTCAAAAGGACATTTTCCTAAGGCAAATCTTGTATAATATTCTACTATGAAACGTAATAAAGATACCGTTAGCTCCCAACCAGTCATCTACACTAATATTATAAAGAGGAAAGATTTGTACCTATGTTTGTATGTTTGTAATGAATACGCTCAAAAAGTACAGGGCCGATTTAAAAAATTCTTTCACCAATAGAATGCTACATTCTTCCAATTTGACATAGGCTTCATTTCATTTTGAAAAAAATTAGGGATCCTTGGTAAAATTTGAACAATGTAACCGAAGGTGTAGAAAAATGAGTCTTAAAATGTCTTTCGTCGAATGCGCTGCCGAAACTATTAGCGATAGAACAAAATAATGTACAACAATATTGAAGAACAATATTTGTCTTGGATTTGGAAACAGAGAAAACATAATTACGTAAACGTTGATCGGCTATTTTTTGTCTGAAACAATGCTTTTTTTGTACTTCAAAATATAGAGCTATTTTCCAAAATGTAGTGAAATCATTAGTACTAGTTTTATTTTAAAGCATCGGAAAATAATTTACCTCGTTAGGGATCTGACGATTTTGTATAGAGGATGAGAAAATCTGCAAAATATGTATTTATTTACGGCGGCTAACTCATTCTCCAAAAAAAACAACATCAATACTTTCATCCCTTATTTTTCGCTCTTAGGGGGTACACCCTACCATTTAAAAAAAGTAACATATATCGGTATACTTCGGGCGAAGATAAAACTCGCATTAAAGCAAAATACGCAATTTCGTCTTGGATGACATATTTTTTCTGGTTATTTCGATTTAAAAACCAAACCATTTAACTGATTTGATAAAACCGCTTGGGACCAATCTGAAAGCATAACCTTTCAAACAAAAAAAAAAAAAAACAATTTTTCAATCAATAAATGTCGGAAAAATTACATTAAAAAAATTGCAACTGAACTGATAATATCCCCTAGAAGTTGGTTGGAAACTAGAATCCACCCTGAATAAGACTTAACGCTTCATCCGATGAGATGTGTGTGTGGCAAAGACCTTTGACCATCATTGGGCCAATACAAACACAACTCAGATATATAGTAACGCAAACATTGGATAACTCTAAACTGCCGTAGAACATAAGTATCAGCTCTTTAGACTAGTTCAAGTCAAATACCTCAAGTTAGAGATTTATATCGTTTGCAGCAATAAGTTCGCATTGTGAGAAGACAAACTATAAATTCCGGCGTATTGTAAACTGTTCATAAATCGGCAAGTTTCGGAGTTTCCAAACACCGGACTTACGGACGAAGAAAGTATACAACTGGCTTCGGTACCGGTCAGTTTGCTAGGGAGGGGAATATCGCCCATCGATTTATCTATAACTATACAAATTAATCGATTACGCATTACGATTACGATTATCTCTACATATCCGTACCAGCCTCTAATGTTCCCACTGCTGGGGCACCGGCCTACTCTCGTTAATTGAGATTGAATGGCCTGATCCGGATTGGTAGATGTCACGTCTCTACAAATTTTTGTGTCTAGGACATGCCGGTTTCGTCGTGATGTTTTCATACACCGTTTCAAGAACGTGGTATTGCGCACATAATTTTTTCAAGTGAAAAACTCATTGTCCAAACTGTCCGGGGATGTTACGTCTCATGCGCTTGCCGGGATAGGCGCAACGGGGTGAGATTTCGGTCGCCTTATGCTTCGGTCGGGGAGGACCTAAGTCGTATTCCTATTGTTATGGGCGGAGGTAACCACTTACCTTGGTGGGCCTTCAGCTCGTTCCTTCAGCTGTCCTTTTGTAATGTTAAAACAGCTTTTTTCTAGATGCATTCGATGTGGTATGTGGAGGCTAGCGGGGAAGGGAAACACGAAATCTGTCTGGAAGCGACTATAGCAAAATATCACCTGAAACTATAAATATATATAATCGATAAGTATATTTAATAGATATACAGGCAACACTAAGGATAGAGTGCGGGTATTTACGCTGAAACAGTAGCTTACTTATTACCTGAGATGGCAAAACTTGCTCTAACTCGTGCTACAAGTGTAATGTCGTATCGTACACGGAAGTTGCGCTTCGTGCATTTATTTTTTTCTACTAACACTTGCCAACAATCTCTCACACTCACTACGCACTCATATAAACACATATAATTTTTGTCAGGCTGAGAAATGGATACCATGCGGGATTCAAACCCCACTATAGCTCAATCGTGGCACAAACAACGCTTCAGCCATCGTATCACTTTGTTACGCTATCTCATTGTCCTTGCACAAAGATCTATTTTTTTATGTTTGTTACATCAGATCTCTGTCATTTATCAACCGACTAGCTGTGCCCCGCGGTTTCACCCTTATAACTTAAAGAAATTCAGCGTAATGCGAGATAGCCTTCCTTATGAATGCAGCTATCTTATATTGTACTTATTTATTTATTTATTTATTCATACGAACGCCAACATAACACACACCAACACATTCAATTAAAACAATATTATTCTAAAAAACTAGCCGAGTGTTTCTACAATTACAGGCGAAGACCACATTGCAAATAGACTTTTTCAAATGCGAGTGGTAGATCCAGAGATTAGCGCGTTCAAACGAACAAGCAACTCTTCAGCTTTAATAAATTATGATTTTTCTGCTATATACTATACTAGTAACCCGCCCCGGCTTAGACCGCGTGCTCGGTTTTTTTTTCTACTACAATATGCATGTATACAACATATGAACTTCTAGAATCACTCTACCTATTGCTGAAATAAAATACTTTGTTTCATACTATGTAAGGATACATATCCTAGCCCCCATAGCCTAGCCCCACAAGCTAAGCTTAGTAACATGTTTTTGTGTAAAAAATAAAACAGCGTTTTTACAAGAAATACAATTATAGAGGTAAACTTAAACACTACGAATATTATATCTGAACACAAAACTTCATCCAAATCGTTAGAGCTGTTTCCGGGATTCGGGAGTAATAAGATAATTCCAAAATTGCCAATACTACCTTATATTTCGGAGCAGGTAAACACTTAATAAGCCCGGCTCGCCTCGACGGCTCTATCTCCTAAACATCGAAGTATTAATAACCTTAAGACTTTCCAACTTTACCAACTGGTTGTACATAATTTGAGTACAAGTTACGCTCCCCAACTTTATGGTTGTGAGGTATACTTATGGTTTTAACGGTCGCCTATAACACAAGAACCTTTAGTTACGCAACTTACTGATATAAAAATTTATCTTTTTTATGTTTCTTTTTGACGCTTTCACGCCTAAACCCCCATTCTCATACTCGTTTATAAGGGAATGCGAATTATCTTAACAATACACGAATTTCATATTTATCGCATTCCATACTATTTATTATCTGCGTCGTCAATAAACAAAGAGAATGATTAAAAGAAAGTAAAGCAATTGTACTCTTCATAGAATAAGAGACTAGTTTTAACAAGTTACGACATGTTTAAATTGATGCGTAGGCATTTTCACATATGAAAACCGACATCACTTATCAACGTACGAGTAGGATCATTTGTGAGCACTTGGTATGTCAAATTTACACATACATTATATTATTGTATTATAATAATTATGGTACGTCGGTAAGTACTATCTCATAATTACAACAGACAAGCATAGTAACGTCAAAGAAAAACTTAAATTAATTCAATTGTCACATTAAATTATAATATAACTAGGTGACCGGGCCACGCGTTGCTGTGACTAACGTTTTTGTCATATGATATTATAATTTGCAATAAAATAATATTGCGATCATAAATTGAGATGTGAGCTATCCTATCTTTCAAGTTGGATCAAACTGCACATGGTGTACGAATTTTATTATAATCGGTTAAGTGGTTTAGGATTCCATTGAGGACAAACATTGTGACACGATATTTATATATATTAAGATTGAACAATATCTGCTGTATAATGGCATTGTCAAGAAATAGAAACATTATAATTTCAACAATACATAAAGTATAGTGACATGTCAAATAAATTTTACAGTGTACTTATATATTAATTTTAATCCCACTGGCAAATATTGGATAACTTCACCACGGAGGCCATAAATAAAAGAAGAAGAAGAAGTAAATTTAATCGTTATTAAGCAGCTAATAATTTATTTAGTTGCTGAATAGATTATGATGAATTTTGATACAGAGATAGATGGTACCATGGAGAGCGTTATAGGATACTTTTTTTTGTAAAAAAACTTATAGCAGTGGTTTGAGGGGAGCAGTTTTGCTTGAGCAGTGGTTTATGAAACAACCGGAATTGGTTGACAAAATCAACATTAACGCAAACGAAGTCGCGGGTAAAAACTAGTCAGAAATAAAATGAATTTATATCAAGATCGGGCCGAGAATAGGCTCCCTAGTGTAGTAATTTTAATAAAGGTTTAGATCAAAAAGACGCTTAAAGAAATGTTGCATTTATTTCTTCAAGTCTATCGAAATCTACTTCACCAGTTAATACTCCTATCTTTTTGTACCATTTAGAAATCGTTTTAGAAGGCTGCTTAGTTCTAAGCAGATTCCTTTAATCAACTACTATGTACCTTAGTGTACAATAAACAAATTCATTCATATTAACTATATCTATTCATATTTTCCAAACTGTATAAATGGGCAGTCGATACGAGACCATCGCAGATTCTAATCAAAGATGCGGGCTGCACGAATCTTAGCAAATTAGTGGGGGAACTTCCCCTTGCTCTGCTAGGGGTGGCAGATATTCAATAAAATGTTTCTTGTTATTGTATTTATCTACAGTATGTGTAGATAAAACAATAAATTTCAACAGTTTTTACTAAATGCATTTCAAAATATATTCGGTACTTATACCAAAAAAAATATTTTTGTCTTTGTTTGTCTGGCTAATCTCCAAAACGGCTCAACCGGTTAAGATGCGACTTTCACTGTTAGATACCTGATTTTATAAGGTGTAACTAAGGCTACTTTTATTTTAGAAAAAGAAAAAAAAACGGGTGTCGTGCCCAAAAACAAAAATTATAAGCCAGTATAACCTACTGACATTGTGAACTAATAATATTAATACCCCGCATCTTGAAAGGGCATTGTTTTAAAATATGAATCGATCGAGTTATGTTACACAAAGTGTTTTCGCTCAATAATTCTACATATTGAAAAATTATATAATATAATAAAAAGATGCAGCCTAAACGGTTTACAACGGGCGAAGAAAAAAGTCACAAGAAATCAAAATTATGCAATTTAGATTACTTGGACGACATATTTTTTCACGTTATTTTGATTTAACTATAGACGTTTACACACTCGTACCTCTGCACTAGGATTCCCTGTGTCGCAGATGGCATGGACAAACACAGAAACACAAGACAAACACCCAAGACCCGAGAACAAACTTCATGCTCACCACACAAAGTATGCCCCGGCCGGGAATCCGGGACCCCTCGCTTCGAAGGCAGGGCTGCTACCAACTAAGCCACGGAGCCGTCAAGTAATGAACCGATTTGAAATAAAAAAAATATGAAACCAATCTGAAAGCATATCTTTTCAAATTAATAAAGAATTTTCGAAATCAGATAATAAATCGGAGTTCTGAGGACGAAAGGATTCCGCCTATAGAAGACATACGAACAAGAACAATTTTTTTTATTTGAGGAATTGTCGGAACGAGTTGAAAGTCCACCTGATGGTAAGTGGCCCATGGCAAAAGCAATACAACTCAGAACAAGACTTGTTTTGGAAATAATTATTTTATTTTATTTCCTTGTGACAGCCCTAGATATGAAGATGTACGCCATAACTGACCGTCTTGAGTGGTCACCACCACCGCTAATGTCGTCTCAAAGCGATAGTACATTATACCGAATACTATAGCATTGCAACCCTTAGTAATTAATTAATTGCGACCCCGGAACTACCCGTTTTGTCGGTCAACGGCTGTCTCATTAGAATTTAGTACGCCAATTACCAGAGAATACAGGCAACTCCGTTTAACAAATTCAATTTTCAAGAGCGTGAACGAAAACTATGAAGATTTCATCTAAATTTTTTACCAAATAATTTAACTTTTTGCCCGCATTCAGAAAAGGAGGAGATCTTATGTTCCAATATATATATTTTTTTATGTGTGTTCACCGTTTTCTCGGTCAATTATTAATCGATTTGGAAAATTATTTTATTTATAATTTTTTTGAAGTTTTTCATTTCATCTTCTCCTTTAGATTTATAAGGCCATTCACCTTCATGCACAAGAAAGTACTTATATATAATAAGTAAGTATATCTTTATTTTTTAAGGTGATATTTGCCTTAAAGGTTGCTGCTGATGTCAAGGTTGCTGAAATGCTTTTAAATTTCTATTCCCAAAAAATCTCTATTTCGGACCCATTCGGTTTGATTTTCATAAATTCCTTTCGTTGTGGACGTTTAAGCCTTTTAGATGAACATACCCTCGAAATTTCAAGTCTCTAGCTCAAGCTGTTCATCTGTAGTCTACCTCTTAAAATATACCTCTCTAATGTATTGATGATTGATAGTTTTCCAAATATCGAATACGCATATAACTATATAACTAACAACCTATATCACAGATGGCACAAACAACACACCCAGATACAATGCAATCCACGACCTAGAACAAAGCCCCGACATACCCGGAATCAAACCCAGGACTGTTTTGCAAATTACCGTTACATGACAGCTGCAATTTTGTTTTGATTGACTTTGAAAATGCTCAATAAACAGTATGTGTCAGAATCTATATAAATTGATTTTATTATTAAAGTAATTAGAACAATAATTAAATTGTTTTAAATAATTCTGGATACATATATTTTGTAATAGACCGTAGTCTAGTGATTGTCTACTAACAATCTCTTTCGCCACAAATATAGTATGTATGTATAACTTATTTTCCGGTTGCTACAATAATCTTCTAGTAGCGACATCTATGGCGAAGTAACGTCACTAAATACATTCATGAATAACACTTTTAAAAGTGACATCTAGCAATGAGTATTAGAACTAAGCTAAAAGTACCATCTATACTCGAGTAGATAAAGTTATTTAATTTAATTAGAAATGTGAATTTGAGTAAAATTATTTGTTACGCTTTCAAGCTGCACGTTAGAAAAAATTGCATACAACGATTTTAATGCAACGTTATCCACAACTATGTGTTGCTGCAATGTATCCATTTTATATTAATATATCCACAATCACGTATGACAATGACTGTTAACATCGGATGCAATGCAAAGAAGGGTATTATAAATTTGAAGCATATTTATTAATCTTTATTGCGCATGTGAAAGTTAGCAATCAGTCTGGGTCTTTTTAATATTTGTTTGAAACAATAAAAGTTTTGTTTGCGTTCACTGATCTGTATAAAAACGCCCTCTTCGTAATAGAAAATAATTGTTGAGGTGAATCTCTTTTTTCAATGATTATTATGAAATCTTCCGTCAGACAGATATATTGACAGAAAATGAAAAATAACATTTTGAAGTAGTGACATTACAGAGGTTGTTTTTTCTATTGGTTTTTTGGTGTATTTTCAGCATATGTGTGGAATTTTTTAAAGCATGTTAAATCTATTACGAATCGTGAGTAAATTTTATAATTTTAGGTGTTAAAGTTGTTATGTAACAATAAACTAGGTAATGTTAGCCGAAGAAAAATGATACAAATTTTGGTATGTCATGAACCTAGAAAAAAAAATACACGTACAAAAATAATACGTAGTTAAAAATTTAAGCATCTCAGAGGTCCCCACACTGTAGATCTCGTAGACCACATGCAATGTTTTTCGGGTTTGGGGAGACCCCCTGCTTTGCTGTATTAAGTATTTGAAATATTCATTAACTTCGATCAGATAAATTAATTAAACAAGTCGGTGCAAATCAGTATTCCTACTAGTTCTTACATTATTGCAAATGCAAGACTGGACAAGAAAGGACCAGGGCTTTTACTTCCAGGGTGTAACTTTTAACAAATTCAAAGTTTACTGCGACCACAATGCGAATATCTTACTAACATACGGAATTTTATGATATATTAGTTCGCTACGTATATTACGATACAATATAAAATTGCGAAATAAACTTTGTTTACAAAATCTACAGCAGTACAATTGGTGCTAAATGTCGTCGGTCTGTTTCTTATGTTTTCAGGTAATCTTTGTGGTTATTCCATTAATGGAAAATCAAATTTAGAGTCGCGCCCTGCTTAAATGAGACCTAATTAATTACCTTAAAATTAAATAAAAAGTCGAACTCCATTTTGTTTGTTAATAATTCAAAGTCAGGATACCAACTTTTTATCATTGTTGTGTAGTTTTGATAATGGTGTATTGAATTCGGTGTTTGTTTACTTTGTATTCTGCATCCGAATTGTTCGCTTGCTAATCTTATACTTAACAATTATGTATTTCTCATATAGTGAAATGTAATTTTTTTTTTGAGAATAAAGGTCTTTAATCACAAGTAACTCGTAGCAGTGGTGCCTTAAACAGCAGTAGAACTTGAGCCGAGTTCGTTCGGAGAAGTACTCCTGGTAATCAGCAGTGGTACACGCGTTTGTGTTTCGGGAGAACAGTGTGCAAGAATTACAGGTGCATAGGACATTATACCCCCATCTCAAACTGCTGGCGCAATGTCACTGGGGGTGACTGTTAGTCGTATTGCCGTTAGTTGAGCGATGGTAATCATTTAACAACAAGTTATCCGCTTATTACATTGTATGTTATATTATCATTTTACATGCGTCACAGTTACAGTGAATTGTAATTACAAGTGCTTATAAGTGATTGGGAAGAAGTGTAACTTGCTAAATTTCTGTTTTAGATTGTACAAAGAAAGGAATGGTCCAAATTTTGTAAAGCACGACATCTTCTCATCTTGAAATGTGGCGCGACAAACCACTCATCAAAAGTACACGCGTAAGACGGCTTTGCTTCCAGCTTTTAACATAATAATATAATATTATTACAATTATAATATATTATAAAATGATATTTAATATTAAAATTTATATTACTGGCTTTAAAAAAGGAAGGTCAACTCAGTTGTATGTTTTCTTGTAAGTCTGTTACGCAAAGCGTTTGCCAATGGTCGACCAATCTGAATGTGTTTTTTATTTGTATGGTTTACTTTGAACGTGGTCCCACAGAAATTTCATGGAAGAATACCAAACAGGCGAAAAAATAAAAAGTAAAAATGCTTATATTACTACTTAAACAACTAATAGTCATACAACGATAATAGTGATAAAGTGATAACGGTTTTAATATTACTACATTATCATTTTCTAATTAGAAAGGTTTTAAAAACATTTTTCTGTCTGGTGTGAGAATAATTGGTATTACTTTTATTTTATGTGACTAAAGTGACAGGATGAGCAGGCAGCCTACGAGATGTTAAATGGTCACCGCCGCCCATAAACAACAGCAATGCGACCCGAGATCTTCCTCACCGAAGTGTCATAAAACCGGATGTACCGTCTAAAGTGCCTGTCATTTCACCGGCAAGTTCTGCCATCACACGCCAAAGTGTACTTGAATGTGCAAATGCATCCGGTGGAAAGATGTTAGCTTTCCACAACTGTTTGGCAGTGGATTATCAGATGCGATGGCAGAGCTTTTCCATCTTAACAAGGACCAAGTTTTCCTTGTTAATCTGGAAAAGCTACTACTCCCTCGCACCACCCAGGTGACTCGTGTAGGAACTTTAAGGATCCTCGGCTACGGACGCGAGCAACATCGACCTCCATGATGGACTTCATTCGATCACATAATTCGAAAACTGCTTAATTAATCCTCATATCTGTTTTCAGAAACCAATTGGTACATGCCAATCAATCATGGCACAAGCTTATACGATTTAGTCAACATAGTGCTTTCCACACCAGCCCCTCACTGAGGGCGATTGAAGATGTCAAGGCTCCTACCTTCCCAGATTCCGTCACCAGTGGTGATGTCAAGTAAGGGAAATGCATTAGTAATTAAATTAGCAATTCTTAGCAAATAGAATTTACAAGGGTTGTGAATGAATACCTTTATTTTTTTTTTTTTTTTTTAAAAGGGCTTTTCATTTTCGACTAAGAAAGAAAAAAGTTCCACTTGGTTCCATATTTAGTAATTCTATCCGAAACAAAATATGCATTACCGAATAGTTTTATATGCTCACCCAGCTATCGTTCTATCTCACACGCGGCACGCTCACCATTTGTCTATTGTTTTCTGTCTACGCCTTAAAGGTTTTTTCTTATCATAATGTAGCGGCACGCCACATAATATGGAGTAGTTGTTTTGCTGAATTGTAGAAACTGTAGCGGTTGGCGGCAGTCGTCTCCCTCCCAGCGATAGGTGAAGTTGTGTACCTACTATGTAACCCGTTAATGTAAATAAATATGATTCAGATATAAATGGAATTGGACTATCACTTCTTTGTATCGACAACCAACTATAAACCCCACAATAACTTGTTATTTTTAACCTTATCGTTTTGCATAGAGCGCGTTGATGTCTTTTATACGAACCAAAATGTAGGAACTTGTATTAACTTTCAACTTGTGAAAGACCGTCATTTATCAACCGATTTGGAAAATTCTTATTTTAATACAAAAGGATATGCTTACAGATGGTTCTCATAGAAGATTTTTTGTCAATAGTTTGGTGGTAAAATCAAAATAACCGAAAAAGTATTAAAGTAGGTTGTTTTTAGATGTTTTTAAATCAGTCAATGGTGTAACATAGGTAAGCATTGATTTCTCCTCAGACTCATAAAGAAAGAGGGGGATGCAGTAGCCATGGACGAAATTGTGCTCGAAATTGAGACGGACAAGACCGCAATACCTGTCATGTCGCCGGGGAACGGGAAAGTAGTCAAATTCCTGGTCAAGGATGGGCAGTCAGTCAAGTCACAGGAGCCTCTCTTTCAGGTTCTTTATTTGTTTATTTTCCTTTTGAACCTGCTTCCGGTGGAGGTTATCAATCCGGGTGTTTTTTTTTTTATTTGAATGTGTGACGGAACGAGCTGAGGGCCCACCTAATGGTAAGTGGTGTCTCTCGCCCATGACAACAGTAATACGTGCGACTCAGTATGAGATCCAAATCTTTACTGAGTCACATTCATCCTGCTGAGTCCATCACCCGAGACGGAGATGATACGTCTCATGCGCATGTGATTTCACCGGCAGCCATACCCTTCCACCGGAACACAGTAATTCAACCACTGCTGCTTGGTGGCAGATTCCAGATGTAGTGGCAGTACCTCTCCTGTCGAACTTGGCACAAGTTCAACTGCTACTTTTAGTTGCTCCTTTAGCACCACCCAGGGGGTACGTGTAGGGAAACAAAGGGTACACACCGACGGACGCGAGCAACTGGACCCCCCAAAGTTAACTGACTTCCGGAAGAGGTATTTTTATTTTATTTATCTATCAAACTATATTAACACTTTATAAGTTCTGCATTTAAATTAATTGTTTGATAAGAAATTACCATATAATTAATCAAATTACAGAATTAACACGTTCGGTTGTATTTTTTTTTTGTTTGTTACGTAAGATCTCCGTCATTTATGTAGGCTTTTAAGGAAATTATTTTTTATTTAAAAGGCTTTCTCATTGGTCCCTAAAAATTTTATAATAATCGGTTTCATAGGCTGGTTATTAAAAAAGACCGGAAAATATTTCATCCAAGTAAAATAAATTGCGTATCCGAATGTATACCGATTCGAATGTATCTTTTTAAAATGGAGTGTACAATACATTGAAAGCGAGAAATAAAGAATGAAAGTATTGAAGTCGTTTTTTTATAAAAAAAATGAAGTAAAGTATTCTATAGTAAAGTATTCTATGAGTAAGCATATCCTTGATTAACACTTAATCTGCTTTTGAATCCGGAAGTGCAGTGTTCCCTTAGGATGGCCACCGTGGGGCGCAATTAGTTAAGTATAGTTTAAAAATCTACATAATATAATATAATAATAATAATAATAATATTTACTTATTGGAACAAAAACAGGTTAACATGGTACAACTTAAAACGATGACATTGCTAAAGTTATAAAAACTGCGCAGCAAAGTCAGCGCCCGCCTCCAAAACATATATTAACAGTGCTCCAGAATAAAGTAACTAAGCTAAAACTCAACATAAATAAGCTAAAACTCAACATGTACCTCGATATGTACGTTCCGACCCGAAGAGGAAGCATTTACCATAAATGATTGCCAGGTGGATATAACAGGAGTAGCGCCAGTTAAGGCCGCCGCGCCAGCAGCCGCGCCGGCCGCCGCTCCTGCTGCCGCTCCTGCCGCCGCTCCTGCCGCCGCTCCTGCGGCCGCCAAACCCGTCGTAGCCGCCAAGGCGGCAGCCAAGCCAGCCGCGAAATCAGCAGCAAAGGCTCCATCAGGGCCTACGGTAAGAACCCTTTGGGTAACTAGTCGTAGCAGGCCCCACAGTGGTAGCACTGCTTCTGCGCTGTAGGTGTGGGTTCTAATCTCACTTGGGACAAGCATTTGTGTGACAGCAGATGTTTGGTATGTGAAGTTATTGACGATCATAAATGCCTACATGATAAAATATTAGTTGAATTGAACTACGTATCACTAAACCCGCTAAGAAGGCCTTTAGGACTAGATATTGCTGTGTAAAACGTTCGTGAATATTTATTTATGTAAACATTGGGTTTGCGTCTTTCTCTTATAGTACTAGTATTTGTACCTTTTAGGTTAGCTCCTAATAGCACTCAAATATCTATTCGTCTCGGCAGATGCTAAACACGTTGTAGCAGCCAATGTAGCAGACAAGTCAGCGAAAGTGGCTAAGCTGCCTACCATTTTCCTATCATGGCTTACACACTGACTTGCCTCACCTTATAAGACCTGCCTCACATAAAGTTCATAGGTCACTTGAGATACTTGAATGATACCAAATGATACTTGAGATCTAAAGGAATAAATGAGTTTGGCTTTTGACTTTTGTTATCAATTATCTGTCCCCTCCATGAATCTGTCAGTTACAACAATTACCAAACTAACAGCTTTGATAGCAATTAATCTGGCATATGCCGTTATATATCATTGACACGTTACTCTCACTTTTAGTAACATTACTCATGCTCATGTACAAAAAAAACTCCCCCCCCCCACATTCTGACTTCCCCACTCCCATATTCTGACACGTACCTACTACGTTTTGCATAATATTAGCTAACAATGCTAGGATAAGGATTATACACACAATATACACACAATTAAAGAAGTAAAACACATTTATTTGTTATTTCCATCTCAAGGCAGCTGCTCAGAGACTGGGCGACCCAACAAAGAGCATATCCGGTACGCGAACAGAACATCCGGTGCCGATGAACAAGATGCGAAAACGTATCGCGGAGCGGCTAAAGGATGCACAGAACACCACCGCTATGCTGACCACATATAACGAATGCGATATGAAGTAAGTATATAATTCTTTTATGGCTGAAAGCCAAACTGAAAGCCAGTTGCCTTGGGGCAACCGAGGCATTTACCCCGGGCAGCAGTTTCAGGGGGCGCAAATATCATACTATAATGTGTCTGAAAAAGGGTTTAAAACGCCCAGTAGGGTTTTGAACACGCCCTAAGTTGATTTATGAACGTATCCCAAGTCGATTGAAAAATATATCCTGGCGTGATGTCTTCCAGGGAAATTTTATTTAATTTCACACAAATAAGCTAATCCTAGTATATAAAACATAGTTATATATGTTATGCGAATATAGTTTTAGACCACTAAAAGAATGCATTAGTCACAAAATGTATGAATCACCGAAAATGATTCGTTGAATGAAATCCGTTAGATAGTTTTTGACTTTATCGTGTTCAGACAGACAGTCACGGTGGGGGATTACAAATCCTTCATCGCATCTAGGTATCAAAGTACTTCTTTGATTTATTCACAGATTACAAACGATTATATTTTCAGAAACCTAATGGATTTCCGCAAAGCAAATCTAGCAAATTTTACTAAGAAATACGGAGTGAAGCTATCCTTCATGTCACCATTTCTAAAGGCGTCTGCCAACGCACTATTAGACCAGCCGGTTGTCAACGGCGTCATTGTGGGCGATAATATTCACTATAGGTAAGGACACTACGCATTCTTACATGAATGGGTGCAGAGGCGAGGGTTACTTACCTACCATCTGGTGCAGGTACTTTCCGGGCACGGCTGTTCCGGGAAGTATCTGCACCAAATCACGAGAAGGGAAATGACCCCAGAGTGCCATGAATGTGGGGCAGTGGAGGACACTGCATCCCACACCTTGAAGGAGTGCGCTGCATGGGGTCCGCAACGCCATACGCTTAGCTCCATAATAGGAGACGAGATTTCATTCACTGCGATGCTCAGTAGTGAAAGATCGTGGCAGACAGTAATGGCCTTCTGTGAAGCAGTAATTTTGCAGAAGGAGATAGCGGAACGGAACAGGGAGGATGATGCAGAAGTGGACCCGATCCGGCGCAGGCGAAGAGGAGAAAGAAGGAGGCGATATGCTCACCTCCTTGCTCTTCCTCAGTAAAGGAGCCAACGGGTCGGAGTCGGGGGACTCCTATTCCGCTAGCACGGCTCCTTGTATCTGAGGGGGATCCCATCATAGTGTTGCCTAGAATCCCCCGCATAGGTGACCACCATCTTAGGTTACACTGTAGGGGCGGGATAGTGAATGCTAGATCGAATGAGTAGGACAAACACTATGTCTGGGAGCCTCACATAACCCCTCAGGTTCCCCCGGACCTGAAGGGTAGGCGTAAATGCTTTTCCCGCGGTTAAAAAAAAGGACACTACGCATACTCGTAACTAAATTAAGTTAAGAACACTTTAAAAATCTACAGATAGATGCTGACACTTCCCGTATTTACAGCTTGTCCAGATGAAGCGATTTATGTGCGGGAAGTATCGCGCGTTTGTAATTTCTATTGCGCCCATATAACGCGTTTATTTTGGCATGACACAAGGGGCAGATGTATTAATTATAACGATTATGTTCCAGGGACTATGTAGATATATCAGTTGCTGTGGCCACGCCCCGGGGTTTGGTCGTCCCAGTTCTGCGCAATGTGGAATCTATGGACTACCCGGGTATAGAGCTGGCAATAGGCGCGTTGGCTGAGAAGGCGAAAAACGGTGAGTTTATCTACTATTCCATTATGATGGATTCTGGTTCGCGGTGGCCTACACTGACGTCCCACATAGAGATATTTTTGTGTATGAAGCTATGGAAGCTGGTCCGCGTCGGTGTCGAGCGGGGTCGACGCTTCTTTTCCACTAGAGTGAAGCCTCCTGGTCGACCTTATGGGTGTTCGAGATTGTTTTCGGGGCCGGATTATTTTGAGGAATCTTAGCTTCTGCTTTCAACAGTACGATATCTTGATCTTGACGTTTGAGTTTTCAATAAACTGGTCACGTCAACGTGATAAAAGGTCACGGGAGGCAGCTCACTGAGGTCACGTGCCACGAAAGTAGGAATGTCGTCAGGGTCGGTCTTGTTAAACAGCTTGAAGATATCCTGCAGATCTGTCTTTCTGCGTCCATCCCGCTGGCGTAAGACGGATTTTGGTCACGGCAGAGTCTGCTAGCACCTTCTTCGCTTGTACGATGTTGTCTTTGATGAAGCTGGTCGTAAAAATCTGTTCCACCTGGATTGTAGGTCTGCATTAGAGCCGCCGCAGCAGTAAGCTCAGTCCGGTAGTACAACAATATTATTTGCGGAAAGAAATTCTTCTGAAACCATACGGAGCGCGAGCAACTTTGCTCTAAAATATGAGGATGAATCTCTTAGCTATAGCGAACGTTGCGGTAGCTTCCGTTACTAAACCGTAAACAATTTATATTGAACATTACGGCTATAACTAACTTTTTGTATTTTTAAGGAAAACTCACACCGGCGGACATGCAAGGCGGTACTTTCACGGTCAGCAACGGCGGTGTGTTCGGGTCTTTGCTCTCCATGCCAATCATCAATATGCCGCAATCCGCCATACTGGGCATGCATGGTATATTTCAGAGACCGGTGGCTATCAAAGGCAAGGTAAGCAGCTGTAGCAGTTTTTTTTTAATGGGCTATATTTTGTTTGCTGCAGATGACAACTTTACAGGCGGCTCTCGACTGACTTAAAACCTAAATTTTAATATTGTACCAGCAAACCAAGAGCATCGCTAAGGTTCGGACCTTGGCTTGGCTCGCTGCTACTGATCGGGACGTTTGGACTGGGACCCGCCCAGGGCGGGCCGATAAAGAAATTCGAAACCGCCGGCGGGGAGGTGCAATGGTGGAGTGTTTACTGACCTAACTGGATGGCAAGAACACCTCCTGAAAGTTGGAGGTGATCTCCTCATTGGGATCAACGAGAATTTGTCTAGGTCTACGGAGAGACGATTTGCCCGGAGACTCTAACGGGTACAGATGCAATGCGAGTTGAAAAAGGACTTAAATTTGACAGAATTTGTAGTGTTTCTTACGCAACACGTTCGCCGATTGTGAACAGATTTTAAGATTTGGAATCTCACATGAAGGGCTCTGTACAAGCGATTGTATCTTTCTTTATAACCAAACCTAATGAAATATTCCGTGAATAACCAAGCACGCTGCTACGTTGGTTAAAAAAATATAGCTTTCAAGAACCCGTAGTCAAATGACATCTGTCTGTATGCCCCGTCCCGTATACATGAAAATTGCAAGGTGTATTCTATTAACCTCTTCATTTAATTACGTTATAGCTTTAGTGAATTTACAAGAAATATCTACAATTAAATTATAGGTTTTTAAAATTACGGGACGAGCTGAAAGTCCTCCTGATTTTAAGTGGTTAGATCCGCCCATAACAGCAATACAGATTAGGCCCTCCCCGACCGAAGTATGAAAAAACCCAAGTCTCACCGTTGCGTTACCTTTAGATAAAGTCTCACGTCTCGGTAGCACTTACCTACGCTGGCTTAACGTGAAAGACTGAATTCATTGGAAAAAAAGACAAAAATCACGATTGTTGCATAAAAACATATTACTCAAAAAATGCTCATAATATTGAATAAAAACATGGAGAGTAAAATTCTAAATAATTGACTAATTTAAAAAAATATATATTAATTCCGACCTCAATACGTTCATCCCTTATTTCTCGCCATTAGGGTGACCCCATCATTTAAAAAAACATAACACACCACCATTAAAAAAAAATATGTAGGTAAATCTGTCTACAACGGGCGAAAAAAAATCACAGGAAAGCAAAATACGCAATTTCGTTTACATGCAAGAAATACTTCCAACTCACCTGAAAGTATTTCTTCCTAGTAAACGAAATTGAACCGATTTTGATGAATATTCTATAAATCTGAAAATTCTTTCAAATAAAAAATTCGAGAATAAAAAAATCTGTTGACAGTAGGAAAAGCATAGTACAAATGAAACTCTCACAACTCACAAGCAAGAGTAGAAATCGCACTTAGCCGTCTCACATCTGATTTAAACATTGAATTGGTGTACTGTTTTTTTTTTTTTTGTCTATTGTATTTACCTAATTAACTGTTTTTTTTAGGTGGAAATAAGGCCTATGATGTATCTTGCCCTGTCCTACGACCACAGATTGGTAGACGGCCGCGAAGCAGTGCTGTTTCTGAGGAAAGTGAAATCGGGAGTCGAAGACCCTACGTCAATTTTAGCTGGCATTTAGTATACGCACAAGTTTTAGAATAACTCTTTGATTGATTCAAGGAAGAATAGGCTCTTATAACGCTAAGTAATATAAAACTCTGCCTACTCTTCCGAGAAAAAGTGAACGCATGACATCCAACATGTCAATGCTTGAATCCTCGTATTCCGACTTTTCGTGTATGCGACATCGCGCGACCACAATGACAGCAAAGTCGCGCGATATCGCAGACATGACGGGCGACGTCGCACCATGTCTCCTAGTGAAGGTAAAATGATGATTTTTCATGCATGAAACATAATTACTTGCTATAAAATTACCTAATAGCCAAGATTTAATTGTAGTGAATGTTGTAAATGTAGCTAAATAAAACAATTCAGGTTAAAGTAAATGATTTTATTTTTATTGTACAAACGCAAAAAGCAGTCTTGTTCTTCCTTTCTGGCAAGATGTTGACCAGACAAATAGAATGTATCTAGAGTTGTGTAGGATATCCTTACGTTTACTGAATCTGATGAAATTCATTCCAAACGATATTCTTCAAATATAAAAATACTTAGGTACACAAGCATTTGTACTTGTGTAATTATTTCTATATTTGACATTAATGACACTTCTAGCGTTCAATGGCTTGAGGTAGTTTGTACCTCAAGCTATTGAATGCTAGAAGTGTCATTAATATGACAACAGCAATTAGAGACAATCATGGTCGTACCAAATATAGGGACTGGAAATACCTACAAATACAGGGCATTTCTTGAGTCTTTGGTGATAATACAATATCACCAAATAAAAATAATAATAAGTGCAAATACAAATAACACATATTACAAATTAAGGATGAAGAAGTCATGAGGCACTACCGAAAGTATAGTCAAGTCAATTTTTTTTCCGTTGAATTCTTAAAAATTATTGGTCACGTCAATTTCTTTTTATCAATAAATAAGTAGGTAACTACGTGACCATGCGTGCTAAGTTTAGCGCTTGTTCAAATCCTACCCGACCTTCCATGGTGAAGAATAAGCATATACACAAAGAAAAATATTACTAACCCTAAGAAACAATTGTAAATTTTCAATTTAAAACCAAAATCGTCATAAATGAAGCTGCTACTAAAAAAACGCAATCCAAAACCCTACAGGAATGAAAATTAATTGATTAAAGATCTCATGGATGTTTATTCTGACTAAAAAGTCAAAATAAAAAGTCAGAATAAACATCACTGAGATCTTTAAGGATACTATAATATAATATAATACAAATGTTTGTTTGAACAAACGCTAAACTTAGCTTTAAGAACGCATGCTCTCGTAGATCTTAATATATATAAATCTCGTGTCACAATGTTTGTCCTCAATGGACTCCTAAACCACTTAACCGATTATAATAAAATTCGCACACCATGTGCAGTTAGATCCAACTTGAGAGATAAGATAGTTTAAATCTCAAATTATAGTCGCAATTTTAATTTATTGCTAATTATTTGTCTGTTATTATTTGACAGTCACAATTACAAAAACGTTAGCCGCAGCAACGCGTGGCCCGGTCAGCTAGTACATATTTAAATATTTATAAAAAGAAATTGACGTTTCCAAATAATTTGAATTCAAGGGAAATAAAGATTATTTGATTTAGACTTTTTGATTTCTTAGCTCAGTCCATAGGTCGGAAAAAATATATAAAACCACTTGACAGCAAAACTACCACGAACGTGACGTACTTAATGGCGGATCGGACACTCATTTAATGTCATTACCGCAACAAAATGTGACCAAAATGAGCAAGTTCTAAAATATCGTTATCACTTTTATCAACGAAGCAAAGCAAAATACAAAAGTCGGCCAAGTGCGAGTCGGACTCGCGCACGAAGGGTTTAAAAAAAAAAAAACTTTTTTGTGACGAACGCACTAAAACGCACGAAAATGTTTCAATCGAATTTTGTCATTGACATTTAATTTGTGTTTGACATCCTACCTATTACGGTAATAGGTAGGATGTCAAACAGTATTACCTACCATCTGGTATCGATGTTAGAATAATGGCCGCTAAAAGTCCTGAATCATAAAAAAAATATATTAAAATATTTGTATTTATTCTATTCTATTCTAACATGGCATTCCATTGTTACAGTTCTGTGTTCATCACCCTACCTTTCCCAACATCCAAAACACCACCATGAAAGTTACATATACTCTCACTCATTCACTCTCAATTATCGAGTAGGCCGGTGTCCCTGCAGTGGGAACATTAGAGGCTAGTACGGAGAATTCTCCCTAACTCGAGTTTAATACTCCCGCCCGAATGACACGAAGTTTTCTGAACATATCATACTGTATTCACTGGTCACAAATGTCACAATGTTGATTTGAGGTTATGTTTATTTTGTGTTATGAACTTACAAGAAAATATTTTTAGTTTTTTGACTTCAGCATTATATAACTTTTATTTATTCAGAAAATACGTTTTACTTAATTTTTCACTTTAGTTGTTTAATATTTGTCTCATTAACAAACATGTTAAATAAATACAAACATGTTAATTTGAGTAGTATTATAATTGAATGAAAGTTTTTATTGCAACAATTGATTGAAAACAAACAAACAAAAGTCAGCAAAAGTATTAAAGTAGTGTTAGATGGAAGAACAAATAAGTAAAAAAGTCAACACTTAGTTTCTTCCTGCTAACTCGAGTTGAACTCGAATTGATTCGAGTTAACTGAATTTCAACTCGAGTTAACTCGAGTCGTGTTTTTTCCGAGTTGGCACATCTCTAGAGCGGTTCTAATTTGAAGCTAACGTAACGATTTACAATGCCTTCAAATGTAAGTGTAGTCGTCTTTATCAATCTGTCAAAATTGTAACAATCAATCTTATGTCATGTCATCTGTCACATCAAAGAAACAAAAATGGTCGCCGTATTTTTATTTATTCGGCGCGACGATATTGATCAATCATCTTTTAGCTCTTATTGTATGTTAGAATTAGTGAAATCTGATAAATAAAATTGTGAAAACAAAACTTCTTAGTGTAAACACCTGTGTATAGTGTGATATGCAATTATAGTGACAAAATGAGGCGAGGTCATAATGGTGCTGGTGGCTGGCGAGGAGAAAATCCAAGACATTTTAGACCTAGAAGTGGCGGGACGCCGCATTTTAGGACTTCCATGCCTTTCGGGCTATTGGAATCACCTAGGTAAGTGAAATTTCTTATTATGAAAGGTTTCTCAAGCCTCTGGAATAATCGCGCCAATACAATGGTGGTAGGTGGGAATTGAAAATTGATGACTTACAAAAAATTACATAGGAAACTATTTACATGTGTAAACAGTATCCATCAAGATGTGTTTATAATTTGGCATCACTTATTTGTACTTATATATGCTTAAATATGTGACTTATTGCATCATGTAATAATTCAATATATTGTTAACTAATTTCAGATTCCCGCCACCAGTTCAAAGATATAGAGGACCGCGAGCTTTTAGTCAGCATATCACACATGCAGATGAGTCTGGACCATCTGATCATGATAGGGGAGGGAAATATAGGGGTCACAACAATCAATTAAGATCGCAAGAGAGAGGACGTCACCCCCCAGATAGATTAATTGTTCCCTCTCTGAATCAAATGAGGCAGGACAGCAATTGTGGGGCCTTTAACAAACCTGGCTATTTTGCTGAAAATACCAATTATAACACTAATAATATGGGAGATGTGGATCACAGGCACCAGAGCTCATTTGGTCCACGGCAAATATCTCCATGGGTCCATCCTCCATTTGTTAGAAGGCATTTTGGCAATGATCACAAAAGCCCACACAAAATGCCTAAACATCATAATATGGGTGACTCATTGTTGCAAATAGCTGATTATACTGGTCATCGACCACCTGCATCTGACCATTACTCTGCCACTTCAGGCCCTAACAACAATAATGATCCATACTCTCATTCAGTTGATGATACTGTTGATATTGTGAGGAAACGGCTACAGAACAGAGACTCTCAAGAGCACCATGACCCAATCGATCAAAGAGCGGTGGACACAGATATGAGAAAAAATGTTAATGAAAGCTATAATGGGGTCCATCAAGAGCAACGTGTCAAGAAGAGAGTTCAAAGACAACAGCAAAATTGTGATAAAATGAAAAATAAAATAGTGCAACAGTTATTCAAAATGGACAAAGGTAAAATCCATAAATTAATGGACAACCCTAACTCATCATCCAAGTTTGAATATGCCATAAATAGCCTGATCACAGAGTCTCAGAATAGTTTCAATAGGCACATGAGAAGTGAAGCTGAAAAGTCACTAATTTCTGCCAATTCCAGCTCTGATTTTATTCATAATGACAATAATACCATATATGAAGACACCTTCATGAAGCAAATGCAAGGAGTTCTGGACCCACAAGACACAGTGTTGCTGGAAGACATCAAGCCTCTTGTTTTGGCTGAACTGAGCAAAGTACTTTGTTTGGATGACTTCGAAAGGTTTGAGGGATTTCAGGAACATGGATTGTACTCACAAGATGAACAATACAATACTTCCTATTACAACGAACCTACCAGTAAGGATTACACTAATAATGAATTCTATGAACGTGATCAAGGAACTAACTTTGACCAAGAGGTAATTACCAGTGATTTGTATGAAGATAAAAAACTTGATTTCACACAAGAATCCACTTTTGGAGAACAACCAACACTTTTTGAAAGGAGAAAGCCTAAGAAACTGGATTTCCCACATGAAAGATCACGATCCAGAAGCACAGAGCACTGGCAACCGAGAAAGAGTGTTGACAACAATGCAGCTCACAACAAATCAAATGAAGATAAACTCAATAACAGTGAAGAACCGTGTCTCCTGTTTGATGACAATGAAAAAACACAATCCAGATATACAGAAAGCTGGCAACCAAGAAAGAGTGTAGACAACAATTCAGCTCACAACAAATCAAATGAAGATAAACTTGATAATAGCGAGGAACCACGTCCACTGTTTGATAACAACTGTGACCAACTTTCAGAAGATGATGACCCATTTGCCGATTTGGACAACCAGTACCATGTGGCAGTGGATCATACGTTTATGGATCAAGAGGACGGGGAAACAGTCTCCCCTGTTGGCACTACCATCTGTGACCCTATCCAAACTGAATCAGTAAAGATCACGAGTAAATCATCAGAAAAAGTATATAACAACAAAATTGAAGTGCCAAAAACTCAATCAAATAATCTCATAAAAGAAATTGACATGCAATTACAAAGCATGGCCAAAGTACCTCTAAAGCTCTGCTCAAAGCTCACAAATGAAAAGGAGATCCAGGATAAATCAAAATCTTTAAAAATGAAGCATGACATTGCAGAGAATTTATCAGTTACAAAAGAAACTCTTTTAAATAAGAATACCAATGAAAATGTGAAAACAGAAGATGGCAAGGCGAAGCCTGGTCCACCGAAGACGCCCACAAAAGAAAGAGGAAAAGATACTGTGAAACACACAAATGACTCTGGAAAGCATTCCCAACATTCAGATTCACGGAAACGATCAATAGACCAGAAACCATCGCATCGTAAAGAAAAACGAAAGAAAAGCTCTCATTCTGAATGTCAGGAGGTTGCTAAACCAATCTTGAATGTGGTTGGTGTTGATAATAAACCAGCACCATCATCAAAAGATAACAAGAATTCAAACTCAATGGACAAAGGCTATTCAGATAAATATGTTAAACGGAAAGAAACTCCCAATAAATCGAAGGTATCTGAACCAAAAGCAGATCCAATTAAGCATAACTCAAATCATAGTCATTCCATGTTAAGTCCAACTGACACTAGTAGTTCGAGTGTTGATCAAATGCCATCTAAGTCTGATAAAGTTAAACTTACTGCTATAGATATGTTTTCTGGTATACCAAAGAAGGGAAATTCACAACATAAAAATATATCTATACACACCACTCTTACCTCTGTTAAATCTCCAGAAGACGCTGTAATAAAGCCAATGATCCCCACACTGACAACATTTGCCCGTAAATTAACCAAACGGCATATGGGCACACAAGTTATCAGAAAATGTCGAAACAAAGAATGTCAGACACCATCAGTCAAAACACATTCTTCAGGAACTCAAACTGAGGCAGTCAAATTTGACAGAAATCAGTATTTATCATCAAACCCTTTGGAGAGGATGAAAGAAATTGACATGGAAATACAAATGTTATTGCAAGAAAAGTTTAAAATATACAACTCAATGGAATCAACAGTGAAAAAAAAAAATAAAGGCAGTTCGTTAGGCATGGCAGTACTAAATGTTCCAATGGAAACTGACGAAAATTATTGTCCCGATATGGAAGAGTTCTCAGCGGATTCCATAGCTGAAGACTTCACAAACATACCAGTGGAAGAGCTGGAACAGTTAGCGTTCCAAACCATTGGATCTACCAAAAGTCCTGTGATACAAAAAAAGGGGCGCCGCCAGAAAGTTATGGGGAACAATCGTAGAAAACCCGAGAGTCCTACCACTCACAGCAGAAAGGTGAAACCTCCAAACATATCACTGTTAGAGCAAATTATTACCGATGACAGGCCGATTGAGGAGATCATTTCGCTCGATGACTTGGAAACAACTCCTGCGAGGAGTAAAAGAAAACCGTCTAGGGCAACTAAGAAGAAATCATCAAAGACCAAGTCTGTGAGATCAAAATCTTTAATTTTTAATGTAAAATCGTACAATTTAAAACCATGCTCTGTACTTTTAGAAAGTTTAGACATGGATGCATATAATAAATCTAAAAACGAATCCTATTTAATAGAATCTGACACGACAGAAGCTAATCAAACTAACTCAGAATCATGCATCGCTCCGTCAATAGAAAGGCTGCGAATGGCTGAAGGTAAAACGCGAAGAGAGTACGTTGAAGAGATTCAAGATAAACGCCAGATAGTCGAAGAGATCGTAAACGACATCCAAATCGACATGATGGATGTTTCTGAAGATATTGTTATAGAAGATGAAGTTAAAACCGATGATAGAGACGTGAATGAAAGGGCCCTAGTTGCCGAAGAAATAATTCTTGACAACAGTCAACCTTCGGTGGAGTGCGCGGCGCCTGCGGTGAACGAAGGAGAATGTAAATTATATGATTACTCCACTGATGATACTCTGAAACGAGATTCTGTGACGGTCACGGGTAACGCCGATTCTGTCCTGGCGATTGAAGTAAGTATATCAACTCTTGTGTGTATAATTTCATCTTCAACGATTAACTTCTTTGCTTTGACTTATTGGAAAATTTTAGAATCTGTACTCACATCTAATTTGAATTACAAAGCTACCTTTGCCAGTATTTTGCTATCATGCTTTAAGATCTATAAAAGCTAGTTCAAGAAGCTTAGAATTTAAATGGAGTGATCATAAGACTATGTCAGTCTTATGAAATTCCAAAGACCTAAAAAACCTTATTTCTAGTGTATAAAGAACAAAAAATACCTTATTTTCCAGTGCTTAGAGAACACGTTCCTAGCCGCGTGTCTAGATGGCAACGTATATCACTTCTCGAACGACGGGCAGCTCATCAGCACAATGCGAGGGTCCAACCTGGCTGTGACCTGCCTCACCATCGTCAAGGAGACGTACGGGACCACCGTCTACACAGGATCTCTCGACTCCAGGATACGATACTACGACCTGGATGTGAGTATACTTCAAACTCAAAACTCATTTATTCCTTTATATCTCAAATAGAACTTTGCAAAGTTCGCTCTGAGAAGTACTGCTTCCATCCCTGGTAATCTGCCGCCAAGGAATGGTGCACTCGCAGTGCTGTGTTCGGGTGGAAGGGTGTGGGTGCCGGTGAAATTACACGCACATGAAACGTAACATCCCCGTTTTAGGTGACGGGCGCGGCGGGGTGCGGCTTGGATCTTCTCATAATTCGGTAGGGTATATATTTACTTAAAAGGAGGTCTCAATCATATTTTATAATATGTATTGATTAAGTGATAAAACGAAAATAAAACAATTTGAATTTGGTTATTTTTTATTCCGGAAACTAGACTAATAAAACACATTTAAAAGGGACATGAATATTGCTGGCCTAAAATGGCCAGCAAAAACTTAAGTCTTATAAAGTTGTTTGTCCTCAGACGGGATTGGAAAAGGGGCCAGAGTGCAATGTGCTTAGCCCCATACAGACGATGGATCGAGCGTGGGACACAGTCTTCGTTGGCACCCGGACCGGTTTTGTGCTGCAGTTTGAATGCAAGGTGAGATTCGATATGCACCCGCCTGTCGGGAAATAAAATACAACAAAGTTAAGATTTTCTTTGCAGCAGGGATTCTCCGAGCCATTGATCACAGATTGTTTTCGAAGCATATTCAAATACCCGCGCGATTTGGATTTGACATTAACTTATATAAGAAAAACATTTATACACACTCATACATCTGCACTAGGATTCCCTGTGTCGCAAATGGCATGGACATACACAGAAACACAAGACCCGAGAACAAACTTCATGCTCACCACACAAAGTGTGCCCTCGCTTGGAAGGCAAGACTTAGCCACGCGGCCGTTGTTTTTTCTCGTTTTTTAGCACACGCCGGATTTCCGCTAGTATCCAATAATCATGTATCCTTATATTTTCCAGAATAACATGTTGATTCCGGTTAGCACGGTCAAGTTCTCGGAGCAGTCCATCCTGGCCCTCCGAGCGATGCGGGAGGGTCCCCGCAAAGTACTCCTGGTGGCTGCACGATCCGACAACGTCACCATCAAGGATGCACAAACGGGCCTCCTGCTCAGGACCCTGGAAGGACCTAAGATGACTGTTTACTCACTGCTGTTCGAAGATGGGAAGGTGTACTGCGGAACGAGCAGTCACCATATACATGTGTTCGATTATGCTGTAAGTATTGTAATAGTAGATGTTACTCTTGTAGTAGTAGAAGAGCTAGAAAAATTTATCTCATTCTGGGTGGGGTAGTGACGGAAGGATTTGAGGGCCCACCTGGTAGTAAGTGGCGACCCCCGCCCATGACAACAGTAATGCGACTCAGTATAAGATATATAACCGGAATCTTACACTGAGTACCATTCATCATGCTGCATTCATCAGCCGAAATGAGTTTGATACATCTCATGCGCATGTGATTTCACCGGCACCCACACCCTGCCACCGGAACACATTAATGCGAGCACTATTGCTTGGCGGCAATTTCCAGGTGTGGTGGCAGTACCTCTCCGGACGAATTTGGCACAAGTTCTACTGCTACTTTTGTAAGCAAAAGCACGAAAATTCAAAAATATGGTGGAAATAACAAAGATAAAGAATAAAGGAAAACATGGTGAGACAAGCAGAACAATTTCAAGCAAGGTAAAAAATACAATAATTGTTATAAATACAATGGGCGGTACTATCACTGAGTGATCTCTTCCATGCAACTGTAATGCTGTACACAAGAATATAAATAATATACTGAACATAGATGCATTGCTCTCTATAATATCATGAAAGATACTTATACATTCATACATAATGACACATCCCCGAGTAAAGGGCGTAACGGAATGCGCCTTCTTTATTCTTATGCTGATCGGGGAGGATCTATGTCGTATTGCTGTTATGGGTGGAGTTATACTTCACATTTGATGGATCTTAAGCTTATTCGATTCGGCCTCCATAGTAAATAAAACCCATAATAATTCCAGCCAAGAGAACAGACATTTTGTTCCTTTTAAAAAATCTCCCAGTTCCTTTTGTTTATTCATCAACCAATTACAATACTTTCGTGTCCTACTTTTAGTACTATTGTATAGAATTTTATTTACTGATTGCCCGTAAATTATTTTTACTTACAGAGCGGCAGTCACGTCCACGCGCATGAAGGTGGTAAGGGCGCGGTCTGTCTGCGAGCGACGGGCGGTCTAGTCTTCGCGGGATGTTACGACGGAGCTGTATACGTATACCGAGAGGGAGAGACACGACCCCTGGCGCAACTCCGCGGTCCCGCCCTAATGTTACTCAGTCTTGCCGTGCAAGGCACAAAGGTGAGCCAAACGAGATGACCCCCGGAACAATCTACACGGCTCCGCTCTTAGTTACTCCTCGATTACTAATTGGCCTCCAACATACACAAAACAATTGAAAGTAATTGTAATGCACCAACTAAAACATGCATACACCATTGAAATCCAGTGGAATTTATCTGGACTGATTTTGACGGGATTTTCACTGGCAGGTAGTTGATGTTATAAAGAGTAACTTATGCTACATTTATTTTAGAAAAATAATTAGTGTTTCTCGCAAAAAAAAAGAAAAAGATAAAATTTCACGCGCAATTGTTTAATTCCGTTATATTTAGTTATGTTTAGATATGTCCCATGCGCACGCGAAGTCGTCTGTTCGAAGACATCCACTCGATAGTAGATTTAGCCCACAACTGGCTGGCCCAGTCCCACTTGAGTTTACCCGCAGTGGTCATTTACAATATGTATAAGCGCAGTTATACTATTTCTGGTTCAATCTGTTACTCTTACTTACCCCTAAGATACTGCACTTCATAGCTCGCGGTTTAACGAAAAGCTGTTGTGAAACATGAAATTATTGAATAAAGAACCCTGTATTTTGTAACTGATAGGTTTGGAGGAAACATTTTTTTTTTATTGTTTTTGATTTTCCTTTTTATAATTTTGACATACCTAACCAGTTTCACTCTTTATGATTATGACGAATCTAACGAAACCTCTCAAGCAGAAATCCATTAGCCGTTTATGCTACAGAATGTGCTAATGAAATATACATACATAACTCACCTTGATCAGTCGGGTAAAAAAGCTATCGCTTACTTGCGTTTTATACACGTGCTGTTATTTTATTTGAATTATTTTTTGTTTCAGATTATTGCTGGCTATAAAGACAGAAGTTTGTTTGTATGGAAAATACCATTAGCTGTACTGCAAGAAATGATTTTATAAATAAGCGTTGTAGATATAATCTCACTTTTACCCGTTTAACAATATTTTTGTCTAGTTTATTATTGGTGTGTACATAATAAATGTTTTATTGATTAGCATAAGTTGTGGGTTATTCCCATCCTTTACTAGAAAGGAAAGAAATAAATGTATGTGCCCTCTTTCCCCACTACAGAATAAATAATATGGCAGTGGGGAGTTAGGGAATAATTCAAATTTATACTAGTTTCTTTCTCCCCACTATGAAATCCAACTCAGTGAAAAAAAAACTCCGTATTTAACACAATACTTTCATGTTGGAATTCAGTCCCAACGATTATATTGGAGAAATATTTTTTCACGGTAGCACACGTGAACAACTGGGCCAATTTTGACGAATTGTCAAAATTGGCCCAGTTGTTTTGTAGTGTTTGTCAGGAGGTTCTTATGAAAGAAAATATTATAATAAGAAAGTTGCGCAGAAAATCCCGCGAAACCGCGGGTAACGCCGCGGGGCGCAGCTAGTCTGAAATAAGTCATAAGTATTTATATATATAGCTGAGCATCACTTCAACATTTTATGCTGCTTTTATCAGACGTAAAAATATTGGCTTCATAATTTTAGGCAAATTTGGGGGTTCCAATTGCTGGCGTCAAGGTGAGTACCCTTTGAATTCTTACATGTACAAGGGATATACAAAAGGGTGGTGCTAAAGGAGAAACAAAAAGTAACATTAGCAGTATATAGTGTAAAGTTCGCTCGGAGAAGTACTGCCTCCACATCTGGTAATATGATGCTAAGCAGTGGTGCACTCGCATTGCTGTGTTCCGGTGGAAGGGTGTTGGTGCCGGTGATACCACAAACGCTTGAGACGTAACATCCTCGTTTCGGGTGACGGGCGCAACAGGGTGCGATTTAATCCTGAATTCTAAATTAATTCCGAGTTAAATGGTTTTCATTCAAATTAATGAAATGGTTATAGTTTTGCAAGGTAGCAATCTAAGCAACAAACGTTTATTTTTGTTTAAATTGTACCTATTTGTTTGTACCTGTGTAGCCGTGAGCCCGTGAACAAAACATAAAACCATGCCATCTGTTGGAAAATATTTCAATTTAAGCGCCATCTTGTATCATTTTGGCAGAACGTTTGTAAGTAAGGATTTCTAAAATCCGATAATTTCCGTAAACTAAGGTTTACAGTGAATTAGTAATCGATTCGAGGTTAATTATCTTGAACGCATTTATTTTAGTTCTGCCAAGTGGCACTCCTCTCGTTTGAATTTCTGACTTACGTCAGTGGGTGTTTCAGACGGCGGCCATTGTTCTACGTATTGGAAATATTAAATTTTTTTGCTGTTTTGTGCCTAAAACAAAGAATTAAAGTTACATTTAAATATACAGAACTATCATAGTTAACGAAAAAATACAAAAACAGTACAAATATGAATCCAGAATAGTGAGTATTACGATTTTATTTGAGACGAATCTCTGACGAGGATGGTTGTAATAACTCTTTATTTTGCACGTTCATTGTGTTCGCACACTAATTTCGTCGACAGAGGTAACTTGACTAATTCCAGATAATCCCATATACTTAATTTATAATTTTAAGTGATTTACGATAAATATGGTGACTCATTCCGCATTCGTGGTATGTACTATCGAGTTTTTGTAAAAACGTAATTGTATAAAGAATGGCGCATATTAGTGATCTCCAATCGTGTTAGACTTGCTTCTCGACATATAAATATGGTCTGTGTTGATTTAAGACGCGCGTGTCGCTTTGCTCGACGGGAGGACGAAGATCAAAAGATACGCCTCTTTTATGTTCTATTTATCTTTGTAAAAGTGTAATGACGCGTAAAGTTCTTTGTTGCCCTTGATTTGAGTGTAGTAGGTAACTTAAACATTACTATTTCAGCGACTACCTGTTCAAACTACTGTTGATTGGTGACTCTGGAGTGGGCAAGTCATGTCTTCTGCTCAGATTCGCTGATGACACATACACAGAGAGTTACATCAGTACCATTGGTGTGGACTTTAAGATTAGGACTGTAGAATTAGATGGAAAAACAATAAAGTTACAAATATGGGACACAGCCGGACAGGAGAGGTTCAGAACTATCACTTCGTCATACTACAGAGGCGCACATGGAATCATCATTGTGTACGACTGTACAGACCAGGTGAGTGTTATACCAAAATATTTGACAGCTACAAGGTTCATTCTTTAGTGGCTAAGACCTACCCCAATTTCCTATATTAGAATGCAAGGTTTGGAGAAAATGATCTTCTTCAGACAATGCGATCGATAAAAGTAATTAATTAGGTTACTCATAGCCAATCATGCTGCATGCTTGCAATGACCAGCAATTACTACAAATTAGAATTCTGGCAAATGATGCATATAGGATTATACAGAAAAAATATTTTTATGCTGGTAAACAAACCTTTTACCCTTTGTTTACTTCTTTGTATGTTGCGCTGAACTTGAAATAAAGTTAGCTAGACTTTGGTGCTGATTCTGTTAATGTAAATACATAACTATTATAGTTGTATCTGTCCCTTTCACTTTCATACAAACTAAAAAAGGCAACAATAATTTTAGGGTTGTCAAAGTTGAATTTAGTTTTAGTAAATTTTAATTAAATAAAATAAGTAAATTTTTCTTTTATAATAATATAATGCTTTTATTTTTTTTACTCTAATGCCATTTTTATTACAACCTGCCTTTGATACAAAGTATGTAGGCATGGATGATAATATAAAATACATTCAAATTTCATTTTTTTGATGAGTGGTGTGTATTTTGTATGAGTGGGGCAATTCCATCTAGGTGATAGATATTGATTGTTAAATTGGTAATAAAAAATGGTGTTTCTTTTTATCAGTTCAACATTGTTATAGGCACAAGGACTGACAATATTATTGAAACAAGGATAACTTAATCTATTGTTTGTTCTGAATATTTTGAACGACAGCATGCTTCCTTTGTTTTGGAAATATAAGTCATTGTTCAATAACTGATAAATATTTGCCTACTAGAAGTATGATTGAACAAAGTTAGTCAGATTCTTCAGCAATCAACGTTTTTCTGCCAAATCAGTGTGTGATCCCATCCAGATTCAGATCCAGGTTCTTGTGGTCGATTAAAGACTATTCACTCTCACTTGTCGAGAGAAGCAATACAAACATTAGGGGTTGAGACTTAAGAAGTGACCTTAGGCTTTTATGGTGTTGTATACAAAGGTCAGGTAAATATTTGCTATTGCACTGCACATTAGTACTTATTGGAACAATTTCTAATTGAAACAACTATCTATGTTTAATTTGAAATTTGTCTTATCATTAACATAACAACCTACATTTGAATCATTCAATCAAAATTTACAATCATTTTCCCTTTAACATTAACATTAAGTAGTAGTCGCCTCCTTGGCGTAGGCCTCCCCTAAACTTCTCCACAAGTCTCTTTCTCTTGCCTTCCTCATCCAATCTGGTCCACATCTTTGCATGCTTCCTTTCTTTCTCTTACTGTTCTAAAACTAAAACTTTACCACATAACAATGTATAAATTCTTGCTAAAATAACCTTGAACCTAATAGATACAGTAGCAGAAAACCTAAGAAGTAGTGGCCTTGTCACCTTAAATTCAATTGTCATTTCATAATGTTTAGCTGATTGTCAAAATTCCCAGCATAAGTAATGAGTTTAGGAAGCTGGCAGCACGCCAACATAAACAGCACTGCCCAAATGGTAAACAATGTGTTAATGAATCACTTATGCTGATGACCTGAATTTTGAACAGACTAAGACCAATCATTTGTTTTAAGGTTGTAACTAATAAATTTTCTAGCAGCCAGGCACTATAATCCACAGAATAATGGAGATAGGTTACAGCAGCAACATTTATATCTGTATATCTGTCAAAAAGTTTAATTCATTTTATAATTTTATTCCTTTATTAGTGCTAACCAACCGAGCCTCATTTAATATGTAAGAGGAATTCTGAGCTTAGACCAGTTTGGAATTTTGTTATTGTAAGGTATAAGCCTAAACAGGAAATAAAAAAAATACTTTGTGCTATAATTTATTCAGCCTGGTGGTCACATGAATAATTAGTGGCTGTGGACGATATAGGCATAATTAATCTATCTTCAATATATAAATAAATCAATTGCCGTGCGAGTCTTGCAAAAACTTTAAAATGGCTTTTCCTTGGCTGATCCCATTGTGTTCGTACTTCTCAGTACAAGGGTTGATTAATAGATAATTTTTAGAAAATTCACGGGTTAAGTTGGAAATTAGATGAAAACTGAAAGTGCTTTTTTTCTATGGGATGTATACCATTTTAAAAGTAATATTTCGGTTTACTATGCAACTTCCGGTTGATGCATTTTTCATTTTTTTTTTCTGCCGTATCCGGTAGAAACGCTATCTATTATTTATTCTGTTTATGGATCGAGAAGTGATAGGATTCTATGTTTACAAGAATAATAATACTACATCAGTTCAAACTCTGCGTGTTTTAATCATCAAGAACCCTTTGGGGTTCTTATATTTTTCTATACAAAAGGATTTTAATAGTACCGGATTAGTGAGACTACTATATTTATTGCAGGATTCATTCAGCAACGTAAAGCAGTGGCTGGAGGAGATAGATCGCTACGCGTGCGACAACGTGAACAAACTGCTCGTCGGGAACAAGTGCGATCTCACCACCAAGAAGGTGGTTGACTACACTACGGCCAACGTGAGTTCTGTCTACATTTTTTTTTTATAGATCACCAACCTCTTTTGACCTCTTTCCAAAGGAGAGCGCACAACGGGATACGACTTGGGTAGGACCTAGGTCGAATTTTTTTTGGGGGTCCCAATCCTGATTGGTAAATGTCACATGTCGCCGAATTTTTGGTTCTAAGACATGCCGGTGTCCTCACGATGTTTTCCGTCACCGTTTTGAGAACATGGTATTGCGCACATAAATTTTTCAAGTGAAAAAACTTTTGGTGCTCGTCTGGGTTTGAACCAGCTACCTTCAGATTGAAAGTCGGCATCTGTGCCCCTAGGCCACCACGCTGTCTTGAATTAGGTGCATGCACACAATGAAGACCACTGAGTAGCAAATCTCGTATTATATCTCGTTTTTATTGGACAGAATTTTTAACAAGTCACCTATAATAAACTATCAACATAATTAGCAATAATAAATAGGTAATTAAAAGAACAAAGCTATGGGGAACGGGCAAACATTTATGGTTTCCTAAAAGCGATAGTTGATTTCGAAATTGGAGAAATGTAATGTAAAAGTTATTTAGGTTAGTAATCAAATCAGTAGGATCGTTCATTGGACTTTCTATTATCGCTATATACGTAGAACGGTTGCCTACGCATAATTGATTTAACGTGTCTGGTTTGCATAACTCGTGGCTGATAAAGCTAGTTTAAAAGTAGTTTCGGCGGTTTTTTTTATTGCTTACTAATGCCACCTGCGACAGGACATCCTAGTTCAGAGGGCACTAGGACAAACACCCAAGATCTGAGAATACAATTTACACGCATACCACACGAAATGTGCGCCGGTTAACTACCGGTACTAACCAGGGTATAAAGATGTACATGTATATATAAATTCACACTTTGTCCCTAGAAGGATAAGTCAGAGCCGCAATAGGCCCAGTTTCACTGTGGGAACGTAGATGTGATAATTGGGAAGCTTCTTGGTTCAGGGGTATATACAATAGTATATAGTAAAAAATTGTATATATAATAGTGTACAGATAAAAAAAAATATATTTGTTAAAATTACTTAGAAAGATGAGTAGGAGACTATATCGTGCTCATGACAAATACCTCTTGGGTCATCTCGTGCTAAAGTATGAACCGACCTTCAGATTGAAAGGCGGCTTCTGCACCACTAAGCCGCTACCTTCTTACAATGTATTCTTACTAAATGACTATTGTTTCGAACAATGATTCGAATTGGTCATCGTTTTGTTGTGCCCTACATAGGTAATTGCCCGACCTGACCTACCTTACTGTCTGACTAATGAGCGTATAGCGTGTAGTTTAACGTTTACACACTCATACCTCTGCACTAGGATTCCGTGTATCGCAGATGGCATGGAAAATCACAGAAACACAAGAAAAACGCCCAAGACCCGAGAACAAACCTCATGCTCACCACGAGATGTGTGCCCCGGCCGGGAATCGAACCCGGGATCCCTCGCTTCGTAGGCAGGGTTACTACCAACTAAGCCACGGTGCCATAAAATAAATCATACAATTATGTTAATATGTATGATTCATTTTACCCAGACACAGAAGCATCTTGTTTGTCTCAAAAATGTTTGTCCTGTGTGGGAATCAAACCCACCTACAGCGCAGAAGACGGAGCACCAACTGAGCTTTAAGGATAAGTGAGGAATATATAAGCGTCGTTAAAAATATTTCATATGTATGTAAAATATATGACAAAATATGAATTTGTGTACAACACACTTCGACTTCGTAGCCTTGTTGATAGTAACCCTGCCTTCGAGGCACCGGGTTCGGTTGAACAATTACAGTTAAACTTCAATGCCTCTCGTTCATCTTTCCAGCAATACGCCGAACAACTAGGAATTCCGTTCCTCGAGACATCGGCCAAGAACTCTACGAACGTAGAGCAGGCGTTTATGACAATGGCGGCTGAGATCAAAGCTCGCGTGGGCCCGCCGTCCACCGGAGCGGCGCCGGTCGGCGGACAAGTGAAGATAGACCAGGGACACCCCATCGACACCGGCAAGTCGTCTTGCTGCTGAATGCACCGCGCGGTGAGTTGTGTACAATACATTACACTTTGTGTGTACAATACAATGCACTAGGAGCGGCGCCGGTCGGTGGACAAGTGAGGGACACCCCATCGACACCGGCAAGTCGTCTTGCTGCTGAATGCACCGCGCGGTGAGTTGTGTACGTATTGTACACAACTCACCGCGCGGTGCATTCATTCGGAGTTGTGTACAATACATTACACATGTAATTGGTAATTTTGCTAATCAAATTGTTAACTTAATTAATATTTGAACACTGTATGTTTTCCGAAGAAAATAAAAATAAAACTATTATACAAAATATAAAACTGATTACAGGTTGACGACAACGCAAGGGGCGTACACGCGAGCGCCGACCTTCCATCGCCTCACCCGAAACTGAACGCAAAAGAACGCAAACTTATCGGTTATGACGTCACAGGCGTCGCCACGCTAAATACTTAAGTTGCTTATCTGACCCGTAGCGGCTTGCGAACCGACCGCAACAAAACGTAAGCCATGAAACTTTAGGGTGAAATCCCCCTATAAAATGTAGGGTGACCCCACGGTGTGGTTAGCTGATCTAATTAGTCTTATAACTGTAAATGTCAGTGGTTATTGCAAGCGTTGGTTTGCTATAGCTTGTTTTACGGCTTTATGCGACAAACCCTTTCCTGTCATTGGAGCTGTAAATTCTTTGTCGCCAGACCAATCGAAACAGCATTCAACTTTCTGTTTCACCTGTACAAATAAATAAAATTGGTGTCTGGTTGTAATGTCAAAACAGCTTTTTACTTAAGGCATTTGAAAGTATATACGGTACACGCAACAAAAAAGATTTTTTTTTGTATTGTTCTCTGTTTGTTCTTGCTAATCTCCGAGACGGCTGGACCGATTTTGACGGCACTCTCACTGACACATAGCTGATGTTATAAGCTAGTTTTATTTCAGAAAAAGAAAGGCATTCAAAAACCAATCAAAAACAATTTTAATCTCACGCGAGCGAAGTCGCGTAACAGCTAGTATCGAATAAAGGTACAACAATCGTTTTGAGCTGTTCAAATTGTGATTGGTTTGGTGCAACATAATCTATACCAATATTAGTTCGTTTATCTGTTTTCAAATTGCTAAGATAAACCTATGTACCGTACGCTGAAAATATTTTTATTTTTATTTTCAGTGTATTTAAGTCTAAATAAATCTGACTATAACTATTTAAATTCCCAATATGTTTTTGATAAACACTGGTCCAGCTTATCACTAAGAAGTTGGGTTTGGTTGCTATCATTCATTCATTCATTCGTTCTTCTGTTAGTTTTCACCTTAGAAGACCGAAACAATTTCTTAAGCCAATAGTCTATGGAAGTAAAAACCTAAAACGTAGTTATTGTATTCTTTGTTTGGTATTTGGGCGCGGTCGGTTCAATAAGCCTTAATTACTGATTGGGCGCTTTTACAATTAAATCTTACAATGGGCTGTGTTGGTAAAACCAAACTAAAAGCTGAATATGACGGCAACAATTTTAGGGCTGCCAGCATTTTAGTTTAGTTTAGCTAACAGATCATCACTAATATCGTACAATATCGTACAACAATGGCACGCCGTAATCGTCGACGGTAGCGTCTTCATACAATCCGATACAATACTTGTCGTACCGTAGTAAAATGTAAAAGCGCTCATTGGGTGTATGCTCATTCGGTACATATAAGAACGCCTAATGTACTACACGAGGCGATAATTATGTATTACTACATATAATCCTCGGTGCGTCCCAGTACCGCTACTTACCGCTTGTGTAGTACATGTGGCGAAACGCAAAAACGGTGAAATGGATGGTGTATGTTTATACAATGTTTATATATAATGATTATTGTAGGTTAATTTCGTGATGTTTCCAAACCACCAGGAGTTCCCGTTCTCATAATTAAAGTTTGCAAGTCAAATGTTCTGTATTTAATTGAACCATAATTATTCATAGATTTGCTATTTGAGCGTACGGAGAACGCTTGACAGTTGACAACACGTCTACGCAAATATCAAACCTTGTTTGGATGTTTAGGGTTCAATTTTAATGATATAGAGATTATTTCATTGCCTCGAACTTTTAATTTTGAGATAGGTCAGACAAGTAAGCAATGAGCGATTAAAATTCATAGGCGTATTCACGCGGTACGGATAAAAGTGCGTTTTTGTCGTACTCAAAACTCATGATGCGGCATTTCGAAGGAAAATACGACTTATACAATCGGAATATCAACTGAAATTCAATGCAACAGTGTTATATTTGCATAGAAATGTAAAATTTATTGCCATTGTATAAATCGTAGAATACTATGCGTCGGGTTGAGGGTATGTCGTAGCTAATTGTGAGTTTTCGCACAGTATATACTGCTTCTATCTTTTGTGCAATTGTCTAGTGACGTCACTGGCTTGGGTTGTATATTTAATGTTAGAGTGAAACGGCATTACGCGCGTGAATGCGATAGCAAAATGAGAATGTGTAGAGTGGAAAATGGGTTGGACTAATCTGACCGTCCTGTGCCGTATTTTTGGATACCTCTATTCTTTTTGTCTCAGATATTAGTTAGAGCGAGCCACTCGCGGAACTAATGTCTCTTTCTAACTAATGACGTTTCGTGGCGACAGAATGGGATGGAGGTATGCAAGATCCGATGCTTTCCCGCCAGATGCGGCCCGAACCCTCATCACCGCGTATGAACTAGAGTGCTGAGTGATAGATTGTACAATACTCTGAACTGTGCGAATTCTCACCGAAAATAGTAAGTTTAAATATTATCGTTCTCTAAATGCTGTCCATTACGAGCGTAGGCTAATTTTTTACTTATAATTCCAGCTTGTGTTTAATATAATTTCCGTTTCACTTAAGGTACTAAAATTCGTATGCACTGGGTGTTCATATTCTATATTATATATTTACATGATTATCTCGAGCGGTGGGTTGTGCTATGTTGAAGATTTTGTGTTATTTAGTGTTACACAAAATTGTAGATATAGCTAATGACCCTAGAGTTAGATTATAGAGTAAACTTGTAGCCATCGAATACAACCGAGCGGGAACACGCATGAAAGACAATTTGTAACATTATCACAAGCAATTGTGATAGAATTAAATTTTAAACTCTTTAGTTCAATATTTTAAACATTACACGTAGCATTTCTTTTTGTTTTTAACTTTGTCACGTATGATGTTTGAAATGTTGGATAACTATAAATTATTTAAAAGATTTGATGTTATAACCTACTTATTAATTACCGTTATTTTTGTACTATTCACGTTAAGTTTACTTAAATCAAGTCCGCTAACCCCTGTTCTGTATCGAGGGTATTTAGAAATTAAAACAGTATGCTATAGGAAGGATGTTTTATTTTACAAACCTTAGATCCATACTCTAAATAAATTCGATCTAATTGTCTATGGCGGTCACCATAATGTTTCACAGACATTTCAATAAGTTAACAATACATTTGATTAAGATTATTCGTAGTATTAATCATAAAATTGATAAATATTCATGAACATTTCACACAGCCATCTAGCCCCAAACTAAGCATAACTTTTAATATGGGAACTATGTAACTGATAGAATACTTCTATAGGACTGTTTTTTCTAAATACGTACATATAATATGTATTTACACACCCAGACAGAACAAACATTTATATTCGTCACACAAATACTTGTTCTGGGTAGGTATCGAATGTACGACCTACAGAAGGAAGAGCTACTATCAGCTGAGCTATAAGACTAGTCATGAAATTAATAGTAAAAAGTCTTTAGGGAACTGCTTTTTTTCACTAATGGGGAACTACAATGGCTCGCGGACTTATTGGCAAATGGCGCTTGTTCAAGGTGCGTAGAGAGTCCTCAGCAACAGCACCTCAGCATATACTCGTAGTCGTGGCACAGGCCTTGCAAGTTAAGCGGGCACTGCAGGAACTCTGGACATGCGATTGGCAGACGATCTGACACAAGAAAACATCACTCACTTTCTGACAACATACTGCTGTACTACTGTACTTTATTTACAAAAAAAAAGTACCTACATATATTTTTTTTTTGTGTGAATGAGTGACAGAACGAGCTGAGGGCCCACCTGATGGTAAGTGGCGACCCTCGCCCATGACAACAGTAATACGTGCGACTCGGTATTAGATCCAAATCTTTACGGAGTCGCATTCATCCTGTTGCGTCCATTACCCGAGACCGGGATACTGGCCCATACTTTTTATCACGAAAAACTGAAGTCATTTATTTCCCATCGTCTCATGTCGATGTTGGCGCTCATATAGCCGATACTTATTTTTGTGAAACCATTTTAACAACCGGATACGAAACAAACATTTCGTAATCGAGCCACGAGCTACGCGCAGAACGTAGAACTAATATCTGAGCTGTAAGGTAAATAGATTTACCTAAAGAGTAGGCGCAGCCGCAGCAGTAGCCATGTATGACGGCCTCGTCATCATCACAGCCGCGCGGCGGACATCCGTTGCAATACATGCCTACCCATAGCCATGGCATGTTCCCTGAGAAATGTTAAGCATACGGTTACCACACATATTATAAAGTAAGTTTGTATGTTATTTGTTACTCCTTCACGCTCAAACGGATTTGGATGAAATTTAGTACCAGGATACCCTTAACACATAGGCACTTTTGATCTCGGAAAATAGCGGGTAAGGCTGCGGGTCGCAATAAATAATATATATTTAGACAGAATACTTACATGGTACTTTCTTATTTTAAATACGTGACACCCAGACAGAACATACATCTATGTTCGTCACACAAATTCTAGAGTGTGAGGCGAGAGTGAGAGGCTAGTAAATATACTTATATCATATCTTGCACCCGGGAGAATTAGGTGGATAACATAGCTGTCTGTAAAATAGTAAGCTTAAAAGTATTTTTTGTAAATTCAACGTAATAAAAGTATTTTGACTTAGATTACCTATGAAGTAGGCCTCATTTGCTAAAACTCAAAATTCTCAAGAATTAAGACAACAATAAGTAAAAAGAGAATAGTGCCGGTGAAATCACATGCGCATGAGACGTATCATCCCCGTCTTGGGTGATGGACGCAGCAGGATGAATGCGACTCAGTGTTACATCCAAATCTTATACTGAGTCGTATTACTGTTGTCATGGGCGAGGGTCACCGCTTACCACCAGGTGGGCCATCAGCTCGTATCGTCACTAACATAAAAATGCAATAATAAAAAAGAGAATCGTGTACTTACATCGTGGAGCCTTTCTCACAGCTGCCAAGCCGGTTTCGAAAGACTGCTTATAAAATAAACCCTCTGTGGTATATAAAAGTGCACAGAAGAACAAGACGGTATTTAAAAACATTTTGTAAATGACAACTTATGGTGTGAACGTCCCTATTTAAAGGTGGCTAAGTAATTTGTAATTACTTATAGGTCAGTGCCTCTAGATAACGCCTACCTCAATATTTGGGTTCGAAGAATTACGGATAAAAAAAAATGTTTTATTAATCTACCACTGTTATAGTAAACATTTGGATTATTTTATATCATAACTTTATTTCATTTTAATTCATTTTCATCTCAAGGTTTATTACATATGTTCATGACATGGCCTCTTTACAGCCGCTTTTAATTTTCGTTTATTTTTTCGTGTTATTATAGTATTATCTTAAATTTGCCATATGGCATATTTAAATATTAAACACAGTAATGTAATTGTTTAACGTATAACTTTACCAAGTATTCAGTAATACCCCTAAGGTAAATTACTTAATAACTTCAAGTGAACAATACAAATTTCAGACAAACGCAACAAAAACCTACAGTTTTATTCGCATTTAATATAAAAACACATTTATTTTGTACATTTTTATCACTAGCAACTGCTACCCAATAATAATTTAACACCTGTAATACTTTTATATAATACCTACTCGTTGAGACTCAAATTGCACTTAACAACTATTTATAATGAACCACAGTCGAGCGAAAGCATTATGCCCGGTTTCACTAAGGGACCTTAAGTGCAAGATTCCTCTAATTACTATATGCGAAGTGGACAAACTCTTAGTAAAATAAGTCGAGACAAAAACGAATTCTCTTATACTGATATTTCCAAGATACAGTGTCAAAATAGCATAGTTATTTTCACCCCGAAAATTTTTTAGGATTTTCATTGTTATATTTAGGTAGAATAGAATATTTAGGGGTTTGCCAGTGAAATCGAGCATAACTATATTATATCAAAATATCGTTCTTATGCTTAAAATAAGTGCAGACGTAAGGTAAATTAATGTATTTTACAAATACAACCATAATTTCGCCTTTCATTCCGGGTGAAATATAACCCACTCCGGATCGGAATCGGATCGAGTTTTTATCTCTTTGGCAAGTTCATGGCATCTTGTATGTACCTATAGGTACGCATACCATAAAATTAATTAGATAAAGCATCATCAATACGTACACACACACAACATCAAACACTTACGAAACCCAAATTATATCACAGAACAATGTGCTTAAAACTAAATGTACATCACTAAATATGCAAATGTTGCAAATAAGTATAATAAAACTGGGCTTTTACCCATAAAAATAGCTAAATACTTCACAATAATTCATCCTACGACAAAATCTACCTCCACGGTCCAAACATCGCCACACACGCTTACCTTACTTAGCTGTACTACATATCAGTGTTTTCAACGTGTGGGTCGCGACCCCTGGGGGTAGCGAAGTCTCTTTAGGGGGGTCGCGAAGCTTCTATAGGGAAGTTGCAAAAGGTTGAGTAAAAACAATAAAAAAATGTGATTATGAAAATGAATAAATGTTGGATTGAATATTTGTCACAAACTAAAATACATGAAAAGTAGCAACGGGTCGGGGGGTCGCGATATATTTCTTCATACTAAAGGGGCTGTCATGAAAAAGGTTGAAAAACACTGCTATATATGATCTTCGCCATGTACATTTATCCCATAATATATAACACTATCCTACTTGCTATTACCAATTGACGGCTCCGTGGCTTAGTTGGTAGTAGCCTTGCTTTCGAAGCGAGGGGTCCCGGGTTCGATTCCCGGCCGGGGTCTCGGGTCTTGGGTGTTTGTCTTGTGTTTCTGTGTTTTTCCATGCCATCTGCGACACAGGGAATCCTAATGCGTAGGTATGAGTGTGTAAACGTTTATTTATTTAATATACTGAAATCGACGACATACAACATCCAAAAAAATCAGGCTTCAATAATATTATATTATATACCTTTGTTACTAATACAACTATGATCTAGACACTGACTGTACGACATCATACAATAATTATTATCTACGTTTGCCAAATAACAAATAATTTGGCACATTTAGAGTATTATAGGTTTTTCGATACATTTAAGAACTTAAGCTCTTTGTAATTTTTTAGCATTCTTAGTGCATTTTTAAGGCTTTTAATTTTATGCGACAAGTGACTGAATAGCAGGGACGGCTTTAGGGGGTGGCAAGCAGGACAACCGCCGGGGGCCTCGCTTTTGTAGGGCCTCGCACCCTCGCAGAACAACCTGTTTTTTGTTTTGATGTACTGCAGCTGTCTTTAAGAGTATGCTGACTGATTACCAGTAGCCCTGTACACTTCCAACTCACCTAAATTCCACATACGCCAAGAGCCTTACAAATATCTATCGCCCGGAGCCTCGCAATATCTAAGGCCCTTGCTGAATGGGTCATTCAATTCAGCCCATGATATTAAGTGGTCAACGCCGCCCATAGACTACGATATCTGAAATACGACTCAGTTAATCTAAGTGACCGTCCGTCTTTCAATAACATAAAAAAAAGGACATAGTGTACCTTTCGTCTAGAAATAAATCTTAACCATAATTTTATTACTTTAAACGAGTAATTCTTGTATATTTATTTATTTCGCGTATCTCGGAAACGGGTATAACGATTTGTATGAAGTTTTGGTTGTATAGGGTTTTGCTGTTTACCTGTATAATTGTATTTCTTGTAAAAATAATGTTTATATCCGAAATTTAATTTTTTCAGAAGCTATGCTCGGTCGCCCCAGGATATTTCTTGTAAAAACACAATTATTGTGTCCGAAAATTATTATAGTATTTTTATGTTAACGCGAAATGCCCGATAAGGGTTCATGCAGGTCACCTCATTATAGTAATGTACTAAGAATTGCTAAAAAAAAACTATAGTACAAAAGACCATTCCACTTAAATTCAATTTACTTACGATCTATCTCTAACAGCCTACAGCTGACATCACAAGTCACAATACTGAGAATTTTTTTAAATACTGTTTTAATTACTAAGATAAGAGTATCTCTAATTATTGCATAGTCCACATTGACCTAAGTATAATTTAGTAATCTACCAACATTACTTGAGATTGATTACTATAGCAACATTTTAACAAGTTTTTTAAAGTTTAGATTAGAACACTTTTCATCAGCAAATAATGTTGCTATGGTAATATATCTCGTAGCATCTGTTAGGATCACATGGCAACTGACTAAGTCTCATGGAAGAACAAATCTCTGTTCCCTTTCGTTCTAATTCTCTTTAATTGAATTTGGAAAGAACTGATCAGTCATAGCAGAAAATTGTTAACTCTTCGATGCTCTATTCCAATACTAGGTGCCTAAAAATAATTTATTAAATAACTTCATGCATTTTGGAATACGTATAGTAACTTTCATAGGGAGAGATTGCATTAAATTAAAATAGAATCTGCCGCCAAGGATAGTACACTCGTTTTGTTACGTTGGAGAAGTGCCTAACCTAGCCATTGTGGCTAGGTTAGGCACTTCTCTATACTTTATTGCATCGTTATGAGAGTCTCTATCTATATGAATGTCTTCATGAAACTATCGTTTTGTACGAGGTACAAAAAAAGTGCTAGGATTGTAGCTAGGATTGGTACTAGTAACTCCTCACTTCACTAAGAAGCAGCGCTATTGCTGCGAGCACGTTAAAAATTCGCTGGTAGAGTATTTACGTCTTCGGGACGCTACCATTCTGTACGTGGTACAAAAAAAGTGGTACGGCTGTGTTGGTTATTAGACGGAGGCGCGTTCGATGAGATCGTTCTCCATGGAAACGCTTCGTTTCATTGGCAGCAGGCGCGACTCGGCGGCCAATAGCGCTCCGCCCTCGCACTGTTTGTTGCCAAGACAGTTACACGAACACACCTACGACAAGATATTCAAATCATTTTTTTTTTATTTCTTCATCGTTACTATAATTTTGGACGGTCTAGTTGTGTTCGTTGGTGTGTGGATTTAAAGACATTTATTCTCATAAAAAGTAAAAGTTCATTAACAATGACATCTTACTATTTAAATACTACCTCTGGAGCTACAATGCAGGTAAAATAAGTTTTGCTAAGCTTATCTCCCCGTCTCGGGTGATGGACGCAGCAGGATGACTGCAACTCAGTGTAAAATCCGAATCTTATACTGAGTCGCATTACTGTTGTCATGGGCGGGGGTCACTTGCCACCAGGTGGGCTCGCAAATCGTTCCGTCACTGATTCACATTAAAAAAAATGTTACGTTGTAAAATTGTCTTAATATATAGAATACATGGGCGCCGCCAGGAATTCTTTCAGGGAGTTAAAACATTTATTTTGACACGACATAAGTAGGTACATTCAGTGGACTAGTAGGTGGCAGGAATAGGTAGGACAGCAACAGGTGATAGAAAAAAAAAGTAACATATAAGACACACTTAATATACAGAAAATTAAAACATGACGTAAAAATTAAAATGCCACGTATTCCAATTCCGTGTCCACTGTAAAAAAGAATAGAAATATCATACAAATATTAATAATTCTACTCCTTCACGTCACGCCTTAACGCCTAGCTCGTACCCTGCATTAACAGATATAATTTTTATTCCGAAAAAGTTTTTACTTCCTAACGATTCGAAAAAAACGCAACTTCTGTAGTTGGGTGATTCTACGATAAGAGGTTTCAACTACATAGAGGATGCGGCCAAGAAGAAAAGTTGCAGTTTTTTCATGAAACCTTTATATTATGATTTATGTCCCGTTTATTAACCATTTCACGTAAGGGCAAGTCAATTTATACATAAATTATTACTTTTTCGAAGACCAGGGTAAATATATCGGACAGGGGAGAGACATTAGGACCAGGGTAGATACTTATTTCACCAGGGGAGAGAATTTGACACAATAATAAACTAAATAAAAGCAATAAAATGAATAAAATCAACTTTTATTAAACGTTGTTCTTAATAATTATAATTAGACTATCATACCAGCCATCATATCATATCAGCCTTTTACCTAAAAACAAGAACGTATCACTTACAAAAATACACATATGTAAATTATCTTGCCTTTGTACCTTCAACAAATAATAAAATAATCTTTTATTAATAATGAACAAAAATTAAATTAAAATAACATTATAAATTAAAGGCACCCTCTTGCGTACATGAACAATAGATAAAATTAAGCTTTATCAAACACATTCACTAACTTTTTAAAAGAGTAAAACATCCTCTGCCCTTTCATAATAAGATTTGGCATAGGGAGTGTCTGGACAACCTGATCTTCTGAGATGAATGAAATAGTTTGTTCATCACATTAAAATAATTTTCCGATTTTGTCCCCTATTTTACAGAAAACTATCTATATCTCGCCACATTTTTGGGGGGTCCAGTTGCTCGCGTCCGTAGGTTTATACCCTTTGATTCCCTACACGTACCCCCTGGGTGGTGCTAAAGGAGCAACCAAAAGTTGCAGTAGAACTTGTGCCAAGTTCGTCCGGAGAGGTACTGCCACCACATCTGGAATCTGCCGCCAAGCAGTAGTGGTTGCATTACTGTGTTCCGGTGGAAGGGTGTGGTTGCCGGTGAAATCACATGCGCATGAGAAGTATCATCCCCGTCTCGGGTGATGGACGCAGCAGGATGAATGCGACTCATACTGTGTCGCACGCATTACTGTTGTCATGGGCGAGGGTCACCACTTTCCATCAGGTGGGCCCTCAGCTCGTTCCGTCATTCATTCACATAAAAAAAAAAAAAAAACCCTCTTCCAAACCCGTACCCATAGCCCCGTAACAGTACTCTTCTTGAAGATAGTTTAGAGTAAAATAAAGTCGCCGTTCTTGAATGTTTTTCGCTATGTCGACGGTTGTTCTTTATCCTCTGTCTGGTGTTTGCCACCTTTTGGTGTATTAATTGGTTCATTGTCATTATTAATTGTTCTCGGATTCTGCGTCAGGACCGTTAACATCCTCGACCCAGAGACGAGATTTTTTTATTAGACGAGTATGTCATGCCACCAATTTTTAAAATATTACAATTTATAATTTCATTGCAAAAGCAGCTTAAATAAATAAAAATTCTTTGTGTTCTTTAACAATTGCAAGCAAATCTTCATTTTGAAGGATATTTTTTTCGTCAGTTACAAAAACATTGATGTTGGGACAGTTTATCTGAATCTGACAAATCGCTCAAAGATGCTATATACTTGCCCCTAGCCACCAATCGGTCAGCTGTTCTTTTGCAAATAGCACCGACACCATCAGGAGCCCCCTTACCGTGTCATGAATCGCTCCAAAAATGGAGGATTTCTACTTCGGGTTGTAAGCTGTAAAATTGGCTGTAAGTGTGCCCATATTATTAATAGATTTAACTTTAGCTGTAACTCTTCTACGGACATTAGTTTGAGGCATCTGATGATCAACATCTGAAAGTGATGGTGTTGCTGAAATATTAGTTATATTTTGAAGAGCAAGTCGTTGCCTACGCTCTCTTGCTTTTAGTCTATATCTTTTTCGCCATACGATGCTCTTTAGAAATCATTCGTTCGACAGTTTTGATGTTTCCCTTCTCCTTCTTTTTTAAATATTTTTCCTTTTTTTTTCTTATGCAATTCTTACTTTTCTGGACCATTTTTAATCATTTGATATCGTAGCTTCTCTTTTTTTCATGTTTCTTCTGTAATCTTCACGTGTTAACTTTTTCCGGGGTGCCATAATCTGTAATAATGACAGTAATATAATAACAATATTAATTTAAGTCGTTTAAAACTGAGGTTGACAGAAGTTAGTATGTTTTTAATAACATCTTATGATGAATATTATCTTCCCTGGTCAGTGAATCTCTCCCCTGGCAGTTATCTTGACAGGGGAAAGATGGCAGGGTAGAGACGTTTTCATGACAAATTCAATTGATTTAACTCACTAAATTAATTTTTGCTTTGATTTTATATCACACTTTAATTATTACTGTATTATTTAATTAGGGCAGTAAATGCAAATAAATTAAATAAATATTATAAGTTTTATGACTTACCAGGGGAGAGACACAATCACCTTGCGAAACCACTACAGCGCACAGTCGCGACGCAACAACTAGAAAATGGAGGAGCGTAATCGGCTTGCGCGTTTAGTATTGCTAACTTCATGCCGATAGATATCCTTGAGCACTATTTCCACAATGGCCGTCCTTGAATTGATGTTTGTAATAGCGGAACGAAATTTGGCAGGGTAGATACACAAAAAAAGCGGGACAAAAGTAAATGTTAAAAATTATTTGAAATAAACAAAATTATTTTATTTTTTATTTTATAATACCTATGTATTATTACTTAAATTCCGATTAAACATAATTTAGTTAAGTATCTGATACAAAAAACATATGTATTGTTTGAAAGTTAAATTGAAACCGGCAAGGGGACAGGCCAGGGTAGAGACATTTTTAGACTTTGTAAGGAATTTTAGAAAAATGTATTTTAATTAGACATTCAATTGTGACAGTATTTAATGAAGTATATTAAGATGTTGTGTCTCAAAGCAAAAAATAGCAACATATAGAATAAAAAAACTGTTTTAAACGGATTGCCGCACAAGTTACCTCTTATCGTAGAATCACCCAGTTATTTCTCATGACCTCATGTTGACTGTGGAAACGCGGGTAACGCCGCGGGCGCAGCTAGTATAAAAATAAATTTAATTTCTCATGATATTTACTTTGTTTTCAATTCAATACTATATTTCATTAAACATCCCACAACAGATGCGTTCAATATATGATTGTTTACTTATGAAAAAATAATAGTATGTACCTACTTATTATTTGTTAAACAAAGAAAATATGAAAAATAGAAATATAATTTATGTGTTACAAAACACGGTAAAAATATTAGTAGGTGCAACATAGCCTCCCCCCCCCCGTGGGTTCCCGCCTTGTCGGGGCGGGGGGGCTTAGTAACCGTGGTTTGGCTGCCCACGGTGAAGCCAAGAGGAACCCGGGAGGGGCTGCTCCTTTAGGCTTTGCCTCCAAGCCGACTAGGAGCGGCCACAGTAGGTGGCGGTGCCTTATGGGGGGCACTGCAACTGAGGCGGGCTGCGGTGTCGTATGGGCGGCACCGCAGCTGAGGGTTAGGGGCCGCGGCGGGAGAGGAGTGCCGGTATAGCGGTGCGCCGCTCTCCCTACCTTCCGCGGCTACGGCGGGGTCGCCACCGTTAGATGGCGGACGCGGTGGGGCCGCAGGGGAGGAGGAGTGTTGGTATTGAGAGGCGCCACTCTCCCTATCCTCTGCGGCCGTAGTGGCAGGTGACGGGGCCACAAATCTGACCCGTCACATGGGGATCTAGGGCGTTTAGATACGGGGTCATCTAACACCCTTTCGCTGGCCAAGTCCCCGAGGTGGTTGCGACACGCTATGTGTTCTGGCGTGTCGCTAATCAAGGCGCAGCACTCGATGCCAAATCGAGAGGGGTCCGGAAACGGACAGCCGCGGCGGGTTCGCGGATGTATGTGTAACGTTCCCGTGTTCCCGCCACTAAGCGGCAGAGGACACCGTGGGGTTTTAGTGGGTCTAGTCCCACATAACCGCTCTGTCTCCCTGTGGCAGGGCGGTATGCGAGTGCAACATAGCCTATCCATTCCGAACGTAAAAAGTTTTGAACGCACTTGTAAGACTGTAATTATTTACTAGCTGTTCCCCGTGACTATGTCCGCGTGTATTTAACTACTTATAACGCGGTACCCCTTTTTCTAAAATAAAAGTAGTATATGTTCCTAACATCTGCTATCTGCCAATAAGTCTCATATAAACCGGCCCAACCGTTTCGGAAATGTTATTTTGAATACAAACAGACACTTCAATTTTATTCATTTACTAGCTGTGCCCCGCGACTTCGCGCGCGTGAACATTTGTGATTATATCGTATTATGTTCCGGTAAGACCGACGTTGGTATTACAGAGACAACCCACAACGAACTTGTTCGTAGGGATTACATAACTGCCATTTAAAACGATAGCAGACAGCTATGTTGATTGTTCAATTGTTAGGACAGATTAGAAGTATAGAAACTTTATATTTCCTTACTTCTAAACTGTCGAGCGTTATTTCGGAGTAAATGAACTCCATACCCCAATATAAGCTTCAGTAATTTTCAATAGACAGATAGACAGATTATAATTTTCCTCATTTCTAATCTATCTCGACGAGCGTTATTGGTGTTATTAATGAAGTTTCAAAAGATACTATACGACACAAGCATCTTTTGAAACTCCATACCCCAACACGCCTTGAAAATAGGAGTCTCAGTGTATTAGTGGGCCGATCCCGGCGGCACTGCAATGCCGGGCCGACCCGTGACCGGAGTGGAGCGAGCTCCGAACATCCCGTCGCTTTAAAAAAATCAGTTTAATATACTGGTCCCTCAGTGAGGGAACTTTCAGATATTAAGCTGAAAAGAACAGATACTACACTTTGATCTTAGCCAAAAGGCCGAGAAGCGATACCAATGTGGAATAAACCGAGGCAACTGATTCAGAGCCGCGCGTTTTCGTCAGCGCGATTCAGGATTGTACTTATATTTACTACCGCCATCTAGTTACGGGAGCGGAACTACTATGCGCCGCCATATTTCGACACGACTCGGGTTACATCCCCTCGCTGTAGGTTTGTAACGTTGTAACGTTATATTTTTATTGGTACTTACTGAGGCTTGGTCGTCATGCATTCTCCCTCGCCCAAAGTACCCATTGTCAACTGGTATGAGTGAAGAATCGTCGCCCTCTTCATCCCTGGCTGCTTCTTCGGCTTGCCTGGATAGTAACACCAAATTAATACATGTGATCAAGAAAAGTTAGTTTTAATATGCATTTTTAACCGACGTTAAAAAAGGAGGAGTTTGTTCTCCAATGTATTATATGTATTAATGTGTAATATGTTTTTGTATAATTGTTATGTAACAACTTTGCCATTTGCGATCCGATTTTGATGGTTTTTTTAGTTTCATCGGGTGCACCACAACTAAGGCCGCATATTATTTGAAGAAAAACAACCCTATAACCTCTAAGGGGATGAAATGATTGGTCGGGTTATTACATTTTTAAAACTAACTACTTAGTTTTAAAAACGTTAGTTATTTTTAGTGATGGAATGTGAAAGAGGACTTAGTGCCATATGGTCTGGTCCATACAAAGATGTATAGTTTATATATTTTTATTTCCCTAAACATACATTCTAACAGTAATAAATAGCAATAAAATTAAGCAAAAAATTCTGTCTTTCCGTACCAAAATAATAGATTTATAATATGTTTCAGGCAAACATATTTTGCAACAATAAATGCATTTCAAGTTCTCTTGAAATTCTTGAGAACTTGAGTTCTCTTGAGTTGAGTTCCCTTGAAGTTCTCTTGAGAACTTGGTTATAAAAAAAGTTACTTACATAGTCATGAACCGGAGTACAAGCAAATTGATGCTAGCGGCGACCACTGCTAGTCCAAACAGTATGAACACCAAACTGAGGGCCACGTAGCCAGGCTTGCTGGTGAGAGCCTGATCATTCTGTGGACAGTTATGTTACTCTTATTTGGTGCCTAGTTAGGGTCCCGGGTTCGATTCCCAGCTGGCGTAAACTTGGGTGGTGCGCAAGAAGTTTGATTTCGGGTCTTGAAAGTTTAACTTCTGTCTTCTGTGATCTTGTAAGTACATATTTGTTTATGAAAAGTAACGTTTCCGAATTTTTTAAGAATTCAACTTTGTCATTGATAATAATAATAAATAAACGTTTACACACTCATACCTCTGCACTAGGATTCTCTGTGTCGCAGATGGCATGGACAAACACAGAAACACAAGACAAACACCCAAGACCCGAGAACAAACTTCATGCTCACCACACAAAGTTTGCCCCGGCCTGGAATCGAACCCGGGACCCCTCGCTTCGAAGGCAGGGCTACTACCAACTAAGCCATGGAGCCTTCATAGCGCATACAACTCGAATTACCTACAAAATAAGTTTTGAGTTTGAAAGCGCTCTAATGTGGGCCCACCTGGTGTTAAGTGGTGACTCCCGCCCATAACAACAGTCGTATAAGACTCAGTATAAGAATTGGATCTTACACTGAGTCGCATTCTTCCTGCTGCGTCCATCACCCGAGAAGGGGGTGTTACGTTTCATGCGCATACGATTTCACCTGCACCCACACCCTTCCACCGGAACACAGCAATGCGAGTGCACTACTGCTTAGCGGCAGATAACCTGATCTGCAGGCAGTATTTCTCCGGGCGAACTTTGCACAGGTTCTACTGCTACTGTCTTGGGTTTATGAATAGAAATGATGTATGTACCTGTAAAGCGACGTAATCCCCGAAACCAATGGTAGTTAAAGTGACGAAGCAGTAATAAAACGCGTCGAAATAATCCCAACCTTCGTACTCCGAGAACACCCAAGCGCCTGAAAAAGACATCTCGTTAATTTCCAAATACATCTCTAAATAGTATAAAGAAGTAGTTTCGTCTGTCTGTTTCGCTGCTTCTTCTGAAACGCAACGGATTTTCATAAAGCTATTAGGAGTACATAAGTTTCCGCCGTTTTATTGTAGATGGCGCGGCACGGAGTTTCGGTTAGCTTTCGCAGATGATAACCGGCTTAAAAAATAGTTTGGACATTCAAGAACAACATAACCTATTAATATCATTGATTTTATATTGGTAAAATATAATTTTTATAAGTTGAAAATGTCAAAATTTGAGCCAAGTAAGCGTCATTTGCGGGAAATATTAGTTTACTTCTTTAATTTAAAGAAATCTGCTGCTGAGGCGCATCGATTGCTCGTAGAAGCATATGGTGAGGTTACTTTGAGTGAGAGAACGTGTCGAGAGTGGTTTCAAAAGTTTAAAAACGGTGATTTCGACGTAGAAGACAAAGATCGCAGTGGAAGGCCAAAAATTTACGATATGCTGTGTATTTGGTGGGATCAGCTAGGTGTAGTGTATTATGAGTTGCTTAATCCGAGCGAAACAATTACTGGAGCCCTCTATCGAACACAATTGATGAGATTGAGCCGAGCTCTGAAGGAAAAACGCCCTCAATACTATTCTAGACACGAAAAAATTATTCTTCTGCATGACAATGCTCGTCCACATGTTGCGGCTCCCGTGAAAAAGTACTTGGAAACACTTGATTGGGAAGTGTTACCCCACCCGCCGTATTCACCAGACATTGCACCGTCCGATTATCACCTGTTTAGGTCCGTAGCACATGCTCTGACGGCGCAGCGGTTCACATCTTATGAGGATACCAAAAATTGGGTTGATTCGTGGATAACCTCAAAAGACAAGGAGTTCTTCAGACGTGGGATTCGAATGCTGCCTGAGAGATGGGAAAAAGTGGTTGCAAATGATGGGCAATATTTTGAATAAATGTATATTACCGTTCTTCTACAATAAATGTTTAATTTGTGTTAAAAAACGGCGGAAACTTATTTGTACTCCTAATAGCACAATCGTTTTGAGTATTTTTTATTCGTACGGTTTATATGTATAATTCTAAAAGTATTATTGTAGAGAAAAACCGAAAGTTTTCTTCTTCTAAATTCTTCTAAGGGGGGAGAGACAAGGATATAGATTTACCTGTATTTACAATAATGGATGACAGCATGCCAGTGGCCAGCATCAGGATAATCTCAGTAGCTTCTGTGGTAGCCCAATGGAGGTAGCACTTCGCTCTTCTAAGGGGGGCGAGACAAGGATATAGATTTACCTGTAGTTATAATAATGGACGACAACATGCCAGTGGCCAGCATCAGGTTCATCTCAGTAGCTTCTGTGGTAGCCCAATGGAGGTAGCACTTCGCTCTTCTAAGGGGGGCGAGACAAGGATATAGATTTACCTGTAGTTATAATAATGGACGACAACATGCCAGTGGCCAGCATCAGGTTCATCTCAGTAGCTTCTGTAGTAGCGCAGTGGAGGTAGCACTTCGCTCTTCTAATCACAACGGACGCGAATTTGTTCAACCTCTCGCCTATACTTTGGAACATAACTAGACCTAAGGGTATGCCAACCTGAAACATAAATTGGTTTTAGTTCACCGGGAGTGGCACTATTAAATGAATAACTAGAAACTCACAAGAGGAGCTCAAATGGGCATACACTTTTGTTTTGTTTGACACTTTGTTGAAAATGAAATATGAGGACCTAAAAATGATGGTGGGCATCAGAACTAAACCACCATCTATTCAAAATAGGTGCAATGGATAGTGGACTGTAACGAGGATACATGCTCTAGGAGGAAACAGTAAAGCATGATGTCATCCACTGTACAACCACGAGGGAAGCGAGAGCAAAAACAGGTCTTCATAACTTAATAGTTTTTGGGTCTCCACAACAGACGCTGCACCAGTACTTTCAACAACCCAGAGTCCTTCTCCAGTTCTTTAAGGAGTGCTGGATGGGCCTGGGTTAGCTATCGGGGGACAATGCACAACACACCCTTATATGAAATGTCAGTGCAAGCCTTGTCACCCCTATCAAGAATAAGAACAACTTACAACTACTTACTGGTCCAAGATAATATACCAAAATCAACATTGAGTTTAAACAGACCATCTGGGTAAACTGGATTGGAACAGACGTGAAATTAATGAGACTAGCTAAAACATGAAAACTGACTGTAATTTGACATATCTGTGTCCTGTGATAAGTTATATGCTCACAAATATGTTTACCTGTGTGTGAAATTTGACATGTCCAAACAATACTTATTTTGAGTTTCACATGCAAAGACCACACAATTTGCCCCGTCAATTAAGACTTGATTTTATATTGCATAACATACCATTGCATACGCCATACAAAATGCTTTTCCTCCAACAGTCACAGGTGTAGAGTGCCCGTACCCAATCATGGCAAGAACAACCGTTGCAAAATAGAATGCTCCGGCAAACTTCCACTGAGGGCCTGCCTTGTGCGGTTTGTTCTCAATTATCACTATCTCAATCATGTGGTAGTCCTCTGGTGTTATGTTGTATTTGCGGATGAGACCCGACCTTATCTCTGCAATAATAATAAATAATAATTTAATAACAGTGGAACTTGAGCCAAATTGTCCCAGAGAAGTAAAATAGTCTCCACATCTGGTAATTTGCAATCAAACGGCAGTGCATTTGCATTGCTGTGTTCCAGTGGAAGGGTGTGGGTGCTGGTGAAATCACAAGTGCATGATAGGTTACATCTCCTAAGACCTAAGTCGTATTACGGTTGTTAGGGGCGGAGGTAGCCACTTAATATCAGGTAAGCTTAAGTGCATCCCATCACTTTGTAATATTTATATATATACTTGTAATAGGAAAGTTGATACCAGTGTACTTTACACATGCATGCATATAAAGTCAATGGTCTGTGAATTAAATAGCTATGACAAATAATCAGGAAGAAACTTGAAGAATTCTGTTATGAACTCTTAAAGCGAGAGTTGAGTCTATCAAATTTTGGAATCATCTCACGTCTCCCTGGCTCATCGGCCAGATAAGCTGTTGCTTATTACTTATTTAGAGTGTATACACATACCAAACCACATCCACCATATATACCTAGGTGTACATATGGTGGATTTGCATAACTTAATGTTTACAAACATACATACCAGAAAGAATTTCCCATCGTTTGCTTTCAGTCTCAGATTCTAGAGCATCAAATACAGCTGCCCCAATCAACAAATATGTAAATGTACATACAACTAGAGAAAGTGTGCGCACATTCTGCTTTTTCATCTTCATCTTGACCTTTCAGAAATCCTACAATACCTCTGATTGAAGTGTAGTTACTTCATGGTACCTGAAAAAAAATATTTTTAGATATTAAAGAATAATTCGTGCAGTGCGATTGAAGAATATTATAAACAGCTATTGAATGTGTTGATAGAATATGATTTTAAAATTAAAAAAAATAAACTAATATGGATTAGTACCAAATCTAGGCACTTACCGATTTTATATTTGTATAGGGACAGATTGTAACTAGGAATTTACAACGTAATAAGTTTAAGCAGATTTGGTAGCTCGCTAAAAATCAGTAAAACCATGGTTTTTATTTTTATAAATGATAAAAATCTAGTCGCCTTTTTCCAAAATATTTAATAATGCGTTCAGCTGCGTCGTCTGACGATCGTCGAATAACAAGGGACAATTCTTGCGTTATGATTGGTAGATTGATTAGACCAATCCAATCACAATTAGAACAACCAATCGCGAAGCGTAAAGCACTGAAACAGAATGGCTAAGCTGACATCATAAAAATGACAGATAAATTATTGTGACTATCAAAGTGACTATCTTACTTTCAAAGTCTATAGACATTTATTTATTTAGTTAACTACCTAAACTATATCTCAGATAGATACTTGTGACATGGTTTTGTATGTGAAAAAATGACGATACCTGCTGTCAGCCTATCTGAAGTTATGTGATCTCCGCTGCATATAAATAAATGAAATATGACTAAGGTTCTCCCTTACCGAAATGTGAGCAGACTGAATTTGCATTGGATTGCATCTGTTACTCTGAGGCAAGGATGTAACATCTCAAGGGCCTTCACCGCCACCCACACCTTTCCACAGAGACATATTAATGTGGTGCACCACTGCTGGGTGTATTACCAAGTGTAATAGCAGTACTGCTCCAGACGAATTTGGCAGAAGATCTACTGCTACTTTGGGTTGTTTCTTTTAACACTTTGACTGCGGGCCGCACTCGCGTTCGGCCAAGAGAAACGCAACGTGTGTGTTTTCCGCAGTCAAAGTGTTAAAACACCTGGGGACTTGTTTAGGGACTGTGGCACTTACAGATATGTGCAACATATTCCTCCAAGATGGCACACAAATTTTTTAGTAAAAAGGCCTTTCATATCTATTTATTTCATATTTACTGATGGATTTCAGTGCTGAACTTAAGTCAATTGGGAAAAGACAACGCAACAACCTCCTATCTAGTAGTAGTTATTTTACGGATTAGTGACACAAGTAACGAAGTGTTGAAATAAAGGTAAGTATATTTTTACCAAATAACTAAGAAATCTGTAAGATAAATGCTGAGATTTCTTCTCTTTAAGTTCAGTTAATCAGTATAATTTCATTATTATGTCCACCCAATTCGCTGTTTCATGTCTGTCATAATCTTGTATCAATGTCAGCTGGATTTTAGCTTGACGGGACAACACACCGACACATGTCTCTTTTTAGTGTTGGACATGGACATCCAAACCCAGAAATCGATCTTATTTCGGAAATCGATTTGGTGTCCGCAACAACTGCGATGCGTCTTTTGGAACAAATATACACATGAAATACCTTATAATTCAAATGAATCCAGAGAAAGCTACTACATGAAAACACAAAGATATTTTTTTTAACTAAGTTTCACTTCGAGCCAAAAGGTTGTTAAGAGTTTAGACAATTTGATTTCGCATACCCATTATGTTTATAATAATAATAACATTTTTTGAATTAAATCGGTAAGATAGTTCCTAAGAGAAATTGAATTTCAATTTTTTTTTTGACTTACTGAATAAGAGCGTCGTCGTCCATTCAATCCCAATGATGTGGCTTATTTTGATATGAATTGGAATCATAAATCAAATATTGTTCATATCACACCGATCTACCGATTATCCATCGAGTAATCGTTTGTGTCTCTCTTCTCTTCGTCACACTCGCTCGTCTCTACAAAACTAATCATCGGTGTGGTAGTGGTCGTCGGCGATATATCGAATTTATTCTTTATTTATCTGCCATTTTAAAGAAAAAGATAATATCGGCTTCGAGATGAAGATATCCTGCAACCAATCTAATCCACCTTTAGGTACTAGACCGCTTTTCATTCATCTAGCACAATATTTCATCATTGGTTAGGTGCGGCCTAAAATAGCGATTTCTTTTTTGGTTTCCAGGTGGTTTACTGGCTGCAGAGTTCTATAAAAGCTCAAATAAAGACGTTGAGTTGATATGGGGCAGTGAATTGGTTGTTACGCTTCCAAATGCTAAAGTACCAGTGCCATATGGGACCAGCAATGATTTGATAAGAGTTTTAGAGAATGCATTTAATAAATCCGCAAAGCCGCTGGAGAAGGTGACGATGAACCATTGGCTATCGTTCAGCCTGGTATTGGACGATGAGGTACCCAAGTCCTTGGAGTATTTGGACAAAACTCTTGGACCGCTCACATACTTGGTCGGTGAATCTCTGTCAGTGGCTGATCTTGCTGTTTTCAGTGTTCTGCATGGTAAGTTTTAACAGTTCAATAGATACCAAGATCTTCTTTGATATTATAAAACTTAGATATTATTTTTAAAAGAAAATTTAAATGGAAATGAATATGTACTTGTATCTTCAACTTTTTATATATAGTCATGTATAGCTATTCTATTCTTATTCAAATATGTCAAAATTTTCATGCACAAGTAAGCATATTAATAGAAATAAAACAAATACCTAGGATTGGTGGTATGAAATCCTCAATTTGCTAGTCTGAATCACACTTGACCCTTTATCTATTTGATTATTTTAAAGTTATATACATAATATAACTTATGCATTATATACATGCAGTAAATTAAATGCACCATTCATAAATGGCCTAAAATGGTCACTAAAAATAGAAATACCTAGCTTCATGAAACCTAAATTCTTTTGTCAAATTTTCTTTTTTATGTACTCTATTTTTAATGTAGTATTATGTGTGAATTTTCAGTGTCCAATAAATACAAGGAGGCATCAAAAAGCAATATTTATAAGAACATTGCTCGTTGGATGAAGTTGGTAGAGGCCCAACCACCAGTAGCCAAAGCATTAAAAGAGCTACCCTCTGGGCTATTGGAAACTATGTCTAAGAAGACTTCTAGGTAATCATAGCTTCTTATAAGTAACTTAAATATAAATATAAATGTGTACACACTCATGCCTCTACACTAGGATTCCCTGTATCACAGATGGCATGGACACAGAAACACAAAACAAACATCCAAGACCCAAGAATCGAAGCAGGGGACACTACGCTTCGAAGCCACTACCAACCAACTAAACCAAGGAGATGTTGAGTTAATATTATTTATATTATATTAAGTTAATATTTTTCTGGTACAACAGAAATAATCATTAATTTAATTTCCAGGTTGTCTCCACAAAAAACATCCGACGCCAGTTCTGGGAGGCTACAAGAGGGGAAGTTTATTGAGCTACCCAACGCAGAGATGGGCAAGGTGGTGGTACGATTCCCACCTGAAGCATCTGGGTATGTATTATATATTAAAACCAGCTCAGCTGCCTGTTATTATTAACAAACAAGTAACATGTCTTTATAAAACTATTTTTATTTTTAATCATTTCAACCATCCTGCTCCCAACTATGCATTGTTTTTTTTTTACAGTATGAATTAATGACTTAAAAGCAGTTAGTATTCTGTAAGCTAGGCCCGTCATTTCAATCACATTAAAAAAATATCTGTGGAATGTTACAGGTACCTTCATATTGGCCACGCTAAGGCAGCTCTCCTGAACCAGTACTACCAGCAAGCATTTGATGGAAAGCTAATTATGAGGTTCGATGACACAAATCCGGCCAAAGAGAACGCTGATTTTGAGAAGGTATGAATATACTTTGAAAGGTATAAATATACTTTGAAAGGTATAAATATACTTTGAGAAGGCATAACTATACTTTGAGAAGGTATAAATATACTTTGAGAAGGTATAAATATACTTTGAAAAGGTATAAATATACCTTATTAGCCTTTAATGAGCAGAAACTTTCTTGGACCCTGGTATATTTTAGATAAGCGAGTTTAAATTGCTTGAACATGCCCCTAGAGCTTCTTCTTTCGTGTGAGTATTGGCCAACTGTGGTGTCGGAGTTTTCAAGCTGCCCAAAGGCCTCCAACATGGCTTAACGATGGGTCTGTAGCAATTGCACATTAATTATTAGTGGTGTTGTACAACATCAGATCTTTGCTACTTATGTAGATACTGGTGAGACGTAATTAAAACAGACCTGAGATGGTTTATAAAAAAAAAATTGAATTCCATTACTCCTGCTCCTGGCTGCTCTGATCCGAACATGCGACCTTTAAATCAAATGTCAAGGGAGCCACTATTTCCTTTACATGGCACAAAGCTCTGTGAATTATTTATGTGGCTGAAATGTTTTCTGACCTTTCAGACTATGCCATGTTACTTACTTGATGTAATCGGTATTCCCTGCCCATAAACGGCAATATAAATACGTTCTCCCATACCCAAAATATGGGCAGTGCCAAACTCAGTTGTCAAGTGTCATTATCACTATCACTGCATAGTATAAAACAAAGTCGCTTTCTCTGTCCCTATATCCCTATGTATGCTTAAATCTTTAAAACTACGCAACGGATTTTTATGCGGTTTCTTTTAATAGATAGAGGAAGGTTTATATTTATAATACACTAGCAAGTGACTCCGGCTTCGCACGGGTAGTTTCTGATACGACACTGATGCTTTACTAACCGTGCGAAGCCGGGGCGGGTCGCTAGTTATATATAAATATTCATGGACATTTCATACAGCGTCACCTAGCCTAAAACTAAGCAAAGCATTTTAAGAACTGATAGAAAACATTGGTAGGTTTTTTATTTGTAAATACACATACATATTAACACCCAAGCATAGAACAATGATTTATGTTCGTGACGCAAATGCTTGTCCTGAGTGGGAATCGAACTCACGATCTACAGAAGGCAGAGGTACTTTCAACTGAGCTGTGAGGCCAGTCATATATTGCCAATTTCCTATGTTGCTTTCAGAATCCATCGTTTGTCTATATCAACACAATTCCTTTGTTCCCAGGTGATATTAGAAGATGTTGAGATGTTGGAAATCAAACCGGACATGTTCACGCACACGTCGCAGTACTTCGATCTAATGCTCGAATACTGCGAGAAACTCATTAAGGAAGGCAAAGCGTTCGTCGACGACACGCCAGCCGAACAGATGAAGAACGAACGCGACCAGAAGACTGAGAGCAAGAATAGGAATAACTGTAAGTTGGCAGATAGCATATGAATTTTAATACTTTAAACGAGCAACTGAGGGCGTGGTGGCCCAGGGGCCTAAACGCCGACTTTCAATCTGAAGGTTGCTGGTTCAAACCCATACGTGCACCAATGAGTTTTTTCATTTGAAAAATTTATGTGCGCAATACCACGTTCTCGAAACGGTGAAAGAAAACATTGTGAGGAAACCGGCATGTCTTTGAACCGAAAATTCGACGACATGTGACATCTACCAATCCGGATTGGGCTCCCGTTGTAGATCAGATCCCATTCACTCTCGATTATCGAGAGTAGGCCGGTGTCCCTGCGGTGGAAACATTAGAGGCTGGTACGACAAACGAGCAATTATTGTATATATATTTATTTGTTTATTTCGCGTATCTCGCAATCGGCTGTAACAATTTGGATAAAGTTTTGTGTTTAGTTTTGCTTTTTAAGTTTACCTGTTTCATTGTATTTCTTGAAAAAAATGCAATTTCTATATTTATACAGCGCCATCTAGTAAATTTTTATGGTACTCGATCGGTACTGTTACTTCAAAATTCGTAAGATGGCGCTATATGACATTAGACAAAGTATTGGATGGAAGCCGAACATATTGTTCGGCTTCCATCTAATAGTATCAATGCAATTGTGTTAATCAATCAAGTAATATTATTATACCAAATTGGAGTAATAAGACATTATTATTTAATCAGTATGTAATTAGTGTAGTAGTTTAGGTGTGTGAATATGACTCCGCCCTTTCTCAACAGATGTCGTTTTTAGTATTGTTTACGTGTACTAATAAATGACCATACTTGTATTCGATAGTACTGAATGTCAGCTATCTAACGCATTTTATGATATTTGGTTGAAGTGTAAGCAACAATTGTTTTCACCTTTTCGAAAATGTCGGTTTTTATTCCAAATAAACGTCATTTGCGGGAAGTGTTATTACATTATTTTATTGCGAAGAAAACTGCAGCGGAAACTTATCGTTTGCTTGTGGAGATTTATGGTGAGCATGCTCCGTCTAATACAACTTGCAAGGAATGGTTTCGACGATTTCAAAATAACGATTTTAGTACTGAGGATAAAGAACATGGAAAACCACCAAAAAAATTTGAAGATGCTGAATTGGAAGCATTATTGGCGGAAGATTCTTGCCAAACTCAATCAGAATTAGCTGCAGCATTAAATGTTGATCGTTCAACTGTTGCAAAGCGTTTACAAATGATGGGAATGATTCAAAAAGCCGGTGACTGGGTTCCACATGATTTAAAAGAAAGAGACATGGAACGTCGGAAAACCATTTGTGAAATGCTGCTTCAAAGACAGCAAAGAAAAGGATTTTTGCATCGGATAGTCACAGGAGACGAAAAATGGATACACTACGAAAATCCTAAACGCAAAAAAGCTTGGGTGAAACCAGGCGAACCAGGCCCATCACAGCCAAAAATAAATATTCACTGTGCCAAGGTCATGCTCTGTATTTGGTGGGATCAGAAAGGTATTGTATATTATGAGTTGCTCAAACCCTCTGAAACTATTAATGGAGAAGTTTACCGACGACAACTAATGCGTTTGAAGCGAGCCATAGAAGAAAAACGACCAGAATGGGTGAATAGACATAACAAATTAGTTCTTCAGCATGACAATGCCAAACCGCATACCGCAGAAGTCGTAAAAAGATATTTAGAGGGACAGGACTGGGAAGTGTTACCCCACCCGCCATATTCACCAGACATAGCTCCTTCGGATTACCACCTATTCCGGACGATGCAGACAGACCTTACTGGAGAAAAGTTTACTTCATGTGAAAGTATCAAAATTTGGATTGACAACTGGATAAGCTCAAAAGACCAGGACTTCTTCCAGCAAGGAATACGAAAACTACCTGAACAATGGGCGAAGGTTGTAGCTGCAGATGGAGCATACTTTCAATATTTTTTTTTTTAATTTTGTAAGCGAACAAATGTGTTTTATTTTGACAAAAAGGGGCGGAGTCATATTCACACACCGATTAAATTAATAATATTAATTTCCGATAAAATACGATTTCACAAAAACAACCAAGCAAAGCTCGGTCGCCCGAATACCTAATAATTAAATAATTTGCCACTTGCTTATTCTCATACTTCGGTCGGGAAGGACCTAAGTCGTATTGCTTTCAAGCGGGCTTTCGCTCGTCACATGTGCAGCATAAGAAAATTTTGTGTTATCAATTCCATAGCGGTGGAAAAGAATCTTCAACTGTGGGCGGAGATGCAAAAGGCTAGCGACATCGGCGTACAGTGCTGCGTACGGGCCAAGATAGACATGCAATCTGCCAACGGCTGTTTGCGGGACCCCACCATCTACCGATGCAAGCCCGAAGTGCATCCGAGAACCGGCACGAAATATAAGTAAGGTTTCATTTTGTTTGGCTACTGATAGATTGTAAAGTGAAAGAGATGTACACAAAACGGGGTATGTTTGTAGTAAAGTTGAATTTTTTTGGTTATAGTGAGACCAGTTTGAAATACAGGTTCATACGAAACGAGCACTAAATTTAAATTTAAGACGTTAAGATTTCATTCTTAATACAAATGCCAGGCGACGATTAATTGACATACTTGCAGATGTTTTTCGCGTAGTATTTTTTCTATTGAGTTATTATAATTATAGTATTCTTTATTTACCTAAGGCAAATAGAGAACTGTTGATAATGTGATACAATCTAGACACATTGTTTTCTATTTCTATTTACATATACACATTATTGGCTATTGTTATGAAGAAACATTGGCTGTAAGATTAATTTTAAGTGTTATTGTAATTACCCTCCAAGAGCTGTTGATTCTGTTTATAATAAATAAATAAACAGACAGATTCTAGGACACATTCCACATAAATAAATAATACGTAATATTACTAATCATAGGTGCTATGTACATATAAACTTACACCATTATTATTCGTCGCGGGTTAAAAAAGGGCATGATCTTATGCCCATTTTTAATCTTATGCCCATCTTTGATTAATTTTCCAGAGTATACCCAACATACGACTTCGCATGTCCAATAGTGGACTCAATAGAGGGCGTGACGCACGTTCTGAGGACGATGGAGTACCACGACCGAGACCCGCAGTTCTACTGGTTCATCGACGCCATCGGACTGAGGAAACCATACATTTGGGAGTACAGTCGGTAAGTTGAATTTAGACTGAATAAGATCCACAATGCATTGCAATTGGTTTACAATCGCTCGGATTAATAACAGCGCCATCTATCGAGCCTATGTATTTTTTTTATGTGAATGCGTGACGGAACGAGCTGAGGGCCCACCTGATGGTAAGTGGTGACCCACACCCATGACAACAATAATGCGTGCGACTCAGTATGAGATCCAAACCTTACTGAGCCGCATTCATCCTGCTGCGTCCATCACCCGAGACGGGGATGATACGTCTCATGCGCATGTGATTTCACCAGCAACCACACCCTTCTACCGGAACACAGTAATGCAACCACTACTGTTTGCCGGCCGATTCCAGATGTGGTAGCAGTACCTCTCCAGACGAACTTGGCACAAGTTCTACTGCTACTTTTGGTTGCTCCTTTAGCACCACCCAGGGGGTAGGTACGTGTAAATCAAAGGGTACACACCTACGGACGCGAGCAACTGGATCCCCCAAAGTATTAGGTTCTTTGAATCCTAAAGTAAAAGTGTAATTCTATCTTTCTAATAAATTCTCGTCTAATCGCCGTTAATCCCACTACTGAGTGGGTGTTAGCCGCGAGAAAGTAAAGTCGAATACACTTTTTTCTGCTGCCTTCATAATTTATTTATTTCTTAGGGCTAACAAACAGTTATACATTAGAAGTATAGAACAGTCAGAAATCAAGTAATATTAATCAATGTATAACCAACAACGTTATCCACAACTTACAGTAAAAGTACAATATTATGAAAAAGAGATCTTGCTACTGTAATAGATTTACCAATAAATGGTATAAAACAAAATAATGTCCTCATAATGTGTGTTAAGACACCACAGCAATCGCTGGAACAGTGCTGCCACCAACCCAGAGTCCTTCTCTGGTATTTTGAGAGTTGGGCTGGCTTGGGCAGGGTTTTAGTTAACGACGGGGGACAATGTACAAAACACCCTGATGCGGGACGTCAGTGCAGGGCTAGTCACCCCCACCTAGAATTAGAATGTCGTCCAACCAAGGGGCTGGTGGTTATATTATTAAAGTGACGGGACAAGCTGACCACTTAATATGAGGCCCTCATGTTATGTGGTTACTGCCGCCCATAGAAAGGAGCGAGACGACTCCTGTCGTCTCATACTGAAGTATTTTGTATATGCATAACTGTTGTATTTCTTTTCAGATTGAGTATGACGTACACAGTGTTGTCGAAGCGGAAACTGACGTGGTTTGTCGAACAAGGCCTTGTGGACGGATGGTAAGCATTTGCTACTATTATAAATGCGAAAGTTTTCATGTTTGTTACTTATTACGCCAGAACGGCTGAACGGATCTGGATGAAATTTCCCGTCCCGTACCCAAAGGGTGAAAGTCAACCCTTATTTGATGTCGTTTCAGGGACGACCCTCGTATGCCAACGGTCAGAGGTGTTCTACGACGCGGCATGACCGTGGAGGGTCTACGGCAGTTCATTCAAGCACAGGGCTCCAGTCGGTCCGTCGTCTTCATGGAGTGGGACAAAATCTGGGCCATCAACAAGAAGGTACAACTGCTTCCTGACTCTTCAAGAGAGATTTTAATATATAAATATTCATGGACATATTTCACACAATGTCATCTGACCCCAAACTAAGCATAGCTTGTAATATGGGAACTAGATAACCGATAGAATAGATATAGTACTTTGTAAATACATATTAACACAGAACAACAAACATTTATGTTCGCACACAAATGCGAATCTGCGAAATCGAAAATGGGAACCGAAGCCACGACCTAAAACGCAGAAGGCAGAGCTACTACCAACTGAGCTATGAGGTGGTAGTGTGTTCCTATGTCCTATGCCGGGTTATGGCACGGACCCAAGACCCGGGAACAAACTTTACGCTCAACACACAAAGTCTGCCCCGGATCCGCGACTCCTCGCTTCGAAGGGCTATAACCTACTAACCTACAGAAATGTCAATTGACTTTTATGCACGTTCCTTCATTTGGTATAATATAAAATTACTTTTTAGGTCATCGACCCGATAGCACCGCGGTACACCACCCTTGAACAGAACCCGGTGCCGGTGAACCTGAAAGGAGTTTCCGACTCAACTCTTAACGTGGCCTTACACCCGAAGAACCCAGACATAGGAAACAAGACCGTGCACGTGTCTCAAAGGCTGCTCATCGATCAAGTGGACGCTAAAGCCTTGAAAGAGGGAGAGAACGCGACGTTTGTCTACTACGGAAATGTTATGATTGATAAGATTCATAAGTGAGTATTACTCATTACTGAGAAGCGATGGGATCGCGTCGCGTCGCTTCGTTGGGAACATGGGTTCGATTCCCACCTACAACAAACAATTATGTGACGTAAAATGCTTGTTTTTTTATATGTTTGTATTTACAAAATGGTAGGTTTTATATCAATATTCTATCAGTAATCTGGTTCCAATTATGTTCCGACTGACTTAGTTCAGTCGGAGCTATATGGCGCTGTATCAGATGTGAGAACTTATTAAGTCGTTTTGAGCGACTTTTGGGTGGGAAAATTTTTATGGGTTCGCGTCACCGATGACCTCGACACGTCGTGACGTATTGCGCTTGCGCCAGACTAGAGACGCGTAGTTGTATTTAACTATTTTGAGTTTTCACTTCTGTTTGCAGTCTTTATGACAGCATCTGTTTTATAAGTAGTTTCTATTAAAAAAAAATGTTTTCCAGGGCTGCAGACGGTACCGTGATGAGCATAGACGCCACACCCAACTTAGAGAACAAAGACTATAAGAAAACAGTGAAACTTACTTGGCTGGCGGATTCACCCAAATCGCCAATGCTAGAGGTCTACTGTGTGTACTTCGATCACATCATATCGAAGGCGCTGCTTGGGAAGGATGAGGACTTCAAGCAATACATCGGGCACACGACAAGGGTAAGATATTGTTGTCGTATTATGTAGTTATTTTAACAGTAACCAGAACTCTCTATTTGTAATTAAACCATGCAGAAGTCATTGTTTAAGAAATAGGTATACTTACAATGTAATCTGTATAAAATCTTTTCATCAAAGTCTTTTCTATAACATTGAAAACACAAACCTGTTCAGAATATCAAATATATTCACATAGTTTTAAATTTGTGTTTATATGTATACAATTATTGTGTTTATATGTATACATTGATAGGTAATTAGTACTATGAACGTAACAAGAATCGTGCCCGCTAAAAAAAAGGAAATCCTTGAAAAAGGAAGAAAATTTTTGCTTGTTATGCACCATGGAGCGTCGGATATAGAAAAAATTTGGTTATTCAACCAATGAAGCATATTTTACCCGCAGTAATTCTTTGTATAATTATCACGAATTTTTCAACAGTGGGAAATCCCAATGCTCGGCGAGCCCGAGCTGGCCCAAGTGAAGAAAGGCGATATAATCCAACTGCAACGTCGCGGGTTCTTCAGAGCGGACGTCGCGGCCGCCCCTCCCTCCCCGCACACATGCAAGTCTACCCCCCTCGTCCTGTTCCACGTGCCCGACGGACACATGAAGGAAATGCCAGGACAGGTCAGTGACTCTAGTATAGGAGTTGTGGCGTCATCAGCCACAATGAAGATTCTTCATAGCGATGGTCGATGGACATCCCAAGGACAAGACTATGACTTGGTAGTACAGGAGCTGTGACGTCATCAATTTAGGTTCTTGGAAATGCCGAGACTGGTCAATGACCTTATTAGTGGAACTGTGACGTCATCAGGTACAATTCATGTTATTCCAAGAACAGGTCATCAATCTCTTCAAAATTCCTGGACATGTCAGGCGGTACAAATTAAAAATGTGCATGTAAGGTTTTTAGCCAAAACTACATTTTGTGTGGTTTTACGTAATTAAATAATTAATCCTTTAAAAAGTAATATTTATTATCTATAATTAACAATTAACTTAACCGTAAACAAAAACAAGAATTCTTATCACTAATCATTTATCTGCAAGATTAAATGATACGATTATTTCTCATTAAACCAACATCTATAAAACTACATAACGTATTAAAAAAAAAAAAACAATTGCCATCAGTCGCTTATAATCTACCTGTTAAATAACACATGGAAACAGGTTTTCATGACTATCGGCATAATAGTTTAAAGATTAAAAACGAACGGGTGCACGCACACAAACTCTATCGGCAGCCTCTTCCTAGGGTCCAGTACAAACATCTGCTCCAACAACGCGCTCAACGCTTTGACTCTCAGTATATCTATGTCACGCTGGCACACGTCTGCCGTTGACCAATAATCATTGTACGCGGCCATCAATGTTTTCTGCAGCCTATAGGACTTGCTGAAATGAAACGAATTTGGCCTTAGAAGCATGCGTCGCTGAAAAAAAAGAAACAGATTATTATATTTTACTAGCTTCACCCCGCGTTGTTGGGTAAATTTTCTGCACAACTTTCTTATTTGTTTCTTTAACAAGAACCTTTCTTGACAAATAACAAACACAATAAAAAAGAATTAGCAGAAGCCGAAGAAGAATTGGACCAGCCGTTGCGTGTTGCGTGATATGTATACGAAATCAATATTTACCCTCCATCCATGAACACATTGTCGGATAAATGTATTTTGAAGAAAATAATTATCTCTATAGGGCGATGAATAAATCATATCATTTGGCAGATAGCCAAACGTGCACATTTGCTTGAACAGAATATCGTTATTGTAACCGGCGTAGAATATTTTTTTCTTTGTGGCCATTTGGTAGATGACGAATGCGGTGGACCAAACATCTATACTGTAGCCAGCGGAGATACCGAGAATTATCTCAGGCGCTCGGTAGTTGGCCGTTCCAATATTAGGCAGTGCCTTCACTGTGTCTATGTAATATGCTGCGTCGAAACCGCATAGTTTTAATCTGTCATTGGTGGCGTTCACGAGGATGTGTGATGGCTTTATATCTGAAACGAAATCATTGTTGGTTTATTTTTAACAGAGCAGCTTTTTGTTACATCTGAATTGAAAACCTTCATTTATTTTAATTTGGTTAACTAATTTATGGTAGCGCGGGATAACTGAGTTTGTCATACAAGGGAATTTCATCCGTATTTGAGCGTGAAGGAGTAACACACACACATACTTTCGCCTTTGTAATATAAGTGTGATTACTCCATTTACACGAACTTATAAAAACATACCTGAATGGACGATCCCATTATTTCTCAGAACCATGACAGCTGATATTAGCTGTTTCGCCAGTGTTTGCACTTGCATTATGTGGAATGGCTTCTCACGTTGCATTAGAACATTGAGCAGATTCTGAGGATAATATTCCGTTAGAATGCACCAGGATCTCTCTATCTTAAATCCGTCTACAAAATATACTGTACAGATATTTTCTGGTGGAATATCTTTTTGCAACTGTCGAAGCATTATCTCTTTTTGCCGTCCGTTTCCGTTACTGGAAATAAAAATATGAGACACCACAATTATTTTATATTACCCACCTTATGTTTACCTCCACCCATAACAACAGCAATACGACCTAGGTCCACCGACCTAAGTGCATCACTGCTTGGCAGCAGACTACCAGGTGTGGAGGCAGTAATTCTCCGGACGAATTTGGCACAAGTTCTACTGCTTTTAGTTGCTTCTTTGGCATCACCCAGGGGGTACGTGTATGGATACTAGAGGGTTCTCACTTACGGACGCGAGCAACTGGACCCCCCCTCAAACAATTAATACTGATGCTAATGACATAAAATCACCCTTATCTGCATTCTTAGCACCATCAGCAAAGTATGTTATTTAAGAAAGGTAGGTAGGCATTGTTTCGACGAACAGCAGTAAATCACATATATGTATGCAATGCAATTGAGCGAATGCTTATCCGCGCTCTGTGTGCGAATTTAGTTGACAGTATTACTTCTGGGGAAAATGTGCGCGTAACAGGGATCTTACTGTGATCTGTCTCGCCCTTTGTCATTATCGTTACAAATATGAAACAACGCGATGCCAGAATATCTGCCTATATGTTTATGCTTTATATTAAGTAGTTGTAATTTTTAAGACGTATTCAAAAGTTTTTTTCCTGGCGTTGTCTGAAAATAAAACAGAGCTACTTACTTAAATATTTTTGCTGCGTAGGACTGGCCATTTGTGTCCTTGCAGCTGAATATATTGGAATTTTTTCCTTGGCGAATAAGTGTCGTTATTTTGAACGGTCTGTGCAAATATTCCAACATTCTTGTCTCTAATAAATCTGCTAAAGCCTTATGTTGGCCTGTTGGATAGCATTTCGGATTAACTGTCTCTGGTTTTGTGTTTTTGGGATACTTTTTTTCCATTGTATCGCTTTCAATTGTTTCATACACTTCTTTTGATTCTGTTTCATTGGCGATATTATTAGGTTCTGTGGTTTTATTCTTGGAAATCATACAGGCTTGTTCTCTGTCGTTAGCTTTTTGAATACTTTGTTCTTTGTATACCTTATCAATTTGTTTATCAGTAACGATATTAGTACCAGACGATTCTTCGTTACTTTCCTTGCTTAACTTATTTAATTTTGTATCAGTTACACCAGTTGAAGTCTTTTTTATAGCACGTTTTTCACTTACATCTTTAATTTTGAGATCTCTTTTTGCATCAATGTCTTTTTCATTGTTGTTGACAGGTTTTTTATAAGCAGTGTCTTTATTTCCTTCGGTTCTATTGCATACTTCGTTTTTATCAGTGTTAGATACTTGCAAAAGCGGTTCTTGTACTTCATGGAAAGAGGTGACTATTAAGTTGGTTGATGGACGAATCTGTATTGACATTTGTTTACTTTGTGATTTTACTTCTTTTGTTCTTATATTAATGTTTGCATTAATATAGTTTTCTTTATTGGTAACTGGGCTTCTATGAGCAGTTTCGTTTTTTGCTTCGGATCTATTGCATAGTTCATTTTTACTTGTGTTAGATTCTTGCGCTGACTGACGTTTTAATTTTTCATCGAAAGATATGACTGCATCGTTGGTTGATGGATTATTTAGTATCTCTTCATCAGCGTCATCAGTTAGATCTATAATAATGTCTTCAGTTTTTATGGCAATTGCCTTTTCGGTGTGAAGATCCATTTTGATGATAGCTAATGCGTCATTGTTGTCATTATTTGAATGGGTTTTACTTATTGGCTCAGTATAAGGCAAAGACTCTGAACACGTATCGTTAAGTAAGTCATCATTTTCAATTTCGATTTTAAACGAATTTTCTATATTTGTTTGTATTTCTGCTTTTACTTCTTCTTGTCTTGTTTCATTACTATGCAACAAATATTTCTCACTATTTAAAGATACATTTTCGTTAGCTGAGCTGAAATGTATAAATGATATCCTACCTTAGTTTTTTTTTATGTGACTGTATTTTATGTGACAGCCCACCTTATGTTTATTGGTTACTGCCGCCCAAAGACAACAGCGATGCGACTGCGGTCCTTTCGCACTGAAGTATGAGAAAATTGCAATATCGCATTGCACCCATCACGTTGGGATTGAGATGTAGCGTCTCATGCGCTTGTAATTTCACCAGCACCCATTCACAGCACTGCGGGTGCACCCTTGCTTGGCGGTGAATAACTAGATGTGGTGGCAGTACTTCTCTGGACGACCTTGGCACAAGTTCTACTGCTAGTTTGGGTTGCTCCTTTTACACCACCCAGGAGATACATGTAGGGACTATGAGGGTACTCACTTACACACACGAGCAACACGATACCCCAAAATTATCTAATTTAACCATATTAGTTAATTCATTGCAATGTAGATCTCACCTGTTATGTTGAACCGTTTCACTAATAGGTTTTTTATTAATACTATTAACCGAATTTGTTTCTGAGTTTGCATTAAGTATATTCAAAATTTTGGATATTTTTAGCTCCGGTTCGGATGATATTTTAAGATCATTTTCAATTTTGTTTATTTGAGGCTGTGGACTTTTAGTTTTATGCTTGGGACTGTGCTTTAGGCTGTCGACTATTTCATCGACATTAAAGTCATCAAGGAAACTGAGATCCATATTATGGGATGGGTTATTTTCACTTTCACTATAGCTCGAATCATTAGAATTTGTATCGTTTCCTGAATCATGGCATATCACATTAATTATTAATTTAATTTTTTTACATGTTTTCGATTTTGCTTTTTTCTTGAGTATTCCGGATCTCTTTGGAGATTTAAGATGTTCTTTGTCATTTCCAACTTTTATTTTAAGATCTTCTTGAAGTTTTGGATTTTTAGTACAAGTCTTATCATTTTCTACGCGAGTCTTGTTGTGGATTCTTCGATTAACCCTGCTTAGTTTAGATCTAAGATCGAAAGATTCCTCTGGATTCGATTTGCTTGTAGAAGTTGGCGGGCTATCAGCTACTTTAACAACACTTCTTATCGGACTGCTAGACTGGCTTTTTAAATCATGAGATCCAGAAAGTTTATGTTTTACTTTATTTTGTTCTGAACTATTAACAGTTTGTGGTGGTTTTATACTTTGGTCACCGACGACGCGTTTAGGAATCGTATCATTATAGTCGGTATTAAGTTTTTTAACAGTCTTATCAGTATATTGGCTATTGTCCTTTATTCCTTTTTCAAACTTTTTTTCCTTGATATTACCTGATTTTTGATGATTTGTTTTTAATGACTTTGTTTGTAAATCTTTAGAGGAAGTGTGTTTTTTCAATGCATTTATCGACTCTTTGTCTAATTTTACAAGTTTCTTAAACCTTATTTCAGTTTCTGTAGATGATTTATGTTTTTGAATGTGACCAGCAGGATTTTTCTTTAGAATGGTTTTGAGTGTGACGTCCTGTTTGAAATGACTAGACGTAGTTTTCTCATTCCCAGGATTATGCGCCTTTTTGCTATGCATGTCCCGATCTAAGTGGGGCTTAGACCTTATCTTTGGTTTTTTACTAGAATTTGTTAATTTTTCCTTTATAGGTAGACTTTTATTCGAATCCTGACATTCATTTGTTGAAATATTTTCAACCCTTTGTGACATTTTGTTTTTTGTCGAAGATTTGTTAATCTGCAAAGAGGCACATATCAGTTAATTTGTTCTATGATCAAATCAAATAAAGTTGTATCTCAAATATGAGAGGGTGGTGGCACAGAAGTCGGCTTTCAATCCAAAGCCATACAGCTTTTTAATGGTAGGACTGACAGACAGACAAACTGACATTTAAATAACTAGTTAGTTGTAGGGTTCCTTTAACTTCAGGGTACGGAATCTTAACAAAATACAGTATTTCGTAGAAACTAATAGGAAGTGTATGAACTAATTTATGGTTCTGTACCCAAAGAATAAGATAGATAACCCTATTGCTAAGCCTGCAGCGCTGATTTAAACTTTACGAAGGAAGTTGAAATTCACCGAATACGACACAAAAAATTAATAAAACAAAACAACCTACCATATTATCATTATATAATATGGGTAGGCCAACTAAACTGCTCCAATGAGACAGCGAGGTTTCGGAGTAACCGAAAATATCATCAATGTACAATATTTGTTGATTTTTCAAAAACCACTCAACCAATTTCGGTAAAATTTATATGAGACAACCTCCAAAATATGATCTAACAAAAAATAAAAAAAAGAATCATCAAAATCTGTTCACCCAGTCGAAAGTTAAGAAACATACAGTCTTTCGACTGTATGTTTATGAAACTATTTGAAAATTATTTTTTTTATTTGCTAGGATGTGATTTCGGATAGGTCCAAAAAAAAAGTGAATCGGTTAAATAGTTTAGTAATGAAATCAAAATAGTGGAAAAAACATGACCATCCGAGTAAACAAAATTACGTATTACTTACAATATAACAAAAAAAACGCTTTCTTGTGATTTTTAAAATCAGCCACTTTGGTTTTTTTTTTTCTAAAAAAATTGGAAAATACTATTTTCTATCGCCTTTTTTCACATTTTTACCCGAATTTGAAAATTACCCGATGCATGAACATGGCTTAACGTTTGGGGGCCGGCAACCTTATAAAACGCATACACACACTCTTTGAAGAATGAGTTTGGAGTCATTAAATACGGTGTTACTGACTTACATGCGGTGAACCTTTAGATAATTAAAAGAAACTTTTTCATTCGTTGCTTATTATTTTACCGATAGCTATGGTATATAATGTCTACTAAAATGATTTACTACAATTAAAAGTTAACTAATATGAAAGCTTAATTTCTTGGAGGTAATCAATGTGTTTACAAAATGTCAATTACAATATTTTTATCTATATTGATGCCGTGTAAAGGCCTGGCCAGACGACAGCTTTGGTCCAAAATGACACCATTCCATTAAAACTCTCGCTCGACTCCATACAGTTTGCATGGCTTGCTTTGGCAGACAAAAAAGTCCGTCGCCTGCGCAGGCCTAAGTTTTACGCAATACCTGAAGAAAATTAAAATCAGCGTCGCACCAGACAATGTTTCGTGAACGAGTTAGCGAATCGCGTGTATAAAACGCCACGTGTTGCTTGAAGCGCGTCTGTTGTCGAAATGAGCGAGGGGGGGTATTGCGAACAAAGCTCACCCTTCTCACTCGTCCTTTGGACTCATGGCAAAAATATTATTAAAAGCCGCTCACTAAAGCACGCGTAAAGTTTTCAAGGCCACTTGTGGCCATAAAAAGAAAGGTTGTAATATTTACATTGTATTGCGTGTCGTCTTACAAGTTATGCGAACTGCATCTTAGGGTTTTGGTTTTATGTTTCTATTTTAACTATTATGAAGGAACTACATACCATTTACAACAAATATTTTGATGCTGGTTTCGATTGTTAACTTCGCAATTACTTCAATAGGTACTTACATCATATACCATGCTCAGTTTGTTAAGAAGAAGTAAACACTGGCATTAGTATTTTAGGTGGGTTACTGTATAAATTAAGCACTAAATAAATTCGACTGGAATATGTTTAGCAATCATGAAATATTCACAATAGCTTCAATTGAATGAAATCACTTTTTTACCAACACACCCCACTTTTCTGGCTTACTTTTCTATCATTTAATTACAAAAACGAACGATGATAATTTTACCACAAAAGTACTCCTGTCTGCGTCTTGACTTTGAAACGATCCACAGTGAAATGACATTTTAGAAATGGGCTAACACGAGTGTGCCTAGTTTTTATAACAATAAAAAAACTTACTTTTATTGGTTTCGTATTGTTGTGTCCAATGCTCTGCAAGTAATTGGAAGCCCAGCTGATAGCTTTGTTTGCTTTGTTCACGTGTTCCGTATTTCTCAAATTTTTGTTTAAACTTTCTGTTTTGGTGGGCTTCTGCGTTTGTTCCGCCGAAAAAGATCGGGGTTCGTATATATTTACCGTTGTTGATAGTGACGGTAGATGGCTTGAACGTAGTAGGGCCGTTGGAGACGATGGTTGGCATGGCATTGAAGATGATGGTGGTTGGTATACCATTGAATAAGACGTCGGTTGATATGCTATTGATGATTGTGGTTGATATTCCGCTGAAGATGGCGTTGGTTGATATACCATTGATGAGGGTTGTGTTTGATATTCTCCTGAAGATGGCGTCGGTTGGTATTCCATTGAAGATGGCGTCGTCTGGTATACCATTGATGAGAGTAGTGGTTGGTATTCCACTGAAGACGACATCGGTTGGTATATCATTTTAGATGTTGGTTGATACATTATTGATGAAGGTGGTGGTTGGTACATTACTGAAGAAGTTGCTGGTTGGTATTCCATTGCAGATTGTTGTTGATATACCATTGAAGGCGAGTATTGCTGATTGTATAATAATGAAGTTGGTTGGTGTTGGTGCTGCGTTGAAAACATCGGTGGTTGATAAACCATTGAAGATGACTGTGGTTCATATCCAACAGAATACGTTGGATGTAGGTTTACCATTGGCATTGGTGGTTGATGTCCAGTTGGTTGTGTGTAGTTTCGCATTGAAAACGTCTGCTGCATTTCGAACTGTGAAGGATTCTTTGACTGGTGAATGGAAGACCCTGGTGGTTGATTCGGAAATAATTGTTGTACTGGGCGCACTATAGATGTTGGTGTTCGGTATACTGAAGATGCAGGTTGTTTGGCTTTTTCCTTCATAGATGGCTGTGGTCGGTAGGCAGATGAGTTTTGTGGTTGATTAAGAGTTTCTTTCATTGGGTTTACAATTGGTGTTGGCGAATCTAGTTTGCCTGTGCCAATCATATTTGATGGTTGGTTCAGAATAGGCTGTTTCACGGTGTCCGTCATAGATGTTGCTGGTTTGCTCTGGATAGCCAGTTTCCCAGTGTTCACCACAGGTCTAAATGGTTGGCGAACTGAAGATACTGCTGGCTGTTCTGCAGATGCTGAGGGTTTGTTCAGAAGAGGTTGTTTCACTGTACCTGCCATATATTTTTTGACAGATGTTTGTGGTTGGTTCAGCAGTGGTTTTTGTACTGGGCGTACTATAGATTGTGGTGGCTTTATAGAACGTATTACAGATGTGTCAACAGAAGACGCTGGTCGTTGGTTCAGAATTGGTTTTACTGGGTGCACAATTAATTTTGATGGTTGTTTCAAAGAAGGGTGTACATGGTCAACTATTGAAATAAGCTTTGGTATGTGTGTCAGTGACTGCGCCGACGCTGCTTTGGTACCGATGGCTGGGGTAGTTGATTCCTTTTCGTTTCTCGACACTGTAGGCTCCATGGCCGTATCTATGTTTTTAACATTCGCCATCGGTTTATTATTCATGGAACCGGATACCGTTGGAACGATGATGATATTATTACTCTGATATTGAGCTTGTTTCGGATTCGGAGGCAAGGACCTGTGAAAAATAATGTTTCGTAACTGAAAGAGCACAACTTGCACGCTAACTTAAAATCTAAGCTGCTTCTTTAACTTAACGTTGCGAATCTGCTTTAAGTTCTAAGATTCTATGTGGTGTTAAGACAGATGAGTCCTACACTCATTCTTTCTTAAAATATATAAAATCTGGCCTTTTTAAGACAATCACAACGGGCCTAAGAAAGTTTTCACAATTGTAGAAACGTCACAAGTGATCAGCTCTCCACAAGTTTTGGTCATCGACGTCATTGTTTTCCCACGAATAATTAAATGAAGTGTCAATGAATATGTCTTCGTGGTTGCGTACATAATAAGGATATAATTTGGCATCAAAAGTTTCGCCAAACACAACGATAATACTACACGGCAAATGAATTGATGTGATTTACTGTGCTATGGCACTCAATAAACACAAAGTACTGCTATCCACTTAAGTCACAATAGCCCAATCATCATCTCCCTGCTCTTATCCGGTGGCACTAAGTGGGGCGAGAAATCATTTATTTGTTTTTCGTTCCCTCTGACAGACGTCATCTCAGTACCCACTCCTCTATTGTATTATATATATTCTCCATGATATTAGTAAAGTTTATATATAAATCAGACTCAAAACTGATGTTAGTACTTAATAAATAAAAGGAAGTTAGTCATTTGAATGAGCTTCCATACCTCAAATCAAAAAAGATAAGGACATGATAAGAACTTCACCAGAAACGACAAGGGCAAACTTTACGTCTTAGGTTATTCATAAACATTTTCTAACGGAATTTTATTTATTTATTATAATTCGTCTTTGATGTCACTGACAGTAATTTTAGTAAATACTTGATAAACTTACATAATATTTAATCCTATTACTCCAAGTTTATAAGGGTTTTTGAGTCCTGGAGTACTAGATATGATTTGTACCTATAATAATATCCACTTAAACGTTCACTGTATCACTGGTAGCATTAGACATGAACGAACAATTCTGCTGATTGATAAAAAAGCTTTGTAGGTTGGCGTAAGTCGGAAGGAAATGATCAATCGCAAAGTAAACAGGTACAGAGGGCCAACCGCGTACAATACTCGTAAAAAAATGCGTACGCACACATTAATGCACATCTATGGACTGTCTCAAATAAAGTCATTCGAACGCTCGTCAGAGTTGATTCGAGATCCTTGTACTTGTGCGGCGTTGTGTGCGTACGTGTTTTCGTGCATTGCATGTGACTGACTCTCTGTATAATATATTTAGTTTGTGGTTGCATGTTGAACTTTGTGCTGAACTAGCAAAATTCAAAATTCAGTCATTGCTCTTTAAGTAGGTACTTGCTTGTAATTTTATTACTATGATAAAAAATGTAGTGATAGTGTTTAATGCTTCATACAAATAATTGAGAAATAGATAAATATTCATGGACGTTTCACTATCTAGCTCCAAGCATCGCTTGTACTATGGGAACCAGATATGCTTATATCGTATTATTTTGGAAATATATCCCAGACATAAAATAAACATCTTTCATCATTCTGCTTGTCCTGAGAAGTAGTATCTACACTTCCAATAAAGTTAACATACACAATAAAATTACATTAAAAGTCATTTTATAATGATTGTCATTTCTGTATTGCGAAAAAAATTAACTTAGAAAAACTTATTATAATAAACGTATTTGAAAACGATACAAAAATAAAGTCTCTTACTCAACTAAACAAACAAAAAACACATATAAAATTTTATAAACTTTCGTTAACAACTTAATTAGTACACTTTGGGTTCAATTTTGATTTCGTTCTTGATTGTCACTAGATTATTTGTCGGGGAATATACTTCAATGTCCATAGGTGGTTCGTCTTTGATGTTCAAATACTTTAATATGTCCTCTTCAATGTACTTAATTTCAGTGTATACGCGTGGGAATTCAATGTTATTAGGAGAGTAGATGGAGCGAGAGTATCCATGGTCTTTTGGTTCAAGGACCAAGGTGGATCGAGAATGCAGTGATGCTATCTCACTGCAACTTATGGGGAAATCGGATAAACTGGCGTCTGTGTGAGTGGGGGTGCTTGTGTACCACCGAGTGGTTCTTCGGGATTGCTCAACTAGTTTCCTCTCGCGCTGTAATATAATTATTTTGTATTATATCTACATTATATTAACATCCAGAAACAGGACATCTATTTTCCTCACACAAATGCTTGTCGTGGGCGGGAATCGTACCCACTACCTTCATTGCAAAAGGCAGCTGTATGGCCAGTCAATAATTCATTAGTATTTTCATGACTTACTTCTTTTGTGCGTTTGATAAGACTATCTAGTTTGCTCTCATAGACTCCCCCATCATTTCTTTTTAACACATGTTTGTAAGATATTGGAATTTCCAAATACTTGTTGATGGATGTGGTGCTTATGTCTTCATAATATGAATTAATTTTAGGATAATCACCAAGCTTTGGCACGTTTTGTTTCTGACAAAACTTTTCTTTGCTGCGCAGCTGAAATGTAAATAGAAATATCAATTGCATGTCCATTTTGAAATAATAAAAATATAGTTAGTTTTTATGCAAAAACAGTGGTGGCATGATCTGTTAATCCACTTAATGATAACTAGTTACCTCCACCCATAACAACCGCAATACGACGATGCACCCTTCACCCGAGACGAGGATGTAATATCTTACACGCATGTGATTTTACAGGAACCCACACCCTTCCATCGAAAAACAGTATAATGCTAGTGCAACACTCTTTGGCGGCAGTTTACCAGGTGTGGAGGCAGAACCTCTCAGGACACACTTGGCTCAGTTCTACTGCTACTTTTCTTGCTCCTTTAGCACAGAATTCCCCCATAATGGTTATAATATAAAATGCGTTTTTTAAATATACTAGCTATACCCAGGATATGTTGCAATGCCACATTAAGATCATTAATATATATTATAGATTTTCGGTCCAGAAATCCTCGCAAGCGTCCCCAGAACACCCTACTAAATGCATAGAAAACAAACATACAAACATTGATTTTTATTTATATAGATAGAAGATAGGCTAAAATATTGTTTGATAAAATGGTAACAGAATTAGAACTTTTTTTTATAGTTATCACCATGAAGCTCTTTTTTTTTGGCGTCCAAACTGGTGTCCAAAACTTGAACCAAAACAGCTTCGTAGCACACCATGATTTACTGCGCAGCACATTCTGATGTAAATTTTGTCAGCACAGTGATACATGATACCACAGCATAAAAAACTAACAAATGCTTACACACTCATACCTCTGGAATAAGATTCCCCGTGTTACAGGAAGCATAACAAACACCCAAGAACAAATGTTATGCTCATTACAGAAAGTTAGCCAGGGCCTTTACCTGCGACATCTTGCTTCAAAGGCAGGGTTACTATACTAATATTATAGGAACCCAGCATAAGCCCTTATTTTTCACTAAGATAATACAAAAACAAATAACATACTATTCCATGTCTTGAATGCCTGCATTTGCGTTTCGATTGGTCCATACATTTTGTAGCTCCATTCAAATTTTTTCCCTGGCAAATGAGACCTGTCTTAAATATTAAAAGGTATATTTCATAAGTGAGATATTAAAATACTTGTAAATGAAGATTCCTAAATGTTAATTACTAAAAATTGCAAGTAGAATTAAGTAATCATAGTCAATCATATCTTTTTTTTAATTAGTCATAATTTATTATATTCCTATAAAACATATGAAGTGGTGCACTCACTTTATGTTGTTTAGCATGTCTCAGTGTTTCATGACGGATATGTCTATGGCATGAATGTCTTAAGCAATGTGGAACAATACGCTCAGCATTTGAATTCTTCAAATTAGCTTTAACATGATTTCTTGCTTGCTCCTTTTTCTTGTCATCGCACATACTAGTATCCAAATTGATCATACATTTGAACCCATTTTTTTCAACATTGATCTTTTGTGTCACAGATTTCACCTCACCGTTATGCATCTTATCTCCATGGGCATGTTTCCTCCTTCTGTGATCCCATTTGCTTTTATAATGTCTGTGATAATTATGCTCTTTTGTTTTTTCTTGGTATTCTGAACTTGAGTGTGCACTTTGTTTACACTGCATATTAGAATGTAATTCACTAACCAATCATTTTAATAGAAGCAATATTTGGTTTAAATATTTCCACCTACAACTATATTACACAATACAGTATGTATGTGTACTTGTTACTACATTAGTAATAAATGTAACCATATTTTACTCTCTTGACAAATAAAAAAAATCTAAGCTTGCGTGAATGTGTTTGAGGAGCCAATTGCACAACACGTATTATTTTCTTAAATTTTATGAAGGTAGACCTCACAATAACTATTTTACACATAGTTAACTTACCTGACAGACGAACGCCTGCGTTTCCATAACCATTCTAGGAGTAGGTATACTTATCACCTAGCATTGGTGTATGTATAACTAGTATATGCTTGCTGCACAAGTACTAATTTAACACTTTTGAAACTTTTTCTGTTGACACATACGACTTCGACGCCGACGGAAGATACAAGGTTACTTAGAAAACAAACTTCAAAGCCTGGGTATAAGTAATATAACTAGGTGTATCATATTACTTACATATCAATTGAATTTATCGCATATGCACTTTGAATTGAAACAGTTTCCCAAGCGATATTCACAATTAGACAAAATTGAAAATTTTGCACATTACGCGCCTTCAACTTGTGACATTTCATTTGTTTGATGATCTTTGTCAATTTGACATCGACGTCATAGTTTTTTTTTAATGTAGGCTGGCTGTGCCCATATGATGGCCAGTTTAGACGTATTTAAATTTTATGGTCAAGTAGTCATAATTATTATGAAGTAAATGTTTACACTTACTCAAAAATCCTTATCCAACGATTACCAACATTTAAAAGAACTTGCCAAATTGATCAAACCGTAGCTTGAGGGAGTATGTCCTTTCTATTCTTCGTTTTTCTACGGCTCAATCGCTGTTTTGAGCCGCTTTCGTTATAGCCGTTAAAAGTGATCAACTAGGTAAGTAGGTAGTAGGTACCTGTTTAGATACCTACTTAAGGAGTTATTTTCAAATTTGCGTCGACATCAATATAATGCTTTCAAGCACAAATTACCTGTGGCTTCATGACTTATACCCTACACCCATTATTACCTAGTTAGTAAGATCGTTTTTTTTTTTGTAATATCGTGTTTTATCGGTAATTATATTTATTAGATACGAATTACACATTGATTAACACAATAACATTGTTCCTATTTGATGTGAGCCAAACATATTCATAATTAGATAATGTCGCCTAGGGCCATCTATTATAATAGCAATCAAGTAATATCAAGTATATAAAATTGCGAGCATAATTTATAATTCTTGGATAAAAACGATGTTTGTAAAAAAATATGATTTTTTACAAGTAATGCAATTATACAGGTAAACTTAATCAGCAAATCCCTATATAACCACAAAGGCTTGTTTATATATCGAAATCGTTGTAGCCGTTTCCGAGATACGCGAAATAAAAATATAAACAAGAATTGCTCGTTAAACTAATAAGAATGAGGGAATAGGTATGTATGGGAATCGGCTGGCAATGGTTTCTAGTAGAAAACAAATATGTAGATAGTAGTTGTATCTGTATATATACGTGATTTTTTTAAATATAATGTTTGCTCTGTTTTCAACCCTACTTCAATACTGGTAGGGTGTGGGTGCCGGTTATTACAGGCACATGATGTGTTACAACCCCGCTTCCGAGTGAAAGGCGCAACACAATGCGTTTTCTCAAATTTATGTCGAGGACCTCAGTCGTATCACTGTTGTTATGAGCGGAGAACCAACACCAGTTAACATCCTGGGCCTTCAGCACTTTTCCTCATTTTAGATACATAGAAAAGGATTAGGGCAAAATCATCTCATAACCCCACAGAAACCCATTAATACATTCACGTATTATTACATCACTAGTGATAGGTATGATTCGCAATTATTTCGGACGTCTCTTGATGCCAGTGCCCGAGTCCATTGACGACTTGCTTACATGCAACGTGCTTTGCTTGAACGTTTAAACGGCAATGTAAAACAATTGACTCGAAGTGGTTTTTAGAAAGTATACCGGCGTGTAACTTTGCTACAATCTGTGACTCTGCCATGTGTTTAGTTAGAACTTTTGCGGTGTTCATTGTTGACACGTTGGAATTGTCTGCATCGACTTCTTTTATTTTGATACAGTGATTTATTGATATGTGCTAGTGTTACTATAAACTGTGACTTGTTATGTAATTTGTGAGTTAAACTATACGTATTTACTTACTCATGTAATTATATGTGTACCTATAACATAGCAAAACATATGGTTTACTATTTTAACTCCGTGGTTTGGTAGTTTCATTAGTACCGGGTTCTGTTCAAGGGTGGTGTACCGCGGTGCTATCGGGTCAATGACCTAAAAAGTAATTTTATATTATAGCTCCGTTGCCTTTTATAGCCTTGCCTGCGAAGCGAGGGGTCTCGGGTTCAAAATCCCGGCTAGAGCAGACTGATAAGCGTAAAGTTTGTTCTCGGGTCTTAGGTGTTTGATTTTGTTTCTGTGTATTGAGTGTGTAAACGTAAAAGAAACCGTAAAAATGCCGAGACACCCATGGAGTAATATGTGCTTGTTTCTTAAAAAAAAAATTAATATATCAATGCTTTGATTGTAATTATTGTATATAGGTTACTCTATATTGACCGTTAAGATTCGATATGCTTATATCGAATTTTAACGGTCAATACAGAGTAGGTCGGAATTGTTTTTGAATTTTCGTTGGTAACTTATAAGCATCTATGTGTGTGTGGCCGCCCGATTTTTTTTAATGTGAATGTGTGACGGAACGAGCTGAGGGCCCACCTGATGGTAAGTGGTGACCCTCGCCCATGACAAAAGTAACATGCGCGCGACTCAGTATGAGATCCAAATCTTTACTAAGTCGCATTCATCCTGCTGCGTCCATTACCCGAGACGGGGATGATACGTCCTATGCGCATATGATTTCACTGGCACCCAAACCCTTCCACCGGAACACAGTAATGCTAGCACTACTGCTTGGCGGCGGTTTCCAGTTGTGGTGGCAGTACCACACCGAATGAACCAGGCACAAGTTCTACTGCTACTTTTGCTTCTTTATCACGACCCAGGGGGTACGTGTATTGAATCAAAGGGTACACACCTACGGACGCGAGCAACTGGACCCCCCAAAGTGCTTTTACATGCTTTATTAATAGTTTCAAATTTTTGTCGCAGCCCAAACCAGAACTCACGGCTCAAGCCAAGCAAGCAGCACCTGCGAAAGCACCAGCCAAGTCGGCCACTGTGCTGAGTGACGCGGTAGCCAAGCAAGGCGAAGTTGTGCGCTCACTTAAGAGCGCTAAGGCGGCGAAGCCCCAGATAGATGAGGCTGTTAAGACACTGCTGGATCTGAAGGCTCAGTTCAAGGCTGCAACTGGACAGGTCAGTAAACCTAACAGTTAATATATTAATGGTAAAAGAAACTTTTTAACAACAAGCTTTCAAATTTCATCTCAGTCGGTTCAAGATAACTGATTTAAAATTCAGTTGGAATATTCTACCCGGACAAACATACATACATTGCGAGTTAAATAAAATTGTAATAAAACGGATATTCTTGCGTTTAACTACACGTCGCTTATGCTACTGCTGTTAAACCATTAGCGGAATATAGCGGTAGAGTAGAATTAAGATCGTATTTCTGTTTATATGGATAATTAGCGACCCGCCCGGGTTTCGCACGGGTGCTCGGCTTGTAAACCTTCCTCTTGAATCACTCTATTTATTTCTGAAAACTACACTAAAATAGGTTGCGTAGTTTATAAGATCTAAGCGTACAAACAGCGGGATCGACTTCTACTATCAAACTCTACTATGTGTACAATCACCATAATATAGATCAACACATTTAATCCATAATATCTATGTTTTGGTAAGGATTGGGCACCAGGAGCGAAAGTAGAAGCAAAAGCGTCATCGCCTCCTAAAGACGACAACCAACTGTATCAGAAAGTCGCAGCTCAGGGCGAGACAGTCCGGTCTCTGAAAGCAGCAAAATCACCAAAGGCGCAGGTGGACGCGGCTGTCAAGGAACTTTTAGAACTGAAAGCACAATACAAAGCAGCGACAGGACAGGTAAATATATGACTCTGACCAGGATTGCTCACTGGGAGCGAAGCTAAAAGCAAAATCCTCATCACTGCCAAACGATGACTTTCTGATACTGTACCTGGTATGCAGAAAGAGTTAAAACTGTAATATTTATGTTCTGAAAAGGATTGGGCACCAGGAGCGAAGGTAGAAGCAAAAACGACATCGCCTCCTAAAGACGACAACCAACTGTATCAGAAAGTCGCAGCTCAGGGCGAGACAGTCCGGTCTCTGAAAGCAGCTAAATCACCAAAGGCGCAGGTGGACGCGGCTGTCAAGGAACTTTTAGAATTGAAGGCACAATACAAAGCAGCGACGGGACAGGTAAATATGTTTCCAACAAGGATTGAACCAGGAATTAAAAGTGGAAAGATAGAAGCGAAGGTGGCGTCGTCACTAAAAGACGACAAAGAACTCTTTTCAGAAAGACACGGTGGGAGCGGCAGACGAACAGCTGTTAAATTAAGTTCTCAATATAAAGTAGCAGTGGGACAGGTACTTTTGGCTTTCTATGATGTTACGTAATATTGTTTTATCTTGGTATCACATAAAATAATTAGACATTCCAAAACATATGTATGTCCTTTGGCAGCTATATTAAACACAAGTCGAATAGTCTGCAAGTGCTTACAAACTCACTTTGTCACTGAGAATAATCACTTGGCTCAGTCACTTTGTCACTGAGAATAATCACCTGAGCACTTCACCTTCTTCTCCAATTTCTGTACCGAGTAATATAAAAAATGTACCACAGGATTGGACTCCTCAGCCAGCTAAGGCTGCGGATGCCCCAAAGGCCCCAAAAGCCTCTAACGAAGTAGCAGAACTGAACAGCAGAATTACCAAGCAAGGTGATGAAGTGCGCTCCCTCAAGTCGGCTAAGGCAGACAAAACCAAAATCAACGAAGCTGTGAAGGTTCTACTGGAACTTAAAACGAAGTACAAGGAACTTAGTGGACAGGTTAGTATGAACAAAAAGACGAAAAGCTTACTCACTCATACTCCCCTAGATTACCCACTAGATCCCACTAGATTTCCCCGTGTCGCATTTGAGACGGACCCCCAATCTAGACCCGAGAAACACTAAGTCCACTACACAATTTTTGCCCCAGCCGGAAATCCAATCCGTGCTGCTTCACAGTACCTATTAGGCTACAGATGTAAATTAAGCCGTCTTGGTGAAATAATGATACTGATAACGATTATTTGTGGACGTGGCCGACTTGGTTGATCCGAGTGGTGCACTTGTAATGAGCTTAAAATGTGGTCGAGGGTTTTGGATGTTTTTATTAAGCATCTATGTCCGTGCATGCCACCTGGGACACGTAAGTTCTAGTTCTAGTCCAAGGGATGACTATAAAAAAAGGAAGAGGATCTCGATTTGGCTGTATGATTTGTTTTGTTTTTTGTACATCATGGTAAAATTTACAGTGTTGCAGTCAGTCTACTCGATTTTGAATATCAGTCACTTGTTATTTATAATATAATATAATAGTTAGATATCGTACAATGACGGTTTATTATTAACCCCGATAGGATTGGGTGCCAAACGCCACAGCCGCCGCGCCCGGACCAGCGAAAACAGAGGCAAATGAGCAGGTAATGTGTTTAGCATAATGATATGAGAGGGAACAGCTATTTTCTAGGCATGCATACTAAGTATAGGTAGAGTGGGATGGCTAACAATTCGCTATTGTTACATAGAAAACCTTTGTACGATTGTTTAGCTAAGTAAGTGGTACGTTTGAAGGCGGAAATGGTTCAGTTTCATATGGGTCAATAGTATTTAACAGACTTCAAAAAAAAGGACGTGCGTTCAAATTCGAAAATATTTCACTGTCTGTTATAATATTTACGCAATTTTCTCGCTAATTGTTGACTGATTTAGATAATTATTTATTTTAATTTAATAGGGTGTTCTTCTAAGGTAGTCTCATAGAAATATATTTCATATATTTACAAACCTTGTCGTGACGATAGAACACAACAAAATCGCCCGGCTTCGCACGGGTGCTTGACTTTTCTCGGCTAGAGTATACATCTATACTACTCAAAAAAACTTAAACTCATTTATTCCTTTAGATCTCAAGTATCGTTTGCATATACTATAATATAAACCTTCCTCTTGAATCACTCTATTTATTGCTGCAAACTGCATTAAAATACGTTGTGTAGTTTAAAAGATCTAAACGTACAAACAGCACCCTTTCACAATTCTGAGGAGACGGAAGCTAATGGAAATCTAGGGGTGCAAGATCAGGACTAAATGGCGTTATCATTATAAAAGACTGTTGATCAATTACGGCTGATATCATACTTTATGAATATCTTACTTTATTTCATCAGCTGATGACAGTAGAGATCCCAATCGATAGTTTTGCATAATGGTTAATGAAAGATGACGTTCCAATCCTACCATACACACAATATCAAGTAATTGGACGTTAATCCGGGTTTCACCACAGTCTGTGGATCGTTGTCGTACTTTAACCATAATCTTTTCCACACTTTCTGATCGTAATGGAATTCTCATCACTTGTGATTAATGTTTTTAAAAATCGTTCGGATTAATTACGTAATACTGCTACCCTCATACGCTCCAATTTCCGCCGGGGCGACCATAAATGGATGCTTGTGCTTGTTTGAAATGTTGATCAAATATAAAAGGAGGAAAGGATGAGGAACAAAAATATAAGGATTTTATCCATTTTTAGAGTTCCGTACCCAACGGGTAAAAACTGTCTATCTGTCTGTCACCAAGCTGTATCTCATGAACCGTGATAGTTAAAGAGTTGAAATTTTGATGATGTATTTCTGTTGGTGCTATAACAACAATAAATACTAAAAACAGAATAAAATAAATATTTAAGGGGCTCTCATACAAAAATGTGATTTTTATTTCTTGTTCGTTTTTTTTATAATTAGTCACTTGTTATGTGAAATGCGGGTAGCCTCAGAAGCCAAAAAATTTAAAAGAAGAAGAACATATAAAATAAAGTCCGTCGAGACGTATATATGTAATAACCCCAGCCCTTTATGCGCTAAGAAAATAGAGTAGGTATTAGTTAGTTGCTTTAATTATCTATTATGGCGGCTGTGCACTCTTGACCGAGAGCTCTGTACTCGAGTGGAACCGTATACACTTTCGCTACATCAGTTGCAGTTGTGGACCTCAATGAAATGGACAACTACATAGTTGCTACTGCTGTTGTTCTATGCCATTTGTTCATAGAACAACAGCTACACATACAAACACACACACATATTTTTTATATATGTATATAAATAGAAAAAGCAATTTACACCTTTTGTATTTTTTATAATCTAGTAATCAGCTTTGAATCTTAATGATCCATCCCCATTTTTTTTGCACGTTTTTGGTCTAAACTTTTTTGAAATAACTTAAACTAGTACATTATACAACAGATCTTAAGTAAAACGACTTACATAGCCCATTATAGAACAAATCTAGTAACTTTGATGCATGGAGTGCATGATTTCCTCTGAACTAACTTAAAATCAAACATGTCTAGTATTAGTGTTGTCTATTTCTAGACTATTGTCCTGGACGGCATGTTGCCGCAACCGAAAGAAGATATCGAAATATTCTGTACGAAACTCAAAGGGCAGCTGAACACCAAAGATTTTGCCGATATGACAAGCCTGTTGAACGTGAATGTGGTATTTAAAACAACAAGCTTTTCTAAAATATATCAAATACGATAAATTTATTGAAAATATCTTTGATTTGTGACAAAATATTATTTCGCAAATCAATTCAAATACTCTTTCTGTGCTACGAGTAAACAACTTGTAAAAATATATGTCCCGAAAATTTAGGCTTGCGCATGTTTCATCTTTTAGTTCCTACATTAGCTCATAAGATCTTGATTGTCAAGTTTAAAATAAGCGTTAGCGTGTGGATAACACCAACTAACCAGAAACTAAGGACTTACTAGCTTACTAACTTCAAAACGCATTCCTTTCACACAGAAACTACGATTTTCCAGAATTATTTCCTAGATTTTACTTAACCACTTCTAGTATTCGCATAACGAGGTAAACTCAGAAATTATATTTACATATTAGTCGTTAGAATGTTCCAATTTCTGCCCAGGAAAACCCACCGTACAACCCCGACAACGATTTGAACGAAGAGTATGCGTTGGTACTGTCGCAGATGGACGCGCGAGATGAGAGCCGCAGAGCGAAAATAGCTAAGGTTAAAGATTAGAGCACGTTTTTGTAGATTATGGTAGTGCACGGTACAAAATGTAGCAAATGATAATTTCTTAGTTACTTATGTCAAAGAAATCGCGGTTATTTTTTATTAAGTTTTAGTTGTAGTTTCAAAGTATGATGAGGAATACGGGACAATGTAGTTCGACAAACGCGAGCAAGTGGACCCCACTAAAATATTATGAATTCTCAGTTATGTCCACAAACAAATCGTGGTTACGAGGACTGTGTATTTGTGCTCGTGGTAGCAAAGTATGATGAGAAAGAAATATGGGACAAGCACTTCGATAATAGCAGAAACAACCATGTACACCAAGTATGTTTCTGTACTAAAATTATCAACATAACCAAAATACATTTATACATTTCTGTTACATTCAACATTTAAGTTATATAAATACTTTTAAGCTTAATGCTATCAACTTCTACAATCATACCTGCTGCGATTTCTAAAAGTTCTCCCCAAAATAGGTCTTGCGATTTTATAAACTGCGAGGCAACAAATGAACACGTTATTATCAACCTGCAGTGCATATGCATTGACACAAACTCATCTTATTCAATTTTCTTTGACGTGGTCGGGTAAGAGGTATAAATGCCTCGGTTCAAAGCAATGGAGGGTACGTTAGTCGCTCCACCCTTGTGACATTGTCGCGACAAATAGATTTTGATCGATATAATTATGTAATAGTAGATTGTAGCTAGTTGTATTTGAGTATCAGTCGAACTTTCGTGATTTGCGTGTTGCATGTGTAAATTATTATGAAGAGTAATCTTGGTGGTTGCCAATTGCTTCAAAGTTGGACTAAGGTGTTTGGGATCGCAACGTATCTGTGTAGAATGTATTCTTCAATTGTTAGCCGTAGAATTTGGACAAGCATGATGTTTTTCTTTCAGTTTCAAAGGGCTCTTGTGGTAAGGCTTCTTAGAATATTGAGTTTTTTCGGTTTTGTAATTTGGAATGGGTCGTGTTTTTGTAGCCGTGTAGTTTCTATGTATAGTTTTGATGAACTATCATATTTTCATTAGGATTTGTGCCAGCTTGGTGAATAAGTATTTATTTTAAGGATGCAATATTACAAGTTGAATGATGGTACTTTAGATCAAGTATAACCTGACTAATATTATAAATGTGAAAGTGAGTTTGTCTGGGCGATGAATATGAACTACTGACCAGTATTATATTGATGGTCGAGTATAACACTTCACCATATTAGTACACTGATGATACCTACCGTTTCGTCAGACGATCACAAATAAAAATGTATTGTAAAATAATTATAAAGCTTGTAATATTTTATTGTAAGCCTTAATATTATTATATTATATATCTTTGAAGCACCTTTACAACTGTTTTGAAGCTAAAATTACTAAAACTGGCAAAAATTGTTCTCGAAGTGACCGCGACGTACCTAGACTCACAGTGCACGCTCTATCGCTATATTGGCACGCAGTTATAACGTTTTGAGGCATAATAGAGCCATGGAGAGCTTAGTGGCCCAAGGGCACAGACGACGACTTTCAATCTGAAGGTCGCTGGTTCAAACCTACACGTGCACCAATGAGATTTTTGTGTCAAAATTGATGTGCGCAATACCACGTTCTCGAAACGGTGACGGAAAACATCGTGAGTAAACCGGCATTTCTTAGAACCAAAAATTCGACGACACGTGACATCTACCAATCTGGATTGGGGTCCCGTGGTAGATTAGAGCCCATTCACTCTCAATTATCGAGAGTAGGACTGCAGGGATGCAGTGGGAACATTAGAGGCTGGTACGGGAGACATATTATAATATAATGGGCGCCTTTTTTTTTCTTTAGAACGCAAAGGTTTAAGATCTTTGAGTTTGACATCCTGATCTTATCATGAGGTAACATGGAAATGTTTTGCCTATTTCAGTTGGAGGCTCAACGATTGGCAGACAATAAGCAGCTGGCTCAGTTAATTGTACAAATCGCAGCTCAGGGAGACAAGATAAGGAAAATCAAGGCTGAAAAAGTTGAGAAATCAGTCATTGATGTTGAGGTACATACGAAACCAAGTACTTCTAGTGTTCCTATGGTATTTTTGTGTTGACGAGACGAGCTGAGGGCCCAATTCGTGTTAAGTGGTTACCTCTGATTTTAAGTGGTTGGTAGCAACAGCAATGCGACTTAGGTCCGTCCCGATCGAAGTATGAGAAGACCCAAGTCCCGCTTTGCGCCCCTCACCCGAGACGGGGATGTTATGTCTCATGCGCATGTGATTTCATCGGCACCAACAGTTTCCACCGGAACACAGCAATGCGAGTGCTCTACTGCTTGGCGGCAGATTACCAAGTGCGGAAGCATTACTTCTCCGGGCGAACATTACCTACACAAGTTTGCTACTTTTTGTTGCTCCTTTAGCACCACCTAGGGGTACATGTAAGGATCCTAATGGTACTTACTCACCTACGGTGATGGATCTCGGATGATGGACGCAGCAGGATGAATGCGACTCAATGATCCAAATCTTTTACTGAGTCGCATTACTGTTGTCATGGGCGGGGGTCGTCACTTACCACCAGGTGGGCCCTCAGATCGTTCCGTCACTTAATCACGTAAAAAAAACTTATAGTGGGACTTATATTTTCTAGGTGAAGAACCTGCTAAATCTGAAGGCTCAATACAAGGCCATAACTAAAACTGACTGGACACCTAACGTGGCTCTGGCCGCTGCGAAACCAGCACCGGTATGTATGAATTAATGGTTTACTTTCGGTGACAAGGGATAGGAAGGATTAAACATTACCAATATGCAATATGGAGGCGTAAATAAAAACTTACAATGTATAATAATTATTTCTGTTCTAATTATCTAGACTGCAGTCCCTGGTAAGATGAACGGCTCGGGTGATAAGGCGACGGCCCTGGGGGCTGAAGTTTCCAAGCAGGGAGACTTGGTCAGGGAACTGAAGACTAAGAAGGCCGACAAGGTAAAACACATTACTCTTAATGGATTTTTGAGGGAACAAATTGCTCGCGTCCGTAGAAGAATACTGTTGGAATATTAGAGGTACTGCTACCACAACTGGAATCTACCGCCTAGCTGTAGTGCTTGCATTATTGTGTTCCTTTAGAAGGGTGCGGGTGCCGGTGAAATCACAGGCGTATGAGATGTGCCATCAAGATAAAACTCAGTTTAAGACCCAACTCTTGTTCTGAGTTGTATTGCTATTGTCATGGGCGGTGGTAACCACTTACCACCAGGTGGACCGTCTGCTCGTGCCGAAGTTCTTTTTGATACTACTGAAGTGACGGTAAGAGCTGAAGACCCACCTGATGTTAATTATGGAACACAGTACCGATGATTTCTTTCAAACTATATTCTCACAAGATAAGAAAGGCTCTACTGTCTCGTTCACCATTAGAATACTGGGAATATTGTTATTATGTAAAGTTTCATAATAAATATTATCCGCAGGCGTCAATAGATGGAGCAGTGAAGAAACTTCTAGAATTAAAAGCTCAGTATCTAGCTGAGACGGGAACCGCGTACGCGCCGCCAGCTCCCCCCCGCGACAACAAGGCCAAAGACAATAAAGCCAAGGAGGTCAAACCGAAGGAGGCCAAGGAGGCCAAGCCTAAAGAGGCGAAGCCTAAAGAGAGCAAAGAGGCGAAAGTTAAAGAGCAGGTAATTAGCGATGTATTTTATCTTGACCTCGTATCTGTCTTTTACGCAACAGTAACTTTAAACTAACTCTAGCTAAGGAAAATGAAAATTTTCTCTGTATTATCTTATTTGAGGGTTCCGAACTGTAACCCTTTTACTAAGCTTACAACGTCTGTCTGTCTGTCCTACTTTCAACTGTTTGTCTTTAGAACCATAAGCCGTAGCGGACTCCAATTTTCACATAATATATGGCTGATATTTTGAATAATATCCAGATATTCAATTAGTGGAACTGCGGAAGCTATGAAATGGTAATACAGGGTTATTATCTTGTTCTGTCTTTAAATAGTAAAAAGTATTATCTTCAAATCTAATTATGCTGTTATTATTAAGAGAAGAATAAAAGAGATCAGGCTTAAGATAATAAAGCTAAACCTGTGGGGTAGATGACTTACGCAGTGTTCATTTTTGATATTGTCACCTCGTCTTAATTAGTAATTGCTAGAGAGTCGTAAGTTACTATTGTTAACAACTATTAGAGTACACCTGTATTTAGAAACACTTAAATCGTCAATATAGGGGTCAATTTTTTTTTCTGAGCTGTGTAAATGCTTGATGAATTTGGCATATTTATATATTTTTTAATTTATCAATATTTCATACTAGCGACCAGTCCCAGCTTTCTCTACAATAATATGCATGTATATTACATATAAACCTTCCTTTTGAATCACTTTCTATTGCTGAAAACTGCATTAAAATACGTTGCGTAGTTTAAAATATCAAAGCAAGCAAACAACGGGAGCGACTTGGTTTTATACTATTTCAGGATTAACACCCAGACACAGAACAAACATTTTGAACAGTATGTTGGTCACACGAATGCCTGGCCTAGGTGGGAATCGAACTCACGACTGCAGCGCAGAAGGCAGTGCTAGTACTCACTGAGCTGTGAGGCCAGTCAATTCAAGTATTGATGAAAATTATATGTTTGCAGTCACCCAAGCCCGTTAAAGAGGAGTCAGCGAGTGGAGTGAAGAAAATAACCAGGCTTGGTCTCGAAGCCAGCAAGGATACCGACCTACCTGAGTGGTACTCACAAGTTATCACCAAATGTAAGTACTATTGGTTTTCTCATATTTGAACATGTGCTAAACTTAGTAATAACAACGCATGATGTTGTAGGTATATATTTATTAAAAAAAAGTAACGTTTCCAAATATTTTTTTTAAGAATTCAACGGAAATTAAGTATTATATGTATGTTAGATTATGGTATTAATCTATGGGCCAATAATCTATGGTATTAATCTATTACAAGCTTTTATTTAACTTGCAACGTATGTTTGTCCGGGTGGAATATTGCAACTGAATTTTAATACTTTATCTTTAACCGATTGAGCTGAAATTTGGTATACACGCTTATTTTGGATGACAATGCATGCTTAGCTGACGTCATTCTAATTCCAATATGGTGGATCATCCAAGATGGCGCTCTAGTTATTTTTTCTGCACTTCCACAGTATGGGTATCAAATGAAAGGGCTTGCTGAGGAGAACATGAAAAAAGCTTGTTATTAAAAAGTTGTTTTTATTATTAATTTATTTTTAAGTTCTTGTTGCCAGAAATAAAGATATATTATTATAATTAAAACTAAAAGAAGTTCTTGTTACTTCGCAGCCGAAATGATCGATTACTACGACATATCTGGATGTTACATCCTCCGGCCGTGGTCGTACAGCATGTGGGACAAGATCCGCACTTTCCTCAGCACAGAATTCAAGAAGCTCGGCGTCAAGGATGGCTACTTCCCCATATTCGTGTCCAAGGTACGTTTGTAGTAAGCAGAAATGGCAAGAAGACCACCTTTTTGTTCAGAACTTATAAATATTAATTTTACCCGCTTAAGGCGAGAAACAAGGTATGATTGATATTTAAGGTTCTTCCTTGAATTTATTTAGCCGCTAAGGAGCAGTGAAAACAAAATTTTGGTCACTTTCAGGCGGTACTGGAACGAGAGAAGACCCACATAGCGGATTTCGCGCCGGAAGTCGCGTGGGTGACCCACTCGGGCACGTCCGAGCTGGCGGAACATATAGCCATCAGGCCGACCTCGGAAACTGTCATGTATCCAGCTTACGCGCGCTGGATCCAGAGCCACCGCGACCTGCCGTTCAAACTCAACCAGTGGAACAACGTTGTGGTATGGACATTATTATTCATGTTGCCGAGATATTTTTTGTTTTGTTGACTCCCGATATTTCGACGCAGTTACATGCGTCATGGTCCCGGGCAAACTGAAGTCTGCGAAGTGGAGTGTACAAATCCATAATGTTCATAACCATGATAGTTTTAAAATTTATGTTGTGGTATGGATTCTTCATTTAACCATGTAGTCGGGTTTATTACTGCTTCAAAGGCAGCGCATCAGCAGTGCCTTGGTGTTGCTAATGTCTATGGGCGACGGTGAATACTTTCCATCAGGCCCGTTGGCTCGTCTGCCTATGCAAGTAATGTTCCCACTGCTGGGACACCGGCTTACTCTCCATAATTGAGAGTACATGGGCTTTAATCAAGCCGGTGTCCAATCCAGATTGCTAGAGTGACATGTCTTTGAATTTTTGTAGAACCAAACATACCGGTTTCCTCACGATGTTTTCCTTCACCGTTTCGGGAACGTTGTATTGCGCACATACATTTTTCAAGTAAAAATCTCGTTTCTATAGTACATGCTATGTTTAGTTTGGGGTAGATGGCGCTGTGTGAAATATCCATGAATACTTATTTATATTTTAGTAAAACATGACTTAAGCGTAGAATAGGCCCGCTATGCCTCAGCCGCCGGTTCGGGTTTGAATGTAGGAGCACCAGTAGCAGTAACAGTAATTGATCAGTTTCATGGTTTTAAACTTTTTCTTATTGATTCAACCAATAAAATCTTTTTTTTCCAACGGTACCTAAGATTAATTTCAATTATAATTGTTTATTCAGAGATGGGAGTTCAAACAGCCACAACCGTTCTTGCGCACGCGTGAATTCTTATGGCAAGAAGGGCACACCGCCTACCGCTTCCAAGAGGAAGCAGCTGAGGAGGTCATGCAGATATTAGGTAACGTTAACTCGTATTATTTGTGTCACAGGTGGCATGGACATTGACACAAGGTTGAGTGAGGTTGGATTGCGTGAGTTGATTTTTGTTTCTCGGCTTCTGAAATTTTAATGGTGGAAATTTACCGTTCAAACCGACATTTCCAATAGATTTTCCAAAGCCTTTGACCTGAAAAATATGAACACGAGACGAGATAAACAGCAAACGACTAATGAAAATGGCAAAAAATACACTGTTGCAGGGAGTAGCAGTGATATTTTCGAGTATATACATTTATAATATTTTTCGAGTGCACATAAAGATGGCGTAAAATCTGTCCTACAGAATTGTACGCGCAGGTGTATGAAGATTTCCTGGCCGTGCCGGTGATCAAGGGCCGCAAGACAGAGAAGGAAAAGTTCGCTGGCGGCGATTGGACGACCACGGTCGAGGCGTACGTGCCGGCCAGTGGGCGAGCTATACAGGTATCACATCCATTTTTACCGATTCCGTTGCTTAGTGACGACCCCGTGGCTTAGTTGGGAGTAGCCCTGCCTTCGAAGCGACGGGTCCCGGGTTCGATCCCGGCCGGGGCCGGCTTTTTTTTTTGATCAATCACTTGTTTAATATAATATTCTTCTGTCAGGGTGCAACAAGTCATCACTTGGGGCAGAACTTCTCGAAGATGTTTGAAGTGGTATATGACGACCCCGACACGCACGAAAAGGCATACGTCTACCAGAACTCTTGGGGCATCACCACGCGAACTATCGGTAAGTGTCTCAATATCTAATACATCTTTGGTTTATTAGCATAAACTCTAATGTCCCACTTGGGGACACCGGCCTACTCTCGATAATTGAGAGTGAATGGGCTTTGATCTACCACGGGAGCCCAATCCGTATTGGTAGATGTCACATGTCTTCGAATTTATGGTTCTAAGACATGCATGCCGGTTTCCTCACGATGTTTTCCGTCTCCGTTTCGAGAACGTGGTATTGCGCACATAAATTTTTGAAAAAAACTCATTGGTGCACGTGTGGGTTTGAACCAGCGACCTTCAGATTGAAAGTCGGCGTCTATGCTCCTGGGCCACCACGCACTCATATTATGATACTATGATAAAAAACCAAATATAATATATAGTCCAGTCGCTCGCGTCCGTGGGTGAGAACCCTCTAGTATCCACGTACTCCCTGGGTGGTGCCAAAAGAACAACTAAAAGTAGCAGTAGAACTTGTGCCAAGTTCATCCGGAGAAGTACTGCCTCCACACCTGGGTATCTGCCGCCAAGTGATGCACTCGTATTGCTGTGTTCCGGTAGAAGGGTGTGGGTGCCGGTGAAATAACAGGTGCGTGAGACGTAACATCTCCGTCTCGAGTGACGGGTGCAACAGGATGCGACTTAAGTAGGACCAAGGTCGAATTTCTGTTGTTATGGGCCGTGGTAACCACTTACCATCAGGTGGACCTTCACCTCGTCCTGTAACTAACGTGATTTAAAATTATTATTTTTAGGGAGGGAATAAGAAAATATTAATTTTATCATATCTTATCTTTATCTTTCTAATGTCCTAATAATAATAATAATAATCAATCAAGGCTGGATCAAGGGCCAGATACAGAAGGCGGTACTCCTGGACACGGCACGCACCGTCAGCAGGTTCCTCCCTCTGCAGCCCTAGCCACCGACTGCTTGGGTCTTACTCCGCAGTCGGTGGTCGTACGTTTTTATATATTTTTTACTAAAATGTTTTTATACTGTTTATTTTATAAATAATGTATTATTTTGTAGTGAAAAATGTATATACAATGAGAATTCAAATAAATAATGAGAAATAATAATAATTTATAATAACAAATTTAATTTGGGTATGTTCAAGAAAAGAGTGAATAGGTATTATCTAGGCCAGCGTGTTACATATTCGACCGCGTCATCACTTACCATCGGGTGAGATAGCGGTCAAACGATGGCCTATAATTAATTTAAAAAAAAATCCTTTTCATTCATTCATCATTTCATTCTCCGTCAGGTGTAATGGTGTTAGTTCACGGAGACGATCGCGGCTTGGTTCTGCCGCCGCGGATCGCCGACATCCAGGCTATAGTGGTGCCCTGCGGGATCACCGTCAACAGCACGCAGGAGGAACGCAAGACCCTCATTGACTCTTGCAAGGCGCTGGTCGATGACCTCGTGGGCGCCGGTGTCCGGGCCGAGGGGGACTACCGGGACAACTATTCCCCCGGGTGGAAGTTCAACCATTGGGAGCTCAAGGTATTTTCGTTTGAATGATGCTTTTTAATGCTTTGCTCGTGTAATACTTTACTACATACTAGAAATACTTGAAATTCTTGAATTTTTTTTTGCTTTCTTCCTTTTGGTGATACATATTTGATGATGGTTGAATACCGAATACTTAGCAGTTTCCTACTTATCTAAGCAATTCTTGTATATATATATATACTAGCGACCCGCCCCGGCTTCGCACGGTTAGTAGTGCATCAGAGTCGTATCAGAGACTACCCGTGCGAAGCCGGGGCGAGTTGCTAGTGTATTAGACATATAAACCTTCCTCTTCAATCACTCTATCTATTAAAAAAAACCGCAACAAAATCCGTTGCGTAGTTTTAAAGATTTAAGCATACATAGGGATATAGGGACAGAGAAAGCGACTTTGTTTTATAATTACTATGTAGTGATATTTCGTGTATCTCGGAAACGCCTACAACGATTTGGATGAAATTTTGTATATAGATAGGGTTTTGCTGTTTAAGATTACCTGTATAAGTATTTTTTTATTACAAAAAAAGTTTTTATAATAAACTATGCAGAAAATGTAATACAGCGCCATCTCGTAAATTTTTGTGGTACTTGATTGGTAATCTGTTACTTGAAAAATTTATAATTTCAAATAAAACGAGCTCGGTCCCCCAGGTATTAATTTCCTTACGTAGCAGAAACACGGGGGTTTATATTTATGTAAAACTAGCTGCGCCCTGCGGTGTTACCCGCGGTTGGACTTCCTACGGGAACCATACATTTTTCCAGGATAAAAAGTAGGCTATGTGCTATTCCAGACTATAATCTATCTCTGTGCCAAATTTCATCCAGATCCGTTCAGCCGTTCTAGCGTGATTGAGTAACAAACATCCATCCATACTTAAACTTTCGCGTTTATAATATTAGTAAGATTAATCGGTATCTGTTCACAGGGTGTCCCGATCCGTGTTGAGTTGGGCCCTAAAGACATGGCTAAAGGTGAGGTGGTGTGCGTGCGGCGACTCACGGGCGACAAGCGAACGCTCAAACGCGCTGACGCCGGCCCAGCTATCCTCACTTTACTTGAAGAGACGCACAAAGAAATGTTGGCCAAGTAAGTACTTTCTTTACTCATTATATAAAACACAAGAATGGTTTCTACCTATGTCCGTTAGACTTTGAAACCAACCGATGTGCCCCAAACCGATTTCATTAGAAAGACAATTTTTTTTTAATGTGAATGAGTGACGGAACGAGCTGAGGGCCCACCTGATGGTAAGTGGTGACCCTCGCCCATGACAACAGTAATGCGCGCGACTCAGTATGAGATCCAAATCTTTACTGAGTCGCATTCATCCTGCTGCGTCTCCAGACGAACCTGGCACAAGTTCTACTGCTACTTTGGTTACTGGACCCCCAATTATTATTGCCCAACTGGCAATTATGTGAAGATGGTTTTAGACCACGAAGCCATGCACGAGAACTAAGATTTGTGCATTTGGCATTTAAGCTTGCTTAGCTGTTCTTTGCAGATCTAAGTTAATTATCTCTCGGCCCGGTCTGAATTTTGATGGGTGACCATTTTAGTGGAATTAGAACTGAGCGCTTCCACGCTTCGAGGGTACGTTAAGATATCAGTCCAAGCCATGTCGGAGGCCTTCGGGCGGCTTGAAAACTCCGACACCACAGTTGGCCACTTACACGAAAGAAGTTATTTAATAGGTAAAATTTTCCAGAACGCCAGAGAATTAGTTTTCTATGTACTTCCACTTAGACCATTGTGTACTTAGAAAAATCCTTCTCATCCAATTTGTTTGAAGGATTTTTCTAGAATAAAATGCTAAGGTTACGAAACCTTTATTGTTCAGGGCAACGAAAGAGAGGGACGCGAGGCTATCGATGGTGAACAAATGGGAGGACTTCACGGCAGCACTGGAGCAAAAGCACATACTCCTCGCCCCCTTCTGCGGGGACATCCCCTGCGAAGATCAGATCAAGAACGATAGTGCAAGGTATGCTAATTATGTGGGGCTAATTAAACGATGATGAGTCTCTTGATCTTTAGTTTACGATCTACCTATAGATTGGATTGGATCAGATCGATTTTTTTTGTGGCCAGAATGAACGAAAGATACAAAACTACGATCTGATCTCTTCAAGAGTTATTATTATTCGTGATACCGAGATATTTACCATGATTTGTGAGTTTTTGTTGACTCCCGATATTTCGACGCAGTTACATGCATCATGGTCATCATGCAACTGAAGTCTTTGCACACGAATAATAATGTTCATAACCATGATAGTTTTAAAATTTATATCTCTTCAAGAGTTATCCACCTATAGGGTTCTAATTCAAGATTGGGATACCGGCTTAAATATATCCATTTACCCCACCCAGCTAGTCTTAAGATAATTGTGTTATTAAGAACGCATTTTCTTGTAGGTACATCCTATTATAAGATTGACGAATTTATGTTATGACGATTATGAATAATAATTATTATGATAATTTGAAATTTTCATACGAGTGCATCACTGCTTGGCGGCAGACTGCCAGGTGTGGAGGTAGTACTACTACGGATGAACTTGGCGCAAGTTCTACTTCTACAGTGCCATAGGGATAATCGTGACTATTCTGAAATTAGCAGCATAATGTTGTTGTCCCTTTCTTCATTTGCATAATGGAAAAAGATAGCAGTCATTTTTGGCCACCATCAGCTAACTTCAGGCTTGCCAAAATATGTTTGTCAAACTTTTAGTTGCTCCTTTGGCATCATCCAGGGGGTACGTGTGGCGATACTTGTGGTTTTTTTAAATATAATTAATTTTTACAGAACCGATGACGACCCAAACATCGATGTGAAAGCACCAGCAATGGGAGCCAAATCCTTGTGCATTCCCTTCAAGCAGCCGCGAGAGCTGACGCCTGAAGATCGATGCATCCATCCGGCTTGCAAAAACAAGCCCAAGTACATCACTCTTTTTGGAAGAAGCTACTAAAAGCTACCAAAAGCTACCACTTCAAGTGAAATAAATATGCGCAAATAATGCCAGTTTTTGATAGGAATTTAGAACCTACACAACAAGAGTGCAATCGCTTTTCAACAAGTTTTCTTTAAATGCATAAATCTTGTACCTTAAAATTTAGTTTGAATTGTATATACATATATATATATATATATATAGGAATGTTTGATTGAAAGTTCGAACTTTGAATTTGGAGTATTACAGTATGCTTACAGAGGCATTGTCAGATCTCAATCCACATTTGTAATTGGTGGTTTGTTCATTTGGTAATTGCCTGTTTTTGTGTAAATGTTTCTGAACACGCCTCAGTAATTACTATAGATATTCTTATGCTATTGAGTACAGTTTTCATTAAGGCCATTTAAAATTAAGCAAGACAAGTAATAATTAATTTGAATATGTTTAAGATGAATATGAGATATGTGTCAATTACAATTTGGTTGGAGGTTGATTTATATAGCTGCCTCCTTTGGTTTCTATAATGACTATGGTTAAACTGTATTAGACATAAAAAACAGCTTAAGACACTAAAAGCCGAAAATAATTAAATCAGGATTATGGCCAAGTCAACATTCCACCCTTGACCTATCCTATGTCTAGAACACTTGAAAAGGTATGAGTTCATAGAAGTTATATTCTGACCTGTTTTAGGATAACCATACTATATCTCTACTTGACAATGTTTAAGAATACTATTTAAACTTATATACTAAATTAGTTGTGAGGTTAGAATAAAGTAATTCCTTTTTTCTTGGTACATTCATACTAAATATTACAAAACTGTTGTTTTCTTGTTGTGTAGGAGTTAGATGCGCCTACCTTTATAAGAAATAAAATTATTTATTATTAATTTACATGTTTTATTTATTTAACATACAATATGTAAAATATGGCACTGAATGAAAACTAACAAGGTGTTTCTAATACAAGCATAATACAAGCATTATGACTTTATATATAATTGATTTTTGAGCAAATTTATTCTTTGCTTCTTAGTATTTAACAATTGTACAAACTTTCCATACAAGGATTGTTCCATTGATGATTTTTCATTGACTAGCTTTTCCAATTCCGTTTTGTACTTCTTCAAATCTGAATTTATAATTTCTGCTTCGTGTTTCATCTCTGTGACTTTCGTTTCGAGGTTATTGTTTTGATCAATTAGAAAATCTATAAATGCAGTTTTACAATCACTTTTCTCATCCTTGTGCAATTTCAAGGAACCTTGGAGTTGATATATATCTTCAAATCGTTTTTTCCATATAAATGTAGCTGTTTCCGTTATATTGTTTACAGATAACTCGAATTTGTACTCATCTTGAGAACTCTCACCGGAGAGGCACTTCTTTGCATTTTCACAGTACTCTCTGTCAGATTGGTAGAGCTTTTCACAATACTGTTTTACTAAATGCATAGTGTACGAACCAGAACCTGACCAGTCTCGCCCGGGGTTTAATACTTGTAGTTTGAAAAGGTCTTCCTCATTCTGGATCCAATCTAGCTTCATGTAAACATTTTCGCCATTTATTTCGAGTTTTGAAATAAAGGTCTTTCTAGACATTTTGTAGCACTAGCTCGGTTAAATAACTAGATTGTTATGAATCTACCGAGTACCTACTAAATAAGCAAAACCTAAAATAAAAAAGAAATTGTTTGTGGACATGGAATGTGAAAGAAATTGTTTTTGTCCAGCAAGTACAACTTTGGTTTTGTCAATAAATATTACAGATTATTTAGACGAATCTACACCACAGATATAAAAGACAAACGCATACACACAGACATACACACCATTAATTATCTGTGACATTCACTAACCTCGTAACCTCAAAAAAGGAAGAATTTATGTTAGCAAAACTCAAAAACCTATTGTAAGATTTTAAGTTCAAAACAAATTAAAATTGTTACAGTTTAATTATTGATATATTTCGAGAAAATAAGATAAAAATTTATTGATAAACAAAGCCATCAGTATAAACCGTGCAAGCTTTCTCAAAATACAGAATGAGCAGCGATGTAGAGTGCGACCATAATCTAAACACTCAGGACGAGCATGATGAAGAAAGGGTAACTCATTAATTTTTGTAAATACTCAGAAGGGGTAAAATTTATTAATGGATACAAAACTAAAAAAAATGCCTGCCCTTGCCATGTATTTCTCTGGTTAAGTCACCGTTTCGATGATTATTGACCAGAGCAACCACATTTACTTCTCTGATTTTTTAAACCAGCTTTAATAATCGTTTTCTCCTACTTTTAGCAAGCAATACGGTCTCAACTTTCAACATTGTCATTCGAAGAACTTCAAAAACTAAAGGAAAAGGTTGGTGCGAAGGTGTACAAAGAAGCTCTGTTTGGCACTAAAGAAAAGAAGAATGAGTGTAAAGTTTTCAAAAGGGAGAACAAAAATAGACCGAGGGAGATGAGTGCTAAGAAACCAGTTCCAATGGTAACAAAGGTGCCTGTGCGGAGAAAAGAAGTTAGAGATCCAAGGTATTTTTTATCAAACTGAACCTTAATATATGTATAAACAAAAGAACAAAAGCAACTTGTACCCTTTTACAAGGATTCCTAGTGTCGCAGGTCGACAAACAGATACACAACATAAATATTTAAGACCTGAAAACAAACATTTTGCTCATCACATGGTGTTTTTAAATATTGCAGGTTTGATCCTCTATGCGGTGACTTTGATAAAAAAGAGTTTTCGGACAATTACAACTTTTTATCGGAACTCCGAATAAAAGATATCAAAGCAATCAGGGCTGAACTCAAGGAGACTACAGACCCCGAGAAACAGATCAAACTGCGCAGATTACTGCAGAGGCTAAACGACCAACACAAAGAAGGCAAAAAGAGCAAAGTTGAGAAAGAGAAGTGGGTGCAACAGAGAGAGCAGATTGAACAGCAGTATAGAGAAGGAAGGCAACCACGATTTATGAATAAATGTAAGTATTTGTATTTGACCAGAATGGTTGGTAATTGTCATTAGTATAATTTTTCTCTGGCGGTTAGAATTACTTGGTTAAATATTTTTTTAAATAAATATGTTCCATCAAAATCATGCAGTATTATCATATCAGCTTTACTTTTAACAAGTAAGAGTGAATGAGTAAGGGAGCTCAATTTGGATTGATAGTTTAAGAGATAAGACATATGTCTTTTAATTCTATGACAAGCCAGTTCCCGTGCAAATTTTGTCCCAGTTTTTTAAGAAAGTGTTAGGTTATACAATCAGAAAAAGTAACTTAATGCATTTAAACCATTTTTAACAACTTGGATTTAAAGGCATTTGGCCCACTATGCTCTTGCGGTATTACAACTAAGTTATTTTGTTTCCAGCTGAGATGAAAGTGGAAGCCCTGGTGAAACAATACGAAGAGCTGAAGAAGGAAGGCGCCGGCCGCGTCCAACGGCATCTCAAACGGAGGCAGCAGAAGATCAAGAAGAAATCATTTAAAGCGCCTACTGGTGTTGCCTCTGAATAGTATAAGATTTAATAGGATATAAAGTTATTTTAAAACTTGTGTTTTATTTCGTCGTCACGCCAATATCTTATATTAGGTGAACTTATTAGGTTTGTAGTTAATAGGCTGCTCTTCTCACATATTTCAAGGCCATGTGGCCCATTGAGGTTTCTGCCAACGTTAAGAAGTGAACTTTACTATTATTCAAAGATGGATGCAAAAAAGATGCATTGGAGGAGGCAGACGGGAATAACCTTATTTAAGACTTTCATCATCATTGTTTGTCCATTAGGAAGAATAATTTTATCTTTATTTATAGAGATCTCTGTACTAGGCTTCCCTGCGTCGAGGAGGGCATTAACACAAACATCAAGGATTGCAGTGTGCGAGCAGCTATGGGAAAAATTTCAAACCCGTTTTATTACCAAATTATGAGCACAATTTAAAGCCAAGCCAAGTAACGGTCAAGCCAAGGTTGTAGGTTCAAGTCCCGTCCGTGTAGAATTTAATTGTAAAATGATCACAAATTGTGGTTAACACTAAAATATTTTTTTTTATCTAATGTAAAATAAATATTTGTTGCCACAAATGAATTCCCCGGGTGGGGAAACAGACCCGAAACAGCAAAGCAAATTAAACTTCATCTAAATTTTATAGTTACATCAGTGCTCCGTTATTTACAAACCGATTTATAAAATTCTTTTTTTAAAATGATTTGCTTTCGATAAAATACTTTAACATACATAGCTTGTACTTTGAGAACCAGATGATATAAATACTTAAATGTTTTTTTTTATCCATGTAAAGAAAAATATTTATGTTCGTCTCAGAAATGTATTTGAGCGGGAATCGAACTAACGACCTACAGTTACTACCAATACAGCTGCGAGGCATCAGTTTTTTTATTTATTATATAGTTGTAGTAATCACAAAAGAATGTTTCTTGATTAATAAGTAACATTTACAAAATTATTGAGCCTAATCATTATGTTAGTTGTTATGTAGGTACCATCCTAGGCCTATCAGCTATATTATCAACCTGTGACTTGCCATCTCGAACCGATTAACCATGTTAATTTCAAAACAACGTTTTTCGAGTCGAAATTTGTAAGTCATTGGATTTGAATAGGTTCTCTATACCATCGCATGAAGATAAATAGTAGATAATTGTTAATACATTTGTTAAGCCCTCACCTATAAGATAAGATACATAAATTACACCGAGGGTTCCATGACATGATTGTGTGTTTCAATTTTTTGAACCCTCTACGATGACAGTCGCGAATCGCCGCTTGCAATCCTTAAATAGTTTAAAACAAAGTCACTCCCACTGTTTATACGCTTAGATCTTTTAAACTACACAGCGTATTTTAATGCAATTTTCCCTTTTTTACTTAAGTAGATGTTTTAAATTAAGTAGGTAGTATGTGTCTGTCATAGCTCCTGAAAGAATGAACTGATTTTGTTGCGGATTTTTCCGTTTGAAAAGTGACGTCATCGAGATGGTTCTTAGCTATAATTATAATTTATAAAGTCCTGAAGATTGTTCAGGCGTTTGAACATAATCAGCTCATTTGCTAACTTCCTTTGACATTTGTATTCCGCCGTCGAAATTTTTATATTTGTATTTTTTGGACATTACTTATTATTTTTTATTTATTTTTTGACTTATTTACTTGTTAAAATTTTGACATAAGATTTTTTATTTTTGTGTTATCTAATTATTATTAATTTGAATTTTTCTAAGCCTAGTAATAATTTAATTCTAATAACAATGTTACATGACTTGCCTTGTATAACATCCACTGTTATTTGGCTAAATATACGAAATATGAAAAAAATATGGAATAGGTTGGTGCAAGGAACCCTATTTACGTACATCGGTTATTAGTAGGTAGGTATAATCTATATTAAGTACCATCGCTCATCATTGTAAGTTTCAATTTGTAAGGAATTGGGCGCAACATGAAGGTTCTGCTGAGTATCTTGTTGGTACTCGCGGTCGCGAATCTAGCAGGTATGTCATTACAAAAGGCAAAGTATTACATCGCAACTGGATAATCCGTTTATTATTCTGTATGTAACATCCTACTGCAGTTTTCCCATACGGCTTGATGTTTTAAATCAAATAGGTATAAGCAATTATTTAGTAAAGAAAGTGTATAATAAGATAATTACTTAGATAATGATTATATAATATAAATGATAAAGCTCCATTGTGTGGTTTCGCTCTGCTCCACGACAGAGAAAAATATTTTGTAATATCTGTTTACATAGTAATAAGGAAAATTTTATTTAAATTTAAGTTTGTAAAAGGGGTCATGCTCGCGAAAAGAAAGTAATCCGTCCATTAAGGGTTTCTTGCTAATTCTTCCCCATGGAGGGTCTGACGGGGTTTGAACAAACGAAAAAAAAATATTGTACAACACAATAAGGTACAAATAAAAAAAAAATTAATATTCCTAGTAATTTTTAAGAATTAAACGGAAATATTTTTTTTCACTTTGACTCTGACTTCAAAAGGTGGGTTAATCACGACCTCAAAAGCCGCCGACATCAGCATTGCCTCGGGGTTGCAAGTGTAGGGTAGGTGACTACATTATGTAGTCCAAAGGCCCGCATACCCACTTAATTATAAAAAAACTGAGTCCACTAATGGCCGCGGAATCTACGCCCCACACAGCCAGTATCTGTAGTGGACGCAATACGCAAATATGATCGCTACAGACCGGCTCGGACCAGGCATTTCTGAGACGTTCATTTTCCACAGCATAGAGAATTTAAATAATCTCTTAATGATGCTATGACTACTTGATTTCACTTATCTTTATTGTTTCAGTATCATGGGACGAAGGACTCAGAGGTTAGTGGAATTCAATTTATATAACTATATATGCTATGCTATATATGCTATGCTATAATTTTTTTTTTGTAAATAAAGACAGCATTTTGTGACATACTCTGCAGTCGATTGCTCTGATATACAGTAGGTACTAACATCCAAGAACAGAAAACATTTTGAAGCCAGCACATGCTTTCCCTGACCTGTGATCTAAATTAAGATCTATCGCAATATGTCTAGCTCTAGCTATTAGCTTTGGAACCGTTAACGGAGTATCTTTGTAATCCTTTAAATGATGAATGCTTAGTTCGCAACCAAAGCAAAATATACGATAAACTTGCCTCTAATGATTGTATTGATTGTATTAAATGTTTCAGTTAAATTCAACGTTGGTCTCAATCCATCTAGCGGGGAGGATTACTTCTTCAAAGTACCGCGAACAATCGCCGAAGCGCTGGAAGCAGGATGGAAGCGCACCAAGCGACCATCAGGGCCGCTGGAGCAGCTGTCGATGTATTGTCCCTCGGACAAGATTCTCTGCGCACTTTTCGACGATTTTCAGGATATCGGTGCCTTGCAGATCGCTGTAAGAGCACATTATGTCCTCTTTCTTATTATTGCTGTTGGTTGGATTAGTCTGTTCCATTGGGAACGAGTGGCGCTTGGATAACAATTTTCATCTCATTAGTTGAAATTAGCGTAGCACCAGCCCCTTGGCGTGCTGGTGCTACTGGACCCTTGGCCCCTTGGATTTGTAGATAAAAATTTATGTAATGACTTCCGCTAGATATGATATTATCATCATCGGCCTATCTTATTGTAATATATATAAATCTCGTGTCACAATGTTTGTCCTCAATGGACTCCTAAACCACTTAACCGATTATAATAAAATTCGCACACCATGTGCAGTTCGATCCAACTTGAGAGATAGGATAGTTTAAATCTCAAATTATAGTCGCAATTTTAATTTATTGCAAATTATAATATCATATGACAAAAACGTTAGCCACAGCAACGCGTGGCCCGGTCAGCTAGTATAATATAGTCTACTATTGGCAAGGTCTAAGTACATTGTATATTTTTGATATCCGCGATAATAAGAGTGCGGAAGAGTGCAAGCCGTTCCAGTAGCCCCAGCAATGGGCGTCTAGAAGGGACCGTGGGGTTTTTAGCCGGTAAGAATCCAGCATAACCCATTCACGTCCCCAGGGCGGGCGGGTACCGATCAAAAAAAGTACTAATAATACTACACTAATAGGTAAGTGGTGGCCCAGGGGCACAGACGCCGACTTTCGATCCGAAGGTTGCTGGTTCAGACCCACACGTGCACCAATACCACGCTCTCGAAACGGTGACGGAAAACATCGTGAGGAAACCGGCATGTCTTAGAACCATAAATTCGACGACATGTGTCATCTACCAATCCGGATTGGGCACCCGTGGTAGATCAGAGCCCATTCACTCTTAATTATCGAGAGTAGGCCGGTGTCCCTGCAGTGGGAACATTAGAGGCTGGTACGGTACGGTAATAGGTAAGTATAGAAGACGTGTGATTAATTATGGTTAGAAATGTAATGTGTTATTGACATTGTCATTATCAGATGTTCCGAATCATTTGAAGTTTATTGTGGAAATTCAATTAATTTCATTACAGGTGCCCAAATGCAAGTTCAACTCCTACTTCGATTGGGAAACGCGAGGATTCACAAAATGGAACACTGTAGTCGATGACCAGTGTCACACGTTTTTGACGACCACGCTATATTTTGTTTCTGAAGGTAGGTGCAGCGTTGTGCAGTCCACACGGAGAAGTACTGCCACCACTAAATGTTGCCGACCAGTATGCATTTAATGCAGTGGGTGATGCAAAGGAGCAGTAGATCTTGTGCCAAGTTCGCTTGGAAAAATAGTGCCTGCATACCTGGACATCTGCTGCCAAGCAATGGTGCACTCGCATTGCAAGAGTGTGGAATTACTGACGCCGGAGACGTTACGTCCCCGTCTCGGGTGACGGGCGCAACTGGCTGAGACTAGGGTCGTCTCATACTGGCGGGGAGGACCTAAGTCGTATTGCTGTTGTTGTGGGTGGTTACTACTTAGCATCAGGTGAGCCTTCAGCTCGTCCCGTCACTTTTTTTTACACAAGATAGTGGTTTTTAACTGTGTTACTACTGTTTACTACTTGGTATTTTTTTACAAGATTGTCTTGTATCTTGTAAAAAAATACCAAGTAGTTCTTAAAGAAAAAGAAGAAAGAGTTAAATATTGATTCGGTTTTAATTTTAACTCTAATCGCGTCGTGCTAGGCAGACCACCCTGCTTTATTGATACCTAGGTTTATTCAGTGAGAGTGACTGTCAAAAAAAAGTAGGATATATATTTACTTATACTGTTGACAGAATACCTGGCGAAGAGCAAGAAAGAACGCCAAGCTATTCGCAAGTCAGGCCGCCTGCTGAAGGAAAACGCCGTTTGGGTGACTGGCGTTAACCGAGAACTGGTCAAGGTGTCTAACAGCGAAGATGATATCAAGGAAACAGCGTTCACCCAACAGGCCTGCATTCCTTGGATGGGTGAGTGCTTTAATAATAATAATAATTGTTTATTCTTCTGATGAAAATGATAGAGCACATTGACCTCAATATTCGTATATATATTTTGTTGCATCTTTAATTGGTGATGAAGTAAACATTTTTTTTTCTGTAAGCTAATGGTGTAACCCTGTAAGGGTTACCACCCTTCATACCCACCTTCCATAATACACAAAGGTAGGCTGGAATAAAATGCTAGATAGCATTAAGTTTGCCTATGTACTTAGAGTGTGGTGGCCAAGGGGCACAAACGCTGACTTTCACTTGAAAAACTTTATTATTCTCCAAACAATGAAGCTAAACGTTGTTAGGTTAGGTTAGGTTCCCTGCAGTGGGAATATTAGAGGCTGATACTGGTGTACTTGTTTTTCTTGTGCAATAAAGAATTTTCTATCTATCTAAGGTAAACACTACTACTACAATATGACTTCGGAGCTTCCGTGCACCGCTGATTCCCTGTTCCCGTGGTTCCCGTTGACCGTGGACGGAGAGCTGGTAGCCACCGGGTTTCTTGCCGTCGGGTCTATGCCCACGGAGGAGGATCAGAGGGATTGGTTCGAGAGACCAGGCCGCACTGCTGTCAACGTGAGTAAAAGACCAAACAACTGGCATTCAGACACACTAAATTCACATTCAGACACAGTAAAATTACTAGAAAAAGTATGTTTTTTTTAAAACGTTAGGGTGTACCTAGGGCGAGAAATAAAGCATGAAAGAATTGAAGTGGGTTTTTTGGATTTTTAAATCCGTACACTTTTTATTTATGTAGATTAGATTTTGTTAGATTCTTACGTTTGGTTCCAGTTAATCGTCCCCAATGGCCCGGAGTGTCTTTACGAGCTGAGTGATGATCCAGGACTGCTCACTATGCACGTCTACTTCATCGACAATCCCTGGGAAATATTTCTCTGCGGCTAGATGGACAGAATTCGTCCTTGAGTCCGTGGTCATCTGTTACTGACTCACAATCACGAATATACTTTTTAAACAAATACATTTTTTTACAATTTTTTTTCATTCCCTTGTACAGGATTTTCTTATATAGGATAAACACAATACCAGGACTGTTAAAATGTTAAAAGAACATTACTAAGAAATTCAATTATGTACTTATATAAGTAGGTACCTATGTTGAATGATCAGTAAGTCGGTGCCGGTATTTACTTAATCATGAAATATTGTAATTGAAAAAATATATATATATAAAATAACAATAACAAAAGTTATATAGATAAAAAGAATTATTAGACGATGAGTCGCTCGCTCGTAGTTATGTATCCTTTGATTCCATACACGCACCAATCCAAATCTTATACTGAGTCGCATTACTGTTGTACAATTAATGTACGAATTCATTTAGTAGATAGGTATACCAAATCTATATAAAAGAAAGTCGTGTTTGTTACAATACTTATAACTCGAGAACGGCTGGACCGATTGCCATGGTTTTTGATTTGTTGGGTTTGTTTCCGTCCCGAATAGCAGAATAACTATTAAAAACATTGGAAAATTAACGAAAAAATAAAATCAATTTATCCCCGTATTCTCCACGGGAACGGGAACTATGCGGGTGAAACCGCGGGGCGCAGCTAGTTCATAATAAACGAGTTACATGTTAGCAAGATTATTAAATGTTGTATAGACTTAAAGTTGTGTTTATCTATTATTTAATATATCGAGCAATCTACATAGTTTGATAATGTATCGCTTAGTGCCACTGTCATCGATTTTATTATGTGACCTGATAAAATGTAGATGACTGTCTGAATTTGGCCAGAAATAGCTCCAGCCACCTGGAGCATGGAAGAATTTACAGACCAGTACATGTATGTGTAAAATTTTACGTGTCTAAGTGATACTTGAGATCTAAAGGAATAAATGACATTGACTTTGAATGGTATGCCGATCAAAATTGAAATCAAGTAACTTTTAATTTTGTAACATTTTTAATTTTGTATTAATTATTACTCGAATGAAAATATTACGGTATTACCGTGGTGGGAGTATTACGGTATATACATATAATAATACAATACGATATCTAGAGTCGTGGTAGAGTAGATCATCCTTTTTACAAACAAATACAAATTCGCTATTAAAATTTTAGCTAAGATATAAAGTACTATTTTCTAGTCTGTGGTTAAGAATTCTTATCTCTATACTGACGCGAGTCTCGACATCTCGTCCCACATTTTATTGGCGTACTTGTAAGCGGTTACAGCGTCAGCCAAGTTATGATGAAGAAGGGTTGATGGAGTCCTCAGATCTGCAAACAATAGGTATGTCATTTTAAGGTTCCCGTTCCCAAAAGTTTTTTAATTCTACTGAAGTAACGGGTCGAGCTGAAGGCCCACCTGATAGTTAGTGGTTACCTCCGCCCATAACAACAGCAATACGATCCAAGTCCTCCAATCTAAGGGGCATTCCGATGCGCCCGTCACCCGAGACGGCGATGGTAGATACGTCTCATGCACGTGTCATTTCACAAGCGCCCAAACCGTTCCACCGGAACACCAGGTTACCAGGTGTGGAGGCAGTCCTCTGTCGAATTTGACACAAGTTCTACTGTTACTTTTACTTGCTCCTTTGCCACCACCCAGGAGGTATATGTAGGTATACTAGAGCGTATAGTATTAGTAAAGAAAACCCAATTACGGAATCGAATAGGTATCTAATAGTATATACGTGAACCTTATAATGTGACACGTTATCTGCTCACGGATATATTTACTCGTGTGTAAAATTATACGTGTCCAAACTATACCTTAGATCTGAAAAATAAATGAGGTTGAGAATGAGTTTGAAGTCGTAGATTTTATGACTCCCATTCACTCCACACACCGGTGACTTAGGCCTATATTGATAGTCGCGGAGAACACATACGGATAGTAGGTCTATCTTAAGAACATCACGAATCCACATTCGACCTTCGTCTCTTCTTCTGGGAAATAAGACACTTACTCGCATCTGATGTTCCACGGATCATTGATGTAGTAGACATGCATGGATAAGAGCCCGTGGGTCTCAAACAGGTCGTGATAGCATTCTTGGGCTGTGGGGGCAGCGAGCTGGTGACAATAAAACAAAAGAAAATATTTCTAGCCGTTTTCCATTTTCGCTGTTCTAATGGGTAAATCTAATGGGAAAAGAGACTTGAATATCTATTTCAACGATATTTCTTTATTATAATTTATCGTGATCAACAAAAATAAATAATCGTTTGATCACATGCGCTAACATATTGTGTAACAATAATATAAATAAAACGAATTTTCAACTGTTCCTCCTTCGCGCCGATAAAAATAAACCAAGTTAAGAAACGGTTACGTACCGAAGATGACATTCTGTCTTCGGCCACGTCCTCGAACCACTGGCGGTCCCTGGTCCTGGCGGGCTGGCGGCCGAAGGTTTGGAAACCGACGCCGAGCACTTCACCTTCGTTCACCATCGCGAACCACGGCAGGAGTGCCTCACAGTCGATCTCCTTGGTCGTATTATAGTAGTAAAGTGTACCTGTTAGTGTAAGAATTGTCTTTGTCGCAGGTTTATTCAGGATTATCCCCATGAGGTCGGATTGGGTTTGAATAGGTGATAAACTTAATAATAAGAACGTATGAAGAGTAGGTACATTTATAAAAAAAAAGTAACCTTCCTAATTATTTTTTTAAGAATTTAACGAAAATAAAGTGTTTGACTTTGAGGGTAATATGGAGGGTAAGATCATTCCTTAGTGCCTCATGTCCCTTCGAGAATGGATCAGCTCTGCTTTGTAGGTTTCACCTAAAAACCAGGACTGATCCATTCTCGGGGCTAGTGTCAGAGGTGGGTAGTGTCAAGCCAGATTTTGACACTACCCACGGAATGAAGCCATATGATTCCACAGAGAGAGTGCGAGTCAGGACAACCAAGCACTCTACTTCTGCAACCAGGTGAGATCGCGATCAATTGCTTGGAATTCCTTAATAAAGAATATTAATACATAGTATTTCAGGGTCACTATAGAACTCAGATCAGTATAATAGGATGCTTAAGAAAAAACAATCTCACCCATGTTAGGGTAGCAATTTTGTTTTTCGAAGAGTGTCTCCTTGATTTCGTCTTCCTTAAGTGGGATTTTCAACATTGCGCCATCGACTCCTTTCACCCAGATCCCTCCATATTGTAACGTCTGCCCATTATCTATGGTAGGAACAGCACCGGCTTCGAGAAGTTCTGCAAAGCAGTGAATTTTAATACATAATCATAAACATTAACTATGCAACTCAGTTTCTCCCTTATCAAGAATATATATAATATATATATATTTTTTTTGTTAATGTGACTGAATGATGGAACGAGCTGAAGGCTCACCTAAGTAAGTGGTGACCCTCGCCCATGACAACAATAATGCGTGCGACTCAGTATGAGATCCAAATCTTTACTGAGTCGCATTCATCCTGCTGCGTCCATCACCCGAGACGGGGATGATACGTCTCATGCGCATGTGATTACAGCCACGCCCTTCCACCGGAACACAGTAATGCAACCACTACTGCTCGGCGGCGGATTACCAAGTTTGGATGCAATACCTCTCCGGACGAACTTGGCACATATTCTACTGCTACTGTTGGTTGCTCCTTTCGCACCACCCAGGGGACACGTGTAGGGGCTCTGAGGGTATTCACCTATTGACGCGAGCAACATGTTCCCTCGGGGAATGTTTCTCTCTGGAACATACCGGGCGAGATAAAGTATTGTGTGGCGGTCCAGTAGACCCTCGAGGGCTCTCCGTCGTCAGCCGGAGCGGTCCATTTCACGAACTTCTTCTCTGGATTCAGAACCTCATCGATGGCGTCCTCCAAAATCTGAGAACCAATGAATCATTCCATACTGAATATGATCTTATTAAGGTTCTTATAACAGGTCATAGATTCCGTACCAGCCTCTAATGTTCCTACTGCAGGGACACCGGCCTACTCTAGATAATTGAGAGAGAATGGGCTCTGATCTACCACGGGAGATTGGTAGATGTCACATTGGTAGATGGTTCTAAGACATGCCGGTTTCCTCACGATGTTTTCCGTCACGTGAGAACGTGGTATTGCGCACATACATTTTTTCAAGTGAAAAAACTCATTGATGCACTTGTGGGTTTGAACCAGCAACCTTCAGATTGAAAGTCAGCGTTTATGACCCTGGGCCACCCCGGTAGATTATAATCGGTCATAGATTATAATCAGCTATATTTTGACTGGCCTCACAGCTCTTCTGCTCTTGAGGTCGTGGGTTCGAATTCCATCGTCCCATCGTCCATCTTGACGAACACAGTTGCTTGTTCTGTTTCTGGACGTTAATATGTATTATAAGTATATGTTGCAGACAATTTGTATGATTCGGCTTTTTACGAACGGTGTCTTCCGTTTAAAAATACGCAGTTATGAAATATGCCGAAAGTAAAATGACAACTCATTCAAGGATTATAATTTCGATATTGATAGCTATTGTTACATCATAATGCTATATTCTTCTTGTTGTAATTTTGTTTCATGTGCTAAATAAATGTTTCTTACTTTCTTTCTTTCATCATAATACACAGGATGACAAATCAGACTTTAATCCAGTAATTAGATACCTATGGAGACGTAAAATGATAGTAAATTATAAATACTAAAGTATTTGACCTCGCTCATTTATTTATTTATTATTATACTAAAAAAAATCTTAAAAAAAAATAACATAACTGATTTCTCTAATGCGTTATACCAGAAATACATATTAAACAAAAAAGAAAACATAAGCCTATTTACATGGTATTAGCTACATTTATAACAAATTTGATCCTATTCCGTTTAGCCGTTGAGGCATGAATGAGTAACAAACATACGTACAGACAAACGTTCGTATTTATGATATTAGTATAATGCTCGTGCAAGTTCCGCTCCCGACCCTACCGTCCATTCATTCAATTAAGAAAATCTCCATTGACCATTGTCGTTGACGGCGACACAATACGTCACACGCGCGTTTTCATTTAAAGTAGCAGTAGAACTGCCAAGTTTTTCGGGAGAAGTACCAAACAGTGGCGCACTTATATTGTTGGAAGGGTGTGGGTGCTGGTGAATACATGAGTACATGAGGCACTATTACTTATTTAGATTGAAATCATGATAGCCGATAAACTTACTTGTTATATCCCGGTTTGAAAGGTATGGGTGCCACCGTTGAAATTACAGGATTAAAGGCCGATGATGATTTATTTCGCCATTGTTGGGCGGTGTTGCATGTTGTTGCCACAACATTATACGTCATCAGCTCATTCCCACAGCATCACAATAAATCTTTATCTCAACTGAAAGTGTTTCTCTACCCATCCTCAACAGCAATCCGGATGTCATTTCCCCATGTCTCTCCCACTAAAGCTTGACCAAATATTAATTAGATTTACCGCAATCTGCAGTCCGGAAATAAATCCTGAAGATGCATACAAAGGGCACAAGACTCTTCCTGGCGGGCAGTACATGAGGAGCTCCTCCATGGGCCCGTCAGGCCGCTCCGTCCGCCTCCAGCCCTCGGCCTCCACCTCGCTCACGGTCCGTGGGATCTTGTAGAAGTACGTCAGGTCATTCAAGTTGTCAGTACCGTCTCCGTATTTAACTGAAAATTGGTTAATGAATTATCTTGATTGTTTTTGCCCAACAGAACCCAAATTTTAAATAAATCAGCTTTATGCGCAATAAAAAGAAACTTGGTTTCAGTGAAGTTATCATTATGTTGAATGAGAATTAATCGACTAGCTTAGCTTAGGAATGTTATTAAAGAAACTTACTTCTCAATCCATCACGGTTTATACCTGAAAGAAAAATCCTTATGTATAATGTAAAATAATTTAAATTATAGTTACGATCGAATTTACTAAAAAAATGATTAATATCACTGTTACCTAGAAACCTATTCCTTTTTATACGGGAAATAATTCTGTGAATAAGACCAAAACCATGTCTAGATTTCAAATAATTTCTAGAATCACATTGTGGATATGCGTCACAAACATACGGATACATATGCATTCTGTTTATGATTTGGTCTGCGTTGGTTGACATAGAACTTGCTGTTTGCTAGTTTTGAGTAAGACCGAAGTTCCTTAACAAGTATTTGAAAATGTTACTAGACGGTAATACATGTTGATAAATACGCACCACTGACAGCCACGACCGAAACGCAACATACAATGGCTCGAATCATTTTCAGGAGACAATATTACAATTTGCATTACAAACGATTATTTGATCAATGCGCACACGCAAGTAAGGCCGGCCGGCATCACGATACGGGGTTTATAAAGGACTGGTGTTTTATTGGTGACTGATGGACTGATGACGCGATACTCTGTGCAGTGCTGTCAGTTGTAAACTGACAGTTGAAAGCGATCGCTTGGCGTTAGAGCATAATCAATTTCTCCTGTGATCTAAACGCCAATACATCGTATAATACCTACCCTTCGCCCTTAATAATGATATTATGACTCACTAGATGCACTGATAGAATAGCTGACAGAAGATGTGTTTATTTTGTAAGTCACTAAGAAAATTCGTTAATTTTTTGCGATAAAGAGTAGCCTATATGTTAATCCACGTTATCAGCTAACTTCATAAGAAATTTCATCCAAATCCGTTCAGCCGTTTAAGCGTGAGGGAGTAATAAACATACATACATTTTCGCATTAATAATACTACTAGTATTACATAGATGTCAACGGCACCCTCATCTTCTGGTGGAAAATGTTGAAAACTAGCAGACCGGGCCACGCGTTGCTGTGGCTAACGTTTTTGTCATACGATATTATAATTAGCAATAAAATAATATTACGATCATAAATTGAGATGTGAGCTATCCTATCTTTTAAGTTGGATCAAACTGCACACGGTGTACAAATTTGATACACAAAATCAGTTATTGTGATTAAACCATGATAGCTAGATATATGTTCTCGTGGACTTTTTTGTAGGTCTTAATGGGATCTACAAACCCGTAGTACATCATTTTGTTCTATTGTCAATAGTTTTTGCAGCGCACGCAAAAATAGGTTTTCGATTTTACACCTTGTGTTACAAAATAGCAATTTACTTACGGATCCCTAATTTTGAAAAAAAAAACATAGCCTATAGCCTTCCTCGATAAATGGACTACCCAACACTGAAAGAATCATTCAAATCAGACCAGTAGTTCCAGAGATTAGCGCGTTCAAACAATCAAACAAACAAACTCTGCAGCTTTATAATATTATATTATAGTATTGAAAATTAAACTTCCTAATAAAAGATTGAGAAATAACTCGAAAATCAGTAGTTAGTCTGACCTTGATTATTAAGGTTGAAAAGTATGGTAAAGGTCATGTTGGCAGAAGCCTCGTCGAAGCGAAGTTTACGTCTACACTTGGCGCCTCCACGAAACTGTTAGCTAAGTAACTGATATACAAAAAGTAGGCGCCAGGGCTATTTACCAATCGCTTACTTGGCATACGGCCCACGCTAACTAGAGACCCCGGTTCAAAGTAAAAGTCCCTTGGTTGAGGCACTAGCTAACGTCATACTCACACAAGCAGGAGCTACGCTTAGTGGTTAGAGCTACGCTGATAGATACCGGGAAAATATTTTTGCCTGGGTGCCTATCAAAAAGGGGCCGCTAGTATATTTAATTAAAATAATATTAGTTTATTATTTCGAAAAAAATGGTTCACTTGTTTTCCAAAAAAGTAATTATCCATTTCACAGCAATATATGTAACGAACTTGAAAAATTTGAGTTTCTGTTGTTTAGTTGGTTGGAGGTTTTTTTCGGAATAATTCACTAATTTTATTTTGACTAAACATTAGCGGTAAATTTTTTATAGGCACCTAGGCAAAAATATGTTCCGCCATCCCATAGCCGGATCTCGGGCTACCAAGCGTAACACTTATCAATATTTCTGCTTGTGTGTCTTCAACCTAAGTTCCTTTATGAAACGGCTGCCGGACTTCGTACATGAAGTGGAATCTGGATTTATTATTTCATTATCTAGGCAAACAGAAAATATATTTTGATGCCAAGAAAAATAGCTACATCGATCTCTGAGGCGCAGTGTGCGCGATTTCGCAAAATATATTATTCACGTTATTTTGCTTATACGAGTAGGTACAGAATCTCGTACTTGACAAGGGATGATGATAGCATCGCATTGTGATGATCTAAACTGAAATGTAACTTCAATATAACGGAAATTAAATTAAAACTAGTTATTAACGTGCTAATATTATTATCAGTGCGTCAGTTGATAAAATCGTCATATTTTTTTTTTAAATTATGTATTTACTTACTACCTCAAAGGATTGCTAAAACTGTCTTTGTCTTTATATTATAGTTTTATCCGAATCATCTTCAACACACTAGAAGTAATTATTTTTAATTATTAAATTGTTCAACGTTTTTGTCGGTGAAATTTATTTATTTAATTGGTACTTTAGCACAAAAAAACTTAATGATACAAAGGCTTAAGCTAAAACATTATCAAACCATTATTAAAAAAAAAAATTAAGTAAATGATGTCTGAATGTGAAGCATTTAAAATGAAGAAATTCAAAGAATTTTGTAATAAATGGCTATCCGATTAACTTATCCTGTTAGTTATTTACTACAAACTTACATTACAGCCTGTCGCAAAACTTACTTACCTAAAAGTTTATTAAATAACATACTCTAGTATTAGTCTTGTTTAATTCATAGTCAATGAAATTCTTGGTGGTCCCGGCTGAATTACCATACGACACGGACATATTGAAATGTTGAATACTTATGCAAAGTAATTTGTATCAGCCTGGGAAGACCCAGCGTCATTCATTCAAGGCAAGGTCTGCATGTCACTTTTGTCATGACACAGATTTTAAATCCGCAGCGTGTTATGCTGTATTTATAAATAAATACATGTGATGTATCTAAATAACTGTTATACGTATAGTTTATAATACAATATATTATAAACTATATGTATAACGTACAATATAAATATGTGGGTCGCTAGTTATAATATATATATTCCGCACCGCCTTCGCACGAGTATATGCGTATATGGGGCTCTACTATAATATGCATGTATACTACATATAAACCTTCTTGAATCACTCTATCTATTAACTGCATTAAAATACATTGCGTAGTTTAAATGATGTAAGCGTACAAACAGCGGGAGCGACTTTGATTTATACTGTGTAAGGACAATATTCTGCACAGCAAAAAAGCATTGCTATCCAACGTGGCAATGCAGCTATTATTTGGGAATACTGCAGTCTGGTAATATTTTAGAGTTCTAAGTATTTTTATTTTATCACTAGCTGTGCTCCGCGTTTTTCTAGTTTTTTTTCTTCAGATTATTTAATAATTATTTTGAACACAAAATCGGTTATTGTGATTAAACCATGATAGCTAGATATATGTTCTCGCGGACTTTTTTGTAGGTCTTAATGGGATCTATTGTACAAACCCGTAGTACATCATTTTGTTCTATTGTCAATAGTTTTTGCAGCGCACGCAAAAATAGGTTTTCGATTTTACACCTTGTGTTACAAAATAGCAATATTATTACGGATCCCTAATTTTGAAAAAAAAAAAACCTATTTATCGAGGAAGGCTTTAGCATATAGCCTTCCTCGATAAATGGACTATCCAACACTGAAAGAATCATTCAAATCGGACCAGTAGTTCCAGAGATTAGCGCGTTCAAACAAACAAACAATCAAACAAACACTGCAGCTTTATAATATTAGTATAGATTAAGTATTATTATAGATAAAGATTTTAAGATGATCAAACGCATTTTTTTATACAATATTTTTTCATTATTGTATGCTAATCTTAGAAGACTGTCATGCCTATAGTTGTACATAATTTAGTATTATATTATTTACTCGTGAGGTGATGTGTATTTGCATTGACGAAATATTATTGTAGGTATCTTAGCTCACAATATATTTCTGGAAAACGCAATTAGAACAAAAACCCCTACGCGGCAGGTTTGCACAGGCCCAGTTGCCCCCGCCCAGAATTAGAAATTCTAATGCGACAAATTCTAATTTTAATGCAGTCAAACTTACATCCTACGTTTATGCGACAAAATAAAAAGCACAAAACGTACTCCGTTCTCCTATTTTCAGCAACAATTTTCATGGACCTAATTAATTACAAAATCTGACTGATCCTATTGTAAATTACAACCCCTTGGATCTTTTGTAAGAAGATTATCCCTTCGCTTCGAACGTTTTAATATTCAAATTAAGGGGTTGAACACTTCGGCCCATTTCTATAAATAGGAAGGTCTGAACGGGCCATCAGCCAACGAAGCATATTAGTATATATAGGTATTACCTTCCAATGTTTCCACAGCCAGATTTGTTTTTAAAATTATTTTTATGTTGTCGGAACCGTGTATGCTTTCAAATGCATTTAGTAAAAAGCTGTTATTTATTTGTATTTATATATAATATATAGATTTCATCTACTGAATTAGTAATGTATTTATTTGTATAAGAAAGATTGTAACTAGGGTTTTTCGAGCGCTTCAGTGTACATTACACCTGGAAAGAGAGGTCATTATCGCCCTCGATCGGCGATGAGTCGGCACCTCCGGGACCGAACCCGCGACCTCGGGGAGCGGAACTTCGCTTAGTAAGTGGGGAGTATTTGAATTTATCACTAATCTTTTCTAGGTAAATTCTGAATATCATCATGTCATAATATCAACTGTTTGTCATAAACTGTCTAATATGAAATCAAACTCAAACTCATTTATTCCTTTAGATCTCAAGCATCGTTTGGACACGTCAAATTTTACGCACACAAGTATACATATTCATGAGCATATAACGTGTCACAGGAGCTCCTTAGGCACTTTACATGCACATAGATATGTCAAATTACAGTCAGTTTTATGTTTAAGCTAATCTTATTTTATTAAGTTTACGTCTGTTCCAACCCTAACCGACCAACCCGAGGTGAAGAAACAGACAAGAAACCCTTCGGAGACAGTATTACATATTCGCGAAAATGATCCTGTGTCTAGAGTGAAAACAATATTTAATATTGAATACATTTCGGTAGTTACAGTAGGTACCTAATTGATAGTCGTTTATTTTATACTTTCCGTTATATTCTATATATATAGGTTATGTAGGAAAACCGCTATGTGAATCGTAAATATGATGCAGTAAGACTACTGGAAAAATGCATAGTAATCTTAGTCGTCATTTACTCCTTAAGAGCGTGACTTTCAATCTAATGGTTGCTCGTTCAAACCCACAGGTGCACCAATGAGATTTCCAGTTCAAAAATTTATGTGCGAAATACCACGTTCTCAAAACTGTGAAGGAAAACATCTTGAGGAAACCGGCATGTCTTAGAATCAAAAATTCGAAGACATGTCACATCAACCAATCCGGATTTGGCTCCCGTGGTAGATCAAAACCCATTCTCTCAATTATCACTACTGGAAGCAGTAACACTACTGCAATAAGCCTCTGAGTCGTATTTTTGAAGTGGAAACTGTATATACATGCACGAGTAGCGTGATAAAATACCATATTAACTCGTACTCCTCAATTAAGTGTTTAATTAAATTTCAACGCGTCGGGATTCATGGACTTAGTGAGTTATCTCCCAAATTGGCTATTTAGAAAAATCCTGTTTCATTCGCGACTAGTTTCACCAAGGTTTCACCCAAATTGCTAGCCCTAAGCTAATTTATTAACCGACTCCAAGTGCTCGTAAATTGGGTGAGCGTGAGCGGTTTCACTCCATCACTTGTCTTGGGCTCGACTGGATCGCCGATCGTTCGGACGGATTGCTAGTTTATCCAACCTTTAAGTTGGCCTCACAGCTGAGCTAGTTCTTCTTTCTGCCTTCTATGCTGCAGGTCAAACATTAGTGTAACGAACATAGATCACTGCTCTGTGTCTGAGTGGTAAATTATTATGTACAAAAGAAAATTCAGCAATCTTGTAACTAACATCAATCAATTATTTATTTCATCAACTGGACACAATAGTCAAAATAGACATTCAAGGTTACATGTCGGATAGAGTTGAGCTTGGTACGAATGTTGAGACACAAATTTACAATGGTCTGATTAAAAAAAAACCGAAAAAACCAACTTCAATACTTCCATTCCTTATTTCTTACGCACAAGGGGTTTGGCGTTTGCGGTACAATGAACAAACCTGAAATAAACAAACCGTTACAAACTATGCTTATTTTGGTGCTAGAAGACACTGGATGAATGTCCATGAATTATTTATTTATTACTAGCGACCCGCCTCGGCTTCGCACGGCCGTAATTTACTAATGAAGAAAATGAGAAGTATCTAGGCTTTTGTTAAAATATAAGGTAGGTACCTGAGTATTGATATGGGGTGAGAATCATTACCTTGCCGTAACACAGTTTCTACTAGCATGGGAGGTAATGTTTTTCTAAGTATGTATGTACCTACCGTCGTTTTGTTTATTTTATATTTCGAATGAAAACGGTTTTTTCCGTTTTATAAATATTACTTTATAAAGCAGTCACTTGTTTACACGAACATCGGCTCGCGATCGACATCTAAACGTACCTTTGGAAGCAAGGAAGCGCTTGGTTCAAACACCCACGGAGAGTCGCTTAGCTAATATTGATTTGTTAAAAACAACTTTTAATTTCGCCGTTAGCGTAAACATTTGATTGAAGTGTCGGGAGTAGCTGATAACGTGATAAATAACCCACCTGCTATTTTAATGTAATGACTGGTCTGGCAACGACAGCAATGCGAATAGTAATGGAAAGCAATGAATAGATTGTGATTAAATTTCTATAGAACCAATAAAAAAAAACTAATTTTCGAAATCGGCTGATAATTGAAGGAGCACTGAGGTAAAAACAATAAAATACAACCGACTTATCAATTCCTGCCGCGGAAGTCGGTTGGAAACTAAATAGTTATATTATAGGTAACTGCATAGCAAAAGGTAATTGCAACTATGCTTTATAGAACGTGAAAAGCGTAATTTGATTAATGCTAACATTATAGCAGAGCTGATTGCTGGCTCGGTGATATCCGCGTGGAGTGAACGGTAAACTCGATTGGATTCTATTGATGCTAGTCGTATGAATTACAACGCATGGGTATATATTATTATGATACATTTATTTCAGGCCATATATACAATAAAATAGCCCATAGAACATATACCTTAAACTAACATCTATATTTATAAAAATGCATCCCTTTTTTTGTGTGTATAAGTGACGGAACGTGGCATCTGGTGCCTGGTGGCAAATGGCGACCCTCGCTCATGACAACACTAATGCGACTCAGTATAAGATTTGGATTATACACTGAGTCATACTCATCCTGCTGCGTCCATCACCCGAGACGGGGATGAATTGGTTCCATGCGCATATGATTTCACATTTCACGGCATCACGCGTGAACGGCTGGACCAATTCTGCTAATTCTTTTTTTTGTTGTGTTTGTTATTGTTAAGAGAAGGTCCTAATCAAAGAAAAAACTAAGAAAATTTCGGAAAAAGTGCGGAAAAGGGCGGGTATCATGTACATAATAAAACTAGTTATAGATAACAGATAACAAATAAATACGTTAAAGAATGAAATGAAATGATATTTTCATTTCATTAAAAAAGATATCAGATATAACATTTGCTAATCTTAATGAGCAAAGTTTACTTCTATAAATTTTTCGTCATTAATTAATTACATTCTTGATTATAAATCCATTAATAGAACAATCACATCAATACATATATTAAATAATGGAAATTAAAAAATATTTCACTGTTAAGGAAATTGCCAGGTTCTGTCGTTTCTGATGTCGCTTTTTCTGTTGTGAATTCTCTTTTTTTAAAAGCATAGCACCAAGTATGGGTATAAAAGTCATTTGAGAATATCAAACATCAAGTACAACAGAATAAATTTAGGTATTTTTTGTCACTGTCATTCATTCATTCATAATTTTTTGTCATTCATCATATATTTTATACAATAGCTTTAAATATTATAATTATTTTATTTTATTTTATTAAATCACAAAAAAAAACTGCTAAATACCTTAGTTTACAAAGTTCTACTAATCTAAGCATGCTTTTAATGATCTAGCTATCGTATTACCTCGTTACTTTATTTGACGAAAAGATCGTGCTGATGTCACGACAATGACAGATCTATCGGGGACAGATGGTCCTCCGGGTTCTTACAAGGCCTTTCATCTATTGGGGTCCTCTATCGAGACACGAGTGATCGATTACGCTATTTTGTCACGAATGGTTCTCGAATTTAACTCGAACTTAAATACTTATATATTCCATATCACCTTTTTAATTTATTTTTTATGAAAAAATATTTTAGCTCTCAAACCAATAGGTAACTAATGTGAAATATACTACCTATACATCATCGTCACAGAGTGGTGGACGACGAAACAGCGCCTTGGGTTTTCTTACACGTCTACTTACGTTTTGCTGTTGTTTATGGGGGCTGGTAACCACTTAACATTAGTTTTTTTTAACAAATTTAATCTTAAATTATCTTAATGAATTCCATTCGAGAATTCATCATACAGTATCTACTAACTCCCGAGAGGTTTTGTAGCAATCTCGTTACCTCGTTATCTGAGAAAGATATATTAGACTTTGCGAAGGGAAATTACGAAATTATTGTTGTTTTAATTTATAGGCCAGGTAACAAACAAATTGTGCGGATTAATAATATAAATTTAATAAGATTATTTACGAATCCTGAGATACCTGCTTATTATTCCATAATTACCTGAGATAGATAAGAAACAAAGATAAGAAAAAAGCAACTCTTCAACCGAGCAGTTCCGCGCTTCGGAGGACACGTTAAGATTTCGGTATGGGCTATGCTAGCCGATAAGTCAGTCAGATGGTGGCTTAAAAGCTGCGAAAGCAAGTTCTAAAGATTTCAAATGATGAATTGTATAGAGAGGATTTATTGTTGTAAATGAAATGTGAACATCGATATGGGTGTTCCCAAGGGTGTTCCGATCTAACTTCGATATAGTTCATAGATTATGTACCTTCCAATTTATCAGAGTAAAATGGCTGTGAAATATGGACAGACAGGATGAAAGTTTAAGGGTCCTGTTTTTGCAATGTAGCTACGGAACTCTCGATGTTCGACCCTTTTTGTTCGAGTCAATATTTTATTGTTATCAATTAAACACATTCAGTAATATATTGGGTGTGTGAATATGACTCCGCCCTTTCTCAACAGATGTCGTTTTTAGTATTTTTAGTCGTTTTTAGTAGTAGTAGTTTACGTGTACTAATAAATGACCATACTTGTATTCGATAGTACTGAATGTCAGCTATCTAACGCATTTTATGATATTTGGTTGAAGTGTAAGCAACAATTGTTTTCACCTTTTCGAAAATGTCGGTTTTTATTCCAAATAAACGTCATTTGCGGGAAGTGTTATTACATTATTTTATTGCGAAGAAAACTGCAGCGGAAACTTATCGTTTGCTTGTGGAGATTTATGGTGAGCATGCTCCGTCTAATACAACTTGCAAGGAATGGTTTCGACGATTTCAAAATAACGATTTTAGTACTGAGGATAAAGAACATGGAAAACCACCAAAAAAATTTGAAGATGCTGAATTGGAAGCATTATTGGCGGAAGATTCTTGCCAAACTCAATCAGAATTAGCTGCAGCATTAAATGTTGATCGTTCAACTGTTGCAAAGCGTTTACAAATGATGGGAATGATTCAAAAAGCCGGTTACTGGGTTCCACATGATTTAAAAGAAAGAGACATGGAACGTCGGAAAACCATTTGTGAAATGCTGCTTCAAAGACAGCAAAGAAAAGGATTTTTGCATCGGATAGTCACAGGAGACGAAAAATGGATACACTACGAAAATCCTAAACGCAAAAAAGCTTGGGTGAAACCAGGCGAACCAGGCCCATCACAGCCAAAAATAAATATTCACTGTGCCAAGGTCATGCTCTGTATTTGGTGGGATCAAAAAGGTATTGTATATTATGAGTTGCTCAAACCCTCTGAAACTATTAATGGAGAAGTTTACCGACGACAACTAATGCGTTTGAAGCGAGCCATAGAAGAAAAACGACCAGAATGGGTGAATAGACATAACAAATTAGTTCTTCAGCATGACAATGCCAAACCGCATACCGCAGAAGTCGTAAAAAGATATTTAGAGGGACAGGACTGGGAAGTGTTACCCCACCCGCCATATTCACCAGACATAGCTCCTTCGGATTACCACCTATTCCGGACGATGCAGACAGACCTTACTGGAGAAAAGTTTACTTCATGTGAAAGTATCAAAATTTGGATTGACAACTGGATAAGCTCAAAAGACCAGGACTTCTTCCAGCAAGGAATACGAAAACTACCTGAACGATGGGCGAAGGTTGTAGCTGCAGATGGAGCATACTTTCAATAATTTTTTTTTTAATTTTGTAAGCGAACAAATGTGTTTTATTTTGACAAAAAGGGGCGGAGTCATATTCACATACCCAGGTATTCTTTGTTTCTTTTAATATAATTTTGTTTGACTTTAATTTCATTATCTCTTAATTTAATTTGTATTTGTTCTTTATGGATTTTATTTGCAATAAATGATTAATTAATATTGCACTTGACTGTTTTAGTTCAGGAGTGAATCTGACTCCCCCTGATCCAATGCCTGGCTAAGCTCTTAAACTAGTATGTCTCTTGTGCATTATTCCAAAAAAAACGTTTATAGTTGACGGGATTTGAAGCAGCAACAAGCGCAATAAGCAATAAGCAAGCGACATAGACTGCTAAGATAAGATCGTATCTTAGCAGTCTATGTCGCTTGCTTAAATACCTAGTTGTAAATTAATGATTTATTAATTTGTAATACCTTTTTCTCTCCACATTGCTCAAACAGAAAGAACATTAATTTTCTTGTTTAGAAACTTCATGATTAACCACGAAGGATTTATTCTATTGACGATTACCAATACTTTAGAACATTCGAAAAATAAATGTATGCCTTAGACGACATAGGTACTGCTTCGCTCAAAGGAAAAACTTTAGCGAATCACTTTCAATAGTTTCCTTTGAAACGAGAGGCAGGAATATTAAATTTCGTTCTATTTTTCTTATCTCTTTACAAGCTTACAAGCAAATTACTATGCTAATTCTATGATAGAATTCTGGATTCTATGTGCAATTATTTCGCTAAGCGCTTGATTACAGATAAAGATTATTTTCGAAAACAGATTTTCAATGACGGCTTCGTAGCTTGTTGGTTGCCCTGTTTCGAAGCGAGGGGGCCCGGGTTCGATTCCCGGCCGGAACAAACTTTGTGTAATGAACGTAAAGTTTGTTTTCGGCTCTTGTGTTCTTATGCTTGCCCATGCTACCTGCCACAGGGAACCTAATTCTTGCTCAAGCTGAAACCTATTATATTTTACTAGTTTAGCTGCGACATTGAATGGGCCCTCCACGGATCAGATAGCACAGTGAGCTCAGATCGCTGACGTCACAAGAGCTCGTTTATGACGTCAAGTGGTCGTCGACCTCTCTTAATGGCGGAGCTTCAAGAGACGGAGAAATCTGAATAGACAAAAATATGAGTATTTGAAAAAATCTTAGTCTGGGATTTAATGAAATGGAAGATAAGAAATTATCGTATTTTATGCGTTTATGGCCAAGACGAGAGATTTATGGTATTTTTCATTCAATTCAAATTACTTTCATCGAAATTGTAATATATAATTATAAAGGTGTATTTAAAAAACGTGGCTTTTTATCGTGACTTAATTTTTTTTAAGTATAAATAGTTTAATTACTAATTGTAATAAGTTTTATTACTAGATGTGACTACTAATAACTAATTTGTGATTTTGTTCTTCTCATTCAAGGCCATTTTGAGGTTTCCTAGAAGTGATCGTTCTTTGCAATAAGGCCGTCCATTGTGCCACCACGAACTTGTTATTAATTTTGTTTTATATGAGGTGTCATATACAATTATATCCCTCATACCTTTATTACTCGTTATAACATCAGCTATATGCCAATGAAAGTCCCGTCAAAATCGGTCCAGCCGTTCTGGAGGAAAAATTATATTTTCGTTAAATGTACCGTATATACTTTCAAATGCATTTTAGATGATAATCATAAAATAGGAAATAATAAATAAAATAATAAACGTTTACCTCTGCACTAGGATTCCCTGTGTCGCAGGTGGCATGGACAAACACAGAAACACAAGACAAACACCCAAGACCCGAGAACAAACTTCATGCTCACCACACAAAGTGTGCCCCGGCCGGGAATCGAACCCGGGACCCCTCGCTTCGAAGGCAGCCACGGAGCCGTCAAATATTGTTCATTACTATAATAGAAAACTTAACTGATGATGTTGGAAAGGCCCCTATAGGAAGTCTCTCTCTATATTAAACATAATTAACACTTTACATCTCTCACCTCTGTTTTATAGCGCGACAATTTATTATCGAACCGTTGTTACGGCCCTCATAAAACTTTAGTACGAAAAACTGAGGGTAATACAACAAATAACAAAGCAGAGTTTTAAAGTCCTATTATATTATAATAAAAGCGTTCAGATTATAATTCGGAGTAAGGAATTTGGAAAGACATTAAGGATTTGAAGGAATGCTGAAGTTAAATGGGATACTTTGTAAAGTATTTGGGAATTTGGTTGTTGGAAGGAAGTTTGGAAGAATGCTGAAACAATCTGGCTTTCGAAAACGAGCGGTTTCATTTTCGTATTATATTTTCCGACAACTTTTGCAAGAAACTGTTGTAAGAATTATGAGTATAAAGATTATTTTGATTACGAGTGCTTGTTGCGTAATTAATCATTTAACCAATCAACACAGTCAAATCGTTAAGTAAGGAAAACCATTTCCGATTTGTAATTATTACCCTACTACGCCAGAAGGAGGGTATGTTCTTCGAGTGTATCTGAGTATATATTTATGTTTGTATGGATGGCCTAAAGTACTTGATGGATTAAGGCTTCAGAGGTTTCGTTAGATTCGTCTTAATTGTGAGAGACACTCGCTATATCGAAATTAAAAAGGCCGGTTTATGGTATATACCCTCAAAAAATATTTTTCCTCAGGACCTATCAAGTGTGGTATCAAGATACAAGGTTTTATAAATGAATGAAGTTGGTAGTAGCCTTGGCTTCGAAGCGAGGGGTCCCGGGTTCGATTCCCGGTCGAGGCACACTTTGTGTGGTGAGCATGAAGTTTGTTCTCGGGTCTTGGGTGTTTGTCTTGTGTTTCTGTGTTTGTCGATGCCATCTGCAACACAGGGAATCGTAGTGCAGAGGTATTGGGTTGTTCGGAAAGTCATTTCGTTTTTTTTGGGGAACATGAAAGACAGTTTTCGTATAATGAATAAATATTTTATTAAATTATATATTGGCCATTCTGGTCCAACACCTTTTGCCATCTTTCTGGCAGTAACATAATTCCCCTCTCATAAAAGTTTTGGTCCTTGCTGGCAAAAAACTGGTTCAGGTGGTTTTTGACATCCTCATTTGAGGTAAAGGTTTTGCCATCCAAAAAATTTTGCAGGGACCGGAACAAATAGTAGTCGGAAGGCGCCAGATCTGGAGAATATGGTGGATGTTGCAGTACGTCCCATTCAAGCTGTAAAAGTTTTTGGCGAGTGACCAAACTTGTGTGAGGTCTCGCATTATCCTGGTGGAACACTACACCCTTCCTGTTGATTAATTCGGGCCTCTTCTCTTTAAGTGAATCATTCAATTTGTCCAGCTGATGACAATAGACTTCTGAATTAATCGTTGTATTGTCCGGCAAAAGCTCAAAAAAAACGATTCCTTTGACATCCCACCAAACGGAGAGCATCACCTTTTTTTGGTGAATGTTGGCTTTTGACACGCTTTGAGTCGGTTCATCTTTTCTGCTCCATGACCTCTTGCGTTTAACATTGTTGTATACAACCCATTTTTCGTCCCCAGTAATAATCCGCTTCAAAAATGGATCATTTTCTTGACGTTTGAGGAGCGAATCACACGCGTCAACGCGACGACACAAATTTCGCTCCGTAAGGACATGGGGCACCCACACATCGAGCTTCGAGGTTAAGCCCATGCCTTTCAAATGGCCATAAACAGTCGAATTCGACAAATTTAATCTCTCACCGATCTCTCGTGTGGTTATTCGCCGATTTGCATCAACTAATGCCTTTATCGCATCTTTGTCAGCTTCGACCGGCCTTCCAGACCGTGGTGCATCTTCGACATCAAAATTGCCGGATCGAAATTTTGCAAACCAGTTCTGGCACTGGCGTACTGTTAACACGCCTTCTCCATACACATCCGTCAATTTTTTTCTCGCTTGGACAGCATTTTTACCTTTTCTGAAGTAAAAAAGTAAAATATGACGAAAATGCTGCTTATTGCTCTCCATATTTAAAAGGGCACCAACCAAAAACTACTGCGTAGAATTAATAGAACTTTTTCACACACAAGCCTTGTAATATCAGCTCTCAAGACATATAATCGTTATGCGGCTTAAGTGTGAAGCTGGTTTCGAAAAAACGTAATTTAGTCCTCTGACGGGAAAAAACGAAATTACTTTCCGAACAACCTATTATGAATGTGTTAACGTTGTTGTTATTATAAAAAAAATTACAACAATATAAACATAAACGTTTCAATGAAATTTGGAATTTTTCAGGCAATCGGGTTATTTGCTTCTCTCAATAATTTTCAAAATAAAATATACCCTATTTTACTTTGAAAATAATTTTACCCACTCGTACTTGATCTCCGCTGCGTCGGTAGAAGGTTTCTCCTTATCATACAGCATCCGATCGGCGTGATTTATTATCTCTGCGATAGGGTATGTGGAGTGACATAGGCTATCTTCTATTCCGGAAAGTTTCGGCTACTCATGGCATTTAAGGCAAAGCTTGCTTAGATTTGCAAATAGTTTAAGTTAAGCAACTCTCCGCACGGACAGTTTTTGGATGGGTGACCGTTTATTGGTATTTGAACTGAGTTCTTCCGTGCTTCAGAGGGCACGTTAAGATGTCAATTTTGACTTTTAATAGTCGATAAACCTGTTGGAGGTCTTCTAGCGCTTTTTAAACTCCGACAACAGAGTGGGCCGCTTACACGATTGAAGAAGAAGATGGTTAAGTAAACTACTAAACAATGGATGCGAAGCCACATGCAAAGGCCTAGTATAAAATACAATTATTTCGTTGGAATATCGATTATTTGATTACATTGTGCTAAACAAAATATTGTTCATTCTTTATAATGAAAAACAAATGCCAGTCTCTTCAACTAGGGTCCTTTGTTTATCGTCCCTTGTTCTCAAGTTTATGAGCTGCCTGCGAAATGCTTATTTACAGGGCTGCATTATTTATCGAACAATTTGCAGCGCCAACATTTTTCCGAGCTTTTCCATGTATTTGTAAGTTTCGCTCTTTTTGTGAATGGTCTGAACTGAGCCAGTGAGAAATACCGGATATGACATGATGTCAGAAGGTCTTGACTACCAATCGCGTGGGAAACAGTAAGTTTACCTAAACTTTACTCGATTAATACTCAAGACTTTTTTAGGCGTCTCATTATTGAACTAAATACTTACTCGATTTTGCAATGCGATAACTTTTGTTTTTTAGAGGACTTTTATGCGATAACTATTGTTTTTTAGAGGACTTTTATGCGATAACTATTGTTTTTTAGAGGACTTTTATGCGATAACTATTGTTTTTTTAGAGGTCTTTTATGCGATAACTATTGTTTTTTGAGTAGACTTTTATGTGATAACTATTGTTTTTTGAGTATTTATGTTGATGACCGCAAATGGCCTTGACAACTTTACCCGGGCTTTTGGTGACAGACGGCTCTCGATCGACTTAAAATCTAAATTTTAATATTGTTGCTGCAAACCATCGGTACAACGTAAGTACGGACCTCGGCTTAGCTCACTGCTACTGATCGGAACGTTTTCACTGAGACTCACCCAGGGCAAGCCGATAAAGAAATTCTTCGATCCCGTCGGAAGGGGCCGGTGCAATGGAGTGTTTACTGTCTTGACTGGATGGTAAGAACATCTCCAGAAAGTTGGACATGATCCCGTCACCGAGAATGTCGTCATCTCGGTCTACGAAGATACAAAGATGACTATAACTACTGTAAACTACGCAGATTTATCAAGTCGCGTGATAATATGGTTAAACAAAGAACATTTACTCGGATTCATAAAGCTTCATAGTTTCCAATATTCAACTTACTAAAGCAAGGGACTGCTAGTTAGGAGATAGCTTAGTATTTATTACATTATAAAATAATAAGTAACTTCGGGATGGTGAAACTACAGGCAAAGCTAGACCGAATATAAAGCGATATTCCCCACAGATGTAATAAATCAACGTCGAGGAAATTAAGCCAGCTACGATTTATTAAGGTTTTTGTTTGGTTTCCAGTATTCAATTCACGAATTCACGGAAATTTGAATCGAGCACTTCGAATATCTCTCACGAGGTCTCCGCAACCGGTTATTTCACTTTCGTTGTCCAAAACAGATAAAGCGAATCATCTCGGTGAGTCAGAAGTCAATTTTTTGGGTGCTTTCTCCCACCTGCCCGAAAGGGGCACGGATCACGGATACGAACACTTTCTATGGGGAAATGGGAGCAGCGTTTTGCATGGCCTTGATTTCAGCGGAGGCGGCGGCCGCTTGCCAGTCTCTGCCTGTCGTTCGAGCGAGCTGCGCGTGGAGGGAAAGCAAATCGACCGCGTCGCGAGTGATAGTGCAACGAGTGCAGTGTGCAGTGTTTCATATTGGAATCGTGGATTTATAAATTGAAAATCTGGAGGGTCAAAGGATTTTTTCGAGGTGCGTATACATTGAAAGTTAACTTTTCTCGTGCTGTTTTTGTTTGTTTTGTAAATGAGCGTCCGTGAGCGTTTGAGAAAACTTTTTTTCTTGGAGGAATGCTGTTGCTGGCCGATGACGAGACGGCTGCCGCGCGCAAAAATGTGAAAGTTATTTGACGTGCGGTTTGAACGCAACTCGCAAGAGATCGCCACACACATTATGGCGATGTACTGGAGACGGCTATTGCAGTAAATTAATACGAATTTTCTAAAAACTTGCGTTATTAATTTCAGGTTGAATTAACTCGACTTGATCAAGATAAGCTTATAATTTCTAATACGTACGTAATGCAGGGCTTTCACGCAATCTTGATATTAGAAATAGTCGTAAGGAACCTAAATTTCATACGAGTTTACTAGGGCTACACCACCACAATTTACCGAGAAAACCGTGGGTACACACAACCGTGTTTCAATGAGGACGTGGGCAATAAATTAAGTGGGTATTTCATCACCGCCATAACTTCCGAATAAATCGGCAACCATCTTCAGACAGTTTATTTTTACGTGACGGAGCGACGGTCCGCTTCGTTTTAAGTGGTTACTATCTATCATGGATATCATTAATACGAACCAGTAACGAAAGAGCCTCATGACCATTTTTAACGGGAACCCGAATCCTCCCATTGGAATACAGCAACGCGAGTGTACCACTGCTTGACGGTGGCTCACCAAATGATGAGGCATTACGTCTTCGGATGAACATGAATAAGTTCTAATGCTAGGTTGTACTTCACCCGAGAGATTTCTGATGATACTTTTGGTGATGCGAGCGGTGATGTGTTTGAACCTCTTAGAGATCAACCTCGTTTCGGAGGCAGGGTATCTAGTAAGCTATAGAGGCATCACGTTATAGACGATATATTTTAACGCGATGTTAATTGTATATACAAGTACACTGCGTTAATATGTATGTATGGAAAGTAGCGCCTCTTCGTAATCTTAATTAATCCAAATAGGTACCTAAACTGGTAAATGTAATTACCTTGAAGTTCCCGTGTTATAAGGAGTTCAAGCACGTTTCTTGAGTAACTAAATTACTCATTAAACATTTGACATTGACTTCATATAAGTGGAAAATACTTAGGCTCATTTTCCCCAACAATACCGAAACTTTGTATTTAACGCAAATGACTTCTTGTTTTCGTGTTATTAAGCCCAACTCTGGTAACTGAGTTTTCAAAACGCCCGAAGGCCTCAAACATGGTTTTTTGATGTAATAAATAAAATTTGCATACAATGATTTCATAATTACATGTAAACTTATTTTTTTTAATAAATGTCCACATGTCTTTATTAAGAGAACGTGTAATTATTACTGAATTTGGCGATTGTTTAAAACCTATCTGATTCTCCATCGACTAGTATAGCCGACCGACATTATATCGTGCTCTCCGAAACACGGAAGCGCTCAGTTTAAATGTCGCTAAACGGTCATCCATTTAGATACTGACTGGGCAGAGAGTTGCTTAACTTAAATTAGGTTAATCTATAAACAACTTCTGTAATAAGCTTCGCTACGATAAATTCGAATACAAATGAAATGAAATGAAAATACAATATTATATTAGAATAGAAGATAAATGGATTAATAACACGGATCTGTTTATAGTACAAAAAAATTATAACAAACATCCACACAAATTATGGATATGTAATTTTTATCTATATTCTATCTGTATTCTAGCATGATCTTATCGGAATATAATTATTAAAAAAAAGTAACATTTCCAAGTACTTTTTAAGAATATCTACAACGGATATAAAGTATTTTGTTTAGTATTTTGGCATTGACTATGGCAAGACGTCTGATTTGTGATTGGGATTTCAGCTTCGGTTTTGGAAAATGAAACCTACATTGGTACTTTCAAAACACGCCAAAGTTAGGTTACATTAGTTTGAGAAAGATAACTTATTGCGATGGATGGATAACGCATAAAGTAATGCCCTCCCTTATAGAGTCGCAGTCGGGTAGAACACCACAGAATGTCGCACGTACCTGCCGGCATTTCGAGATGGCATGCCGACAGGCGCCCTTTGACCCCACGCCGGTCCTTTGTCTCAAACCGACGTAGAGGAGATATTCAACTTTGTCGAAAACAAAAACATGCGCTCTTAAATTAGCTATGTCGGTTGGATAATACATAAAAAAACAATCTCGTCTAAGTGGCTTTACCGAAAAGATTACGTATCCCAGATTCCACTTCATAATGACATTTTCCTTGTAAAGAGACTTGGGAATTACTCAGACTGTAAGAATGTGAAGAATTTCTGCTGAAGTAAATACCTACTTTGGGAGATTCCAACCGACGTAGAGGAGATATTCAACTTTGTGGAAAACAAAAACATGCGCGCTTAAATTAGCTATATCAGTAATTGCGCAAAGCTCTAAAATATAATAGTTTTCATTACATTTTTATTCTTTTTTTTTTATTTATTTATAAATGAAATCAACACCCGATACCATAATATATTTTTATTGTGTCGAGGACGAGGTCGTTGCTATCTGCGATACAATTACGAATCTTGCGCTCTTAAATTACTTATGCGATTTCTTTACGTAAATCTGTACAATATGGAAGTTTACATCACATTTTCATTCGTTAATTTCTTTTTATTTATAAAATAAATCTGGAACATTTTTATTATGTCGTATAGGGTGTTGCTATCTGCGACACAGTTTTATACTTCTGCAAGTAGCATCGTTTCTGTTTGTACGAAAAGTGCTTTGTAATTCCCACTAAAAATTTATTATTATTGTCATCATTATATTATTTTGAGAAAGACTCAACTGAAACGAGTGGCTTATTTAGAAATCCTCAATACTGACTTAATATTTTAGTAAATTAAATACTAAAATATTGATATTTTAGTAATTAAGTAAATTTAAGAAATAGCACTCTATCGAGTAAGAAACACAAAAATATTGTTGAATTGAGAAACTAATTGTTTTTTGGACGAGGTAGCGGCCCCTGGAAAAACCAAATCATATTTCAGATTGTATGCTTGCGCAGCATTACCCTCGTATATGAAGTAAATATTAATTACCCAGATAATATCGCAGCGTTCTGCCTTTTTATATTAATAAAAACTAACCAGTGGCGACACCGCTTCTTAAACAAATAAGTTCGGTTTATTTTACGGTCGATTGAAAGAAATTCTAGATTACATTCAATAGTGGAAATCATTCAAACATGGACGAATATTCGTCACACTAATCTTTTTCCGGAAACATCTTTTCCTGAAATCGCATAAAAATGAAAGCATTGCTAAATTTATCTACGCAAAATGGACATAAAAACTGGCATGTAATTCAGTGAAATCGAGTGAGACACGACGATAAATTGGTGTCTGTACGACCGCGGAACCGATGAGATGGATATTTTCCTTTTACTATATAAAATATTTGAAGAGTTACAGCGTCGGGACATTTTCTTGGGTTATTTAATCAGGCTTATCGTATTATGTTGTAAGGAGAGCAGTATAACGTAAGACTGATGAAACTTTTTTATGTTCATTGTATTCTTATGGTGTTCAATCTTAATATATATAAATTACGTGTCACGATGTTTGTCCTAAACTACTTAACCGATTTTAATCAAATTTGTATACCGTGTGCAGTTTGATCCAACTTGAAAGATAGGATAGCTCACATCTCAATTTATGATCGCAATATTATTTTATTGCAAATTATTTGTCTATTATTTGACAGTCACAATTACAAAAACGTTAGCCACAGCAACGTGTGGCCGGGTCAGCTAATAAAGTATATTTCATTCATTCAAATAAGTCACCGGATCAACAAAAACGTTTTTGAACCTTTATACACTTCAGCATGTTCCCACTGCAGGGCCACCGGCTTACTCTCGATAATTGAGAGTAAAGGGTTTTTAATCTACCACGGGAGCCCAATCAGGATTGGTAGACGTCACATGTCTTCGAATTATTGGTTCTAAGACATGCCGGTTTCCTCACGATGTTTTCCTTCACCGTGGTATTGGGCACATAAATATTTCAAGTGAAAACTTCATTGGTACCCGTGTGGATTTGAACCATCTTCAGATTGAAAGTCGGCGTCTGTGCCCCTGCGCCACCACTCTCTCCACTTTGAACCTCTATAATTAATGTTAATGTAAAGCGTTCCTTAGCTTTATCGATTGTAGGTTTCTGTTTACTTAGGATTCGATGTATTTTCACCGCATGTGACGGCACGGAATCTCTAAATATTATAGAGGAAATTCGCTGTGTTCCTCTGTATGTTTCTCAACTAACTTCTAAAGCAAGCAACGGATTTTGATACGGAAAAATCTAAATGAAATGAAATGAAACTATTTCAGTATCATTAAGAGATTTTCCGAAAGGTTTATATATAATATATAATACATGTATATTATGGTAGAGAAAAACAGAGTATTTTAATGATTTAACGCTGGCTAAACCTTAGGAGATAGATCAATACACATGAGACGTAACATCCCCGTCTCGGGTGACGGACGCAACGGCGAGCGACTTGAGTCTTCTTATACTTCGGGAGACCTAAGTTACGTTACTGTTGTTATGGGTGGAGGTAACCACTTAACATCAGGGCCTTCAGCTCGTCCAATCACTTTCGTTAAATAAAAAAACAATCTCGTCTAAGTGGCTTTACCGAAAAGATTACGTATCCCAGATTCCACTTCATAATGACATTTTCCTTGTAAAGAGACTTGGGAATTACTCAGACTGTAAGAATGTGAAGAATTTCTACTGAAGTAAATACCTACTTTGGGAGATTCCAACTAAACGAGCGTTTTATAAATCGACGAAGACTTTTTACAACTTTACTTTATACCGCTTACATGAACAATATAATATTAAAGGATTATTGAGCTGGTCTGTAAATGAATCTTTGAAGCGCCATTTTTCTTCAAAATCTTACATAAAATTAAATCTTCCTAAAATAATGTTGTTAGGTTTTTGCGTTATGTTTACTATATCTACGTGTAATGTGTGAAGTGACAAGATGAATGAACATATTCTGACAATCTTTACAGTTTGTATGTTGATCAAAATAAAATAGGCTTTTTCAACTTTCCAAGCACATATTCTCAACGTGCCAACGGTCAATATTGCACTGTAACTGAGTTTGAATTTTAAGTGTGCTCCAATTTCGCGGGATTGAACATTTTCCAATTAGCGAAGTGCAGTTAGCGGGTCCAAAGTGTTTATTTACCCTTCGCTGTGAAAACAGGCTTGAAATCAGAGTAGTGTACAATGCGAAGTGCAACACGATATTAACAATTTTAAATTATGGATGTTGTCGCATCATTTCGTAAAACGAAAACGAGTAGATGGTAATATTTGATCATAATACCAGCACAGTAGTATTTTTTCTCTTCAGTATGAGATACCCGACATAGTTTCGAATTTCACACGTAGAAACAAGACATACACAATAATAGTTAATGTACAAATTTTAAGACAATATTAAATAATAAAATAGTAAAGTCAATTTATAATATCAATTAAATACAAAGAAAAATCGGATATTTAATTAATATGTTCCGACGTGGCTGACCAGCATTTTGGGCAAATTGCCGTCGGTAATATTTTAGAGTTGCAAATATTTTTATTTTGTAATGAAATAAGTTTCAAAAATGTATTAAGTAATTTAAGTAATTAAATTACAAATATGGATGTTTAAAATAAGATAATTTCATTTAAAATAAGAATATATCCTTTTACAGTTGACAATTGACTACTAAGTTAATTAGTGTAGTATATTCAAATGCCGGGGCTATGAAGAAGAGGTAGATAGTGTACTCGTGGTCTTCGGCATCTAAAGCGTTACTGGAGGAACACTGTTGGGTTTTAAGCCGGTAGAAGTCCGGCATAACTCTTGCTACTCCCGAAAAGAGACCATATCCATGAGGAACTCCCCAGGCACATTACATGCACACAGATGGCTTTGTACATACACACTTTGTGTGGTGAGCATGAAGTTTGTTCTCGGGTCTTGGGTGTTTGTCTTGTGTTTCTGTGTTTTTCCATGCCATCTGCGACACAGGGAATCCTAGTGCAGAGGTATGAGTGTGTTAACGTTGTTTTTTTTTGATATGTCAAATTACAGTTAAGTAGTTCAAGTTTTAGATAGTCTTATTTGTTAACATTACGTCTGTGTATAATGCCCGATGAAAAGGCACTTTGTCGGATAAACTCGACATAAGGTTGTACTGCCACTTACCGCTGTAAACGTTTTCCGGTAATTCACCTATGAACTTGCTTACGATGCCGAAGCGACTGTTTGACCTATACTATGTTTCATTGCTCTTTTAGCACAAATTATGAAGCAATTAGCAATTAAGGTGTTTACATTGCGGTCATTAGCCATTAGTCATTAGCAGTTAGCCGATATGGGGCTCGTTAGGGTCTCTATTTTACATTAAACGGGCAGCCATTATTATTCGTTAAACAAATGAAACAATACGCTTTAATGCAATTAAAATGGGATTTATTTCCGTTGAAAAATCTCTAGGAATTAAATCTTTTACATATTAAACAATATGGAAGACAATCACATCTAGGACCTTAGATCAAACTTTACTTACCTCCTCTTCACAACATAATTCATGTCACGACTGGGGATCGAAGCCGGGACTTTCGCCTTGCAAGCAGTGCTGTATAAGTACGCCTTTAACACTGATAACGGTGTACTTATCGAAGGAAAAAAAAACAGTTAATAAATACGATTTTAACTATCTGAACTTACAACCGCCAAGTAAATAAACACCTGACTGACTCAAAATCTAATAAACTGACACGAAAGAACATTAATTTCATCCCCTATTTTTAATATAATATAATTTCTGGTTATTCGATAAACATTCGGTTTATCGACTAGTAGTCGATGAACCAACTTCATAATGTCGGTTCCAGGTATTCTAGCTGATAAGCCATTACGGAGGCCTTTGGGCGGCTTTAAACTCCTAAACTAGAGTTGGCCACTTCATAGCACAAAACTTGTGTTTAGCTTGAAAATTCCCTTGGCTACTTACCGCCCTGGGAGGTACTTGATGATAATACGAGTCATCTGATTAAGTAATTGTACATAGACATAAACACCAATTTATATTATGGATTTTGTTTGGGCACAAAGTCAGTTGAGGTTAATTTGGAGACTCATTCAGAAGTATTAAACGATATTATTTATTCTATGCCGCGAGCAGACAATACGATAGATTAACGAACAAACGAGCATTTCTTCAAAATGGCTTCGGAAAAACAAATAGTCAGGTTATTGAATATCAATATACTATGAATCAAATTCATAAATACTTATTCACTTATTCAGGTTGCCTGGAGGGTTGGTTAAGTTCCTAAAATATGTATTTTGATTCCTTCAGTATCTTTTGTGATATTAACAAAATTAGAAAATAATACAATTATACGAACTGATAACCTGGGTGGTCGCGTACCGTAAGGTTTCAGAGGAACTTCCTCCCGCGTATACTCAGGTTGCGGAATGATCTCCCTGCCAAGGTTTTTCCTGGAGACTACTGTATGGGGTCCTTCAAAAGAGGTGTTTTAAAATATTTAAAGGGTCGGCAACGCGCGAAAAAAAGTCACTGAAAATCAAGCAGAAATTTGCTAGCGGTTTTATAACTAAGATATGTAGCCTTTGAAAATCGAGGTCCCGGGTTCGTTGCCCGGCCGGAGCAAACAATTAGGTGATGAGTTGGAAGTTTTTTGGGGGTCACGCGCTGTCTTTAACCTCAGGCCCCGTGACATCAGAAGAGGTACCATTATCTTTTTACCTATTTACAATCTATTGCTCCCATCAGTCACATGTTTGAAATGTTTTTTGCCGCAGAGGTCGTGCGGAATGACAAAGACAAGTGCTCACAAAGGCATTGTTTTGTTCCGTCTTCTTGTTCTTTCATCAGTGGGAGCCAAAAACAATAGCGCCACCGACAGTGATGCTTTGTGGGCTATTTTTAGGGTTAGGCGGCTTTTCTTACGTTCTAAGGTTATTGTCTACGGTGAAATAGGCTTTCATAGCCCGAGATCTGGCTGCAAGATTACTATGTTCATCAAGTTTTTAATCGAAAACGAATTTTTTTATATACCTTAGACATGACGTGACCGTGACTGCGGAGAGATTGAGGCCAACTGTGCAACAGCAAAATAAGTATAAATGATGGAACGACCTGAGGGCCCACTTGGTGGTAAGTGGCGACCCCCGCCCATGACAACAGTAATGCGACTTAGTATTAGTTAGATTTGGATCTTACACCGAGTCTCATTCATCCTGCTGCGTCAATCACTCGAGAAGGGGTTGATACGTCTGATCCGTATGTAATGTGATTTGAGATGAACACAGTAATGCGAGCACTACTGCTTGGCGGCAGATTGCTGTGAAGTGGATTAAATTTATTTAAAAACAAGTGAACGACATTTTTTTCGGCGTAATCAACTAAATATGTAGCCCCACACATAATTATATACAAAAAATTGATTTCGATTAAAAACTCGATTAATGTAAGTAATCTTGTAGCCGGATCTCGGGCTATAAGAATTAGGTCATATTACAGACTGAGATAATATTTTTTAATTAACCTTGCCAAAGTGTATCTGAAATTCTCAAAGCATCCCTGATTAAAGCAGTGGTTGGTGTAGACATGGACGCCGTGCGTGTTGCGGTCGACGACTGGCCTCGGCGGTTAAGGGCGTATATTCGAAACCCGGCAGGGCATTACGAATAACTTTTATGAGCTATTCATGAGCCGTGTAGATTAGCATAGGCAGTGTAATAAACCGCTGAATTATTAATTTACTCAACGAACAAAATGTGAATAAATAATAAGTAGATTATTAAGAATTTTTTTGGTTGTTTGGCTCCGCGATGTTTTGAATATCTTTAGAATCATTTGTGTTTTCAAATTAACTACAAGCCGCTGAAATACACAATTAAAAATTTAAGAGTAACAAACAAGTTTTTACCCCAAAAATCTGGCGCAAAGTCTTAGGTTATATTATGTGCATGTGATTATTTTAAGAATTTCTTTAATTAAAAACCCCCGTCCACCTGATGTTAAGTGGTTACCGCCTCACATATATATATATATATATTTACAACAGCAATACGATTCAGGTACTGAACTAAAATCTCCCTCCTTAACATTGCATAAGAATTCGAAGACGACCCAAGGCGCATCGCGTTGCACCGGGGGTCTTACGCTTGTTATTTCACAGGCATACATAGCCTGAATTCCAAAAAAATACTTGTAACTTGTATGCCCTTTCCTTATCATTTAATCAAAATTGCTAAAAGGTACAAAGCGTTCCACGCATTCGCAATTTGTTTCTCCAACGTAAATTATGGAGCTAATCTACAATTAATATTATTATGATGCCATGAAACGTTTTCAGAAAGGATCTCGTACGTGCTTACAATGGTATATTTACACAATGCAACATCAAAGTCACAGATAACATAATACTATAGATCAATGCCATGGTGAACGATGGCATTGTCTATGTTCAAGACGAGTATGGGAACGTAGTGACCTCAGTATGTATTATCTATTTATATAAAAATCCATTGCTGTTCGTTAGTCTCACTGAAACTTGAAAACGGCTAAACCGTTTTGGCTGATTTGTATTTCGTAGTGTTCGTAGTTAGGATAAGGGTTGTGTTATATAATTTCTTTAGAGGAATGACGGGAAATTACGGAAATCGGGAGAAACTGAAAGTATTTTCTATGGGATTTTTGACACTATGTCGCGTTGTTTGACAGCCGATTGTCAAATTGTCAAGACAGTAAAACACCGCATGAGCTAGTGTATTATAATTATTTCTGGGATGTTACGTAGGGTTGTCACATAGTGTTACACTGGGTCGACTACTCTTTAATTTTGATAGTTTTACGAATAAACTTAAACTCAAACTTGACTGGTCTCTCAGCTCTGTTGTTAGTAGCTCTGCCTTCTGTGCTTGGTTGTGGGATCGAATCCCACTCACACAAGCATTCCTCTGATGAACAATAGATGTATAATATTATATTTTCTGTATGTATTTAAAAAAAAAAGTTCGATAACTTTTTTTTTTCCCTTAGTACAAGGTATGCTTAGTTTGAGGCTGGATTACGATGTGTAAAAAGTGTGAAAAATTTATAAATAAAAATGCAAACGACACATGGGATATGGTATTGTATAAAGTACATTTTTGTTTCTGACGCTAAAGACTTCACAGATTATAATTTATGCAATAGTTTAACGCCGAGTAAAAACATGCATTGCAAGTACAAAAATGAAATAATATATAATAATATTGTATCAAAATAAATTACATAATAAATTAAGTTCACGTGGATGAATTTACGTACGGGACAATTAGTAGAAAGTGCTACTAAAGTGAATTTGAATATGTTAGACCCAAAGTCGAGAATACGCTCTAACGAAATGTTTATGGAAACCAATTTGCCTCCAACACGCGCCCAACTTACCAATAAGTCTACGTGATCTTATAGGTATGGTATTATTTGAGAAATTCACGCCATCAAGTATTGTTTAAGTAGGCAAGAGAAATATGAAATACCGCGTGGGCGATGAGTTCGTATGTCGGTGTTGAAACATCGCCAGAAACGCGATTATGTACTGCATTCTCAATGCGCTGAGAAAGTTGAAATTCCTTGTAGGTTTGTGTGAGTAATGATTCAATTTACACGGATACGGATATGAGAGCTAGACGCTCCTCATTTGAAAATCGAAATTGGAGAAAATTTCAATTCAAAAGGTCAACGATTCTTTTTTATTAGTAACTCTTTTGTTTCTTCGGAACAAGCATCTGTTACGAACATTTGTTTGTCCTGTGTCTGGGTGTTAATCTATATATATAAAAGAAAGTCGTGTTTGTTACAACACTTATAACTCGAGAACGGCTGGACCGATTGCCATGGTTTTTGATTTGTTGGATTTGTTTCCGTCCCGAATAGCAGAATAACTATTAAAAACATTGGAAAATTAACGAAAAAATAAAATCAATTTATCCCCGTATTCTCCACGGGAACGGGAACTATGAGGGTGAAACCGCGGGGCGCAGCTAGTAATGTATAAAAAAAGAAGTATTATTTATTTATTTATCAGTGATCTGGTTCCCATAGTATATACTATACTTAGAAAAAATTTCATTAATATTTATTAATTTATTTTCTTACCGACCCGCCCCGTTTTCGCTCGGTTGTACAGTATGTGTGACGTAGGTGGTAATATAATTCCGTAGTACATTTTGATCAATCTCGTAAGCAGCCAGCATTAGCAATTATTTTTGGGCGCTTTCACCCAAAAAACGTTACAAATCATTGGAATTATCGGCTTTTCTCAACTATAATATGCATGTATATGCAATGCTACTGAAAAAGGTATCAAAATCTTTTCCGTAGTTTAAAAGTAGTTAGCGGAGAAACAGACAGACGAATATAGCGTCTTTGCTTTAAACTATGCTCCGTGGCTTAGTTGGTAGTATCCCTGCCTTCGAAGCGTGGGGTCCCGGGTTCGATTCCCGGCCGGGGCACACTTTGTGTGGTGAACATGAAGTTTGTTCTCGGGTCTTGGGTGTTTGTCTTGTGTTTCAGTGTTTGTCCATGCCATCTACGACACAAGGAATCCTAGTGAAGAGGTATGAGTGTGTAAACGTTTATTATTGTTTTTATGTACCTACTAGCGACCCGCCCCGGCTTCGCACGGTTAGTAAAGCATTAGTGTCGTATCAGAAACTACCCGTGCGAAGCCGGGGTGACTTGCTAGTGTATTATACATATAAACCTCCCTCTTGAATCACTCTATCTATTAAAAAAAACCGCATCAAAATCCATTGCGTAGTTTTAAAGATTTAAGCATACATAGCGATATAGGGATAGAGAAAGGGACTTTGTTTTATACTATGTAGTGATATAGAGATTAGCAACCAGTGCCTGCTTCGCGCGGATAGCAGAGCATTTATGAGCCATATGAGAATAAATATAACCATAAACATAAACTTAGAAAACCTGGATGGGTTAGTGATGGAAAGAGTAAACATATGTACAATTATGGCACTCAGTGACAACACGTGAAAAGCCTCTTAGGACTGTTGCGTAGTAAAACTTGCGCGGTGGAGTGTTCGAGCCCAAATCACCGGTCTAGAGGGACACATTACCGAAGAGTATACTCTTGGCTGTGTAGCATTAAGTATAATGGGTGTAACCAGGGAGGTGCAGCGGCATTTGCTCACTCAATCCGTTATTATGCTGTTATATTTAGGGTACCTAAAGCGTAATTCGTAGAATTCACGTAATACGTACCCAAGGTGTACAATACGACACGTTACTGAAGAGTATACGAGTACGCTTTGCTGTGTAGCATTAAGTATAATGGGTGTGGCCAGGGAGGTGCAGCGCGTTTGCTCACTCATCTCGTTATTTTGATGTTATATTTAGGGTACCTAAAGCGTACCCAAAGTTTACGGTACGACGGTTAGAAGAGAATATATACTCTTTATTGCACACCCAAAGTAAAATAAAGTCTTAATACGAGTGATTATAATTATAGTATCTAGTAACAGTGATCTCTTCCATGCAACCTTTGGATGGAAAGGGTCGTACATATAATAGGTAGCGGAGTGAACATTTTATGATATATTTTTAATTTCTATATATCTTTCAGGATATAAGCTATTCTTGTTTTTCATCCAAATCCGTTGAGCCGTTTGAGCGTGAAGGAGTAACAAACATACACAGATACACAGACAAATACATACAAACTTACGCCTTTATAATACAAGTGTGATAAAAAGGAATCTACACAAATACATACTCCGAGATGGTCCCATAGAAATTCCATACAGGAGTTTCAAGCGTAAGAAGAAGTTTCATACGTTTGTTTGTATGCGTTCCGAAACCATTGATCAGATTATGATGATACTCCAGAAGGGTGTTCTGGGGACACCCGCAAGCGTTTCTGATCCAAAAAACCATTTAGAAATGATTTTATTACGTGACATTGCAACGCATGCCGGGTTAAGCTAGTAAGGGATAAACATATTGAAGTTGGTTTATTCGATTTTTGCTTCTGGCAATTTTACTTTAACGGTTTTGGTAAATGCAGTATAAAGTCTCTATCTCTATGATAAATCATTAAAAGCCTTGTTTATGAAGAGTACCTAAACAGGCATGAGTGTCGAGGGACATGAGTGAGTTAGCCTGAAATTTTCAAATGGGAAAAGTTATCTCCCTTGCCGCGGAGAGGTAATTTTGTGTTTAGCTACTATTAAAATTACAGCTAAAAATATAAGCCGTAGTGTATTAATAATGCTCGTGGACTGGCCTCACAGCTCAGTTGGTAGTAACTCTGCCTTCTGCATTGTAGGTCGTGAGTTCAATTCCCACTCAGGACTTCTAGGCAGATAATTATGGGGTATATTTGTAAAAATAGCAAATGAAGGTCTATTTTCTCTCGCTTGTTTATTTATTGTTATTGTTTATATACTTAAAAGAATAAAATAAAATATTATCTATTTGTCTATAACAAATATTTAATTGAGTACTAGCTGTTCCAGTTCCTAGCTTATTTTTTTTTTAAACAAAAGTAGCCTTACTCCTTATAACATTACATACCTGCCAGTGAAAATCTCAACAAAATCGATCCAGCCGTTTCAGAGCTTAGCCGGAACAAACAGACAGACAGGACATACAAAAAAATTGAAAATTGTTTTTTCTTATAAGTTGCGTATATACTATATACTTTTTACTAAATTCATTTAGTAATGAGCTGTTATTTTTACATTACAAACAGACACTTCAATTTTATAGAAATAGAAAGTGATAAAGTTATTTGCTTGGATCATAAAAAAACAGCACATACACCATAACATATGACCTCTCCAAGGAGTGAAATTTAATTGAGCATTCTGTTACTACGTTAAATCGTTAACATAACGCGCTACGGGCCCTCGAACGCCACTGCAGAGGATTTAACTAATCTCAGTAGATTTAGCAGATCTGAGTTTACTTAGGTTGGCAAACGCTTTGCCTAGAATTTGCGCTTCAAATTTGCCAGTCTGAATACACTTTCAGATCTATACTTTGTTTATTTTATATATTAAACAATTTCAGCAATCTTCATATTACATGAAGAAAAACTGCGTCGTGAAAAAACTGAATTTCAAAGTGATTAAGTAAGCGCTTAACTTAATTAATTAGGTAAGGGTTTTTCTATCAGTTTGTTTTAAGTCATGAAAACTGAAAGATTGATGTGGCTCTCAAGACAAACCGGAAATTTGTTTTAATATTACCGGATATTTAATCTGATATTATTATTTTCCCGGTATATTTCCTAATTATCTAAAGGTTCAATACACAGAGAGTTCAATACACTGCTACAAGATTTAAGATAATATTCGTTATCTTTGCATAATTTGTAAAAATAGCAGATGAAGGTCCATTTTCTCTCGCTCGCTCGCTATGTCTCGAAATAGGATACGTAAATACAGAAAAGTATAAAAAAAAGTACAATTACATATAAATTCTGCCAGGAATAAGAACAGATGCAATCAACTTAAAATAACTGATTTATTGATACGATTATTAATTTTAAAATGTTATAGACTTATAAGAATGGGGGTTAAATGAACAGACCAAAAGTAACATCCATGACCCGAGAACAAAACTCATACTCATCAGACAAATGTTTACCCCAACCGGGGATCAAAACCGAGTACCCTCGCTTCGAAGGCAGGGTTACAGGCTAATCTACAGAACCGTCAATAAGTTTATCAGCTCTGCCTAATCGGCGGTGATTTGCACAAGAAGGGGATTCCCCTAATGAGTGCCTTGGCGTGATTTTATTATTGTACATCAACTGCAAAATTGCAAGGCTTTTTGTACAACAAATTGATTTATGAGCCAACGGTGCGGTTTTGGCTGTAGTTTCAGTGTATGTGTTGCTAAACGACCGAAATGAAAAATGAGGTTTCCTTTTAGCGTAATTTGCGCCGCTGTGAAATGGAAATGAGTAAAATTTTATAATCTAGTCGATGGTGCTACGTCTGAATTGGGAATTGGTTTGAAAGTGACACAGGCCTCACATCACCAGGTCTCCCAATCCTCAGCATGTTAGGTCACAAGTCATCACAAGACGTAATTGTGACGTGACGGTTTTTTTTATGTAAATATGTGACGGAACGAGCTGAGGTCCCACCCGATGGTAAGTGGTGACCCTCGCCCATGACAACAGTAATGCGTGCGACTCAGTATGAGATCCAAATCTTTACTGAGACGAGGTTCAATCTTTTTCGACGAGGTTCGACTCAGAAAGCGTTAGGGATTTAACCTAGGAGATAATGCGTGTGTAAGTGCGGAATGGTGAGCGCGGTCATTGACCGCACATTAGGGCTGCCCCAAAAATAACAAATTATTATATTTTTTACACTGTATGGTAAAAAACAGTTTTGTTTTGGATTCTGATTAATATTATATACAATACAATATTAATATTAATATATATATCGTAGTCTAAGTCGGTGTTCATCCCTAAGTGGTGCCCTTCAGTCGTTGTTTTAGTATTAGTTTTGAGACTTTTGCTATTACTATAAGCCCGCATAAAGATGCCAAGGCTATCTGCGGCCAACGAGGTATATTACAGTGTAAATATAACTAGATCCTGAATACTGTAGTTTATGTGAACCCACACGTCACGTGAACTGTTTCTGCAGTTATGTGCGAACGAGCTACACGACTTTTAGTTAACTACAGCTGTAAGGCCCTGATCAGAATACCAGTGCAGTACTGACACCAGCTGGTTCAGTACTGCAACATGCTGAGACTGGGACCTGTTTGTCTGCACGATGTACGGAATGTGTACTTACCATCTCGTCTCTTATGTTCTTGTTTGTTTTAAATATTTTCCTTCTTGTAAGTATGTATAAATTCTGTATTGTGTGTATTCCAATAAATGTTTTTTCTTTCGTCTTTCTAACAAGAGCCATCAATGATATCAATTTATTTCTCGTCTCATAAAAGCTCGTATCTCTTCCACCAAATATCACAAATGTAGGTAATGGAAGCAGTGGGCCGTGAGCCTGACCCGTTTCCATTCGACTGGGTACGTAACATTACACGAGTGTCACTCAACTGTTGGGATGGGCGAATGTTTGGCCTATTATATCTTACGGGTACGCGAATATACAAGCTGTTGTTTTGCATCCTTCCCATATTTGTAGTCGATTGTAGAATTACATTGAATAAGTAGCCGAATATTTGATTAAACAATTATTCGATAAACCAGAATAAATTCTCACGACGTGCAGAATAAGACCCCTAGACACGCGCGCATGTGTGCGTGGTATATTAACGATGTCGTCATTACTATACCACGCACACATGCAAGCACAGCACAGCTGGCCGTGCCGCTGAAAATATGGGAGGCATGCAAAACAACAGCTTGTATATATATATATATATATTATGTGACTAAAGTGATAGGACGAGCAGATGGCCCACCTGATGTTACCGCCGCCCATAAACAACAAAAATATGAAAAGTCCCAAAACGCATAATAACTTCAGCGGCGCCCACACCCTTCCACTGGAACAAAGCAACGCGAGTGCTTGCTTGGCGGTGGATTACCAGGTGGAGGCAGTACTTCTCCGGACAAATTTGGCACAAGGTCTACTGCTACTTAAAATGATTATGATCGAAATCGGACCGTATATATAACATAAATTTTTCAAGTGAAAACTCATTGTTGCACGTTTGGGTTTGAACCGGCGACCTTCAGATTGAAATTCGTTTGTGCCCCTAGGCGACCACGCACGCTAGGTGTACTTATAGAAGTGCCCAGAGGTACGCCATTGGGTTTTTCACAGGAAAAATGTTCATTAAAGGCCAGCTATAGTCGCTTGGCAAGAGTAATCCAGTCTCGCGTGTTCGCGTGGTTGACAGAAGGTAAATTGAGTAGCCTTACACGGTTAAGTAAGAATTTGAACAAAGGTGCGTCAAGTGGGGACGTTTAGAAGTGGGTAGGTCGCTTAATTGAGTAGAGAAATCAGTTGAAGGGCGTTTGTTTGATTAATAACACACCTACAATTACCTCGCTCTACTATAACCGATGAATTTCTATGAACCTGATATTTCTTGGAAGTGTGTCGTACATAAAAGTAAGTTTCAAGATATTTATTGCCTAACCAAGTGGACATTTCGGTATAACTATCATGATGGAATTTAAGACTTAGTAAATTTTTTAGGTATCGCAATATTACGATAGAGAACGCATGAAAATTAAAATAATAATTATCCAGGTAATAATTAATTAATTATATAAAAAAATAAAAAATCGTGCACACTAATAAAAAAAGAAATTAAATTAACAAATTAAAAGTGACTCTAATTACTCACTTACTTTAATGAGATCAAAACATTTACATGTTTGGCGAATTAAAAGTTATAAACATTTTGGACAGCGCCATCTAGCTAGACCCAAGCTAAGCATAGCTTACATAATACTTAAATAGTACTTTTTTTCTCAATACTAGTTGCGATCCGCGGTGTTACCCGCGGTTGGCCATCCTAACCTAACAAACTGCACTTTTTCAGGATCAGTACAAGTATGTGTTAATCCAGGATAAAAGCTATCTCGGTGCCAAATTTCATCCAAATCTGTTCCGCCGTTTGAGCGTGAAGGAGTAACAAGCATTGTATAAAATTAGCCTTTATAAAATTAGTTTAAAGAATCATAAACAAAGGGAAGATGATTTAAATATTATATATATGACGGCTCCGTGGCTTAGTTGGTAGTAACCCTGCCTTCGAAGCGGGGGGTCCCGGGTTCGATTCCCGGCCGGGGCACACTGTGTGGTGAGCATGAAGCTTGTTCTCGGGTCTTGGGTGTTTGTCTTGTGTTTCTGTGTATGTCCATGCCATTTGCGACACAGGGAATCCTAGTGCAGAGGTATGAGTGTAAACGTTTATTATAATTATTATTATAATTAATTATAATTATTATTATATATATATATATATAATCATTTTCTTTCGGAAAATAACAGCCGCCGCAATTGTAATTAGTTAGACTATTAATCTTATATTCAATATTGATTAACAAGATGTATGCGTAGGTGCGTAGGGAGTAAGGAACATTGTTTGTGAAAAGGATCATGCTGGTGAAAGAAAAGTAATCCTTCCATTAGGTGTTTCGGATAGGGTTTGATAAAGTGCTAAACTTAGTAATAAAAACGCAAGTTCTTGTAGAATATATTTATAAAAAAACGTGACGTTCCCATTTATTTTTTAACAATTCAACTGAATTATAGTATTATTTTTTGGTAAACGTTTTCATCGGTTTGTTCGAAAATTATCGAAATCGGAACACGAAACTGAACACAAAGCGGGCTCGTGCCATTCAAATAATTCAAGGCAACTGCGAAGTTTCCTACAATAATCACAATAATACACAATGGTTATAAGTTCACGACAAAGTGGGAACGAGCAAGTTTCGCCTGCATCAAAGAGCAGAGAAATAGATGCTCACCGAACGTGGCGCGGAGGTTCTATTCAAGCATTGAAACATATATTCACGCCTGGAAATAGGTGAAGGGTAAAGGGAACTTTAATTGGCTACTTTTCACCTTGTTAACACTTTTATGGAGACGGGTACGTGACAGGTGAGCTTTGGCGACATTTTTTTGACGTGATAACGTCTTATAAAACGATAAACGCCGGCAAAAAACACAAAAACACTAACAAAAAATACAAGCCGTTGGAGCCTTACTTTTTAAGGTCCTTAATTTACAATTTGGCACATATTTTGATGTGTTTTGCAATATTTTATAATGCATGTGTGAAAAAAAATTCCAAGACTGAGTAAGCTTTACTTTAGAGTTTATCAGCCCACAGGGGCTACTAGGGTTAGTCTGTCTCTACGAGAGGAAGGTAAAAAATAATTCTCATTCCCTTTGATTTGATTACAGGCGAGTTTGCCCTACGGTAGGTGGTCACGCAATGTTGCGAAGCGACCTCAGGCGATGTGCTATAATTGTGATCAGTTTTAACCTTTCAAGGCATTTGCGGAAGTAGATCTTATCAACTATGATAGAACCTTACTGTTCGCAAAATGTTGTTACCATATGAACTTTGAGGACTCCGTGGCTTAGTTGGTAGTAGCCCTGTCTTCGGAGCGAAGGGTCCCGGGTTCGATTCCCGGTCGGAGCACACTTTGTGTGGTGAGCATGAAGTTTGTTCTCGGGTATTGGGAGTCTTTGGCTTGTCTTGTGTTTCTGTGTTTGTCCCTGCCATCTGCGACATAGGGAATAGGGGACATGTAGTGGTACTTACCTTCGGACGGGAGCATCTTTATGGGGGTCCATAAAGATATTTTGATGTAAATATATAGAAATCGACTATACGAAGATACGACATATTCGTAATACTTTTTGGCAAAATTCGTATCTAAATAAAATACTCATCTGGGTTCGCATTTTATTTGGCAAGCATACAAAATATCCCAGGAGGCTAAAATCGTGGGAAGCCTTTCAAAGGACGATATTCATATTAAGCTTATTGTAGATAGGACTGGGAATCCAGGGAATCGACCAAAGCGGTATGAAGGTTTTCATTTCATCTGAATTTAGTACACTTTCACTACACTTCCAAAAAATTTGCATACCCAAAAACGATGCTCCGTCGAAACACTGTCTTTCTGCCTCTCCACGAGGCATCCTCAAGAGTATTGACTTGAGATGTTGCCTTGTTGAAGGCGCACGGTGCAGTCTTCATCCGAAATAAACTAGTTTAGGGGAGGTGTACAAAATATCCTAATATCTAAATATAATCTTAAGATGGACTTCCGCAAATTAAAGCCTGAATACATCACCGAGCTTTGCTTCGGTAAACGATGTCCCTAACTGTGCCTAATACTAACTGAATAAATAGGAATTTCAGCCGAATTTGCATGGGGTTTGGATTACCACGCGGTCTTTTGTTGTTATTTCATTTTGCAACCCCAATTTATTAAAATATCACGAGGACAGCAGTATACTTGTTTGCTTTCCAAGCTTAATATTTTTACAGGCTACGGTACGTTTATTTCATTTGAGCAGTCGCCTTGATTCACCTTGAACTATAGCCGTTCCAAGTCTTTGACGATACGTGTTAATGAAGAATAATAAAATGGTGAAAGTCACTGACTTAAAAGGCCGAATGATTTATTATGATAATAAATATTCATGGATATTTCACACAGCGGCATTTAGTCTCGAACTGTGCATAGCTTGTACTATGGTAACCAGGTTACTGATAGAATATTATATATAGTATGAGCAACCCGCCCCGGCTTTGCACGGGTAGCAGAGCCTACTTTTTTTCTGTCTACAAACGTGTGTCCTGGGTGGGAATCAAACCCAAGACTTACAGCGCAGTAGGTAAATCCACTACCAACTGAGCTGCGAGGCTATCAAATGTTAATTATCATCAAAATGGACGACGAAATTAGCTACGCTAAATTAGCTACGCTAAATTAGCCACGCTAAATTAGCTAAGCCAAAATACTTTTTCGGCTGCTTGTGTTTCGTGAATGCTAGTGTCCATGTCACTTGCGACACAGGGAATTCTAGTGCAGGGTACAGGTAAAGCCAGACAATCACAAGCACCTTTCCTCGTCTAACTAAGATTTAAGATCAGATTTTATCAGAAAATAATTGAATCCCTCTTGCATCTGAGATTGAATTAATCTACCTGGTAACACTGTAAATGTTTACTGATTAAACTCGACACAGTTTAATCTGGCGCCAATATTATTCAGGAGCCCTTTCGAACAGGTTCTTACTTCCGCGTGGCCCACTGACCGCCGCGGATTAATTTCATACATGCAGATTTAGATGGAGAATCTTATCTTAAAGAGCTCTCACGTTGCTATTTGTTGTTGGGTATTTTTCTTAATTTTTTCATACGTTTGTCTTCTTCTTAAATGGCTAATTGAGGTGTTGAATTTTTCAAGTCGCCTGTGTCGAACTTAGCTTATCAAGTAGCCAGGACTGATATCTTAACGTAGCAAGAGGCATAATCTTAGCAAATAAAGAACAGAAAGAAGGTATAGGTTCTACGTATAAAGACGTATAAGTTTTTTTATTGATGTATTTCATGTAATGTGCCCAAGTTTCTCCACTGCCAGATCTTCTTACTCCCGCTTTAAAGATAAATTCTTATATATTGTTGCTGTACCAAGTGGCACAGACGCCAACTCTCAAGCCGGAGGTCACTGGTTCAAATGTAAAAGTATGTCATCACGTGCAAAACATAGTAAAGATTCGAAGACTTGTGACATCTGCTAATCTGAATTGAGCTTCCGTGGTCAAAGCCCATTTATTTGCCGAAATTACCCCAGTGTGCCAGCAGTGCTAACGTTAGACTAATACAGAGAGTTGTTGATAGCGGCACTGTAAAACTCTGTTCACACCAGCTCAGGGCAAGATAGAGGAAGTAACTCAAAAGAAAGATTCAATGAGAAGTCAATCAAGGGTTTCCATGCGAACAGGTTCCGCTATTTCCGCCTGGCCCACTGACCGCTGGCCATCAATTTGGATCAAACTGGTTCGGATGCATAATTTTATCACAGCCAACATCTGCTAAAGCTTGCATCGCCTTTAGCGGAGAAAATATCTGGTTTTATAACTGTGCGAATTAAGCTGAAGGTTTAACGAACAGCGCTCACTTTGGAAAAGCCCCTGAATGGTCAGCAAAATGAATAAAAATAAGTGATTGCTGACAAATAATGTGTATAGTTTTTTTAAGTCATCTCGAATATCGATATGCGTTTTCAAACGTTGATAGTGGAGAACCACCAGAAAAATCGAATGACTTAAATAATGACTCATTAGTTTTACTGTTTTTGCACTTACCATCAGATGAGACAATCAGATGTTCTACCATAAGACAAGGACAGTACTTGTGGATAGTCACTAGATTAGTGGTCGAAGAGTAGTAAGAGGGGGTTAGGTAGGATTTAATGAGGTCCTGCAGATTCAATTTCTGGCTTCATTGTGGATAGCCTACCCCTAAGGGTTATGTAATTCCGGTTTGTACTTCACCTGACCGCTTCCTGTAGCAGACCGCGTCCGAAACCCGTTAATTAAAAACATGGAATCCAAGCGAAACAGATTAGATAAATAATTTTATATATACCTTTTTCATCATCGACTGTGTTTTTGAAGTTATCAGTAATTTTAAGACATTCTGAAATTAGGCAAATTAAAGGGCTGAGTGATACGGATTCCGACTTTCAATACGGAGGTAACTGCATTGAAGAGTTTGGGCATAACAATGCATCATGTTCTCAGAACAGTGAAGGTAATGTAACGAGGAAATGATCGCTGAGATAGCGATTATATGCTATAATAGAATATTTGATAAAAAGATAGGTAATCGACGAGTCCTTGATCCGAAAATTCACGAAACACGAAATCTTTGGCACTCTTAAGTACTTAGACTTATTTTATTAATCTTCAAGTTCAGTTTTTGATATCATAATGTGGCACCTGAAGAGGCGAAATATGAGATGATATGATATGGGAACTTCAACGAAAAATATTTAACAAACTGGAAGGGAAAAGCAGATTCAATTAGCTACGTGTTTGGTTTAACTTTCTAAAATAAACAGAAAATTAATATTGTGTTGGTTTGGCATCAAGATTGTGTAGCTTTTGAACGTTGCCTAATTAATTAGATTGGGAAACCATTTTGTTAATTACGGAACAGGATTTACCGATCCTAGCAAATACTTAAAATACTCGTAGTTATTCTATTCTTATAAACTCACATAAAAAGTACTTATAAATTTATAAAGGTTTATTAGTGACATATCAATCAATTTTGGTTTGGTGTTTTTGGTATCAAGTTGTTACTAATTTTTGTTACTTTTGACGAAAAATTAAAAAAAAATCTTTGGGTTATTTAAAATTTTATGGAATGATCGACCAATATCTCAGTACCTACTAAGTCTAACTTGAATTAACAAAGTTGGGTTATGATCCTGATAATATCTCACGATGAAATTAACATAAACTCAAGATTCAAGATAAAATAGACTCACAAACTGCCAGCTGACCAATAAATTGGTTCTATCTTGAAATTACTCGAGGTCACATTAATTTCCCACCGCAATAGATTAACCATCGCTAGTGGCGATATCTTTGTGAGGGAAAGGGAATGGATATATAAATATCTATATTATATTAGGAATATATTTTCCTTATGGTAACTACATCAGAGTCGGAATCATATGAAAAGAGGATCCCAAAGTGTAATAAGTTCACGTGATAACTCTTTATTGTACATTACACCTTAAATTACGAACTAGATAAATTTATTATTCGTGTTACCGAGATATTTACCATGATTTGTGAGTTTTGTTGACTCCCGATATTACAAACGCAATGCACAATCGGCTTTTACGCTTAAAGCGATTTGTACAACGCAACCTTTCATGAGGCACATGAGTTCATATGAGTGGTCCAAGTCCAGTTGAAGTTTTCAAGCCGCACTAAGACCGACCGGCTGGGACCGACATTTTAACTTACAATGGAAAGCACGGATGCACTGGGTTCAAATGTCACTAAACGGCCACCCATCCACCTACAGATTTGGTAAAAAGTTGCACTTAAATGATCTGTGAATAACATCTAAAATCAGCTTCGTTGCAAGCTCTTCGTACTGTTGGGGTACGAGAAGAGCCAGTATGAAATAATAAATATATATATAATAACTACTTACTTATTATACAAATAATACACGTATAGTGTGTGTGACGTAGGTCGTAATACAATTTTATTCATCTCGTAAGATTTAGCCAGCTTTATCAATGTAAGCGCCGAAAATGTTTTCTACCACGTTATTATAAATCATTGAAATTCTCGGCTATTTTCTACTAATATGCATCTATTACGAGTATACAGATTAAGCATGCGAAAACTTGCGAAGTGCAAAGTGAAAACTGAATCAAAATCCGTTGCGTGGTTTAGAAGAAGTTATCGTAGAAACAAACAGACAAAGACAGCGACTTGATATTCAAGTTAACATTTATCACTACATAGTATAAAACAAAGTCGCTTTCTCTGTCCCTTTATCCCTATGTATGCTTAAATCTTTAAAACTACGCAACGAATTTTGATGCGGTTTTTTATAATAGATAGAGTGATTCAAGAGGAAGGTTTATATGTATAATAATACACTAGAATGTCGCACGGCTTCGCACGGGTAGTTTCTCATACAAATCTGATGCTTTACAAACCGTGCGAAGCCGGGGCGGGTCGCCAGTTTATTATAAAAACATCGTAGAGATATTACATCTCGCTGTTGGTACTCCCGCAATCGAGTACGCAAACTTTGGAAAACTCGTTAACACATGCTGCGGGGGATCGCGGTTGTCTCTTCGTGAATGTTTTGTTGTAATTGGGGTATTGTTTTAGTACTCTCGACTTAGTATCCCAGACAAGATTACACCGCGAGGTGTATGGCCCGGTTTTCCAGGAGGCTATTGGATATCACCTCTCCGATTAAACAATTCGGACACATTTGTTTGCCTACCGGTAAAGTCAAGTTTGACGTATGGTATGTTGCTCCATTTACCACTGACTACACACCCTCCCTACTACAGGCCCTCCCATGTATTATTAATTCGTATGTTTTTTTACCTCAGATCTCCGTCATTTATCAATCACTTTGAAAAAAATATTTCAAGAACTTTTGGCCCATCCTGTTTTATATGTTTAATAACTACGATCTATAAAACATTCAAAACATTCTCTTTTGGTTACAGGTAAAGCATACTTCCATCAAATTGGCCTGATCTAATCGAGAAGTGGCAAGTGCAGCTTAAACAACACTGGTACACACAATCATTCCCATAATTTATATGTTGTAGTTGTAACTGTGCCAACAAGCGTTTAACAGCGTCGAAAGAATACCACCATCAGTGTATTCTCGAAACAACATACTATTGTAAGCTATTTTCACATTAGGTTGGGATATACAGAATCCTTAAAAGAGGTCTTTTACTGGTGTTAAAATGATGTTAAAAAAGAAACAGGCCAAGTGTGGATTTATGCCACTACTCGTGCTACATGACATGCGTATGTAAGAAGCACATGCGCATGTCAAGTAGCACAAGTAAAATTCATGCCAAATTTCATGGTTCTCGGTCAACGGGAAGTGCCCTATGGCTTTTGATTCCCTTGTGAGATCAAATATGTGGCATAAACTACGTAACGATCAAAGTAGCGAAAAAAAAATTTACTTGCTCGGAGCATCGCCTAAATGATTAATTTTCGACATTATTAATTTAAATGCCGCCAATTGCGTTTTCTGTTTAAATTACTTACAAATTCATGACAACACTGTCTTGCTAACGCTACTTGCTGTTCATTCCATGTTATAAATTCAATACATAAAATGACTTGGACGTGTCTGGGACTGGGAAAATATTAATTATCTTGAACTGTTTCAAGTGGATGACATGCCGCTTCGAATGTTAATAATCGATTCGATAGTTATTGTGATAGGTTAAAATGCGCTTCGCTCTAATGAGCGAGTAAACATACGGAGAATATTCTATAAAAAATTAGATTTATCATGCAATCTAAAGAAGCTACTTACGCAAATAACGACTTTATCTATTATCCTACAAATTAATAACTTGTATAGAATCGAACTTACAAAATTTTTAATCTACACTTGGAAATAATGTTTTATTTACAAGTTTCATTACAGTACTGTTAAATATCTGAGAAGTTTCAAAAAAAGCAGCGTTAATAGTACCTATTGTAGTTAAGTGTAATTGAAACGAAATAATGGTTGTTTTACCTATTTCATTAAATATTCCTGGAAGTGTATTACATGCCACATAATTATTCCCAAATACCAGTCATCACAATTGTAGATGGTAAAACGTAAAATTTATTTACTTTCTTGTAACTGGTTTATTCGGAATATAGCATTTACTCTTGTTTGTTCAAATCGATACCCTAAGGCGTATATCTAAAGACTCAGAGACACGTTTCCAGTTGGCACTGGAGCGGATCCGCAAAGCTTTCATGCCCCATATTCATGAGATTCCATCCGCAATCGTACAATATTGAAGACAGATTCTGTCTATCCCGTTGTGAATATGTAAATACTTGGATAACATACCGATAATGTATGCCTGGCTGTCGTCCAAGAGGCTATTGTGTCCGACCATTACTCGACTATGTATGTCTGACGTGCTAGGCGTATTTGGAAGCGATGGTAATGTTCATTGCGAAATTATAAAAGAGTCATACCTTTGTGTTGGTTATCGACTGGCCCAAGAATACAGTATTCGTAACGTTCCTTAAATATCTGTGGAATTGTATACGATAACGTTGTAGTAACGATGATATCAAGACGAAAGTAAAAAAAGTTTGCCAGCACTGGATTGGCACTGGATTGTCTGTTTACACTATTCGAATCCAGTGGTTCTGGGATCGAAAGTTGACCGTCGGCCCAGTTAAGAGACAGGATCTGTCACTGAAGGCGGGCATTCCAGTGTCAGTTTAGACTTTTCCAGTTGCAAACCAACTAGTTTGCAACTGGAAAAGTCTGTCGCTAAGTTCATGGTAGTGCAGGAGTACAGGTGTATACTTTCAACTCGAATGTTTAAATCCTGACGCTTTAAAAATGTATGTGCGCAATGACACAGTTTCAAAACGACGACTTAGAAAACTATATATAAAACTATATTATCATAAATACAAAAATTCAAAGTAAGGCCAGTGTCCTAGCATTGGGAACATTAGAGATTGATACGGAATTGCGTGTGGAAAGCGCTGGATTCGATCACAAAACTGGAATGCTACTAGAATAATGTAAACAGCCATTAAGGCAATTTATTGGATACTATACCATTTGGACAACCTTAATGAAACATAAATTATATATTATGTACTACCTATTGGTTAGTGGACTTGTTTCAAATAGCCCAAGGTTCAACTAATGTTTGCATTTACGAAGTTTCCTCAGCCGTAGAGAAACGAGTACACACCCAAGGGTCCACGATTCCACAGGGGATCCTAGTGCAGTGGTAGCGTTAGGATCCCCTGTGTGATAAGTGGCATGCACACACACACAAACACTCGAAAACAAACTTTATGCTCGTCACACAAAGTGTGCCCCAGCCGGGAATTGAACCCGGAATGTCTTCGAAGGCAAGGTATTGCAACTAAGCTAGGGAGCCGTCAAAGATATTAATGGATATGACACAAAATAGCTTCTTCAATATTTTACCTTATACAATGAAGTCACGTTAATTGAAGTCAATGCAGTATTTTTAAGTTTTTTGTATAATTATATTTCTCGTAAAAAGCATAATTTTACATTAAAAAAAGATATTTATTTTAAACTATGCTGAAAATTTAATACAGCGCCATTTTGACAATTTTTGTACCTACTTGTGTTACTTAAAAAATTTATAATTTTACATAAAACATGATTTTACAAAAAAGAAACCGAGCGAAGCTCGGTCACCCAGGTACTTATGGTTAAAACTTTTTACTTTACCGCCGAGAACCAGAGCAAGTACTTCGTGAACCTCTAAAAAACTTATTCCAACCAACCAGCACCTACAACATCAAAATTTTAAACTGCATTTTGCCACCGTGTGAAGTGCCCATAAAATGTATATGCCGACCCAATTGCTAAAATGTCCTGCGCAGTTTTATCTCGGTAGTACCCTTGTGGTAAATATTTTATGATTTAGGCCCCGTCTACACGTAGGACGATACCATAGCGCCAGGTACTGCGTAGTATGGTAGAGGCACAGATAATAATTATAATACGAGTACTATAATGTAGTGGTAAAGTTACCAGTTGCGTGGCTTGGTTGGTAGCCCTGCCTGCCTGGGTTCGATTCCCTGCCGAGACACACTGTGGTGAGCATGAAGTTTGTTTTCGGCTTTTTTAGAGTGTTCTGTTATCTTTTGTGTTTGTCCACGTCACCTGCGAATGTGTAAACATTAAATCAATTACCCGTTTATTGTCACTTTTCAACCGACTTCCAAAGGAGATTTTCAATTCGTGTGTATAATTTCTTTTTTTATATTTGTTGCTTCAGAACTCCGCTATTTTTAATCGATTTTGAAAATTTTGATTAATCCCGTAGAAATTGTATCAATTGTTTGGTTGTTAAACAAAAATAACTGGAAAGATATGTCATTAGTAAACGAAATTGCGAATTTGGCTTTCCTGTGACTTTTTTCTTCGCCCGTTCTAAACCGATTTGAACAGTCGTAACAGGTATAAAATTTAAGATTTACTCGAACCATGTTTACTTCAAATTATGTATGCATGCATTATTTGAGATTAAATGAATAAAATTTAAAAGCTTTTTGCCAGACTAATGGCCAGCAGGTATCTGCCAGCATGAAAACTTGTCCCAACATGTAAAAACGGCATTATTTTTACAGCCGTTTTCAGTTCCCGCGTCGGTGAGCTACGCGCGCATTATGTTAGAGTGTTTCAACATTTCAAATGAAAAGTTTTTTAATAAAAGTGCATTATATTTCGTCGAATGTTGGCAAGAGTATTTTTACTATGATAAAAAGTAGAGCGCTCGCCTCCAAATGGAACGCAGAACTATTGTACTAAATTGCCTTTGTGCTGTTTTTACGTTCCATTTACCTACGTTTACACACTCAAACTCCTGTGTTCCAGGTGACATTGACAAACACAGAAACACAACACAAACATCAAACTTTACGCTCATTGAAAAAAAGAAAGCAAGACAGAAAAATACTTTATTTATAGTAGTTATACTCGATTTAAGCCACTAATTTAAATGGAATCTGAAAGTGAAATTTCAAACAATAATCACATTCAGAGATTTCGTAGGTAGTTGCGTCCCGCCGTATAATATTTTTTATTAAGCTAACATCTAAAAAAATTCTTTTGGTGTACAATAAAGTATTTATTCATTCATTCATTCATTAATTATAATCCACGGTTACATACTGACGCACGCTTTCAGTTTTCTAATTAGGTTTCCTGATCAGGAATTGAGATTCGGAAACCTGAATGCTCTGCTTACAATGAAAATGTTCCACGGCGTTTGGTCTGGCGGTATAATATTCCTAATACAATAAAACAATCGTTTGCGTTAGTCACGCAGAATACCGAAACTGAATTAAGCAATAAAAGTGAATAATAGTTGTTCTTTGCAAGCCACAAAAAAAAACTTACTTCACCGTTTCGCGGGAAACCTAATTAGGAAGCGAACAAGCATTAAAAGTCAACAATAGACGAAAGTTGTTTTGTGCAAGTCACAAAAGAAAAATCACCTTTTCAGGGTTAATCGAGATGAAGGAAAAATAACCTATAATCCAGTATAGGAGCTACCTTCATAACAAATTTTATTCCAAATCCGTTCAGCGGCTGGGGCGTGAAGGATTAACAAACAATGTATGTTAAAAATGTGTCTGTAGTGCAGACAAATTTTCGCCTTTATTATCGAGAAATAATCAGTAAAACAGTTAAGATAATCAGTGAAACAGTTCGTCAACCTGGCGGGTTGCCGTCTTTTAAACTAAATGTAAACAAACCCTTCAAAATTTCCAGAACGTGTAATCCCTTTGTGTTAAACAAGTTGCAAACACCGCAGTGCGCTGCCGATATAATTTTACTGTTCATATCGAAGCATAAAGCTTAGTTAGGTACTAAAACTAAAAGTATAGCAGTTAAAACATTCCTTTCAGTTTATTTAAGCAGGATAAAATAAACGTAAGCTGAGTTATTCGTGGAAAAGTTTTTTAAGTTATGCGATGGCTGAGGCGGAACGAGCTAGCGGATGTTTAGTGGTTACAGCCGCCCTTAGACAAAAGCACGACTTAGATAAATATTTGCCTGTGGTAGGAATCGAACTCACGACCTGCAGTGCAGAAGGCAGAGCTGTTCTTTGTAGATCACCTAAGTTAAGCCCGGTCAGAAATTGGATGGGTGACCATTTTGTAGCATTTGAGTTGATCGCTTCGGTGCTTCGGAAGGGCACGTTTAGATGTCGGTCCCGGCTATACTAGTCGTTAAGCCATGTCGAAGGTTTTCGGGCGGTTTGAAAACTGGCTAGAGTTGGCCACTTACACGAAAGAAGAAGTATACGATGGTCGTCAGATATTAGAATAACTCTCGATATTTGATAAAATTAATTGAAAACGGAGCAAATACCAATAAAGCCATAAGCCTCGAGCGTTCTTATAAATTTTATCATTTTGATGGAAAATTGTCCGCGAGACAAAGCGAGACAGAACATATTTCCTCGGGAAAGCAAATTGCTTTGAAAATATTACGTTATAAAGAATATAGGGCAGATATTCGATAGATCGATGTTGGAGCAGCTCTATGGTAGGATATTACATTTATTGTTATAAGCCACAAGCTTACCTCGGAAAATTGTTTATATCCAAACAAAATACAACCTTTTTGACGAATAACGTTTTTTACGATGTAGGTCTTGAGTTCGATTCCAGAATCGATTAAATCATCGAACTCACGAATATAGATGTTTGTTTACTGTCTGAGTGTTAGTATGTATTACTAGCTAGTAATACACAGCCTACGGTTTTCCGGGATCAAATGTAGTTGAAGGCTTCGTGACTTAGTTGGTAGTAGCCAAAGCGAGGGGACCCGGGTTCGATTTCCGGCAGGGATACACTTTGTGTAGCGGGCATGAAGTTTGTTTTTGTCGGTGTGCCGTCACGACATTAAGGTTTTTTATATCTAGGAAGTAAAGCATCACTAAATTTGATTTCCTTGTACACTCGTATCTGTTGACAGCGCCAAAATGGTGCCAATCAATTAGGAACAAACACAGATGACAGCCGCTTATCCAGTGTGCTACTTAGAGCGCACTGACTGAATGCAGTATCATTGAATCCGACTTGGATTGCATTATAAATGCAAACAGATCCGTTATTTTAACTCGTTCAATTTCTCCGCGATCCATGCAGTAAACCGGCTCGGCGTGTATCAGTCTCGCACGCCGATGTTTTCGTACTTAGTGCCACTAAATATATTATTACGGTTCCGTGCCCAAAGGCTAAAGGAACAACACAACAATTACTTGAGGCACAGGCGAATCATCCACGTCTCAGAGTGACGGGCGCGATGCAATGCGAGTTGGGTCTTCTCATACTTTAGTAGAGGAAGACCTGAGTAATTTTTTTGATGTTTATGGGTGGCGGTTACCACTGATGTTAGTAGGGCCGTCTGCTCGTACCGTAACATTAGTAAAATAAAAAACAAAAGAAATACAACTTCTTTCAGTATATAAAGGGCTGTATTGTGATTTTCACGGAATTTGGGTTATTATGGAGAATATCCTAAAACAATAATTCATATTATTTTATTTACGTTTTATTTTCACTCTTATTACACTTATTTTACACTTATTTTAGATTTAATTAACGAGAGTAGGCCGGTGTTCTTGCAGCGGGAACATTAGTGGATAGGTATCCTTGGATTTCCCTCAAATCAAAAAACCGCTATGTGCTATTCACTTTTTTGATTTATTTGTTAAGATATTTACTTGTAAGAAAGTATGTATTTATGTGGAAGAAACATACACACTGTTTGTTCCACCTTCATGCTCTAACAGCTCAACGGATTTAGGTGAAATTTGGTACCATGATAGGTTATACCCTGGATTATCACATGGGCTTCTTTTTATCCCGGAAAACCGCGAGTAACACCGCGGGGCGCAGCTAGTTTTTAAATAAAAGTGAAACCTGTTATACAATAGTGTTTTTAAAACCTGTTACTCGTAAATAAGGTAGACAGGTGAATGATGGATTACCGTATTTGTAACACACAACACGTAACGTGCTGCTAAAATATAGTTAATCGGATTAAAAGATGAAATTTTATTCAAGTAGAATTTTAGCTGGCTGTAGCAACTGCGCTTAAAACAGTTTAGTAGTTTATATACTGTCTTAAATGTTCGTGTCGACGAAACCTCGAAGATGATAAAAAAGAATTAAAACGATGTTTTCTTTTAACTTGTTTCGGTTTTTATTTGATTCACTCATACCCTTGCAATATAGCCATGTGTCTGTGAAGCATGTGGCATGGATACACAGCACAAACCCGAGTTCCAGACCCACTGCTCACCAGACAAAAGTGAGCTCCGGACAGAAATCGATCCCGGGAGCCCTCACTTAAAAGTTGAGCCGTCTGTACTTGAATTGCCTTGTATACTTGAATTAAATTGTCTTTATACTTGAATTTTATGGCTAATCTAACAAATTGAGCACAAACATTACTTTCAACTATCATCAAACAAGAACAAAATCGATTGCATTAAGATCTGCGCTGCGACCGTCCATATGTACCTGTATTTTCTTTGTGGTACAACTCTGCAAAGAGTTTAATGCGAGAAAAACATCCACAAAGCAGTAACAATATACGTACAACGGTATCGTGAACAATTTTCTGTGAAAACTATTTCGACGCACGCAACGGTGCTGCATCGGTTTTTCTTCGAGATTAACGAGAGAATTTTCCACCTAGATCCGTGTATAGGTCACTGAACGCGTGTATCTTTGCTCTTGTATTGTATATCTGTGGTAAAACGGAGCTAGAATCTCAGCCAAATTACATGAGCCATGAGCCAACTCAGTTAAATGATAAGCAGCGCACTAACATCGCTAGATCTTGGTTTTGGGTTCTGTGGGTAGTAGTATAACTTGTGCGTAGTCCAGAGAAGCACTGCCTCCACACCTGGTAATCTATCGCCAAGCAGTTACCCACTCGCATTGCTGCGAACCGGTGGAACGGTGTGGGTGCTGGTGAAATCACATACGCATGAGAAGAAGCACTGCCTCCACACCTGGTAATCTAAGCAGTGACCCACTCGCAAGAACTAAGTGGTAATGCTGTAACCACTGAACATTAGGTGGGCCTCCAGCTCGTTCCGTTACGTACGTTATATAAAAAAGTCACATTAAAACGCTATAAATTGGTTATAACCACAGAATAATTCTAGAGATCTTGTGTATCTGTGGTAAAACGGAGCTGGAATATGAGCCAAATCACGTAAGCCAAGAGCCAAGTCATCCAAATGATTAGCGGCGCTCTAAGATCGCAAAATGGTTGTGTCGGGTACAGTCACATTAAGCATTTGATTGTAATCACAGATAATAAAATAAAAGATTTATTTTATTGTTTTTATTTTTCAAACATATTATAACCTCAAAGGTTAAAGCAATAAAACTCTTTATTAGGGTTAAGCTCGCCTATGTATTTACATGTTTTTTTTTACGTAAAATGATTATAAACTAGGTATGTACGTATGTTTTATGTTATGAGTGATATAAATATAAATTTGGTAATCAAAGAAGTTCTCAAAGAAAATTATAACACAGAAAATAGTATTTCTAAGACTTTAAACTAAGTATTTCATAGTCATTCCAGGATTTTTGAAATTTATTTAGGTATACGTAGATATTGTTATATTATTATTATTATTCGTTAGCGGAGTTAAGTCAGTAGTATTATGAATCTTATGTTATCATTATAAGGCTAATGTGCCCGTAATTTCACCTACGCTTTTCAAAGCGGAACTCAGAAATGCGTGTACACAAATACTTGAAGGGAGAAATTGGATTAATTCTCTACACTTGATATTCCAAACTGACGCCTTTCATGACATGGATTGGTATTCCAAAGAGCTCATAGCACCGTCAGACCTTTTACTTATTCATGATATTGGACAGTTTCTAAGTCGTATACACTCTTGGAGTCTTGAGGAAGTTATGCGTTGGATCCCACTATCTATAGCAGCTATCGTGTCTGGCCTGTATCCAGAACTGAAGCGCTCGTGCATGTTCCCAACATTTGATACTGGTACGGTACCGTATGTACAGAGAAACAGGCCTACAATCGACAAGGGAGAGTGAATGGGTTTTAATCTAAAACGAGAGCCCGTCATTTGTAGATAAATCATTAAATAGTTAAATATTTGTGGCCATTTCACACAGCGCTATCTAGTCCCGAACTAAGCATAGCTTGTACTATGGGAACAAGATTACTGATACAATACTATAAAGGTTCGGGGAAGAAGGCGCTAATTTTTGTGCGTAGTTTTAATATATTCAGTTATTCCTTGCGTTTACCTATGCCTAACATAGCTCTACGCCAACTCCTCTGACTCCACCTTCTATTAGTGTAAGTGGTCACGACTAGAATAGCTGGGCCAGGTTGTAAGTGCCAAATGAATCTACCGCCAAACACTCGCATTGCTGTGTGGTGGAGGGGTGTGGGTGCCGGTGAAATCACATACGCATGAGATGTAACATCTCAGTGCCACTTGGGACTCATACTTCGTTCGGGGAGGACCTAAGTCATATCGCTGATGTTATGGGCGGAGGTATTTTACATCAGGTGGGCCTTCAGCTCGTCCCATCACTTTTACCACATAGTTATAAAAAAAGGTAAGGGGATGTTTGTATACCTGCCCCCCTCCCCACCGCCCAGCAGCTTGGTTTGCTCGGAGCAACCGAGTCACGTCTCGCTGCCAGATCGGCTAGATAATGTATTTCTCCAAACAACTTCAGGTTTTGTATACACGTATAAATTGGAAAAATGATTTTAGAATATGGAATAAGGCTGGTAGGAGTATATCATATATGCATAGTTTCTTCCAATCTGTCGACAATTCCGTGTCTGGATGAATTAATAACTGTTTTTAAAATAGGATATCGGACTTTATTTCTACCTATATTATACTAGCGTATACCCGGCGTATGCTACTACGCTAAAAGTAAATACATTTTGTACCTAATGCATTGTTTTAGTGGTCTAAAACCATCTTCGCATTATTGCCTAATGAAGGGGGACAACTGTTGGATGGTTTCAGTCTATAACGGACATAAAAAGAAACAATTTTTGTGTTTTATATATTAGGATTGTCCTATATTTCCTGCTCTTAGACCATCTAATCATCTTAGTATCGCCAAAACATTTCTCAACATCAGCTGAAATATGTTAAAAAACATTAAAGAAAAAGAAACAGAAGAGAACTTAAAAAAAGGTGTTTAAATTTTCGGTGTGCAAAAATTTTGCAAGAGTAATCAATCTTACAGTCATTTAGTTGAATATGAGAACTGACCGTAACTAGCTCGAAGATAAATACATAAAAATCAAAAACCACCAAAACAAACTAACGTAGAAACGGTTAAGTGATTCACTGACCCAAAAACGCAACTAGCAAAGGCTGAACTAAAATCATCGTGATTGCGAGATACATAGTTGTGATGCCGGATGCCGCCGCGGATGTCCTGGGCCTGCGGAATTACAATGTTATTGGATTGCCTCGTTACGGTATTGTGCGATTTCTTCATCTGAATGACGTCATATTTCATTCTCTATTAGCATGGGTCCCGGATTCAGTGATTGGCTAATAACTTGCATTTTATGTCTCAAGTAACTCACTTACGATGTCCCTCACAGATCATCTAAGTCGAGCAACTTCCCGCCCGATTAGTAGATGGATGGGTGGCCGATTAGCGGTATTTGAATCGAGTGTTTCCGTGCTTCGGAGGGCGTGGTAAGATGTCGGTGTCAATTTTCAGTCAATACATATCGGAGGCCTTTGGGCAAAAGTAAAGTACTAAAGTAAGCCACGCAGTTTGGCAAATTTACCCTTAAGGTACTATCAAATTTTCCCTAAACTGTTAGAGCTTCTAGTCCGTTTTATTCATGTTTATAGTCTAGGTATTTTAGTAATTTAACGTGTTCAGAGAAATGCTGCACGGACTTTATTGTCGGACTCTCAGAGTGAATACGAGGAAGTAGCTTAATGAATATATGAACCGTAAGCACTTTAGACAGAAACATGACATAAGTGATGAAAGCAACTTAGGCTCCCTTGCAGTGCCATTACAGGGTACATGTCCTACTTAAACAAATTTTATGTTCTTATGATGAAGTTATTCAATAAATAATAAAATGAAATGAAACGGCTATGATAAACTATTCAATCTGATATGACTGGCTCAGAGAATCAGAGTAAACTTGGTAAAGACGATCAGGAGTTGGAACAGGCATCATTCTATCAAATAAGAGTAGCTGAACCATGAAAAATTACTGTAATTTGACATACCTGTGTACACGTATTGTGCCTAAAGAGCTCCTCTGACACGATATATGCTCACTAATATGTTTATAAGTGCATGTAAATATTGAATTTAAACGAATCTAAATGATATTTGAGATCTAAACGAATAAACGAGTTTGAGTTCAGGAGTTTTAGATTGAGTAAAACTCATTGTCTGTGTGTATGATATATTTTATAGCTCAGACCATAATATTAGTAAAGAGCTTATGGAAACACTATTCACTACTCTACTATTGTGTGTTTTGATTCGTTCATATGAATCCTCGATGAGGTACCATTTGACACCCATGTTTGTTCACAAACTATCGGAAATGATTCTGTAAATTAGTAAATCGTCTAGTGCGTTGTTATTGTTAAACTTCCCAGTTTAATCATTGTCGGTGTTTACAAATTTCCAGTGACAGTGATATCATCGTTTAGGTGAAGAACACATCAAAACACTCTATAATCTTAAGTTATGTCTCCTCGGACGTGGTAAGTAGCGTCGCCGGGAATTGCGGTTTCACTCAAGCACATCGGACGAGGGAAAGTTCTCAATTAGAATGGATCACGTGTCATTTGACAATAAGATTAGGTGTCACGGATATGATAAGGCACCCCATTTTTGTTTAAATGTTTAGTAATCTGCAGTAATTTAGTAAACAATTAAAAAACTAGGTTAATCATAGTTAATGAGAGTATTGGTCTAATAAGAGAGTGGTGAAGATTGCTGATTCTTTTTCATGAGATGAAATGGGTGGGACCATTTGACGGCCTAACTTATGGGAAATGGTTACCACCGCCCTTAAAGATGTTTCAATTCTGAACGATGTTAAAATTCAGAAAAGTATAATTTCAAAATAGCCAAAAGATTGTGAAGAAAACGTGGAGATGATAACGGCCTGTTCCAGATCTAAAAATTCGAAGACATGTTACATCTAAAAATCCCAATTAGGTATCCAATATCCAGATTTAAGTATTAATTAAATCCAGATTTAAGTTGGTGTTTCCTTGTAGTGACGACATTAGTAGCCGGTATGTTAAAAATATACCTGAAATCATTCAAAACTAATCATATTTACTGACTAAGTAATCCGTCGATACGCTGGACCGATAAATAATAATAATGGTGTCGATTCTTCTATTATAACTGAATAAAAATCAACGTTGACAGCTTTATAATGATTGCTGCCCTTTTTATTCCATATGAAACAGAACGAGATTGATATATATTGTATAATAATTAAATAAACGCTTTCACACTCATACCCCTGCGCTAAGAGTCGCAGATGGCATGTACACATACACAGAAACACAAGAGAAACACCTAAGACCGAACAAACGTGCTCACCACACAAAGTATGCCCAGGCCGGGGATCGCTTCGAAGGCAGAATTACTACCTACTAAGCCACGGAGTCGCCAATAGACGCTTCTTCCGTCATCGTTCGACAAAGAGTCAAGTGAGAAAGTGATGGATTAGCATGCAGATGTCACAAGTTGATTGGGTGGATGATTACGTACGTGGTCATTATTACATGAGCTAGTTATGAGAGCCAATTAATATTAATGAAGGGGAAATTGCCTCACCGATGTGTAATTTTCTGAGAAAGTGCTGCGGGTGAATTATAATTTCCCACTCCTTGGTCTCTTAAAGATAGCCAAGTTTGACCGCAGTCTCACTGGTGGAGAGTGGTGGTGCGGTAGCACGCTTAGTCTAGGTTAGGTCTAGGTTTGGTGCCGACATGTCCTACTGCCGCAAGAGTGAGCCAGAATGACATGCCCTCTGTCTGTCTTTGCACCAAACATCATGTCAGAACACCAGAATCGATAAGCGGTATGGCTTTGTTCGGTGGGTTGTGACAAACCACAGCTGCCTGCCAGCAGATCCGCGCCGTCAGCACCAACCAGGGAGTACGTATAGGGAAGACGCGAATCATCTACGGACGACGCAAGCGTGGACCCAATACATAATCTATATTTTATGTGACATAACATACATAATGACATAACATTAACGAGACGATTTGACAGCAGATGTAACTTCCTATGCACTTATTTTTACCGGTGCCCTCACTCTTCCACCAATGCATGTGCATCATTGCTTGGCGGTGAATTATCTGATGTGGTGGGAGTTCTCCGTACGAACTTGGCACAAGCTTTACTGCTTATTTCGCCCCACCCTCGCTCCCTCTAAAATATTGTGGACAATGAATTTCAAGTATGATTTATACGGAAGTTGTTTCGGGCGAAACGACCTCACAAATCGTCAGTGTGCTCACCCATAGTCTGAAGGAATGCCAGCAGGAAGCGCAGACCACAGACTGAGCCGAGGCGTGTCATGCTACTTTCCCATATCTCATGTCGCGGCAAATGATACGGTTTCCCCGTTTCGCGGCAAGATTAATTGTGTATTGTACAAACAATTTATGATAGAATTTCTAAGAAATATAACGGGAACCCTTTGTCTTAAGATGTTTTCAACCGATTTCTAAAGGAGGCGGTTTCGATTAGGTTGTATTTTTTTTATGATTGCTACCTCAAAACTCCGTCATATCAATCATATTTGGATATATTTTTATTAACAGGAAATTCTTTTAGATTTTTTTAATTTAAATTTTATCAAAATCGTTTCAATAGTTTGGTTGCTTACAAAACAACTTGAAAAGAAAATACGGATAGAGTTGGAACTTTATCCGTTACAGTTACAAATTGAAATAAGCTGGCTTAATATTGTCACGAGTTTTATGAAATAAAGTTTATAAAACAATCAAACAAGTATTACTGAGCTGTTTCAACTTGATACTTTTATTCTGACTGCGACTCGGAATGTGGAATTTAAATGAGTTTGGTAAGTATGACGATTAATAGAACAGTTTAGATGTAAGAAATAAATAAACAAAACTAAATATTTTTGGACATTTCGGCGCCATCGAGCCCAATCTAAGCATAGCTTGCAGAATGGGAACTAATTAACTGATAGAATACTGAAATAGTACTTTTTTGAAATAGGTATACATACATTTTGACACCCAGACACATAAAACATTTATATTTGTCATAAAAATGCTTGTCCTGAGTGGGAATTGAAGTATATACTTTCAAATCCATTTAGTAAAAGCTGTTACTTTGACATAACAAACAGACACTTCAATTTTGTTTATATTTATAGACTACGACTTATTTCGTCATTCGAAATGTCCTATTGTATTTAAACTAACATGACCTCCGCAGCTCCTCATTGGAAACAGTTTTAACTTTCACTACGTCGCGTCGTGTTCCTTTTGTTACAATATAAAACAACTAGCTTTTGCCCGTGGCTTTGCTCGCTTCATTGTAGATATTATCAATTTTTTCTGCATGAAAAACTCAAGTGAAAGCAAAATATCTGGAATTGGTAACCCTATCGAAGTTGGCGCGCATTATGAGGTTATCAGAACCTCTATTGAACACAAAAGCTTGATACCGATTCAGCTCTATAAAAATCCTTTTTAAACTTGTTTTCTACCCGAGGTAATAAAATCACGACTTTTATAACCCTTAATAAGCTAAACGTGTCGTAGAAAGTGAAAACGCTTTTGAATGCAAATCATGACAAATCTGCGTCGTTATTTTCATTTCACGTTCGGTCGTTGACAATTTCTTTTAACTGCCTTCTATAACTTTTACTAAGGTAGGTAAGGTATAGCGTATTCCAAATGTACATAGACGACCAAAATTCCCTCGGTTTTTTTGTAAACAGGAATACCCTATCTAAATACAAAATTTCATCCAAATCTTTAGAACCGTTTCTGATATACGTGAAATAAACTATACTTGTATATACAAGAATTGGTCGTTAAAAGTAATAATATATATATAGACCTAAAATAGCGGAAAAATACCTAAATTTGTTAGGTATTTTTCCGCGAAGTACTTTTAACGACTTTTAACTATCGAGGCAAAATAGACCTTTACTCTGGTAAAATAATTGAAACCTTAATTGTCTGACAGCCAGGACAAAGCTTATACCATCAAGAACTACTAACGCTTCGCCCGTAACGCTTTACTCGCAAATGTTATATTTAGCCGTAAAAACTAACCTCTTCATCAAATTAGGATTTAAATCACCTTCTGAAAAACCCAACCAAGGCGTCACTAATCATTCTACGAAACCATGTTTCCTATACCTATTTAATTCTGTTATAATGTCACAATCCTTTTGAATGAAATTAAGTAACAATCCATTGTTTATGTTGATACACTTGAGTAACCTACCGGTTGAGAAAATGCGGTTCACAGCTTAATAGCTACTGCCAGGAGTGTATCCAGTTGATGGGCCAGGAGGGGGGGCAAGTTCACCCCTGAACTTAACCTGTTAAGGGTAATATAGGATTGAACACCGAGTGCCATAGACACATTGCAAAAACGGCACCCATCAACTTTAAACTAACTTTCTGTATGACAGCCATTTGACTCAGAGAAATTGAAAGGAACTAAAATGATTGAGGAGAAGCAGGCGAACCTTCCTTCCCCCCCTTGTCGACGCCCGTGCTAGCCGCAATAATGTGACGATAAGTCTAAACACTTTACTCGTACCATAGATTACGAGGCCAGGAAGCGTATGATGAAATAGAGTAGTCGTGGCGTTACCGGTATTACTACCTAGACACTTGAAGTCATAGTATGCGTGTAGTCGCTGCCAGTTGCCAGTACTCAATGCTTCGGTCGGGGAGGACCTAAATTGTATTACAGTCGCTGGTAATCACGTAATAAGTTACTTTAATTACATTAAAAAGTCTATACTAGAGCAGCAAAATTGTCAGTCAGAGCAAACTTGTAAGGAACAGTGAGACGTATAGTATTATAATGTCTGTGGTGAGACTTAAATGAACGAAGAGTGAGCTTCAAAGACATGCTCTAGTGTTCATTATCAACGCCTTTCACTCGCCATGCTGCCGTCACGCCGGTCTCAGTTGCGTCACAGTGCATTCACGTCAAGGAGTTCACTCAACTTGAGGCTCTTCCAAAAACGCTGACTGTTAGATAAATACTCCTTAATCCACGGATCCAGCGCAGTCTTACCTAAACGTCGAAATGGTAGTGACTTGAAATTCTGAAGGTTTGAACCAGTGAGGAATGATGTGGAAATGAGCGATTCGTAACCATATGAATGGTTACGAAATAAGCTCATTTCCTGATCTGACTTGATATTGAATTCATCTTGTTGATCAATTTGGCCGACATCGACAAATCCTTGCTAGTTCAGCATCACTTTTTGTATTAAATTTGTGCATAACATCATGCTTTCTTATTATTAAGTTTTCAGTTCAACTTACATGGTTGAATAGGGGGTACCCACTATAGTGGGGTGGTTCAAAATAAGCTTTTTAGAGGTACGAAGCTGGTAAGGAAATACCAAAGTCGCATCATATTGCATTTAGGCATGAGAATAGAACGTCCATGCTCATAGCTAACGTTATTGAATAAGACTTTTATATGAGATGCAGTAGGCAAGGACTAATGAACCTTTAGCTAATAGCAATATTTTACTCAATATCACGTTTTTTTATCATTTTCCTCACGAGGATTCTCTCATTCGAGGGTCATTAGTGGTTGTGCGATATACCTACTTGTGTGCGAAAACGGTTTAATTACGACAAATCTGCGGCCCAGTGTTCCTATACGCCAGTATATCTAATCTAACAAGTTTTGTGTTTTAAACGTGTATTGGGTATTGAATGATGAGATGTTTAGTAATAAAATATTTACACCGTTTCATTTGCTGAGTACATGTTCGGGAACGAAGAAACATGAATTCTCATGAACCCACGATTTTCTACCTCTACACTTTATTGCCATTTAAAAATAACTTCACGTCCGTGATTTTTCTACGTAACCCGCTTGACTAATTAATAACTAAAGTATGTCTGACATTAAATATCTAATTGAAATACAAATTAATATATTTATATTTGTATTATATTATATTAATCTCCATAGATTTACGAATCTTCCCACTTAGATCTAGGGGCAGAGTCTCCGCTCAAATCAAAGTTCAAAATTTACACAACGCACAAGAAAATATTTCGTCGCATAACGTATCACAGGAGGTTATTACATGCAGTTTTCATGTTTTAGCTTGTCTCATTTCTACTCTCGTAAGGCTCGTATTTTCGCATGGAGAGTTAATGACAGATTTCTATGCATACGTGCGCTTAAAACTAAAACACCGAGGTCATTGACTAACATGCACGCCAGAGCCAGATAATTGGTGAAAGTAATATAATTAGCATGAGGAATATCTTGTTTGTGTTACATGACCAATTAGCATAACAAACAATAGCATCTGTTAATAACTTAAACAAAGGAGAACATAAAACTAATAATTATTATTATATCGTATCGTACCATAATCTCAAATGCATTTAGTAAAAGGGACATTACAAATAGACACATCAATTTTATTTATTAGCATAGATCATGAGATTTTTATAATTTCATTAAATGTTTGGAGCACACTTAAAATCTCATCCTCCTTTGGCTTTTGGATACGCAAACCTAAGTAAAAGGATTCGAAACCGATTAAAAACTTTTACCGCGAATCGAGTTCAAAATAAGAATGTTTATTAAATTTGACACGTTCGAAATTTTTTTTAAAAGTAGAATGCGATGTTTTCTATGTTCTCTGTGATGAAGTGTGGTGGAAAGCGCGCGATAATCTCTGGTAGGTAACCACGATGCAGGGCAAGGACGTTCGTAGTAACATATCGCAGAAACTGGAAACGATTAGGATGGTTTCGAGTTGGTATTCAGAAGCGCAACTATTTCAGGTTATTATCGTTCATTGATACGGGTACTTAACTAAAACTTGTTATAGGACAACTAATAGGTACTTTTAATACGGTACCGCCACACTGTAGTACATGAGTAGGTAGTATAATCAAAGTCAAAATAATAAATCAATCTTAATTACATTTAATTCTTAAAAAACTCGCAACGTCTTTTTTTAATAACTATTTATTTATTGTATAATTTAAACCGTACTTATAATTAAATTTGGTTGTTGTACCCCATCCGACCCTACTAGGCAAACCAATCAAAAAACCTTGAATGACCATTATTTTCCCTAGCATAATCCTGTTCACAAACAAATTAATAATATACAATATCTTGTTTATCAAATTGAAATGTTAGATATTACAACTTATTTTGCTTTTTGTGGAGCATTCTTTGGTTCATACTTATGACATGACTTTAAATAGTATCTCAACGGGTCATGATTTCAATCCTCATCTTCTGTAAGTACAACAAAAAACTTAAGTGCAGGTCAGGTACGTAACTAATTATTATTATCTGCGTGTCCGTTTGTGGCAACCGATACGTATGCTCCAAGGTTCTGAGCCATGTTTGGTGAAGAAACTATTTGTATGAGTCAGGCGCGAATTGCCAATGGCGGGTTTTACTCGATGATTGTTTGTTGCTTCATAGCACCAGGATTTTGTGAGTTTATTAACACCTGTTTTTGTTTATTTCATTCAGTCTTAGGTGTGTTTTGAAGATATTTCGACGTCTCCAGGTAAAAGTAATTATTTAATCCTTAAATACCTAATTATACCACTATAATCTTCATCTTGTCTACATCATTTTCGATTGAACTGACTCATACAAATTTCATAAGATTATTTGTTTTTTATTTAACTATATATCGCCGTATTATATATACCGCCGTATTTTTTTCATTCAATAATACTATTATGGATCAGTTACCAACTTTCTAAGACAGCAACTCGCTTATACAAACTCGTGGATGAGGTTGTATGATATGAGGCAGAGGTGGTACGAACGTCGCGCCGGCTATCAATTCGCAGGTCGCTGATATTCATCTGAAAGTACAATGCAACAATGAGTTTTTTTAGATTAGAACCACCAATCTGGACTCAGCTCTTGAGCCCAGTCAGACTTTATCAAGAGTAAGATGATGTCTATGGACTGCAGAATATAATTTGGAAGAGGACTAATTTTACTTTGTTTTGTTTCAGAGGTCGAGTGTGGGATGCTAAGATGGGAGGTGTTTCGGTGAGGACGGCGCTACTGTGCGCCATTATGCTCCTGCCCCATGGTTAGTATTACCCAATAATAAAACTTAAGGACATAAAAATGGGATTTTGTGCCTCGGGAGACCAATGCGAAGTGGTAGCCATAATACACATCTCAATGAGAAAATCTCGGCAGATTTCTTACTACCCATCCATTTTTGTAACTTCATAAAAGCACACACATTTTTAAAGCGGTTCTTTAGGAAGGCTTCTAGCTTCTTTAGGAGGTTTTCAACTTGCCAATTCCTTTTCTAATGTTGTTGCAATATTAAACTGAGAGAAAAAAATAGTTATATAGATATTACTACACCCGAGAGGGCTATTCTATACCTGATGTGAGCAGATACATTTAATTCAATTTAAGCCAAGACAGTAACAGTATGGGACATGGAATTATTAGAAGTTACTTCTAGGAATTTATGTTTTTTTTTTATAATAATATTTACTTTAAAGAAATCTTATTTTATTACTTTAAACGAGTAATTCTTTTATATTTATATTTATTTCCCGTATCTCGGAAATGGCTTTAACGGATTGTACGAAATTTTGCGTTTAGATAGAGTATTGCTGTTTAAAGTTATCTGTATAATTGTATATCGCGTAAAAAAGCGACTTTTTTACAAAAAAATTAAAACAAATTTCACGTTTTCGCGGCCCTGGTCTAAACATGATTAACTTGATAAGTAGGTAGACATAAGGAATACAATTATATTGTTATGAACAGGATCATGTTCTCGAAAAGGAAGTTCCGTTAGGGGTTTCTTGTTCTTACTAATGATGGGGTGGGTCCCTACCCTCGAGGACCAGCGCCCCATGGAGGGTCGGATAGGGTTTGAACAAGCGCTAAACTTTGTAAAAAGAACGCATGATCTTATAGGTACGTACCTACATATTTGTTTATAAACAAACAGTGACTATCAATTCACTCTACTTCTTTTTGGCTTTTTTTTCTCTTTAATCTGTAATTTCACAAGTTTTTCTGCATTTGGGTCAGTTAAAACAAAGTATGGCCAGTTTATTTCTCCAAGAACGTAAATAAAATATGTATAGTGGCTTTGACTTTACGAGATAAAGTGATAAAATAGTGGACGAAGTTAATTAATCAATACTTGTGATTTTTAAATAAAACATTTGTGTTCCTCGCATGATTAAATTTGTTATTGGAATACTTATAATAAGAATATTTAGAAGTATTTAAGAATACCCAGATCAAACTTTTTTTTAATCATCCACCATCCAACCTTACGTGAAATCGTAAAAAAGTACCTACCTGCGTTACATTAGTTGCTCAACGACAAAAAATAACCCGTCGACATGAACTGCGCATCTTCACAAATCACTGTCATCTCGTGCGATTACAAGCGTTTTATTTATTTAACGAAAATCGGATGACATCACTAAACAAAAAATTCTTCGGCAACATTCAAATCATCTTTCATGCATGTATGTTATTTAACAAGTGAGTTATCTCCTTTTTCGTCCCAGAATTCTCGACTTTATTAATTCGGCTTGGGGTAATGATAATGTACAGATGAACATCAAACGCCGGAACAGATCTTCATAAATTATAGCTAAGAACCATTTCGACTACGTCAGCTTTCAAACAGAAAAAAGCCGTCAAAATTGGTTCATTCGTTTGGGAGCTATGATGCCACAGACAGACACACAGACACACGCAATTACACCCTATAAACTTATAATACCTCTCTTTTAAGTTGGGGGTTAAAACTGACTCAAATCACATTTGGCGAAGATATTGCGTAACAAAAAGCATCAGTCGAATTACGTAATAAACAGTTAAAAATAACCGTTTTTGTTAACCTCTGTAAATCATGAAATAAACTACGTAATATTCTTACAGTTTATTAAATTAAATTCACTCATAGATGATTTTATCACAACATTAATAAAGTTTCGTTTAAATTGAAAAAAATGTGTTGTAAAATTTAACTTTTTCTGCCGAATGGGACTATAGACCACGACTGTATGAATCCATAAGGATTTGCTATAATAATTCCGTAGCTAAGTTGGTAGACCGTAAGTAACCCTGTTATCGAAACTAGGGGTCCCGGATTCGATCCTCATCTGGGACAAACATTTGTGTAGTAGGTAAATATAAAGTTTATTTTTTATTCATAGGTTGGTCTTGCCATATTTGACACAAAGAATCCTAGTATAGCGGGTAATAGTTAAGTTTATAAAATGCATACATAAATCCGAGCGCTTATTGTGATATTAGGAACGAGTGGGCATCACCAATTATAAGGTATTCTGTGCCGTGGGTTTAACTTCTCCATTGATTAGACTCTACCCACGTTACGAAATAGCTGTGAAGTACGCGCTTCAAATTTTGTTTATACATTCAATCCGGTCCGTTAAAATCTTTTGTATGAAGAATCGTCTAAAGTATAAGTCGTAGTTTAAGTCAAATTCGCCCCTGACGATTGGAATTATGCGCCCTCAACAAAGGTTTATGTTTACATTTACCAAGCAATGGAAATGTTTAGTGCATTGAAAATGTACCTCCATTTTTCTTTTTCCATAGAATTTCACGACAAGAGATTTATTTATTTTGTTGGATTATTTTGTTTGGTATTTGTTAACAAATAAATAATGTTTTAATAATTAAAAAAAAAGAAGTTCGAAAAGAAAAACAAACTTAGATAAAGTAGAAAATAATCATATGTGCTAAATTTCAATTGGATCTGTTATGTAGTGGGTGAAAATCACGTTCAAATTTTTCGTTTACATACATACGTAGATATAACGGAAACTAATAATTTGTTACGGCCACAGACAACGCAAACACCCAAGATCAGAGAAGAATTTTCTTGCTCTCAAGCTTGTTCTTTACAACAGAGAGCGAATGTAACTTTTAAAACACCATCGTATTATTTACCATGACTTTATTTGACTTCCGATTTTTTGACGCAGTTTACTATTGGTCAGTTTCGGGACGATTTATATGGTTCCAAGAGTTGCCAGTTTTCTCATGACTGTTGAGAATGTGAAATTTTGCAACCGTATATTCATTGGTGCATCTTGCTTTTAGCAGAATCCAGAGGAGGAAATTCCATTTCACATCTTATGTTAAATTTTCAGCCATCGCAGAGCTTCAAGGTCGATGTCCAGCCGATGAGGGTCCTTGTCCAGCGCGAGCTACGCCGTGCAACAGTGACGATGAGTGCGGAGGACAGATCTGTTGCAGGTCTTCGTGTGGCCGCGTCTGCATAGACCCTTTGTACACTGGTAAGCAAACGTGGGATGCATGGGCCAGGTTTGTTGCTGCGTCTGTATAGACTCTTTGTTCACTGGTAAGTAATACGTGGAATGTCACATGGCTGTTGTGGGTAATTTCCATATATTTTGTAATACGTGCATCGCGTATAAATTACCGCACTAGTCGGAATGTTTTATGGGCCAATTATGATCATAAGACCGTGAATAATCTGGCTAACGCTGGCTACTGTATTCGTTATGTCATAATAACAACATTGTGTGATTGTGCACACATGCAATCACATAAAGGTCGTAGATATCTCACGTGAAACTTCATAATGCTGCTGATTTGGGATTGTAAATAATTACACGGACTAACTCTACATTTCATTGTTGGGTATCATATTATAAACTCATATGCTACTGGCGTCGTAGATGACTGCCCTCAGAGCCCCTACACGTGTCTCGTGGGTGGTTCGAAAGGAGCACCCAAAGTAGCAGTAGAACTTGTGCCAAGTTTGTCTGAAGAAGTAGTCTCCACATCTGCTGATCCACCGCCAAGCAGCGGTGCACTTGCACTGCGGTGTTCGGGTTGAAGGGTCCACACCACGCGCCGGTGTAATTACAGTCACTTGAGGCGTATCATCCCCGTCTCAGTGTGAAAGGTGTAACACGATGTGAATTGGGTCTCTTCAGACTTTAGAAGAAGAAAACCTGAGTAGTAATTTAGTTGTTTGTTGTCTGTTCTTCTCCCCACATTAATAACATAATATAGAAAGTTATTTAGTAACCAACTTTTCAGGCTGTGAAAACATTAAGCTGTCGACGGAGCGGATCTCCCGTGCTCTGGCTGCTGAGAACAGCCGCGGAGGAAGAGGGAAGCTTCCATCTATGAGGAGTCCTCGATGCAGGGTCTCAGACGGAGAGTTTGAGGAGATCCAGTGCGACAACGAGATCGTCAGCTCTTGCTGGTGCGTTGACCAAGCCGGATATGAGGTGAGAACAACTCTTGGTTAAATAATAATAATATGTTTTTATGCCAGGCATTTTAAAAGTTAACAGCTAACACCATAAAGTAGAAGTAATACTTTTTTTTATTAATTATCTTTATTTTATACCTATCTGTTTCCTCGCCCGCGTTGAATTTAATAATTTTTGCGCGCGTCACCAATTTTTTTTAACAAAAGAATCCTATTTTTCTCCTTATAAAATCACCTTTCAGCCAGTGAAAGACTTGTAAAAAAAGTCCAGCTGTTACGGAGATTAGCTGATACAGACAAAAACTTTAAAATAGTTTTTATTTTATCTACTGTAATAGTTTTAAATGTCTTAGGTTTAAAAATGTTATATTGCCATTACTAACAGACAGTCCCCCTGATTTCGGAGAACAGACAAAAGTGACTTTTGGCGCACTACCCGGATAGTTACATCCCCTTATCCTCAGCCATGTTTCGTCACAGGTTCCAGGCACGAGAGCACCTGCAGCAGGTCTAGTCAACTGCACGCGATCAGCTCCCTGTGCAGCCCACACCTGCAGGATGCTCTGCCCACTTGGCTTCGAGTTGGACGCCCGAGGTTGCCCACTGTGCAAATGCAGGGACCCTTGCCTCGGGGTCACCTGCCCTGGACAACTCTCGTGTCAACTGGAGGAGACGCCCTGTTTAAGGCCGCCTTGTCCGCCCGTTCCTACGTGTAAGTTAAACCAGCGTGATTTTGCTCGATGTAATATTTTTTGTTTCTTTTCTGTTCATTTGTGCATACTATTCGTAAACTATTTTGCAAGTTATTGTATCTTTCATACATCTGTCAATTTATATGTAACAGCACCTTGAATTGATTTTTTATTAGGCTAATATAGTGCAAAGTTTTCGTCGAAAATGTCTAGTTTGCAAATACACTCTTGCTTTGGCTTTTCAAGGCAACGCTTATGTCAGCTTGAGAAGATTCTACAAGTACAAATTATTTATTGACAATAAAAATAACATAACAGTTAGTTGAATAAAGCTAACCACAAATTATTGACAAAAAACAAAAAAACGATTGCGTGAAAAATAGCAAATATCATTGAAAGATACAAGTTTTACATGTTTTTGTTAGCCATTTATTTATTTATTTAGCCATTAAACCCTTTAATTTTAATGCCACACTCGATAAGTTTTGAGGATTTTTTTATTGAAGACATGACGGCCCAGAATAGGCCCTTTTAATCTTATAATTTTGATATAACCAGATCTAACGAAACCTTTCATTCATCAAGCCGTTTAAGCTACTATATTAATATTATACTAATATTTAAAAACCTTCTGGAGCAGCTGTGGAAAAAGGCTAAAAAATCTACGAAAACACCAATAAAGTAAAATCAATAACACGGAATAAAATAGTGTAACGTAAAAATAGTAATCGTAAAGTTCATTAAATTCTCTTTTTCAATCAGTTTAGATTCGCCACAAGTTTTTACCGAGCGTACAGCAGTGCAAAAACCAAGAAAAATCAATTTCGAATCAGCTAATCTACGTTAGATTCGCTTGTGTTTGAATTATGGTTGCTAGTTAAAAACGATCATCAACCTGCTATTGAATTGTTACGGAACCATTATGGTCAATTACTTAAAGTGGTGTAATAAGTTGAACTATCGAAATTGTCTTAATTTGACTTGAGTATGGCTTTTTGTGAAAATTGTGACTAACTCTTACTCTGTGACACAGTTGAGGCAAAAGACCTGTCAAATGGCCCGGATGTTATAAACATAATCATCGTTATGATATAATTTGAATCCAAATATTAACTGCTGTACCAAGCAAAGACATCTCCATAATCACGCTAGCAAATCTTACACCATTAAAACCGCACTATGCCCATAAAAGTTGACTGGAACTCGAAACAATTACGATGCTATGATGTCGTAAATTACACTGGTATCACGCAATATAAACATCTTTATTTAGCGAAGAATGAAATTAAATAATAAAAAATGTTTAAATTATTTAAATTCTAGTGGTCGTATAATAAAGAATTAAAAAAGAAGAATGATCTCAATTCGGCTGTATGTTTTTACGCAATTCTTTAGCCAATCGTGGACCAATTTGGATGTTTTTTTTTATTTGATAGCATGAAGGTTGGTCCGAAGAAATTCTCACCCTAAAAAAATAAAGCTTTTAAAAAAATAAATAAAACTATTGAAATCGGTTAATTGGATGTACAAATCTATCAATTTTATTTTGCAGGCAAGAGAGGAAGAAGTCTGCAAAACATTTGTCCAGTTGGAGAACCTCTATTGATCTCGGAAACTTCAAGACCTTTCCTTTGTGGTACAGACCCTGGAAAACCCAACTGTCCCCCACTGTATAGGTGTCTTGTAGATTCAGGTAATTATTAAATACTTAATTCTCGTGGCCTTTTTGTCTTGGACGGAACTCTGAAATTAATTGAATTAACGTTCTACCCAAGTAACGGGACACACTGAATTTCCACCTGATGTTAAGTGTTTATCTCCCATAAAATAATAACAGTAATACGACACTTTGTTTTTTTGTCTGAAGAAGACCCAAGTCACCTCTCATTGCGTCCATGACCTGAAACGGTGATGTAACGTCTCATGCGCCTGTGATTTCACCGCCACTTACACCCCCTAATAGAACACAGCAATGGGAGGGCACTACTTCTTGGAGGCAGACCAGGTATGGAGGCAGTATTTATTTGGACGAACCCGGCACAAGTTCTACCGTTTCATTTTCTTACTCCTTTAGCACCACCCAGGAGGAAGGGAATTCGCCTACGGACGTGAGCCATGGAGAATTGGACCCTCTAAAAAGATCAACTACACCCTTTTTAAATGTCTTGAGCGATATAAAGATTTCAACTTTTCTAGGAAACGATTACGGAGTCTGTTGCCCAGCGTCTCTAGAACTCCAAAAGGCCGGCACCTGCCCAGCGCCAACGACCTCAGACTTCGACTGCGGGACTCCTTGTGCCCACGATTTAGAATGTCCTTCGATGCAAAAGTGCTGTGACGGTGGTGAATGTGGAAGACACTGCATCCTGCCAAACAATGTGACGATGTGCACACAGCAGAAGATGCTGGCTGAGTTACTGGTTGTGAGCGAGAGGGAAGGCAGAGGATATGTGCCGCAGTGCGCCAATGATGGATCGTTTGTGTCGAGACAGTGTTCGAGAAACGGATTGGTTTGTTGGTGAGTTATTAAGAAAATATTTTCTTCCACTTCTTTTGTCACTGCTCTCTATCTGGTTAACTGTCCGCTGATATACTGATGACTTAATTTCTGTCTTTCTGATTTTATGCTTAACTTTTTGCTGTTTAAGGAATTTTGAAAATATCCATTATCGCTCACTGTAGTATAATATATAAAAGTAACATTATAGAAATTAGATCAAAAAGCCAAAACATCAAAATAGGAAATACCATCCACCCACAGGTGCGTAGACGCAGAAGGCAACAAGCTCCGAGGTTCCATGGGACCCTCGTCATCGGTCCACTGTTCCCCATCTCCTCTCCCCGCCCGCACTGGCGCCCGTTCCCTCTCCTCATGCACCAGAGCCCTATGCGCTGGCATCTGCGAATATGGGTACAAGACTGGCGCGGATGGGTGTCCGACCTGCGAGTGCGATGACCCTTGTGCTGGTTTCCCTTGCAAGGATGGAGAAGAATGCGTGAGGGTCCGGGACGCGGATTGTACGGGAGAGCTGTGCACTGGATATCCTGTATGTAAGTAATTACTTGATCAATCTCGATGCTATTATCTTTTTTCTCGGCTCAACAGATTGGGATAAAATTTGGTGGATAACTTATATCCTTGATTAACACATAGGATACTTTTGATCCCGGAAAGTGGAGTGTTCCCTTAGTATGGCTACTCGCTGGTTACACCGCGGTGCGCAGTTAGAAGTTACATAATATTAGCAATGGAGACCAATGTTGCATCGTGTTGGGCACGTCACTGAGTTGTCTCTTGAAGGGCTGAAACGTTTCTTGTGCATGTAATTTCAGCAGCACGAGTGCACCACTGCTTAGCGGTGGATTACCACGTGTGGACTCGTGGTGAAGAGACCCATGCTCTGGTCTCAGTAAACAAAACATAGCTTTGAAAAGTGCTCCTCTTGTTATTCTTGACAATTGCTTGATCAAGGTTCTATGCTATTTATAAGGAGCGAAAATGTGCCCCAAATATTACTAACACTTATAAAATTTTATACCTTGCAGGTCGGCCACGTGGGTCGTACGAGAACCCTTGCGAAGCGGGAACCCCTGCGACAGACGAGAGTGGTTCTGTCGTGGCCTGCGGAGCTGATTCCGACTGCCCTTCAGAACACTTTTGCACGTTAGCCCGGAGAAGCAGTGCTGCCCTTTGCTGCCCCGATAACAGATACGACAACTCCACTGATGAGGTATTAGAGGTAAGACTATGGAAATCTCAAGTGTGAGAGATCATGAATATTCTAAAATATTCCCGCAAATGTTCTTTTAGAAAGTTCTCCATTCATTCATGGTATGATGTCATTCTGATCTACAATAATTGCATCAGAATGATATCAAACAATCATCAGAATGCATGAATAGTAACGTAAACAGATATGAGAAACGTAATTTAGATTTAAGAAAATTGTAAATAGGTGATTATGCTCGTGTAAATAATGGAATCCGTTAGGGGTTTCTTGCTAGTTCCCCTAGTTATATTTTTAACACGTTTTAAACGAACAGCCCAAAGTAGCAGTAGAACTAGCCAAGCTCGCCCGGAGAAGTACTGCCTCCAAGCAGCGGTGCATTCGCATTGCTGTGGAAGGGTGTGGGTGCCGGTGAAATCGCAGGTGCATGAGACGTTATATCCTCGATGCGACTGAGATCTATAGGCGGCTGTGACCACTTAACATCATTATGGGTCGACAGTTCGTTCTGTCACTTTCATCGCATAAAAATGCAAGCCGTCGCATTTATAATATTAGTGCGATGTTCAAACACAGCTGATGCCTCAATTCTCACGTCCAGATTAGTTTCGAATCCTGCGGCACTGAAGCCGAAGCCCTATGCGGCCTCAACTCCACAACGAGCTGCCCTGAAGGAGACTGCGACAATGACTTGGTGTGCTGCTCTACTGCCAACTGCGGGCCTATCTGCATAGACCCGGCCAAGATGCGGCTACAGACAGACCGAGTGGATGACACACCCACCAGTAAGTTTAGAAGTATACGAAATAATTACAAAAATTCATCACTTTCAATCACCCAATTAGGTAAATGCAAAGGGACAAGTGACTGATTAAAACATGGAATAAACGAATTCCAATACTTATATGCCCAATTCGATTCCCACTCAGGACAAGCATTTGTATGACAAACATAAACCTTTGTTCTGTGTCTATCAATATTATTATGTATGTATTTACAAAAAAAAACCCTATATATGTTTTCTATCAGTTATCTAATTCCCATGGTACAACTATGGTTAGGTTTGGGCTAGGTGACATTGTGTGAAATGTCCAAGAGTATATATTTATTTATTCTAAGTATCTTCCTAATAGCGTCAGTCAATCCCAAAATGCTACTGAAATTGGATCTTTGAGTTATAATTTTAGGTAGAATGTACCAAAAGCATTTTTTTTCCAGTGTGTGAATATCTCCGCGACTTCGACGAGAAGATGGAAGGAACCGTCGACGGGATGAAGCTAGCTCTGCCAGCCCCCACCTGCAACCATGATGGGTCATTTTCATCCCAGCAGTGTGCTCAGGGACGGTGCTGGTGCGTGGACTCATTTGGAACTGAGATACCCGAAACCAGTACCAATAACGCATCAGCTGTGGATTGTGATAAGTAAATTATTTAATTACTTTTCATATTGTATTCTTTTTTTATGTTCTTTATCCCAAAACTACAAAATTTATCAACCGATTTAAAAATATCTTATTATTTTTTTGTGAAGAATATGCTTTCAAATTCCTCGCATAGAAATTTTATCTAAATCGACTCAGTAGAATAATAGATTGCGTAGCCTATTTTGAGATTGTTGGAACTATCAGACCACCAAAACACAATAGTTCGACAATTAATTTTAAGTTGGGGCTAGATAGCGCTGTGTGAGATGTCCATGAATATTTATTAACCCAAGTTAATAAATATTCATGGACATCTCACGCGTGTTCCAATGACCTAACGTTTGAATTGTCACTCCAATCACATGTTATTCTAATTTCCAGGGTCCGTACAGAGCTGTCCTGCCTGGATCTGACCTGCCGCATGGGCTGCGACTACGGGTTTGAGCTGGGCGCTGAGCGATGCCCGACTTGCCGCTGCAGGGACCCCTGCGCCGGCGTCACCTGTCCGTCCGGCCGGGCTTGTGCTACTGTGGATGTGGCTTGCGATGCAGACTACTGCCCTCCAGTACCAGCTTGTAAGATTGAAACCTCATTGATAACTAGGCTGTTGTATCAAACTATAGAATAAACAACTTGAGTTTGTTTTATATTGCTCGCGTCTGTAGATGTGTACCCTTTGATTCCCTACACGTATCTACCCCCTGGGTGGTGCTAAAGGAGCAACCAAAAGTATCAGTAGAACTTGTGCGAGGTTCGTCCGGAAAGGTACTGCCACCACATCTGGAATCTGCCGCCAAGCAGTAGTGGTTGCATCACTGTGTTTCGGTGGAGGGTGTGGCTGCCGGTGAAATCACATGCGCTTGAGACATATCATCCCCGTCTCGGGTGATGGACGCAGCAGGATGAATGAGTCGCACGCATTATTGTTGTCATTGGCGAGGGTCACTTACCATCAGGTGGGCCATCAGCTCGTTCCGTCACTTATTCACATAAAAACAAAAAAACTTTCTCACTCGAAAGAAGAATAGTAGAGTAAACAGTTTTAACTATTTTATTCATGACAGGTTTACCAAAGAAACCCGGGCAGTGTCCATACCTCGTGCCGTCCACTGGGTCGTGCGAGTTCGCGTGCCGTACGGACGGCGAGTGCGGTGCCGGAGAGAGATGTTGCGCTACTGGATGTGGAACCGCCTGTACTCCTACTGAACACCACACCGCTTGTCAGCAGAGGAGGTGAGACTTTATACGCTCTGTAACAGGGTGCATCGTGACTTGAAATTTGTGTTATTTCCGTGGTGTCAGCAGAGAGAGACTTTGTGATTCTGGTTGTTTTGTATTTCTGCAGAATATCAAACCGCTTGTCAGCAGAGGAGATGATGCTTTATATGCTCCGAAGTAGGGTAAATAAATAGCACGATATGCTTTTCGTGATATTGAGCTACTACTTTTTGAATCATTTGTTCTCCTATTGAACACTATATCGCTTGTCTGCAGAGGAGATAAATTTGTATTTTTCCTGGAGCAGTGTGCAACATAGCTTACATATTAATATTTTCCATGAGGTATAGCAAATGTGGAAAATAACTAGCTGTAAAAATTCTTAAAATTTGATTTTATTCAGCTCATTTAATAAGGACAGCGGCTTGTGTTCTATAGGTCATCACTTTGAATTCTATGAGCGTGAGCTTTCGGGGGAGAAAATAGCCGTGAAGTGTACTACCTCCTTGTCTGGTTAAGCCACCCTCAATTTACGAGTTGGTTACTATCCAGGGCTCTGGCACTTCATACGGCAGCTGAGAGTGGGAACCCCCCGGCGTGGGCGTGGGTGCCGAAGTGCCAGGACGATGGGACGTACGAGACCGTGCAGTGTCGCGGGTCTGACAAGACTTGCTGGTGCGTCGACGCTGTCGGTAACGAAGTAAGTGACACAATGGAATCAGTTATATTTTAAGAACTTGGGACATTAACTAATCCAGACCAGACTAAACTAATTCTGTCTAAAGATACCCTGCCGCCACTTTATGTATTTTGCCTCCCTGCTGCTTTTATACAATATTCATATTAGATGTAATTATCAGGGGATAGTGTAGTACGTTTTTTGTAAATATAATAATAAATATAGAAGAATTGAAAGTTTATACAAAAAGCTATAATATTTACAAAAAGGCGGAAATTGTATTTTGTTTGTTTGTTTGTCACGCGATAATTTTGAACCGATTTTGATATTTTTTAGGTGTACCTCCAAAGTTGACATATTGCCCCATAGTTAAAAAAAAGTTTCACCTCTAACAACGAAAGTGTAACCTATGATAGAATTAAGGGAAGTTTTGAAATCAGTTTCTTATTTGCGTGTCAAAACAGTGATACGGATTCGCAACTAAAAAACATCGTGGCTGAAAAAAATAATAAACATGCTTATCATAAAATTCCAATTCATATTTACCAATAACTGCAAGTAATCTTTTTATCTTGAAAGTAATCTAAATCTTGGTTCTTAGCTGCCCGGCACCCGAGCAACAAACAGTACCCCGAACTGCGAGACCCCCGCCCTATGCCCCGACCCTGGCTGCAACGAAGAAGTCATCTGCTCCCACGGCAGAGAGTTGGACGTGAAGGGATGCCCAACTTGTGACTGCAAGGATCCCTGCGCGGAAGCGAAGTGCAGACCTGATGAGACCTGTGAACTGGTGCCTTTGGATTGTGAGGTACTGGACCATTTGTTTTATACTGCTGTGGCTAGTAGATTTACGTGATACGTCCGGGAATTACTTCTTCCATCTTTAGTGTCGGAATTTTCAAACTTTATATGTGAAGAACCTATGGTTGCTTTTGGGTAGGTGGAATTGATAGCTACCAGACTCATCCCGTAACTTTCTTTTTTTTGTTTAAGGATGAGTCTTGTCCGCCTCTAGCCAGGTGTGCCCCGGCTCCTCAATGTCCAGACGGAGTGGAACCACTCCAAGCTCCCGACGCATCTGGCCCGCTCGTGTGCGGACCCAGTGCCGCAGCCTGCCCCTCTACCCATGCCTGTCGCTTCGCCCCTCACGACTCTAGGCCTTCGGTCTGCTGTTCTAAGCCACGTAAGTTGCCACTATATTCCAGGATATTTTAACATATCAATAACACCGAGCTATTTTTCTTGTATCACTACAGTAATCTAGTGTTTTTTTTAATGTTAAGGATGAAAAATTCATAATACCTCGTCTCTTTACGTCTCTTTAGAGCAGTATTGAATCTGGATTACTACCAAGTACCAATCATGAAGTTAGGGGTCCCAGGTCCTATCGCCGCTTGGGGCAAATTGTGTGTTGAATATTAAGTTTGTCATGGTAAAGAACGTCCATGCCAGCTCCAACACAGGGAATAGGGAATCTTAGTGCATATTATGTATAAGCGTCATTTGTTTGCCTTCTTTGACCAATGTTGATAATCATTAGATTTTACTTAGGGCACACAGTCATTGTCTTCTATCAGGGAGATACTGAGGCAAAGCCACCAGGCCCCTAATTGACAATGCTTACCTTATCAAACCTTGCAATGCTAGGATTAAAACAGAAACCTTCCAGGTACCGTTTGCTTCGAGAGTAAAGACGAAGGCACCTGCTCATCCGGCGAGATCCTCAACACGACACGTTGGCACTTCAACCACGAGAAGAACCGCTGTGAGAGGTTCCGCTACCACGGCTGCTCCGGCAACCACAACAACTTCAGGAGCAAGGAGGAGTGCAACACTGTATGCCCTGGTGAGTCACCATACATATCGAAAACCTCGCAGGCACTTTGCTTTGAAAGCATAGATGATACCTGCTCAGCTGGCGAGATCCTTGATCCACACATCAACCACTAGAAGGACCGCTGTGAGACATTCCGCTTGCTAGATCCTGCCGTGGTACTCCGATATCCACAATAACTCTAAGAGTAAGTAAGGTTACAGCACTGTGTACCCTGGTGAGTTGCACAGCAACATCCCCCAAGCACCGATAGTTTAAAGCAAAGGAAACTATTCAACCCATGAAACCCTCAACACGATGCAATGACTTCAGCTACGAGAAGTTAGCTGCTCTGGTAAGCAGAACATCAGGCGCAAGCAGGCAATACTAGACGACCTGATAAAAGACCTTTCCAGCTTGCAATAGGACACGGACCGAGTCTTGAAAAAGGAGAAAATGAGTGAGCGGCAGGATGGGAGGGAACGGAAGATAATGGTAACATGACGGTTTCCCCACGATTTTTCCTTCTTTTGTTTTCTAAAATGTACAGGTTCTTCCAGAGTTGACTATTGTAAAGAAGTAACTATAAGATTGATGATACCAAAAGTATTTTAAAACGCAGAATACAATCAAGTTTACAATTATTTTTATGTCTAATTTAATATTTACAACAGCTGAAGGTGGAACTGCTGAATTGTCCCATTTGATCACTGGAAAGAAGAAAACAGATGAAGGCATGTCACTGTACCAAGTAACTTTATATTCGGTTATGTTTGTGGCCTTTATTATATAATTTTTTTTAACATCACAAATCACATACAGATTTGCACCTTTGTTCTAATTGCATGAGGGAGGGAAATTATTAGAGGAAAATGCGATTTGGACTCGTACACTGAAGGTTCCATACAACCAACCATATTTCTTTATGACTTTATAGGATGTCTACCATTAAATAAATAATTTATTTAACAGCTATTCAATGCTTTCTGTGTCAGCCTTGTTTATCCCATTCCAGGGTTATTAAGCCAAGTTTGTCAACTTATATCTTGTAATTACCAGGATGAGATGACAGCCCTCATGTTAAGTGGTTATTGCCGCCCTTAAACAATATTAATACGACTTAGATCTCTACCTAAGTGTCAGGACACCTAACTCGCATCGTGTTGCATCATTTTGAGATAGGGATGTAACATCTCATGCACCTGTAAATTCGATGCTAATATGATATTGTAAATTAGGGCATTACATGGCGTTTCAATAAAGACAAGGTGGATTACGTATTCTGTTACCCCAGTCCATATCCTTGGCATATTTGCTGATAGCATTATATTTCGTGCAGTATTGAGCCCATGCGAGAGACTTCGGGAGAAGAACGAGTTGGCGGCGAAGAAGTATGGAAAGGGAACGTTCATACCGGCGTGCGATGTCAGCGGAGCGTGGGAGTCTGTGCAGTGCATGTCGCATATTGGTAAGTTCACCGACTCCAGCCGAGGAAGTGGGATGAGAGAGCAATCGCCTCACTCTAGACTGGCCTCATAGCTCAGTGGGTAGTGGCTCTACCTTCTGCGCTGGTCGTGGATCGTTTCCCACCCAGAACAAGCATTTGTGTGACGAACGATTAATGCTTGTTCTATCTGGGTTTTATTATGTATTTGCAAAAAAAAAGTAACTGTTAATCATTTTCTTCCTGTTTGTAGACGTTTGCTGGTGTGTGAGCGCTCGAGGCGAGCCTCTGAAGGGGTCCCTAGTGCGCGGTGCTAAGCCTGCCTGCAACTTCAGGCAGGCGAGGAAGTGGGTGCATCGAGACCCCCTGGATGAACGGGCCAAGGCTGATGAAGGTAACCAATTGTATAGGGCCGTAATATTTCTATAAGCTAACTTATTAAAAGTCTTAATCCGCGGCTCTAAGCTTTCCTACAATAAGACAGGTGAAGATGTAGGTAACCGAAATATTTCTTGGTTGAATGATTCTCTAGTGGTTTTGGGACTTGGCAAACAAGAATATCGATGCACTTCTGGAACTTTCTGAACAAAAACACTTATGAATAGTGGTATTAAGTAGTAGGTCTAGTGCTATTAAGTATTGAAAGCGAATATCTAAGGTTTTCTCTGGGGCTCCCAGCCATTGTTCCACTCTTGCGCGAGAAAATGGTTGAGCGGCTTAGGTTGTGTAATCTTGGTATAATATCAATGTTTTTAAAAGATAATCATCAACTAATTTTTTTTGTCCAATCCCGTTCCAGTTCTAGAAGAACTTATCAGACAGATGACGGCGTACAGGATCGACGAATTCGAAAGCGACGACGATGAGGAATTTGACACGGCACACGAGAGTCGAGATTTGAAGAGCGAAGAGGTTCTGGTCACGGAGGTCGTTGAAGCCAGAGTGGCGGAGGCCACGAAGAGAATAGAGAAGCCGTTGGAAGTGAACTTGGATAGGATTGTCTTCAAGACGAAGTGTCAGCTGATGCAGGAGGAGATCGAAAATGGTAAGAAATACCTTTCTTTTGCAGAGTTTGTGGTAGGCTTGAAGTGAAGTCCTGAATCATTTATTGTTGGAACGTTTTAGTATAAATTGAGAAGCCAGATGTTTGACACATAGATGATTGGGCCAAGCCAGACCACATAGATCTAACTAGATGTGACCTTGTAGTAAGGAAAACATCCAATTCATGTGGATAGGTTCACTTCACAAAACTGTATTTGTATTACAATTCAGAAAACATTTAAAGGCAGATTTAGTATTAAAGGTTTCCATTACTCTAGATACCCTAACAATCGACTGATTGAAAAATAATAAAAAACCGATTCTAATTCATGATCCCTTATTTCAATAAGTTCAATAGTTGTCCTTTGAGTGTACACCATACCATTTTAAAAAAGAAACACCCAAATCGGTAAACAACATGCGAAGAAAAAAGTTATAGGAAAGCAAAACATGACATTATCTTTTGTATTTATTTTGATTTATCTACTTTAGGACCGATTTTAATAAAAACTCTATGGGTCATATCTTTATGGGATCATATATTATGGGAATATCCTTTCAAATAAAGAAAGGATTTTCCAAATCGGTTGATAAATGAAGGAGAACTGAGGTAACAAATATAAAAACCTAATTGATAACATCCTGTGGACGTCAAGAAAAAGGGTAAGAGCTAAACGGCCAACCTTGTTGTAGGAGTGGAAGGCTTCCGCCCGCGGTGCCTCGCTGACGGGTCGTTCTCGCCGCGTCAGTGCACGCGCGGACGGTGCTGGTGCGTCGACGCGGCCGGACAGCGCCGTCAGCACGTGGCACCGGTGCCAGACACGCCCGGCCTAGATCCTTGTGGTAAGAACTATATTTTTATTTATTTTTTAGGTCTACCCACGATTGTTATAATATTATATGTGACATATAATAAGCTTTCTCAGACTTACAAAGAATATAATTTTATAGCTTCTTGCACAATCAATAACAGTGAAGATAAATTGGAAATGAAAAAGTTACAACATGAATTTATAATATAAAACTAAAACAAAGTATTTTTACGCAGCATGTCAATTACTAAGCTAAAAACTGACAAAACAGAATCAGTTGGGTAAGCTCTCGACCAAGTGTAAATTATTAAGGCTAATTTCGAAAACAGTTATAAATAATATGTACTAGGTACTAAGATAACACGTGCTTCGACTCGGCGACTCCATGAAGCCAAGTCTAATGTGTGATATTGTTTCTTTCCAGAACACACCCGAATCGAATCAGCGATCCTAGAACTGGAGATGGTGGGCGCAGACAGCGAGGTAGCCGAGAGGGCCCGCACAGCGCTCGCAGCGAGACTGGCAGCGCTTGGCGCGAGGGTACCGGTCGCGGCCGCGCGGGACACCACCGCTGTCAGGCTGCGGGCAGCGCTGCCAGGCCCCGGGGCTGTAGACGTCGTCTATCATATTGAGAACTTGGTGAGTACAGACTAGAAACCAGTAGCCATTGCATTTAAAGGTAAGTGGCTGAGACCACGCAGCGGTCCAGGCAAGCCTAGCAATTGGCGTGAGGGTATCAGTGGCGGATGCGCGGGACGCCGCCGTTTGTCAGGCTGCGGGCAGCGTTGCCAGCGCCCGGGGTATAGACGTCGTTTACCATATTGAGAACTTGGTGAGTACAGATTGTAGACCAGTAGCCATTGCTACTGCTGAGAAGGATTAAGCAGCCATGCAGTGGTCCAACCAAAACTGGCAGTTGGCGCGAGGGTACCATGGTGGCTGCGTGGGACACCACCGCTGTCAGGCTGCGGGTAGCGCTGCCAGGCCCCGGGGCTGTAGACATCGTCTATCTTGTAGTTGTAGTAGTTGTAGAGTGGACTGTTTTCCGCAACTAGGCCGCCAGTGGGCCCTTTTTGCGTGCATCGTCTATCTTATTAAAAACTTAGTGAGTACAGACTAAAGACCAGTAGAAATTGCATTGAAAGATAAGCAGCAGAGAGACCATGCAGTGGTCCAGACAAGATTGGCAGCGCTCGGTGTGAGGGTACTAGTGGCGGTCGATTAGCGATGCACATAATATTATATACCTTGTTAGTATATAACAAATCAGAAGCCATTACCTTGAGATTAGAGATGTATGACAATTAAGATGGCCCGTGGAACGATTCGCTGTCAGACTGCAGGCAGTGCTGGCCGCAATGACTGCTTCGTCATAATTTAGATCTTGTCAAACTGTAAGGCAGGACTTAAGTGATTATGGGGGGAGGTGACCACTTAACACTATTTAAACTGCAGACATATCCGTCCATTTTGTCACAGGCGGCTGGCTCGAAAGCAAAAGCAATACTTTAAGCAATTGCATTTCCTCCTCTCCAGGTCAAACAAGAGAAACTATCAGGCGGCAAGGCAGGTGATCCTGGATTCCTTGGAGCCGATGTGATCCGCAGCGAATACAGACTGGCCCCGCCGCCGACTCCAGCGCTACAGCAGCGAGAGATCCTCAGCGAATCTACCGTAAGTTCTTCACAACGTTCACTGATGCTTTGAGGTGCATTCACGAAATCCATATAATATTTTTGTGTGGATCATGCTTCACACGTTCTTAAGAACCCTTAGAGTCCCTTCATGTATCTCCTGGGTGATGAGAAAGAAGCAATCCTTAGTAGCGGTAAAACTTCACAGAATTTGTGTAAAGTTCGTCCACAGATGTACTGCTCCCACACCTGTCAATCACCTGTCAAGCAGTAGTGCAATCGTGTTCCTGTATTTCGGTGAAAGGGTGTGGATGCTGGTGAAATAACAGGTGCAAAAGATGTTACATTCCCGTTTTAGAGTGGCGGCTGAAATTGGCACAGTGATAGATTATATTCTGGAATAGCACATAGGCTACTTTTTATCCCGGAAAAATTTACGATTCCAGTAGGAAGCCCAACCTCGGGTAACACCACGGGACGCAGCTAGTTCTGTAATAAATAAATAATAGTTTATATCTGATGTCCACAGGTGTCAGCAACAACGTCCTACCACACCGCGCTGATAGTCCTAGCGGCAACTTCAGCGTTCATCATCAGCGTACTCTGTGTCCTCGTGATGCTATACCGGGCGAGGTTACAGCGAGAGCCTCAGAAGGCCGAGCGGTTCCTCCCCCCCGCGCCGCCGGTCTACGTTCTCTCCGCTGATGAGAAGGCGGAACTCGCCAGGGTGTTACACGCGCCTCCGCCGCCGGTGCCTCCCAACGAAGACGACCATTCTAGAGTTTGAGGTTTTAATTTTATGATGAGCTGAGGAATTAGGGATATATCCAGGATCATTTACTGGAATGTCCCGGTCAACAAATTGTCTTCTTCATTGTATTTGGCGTGGATATCTGCCAACTTTCGACTGCAGCTTTTGTCATGTTACTGCGAGTTTTAGAAGGCAGTTCGGTTCTGAACGCCGGGTTTATCGTTCTCTCTGCTGATAAGAGGTGGAAGGATCTCCGAAGTTCGGAGTTTTCAACTAAACTCAGGGATAAATTTAACCTTTATTCAAACCAGTTATAATTGGTTTGAAGCTGGAATGCCGGATGTTTCTGATATTTGCCTTTTCTAATTTTTGGGCTGTCTGTCTGAAAGTCGCAAAAAGAGGCTGGTAGAAAAAGTACGGGAAATATAATTATTGAAACCGTTTTTTTCACTATTTAATCAACTACTTCGTATTCTCTTCAAATGGTGATGTTATGGTCGAATAAATTAGAAAATATTGACGTAAATTTTCAAGTGTACATATTCTTCAGACTGGTTTATGCTAAGCACGTATATCTTCTCTATCGCTTAGCTTTGCGACTTTACAACGAAATGACCAAATCATACTACTTACTTGATGAATAAACTACATTTAAATCTACTTTTTGGAATTGTGGTTAGTACTTACAGGTACATAAATACAAACGTGTAGGGTCCAACTTATTGGAATAATGTAGATGTCTTCTACCTTTTCAAAATTTAACATAATAATATAATAATAACCTTTAATCTTGTATAGAACGAATATTTTCTAAGTTCAGGTTCTGATTCGTGTTTGTAAGTTAACTAACTACTTAAAAAATGTGTAGCTAAGTATTTTTATGATAAACTTAAAACTGTCGTACTACAAGTTCATTTTACAAGGGTGTAAATACCCCCAAACTTGGGATAATAGTAATGTTGGTAGCGATGAATATCAAACGCCTAAACAGATCTTCATAAATTATAGATAAGGGCACCTCGACCTCAGTTTTGAAACAAAAAAAAACCGCATCATATTTGACCATTCATTTAGGAGTTACGTTGCCACACACAGATAAACATACATATACACAGATTTACACTACAAACTTGTAACACCTCTCTTTTACGGTTAATAAAAGTGTATCACTGTCTAGCATCCCGTCTCTTTCATAACATTGAATCACGGGGGTTTTTTTACCTTTATCAATGCCGGGTAATCTCTGTCTCGTGGAGTACGTTGTGGCCCGCCAACGCATTTGATTTGGCCCGCCCGCATACACGGCTCAGCACACAACACAGCGACCCGAAGCAGTCACGGTTACTGTCTAATGACCCAAATTAAAATATTTTTAGCATGATAATTTATTATATTATTAAATATATTAATATATTTTTGGTTTAATTATTATACAATAGTATAACAGTGATTCAGAGTTTAAGATGATTATGTGGTACGACAGTGTTTATCAATTCATAGTATTTTCTTTTTTTTAATTATGATAATGCATTCTTTTTTTTTATAAATATTTCTATGTAATAAAAGACCATTCTTCTTACGGTACGTAACCGAGAATAGAACTCTTATCTAATGGTTAAAAATGTTTAAATACTTGATTAATTCGTTCTGAAAAGTGATTATTCTAGAGTAGTATTATACCTACTTCTTATGTATTTTAGTTTAAGTAAGTAGGTACTGTTATTTTTAAGTTAGGTAGCGTAAAAGTGCGTGTAGATAGGATGCGCGCTTTTACGCTCTTTTTAGTTCCTTTCGTTGAGTCTGGGTCTCAAAAGGAGTTTTAACGATTTCTTTATCTAGGTGTGTCACCCCCCTTAAGTTTAGGAGGACCCAATTTCTAGAGGTATACCTACAATCAGTAGATCTATAATAATTTCAACATTTCTGTGAGATTATATACGTATTACCTATACGTACTTGACTCGGCGTAGAACTAATCTAGTCTTTCTTTTTCATTCGATATACTTTACCGCAACACAAACTGACCCTGTTTAAAATCCCCATCACTTCAAAATTGGCACAGCTTCGGAAAAGAAGGGGATTGTCTGTCTCTGAAATATGATATTGTTTTAGGTTATCCCGATGTTAATGGTAAACCTAACGTTCTGTTACATTTACTATTTCACTTTGTAAATGCTTAACTACCTACCCACTTAGTATTTGGTAGGTAAATACAATTATTATGAACGCCTACTTCTAAACGTTTAGATTTTTATATCATATATCACATCAAATGTTAGATATATAATATATGTAGGCACGTACTAATTGGCTACCTACTATTCTTCGTCTGATATAATCTTTGATAATATCTGTGTAATAAATATTATATCTTATTAATAATACTTAATGAATTTATTCGCATCTACTATATTTTATTTTAATAAATAGATACATTAAATACTATTTTCAAAAAGTGTTGTTTTATTGGATGCATTTTATTTAGTTATTACAATAGTTGGTAACTAGGTAATTGTATTTTTAGATGACCGCCTGCCTACCATGATACCATGATATTAGCATCTATAATTTGACCCGCTGCAGCTTAAGGTTTAATCAAAGCTATGGCATACATTCTTTAACTTTTCGGTACGAAACTGTATAAAAGTAACCGTATAAGTAACCGTAAACCGTATAACCGTATAAAACTGTATAAAACAATTATGTGACTATTGGCTCGCCACTTTCCACGTCTTCATTTACTGGATCACCAACGAAAGTTACACAGTATTACAACACAATATTTACAAAATATTGCAATGTGCTCCCTCAATTAGAGATGACCAGTGTTAGGTAATAGGTACATTAATACACTAATTCAACGCAAACAATGGTAACTACAACTTACTAATTAAACACTACCTTACAAATAAGGGTAATTATTTACAACGAAAAACCTCTGCTTATACCTATGCTTTAACCTAACAAAATCATTCAAAAAACAGAAGAAAGCAATTTAAAAGAACAATAATTATCAGTTCTGAAGAAACTATTTATCCGATTATAAAGTAACAGTGGAACTTGTGTAAAGTTCGCCCAGAGAAGTAGGTACTGCCTCCACACCTGGTAAGTGGAGAGGCAGTGGTGCACTCGCATTGCTGTGCTCCGGTAGAAGGGTGTGGGTGCCAGTGAAATCACATGCGTAAAAGACGTAACATCCCCGTCTCGGGTGATGATGTTACGATTTGGGTCTTCTCATACTTCGGTCGGGGTGGACCTAAGTCGTATTGCGATTTTCTTGGACGGAAGTAACCACTTAACATCACGGTGGGCCTTGAACTCGTCCTGTCACTTTAATTACATAATAAAAAAACAAACGTTTAGGTTCATTGAGATTTGGCAATATCTGACTCCATAACATATCTGAGTGATCTGAATTTAACAATATGCATACATTAAGCCTGTACGATTAAGTACACATGCTAGCTTAAGCGTACTTTCAAAGGTTCCTGTATATTCCGGGGTTAAAGTTATTTGGACTTTATACTGAGAGTAGTGATATCTGTAATTTCCGAATCCAATCTTTCTAACAAAAAATAGTCATAGAAATCAGATAATGCGTTACTGAATTAAAAATAACAACTCATTTTGACTTTCTTTCCCTCTCCAATGGGAACCGTGCTGAATTTCGGGATAACAAGCATCCAGTGTCTTACCTCGTTGCACGCATGTGACGAGTCTGCTTTTTTATGGAGTCTATATATCTACCTAGTATACCTATCTACACGGTTTTAAATTTAGTTGCATATCCCTATCAGTATTGTTATGTTACCCTGAGATAATTTGATGCTCATGATCTTTTTATATTTTGGAACACACACACATTGTACCACATTTTTTTTTAGTGGCAAGTTGTTGTGTTATGTCAAAATAGTTTAACGTTTCCGTTTCCATACTACCTTTTCAATTTAGATACATTAAATAAATATTTTACACAATATAATAAAGTAACAATGATAAATACTATAATAAAATTTAAGAGATAATTCTTTACTTTATAAAAAATTATTGTGTTAGATAAGTATCTAAAGTAGTTCTTGTGACTTTCACTAGTAATCTTGCTGTCACGTCGGCGATGACATTTCCTTCAGTTGACAAGTTGTACGGGCCGGCCCTTCGTTCAGGAGAAATTTATTTCAGAATGAATCAGGGAGGCGGAGTTGCTTGTTGCGCGGTTTGTAATCTAAAAAGTCATCGGAGATGCGCACGATGTCTCAATGTGTATTATTGTAACACAGAACATCAGCGACTAGATTGGAAAAGGCACAAAAGCGAATGTGCACCCAAGTTATCGAAGGATCCGAAGATCAACAACTCAGGTGAACGTATATCAACTAGCCAAGATCGTATCGGAAAAGGCGAAGGCAGAAAATCCGAAAACGCAGAAGGCGCCAAACAGGAAAAGTCAAATGAGGGTAGTGAAAGTGCATTTAGACGGCATAAAAAATCTGGTACAAAATCGAAGGATAAAGTGAAAGAGGGTAGTATCGAAGGTGTTAGTAAACATAACCTGTCTGTTAACTCAACTCAGACGAATAGTAAAGTGGTTGGGTACAATGACAGTAGTGTTATATCTAGTGTAGTGTATACTAATAAAGATTTGACTGGAGACAGTGCCATAACTTATGAAGGGTCTTCAGAGAAGGAGATACTGAATGAGACCGCTCAACAGTTGAGTACAGTGGAGTTTGGGTCTGCTGGGACGTCTAATGTATTAAGGGCTGTGAATAAGACTGATGCAAAGATGCCTATTTTACCTGTGTATGCTGCAGAGCCTCAGTCGAGGGTGAAGGAGTACCCTGAGGCTTCATTGAAAGGCAGTGCGGCACCCTTTAGCCACAGTCCCAATAGTTATCACATGGACCCTAGTGACCCATGCTATGAATTGTGCCAGCGAGTGATCAGAGACATGACACAGTATGGTGTGTGTGTATTAAACAATTTCCTCGGTAAGGAGAGGGGACAATTAGTGTTAAATGAAGTTTTAGAAATGTACAGATCAGGAATATTCACAGTAAGTACCAATAAATACATATATAAATAGCAGTTTCACACAATTCATGGAATTTTTTAAGCCAATTTCAGTAAAAATATATAAATGGGTTTTCTGTCATAATGACTAGATCATATAGATATGTAGATAGTCATAATAATGATAAATTGAAAACAATTTCAATTATTTTTAATAGTTAATTTAGCACAATTAGCACCTGAAGTAATTGCTATGTGGATCAAAAAGTGTTTTATTGTTATAAAAATACAACATTTCAGTTCAGTCGTCTATCAGTTGATATAGAGATAATAATAATAATTTATTTTAAACCAATACGATGTGCAGTTGTCTCTTACTAGTATTTAAATATTTTTAAGAAAATTATAGTGGTGGTACTCTTTTGAAAATACATAGCAGCGTATTTTCAAAAAAGTACAAGTGTACTTTTTTTTTAAATACTTACAAATTAACACTCAGACACACAGAACTAACATTTATATTTGTCACAATGCATCTTGAGTGGGTATCAAACCCACAACCTACAGCGTAAAAGGCAGAGCTGTGAGGCCAATCAGATAGTTTGTGCTAATCCTACTACTATTATAAAGGCGAAAGTTTGTAAGTATGGATGTTTGTTACTCTTTCACGTAAAAACTACTGAATGGATTTGAATGAAACTTTACCACAATATAGCTTATACATCAGAATAACATATAGGCTACAATTTTTGAGGTTTCTATAAAATCGATATATATAAAAGAAAGTCGTGTTTGTTACAACACTTATAACTCGAGAACGGCTGGACCGATTGCCATGGTTTTTGATTTGTTGGATTTGTTTCCGTCCCGAATAGCAGAATAACTATTAAAACATTGGAAAATTAACGAAAAAAATAAAATCAATTTATCCCCGTATTCTCCACGGGAACGGGAACTATGCGGGTGAAACCGCGGGGCGCAGCTAGTATGGGTATAATATAGATGGTATTTAGTTTTTTTTTTTGGTGCTTAATTGACTCAATGGACTGTTGGTCCACCCGATGTTAAGTGGTTACCACTATATGCTATAGTTTGAAAAGACCCAAGTCACATTGCATTGTGCCCTAAGTGGTGCTGTGTTCCGGTGGAATCATTACACCACTGCTTGGCAGCATATTACCAATATTTTATAGATATGGAATATAAAAACGTATATTAAAAAAGATTCTAGTCATTCAATTTAGTTAATCTTTTCAACTTTTTTGTGTCTTAAACACATTTTAGACCATGGAGGATAATAGGTCAAATATAATTTCAAGGCAAAATATTTTTTAACATCTTAGCTCGCTGTCAATATATATTGCAGTGAAATGCCCAATTAAATTAATTGTTACCTTGATGATTTTTCATTTAAACAAAGTTCTTCACTCGCAGAAAGGCCAACTAGTATCAAATCCAGCAACGACTGAAGCACAGACGATACGAAGTGATCTCATCACCTGGATCGACGGCAAGGAGTCACACTGTTACTATATCAGGCAGTTAATAAGTCAAGTGAGTATATTTTTAATATTTTAAAATAAATATGGGAATAATAGGTCCGAAATGGAATGTCTGCACAATTTATTTTTACCCCCGGTAAAAAAAAAAGGCTTATAAGTTTGTATCTGCATGTCTCGAGATTGTGGAGGCCCAGGGGCATAGACGACTACTTTCATTTTGGAGGTCGCAGATTGAAACCCACATGGTATCAGAGTTATTCACTCGGAAAATTTATGTGCGCTATACCCAGTTCTTGAAACGGTGAAGGAAAACATCGGGAGGAAACATCGGCATGTCTTAGAACCAAAAATTCGGAGAAATGTGACATCTAGCGATCCGGATTGAGCTTCCGTGTTAGATCAAAGCCCATTCACTCTCAATTAACAAGAGTAGGCCGGTGTCACTGCAGTGGGAACATCGTAGGCTGGTACGGTACGGGATCTGTGTCTGTGGCATAGTAACTCCCAAACGAATGGACCAATTTTGATCATCAGCTCATTGCCCTTAGGTACACCAAGACGGGGGATTTTACATTTACGTAAAATGATAACAACTTATTTTTACGAAAATTGGGTTTTTCCTAAGTGCGTACTCACTACTGTCTCGAACTTAGTTGAGTGGTTGAATAAACCGCTTATATTCAACGTTTACCTTCGAAAATTACTCCTTGACATGAAAATGCCAACTCCATCATGCCAACCTGTTGGATAAGATACCTAAATTGCTAAATACCTCTATAACAATTTCAAGTCAAATCTTTATTTCGATTGTAATCTTAATATTCTTGGAAACGTCATTTGAAAATAAATATGTTTTACAAATGTTTTTAAAATAACCATGAGGGCATTCTTATTACTAAGTTCAACGATTTTTCAAATCCCAACCTACCCTCCATGGAAAAGAAGTTTAGACGGTTCATAAAAATTGTACCCACATAAATATAATCATGAGGTAAGGAAGTCAGGAGTATTTATAAAGTACTTGCTACAGCCGATTTCCTCGAAATTGTTTCAGCTTCCACTGTGTTAACATATATGATTTAACACCATATTAATATTAATATTGGGTTGTAATGCATATCGAATTTCAGCGTATATAATGTCCAAACAGGTCTCCTTGGTTAATTCAACGCTTCATAATAGCTTTTCAATCTCAAACGTGCGACAAATTGTCGTACAAAATACCAAATCCATAAAAATGCCGTTTAATTCAAATCATTGTGTTATTTTTCTATTTGTGATGATATTCGTATAACAACTTTGCTACCTCAAAGTACCTCAAAGTACCTCATTCGTATAACAACTTTGCTCAAAGGATGAAAGAAAAAGATAATTTTACAAAAATGTAAAAATCCCCGTCTTTTGGTAATGGTAATGTACTGAGATGAACATCAAATGCCTGAACATATCTTCATAAATTATAGATTTTAAGTCTGAAGAGGCAATAATCCCGCAAAATCAATTACGGTGTAAAATATCTTTCTTTTAAACAGAAAATAACATTCAATCGTTTCTGTCTTTATAAATATCCTATGCATCTAATGTGATTTCTTTTATATATTTAATACCGCTTGATGAGACCCAGTGTATTTTTAATTTCTAATGTTGTGAAATCCAACGTGGCTCCAAGTATTCATCATTATATCATAATATTTGAATTATCTCGTATAGTCTGTCTATATTTAGACTATCCGAGAGCCTTCGTCGACATAACTGTCGTCTTAGTATTATGAATAATTTATTCACTGTGATTGAGTATTTCCGGGTTTTCTATATGTTTCGTTGTGTTTGGCAAAAATATGTTTGTACACTTACTTATCTTGGAAATAATATCTACATAACAAATGATTTAGGAAACAACGAGAATGTTTTTCGCTGCCTTACGCGAATGCGTCGGAAATCGATGTTCTAGTAGGTAAATAAAATAACAATAAGATAACGTTAGTGGTGCGTTGCCACAATCGTTAGGTATTATACAAACTTATTTCTGATAAGCTAATGCTCTGGCGCCATTGATTGCCGCATTCTCCACTATTCCTTTCCAACAGACTTTGACTTAAAACTTTGACAGTTCTAAAATTATCTCCTTAAAAAGCGGACGAGATGTTAAGCTGTATTTTAGCATGTCACGCATCACCAGAATCAGTCGGTATAGCCAGACCACTGGACTGTGCAAGCCGTTTTCCCTCTCGCCAAACATTAACGGCTACCGCTAAAATATTGACAATACCAAGTTTCAGCAGTTTTTTTTTCCTTTAGAATCCGCGCATTGTTTAGTCGTGCGCATTTGACGTGTCTTCTTACGTATATTACATGCCCAAAAATGCCATTATTGTCAAATTTCAGTCAGTTTTCATGGTTTAGCTAGTTAAGAGTATGCCTGTTCCTAATCGGATGACTGAAGTTCGTACTGCGGAATGTTGATTTTGATTTCCTCTCATTAATTATTTTGTCAGTTCTGAACGCGTGGATTGCATATTGATTGGTTACATGTGTAATTTGGTGAAGAATGGGGGGGCAGTTTTATAAATATCCGGGTCCCACAAATTACGATCCCTTCTATAATAGGAATAGCTCGAACCAAGGGCGTATACCATAGAGATAATAGTGGATCATTGAAATGTATTGGCCTACGCGACAGTTTGGTTTGACCACTTAATCACTTCAACAAACCATCCAACAGCTTTACGATTGCAAACATGACACATCAGCAGTGCTTTTGCATTTGTCATGAATTAACTGAATACTCATGAGCTCTACTTCACTTGAACACGGAATGTACAATGAAAGAAGCTTTAATACTTTGAGTATAGATTCAAAATACCGCATATGAGCTGTTAAAAATAGGAATATTGCTTGCGTGTTTTAAGTACTGAAGAAATCATGTTTTATGCTGTGGTGATATGAACAAACCAAATATCCTGTCTAGATGACACGCATAGACCGAGTCGATAAGCTTTGAGGATAAACTTGAATTTTCCTTCAATATTACGAGAACCGGATTACATAATATTAACGGAGGTCACATAGGGCTGGCCTTAAACACAAACCATCTATAATAGCCCTAACCGGACATTGCTGCTTGAATTAGCACATGTTCAATCTTGGGCTGTGTGGGACGCGTTCCTGCAGGAGGTGCGATGAGGACGTTGAAACGCCACTTCACCTTCTTGGGTATGTGGAATTCTAATGCACAAACGTAGTTCGCATGTAAGGAAACATACTTAGCCCAGATGAAATAAGAGGTTACGCAAAACACATCGTGCAGTTTATAGCAGCTTTGGGGTATGGTAACCTCTAGTTATACCATGTGGTGACCGAATAAAATGGTAATCATACTAAAGCGGCAATAAAAGAAATAGGGCTCGCCTTATATTGTAATATTTTTGAATACGCCATTGTTTTTTTTTTTATGCTTGCTTCCGGCCTACCTTATGTTGCGCGGTTAGCGCCGCCCATACACCGCAGGTCCTCCCCTACCAAAGTATCAAAAGATCCAGATCGTATCGTATACTTTCTGTCACTTTGAGACACCTTTTGCGCCTGTCATTTTGCAGCACATAGCAACTCAGCAGCGCATTATTTTACCGGCACCAACCACCGCAACTCAGCATCGCGAGTGCGCATTTGCTGGGCGATGGATTACCTTAGTTTATTTTTAAAAAGGGTTTTAAATATTTTATTGTTTGAAATATTACACTTTCATAATATTTCAAGCAATATATTCAGATTATAATTAATTTATTCTCCATACTGTAATTTTCCATAGGTACATAAGCTCGTTCTATGAATTCAATTAAAACACTATTAATACGGTCATGTCTTTCAGGTCGACAATATAATACTCAGGGCAAACAAGATGGCCAACAACGGGAAGATGGGAGACTACATCATCAACGGTAGAACGAAGGTAAATTAACAATATATTTTCATAGTGGCTGACGCTCAGTTGTTATCTCTGCCAACTGCGCTGTAAGTCGTGGGTTGGATTCCCAGTATGTTTGTTCCGTGTGTGTACAAAAAGTATTTTATCGGTAATGTATCAGTAATCTTGTTCCCATAGTACAATCCGTGCTTACTTTGGGACGAGATGGCGCTGTTTGAAATGTCTATAAATATTTATTTATTATATCACGGCGTGACAAATTGTCGTTCACAGGGGTTTCTGTATATCGGGGCCAGAAGGCAGATTACAAAATTTTGTTTCAGTAAATTTTACGACAATCCCATACTTTCTCAATTGAATTGATAAAATTTAAATCAATCAATACTTCTATAATCATTTTCCTGAGAACAGCTTTTTATTTATCACTAACGACCCGCCAAAGTTCGCGCGGTTAGTAGGACATCAGTGTTGTATCAGAAACTACGCGTGCGAAGCCGGGGTGAGTTGCTATTACTACATATAAACCTTGATCTGGAATTACTCTATCTATTACTGAAAACTGAATTTAAATAGGTTGCGTAGTTTAAAAGATCTATGGGTACAAACAGTGGGAGCGACTTTGTTTTATACAATGTATAAGGATTTAATCTTATCAATCGGTTAAACGCGATTTTTCTTCAGATCGTCGATTGGGGTTCCTCAAAAGGCGGAATGATTTTTATATTCATTAGTGGATCTGTCAGCTATCACATAAAACTATGGAACCCTACTCAATCTGAAACACTACAAAAAATACCATGTAGGTAACTTGGCTCACACTCAATACTGGGCTCAGCATATGGCAGCAAATATAACGGTGCACGCCGCTCGTGACAATGGTACTTGGAATTGGGCCTACAAAGGTTGTAATAATGTTGCATAATTGTTTGCGAAACTCATTCATAAAGTTTTGAGGATCGCTTTAGAAACTGACGCGTGAGTGCAAGTAGCTACTTGAAGTAATTATTGCAGCATTGCAATTGTTACCGCGATCGATGATAAAGTGTTTCAAAACGAATATGTGGTTTAGATAAGTGCATTAAGATATGTTCTATTGCAGCTACGTTGTTACGTCTGATGGGTTGATAATGGTCCTTGCCCATATTACCTTTTTTTCCAATTGTAAGGTATTTTCTTTCCATTTCTTCTCCAATAGGAAAGTACATTTATTTTAAAAATTCTCTTGCCAGTTTTCTTCATTCAAGATATTACATTCTAAAATATTCATCTTGGCACATATGCATCACATTTAACACAATTCTGACAACATGTTTTCTTTATGTAGTTTCGACCATTATATTAAATTTAGATTTCCCACAGATTTTTTTATCAAAATCAAAAGATTGAACAACCAAGCTAAACTAATATATGTCAACCAAGTAAACGAAATTTCGTATTTTGCTTTCCTGCGACTTTTTCTTCGCCCGTTGCATATCGTTTTTTTTTTATGGTTAGTCAAGCCCTTTGTGAGATTTTCACTTGTGATAAATGATTTTCATAATTATTTTTGTAATTTCTTGATATCACCTTGACCATTTAAAAAGAAATGAAGAAGTAGATCACCCTATGCGGTAATATCTAGAGGTGTGGCCCTCTGGGCCCGATGTCACAGAATATTTAATGTTACTACGCCGTAGCTCACCAACGATAAAGCAGAGCATCTTCACATAAATGCTGCTCATGAAATTAAGCTTTACTGCTCTTGGCTAGAGATTCATTTTGGCACACGTCCTTTGGGTATCATTTTTAGTGGGTAGTCATAAAATGCCAATTGAATTTGAGCTTTCGCACAGTGATTTTTAATACATTCTTGTGCTCATAGTGTATGCAAAGTAAATATTTGCTTCGGAATTTACGGAATAGGAATTTTAGACATTTGTAAGTTTTTACTTACATATGATAATATATGATTAATGATCACAAGGGGTCATTTTTTTAATCGATTATAGTAAACGAACAGCCTGAATAAAATCACATGTGCAAAAATAGATGAAATAATCTCAGCAAGCGAATATAATGATACTAAAAAACGTAATTAAAACAAGAAATCACCCAGAAATGAAATAAATAATAATCCAATGATTGTCAAAGAAAATAGAAAAGAGTTGTTTCTGCTTACTGCCTGTTTAAATATTACAGCTGTCACCTAACAACTTTTTGCAAAGTCTAGATTCCGAAACTATAAAATTGTTATTGATTTAACATAACAACACTCAAACCTACAATGATTAAAATCATGACACAAAAAAAATACTTTGAGAATAAAAATACATACGTCTCTTATATCAAGCACAAACGGGAAATGTTACGTATAGGTTCCGTTTAATTTTAAGTTTGAACTCTAATACCCAACTTTGTTTATATGATGACGTCACAATAACAGGTCCAACAAATGGCAGCCCACGAAGGCAAAACCATTGAAAAAAAATATGTTCTCTAAAAAATATCTACAATTTTGAATACCATATAACTAGCAGATTCGACTTTGGCTTTCGGTATAAATAGAAATAGTACATTGTTGATATCAGTGTCAACTTATCTTGTACCATTCGTGATTAATTTGCGGCCTCATTAGCAGACATTAGATTTGTTAGCTTGGGTGGTCTTGAGTATTTCATTTTCTTTAATGATATCGATGTATTTGATTTTCGGGTTTTGCTAGGGGACCATGCTGGGGCCTACATGCAATAAATTATTTCATCTTTAAAAATGAGTTTTCATAAATGTTGTTATTTAACCTTAATTCTATAGTATCTATTAATATATATTATGTATGCGAATTTTTTCGTCAGTTTGAATTGATGTAGGTATTTTGAATATTTTTAAATTAGAAAGTATTGTAATCATTCGATATATTACATACAGCTTTGAACTGATTACTAGCTGTAAAGGTGTTTGCAAAACCGAATGCTTTAATTTTACATTCCCATCTCTAAAACAACCATTCATAGGTGTCCCATTTATATCAGCGGTAACATACTCACGTCTTGTAATCCCACGTCCTATTTATTTTATTGACCTGAAACATCCGACCGATTTCAGCATTAAGGTAACCGATAACGATAACGTTCATTATCAATAGCAAATGAATATCAATAGAAATAGCTAGTTTCTGCGATAAAAACCAAAATAAATGCGGGCGGGCTTGGCGCATGCGCGCCTTCTCCTTGCGTACGTGACTTGCGGCATGGCGCGCGATAGCAGGGGGGCGCCACTGTAAACAATTCCAATACGTACACAAAGCCGACCAACGGCCGTCTCGCTCTAACACTCCAACATAGAAAGAGACACAGCACTGAGACATGGAAACCCGCGCCGACATCCCCTGTGTTTACAAATACGAATAGTTTACTGGCCAATTCACATGGTATGTACTCTTCCTGTTTTGTCTTGGCGGTGATCATTTCTTGGCCGTGTATTTGTTGTTCAATAACATTGTTAAAAATCAATATTATTCGAACAGAATTTGAAAGTTTGATCAATATCCTAATCGTGCTCTTTGATCAAACCGAAAAAAAACTCACGGTGTTTTAAAATTTCTACAACGATTTGCATTTTTATTACACAGCGCCTCAAATAGGTGAATACCCAAAGAGCCAATCAAAAGCGTAAAATTACAGAAGTAGGTATCGATGTACGGTACCTACTTTATGTTTCTGTATTATAAAGGTGAAAGTTTGTGAAGATGTATGGATTTTAATGAAACTTTACAATGATATAGCTCATACATTAGAATAACACATAGGCTATAAGTAATAAGGCTTGTATAAATTGGCCAAAATATAATGATAAGTGTTAGGTAAGTCGGAAAAAAAATCTGTCATCTGCGAGCTGTTTTGGCTTGCGGTGCAAAACTGTAAGAGTTACTCGAATATATGAGTAATGTATGATGTTATTGTTATTGATGGTTCACCTATGATTTAAAGTTTTTGTTCCTGCGTTCTGTGTGCAAATACCTACTTGTGTTTCATGTTACTTGAAATAATATTTGTAAGTATTATTTTGTTTTTTTTTTCCCGCAGGAATCGTGTAAAACATCTCTTGTAACTTGATGATAATTGGTATGCTAACGAGGCATTTTCTGTATACATATTCAATAATTACTAATCGTTTGAAGTCGCCGCTCTAATGGCTATTTTTATAACTTTACCGGTTTGCGGTGGCTGTTCGAATTAGCCTATTAATAACCTTGAAGCGAACCAAGGATAAAGGTCAGTATGGTGGTCTCGGTTGTAAGCAATCATTCGCAAAAAGTACATTAAACATTACTGTGTTACATTACATTTATGCGACTACACGTATAAGTGGTCACCGCCGCCCATAAACAACAGTAATACGACTCAGCCCAAGTAAGGTGCGGAGGACAATGCACAAAACTCCTACGCGGGACGTCGGCGCAAACTATTCACATATCAAAAGACCCGATTTGCATGGTGTTACTCCCGTCACTCTGAGACTGGAATGTTGCGGTCATGCGCATGTAATTTCACCATCATTCAGATGATAGATCGATCGCAAATAGCTCAGGAATATGACTAAAATATACAGATACAGTTATCCGCCAAACTTTTTACATACTTTTTTTACAACCAGGAAACAGCTGCCGCGACAGATCCAACCATAACAATGATACTCGAAACGACCTACAGCTCTTTTTTTTTCTAGCTCAGGGTTGCCTCATTGATAAAGATAACCGTAAACTTTTTGTGGGGCAAACGTTGCGTTGCGTCCTAGAGTGGGTCACGCACGTGCTCCATGAGATTTGAATTTCGAACGAAATGTGTCGTAATTCGTTGTTTGTTGAGGTTGCCTGCATTGCAATGCATAGTTGGTATGTTTTTGTTAACCATATCGTGTGAATGAGTATTTATTTATTTATCTTTACTGGCAATTCATTTCCCAGTTTCACTGAGTTCAGTGTTACTTATTGTTATTGTGTGCATGTGGACATAGCAGTTTGGTAATGACAATTATAGATTTCCACGTAATACCATGGTACACTACAATATATTAGTGTAAGACACTGCAGGATAATAATTAAAATAAAATACTTTTAAACAAACAAACGGGCGCCATGTTTTAAAGACTATAAGACTTTTTTGATGTTAGTGTGAAAAAGGAGTGGATTGCCTGATTAATGCTTCGTAGGAGACCTATAAAGCCTTAATAGTTTTGGAGGTCTAGTCCCATTCACAAAAAGTTTAATATTCAATTTCAATTTTAAGACAGAGAGACCCGCAGCCCTGGCGTGATAATAATGATATATTTCTACTTATTTATAGCGCTCCTGTTGAACTTGAAGCTTAGTTAATTTTGCAAATAAACAGAATGCTAAACATGAACTGACGCAGAAATAGCTCTGCGAACTGGAAATGCTAACAGCCCTGTAAATACCAGAAACTACGAGTACATAATGTAGACACATTATTTTATTTGTATTGTTTATCTACTTAATATTTGAACACCATATTGGTTTTAGAATGTAAAATATACTATACTTTGTAATACATATACTAAGTTTACATATAGGTAAAATCCTTGTGGATTAGCCCTTTATTAGCTTTGGATTATGTTTCTTCTACACTTACAATTTAAATGAGTTTATAGTAGTTTTATTTATTTGGAAAAGTTCTATCGACAAACTAGGTAAGAGTGTGTAAACTAAAAAAAAAACCAGATAAAATATATTGACTATATTTCTCAGACGATATACTTCTTCTTCAAAAAGGCGCCATGTTTTTGATCTTAATATACAACGCGTCATCTAATCAAGCCCTTATTGGTTCACTTTAGGTTTACAATTCAAACTAGAATAAGCATGGCCTTATGAAAGTAGCATCTACCTATCGGGTGATAATGAGATCGCTTGCGGTAAATCTGTCTCAGGGAAATACGCGCAATTAGGCATGAAAGGGGAAAACCCTTGACCGCATCTTTTTCCACATTTCAGTATTGTACAAAGATACATTATCAACACATACCTTTATGTTGTCATAATAATACAGGTATTTATTTGTTAAAGCCACATCACGTGGTTTTCAGGTTTTCTTAGTATTAATAGTAGCTTTTTCGTATTGAAGATCTACAAAATCAACCGCAGTTGTATTGTTTGCAGTTAATCCTTTTACTCAAAAGTACGTTCTTTATTTCTCCATTGCATAAACGTAGATAAAATGTCTCGTATACGAAAGCGTTACGTTTAATTGGTGTTGTGAGTAACAACCACTAATTGGGGCAGGAGTTTGGGACTTGTTTTACGGTCTTACACTGTCAGTAATTAATAAAATTCTTCGTTATTACTTAAAAAAATACTTTGCGTTTCTTGGCGTCGTGATACTACAGTACCTACTAAGATCTTATCATCTCTTAATTGTAGTTTCGGATGCCTATAAGATGTTCCGGTGGAAGGGTGTGGGTACCGATGAAATCACAGACGCATGAGACGTAACATACCGGGCGCAACGGGGTGCGACTTGGGTTTTCTCATTTTTCGGTCGCAGAAGACCTAAGGTGCATTGTTTTTGCTATGGACTGAGGTAACCACTTAACATCAGGTGGGCCTCCAGTTCGTCCCGTCAGATATGATATACTAGTTGCGCCCCGCGGTGTTACCCGCGGTTGGTCTTCTTACGGGAACCGTACATTTTTCCGGGATAAAAAGTAGCCTATGTACTATTCCAGACTATAATCTTTTCCAGACTATATCTCTGTTCCAAATTTCATCCAGGTCCATTCAGCCGTTCTGGCGTGATTGAGTAACAAACATTCATCCATACTTACAAACTTTCGCGTTTATAATATTAGTAGGATATATATAAAAAAAGATGATTTTGGATAAAAAAGTTATCATGTCTTGGGTAAGGGTATCTAAACTACGACACAGGTAATATTGTAGGTATGTACCTACAATGCGTACGTGGGATGTAAAACCAATTGACGGTGGAACGATAAGCATCTTGTATAATAGTATTTACTTCTTCAGATTACAATTTCTCCGTAGTACATACCACTTGGGTGCTTAATTTCTCAAGACCGAAAGATAATATCGAGTACGTTCCATTGTTGTAAAACGCTATCGTATTGCTTATCAAACATACGTGAGGGATCTGGTGTTTGTACTTATAGATCTCAAGCAAAACTGACTCACCTGTCTAAGTAGGATTTGTCTCTTGAGATGAAAAAAGATATCCATTTTAAAATTATAATGGTAAATATCTCGGTAACTCGAATAATAATGAGAAAAGATGACAATTAATATGATGGCTCCAAACAACTGCTCCACCATCAAACAAAGACCTCAAACTTTTGGATTACCATAGAATTGTTTTTTGTGGTAAAAGTTCGGTCAGGTTGCCGCTGGCAGCGCTAAATCGACAAAGAATCATAGAAAAATATCCTAAAACTGAACTATAAGCACCCAATATTTTTTTTTACTTTTTGCGGTATTCCTCCTTTCTAAGGATATTAACGCCCAGACTCCTTACGCTTTTAAGAGACGGTAAGAGGTGTGTTCTGGAATTAAAAAGTAAATGGGTTTTTTTTATCCCTAATCAAGTTCTCATAAGATATATTATATTTGGAAATATTTCGAGAATATTAATTAAATAAAAAATCGTTCTTTTATTTGATCCATCCGTTTGTGAGCTACGAAACCAGACTAGCGTCGGCATTGACTGAATAACTCCTGGATTTTTATTTGAGAGGGTATAAAATTAATCATTCAAACTATATATGTAGGTATATGGAGCCATAAACTGGGCAATAATCAGTTAACGACTCCGTGCAAATACGAGTACTTGGGTCATTTCTGTTGATAATACTTATTGTACCTAGATAATAAATACAAATGAACAATTAAACTTAAACCACAGACTATACTGTACTTAAATTTGCAATATTACTGCTCATAACTAGAACAATAGATTATAACGCCTGACATTAACCGTTTGTGGAAGAAAATTGGCTCATATAAAACTATATTTTATCAGCTATTGCCAGGAAAACTATCGCTATTATAAGGAGGTAATTTCGAAATGGTCTGTTTCTGACTTCCCTCGACTCATATTGTATTTTCTGGCAGTTACCGTACCAGCCTCTAATGTTCCCACTGCAGGGACACCGGCCTACTCTCGATAATTGAGAGTGAATGGGCTCTAATCTACCACGGGAGCCCAATCCGGATTGGTAGATGTCACATATCATCGAATTTTTGGTTCTAAGACATGCCGGTTTCCTCACGATGTTTTCCGTCACCGTTTCGAGAACGTGGTATTGCGCACATAAATTTTTCAAGTGAAAAAACCCATTGGTGCACGTGTGGATTTGAACCAGCGACCTTCAGATTGAAAGTCGGCGTCTGTGTCCCTGGACCACCACGCTCTCATTTTCTGGCAGTACCGACCGTTTTTCCCATAGATATCTAATGTGAGTTGATGGGATTCGTGACCACAGGTTTTCTTAGGTATCCTTTTGGTTACGAAATTTTTATTAAGCTCTTAAAATACTGCTAATTCGAACTATGAGGTTGTTAAGTGAATCACCTAATGTATGAGCCATGAGCAGACCACCCACTTCGACACGTGTAATCAGTATTGTGTGCCCACGTGTACGGATTATAAATCAGTGCTCTGAAGCGGAATGTTGGATTAGGTAATCTTATTTGGACCAACGTTTAAATTATCTGTGTATAGAAAGTTTATTATACCTTAGATAGTCTGTGGTAGCAGACTCATACGTAGTTTGCGAAAAGTGACAGTATCAACTATGATTATAGATGCCTATATGAGTTTTAGTTGTTACCTACGCATTAAGTGTGCGCCTCGCCAGCGCTTCAAGACGGATTTCGTGCTTTTCACGATGTTGTTGACAGAGACAGCATCCAATGAATACCAGGAACGTGTGAGCGAGACAGATTTGAGAAACGCAGTGTTAGTCTGAAACGACGAAAACAAATCAATAGTACTACTAGATACTACTAGTTTGTCTACTCGCGGTCTCCACTCGAAAACTCGTTTTTTTTAATGTGGCAATCACTATTGCGACATAAAAAAAAGACGAGTTTTCAAAGAGACGACTCATGATAGTGGTGATGATAGGGACGGGACGAGCTTATAATTTCACTGGCGCCCACAGCCTTCCACCAGAACACAGCAGCGCGAATGCACCACTGCTTGGAGGCGGATTACCAGGTGTGGAGACAATACTTCTCCGGATGAACTTGGCACAAGTTCTATTGCTACTTTTGATTGTTCATTTCGCACCACCCCACTTTGTGCGGTGGTCACACCGAGCCACGGTGCTCGTCTGCCCATACTCCTGTAATTCCTGTCATATATTTTTCAGCGGTTTTTATCACGTAACTGGGCGCGATTGTGGAGCCCCAGTTCAGTCCGTGTCCCATTTACTTGTATGTCCCCTGTGCCCTGCGACCTGCACATTGGATAATCTGTACCAAGCCACCAATAGAGCTGTTGAGGTGGCACAATTCTATCGCGACATCATTTAACTTGTAAGAAACATTGACACGATAAGAGGAAAGATCACGTAATGTGTGTCCCACAGGCGATGGTGGCGTGTTACCCAGGATCGGGCAGCCACTACGTGAAGCATGTCGACAATCCCAACAAGGATGGCCGCTGCATCACTGCCATATACTACCTGAATCTCGACTGGGATGTGAAGCGTTGCGGGGGACTGCTTAGGTAAATTTTATTCTATTCTAAAAGTACAGAAGTTACTCTTACAGCCACTATGTGTACATTGACAATCCTAACTAGATCTAAGTGTAGTTTATTCGGCCATTTATTATCATCACCAACTTACAACTGAATCAGAACTTACTGTAGGAAATATCTAATACTTATCCGAGAAGGGAACAGACATTGTTCTGGGTTGGTTGTACTAATCCTGCTAAACGCTGAAACTTCTATAATTTGACGTATCTGTGTGCATTTAGTGTGCCTATGGAGCTGCTGTGACACATTAGATGCGCACGAGTAGGTATGTGACACAGGAACTCCTTATGTACATTAAATGCACACAGATACGTCAAATTATAGAAGTTTCAGTGTTTAGCAGAATTAGCACAACCAACCCAAAACAATGTCTGTTCTGGGATGGTTGTGCTAGTACTTGTGCATTTAAAATGTTCACTTTTCCTAACGAGACTTGAAATCTTATTGAATAAAGAACGGACTTTTGTATTATTTGACAATGTCGGTATTCCTACTACTTCCTAGTGAGTCACCAATCATGCGACATTACATTTCTGAGAGCGTGGTGGCCCAGGGACATAGACGCCGACTTTCAACTTTCGTTGCTGGTTCAAACCCACAAGTGCACCAACGAGTTTTTCACTTTAAAAAAATTATGTGCGCAATACCACGTTCTCCAAACGGTGATGGAAAACATCGTGAGGAAACTGGCATGTCTTAGAACCAAAAATTCGATGACATGTGACATTTACCAATCCGGATTGGGCTCCCGTGATAGATCAGAGCCCATTCACTCTCAATTATCGAGAGTAGGCCGGTGTCTCTGCAGTGGGAACATTAGAGGCTGGTACGGTATACATTTCTGACATGAAAACCACCAATCACAATGCAAGCCATGACGTGATAATGAACCAATCCCAGTATCGACGTCTCTTGTCCACAGGGTATTCCCGGAGGGTACCAACCAGGTGGCGGATATAGCGCCGATCTTCGACAGAATGCTTTTCTTCTGGTCGGACAGGCGGAATCCTCATGAGGTCCAGCCAGCTTACGACACGAGGTAATTCTAGTGTGGGGGCTAGCAATCACCCATGACCACTTAAATTATTTTATTTTAATCACTACCATTATTCCACATACCATAGTTTCATAAAAAAATTAAGTGTGTTAATGTTAATATGTATTTTTTTGTGCCAATAAATGATTATTATTATTATTTGTTAATGGCATTCACTAAATTTTATTTTAAATTTAACGACATAAAATATCCCGCTCTCAGATTACTGTAACAAGTAATTTTTTTTTCTTAATTCTGGTGCCTATTTCTGTTAGGTCTATTATGGAAGACTTCCTTTAATCCAATGCAGAAAACGATATTTTCGTGTGATTTCCAGATACGCGATCACCCTATGGTACTTCGATGCTCAAGAACGGGAAGAGGCGCTTAGAAATTACAGTAAGTACTTACTTTAACAAAAATTATATGAATTTGTTTTACTGGAGTAAACTATAGGCGGGTCTGTGGCTTAGTTGGTAGACTTACCTTCGAAGCGAGGGTCCCGGGTTCGATTTCCGGCCGGGACACGCTGTGGGGTGAGCATGAAGTTTGTTCTCGGCTCTTGGTTTGTGATTATGTGTTCTTCCATGCCATCTGCGACAGATATAATCCTAGTGCCTAATCCTAGGGCGTTTTAAACACAATGTCGGCGGCAAGCTCGCCACTGGCCACGTCTGCATTCTCAGGGTAGTGTAATTCACTCAACAAACGAAAGTATACAGATCGAAGTTTGAAAACTGGCCCATTGAGGCTCTGACTAACCCTACACAGTCTGTTGGGCCTCTTTTCCATAAGGTTCCGTAACCAAAGCTATACGAAACCTTTAATCCTACAATTTTTTTTAACCGTCGACTAAAACAAGAATTGTTATAATATAAGTTTCTAGTGTTTATCTGTGGCATGGTAATAGCTCCCAAACGAATGGACCTATTTTGATGCAGTATTTTTTGTTTGGAAGCTGGCTTGGCCGAGATGGCTCTTAGATATACTTTATGAAGGTCTGTTCAGGCGTTTGATGTTCATCAGTACATTACCATTAGTTGGGGTTGGGGGTTTTTACATTTTCGTAAAAACGTCGTTCGAACTTGTTTTTCTTGATGTTAGCTCTCCGTTTCATAAATGCTCTCAACACATTTTGGTTGTTGTATATTGAACTAAAAAAAATTGCCTTTTTTTCAGATGCGTGCGGTAAGCCTTCTTCGAGCAAGTGATACGCGGCCATAAACCGCGTCTGGCCCATATGTAGCAATATAGACTCTCCTACTATGGCGCTAATTACTTGTGCAGTGCCTTCAAGTGCAATTGTAATATACACTAAACTAACGAATGGAGGATCGCCTTTTTGCAAAATAACATCCAGCCAAGTAAACCCGGTGGATAGTTGACGGTGTTGCATTATGGACTTTATATTAAGGCGATAAGGATCATACAATTATGATGGGACTTGTGCTATTCTAGCAACTATTACCAAGGCCCAGGGATTGTCTGGTTTCTCTGCCTATTATGGACTTTATTTTCAAGGCGATAAGGATCACCTGGTTCAATCGTAGTGCCTATGTAACCAAATGGCAATATTTAATTTGTATTTATATAAATTCAAGATGATTGTCGTTGCATTATATACTTTAATACTAAGGATTGATTTTACAATACAGTGTGATTAATTGTGTGATAACGGTTATTTTGGACTCTATAGCAAAGAAAAATCCCAGTCCGTCTGTCTGTACTTAGTATATACAGTGTAAAAGACTATTCCAAAGGTCTATGGGTAATTTTTGCATGTGCCTACTTTGTCGATCAGTATTCCTGGATGTGTTTTATGTGAGGGAGAACTATAGAGCGCGTAATACAGCATTTTTTATTAGTTCACATAAAATCGTCATACAATCAAGTAAAGGAAAAACTCATATTTGAATGGAGATAAATATTTCATCAAGTGAAATGTGCGCTCTTTATATTAGAAGATATTGTCTCGTATCCGGTACCGATATTGCCTTACGTGTAGTTCCCGTCTCGTTAAAATAATGCTGGACGGCACTTAAAGGAATGTGATCTACTATTTAAACTGCACAAGCATGAGTGACGGACCAATAGCGCGATATCAAAAACAATTGTGGTACCCGCCATCACGCCTCTCCGTATACCAAATAGATCCAGAAATCGCCGTCTGCGCAGATTTAGTGTCACGTCACGTTTGAGAGAACACTCTTACATCCGAAGTCTTGAGTTTATTGATGTTTCGAAGATCCAACGACGCACGCGACGCGTCTAGGTTTTCTATTGTCACTAGCGCCCCTAGCGGTCGTTGTCGGAAACTAGACTTCATACAAATATTAATTCACGAAACGCCAAGAAACTTGAGACTTGGGGTATAGAAGAGCGTTTATTATCCACCACAGATGCGCTACGTAGCAAGATGTTATCACGTGAGATCATCTGAGTTTCCAGCTTAGCCGCTGCATATTTGGTTCAAAACTTAAAACTAGGAACGGAAAACGTGCAACCTACGTTAGGTCAATAATTAATTGATAAAACAAGTGTATAATCCATTAATTATTGACTTTTCAATAGTATAATTTAATTGCGCGTATATGCGTCTCGTTTTACTACAACGAAACTGTTAACATTATCGACCTTGCTTATGATAAAGTTCAAATTGTTATAACTACACCAGAGTTTATGAAATGTTACATCAGACTGAAAGATTGTAAAAACTTATACTGTGTAAAAAGAGACTCTTAATTACACTCATTATGTAGTGCTAATTGTATGTTTGTATGATATATAGTGTTGATAATACAAACAATGATTATTTTACTAACCAAAACTTTATAAATCTACTATGTTCACAGCTTTTGGGTATTTAATTCTGTACTATAAATAATAATGTTCTGTATTATTATAAGGTAGCCTTACTAATCACTACTTAATATACAGCATGTCCTAAGAAATAATGTGTAGGAAAATAATGTCTCAAAACTGGTTTTATCAGCTCTGTATTTTGTAAAATATAGAGATTATGAGGGCAGATTGTAAACACAGGCAGTCTTAAGGGAACTAAATTTATCCGATTACAAGAAAATATATATGCCTGTCAATTTAAAATTTAATTAAAGTTTTATCGGTCTTAAGCACAATTTTAATGTATTGTATGATTAGTACGAGTCTGTGGACCCAAAAGTCGAACTTGGCATAATTTCGCTGTCGTTTTTGGCTATACAGCTAAGGTACGTACATATATATATAATATTTCGCTTTTTACTTTAGAAGATTAGACAGAACCTCCATAGGCCTCTTTATAGACGTCGCCCGTAGTTTGCTCATCAACCTACAATAAAACTCTGCTCACATTTTCTTTCGCAAAGGGAACAACGCCATAATAACACGATAACCAAAAAAAATTCACCAACAACCACAAGATACGGCCAAGTTGATATTATAATTTAAATCTCATGTTTTCCTAGCTATAATCGCGTAACAGTATTTTTCTTTTACCTCTTAGTAGTTAGCTAGGTATTTCTAAGAAATCCTTTATTCGCGATTTACATCTAATTGAAACTTACGAAAACACGAGAATTAATTATTCGCCATATTTAATTGACCTTTTCGTTTTATTACATGGCAACATCCTTCCACATTATTTCCTTAGACATGTGTATAAATAGTTCAATAATTGAGAATAATAGTTCAAGACTGACATTAACTATTCAAATTGTGAATGAGATTCAGCGTGTGACAATTATTTTATTTATTATAGAAATAGAAATGGGCAGAATGTTAGTTCCAGTACATCCATAGATCGCCTTCGGGGCTTGTTTGCTAGGATTTCGTCTGGATGACGTAAGAAAGCTATCAACACGTGCGCTTTCCATCAATTTCCAACAGAGCCTGCATTGTTGACTGCTTTGTAACGTTGTGGAATACTAAAATATATAACCTGCACCGGACGAGCACAGTACACGCTCTTACCTATTAAAATTTTCGGGAACATTTGCGGGTAGCTCGAAATATACCAGAAAAGTGAAGTCTTCAATTTTTCATTGCCGATTTGGGACACTATTTTGTTCACTAGACCGTTTCGACGCCTGAGTTTGTTTTAAATGCGCAAAATTTACACAAGTAATGGTTTCAAGAAAATTTTACATCAACTGTATAGTTCGACGCAGGTTATTCAAACAAGTAAACAATTGATTATAGCAATGTATTTAATCACGAGTGCCAGATGTAAATATACGCGTGCCTATAAAAGTTTGTGTGTAAAAAGTATTGAATTTTATACCGATATGATTAAATTGTATCGTGAAGATTAATTTTCCTATTGTAATTTAGTCATAGCGAATAATAAAAGTGTGTGATGTAATTTGTTATATTAGTAAGAATAATGTTTTACGCTGTATAGTTTGAGATTGTTTTTTATATTGTACGCGATGCCGGTAATACAGACGTGAAATTCTATCATCATTTCAGTTATTGGGTGCTGGCTTTTGGTCAGGAATTATTTGCGGACCATACAGTCTTCGTCCATTGTTTTATGGCAATTCATACTATTCTGTCCCTTGTTCTGAATGACCCAATGCATGTCTTCTCTCCTAACCTTTCGGCTTTTGATACTTACACTATCTACTTAAATACATAGTCTTATATTACGCACCACTGTAATCAGTGTAGTAGTAGCCATGGTTCTATAGCGAATGCTGATTTCTATGTTCAACCGACAATTCTGAATCGTGTATTCCTTATTTTTTTATGTTTCCGTTGTGTCACAAATAAATGTAGCCTTATTCTTCTTATGCTTTCTTTCCTACGATTTAAATAAATATATTTTCCTGCAGCTTGTTTATTCAACGAGCATTTTGTATTAGCTATTTAGTTTTGGTGTTACCCGGATACGTATATGTACTGTATATTTTCGTTATACTATTGTTTTTTTTTTACGCCATGTTTGCATAATCGTCATTAAGAAGAAATTTATTAAAATATTATTTTTATTGTTATTATATTCGCAGAACACGAACTGTTTTTGTGTAAGATGAGACAAAATCAATCGTTCTATAGTTGCCTACCTCACTATGCTACACTGTAGGTATTGCAGTCTATGAGAAATAAGATGTAGAGTTCATGTCTGTATTATATTGGGTCATTATCTATGAAGTTGCATTGTTGTACTGCTAGTTACATATGATTGAAACAATTTAATCGAATCAATGTCCAAAGCAAAGTCTGTTTCAAGAATGAAGTCTCCTGGCTGTGGCGCTAGTTTCTAAGCAAAGTCTAAATTTCAATTTGAATTTTCGTTAGTACCGTGAACTACCGCAGGACCTTTGAATCAAACTACGGATTTGACATTGATATGATAGAAATTGTATCTCTCAAAAGTAAAGACCCACTGGTCACTGAATGAGGGTTTTTCATTTTCGATTTAACAAGAATAAAATGGTTCCAAAAACGAAGTGAGTTGTTTCTATTGAGTATACATAAGATATTTCCAACAATCAGACATTTTTGATATCGTGACTTTGACTACTACCAACATTGTGTCAATCAACGATAAAGCAGTCATCTTTGAGGCAGTTGAACTATTTTATCTTTGGCAGAATTTGTGTGGCATATATCACGCAAAAGGCCAAAAATAAGAAGAAGAACTATTTTATCTGAAATCGATATTGAAAAGCCCTCATCTTATCTATTGGCGTTTAGTTGTTGAGGTCAAACATGTGTAAGCTTATATTTAAGTCATTACATTGTCCGAAATAAGCACATCCTCAGACCAAAACGACTGGTACTAATATGTCATAAATTATATTGCGGAGAGTCAGGTATTAAAAATTTAAATTAAAAGTGTTTATTTTCATTTGAGGTCCGTGGTACTCTTTTTAATTACCTGCATCCATCCCAGCAATTTAAAAATTACGTTAGTGATATATTCACAGACGCGAAGGGTTTCGGCTGACATCTTTTGTACATTTTTAGCATATTCCCAAAGGCGTAAGGTAGTAAATATGAATGCGAATGCATTATACGAACCGTTTTAAACAGGGATAAAAAGCAACTCTATTATTATTAAATATTTACTATGCTCAGTGGTAAATTACCCACCACAAGTAGTAGTAATTTTCGGCCGAACTTTGCACAAGTCTGCAGCTATTTCGGATTCGGAACAAAAATAAAAGCTCATTGTAACAGTTATGTTGAGAGAACGTTTTTTTTAAACTTGACGTATATTATTTGCTATATCTGATTTACGCTATGTCATTCGATGACTTTCATAGGTTCAATATATTGCTGTTGCTTTTGAACGAGTTTTTTTTTTTCAAATATCTACAATTTACTTTTATTATTTTTGAATTTTAAACAATACGAACTACAGCATGTGCGATGATCCCGAATATCTTAATATGTTCGGAGATATGAACTTCAACGAACAAACTTATGACCGAGATCTCCCTAATCGGGAATCCAAACGGGACCTGAATAAATCACAGGTGTGTACTTACAGCTCAAGCTATAAGTTAATATTAATATACTTATATATAAGAGAGGCTTAGGTGAATTTCAACTTCAATTTTATTTAAGCAAGCTGGACTGAAATTCCCACACAAATAAGGTAATTTTCTACAGCCTAAAAGTTTTTCTACCTACTCGTTTCAATTTCGATCTCTACATTATTACTTTACTCTTTACTAATGTATACCATCTTATTTTTGCGATTTTATACCGTTGAAAGGTCTCAACGACGATCTATATCTAATTCTAATTCTGGGTGGGGGTGGGTGACTAGGCCTGCACTGACGTCCCGCATAGGGGTGTATTGTGCATTCTCCCCCGTTGTTAACTCAACGACGATCGTGGCTCTAACATCTGAAAAACAAGTTACGACGTATTGTATTGTACCTTTAAAAGCAAGAAAACTAAATTAAAAAACCTAATTTCGTATCTATTTTCAGGAGTATTTATCTTGTCAAGATTCCAAGATCTTAGATCCTTACAAGTAAGTTTATTTTACCCATTGAATAGTTTTATCGGCTGCCTTAGTTATATCAGAGCTGAGTAGGTAGAGTAGCTGAGTAGGCTTACCAAGCAGGCTTTATCACCAATAATTAAAACCGATATGTGACGCTATCTAGTTGATTTAATGACATCCAGTTTCTGCTTCTTACGTGGTGCTTCATTCGACAATCTTAACGTGACTTTTTAAGAACAAAGTTCTGCAGCTAACACGCAGGGGCGGCCTAGATATTGCGAGGACAAAGAGTCCGGAACTTTTATATGAATTGGATGAATACAGGGCTACTGGTAATCAGCATTCTTTTGATGACAACTGCAGTACAACTAAACAGAAACGGGTACCATAACCCGTAGGTACGGGTACCATATTGAGGCCCCTATAAAAGTGAGGCCCCAGGTGGTAAACTTGCCACCCCCTAAGGTAGCCAGTGCTAACATGTATCTACTTACTGCACAGAGGGAAGGGAGACTTGATATCTTATAGCTCTTCTATACCGTTTAATAATATAATTAGCTGCGCCTCGTGGTGTTACCCACGTTTGGCCATCCCACGAGAATACTTCAATTTTTGTAGATAAAAAAGTATTAATCCAGGGTAGGAGCTATCCTGGTACCAAGTTTCACCCAAATCCGTCAATCCGTTTGAGCGTGAAGGAGTAACAAACATACACACATACATACAAAATTTCGCTCGACCCTTTAATTTTATCCCAAAATTATTTTGATTTCAGCCTTATGTATTTCAAGTCGTCGATGTTTGCTTCGGTTTTAGAAGACACTATCACTGAGACACGCATTTTGGGTATGATCTCTCTTTTTTATAAATATAGCTATAATAATAGAATAGGTAACTTGGATCTTGGAGTGAGAAAATAAGTGAAAACAAATGGCAGACACCAAATATCGGGAATCCATAGAATATTAGCAGCAAATTCATGGCTTTAGCCTAGAGTCTTGCGCTGCTAAGATTTATTGGTGTCCACTTAGATCTTGTAAAAGAAGACACTTGCTTTTGCAAAAGATACTGTATTTTTTCTGACCCATACCTACTGAACGAAACCTCATTGGCCGCAAGTAATCGACCTCCATTTGACTATCAAGAAAAAATAGTTTCTCTCAGATATGAATTCTAATCCCAATTCTTACATCCAGGTGAGTGTAATAGCGAACTGCGCATTATAAAGACCCTGACCGACATGTTTATCCATCGCGCTAAAAAGTACAACGTCGCACAGCCAGCTCTCAAAGATGAGCTCGATGGAATCAACTTGAGGGAACTAGAGAGAGAGGAATATAAACTGGACAAGCTAGCAAACGATAGGTTTGACAAGTTCTTTAGAAGCTTCATAATGATTTAAGGAAATTGAAATTGTTTGTGATTCCTTCCAACTCTAAATCACCGAGGCAAATTGTAGGTATGTGTTATTTACAGATTGCTGTTGGATCGTTGTGTATTTTCACATGACTCTTGCGACCCAAAGAATCAATATTTATTAAAAAAAGTAACGTTTACACTCTCTTACCCCTGCACTAGGATTCCGTGAGTTGCAGGTGGCATGGGCAAACATAGAGACACAAGACAAAGACCCGAGTATAGACGTTAAGCTTATCACACAAAATATGCCTATGCCGGGATCGAACCCGTGACCTAAGACAGACAGGGCTACTATCTACTAAGGTACGGAGCCGGAATGTTATTTATTTATTAAAACAGAACTTACTTATAAAATATAGTAGGACAATCACTGAGAAATTGTTTGGGAAAGACTATAGCAGCGTGCATCGTGTAGACTGAGATTCGGCTACAAGATTAGGTACTACGTTTATCGAGTTTTTAATCGAAATCTATTACAATTAGGAAAGAAGAATAGGAACATATTTTTGCCGAGATGCCTATCAAAAAGTGGCCACAGTATTTCTAACTGAAATAATATAAGTTAATTAAACCGAAAGAATCGTTCACTTGTTTTTCAATTAAATTATAATCCTTATTAGGTATATAGAGAACTTAAATGGGTTGCTGTTGTGCAGTTGGCCGCAAACTCTTCGCAACCTGGCTGATAGGTTGCGGCCAACTGCGAAAGACACGAAATCGACATGATGAGTACGCTGCGCGCATCGACAATTACCTTGGGACACCGAGGTCGCCCTGGGAAGACTGCACCGGCATCATCGAGCTGCTTGCTTTCCTGGAGGACATCGGGTGGCTGGTGACATCCTCCACCTGTCACGCAAAAAGGGCCCACTGTCGGCCTAGTAGCGGAAAACAGTCCGCTATACAACTACAACTACGCGCATCGACAATTTTATTTTTTTCCCCCTAGAAAGTACCTCCTCGAAACCTTGTTGGCCACCTACCTGGATCTATCGCTGAACCGAACCTACAGATCTCTCGTGGACTGTGTCACCCAGGTGAAGCAACGGGAGGAACACCTCGCATTCCTACTGGAGGACGAGGCTAAGAATAGAGTGTGAGTTGTAAACCGTAACCTAATTTAATTTTCGATTACTCTTGAGTACCCCCTGGGTGGTGCTAAAACAGCAACCTAATTTTAAATATTGAATATTATGGTTATCGTTTAAAAAACATTTCACTCTTAAAATTCCACATTCCTACTGCCGTTATGGGTGGAAATAACCACTTAATATCAGGTTGGGCTTCAGCTAGTTTATTCACTTTTACATAAAAAAGTATATAATACTAGGACACAATCAGAACAAGCATTTCTGTGATGAACATAAATGTTTGTTCTGTGTCTGGATGTATTTACAAAAATATGTATGCATGTAATTACAATAAAAACTATAATTATGTATTCTATCACTAGTTCCCATACTACAAGCTATTATTTAGTTTGGTGCTAGATGGCGCGGCCATGGGCTTACCCAGGGGGTGCAGGGGGAGCAGCTGCCCCCCCTGGAAATTTAAATTAAGAAGAAAGAAAAATGCATGCATATTCAAATTTACTTATATAACCTATAAAGCAGGATCATTTGCGGCTGTTTGCCCTACATATACCGAATGTTTCATGTAGGTTTTTGTGTAGTGTGTATGACAAAAAAGCCGTGGACGTACCGACCTAAAACATCTGACCCCCCCTAGGCCAGAAGCTGGGTACGCTCATGGGCGCGGTGCTGTGAAATCATCAAATTTATTTCATTGGTATTATTTCAGGCTACGACGGGAGGTGGCACGGCAGCTACGCCAACAAAGGAATCACATCAAATCGGTTTACTACGATACTGACATAGAGATCGAGAAATTGAAGACCCAAGTTGAAGTTAGCTCCTTCTATTAGTTATTTGGTGGCCCAGGGGCATAGATGCCGACTTTCAACCTGAAGGTTGCTGGTTCAAACCCACAAGTGGAACAATGAGTTTTTTCACTTGAAAAAATTTATGTGCGCAATACCACGTTCTCAAAAACCGGCATGTCTTAGAACCAAAAATTCGACCTGTGACATATCCCAATCCGGATTGGGCTCCTGTGGTAGACCATTCACTCTCAATTATCGAGAGTAGGCCGGTGTCCCTGCAGTGGGAACATTGGAGGGAATTTATGTGGGAATTTGGTACTACGAAATGCATACCGTATCCTCTTTCGTAACTTTTAAAGTTTTCTTTATTAATATGTGTGGAACATAATATACTCCTTTGTCCTAGCTAGTGAGATCGCTATTTTATCGATAATTACAAAGCCATACATTCGACGACGACTCCGTGGCTTAGTTGGTAGTAGCCCTGCCTTCGAAGCGAGGGGTCCAGGGTTCGATTCCCGGCCCTGCACACTTTGGCACAGTTTGGGTGTTTTTCCTGTGTTTCTGTGTTTGTACATGCCATCTGGGTTCAGTTATTCACCCGCCATTAAATTTGTATACGTCCATTGTTCTTCTAAACAGAGAAAAAGATGTGAAGATGTAACATGAGCACGGAATAATCGTGCTAGATGGAATACGATTTGATGTCCATGCTTTTTCAGGATTCGTTTCTCGTCTCCGAAACCCGAAGCCGCTACGTGGGTAATTGGCAGGTAGCGCGCACCGAACAACAACTACAGTTGATCAAGTGCAAAGAAACGCTACCGCTGCAGAACATAGAGTATTACAAGCAGCGGACCGATCATGAGCAGAGGGTGCATTCGGAGATAGAGCATTTGACGAACATATTGATCAATGTTAGTTTGTATTACGTTATTATTCTTGTACACTTAGGTTCGGTTGATGGTCCGATACACTAGGGATGTACTATGTCCATTCGAGTAATGATTAGATTGACTATACATTGAAGGTTCTATTATTATTATCATCGACCCCGCGGCCAAGGTCATTCTGTTGCCGAGTGGATGTCGTTCATAGTAGACAGTATACTGATTCGAGGCAAACCCTTGCTGATAAAATAAGCCATAAGTTAACCATTCACGAGTAGATAGAGGGCCATTTAGTACATAGTGGGATTTTACTCTACACAACAAACCCGCCCCAGACTGTTATGATTTTCTTATCGCAGGGACTCGAGTCCCCGCGATTTCAGCCGCGTATAACTTAAAGAAATCACTTAGAGCAGACTTATAGTATTTCAGTATTAACAATATTGCATTGTACTTACGTGTAATTGTCCATAACCCACCGCACGCGGATAAAGCAGTTTGATAGCGCTGTTTCTTCTTACTTTACAAATATAAACATTGAATGCTAACCAAGAAATTTAGCGTAATGTTAGATAGCCTACATGAATGTGGCTATCATATACAAAAATAATTTATCAAATCAGACGAGTAGAATCGTTTTTTTGAACGCGTTCGCGTTAACAATTCTCTTCGGATTTATTACATTTATACAGATTTACTGTCTTACTTTTTTCTCGCCACTGTGGGTATATAAGAAATGTTTACAGGAAAAGTTGGATACCATTGAAAGCTGGATGAATAAATACGACAAGGACATAGAGGCTTTAGAACTAAAAATACAATTTATGAAGAATGATCATACCAACAAGCTTGAAACGAGAATGGAACTTGAAGAAACGGTTAGTGATGATACTTTTGTTAAGCTTGAGGAAGAAGAAAGGTCATATGGGTGTTGTTAAGAAGTTGGTATCCGCCGGCTTGTGACCTGATCTGGCTTGGTTCAAACCTTGGGGGCTGATTACCGAATCTGAATTGTTGCTCTTTGGAATTAGAATCGATACAACTCTTTATCTCTAATTGGATTACTCCTCAGAGAGAGATTAAATATTGTGACTCTTGTAAGCTTTCCATGAAGGAAATGATTTGAGGTATACCTACTAGTATATTGCGCTGGTTAGTGTCATATTTAGCCTTTAGTATAATAGACCACAGCATATACAAAATAAAAATTTATGAACGACAGGTTAGCTAATTGTTTAACAGCAGGTGTTTATTCAAAAACAAAATAAATTATCATGAAATAAATGTATAATATGTAAGTATCTATTATTGAAAATAGGACGTATAAATAACTCCCAGCTTCGTCACGTTTCGATAACGTTGTAGGGACTTTGTGTGTATCAAGACCTTTTTTGTAGAGTGAACCTTTTGAACGTGAGAGGGTTGTTTGAATGCGATTTATTATTTTTATTAGAGAGTAGTTAGCATTGCTGTGTTCCGGTGGAAAGGTGTGCGTGCCAGTGAAATCACATGCGCTTGAGACGAAACGTAACGTATCCGTCGCGCCCGTGTCGGTCGGGGAGGTCCTAAATCGTATTGAAGTTGTTATGGGCGGAGTTAACCACTTAACATCAGGTGGGCGTTCAGCTCATCCCATAACTTTAATCTTAATATATATAAATTACTATACCATATAATAAAAAAGGGTCTTAGATTTTTAAACTATAACCTTTTCCAACAGTTCGCTAAACACGACAAGCTAATGACAGAATGGCAGAAGTTCAAGGACGATCGTGAGAAGGCACGTCTGTACCGCGAGAAGATGACCAACGCAGCCACAGTGGTGCAGGCCTGGTGGCGCGGGCTGCTGGTGCGACTGCAGCTCGGACCGTACAAGCCCACGAAGAAAGGGGGAGCAAAGGACAAAAAGAAAAAGAAATAGCTTTGAAACCAATAAAATATCTAACTTTAATTCCTAATGCTTCAATCAATCACACTTGTTGTTATGATTATTATATTATGAAAGCGAAATTTTGTGGGTGTTTTACTCCTTCACGCTCAAACGGCTCAACGAATTTGGATGTCTGCTACTAAAGGGCCGTTCAAGTATTAAGTAAGCAGATTTCTTTCTTTCTTCTTCCATGTCATCAAAAATAAGCAAAGCAAGGACCTCCCCGTTAATTCGTTTTCTCCTCCCCAAATACCGAAAATACATCTTGTCTCAGCAGCACTGGCAGCACTTATTCCCTAACACTGGCAGCTCCTTTTCCTTTCAAGAAAAAACGCCGATTTCACATTTAAGGACCTAATAGTTTCAAGCAAAGTCGCTGGTTTCGTCTGTCTGTTTCTCCCCAACTTCATATAAACAACGCTACGGATTTTGATACGGTTTTCACTATCATTTAAAGAATTTATCCGGAAGGTTAAATATTATAGCAGAGCAGCTAAGAATTTCGAAATAAATTATTGGGCGCTTTCATGGCTAACGCTGGCTAACATTGAACAACTTACGAGATGGATTAAAAATGATGTAGGTACTACAGATTGTATTACGATCTACTTCACAGACACGCTTTACAACCGTGTTATTCTGATATTTCCATACTAACATTATAAATGCGAAATTTAGATGAAATTTGGCATGGGCATAGTTTGAGATCCTGGTGAAGGGATGACTGTTTCACCAAAATCCGTTCAGTAGTTTTAGCGTGGTAGAGTTATCCACATCCATCCATACATCCTCACGAACTTTCACGTTCGCAAAGGTATAAAAGGGCACAAATTGCATGACTCGCCCGGGGCGCCTTAGGCTAAGGCCGGCCCTGGTACTGAAGATTGGGAGAACTGCTGGGGTGAGTTCTAAATCAGTCTAGACGGTGTTTTAGTATTGCCACACCTTTTGCATATATACCTCCATTGAGGAAACCTACGCGAAAACGCATTAAATTTATTGCATTTGTCACAAAGGCCAATGACATTGTCATCCAGCCATAAAATCGTTAATTTTTAGATTTGTACAAGCTAACAATTTTAATTATTTACTAAGTAATTAAGTAAAATTTACACAGGGATATATCTAAATAGCTGCTTACAAATAAAGAGCTTAATCACTAATGCCACGTAATAAAGTGAAGAATGTCGTTAAGGCAGCAGGGTATCGTTCCACGGTATTCAGTCAAACAGAATTCGATAATGTGGTTAGTTTTCAATACCTAGCATAAATAATTACAGCTCTGAAATTAAATTTCTACTTGTGAAAGCGATGTCAGGCCCGCACTGTAGATTTGATCTGTATCTCTCATGTTCGTATCTTCCTCCCAGCTTGACCTAGCTATAAAGGAAAACATCGTGAGCAAACCAGTGGTAGAGCGAATGCCCATATCTAACCAGCATTTTCAACTGTGGTGTGGCTATCTTGGAACTACATGGTATTAACCGTAACTAGAGAACAAAATATTAATATACCTTATCTAAACTGAATTAAATACCAATATATTGCGAATGCATTTATTAAAGTTACTGAAGAACAATGAGTCTGTAGATGACATGATGCTCGATCTAAGGATCCAGCCGAGTTCACGTCTGCCGACTCTTCAAAATTGCACAGGAATCATACACGCTCCCAATGTTGCCAGATTGATAACATATCAGAATTTAATAAATAATTTACACTTAATTATTTATTCAATTCTGCAATCGTTAAATATTATACACGGGTGCGGTCTTCTTTGCTGTGTGTTTTCATTATATTTATTCCATAAAAGTGGGTAATACGGTAAGTACTACTACTCCGATTCCAAAAACTTTCTTACATTGTTATTAAATATGGAAAAGGCTTTTCATTGAAATTAGGCATATTGTTAATGCCTATTTAGTTGACAGCTAGTCATACTTTGCAACGACAGCGACCTGACAGACTGATGCACGTTACTAGTGATTTCATCATTTCAATCGCTTTACTATATCATCGATTATAATATCATGCAAGGATGATGGATAATATCGTATTGATACAATATTGTACGTTGTAATATCTGTAGATATAGTTCCGTGTATCCAACGAACCCATTTATTTTAGGATGAGGAGCTGATTGGTTCGGATGAGGATAAAGATGAGGATGATGTTGAATTTGAAGAAAATGAGCATCGTGATGTATACACAATGTGAATATGCTTACTATTTTATTTATTTTCATATTTATAACTCACTCTCAATAAAATTCGATATATTCCTTTTGAACTCTTACGTCTCTGCATTAATGCTGATAGAACATGCTCTGATTGTTCCTAAATGCAATTTGAACTCGGGCACCGAGTTACGTACCCTTGATTGTATATTTTATGCCAAATCCCTATCCCCCTCTATGGTTGCAGGGACCAGCCTACTCTTTATAAATACGTAAATACCATACTACAGGTATGGGCACTTACGTCTGAATTTTAACCTGCGAGTTTTGGATTTTATGCGAGTATTAAATTTGGCGTTTGTGTTTCTGAGATGCCATGTTCATGATTTTTAATTATTAGTTGAGTGATTACCAACCCACATTATGTGTTAATATTTTGGGAAAATTTCAGCCTGCCATGGCTTGTGGTTTAAGATGGTATAGCAATTTAAATGACAGATAGATATATAATACATTTATAGTTTTTTTAGTCTTTGTGTAGGTACGGAATCTTAAATTTGTAAATCCCTATAATAATTTATGTATTTTATGTAGATTATTTAAAGCTTGAGCAAACCATCTAAATTAGGTGGCATTTCAAAAATAAATAACGAGTATTTGTAAATTATAAAGTAGATGTAAGTAATATTGTATAATAATTTTCTAATGAATTTCAGTTTACCATATTTACAGTCTTCTCTTTTCGGAAGTATTTTAGAAGATACTATAACTCAACTACGTATTTTGGGTAAGTAAAACCCTTAATAAAACCTCTATTCTGGATATCTTCTCTAATATCATATCATATCGTATCTAATCCATATCTAATATAAGTATATACTATGAGTATACGGCCCACGGAGCATAAGAAGCAGGTATACAACTACGGTATGAGAAGACCCAAGTAGCATCGCGTTTCACCCGTTACCTTGAGATGGAGATGTTACGCCCCAAGTGTCTGTAATTTCACTCACAACCTTTCACCAGAACACAGCAATGCGAGTGCACCACTGCATGCCGGCAGATTACTAGGCGTGGAGGCAGTATTGTTCCGGGCGAACTTTTTGTTGCTCCTTTAGCACCACCCATGAGGCACGTGTAGAGACTCTTAGGTTATTCACCTATGGATGCGGGAAACTGGACCTCCGAATATATAAAATAATTTCAAAAAGGACCTCCCGTATCTAGTTTTCTAGATAGTACTACCAATTAGCGGCCGTCAACATCTTTAAAACATTGTAATTTTTATCAATATCACGTTCACACTCATATAGTGGCTACTAAATAGTACCATTGCTTTCCTAGTAAGCCAGACTTTCTCTGTTATCGGTTAAAATTAGAATGTGAAAATTATATTTCAGTTGAATGTAATAATGAGCTAAGGATCATCAAGACTAGAACTGATTGGCCTTATTTATTAAGTGTGAAGTATGCGATCAAGCGACCAACATCTGTCGATGAGCTCGAGGGCATTGATCCGCGGAACCTCTCCTGCAATGAATATAAGATCAACAAACTAGATTTTGACAGGTTGATAAAGATTATTGTTGTTAAAGTTATATGTAACATACGATATACGCTAACAAACAACCTTTATATTATTACAGAAAATTCGCTACGGACGTTGTAACTAGCACTTATGTAGATCTATCTATAAACAAAAGTTTTAAAAGTCTTGAAGATACCGTTAATGTTATCTTATCTTTAGACGAATATCGACTTTCTTTAGCAGAAGATGAAGCAAAGAACAAAATGTAAGTCGTACAAACACGTAAAAAAACCAACCCGTTTTTTTCACGTTTAGCGTTGGAGATATTGCATCACTATAACAATTTTACAGAGTTCGGCGAGAACTTAATAAGCAGTTGAGACAACAACGAAATCACATAAAATCTGTAGTTTATGACGCTGATGCTAAAATCGATGAATTAAAAACTCAAGTTGAGGTTAGTACCTGTGTGCCTAATAATCACTTTATTGCTTTTGTTTACGTGACATATTTAATACTTTAACTTTAATTTTAAGGACTCACTTTTAGTTTCTGAATGCCAAAGCAGATATATTACCAACTGGCAGCAAGCTCGCACTGAACAACATATTCAGACCATACATGATAGAGAGATTACATATACTGAATCAATTGAGTACTACAAACAGAGGACCGACAATGAGCAGAGAGTTCATACGGAAATTGAACTACTTAGCAATATTGCTATTAATGTAAGTGATTCATAAACAGTTAGGATATTAAATGCGTAAGAACACTGAAGTTTTTGAGTCATTTTCAAGATATTCAATGAGTTCTAGATATTGTGGGAGTCCATACCGACCATCGAAGTGCATTAGGCTACGTGAACTTGAGAGTCACGTCGGAATTCACTAGCACTCAGTGCGTGGTCCAACGCTTATAAAAGAATGTCCTGAAATACGACGCTTCCACAATATATATTATACAATATTGCTTTGGTAGTTTATCTTTAGATGACGCCATCTAGTTCCTAATTATTTTTCTTAATTATGCGTTTTAAAGTATTGGATTTACCTTTTTTTTTATCTGTATTTATCGCTTACCACTATGAAACCACAAATAGAGAATAGGTATCGAATAACCAAAAGACTGGTATACATAATTAAGAATGAAAAATACTTTTAATACAGGAGACTCTTGAAAAGATAGAAAATTGGATGACCAAGTATGACAAAGATATGGAAGCTATTGATCTGAGGATCCACATAAAGAAGAATGACTATCAAAATATGCTGGACAAAAGATTAGATCTTGAGAAGACGGTGATTGCATGATAAGCTATATGAACAAAATAAGCTATATAGATTTAGACAAAGATTAAAAAATAATTAAATTTATTTCGTTATTTCAGATTGAGAAACATGATCAATTGATGAAAGATTGGGTCCACTTCAAAGAAGAACGAGAAAAGGCTCGTCTATACCGTGAGAAGATGACTAAATCTGCTGTCACAGTACAAGCTTGGTGGCGTGGCTTGCTTGTTCGCCGACAGCTTGGACCGTACAAAGTTGCCAAGAAAAAAGGAGGAGCAGCAGCAGCAGCAGCAGCAGGTAAAAAGAAGTGATCATGATTGGCTCTCCTACATACTTAAAGAGAAGGAAGAACAGAGAAGAAATAGAAAGCGAAGAATTCGTTTTGTTTTTTATTTATGTTTAAATGATTTGTTTCTTTATATTTTAATTGTAGTAGGTATTTAGTTGTTTTTTTTATGTATTATTGCAAGACAATACAATTACGATAATTTTCTATTTACTACCTTTAGTACCTGGACGACTGAGCTTCACTCGGCCTTTTTTTGCAAAATCGTGTCATATCTGAATTAGATTACCAATCAAATACCACAAAAATTTACGAGATGGCGCTATATAAAATTTTCAGCAAAGTTTGTTATATAAAACGTAAAAATATGCATTTTTACAAGAACGAAAATTATACAGCTAAACTAAAACAGCAAAACCCTATTCAAACACAAAATTTCATCCTAATCCTTAGAGCCGTTTCCGAGATACGCGAAATAAATAAACAAGAATTGCTCGTTTAAAGTAATAAAATTTACGTTGATCTAATGGGTGTAATGTGTTATAGTTTAAAATAACTTGTCATTTAGTAAAATACTGTTTAACGCTCCATAGTTTAACTCTTACATTCATACTAGGATTCCCTGTGTCGCAGAAGGCATGGATGAACACAGACACACAAGATAAACAGCCAACACCCGGCATCATGCTGACAACACAAATTTTTAAATATCTATTAGATAACTGATTAATGAATGACCAGAGGAAGGAAAAGGGTGGCCACTCTTCTCCGTCCTCTGGTCATTATATAATCATTATACAATATATAAGTCTGAAAATTACCCAGATAATTAGAAAATGTATGCCGATATTCCATGTACCTACATCGATGGCTTTCGGTAATTGGAAGCCATCGATGTACATGGAATATCAAGCCATACATTATAAATATGACTATAATGAACCACTAGTATTGCGCAGGCAGTATGTACTTGTACAGTACGAATGTACGAACCCTTATCATTACATTCGTATACATGGGGTACAGCCATTGTACATAAGTTTTGTACAGCCCGTGTGCTGTACAAAACTGCGCTGGGTGTTATTGGGTAGAGCATTATTTTAATTAAACATGTCTTCACGTCATCTGATATCGATGTTGAAAATATGGCCGCGAATAGCCCTAAAATCGAATACGTCGATGTGAATACATCTTTAAATTTTCTTCCATAGTGGGAAGTAATTCAGAAAACTGATGATAACATTATCGAGGTACACAGTTTGATGCTGCAGCAACATATCTATCACCTCCATCCAAAATTTAATTACACCACTCAATAGCTATAGTATCAAAGAAACGTAGAATGAGGACTGATGCATCGCTTGTGCTTGCGGCGGAAGGGGAAGCACCGCCATTTTGTCGTTTCGCTGCGTCATATAATGTCCTTTTACGTACACGTATTCACGTAAAAGACATAGCCGTACACCTCACCTTAATTTTTTTAAACTTTATGCTTTTATTTAGTTCGGCATATTGCCAGAAAGGAAAAGTCGATCCAATATTCTTCAAAAAAAACTTCAACAAAACTGGATTCGGAATCGAATAACACACATGTTTGTAATATTGTCAATTTTTTTACATACACTCTGGCAAGTGGCACTAAAAATAGTATAGCCTTCTAGTGTATCAAACACTATAATATAGATAAACCCTTCCAGTACATTTTAATAAAGGTATAGATTTGGATTCCGCACCCAAAGCAAATAAACTATTACAAAGACTTTAACGTCTGTCTGTCTATCCTTCATTAAAATGGATTTAATATAAATGAGTATTTATTAACTATTGTTTACTTAATTTAAGATGATTCGTTTATTTTATTTGACCTGTGAATTGGTTTATTTATTACTAATAAATTAATTTCCATATTTATTATTTTTGATGATTCTTATGATGATATAGTCATAGTCATTCTTGGAGTCAGGCCCAGTTGCTCGCCTCGAGTCTCTACACGTAGGTATATTTAAAGAGCCATCCATGACGCACCCTACTCTTCTTAGTAATCGCTTACAGTACACAAATGTCCAATTCTGCTTGTGATTTTTAGTTTTAGCTAAACCCGCTAATTGCCAATCTATAATACTATTGTATCGACAAAACTAAAACACTAGTAGAATGTTGCACACTTGTACTGTATAAGCGATTAGGAAGAAGAGTGGGGTGAGTCTTCGTAGATGGTAACTAAAATTATTAGGGTTTGTGGTTAGTCTGGAGAAATACTGTACTTAAAATTTGTGACGCCAAACTTTAGTGTGTAAGTTAAGTAGTTGTGTGTAATTTAAAATATTTGTTTTTGAATAATAGTATAATAATAGAACCAATACAATAGTAATCGATCACTCAATAATCGCCCTGAGGGCACATCACTATCAACTTAACGTCAATGAGACCACGTGACCCTATTCGGCCAATCATAAAGCGAACAGACGGAAGTTTGACAATCAATCATGTCATCAATTGACAACTGACCTGACTGACTGACAACTTTTGTAAACTGTCCATGATGCGGATGTGTAAATTCACAATAATTTATCATTAATTACTGCAAATTCCTATCTTTTAATGCAATATTTACAAAAGAATCATTGGGAAGATAATATGGAAAATCTGTGAAACTTATTAAAAGATTTTAATCCAGTGAGTGGTGAAAAACAGTTGTCGGCATTTTACCACACACTCGGGCGGTCGTGTTATGCCATGTCAGTTGATTCTTATGTACGCTATTCTGCATAATTACGAGTGTTAAAGTATTAGTACGTTGTGAATTCGACGGAACCCTCGATAGTGTCTGTGTAATAGTGCAAGCCATTGGCCACCCACGGCAATGAAGACCAAAGTTGACAAAAACAAGAATGGCGACGGTGAAACCGAGGTAAGTTTCTTTTTGCACTTGATAGACATCTCGTTATCTTCCAACGCTTATTTTATGCGCCGCTGGATATTTGCGGAATGTTTTGCTAGCGTTGTGATGTCTTAATCAACTTTGTTATAAACCCAGGTATTGAATTGTTTACCGAATAATTCGCATCAGCATAGGGCGATCATAACAGCTGTAAATGTTAAGAGTTAGAGTAAGAATGTCCCTATAATGAATGCCATGATTCCAAGGGTAAAGAAGACTGATAAGTGACAAGTGATTCAATTTGAATTCTATACTTGGACCAGCCCACTACATTTGTCCCAATGTAATGTTTTATATGCCATATTTGTGTGGTTAATCCAAATAATAATTTTTTGCCATTTATGCATATTTGTTTGTAACTCCAAAACTACTGAATTTATTCCAAATTATCAACAGATGTTGACTTGGAATGTTATATAAGCTACTTTCACCCTAATATAATGCTAGCAATTGTGCATACTCTAGCCTCTTATTTATTATGTACCTAATCAACCTTAACATAGATTATCAACATAAATATTTTTTACTCCTTCCTAAGTGGCAAACAAGGATATGTCCATATGATGGTAAGTAATTACCATATGTAACATAGCAATACTCAAACTATCATTTATTAATACTAGGGGTGACTGATAGTGGACTGTGCTGGGGATGCATGCTGAACAAGGAAACATCATCCACTGCACAACTACAAGGGTAGAGAGAGCTGAAACAGGCCTTCTTAAGCTAACAGTTTCTCGGTCTCCACAGCAGAATCTGTAGCAGTGCCGCCAGCCCATAGTTCTTCTCTGGTACTTTAAAGAGGGCTGGAAAGGCTTTCTTGTCTCTGAATACAGTGCTCCAATACAGTTCATGGCATATTTACTGGTCTGTCCCCTATGTCCAACAACTTGCACACAGAGTGATGAATAAAGCCACCATCACTCAAGGTGGCAACATTTTGTCATTTATCATGTCAGTTTGAGGATTGAAACAACTAAAATTTGAATAATGTTAAGATGAGTACAGCTCTACTAAACCTCTAATTTAAACTAGTTTCCCAAGAACGCAGCTCTGTGCACCATCAAAATATGTTTGCATTAATCAACAAATAATGTTATATTTGTTTATTTTGATTATCATAGTTTGTTTGTCTTTTCACTCTCTTGATATGCTCAGGTACCCTACATACCAGCCTGTATGGTTTCCAATTACCTACATATGCTGTAACTGAACACCCTATGCAAGGCTCTTATTATGATGATGATAATGATGATAATTTGGACCAAACAACAAATTAAGACAATTAAGCATGTTTTTATTTAGTACCACAGAATATCTATTAGTAGTAATACTTTGGTAGATTTTTATTTTTAGTTGTACAATTTACAAACTAACAAAGAACACATGAACAAAGTGTAACCTCTCCTTAACTAGAGACCGTGAGAAAAGTGCCAATGGACACATTCTCGGAATTATTCTATATAGCAAATTAAGTTAGATTTAAATTACTCATTAGCTATAAAATCATTAGGCTAGATCGTAATATTAACAAATTACAGTAAAGTAATTTGCAAAAAAAAAAAAAAAATGTGTAGTGATGGTTGGAGCTGAAAGCCCACCTCATGGTAAGTGGTTACCTCCGCCCATAAAAACAGCAATACATCCTCCACAACCGAAGCATGAGAAGTCCTAAGTCGCACCTCATTGAGCTTGTCACCTTATGTCTAATGCACCACTGCTTGGCAGCAGATTACCATGTGTGGAGGCAGTACTTCTCCGGGCGAACTTTGCACAAGTTCTACTACTACTAAAATGAAGTAGCAGAATATTGCTTGGCTATGTTTTGGTTTCCTTCAGAATTCTTTGTGTACTTTTGATATCTTCTAGACATCATAACTCTACAATCTCTACCGAGGGCGGTTGAGTTGTTGGTTTTTTTTTACTCACTCATTGTACTCACCCGAGTTTGCTTACTCACTCAAAAGTACAGACCAGATCCTCCACCTGCAGGGACATCTGCTCTTGCCAAGTGAGAGTGATTGGCGCTTTAATCAACCACAGAAGCCCAATTTGAATTGTTATTATACATTCATGTCTAACAATTTTTGCTTTTAAAACATGCCATTTTCCTCACAATATTTATCTTGACTGTTTTGTGAAAGTTTTATTTCAACACACTGGGATGCCCTGTGTCGCTGATGGCATGGACAAACACAGAAACACAAGTCAAACATCCAAGACCTGAGAACACATATCATGCTCACCACACAGTAGGCCCGGACCGGGAATCGAACCCGGGACCCTTCGCTTCGAAGGCAGGGCTACTACCAACTAAGCCACGGAGCAGACTATATGGGACATTGGTTTTTAAAAATTAATTTGTGAAAATCTCCTTGGACTGAGAAACATTGCATTTTCTGCATTCTCTCCAGCAGCATTTGGATTTAAAGTGTGCATCTGTGTTACATAGCCACAATGCTTTCATTCATTTAAAAATCTAATAAAACACACTGGTAGTTTGAAGAGTTATGGATGGGGTAGGGTTGAGCTACAGACAATACATAGCTACGCAGGTAGTTGGTACAGAGGTTTTTGTCGCTCCCACTAAATGCCTATAATAATTGTGTACATATTCACTCATACCAGAGTATTTAGTTCAAAATTCATCAACTACAAATTATGCAAATCAGGAACAATTATTCTAATATGCATCTTGTCTGCATCAGAATAGAGCTGATAATTTAGCATCACTATTCTTGTTTTGTTTCAGGCATATGATATGAATTTATCTGCAAGTAAATACTGCATACTCTCATTTTGATAATATTATCAGATTCTTGTAGTGCTCACACCTGGGTTGTGTTTGAATTTTTTGTAAGTGTTTTCGTGTTGTGTTGTCACTATTGTGCTTATTTTAAAAACCAATAACTCAATTATTATAATAATAAATTAGGATTTAAAAATATCTGAAATTCAACTTACCTATTCTATTAAGTTCAAATGGCATCTCTAATTTTTTTCTTTAGCTATTATATTAGCTAGCCAAAATAGGCATTCTATTTAAAAGCAGATTCATGATTTTTAATCAGTTTGATTTCCGCAAAAAGCCATTTTTATTAGGTACATACAATTTGTTCATTAATTAATATTTTTTGCCGTTTCTCATAAAACACAGTGCTCTATGCTTTGTGTGTAAGGCTCTTCTAAACAATACAATGCCATGTATCATAACTTCACTTATAATATTATATGTAACACCATAAAGTCCATATCAGCATCTAATGTTCCCCACTGCTGTGACACCAACCTACTCTCGACAAGTAAGAGTGAAAGTGTAAATTATCTATCTAAAATCCTTCTGTTCTAGAAAGTACTATATGCGTTGACGTATTTTTTTCAACCTACTTCAAATGCAGAACTTTATTGTTTCGGTTCTATTTCTTTATGTCTTTTATTTTGGAACTAAGTCAGTTATCTTTTTACAATTGTGAAACACTGGATGAAACTGTTTGAACTATACTTTGTTGGCCACCGATGGCCTTGACAACTTTATGCGGGCTTTTAGTGAGAGCGGAAGGCTCTCATTGGAGGTATATAAAAGAGCAATATTGATTTTATCAGGCATGGATCGCTTAAATTAGGTGCTTGCACACAATTCCTCTTCAGCCACAATCGGACTAGACTTTATGATGTCAAGTACAGGTCAAGTGTGTATTAATTGGTAACTCTTTCGCGCTACATTATGCGTAATGCGTATTTTTCTTTCCGTCTATAGTGTAGCATGAAACACGACTGGAAATATAGCTTAAAAGCGTATAAATTAAAGTTTTTTTTTTAACGTTTACACACATAACTCTGCACTAGGATTCCCTGTCTCAGATGGCACGGGCAAACACAGAAACACAATACAAACACCTAAGAACCGAGATCAAAATTCATGCTCACCATAAAAAGTGTGAATCGAATTCGGGACCCCTCGCTTCGAAGGTAGCGTTACTAATAACAGCTAAGAAGCCGTCTATGAGTATTAAACAACATGTACATAATCTTCCAATTTAAAGTCGGTAAAAGAGTGTGAAAAAACTGGTTATTTGCGATAAAAACGAATGGGGTCAAAAGTAACATAACATTTAAAATCTTTTTGCCGGTTTTCTTGTATGTATGTATGAGCTATTATTTTGGGGAACCAAGGTGCCCGCGTCCGTAGATGAATACCTTTAGAATCTCTACACGTGTCCCCTGAGTGCTGGAAGATGGAAGGAGCCGTTGCTCCTTTAAAAGTAGCAGCAGAACTCGTACCAAGTTCGTCCGGAATGGTACTGCTGAATGCTGCATCTGGAATTTGCCGCCAAGCAGCTGAACCAGAAGTACCGGAAGTAGCCAAGTACCGGAATACAGTAATGTTAGAACTATCTCGCATTAATGACAAGATTTTAGGACAAGACAATGACGGTTAGACAGCCCATGTGATTAATTACCGCCCATAAACGACTCCGGTCGAAGTTAGAGAAGACCCAAGGCGCACCACGTTGTTAAGACGGGGATGTAACGACTGAAATTTCACCGTTACCCACACCCTGCCTCGGGAATACAGTATTGCGAGTGCACCAAAGCTTGGCGACTGGGTGTGGTGGTAGTACTTCTCCAGACAAGTTCTACTACAAATTTGGTCCTTTCGCACCACCCGGGGGGCTAGTCGAAGGATACTTACGTACGGACGCGAGCAATGTCGTTTGACCCTAATGAACTGAATAAATATATAGGAAAAGTACACGTTAAGATCAATGTTAGAATCAAATAAGTTAATCTAAATATCAACATGTTTGTAAATGCCACAGTAACGATATGTAGTGAAAGTGGTTTATGAATTTTTATGATGTAGTATGCTCTCTTGAGCGTTGGATAAATTAAACCGATTTGTCACATTAACATACAGAAATACTAAGAATAAAATATGAACTTGCGTAGAGAAGACCCTGTGAAAACAAGCTTTTCAATTAGATGATTTTATTTTAGATAATTTTATAGGTGTCTTGCATTTCTTATCATTTTACATCGGTGCGTGAGAGTATATTACTTTTTTTAGTTGCATTTTATGTACCTTGTATCTCGGCGGAAAAGGTAAATCTACAGAATATCTTAGTCATAAATCCTAAGATTTACGGACTTATATTTAAATTGGTTCAATTAGTAATTTGAATATTTTCTATACTAGGTTGTTTAGTTAGATGAACTGATAAGGTTTCTTGTAAGGAATGTAGTTTTAATTTTGTATTTTATATTTTTAGTTCAATATAAATTCATTATTGTAGCGTCTGAGTGTTTTAAATATATCAAATACTACCGGTTCAATATTTATTTTATTGTGTAAGGGTTCCAGGTGAACCTTAAACTTATACAAAAATGCTCCCAAAATTATACCGAATTATACCGACCTATATATCACCATATATCACCATATATTGACATCCTATTTTTCAGTGTAGAAGGGGCGACGTTGTATTTTTAATCTTTATTAAAAAAAAATGTGTTAATATTATTATGGTGTATTTAATCAAATTAAAGCTTCAGTAACAATACGCGGTTCTCACTTTGTTCACTCTTCAATTGACTCCAATAAATGCTCCACCTTCGCTCCGAGCGTCCAAGGTCATGTCACACTTTTATGGGTTCTTTTGGCTGTCCATAATGTTGCTATAAAGATATACTGGCTGCACGTATTACTGTTCAATTGTTTTGTCTATCTATGGAATTACTTAAAATGGATCCACCTCTATACGATTTACCCTTCTCTGCTCCAACTAGCCATTGGCATGAAATATCAATAGGAAAGTACCTGCAAACTCCAGCTCTATTCATCCTAAACTGCCGTTTAATTTTTATTTCTGTTCCCCATCTTCAAAGGGTGAATTTCATGCACCGCCCCTTTTAAATTACAGCCTCAAATAGCTGTAATTGGAATGTAGATAGTCTATTTAGATGCCCTACCTTCATTGTTGGATCCATTCATGTTGTACGATCAAAACTTTGTCAATTCTGCCCCGTAAGCATTAAGAATATTGATTTATCATTTTCATCCTCACATTGGTAGTGACTGTTCTGGAATGGGGGATTACCTCTATGATGTTGTTCCAAGAGTTCGGCCTTGATTTATTTTGCCTCTTTTTTTAACTTAAAACTATTTTACTCTTTGAAAACCGCCGGGATTGGATGTACTTGTAGCACGTTAAATATTATCGCCCAAAGGCGTCAAAGATAATACTTTATGAGCAGGCGCGGTCGTGCTCTAGTTCTCTTCTCCGAGCACAGCGAGCACAGCATCGTGTATACTGACTGACGTAAATCGTTAGACTAAATTCAGCGGTATTAAGATAGATAGATAGAAAATTCTTTATTGTACACCACAATTACATGTAAACATAATAAGAGTAATAAACCAAGACGTGAAATAAAATGGGCGGCCTTGTTGGTTAAAGCAATCTACAATATTAGCTCATCATGAATTATTATCAAGTTTAAAACGTGACAGTACAAACACTAAAGTCTTCTGTAATATTTTTTTAATGGCTTTTAAGGTCCTTAATCACATATTTAAGATGGTTTGCCGCAGAAATATGATACTGAAGTTCTTGAACATATACATCGATACAGACTATAAAAATACTATATATCTACTTATTATTGATTTCCCCAGTAACTACCAGTTGCTGGGTTATTGGTTGTTAATTACCGTTAACAGGCTCCCGCTGAGCGTCTTGCTACATCAATAGTGATCTATGACCCAGCAACACCTACTGTCGAATTAATCCGTCTATTTCTGGCCTATGTATATTTACTGAATGGTGTATATCACCTAAACTTGTCAAAAAGTCCTTGGCCAAAACGTGCTCATCAATTGATCAAATAAAGCCTGGTCTTCCTATAAGCGGGTTTATGCTAAGCGTAGGTATGTTTATGTCCATTAGATTTTTCTTGTCATAGTTTTGGATTAAATTCTGATCCGTGTTTGTAATTTATTATTGTTATACTAGCAACCCGTCCCGGTTAGTGGAGCATCAGTGTCGTATCAGAAGCCGGTAGTACTGCATATAAACCTTGCTAGTACTGCATATAAACCTTCCTCTGAATCACTCCATCTATTGCTGAGAACTGCATTAAATACGTTGCGTGGTTTAAAAGTTCTAAGGGTACAAACAGCGGGACCGACTTTGTTATATACTATGAAAGGATTTACGTTTATTACAACATAATACAGTTGGAGTAAACGAAACAATTGCGTTGGTGGTTGTAGGGCCTTATAAGTAAGGTGTCAGACTGCTGCGGCAGAAATAGGCCACTGGTAGGCACAATGTACTCATTGCTATTTTCCGGTCGCGACAATGAAGCTAAAGATCGTTGAACGCATCGATCACTGCAACAATTCATGTCCATTTAAGGTCCATGTTCTTAGAACAAATATTTATTGCACTAGCATGGACCTTATATTGATTATGTCATCAACACATCAGTAACGGAATTATCGGATTTTAACCAATCACGCGTCAAGATCTTGTTTTAGAAGGATAAAAGTGAGATAGGATATTAACGTGCTATGAGCAGTTGTGCCCAAAAAGGAAAATTCGTACGTCATGTACTTTCGGAAGTATGTCAGACTGGCCCGCTTGCACTAAACTACCTCTAGTAAAAGCGGAGCACTTACTACTTAGGAATGTCTTAATGACAATTTTTCACACAAATCTACTACCAAGACATTATCTCGGGGTATAGAAAAAGCAGAGAAGCAGAATTACAGAGTATAGAAAACCTAGCATTGGTGTAGCTTTTCTTTTTGGACTTGCCTAATATAAGGCTAACTTATATTATCACGCGGAAAATTTTCAAGCTGCATTTGTTGCATTTCTTATTTTGCCCAACCCAAAACAACTTTCTCTGTTGGGTGACAACTTTTGAAATGAAAGTATGTACGTATCTGAAAGCCCTCTTTTTTACTCTTTTTATGTATATGGACAAACTATTACAAATTGCCCCATGATATCCCAGTCTCTCACTCGAAATGGTTAGCCATGCGCGTAAACAGATATTCAGAATACAAATATTGGGTGTGTGAATATGACTCCGCCCCTTTTTGTCAAAATAAAACACATTTGTTCGCTTACAAAATTAAAAAAAAAAATTATTGAAAGTATGCTCCATCTGCAGCTACAACCTTCGCCCATCGTTCAGGTAGTTTTCGTATTCCTTGCTGGAAGAAGTCCTGGTCTTTTGAGCTTATCCAGTTGTCAATCCAAATTTTGATACTTTCACATGAAGTAAACTTTTCTCCAGTAAGGTCTGTCTGCATCGTCCGGAATAGGTGGTAATCCGAAGGAGCTATGTCTGGTGAATATGGCGGGTGGGGTAACACTTTCCAGTCCTGTCCCTCTAAATATCTTTTTACGACTTCTGCGGTATGCGGTTTGGCATTGTCATGCTGAAGAACTAATTTGTTATGTCTATTCACCCATTCTGGTCGTTTTTCTTCTATGGCTCGCTTCAAACGCATTAGTTGTCGTCGGTAAACTTCTCCATTAATAGTTTCAGAGGGTTTGAGCAACTCATAATATACAATACCTTTCTGATCCCACCAAATACAGAGCATGACCTTGGCACAGTGAATATTTATTTTTGGCTGTGATGGGCCTGGTTCGCCTGGTTTCACCCAAGCTTTTTTGCGTTTAGGATTTTCGTAGTGTATCCATTTTTCGTCTCCTGTGACTATCCGATGCAAAAATCCTTTTCTTTGCTGTCTTTGAAGCAGCATTTCACAAATGGTTTTCCGACGTTCCATGTCTCTTTCTTTTAAATCATGTGGAACCCAGTAACCGGCTTTTTGAATCATTCCCATAATTTGTAAACGCTTTGCAACAGTTGAACGATCAACATTTAATGCTGCAGCTAATTCTGATTGAGTTTGGCAAGAATCTTCCGCCAATAATGCTTCCAATTCAGCATCTTCAAATTTTTTTGGTGGTTTTCCATGTTCTTTATCCTCAGTACTAAAATCGTTATTTTGAAATCGTCGAAACCATTCCTTGCAAGTTGTATTAGACGGAGCATGCTCACCATAAATCTCCACAAGCAAACGATAAGTTTCCGCTGCAGTTTTCTTCGCAATAAAATAATGTAATAACACTTCCCGCAAATGACGTTTATTTGGAATAAAAACCGACATTTTCGAAAAGGTGAAAACAATTGTTGATTACACTTCAACCAAATATCATAAAATGCGTTAGATAGCTGACATTCAGTACTATCGAATACAAGTATGGTCATTTATTAGTACACGTAAACAATACTAAAAACGACATCTGTTGAGAAAGGGCGGAGTCATATTCACACACCCAATATTACAAAAAGAAAGTCTTTTTATCTCTTGATAGTTATAAACAAATGGTAATGTCATTGCATCTTCGTGTTGTTTTCTTCTAGCTTGTTTTTGCATAGAATTTCGGAACAAATAGAAGTTGGCTCATAATTGTTTGCTTTCGCTTACGTGGGTGGGCATAGCTCAAATTTACGGTCTCCACGGCGATCTAGTTTTTATTACCATAGCTGCTATCATAAAAAGCTATCATTCTGGTATCTGAAGAATACCAGAATGATAGTTGACCAATTCAGTATAATTCGACGCTTTGATTGTGTGAGCTTGAAGGCAAACAGGAATCCTTTTGTGTATTTAACTTGTCGTGTGCCCTGTCCGTGTCACTTGTCACAAAATCGAGAAGCGAGTCCCTTTGATAAGCTCTCCTCTCCCTCATTGTTCTAATTAGACCCTCTCTACGTAACATACATTCCTGAGTGTTCGAAATATTACCCCGGGCACGAAACTTATCATTGTTATGTTGGACTATTTATTTGAATAAACAACATAAGTTATAAGTATAACAATGATAAGTTCCAAGATCATCGTCAGTCATCATCGCTGATGGTGTTTATAGATTACAGTAGGTATACAAATTAGTTCACGTGAATAACACAATCGTACAAAAAGCTTTTAGGGCGGAGATGTCTTGCCAATTTGCTTAGATGTAATGGAGCGATATACCTACTAAGAGATGTTTTATTGTTTATTTATCTGCCAACGAAAATATTATGAGGAAACCGGAATGACATAGAACCAAATTTTTAAAAACATGTGTCATCTTCCGGTTTCGGCACCCATGGTAAATTAGAGCCCGTTTATACTCATTTGTAGATAGTAGGTCGATGTCGCAGCCGTTTCAACATTCGAGGTACAAAATAGTACATGGAAAGGTCGTTTATATCCTTAGGGATATGCTATTAGGTACATATATGTATTTTATTTGGCTTACAATATGTATCTATAGCCGAGAAAGACATTTGTGCCCAGTACAGACAAGAGAGAAAAATCCAATTTGCATCCATTTTAATGAAGTTCTAATGATTATTCCGAATGATTACCAAAGACGATTGAATACTAATGCGAGGCCACGTGTTTGTTAACAATAACGTAACGTTTGATGCCGCAATTTTCCTTTTAATTGTAGGAAATCGACCGTAATTCGACAGTACCATTTGGAAATCCAGTTCCTGCGTTGTCAGGTAGTTGAGTATCGATTTCAGTCCACCGAACACGTTTGTTACTGCCAACTGTTATCTTTTACTTATATCAACAAACGCTCCCCTTTGTTTGTCTGTGTATTTTGATATACGCGCAATATATTATCCTAATACCCCTAGTCTCGAATGTAAACACTACGCTTCTTTAATGTGTGATATAACTGCACCATATTTTAATTTTAGATTGTTTTACGCCAGTGATGTCATTCTGGATTTTGAGACGCACGTTCGCGATTATCTCGCGAAACTCTGTCAGTACAAGTTTTTTAAATTTCAAACAAGTGGGTTAACGTTTATTTCGGCAGATTCCCCGATGATCGCATTGCTTCTTCATCCGTTCAATAAGGTTCATTATTGCATTCGAGTATTATGTTTAATTTGTGATTTTAGAGATCTTTTTAATATTAATTTTATGCGTCTAAAGTCGTGTCTGAGTTCCCAATTTGAACAACGTATTCGTCACAATTTATAGTTTTCGTACGAATCAGTGTCATTGTGGAAAGTGTTATTGGCTTGTTTTGCCCAAATACCGAAGTGATAGGTGCACCTAATTCCCGCGAAATATCGTCCACTGCTCTCACGTAGAATTTTTGATGTAGCGTTATAGTAAAAGTTTATTGTTTCTGCCTTTCATTACGTACCGTCTGTCCATTGTGCCAGTCCTCTGTGCTTTTGTGCTAATATTTGGGCGCATTTAAAACTTGCTATTTATGTATTATTTTAGTGCAAAGTGAAACAGTGAAACAATTTCATTTTGTTTGTGATGTAAAGTGGATTTTTGCTGTGGAAAATGTTAGTGTCTGCGGCTACCACAGCCAACATGGCTACTCAATCGTTGTCGTCGATGTTCCGGAGGCGAAGAAATCGTTCGCCGGTTACGGTAAGTTTGCATCGACGTCCATTTTCTTGAATAAACTCATTGTTGATTTTCTCTTGTCGAACACAATTATTGCCAATGATTTGCAATGCCCAAATGCCTTTTCGTAAGTTATAAATGCTTATTAGTGAATAATGCACGTAACTGATATTAGGAAGCTAAACAAGCATTCCATTCAAATGGAGTTTTTAGGATAACTGTTGTAGATTCCAACAGCGTTTTGCCGATCTCCATTAACTTTGCGGAGTCATACGTATTTGCTCCAACAAAACGTACAACGTAACAAGAAACCTGTCTCATCAGTATTACATGATCATTGAAGATAGTGGACAAGTCCGTCAGCTAACGGTGCGGGCCGTCTCCGCTCGCCTAGGCCGCGTCGCTTTACATAAGCAACGGCATCTTCGCTTCCATTATGTGCCATTATTTTTTTATCGGTTTCGATTCATTAATCTACAGAGGCTTCATCTTTTTCACCTGACTGCTTTTGATTGTTGATTTTTTGGTTTACGTTTGTATTATTTTATCGGATTCTCTGACATTAATAACTTTTTCGTATATTTACTAATATTTTCTTTTCTTAGTACGTTCTTCTTTTCAAGTATTATCATACTAACACCATTTAAGATTTTGGATATTTATAGATTTTTTTAATGTTCCAACACAAGAAACGAAATTTTAGCTTGTGTTCGCACTGTTTTATTCCGGCGACAGCAACTATAAAAACAATTATTTCTTTATAAATATTTTGTAAGAATATTTATATGTCATCTGATAATACCAGTTCATTATTCTCGATTTCTATGTAAGTGGCGAATTGTGTTGTCGGGTTTTCGATCGCCTCCGATATGGCTCATTGACTAGTAAACCAACATCTTAATGTCTCCTGCGAAGCATTTCGATTTAGTAACTGAATCCTACCATTCGGATACAATGCTACTAAACTGTATCTGTCACCTATCTAACTACTGACCGGGCAGAGAGTTACTTAACTTTGATAATCATAAAGAACATTAAAAAGAAAGCACATTTAGGCTTCTCTTAATGTTCCATCTACAGCAGTGATGTATAGCATCGGTACAGGCTTTTAATATCACTCAATGTTCTGAAGTTTCCGACGACGACGGACGTTGCAATTTCAAATATTGAATTAGACTGGGAGGGCACCGGTTCGTATAATTTAGATGTCCCCACTTTCAAAAGTACTTCAGGGCAAGTCGTCATCTCGTTCGCTTTATTTGTTGACTCTACATTAAGTTTCTTGGAAGTTTCTACTTTGGACAAGATGAGAATAGATCGAATTTTATTCGTTCTCAAGGACTTGGAGTCACGAGGACACGTGAGGCAATAGGCAAGTGTCCTCGTATGTGAGACATCGCCTTTGATGTCTCGCGAAATCTTTCTTCCGTCTAGACATGTTGTTGCCGCAGGTTAGATATAGATAATAATACTTTATTAAACAAAAAATTAATTGTTTAGTCTAGCAAATTTACTTATATTATAGGACTGTTGGACAATAGATTTGTCCTTTGGACACGAAGACACTTTTAAGAAGTTCTTAAGACATTCTGTGTATATTCTTATATTGCTGTTGTTTACTGGCGGCGGTAACCACATAATATTAGCGGGAAGCTCGTTCCCTCAGTGAATATTCGAATTACGACTTGGGTCTTCACATGGCGAGTAGTATCTCATTGCGCCTGCCATGATGCGTGCGGATCATACATCTCGTTTGTATAGTATGGCTATAATTTCACCGGTACCTTAAACGGCACAACCGCAATCCGAGGCACAATAAGCGGTTTAAAAAAAGTCCAATGTTACATGCCTACAACGAGCCGCTATTGCCGCATAAATAAGCTATGCGAATGGCATATTTCTCTAGATGCTTCAAGATAGCATGTGACCTGATAGCCTGACCTTGGTTTGTTTCTTGTATTTCAGCATAAATACCTTCATCAATTACAACCATTTGGAATCAGCTGCGCCATATAATAGTGACAAAGAAGGAGAATGTTAAACGAAATTGTACAATGGTGAAGCCAAAAGATAACTAAATGTAGTGAAATTATCTTAGATTAAAACTCCAAGGGATGGTCTTGCTCACTAAATTCGTTCAACGAAGTCACTATAGACTCATACGGGCTGTATCACGTGATCAGCGTGTAAGTAGCAGCCTTCTAGTCTTATATTAATACTATGGGCGTTCCTATCAAGAAGGGTTTAGTTTTATCTTGACAGCGTCTGTTATTGGCCAGATTGTGTATTGCGAAAGTTCTGGTTCTGTGTCTTCACATGATCTATTATTATTTGGCGGTTGTAACCATGACTACAAAGCGAGGGGTCCAGGACGCTCTCCCAGGTCAAAGCAAAATATTACTGGTTTGGATGTATGTAAAATCATGGCACTTCTAACACAGAATATGGTATTGTATATGGTGTGAAAGCGAATTGTTTGTTTATTTAACTAACACGTTATAATGATACATCTTCAATATAAATAAAAAATAATTTCCATATATGTATGATAGAGAAAAAAAGATCCAAATCTAATTGTTCTTGTTATATTGTTTGTATGAAACAAGGTAACAAGAACAAGGTTTGTATGAAAGATTTTTTTTGGCAAATAAAAGTTTAGTCTGATTTTTGATGGTATTTCTGTATAGAATCCACACGATACCGGAGCGAGTCTTTAATAATATAAACAAAAATTGTTAAGTCATCACTTATCATTGCCATAAATTCTTGTACAGTTGTTTTTACAAACATCCAAAAATAACCGCGCCTTTGTACGAGAACTGCGCTGTCGTTTATGTTAATTCTGTTCAACTGTCTCGTTTCGTTATGTAACCAAGGGTTGTTAAAGGTTAGGTAAGTATGTGGTGGCCCAGGGGCACAGACGCCTACTTACAATCCGAAGGTCGCTGCTTCAAAACCACACGTGCACCAATGAGTTTTTCAGGTGAAAAATATATGTGCGCAATACTACGTTCTGGAAACGGTGAAGGAAAACATCGTGAGGAAACCGGGCATGACTTAAAACCGGAAATTCAAAGACTTGACATCTACCAATCCGTATTGGGCTCCCGTGGTAGATCTATTCACTCTCAACTATCGGGACTAAGACGGTGTCCTTACAGTGGGAACATTAGCTGGTACGGTACGGTACCGAAGTTAGTACTTCATATTGAACTGTATAGGTTTTGTGACGTATTCGGGGAATTTTTCTAAAGTATTATTGTCACAACTTTGTTTCATATTTTATACCGTGTGGAAATTATAATATGTAATACATTATCGCGCAAGTAATGCGCACTCATGCGTCTATTCAATACTGTACTGAAATTGCAATGCCTTTAGTTTGATTTCACCTGTCAGTTAGTCCATTTGTTTGTTAATATAGCCGAATCTTGCAACAATTTTTTTTTTAAATGCTGTGGCTGTTGATATGTTTGCGCCAGCCAGCCAGAAAAAACTGTCAGGAAAGTAAAATACACAATTTCGATTACTTAGATTACACGTCATATAAAAAAGCGCTACCTACAGTTGAATTAGCGATGAACAATTAAACAGTATTTTTCGTACTATATAATATAGTTGCTTATAGCGTGGTCTACCTCTAGTAGAATATCCCCGAACACGAACCAGTTTCTGATAGTATCAAAATACAGTGTCACTAACAAAATGTATTGTAGTTATGACAGTATCGATTACACCAGCTCTTCTGACAATGACTGAGGAATCCTAAACCTTGACATTCGAGGCTCATCAATTATTCAAAACATTGTCCATGTCTGATCGATAGTCAACCGGAACTTAAGAGTAGGTATTCGTGTTGTTCTAATTGGTATTACTACCTGTCTATATACTTTTATATAAGAATTGTTTGGATACTGCATAGTTGAGTAACTTTCCGCGTGGTTGTTATTTAGGTGGGTGTGGGTGGCCCTTTTTACATTTCACCTCGGCGCTTCCGTTTCTGATAGGCACGTTAAGATGTTGGTCTCGGCTATGCCTAAAGCTGCAATTCACTGGCATCCACGTGTAAAGCAACTTTCCTCCTGATCAGCATTTGGATGGGTGACCGTTAAATCAGTGCTCCAGTGCGTGCTACTGCTTAGCGGCAGATTATTTACCAGGTTTCAGTACTTCTCCGGACGAACTTGGCACAAGTTACTGCTATTTTGGATTCCTCCTTTTGCACCATCCGGGGACACAACAGCTATAAGGATTCTGAGGCTACTCACCTACAGACGTAAGTTGCCAACCCTGGTGTCGGACTTTTCAAGCCTCCCGAGGGCCTACGACATGGGTTAACGACTAGTATACTTCCCTTCGTGTCAAGGATGTGACCTATAACATGGTTGAACAATGAGAAAAATTTAGAACGCTAAGATATGCTTAAATTTCAAAGGACATTTCGCGACTGTTTCTCCGAGATGACAGTTGCTCCTAAACTAATCAAGTTGTCTTCCTGAATTGAATTTGCCTTTATTGGAGACGTGTTCCCATTCCATTCCCTTTACTGCGACTACGACAAAGTGCTCACTCAAACATATCCAATCAAAGTACAGTAGGTGGGGGAATTTATTGGTTCAATTTGATTTCCATATGTACAAACATACTTCATGTTTGTACCAGCGCGGGTAACACTTGTTTCATATATACCTTGATGATCAGGCCCAAGGGGACTCAGGTTTCTTTTTATGCGATATGTGACAGAGCTATCTGGTGGTAAACCGGATGTTGACGTGCATAGACAACAGCAATATGACTTAGGTCCTTATTGCGTAACATGTAACGCCTCGTGTATCTTTAATATCACCGGAACCCACACCCTTCCACCGAAACAACAACGCGAGTGCGCCACTGCTTAGCAGCAGTATACCAGGTGTGGTGGCAGTAGTTCTCCTGTAGCAGTAAGTTTAGTTTGTACATCAATGCCTAGAAATATTTTTTTGAAGTCTCGACTATAAATGGTTATTTGTTATAAGAAATTAACAGTGGTCTCTTAATTTCTTTGGAGCTTTGCATCCAAAAGAAATGGCTGCAGAGTAAAACTACTTTTTTCAAAATTACCAAAAGGTTGTATTGCGGTTTGCAACGATTAACTCGTATGGTTGTTACTATTACTTAATTATGAGAAATGCGTAATAAATCAACCTGGTACCCTTCCATTTGTAAACCACCAGTGCTAACAATTCAGCACCATATCTGTGGTCAGTCACCACAATGATGTGCTAGTTTACCATTTTACCGTTTCTGCTGCATCCTAACAATTGATGACACGTATAACAAACAAACGCATACAAATGAGTTCATTATGTCGCCTTTGTCTATTGATCATACAACATTATTTTTATAGTTGCTACCATAGAATCCGCTTCTAAATGTGCAGTGTATGTATGGTAAGTTTCCTAGAATCTATAAAATAAGTCCTACGTTAATGGAGAGTGGGGATTTAACATTTTAAGATTAGTTTAGGGAACTGATTAATTTCACCATCAGACGCGAGCAACGCGAACTCTCCCCGTGACGGTTATATGGAAAAGAACTTAATAGGGAAAAAAAAACTCTTGGACTTCAAAGAGGTTTGAATTTGTTCGCTTAAAAATATCGCGCAATTATTCTGAAAATGTTGAATTTCTGACTTTTGCTTCCCTTTGTTCAAGTCAGTAAATAGTTGATTCGTTTTCTTGGATTTACAGGATGTTCTAATTCGACGTTGCAATTGTTTTATCTACCAAAAACTTTTGCCCGTGACTTAGCCGCGTTACATATCGTTTAAAAAAATAGAATACGTGTTATTCCATAAAACAGCCAAATCGAATCAGTTCTGAGTATAAACATCCATCAATCTATGCCTACATCTAAAAATTATAGTTTTACTTTGTTATATGAGCACTACCAGGTATTTTTATCCAATTTTCTTAGATTGCTCTCTTCCATTTTTCAATAATTTTGACTACTTCTGGAATATGTTTCGCTTCCTCAGTAAACCTTTGCAGCGCAGTAAAGTTTGTTCCAGGTTGTTGTGTTGAATTGTATACATGTCGGGGAATTCTGCAGTTTTATAATCATGATGTTTTTTTATTGAATAACTAACTTGATCTTCAAGACATGACTGCGGATAACCATTCGATATTCTTAGCTTAATTTGTCCTTGATGGAAATCCAACCATTGAATAATAATGTTGAAATGTCAAGAATAGATTATGGTTGTAAATTTTTAGTCCGCAATATTTACTCGACATACATACGAACATACACCACATACATACCATCATTACGACGTAAGATAATTTTTTTGTATAATAATGTTTTTCTGTGTTTTTGTTATTTGGGATACGTACTTTCTCCGTCCTTATTTTTTTCATTATCGATGTAAGATCGTTGTCAAAAATATAGAAACGAAAAAATCTCATTCTTAAGTTTATTCGATATGCTATTAGGTAAATAACAGAATTCACCTAAATATATCAACTAAAATAACGAAGCGCCCACGCGCTGGTCTGTCAAAAATAACATGATTTGTATCTCAAAGCTAAAGGTCACGTCCATCTAGATCCTAGCGGTGAGTAGGCAATGCAAGCTAGCTATTAGGGAATAGCGGCCTCAATCATTGGCGAGATACTTACTAGGAAACTGGTCGCCTGGCCTCACAGCTCAGTTGGCAGTTTTCCTTCTGCGTATTTGGTCCTGGGTTCGATTTCAAATTTATTCATTAATAAAACTATAATACTCAAAAAAAATCTACATATGTCTGCTGTAGACTTTGAAACCATCCAGCCGATGTGCCCCAAACTGATGTGTCAATAAATGAATTCAAAATAATAAATCAAGCAAGGCAGTAATGCGAAGATAGTTTTAGACCACTAAAACAATGCATTAGGCCCAAATAGATAGAACCCAAACAGAATAGATAGGTAGTGATCGATTTAAGCCTACTACATATAATACCTAAACTAGGCCGGGCCTGTATCATAGGCATTAATTTTTCCTTGTGTTACAATATAATCATACGTGAATCAAGTCTGAGCAAGTATTTACCTAGACAAAGTGAACTGGAAATAGTACCGATACTGAAATTAAATAAGTGACAAGCTGTTTCACAAAACAAAAGATGCCAACCCATTAATTTTCCCACCCAGGACAAACATTTTGCTTTGTGTCTGGATATTTACATGTAATTACAAAAAAATTCGGTCCCATACCAGCTATTCTTAGTTTGAGACTAGATGGCGCCGTGTGAAATGTCCATGAATATTAATTTATTTGTAATATATTCTTTTAGTCTAGAATCGTGCATCGCGTTTTATGATTACTATTAGGTATACAACATTCGCAAGGTACAAACTATTTACTTGCACATATGTTATTAATAAAATTATTTTTGATTCTTAGTTCAACTGCAGTCCAACTTAGAGCTATATATTTTGCGAGTATATAGTCGCAAATTGTACCAAGGCAAAGGTACAATTTCAGTAGTTCAAAACGCAAATTGATATCATGTCAACTAAATTGCCACTCCGCTCTAAAGTCGTAAATCAAATTGCATTTAGGATCTCCTTGAAATACTGAATAGCTATTTTATAGCTCCAAGTGGAACCGTACCCTTGAGTTCTCGCAGATGTGAGATGAAAAATCCCCCGTAATTTCCAGTTCACAAAACAACTTTAGATAAACAAGTAATATAATGTGGTTATCTTGTGCCTATGGGCTATTAACTGTCCTGGTGTATAATTTTAAGACATAATGGCGAAGGCTGCTATGAATAGGCATAAACGACCGAGTTTTCTTTCGACGATTAGCGAATTTGAACAACATTTTTCATGTATAATCATAATCAAACACTTGGTTTTGCAATCGCTCCGGTTAAGTTTAAGTAACATTCTGTGTTTATCTACAGCCTGTTTCTTTAGACTAGATATTATAACCAGATGTCGCCCAGGATGTATGCGGCGGTCGTGGTAAAAAGTTGCTTACACGCAGTCATCCATTACCATTCGTTTCACTCTCAAAACAAGATAACCGGCTGCCAATGAAGGTTGAAAAACTGCTCTTGGAGTGCGAGAAATTGCACACCAGATAATTATTTTTAGAATTAGACGTGTAGCTACGAAACGTGTTCTACCGAAGGTTTTCATACATTATACCAATTACTATTCACTTATAAACTGAAGCACAACCCAAGCGTACGACTCAGGTCCATCGAAGTATGAGAAGACTCAATTCATATTGTACTCATCACTGAATGGGGATGTAACGCCTCTTGTGCTTGTCATGTCGCCGGGACCCACATCCTTCCCCAGGAACAACAACGCAAGTGCGCCACTGCTTGGCAGCGGATTACCAGTTGTGGATATAGATACCCTACTTCTCGGGATGAACTTGGCACAAGTTTTACTGCTACTTTGGGTTGCTCCTTTCGCACCACCCAGGGATACGTGTAGTGGGAGAGGGGGAGAGGGTATTCACCTACAGACGCAACATTGTCCCCCGATATCATGGGCATTTAGGCACTCTGAGAATCCCTGAGTACCGTGCGAAGATCTTTCTATCCAGTATAACTAATACAGCCTGCATTCCCTTTGTTACAGAGTCGACCAGAGAAGCAGCTGTCAGCATTAGCGACCGGGCCACCACCGCCCGCCGCTATCATCCCCCGGGCGTCTGAGAGCCCCTGCCCACCCGGGTGGAACGGCGCGCCCAAGAGACATGGTTCCAGCAGATTCAATGTGAACAACCATAACCAGGAACTGGTCAAGCTGCCACCGATCAAAGGTAAGATTTTTTCATATGGAGTCGTGAAATGACAGAACATGTCTCTTGACGCAGTAGAGCACACGATTTGTGCCCTCATTCAGTCGTTTTTGATTCATTTAGAATTCATTACATATTTTTTTATTGCAAGGGGTTATTACAGTATCGTAAGGTGTAAAAAATAGGTTATAACTATTATTACTATACTTTATCTATTACATCTCTTCTACTATTATTTTCTGAAAGGTCTTGAAAGGTCATTATTTGCTTGAGTGCGGTCTTTCTTCTGAGTCCACGTTGTGAAATTTTTCAACCATGGAAAAGAGGCTGGAAAATTTATCCGTTCATTATCCATCCTCTTTTCGCTTTCGTCTAAATGGGGTGAGAATAGCGTTAATCAAAGTGCATGCTTACATCCTGGGCCAATATTGTAGAAACCTAGACAATTGATAGATCATCGAATGCATTACTTTGTCACGCAAACAGCTAGCAAAATATGTCTCAAAATAATTTCTTAATATTGATAAAACAGCAAAATTAAATCAACTAATATGATAAAATTGGATCCTTTTCCATACCAAAGACGCGTTATTGAATCTGGAATATTACCTGTAACTTATTATATCTGTGCCTGTAACAAACAAAGCCACAGAATAAATATATGATATCTGCCTACACAAGCACAATATCTTGCTTTGGCCGATACAAAACATTGACCCTGCTATTTATACGTTATATATCCCGACCACAGCCTTTCGGAGTTTGTTATTTCTGTATAAGATATGATGTTTACATCCAGGCCGGCCTTGCCCTCCCGAGAACAGCCTATCTTTACCTGCCTTTACGACTGATCGATGGATCAGAAGACATTTCGCAGTAGCGAACATTGATACGTAGTGGTTTCTCTCAATAACATTCTTGACAAATTTTATATACCCGTTAAATGATACAACCAACCAGTAAAATCTCACTTCAAAGGGTAATTCTGTGATTTCACCACCGCCACCTACGCACACCTTTCTAACGGAATATAGCAATACGAGTGCACCACTGCTTGGTGGCAGATTACGAAGTGTGGAATGAACTTGGCAGAAGTTCTACTTCTACTTTTAGTTGCTTCTGCACCACAACTGCATTTAATGTATCCTTTGACATTGCGCGTAGAAAATCCAGTGGTCAAACACCATGAGTTTGTTGACTCAGACGATTGTTTGAGAATTATTATGCTGATTACGTAAATATTGTCCTACTCACATTCGAATATAATTGCAAATTGTATGCGCCAGATACGAGTAATTTTCTCCTGCCGAGTATATCCAATTATAAGCGAACGGTTTTCCTTTTTATCTGCGTTGACGTCGGAGTTTGAGAAAACACAGCTTCGCGCAGTCCTTCCATGTAATGTAAGAACAGGATCGTGATCACGAACCAGAACTGAAACGAAAATACTCAATAGAATGTTTTGCTCCTCGTGGCAACTCACGAACGTTGTCTCGAGATGTTGTTCTCGTCATTTACATGCACTTAATGCACATAAATGAAGCCTTCGTTTTTTTTTAATGTAATGAATTTGACAGGACCTTCAGAACGTCCTGTCAAATTCCTACCTGATGTGAAGTCATAACCTCCGCCCATGACAAGAGTAATGTGACTTACCAGTTGTGGTGACAGTACTTCTCCGGACGAACTTGGCACAAGTTCAACTTACTTACTACTTTATGTTGCTCTTTAGTACTACCCAGGGGGAACGTGTAGAGACTCAAAGACACTTACGAGCAACATCAACAACAATCCATCATGTTTAGCAGAGCTATATTAAATGACCCTTTTCAGATTACTTTTAAAATAACGTTATCCATGCCATTACGTTAAAAATGATGAACCAATTCAGCATGGCATCTAGTCCTCGATCGAATCCTATTTGCTGAAGGAAATGGTGCTGTCGCGTAAACGTAATCCAATTCGGCCGCACGCCTCTTTCCACCCTGTCTGCGAATGGGGTTACATTTTACATATTGGTATCCTGTTTTCCTTCCTTTTCGTATGGATTAGCCTTAGACTTTTATCGAATGAATGCGTCTATTGCTTACATTTTTCCATCCACAGAAGTTCTTATGTCGGATGTCCATAACCTTGTAGGAAACTTGTAGAGACGTTTGGAGGGTCCAGTTGCTCGCGTCCGTAGGCATAAGAGAATCATCCCGTCTCGGGTATCGGGCGCAACGGGGTGCAACTTGGATCTTTTTATACTTCGATCGGGGAGGACAACTAACATGAGGTGGGCCTGGAGCTCATAAGAAACAATAAAATAAATGTAAATCCCAAAGTGACAAAATAATTAAACGCTTTATCATTATTGTATCTGTTTATAGCACAGAATAAAGGCTAGGTGTTACAGAATATTCAATCTCCTTACATTTGATAATGTGTTTACCCCTTATATTTCATAATCGTAATTGCCCCAGCTAATGACGATATCAATTATTGTAATGTAACTTAGGAGGCTAATAAATAGTCGTTGGAGATAAATGTCGTCCGCAGACCAAAACCGCCATGATCGTTTTCTTTTACGATGTCGCTTAAAAGAACCATTTCAAGAGATTGCAAAACAAATTGCCTCAGTGCGAGTAATTTGTAGGCGGTGTGCATTTTTTTTACAACAATACGGAATATTATCAAGCGGCTACACATAGCATTGCCCTGGATGGCAATACAGCCAGTATTTTGGACACATTGCCGTCTGGTAATATTTTAGAGTTGTAAGTATTTTTATTCCCCATCACAAAAAGTATTTTTTTCACATTTTGTGATCATGAATTTTGTTCTCGGATTTTTTATTTTCAAAACCGGCTTCCAATGGGGAAGGTTATCAATTCGTTCGTATTTTATACGAGATAACAAATAAAAATCTCCGTCTTTTATTAACCGATTTGGATTTAAATTTAATAGATAGATAAGTTCAAATAAAAAAAATCAAATCATGCTTTCAGATTGGTATAGAAATTAAACGGTCAAAATTAAAAATTCGAAATGTTCCATTTACTCGTGTCGTATTTAATTTTTGGTACACCGCGGGGCGCAGCTAGTAATATATAAATATTATTTATTTGATGTACTCACTGGCATAGTGATTGAATTCCGATACGCCAAGCCACCCATAACAGCGAGTTTGGTGCGGCACACGCATTATCTGGATGGAACCGCCCACTGGATGGAATGGAATCTGGATGGAAATGGATAGAATCACTTCTACATTGGTGTTTAATTGAGCTAGATACCGGCAGTGTACCTAGCATTAATACGTTTGTATGGAGGTAACTAAGTAAGTTTTGTAACAGTAGTGTAAAATGTGATCTCGCTAATTAGACTAATGTGTTGGCTACACATACACGGTTAGGTGCTAATGAAGGATGAACAGTGATGTAATAATATTGTCTGAGTACAAAGGCATGTTTCACGGTCCAAGTCATATAAAGGAGAAAGGAATGAAGAATTTACCACGTTTAAAAGAGATGAAAAATGCAATTTAATAATTTTTAGATAAGAAATTTCGGTACAGTTGCTTCCCAATGTCTGGAGACATTGGGAAAGCAACGTTGCTAAAACTATGATATAAGTTTATGAGATTATTAGGTATGTATATATTTATAAAGAGTAATCTGGATCTGGAAGTAATCTGTCTGCAATTTGGATCCCATAGAAACTATGGTTAGATTGGAGTTCGATCGCGCTTTTTGAAATTTCGATGAATATATATATATATATTTATATTTCTTTGACTGACTTTATAGCTCAGTTGGTAGTAGCCCTGCCTTCTGCACTGTAGGCCGTGGGTTCGATTCCCACTCGGGACAAGCATTTTTGTGACGAATATAAATGTTTGTTCTGTGTCTGGGTGTTATTATGTATTATAAGTATGTATTTACAATAGAAGTACTGTATAAGTATTCCATCAGTTATCTAGTTCCCATATCACAAGTTATGCTTAGTTTGGGGCTAGAGGGCGGTGGGTGAAAGGTCCACGATTAAAAAAAAAAGATTTATTTATAAGTACATTTCTACAAACCGTGTCATTCCTCTCTCGCCAAACACTGGCGCATTGTCTCACTTAATGATCTACTTGTGCCAATGCTATTAATGTAATATTTTATCTTCGCGTTTGCATAATGCCACAAAATAAGTAATAGTACAAGCTGTTTTTAGTGTTAGTTCTTAGACACATTAAACTTGTTTACTCATTCATGTTACCGTGGTTTAGTTGGTAGCAGCCCTGCCTTCGAAGCGAGGGGTCCCGGGTCAGATTCCCGCCCGGGGCACACTTTGTGTGGTGAGCATGAGATTTGTTCTCGGGTCTTGGGTGGTTGTCTTGTGTTAATGTGTTTGTCCATGCTATCTGCGACACAGGGAATCCTAGTGCAGAGGTATGAGTGTGTAAAAAAAAAACTCCATACTCCTGCAATAGGATTCCGTGTTCCAAGTGGCATGGACAAATACGGTTAAAATATATGTATACAAAAAAAAGTTCATCTTTCATTTCATTTACAAGTTTTCCCTCATTTCGCCTCAAATATTTCATTCATGTTCACATTATGTTCGCATAAATCTATAATAAGAAATTCTATATTCAAAAGACTTCGACTCCTTTAATGCTACAGCAACAACTCAAAATGGATTCGTATTTCAATTTGCTGAGATCCCGAATCTTTCGGGACCTTTTTAATAAAGCTGCGCAATAATTTAGTGATGCCATTTTCCGGAAGGCCGATCCCATCTTCCGTAATTTTAATTTCTATATAGGTTCTATTTCTTACGGTTTGTCGCGTCCTTGTAAATTACGTGGCAATATTTCAAAAGCTTATTTTCTTACCGCGAATGCCATCTCGGGCCGAGAGCGGGGTATTACGGATGAAATCTTTCAATACCAAAGTTGCAAGTAGGTACATATCAAGAAGAGAACGTTTACACACTCATACCTCTGCACTAGGATTCCCTGTGTCGCAGATTGCATGGACAAACACAGAAACACAAGACAAACACCCAAGACCCGAGAACAAACTTCATGCTCACCACACAAAGTGTGCCCCGGCCGGGAATCGAACCCGGGACCCCTCGCTTCGAAGGCAGGGCTACTACCAACTAAGCCACGGAGCCGTCAATGACATTATCGTTGGAAAAAATGTACGGTCAGCGGCCACGTTCACAAAGCGGTGAAGGAAAATATGGTGAGGAGTCCTGGAGCCAAAAATTCGAGGACATTTCAGATCTAACAGTCGCGATTGAGCTTGAGATAGATTAAAACCCATTCTCTCTCGCATATAGAGAAGACCAGTGTGGCTGCTGTGAGATTAGAGGATGGTACGAAAGGTTATCTTCCTTGTTTAGATAAAGTAGTTGCAATTTAGATGCGACAATGTGCTGTTGCTACTGTGACGTTTATCATTGTTTTGTTTTTTCTTGCTCATATAATAGCTCAATCTTGATGCCGCAAATAGCGAAATAATAATTGATTGTGTTCAACCTTTTTATGCCATGCCACCTTGAACGATGGATCCTGGTTTAGGTACTAAATTATCTCGTTCTTGTCCTTCAAAATTTTCAGGACTTAAAAGTTCAAGACCTATTACAATGACAGGCTTTTTATTCTAGAATTTTCCACAGGTATAGCTGAAGGTTTCAAGGTCACGCTTAAAGGCGGTCGGTAGCTTGGCGTGAAGTTTATGTGGTTTGTCTGTCAGTAGTAATACGCAAATCGACAGATTCGATAAATTAACAAATCTATATAATTTAATTCGATAATTTATAAAATTAATAATTGATACGGTAACGAATAACAAATGATCATTTACACGTCACATCTAAATATCCATGTCAAGTCATTCTATAAGTGATGTGATTATTTCAGAAATTGTTTTAGTCATGGTTAAAGTGTTCATACCTCAGACTAAGCATCGCTTGTCTTGGAATGTATTGTATAAGAACCAGATCCGATACAATACACGACTAATTGTACTACTTGACTACTTGTGTACTTCGTAAACACATATATTTGATGACAAACAACCAACAATATTTTACTACATTTAACAACAAAGCATTTTCCAACGATGTCTATTATAAACTTCAATGCCAATCATAGAACCTGGTAGCGTCCCAAAATTTCAACTGTACAATAATTGTTTCTATGTGGGTGGTAGTTGACACAAAGGTCGCGTCTCACTCGTCCCCAAGGTAAAACAAGATACTATTTGAGCTTAAAATACAAGTATTTCGATCACCACGAATTACCCTTCTCAAACCCCTTTCTTCCAACGGAGACGTTGTTAACAAATTATATAAGTGTCGTTGCGATTGGCAGAGTAGGGTCGAATTGGGAACGTATAAACCTAAGCATCCTAGACCGGTCAATAGTCGCGTAAATACCTTAATAGCGCTATTATACTGCGTTAAAGAGCTGGGGTAACCACAAAGGGCCCTAGGCGCTCGGCTGCTAAACGCAGTGCAAAGTGGCATGTGTCCGCCTCCGCTCCTACCCCGTCCCCCTGGTGCGACCGCGTTCCGTTTCCGCCCCTTTCAGCTTCAAGCCATGTTGTATGCAAAGATTGTGACACAGCTCTCTGCATTGAGAGAAATATATGTTCTGTCATGTGAAATTTAAATCTGAACGGTGTTGGTTGGTTCAGGTCCGTTTTCTGATATTTATGCTCATCGATGTTATGTTTTAGCTACACATATGGACCAATCCAGCAGAAAGCGTCAAGCTTGATATGCATGTAGCTTTCACGTGTAGATAGTTACACAGAAATCAGTTTGACTGACTGATTTTTGTGTAACCAGTCAGTCTGTCACATTAGATATAGAATCAGTCTTCGAATAGTTACTACTTCGGTATCAAATCATGCCCATAAAAGCTAGATTCATACCAAGGTTCACGGTTTTGGAGGTAAAATAATCCGTAGTATATTTACAGAACACAGTAGACAGATAAATTCTAGGAACCCTCGACGAAAAACTTTTTCATAGCCGAGGGGCAATTTCATTCCCCCGTGGCGCCAGCTCACTGAGACGGATGTGCGAACGGATTTTCGATATTAATCCAGTATACTCGTATGCTATCTTATCAGTAAAATTACTACCTGCAGTAAACTACGCATAAGTGCTCAGATATAAGTGCTGCATACAGTTTCCGCTAATATTTTAGAACACTTGATATGTGTAGAAATCATAATCTAACAGTCAATGTGAGGACGCCTTGGACGCCTTTATACTATTTGTTGTTCGTAAGACTCAACGCCATGTTTTCCCAGTAAAGTTTTTATTGGCTCGTTTCAAACAAAGCGAATGCTCTGAATGCGCCCCGCTTAAAAGCCAATATACCATTGAGGTATAAGTTCCTACTTTTCACGGCTTCCACATGCCTTCTGCATGGATTCCCCGGTGATGCCACAGTGAGTATCTACTCAACTGAACATGTCCTAATTCTTGGCGAAGCTGCCAGCTCGTATCTTATTCATAGGTGTCGTAGTCGTGCCCTATTTACTACCCACCTTGGCGTCAAGTGTGTGACAAGTGAGAATCCCACATTTTCCGTGTAGCACGTTTAATTGCGCATTCACAAAATCAGTACAGGTTATGTTGTTGACTTTCTTAACAAAAGCTGTGCTTGGTTTCTTAATGCAGTTACTATCGGGTGAGTGGCATAGCTGAATCCCACACGCCTCGTGAGTCTGAGAGTTCAATCCGGAGTGGTAGATATTTCATGTCTTCAAATTTTATACTCCGGATACTACCTTTAAACGTTGCTCGCATGTTGCGTATTGAGATCAACTACCTTCGAGTTGATATTCAGGAGTAACCGTACCATGCTCTCACAGTAAAATTGATTTGTCTGTTTGTATTTTATGATATAGATGTAATTTACCAAACTGACTGAATACATTCCTAGTGTGGTGAATAAAATAAACTGTATACATATCTGGTAGATATCTTATATCTTCCGTGTATGAAAATTTATGAAGCTGCATTATAACAACGACTATTAGAACGAGGGTTAACGAGTGGGGCTGTCCCATACCACCCACGCGTTTACTAGGGGGATGAAATATTTAAGTCGGGGGTTCCAAATGACTACTAAAAAATGTTTTAGGTTGTGCTGCCGATGTCGAATTATTGATTTGTTTTTGACCGTTCTGCGGCTTCGACCGCAGGGTTGAGACAATTTCTTACGTATTGATCTATGTAGAGAATGTGACAAACGGTTCTGTAATAGGGTGTAATAGGGCGTGATAGGGTGAGAAGCAGACAGGTTAGATTAGCACAATCTTAACAAATAGAACTAACTAAATTTTATACATAAATACTGACTGTAATTTGACATAGCTGGCATGTACTGTGCCTAACGAGCTCCTGTGACAAGTGTACGGATATTTTACTTGTGCGTGTAAATTTTGACGTGTCTAAACCTTACTAAAGATCTAAAGAAGTAAATAAGATTTAGTTTTGGAACATCCCCATTCCAAGCAGACATACCTTCACATAAATACATTATGAAATAAGATTTGCTGATATTCCGGCAAAGGTTATCTTCATTTTTTCAGAACGAGCGTCGCTAAGCGTTTCCTCTGCCCATAACCCGTTGACTCGACTTAAGTTACCCCTAATAAAGACTCAAGTCGCTTGTCGCAAGACCCACTCGTCGCATGAAATCTGAACGAATTTTGGTTATCCATTTTGCTAGCTTCCGTATGTGTACTCTCTGAGTCCTCTGGGCTGTGTGAAAGGGGCGACCCTATGAAACAGTAGAACTTGGCCAGGTTCATTCGGAAAAGTACTGCCACCACATCTGGTAATCTGTCGCCAAGAAGTGATGCATTCGCATTACTGTGTTTCTGGAAAGGTGTAGGTGTCGGTGAAATCTCAAACGCGTGTACATTTCCGTCTCGGGTGACGGACGCAACAGGACGTGATTTGGTTCTTCGCATATTCGGTCGTGGAGGGCCTAAGTTGTGTTACTGTCGTTGTAGGCCAAAAAACGTCCCTTGTGTTGTTGATAATTTAATCGGCGCATACCCAGATATAACCACCCAGAACACAAGTAAACCAGTACTTGGCTCTACAGAAACATCACAGCTATACAATACAAACGTTGTGTTCGTTGTCATGTGTATAATTTTATCGCGTAATGCTTTAGCCATTAAAATCACATTCACATCGCATGTGCAGGTCTAACCGATATTATGATCGTCATTGACGTAATAATAGGATGGGAAGTCATCACACGGCTTGTTCGGGCGGCTCACTCATGTCGTCACATCATATACTAACCCCCCGAGTGGAAAAGGGCTAGGTAGCTAGGTATATCTGTGGTCAATTCCTCTTATAGCTCAGCAGGGATGGTCCGATTTGTGGCGTAAATCTATGGAGCCGTTTCTGAATAATTTGTTGTCCAGCAATATACTTTATCGCCTAAATTAATGATAACAATAACGTTTACACACTCATACCCCTGCACCCGGGTTCCCTGTGTCGCAGATGGCATGGACAAACACAGGCTCGCTTCGAAGACAGGGCTATTATCAACCAACCCACGGACCCTTATTAATACATATATTGTAGCTAAATGTTTAGTCTTACCTCTAAAGTTACAATGACAATAATATTAAACAAAAGTTCTCAACTAAAAACCTCGAATTCATATATTTTTACAAGCTTGCAGTTGTCCGATACTCAAATTGTCAAAATGTAGGTTAACCCGAACAAAATGGGTCGGCGACGTGTGTTCGGCGATACGTTAAGTTTTAGAGTACAGCGAATGTACCGTAAACAGTGAAAATATCCCTCCGATGTAGGTATCCGGGACGTTGTGACGAATATAAAACATAAGATTCGGATCGTTTGATCCGAAATCCTTAAATTGGAATTGATAAAGTAAAACCATGTTTCATGCGATGGATGTAGTTATTCAATGACATTGTGTTTTTTGTGTTAGCGTTTTTTCTCTTGCGACGACCATGCGAGAATTAATTTGCAATCAGTTTGACGTCATTCTTAAGTTCCGCTTGGGCCAATACTAAAAGATGGTTCAAAGTACAAAATTTGCTAAAAGACGTGCAAGTTATTAGTATTACTATTCGGTGAAGTTTTCAGAACGCCACCAATTATATCGACCATAACACATTTTAAAACTCCGCCATTTTGAAATCTTGGTAAGAAATACTATATAAGGAGCATAACACAAACTGCATAATATCTAAATGTTCAAGCACATCGCTTTCCAGTCCTGGCGATCAGCCAAGTACTTCACATTTTTCTTAGAAATACACATTACAGTGGCCTTTGCACGGCCAATGCAGTGGATCCGAGCTGGTGTTTCTAACTGAGCCTGATTGTGTTCCAAAACACTAACTTTCATTAAAATTTGTCTGTGAGCCAACTGCCCCGACACAGCTGGACAGAATTGCATTTATGGTGTAAGCCCACGTCCTGAGTAACTGCATTTTGATGAGTTCCACGTTCGGGATCGCTGGGAATTCTCATTTGTGGAGTACAAATTGGCATTTCAAGTTAAATTTTAATATCCATCAATGTTTTATGGGACTAAAGTGAAAGAAATTTATGTGAACTCATCTATATGGTTACAACCGCCCCTAACAACGGTAAGGCGACTCAGGTCCTCCCTTTCCGGAGTATGATATCACCCTAGTCGATTTGATGAAAAGTACCATGTTTTACAAGTATCTAGCTCTTTCAACATAGCTTATTTATTAAAATTAACATTTACGATGTTGGACTCATTTGGCGCATAATCTAATTACAACTCATATCCAACCAAATGACCCTCAAAAACGTCCGGACAAAAATTATGTTAATTAGCACCAGATGAGGACAGGTCATTCCCATCCCAAAGCTAAGCAGCTAATTTAATCATCGCAGCACTAATCCGGCCTTATCTTTTGAGACCTTGGCTGATGTTTATCAACTTCTTAGGATCTGACAGGAGCTTAGGCACGAAAACGTTCTTGACATTATAACCCAATAATGAGATTTGGAATTCAGACTGAAATCGGCTGGACGTACACCTGTTGATGTTGCCTAAGCCTTCGGAAGCCATACCGCTTGGAGATATCAGTTAGGTCAGTCTACCAATTAAAGTTGAAATTATATGGATTTCTGTGACGTGCTTTCTCTCTCGCTCGAATTATGCCGCTCTTTTTATCAATTTATGAGTACTTGCTTTAGCAGGGCATCATCATTTCTCATGGCATATCGTCTCTAAGCATAAAATTATTGGAAGATCCTTGAAAACCTTAAGATGATTGTTACTATTTTCCTGAATCTGTTTCTTGGGTTATACGACAACCTTATGATAAATTATTAGTAGTTCTTACAACGGAATTATACATGATACCCAGCTTACTGAGTAGCTTTTCCATTTTTATCGCGATTTGCCATTTTCACACATACGTTGCTTAACGCTTTTCGTCTGCAAAACTACAGTCACGTTGCGTATGAATCATTTGGTTGTTGCATGTAGATTCGTCGTTATCAAAATGTCTCGCTTTTCTTGCCGCTTAGTGTACAGGCGTATAAAACATAAATTAAGACGCTAAGACAATAAAATAATGCATATTTAACAAAAACATAAAATTGTATAAGAACGAAAATATTTTTATTTGTGGTTCGCGCTCGATGTACCGAAAGCTATAACTTGAGAATGGGGCTACAGATTCTCCGCCATGGACTGTAATTTTCAGAACTCTTCAACAGAGTCGTAAAAAAAGAAAACCGGACTCCTTGCCTCAGCATATCAATAGGTACGATACACATGAATAGGTACCATAAATAATTAATGAATTACCTTATCTAGTATAGAGTTCTATCTCAAGTGAAACTGATATTCCGGAACAACATGACCACAACGCTTGATAGCTTATTAAACCAATAATCTTAGATATAATGTTGTTTCATCTACCGCCTGTAGCCTCGGAACAACAATATCAGATATTATTAATTACGAAGCTCCCTTTCCGAGACATAGACACCTTTCATCAACCTGTCAATTCCAGAAGGCTATACTGACACCGTAATGCCAATTATGCGATCGATGGTGAAGGGGGATATCGTATGCGTCTGGAGCAGTAACCCGCCGCTCCTGACGTCGCGAGGGCTGACAACCCCCAACGAAGCACCCAAACAAACTACCCTCACGTTCGTTTCCGAGCGTACCGAACGTTTTCGTCTCCCCTAGTTCTCTTACTTTCCCAGAATCGTCCCCGTTACCAATTGCCATTGCACGATTTACGATTTTGGTGTCTGGCTTTTTTCCCGGCAATGGGGTTAACACAGCCGGAAATATATGGTTACGGTCTATCTCTGCAATTGCCAGAAGAATATCAAATCGTGGATGAGACGAGCGCGACTCCATCTAAAACAATAAAGATACAATCATTAACAATTCAGCTGATTGTTTACTACCACTGGGTAACGTTTCTTAACGTTACGTCTCGTCTCGTAATAAGGTGACTGTTTCCAGTTCCTTATGATCGCATCGTAGCGCGCTGCCGACTCCTGACCCCTGCTAAATTGCTAAATAGTGACACACTGCGAGCACAGGGCCACTTTGCGTCGCGTAAAGCCGGCAATAAAATGTCCTCGCTCGCGGAAGGTGTTATTGCAAATTGCAATACGAGACTCACAATTCGGTTCGCGACCTGTCGATTGTAGAAAGCTGGTCGTGTGTCGTTATATAAATCTTGTATTTAGAAATGACGTGGTAATGGTAACCCTAGCGGAGGTTGTATTGTATGTTGTGTGCGGGTAGGGGAATGATGCGGGGTGTCGCGGGGTGGGGCGATGCGCGCGCACGTGGCGCCGCGAGCTTGTTTGTCGCGGCGCGTGGCAGTCCATCCGCCCCCGCAGCTCGTACCGGTCCCGGGCCGCCGCCGCCGGGCTCAGCTCGGATGCCGCTGCCGGCCGCCGCCTGCGATGGTCCATGCCGGGCCGGCCGCGCGCGCGCCCTCTCGCGCGATGTTCACCGCCGCTGAGACGAAGCCTCGCCGCGTCGTCTCGCCGCTGGGTATACCCAAGTCCCCCTCGTTCCACTCGGGCCTTGATCTCGTCGCAAGCCAGGCCGTGACCAAGCGCTCCGAGAGCGTGTCGGACGTCGCGCGCGCTTTCCGTTTCGCGCTGTTCGCCGGCACCGAGCGCGACGTCGGCATGGAGGGCCAGCTTCCACCGCAGAAGGCGCCCTCGTCGCCGGACGCGCGCAGCCCGCCGCCCCCCGCGCACGCCGCGCCCCTCGTCTCGCCCGAGCGCCCGCAGCCGATCCCCAATAATGATAAGGAGAGCTTGATGGTGCAGCTCCCCTTACTCAAAGGTGCGTCGGCATCACCAATATTGACTCCGAACCGCCCGGCGCCGTAACCAGTAACCACGATAACCCCAAAGCCTAAACAGAACTGTTTACAAACCGCCTCCGATGTTTGTCTAACTTTCGATATCCGCATGCGAAATAGCTGCATCTATTTTCGGCGTATCGAAATTGTTGAATAATTTGGAGAGTTCGCTGATCGTTTGTAGAAAACATTTTTGGAGTCGTTATCTGGCATGACGCAGACTGTAACCGCTAGGAGCCTTTGAGTCGCCCACTCCGCTATGGCCGGCGTCTAGCAACCTTGAAGGGGCACGGTTGTACACACACGTGTATACTTCCGATTCCGAAACTTGACAAGCGATGAAACTAATGACGATCGAGCGATACCGGTATACAGTTAAGTCTAGGTAGCCTGTAGATCCGTGTGGCTAATGGCGAATACGCTGCAGACATAGTATCGACCCATCGGCACCGTCGGCCACTGGTCGGCCTCACTATACTCGCTATGGAAAGTGGAATGTCCTTGTCCTGCAGCAAATATCCCATATTTGAGGAATGTGAATTATTTCTCCTTCATTGTTTAACATAGCTAATTGTTAATTCCTTGGCGAGGTCGTTTGCCGGTTTATAATGTGGCTTATATTTTATGTTGATAATCATCCGCCAGTATTGTTTAGGTTATTACGTAGCGAGCCGTACCATCTCTTCTGAAACGTTTCTTATCCCAAAGTATTAGGCGACCTCTGTTTATTTACATTGTCGAGGTGCGGTTTTACGACTTTTGTTTGGTTTCCGATGAACTAACCACATTCGCCAGACGCGAAACAGAATAGTCTTTATAATTTATCTTCCTAAACACAAGTGTTTATCAGATGTTTTCTACTTATATTTTTAATGAATATCAATTCACTGAGTCAATTGTGAAAAGCGTGCTCACAAGTGGGACATATTTATTGAGTCATGACTAAATAGTGATAACATGCTATCTTTTTAGTAGTGTGAAGTAACTTGTGTGAGGTTATTGATATAAATCAATATCGTTATCGACTTATCTTCTAAATTACTGATAACGTAGCAAACGCCGTACGTCGTTGTAGTCAAATACAAAACGTGACTACCTTTGATCTCGAGTACCAATTCCAATGTCCCACATTGGAATTGGTACTAGAGATCACTACAGACGAAAAACGGGCAATTTTTGTTTCCGCTGAAGCTATTAACCGCTATAATCGGCTCCACGATAGTCGGTGAAAACATAAACATGTTCTTATAAATTAGGCTAACCAAATGTTGCACAAATAGTTAGCCATACAAAAAGACTGGTCGGCGGTAGTAATAAAAAGGATAGAACCTACGCAGCTGACGCTGAAGATCAGCAGGATATGTATTAAATTTGCGTAAAATGGTTTTATTCTCAAGGAACCCACTATCTACCGCATAATTGAGCCATATTGGACGACTGTCACTGATGAAAATCGGCCATAGTTGAGCACATATTGTTGATTTTAATCGGTTGGCTGCGTAAGACCTTGATCCATTGATGTTTTAGAAACAGGAATATTACTTTAGGTGTACGCACAATTAACCTTCAGTATCTTACTGAAAGTTTTGTGTATCCACGAGTAATTGTATCTAGTCTAGTCTCTGTTCACGTAATGTTAGAACCTGCCGTATCCTGTTTGTAATAATACATCATTAACTAATATTACTTCCATAGCCAACTAAAACAACGAGCAACAACAAACGGGAAACACTAAGTAATTAGCATTTCCAATTATAGAAACAAGATTATGCGACGAAAATCAAAATTATGTCAAAATAGCGTATCGTCATTTACATTTTGCCATAATTGTCAACTGACACAACTACAACGTCGTCCTAGCGAGTTTAGTGATACTTGTAGTGGATATAACTTCTATGGAAAATTACGAATCATTTTCGTCCAAGTGCTTTGTTTCCCGGGGCACGTATTTGGGACAACTCATCGCCCTTAGGGGGGTGAAACAGCACCCTGATTTATCGCGAACGGAATTCCACTGGAGTATTTACTTGCCCCGCAAATGGGGGAAAACCATCCGCCTGGCCCCTTGCTGTATTTTATGGTTTCTTTATCGTACGCTTTAATTTCGGAGATGGAGTGGAACACAGAACTCCTTGCCGGGATAATTAAATAACTTGTTCTTGGAACACGTCTCTAAAATATATACTTTAATTAAATAATAATAACGTTTACACACTCATATCCCTAGGCACTAGAATTCCATGCGTCGCAGGTGGCATGGACAAACACAAGACAAAGACCCGAAAACAAAGTATACGCTCATCACACAAAAACTGCTCCGGACGGGATTCAAATCCGCGACCAAAATTCAAATTGCATACTTAAATAAATTCATGCCTAAATAATGCATGAATTTATTTAAGTATGATATTTATGGTCGATTTATTGTTATATTTAAGGCCGAAATTTAAATCAGGACCTCGACGGGCTTATTTTTACCTTGGTATCATAAACGTGGCAAAAGGTGAGCTCATCGCCGCTATTGTTTTCCCACGAATGACAAGGCTAACACTTTACTTCAATATAATTTACGTTCTTTACGGACAAAACATATAGCAACGATAAGTACCAACAAGTCCGGAAAAGCGTCTTCATTATCTGGTATCATATACCTACTATCCGTTTGTATACGTTCAGAATTTATATGCGCAGTTCCAAGTTCTCAAAATGGTTGTCTATTAATGTATTAGGAGTACAAATAAGTTTCCGCCGTTTTATTGTAGATGGCGCGGCACGGAGTTTCGGTTAGCTTTCGCAGATGATAACCGGCTTAAAAAATAGTTTGGACATTCAAGAACAACATAACCTATTAATATCATTGATTTTATATTGGTAAAATATAATTTTTATAAGTTGAAAATGTCAAAATTTGAGCCAAGTAAGCGTCATTTGCGGGAAATATTAGTTTACTTCTTTAATTTAAAGAAATCTGCTGCTGAGGCGCATCGATTGCTCGTAGAAGCATATGGTGAGGTTGCTTTGAGTGAGAGAACGTGTCGAGAGTGGTTTCAAAAGTTTAAAAACGGTGATTTCGACGTAGAAGACAAAGATCGCAGTGGAAGGCCAAAAATTTACGATATGCTGTGTATTTGGTGGGATCAGCTAGGTGTAGTGTATTATGAGTTGCTTAATCCGAGCGAAACAATTACTGGAGCCCTCTATCGAACACAATTGATGAGATTGAGCCGAGCTCTGAAGGACAAACGCCCTCAATACTATTCTAGACACCAAAAAATTATTCTTCTGCATGACAATGCTCGTCCACATGTTGCGGCTCCCGTGAAAAAGTACTTAGAAACACTTGATTGGGAAGTGTTACCCCACCCGCTGTATTCACCAGACATTGCACCGTCCGATTATCACCTGTTCCGGTCCGTAGCACATGCTCTGACGGCGCAGCGGTTCACATCTTATGAGGATACCAAAAATTGGGTTGATTCGTGGATAACCTCAAAAGACAAGGAGTTCTTCAGACGTGGGATTCGAATGCTGCCTGAGAGATGGGAAAAAGTGGTTGCAAGTGATGGGCAATATTTTGATTAAATTTATATTACCGTTCTTCTACAATAAATATTTAATTTGTGTAAAAAGCGGAAACTTATTTGTACTCCTAATAATTTACTGGCATGGTTGTCAGCACCATAAATAGGCAATGTCTTATTAAATAATAAATTATATTTTTTTTTGTAAATTAAATAATGCAGAAAATATTTATTAAATTCACTTTAGGCGAATTCAAAATGAATTGAATTGAAACTTGTCCGATCTCAAATTAGACAGTATATTTGGAGAGGTAGGATTGTAACGAAAGCCTCTTATTCTTATTCTTAACGAAAGCCTATTATTCCCCGTCTCAGTTTCCTTTCTAAAACATTCTAACGGCACGTTTGCCGGACGGAAGTAGATAAGACGCTTACGACATGACGTCATACTTTTTGATCGTTTCTCGTAGGAATGACGTCAGTATTTGCCCATAAGTTTTTGATGTTTCCCTCACAGGCACATAACTCTTCTTTCATAACTGTAAAATTAAACTATATCATCTAGTTCGCCCACTGCATAGAACTCGATCGATGAAAACAATTTCAAGTTCCACAGGACTTCAATCCGGATTGGTTGGTTTCACTCAAGGTGTTTGCCATCTTTGAGGGGATAACGCACACAAGCCTCTACCACGCACTCAAAGGAGTACACATGAAGCATATATTTTTTGTTTGGGATGCCGTATTAACATCTCTTGTGAAAACTCAGCTCAAGGTTGAGCTTAAAGTTGCCGTTATTTTTTTTGCCTTTTTATTTATTATTTGCGTTGTGGATGTCGGCTTTATATATTTATTTTAAAAGCTATTTAATCACTTATACCAGTCTAGTTGCCGCAAATAGCTGATTTATCTATTCCACTTTGATTTTGAAATGTAAATGCTCCTTTGATATTTACGAAAATAAGATTACTTGGAGCTTCTAAACACAACGGAACCCGGAAGATAATTAGATATATCTCTTTTGGCAGAAAATTTCTAACGATAATGGCAAAAATTTTACAGATGATTTAAGTCTCAAGGATGGATCATTAAAAATCTTGAAAACATAACTTTCTGGGGTCGAATTGCTAACATCAAAGTGCTAAGTTGAGCTGTCGGTTCGAATTATATAGTACCTGCTTTGAATTGAATCACCCCGGGAAATATATCCACCTCGTCTTCATTAGGGTCTTTGGCATAAAGTTTACTGTTCACTTCGGTGCTGTAATCAAAGTGGAAACGATCCAATGTGAGATTGCTGAGCAGTCTTCTCACCACACTTGTGACCGTTCTCGCCATTGTAGACCATTTTGGATGTTTCTTTTTTTAATTGGTAGGTAAAAGTGAGAAATAAGAAATGAAAATGAAGAATTCGGATTTTTTTTTGATGGTTTTCATTTGATCAGTAAATTATATTGGTTCGGCCTTATTGAATTCTGCTTTAAACATACTCCATTATTATTCAACGTCACAATTCGGTAATAAAAGAAATTGCCCGTTCTCAATAAGCTATTTTATTACGTGAGTTATGTCTCAAGTGTATGTTTAAAGGATCCAGCAATGTTTTCATATTGCATAAAAAGTACGTTCTGTTGTTATTATGTCGACAAAGGCGAGGCGAGTCGTAAATTACCCTCTCTAAAACTCTAAAACGGCTGGACCGATTAGTCTGTTATATTCCGTTGTTTTCGTAATAGTCAGGATAAGGTTTGCATACTATAATATCTTTGGAAAATTCAAGGGCAAAGTTGGAAATCGGGAAAATCTAAAAGGACATTTTTCTATGGTACTTTTGCCACCATGTTGTTTGACAGCAAATTGTCAAATTGTGACATGAAAACATCTGTTGGGTCAGACAGTAAATAAATAAACACGCGAGGGACTGCGGGGGTCGTTCGTGAGACTTACCCCGCGCCTTCATCCGCGTGGAGTTTCATAATATCATCAATGTAAATTTTCAAAATATCTTCCATGTACAGAATCGGATCTATTACAGTTTTATTATAAATATAGATAGATAGATGTAAATGTATGATTGCTGATAGATATTCATACCGAGTGCAGTAACTACCGCAGCGTATCGAATATTCAACGGTTCCTACCTACGCGTAGGTACATCATTTTCCGTGTTACGTTTTCCTTCTTGTGGCTGTATTTCTTAATTGGTTTCGTTGCAGCCAAATTTAGAATACTCGTAATTCCTTTGTTTTGAACGGGTGAGTAACATATAAAATCGAAATGAAAATATATGTATGTTAATAATTGACTGTTTAAAAAATCGAAAAAACAGCTTTTATCGCTTTATTTCCGTCCTAAGTCACTAATTTATTAAAAAAAATCCAAATCGAATGGCGAATGGAAAACAATGGCGAAGAAAATTATTAATTATTAAAGCGAAATACGCAATTTCGTTTCCTTTAATATGTCATATATTCAATTTATTCCAGTTTAGTTTTTATTTTGATTTGAAAACCAAGCTATTAACCTATAGACGAACTGGTTCTCTGATAGATTTTGAAAATAATTACATTACTACACACTTAAACTAATTAATATTATTTATCATTAATATTATTGTATTATGAAGTGATAATGAACGCTACAAAAATGTCGAAACTCCTACTCGCAAGAATACGACAACAACAGAAGCGAATAGTTGTAGAACTAAAAGGCAAGCAAAAGAAGTCCACCGTGTGATTTTCTTGTATGCATCTAATTTCAATATTGAATCTCACATACCGACTTCTTTACGCTCATTGTACGCTATAGGGGTGGTACTTTTTGTTAAAAATTCTATAGGACCACTATTCAAACATTCAAAGAAATGGCGTTACAAACATACAAAATAAAACTTTTTTTTTTGAAGTCTGTTAAGGTAATCTTCCCACTGCAGGGACACCGGCATTCTCTTAACATTACATGCCAATTAATTTTATTACGGATACAATCCCTGATTTTTTTTAGGTTAACTTAGGACTTGTAGAAAAAAGGCAGCATAACAATGGATACTTAGCAAGGTCTGCGGGTTCCCGTCAATTTAGCCCCACCAAAACGAATTCAGTGTGAATTACGTACGAATTACTTGAGACTACAGGGCACGTATGTAATTTAAACTTTGTTGGCTGACTTGCACAGCGATGGCTGAAGTTAGATACTGTCTGTCAAGTGGTAGAACATACAGAATGACGCAGGAACGATAGAGTTTCTGACCGGACACCTAGTATTATTTTAGTGCAGCGGAAGCCTAACTTTAAGATTATCATGTTTCATTCAATTTTCTAATTCGCTCCATTCAACATCTATACTAATATTATAAAGCTGCAGTGTTTGTTTGTTTGATTGTTTGTTTGTTTGAACGCGCTAATCTCTGGAACTACTGGTCCGATTTGAATGATTCTTTCAGTATTGGGTAGTCCATTTATCGAGGAATTTTTTTTGTTCAAAACTATGTTTTTTTTTTTCAAAATTAGGGATCCGTATTAAAATTGCTATATTGTAACACAAGGTGTAAAATCGAAAACCTATTTTTGGGTGCGCTGCAAAAACTATTGACAATAGAACAAAATGATGTACTACGGGTTTGTAGATTCCATTAAGACCTACAAAAAAGTCCGCAAGAACATATATCTAGCTATCATGGTTTAATCACAATAACCGATTTTGTGTATCAAATTTGTACACCGTGTGCAGTTTGATCCAACTTGAAAGATAGGATAGCTCACATCTCAATTTATGATCGCAATATTATTTAATTGCAAATTATAATATCGTATCACAAAAACGTTAGCCACAGCAACGCGTGGCCCGGTCAGCTAGTCTGCAATAAACCTATCGCTAGGAAATAATGTCTACAAGACTGTAATTTTTCTGTCTGACATTGATTTTTGTTTAAACTGGGTGCTCAGTTTATTGGTTTCCTCAATTCGAGGCGACACGTTATTAGTGTCTTATATTATACATTATATCTACGTGAGTTTAGTGTTATATAATGTAGCTAATGTAGCTGTATTGTACAATATTTACATAAGTTACGAGTACATGGGGGAGTCGTATCAAACGAATGTGGTTTCGCCGGTTTGTGGTTGTGTTAGGTACTATCGGTATCTTTTCATCGTAATGGGGTGTGCATATCATAATAATATTATAAATGCGAGAGTTTGTTGGTATTTATGTTCGTTATTCCTTCACGCCTCAACGGCTAGCTCATACTCTGAATTGACACATTTACTTTTCATGCTCAAAGTGAAGTTTTTTCCCATCGCCTCACGTTGACTTAATACAGCAGGGTGCAGCTAGGATTTAATAATTATAAAGTTTATGGCTATATGTAATCGGTTACTTTACGATCGTGCTAAGGTTTCTAGGTCTTCATATCTCTTTTATGGTAAATTGTCTTATGATATTGTAACTACGAGTATATTTTCTACAGTGAGATTTTCTGAGTATAGAGAATGCTGGAGTCGCACTCGCTATTTGCTAGTTTTATTCGGTGTCATTTTATACTTTACAGCTTTCTTTGATTGGATTGTGACCGTCCTGGTGAGATCTCAGACGAACGACTACGAGTTTTATTGTAACAGTGTAATAATCTGGCTTTGAGTTCTATCTAGTAATCAAAAGTTACGATTCTTATTTATTACTTACGAATAAACATGAATACATATACAGATAAGTTATTTCTAGATCTCTACAAACAGCTTTTGCATTTTTGGTGGTTCCCAAGATCGGCACCAGTAGTGTGTTACGTACATGACTCATGTCTAATACTGCTGTGACAGTGGATGCTACCAGCTGATTTGACAGAAAATGGCAATAGCTGAAGACCGGGCTCAGAAGCGCCGAGTCGATTCGTGTGATCACCATTATTTATGTCTCTAAGTCTCTTCGTCCTACGTTAAATATTGAACGAATGAAAACCCTTAAATCACAAGCTAATAAATACAAACTCGCACCCTTACATGTTTAATACACATCTTCGAAATAAAGATGTTTGTATTATATTTGTATGATGTACCAGTTTTCTAATCCCTTATCCTCTTTCTCAGATGCACCAGCCGCAGAGCGGGAACAACTGTTCGTCCAGAAACTACGACAGTGTTGCCTGCTGTTCGACTTCGCGGACGAGCCTCTATCAGACCTCAAATGGAAGGAGGTCAAGAGGGCAGCACTGTTGGAGATGGTGGAGTACGTCACCTCACAGCGGGGTGTCATCACCGAAGCCATTTATCCGGAAGCCGTCACCATGGTCAGTAGCGTAGATCGCCGTAGTTAATTTAATTAACGTCGGCAATTATTGTATGGTGTTCTTTCTTCGTGTGCGTCTGGTGTCGTACTTTTCATGCCACCCAATGGTCTCCGTAATATGTCAGTAATTTTAACTTTCCTTCGTATTTGTTAGCAAATGATGAATGTTTCGGAAATACATTCGGATTATTGTGTTAAGATAATATGAATATAATAGAAAAAATTAAGCAGGAATCTGACAGCAGACACCTTCTTTATAAATCAATCCCACCTAGGCAGCGATTAAAAAGTCGCAAGGGTTTTTTAAACTCCACTGCTGCCTCTTCCAGCAATGCATGCGATGAACGTCTGGACTTATGGAAATCTAAAAATGCCCCACCATCTGGATATATTAAACCTGCAGAGGAATTGCCGCCTGGACATCACCTACCTTGGCCTGTATGGAAGTCGCTCAACAGGTTACGAACACAAGTGGGCCGCTGCAAGAGCAATTTAAGTAAATGGGGTTTTATTTGCGACACCGAGACGGACTGTCACTGTGGCAATATTCTCCAAACAATGCCACACTTGCTTGAATGCCCATCCTGCCCTTACATCTGCACGATGGACGACCTTATGGTTTGCACAAAGGACGCCATAGATGTTGCAAACTACTGGTCTAAAACAATATAATGTATGAAACATCGACTCGATAGAAGAAGATTGTGTTAAGTGGTCACCTCTACCTTTTTTTACCGGTTGACCTGGGGGGGGGGGGGGGGCAACTGAGTTATAGTGGACTTTTCCCGAACTAAACCCTTCCGGTGGCCGACCTCTGCGCATTCGAAGATCTTTCCAAAAGGAACTTAACCAGAGATCCTCTCGCACGTTGCCGTAAGGCCCACTACCTCTACCTGTATCAACGCAATGAGACTTAGGTCCCCTATAGTTATATGAAGATCTTAACCGCATCGTCTGGACCTGTCACTTGTAATGTCGAGGTACAACTCGCCCGCTCGTTTAATAAATCAATGATCAGTCCTTTGATTCAACTCATTGGAGTACCGCCGCCAGTGATGGTAAAAGTGCTTAATTAACCGTGAAAAATAAATTCGCGAACCACGATGCGATTGAATAGTTTCAAAACATGTATATTATTTTACCGCAGCGTATTTCAGTAGTGGAGTGAATGCATTATGAATAGAAAACTACCGTGTAAACTTCATTATTTATAATTAAAGAGAATTATATAATATATAATAAAGATATAAATACAAATAAACAATATAGAAGTGGCGGTGTTTAATGTCAAACATCTTTTAACTAAATACATTTGAAAGTATATACGGTACTTATAACAAAATTACAAATTTTAAAACTTTTGTTTGTCTATCTGTTTGTTCTGCCTAATGTCTGAAACGGTTCGATCGATTTTCACTGTCAGATGGCTGAAATTATAAGAGAATTTACGCAAAATTTAATTGATAAATTCCACGCGGACAAGGTCGCGGGAACTAGCTATCTTTGACTCGTTGTTTATTAAATCTGTGTGTGATAAATTTTATTTAAATAATTGAATGATTTAATGAACAAAAAAGCCGACTTCAAATACTTTTATTATTTCTCGAATTTGTTGATAAAATTTCTTCAGGATATTTTTATGGGACTACCAAGGAAGTCCAATGTACATTATTAAATAGAATCAAACAAATCGAGTCACAGCTGGCGGAAAATTGAAAACTCCTTTTTAAGTTGGTTAGCAAGTAACCAGGATCTCTTTAAGTTACTTTGAAGAAGACGGTTTTGTCATTAACAGTCCGGTGGCATATGACACGTTATGAAATATCTGACTTGTCCACAGTTTTCGACAAACCTCTTCCGGACGCTACCACCATCGTCCAATCCGAACGGCGCCGAGTTTGACCCGGAAGAGGACGAGCCGACGCTGGAGGCGGCCTGGCCACACTTGCAGCTTGTGTACGAGCTGTTCCTGAGGCTACTAGAGTCGCCTGACTTCCAGCCCAACGTGGCCAAGAAGTACATCGATCAGAAGTTTGTGCTTCAGGTGAGTAGGTTGAATAAACGTCTTCGAGAAACTGAGGATGAACCTAAAATAGTCTGGTCACACTTATAACAAGAAGAACTCGTACAGAAGCTCCTGTACGAGTTGTTCCTGGGGGGGGGAAATTACCACGTTAAAGTGGAAGTCGGTTGACTCTAGTCGCCAGATTTCCAGCCCAACGTGGCCAGGAACTACATCGGTGAGATATTTGTGCTTCAAGTAAGAAGTTTCAACAAATCTCTTCAAGAAACTATCTATATCTAAAAAGGATGAACCGAAGGCGGCCTGGCCACACTTGTAGATTGTTTTGACTACCTCAATGATTGGAACCTACCGGTGTCCGAAAGGTGATCAGAAATGTTTTTGGGAAATTATACATAATTACAGACCATCCGTGTTAATTACTTTTTAAACTTATATCAAACAGCTGATCCTGCTTTCAAATTCCTATTTATTTATTGTGCTATTATACAAGACTCGTAATTCAAGTTTGGTACGTACACACATATTTCATCAAATACCCAAACACACTCAGGTATTCCATAATATTTATTGTACCTGTTGGGCTTTCTTCCAACTGCTAGTCAACACCACGGACCAATCAGGCTATTTTCAAAACACTACACATTGAAAGCCATATTCCAACATTCCATTTCATCGAAAAGTCAGTGTGCAATTCGTTCGGATCCCATGTCATTTTCTCAATTGGATGTCGGAGTTCCAAGCGTGATTTTATGTAACGTCCATATTTGAAAAGTCTGGGTGCTTGCGTATGCTGAAAACATTTCGTGAGTTACAGCAAAATTTCCGCTTGGTAATTCTTTTTTCATTTCGTTTTGTAGAGACTACTTACTTAAAACTTGATGTAATTGGGAGACATTGGGTAGGGAATATCGCGTCGAAAAATGCTTATTTTTCGAACTGTCCCAGATTTATGATTTCCATTATTAAGTACTCATGTTTATAATCCACGCTCAAACATATCATGTTTGTCAATTCCTGCAATCACATCCAATGCTTTGTGACGTGAGACTTGATTTAGAATTAAGCATTGATTTTCTCAGGAATACCAAGGATTTTTCAGGTTTCGGGGTTTTACTGACTTTTTGGTGCTATTTGGATTATTCCGAAGCAGCCAAACAGCTGCAAACGTTACTAAGTGCGAACTCTTTAAGGAAAATACGCCAAATTATATTACGTATTTCCGCAATTCACCTCTGACATGCTTCAAAGAAGGATTTTCTCCAAGCTCACATTTTTGACGACATAAAAGGATGCCGACGAAGAGCACTCGGAAATTCATATAACTCAAGCGTGCTTTTCGCTGACGTGGCTGCATTTACGTTAAATATTTAAAGAAGGATATTTTCTAAGCATACTAACAATGGTATAGTGTGGGTGAGTTGAAGAACTGACTTGACAGCAAGGGGCTCGATTCCGGCATGGGAAGTGGATCTGCTAATCATTTTCTTGGTTCGTAGCCGATGCCGACGGCTCCATAACTAAGTGACCCATATATTAATTGATGGGATGATATAACTTTCAAAGTGGGAAATCCCGTTCTCGGTTGGAACAAACTTTACGCTCATATCAGTAATTTCTGTGGTGAGCGTAAGTTTTCGAGTCTTATTGGGCTGTGTATATCTGTATTTCCATGCTATTATCAAAGCTGAATCCTAGTGTAGAGTTTCTGTTCAACCACATTACTCGTAGTTCCATATATTCACGTTGATATAATCGTAAAAATGCGTTGCTAATGTAATTTTACGGGTTGTATTGTTTTGTGCAAATAAGTAAGATTATACGAACAATAGGTAGTAGTTGAACCAACTATATAGTCTGAGGAAGTATTGCCATCATATCTGTTTTTGATATTAAGAATAGGAAACTCGCTTTGCTATGTTGACAGGTTAACATGGTTTAGGTGCTCCCAACTTTATTGAGGGACGACCAAAGTTGTATTTCTGTTGTTATGGGCATGGTTTATTATTACTGAATATAAGGTAAACTACATTCATGACTCCGAATATACAAAATACTACTACATAAACTAAGATGTCGAACCGAACTAAATCTAACCTCATCTATCCCTTTCTATTTCGTACATTCTAAAAGAGAGCAATAATTTTCGAGCTGCCAAAGAGAATCAACACTATTGTAGTACTGGGTACGCGGACTTGCTATTCTATTAATAGAAACTAGGTAACACACGTGACTCGCTCTCGCTTGTCGTGAATAAACTTGTTTCGAAGCAATAGAATCGTTTAAGTTTAAGGACTTCTCAGGCGTCGGACTTTGAACGCTAAAACTACACTAAGCAATCAGTGTAGCCATTATTAATGTGTATAATTAATTTCAGTCTCTTATCTTATTTTGTAATTTTTCCATAAAATTGCCCCATTTCGGAGGCATACACTGTCAATCTAAAAATTAATCATCCCAATTTGTGCATGGGCTATATGAGAACCTCATTTTTTTGAAGTATTAAAAATGGGCGGTCTGATCAATCTCTGCAAAAGTTCTCAACGCATAAGGGAAACTTTTTCTGTATTAGTAGAATCCATTGGGATTTCATAGTCAATTTTATCCGCTGCTGGGTACATCATAGATGAACGGTGCGGGACTGCGTATTATTACGGTATGATGTTCGATTCCCATTATAAGCCCCTTTTCATTGTGGGAAATGCCACCATATTCCCATGGCCCTGCCAACCTTGCGGTTATATAGGCTGAATCTGTGGGGGCAGACATTTCTGATACACCTTAACTAATTGTGTCAATTTCCAATCCAATCGTTTCCACTATACCCCTTCTGGGTACGTACGAAACAGAGGGTAGTCCCTTCCTTGTGTTCCTGTCATTGTAGGAACAATTAAAATAGCTCACCCTCATAACTTGATTCAAGTTGATTCACTGTAGAGGTACGGCCTCCTCCATTTTGCATGTTAGTCTTGTTCAGTGTTGTATCATCCATGCTCGCCCCGTTATCGGAATAATCGTCGAATTATTACTACACACGCATTCCAAACTTTCTTGACAGTTCTTGGCCACGCCTTCAACACCTTGGGCGACGTGTCATCAATCTACCACCTAGGAACGCTTAGTTTATTATATTGGTTATTAGTGGCGTCCGCTAAAACATGACAGGATAGGATATAACAACGCGTAGCGGGTCTGTTTAACAAAATTTATGAAAAGTTGCTGCAAGATTCAGTTTTCTTGGAATTGGAATCGGATCTACTTTTATCTCTTTCTGGCAAAATGTCCAGCAAAATGAAGAAATGAGATGAAAGGTCGTTCTAATACCAATTTGCATTCCAATACAGTTCAGAGGTAACCACCAGCATTAGCTGATACGTCGTGAAAGGAAATTACGGAAATTCACACGCTTGGTTTGGTATAAACAATAAATATTACTGGCCTCAAAACTGAGTTGGGAGTAGCTTCCCACCTAGGACAAGCTGTAACGAAACAGAGTTAGTTCTGGTCTGGGAGTAAATATGAATCAAATATGAATCACATAAATGTATTTGCCAAAAAATACTATATAAGAACTATCAGTAATTTGTACTGGTTCCTACAGTACAATAAGTTTGGCACTAGATGGCGCTGTGTGAAATGCTCATTTATTACTACTGATAACGTTCTATAAAATCAAGAGGCGGCTAATACCAACGCTGTATTCCAAATATACCGTTGACACTGGACTATAAGAAGAAAATGAAATACATTTATTTGTTCTTCTAGGACTAGAACTCTAATCTTATTCTATTCTTAGAAGAAGATATAAAATAAACGTCTAACTACCTTCACACAACCTCGATAGACCCATTCTAACATACAAAACCACATTACAATAAACCAGATTTAACTCATTGATAAAACGAATAAAACATCATTTATTATAGCCAGCCAATATAGCCATTCCTAACACATATAATTTCAAAACACTATTGCTGGGAAACTCAACAAAGATTGACCTTACGAATGAGATTGCTCACATGTGGCGCTTGGGGAACTCCAGTATAGTACCTACTAAATGATTTATGTACTACTTGTTTTATTCAGTCAATTGCTCCAGACTTAGTCTTTTGATTTATCAAGCCATACTTTTGACAAAAGCAGTGATTCGGAATATATGTAGAATAGTTTTTTTACGAATGGATTCTTCGTCTACCATTTTGAAAGCATTGGATGGTTACATAGTTGTCTGCGTCCGTAAAAGATTCTCTTTAGAATACCTACACGTGTCCCGTGGGTGGTGCGAAAGGCGCAAACAAAAGTAGCAGTAGAACTTGAGCCAAGTTCGTCTGGAGAGGTACTGCCACCATGCCTAGAATCTGCCGCCAAGCAGTAGTGCCCGTATTACTGTGTTCCGGTAGAAGGGTGTGGGTGCCCTTGAAATCACAGACGCATAAGACGTTACAACCCCGTCTTAAAGTGATGGCCGTAATGCGATACGACTAGGATCTCTTTATACTTCAGTATGGGAGTACTGGCGTCGTATCGCTGTTGTTTATGAACGGCGCAAACCACTTAAAATCAAGTGGGTAGTAATGTCGCCACGTAACATTAGTCACATATAAATAAACTATCTGTGGAGTACCGGCATGGTGCCGGCGTTTGCCCTTGACCGCGACTCGCGACGTGAATAATTGAAAACAAACGAAATACAACTATACCTAGTATTTGAAACCAAACAACAACCATGTACCACACTGCTTCTGTGGTAACATTTTTGAATGTAAAGGAAAATGTTGCTTTTTTATCTGTGGCTTCGCTAGGTCACTCGAACTTATTTTATTCCTTTAGATCTCAAGTATACAAATTTTACACGTATAAGTAAACATATTCCGGCCAAGTGCAAGTCGGACTCGCGCACGAAGGGTTCCGTACTATTAACTATAATAATACAATACAAGGTGCGCCAACTTGTTTCATCATTTGGAACTTTATCGTAAAAATCACGTTTTTGTATGAGAGCTCCCTTTTATATTAATTTTATTCTGTTTTTTTAGTATTTGTTGTTATAGCGGCAACAAAAATACATCATGTGTAATAATTTCAGCTCTCTATCTATCACGGTTCATGAGATACAGCCTGGTGACAGACGGACAGCGAAGTCTTAGTAATAGGGTCCTGTTTTACCCTTTAGATACGGAATTCTTAAAACAGCCAGGACTAAACTTTTACCGAACCTATTTTTTGGTAAAAGAGCTCACCCAAGCTCGTTTGGAAACGAATAAACAAAAATATTATGTTTGTAAAATAATTTGATATATCTTTGGTATAAGAAAACAATTGCCGCATTAATAAAACATCATCACTTGAGAACGACTGTTCTGATAGGCGTTCTGATTTGGCAATTTTTTGTGTTCTTCATTCAGGGCTCGATTTGTATGAAAGAAAACACATACTTCATATTTTCACAGTCCTACATTCATATATATATATACAGTCATATATTCAGCCTACAACGACTGACTGACTGATTTTCCTTTACCCTTTGGATACAGATCATTAACAAATTGAAGGGTGAACCGGTATAATTAGGCCGCAGACCTTCCATCCCCGTGTCCCAGCGCGCTATAAATTAAACAAAGTAACCCTGTACCTCAAAGTAATTAATAAACTAAGTAACCTTCCTTATTCATGCACGTCACTTACAAATTATTAGTTCTAAAACTGTATTAACTTTGTAGGCGGGATCGATACGTCTCCCCAATGTATCTACTATGTTACTTTATAATTGACTGACATCACTGCTCAATTTGTAGTAGCTTTGCCTTCTGCGTGTATGGGCTTCGTGGGTTCGATTCCCATCTGGGACAAATATTTGTTTAATGAACATCTGTATATATTTGTTCTGTGTCTGGGTATTAATATGTATGATATGTATGCACCTAAAAAAATATCTTTAAGAAATTATACTATACTTCAAGATTTATTATTATAAACGCGTTGGATCCTCCCTGCACAATCCTCCCTTAATATCTTCCATTCTTCCTGGTCCGTTGCTGTGTTTTACTCAGTTCGTCTAATAGAAATTGGTAGCTTGGTAGGTCCCGCCATTGCCATCGAGGCCTACCCCGATAACGCTTAACGTTTTGCGGGACCCAAATAAGCAAATAAAAAAAAAATGTGCTTAAAAACCTTGTATTCTCAAGATCATTCTAGCTAAAGTAAGTAAGTTCTAACCATTTAACCTCCTGCTGGCGCCACTCGGAATAATCTATTCATCTGTTAATCGATTTTGTATTCCAATGTTACTTTACAGACACTATTTTGATTTATCTCGTTTCCGCATTCAATAGACTAATAGGTCTTTACTATCGCCGGACGCACCTCTGCTCATAAATTTGCCACCCAACCGGTGATAATTTATGGGGATCGTCCTGAAGGGGAAATCACGAAATGCTTGCACTTTGGGAACGGTAGCCGTAATACTACAAATGCTTGTTAGTCTATCGTCGTCTCTTTCCTTTGTGTGTAGTGCAATAGAGACGGACAATCGAGCCGATTCTGTTGCGACACTAACTAAAACTTGATTAAACAGCATCCATCTTATTTCATTGCTTGTTAAGCAAAAGAGAGAACTAATTTTGGAGTTCTCAAAATCGACTATAGTTTAGTTCGATGCAAATCAATTCTAATGTTCAATCGTTTCAGAGTAAGTTAATACTATTTTACTACGAATCCTTGAGTCTTTCTTAGAATAAGCAAGCTGAAATTGCAAGAGTAACGTTCGATAACCGTCGGGAAATAAAGATTCTTGACAAATACTCTAATTGACAGTGAATATATCCCACCTGATGGAAATACGGTACAAAAAACTGTCCAAAATGTCTTCTACCACTTCCTGTGTAAATTATTTATGCATCCATAATAGGTCTTTGTTTAGAATTTCATATATGCTGGCTTACTTAGATACTTTAAAAGTCGAGATGATATTGTTATTTTTTTTATTTGAAGTGACTGTAGTACCTGACACATCTTATCTTAACAACAATAATACAAATCAGTCCTTCCTTACCGAATATGAAGACCCAAAGTCACATAGCGCCCGTCACTCTGAGATCGAGATGGAACGTTTTCTGCATCTCTCCATTCAGGCAACCCCCTTTTCCATCGAAACACAGCAACGCGAGAGCACCACTTCATAAATAACTTGACACAAGTTCTACTGCCACTTAAAACGCCTTTACCAGCTGGGTCTACTATTGCAAAGTTTACGATGAAATCTAATGTTATATTATATTGTTTCAGTTACTAGAGTTGTTCGACTCTGAAGACCCTCGCGAGCGCGACTTTCTCAAGACGACGCTCCATAGGATATACGGGAAATTCTTAGTACTACGTGCCTACATTAGGAAGCAAATCAACAATGTTTTCTATAAGTGAGTATGGTAATTTCTATAACACATGTTTTCTACCAGTATAACTCATTTTTGTCGTCGAGTGCTTGGCGCAGTGCGAGGGAGATCTTTGCTTAACATACAACTCGGACGAAGGGAATTATAACCTTCTACAGGCTCCGAAGATACATCAGGTTACACATACATACATTGTTAGCGGAGTAATAGGGTTTTCTAGTAACCTAAAGAATAAGTCCGGGGAATTGTTACTATTATTATGTTTTGCCGTTCAAGTAGTAAACACTAGCATTACTGTGACTGGAGTGGAGCCAAAAACCACTTCCCTAGTATACCTCAAGAAGAAAACCTATGCGGTTGTTTCTAATCTATTAAAAAGGAACCGAGACATAATAACTGGATAAGGCTGATCCTAAATAAAACAATGTGACAGAAATAGGCACCAGACAAGAAAACGTGTCACCAACAATGACCAATTAGCGATTGGCAATTACTCGCCAATTAATTATCGCTCTCCCACACAATGAGTAGGCATTGAAAATGTTCCGTTAAGCGCAATTTCTCTGGGTTTTCTTATGTTTATTTAATATTATATGTTTTGGTTAATGCGACTCAGCTCCTCCCATTCTGAAGTACGAATAGACCCAAGTCACACAAACGTTACTTTCAACGCGACGGTTCATGGTCTGAATGAAGCAGAGAGCGGGTATCCATTCTGTAGACATCTATCTAATGTGAATTCTACTTTTACAATGATTGCGTTTGTATAGACAAAGATTGGATATACAATATCGTAAACCAAATTGTTACTTTTAGTTTGTCTTTCTTTCACAGAGCAACGGAAAACTTAACATTACAATAACTAATATCCTGGAAAATAATATTGTAGTAGATATACGAGAGCGTAGCCGCGAATAAATACTAAACAAAAATAGGCGTTATTTTCATTGCGATTATCTAATCATTTGGATGAGCCGTATCCTGTCCAGTTATCAAGTTAATTAATGACACGAACTCCTTGCTTTTATTATGTTTTCCTCCGCTATATATATAATTATCTTTTGTCCATAACTTCGCCCGCCTGGTACAGAGGTAGAATAAAAATTTATACATTAAATATACTTTGGTAAACTAAGTGCAATACTTTTATTTGATCTATTATTAATAATTTAATGATTCGCAGGTTCATATACGAGACTGAGCACCATAACGGCATAGCGGAACTGCTAGAAATACTTGGATCTATTATCAACGGGTTCGCGTTGCCGCTCAAAGAGGAACACAAACTATTTTTACTTAGGGTAAGACACTTTAGCATACTCTAGAAAAAGGATTGTCTTTGCAATTTTTAATCTTCCCACTGTAAGGGCACAAATCGTAGGATCGTAGCTTTGCGAACAGGGACCAACCAATGAGGATATTCTTACTTGACCGCGCATACAGTTTCCCGTCAGCCATCAAAGATAACGTCTGAACACTAAAACTGCTTGCGCACGACGAATTGATGAATTGACGTACCAGCCTCTAATGTCCCTACTGCAGGGGTACCGGCCTACTCTCGATAATTGAGAGTGAATGGGCTTTAATCTACCACGGGAGCACAATCCGGATTGGTAGATGTCACATGTCTTCGAGTTTATGGTTCTAGACTGGCTACTACTTGGTAGTAACTCTGCCTTCTGCGCTGTAGGTTCGATTGTGAGAATCACAACATCAATCAAGACATTTCACAGCGCCATCTAGTCTCAAACTAAGCATAACTGTTGCTATGGCAACCAGATTACTAATACAATACCTAAATAGTACTTTTTTGCAATCGTTAATGTATAATATAGAGGCGAAAGTTTGTATATAATGTGTGTGTATGTTTGTTACTCCTTCACGCTCTATCAGCTCAACGGATTTGGATGAAATTTAGTATCAGGATAAAAAATTAAATGTTTATTTTGTTATTTTCCAGGTACTGTTACCACTGCACAAGGCGAAATCCCTGTCAGTGTACCATCCTCAGCTGGCGTATTGTGTAGTTCAATTCCTGGAAAAGGACCCCTCATTGACCCAACCCGTAGTTAGGTAAGCAAAACTCAAACTTATTACCTTATTATTAAAAAAATGTCATTATGTCACGTTTAGTTTATCGACTGAATGGCCCGCATCGCAAGCCGTTTCAGCTGTTTAGAAAAACAAATTAAGTTATGCTAATAATGCTACTAAAAAAAGCTATACTGCAAAATTTTAACATAGATTTCATAAATCACTGTTATCGTTTTATCACAAAAAACGGTAAGTTTCATTGGAAACTTAATTATTATACTTTGTAGGTTACATTTTCCATATACATGTGTCCAAACATGGTCATACCAAAACACATACAAAAAAAGCTTCATTAATGTTAATCAACTTAAACTTGCTATGAAAATTCGCAAAAATGTGACCTCAACATTGTTTGCACTTTCAATAATCATTAATCGAAACACTTTTCTGACAAGAAACCATGGTTTTTGTAATGGTAATGATTTTTTTAAATTCTATCTACTTCAGATGGTTTTGTATATCACAGAAGACAACGTTTTTTGTGAAGAATTGGTTCTCGGTGAATTCGTGGTTTCACAATGCGTATATTTACAGGGCGTTATTAAAATACTGGCCAAAGACACACTCGCCCAAAGAAGTTATGTTCCTGAACGAGATGGAGGAAATTTTGGACGTGATCGAGCCGGCGGAGTTCCAGAAGATCATGGACCCGCTGTTCAAGCAGCTGGCGAAGTGCGTCTCCAGTCCACACTTCCAGGTATGATACCTGACCCTAGGGTCTCTGTACCCCAAAAGAAAGATTGTGCCATGTTCGTCCGGAGAGGTACTGCCGTCACACCTGGAACCTGCCGCTGTTTTGAAGTCTTAATAACTGAGTAAGGTTGTTATATTTCTTTATTATTATAGTCGATAGTAGGCCGGTGGTGTCATAAGATCCTGCAGTGGAACATAAGATACTGATAATAATAATAGCAATATATAATAGTCTTATTGATAATCAAATAATAATAACTAATGAAAAATATAATTATTTTTACATAAATGTCAAAATGTATTATAAAAAATCTAATTCATACAATCAAGATATAAAGTTGAACAAGAAATAAATAATTCAAAAACTAGTGTATTAAAAATCGGTGATACGGAAATACGGAGTGCTAATAGACTCAAAGCTCGAAGCCTTTAATCAACTCGGGCTCGTAGTAAACAGACTAACAAATCACAACTATGCTCCCTGGTGATTTCGTATAAATTGGCTGGAACGGAGGCGATGTTAATCCTAATAACGCGCCTCGCTGCATACGGGCCGGACACAACTCGCTCCGAACTTTACGTCCTGCATTTAATCTTAACTTTACCGTCCTGCATTTAATCTTAACTTGGACAAGCCTCGCTTAAGGCGCTGATAGGTTATTGAAATAACTTTTACAGATTAATAAGTACTATATACACATAAAAATTTACCATATATCGTATAGATAGTGTCATCCAATAGTGTCGTAGTGATACAATGGTAGTATGGATAGGCGTACCACGTTCTCGAAACGATGACGGAAAACATCGTGAGGAAACCGATTATTTAGAACCATAAATTCGAAGACATGTGACATTTACCAATCCGGATTGGGCTCCCGTGGAAGATCAAAGCCCATTCTCTCTCAATTATCGAGAGTAGGCCGGTGTCCCTGCAGTGGGAACATTAGAGGCTGGTACGGTGGATGGATAGGCAGTTACGTGTATTGACAAAATTAAAACACTAGCGGAATGCACACTTTTACTGTAAGCGATTAGGAAGATGGGGCGTGTCTTCGTGGATGGCACTCTCCATAGAACTGGGATGTTTCCAAAACATGATATCACAATATTTTAACGATAAACAAATGGCAAACCTTTCAAATTCTTTGCGAACAATAATCTCTGTTATTTATCAACATATACAGTTCATATTTAACACACGTACGTATTAACAAGTCCCAAGAACTTGTTTTGCGTTATATGTTCTGACTAGTTTTCAGTACATATTTTTTAAATACGATAGCACATACATATCTTCGTGAATTGTTGTCATATTGACGGGTGACTAGACTCTTATCAGCCTCTTTATAAATTAAAATAGTCGGCGTTGAAAAAAGTACGTCCAAAAATTTACTTATTGACCTGGATTGCGTTTACTATTTGGTGTTGAGCGAACCGAGACACGCAACGAAACGGAATTGGTTTTCAAGTGTGACTGCCGAAATAAACCGCTTGATGATTGGTGGCAGATATTCAACTTGAGGATAATAGCTAGCCAGTCGGATATTTGGCCCACCATGGCCGCACAAATGAAAACACGAATGGAAGAAGCACGATTTTTTTCGACTTAACTGTAGTGGCGTTTATTTTAATTTCTAATTTTATGTCGATATGTGAGGATGTTACTATACATTATATCCTCGAAACAGGAAAATAGTATAATATTGACAGACATGTCTTAACATGTCGAAAAATGTTCGCCATTCGTATTGGGAACCATAAAAGGATGCTTGGAACTCAGCCAGCGAATCTGTACTCATATCGCGATGCGAAACGCTGCGACAGCTTATTCTAGATGTAGCCTATATAAGTGTTGTCACATAAAAATGATTGAATACGCTGCAAAGCGTTTCCTTCTTGGTAAGGACAAAAGCTTTTGCAGCGAACTTCAGAGTAGGCAGTATATGGGAAATGCCACTTGCGGCCCATATTATAATGTAGTCCATTTTTAAAAGTAATCCGTAGCGATTTATTCAGACTCGCACACCGAAGATACCGTACCACTAGTTGTAGATTTTACTGTTTGTTCCGGCTAATCTCCAAAACGGCTATACCAATTTTGATGGAACTTCCACTGGCAGATAGCTGATGTTAGGAGTAACTTAGCCTTGTTTTATTTTTTTTAAATATTTAGGTGTCCGCACAAAAAAAAATAACTTTACGCGGGGAACAGGTAGTAATTAATAAAAAATTTAAACGTTTACACACTCATATAAGATACCACTAAGATACTTTGTGTCGCAAATTGCAAGGACACACACAAACACAAGACAAACACCCAAGGTCCGAGAACAAACGTCATGCTTACCACACAAAGTGTGCCTCGGCCGGGAATCGAGCCCGGATGCCCTCGCTTCGAAGGCAGAGCTTAATTTCTAGTATCAAATTAAGCGACTTTACTCGTTCCAGGTGGCGGAACGGGCGCTGTACTACTGGAACAACGAGTACATAATGTCCCTGATTTCGGACAACGCGACCCACATCCTGCCCATAATGTTCCCCTCCCTGTACCGCAACACGAAGAGCCACTGGAACAAGACCATCCACGGTCTAGTGTACAACGCGCTCAAACTCTTCATGGAGATGAACCAGAAACTGTTTGACGAGTGCACGCAGCAGTACAAACAGGAGAAACAGAGGTAATTACTTTCGCACTCTCGCTAAGCGACAGTAGACCTTCACTGGCGCTGTCGATTAACTGTGGGCAGCAAATCGAAATATCGACTATAGAACTCAACTCTTCATGGAGATGAACCAGAAACTGTTTGAACGCAGCAGTACAAACATGAGAAACAGGTAATTACTCTATTCAAACTTTCGCTGGGCGACAGTTTACCTTTACTGTCGCTGTCGACCAGCTGTGGGAAGCAAATCGGAACATCGGCTATAACAATATACAAAAGTAATTAAATTATATACAATATTCTGGGAAATTTCACACAGATGGATGGATTGTGTGAAAGATAATATGCATAAGAAAGGAGTGTGTACCGAAGTGACGCCTGACAGTGAGATGGAAGAAAAATACATGTTTGTGCCGACCATTTCTGATCCACACTTCTCCACACAGAGTAACTTAATTATTAAAATTGCATCACACTTTATGCTATAAAGGTGAAAATTTGTATGTATGTGTGTCTCCTTCACACTCAAACTTCTCAACGGATTTGGATGAAATTTGGTATCAAACTACCACGAGAGAAGTGAGAAAATGTAGTATAGGACATTTCTATCACATCTGGGAACCCGATAAAATCATCGTCGATTCTCGGTAGTTCGACGATTAGCCAAAAACGAGGCGGTCACAAATTGTATGGCTCGGCTACGTCTTTTAAGGAGAAGAATCGCAATCTCGCATCCTGACGGGAAATTCACCGCCGCGTCTCGCCAGTTCGTCAATTAGCCGAAAGCGATCGGAGTTACAAATTGTATGAAGGCTCCATAGAACGGGGCCACGGCTTCTAACGAGAAAGAGCTTATCGCAAACCCGCTATTCACTATCGCATGAAAGAAATCGATGTGGTTATTTCAGAGAGCGCGAGAGGTTGCAACAGCGCGAGGAGATCTGGCAGCGGCTGGAAGCGCGCGCCGCCGCCAACCCCGCGCCTCCCCCCGCCGACACAGAACCCGATCTCACCTACCAACATATACAGCTTGAAGCGCAAGAGGTACAACACCTAATTATTCTATTTTTTTTTAATGTGAAATAGTGACCGAACGAGCTGAGGAGCTGAGGGCCCACCTGGTGGTAAGTGGTGACCCCCGCCCACGACAACAGTAATGCGACTCCGTATAAAATTTGGATCTTACTGAGTCGCATTCGTCCTGCTGCGTCCATCACCCGAGACGGGGATGATACGTCTCTACGCATGTGATTTCACCGGCACCCACGCCCTTATACAGGAACACAGTAATGCGAGCACTACTGCTTGGCGGCAGATTCCAGGTGTGGTGGCAGTACTTCTTCAGACACAGTTGGCACAGGTTCTACTGCTACTTATGGTCGCGAGCAGCATGGAAAATTTTCGTATTGCTCCAAATTAGGTTACCCGTAAAATTGGAAATGTTGGTATAAACTTAACGTCATATTGTTTTTGTTGTTACGTACAATTTATATATGCACAAATTGAAACACGCATACTTCGCAGGTTCGGAAGCAAGGCTACAATAATGCGAGCAAACCGCTCCTACGTAAGAAATCGGACCTCCCCACCGATTCCAGCACAGTGAAGGCACTCATCGAGCACAAACGAGCTGACCCATACTTGCCCACGCCCCCGGACGTGAATCAATGCTAGCCAAAAGCTAACCAGTGCTAGCCAGATGTCAACCAGTGCTAGCCCCGAGCCAACCAGTACTGGCAAGGAAATTAGCGCTGATGGCCCTATGTTTTAGTGCTAGCCAACAGTCACCCAGTAGCTACGAGTCAGACAGTACTGGCGAGATAAAATCAGTGAAACCACGAATTTGAGATTTAAGCTAGCGGGGAATATTGGCAATCTTTGCTGGCTAGATGTCAACCAGTAGTGGCAAGAGATAAATCAGGGCTAGCTAGCGGAAGCCGCGTGTTAACTGGAGATATACTGACTAAAGAGTTGGACTAGCAAGGAAGAAAATTTCACAAATCAACTTGTATTAAAATTAATTAAAATCCAATCCAGTTCCAGTAAATCAAGAAGAAAATGCTACATCCAACCAGTGCTAGCCAACCACTTATCGGCTAGCGTTACGTCATCCGTACTGGTACATAAAGAAGGCATTATTCGTGCAATGGCAGGCAGTGAAATAAATCCTACATTAGAAACTTGGACGCGGTCGATATCGGTGTTTTGTGACCTTGAAATTACGGATTTGTAGAACCCTCGCTAAGTGATAGTGAAATTTCGACTCAGTGCAAACGTTCGTGACAATTTGGCTGTTACTAATAGTGATTAGTGTGTTCTTAATTGTAGCGTCTCTGAAAATGCTTTAAAGTTTCATATAAACTGGAACGCTACACAAAGCCAATTTTAATTTCGTGTGCCCGTTCACTTGCGGAAGGACGCTGTATATGCAAATAAAATATTGTTCTATTATATCTAGTTAGTACACATAATTATTAAATTTTGTAGTGTATTTTGTTGATGTTATCCACGACAAATGTATGCCTGTTTGCAATAAACATTAGTTGAGCTGGACTTGAAATCTACACTAAGTTAGAGTAATGAATTTTGCCTTTGTAATATTAACCGTTGGAAGTAATAGCTGGGTCTAAAAATTCTATTAAATATTTTTTTGTATGTCGATGAATAAAGGTTGCATACCAAATATTAGGTCTATTAACATTTATACAGTGAAAACATTTGTTTGATACATGATAAAAATGATAAAAATAGATACATATTTTTATATCAGAGCCTCCATGGGCCATGTTTCACCAACTTAAATAAACTGGATATTATTATTACAGGCTCGGCTATTGTAGATTAAAAATAATGTGTATGATATTATTTTGTCAAAGTGCGCGTCCATCAGACCGTGTACGCAACGCACGCACGACACGATTTGGTTTACTTTGAGTTGAGCCTTACTAAAGCACAGCGTCCACTATAGGTAAGTCGCACCGCGCGTTTCCCAGTCCCATTCGTGCCGTGCGTGCGATGCGTCCGTTCCGGCCTGGCGACACGTGCCCACCTAATTTATTCTAATGGGTAAGAGTTGTTACACGGTTATAATATAATGTTAGACTGGCCAGTGGTCAAGCAAACTAATAGATGGTATTCAAAGCCGCCCTGTTGATAGTTTTGAAACCACTGGAATGCCTTGCACGCACGTGCAAAGAAGCGGCATCGATTCTAAAACTTTTAATTGATACTATTTTCATGTATTTCCTTAATTTAATTTACTTCTATTTCTTGTACCAATAACTTGACCACTTCAGTGGTCAACATTAAATATTATATTTTTCTGTGATGTCGCTTCTAGATGGTACAAACATTTTAAATAGATTTTGGATAATAATGTTTCTAAATGCCTATATTGATCTTCTTTTGAAGATTTATAAATATTGTGAAAATGACTGGTTGGAAAATATGTCTTATTGGTTGACTGCATATTTCTGCTATAGATGTGCAGGTTAATTAAATTTATTTTAATTCGCTTGTTATCAGTCTCTGGTCTAAGTCAAAGACTGCAATACTTTCATTGTAGGCTTGTGAAACAATTAGAACTCAGTTTTGCTAATTATGGATTTGGTCCGGCCTAATGTAGCAGAATATGGATTAATTTGCTATTATCCCTATCTATAGCAGCCATTTCCTCTTTCTTACCAAATATTTCCATTCAATAATAATACTTAATATGTTTTGTTCTTACAATGGACATCAAAATATTTCACTTTAGACAGTTTTAATGTTTTTAACAAGATGTAAAAATTAATAATAGCTTGAAATATGCCAATAAATCAATAAGAATATTAGCCAATCACCGTTGAATAATTTTATACATTACTATAAAATATATGCTTAGGCTTATATATAAATAAAGTTTTTTAAAAGGGTCGATGCAAATAATCTTTAAGTATTGTCAACGTCAAGAAACGCTCTTGGATTCATTAAACACATTAGATTAACTTAATAGAGCCTCATCGCCCCGGTCAGTCAGTCAATCGAGTCAGTCAGTGAGTCGAGTCAGTCAGTCAGTGAGTCGATGTGAGCGACACTTGCGAACTGGCTTTCAAATGACATTGTCGATGAGTTCTCGTTTTAATGGTGTGAGTGCCGGTGAAAATTCAGGTGAGACCTATATTTAGAAATTGAGAATATTGTTTAAGATTTTTAAACAATATTCTCAATTTCTAAAATTCTAAACTTCTCTCTCAGCGCTCGTGGCGGGCTGGCTAGCTGTTATTTACAGATCTTAGTTAAGCAACTCTCGGCCCGGTGAGAAGTGTGATGGGTGACCGCGGTGACGTTTGAACAGATCGCTTCCGTGCATCGGAGCATGTTAAGATGCCGGTCCCGTAAAGTAGTCTACAAGCCATGTCTGAGACCTTGGGGTGGCTTAAAAACAACTACAGGGTGACCCGCTTACTCACACAAGATAAGATGGAAACATTGATAATTGCAATTCATCGATTATGGACCACTCTGGCAATACGCAATATTTGATTGGTTATACGCTGGCGTATTGGTCAAAGCATAAATCTGAAAGTCAGTTGCGTGCGCTACTGTCTTCTACATCTCCTGTCAACCCCTGAGGTCGCGCAAACGCAGCACTCTCCCTTTAAAAATCATACAAACGAGACCTTGCTGGTTAACATGCGGGTCACGTGGTTTAATCGTGGGAACGAGATGCACATATCTCGTACCGATATGTCTGTCCCGTTCGGTTTGAGATACTACGATTGCCACGTCGCGCATATTAACCTATTATGGTCGTTATAAGGCAACGTAATCATGGCAGAGTATATTCCTTGCGCCGCTCCACATCTGCAGTATCCTTGTATCTGAAGCAATAACTGAAATTATCATGACATTACTTACCATTACATCTCAAAACACCAGCGAATTTCTGTATTACATTTTACTGTATTTAATTTAATACCTAATTTTACGTAGGTTCGTATTTAAAAATCATGTTAATGTTTAAACAAAGCCATAACATTAAAGATAAACATTTATTTATTTGCCTATCCAAAATTATGCGAGAAAGTCTGCCCACGTCGATTTTATATAAAATACTTAAATTATTACAGGGCACATCGCATTTTTTATTATTATTTTAGCTGTATTATGGTTAATATTTCATAAATTATGAAAAAATATGTCTGGGGTTATATTCTCGCAGAAAAATCTCAATATTTAATTCAAATATGAACAATGATTAAATCAAAAAGAACTGCAACGTCGTTCACTTTCAGAACGGTGAGTTGGGAAATAGTTTATTTTGTGAGAATAAAGCCCCTATCGAACTATCATATCATCACCCAAAGTGGGTAAATATTGTCCATTATCCATCCTTTCACGTGTAGTTCATAATTCTTAGTTCTAGAGACTGAACTAACATCGCCTTTCTATGACCGATAACTCTATGGAAATTGCATTTCAAATCTTGACTCATACATTCTTGTCTTCTGTTTTATTTATTTAAAGTATTTGTCTTAAGTACTGTAAAAATGTGTAGCATAGCATAGCATCGACTTGAATTCATGTCCAATAAATTAAAACTTGATGAAAATGCTTGGAAATGTCGATCTTAAATCTTCAGTGCTCTTTAGGAGTTTTCCGGTATGCAAGACTGCAAACAAACCTAGTTTATTGCAATGCAATAGAAGTTAGTTGCCATCACAACGGATTATTAATTCTATCTATTACATTGCAATAGAGTATTTAGTTCAAAACCATTTCAATTTCAATCTTCGTCTGTTGCTTATTTCGGTAGGTCTCCAAGCGTGGACGGATGTTAGACTGTAAGTGTGGACACAACGGATACGGGGCGGTGCAAATATACACCTCTCGCTCTCACTCACGGCCCGGTAATATAAGCGAAACAAGGACGACTAACGGAGTTTCAAGCAGTGAGCACAACGCGAAGTTTATCACAAATTCAGATAGAATCACAGACATGCAATTAAGTTTTTGCGTTCATGTCTTCACAGTTTTTTCTGACCGTTTCAAGCTAAAACACCGCATTTGTAATAAATAAGTCTATTAATTAATAGGTTCGCGGCGCTCCGCTCGTCGTCCCGCCAGTGCCTCGGTCACGTTGCGTCCACTACTCCAGTAGGATTGATTTGCGATGAGCTGATGTAACTATTGTTAAAGATAAATTTTGTATAAATATTTATAACGATAATGTAACTGTTGAGAAACAAATAATTGTAACAGATGACATATTATAAGGTGCTTATGATTATCGTTATAATACAAAGTTGTGCATACAAACTTGGTTTTATTTCAATTTAATTCGACTCTGTCCTATTCATCGCATTGTCTTGTCCGATACAGAATAAACATTTACGTTGTCACACATCCATATAGCGCCTTGATGATAAAATTCTAGTACTCCGCCGTGGTGTTACAGGAAAGTGTTATCAGTGCCATCTGTCACCCGGTTCGATGGTGTTTGTTTGGTGATAGCATTTGCGAAACATGATGCGAGACAAGTTGCGAAACATGTTCCAACTCTTATTCATTTTAACATCTAAGTTTGTTGGATTAGAATAGGCGAGATGGTTGAGAATAGGAACAATTTTTTTTAATTGTGTCATAAAGTATTGTAGTTATGTAAAAAATTATTATATAAAGAAATTATACAAGAGTAAGGTGAAAATCACCATCTAAGGTAAGTAGTAAAATATGCAAAATCAATTTAAAATTATCATCTGCAATTTGTAGCTACAGGAAAAAAAAGCTAGTTAGAAATGTGACGGAATCAGTTTGTAGATACCAAAGAGTTGTTAATGCAGGAAATAAAACATCAAAATTCATGTTGTATGTATAATTCAATTACATACGGTATACCAATAAAGATCTCAACTTGATAACATTTACATTGCGATAGAATAAACTTAAATCATTAATAATATACACATTTTCGTAGCGATTCAACTATTACCTAATTAACATGATAAGGCTGTTTGGGACGTAATTTTGTCCTAATCATGAGGTACCACAGTTTTACGGTAAAATACTGGTTACAAATAATCAGTTTTCAATAGTTCCTATACGAGATCGTTTATGAATAACCTATATTCATAAAAGAACAATATTTTGTTATTTTTCTTAAATTACGGTGTCACGGGTAAAGGCAAAACATTTTGGTATCTCATAAAACTTTTTTTATGAATGCCTTACCTATTTAATAATGGTCCTATCATCTCACAATAGAATAGCTAACTCAATAACTTTAGTCTTGACTGTGTGAGCTGTTTCCGAATTAAAGAAGTGTACTGTCATTTAAATAAATGCCTCTGAGCTGGTTGATCAGGTCAGGTGAGTCTTCTGCAACCGGTTGAGAAATTTCAAATACCGGTCGAGAGCCTATTACTACAGGCTCTACTTTGATAACGGTTGAGAGCCTAACGCTATTGGTTGTGAGAGCCTTCCGCAACCGGTTGAGAGCGTTCAAATACCGGTCAAGAACCTATTACTACGGGCTCCCTTTTGATAACGGTTAAGAGCCTAACGCTATTGGTTGAGAGACATCCGCAACCGGTTGAGAGCCTATTGCTACGGTCTCCCCTTTGATAACGGTTAAGAGCCTTTCGCTAATGGTTGAGAGCCTTCCGCTACCAGTTGAGAGCCTTTTGCAACCGGTTCAGAGCCCAAGTTGCACCCCGTTGAGCCCGTTACCCGAGACGGGGATTTTACGTCTCATGCGCATGTGATTTCACCGGCACCCATACCCTTCCACCGGAACATAGCGATGCGAGTGCACCGCTGCTTGGCGGCAGGTTATCAGGTGTGGAGACAGTACTTTTCAGGGCGAACTTTGTACAAGTTCTACTGCTTCTATTCTATTACGTACAAAAAGGTTCACAGTATATTAATTATTTATGGAATGAATTCCTTGATTTCGCTTGATTTCTCCCTTGGTTGTAAACTTGATTATTTTTTTTAATACGTGTCTCAGTATTGCTTGTATTAATTTACGTAAAAAACGGTTTCCAGAGCTGCTGATCATGCCAGTGTCGAGACCAAACTAAACTTCAACGGTTTCCGCCTCGTTTTGTTTCATACGGAGTGAAAGGGACAGCAATCGTTTCAGAGCTCTCAGATAGCGCGAGTATATCATAACATGACACCCACCACTATACGCTGACCTCCGTAGCCATCAGATTCGGTGCAGCCGCGAGCTGCAAGCACAGAATACCTATTAGTATTACGTACAGAACGGCCACTCCCCGCCCCCCGCCAATTTAAGATTCCTCACCCGCGCCCCGCACGCTCCCTCATTTGGACTGCACGGTTTAAAGCATTTAAATCGTCAATATATTAAATTATTTCGCCGCCCGTAAAGTCACTACGTTCGCGCGCCCTAATAACATTCTCTATACAAACTAACGTCATCTCTGAAAACTACAATGAAGCGTTTGGAACCCAGTAACCAAAAAGTGACGTGAGAAATATTGCATAGTAATATTAAAGGTACACTTGCGTTTAGGATTTTTTTTATTACAAACAAGATAATTAGCGACATGCGAGAGCGGGATGGATGATATTAGCGTCGCTTTACTCAGCGACCAATAACATCGCTTGAGACGAGGTCGAGATAGATTGCTGTCTTCTTCTAACAGTATTGCATTGCAGATGGCAATAAATGTAGGTAGGTTTCGAATGCAATAAATATAGGTAGGATTATAAAGTATCGTTTGGTTTGTTTGCAAAAGTGGGACATTTTTCCTCTGCCGGGGACAGCAGGACTGTCCCACCGCAAGGGGAACGTATAGCCATGTTGTATATGCCCAAAATTTGGATGCCTTCGTATACAGACCGTATTCATACGTTTTTGGCCTATTATGGGAAGTGTTCGAGGCGTGCCGCGAGTTTAGATTGTAATGGAATCGACACCAGCATTTGTATAATTTTTGGAATTCCATTGATTCTTCCGTGGTTCTGAGTCGGTAGCTACTTCTTCTTCGTGCTGAGCTGGTGTTTGAGCATCTGTATGTTATCGTGTTGTCTCGCGAGTTGCTCGTTCAGGCCGGCCACGTGCTCCGTGAGGACGGACATCTGTTCTTCGTAGTTATGCGATGTTGAGTGCAGCTCTTCTTCCTGCCAAAATATCAGAGAAATAAAAAATCAGTTGATCGATGATCGAAAGTCGACGAACTTGCCCAAAAACGCTCCAAGATAGATAAATCGAAAAAAGGTGCAGTTTTTAACCCGAATGCGCTAGGAATTAGATTGTTATCGACGGCGAGTCACAAGCACGAGGTTACGTAGACGAGATTAGAAGAAATCAAAGTTGCTACTTATCTATATGCACGATTTCTCACTTTTCGTCATCAATGGATTAAAAGTTCTATCGATGACGTTGGGACAAGAGACAAGATGCGAGGTCTCGCTCTGAATTGGAAGACCTTGATAATCGATTGATAGTCAATCGATTACAATCGATGTCGAGATATCGGTCGACCAATCGATCTACATCGACCCTTTCGTTTGTTCACAGTAAACGTAGTTCAATGTTTCTTTAGCCTACGAAAATAAAATTAAATGGAAATTCAGTTGGTTTCAAATCAAACTATAACTACCACCAAAATCCGTCCCTTTCTGGTTCACACGAACTAGAAGAGAGAGCAATAATTTGACACCTGTCAAAGTCCAACTCACCAATCGGCCAATAGTGTTGTGTTTGTCCTGTAACGTGTTCTCTGTCTCCAGTTTTTCCCGCTCCATCTCTTCTAACCGGAGCCGAAGCATATCACACTAGAAATCATTTAAAATTAGAAATAAGGTTCTTTTTAAATTGAAACTAATAACCGACATAATATATAGGGACTCCTAGTGTAGGGGTATGAGTGTATAAACGAAATTATTCTTACAAGTTCTTTACGTCACAAAAAATTAAGTATCTTGTCGATAGAGTTTAGCTCGGTTTTATGTGATAAACGTTTTTACTATAGTAAAAAATGTGTTTTACAAGAAATATATCCAGGGAAACTTAAACAGCTAAACCCTATCTAAACACAAAATTTCTTTGTTGTTATTTTTTTACACACCTTAAAAAACAGAGGTATTTTGTGAGAAATACGAAAAGTAATGCCGTCTTGACATATCTATTCTTATTTGGCTCGCATAATATATAAGAAATGCTCGTTTAAAGTAAGATATAAATCCTCACCTCTACAGTATAATGTTCAGTCGTGCTACTCAACCCTTCCTTCTCGGCGTGCAGCTCGCTAATCTTATGCCTAAAGTACGTCTTCATCCTCTCTTCCCGCGCCTGCACCTCGTGCCCCAGTAGGAATGGTACCTCCAGACTACCCAGCAGACCCGTCACTCTGCCTTCCGCATCTAGAATGTATATAATATAGGTTTTATAAAATTTAATTAAAGTACATTCACCGACACAGCGCCATCTATTGAGAAATTACGAACTAAGCTATAAAAGAAATTGCATTCACCGTAACAGCGCCATCTAGGGAAAATTATAATGAACTAAACGAAAATGTAACGAATCTGTATCAGCCTCTAATGTTCCCACTGCATGGACTCTCGTTAATTGAGAGTGAATGGGCTTAGATCTACCATGGGAGCCCAACCAGGATTGATAGATGTCACATGTCTTCGAATTTTTGGTTCGAAGACATGCCGGTTTCCTCACGATGTTTCTCCTTCACCGTTTTGAGAACGTAGTATTGCCCACATAAATTTTTCAAGTGAAAAATTCATTGGGGTGTTTGTGTGTTTGAAACAGCGATCTTCCGATTGAAAGTCGGCGTCTGTGCCCCTGGGCCACCACGCAAGTAGTAAGCTGTGGTACCGTACCTATTGAAGTTTCGCTAAACACATTAAAGTCTCCGGAATCGTGTCCGTCGCCTCTCCGCCGTTGCGACGCGGACACCAATTTCGCCACTTCCAATTTTAAACTTTCGTTTTCTAGTTCAAGCATCCCATACTCCATTTTTAGTTTCTGATTTTCCTGAAACATTTGCAAACACGATATTTGAATATATGTTAAAAAAAGGATAATATTATTTATTGGTATAAGTAATCAGTACATTGCAACTAAATATATATTTAGCATCTATGTCATCTATATATTTAGTAAGTAAATAGATGACATAGAGGTTAAATTATTGTAAAAAGAAGTATTTTTACACCTATATATACAGAAGTCGATTCAGACATACAAACAGGATACGGCGCAAAAAAATATATAATTTTCACGCGGTCGTCATCACCGCGATTTCGACCGCGTGGAAGTTAAGTTTTATGTACAATAGGTACATATTTTACCTGTTCTAAATTGTGTGCCTTCATACTAAGTTGTTCATTTATATTTAGATCATCCACAGAACTGAGTGCATCTTCACTGCCGAGCTGGAAAATTAACAAGATTATAAAAAAGTTCTAATAGAAGCATAGCTAATTTAAGGTTGTTTGGAAAAACAAACAGTTAATCATACAAATAAATACTTAAATGTTATTCTATCGTACAATAAACATATTGAGTTTTTTTTAATGTGAATTTGTGACGGAACAAGCTGAGGTCCCACCTGGTTGTAAGTGACGACCATGACAACAGTAATGTGATTCAGTATAAGATTTGGATCTTAAACTGAGTTGCATTCATCCTGCTGTGTCCATCACCTGAGACGTGTATGATACGTCTCATGCGTATTTCATTTCACCGGCACCCACACTCTTCCACCGGAACACAGTTATACGAGCACTACTGCTTGGCAGCAGATTCCAGGTGTGTGGGTGTTCAAGTTGCTCGCGTCTGTAGGTGAGAATCGCTGTTGTTTATGGGCGGAGGTAACCATTTACCATCAGGGCTTACCCTTCATTTTTATTATTTATTATAAAAATATCTTCTCACCAAACTGCCTCCTTCTGACAGGAAGTCACCATTACAACTGGCCTGGCTACTGGCGCCCAATAGCACTTTGCTCGGAGTACCACTGAGCCGTTCTTTCTGCGCCTCCTCAAGGGCTAGCTGCAACTCTTGGTTCTTATTCCTAAGTTTAGCTATCTCGCACTTATATTTACTTTCACTCTCGCTAATGTGTTTCTGATAGTCTTCCAGTGAAGCCTTTAGCTGGGATATTTCGAAGGCCTTATCCGATAACTGAAATAAAGACATAAAAGTTAGCTATTTCAGTAACAACATATTGTTCCTAAAACTGAAGTGCTGATGTCGAAGATAGCTTAGATATATTTTTTTTTTTTGGATCATCTATGTTTAGAAACTTTCGCCCGGTCAGCATTTAGATGGGTAGCCATTTAGTGGCATTTGAACTGTGCTCTTCCATGCTTGGGATGGCACATTATGGTATTGGTCAAACTTTTCAGGTATGAGCCATGTATGAGCCACCTGGACTTGGAAACCATGATACCGAAATTTGCACTCGCACAAAATAAGAATAATGTTATCATACATAACATATGAACCTAAATAAAATGTTTGGTAACATTATATAATAGCTAAACATATCTGTAATTGTTTTAAACAATGTGGTGTACACTGTTGAGTGGCTGAGTCATCAGCACCTGCCTATTCTCAGAATCAAGCCTGGTTTATTTAAACTTTATACCAATGTTTTGATGAATGACCTCACAGCTCAGGTTGGTACATAGATGTTTGTTCTGTGTCTTGGTGTTTTTATGTAATATATATATGTATAAATAATTACATTTAAGTATCTGATCAGTAATCTGATTCCCATAGTACAAGCTATGCTGGTTTGGGGCTTTATGGTGTGTCCAATATTTATTTGTTTGTATGTTTCCATGTAGGTTAAGTAGTTAACTTGACTTTGCAATTTTTTTTAAGTGTGAGGCTATTGTATATTATTTTTACGATTTTATATTTTTCTGCACATTGATGACTTATTGGACAAGATTTTTCATGTATTGTAATAGCTGTTTAGGGTCTGAATTAATAATAATAATAAAATAAAATATTTATTTATTTTTCTCTCACAATAGCAGGTATTTTATTGTACCCTATTTGTAAGGGCAAAAATTATCTTATGAGGCCTTATAAGCATTTTGTTTATTCCCTCTTATCCAACAAATAAGCCAAGCTTATAATGAATATTACTCATTTATTATCATGATAAGATATCCTTATGGCCAAATTAGTTCAAGATATAGCTATTAGGATAGGAGGGCTTAATAGGGCAGTGTAAATTGATACATACAGAGGATGGAAAGCGAGTCAAAATTGCACTTGGCCCATTTTTAATATATTCTGAGTAAATTAACTTATCTAAAAGTATTCATACCTGTGATGCAAACTGGGCATTCTCAATAATCTTTTTCTGCAACTCTTCCTGCAGGAGACCAGAGTCCAGGGGTGCCACATTACTTGTAGATGCTTGTTTGTCATCATTTTTAGACTTAGATTTCTTTGTTAGTTTCAACTAGAATAAACAAGAACAAAACTGTAGCTAACATGCATAGTATGAAAAAAAATGTTTTTAGTTGCAATACTTATGTTGAGACATTGAATATAAAGGATATGATAATATTTACCCTTAGTGCACTATTTTATATAAGTAAATAAAGGTAACAAATTACATGTTAATGTAGATGTTTTGTTTGTCTAGTCTTACTGAGAACAGTTTTTACTCCAATAAGAATTATAAAGTAAGCACATAACAAAAGAGAAATCAATAGTAGCATTGTGACAATGACCTGAAACGCCTCAAGTTCATCCTGAAGGACAGAGACCCGCCGCGTCAGTTGCTGATTCCTAAACGTAAGGGACTCTATTTCTAACTCCTCCTTTCTTAGTGTTTTCTCTCTGTCTTTCAACGTTTCCCGCAGCTCGTTGGACTTCGCCTGTTCATCCAATACGCCTTTCTTTAGCACCTTCACATGAACCCGCAACTGAAACAGCGGATACAACAAATTACCGACCGTGTTTCATGCCAATAAAATGATGATACCGATATAAACCTACTTTAGAGTATTCTGACGCTAATTTCTGGTATTTTGCCTGTATATCACCGGAAGGCAATCCCTCCATCGTAATTAATCAAGTGGTCATAACTGTTTTCACAGTAATTAGCTGCCTTTTTGCAAATAATCTTTTGTATTGAACATGAAAAACACCCACTTTGCCTATGCGAATGTAACTGACAGTGACATTGACATAATATGTCAAATTAAATTTTTTGAACATGACAAAGCGACAGTGACAGTTTAAAGGTCTAAACTAGAATGGCAACACTGAGACAGGCAGTTGTTAGCATCCAGACGAGCCAGTAGGTGCCGGTTAAACGTACATCACACGTACATAATTTGGCTTCCTTAAGCCAAATTATTAAATAAAGTTAAAAATTTAATTTTAATAAAAAAAAATTAAGTCAATCGTGCATTCAACCAATCACAGCTCACAGCAGTTAGGTGTCTACTATAAAAGAATCCTCTATATTTTTGCGACATACTGCTCGATCCCTTTCACACAGTACTTATTTCTCATATATGTTTTCTATCCGAATGTAATTTTAGACAGCAAAATAGTTTCATAAATGATACAATAAAGAATTTGAAATTTTGACAGGCAAGTGTTATACCATGGTTACACCCGTGGTATAACTTCTACAAAAACCATGATCAAAACTCGTTTTCTGTCATGGTTTCCTGTATGAAATCTCAAACATAGTGAGAGAAAGTCTAAACGCGATAGTTACAAATAAAGCAACTTCTCAAAATCTGTATTACAGATAATTGACTCTTGATATTTTGCTGACTTAAAATTTAGTAACCTATTTGTCTACGATACCCATGTAAAGGAGCTAAAGTACGTTGATAATCGATTCTATAGCATAATTGATCAGTTCTAACATTTATCATAACATAATCGATTGTATGTCCAACTCTCTCCTAAAAGAGAAATCGAGGAAAGTTGATTTTCATTCCTGGCAACATCGACTATGTTGATGTGTCGTGATTGTGTGATGAGAAATAACAATTATTTAGAGTTATTTTAAAAGAAAAGCAGTAATTTCCATCAAATTCTCTTAATTAATGACCATCCCAACTTGTCCAAATCTCTTTAAATCAAACTATGGACGACAGGTAAAGTCTTTTTTTTTAAATTCTGTAATTTGCCTTGTTACAGGTAAAATTAAATTTTAACGATGTAAACGAAACCTTTATTGCTTAAATCTTGCAGAAACATGGACACTTGTAGCTCCGCGTACAATGAAAATGACAATGAGCACTCCAAAAGCATAATTCATATGGATGTGGACTGTTTTTATGCTCAAGTGGAGATGCTTCGGAAACCCGAACTCCGCGACGTTCCACTTGGCATACAGCAGAAAAACATCGTCGTAACCTGTAATTACGAAGCCAGGAAGTACGGCGTTCAAAAGTGCATGCTCGTATCGGACGCTTTAAAAGTTTGTCCCAATTTAACTTTAGTGAATGGAGAGGATCTTCATGACTACAGAACAGCCTCAAACAAGATTTTCGCAGCGTTGCAGGTCTGGAAGTGTCCTGTGGAAAAGTTGGGAATGGATGAAAACTTTATCGATGTCACAAATTTAATTCAGGAAAAGTTAAAAACTATGACTGAAAAGAGTGTTACAATCACTGGCCACATTTACAAAGAGCCGAGCACAGAGTGCCCTTGTGGCTGCCACGATAGACTGAGGATAGCATCACAATTAGCCAGTGAAATGAGAAAGAAAATATATGATGATTTAGGTTTCACAACTTGCACTGGTATTGCACACAACAAGTTATTAGCAAAACTAATCTGTCCATTACACAAGCCTAATGATCAAACCATTATATTCCCAGAGCATGCAACAAGCTTTATGTCAACTCTAACAAGTGTCCGTTCCATTCCAAGCATTGGTTCCAAAACCACTGAAGCTCTCATCTCTCAAAAAATCATCACTGTGAAGGATCTACAGGAAGTATCTTTAGAAGAGTTGAAAAAGCATTTTAGTAGCGACATGGCTGTCAGATTGAAGCAGTTAAGTCTGGGTCAGGATTCCACACCAGTGAAACAATCTGGAAAGCCTCAGAGCATAGGGTTAGAAGACAGTTTCAAGACGGTCAGTGTGAAAAGCGAAGTTGAGGACAAATTTTCAGCATTGCTTCAGAGGTTGCTTGTCCTGGTTCGGGAGGATGGGCGTATTCCTGTGTCTCTAAGGGTCACACTGAGGAAAAAAGACGCCAAGCGGCTAAGTAGCCACAGAGAGTCCAGACAGAGTCAAATTTCTCCATCCATATTCACATTGTCGAATGGTGTGCTCACTGTCACTGAGGCAGGTCAACAAAAACTCCTGGCTACAATAATGAAATTATTCAACAAGCTGATTGATCTAACTAAACCATTCCATTTAACTCTAGTGGGTCTGGCATTCACAAAGTTTCAAGAGCGCATGACTGGAAGAAGTTCCATTGTTAACTACCTGATGAATGATATTTCCGTCCAATCAGTACTTAATTTATCAAATGAATGTGATACTTCAGCCTCCTCAATGGATTATTCAGCGGTCTCACCAAGCAGTAGCACAACAACTGACCACTCAGATGCAGAGGTCGAACCTTCCCCGAAAAAGCCTAAGAAGGTCAACTGGATAGCCAAAAGGAGGTGTCTTGCGAAGGAGGAAGTCGCGTCACCGAGTAAACTGAAGGTTGGAGAGCTCAGATTGAATTCTAAAGAGTTAGAGAAAGTTTCTGAACTGAGACTGAACTCTCGCGACCGATCGTTGACCCCTCGCGCTAGTCCCGCCAGAGATAATATGTCCGATACGTCGGATTCTATGAAGGACTTAGCGGAAGATGGAGCTTGCAAGGACTGCCCTAGTTATGTTGACAAGGAAGTGTTCAGTGCGCTGCCAGATGAGATGCAACAGGAGCTGAAGGCCATGTGGAAGAACCCTTCCAGCTCAGCGACCAGAAGTAGCCCCAGAAATGCGAACAAACCTAAATCAAACTCTATTATGAAGTACTTTGTTCCACAAAAATAGTATTAGTAAGATTTATAATCTATTATTTTTAAGTGATAAGTGGATGGTTTCTATTTTTTCAAATCATACAATTTTTATTCAGCTGATCAAAATACATGTTTATGTTGAAAACTGTGTTTTTACTCATAGGGAAAGAAAACGCTGACTGTATATAAATTTCTTTATCATTTAATATCTATATTTTTTACAGCTTCTGTCACCATATTAGATAGCTCTGTATATTTCTGAACATTATTTACATTGATTTTCATTAATTCTATCAGTTTGCCATAGGAGATGACGTCCACATTTAATTGAAGTCTGATTTTATCTCCGTCGGTGGTGCCTGCGGAGTCATTGCTCTGCTGCGCAGACATTTCTCTTATTTGTTTCAGTCTTCTTAAAGATTCCTCAGTTTTATGCACTGAGGTCAGAACATCTTCTACAGACTTGTAGTACCTGAAAAAAAAAAAAAAAAAAAATCTGTTACAATATTCTGTTTCTTAGATTCTTCTCTTCTGATTAATAAAATGAATACTTACGAAACAGTCATAACATTGAACAATGCTTCAAGGATCTCAACCACGAATGCATGATCCAATCTCCTTGTAGCATCTTCGCTAAACTCTTTTAGTGCATTTGTCACTACTTCAATATATGTGCAGGGTTTTGTTGGTACGGTTCGGTTAGTCTTCCTGTATAACCGGGGTATGTCGCTGACTTGCTTTAACTGAACATTTAAATAACCAAATAACTCATTTACAATACAATCTTTCACTGTTCTCCTTGTGCCCAGTAATATGTCCTCGGAAGGTGCTAGGCTCTTTTCCAGTAAATCTACATTGTTGATGGAGAAATTACTCCGCGCCAGGTGCAAGATCTCTGGGAGCCGGCGTATAAACGACTGTACATCCATGTAAATGCTGATACTGTTTTCTACAAGGGCCTTATTTAAAGTTGTCTGCTCGTATTTCCGCGAATTCTTCTGCAACAAACATAGGTATGAGTGATTATCCCATTAAATATCAATCCATGTTCCCACTTGAGACGACCCACATTTAACATCTGGTCCTGTGCCTTCATTGTCGGTAGGGATAAGAATAGGAAAATATTTATTCATTATTTTATTTCGAAATCGATTTCCACCGACAGTATTACAATACATTAATATTATATATAATACATATATTTGTTTTCGTGTGGTTAATATACATATAAAAAACATGTATCTAAAAAAACAGTAATTTGGTTTCCATCGCATGCTTACTTTGAAGCTAGATGGCGCTGTGTAAAATAACCTTAATTTTACTTTAACACCCAGACAAATATGTATATCCAACAAATGCTTGTCCTGGGTGGGAATCGAACCCCCGAGCTACAGCGCAGATGGCAGAGCTACTGAGCTATGAGGCCAGTCAGTCATCATCATATTACCTGTGTGCAGTAAGCTCTGGCCCAAGTGGCATATCGCGCCAGCACCTGCAGAGACAGCTTCCAGAACTTGTGGCCGAGCGCTTCGATGTAGACGCCGTCAGTCCAGCACGACTGCAGCGCAGACCAGCACTGTTGCGTTTCGGCCAGCAGGAACCCGTTGCTGGGATTTACCGTTGGTCTATTCTGTACAGCAGCTTCGAAGCCTCCTGTTTGAAAGCAATTAAAACGTAATTGATGCGGTCCAAGTTCTAAAGCGAAAGCTATCTGGGCATCGGATTTAAAGTAGCGTAACATTCCCCGTGTTACACTACTTCTAATCCGATGGTGGATGGTTTAAATAAAGTGTACCCAGCCGCGCACCAATGGGTGTGGCACTTGGTGCCTATTTTACACCATGTTTACATACATACAAATATTATTTGAATGTATGTAAACATTACATTTCAATTTTCAATTTTATTTTAAAATAATATAATACTACGTAATACGTCGGGTGATAAAAGCCCCCGAATTGGAAAATGGAACAGTAAGGGGTGAAATTGTCCAATTAATTTTTGAACATTAATTAGCTTAAAAATAAAAAATGAATTGAACAATATCATCCCCTACTGTAAAAGTTTTAGCCATGGAACATTTTCTTATAAACCGCCATGGTGCCAATAGAAAACATCCTCTGTTAGAATGTGCGCTATAGTATTATAGTATATAGATAGTGCCATCCACGAAGAAACACTCTTCTTCCTAATTGTACAAGTGCAACATTCCGCTAGTGTTTAGTTTTGTCGATACTGAAAGCGATTAGGAAGAGTGGGGCGCGGTTTCGTGGATGGCACTATTTATAGCGCCTTCTCAAACTGGTACAAATGCCCTGAACTAAAAGCATGTTTTAGAACCAAAAACTCGAACTGATTGATTGAACTGATTCTCATTAGAAGCTGCATATAACTATGACATAATCTGTTGTTTCCAGCATGACGTCAACATCACCCTTGACTTCACTTCATTGATAAAATGATTAGTGAACTCATAACAAACCTTTATTCATGGTGGCGAGTTATCAATGCTATCAATGGCTAAATGTATGTTCTGATAAGGATGAATGGGTAGTTCTGATGGATAGTATTTAAATTTACAACCTAACTAATATTATAAATGCGAAAGTGAGTTTGTTTGTTACGCCAAACCGCTGAATTGATTATGATGAATTTTGTTATAGAGTTAGGCTACTTTTTCTCGCTAAAACTTATAGGGGGTGGGCTGAGGGGAGGGTAAAACTTTGTATTAAACAACCGGAATTTGTTGATAAAATCAACATTGCCGCGGGTAAAATCTAGTGCAATAATAAAATGTGCTGGTAATTTACTTGATATAAAACAAATCAATTCAATCACCCTCATACATAAACACAACATTAAATCCAAGACCCAAGAATACACTTTTAAAACTTTTAGTCGAGTTATTTGTGGGGAAGACAATGGCGGCGATGAGCTCACCGTTTATCACGTCTTTTTTTTTTACGGTAGTGGAACTAAGAAGTTTCTTCGTACGCATATTTAACGCATCCTTTTTTATTGTACATTAGCTGAAACCCGGCACGATGCAGTCCCAAAAAAAAGTTATCGTTTAAAAAGTTTAAATGAATGTTTGTTTGTTCGTATTATATGCACTGCCGTATTGTTCATCCGATTGGTATGACACTTGGTCAACTAACTGTTTGCAGGTAATGTGGTTATAGGCATAGTACAATTATTAAATTTCATACGACATTTCCAAAATTCTTTTTGTGCCGACATTGCGCCTGGTGCCATATTGTTAAAAATAAAATCACCACCATGTATTAAATTTTCATACAAACACATTGCTATTTTGGATATCTCAAAAGATTATCTATACAAATAAACAAAATTGAAGTGTGTGTTTGTAATGTCATAATACCAGTTTTTTACTAAATGCATTTGAAGGTGTAAAAGGTACAAAAAAAAAATTTTTTTCTCCGAAACGTCTGAACCGGTTTTGACGGGGCTTTCACTTACAGATAGAAAATGGAGTAACTTAGGCTATTTCTATTTTAGAAAAAGGATAGTGTTCCACGCTGTAAAAATAATCCTTGTGGACGACGTGGACATGGCAAGCAATTATTTAAATAAATACTCCTAAACATGCATATTCATAAAAAATAAAATATAAAAAATTACCAGCAATTTCCTGAAACCGTATCTGAAAGTACACAGGCAGGTTCCATCTCTTCTGAAAGCTTTTGTATTCTATTGTTGCTCTCAATGACTTCACAGTTTCCTCATCATTGCAATATTCCTCAACTTTCCTTATAAACCTCAAGCTTTCACTGTACCTCTTATAGAATATCTGTGGGTTGCCAGGAGCAAAAATCGACGCTAAGTTCACCTCTAACCTACTTTCAACTTCACACCAAAAACAGTTCACTAAAAAACTATATTTTTTAACAAGAAATGTCAACTTGGAATGCTGTGTTACTACCAGTAGTAGTTTTAGTTTAGTCTCAAGTAGATTTATTATTTGATTATATATTTCTTCTAAGCCATCCTTACTTCTTTGTAGGGCTTGTTCATTGATTATATCTTTTAGTAAAGGTGCAACTGCCTGCTTTCGTAAAAGAATTTCTGTTTCCGTGATACGGTCCAACGATGCTAGTGTAATAAGTGTTTTTAGTAGATGTTCCTCATCACTATCATTCCAGAACTGAAAGAGCAGTTCATTTAATGTTTGCGCTAGTTTGACGCCTATTTCTTTAAACTTTGTCTTTTGATCTGCCTTCATCAAATGATTACACTTTGCAAAGGAGAACTTTAGCTGGTTGTACTGCATGGCAGCGCGGTCCGCTAAAGCTACTCGCTCATCAGTTTTCCTATCGGATATATTATTTAAGATATTTTCTAATGTTTTAAGGCTATTAATAGTTTGGCTGTAGTATTTAAGGAGTTGTTTTTTCTTCTGCAAGTTGTGCTGCTGGTTCATCCACATGGACAATTCTTTCATTGCATCTTCTAGGGATTGCTTAACACTCTGTAATAAAAAAATATAGTAAAAGTATCTAAAAAAATGAGCACAAACTAAAATATCGTGATTTTCTTAGTTCAGGTTCATTATGGATGGAATTAATATATGCAGATATTATATACCTACATAGTTTTTTAACTTCATTTAAAACTAGCTTTGGAGGCTTGATATCAGGGTAAAAATTTGCCTATAGTGTGGTATTTCATAATACACTATATAACACATAATGTCAAAGTAACAAACATACATCCAAACATATGCATACATACTTTCATATAATATGAATTAGTAGAACTGTAATTGCTCTACACAGAAATTGAAATACTTACTTGAAAGCTTTATATCTGCTAATCAAAAGAGTTCAGTATAGATACAAAAAGTAGTTTTTACTTACAACAACTTCTTCATTCAGTTGCCCTAATGGCACCTGTATTTTTGTTATTGCCTTATCGAATCCGATGAGAGTGGCACACAAATTGACAAAATTTGCATAATCCTTGTTGATCAGCTCAATCATAGCCAAACGTAGGACTTTCAGATAAACCCCTAGGTCGTCACGCATCGACTCCAACGAAACAACATTTTGATGGTCTTCTAAGAAGTTATCGACGGAGAAATTGGACTGAAATGAAACGATAAACACCCTTTTAGGTTTTCCTTGTAAAATATTTATCAAAAAATGAGAATTTATACGAAATCGCCGACAAATACCTTTACGAAGTCATTGCGGTCGAAACACAGTCCCCGAGGGGCTGGCGGCAACGTGAACTCAATTATATCGGGCTCCATAGTTTGAGCCACTATTAACGCACTAAAAAGGCACCATAACTGTAGTAATACATTAAAATTAATAAATATTGGTGATTCTAGATCTACCTACGGCAATCATCATCATTGTTGTGTGACATTAGTGACGTTTCTACATTTGACGTATGACGTAGTGAAAGCGACACATCACACCAAAAGTTTGATGTTCGGATACATTTTATTAAATTTAAAATAAAGCTCATGTGCTGCCCAGAGTAACAGTAAGAGTTCATGGAATTCGTCTTCTCGCTTACGCTAGGCGCTAGTACAGCTAGTGCAACTAGATACAAAGATAACAGCTAGTGCAACTAGATATAAATACAAAGATCAAGCTGATTTTGCGGTTTCTCACACTGTAAAGTAGTATTTTAGTAACTATCTATCTATCTACTAACAACCTGCCCGGGCTTCGCACGGGTAGCAGAGCGCAGAACGGAAATAAATGCCTAAATTGTTCTGTTAAATATGATTTAAACGATACTAAATTCTATGTAATGTAATTATAATTTTTGTTAATCTTTTATCTTTTATGTGTGCTGTTGGCGTTGCCTTAATAAATAAATAAATGATTTGAAATTAAACTAAGAAATTATTCACTTTCAGATTTTTCTGTAGAACTTAAAATAACAAGTTTTCGTTAAGTAACTACAGCAAACTAGCCTGTACTTAAGTAGCGGCTAATTAGTAACAATATACCAAATGGGCCAATTATTCTAATTCATAACAGATTAGCTAATATGTTTTATTATTCTCAGTTTAGTTTGATAATCATATCATTATGGTATGAAACTGCTAATTTATCTAAGTGGATAAACAATCTGGAATTAAATATTAGTAGTAAATAGATTGGGGCGTTTATGAAAATTTCAGGTATTAAGTATACAAAACTGTGGAAAGGCCGCTAGCTCCGGATATATTTACAATTATGTCTTTCAACTCTGAAGACCTGTACTTATACAGAGCGAAATTAGTGATGAAAATATTGGGAATATGGGTGCCCCTTGAAAATGAAGGAATCCTTCGGAAATTCCACAGAGTTTTCATGCTATCATTACAATACCTATTCTTATTGTTTCAAATTATTTATATAGTACAGGAATGGGGCGATAGAGATGCTGTATTCCAGGCATCGAACCTCCTTTTCACGCAAGCATGTCTCTGTTTCAAAGTAACAGTTTTGCAGGTGAATATGGATATGCTGAAAGAGCTGCGAGGGCAAATGGCTGCAGATATATTTCAACCGCAATCGGAAGTTCATGAGAAGTAGGTATCTACCTAGAAACTAGAAACTATGAATATGACTCCGCCCTTTCTCAACAGATGTCGTTTTTAGTATTGTTTACGTGTACTAATAAATGACCATACTTGTATTCGATAGTACTGAATGTCAGCTATCTAACGCATTTTATGATATTTGGTTGAAGTGTAAGCAACAATTGTTTTCACCTTTTCGAAAATGTCGGTTTTTATTCCAAATAAACGTCATTTGCGGGAAGTGTTATTACATTATTTTATTGCGAAGAAAACTGCAGCGGAAACTTATCGTTTGCTTGTGGAGATTTATGGTGAGCATGCTCCGTCTAATACAACTTGCAAGGAATGGTTTCGACGATTTCAAAATAACGATTTTAGTACTGAGGATAAAGAACATGGAAAACCACCAAAAAAATTTGAAGATGCTGAATTGGAAGCATTATTGGCGGAAGATTCTTGCCAAACTCAATCAGAATTAGCTGCAGCATTAAATGTTGATCGTTCAACTGTTGCAAAGCGTTTACAAATGATGGGAATGATTCAAAAAGCCGGTTACTGGGTTCCACATGATTTAAAAGAAAGAGACATGGAACGTCGGAAAACCATTTGTGAAATGCTGCTTCAAAGACAGCAAAGAAAAGGATTTTTGCATCGGATAGTCACAGGAGACGAAAAATGGATACACTACGAAAATCCTAAACGCAAAAAAGCTTGGGTGAAACCAGGCGAACCAGGCCCATCACAGCCAAAAATAAATATTCACTGTGCCAAGGTCATGCTCTGTATTTGGTGGGATCAGAAAGGTATTGTATATTATGAGTTGCTCAAACCCTCTGAAACTATTAATGGAGAAGTTTACCGACGACAACTAATGCGTTTGAAGCGAGCCATAGAAGAAAAACGACCAGAATGGGTGAATAGACATAACAAATTAGTTCTTCAGCATGACAATGCCAAACCGCATACCGCAGAAGTCGTAAAAAGATATTTAGAGGGACAGGACTGGGAAGTGTTACCCCACCCGCCATATTCACCAGACATAGCTCCTTCGGATTACCACCTATTCCGGACGATGCAGACAGACCTTACTGGAGAAAAGTTTACTTCATGTGAAAGTATCAAAATTTGGATTGACAACTGGATAAGCTCAAAAGACCAGGACTTCTTCCAGCAAGGAATACGAAAACTACCTGAACGATGGGCGAAGGTTGTAGCTGCAGATGGAGCATACTTTCAATAATTTTTTTTTTTTAATTTTGTAAGCGAACAAATGTTTTATTTTGACAAAAAGGGGCGGAGTCATATTCACACACCTATTACCTACGTACTTTCATTAGCAAATAACTAATATTTTACTTTTATTGTCGTCTAAAAGAAAAAGGTTCGTGTGTTTTTAATTTGGATCGACAAAATACGGATTATTTTAACACATTTTACACGAAAACTATGGTCTTATAATGCTTAGGTATTTAATGTCTGAACATTAAAAAGTGTCGGATTTAATATTAATAAAAAAGTTATAGGTGGAATTTTTTCATGAAATTGCTATGTCAGACTCTTGGATATTAAATAAAAATACAAGCATTGAATGAAAATTTGTTTTAAGTCGGTTAACAATGGGAAAGTGTTTGTATTCTATGAGCTATATCATATCAGCCTGATATTTTTTTTATTTGTGTGTGTTATTAGGATTTTAAAATTCCACGCGAGCCGGATCAAGAAATTTCTTCTGTCGTTCATGATAAGTTCGCAGCTGACATGTGGCATGTGGGCGTTGAAGCCGTTGTTTGATGAAGCGGGAAGTAGGAAGTTTCCATTCGATATGTGGTTAGTATGGCAAAGAGTGGTTCCATGTTGCTGCACCCATAGATGCTCACCCTCCTGTCAATATACGTTCCCCTCTAGTGGCGCTAAACGAGCAACTAAAAGAAGCTGTAGAATTGTTTGTACTTAATGGCTTGGATTGGTGTGATTCCGGTGAAATTACGAGCGAATGATACGTGACATCCCCGATTCAAGAGACGGGCGCACTGCGTTGCGATTTAGGTCATATCATATTTCGGTAGTGAGGGACCGGATTCGTATTGCTGTTGTTATAGGTGGTTACCGCCGACCACATAACACCAGGTGGGCCGTTTTGGCATTTTCGATTAAAAAATCATAAAAAAAATCAAGTTCTGCTGCTGGAGATGGCAGTTCTCATATAACGACATTTCACGATAAAACGCGATCACAATCAGCATTGTCTTGTATATGTAGATATACATAGAAGATAGAAACAATAGCTCATCTAAATTTTCTGCCCCAGGATGCCGGTGAATCCTGAGAAGTCTCCACATTACCAGCTTGGCTATGTCTTCCAGCTGATCACCATCTGCTTGAGCGCTTACATGTATTTCGCGGTCGACAGCGTCTCTCTGTCCTCTGTCAGCTTCGGCTGCGCGCAGATTGATATCATTAAGGATAAACTTATGAGTGTCAGTTTGTATAGCACTTTCATTTGGATTCTCTTCCATAGTATGTATAATATCCACTTTGGCAGCGTATTTGGCATCTTCAGTAAGATGACATGCTGTCCCAGAAGGCATGTGATGAAATACTATACGAATTTGGGCTCCCGAAGTATTGTAGTTAGCTTGTTAACTTTAAGCATCAGCCTTATGTGATCTTGCACAATATTCACGAAAAGGCTGGTGGATGATTGCTCTTGACCATAGTTCTAATGGATAGAATGGTTCAGCGAATGTATCCCAAATAGTTCGTTCAGCATTGTCTATAAGTAAAAGACCTATCACCAAGAGAGCTAGATTTAATTTAAATATCTAAATTCAGGTCCCTTTCAGATTGAAACCGTCTGGGACAAGAAAGAAACAGACAAAGCGAAAACTTTAGATCAAAATTATAGAAGATTGATCGAGTGCATCAGGCAACATCAGGCTGTGGTAAAGTAAGTATCTACCTTCCAATACCGTGAGATTGTATTCTGCTACTTATAAATTGCATCTAGGATGCTGTTGTGTCAGCGGAATGCATTCTGTTTCTTTTGAAGGAACTCTGCCTCCAAACAATTTTAATTCGGTTCCAGATTGACTAAGCTGGTCGAAGATGCCTACCACTCTTACCTTTTATTCCAATTATTGGGCTGTGTTGGCCTATACTGCATGTCAGGATTGAGAATTTTGGTCGTAAGTATGATCTCTTACTCTGAGTCTACTAGAATGCCGAACAGATCTGAAAAAATCGTTAATTTGCAGGCGGATTGGAGAAGTATGCAGTTCTTCGTCTTATTGAGCTATCTCGCTGTGATGATCGCCCAACTGTTCATATTTTGCTGGTGCGGTCATGAACTCACTGCTACGGTATGATCAATTGTTTCATGTCAAAATGAACGTACCTTCAAATTAAATAACCAAAACAAGTATATTCGGTATTAACTTAGTTCCACGTCGGGACCAATCCCAGTTTAATTTCGATGGGACAGGAAGTTTTTTTTTATACCGAGAATGTTTTGTATGTCGTACCTACTAGTTTACTACCAAGTTTACCCTTCCACGTTTACTACGACCACGATCGCAATATGTTCTTCTTGGAGCCCAACGCGGTACTTGCCCTGAGATTCTAAAGTATAGATTTGAATACTTTATATACAGCCTTAATATCTTTAGGCTTAGTTCCTCATTGCGATTTACACCAACTATTGTTTTATTGGCATTATTTTTGGTAATTTTTGGGATTTTTGGCGCATAACGAGGTACCGCTACATGTCATTGTACCTCGTTGGTTGTTTGAATGCAATGTTGAATCAAAATTTCAGAGTGGAGAACTTTACACCGTGCTCTACAAATGCATGTGGTATGAACAGAGTCTGAAGTTTAAGCGTGCTCTGTTGATCGCCATGATACGTATACAGCGCCCTCTCGTGATCAAGGCTGGGCACTACATTCCACTGCAGAGACAAACTTTTGTTTCCGTTAGTATATCATACCTTACGCATTTGTTTATTTCATTTGAAAATAGTTTAATGTTATTCGTTTTCGTTTCAGATTCTACGAATGTCATACTCGTACTTTGCATTGTTAAATCAGGCTATATAAGAAAAATATATTTTTCTGCCTGCATTTGGTAGATTACAATAGAGTACGCACTATGTAGAGCTTGGCTTGATTACCACGACCTAATACATCCTGTCTGCCAACTGATCCAGACTCTAGAAACAACAAGGTACTAAAATGTTGGGTCGAAGTAGGAAGCAAATATAATATTTTCATTCTTTCACTAGTATGCTATTTGTAACGAGTTTTGAAAGATTTTTAAGCGGCGATCCACTGTATTATGTTAAGGAAAATACAGTGCAGGCCCAGAAAAGTTGCCTGCTCGTAAAACAACACATAGGTAAATGTCCTTCTATATTTACCATACGGTAGCAAGCGCACCAATACACAAAGTAGATTCAGCAATGGACGAGGCATAAATGGAAGAAACCTAATGCTGGTCGGACCAACAAATTTTACTAGGTTTGCTTATGCTATTAGCAGTTGCCATGTGGTAGAAAAAGTGTACTTATTACCATTTGTAAAGTGTACTTATTTACCAATTTGGTTAATAAACTATTGCAAAATATATTTTTTTTTTATTTCAACGAACTTCAAATTATTATAAAAACTGAAAATATTCTATTACGAACTATTGTATATTCTACAATAAGCTAAGCCATCAAGTGATGGCAGTGTGCCCAAAATTCTAGCAGCATTGTCAGTATATTCGTTTATTCATTCTTCCTAAACTTTGGTTGGTAGATAATAGTTGCGAAATCATTACCAATCACAATACTCAACATAAAAAGTTTAATGAACGATGTAATGATGGCGGCGAGATACAACCTCACTGCTCAGTTGGTAGTAGTTAGCCTTCTACGCTGTATGTCGAGGCTTCGATTCCCAGCCAGGGCAAACATTTGTGTGGCAAAGATAGATGTTTGTTCTGTCTGGGTGTCGATATATATTCTATTTATGTAATTACAAAAAAGTACAAAATATTAAAATTAATCCGGTTCCCATAAAACTAGCTATGCTTAGTATGCTTAGTTTGAGGCTAGATGATATGTGAATAGTCTATGAATATTTATATTTAGGTAAAATATCGTATAACTGGCAACAGCAATGTTTGAATAAAAATATATATCACTCGCATGAAATTAAGCTACGAGTACATTAGAGCTGATAATTATAACATACATACATTATGAAGGGGCGCGGAAAGCGTTTCGAAACAAAGTAATTTCCCAGCAATTATGTCGCTGGCGCAAACAACAGAAATCAGTGTCTTGGTTGTTATTTATTCAAGAATGCATTGACTACAATAAAATATAGAGAGGTTTTACGAAATTAAATTAAAAAAAATCGCATCTGAATTTGGTAGAATATATTTTATTTGCTAAAGCACATGTAGATAAATTTTCTTTACATGCAAGATAGTACAATACATTTGAATTTGACACAACACATTTTACCAGTATTATAACATTAATAGATAAAACATATAGAAACCATGAATAATTAAGGAGCTAATAGTATTTGATAAAATTTGGACATAATTATAGTGTTACTAAACATGTTACTAATTTAAAGAATTTACTTTTACACAGAGTAGGTATATTTGTCTACATTATAAAATTTCGGATAACAATTTCAAATAGGTGTGGAAAGATGAAGATTATTTCTCACGAATACTTCTAATGATGTGTGCGATCGTGGAGCCCCAGTTCTTCCATGTCCCATTTACTTGTATGTCCCCTGTGCCCTGCGACCTGCACATTGGATGATCTGCACAAAGTCATCAATAGAGCTGTTGAGGAGGCAAAATTCTATCGCGACATCCTTTAACTCGTTAGAAACATTGATACAATAAGAAGAAGAAGAAATGAGTCTATAAAGTTACGGTATAGACAGTAAGCATATAAATGACTATTATGACGGAAATGTTTGAATACTACGAGTACCTACTTATTAGGTAAGTACTGGTTTACATATACCATTAATTCGAGTCGCGCGCATTAGTGCTGTCATGGGCGAGGGTCACCATCAGGTGGGCCCTAAGCTCGTTCCGTCACTCATTCACATTAAAAAAAACCAGTATTTTTTATTTGAAACATCGCTGATCGGTTAGAGGGGATAATTGATTACGCGGTGTGAGCATTAGAGACTGGAGTTGTGTAACGTACCCCGAACCCTGAACCTCAAATCAATAAAATGTTTTCTTGGGAGACCACAGACCTGCGACAGCCGGAGGGCTAAATACGTCGCATTACATTATAAATTTAAAATTAGCATTAATACACTGAATCTAAATAAACTGCGAGTTCTTAGTTCAGAGCGTTTCAACTAATTTTAACGAACAGTTTCACAAGAGTTATTAACAATTACCAATTCTCACAAAGCTAAACAAAATACATTACCGCATATTAAATAAAGTTTGAAACATATCACTAGTTTTACTGTATGATTAGTACGCCGTGATACTGCTATTGCTACCATTAAAAACGATTTAGAAGCGTCACTTGGATGAATTTGTAAACATGCAATTAAAGAAAACGTTCCCCGGGTGCCACATTTATACCTAAACCACAATTCGGTATTTAAACTTTAAGCGACCAATCTAAAATCTAGTCGAAAGACGCTGGTCAAAGTCATGTCAAAATCTAACACTTCATTATTCCTAGGCCGCCCCCAAAAGATCCTGTCATTCTTCGGGATCTGGCGCTCATCGAAGAGAAACCTCCTGTGGCAGATTTATATGATCTTCATAATGATAACCCAATACTCGTTCGTTGTATTTGAGGTTGCATATATCGCTGAGGTTTGGGGGGATATCGGGGCAGTCTCTGAAGCCTCCTATTTGCTGTTCACTCAGGCTTCTGTATGTTATAAAACAACAGCTTTTCTGTTAAATGAGAAGTATTTGGTGATTCTGCTGGACTTTATGAAGAGCGAGACGTTTGATCCTGAATCCAAATCGCATGAAAGGTAAAAAATAAATCACTTCATTACTGTTACTCTGAAAATATCTCGCCTCTATTATTAATGAGGCATTGCTCATATTGGGGGCTGGCCGAATGTTCTTTGAAAGTATGCGCCTGATGATACGGCATCAGTGTCGGCCGAGGCAGCGTTGGGGAGATTATGTGGAGGCCTTCCATTTCTTTAGAGGAGACCTTTGCTGTGAGACTTAAGATCGAAAATATATGTAAAAATATTTTTTAGAATTTTACTAGCTGCACCCCGCGGTTTCACCAGCATAGTTCCCGTGGGAATATGGGGATAATTTTATTTTATTGTTTTCGGCTATTTTCCAATGTTTTAATAGTTATTCTGCTATTCGAAACGAAGACAAATACAACAAATCAAAAATTGAAAATCGGTCCAGCCGTTCTCGAGTTGGAAGTGTTCGAACAAACCCAACTTTGTTTTATATATTAAGATATACATTGAATAGTATATGTATAACTGATACTATGATTGTAATATTTTCATCAGGATCTTGTTTCTACTGTCCCGCAAGATAAACAGACTCTGCTTATTTTTCTTGACAAGCGCTTGCACCACATGCACCTTATGGGCTATGATACCTATGTTTGACGATGCAGGGAACAGATCTTTCCCTTTTAGGATATGGTAAGTAAACGTAACATTTTATTCATAAGGAGTAGGTACCTTTACAAAATAGTTTTTCATGTACCTACCTACCTTTTTCAACCAGCTTCTAAAGGAGGTTGGTTATCAATTCGTTAGTGTTTTTTTTAATGTTTGTTACTTTAGTTCTCCGACATTCATAAACCGATTAGGAAGATTCTTTTTTGACTTTTAAAATAATACAGACTACTTACAGACTGTATTTTTATCAAAGTCTTTTAAATATTTTGGTTGTTAAATCAAAATACCTATTATAGAAAAAATATGTCATCCAGGAAATTGCGTATTTTGGTTACCTGTGACTTTACTCTTCGCCTATTGTATAATATTATATATCAATTTGAATGTTTTTTTTTTTATTTCTGGTACTTACGGGTACACGTAGAGTGTACCCGTAAGTACCCGTAAGTAAGAGTTGAAAGTATAAAGTTCTTTCGATTTTTAAATCAGCCACTTGTTTAGGAATTATTTATATTCAGCTAGGTACCAATCATTTTGCCATTGTCAAAAATCTACGAAAGTGATGCTATATATATCTATGATTGTAGTAAATAAACACGTCCCCAATTCTCACATGATCTACATTCAGGATGCCAGTAGCCCCAGAGACTTCCCCTAGCTACGAGCTAGGGTACCTCTACCAGATGAGCGCTATCTACATCAGCGCTTTCCTCTTCATCGCCGTGGACAGCGTTGCACTCTCCATGATCATGTTTGGCTGCGCACAGCTTGAAATCGTCATGGACAAACTAGAACAGGTAACGTCTTCATGTTCCAAAAAATCAGAATCCTTATGAAAAGGTCCTGTTCCTCTCGTCCGTAGGTACCCTCTAGTATCTCTAAACGTACCCTCAGGGTGGTACCAAAGGAGCAACTAAAAGTAGAAGTAGAACTTGTGCCAAGTTCGTTCGGAGAAATACAGACTCCACACAAGGTACTGGTGTAATAGAAAGTAACATCATCTATATGATGTCTAACCGATTAAATGCGTAAACGTAACGCATTCAAAGGATCGAAGGATACCTTGTTACTCCAGTCCGTGGAAATCTTGGAATATGTATAAATATTCGTGAGAAAGAATGGATATTCAAAGATATTCTGATTGGTTCACGCGTTTTTACACCACGTCTACGTGACCCAATAATAAGACAGTTGTTCCCAAATATAGGTTCAATCTGTTCCTGCTCCATCAATTATGGAGAGGGCTGATACAGAAGATCTGCTGAAGACTAATAACGAGTTGTTCACTGCTTGCGTTCGACGGCATCAAGCTGTAATTGGGTAAGATAACCTTTTGAAAAAGTAAGTAAATTCCGAAGAGCCAAGAAATAGAAACGAGTTCCAGTGCGAGGTTTGACTGGGATGCATAGCCAAATATATATATCGTCTTTGGAAGATATGAAGTGAAAACATTGTGAGTAAATGCGCGACTATCATTGAAAGGTGTTATGAATAACTTCATTGGCATCTATATGGATGAGATGACAGCTAGCATAACTATCATACTAATTAGTTGGATATGCAGGAGCAGGAGATCTTCAACGGTGTGTTTGGAATTTGTTATGATGCTCTTAAATTCTATAGACGCGACATTATGATACTCCTCATCGATCGATGATAACTGGTCAGTTGAAGGTAGTGAACGAACGAACCGTCTGCGCCAGGAGATGCAGACCAAGACCTTTACCTAAACAAATTAATATTTTACAGGTTCATTGAAATAGTGGAAAATACGTACCACGCGAACATTTTTTTCCAGTTGATGGGAACCGTCGCCATAATTTGCAACATAGGTCTTCGGATCACTATCGTAAGTTCGAAAATGGCGTTTTTACTTCTTGACTTTGTCTAACATGTACTTACACAAAATACGTCTGCATAGTACAGAAGAAAATTAATTTTAATTGTTTTTTATGACAATAGTGGAAATTATATAAATCTAAGTAAGTAAAATCGCGTATTAGCGACTGGGGTCGTAAATAAAACTCGTCTAGAGTTATGCGTGCTAAAATAAGTTAAGTATGTCTACGAAATTCTCTTAGGTGAAAGCATGATACAATGTGGTCTGCAAAAAAATACAGGAAGGAATGAATTAACTCACTCAGAAGATTTGTCTATTGCAACACTAGATACATTACTAGGTTTTTTTAAATACTAAGTTGGATAGATTACAAATCTGACCTGGTATTCTGTGCTTTTAATTTTCAGGTTGAACATGACAGCGTTCAGTTCTTCTCCATGTTGAATTACCTGGTGACTATGTTATCACAACTCTTGCTTTACTGCTGGTGCGGTCATGAGCTTACCATCCGGGTAAGGAGAATACCTCGGCAAAAAGAGTTTTGTTTTTTAATTTAAATCAGTATATTATTAGATACATAATTTTAATATTTCGTTTTTATCGTATTTGTCGCTGTTTGGTAAATTATCAAGCAACTATTGTTGTTTCCACGCATATGTGTTGCATACGCATATGGCTCATCTCATTACACGCTCAGCTGAATTACGCCCTTGCCTACGGATCGGTCTGCAAGCCATAGCCTCGTGTAAGTGAGCACACGAGGCTATGGGTTGCAAACCGAGCCAATTGAGATACCAATGTTATGCAATTTAATAAATGATTGAAATTGAAGGCCTGATTGTTTCATACCAGAGTGAGATCCTGCGCGACTGGCTGTACCAGTGCCCGTGGTATGAGCAAGACGTCAAGTACCGCCGCGCGATGTGGATCGCAATGGAACGAATGAAGAAGCCCATCATTTTTAAAGCCGGCCATTACGTGTCACTCTCCCGACCTACGTTTGTCGCTGTGAGTTGTCATTAGAGCATAGTGTAATTATAATAAATAAATATTCAAGGAAATAAAAAACATTTTTTTTTTTTATAATTGTTGTGTATTTGTTCAGAGTAGGTTATCTCCGACACAGTTGGTTCGATTTTCACTCGACTTTCACTGTCTAATAACTGATGTTATAAGGAGTAACTTTTATTTATTAAAAAAATAATTAATTAAACGAAGTTACGCGTAAAAAAAAGTCTACGCGTACGCAGTCGCGGGGAATAAGGTTCCCCGCGACTGCGTACCCACACAACGGCATTTAAAAATGTACGTTTTGTTTTCAGATTCTACGTATGTCCTACTCCTATTTCGCCGTCCTCAACCGCACAGCGTCCAAATAAAACAACCGAGCCACAAATTGATCATTTATTTATAAATTGTGTATCACATTACGCGTAGTGTACATTCACGACGACATTAGGCAAAAGTGTGCTTATTTTTTACGAAAATCATGAAAAAATACATTTCCACTCAACAACGAGATCCTAACTTATAATTAAATTTAGAAAGTCAATAAATTCGTGCGATTAAATTATAAAGATAATAGCGAAGATAGTGTAAAACAATTTACAACCATTATTTCAATTTAGGATAATAACCGGGACATGAGGCTTATTTACAGCAAAAATCAAAATTTCTGCATTAACTTCATTTAACTGAGTAGTAAATAGGCCATCGATGTAGCCATGTACAAAACTAAGTTCGATTTGAAACGTACAAAAATGTAGTATTATTTTATGATTGTAACATTTTATTTTATAAGCACCGATATTTATAAATTTACTTGCAATAAATAACATTATAGTTTTGTACACGATTGTCCCAAGCTTAAACGATGTTAGCGTATTAAAGCGACCAAGTGGATACCTTCCCTGATGTTTCACTGACTTATCCTTTAAAATAATATCGAAAAACACTTAAACATTTGGAATTATAATTATTAGGATACATTCAGTCGCAGATTCAATATGTTCGAAGCTCATTTCCTCTTACATTTTAACAGCCTGGCAAAAGAGTAGAAAGACAAAATTACAGTCTCATTTTAAAACTGTCAAATTTAAAAGGCATGTCGGATTTTTACCAATATTCACGTCACTTTCGATTTTTGCCATTTATATTGTCAAGGTATAAGCAGACATTTTATACGTGATGGTAAAAAACATTATATTATCATACATCATGCGCCTGATATGATGAAGAGAAAACGGGATAGATATTATAATAAATTTACTAGATAGGATATTTTAAGCAAGGATATTTTTGCCCATTTTAATGTGCAATAGAACAACAAGAAAATCCTTCCTTCGAATTATTTAGCAGAAATTTAGAAGGTATAAACTTATTTTGGCGCCAACGGTAAACATTAATTTGGCATTAAATTGCGAGCTATTGTCCATTTCATATCAGTCTTAACGGACATAGAATCTTACGCGAGAATAAAGTAAAGCCAATTGCTGTTATCTAAAAGCACCAAGGTGCGATTCTTTAATCATTAGTTTATTTAATTAACTTTTGTAATACGGAAATAAATATTCAAACTGCGTATTTAACTGAATACGTGAGTTTCCAAATTATCAAGATCAAAGTTCCATCATAAAACAATTTCATACCCAACAAAATTTTCATATATCACTTAACATACATAATTCAAATTAATGAGTTGTTTTAAATTTTTGTCACTTACACGAAAACATGTGACCGATTTTCAAACTTGAACAACAAGACGACACAAAAATTGCTCAAAAAAACCACAACCGAAATTTCGAAAACAATTCAATAAAATCACAACTTCATTGATTCTTTACAACTGCACACTTGCCTTGATATTGTAACGTACCGCGTGTAGGAGTCGAAACACAACCGGAATGGCCCCTGAAATAAATTACCCACAATTCGGAAGACAACTCGTCGTCGTATATTTGTGGAAGAAAACGGACCAAATGAGTAATGTAGGCACCCTTACTTTCCGGCTGTGTTTAGACCCGGAGCTAGCATACACTACCAGAATAAATTTTAACACAAAATCATCAAATTGATAAAATTATACTTCTACATTCTAACCTAACTCGTATTTTGGTTAACCTGTTCTGCTTTGCCTCTACAGATGGAATAACGTATAAGCGAAACTATCACATATGACCAATACTATGTCAATTATTCTGGACTATATCCCAATACATAGAAAATTAAAACCAAACATCGACCACTAATACACTAAAATCTGGTAGTGCATGGCGAGCTTAGGAAAGTACCTACCTAGGGAGCAAAAACTCAATTTACTACAATATTACGTTAAGTATTGGCTTATCTACAGGCAACATGTTTGCGACGCGGTTCTGAAAACTGAGGTACGGGCTTATTGGTTGAATTCCTGCGTATGCTTCGTATATCGCCAACTTTGTACCAATTTAATATTACTCAAAAATAATTGTTCATGAAAGATTTTTTTATATCTTTTCATAATTTATCAGATACGAAACGGAAGCGTTCGGCTAGATAATTTTGTTAATCCGTTGTTACCACCAAATTAAACTGTTTATCAAATGTAAGTTTAGACAACATTGAATTTTTATCTAATATTCATTATTAATTTTTTTTCACCCAATGATTAATATTTTTACCCAGTCGCAAAACAACGTCGCAAAATTCACAAGCATAATACATAGGTCAACTACGAATTGGATTAAAACTACGAGGGTTAAAATATCAGATAAAATACACGCTATTTCTCCTACACTAGATCGCTGTATTTTCAGGAAAATCTGTTTCAAAATTTCATTTCAATAGCGGTTTTAGGAAACGCGAGCCTTTTGGAAGTATATAAATCACCCAAGGAAATAGGTCCAGAACTGAAAATTACAGGTAGATATAATAAGGGCACCACTTTCGAAGTTTAGTTAGATGGCATTCAATCAGTTGAACGGATTATGGCGTCGATATATAATAGTTAAGATATCAATCCCGGCTATACTGGTCGAATAACCATGTCGGAGTACTTCGGGCAACTTGAAAACTACGACTTTAGACTACGACTCACTGTATTTTAACCAATTTCGCCTGTCAAAAAAAGTTCCGAGCCTATATTTCCCGTTAAGGCGACAAGTACGCTCAATTACGTCAATTCACCATTATAATGATTCACAATTCTATTGATTATCGATTTTGGCATCTTGTTTTTGTTTTTGTTCACGCGTTCCTAAATGGCACATTATTTGCAAATTCAAAACAACTCTAGTCTAGCACTTCGAGAATACATAACATATATACTGTAGTGGTCCTGTACGATATTTCGGCAATAACATTATACTATCATTATTTCTATGAAAAAATATATTTTCATCTGATTCTCCGCTCAAAACTTGAGACTATTTTCGTAAAACCTTGAGAAGTTTGTCAAAATATCTCTCGGATCTCCATGGATTTGTAAGAGGTAACTTGAGAACTTCGTCGAAGAATGATTGGAGAAACACTACATTTTACGAAAATAGATTCTCATTTACATTTTGAGCAAACAATTTCAATTGGCTAAGGAAGTGACAGATACCCGTTTCTATGTTATTTGATTGTAAGTGTTCATAAGATTCGCAGCATAAATATTTGACGAAGCAATATTGAAATACCTAATTAATTTATTGCGGCATTATAATTAATTAAAAACTAATAAACAACAGAATTAAAATAAGTACATTTGCCAACAATTCTAATGCTAATTCGCGTACATTGCGATGTATCCGAATAGTTTCCTATCCAAACATCGCAATCAGAACGCGTAACTCACGTTACTAAGCGCTTGCATTATATTAATTGTAATCAATACATATTCTACAATCTAATAAAAACTCGACAACCCTAAGAACCTTTTTTAGGTTTGACTGATCTCTCTATTAATAAAATCTCTGGCATAATATCTTAGAGTAACTTATACCCATGATTTGGTCTAATTAAATATTAAATTAATTGTGTAAATTAATCAAAGTTTGTAATAGGAGAATTCATTTCTACGCAACCAGTTGCTGACCACTTATATCTCGACTTTTCGCTTGAATTGCAATCATTGAGATTGGCTTTCAAAGTAAATTAAAATTAGTGGCATTTTGTTCTTAACTACGTTTTTCAACAAGCGAAATCAAACAGGCGTTTTAAAAGAAACCTATTCCGTATTGGGAACTAGATGGCTTAGTTAGCACAAAACTAAAACAGACAGTATTTTTTTCTTTATAATTCAAAAGGCTTCCAGGCAGTAACTTATCTATTCCGAAATATATGAACTTGGACTTTTTTACTTGTGAAAACGCCGAGCCAACGGACTGTGAGCAAATACCGACGCGATGGTCCATAGCTGACACTGAATGGTCGGAACGACCCACTGTACTGTCTAGAACCCGTTTCAATATCTTCTCAGTAAAAGAAAAAGTTCAAACTTTCCTTTCGCCATTTATTGGGTAATTATCCTCATTGTTTTTCTTTTTAAAACGTCTCATTGTTTCGCTATGAATTGTCAACTAGTTGCTACTTGCTGTTAGGGTTGTCGAAATAAAACATAATGCTAAGTAATTAAACTATTAGTGATGTTAAATTGCCAACTAACGAGGTAATTACATACGGTAAACACAATATTTGTACAGTGTTTCCACAGCTTAGTTCAATCTGAGGTTTGTCCCAAACATTGATAATGCGTTAGTTGTATCAAATAATATTTCATTAGGTACGCCTCGTGTATATCAAAACGTACAATGAGCTCAAATATGAGCAAATATTATTTAATATTCCATTCGTAAAAAAGGTGCATTTCAAGACAACAATTATTCAAGTTCTTGTAATATATATCACGTACACAACATAATGAAAGCAGCGATTGATTAACATTTTTTTGTGTCCTATAAGTACATATTTTCACGGAAAAATGTCTAAGCATAAAATTAATTTTATTATTTGTCTGAAGGACGGGTCATTTCAAAATTTAGTTGGAGTGATCCATATAATGGCAATAAGAATCACTGGTTAGATCAAAATGATTCAATACCAGCGTTTTTTTAATAGTATTTCCATCAGGTTTTTATGTAATCTTGCCAAAAAACGAAGTGAATAAAAAAAATCGGGCACAAAGCATCAGAAGCTAAAAATATAAAATGGAGAAGAACATGACTATTGTGTCTTCATAGTTACTTACCACTAGATTTCAACCCTTCATAGACCGATACACTTTGGGTGTACTACGAATTATTATCTACTTTGGGGGCTTACCATCCGTGGCAAGATATCGTTGCTTTGAACATGGTATTATCATCTCTTAGAGTGCTAATTCAATGGGACACAAACACGAGTACGTTTGTTAATCGAGATTAAATAGTACTTTTGCATATGTGTGTATGTCATCTTTTCACTAAATAATATCTGTCTTTAGACACCTTTAAGTTATCCCCGTCTCTTTCGCACATCGTGAAAGACAAAGGTATATTAAAACTCTCTAAAGCGACGTTTTGAATTAACATAGTTCATACGGACAAACAGTCAACAATTGGTTTGACTAGATGGGCGATCCTTGTTAGTAGTATTAATATTTAAATAACACTATACATATATTAAAATGTCAAAAACAAATGCATTGGAATTACAATGGGAATACATATGGATTGAGATTCATTAAAATTTGAGCGATTATTAATATGACAATAGTTCATTATAAAGAACCGCCGCTCCTCCTGGCACCGAGCTCGTCAAGACACGCTGACTCAGTTTATTGTACGATTCAACCACCAATACCTGGAACAATACTATTACATACAGTGGCGGCCTTAGCGGGTGGCAAGCAGGGCAACCGCCCGGGGCATCCATCGCCTTTGTCTCCTCGCACCCTTGCAGAACAGCCCGTTTTTTGTTTTGATGTACTGCAGCTGTCTTTAGGAGGATGCTGACTGATTACCAGGAGCCCTGTACACTTCCAACTCACCTAAATTCCTCATACGCCAAGAGCCTCACAAAGATCTATCGCCCGGGGCTTCGCAATATCTAACGCCGCCCTTGATTACATAAATCAATATGAACTGGCCTCATAGATCAGTGGGTAGTAGCTCTGCCTTCTACGCTGTAGGTCGTGGGTTGGATTCCCACCCAGGACAAGCATTTGTGTACGAACATAAATGGTTCTGTGTCTGGGTGTTAATATGTATATACAAAAAAAAAAGTAATGTATGTATACTATCAGTTATCTAGTTCCCATATTACAAGATATGCTTAGTTTGGGGCTAGATGGTTATATTGTTGAATTGAACTGACGAAGAAGATTTAACTGGCATCTCGTTGTGCCCGTCACCCGAGTCGAGGATGTAACGTCTCAAGTGCCTGTAATTTCACCGGCACCACACCCTTCCACCGGAACACAGCAACGCGAGAGCGCCACAGGCGGCAGATTACTAGTAATTATACTTAAATGTAAATAACGTCTTCTACCATCCTCACCTGTGTGTTCCTCAGAGCCCCAAGTCTCCGTATTGCACGGACCACTTCTCGTACGCGACCAGACTCTGGGGGGACACCGAGGGTCGGATCCTCTTCAGCGCCTCCATGAAGTCCGAGAACGTGATCGCGCGGACCAGAGACAGGTCCAGGCATTTCACCTCCTCCGGGTCCAATTCTGGAGTATAAAAGCCATTTTACGAGATGTACAACGTTTAAACCACAGATCCCCAAACTTGTTATGTTTTGGTCTATCGTGCTTATGTATGGTACCGTACCGTACCAGCCTCTAATGTTCCCACTGCAGGGACACCGGCCTACTCTCGATAATTGAGAGTAAATGAGTAGATGTCACATGTCTCCGAATTTATGGTTCTAAGACATGCCGGTTTCCTTACGATGTTTTCCTTCACCGTTTCGAGAACGTGGTATTGCGCACATAAATTTTCAAGTGAAAAAACTCATTGGTGCACCTGTAGGTTTGAACCAGCGACCTTCAGATTTAAACTCGGCGTCTATGCCCCTGGGCCACCACGCACTCTCGTGCTTATGTATTTTATTGTAATTTTTGGTGATTTTCAATTATACTCATACTCATTTACTGTCACTGTAGGATCGTTAGTGAACAATTGATTATGTCAAATTTACATTTACATTCTATTATTACAATAATTATGTAGGTACTATCTTATAATTACATAGACAAGCATAGTAGCGTCAAAGAAATACTTAAAATATAATAAAAAAAATAGCTGCTGTATAGTAGCATTGTCAAGAAATAGATGATAATCATCTACAGCTATTTGAGCGCTTATTAATATGACAATACTTGATTATGTATTAATAATCGCAATTTTTTTTACGAATTTTAAGTATTTCTTTGACGCTTGTCTATTGTAATTATAAGATAGTACCTACATGGTATGAAGCTGACCTTACCTCTTATAGGCTGCAGCGCTGCGTCTCTGCACAGCGCAGTGAGGTCACTGCCGGAGTAGCCGTCGGTGAGCGCAGCGAGGCGCGCCAGCTCGGAGTCGCTGATCGCCGCCACCGCCGCCCCCCGCGCCAGGACTCTACGGACGAGTGCCATCCGTGTCCGGACGTCTGGGAGCGACACGTACACGCGTTTCGGGAACCGCCTGTGGACATAGTATTCGGTGACGTCATCAATATTAAACCAGTCAAGGTAATGTTCTCGAAGATACACGACTCGAGAGGACTAATCCTTTTCTCAAAAGTTTATGTATCTTTGAAATTTAACTGTAAGCATACGATCTAAGTGTGATATTTCAGAATACATTTTATCAACCTCAAGTGTTACACCGTAACATTTAAGGTAGGTACATTTTACACTGCATATAGGAACATTTTTTTTACAATATATGAACCTCTCTGGGAACTAAGGTTCTACATTCAACCCCCATTTTTTTGCAACGCCAACGTAGACCTCCGTTGAGTCTCTTTTGGGGGTTCACCTGGACTAGTTTGGGAACTAAGGGTCTACACGAATAGTATCTCCACACCTAAGAGCGGCTTCGTCCAACTCCTGCGGACGGTTGGTGGCCGCCATCACGATGAGCCTGTCCGCGCCGGCGGCCGGCAACCCGTCGAACTCGACGAGGAACTCTGTCTTCAGCCGCCGCGACGCTTCGTGCTCGCCGGACGACCGCTCGCACAGAAGCGAGTCTACCTCGTCCACGAAGATTATTGCTGGCTGGAAAATACACACAATACTTTTTACTTTATTATTAAAAACAAGCAATTCTTATTTTTCGTGTTATTTACCATGATTTCTGAGTTTTGTCGACTCCCGATATTTCGACGCAGTAATACTTGTATACAAATTTATTTATTCCGCGTATCTCGGAAACGGTTCTAACGATTAGAATGAAATTTTGTTTAGATAGGGTTTTTGCTTTTAAGTTGTTAATAAGTTAAAATTGTATTCTTGTAAAAAGGCATTTTTATAGAGTACCAATGAAATGTATTACCGAATTATTTATTGTATCTTCAAAAGATCTATTAAACTGCAATAACATCTCTAATCTACTAAGATTATTACACAATAACGAAAACATATATTTTGGGGAAATTATTTACTTAAGTATTTATATAAACTTAAATTACACCAACGATACCTTCTTTTTTATTTTTTCTAGATTTGAACAGTCTTTATACTTACCAAACTATTCGTAAATTTGGTAAACTTTATTCAAAGATTTTTCTTATGTACACTGTTTTGCAGGAGCGCTTGTTTTTGTAGAAATAAAATACATTTAAAATACGCCAAGTATGATGAACAAAAGTTACTGATACGATACGGAACACATGTTAAAGAAGCCAGTTACTACCAGTTGAGCTGTGAGGGCAGTCGACAAACAATTGAATATTGCATTTTCTTATTCATATAAACTCAGTTACCTGCAACTCTCTGGCGACTTGAAAGAGAGCGCGCACCATCTTCTCTCCCTCTCCCACATACTTGCTCGTCAGCGTGGCCGCCGATATGGAGAAGAATGTCGCAGAGCATTCCGCTGCGACGCACCGAGCCAGCAACGTTTTACCTGAAATAATGACACTTGTAAAAGTAACAATATTTTGAATTTGGAAATATATTCCAAATTCAAAATATTGCCATTAATAAAATAATAATAAATGAACATCGCTCCATAAATGCTTTGTGCTATTTCGAAACCAACTTTTTGCATCGATCGATGCGATGATACTAGTGAAGTAATTACCATTCCCTGGCGGACCGAACAGCAGCAGCCCTCTGGCTGGAGACCGAAGTCCCGTGAAGAGTTCTGGCCTCAGCGATGGTAACACCACCATCTCTTGTAACGCTTGTTTTGCTGCCTGGAAGACAAAACATCCTAATATATAAAACACAATTGTTTCCATTTATGTTTGTTATAGACTTGAAAAGCATACAACCGATGTGCCTTAGACCGGCTTCATTAAAAATGCAATATGTAATCCAAAGACTAATGTATTTTTTATAAGTGTATTACATATAACATATCATCAGTATTCATTTGTGATTTTTAACGGTTCAATTATGTTTAAATCAGCAAAAAATTACAACAAAGAGCTATCTTCAACAACTGCTTGAGAAAAAATGTCCTGTTCCAAACTGGTCCAGTATAAATTGGACCAGCTTTGAGTCAAAACAGGGTTTCAGTGGTACAACTACAGTGGCCGAAAATAAACTCACATCTTGGCCAGCGATGTCGTCCCACTGCACCTTCGGACCTCCTTCGACGATCTCGTCCAGTATGAGTTGGACCAGCTTCGGATCCACTCCTCGTACTGAAAGCGTCGGTTGGGGGGTTCTACTCCGAGTGGGCGTGCCACGTTGGGAACCGCCACCCACCGCTCGCCTGATCGGAGACCCGTTTGCTGGCACCTGATACGCGCCCTGATATGAGTAGGTTTGTGAGGGTTAATGGTTAATGGGTGGTTAGTTTGAAAATAGCGTTTATATGGCAAGCTGAACTATGTAAACAACTACAAATAAATATAAATTATAATCTGTCTTTCCAATGACTATATCTGAGTATAGATATATCTGAGTATAGAAAAGATAGTCCTGAGTATTTAATTCTAAATTTATTTATTTCAATGTATAATAACATAGCCTTATAGTAAATACCAATGCGCCATGATACATTATTGTTTTAAATACAAGATTTTTATGGACTTTTTCGACGCTGATGATTTTAATCAGACCTATAAAAAAACTTAGCAGTAGCCCTCATCCAGCACGTGTTTAGTTTAACGATTTTTTTGGTTTAGTGCTAATATAGACGACACTAATATCCAAGATTTGATGATTTGAGTCAGGAGTTCAAGAGAAAGCCGCGGCAAGCAAATATAATATAGTTAAAAGTGTAAAAGCTGAATTTTGAAAAAGATTGCATGAGAATGCAACACAGAATTAAGGGAACAGTAAGTAAATTAGTTACATTGATTCTTCCCTTTAAATGTAAGTTAGTAGTAAAGCTTACATACGTATATTAATTGCATTATTAATTATAATTAATTATTCGTAATTTGACTTCTAGTTTGTATAAAAATATTTTGTAAGTTTTCACAAGCATTTTGTAGCTTGAAAACGTTTTTATATCAATTTGTTGTTTAATTCTAGCATTCAATTTACACTGGTATTGTACGTACGTAACATTTATAAGATAAAGATCTTTTAAAATTGAATTGAGTTACATTGATTGTGTCACTGGAAGGCAGACTGATATTCTGAGTCAATGAAACTTAAAGCGCAAACTACTGGCTATGCAATGCCTTTCGTTTGCTTTCATAACTGTAGCATACGTGGCAGTAGTAAACGCCGACATTGAACGACATTTACAACTGAATGCTACAAAATCAACAAATCAATATTCAGCTTTAGGCTCAAGGTTATTGAGCACATAATACTTCATCTAGCAATGCGACACAGAGTCTTTGTTACTGACGTCTTTGTTATCAATGCGGATACTGAAAAAAGTGGTAGGTATAAGTAGATATCAGTTTAACGAACTCGTTTCTCACGCCTTTCGTACAATGAACTGAGGATATTCAGTTTCCGAAAGTTCTTTGGCGAATTCTTTCATATTTCATTTAAACATGTGAATTTCTTTCCTTATTTGAAACTTTTTATAACAATCATCATGAAACACGAAAAAAAGATAATCAACTCGGGTTTTAACCGCTTCAATATTATACATATATAAAATGAGTAGAAGAATTATTTAATAAATATATGTATATAGAGCAGCGGAACACTTTTCACGCTGTTTGTTAATCAACTTCAATGGGGGGAGATAACTAACAAACACTTTTAAAGTACACACATTACATATAATAGGTATTAAAAGCCAGACACATGACAAACATCGTCACACAAATGCTTGTAGCTGTAAGGCCAGTTATCTCTGTAGAGTCGTTATAGATCGTTTATAAATAAGCTAATTCGAATTAGTTGCACTCCAATTCAAACCGTACAGAATCTAGGACATATCTTAGCACCTGTCATAATTTATCAACATGCATTCAGATGTTTAAAGATATTTATTATAAATTTATCCGAATTGATTTAACATTTTCGGGACATCTTATCAGAGCCAGATTTTAAATCTGCAATCTGCCAGATTTGAGATCATACGATAAGGAAGTAGAATGTTTGTCTAGACAGAGGATGTTATTGTTCTTTGTAATGCATGTCACGATTTACCGGCGCTACCGGCTTGCGAAGCGCTGGCGCTATAGAATTTTAAATTCACCTGAAAATCGTTTAATTATTCATTAATAAGTTGTATCTTTATGTTAACAGGTACAGCTTTATCTTATGCCATTTATACATACTCTGTTTCATTGCAGACACATAAAAACCAATTATTATAACAGCTGCAATTCACGCAAGTGCATACTCATGAAACTGCATAAAAATACGAAATGTGGTTATTGATATTACATAATGAATTCCAGAGAACAAATAGAGCGATTAATCGCTGACGTCACTTAAATTGTGGAAGTAATGGATATAATAAAGAACTGCTGTAACAATACAGCAGCTCTTTATTATCACAATCCGCGTTATAATCGATCACGAGCATAAAATAACTAGAAAGTATAATTTTAATGTGAAAGTATTAAGTAGGCAAAAGCCCCGCACCGCAAGGGTCTCCATCCAAATTCTGACCGAATCGAGTGTTGCTTTACTTAGATGATATGTAAAGAACAGCGAAGCAAGCTACGCTATAGCGCTTGGAGGAGAGAGTAGTATGTGGTGACGGAACGAAAAAGAAAGACGTATCACTTACAGAGAGCTGTCTCTTGACAGCTGGTGGCGTAGATGCGGGCTTCACTGGATATCTGCTGTAGCTTCCATTTGAGCTGAAAAAGTGTTCATTTTTTTTATTATTCTTGCTTTTAAGCATAGTGTTTCAGTACTAGCGACTGAACCAAAAATATAAATAAGCTGAGAGATTCACCAATTTTATGTTTTTGTATTTAGAAGGGTTAGAAAAATACGAACTGATAAAAAACTAATACAGGTCAAAATATATATATAGCCTATAATGTTTGCAACTGTTGCACGAAATTTGAATAAGCAATAAATCAAACTCAACAGGAAGTAATCGCGTCAGTTTGCTCATTATATTTAGTACACATCAGTAATTTCAGCAACATTCGGAAAATGCCGTACAACCCACTTTAAAAGATATGAAGGACCACTAATACGAAACCATTTTCCGACTTCCATGTCCATTTCCCGGTGTCAGTCAAACGGTGTCTTTCACAAGTCATCGCTACCGGCGTGCTGACAACAAAGGTTATCCGGTCCCTTGACAAAGTTAGAAAATTATGGGGTTCCTAGACTATCAAGAAATAATCCTAGACGGCTCATTCAGTAGAGTAAATTTCAGTATGAATTTTTCAGAGGAGGTCACATGCTATTCCTATTTCGTATTATTGTTGTGCCCAACAGGGTCCATAATGATCTGTACCTAATATTATAACATCTGCTTTTACATTGTGGAATACAATAAACTATTGAGTATTGAGTATTGCTTATACATTTCGAAAAACTACGAATCCGTCATTAACTTCGTGCGGATGCAATTTCAACGAGCCACTGATCTCTAATTATAGTGGGTACTACTATGAAAGGTGGCTGCAATTTTGTCTTGGCACTTAATTAATTAACGACATTGTGGCGCTATAACCCATCTTAACAGAAACGAGTGTCCGATGAACTAAAAGGAGTGGCACCATTTGATTGAATTACTAATTAACTTCGTAGTAATTTGCACCATTAGTTATAGAGTTACTTGCATGTCAAATTGTGACGCTTCAAACTGACACAGAATGTATGTCATCTATAAAAATAAATAAAATTGAAATGTCTGTTTGTAAATAACAGCTTTTTACTGAATACATTTGAAAGTATTACGGTACCTATAACAAAAAACATTTTTTGTCTATCTTTGTTTTGACTAATCTCCGAAACGGCTGATTTCGATTTGAACTTTCACTGGGTGATAGCTGAAAAAAATATTATAAACGAAAAAAATATACTTTTTGTTCTTGACATTTTTTTTTGGGCAAAAAAAATGTCAAAAACCACGCGAATTAAGTCGCGGGAAAATGCTAGCTATATATAGGTGTCAGTCTATCTAATGAACCGAAGCATAACGCTATTGGCAAAACGAAAGCGAAACTGACACCGCGGCGATCTCACGCTTAGGTACTTTAATTATGTCTTCGAGGTGATCGAGTGAGCAAAAGGCCCATAATTATAATGTTAAGGATTCCCATTTGAATAAAAAACCGAAATGTGAAAATGTGCCTTCACTCTGAGCACAACAACGCGATTGCACTTGGAGATATTATTATCGTCAAACACTGCAAAGGTACTTCCCCGAAAATAACAGTGTACAAAATTCAGCACAGTTATTTTTAACACGTAAAGGAAATAAAAATACAGAAAAAAAATTACCTGCTATTTGGCTGTGAAGACGATCTACCCATAGACCTTGGCAAGGTCTGGGACTTCATAAGCGGTCCACCGCCACTGGGCACTCTTCGCCCGGGAGTATTCAGCTTGCGACCTGCCACTGCCGAAGAGACGGAGATTAGACGATGGAATAATAGATATATGTGCAAGGATAGATGGTTATCTCCTTGGTATATGGTGACATACCTGCGTGAATCGAGTCACTTTGACACAATTCGGAAAACTGGTCTGAGCAAAAAAATTATTAATAACCGTTATACACCTCTGGTTTAAGGACTGATTAATTTATTACATTTCATGAAATATGGATTTAATATTGTATATTTATCATGACTGCGACATGTTACGTAATTGCCCAACAGTTTTATGTAAACCGTTAGAGTTAAAGAAAATACATACTCAACATTTTAGAGCTTTTCCTCAGAATAAAGTTGGAATCCTACAAATCAAATCTCGCTAACGTATAGTTTTACATTCAGTAGGAAAGTTAGATTATAGATATTAGTCACAACAGTCACGGTAATTTCGCCATCACTTTTATACACACTTTTTTGGTATACTTTTGAAACCCAAGAAAGCTAGTGATATCTACTGCACTAGCCTATAATGAACGCAAAATGAAAGTTGATGAAGCAATGTACAAGCAAGAATAAATCGAGCCATGTCATCCCAATCTTTGGAACAGAATATATTTACGAAACACGTGAGTCGAAAGGTCAAATGTCAGGGAAGGACTTTATCGAAGGCCAATATGAGCAAAGTAGATACTAATATGACCCAAAGACACGCATAGGTCGAGAAAAATATATTTCTATGCATACGATTTGTGGAGGTCGTGCTATTGAAGGTGAACTAGTACTTAAAGTAAATCTAGACTACAAAAACAATATATTAATTTCACCTCGTTTCATATAACACTAAACGTCGTCTGACGTAGAAGTAAGTATCTACAACAGAAAAGGGATGCCAAAATAGGATAGTAGGCATAAATCTTTTGAATTTTGACGACGTTAAGTATCAGACAACTTAATTAACCTATACAACGTTCAAATTGAAACTCACGAATAATCAACCACACGTATGATGAGCCTGAAATTATTCCAGTGGGCCGCACTTTTCAGTAATCGAACAATCCTTCGGTGAAAATTTATTTATTTTAAGCACCTTCAAAAGAGGTGAAATTTCGCATCAACTTGCAGCATTTCAAAAGAGGAGTCGTGGGTGTTTTTGTACCCACGACCCACGATAAACCGGAATTTGTGTCTATTATTTTATTTCACTACTTCTGTAGTGGAATAAAATAATTGGGTATACTGTACCACTCTTAATTAACAATGAACAACTAACGTAGTGCGTATTTTAATTTCATCACTTCAGATTACAGAAAAACCTAAACAAAATACGTGAATTTAACAGCAGGTAATACAACGCTTTTATAGAAAGGAACCTACACAGATCCAACTTGTAGTTTATTATAATTGGATATAGCTTTTTCGAGAGTCAATGACGTATTAGCGGGAACCTAATCAAGCAAATAATAAAGACAATTTAACGCGATGATAACGCGTGAAAATCGGTTATGGCATTACTGTCATCAGGAAAGTTTTGCTACTAAGATAGTAGAATAATTTAGGAGATCTTTAAAGGCAGAGAGCGAATCTTTATCATCTTTAAAATATACAAAACTAACATAAAATACTATTAGGGTATAAAGATTATTGTACTAATTTAGATTTAAGTACCTACTTAGATTATTATAAGGGATCATGCTCGTGAAAAGAAAGTAGAATCCTACCCCATGTAGGGTTGGATAGGGTTTGAAAAAGCGCTGAACGTTGTAAATAAGAACGCGTGATCTCGAAGGTACATGATTATTTTAATAAGTGACGTTTATAAGTATTTAAAAGAATTCACCGGAAATAATGGTTTTGGACTTTAATTTTGCATACACACGGTGCAACCAACATAAATTCACTAATTATCTCACGAAGGGTTAGACAGTCTGCGACTTTTCACCTTCACTATTGTGGGAACGCCGACGCAGTGGTATGCCCATCGCCCTAAAATCATTCCTCCTAGTAAAATAATCGGGCTGACCATTTATATTTCGAAAACTGTTTTTCACGGCCAATAACTGGTACACAATGGTTACGTTTATGCATAGAGGATAGCCTATTCAAGTGAGACGAGACGACAAAGCACTAAATTGAAAAGACCGTGTGCGTGAAACGCATCGTCGATAATTCTATGCGTGGGCTTTCAAGCATTGAGTAACTAGCCTACGCTAGTATACAATATAGGGAGTTACCTAGTCTGATAGATTACATCATCTGTCCAATGCCAGAGAATTGAGAGTAGTAAGACTGCCTATGTGAGTATAGTTTTAAGCAAAATATAAGCAATCTCTAAAGAAATTTGCTTGTATAGAAAAAAGTGACGTTTCCAAGTATTATTTTCAAGGGAAATAAAGATTTTTGACTTAGACCAATAGTCACTGAGTAAAATGTCTGTGAAGTACAGACAGACAGGATTAAACTTAACAGGGTTCCGTTTTTCTATTTGTCCACAGAACCCATATGTGTGAGTCCATAACGCACTTGGCTGGTTTAGTTCAAAGTTTAGTGATCTTGTCCCCCTCCCCCCATAGGATGGCTACTCTCGTAAGCAGTTACCAAGCTTTCATGATCCTGATTGCAAAACTATCTGATTGACAAGAGTACCAAAGGCCTGAAAAAGTATAGGAATATTAGTGGGTCACTCTGATCGGTACGCCAATTTTTGTTTGTATGACCTTGAAGCTATCAACTCTTGAACACATTTTGAACTCTCCACCCACTTGTCTTGGAGGAATGTACTACAATCTAAACTTGTTACGCGTAATTTGGTAATTTTCTGGTCTATATTCGCGCGAATCAATCCTGTCAAGTGTCAGTGTGACCAAGTAATAAATAACTAGATTGAATTCAATAGATAACGTTATTAAACTACATGGACATTTGCATATAATGTTTGATTGAAAGTTTAGGTAGAATAACAAAGTCGCCATAAATGTTTTCCATTTTCAATCATGTATACTAGCCTCAAAGCTCAGTGGGTAGTAGCTCTGCCTTCTGCGCTGTAGGTCGTACATTCGATACCTACCCAGAACAAGTATTTGTGTAACGAACATTGATGTTTGTAGTGTGTCTGGATCTATGTATTTACAAAAATGTACCTACAAATGTAAGTATTAGGTAGGTATCAGTGATCTCAACCATCTAACCCAAAAGTAAACATAGCTTGTAATAAACTATGTTTAGTTTTGGGTTAGATGGCGCTGTGTGAAATGATACATTTGTATTTCACTTAATTTGGATTTCCAGTGCCACAGGATTTGGAAATCCTATTGTAATCCTATTAATAAATATCTCATTGGTGGTATGGAAGCACAGGTGTCCCAAGCCATGCATGGGCACATATAATTTTGGGGCTCTTTTTTATAACACGTCATTAAATCGTATAATGACAACACAACCCAGAATGGGCTCCCGTGGTAGATCAAAGCGTCTGCCAATTATCGAGAGTAGGCCAGTGTCCCTCCCCAGTCGAACATTATAGGTTGATACGGAGAGATCGAACCAGGGTCTCCTCACTTTGTAACTTGGATAATTTGATGTAAGTACGTCATATCAAAAATAGTTCATGCAATAATCCAAATTAGAGTCAGGTCAGACAAAACTAATATAACTAAGTTAGGTGACTTTCAAGGTACTCTCGAAAATTATATCGTCTGGAAAAGATAAGTCCCGACGGACGCCAGGCAATCCATTAGCAGTTATGCAAAAAGTACCTATATCTTTTGCGACGTCTCGCCAAACGTGCCTATTCAATTAATATAAACGAAGTTTTTCCTGTAAGTGTCCATCTTCCTGATAAAGTAAAGTATGAGCTTCTAGGCTAGAAACTCGAAAATAGGTCGATAATAATTTTCCATTTTAATGCGCAAACCAGGGTCATATTGAGAAATTTTTCAATTTAGCAATCGCAATGATAGAGAGATACAAGATTTTTGAATTGATTTTTGAAACAACCTACTCTTGCCCGTAAGAGTACGAGACGTACTCGTACTCTCGTAAGATTCAGTCAGTCCTCCAAAAATCGAAGTGGCGAGGGAGGTTGCACGTTACGTATAGTAAGAATACAGCAACTATATTTGGTACGGAATATGTAAACGCAAAAAAAACCTTCAACCTCACTGAATAATAAATTGAATTGTCATAGATAGCGAAATTAAGATGCAGACGACCTGCCAGATTATATCGCTTAGGTCCAATAGGTCCATAGTTCACAAGCCACCTAAGTCACTAGCCGAAGCTAAATTAGTCGCTCCTCTGAATATATTGCGGAGAGGTTACCAGACAGAATCGACAAGACCATGATGCATGGACTGAATAAAGACTATTGTTTGAACAGTCGTTTTGTGGCGCCATGGTTTAAAATAAAATCGTGATCAATCCGATTACACAGCATGCCATTTGGATTAGTTACTGCCCTACTTAGCAAAACACGACTATTTTCGTACGCTAAAATATCCGCGTACAAAAAGGTTACATACACGAATGTATTTGCGCACGCGACTCTAATGTCAGCGATCTATTATCATCTTTATGGTCTGTAAAATACGATACATTGAATGAACATAATACTGTAAAAATATAATAAATTCAATATTTGCAAATCGTAAATACGAAATCAAAATATACTATCAACATATCAGGTACCTAAAAAAACGGGAAAGAAGCAAAGTGGCAGACCATTACCAGGGCTTTATCCAGACAAGGACAGTTCAAATACCCAGTATGATAATAAGACAAAAAATATTTCCCTATCAAAACAATATGACAAACAAAACTCCATTGTCCATTGTCTATTGCACTGTCTTTGTGGATGTCAAAAAAGTATTAAATAACTTTCAACATTGATATGTTAGATGTAATAAGTTATAAACATAATGAAAAATGCTAGTTATAGGGTATGGTCCGAAAATGTTGAATATGGTAGCTATATATGATAAGTGATGGCTAAACTGAAAAACATTGAAAAGCTGGTGATGCAAGGCTATAAATTGCACAGTGAACCCACATGCAAACTTTGCCAATTATAAAAAAATCCAATTATGTGTAGTGTTTTAGTTTGTTAGAAATCACTTGGTAAAACTTTTGAATTTGCAGTAGGTTACATCACAAAGCAAAGCATATCTGTGATTTTCTACCTTCCATCGGTGGCTTCATTTGACCACTGTTACTGTCTACTAACAACGTCGTCTTGGACTTCTCTAACGGCCTTCGGACCTTAAGCGGTGAGTCTGTAGGCTTTTTGTCACTCCGTTCAGGCTCACTCTCAACGCCCAACTTACTGAGCGCGACTAGGTTGGCTACATAAGAGACAACACTTAAATTAAACCTTATTTTATAGTAAAAGAGTTGAAAAATGTTCTGTGTCAGGGAAAATAAGCGAGCATGCAAACAAACAGCCATTATAAAATAAACTAAGAGGCTTATTACAATTGAACAGCAACAGCTAAAATAATAGTGTGATAACTTAATTTATATGTTATATATTGAGAGCTATATCATCCATACCGAGGAAGTGTAAACGGTCCTTTGCCATGCCTAGATTGGTTTTCATCTTATCGTGTAATCTTTGGGCTCTCTGCCAGGCGTCTCCGCGGCCACCCCAACAATCTACAGCGATGCCACGTTCCAACTCATATATTCCTTTCTTGTATAGCTCTATTGCTAATTCTTTTTGACCTGTTTTATAAGCATGAATAAAGTTTAATAAAAAACATTGACAACTGCTTGCTAGAAAGCTTTTGAGAAAGCATATCTAATTGGCTAAATGAAATTTATGTAATGGAACTAGACAGAAAGCAATATTAAGGAACAGATCAATATTGTATGACTCATCTAAAATATCAAAATAAACAAACTGATCTGTGGATAGTATGCTTACCTTCATTTTCCTCATCAATCTTCAGAGCTTTGGAGATGTATTCAAAAGCTTTCCTGTGATGATGCTTCTGCTTGGCCAGCAGAGGGTCACCTGGACCCACAGTGTGCACATGAGACATCTCCTCACTTGTAGCTAACTCTGTGGAAACTATACCGTCTTTCACTACTACCTCGAGGTTGCACTCGCCGTTCTTACGCGGCTTCTGCATCAACCGATGTGATGCCGTGTACAAATATTTGAAAATAATGAATAACTGGTACAAAATTGATCTGAGCAGGTTAAACAAAATAATGATTGGGAAAGACACGACGTATAGGTTCCTTTTATGGACCGAAGGTTGCGAACCATTTCGCAACGTTGATCCCTTCGCTATATCTGTATCTGTTTTTTTAGATTTGCGGTTCGGAGACCTCGTAGTTTTCCGCGACAAACGACCACCATTTGAATCGTCGCCGGACACCATCAAGAACAATCTCCCACCGAATTTATTCAACACCAACGTTCCATATAAAAGTGCAACAAAGAAGCACAAGTTCAGCTCGATTTTTTCTAAAAACCAAGTAAATACGTACGCGACGAACCACTAATCGCGAATGTGAATTATTTATTTTATTGAATGCATACTGAATCTAATGACTTTGGCATAATTTGACTTGTCAATTTCTTTGACTTTGACATTAAGATAAGGTTTACGTTCAATGAATGACACGGGTGTGACGTCGTTAGTGGCTAAATTGCGGGCAGCCAAGCCTCAGAAGCCCAAAATTAAAAAGAAGAAGTAGAATGACACGGGTGTAATCATGGTGTGATGATTATTATGTAGTCAAATATACTTTTACTATGTATTTAGTCATAAAAATAATAATGAATATATTAATAATAAAATGTGATATATTCATTTCATACAAAAGATTTTGTCATTTTTACAAATTAAAATATATTAGGTAGCACTGCAAGCTAATTTTACAATTAAATATGTTAAAAACTCGCTATTTTACATGTTATTTGAAATAAAATCATTTTCAAACACGATTGCACGTTGAAAAGATCCAACGACGTCCGACGATGAAACGGAACGGGGTGAAAATCAACCGAAAGTCGGTGTTATCGGGTGATTATTGGGCGTAGAAACACCCTAGTTGCATTAATCGGTGTTTTAGTACTTTATTAATGACAGAAATTATATCGTCGAAAACGTCGAGTGACAATAAAATAGTTTTGGGCAAATGTCGGCTCGAAACAACTAGGCGCGATCAACTGAGTCTGTCAAAAAATCTTTCATAACTTTCATAAATTAAATTATCTTAGTTAGTCTGTGGATCCTTCTGTCACCACCACATACATTACATACACATCAGCTCAGCTGTATTGTATGGTATGTTAGAGGAATTTCCTTTTTATAGTTTTGTATTAAAAGTAGCAGTACCAGTTCTTTAGTTGCTAGTTTAGTTATTCCTTTCAGTATTGTACAGTGAGGACGAAGTAACTTAATCCGGTTTCATTTTGGTATGTATAAGTTGAGATTCTAGTCATAACCTTACACATTTTTCAAACCAGCACATCACAGGCCGGCGTATGATTTTTGCTAAATTTGATGCCGATATTTTTCACTAATCAATATTATGTCAGTGGTACTTTTTGCAGATTTCTATGAGATGGCAGAAGCACTAATGAAAAGTCTCCAAGTTAAAGATGATGAGGATTTTGTTGACCCATGGACCGTCACAGGCACGTCAGAAACTGGCATTGATTACGATAAATTGATCAGTGAGTATGCATTCTAGGGCCTCTTTATCCCGTGTCTTCTTAATTTTTATGTAATTATTTGTAAATTAATATATTATTTTCCAGAAAAGTTCGGAAGCCAAAAGATCGACCAAGAACTGATTGACAGATTTGAAAAAGTTACTGGTAAAAAAGGTAACACGATTTACTATGTGATAGATAAGTTCTTGCATTTCATTACTTGTCGCTTCTCAACTGATAAAAACTATCTAAGCACTATTCCAACTCGCACTCAGAGGTTTTCATACACTAATTGTATTTATATTATTTGTCTACCAAGTACTTAACATATTCTATAAAAATTCCAAACTGCTTAAAATTTATTTTTATTGTAATTAATGTAACAACCATGGCATTGTTTTATTAATTGAACAGACTTGAATTCACCTTTCAGCTCACCATTTCTTAAGACGAGGCATATTCTTTTCACACCGAGACTTCCACACCATCCTCAACTTGCACGAACAGGGAAAGAAGTTTTATTTATATACAGGAAGAGGGCCGTCATCGGAGAGTATGCACATTGGACATCTCATCCCGTTCATGTTCACTAAGTAAGGATAATGTTGATACTGTTTTTATGTGATAAATAGACAAACAGGTATATGGCCCACCTGATGGTAAATGGGCACTGGCACCTATTGACATCTATCCTGGAGACATCTATTGTCATTATTCTTATGTAAACCATTATGATGATTGGTAATTTAGGGTTTCAACGTCTCAATTAGAGGTACATGAGACATTCTATCTTCAATCAACTTAATGGCGTGATTACAGAGTCAAAATAACTTAATCACGCCATTAAGTTATGTTGTGGCGATCACAATGGTGGAAAAATATAAAAGTAATATAGGTCCTAATAAAAGATTTTCTTCAACCTTATAAAAGATTGTTAAACAACCTTAATTTTTGAGCTTAAACCTGAAGGATTTCATTGATTGAGTGCTTGCAATGGTGTTAAGGAGACTGTTGTCTTCTTTTGTAATAGGGCCTCTATTACACAAACCAGATTTGAGTATATCATGAGCCTTTTTAAGCTGATCCTCACGGCTGACATTCATGGGGCTCAAAAATCAGTCATGTCATCCAAATTAGCCATTGCAGTCATAATAGTTTGATTTTATTCACCAGGGTCGCAGCTTGCAGTTCTTTAATTAACTTTAATAATGTTTGTCCATGGTGGAATTTGAATCCACAACCTACAGCACAGAAGGCGAGGCAGAGGTACTGCCAACTAAGATGTGAGGATACTCAGTCCAAAGTTGAAAATAATGTATAATACATCAATTGATCATATGCAGATGAAGGATCCAATTCCCTTACAGAGAATTTTTTTATCAATATTTATAATTTAAACACAGGTGGCTCCAAGAAGTATTTAACGTGCCCCTAGTGATCCAACTGACTGATGACGAGAAGGTACTCTGGAGGGACATCAAAATAGAAGATGCACGAGAAATGGCATTCAACAATGCTAAGGACATAATTGCTGTGGGCTTTGATGTGGAGAGGACTTTCATATTCAATGACTTGGATTTTATTGGGTGAGGTTTTTACTGATTACATTCAGAGAGAGCTTTAATAATTTTCGTAAGCTTGCATTGTCAGTGTTTTAATGACTTCATGTTGAAGATGATTATTTACTGCCAGCTATTAGTAAAGATCTTCAATAAGTTTCTTATATACTCACAAATGTGTGTACTTGAGATCTAAAGGAATAAATGAGTTACACTTTGACTTTAAGTGTGCCAGTTTCACAGACTGATGAAGCTATCATGCTTTACATTCCACATCCATGATGGCGAAATTCAACATAGTATGATTACTTTGAATAAAAAATTGTTTTGTTCGCAGGCAGTGCCCGGCATTTTTCCAAAATATGGTGCGAATACAAAAGTGTGTCACATTCAACCAGGTGAAAGGCATATTTGGGTTTGGAGACTCTGATGTTATTGGAAAAATCACATTCCCCTCTATAGAAGCTGCGCCTGCGTTTTCTACGTCTTTCCCCTTCATATTTGACACGAAAATTGTAAGTTTTCTTTTTATTTAATGAACATGAAAATGGAAATTCTTTTTGTCAGTGCTCCTTGCCGGCAAGAATGGTGGTTGTAATTTATGATTTACCCATTAATCATAAACACTGGAATTTTTTTGGAACAAGATCTACTGTTATTTTAGGTTACTCTTTTTGCACCATCCTGGAGATACAAAATACTTGGTTACGTCACTTTTTGAAATAAATATGTAACTATAAGATTATGCCTTCTTTTAACTACGTTTAGCGCTTGTTCAAAATTTATCCGACCCTCCATGGGTAAGATACCCCTAATGGAACCATAAACATTACCTCACTGTTCTCATTAAGAACACTGTGCTATTTCTTCAGGTACCGTGTCTAGTGCCATGCGCGATTGACCAGGACCCGTACTTCCGTATGTCGCGCGACGTGGCCGCTCGACTCAAGTTCCCAAAACCTGCGTTATTGCATAGCACCTTCCTACCGGCTCTGCAGGGCGCGCAACACAAGATGTCTGCCAGCGATGCCAACGCTTCGATATTCCTAAACGACACGCCCAAGCAGATCAAGAGTAAGGTAAGCTGGATCGCTCAGTAGTTAACCAGGAGCCAGTATAGGTCTTAAGTCTAGTTTTAATTGTGACAGGTATTAGGATGGTACACGAGTGCTCATTTAAAAAAATCGAAGGAATGTCTTTAATAATGTTATCCCTTGCCTCTCGATCTCAAGGGATTACACCCTACCATTATAAAAGAAACATCTAATTCTGTGTTGGGCAATCAATGCAAATAAGCAATTTCGTTTACTTGAATAACATATTTATTTCTAGTTATTTTGATTTAACAACCAAACTCTTGAACTGATCTGTATAAAATCACCATTTGAAAGCATAAACAAATCATCCAAATAAAAAAAAATCTGAATCTGTTACTTAGTTTTAATGAGAACTTACAAGTAATAATTGTCTTGTCTGAGAGATAGTGTGATAGGATCAAGATCTAATCTTGTTTGTTAAAAAATAATTTGACTTATTTCAGATAAACAAATTCGCGTTCTCCGGCGGCCAACCGACGGTGGAGGAGCACAGAGAGAAAGGTGGCAACACGAGTGTGGACATATCCTTCAAATACTTAGAATTCTTCCTTGAAGACGACGAGGCTCTCGCTAGGGTAAAATATTTGTTGTCTTTGCTCATAAACAACTATATACTCTGAACACAATATATGTATGACTTCACCGTTTGAGGGTGAGAGGGTGGTGGCCCAGGGGCACAGACGTCGTCTTTCAATATGAGGGTCGCTGGTTCAAACCCACATGTAAATTTTTGCACTTGGAAAATTTATGTGCGCAATACTACGTTCTCAAAACGGTGAAGGACAACATCGTGAGGAAACCGGCATGTCTTAGAACCAAATATTCGAGGACATGTGACATCTACCAATCTGGATTGGGCTCCCGTGGTAGATCAAAACCCATTCACTTTCAATTAACGGGAGTAGGCCGGTGTCCCTGCAGTGGGACATACTAACTGTGCCCCGCGGTTTCACACGCGTATAACTTAAAGAAATGTAGCCTATAGCCTTCCTCATGAATGTGGCTATCATATACAAAAATATTTTTTCAAATCCAACTGGAAGTTCCAGAGATTAAATCGGTTCAGCCTTTTCGGAGATAACAACAGACACAGAAGGACAAAAATGTTTATTTGATTTATGTGCCTTTTTTATGTTCTTTTAAATGCATTTAGTAAAAAGCTTTTGATATTAAAATAGACACTTCAATTTTATTTATTATGGATAACTCCATGTCTTCGTCGGTAACAATACTGCTGGCGAATCGACGGGTTCTTTGGTTCCACTTTGCCCAACCAAACCGCCATTTTAGAGGAAAGACAGCGTTTCCTTAAAAAATTGTGTATCTTAAGGCATAATTCTTCGTTTGACAGGTTAAGAAACAATACGAGAGCGGAGAGATGCTGACTGGGGAACTTAAGAAGCTAGCCATTGATACAATCACTCCGTTCGTCCAAGAATACCAGACCAGACGGAAAAACGTAACAGATGACATCCTAAAATCCTTCTTCATGATTAGGCAAATCAAACTTTAATATATTGTTTTAAGTTAAGCTTCAGTTGCATAGAAAGCTAGTTTTATTAAATACATTTTTATGTTTAATTCGACTAAGTATGTTGGCGGTCCTGCGAGTTAGCCGAGGTGTCAACCAATATTGTAATAATCACGGTAATAATCATTGTTATCTTGTCATTAAACGAATTATTGTGTACCGCCCCGAGGTGTTAGCCGCGGTTGGACTTCCTACGGGAACCGTACATTTTTCTGGGTTAAAAGTAACCTATGTGCTATTCCAGACTATAATCTATCTCTGTGCCAAATTTCATCCAGGTCCGTTCAGCTGTTCTGGCGTGATTGAGTGACAAACATCCATCCATCCATACAAACTTTCGCGTTTATAATATTAGTAGGTTAAATGTATTTATTTCGCGTATCTCGGAAATCTTTCTAACGATTTGGATGGAATTTTGTATTTAGATAGGGTTTTGCAGTTTACTTTTACCTGTTTAATTGTTTTATTATTTATTATTGACAAAGCGCCAATTTCAATATAATATATTTTGCAATGATTTACACTTCATTTGTTGCAAACACCAAACCAAATAAACAATGCTGAATATTTCGAGGCTAGTTAGTTTTTATAGTAAAATATTGTTGTTTTCTACACTGATACGAAGAGAAAGACATTTTTTTTTATTTATTCCAATATTACTGTGACATTTGTGAACATAGTTTTGTAGCTAATTTCAGGACCGCTAGTTACGCTTGTCACCTCTAAATAGTTAATTGACATGAGGAGAACAAATCTTGCTTCGAATCCTTTTAGATTCCTTTGGCATCGCGTATCTACAGTACAATAGGGCGAAAGTTTAGGGTTGTTCGGTAAAAGTTTATAGGGGTTTTCGTAAACACATAAAATATTTGACGGTAGCTTCAAATTATCTTACTGAGTGTCTGTCTCCCGCGTCAGTATCATGTCTTGCCTTGTCGCTACTTGTTGTCAAGTTTATTGCGGATATAACTCGCTTTTATCGTCTGAAGGACCTATACTACTCTTGAGTATTTTAATAATGTCGGGGTTACGAAGCACCATGATATAATAAAAATGAGTAGGTAACCATAGAACTTTACAATACTTTCAACCATAGAACAGTTACTACGATAGAATCGTAGAGAAAAAAATATAGTAGAAGTACTCGTAGTTCAATAATGGATTTTATAACACTGGGTATTATGCGATACCTACTCTGAGGCACAAACAGGGCGCTGCAGTATGCAGACTTATGAATTCGTAAAATAATTATTTTTGTAATTTTCATACTCTAGGGTAAAAAACCGTCGTGAAATTTGAGCAATAAGAGTTCATTGCCTTGTGAACTTTTAGGCGAAGGTTATTAAATAATAGGTTTATTTCATAGACACGAAAGAAAAAAAAGGCAAAAAAACAAACAGCTTAGTTATATACTATCATTGTTTTCAAATTCCTTGCATTTCTTTACTGTTGTCATTGTTAATTAGAGCATTTGTGTTTCTTTTTGTCATATAAACCAAATGCATAATTGCAGTTTCATTGCATAGCTCAGTCACATATATCACTTTTTTTAGAATGTTGTGCTCCTACTGTCCGTTGATATATTTCGTAATTCGCAATGTTCTTTTACAAACGTTGAAATTTGATTGATTACCTAATTTCACAATACTTTTATCATTGATTTGTTCATTGCATTCTTTCTGAAAGTCGGGTTTCAGTAATCACGCATCATTACAGGACTTTTTTTTTATGTGAATTCGTGACGGAACGAGCTGAGGGCCCACCTGATGGTAAGTGGTGACCCTCGCCCATGACAACAGTACTGCGCGCGACTCAGTATGAGATCCAAATCTTTACTGAGTCGCATTCATCCTGCTGCGTCCATCACCCGAGACGGGGATGATACGTCTCATGCGCATGTGACTTCACTGCAAAGTGAGCACTCTGTTCTATATGGAATGCCAACATATTGCTGTGCTCATTAGGGGTATATTTCTGGGCACGACAATCTCACGTGCCCACTTTTGTTGTAATTATGACACGCGCACTGTCAATGATGACAGGCAATTATTCCTCGTATTCTTATTAGCCCGATCAGAACTCTTTCCTTGGTTGTCTCTCTCTTGTGTAACCAAAAGTGCTACTTCATTTTGTTCTTCTGCTGTCAAGCTGGCTCACGTGCCCACTTTTGTTGTAATTATGGCACGCGCACTGTCAATGATGACAGGCAATTATGCCTCGTATTCTTATTAGCCCGATCAGAACTTTCTGGTTTGTCTCTCTTGTGTAACCAAAAGTGCTACTTCATTCTGTTCTGCTGTCAAGCTGGCTTCTTTATCCATGACCCGAGCTGTCAGGTTATTTATTGTTTGTTGAGCCGGATCCAGTGAAATCCAAGCTTAACGCAGCTAACGGTATTTTGATGGTAAGGTTGTCCTGGTGATAACTGTGCCACTAATTGGATCTCCAGTAAGTATTTCAACCGTTGAGCTGCATTATAAATGATTGATTCATTTTATATTGATAAAATCGTTCATGCACCAACATTTTATTGAACTCCTTATTTTGTTCATATATTGATTCTAGCTTTTCCATGGTTTTAGCTGCAGTTTCACAGTTTTCTATCAAGGCAATTTGCTTATTACACTGTGTATACGTAATTTCAACCATTCTATGAAGAATCCTTCCCGGGTCTTTGATTCGATATGTTTATACTAAAATTGAATCAAAATGTTTTTTATTGTATTTATTAACCTTAAGAAACACTGTTCATGATGTAGTCGAAAGAGTATCTGCTCACAACAGGTTCTAACCGTAGGGGATAGTGACACAGTCAGTGTGAACGTGCAAATGGTATATGTATAAAAAAAACTTTTTTAGATTTTGAAGCGTAGCCCATACATATTCTTTGTATTAGAAGATCTGTGTCCCAGCAGTGGGACAGTAAGGGCTGATGACCATGATGTATTTAGATTTTATCATAATTATGAAGATAAAGGCTCATAAAAATGTCGGGCCCGGCTATTCTCGTTGATTAGCCATATCGGAGGCCTTCGGGTGTTTGACCACTCATCCGAGAATAAGATTACTTATTATTGCTTGTCAATCAAAGAGTTGTTAAAATAGTGGCTAAAATACAATTCCAAGAATATTTTTGGAGAATTGAATCTTATATGTCAAATCTAGCCATATGATAGCTTGGTTACCTGTCGACGCTTTGACCGCTCTTGGCATCACACCGCTATTACCAACCAGTTCCGAACGATCCCTACTTTAATTTAAGCATACAAATGAACTTAATTTCTCCGTTAGCGTTAATAAATAATTTCCACGAAAACATGTCTTATTTCAACCCAGAACTGAGCCCTCCCGAATGGCTAATGTCAAATGAAACACACAAGAGACTAGATTCCCGTCCAGAAAGTGTGGCGGACGCAATGCGGTGCTGTATACAGTTTGCGAGAATAAAATATTTCTTTCTTTTTCTTTCATACTCATATTTATATCACCGTAGGATCTGTGAAGCATAGAAGCGTCAAAGAAAAACCTACTTAAAGTTAATATACAATAAATAACTATGTTATATATCAATATGACGGCTCCGTGGCTTAGTTGGTAGTAGCTTCGAAGCGAGGGGTCCCGGGTTCGATTCCCGGCTGGGGCACACTTTGTGTGGTGAGCATGAAGTTTGTTCTCGGGTCTTGGGTGTTTGTCTTGTGTTTCTGTGTTTGTCCATGCCATCTGCGACACAGGGAATCCTAGTGCAGAGGTATGAGTGTGTAAACGATTTAAAATATAGTTATTTGGCAGTGGCCTTCCTGATGTTCAGCGGTAGTACGTTACCATAAACAGTAATAATGTACTGATTTAAACAATCGAAAAAACCTAATTCAATACCTTCACTTTTATTTCTCACCATTTTAAAAAGATACGCCATAATGGGCGAAGCAAAGTAAAATACGTAATTTCGTTTTCATGGATGACATGTTTTGATTTAAAAACTAAACTATTGAAACAATTTCGATGAAATTTCTATAGGACTTATTTGAAAGTACTATAACAAAAAAATACAAAAGAATTGATTAGTCTGTTTTGCCTTTGGAAGTCTGTTTAAAAGTTAAATTTGGTTAATTTCAAATAAATGAACTAATTTAGTCCAATTCCTATAATTAATTTGCGAACATCGACAGGTAAATAACCATAGAAACGTTGTGTATTTGTCACAGGAACTTGTAACCCAAGTCGTACCGTCTCGCTCACCACTATATGACGAAAAAGGCGATAGTGGCGTCATCATAGGTGCATACATTGTCTGGTTAACAGCTACAGGTACTAAAACAACTACTTATGAATAATATCAAATACAATATCAAACCATATAACAAAAGACCTCGGAACAAAGCCACGTCCTCCTCGGTGAAAACTAAAAACTGGAGACAGTACACTTGTGTACACACCGCCACTTTGATCCAATATGCATCACAAAAGAACTGAAATGTATGTGACACACACCATAGTTGTAACAGGTTGGGGCCACACGGATTGTGAACATAATTTTAGTTAATTTTCAAATATTTTAGTCTAAATACCGTGCTTGCGAAGTTTTGCGTGACGTTTAGGGAGTACCTATACCTACGTAATGAGTGTTTTGTTAAAATTCGTCGCGACCTAGATCGTCGTATGCTCAGCGAAAGAAGATAAAAAGTTGAAGTTTAATCTGCTACGGACATCTGTATTCTTCGTAATAAATGTTCCGTCCCTTCAGAAGTTTCATACCAACAACACTTTAAACTTTAAAATCATTGTTTGACCACACCAAAAGCCAAATCAACCTGACGATTCAACTTTATGAAAATTAAGACGCCATGTATCAAGCCTACGATGAAGAAGCACCAATACCTCTGATCGCGAGCTCGCAATACATTAAGGATGATGACGAGAAACCAGAAGAAAGGGTGATATTGGAGATAGGAAGGCCAGATGACAAACCCAGGGAGGAACACACGTTTTCACATAAGAAGTACGATAAGACCATTTCGCATCACAGGTCATATGTGCTGGACGATTATGAGCCGAGAAGGATAAGCTTTAGGCCACATGATATGGAATCGACTCTTGAAGGTGAGATGCTCTGATTTGAAATCTACGATCCCTGACTATCGATAAACGATATAATGTACTTGTTCTTTTCAACACGGAAATAGCACACTACTGCAGTAGGTAGCAAATCATCGATTGCTTACGTTAGTTTTAGCCCGCCCGATGTTGGCTCTATTTTGCACCCCTTTTTTTCGTCGAGAAATGCACGCGCATACCGGCCTGCCACGTGGAGGCAGCGGTTGTAATTACTGAGACTAGGTTTTAATTACCCACATAAGCTCCACGGTGTCCTCTGCCGCTTAGTGGCGGGAACACGGGAACGTTTGCACATATCTACTTCTGCGAACCCGCCGCGACTGTCCGTTTCAGATCCCCTCTCTTGTACTATGGGAACCAATTTGGTTCCCATAGTACAAGCAATTTGCAACAGATTACTTATACAAGCAATTTACTGATCTGAATATTTATAAAGTAGTGTTTTGTAAAAAAACGTACTAATAATACATATTGACATATTAATATTGTGTCGTTTCATGACATCATCTCATGATGAAAATTCTATCCAAATCGGTTTATTTAGTGTTAAAGAGTAAAAAAAAATACATTAGAACGACTAAAATATATAAAGATAGATCAAACGTTTTACTGTCCACTTGGTTTAAAAAGCGATGTTTAGTCCCTAAGAACAGCAACCTGAATTTATATTGCCCTTCCAACGATTATACTTAGAATTCAATAGAAATAAAGACCATTTCACTGACTCGGTTGTTTCCAAGGTACACGATACTACGAACAAGAGTACCGGGAACCTCCAGGCCATACCGCGGAGACAGCCAACTCAGAGTGCTCCCTGGACTTTTCCTACGAATCGCAAGACAACACGGGTCAGGATGTCTCACACTGGAAGGAACGTGCGCTGCAGCTTGAAAAAGGTAGGTACAGACATTTATATTCCAGTTGCTCGCGTGATTGAAGACCCCCGGAGTCCCTACACGTACCCCTCCTCCTAAACAAACATCTGACAATTTCCATTGTCATAGAGCAATAATGCGAAGATGGTTTTAGACCACTAAAACAATGCATTACGCACAAAATGTATTTCTTTTTTAGCTTAGTTGGTTACCTGAAGTTTGCTATCGGGTCGTAAGTATGATTTTTATAATTTTACTACCCGATTGCAAACTTCAGCCTTAAAACTGTTTGTCTTAGCCAGTGGAGGCTCACCTGATCCACTAACCTTCGTTACCGGTGACCGCTAGAAAGTCGTGTGTTCATAACACAGCATCAGCTTATTGCTGACTTCAACCAAGTTCCTGAGGAGGTTGTTAATTCAATTGTACTTTTTTTATGTATTAGAAACAAACTATGATGTCGGTTTCTTGTTGGCTATTTGAATTCCAGAATACAAGAAGACGGCGTGTGACCGCGAGCGCACGCGCATGCGAGACATGAATAGAGCGTATGGCCTGCTGAGCTCTAAGCTGCCAGCCAAGCCCTCAAAGAAGAAACATTCCAAGATCGAGTGTTTGAGGTAACTGAAATAAACAACTCAAAATAATTAAGTAAATTTTTGGAAAACGAAACAAATTTGACTTTTACAATATTTTGTTTGTAATTAAGACTAGCCGAGTGAAATTAACATTTTTTGGGCGGACCCTGTTTTTTATCTCTTCTTCTAACGTTATATTAGCTATCTGCCAGTGAAAGTCACGTCAAAATTGGTCCAGCCGTTTCGGAGAAAAGGACTGCGACAAAATTTTTAAAATTTTCTCTTTTTTTTTAGACAAGGTAATAATATACTCTTGAATACATTCAGTAAATCAATATTAATATTACAAACAAACACTTACATTTTATTTATTTGTTTAAATAAACCCTCTGTTTCAGGAAAGCAATCTGCTACATCCGACATCTGGAGTATCTACTGGCTAGCGGCGCTCCTGACGAGAACCCGGCCTTCATCGAACTGCACGCGTTTGAACTGAGGAGACGGCAGACTAGATACTAGGATAGGTTAAGACTCGAACAGAAATCTGCTATTATTTCGCAGAATACTGCAAGTCTATTAACTTTTGTCTAACATGTAATCTGAGTCCGGATCTAAATTGACTTGAATTAATGCAATAAAAATAAATATTATAATATTTCAAGCATGTATATATTCTTATGTACACTTATGTACGTAATCTCATAGCAATTTATGATTAGATTTGCGCACGTTGTGGGTCTTAGAGGTTATTTAAAGAGATAATTTAATTAAAAAAACACATTAGAAACATACCCACACAGTACACTCACTATGACATTACATCACATTATTATTCTCTTTTTATTATTTATTTTGAAGACCTGTAACGCGAAGCTTTGATTATGATCCACTCTTATATAAAAGAAGAAAAACTCTACCAGCGTCTAGTGTCTATGTTTACTTATTTTCTGCGACTACCTATCCCCTCTTCTTGATTTTCCTTTCTTTGTCATCTTCTGCCTGCTTTCTCTCCAAAGCCTTGAGGTAGTCGATGTAGGCACATTTAATAATAAGTGGCACTTTTACAACGCCTGAAAAAAATGTTACAATATTACACTTTCACGCTTTTATTTCGATTGCTATTTTATATTTGGCAGGGTTCAAAGAGTTGGCTGTGTTGAAAGTATGTAGCGTAAAGTGTTTTAGCGTTTTTAAACAAGAAATTTTAATGTTGAAAATGCATATCGCTGAAATTAAAGTATAATGTTGTTTTAATACTTCACTTTTAATGTTATTTCATTAAAAGTGAAGTATTAATTTCACATCAGTGGTTATATATAACATTGCTGAAGAATTTTTGCTAAGATGAAGCGTAGAATTTTTTTCCCGGCTGTATATGAAAAAGTAAAACCTAAAAGTATTTACAGAGAGTAGATTTCTTTTTTCTTAACTAGGAAAGAAAAATTGGCGAAGGAAAAATACCTGAAAAACACGTTGTAACGAAATCTTTATAGATGGAATATAGAGGCGCCAATAGACTCTCACTGCTTTCTTTTCTCTGAAAATTGAAGCAAAACAGAAATTACAATAAAAGGTATTTTTACATTTAAATGTATTAAAGGTACAAGGTACAGGTAAAAGGTATTTATGTATAATACAATACATTTATGTGTTATATAATGACTAGATTTTGGTCCCTCAGCAGGTGCGAAAGGTAAGGTAGGTTTTGATTTCCTTGCGAGAGTCACAATATGCACTTAATATCACATAAACGGCCGTATCTTTTGATTAAGTTGACATATAAGTTTGATTTTTTTCACTGCTCTTAGGGACTGCAAACCTGAGTATTTGGTATTCAACTTGATACGTCCAAAACGTTCCTGAGAAAAACTAAACAGATGGACAGACAGACAACGAAGTGATCCTATAAGGGTTCTAATTTTTACAAAACCCTAAAAAAAATCAGTAATTAACATTAAGTAGCAGTAGAACATGGGCCAAGTTTCTTCGGGGAAGTACAATATATTATATTATTTTGGAGTCAAACAGAGATGCACTCCAATGCGACTGTTCCGGTGGAATAATTGCCGATAAATTTAGAAAATATGGAACCAAGCATGCATGATTACAAGTGTATGGCTAACCTACACATAAATAGTTCGCTGAGAATCATTGGGAGTATGATTTTATATATTTTTCCATTGCTTGCTAAAGTCGTTCCCCGCGTCTTCGCTCGCTAATACATTTCTATAATAAAAGTAGCCTAGGTTACTCCTTATAACATCAGATATCTGCCAGTGAAAGACCCACATCCAAGTCGGGCCACAATTTTCATAGATTAGCTGGAACTTAGCATCCCTGGTGCTACTTCCAAACTTCAAGTTACATACTCATTCTTTAAACAATGTTAATATAAACCGTCATTGAAATATTATGGCGGTAAAAATTATCATGCAACAAAATCGAGATTGTGCGCCTGTGATTTTACACAGGTTAGCAGTTTCTTGGTCATAATAATTACAACAGTCACCCTGATGACTTCCTGCTAATCTATTTCCAGTCAGCCATGAAACATTGCAAATTCATCCTTGGTGCCCGTAACATTGTCATCGACATGACCCCATTTATACCAGGCTGTTATCAATGCGTAGGAGGTTTCCTGTCAATATATTACGTTTCACAATGTAATATCGTATCAAGTGTTACCAGTAAAAGATAATTGATTTCGCCTGTTTCAGATATAGCTTACCAAATAACGAAAAATAAAACGCGTTGTGGCGTCTTTAACCGTAGTTCTGTTTGTCAGAAGACAGCCAATAAGAGCCCACCATTTTGACAGCGAAGAAATAAACGAGAAAGAAATTCCCGGGCTGTCAGATGGGATGAATGAAGAACGAGGGGCTTCTTAACGAATTTTAAATCAATGCTGGTTGTTCCGAACTTTATATGCGGACTAATTTTATGGATTTTATGGATATTTTGCATGTGCTTATGTGCTTGTAAACTTCATAAGTATAATGAAAACGATATATTTTTAACTAAACCGTGTATCGTGTTGTGCTACACCAAACGGTACTCCAAACCGTCCTCAAAGGTTAACTGGTTCATAAAACAATTAAGCATTATTTCAAGTCATTATCTAGGGCTAATATAATGAGTCCGATAACCACTTCAAGCTGACGCCCCTGGGCGTAAAGGAATTTCCACTTTGACGAATCATGAAGATCAAATAAAAAACACACACCAGTAAAATAATGGAAATCAAGTCATTTAGTTGTTTTGTCTGGTGGAACGAGTATTAAATGATAATGAAATAAAAATATAATATACAATATATGTCAAAAACAATGAGACAATATAAAGTATATAAATTTCTCTATAAATTAAATTATATACACTAAAATACTCAAAGTAATCAGTGTTACGAGAAAAGTAGTTTGACTGACTTTATCTATTGGATGGTGCATTATGTACCAGATGAACATAGCTGTAGGTACTTAGCGTCTATCTTCCCTATGCAAAAATACCTATTGATTGACACCTAAAAAGTAGATACACAAATAAGCATGCTTTTAGATTACGCGTTCCATTTTACGCAGCAATATAAATTTTACATACTATTTTTTTATCCCAAAATAAATCTGCCAAAATAAAAACATTGTTATATTAATTTTGCCGCTAGTGATATTAACTTCGGAAGATATTATTACTATTATGTACCTAAGTACACTCTCAATTATCGAGAGTAGGCCGGTGTCCCTTCAGTGGGCACATTAGAGGCTGGTACGGTACCTAAGTACCTCAATTTTGATACTAGTTATAGTTGCATTTGACTACTTCTTTCGTATGTGTCAGGTGTTGGAATTTCCAAGCCGCCCGGAGGCCTTTGACATAGTATTAACGTACCCTTCGAAGCACTGAAGCGTTCGGTTTAAACTCAAATACATTTATTTCTTTAGATCTCAAGTATCATTTGGACATGTCAAATTTTACATTCAAATATAACTAAACGCTCACCCATTCAAATACTGACCGGGAAAAACAGCTTCGCCATGATGCCTGATTGACTGATGACTGATGACTGAAGGTCGAAAACCAAACCAACATTATTTTTGGGCATAATTTGGATCTTTTTGACAGATAAGGTCGATGAAAATCTATCTCTAGTCATATGATAGTTGAATATATAAACTGGCTGTGAATCAGCCGATAACAATATGCTGGCAGTGCAGATCATTTATAAAATCGGCACAGAAAAGGACACAATGCTCCCTATTTCCGCCCGAAACCGGGGAATAAGGTCACATTAGAGCGAGACAGCACTACCACATTCCGACCGTCTGTTTCAGTGCGACTTTGGCCTTTAGGTTTTAAAAGGAAATTCAGATTGCATTTATACGTAATTGCATATTTTTACATCTATTTAACAGTATTTATTTAATTGCACTAACGACAATAATAACACTAACTTACTACTATGACACAATTTTAAACATGTTCCATCAATTATGGGTAGTCACAACACATGCACATGGAATTAAGAATTGAACTAGACAAATTCTTAGCTAATAAATTAAATACAAAGTAAAATTTGGGTAAGTTTTTAACTTTAATATTAATTCATTAGAAAACTTTGAAATTGAGCAGACCACAAATAAAAGTGGCCAGATAGAAACTAAAATAATAAAGAATTAAAAAAATAATTAATTGAACATAAAAAGGTAGATTTAGTGTTTAAAAACAAGTTAAAATAAAAGTAGCACCTCACACTCATACCCCTCCTGCACTAGGATTTCTGTGTCGGAGGCAGGGGCGGCTTTAGGGGGTGGCAAGCAGGGCAACCGCCCGGGGCCTCGCTTTTGTAGGGCCTTGCGCCCTCGCAGAACAACCTGTTTTTTTTGTTTTGATGTACTGCAGCTGTCTTTAAGAGGTTGCTGACTGATTACCAGGAGCGACAGCGAGAGATCTTGGGAGGCAGCTCAGTCCTTCTGCGAGGTAGTAATCTCGCAGAAGGAAGCAGCCGAGAGGGTGAGGGAGGAAGAATCTCCTCACCCTGGTAGACGCAGGAGAGTGGGTCGGTCACACAACCCCACGGCTCCCCAAGGCGTGGGGTATACGCAAAGTATTTGCCCCTTGACAAAAAAAAAAGGATGCGTTTTTGAATACTGTTTGAATTAATCCATGTAATTTTATTTAACATTGCAATTGATAGTAACTATCTCTCTGAGAACAAAAACTATGTAATCGACCTGTAGATGACTGAAGCAATTCGAGTGCTCAGGGCGATTATTCTACTTTTAAATTATTGACATATTGTAAAAATTTACTGTGGTTATTTGAAAATATCTGGCTGAAATAGATTTTTTAGAGTAGATTTCTAAGTGAAAGATAAAATTCACTTATGTAAAACCTACTACAATGAGCTGATTTTCCCGTCAATGCTAGCTAAATAGATGGTGCATAACGGAACATAAAAAAAAAATTGTAGTAGCTAAGCCATTAAGAATTATTATTTTTGGCTTAAGCTTCTACAATATTTTTTTAGGTTCCGGATATGCATCTATTTAGCTTGTTAAAATATAATAAATAAAAATATTAATAACCTTGGCCTAGTAAGCCCCAAAGAAGCAAATGAAATTAAATAATTTCTAGTGGGAGTAACGCGTCCCTCGTATGCGCGTAACGTACACCTACCAGGCACACATGAGACGTGAAAAGGTGTACAAGAATTCCAACACGCTCTTGTCGACGCGTTTAGGTTTAACATAAATAGTAGCATACCGATAACGATAGATAACATTCGATGTGATATTTGACATTTTGATTAACAATGACTACAATATTTTTACAAAATCAACTCTATCTAAGTTGTGTTATTTTTATACCATATCCATGAATATTTTTATACCATCGATAAATGAAGGACGAAATCAGCCAATTTTTTATTAGCTTATTAGCACTTTATTAGTTTAGACCGAATAGTAGATTAGTATAACAATATTATTAATGCATGGTACATTAAAAATGTCCATACAGGGAGAGTAGTGCGTTTTATTTAAGCCTTTAATTTTTAAAGAAATCTCACTTCTTAGCTACTTTAGCGGCGTGTGCTTACACCCAATTGTTTACAATGGGTGCCTGATGAATGAATGTTTTAACTTTTACTTGATATATACAAGGAGTTTTGGAATAAACTCAAGACAGCCATGCTCTCACCAAAAGCTTGTAAATGTGTAAAGTTTACCGGCCAAATTATTTTACACACTTGCTCTCATGTACAGTTAATGACGCTCACTTGAAATGGACGGCAAAAAATCATTGAAGAAGTTAGCTATAAAGTTGCTAACGCCATTTGCGTCCAACAACACAATAAATCGCGAACTTCCATTTCCTCCAATCTTCCTAAACCACAGACCACTTTCGGCTTTAAGACTACGGGACTGGGCACAAAGTCACTAGGATTGCATAACATTTGCGCAGATTCAAAAATCTAGATTCCACTAATCTTTAGCGCAAAGAGTGTGTGTTGTCATGCTCGGGGCTCGCATCAGCCACTTGCGGCTGTGAAGACTGCAGACTGGGCACAAAATGACCAGGATAGCATATCCCTTGAGATGGCTTCAACTCAGATTCATAGAAAATAAGCGATAATGTGTGTGTGAGTCATGCTGTGGCCCCCGCTTTGGCCAATTGAGGCTGTGAAGACTCAGAGTGGGCACAAAAGTACCAGGACAGTATAACATCTGCATAGGTTGAAAATTTAGATTCTCTATTATTCCAAACATTTTCCTTTCCCACTTGACGAACGAAACCAATCGGCGGATAGCCTTCTATGCAAGCGGACGCTTCGCTAATCGAGACAATTTGCCGATTCAAATGTTACGCGAATCTCGGATTTGAGTCGTGTATACCAGGGCTACAGGAATAGTTAGGAGCAAATGATAAAGTTAGTAGTATTTTGTAGGTAAACTACTGAGTCACCGCTACATTATATTTAAACTAATATCACTAACAACTATAAAAATGAATATCACGACACACTGTACATTGAATTCGTAAAATGATGGATTAATTCACTGTCCATCACCACCGCAGTCCAGAGCTAGCCCAGAGCGAGTCTTATTTGAAAAATACGAATCTATTACCTCCTAACTGCCCTCCATCTTAATATAAATAATCCACACTTATTTGTGTCGAAGTTATCCTCAAATATAAAATAAAAATAAATTTATAGGTTGACAATAAATTTATTATTATTATATAATGTAACCGGAAATGATAGAGGTTCAATGTAGTTTTTATCTTTGAACAGTCTTTTCGCAAAAAAATCTAAAATAGTTCAGGCCAAACAACCAATACCAATTTTACGTCACAATCACAACACACGCACGTTACATACGACTGCGACCATCGACCGATAGTGATCCCTGCCGGTGTCACCGAACGGCTAGTGACGTACGTAACCATTTCTACCAGGACAGCATAATCCCTTAACAGGTAGCTCACACATGCGCACACCGTTGGAATTACGTTTAAAATAGACGTAGACGAACGATATTGAAGTCTAAATGCCTTAAAATAAGGACTATATCAGAATGTATACTCACAATGACGTTACCACAGCGGTCGAAAGTGGGCGGTCGGCGCGTGTTGATGCTCCGTCCGTACTCTTGCCATCGTTTGATGCATTCTGTGACGTCTTGCTGGTCGCCCCAGACTCCTTGCGTGTACGTGAAATAGACAGCACCTACCAGGATGCCAGCCTGCAAAGAGTTATGCAAAACAGCTATGAATACTAACGACGGTGAAGTGTAAAGGAGGTTTGTTTTCTGAAATACTTAGAAGTTATTTTGGCCCTGGAATAATTAAATAAGCAGGTTAGGTGATTAAAAATTAATTTTGTATCTTCCCTAACGTGTCACGAGTCCCACGTATCAGTAATTTAAAGTTTAGACGATGTATCTAAACTTTAACAAATTTTCTTTATGGTCAGGACTTGACTATTTGGGACGGATATAATTTTAAAGTTTAAATAACTATAAAAAAAATAAAAAATCTTTTGCCTAAACAAGTGTACATTTCTCTATTAGTATGATGATGGAACTTAGGACTTGAAGTCACCTGTTCAGGTATCGCAATAATATGCTAGAGAGCAATATACAATACAAAATTAATCAAGTGTAGGTACATTTTTTTCCTAAGTGGATAGTTTTGCACTATCTTCGGCACAGCAATACGACTTATGTCCTCTACCAGTTAGGGCAAGACCCAAGGAGCATTGTGAGACTTACTTTGACGGCGTACATGAGTTTTCCGTGAGCATAGTACGGCATCGTCGGCACTATCGGCTTGGCCCCCCCTTTCCGGAGCTTGTATTCCTCTTTGGTGCATACTTTGATGCATGTAGGGTGCAGAGGGAGTTCTGAAACCAAAATTCAAGTGATTTCAATGACCGATAAAGTCAGATACTTTATTTTTTAAACATTGTGTCAACAAAGACGTTTTTTTTAAGGTAATGTTCAGATATTAGGATAGTATTTTAGCAGAAGTTTATTTATTACATTCCGTGTTTCATAATATTCCTAGAGGAGCATGTCAAAATCGAAACAAATGAAATGAAATTTTTTAACAATTTTTTCCTATATTTGGAGTTATACTTTGATGAAAATTAAGTTTTTTACGATTAATCCGCAATCACGGGAAGTTCCGGTAACTCTGGAAGTTAGTGGCGCCATCACAAAAGTTGAATAATCTCGATTGGAACTACTAGGAATGCATAAAATAAAGACGCTTCAGACTTATGAGAATGCTCCGTGACGCTTGCTTGGAGGATGGACCGGCTGCTCAATGGCCTAAGCGGCGCGGCGCCCGGCGAAGGAGACCGGCGCGGCGTATGCTTCTTGTAAAACGATTGTAGAAATAGAAACGAGAAACGAAGTTTTGTGGTGAATCTTTCTTGTCTAGGGCCTGCAGAGGCGCTCTCATTGAATAATAGCGACTAGAAATACTAGGGTTATATGAATTGAAGATGATCAGCACCTGCCCGCCTGCGCGGCAAGGCGGGGTGGGCGAGGCGCTGTCTAGCGAGACGCGTTAAAATTTGTGATGGTTTTTGTTCCGAGACAATTTCATTCCGAGGGAGTTGTTAGTATTGATTAAAAAATCTGCCTATATTTGAAGTTGCTTGGAATAATGCTTATAAATTGGGGATTCAGTATGAGTTTAAAAAGCCGAGGCCAGTGTCATCATCAAAGAGTTGAATAATCTCGACTAAAAGTACCAGGCTACCATATAACCGAGGAGCTAAACAAAAAGAATACGAAGCAACTGAAAACGAGTATTTTCAACTTAACGTTATTGTTACGTTTTAAACTTCCGTACCCAAAGGCCAAAGGAAACCCTGTCACTAAACCTATAAGGGCTGTATCTTTCAAATCATAAGCGGTAACTGGCTTCACAGAATACGTGTTACTATGGCGTATATACCAAACAATATAAATAAAAAAATACAAGAAACGGAACAGAACTTTTGGCGACATAGAATCGCACTTAGTCGGTTTTTAATAGTTTAGGTAAATTTGAACAATGGAACATAGTAGGGCAGTTAAATTAGATGTTTTGTCGATAATTAGTACAGCAAAGAGTTCTTTAAAATTGAGAATTCACTACTGTAACATGGTTTTAAAATAGAGAAACGGTATTACTTTAACAAAATTGTTTTGTTTTACGTAGGTACATTATGCGATGTTATTTGAATTTAAATATCATTCAACAATGATTTTAATTCATGCAATATACCTTATTGCTTCCGGATTTCTTATTATTTAGATATAAGTATCTTGTTTCCTATAGCACTACAAATAATTATCTAATTTAAAATTACTTGACAAGATTTCTCTGCTTTGTATGGGACAGTTATGGGAACAAATTCCAAGCTATTTAAGTTATAACTAAAAGCTTATAACATTGTCACCTTGATACCAAATAGATAAGTAAATAATTTAATCGTAGCAAATACCTACAAGAGCATTAGTACATTTACGTAGCATGGGTTTTTTTTCAAGATATCACAATTACTATGCGTATATTCTGCTGGCCTGATTAATAACTTTAGTAGTAGATATAATTACAATAAATTAGTGTCAATACATTATCGTTCAACAGGCAGGATATATATAAATTACATTGTACCGATATGCACTGAAACTGACCTTTATGAATCAGAGTTAGTTCAAATGTATGCATAATCTACTTTGTATTTAAATGTATGCTTACGAGCAACTTAACATGATAGCTAAGCGGTTTGTGTTCCTTTTTATTTTTAACAGTTAATTTCTAAATCAACATTTCGGTATTATCCTGGTAGTGTATTTTAGGAGGCATTACATAATTCTGTAATTCATACTAGGATGCTATAGCATGTAAGGAAGTGGCGTTAAAATGTAGAGCAGTGTAACACGCTTCATTCATGCAAGTGAGACAGGTATAAAAAAGTGATGTAATTTGAATAGATCTCGCTCTAGCAAACTACATTTCCGTACAGTGTGACTTATTTGGATCCGGACTGTATTTTCAACTATTTAGTTCTGCTCTGATATTTGTGTCAGTAATAATTATCTCTTCTCTCATTCAGGTTCAGTTCTCTCAGTCTCGTTATTCATTCTTATTGATTTGAATTGAGTCCTTATACTTGAGTTCTCGCAAATTATAACAGCGTCGCAAGTCTCAAACATAAAACAAAACAAGCAACAAAATACTGTGGATTAAATGTTGACAAGGAGACCATTTCTACCAGGAGAGCATAATTCATAGGATATTACAGCGCTCCTGTGCTTATTATGCAAATTCACGCTGTTTCAATGTAGCAAAGAATAAGTCACTGACTCTATTTTATCTGCATATAAATAGAATCGCGTAAGATTTTCTATCTCGTGGGCAGTAAACGTTTGTCAGTGATTCATAAACCGTCACCAATGAGATTGTATCGCGATTACAATTTCGACAAACACGTTTGTTCGCCCGATTGTTGGATTCGTCATGGGGAAAATCATTTTTCTGGGATAAAGTGGATTTTTACATAAAGCAATATTTTATCTTTTCTGGGCACTTGTAAAATAAAACAGTTATAATAGTTCAGTCGGATTTTGCAAAGTGCTCATCTTCCCATAAAAACAGCAATACTTATTTCTCGGACGAAATTGGCACAACATCTACTGCTACTTTGTGTTCCTCCTCGCATTACCCGAGTTCTACTGTACTCTAGTAGGTATCTACTAGAGTAGAACAGAGTAATGTATGCGTGATACCACACAAAATTTACTTCACGAAATAGATTCGCTTTAGTTTCACCTGTTGTTAATCTAAAAATCTAGGCTTTCTCGTAGACAGAAACGGAACTAGAATTGGATACAACGCAGACCACCCAATAATATTTTCTCAGAGAATAGGTACATCCCGTCTAAGTGGGCCGAATAAATAGACATTTTGAGCGAAGCTGGTTTTAGTGTTCAATAAACACTTATAAATCACGGTGTACACGACCTCATTTGGAAGCTTTTTAGCGAAAATCCGTCTGATTTAATAGTTTTTGGAAATTGTTGCATCCGATCTTTAACTTTAATTCTCTGACCAATATTGTACAATTTATATATTTATTTAATGTCTTTGCATCCTTGTCATATACGTTAGCATGACAAGGACTTTCAAGCCTAAGAAGGTTTAAGATTCCAACAACCTTGCTTGCTTTCTTGTACCATGATAATATCATAATTAGTTCAGAAGACATTGCGAAACCCTTTTAAAAAGTCTTACATCTCTACTAGGTATAGCAATTGCGCAGAAAATTTCTTAAGGCTCTTAAAAAAATAACGTTTACACATTCGTATCCCAGAACTAGGATTCCCCGAGTGGCATGGACTAACATTACACAACGTAAACGTCCAAGACCCGAGAACAAACTATTGTTTGAACTAAGTTCGCCAAGATGTAGTCTAGACTACTGATATACAGTATACATTGCTACAACATTGCTGCCAAAAGTTGCGAAAAAAGTGATATTTTACTTTTAGACTCAAAAGCACGGCCTTGGACACTAGAGTCACCCTTAGAGGTGGAATTTCTGTTTGAAATTTGTATAGAACCACTTTGAAGGTGAACCCTATTTAATTATAAAAGAATCATCAAAATCGGTGCACAATTAGCGAAGAAATCGAGAAAAAAACGTATAAAAAATATTTCTTCCGTAAACATATACTTCCATTTTCGGCAACCCATCAGGACTCCCTCTAATCCTCTTCTGGACTTGATTATAGCGGTAATATTATCTATGTGAAGAGTTCTTACCATGGGTGCCGCCAGGAATCCTTTCAAGGAGTTACATCTTCATCTACACACTATCACTACTATCAAAAATATTAATTATAGCTTATGTTTAATTAAATATACTTTAATATTTAATTATCCATTGTACGTTATGACATTTATGTTAATGTCAAATTCAAATCGCGCGGATATTTTCTGGCTCGAGGAATCCCTGCCGCCAAAATATCTTAAACTTTTGTATATTCTATTCCGACAGGGGGGTGCCAGTGCATCCCCTTGCATCCTGCAGCCGGCGCCTATGGTTCTTACCTGTGGCCCGTGGGCATTTAACTTTTTCCACGGGGCTGCATTTGTCATACATTTGCATGTCGGGGTTGGGACGTTTCACATGTTTCGCCAGATTAATCGTACGACAGGCGTCGCATCGCACGCGGCTTGTGTTCAAATTCTCACACATTTTGCACAAAACACTGAACAATTTGGAAAATAAATACTGTAAATTTAGAGATGCCTAAACTTTCACAGCCGTGACGGAAGATTGGTGGCGTTTTGTGACAAAGGGTGGCGTGTAGTTTGTGCGGACCTCTTTGGTGGGAGGAAGAAGTTTATATATGATAAACTTCTTCCTAAGAAGTTTTCTGAGAATATGGTGGAATTGCCTTTGGGCAGCTGCGGCCTGTGGTGGCCTTCAGTAGTTGTATTATATTTTACTCATACTGTCCATAAAGATCGGGTGATTTTTTTTCCAAGATATTTTTATCTTACATATTTCAAGTGACATGTGACTGATCTTAAAATCGAAAAAAATCCGACTTCAATTCTTTTGCCTTTAGGAGTACACCCTACCATTTTGAAAAAGAAACATCCAAATCGGTATACAAAGAGCGAAGAAAAGCCACAGGAAAGCAAAACATGCAATATCGTTTACTTGGATGATATATTTTTTCTAGTTTTTTCATTTAACTGCCAAACTAATAAACCGATTGAATAAAATTTCTATGGAATCAATCTGAACCTGAATCTGAGCATAACCTTTAAATAAAAAAAAGATTATTTCAAATCAGTTGATAAATGATGAAGAACTGAGGAAACAGACATAAAAATATATAGCCGTATAACCTCTTCTGGAAGCTGATTGAAAAAGAAACCAATAGGTACCCAATTGGCGCAGATATTGCTACTTACGTTTACATTGACTGACAGTATTATAGGTCCTCTTTTTGGGCAAACTAGCGTACATGAGGGGACGCCCGACTTACGCCAGTATAAGATTTTCTAGATTTATCGTAACAAGCATAAAAGCTGCTAAATAGAAAACCTTTTTTATATTTTTAGGTTAGTTGTAAATAGTGAAGCAAAGTGTCACCCTGCTGTCAAACACAAGACACCTTTCTTTAGTCCGTTTATCCGTTTTCTTGCAGAGAGACATACTCAGACGACGAACAAACCTCTCTTCGTGCCTATCACGCGCGCAATGTGCCAAATGTTATCTGCCTCCAAGCAGTGGTGCACTCGCATTGCTGTGTTTCGGTGGAAGGGCGCTGGTGAAATCAGATGAGACGTGACATCCCCGTCTCAGGTGACGGGCGAAAGGCGTGCGAGTTCCTCATTCACCGGTCGGGGAGGAGCTGAGTCTTATTGTTGTTATGGGTGGAGGTAGCTTCTTAACCATTGTAAAGTCCAATAATTTTGCCCATTCGTGGAGTCTCGCTGGCGCGGCGTGCTCGCGACGGATGTGATAGGCCCACGCGCGCGCTTCCTCTGATTGTGGCTCCACTTCCGCGGTCCTATCCTAGATAAGCATTGCGAAATTCGCCAAAATTCGCCGCCCCTTCGTCGTTCGGTAAGTAGCAGGGGCTCGGAATAGGAGAGACACCTCGGTCTGGTCCAAAGAACTCTAGAGGGGGAGAGACTACAGACTCTAAGAGACTTACGGGAACAAAAATCAACTTTATGCGCACTGAGATATAATACAAAATTGTAAGTCTGTCTAGCTTACTTTAGTTTTTTTTCTAAGTTAGTTTGTATATTATCATATGTATGTCGATCCCATGATGTTTCAAGTTCATTCTCATTCCCCCCTAGATTTTAACCTTAAAAGAAATATTATAATCTAGGCGTAAAAAAATTAGTATTTCGTACTTAAACATGACCTAGAATGATTCTATAAATTGTGGGCCGTGGGTGCAAAATGTTAATGTATGTACATGCTGATTTCAATTTTGATTGAAGTACCTACGCAGTATTGGTCACCCAATATATTTCGGTATAGAAATATTCACTACGAGAAACCTCGTAAATCAACAGATCAAATTTAATGCAGCGTCATTTGAACCGGCACCGAAATTGGAATCCTATTTAAATGTGCATCAAATCAATGTTTATTTTCAACTAGTTGTTCCCGCTACTCGTCTTACGCGTAATTATTCCTAAGTTACTCCTTATAACATTAGCTATTGTATTTGCCAGTGTAAGTGCCGTCAAAATTGGTCCAGCCGTTTCGAAGATAACCCATTTTTTTAAAAGGCATTCATTAAAATCTGTTAATCGACATTAAAAACAAACGCTTCTATTTTATTTATTTGGATATAGACATAGATGATTTCATAAAGTATTTAATAGCAAAGAGATGACGCTTACTGATTTTAAAATGCAAAGTTTATTATTCACTAAGATCCCAGGTACATCGGCCACTTCCTGCAGGGAAGCCATAGATCTAAACTGGAATAATCAGCCCGAATCTGCTAGAATCAAAAGCCCGTTTCGGAAGCTCATCCATCGCGCGTTTTCATGAATGACGAGTGGTGGGGGGTAGGATGCGCGTCGCGACACACCCGGTTGTTCCCTAAAGGCTGCGTGTACGCAGTCCGGTTCACTCTACACAGCCGGCGCGCCTGCGCGAACCGCGACACCGGGAAATTTCAATTTTCGAACGTTATTTTCTGTTTCTTTTTTTTTCTTGGACTTTACGTTGTGCCTGACTTTAGTGTGATAAGTGTAATTCGAAGAGTTTACGCTGATTTCGGGCATGCTGCAATAAATATGACGCCGTTTAGCTTAAGGTAAGATTTTTAAGCTCACTGAAACTATTTAAAAAATAAATATATGTGCTTTAAAATATTAGATATAAAATTCAAATATTAAACAAAAATGTTGTCTGTATTTTAATTATTTATTATCAATAGCCAAAAAGTTTCTCTACAAATTTCGTAACTATAAATCCTGCCGGCTGTCCAACCTAATGCTAGGAGCTTGTTAGTTGCCCATGCATTAAATCTAAGCTGGTCTTCCATTAATTTGTACCTGTCCTAAGCTAAGCGACGATGGATTGCAGACGCTAATCTGCTAGGCGTTTCTAAGCATACGTACAACCACTTTATTTTATTCAGCCTTGTTTAATCCAGCACAAAGTGGTCCTTCGAGCCGATTATCTATAATTAATAGGTGTCAGTAGGATGGGGAATGGGTATACTAAAAAGGAAAGTATACGCATGAAATTGTGGAATAATAAATCACATTTTTCGAATGTTTTGGGTTTGAAACTAAGATTATAATAGTCAGAGTCAGAGATCTTGAAAGGAGTAATTAAAAGGACACAAGGTTTATTTTTTTTATAAAAAATCACTGCATTTTGATCACTTGTTTTTACAAAAATCTTCGGGATAGTGTTTGATGTTTTATAGCGTGTTGATGATGTTAAAAATATTGAAATCTCGAAGAACGATGAAGTAATTACGTGTCATTGCACTCGAACTTAAATAAAATTCAAGTTCATTTCGGTAATGTGGAATACGGCGCCTCCATGGAAAGTGGTCCCAAAAATTATGGCCGATCAAAATAGCACTCACACTGGCGCGAAATTTTTGGATTTCCAATTATTGACTATTGATTCTATATGGCTGTAGATTTAAATTAGTTTATTTATTAGTAAAATTATTCAAAAGGATAATTAAAAAAAAACTCGGTTTGCTCAAAGGTGTCGCTGAAAAAATTAAGGTAAAATCAAATAATTTAGAATATATCCTAGATTTTGGTTGATTCCAAAACATGATATCACAATGATACAAAAAAGTTCGCGGGAGAAAATCTCTATTATTTTGGCAATCGTATTAGCAATTCATAGAGAACTTGTTTGATTCATATTTTCAATATTATGACTGGTTTTTGAGTAAACACTTTTTTGGGCAAAAATCATAAACTTTTTCATATTCGTATTCTGTTGCCCACGCTGTCTTCCTCTTGAGACTTAAACTTACCTTTGTATAAAAATGTTTACCTCAATAGTCTAGAATAAAAATATAATATACCATGTGTAGTGGTATTCACATCACACAGCACATACCATGCAAGATCCGAGAACAAACTTAAACATAACAAATGTTTGCCTCGCTTGGAGTTCGAACCCGGGAACACTTTTCGAAGGCAGGCTACTACCATCTTATTGAATGAATACCTACTAATGGATTGTCAAGTTTATTGAATTGTTATTATATTGTATGTCTGTACAGAAGTTGCTTTATGTTAATTGAGCAATTAATGTTGCCCATGTGACCGCTGAGATAGATCTATCTATATAAATACAACTTATATAAATATTATGATCTAATGTAGCTTGATTTTAGTGCTGAAACCACAGAACATAAAACCAGTGGACCTACCATAATAAATAGATAACAGTTTTTTCTTGGAAACACGATACACAACTCTGCTTGGTTGGGATACTGAGGGAAAAGAGGAGCGTTATTTTGTTCTGTGATGTTTCGCCTAAACAAAAACTATTTTTTTTCTAGTTAGATGTAATGAGAATGAGATATCGTATATTTATATGATATCTTAAGTGAGTTTTGGGAACTACCGATGTTTTGACGCAGATTCGTGCAACATGATTTCGGGTAAAATTACAAATTGACTGGCCATATAACTCAGTTGGTAGGTCTGCATTCTGCGCTGTAGATTGTGCGTTCGATTCCCATCCTGAACAAACATTTGTGTAACATAGATGTATTACTTACTTTTATAAGTTCTGTTTGCATGTCTAGTTAATGTAAATGCATAAAAAGTACTTCCTATGTATTACTTACTTTTATATAATAAGTAATTTGGTATAAGGTCTGCTTATTTTGGTTTGCGAATTCAACGGAAATAAAGTGTTTCGACTTCGTATTGTAGCTAGAGGGCGAAGCCACGAATAAAAAAAAATTATAATGAATATCTCGAAAAATAGTGTGTGACCATGACAGTTTTAAAAGTTACCATACGTAGCTTCGGTGCTAATGTGTGTTATAATGTTTACTGTATTGTCTGTACAATTTTACGTGCTCAAAAGATACTTGATTTTTAAAGGAATGAATGAGTTCGAGTTTGATTGTTTGGCGAGAGGGGTAAACGGTACGTTCAATCGAGCGAGTTGTTATCGTCAGTTGCAATCGATTCGAATGAGGGCATGTCAGTCTGTGATGAATAAGAAACTGTGATGGAACTAATAGGGCTGTCAATTTTAATTCCACGCTGGGAAATAGTTGATAAGCAATATTTATAATTCTCATTTAAAAGTATGTAGGTAAAATCTCCATGCATTACACTTTAAACTCAAAAATTTATTAACATTTTCATAGTCAAATCTAAAATTAATATATATTTTAAAGTTAAACAAGGAGGATAATTATATTCTTATTCTATTTCCTTCTCGTTTGATTTATTTTGTGCACTACTGACACTGAATTTTTCCAGAATACACAAAGGAATGCTGATAGAGAATGCTCTTTAGCATTGAGTTTGCCTTTTAGGTGCAATCTATCCATATTTAGGCAATAATTTATTTTCTTACACTAGAGACAAAATTAGATTATTAATTGGTTATTATGTGCAAACAGTAAACTGAAGGACTTCAGTTTACTTCCAACTCTACACTTAATAACATGATATTTTTAATTATCAATATTTTCTCCATTTGGAACAAAATGTATTAATGTATCATTCCATAATAACACAATGGGCCTCAGAGTAACGGCCGTAACGAGATGCGACTTAGATCTTCTCTTACTTCTAACTTATCTTATCTAAACATATAAAGTAAATTATCTCAAGTAGCTTCATAATATTTTCAAAGCGTTCGTATTTATTTTAACGTCCAAACTTAACGCAGTAGCTGAGACAGATTCTTTGTGAACAGGACACAAGCCTCACTAACAAAAATAAACATCCCTAGTCGAAATCCATTAAGCACGTATCACTCCACAGCCCTTACTCCTCGTAAATCCTCGAAGGAACTCAATCCTGCTGAGACTTAAAAATAAAAAATAAAAGAATAAACGAAACTATTGTCCCTTTTATCCGGAGAAATTCTCTGTCGCTTCATGAATAAATTCATTGCCGGTTTCAAGCAAAACCCTCGTATAATTAAAAGCGATTTAGATAAAAGCCTTTCTTTTAATCCCACTTGAGGTTAAGCTCTACCCCACTGTGATAGAGCTGTATTCTTATTGTTGGGGTTAAAGTTTTTGCAAACAGTAGTCGGACTTGTGCACGCAACTTTGAAAATTCGTCTTTGTTTGTTTTTTCTGTTCGGCCGTTATACTTTGATCTCCTATAGACGATGCTTGAATATTGTTTCGATGTAAACTCCAGATGAATAGACGCAAGTTAGTAAAGGCAGAATATCACATTATATCTATCATTTTGTTACCTATAAGAAGTCACTACGTACATATTTATTTTATATTAATTTTTTTATCAAATATTTTTGTACTATTTATGTTGCCAACCTATTGTTTCAACAGGATACGAAATGAAACTTTCCTCGTGTATTTTATATGCACTCTTTCCTTTTGCCTCAAACTCGCCTAATGTTCAGCGGTAACGACTTAACCCATAATTAAGGAAGATTGTAAAACACTTATTCACTCTTGATTTGAAGAGACCAGATTATTAGACCAGTAGTGAGTAGGATTCCGTAGCCGTTGACAATGTCACTAAATTTTGAATTTTTGAAGTTTGTTCTACTTTTGTAGTTATCATTATCAATTATCAGTCAAGGCGTCTCTTCGTAAGAATATAATTCGCGTAATATGTAGGTATAATACCTTCTTGCTAAGGATGGTACTGTCATGGTATTTGTGGTTCAGTCCAAAGAGGACGTTTAAATGTTGTAAGTTTTGTTGTTTTAAATTTAAAACCAGTTTAGATAATAGTTCTTTACTATTTAATTTCACAGATTTATGAATGTGATAGGAACCTACTAGTTTAAAAAATGTTTTTTGATCACCTTATCAATTTGTCACTTACCTATTGTTTTTAACACAATTGTAGGAAACTTCATTACCAAAATATAATATCGACCTATCACATCGCAAAAATAGCTAGCAACCGTTTGTAGGCTATATTCAGGATAAACATTTCTACCTTTTAAATTACCTGAAACTGACTTACATAATTCAGTTCGTAGGTTAAATTTAAAAACCTAATACATGGATACGGTTAGTTTGTTGGACAAACATTTTTAACGGCTGAAACGTATTACAACAAAATTAGGAATAAAATTAAGAGAAAATTTAGGTTCCGCTCCAACATTCTTATTAATATTTTTAAGTTCAAACATCGATAGAACTTAAAAATATTAAATTTATGAAACAAAGTTGCTTATTAGAACTACGCTTTAAACCTAGATTTCTAGTTTACACATAAATTGTACCGTAATTTAAGAAAAATGTAAACATTATTAAACTTAAAAGACGTGGTTAGCTTGAAATGAAAATAGCCTTATCCCGACAGTTACACAGACGCAGGCATTGCGAATAAGCTGAATGTTGCCAGACGTGTGTGTAGAATCTAGTGCTTACAGCTCCTTGAGGTTATGCTCTCCTGGTACTTCTAGGTACAAACTTGCGCGTCTCTCACGGAATAGACTGAGTTAGGTCTAGATTTGGTCTGAGCTAGACGTCTAGGCTGCTCGGTTGCGTCATCGCGCTAGACGCTAGACGCAAGGCTGAATGTTTTTTGCTAGAATTACTAGTTTGATAATAGATTGAGCTATTACTGGTGACTAGGTCAATATAAATGTATAACCTATATTCAAATTAGTATTGGTATACTAAATTAAAAAGTTATACATTATTGGAGGAGACTTGAAATATTTTCATGTACTTTTCTTACTTTTAAAAGAGAAGTTACAAACAATTAAGCTTATACTGATATCTTCTTTCATCGGGCGTAGAATTACCTCCCTAATCTCTCCAGAATGTACTAAAATTGGCATGTTACAATAGAAAAACATGTTTTAAGTTGTACTAAAAAAATATAGAGTAGTTTTGAGATTTCTGTCATTAACTTGACAATCGGGATAAGATCTGCTAGGGAGAGTGGCAGTAATTTCCCGTAATTGTTACGTCTGCAGGTTTTTTTTTATGTCACGAACATACATAACTTGGTGCATAAAAATAGCCCTAGGGAAATAAAAGTAAACCACACCACCATTTATTTTTTGTTCTATTTTTTGGTACCTCTACCCAAGTATTTATTGTCACTACATACATGCGTTTTAATGGATAAATTGTAATTTAAAAGATAAGTTAGATTTAGTCAGTCTAGCTTACACAAATAGGCAGTTCACACTTCCACTAATTTTTATTAGTAGGTAGTGAATAGTAATACTGATATTTGGTGAAAAAAAAAAAATTCTTTGTCCTGTAACTCAATATACAAAATGGAATAAAAAGTCCACTTAAGTACAAAAATATTAAAGTACTTAAAGTAATTTTATAAGAACTCAACGGAAATCAACATATTTAACTTATTACTTACTTATTACTTACTTATTCTGCGCCGACGCGAAAAAGTTTAGCCATTTAATTTATTCCCTGTAGATTTATATTTAGATCTTCACATCGGCCTGTCTTGTTATCCAATAAAATCAAAAAGTAAATTCGAGCCCGAAGTGGATCAAAGTTATCCCGGTGATTCCCGGAAATATTTCAACATGTTCCCGGAAAGCCCGTCACTTGCTTAAGAGGTAAAATATGTTTGAATTCCTAATAATGCTTCGTTGAATAAATTAAGGAATATTTCACTTAAATATATTAAATACTAGTAGTTTAGTTTAGTAGTTTGAATGGTTATATTCGTTTTAGAAACTGAATAGGTAATAAAAAATAAGAAATTCTTTCGAAGAAACAGCGTTAAAATGGAATAGAAGGATAAAATCGCTATCAAATAGATGTCATTTGGTTATCTAATTTAGGCCTAAAGAAAGGTCTGCATTGGACAAGCAATCGTAGTTTGATGTTCGCTTTCAAGGATTTATCTTTAACTCGTAAGTAGAGCCACTTTCGAGTGATATTTGGGTATAAGGAATATCTATTACTCATCCATGTTCGTATTTTTATAAAGAAGGTTTTTCTTGTAACTATCGGTGGTTACCATCGCCCATAAACAACAGCAATACGACTTTAGTCCTTTCCTACTGAAGTATGAGAACAAAGTTAGCCAAGGTCAGCCAAGTAAAAAAAATCACTTCAAAAATTTTTAATCTGGCGTTAGTCATTTTCACCTTGGTACATCTATGCAGATGGGCGTCTGTTGGCGAAAAGGACATTCAAAGTAATACTTACGAAGTAACAGGCCCAGGGCACAGACGCCGACTTTCAATCTGAAGGTCGCTGGTTCAAACCTATATGCGCAATACGTTCTCCAAACGGTGAAGGAAAACCGGCATGTCTTAGAACCAAAAATTCGATGACACGTGACATCTACCAAACCGGATTTGGCTCTCGTGGTATTTCGAAGCCCATTCACTCTCAATTATCGAGAGTAGGCCAGTGTCCCTGCAGAACATTAGAGGCTGATACGGACGAACAGTTCTTATTGAGTATTCATTTATTGCACTATAAAAATACATATGCAAAAATATTGATAATATCGAGCGATAACCGTAGGAGTTATTTTACAGCAAACCTCTTTTCTCTAACCTCTAAGGTTAGAGAAAAGAGGTTATATTTATATTTATTAGAATTTATATTTCATTGTCAACCTCTTTTCTTTAACCTCTAAGGTTAGAGAAAAGAGGTTGACAATGAAATATAAATTCTAATATTTTTAAATCCGCGATAATATAATACCATAGAGTACAACAATAATTGAGCATCGATAAGAAACGGAATGGCACCTGCTTACAGCGAAGATACGGACAGAAACCTGTCGGCTCAAATCGGTCAAGGTTGCTTCAGCATCGGTAATGTAACGTTGGATTGAGCTATTATTGGGGAAAGTATAGAACGGGAGACGATGGTATTTTATTATGTAGGGCTGCCTCTACATTTCAAATGAATTAAATTTATGCGATTTATGTTGCAAATGTCAGTAATAGTAGTCGGTAACCATTTAACATTAACATCATGTTATTAGTTTAAAACTTCTTACTGCCGTATGGGATACAATATGAAGCCCCGCGCGGGAAAAAAAGTGATATTACCCTATGCACTATGTAAAATCATGTGCCGTACCGTAACAACCTCTAATGCTCTCGTTGCAGCACAGGCCTACTGTCCACAAGCGAGAGTGTAATTTCTTGTGGAAGACTATTTTCTTCGGTGATGATTGGTGGTTCCTCTCGAAACGAGGTGTCCTTAGCAATTGTTTATCCGACACTATTGCTCAATTAAATTTGTTACTTTTTAAAATACATTACAGTTAAGCTATTAATTGTTGTAACAATTAATTATTAGTACATGTAACATTTTTTTTCCTTCCTATTATAGAATATTTTTAATAGAAAATATTTGTGTGGCGGCCCTAGATATCCTAGGATGTGTTGTTTGGTACAGCGTGGGATGCAATAGATAGAGCGTTTATGGCGTGTTCGTTTACATTATTAAGCAATTACCCAGGTGGAAATACCTCTTCTAAATCCGTTAAAATATCTGTAGCAACCATGGCTTCGGTAAATGTTTCCAGATAACGTTATTTAGAATATTAGTATTTGGTTTTATACTGCTTGTGACATTGTTTTTTCTTTCTATAGGTGACAGGGCTATCAGTAAAGTCATGCGATGTGACATCATTTTTCTTCACAAATGTTTTGTCAAAACATGAAATCTTGCCAGTAATTTGACATATCTATGTGCATGTAATGTGTCTAAGGAGCAACTGTGACAGGTTAAATGCACACGAATATGTTTACTTTTGCATTTCAATTTTGACGTGCTCAAGCAATAACTTGAGATCTAAAGGAATAATTAAGTTTGAGTCGATCGTTTAAAAACTGTGAAGGTAATCATCATAAAAAAACGAAAACATGTGGGATTATTGCAAAGTGAAATTGTGTATTCAAATCGGCTTGTATATTCTTAGCGTAAACTTTCTGTCAATGTCACATTTGTCAGAAAGAGCAAAACACTTTCCCGCCACGATTGGCGCATGCGCCTAACAAGCATAACCGTGTAAAGTCGTTGCGATGGAAATAGCAACGATGCCAGTTTGGCGTTTCCGCGTAGCGTGCATTGTCCGACTAACTGTTAGTACTTACACGGTTTAATGTTGATAGTCGCTGGCCATGTGAGATTGTCATTTGACACTCGGTAATATAGACTATAGTTCGTTGCATCTGAATTACCGTAAATAAACCCGGAATTGTTCCATATTTGAATAATTTGACGCACCATAAGTTGTGTTAAACTTTTCTACGATTTAAATTTGGAATATGTTTGGCTTGCTGTGCAAAGGAGGTCGTCATTGCCATGTCCTCACAGTTTAGTTGGTTGTAGCTCAACCTTCTGCGCTGTAGGTCGTGGATACAATTCCCACGCAGGGCAAGCATTTGTGCAGGGCAGGCAATTTATGACGGAAAACATCTGTCATAAATTTGCATGGACATATAAACTAAGCATAGGTTGTACTATGAGAACCAGATTACAATATATAGTACCAATAAAAGGCACAATTAAATAGGTTGGTCTTTATGCTAACTCTGTTCCTATCTTTAATTTTTGCTATAAAGTTATTTCAGTTCCGACGGACAAGATGTCGTAGGAATTTAGGCATTGTGAGCATAAGAGAATAATAATAAAAAGTTTATTCAGATACCCATACCTTTTTTTTATATAACGCCCCGTGGTGTTACCAGTTGTGAAAAAATCTACATGAAACGATGGAAAAACTTATTTTTTCGGGATAAAAATAGTCTATATGTTTATCCACGGTACGAGCTACCTACATTACATATTTCATTCAAACCGAGGCGTGAAGAAGTATACATACAAACAGACAAACTTTCGCATTTATAATAATAGTATGATGATATTGCTAATTAACACATTTGTTCTTGATGCCATTCGCCATTTTTATGGTTCATGAGTAATTAAAATGATATTACTTAAAACACATGCATTAAATGCATTAAAACCAACTGTTTACATGATAAATAATTGTATGTGACTTAGTTTCTGAATGCTAAACATATGCATGCATGAGGAATAATCGGTAATTAACCAAATGGAATAGACATCCTAGACAGGGGAGCGTCCTGTTTTATCTATGCACAGCCGGGGACCACGTGTGTCATCCGAGGGGGTGACATATGCACTTGTCAATTGTCAGGGTTGGCAGGTTAAATTGGAGGAGAAAAATAATCCTTGCTCGTGATTCATTGACACAACATCAACAATAAGCCATCACTTAACCTAAATGGAATAATTGTTTTTTTACAAAGCACTTGTCACTTACAAGTGTGTACAAAATAATCCACAATAAACGACAAAAAGATTCGTTAAATCAATGACTTTCCCTTTAACTAAGACATGCAATAATTAAATTAATCTTATCATGAATAGAAACATACACAATGTAAAATGTAAGTAGAATTAATCAATCAATTGAAACGTAAACACTTTTATCAATGCAATCACGGCCGGCAACCGTTACTTAGTGATATTAATCATTTACTGACACTGACAACCCTATCGTAGTTTACCAACAATGCACGCAAATCACCCGCAGAGACGATGTTTGACACGCCACGTTACGTTTTATGACAACACATTGACGTCTTCCTGAGTGGACTAGCTCTATGTAGATATAATAAGTTGTTCGCACCTTCTGCGCGTTCTTGCGGCCCTGGTAGTTTCGTAGCTCTTTAGCGCATATCTGCGTCCACGTTCCAAAATTGCGGGGCATTCTTCGCATTTTTGAGGTCACGAACATTTTCGTTATTATCCGTCGAAATAGGCTAAAAAACTTACTTTTTTACCTTGATATCCGATGAGAATTCGTATTGTCCATAGGAACCATGGAACACTGGCTATGCCAGGACCACTTGGCGTTTTGTTATACAAACAAAGTCATCATTTGAATAAAACATAAATACATATTTTAATATTATATATATATTATATTCCTTGTTATGGATAAATAAATGAATTTATCGTGATATTGTTGTATCGTACAATACGTAAATGAATAAAAACCTTTAGCGTAATATTAATTCTGGCAACGATAATAATAACTACGCGGTGCATGTATCGCTGCTCGAACATTTTATGTTGGACATTCAACCCGCCGACCAGAGACAATAGATTATATCTGCTCTCCACCTGCTTATTTACTTTTATTTAAGTATGGAACATTGTCCAGATTTCCGCGTTGTACTTTCGCTATCGCCGCGCTGTGTATTCTCGTAAATATCCCTCCGGCCATAACTCTTACGAAGCTGCTTGTTCTCCCGCCATTAGTGGTTATATTTCTTCTGCCAACATCGAGAACTTAATGTGTTCTTTTTTCAAATTTCGTTTCGCGGATATTGGTGTTTCCATTGATAATTTTTTTTATTTCTTTAACCTTGTATCCATTGCCAGTCCGCTCAAATTGAGCGTAGTATTCACTCTCGCTTTGCAAGCGTAGGCAGTTGTTCTTGCAGGGAAAAGTTTTGAGGCTGATAGGGAGATATAAATTATTACTTTAACCATTAGGACAACGCTATTTTAAGGCGGCTTATCTCCGTTGTCATTTTCTTGCCTTTTCGTTACATAGGTTATAAAAACAACAAAGAATTATTAAATTTATTTTTATTTATCTGTGGCAATCCGGCCGCAAATATCTAATTAAAGTGATAAAAATTACAGGTGTCGTTTGACCTCAAGGACGATTCATTTCTAAGGATTTCACGCGTTTTCAACAATAACTTCATCTGACATATTAAACTAATTTGAAAAAAGGAAATAAAATTACATCGCAATGCACATCAACGACCATAATTATTCTTTATCCAATATATTAACCAGTTTGATAGCCGAGTTAAAAATAAACTGTTTTAACGCAAAGACCGGTAATGAGAAATTCTGGTCAATTATTTTAATCGCTCGGAGAAACATATGTAAAGAGCGTTTATCTATGATCTCAACTATACAGACTTACTTATCTTAGTAACGAATGTTATGCTAATGGCATTATCCAGCAGTTTATAAAACAGTTACATTTAAAAACTTATAGTTTTTACCTTCTTTCCGGCTTAGTGATGCCAGTATGCAAAATTAGACGTATCATTTCGTTCAAAATCAAATTGTAATTTCTCCCATTACACAAAATACCCACAGATACTCTTGGACATACTTACATCGTCGCATCTACGGTAAATTTGAACTTGTTTACGTAAACAATTAACTACGGCAACTAAGTTATTAAAATTAACTAAGTTAGAAAAATTCTCAATATTTTTGCAAAAATAAAAAATGGTTTTATGTTTATTGCGTATTTTCATTAATATTTTTATGGCCCTGTTCATAAACGTATGTTAGCGACAGTCAAGCTAATTTGTGTTTAGTGTTTTTCTATAAGAATAATATAATTATTCCTAATAATACATAAATTTACTAAAATGTCTTTAAAGATAAGGCTCAAGTGATAAAAACCCGTAAATATAATATTATATGAAGTTAATTTATATAATGTAGGCATAGATTGAATCTTAAACAATATTGTTCTTGCAGCAGCTATTACTAAGTAATATAAAAAGTTCACCACATTTCCAAATTCAAGTGAGCAAAAGCTCTTTGAACCTTCCTCCGTTGTTAAAATCTGCGGTGCCACTGGTCCTACCTTACTTCTTAGCGGTTTATAAAGCCCTGGTACATTTTACACGGTATTTACAAGATCCTTGGGGAATTACGGGAATCGTTGCCATGGCGACGCTCGATGTAACGTAACTTTGTAGCCCTGAATTTATCCTTGTACACGTTAGAACAACCGCTGGTTTTAATGTATCCTGCAACATAAAAGGGAGATTGCTATAAAATTAGCATAAGGAAAAATGGTGCGGTGGTAACACTGTCATTGGCCTTGAACTTGACAGTGCAAATATTATAATTCCCGGAGAGGCCTTGAAATAATCAATGACACATACAATTTAACGCAAGACAGGCAGTGTGATAAAAACTTTAATAAATGCACATTTCTATTTACTGATTTACGCCGATTGTATTTTTTTCTAGTTATGGAAAAATCTGCCGCAATAATCGATGTTTTGTGACTATTTCCTTCCGATACGGCATATGATAGAACGCTTTAATAGTAGGGAAAACAGAAAATCTGAGCAAACACTCTAAAAAATATTTGCTATGTACTCTTACAATATTTAAATAGATATGAAGCTAATATAAATAAAAAAAAAAACATAAATTCGGCTATTTTGATTTTTTGTAAGTGGCAGACATAATAATTTATTACTCACACATTGTCGAACTAATTCCAATGATTCCTAATTAATATCATAAACTGAGCTAAATAACTTATGACATTAATAGTTTGCACCACAATTACCACAGAATCCAATTCTTCTAATTTCAATATCTTAGTAATATATCGCTTTGTCTTCCTTGTTGTCAGGTGAAAACTCTTTTATGGATTCAAAAGATGAAATAAACTCCATTAAAGTAAGGGGATTGACGAATCCATTTAGTTTCTGTGGGCAAATTAACACCTATTTGCAAACGAACTAAAACCGGGATAAACAAAAACGAACTTCTGCTATCCTGTACTATACTACTACACGCGTACTGTGCGAGATGAATGACCGAGTCATAGAATCAATAACAGTGGATCTGACATTCACAACTTCATTCATAGGATATCCACTCCACGCCCCTTCTATTTCCCACTCCTTGCGAACACCCTTTGCGCATTTACCGTCACTTTCGCACGTTTTGCGCTGCTCTAGTATTGATCTACACTTGTGACCTCTTCTTGGAATCTGCTTGCCTGGTAGTTGCCGGGCGATAGAACGCCGCACGCCCGCACCGCGCGCGCACACATGCGCACTCACCCTTGTCGATAGACCAATCCGATGCATCCACTTAGTGATTTGTTTGATTCACATTCATTGACACATTGTTGAACATCGGGTGAACGTAAATAGACAACAAAATTACATATTATTTTTAAATCAATTCGATTTAATTTACTATTTAAATTTCTCGTTCATGCCTTTTGTTCAGCAGACAGAGTTGTGCAAAAACATTGTGCACAACTCTCTGAACAACAAAACATTGTGCTGGATTTTTAAGGGTTGTAAACATTATACCATAGACAAAATATACAATAGTTTGAAATGAGAGAGATGAAAATTATTTAACAGCATAAATGTACACAACTAATTATGATAAAAATTAGATACTTTGGCAAATGTATGATGAATAAGGTTTATATTTATTTTCTCGATCAATTATATGGTTAATTAATTTTCATATGCTCACGGGGTTGTCGCGTAATTAAAATGTCTCGGCGCGATGAAACTATGAATGGGTACAAAGAATCCATAATTATTAATTTTGGGTACATTGAGGTATAATTTAATCATAACAATAATAAAACGTAACGATATGTAAGTATACCTACAGTTTCACAGTAATTATTACAAATTCAATGAAGCGTGACAGTGTGTCTTCGGATATAAAATACTAAATGTCATCTAAACCCAGAAAAAACCTTGCCCGTTAATCAAATAGAAAATGACATTGTGGTTTTCTGATTACTGCACTGAGTCTCGTTTTTTTGTGGTTATGTTTACGAAATACGATATATTTACCTAATACGTGATAAGTTTTTTATTTCTATAAATAACATTAATTATTTTCATCTCAATGTATTCTGTCTACATTTTTAGCATCAGACATACAAGTTTTACTTTCTCTGCGACATATGGATGTAACATAATTTTATCATTCTGTTTCGCTAGTGTCACGTTGTTGTGGCGAGGGTCACGTTCAATGTCACAGTATTTCGCTTGTTCACCTCTTCGATGCTTTGTGTGCCTGGTACATCTGGTGACAGTTTTCGTGTATTTGTCTCAATAGAAACTCTATCATGACGACGATAGAGTCTGCTCTACTACCGTTCTTGCGTTCGGTAGTCAGTAGAGTTGAAATTAAGGAGTTTTGTCGATGCTTCTAATATTGACACCGGCTTTGCATTACTGTATATTTTGTAATTATTGTTATTATTTTATACATTAATTGACACATGAACGACCAAACAGAGATAAAACGCACACAAATGAATACCGACGCATGCCCTCCCGTCTGGCGTTGATAAGATGCGAACAATACAATTACAGTACCCGTCTGCATTCAACTTTGCGCAAAGACTGAAGACTAAAAACTCCCATAAAAATACTTTTGATAATGCGGTAGAATCGATAGAGATAAATTACTTGTAAAGTAACCGTATACTTGATCGAAAGCTATCAAAAAGCTCGGTTTTGACAGACGCTATAAAATGAACAAAGCAAATGCGATATAATTACTATCAATTCAAACAATACATTCTAACACCACTAACTCGGATGCGCCGCCTCCGCGATGTTGGCCGTATCAATTACAACTTTTAGAGAGCTCGGCCAAGTAGAGTGGTTGACCTCTGAAATTGTTTCACAGTCAAATTCAGAATAATAGTTTACAACATCTTTCTAAGAGCTGCTGTATTTGGAGTCCTGATATATGACGTACATTTCTGTTCTGACTCTCTTGAACATATTGTGACAATATAAACGAAATAGCATAAAATAAATGAATAATAAGAAAACTCCAAACTAAGCATAGCTTGGAACATGGAAACAAGATCTTACTTATGCAGTACTTTTTTTGTAAATCCATATATACATATTAATAACCAGACCAAATATTTTCAAACTCAAACTTATTAAGTCCTTTAGACCTCAAGTATCATTTGGACACGTCACAGGAACTCCTTGGGTACATTACAAACACACAGATGTCAAATTACAGTAAGTTTTCATGTTTCAACCCTAACCGACCAACCGGAGGGGAAGAGACGGACCTTTTTTGTTTGTACAGCGAACATAATTACCTACGACCTACGCAGACTTGCGCAGAAAGCAGAGCTACCAACTGAGCTGCGAGGCCAGTATAATAATAAATGGCAGAACTAGAAGGCACACAAAAACCATTTAAAAATCAAGCGCTTCAAAATTACATTTAATTTTCACGGTTCCGCGGACTTTCTGCTGCGTAATTTTACACCACACCATCCGCGTAGTGAGAAGAAATATTTCCAACAACTTTGCGTAACGTCAGATATGGCGTTTTTGTTTTGACAGATGCACTATAAAAAGGTTGAATGTGAGTTATGGACTATAAAAGGGTGGCTGGCAGTTCTTGTGAAACGTCGGAATTTGCAGATGTCATAAGTTTTATAGCTCACGCCCGTTTTTTAGGTTACGTTTATGGGAGTTGGCGCCAAATTTGGTAATGCATTTTGGCCATAAAATAAAAGTGTTAGATTACCAAATTGTTCTATTGTTAACGATCACGGGTATAAATGAGATCTAATGGATTTTGACTTGGTATAAGTTTCACAGTGTAGTTTTTTTCACTTAAAATGTGTACACATTGACAGTGAGCCATTTCCTGTTACTTTCTAACAATAGTCTTTGAAAGATAGTTAGGAATGGCGAAGTTGTTCTCAAAATCTTTAGCCCTAAATACATTATATAAAGTTAAAATTTATTTTTATTTTTGAAGACAGACTTTTTACGACTTTATTTACACACAATTGACTAAATTGTGCCGGCTTGCCGTTACTAATTCTAAAATTGATTATTCGTATTCATGACCGCAACTCGTCATCGCCAATAAATAGTACGATTTATTCTTTACCATACTCCAACCGAAATTCATGTCACGACATACCACTCATGAAAATAGTAGAGGTATTATAGAACTTCTAGAGCTAGACATCAGACATTTATCCTACAAATAATTAAGATACTAAATGTATCTCGTACTACTTTTGGGCAGAAATAGGTATGATAAATTATGACAGTACTTCTCCGGACTAACATTGATTTACAGTTGGTAAAGCCCAAAAAGTAGCAGCAGTGACTGTTTTCGGCGGAAATACAAACAAGGCACAATACTTATATTCAGCGAGTCCACAGGATGTGAGTAACATCGTACACTTACCATATATATTAATTGCATGCAGGCAACATTTATGAGTGGAACACTACGAAACAAGACTTGGTTTTTACAGACATTACAGATCGTAGACTTTGTGTACAGTTTGTGAGGAAGATTTTGAAGCGATATTGAATATTGTAGTATGAAAACGACTACTAGATAGGTACCTACTAATTTCTAAAGATGCTTTCAAATGCATTTAATAAAAAGCTGTTATTTTGACATTACAATAAGACACTTCAATATTATTTATTCGTATTGATGTATATATAGGTAACCTAAGTAGTAAGTAGTAGTTAAACTAAGTATTTACCGTAGTTATGCATTAATTTACAGTTTCCGTTCTGAATTAAATAGAATAACTTGCGAAGGATTTACATTCGTTGGCGAGCGCAATGCCAGTCAAATCTTTCTTCAGAGACAAAGGAATACTGTTCGGTTTCTACTCTTTTATTTAAGTTAAGTTTAAGTTATAAGCAAGTTTTTCTTATTAGAAAAGGTAGGAACTAAATAGTGGGAAAATCTAAAGTTAACCATTAATTCTCCAACGGGATCGTTTATAAATCAGGTGAACCGTAATTTGTTACTCCACCGTGCGTGTAATTTATCTGTACAAGAAGGGAAAGTGTGACCTGCACCTAAAGACCTTATCATTAATCCTAGAAATCCAGTTTAGAATCAGTAACGAGAAGCCTGGAGTTAAGCGGAGAATAGATTTGAGTTTGCGAATCTATCGTGTCGATATCAGTCAATTTTCAACCGACCCTCAAAAAAGGTTATAAATTCGGTTGTATTTTTAACGACTTCTTTTTTTTAAGTCTGTTACCTCATTAATGAATCGATTTGAAAAAGTATTTTTTATTTGAATATACATTTAAATTGGTCCTATAGAAATTTTATCAACATCGTTTCAATACTTTGTGTTTTAAGCCAAAATAACTGTATCCAAGTAAACATCTTTCCGTTTAGGTATTCTGAATACTATTTTTACTATACTGAATACTGAATACTATAATCCTATTTTGCGTTCCTGTGACTTTTCTTCGCCTCTTGTAGACCGATTTGGATGATTAGGAAAGTCAACAATTATGGGATAATAATATATGATTTATTCACTATTTCTCTTGTATATGGCTGTTTACCACTCCAAGACGAAAGACGAGATAGAATGGAACATTTATTTCTGATTGGCCAGCTCTGCTACAAAATATCACGTTATTGTGATAACGTCATTATTATGTGACATTCGTCCAAGAACAATAAATGGCTATTTAATATGCATAGACATGAAATAAAGTACCGGACGCGCAATTTACTAGGTACTGAGAATTGCAGCTCGTGGGCTATTTTGCTCTTTCAGTTTACTTGTATAGTTGTATTTATGGTAAAAACGCTATTCTTTTAAAGAAAAAAACCAAAACCGACTGAAGCTCGCCCAGCTACTAACATGTAAAGTCGGAAAACGACAGCAACGTCCATCTCTAAGTAGCGCATAATTTTACAACTTACTAACCTAGTTCAGCATCCGTTGCATAACATTAGATTTAAATGCACATGCAAGCTTTGTAGTTTATTTGCTCCCAAAATAAGTCTTCATGTTCAGAGGAAGTGATGGTTCCGGAGATTAGGACCATAAATGTTCACCTACTTTTTATATACATTATAAATGTTACTTAAGAGTAGTACTAGGCTAAATAGGGTACCCTTTAATCTGTGTGAATGGAACCCTAAAATTAAACTTAGTTCATGTCACATACGATTCAATTTATTTAAAAACTTATTTTAATAAAACGTGTTACCTACGTGTGATGAACTTGCGGAAACATGGTAATAATACCTGTGTATTTTTTAGGCTAAAGTAGTGATTTCATGTACAAAAAGGTAAAAAAAATACAAAGGTTGTGTGTGTAAAAATCATAAGATTGTTTATATTATAGTTGTGCCACACTGTATTAAGAATATGTACATATTTCATCCCGAAGCAAACTCTAATGCTTCTTTTGCAGAATGTTCAACCTACTCTCGATAATTGATGGCTTTGATTTACCACGGGAGCCCAGTGGAAGGACAATTTGACAAACATTACTATGAAGCACACTATTTTGTATCCATATAGATGCTTCCACCGCGTCGTGATACGTACTGCCACTGTGGTCGTGAGAAAAGTCTTGTCCGTGATTGACATCTGCACGCCCAGAATCCTGGGATCCCAGTGGAAGGAAGACAGACATATAAATATTAGAACCGTTGCAATTATGTAGTGAACTACACTATTTAGCATCCATGTGAATGATACCATCGCGTCGTGATATGTATTGACCAGATAATAGCCAGTGGGGACCAACAGTCGTGAGAAACGTTGGCGTCCCACTTTCCATAGGTAGTGGCACTAAATTAAACTGTTCGCTAGACTTAGCCACGGCGAGACCTAAATAACATTTTAGCATAGTTCAATACGGTAGGGTACTTACAAGTCTACGTTTTCTGTCCTGGTATCTGGACTCAGCATCAAATTCGTGCTGATTCGTCAACCTGTGATATCAGATGTCTTAATATTAAAAGATAATATTTTTAAAAAAGAAACGAATCTTTTTAAAAAAAAGAAATGTTTAAACGACGGCTAACGTTATGATCTTCGAATTCGAAATTGGCTAGACACAATCAGAATTTAGAAGTTTAAGAATTCCAAGAGTTCTAATAGAGTTAACGGTTTTAACTTAATAGGTATAGCAGCCGAAATCTGTTGTCTCCAACTTGCCTCTGATGTTGATGTGTTTACAGGTAGAGGATAGGCAACTAATTTAATAAGGCTAAGTCATTAGGGTCATTGGTTGTTTCAAAGCAATATTGCCGTGAGAGACCTCATCTCACTTTGCATTGAAGTTGCATTAAGACAATTGCATCTTAATTTACAGCAATAATCTGGCGTTTGCACTAGTTTAAATTCAATTCTTCTTGAAACTAGGGCGCGTTTGGCAGAATGGCCATCATTTTGCCGAGAACAACCATAATGAGAATTAAAATAGGATGTTTTTGAATTGTAAATGTGTTACGAATTAGCGGTATCATCTATCCTTGTACTACTTGTTAAATTACTTGATGGTAATTGACATGTTCTTTTAAATAAAAGGTCTGACTCCAGGACTTATACTTGCATACGTCACTTCCCAGCGGCACTTTATTGTAACACAAGTGAGTTAAACAATCGTAAATCAACTTCAATACTTTCATTCCTATTTCTCGCTCTTAACACCTTACCATTTTAAAAAAGAACCCTCCAAATCGGTCTACAACGGGCGAAGAAAAAAGTCACAGAAAAGCAAAATTCACAATTTACTTGGATGTAATATTTTTTTTTAGTAATTCTTATTAAAATCGGATCTATAGTTTGGTTGTAAAACAAAGTATAGAACCGATTTTAACACTCCGGGACTGATATGTATCCGGGACTGATACTTCACTTCAGCGGTAATTTATTGCACCAAACGCGGAAATACGCAGAATAAAGCGGTCGTCAAGCTGTTAAAAAAATATCATTTTAACGGGCATTGGTTCAAACTTAATATTTAATTATCTATTAATTATCAAACCAAGCCGTCGAAAACGGAAATGATGAAGGCGAGTGTTACCCACGTGACCATTGAATATCAACAACGTTAACACACTCATACCTCTGCACTAGGATTTCACTGTGTCGCAGATGGCATGGACAAACACATAAACACAAGACAAACACCCAAGACCCGAGAACAAACTTCATGCTCACCACACAAAGTGTGCCCCGGCCGGGAATGGAACCAGGGACCCCTCGCTTCGAAGGCAGGGCTACTACCAACTAAGCCACGGAGTCGTCATCGGTATTGGTATCGGAGTACCAATACCTCTCGCACATTGTAGAACCATGGTATTATATTTTACTACTAAGCATGGGATAGTGGATTTGATAGATTAACATAACATTGTTGTTACTTTTTGGAACAAAAGCCAGACTTCTATTTGAACTATAAAATAATCTACAGTTTCTTAACATGTTGAAGATAAGTGTCATGTAACACTAAAGCACATTGTTAGATTTATGAAAGAATAAACCTTTGCGTTGACATATAATTGTTACTTGTTTAACTTGCTTGCAATTAGTGTCTTTTTTTCTGATGTGCAATAAAGAGTCTATCTATATATCTACATCTTAAGGTGAAGATCTTGTTTGGTAGTAGAAGTTACCTACGATCTTATTTGATAGTAGACCACTTACCTATCTATCTACCTCATTCTGGATCTGTAAATCCATCGCTTGCATACTTCCATAGATACGGGATGTGTCTCTCAAAAGCGAGATAAAGAATTGGACACTGCATGACGCATAATGCAAATTCCAAGAGCCTCCAAGTCTGATTACATCATTAGCCACCCATTTATAAACACTATACAAACTGTTTGTAATAGACCAAATGTTAGACCTTGTCTAGACTAATTACTCATTATAACAATGTGTTGAGTGCAAGATATGTACATTGTAAACATTTAAGACAGGTTGCTCGTTTTTGAAGATCCCAGAACATTATTATTTGCACAGGAGGATAAGCAGAATGTAATGTTATACATAGTGATTGATGTGGACAATAAACCGTGAGACAAAGATCGATATTAATTCAGTCAGCGAAGTATTAGCAGCTATTTCGGTTCAGCTCTCTGTTTTGTCCACATTTTTGTTAAGCTAGTAATTTGGCGACTGTACCAGTGTTATCACTGGTTACATTTAAGTCGTTCTTGGTTCAGTTAGTGGGGCGCAATGGACATACATATAGGTGAGACATCTATTGTAAGTGATCATAGAAATTCTCAAGATTTCTTCTCTTCATCAACCCACATGTTTCTATATAGCTTGACCTCACAGCTTAGTTTGTAGTAGCGCTGCCTTCTGCGCTGTAGGTATTGGGTTCAATTCCCATCCATTTGTCTGACGAACATTGATACTAGTTTTGCGTTTGGGTTAGGTAGTTTCGGTTGGGTTGGGTTAAGTAAAATTTTTGCGTGGTTTAGCACTATTCAAAATAATATTGACAGCTTTAAAAGGATGGTAATCTCAATAAATTTATATACAATATTATAAAACAGAAGTTTTCATTAGAAACAATTAAATTTGGTTGTAGTTTAGTTGGTCACCAACAGAATTGGCACCAGTGTATTAAAAAAAAAAGTTCCACAGCGAGATATTACATCGTACTTCAACATGTAACGGCATAGGTCAGAGTTAAAGCCATTACTTACAATTTACAATTATTACAAGGAAATGTCGTGTGTATTAGGTAATTACAAAATGCAGTTATTTGTAAGCTAGCTTCTCACAATCCATGTTCACTTTTATGACCGGGGCGACCGAGTGAACCCTACTTTGAATCCGAAAGTAGTCAATTCAATTCCAGACCAGGTACCATTCCAGGTCTGATCTCACATGTTTGCAGCGGGATGCGACTTGGGTCCGAGGACCTAGGTCGTATTGCTGTTGTTATGGACAGAGGTAACCACTTGCAATCAGGTGGGTCTTCAGGTCGTCCCATCAACGAGCAGTAAAGACAAAAAAGAAAAGGAAGATTTCCGTTGTATTGGTTAGAACTTCCTCACGCATTATTATTGCTTAGTTCGATGGTGGTTCAAATTCCTCCTTGGGGAAGACTAATTTAAACGAATTTATTCCTTTAGACCTAAAGTACGTCTAAAATCTTTGGACACGTCAATATCTATTAAAAATAAATAAAATTGAAGTTTCTTTTTGTAATGTCAAAATAACAGCTTTTTCTAAATGCATTTGTAAGTTTATAAGCTACATATAACAAAAAATCAATTTTAAAATTTATGTATTTCTGGCTGGCTGTCTGTTTGTTCTGGCTATTCTCTGAAATGGCTGGACCGATTTTGACGGGACTTTCACTGGCAGGCCGGTATTAGGTAACTTTTATTTTAGAAAAAATAGTAAATTCCGCGCAGACGAAGTCGTGGGGAACAGCTAGTGTGAATCGAGGAACGGTCCAAAATACCACTGAGCATTATTCTGTTACTGTTATTACTCATCAAATTAATAAGGCAGTTTTCAGCCACATATCAAATTAATTAGCGTTAAATAGTAAGGCAGCGTTGTCTATTGAGATGGAAAGCAATGTCGGTGGTCTGGCAATACTGGCCATGATGTAACGGCGGTAATCCGATACGACGGGCAAAACTGGATCTTATTACCTAGGTCGCAGGGTCGTGGAGCTGGATGGACACGATTCCCGTTACGTGGGACTGTAGAAAAGGAAACTGGTACGGTGTGGTTAGTTTCGGCAGAATACCAGGAATAGACGGCTCCGTGGCTTAGTTGAGTAAGGGCTACTCAACTAAGCCACGGTGGCCTTTGAAGCGAGGGGTCCCGGGTTCGATTCCCGGCCGGGGCACACTTTGTGTGGTGAGCATGAAGTTTGTTCTCGGGTCTTGGGTGTTTGTCTTGTGTTTCTGGGTTTGTCCATGCCATCTACGACACAGGGAATCCTAGTGCAGAGGTATGGGTATAAAAAAAAAACAAACTGTTTACGATTGTAACAGTAGACATTATGCTGAGTCGAGGCATTTTTGTTACTGTAGGACTCATCATGCCACTTTTATTTATTAGTTGTTCATTGCGACTTTTTCCGCGTTGAATTTAACAGTATTTTAAATGTATAAGTTAATCCTTATAATATCAGCTATCTGCTGTGTTCCGGTGGAATGGTGTGGGTGCCGGTGAAACTACAGGCACTTGAGTCGTAACATCTCCGAACGACGGGCTCAATACACTGCGACTTAGGTTTTTTTGTTTCGGTATGGGAGGATCTTAGTCATATTTCGGTTGGTTAAAGGCGGCGTTAACCATTTAACACAGGTAAGCCGCCATACACGTAACACACCATACAGGTACCGGCAAACATCAGGTCAGGTCAGGTCGTTCCGTCGTTAACATCGCTTATTTTTAAGCGATGTTAAAGATCTAAAACCCATCACACCTTCACTCAGTCTTGAAGATTGAAGCGCATTGTGTCTACAATGTTAGTAACTGCTATCCTACTTTCCAAATCCCATACAGTCATACAAACAAACCCAAAGCCCTACTCTCTCATTACACAACGTTTTCTACAGATGCATCCGTAATCATTTGTGATTAATCACCGAAATAAAATTAATGGATTGCTGCTCCAATTCCTCTGCCGTCATGTAGAACTTTGAATAGGAGGTATCATCATAACAAAAGCTCCCAAACATACACATTTACTGCGGTAGCGTAGCGGTTCGAATCACGCACTGACAGTAAGGGTCACGCGATAGAATCCAAGTTGGATGAATTATTAAATGATGAAAAAATATCTACAAAAAAATAAAATTTAGCAATGATTTACTGACTCACAGATTAATTACCAATGAATTACATAAAAAATCATAATGGTCTACGGCACAACTATTATCTAATATTAACAACAATTACCTTATAGTAGTAGCTCTGCACCGATCGAAGGAAGGCGTAGGGTTATTAGTAATCATCTACCACTTTGGAAAATCATATCCCTAGATACCTAGTACCTTTACTCATATGATGAAATTCGCGTCACATGTAAAACTATTAAAAAAATAATATTCTCGCCTATATTTCCGATACGGCAGGCAGAGCCTTGGAATGGCCACATTTCGCCTTTACGTCATGAGAACGTAGTCATGAGAAATGATGATGAATCATCCCCAGCCAGAAGATAACTTTTACCAACGAAAATACCGTAAAATCTAGCCTATGACTCTTTTAAAGCAAGTTTTACTGACACCCGACACCCCGTAATTTAATTTTTATCCGCTTAAACATGAAAAAACTTGAGTGATACTTAAAAATAATCGAAAAAAATACTTCTCATCTTATCTCAAACACAAATTGAAAGAGAATCCCAAACGTCTTTTAATTAACACATTTTTAACCTACAAAAACGCACCCTGCTTATCTCTTTTCAAGACATTATGTAAATATTGATCTTACTGCTTAGATACAAGGTTTAAATTACTTACAATTAACTGTTTCCTATAGCTCGCCGCGTTGATGCGCTTTTAAATGCATCAATGTTTCTCCCACGCTGCACTTACTGATATATACGATCAAAGAAAGTCTATTAGAGGGTCATGGACAGATTTAGCCGAGCGTAATTATCTAGTTTTAATTTACCTACACCATAACATAATGATTTTATAAATATACGCATATAAAAAAAAGAGTGAGCATAATTATTTACTTTTAATTAACCTACACTAAAAGAGTGATGAATATGAATTTTGTTGCATGGAATAGAAGAGGCAGACCAAAGAAAATATGTACTGGTAGTTCTAGAGATTAGTGCGTTCAAACAAACTCTTCAGCTTTATTATATTAAGAATAGATTGAATTAATGAGTAAAAAAAAATAATGTTGATGTTTCTGTTGATATTAAACACACTTAAACTTAACCTATCGGCATCCGTCTCTTTCTATTCCGTATGAACTAAAAGAGACACCAATTAGATCCATCAAAGTTCGTTCGATTTTTCGTTCGATCTTTACTTACAATAATGTAAATTCAATCAAGCCCAGTCGAATACCTTTATTTCCATTGAATTACAAATTCTAAGAAAAGCCATTTTGTATTTTTCTAGACTAAATTTGACGTTAAAACCCTAGCCCATTTGAGTATCACCGTAATTCACCTAAAAGTCTCTTACAAGAGAACCGCCTAGTAATAAGTAAAGGGTAATTGTGTTTTAAATTGCCAACCCTCCATTTTATAGCATCTCCATAATAGCCCGGCTAACGAGATAGCACGCACGTGCTACACCTTTTATTGTACGATCAAGACAAGTTATCCTGAGTACCTATAATGGTGCACTGTAAAAAGGCATGGTGCCAACTGCATTTAAACTTATAGACCAATCTAGATACAAATCTAGAATCTAGACAAAATCTTTTATTTATAAAATCAAATTTATGAATTATAAAATACTAGCTGCGCCCCGCGGTTTTCCTGAAATTTTCTGCGGAACTTTTTCAATTTTTTTTCTTTCAGAAGAACCTTCTGACAATAACAAACACAACAAAAAATAATTAGCAAAAGTGATCCAGCCGTTCACGCGTGATGCCGTGACCGAGGGCAATAGGGATTCATTTTTATATACAAAAAGAAAATATTTGGTCGTTATAAAAATATATTCTTTTACGAAGGCCTTCGAAGCGAGGGGTCCCGGGTTCGGGCTTGAAGTTTGTTGGGTCTGGGCGTTAATCTTATGTTTCTGTGTTCATCCATCTGCGAATGTCACAGGAAATCCTAGAGCAAGAGGCGTTTCATGTGGCATGGCATGAGAGTGTAAAAGTTAAAAAACCTCTATAGGTAAGTGACAATCATAATGTTAATACTAAGCATAAAAATAAACTCGCTCTGCCCACTACTAGGCTCCATAAGGTTAGCAATTCTTTTGAATATTGGTGTATGCTTTTTTAACAAAATCCCGACCGAATACAATTACTGTTTAATAAATAAGTTTGAAACTTTTATCAAATGTTGTTTTGAACAGGTGCGAATGCGAAGGTGACAAAAAAATACTCGGAGAATTGGAATTGGGTTAGGGTTGAACAATACTATCCGTACTATCGAGGACCAACGCCGCTGGGGCCGCGGAAGAGTAGAACACCATTGGCGTAGCCCCAGCATAAAGGCCCCGAGCAGGAACACCAGGGTGGTTTGAGTCGGAGCACGCCCGACATAACCGCCCCGTCCTCCCCCGGACGGAGCAGTACACGTAGGTATTTCCACCCTAGAAAAAAAAAAGAAAATTGTTGGAAGAAATATAACCTTAACAGATAAAACTAACTAAAACTTGAAAACTGACTGTATTTTGACATAATCCGTTTCCATGTAATGTACCCGAGGAGCTACACTGATACGTGACAGTAAGTTCTTTTGCGCGTCTAAATTTCTCAATTGTCTAAACTATAGTTGAAATATAAGAGAATAAATAAATTTTAATTCGATTTTATGGCTAATTTACAGTATAAAAATAAAGGGAACATTGAATAATAAAAGTTTTATTAAGATATTACAAATAATAACGATTTCGCAATGTGCGCCCGACAAATTACGAGATCAATTCTCAATCTCCTTTATGAAGAAGAACTTAGTATTTTCACACCTTTTTATTGGCTGCTTTATAGCGCGAGGGCCGCTGCATTCCATTTTACAGCCACGTTTAGGGTTCCGTAGGCAAATAGCAAAACCAGGACCCTGTCAGTTCCGTCAAGCGCGTCTGTACGAATGTCACAGCTGAACTCCGAAACTATGATAAGTGACTGAATAAAAAAAAAAAAGATTTAACTACCTCTTATATCTTAACACTTTGACTGCGGAAAACACACACGTTGCGTTTCTCTTGGCCGAACGCGAGTGCGGCCCGCAGTCAAAGTGTTAAGCTTCTCGATAAGGGCGAAAAAAAAATTTATACAACAGGAGAGGAAAAAACTCACAGGAAAGCAAATACGCTTTTTGAACGACGCTATTAAAAAGATATTGATATAATACAATATATAAGTACTGAGATAACAAACATAAAAGAGTAAAATTTCTAAAACAAATAATTAAGGTGCGTTTAATTAAATCTGGGCACTAACTTTAATAGCCTTTCTTATTATCTGGGTGGATAATTAGAAAGGCTTTTAAAATATTTAGGGTCCTCTAATTATTTTTTAAATTAGTAAGCGAAGTGGTTCCGCCCCGTCTAACTTTTTTCAACTGTAGACTAAAATAATATTTGAAGTAAAATTTGAGAAAAAAATAACACTGTATTACTTCATAAAAAAAATACATTAGCGGTATGGAACCCAAAGAGTGCAAGAAAATAATCACCCTTAGACGATTTTTTCTTATTTCAAAATTAAAGGCAACATTTTTATTATATTGCTAACGGTATTTTAAATTTCCATGGTTGTCCCATCAGAACCTATATCAAGAACACGTCATATACCGTTACAGTTCCTCTGGGTCAGAAGATCAGAATAAGCAAAATAATAAATTCCGACCACATATTGTATTTAAACCTCATGCACCAAATTATCAATAAGTTTATGGGCGAGGGTAACTATTTAACATCAACTGAGCCTTCAGCTGGTTCCTTTACATTTTTCTTGTAAAAATAAAATCAGGACATACATAACATGATCCATAACTAAGAGATTCCATTATTTTTCTTCATTTCCTATGGCTACATGTCCTTCATATCCTATCATACTATGTTGATCAGATCATATATTCTACGCATTTGGCTTGGAAGTAAATTTAATTAAATTTAAGCCAACTCAGAACTTTTAATTGAAGTTTTAATTGAACCTTAGGGCATGAATAATATATCACTTTCTTTATTTTACGACGATAAAACGAATTAGAATGAAATTGAATTGATTGTAAAAAGTGAGATCCGGCGCCTCCACTCAGACTGCTTTTGCCCCCAGAGGGTCTTTTCTCTATGGGTAGGAGAGCCACTGCAATCCCTAGGGGTTGCGGTCCGGGTTAAACTCTTTGAGCAACCCCGCCCTGTCGTCTCCTATTGTATAAATATGCTAGTGCCAAATTTTAGCGTTGTGAAATATAATAAAACGCAATTCGATGACAAAAATTACATGACCTTAAAAATTACAATAACCTTTACAAACACAATTTCATCCTGGTACGGATGAAATTGTGTTTGTAAACAACACAATTTCATATTAGTGTAATATACATTTGACACCTGAGTTATCAAAGATAAATAAATACGTTATGTAGAAAACAAATTCTAACCTACATCAAACCAGACGGATTTCGAAGAACCTACTAATTAGATTAGTGAGTTCGGTAAATAACATCCTTTTAGATTGCGTCTACGCTGTTAGAAAATGATACGGGTAGGGATGTGTTAGTATCATATTGGGTGCCTCGATACTTTTTACCAACGGTTAGATATTGATCCCCGCGATTAAAATCATTTTTTTTAATTTTCTGTCGCTCTGTCTGTTTGTTCTGGGCAGTCAACCGCTGGACCGATTTTGACCTGATAAATGGTTTCGGAACGCATATAGGGCAAACATACAAACATTGATTTTTATTTTTATAGATGCGAATGTGACTTGCTTGTTTGTTTCGCTGTCACGCCTTAAATGTTATAACTTACACAATGTTATAACTTATCTAAGTTATAACATTGTGTTTAAAAATTCAATTATTGCAGATAGCTCCAGTACAAGACATTTAGATATTAGTAGACCTAAAAACTACATTGTAAACCTATTTTTAAAAATAAATCAATATTATATTATATTAAAGTTTAAATATATTAAAATAAAGTTTAAATTCATTATCGAAATAAAAAAAAAGAGCTTGGAAAAAATTACGCTAGTAAATTTTCTTTTCTTACGCAAATAAACACGTGCTTTTAATACATCGATAAGTTACCGTTACGCCATCCCTTCACGAACGCTCCTTCCATTAGTCCCGAAAACTTTTTGCCAATTTCATCACATCACAGAACGCACCGCCCAGACCATTTTAAAACTTACAAATATGATTTATGTGACATCATCGCGTATCAAAACTATTATCTGTGACCACCGGGGTGGCGCCAATTTATTTTCTTTGATAATAGTCTTTTTATAGCGTTACTTTAAACTTGATAAATATACCAAAGGGGCTCTTTTTACTTGATAATATGTTAAAATTAAATTATTAAGTAAACATGTTATTTTTAACTTATGGCGTTCGCAGGTCTCTTCCAATTTCGATATCTGTATGTATTTCTTGAGATGGCAAGTATTTTACTTGTCAAAATGAACTTGCTCAGGTTATAAAATCACATAAAAATAAATTTGGCGGATCATGTTGCTCGCGTCCGCCGTGCGAAAGGAGAAACCTAAAGTTCCAGTAGAACCTGTGCCAAGTTTATCCGGAGAGGTAGTGCTCGAGTTACTGTGTTCCGGTGGAAGGGTGTGGGTAATCACATGCGCACAAAACGTGTCATCTCCGTCTCAGGTGATGGACGCAGCAGGGTGACTGTGACTCAGTGTAAGATCCCAATTTTATACTCAGTCGCATTACTGTCATGGGCGGGGGTCGCCACTTACCATCAGGTGGGCCCTCAGCTCGTTCCATCACTTATTAAAATAAAAAAGCATACAGACAAACATTCAGAATTATAATATTAGTCTGATTGTTAAATGAATTTATCACACATATATAAAACACACATGGACCTTATTTAACTTATCTAAATATAAAAGTGGATAAAATATATTCATAAAGCTTTCCGTAAAAAGTTGCATAATTAAATTAAAATGAATTTTTATCTTAGTCGTGCAACATGGAATTCTATTTTAAGTGGTATTGATAGGACGCCACGCTAATCGACCAATTAGATGCCTCGTGTAATGGAACATAATCGTTACTCACAACACTATGACGATATTAATAGAACATGCTCTTGCGCAACAATAGTAAGTGAAATTGTTTGGATTTCGCCCATACTTTATGGTACAACAGATAGTGCCATCCAAATCCATGCCATCCACGAGACTCGCTCCACTCTTCTTTTCATTTTCGGTTATCAATTTCGCTTGTAATATTTTTGGATGTATGTTTGTACCTCGATTCTCCCTCGATTTTTTTTATTTGACATAGTATATTTTCAGATAGGAGAGAGAATAGAATTATAGAATAAAAATTTGATCGAAATCGTTTTAATGGTTTGGTTGTTAAACCTAAATAACTGGAAAAATATGTCATCCATGTAAACGAAATTGCGTATTTTTCTTTCCTGTGACTTCGCCCGTTATATATTGTATAAATGTTGCCGTATTTATCTTTTATTCAGTTTTAACTAAAATAAACACACTAATGTTATAAAGGCGAACGATTGTGTGTTTGTAGCTATGCTTAGTTTGGGACCAGATGGCGCTGTGTGAAATAAGTCCATAAATATTTATTTATCTATTTATTAATATAAGACCAGAGCTCAAAACGCCGCCATTAATGAGACAGTGAAAAAAATTCAACAAAAGTATAAAAACGAAGTAGCAAATTTTGCAAGCACTATTTGTTTAAGATTGTTATATAGGTTTCAATAAAGTTTGATTACGGAATCCTAAAAATGTTACGAATATAGAACTAACAGACTGCATAAAAGATCTAGTTAAAAGAATTTAAACTCAACCTTGAATTGAAGTGTTACAACGTATGAGCTCATTCCACAGACTAAACGAGCATGTTTGTAATCCGGGAGTGTTTTAAGAATAATGCAAATAAACACGGTAATGTAAACGAGTAGTGCAGAATTGGGTTAGAACTGGTCTGTTTTATGTACGTTCTCAGCATTTTGCAGGGCGTCTGGGTAGGAACCACGGATGTCTAAATGCATCGGTTGCTAAGTAGAGCAAACATCTCCAAGAAATTCATAGAAAATTATTTAACTATTAGTAGTTGTGCCCCGCAAACTCAACATTAGACGATGCAAAAATACAATTAATGTCAGATTTTCCCAAGTCACAAATAACAAAGTCCTTTATTTTTTGGGATAAAAAGTAGCCTATGTGTATCCAGGTTCCATCCCGTCCAGTTAATGTAAGAAAACAACTGCACGTCATATGTCCATTCCGACAATATTTTTGAAGATTTACTTACTGTCACTCACTTGTTTAGGAGATTTTTAACCCAAATTTCACATTGTTGACTAAAATTTTCCAAATGTTGCAGTCGTTCTGAAATGATGCGCTTAAATACATTTGTCAATAGATTTTATTAAATAGTAGGTAATAAGACCTGCATAGCTATCAAGTTAAATTTTCTGCATGTAAAAATAAATTGCTGTTCGTTAGCCTCGCTAAAACTGGAAAACGTTTGGATCGATTTGGCTGGTATCAATTTCGTTGTGTTCGTAATAGTCAGGACAAGATTTGTATAATATAATTTCGTTGGAAAATTCGCGGAAAAGTCGGGAATCAGTAAAAAACGGAAATTACATTTTTCAGGGATTTCTGCCGATACATTTGATAGCCGATTGTCAAATTAAGAAGAAGAATCAAGACAGGAAAACAGTTTGACATTCATTATTAAATTTTATTACTTCGGGCACACCTACTTGGCCAGGGTCTGAAAAGGGCAACAAGTAATAAGCACTGTAATAAAATAAGAACTAATTGGACACTTAGTTTGCAAATAAAATGTATTGTATTCTTGAAGACCTCGGTATTAACAGATTGAATATGCAAGAAACTCAATTGTATGGCTAATGCAATAAGTAATACTGCTGCTACTTAGGGTAGCTCCTTTCGCAGCCCGGGGCACACGTGTAGGGATTCTGATGGTATGCACCTACGGACGCGAGCAAACATGATACCCAGAATAAAGGTTTGAATTTTTTTTTTTTTTTTTTTTTTTTTTGTTGGGAAATCCTCATGGATACTCTCTCGTTGCGGGGGCAACGAGAGAGTTATGCCGGACTCCTACCGGCTAAAAACCCAACAGTGTTCCTTCACGACGCTTTAATTGCCGGAGACCGCGGGAACGCTTTCGAACTCTTCCGTAGCCCCGGCAGCGTTGACCATAAGTCCCAAAAACTCTAAAACGGGTTGAAGCTGGAGTTTACTGCAACCCTTCTCTTTTGAGATGCACGCGGGAACACCGCGCGCGCCATCTCGAGGTCATATTATTGTGACGACGTTCACCCCCGTGACCGCCGTCTATGCCTCTGTTATGGGGGTCGAAGGAGAGCGTGGAAGATTCTCCTCCGACGCCCAGTTCTCCTGCTGCGGATTGGGAGGTCAGTAGTTATTTCGCGCTCCCTCTCCGCAACTTCTTTCTGCATTAGGATGTTCTCGCAGAAAGATAATACAGCCATCCATGATCCTTCGGATTCCAGCATTTTCCTGACCAAGGCTGGAAGCGAGAGATCGTTCCCTAATTCAGTGGTGAGTACATGGCGCTCACTGACCCACGCTGGACATTCTTGCAATGTGTGTTGCGCCGTGTCCTCATCACAATCACAGTGATGACACCTTGTGTTCGGTTCTCTACCAGCTACTTGGCACAGGTACTTCCCAAAGCAACCATGCCCTGAAAGCACCTGTACCAGCCGGTAAGTCAGTGATCCGTGCAGTCTTCCGATCCAGTCTTCAAGAACTGGCCGGATGGAATAAAGGTTTGAACTACGTCAACTAAGAACTTGCCTAGTGTTATGGAATATCACGTAAATATACCTGTTAACGAAGCTTGTTTATAAATATCCTCCGATTTACCCAAAACGACTTGCGAATTGTTATTGCAAGCGTGGTCTGTGATTCATTAAAAATCAAATAGCTCGGGCTATTTACTGGGAGCCGAAATCGTTTCGGGAACAATAAAGACAGGAAATTGGGTTGAATTCGTTACGATCGATCCGGCAGAAAGCGGCCGTAAAAGTTTATTAAGAGGTTCAGTACATTTTCGATTAAAAATACTTGAGTTACTAACTTATTTTAAATTGAATTGTCAACCGGATTGTCAAAAATAAATTAAATGTTATAACATTTAATTTATTTTTGACAATCCGGTACATTATGGAAACACTGTTTCATGAAATACTCAACTAAGTGTGGTATTTATTACTTGACAATGGCAAATGCATAGAAGTATGCCGCCAGAAGAAAGGAAAAAAAATGGGTGGTATGGTATATGGTAAAGTATTATAAATATTATTTATTTATGACAGAATAAAAAATCGACTGAAACGACTTCAGTGGTTTCATTACAAATATAGGCCTATGTGTAAAAAATAAATGATTCTTTATCTGAAAACAATCATAATTACATATTATTATTGTATGTAATAGATTACTGCGGTAGATTTTGTGGACTTGACAATTGTTCAATCGATTAGTGATTTAAATATAATTACGCAACATGCGTTCGAAGCCACAAGAAGAAAAAAAAAATTACTTCATTTGAACAGTAAGTCACTTCCAGCCTAATTAAATGACTCAATAATATAATTAAAATACAGAAAGTTGAATAGCGATTTAATCCAAAAAATATTGAGTAAGCATCATTACGTTTGTTTCGGTTTATTACATACATATACCTTTAAAATGATAACAACCCCTTAACGTTTTCGTTACCCCTTCTGTCGTTTTCGTTAGAGGGTGACCCCGTCACCCCTCGTATAACGACGCTGGCGCGCTGTGACGAAACGATGACGTAACGGTTTGCGCTCCGATGTACCAGGCGCTCATAGCAACTAAGGAGATAGCTTTGCTTAGCCACAGAGTGAAGAATAGTTTCTATGGTTGCATAGCGACGAGCGAGGTCCTATTATGTTGCACGTACACCTATTCTGTTGATCACGCATTTAAATTAAAATTACATCATAACGGAATCGAGTCTAGCTCGTTAATTACTAATATTCAACCCCGGGGGAGGTAAAAAACGCTCATTTATCAATGCTAACCAGTTTCGACAGACGAGGGTATAGAAAGGGATAGTGCATTCCACCGGGATCAAACACATTCCTGTAGAAAGGGAGTTTGTTTTCTTTTTAAAAAGCCGCTTATTAAAGGAGAACTTTTTTGTTTCTTTTTTCATGATCTATGGCCACAAAGGGTGTGATTATTGAATCCAATAAGGTTTTATTAGTTTTAAGACTGAGTTGGATTACTATAATCTAAATTAATTTAAAATGTAGTTTATTTAAATTGGTCAGATAAGTTGTTTTTATGCTAGCTGTTGATTAGTGATTACGTGTACATTTTTTTTGAACGATGTGTAAAGTATTCAGCATTCCCATTGAATTGCACTTGACATTACTATCACTAATTCCCGAATTGAGGTTGAAGACGAGTTAATTTTAGCCGTAAGTTGCAACTGGATTTAGACAACTGGGCTCTTTAATTTATATCACAAATAGATAACTGATGATAAAATTCATCTCTAATTTTTCAGCCTTGGGATAAAATTTCTTTTTGTAATTTATATATGTATAAACATTCATGTATACATGTACTTAACTTATAATGTAAATGAAAGTATTGAAATTGGTTTGTTCGGTTTTCAAATCATTCAACCATTTATTTCATTGTTGAAAGGACCACGCTGGCCATTGCATAATGAAATGTCAAGTTGACAGCTCGTTTGACAGTTATGTCAACAGAAGCACGCGCTTACTGGTTGAATAAATAAACATACATTTGTCATGCACGTGCAATCAATAAAACAAATAAAGCCGAAAACTACTAAAATGCATATTTGTGGAATCTATTCACGGTGTCGGGCTAAATTATGCATTTTGTTCAACTTTATAGTGTTTGCTCGGAATACACGGTGGTACTACTGGTTGCCTACTTTGACACAGAAGAGACACACTCTTCTGTGTCAAAATAAACTGCTCAATAATTATGAATCTGATATTCTGGTCGAAGTCAAATTGTATCATTTGCCCATGACAGCAGCAATAATATTTGGCATTTACAATTTTTTCGACTATTCTTCTTCTTTTTAATAAGAGATAAAAAAAAGAAACATATAATATAATACAAAATATATACAAAATTATAAGGAATTTACAATTTAAATTTATTTAATTTAATAAACTTATTTAAAATATTGATTATATCGGGGGGCGTCAGAAAAAGTATTCTCGACTATTGTGTGAAAACACAAAAGTGACATGCTTTGGGTGACATCGGCTGACGATAGTACTTTTCAGGATTAACTCGGCACCAGTTGTTCTGCTTTCTGCCCAAATAGACTTCAATACCACCAAGTATATTCCCACACGATTTATTTTAACAAAACTTATATTTTCATGTAGATAGTCTGCCAATTTTCTTTGATAAATCAATCTTAGTGAACAGAACCGAAATTGATCTATTGATTTGTAAGCAACGAAATTAGCATTCACTTGAATTTCATGGTTGGTTGCAACCAGTCCCATTAGCCCATAATGTCGAATACAGTACAGCTTTACCAAACAAACGAACCGCCATTTATTCACGCCGTGTAACGATTATATAAGTATTATAACTTACAATTGTGTCGCTGTAATGTAAATTCTTAGAATTTGCGCAACATGCGTTTTCCATTAAAAACCAGTAATTTTCAATCATTGAGTTGGATTGGTATATAGTTAAATAATAATGGACATTTCACACAACGCCATCCAGCCTCAAACTAAGCAAGGCTTGTTCTATGTTCCCATAGTACACAGATCACTGATACAATATTTAAACAGTATACTTTTTCTATATAGGTACATACATATAATACGTATTAGCACCCAGACACAGAACAAACATCTATGTTTGACTCACATATACTTGTACTGGGTTGAAAATGCTTTTCACTTTTCAAAATATTATGACAATGCAGGTACAATTAAATTCCCGGAAAAATTAATGAATGGAATAGAATAACACAGACTAACGGATACTTAAAAAACTAACCGACGAATGTTTCACACGTTCGGCTACCGTCGTTCGATCGGTTTGGACTCTTAATGTGAGCGGCCATGCGTGTTGTCATTTATTTGGTCCTCAGTTGCTTGACCTGTGGGCATGGCCATAACTTTTGGGACAAATAGCTAAAAGGTGTCTAATGTGTAAAAGATTATACGTACCGTAGGTGTCTAATGTGTTTCTTGCCGAAATGAACTACTGATGACATACCTACCTGCATGTTTAGCATAAGCTGTCTATACAAACGCTCATGGACCAAAAGTTTACTATTAATTCTCTCTAAATACATTTTTATTTTTGGTATTTTGAAATCCCCAATCATTTACTTATCCATTTGTGATACAGACTCCTGATAAGGTATAGAGGGCCTGCTTTTCGTCATCGGAACAAGCCTTCAAAGAAGATCTTGGAAATCTCATTCATAGAAGATACTTATAGAAATTTGCATGTTTTGGCGGTCAAGTAATAAAGTCAAGAATAACAAAATAAACCTTACAAGCCTCCTGTCAGACAAAACAGCTTATCATATAATATACGGCAACTAAGCACCCTTCAACTTGTGGGGTTGTCGAACATTAGCCTAAATCCCCTCAAGTCTTCAACATTCCCACACCCCAACGCCCTTTTTTGTCGAGTTTTGTCCTAAAATGGAAAACAACTACCAGGTTACCATACAACGGGTGCAGTAATCGAACTTTCACCCTTGGAATAACCTCAAGACTCGGGCTCATCTTGATTGTCTCCGCAATCCGCGCCTCATATCTAACTCTTTCTAACGCACTCTGACAGTGTAACCTCCGATCTCCCTCGCTCCTGCTTAGAGGGTGGCGTTCCACATGGTATGCTTGTGTGAATTTAGGAGAGGGGCCGCGGGTGGACGCCCGACAACCCCTTAACGATGCGTGTGTGGCTATGGCGTGTGTTATATCTCACACGGAGGCATACGTGTGAATACTTGCTAGTGGTTTCTGGCAGCCTAGTAGCAGAGTATGTGGAGAGATTAGAATTTTCTAAGCTAATGCTGTTTTTTTCTAACGCTCAAGTCACATGTGTGGCTAACGTAGGATTCTAATGCTCATTATGTGTCATACAAGTGAGTCCGTTATGCTGATGAATTTCTTAGATACATTCGTTTGTAGCGTGGTTTTCACACGAGTGCACGGAGTTAGAATAAGAGAGACAGAGGTATAGGTTTGTTTCTTTCTAACACACGTGAGGCTTAGAGGGAACTTACAATCTGCTAAGCGACAATTTGAAAATAATTATCATCATTTGACACGGGAAATTCTATCACAAATATTACTTGCCTTTCCATACGGTTGTATTGTACCGTTGTATAGAGTCGATTATGATTAAATAAAACTCATACTATATATATTTTATTTAGTGTCATGTTATATTTCTAATGATTTTCATGCAGAGGCTTGCCACCATTAAAATTACCGAAATTTGAAACGACGTGGCTATTATTTTTACAAATTACAACTTTGCTTTTTGAGATACTATACATGACTTAAATGAATGATTTAATTCATAAGATTCTTCTTCTTTCTAACTCTAATTTATAAGATTCTTTTCAACTCTAGAATAAGTATTATTGTCTGAACTAATTACTTTGAAATTATTTACGCACTTTGAATACTAGTAGGTAATACAGTTTAACCAATTGTAAATTATGTGTTCAATTGTTCTAACGTTTTGTTTTATTGTTTCAGGTAAAAATACTGTCCCTATCACGGCACAAAATGAGAACTGAGTTATCTATGAGCTTACACCCCTTTTTTAGAGAGGAATCATCTTGAATACGCTTCTGATGTAGAATAACTTGATTCTTCAGTATTTCGTCTGGTTTCGGACGACGATATTAGCAACAAGACTGTTATTTAATAACAAATTAAAATTAGCTTATATCCCTACTATACTTTAAAGTACTTTGTCCTTTACCCAATTTATTTGGGGTCCGCGCAATATGTTCAATGTTCGACGCCTTTTTCTTTCATATCGTTATTTTCCATCATTTCTTTGGCATTCTTCTCTTTCCATCCAACAACAATCATATTCATCACTTGTGTAAAATACGTATACATCAATATGTATACTAAATTTATTCATTTAAGTAGACCGCAGCCTTTACTCGAGGATTAAAGGCGTAAATCAGATCTAATCCTGCGCCGTGTGCGGTAATGTGCCTTATATTTTGGTAGCTTCGACTTTTATTATAGCTACTTGTTAATAGAAAGGCCCGCTTTTATGATGGTAATATCATCTGAGGAGATCACAGGATATCAACGGGACGTTTTGGAATGAAATGTCCTTAAAAATGTCATGAAATTTGATTCCGAGATGCAATCACAACAAGTTTTAACTACTGTTTGTAATGTAATATTTAAAAGGGACAAAATTGTTGAAGCCTGCTCTTGAAACTTCGTGTATACGCTCCTCTGTTTTTATAAGAGTCTGTCTTTATTTCAATCAGACTTTGTTGAATCCCTCAATTAACCAAAAGGGAAAAAATCCCGGTTCAAAAACAAAAGGCTACAAAGATGGCCACGATAAATCTACCAACATGTTGTTTGATCACACCTTCATCGAAGGACCTCGATGAGTCACTTTTCGCCTTATCGGTTACACTATCACAGGAGTGCAGAAGTGACAAGTGGTAAGTCTAGTGCCGAAATTGTTTTCCCGAAATACTCCAGTAACACTTTCCTCCAGACAAGACAAAACGTTTACCGACGAAACCACCAACTTTATAATAAGGTGTAAATATATTATTTTTTCGTAATCCTTTGACACCTAATTTCAATAATAAAGGCGATTCCTTCCTTCTTAAAAACCCTTCTAAAAGGATATTAAAAGATTTTCTATGTACTCGTCCTAGGATGATTTATTTGTGGCTTTACTTCTGTCACTTCCGTTCAAAATTTTAACATGACAAGCTTTTTATATCGCGTAGGACAAATATAGTCAAGACGTTGTTCATTTTTAGGACGAATTTTAGTGATGAAGTGAATTATGTTAGGAAAATGTTCATTTGGCCAATCATTTTTGATTTAGGTAGTGCTATAGTTTTATTTTTTTATGACATACAGAATATTTTATCATTTTCTTGCACTGAGAGCACCAGAGTAGAAAATATAAGTCCAATAGATTTAATAGATCAAACGAAAAAAAATACGAGATATGTGTCTAGGAAAATACATAACTTTAAAATCTTACTAGTAGTGCATAAAGTTACCAACAATTCGCATAGGTATATCTACATAAAAAATGCTTGAGGTACAACACTAAAATGAGCTTTTAATTTAAATTTTGCAAAAATCCACGAAGTTTCTCCCCCGGCTCATGAAATATGTTTGCTCTGCTTAGTGCAAACATTTTTCCAAGAATTCGAAAAGTCTGAGTTGTTCATAATAATATAAACATGACGGTTAAATAAATATTTCAAACGGAATGCGTTGTTTGTGTATAACAAAGCTAAACTAATCAGCGGTGAGTACCTAATCACCGCATAATTGGCTCTTTGGTCATAGTTTCAAAATATTTTCCCTCATCTTTTTGTAGGAGAGCCTTCTCCGAAGCTCATATAAGTTCTTCTCCAAGGACTATGAACAGCACCAAATTTTCCTAAAAGTCTTGAGTGATATTGAAAATATATTTATATTTCAAAAATAGATGAGCTCAGTATTTTTTAAGAAATCAGAAGAATTTACGATCTTTGAGTTCTGACTATGGAATAAGTAACGTGCTATGTGTAGCCCTAATATTATAAAACTTTATGAGTGCATATAAGTGTCTAGAAATAGTCTTGCTTTAAGAGATAGCAAATTGCAAGACGATGTATTTAAGAAGGAAACTACATTTTATACACAAGAATAAACTAAACATTTCACTATAACATCAAATGTAACAGCAATAGCACCAAAAGGAGTGTTACATAAATAAATTGCCAAGCTTCTGTTAGGCAACTAATTGTAGCTCCCTTTATCGTTACGGTTAAGTGGTGCGGACAACTATAATTGCCCAAAGACTGATTTAAAGTGGACTATCATTAGAAAGTATTTTAAATAAGGGTTTTTATCACAGTGATTGCTTCAAGCATCCCTAAACGAATGACAAGTTCATTTTACGAAAATGTAAAACCCCTCACATGCGTAATGGCTGATGAATAACAAACGCCTAAACAGATCTTTATAAATTATAGCTAAGAACTGTCTCGACCATGTCAGCTTTCAAATAAGAAAGACAGCATTAATATCGGTCCATTCGTTCGGGAGCTGCGATGCCACAGATACACACTACAAACTTACAACATCCCCCTTTTTTGTGGGGGGTTTAAATTGCTATTACAAGTTACAAGTTATATATTATATTACATACTATATTACAAGTTTGGATTAGCTTGTACTCTAAGAGGAGCGTAGCTGCAGCACAATCATTTTTTGTGGTTTGGTGTCCGATTATTACACTCCGTAATATGGTATCAATAAATTGTAATATTTAAATTAATATTACAATTTTTTGATACCATTTTTACATAATTTTAGAACAAAGAGCTGTATGAAACAAGAACAGCCAGAGAAATTAGCCCAATCACGGCTAAGAGACATCTTTGGGGAATTTTAGCTGTAAATTAGTTTTTAGCTTTAGTTTCCTCATTATTATTTGTGTTACCGAGATATTTACATTGATTTGTAAGTTTTGTTGACAAATCAGTTTGCCCGGACCCATGACGGGACCAGATTTTCAATATCCATGCGGGTTTTACCCAGACTTTCAATCAACGAATTTTTTTTCATCAACAGTTTTTATGAAATTATGGTTCATAAATAAAATCTACAAAGGACTTAGAATATTAATGTCGGCAGTTAATTTATTAGTTTTAAAACGCAGATAACATAAGATACCTTTTTCATCATCGTGTGGGTTGGACTGCTTTGTCTTTACGTTATGGTTCTACATACGAGTGAGTCATTAACATTAAAAAATAGAAACCAGTTACCCCCCTGCACTAGGATTCCTTATAATCGCACAACACAAACAGCCAAGACTCGAGAACAAGATCCATGCTCACCACAAAGTTTTGCCCCGGCTGGGAATTGAACCCAACTTATCCACGGAGCCTTCATCAGTGTAGTTTCTTGGATAGTTCCTTAAGATATCGACGGTTAGTGGAGGTGAATGCAGAAACAACTGAGTAGCAAAGACTTCTAAGCAACGGCTGTAATTCTAGCCGTTCCTTAGAACTATTAGAAAAAGACAAATTGAATCTCCCCTATAAATCTTGTGGTGACATGGTGTTGTCTGCCAACTGCATCCGTCCCGTTCTTTTCCATATTGAGTAAAGGAGAGCCATCATTCTTGAGTTGTCAAAATCCAGTTTAGTGTGACGTCAACAGAATTGTATAATACATCAACTCTTTAATAGTTCAATGATTGGAATTGTATTCGAATAAATGTATTCGTCATGACACGGCGTAACTGGTTAAGTAGTAACCACCACCTGATAACTACAATACGACTTAGATGCACCCATATTGAGGTATCATAAGAAAACCCAAGTTTCATGGCGATGCGCCCGTCACTTTGTGCTCACAAATCTTGTACCTGTAATTTTACCGGCATCCGCACCCTTCCATCAGGACACAGCAAAGCAAGCGCACTTCTGCTTTGCGGTGGATTATCAAGTATGGTGGCAGTATTACTCCGGACGTTCTTAGCTTGAGTTCTACTGCTTCTACTTTAGGTTGTTCCTTTCGCATTCCCCTAAAATACGTGTCGAGGACTTTGAAGGTACGAGTATATCAATGCAACATTCCTTCCCTAAAATCAAATGTTTAAAACCTAGTGATTTATATTTTGCGTTTATCTTCCCGCGAATTATTCACGGTTTATATCACATTGAGTTATAATAATATAAAGTGTTTATGAACGCCTATTCAAATATATAAAAATCAATGTTCTTTTGCCATCGCAATAAAGTTTGTTTTAACATTGGTCTTATTATTTTGCATTGATTAAAAGAGTTTAAATCAAAATTGTCGAGATAAGAAACAAGTGCAAATTCCTCCTCGATCTTACTTGAGCCTTATTTATAGTGGCCAATATAAAAGTACAAGTAATTCAGGTACTCTGTGTAATGCATTGTCCTTATAACGAGGTAGGCGTGTCCGGCGGAGATTACACGTTGCTGAAATACCGCGAATAGAGGTCAATGCTCTGAATGGCGCGAACAAGCCCTTGGTCACGATATGTATACATATTCATATAATAATAATTATAACCACAATGTTAGCAAGTAGTTGTGGTTTGAAAATATATAATTAAGCTTGACTGAAACAGCCCGAAAGTATTGTATGAAAATAACCGATGTACGTTTATGATTATTATTATTATTATTGATTTAGATTATTCGTAACACATTTTGAAAAATCGACAATCGATTACATTAAGTATCTTTAACGATAGGGCAGACAGACGCTGTGCCTACCTAGGCTTAGTAATTGGGCAACCTTTTCAAATATTTTGTGTTTTAGTTTGCCAAATTGATATCTAAGCAATTAATCGCTTTAATGCAAACAAACATTAATTTGCGCTTTGAAGTATTTAACACAACCGTACTCAATAAATTTAAACATACACATAACTATGACAAACATTAACATACGTGTCATAAAAACAGGCAAACAAGCTATACACCTTATCGATGGAACGGCACGTGCCAAATGACACCTCAAGGTAGGTAGAACCCTCAGCGCATGCGTCAGGTATTTCACCCTCACCAAAATAATAGGACCCCTTTATTGGTAACTTATACCAACATTCAGAGTCCTCCACAATTTGGTCAGGTATTACCCATCACCCACGTAACTTGAACTATCAACGGCTAAGTAACAATAGCATTCAGGGACCTCAATATTTTGGTACGTTAAAACAGGTAAGGCAGGTGGACGCATGCGCCAGGTGAGGCTATTTACCATCTCCTGGTTCCTTCTGTTGTCCTGGTACCAGGCTGGCAATCTGCCACAGGTACGGTTCCCAAATTCAGGTGAGGATTCTACGGGTACAGGTGGTGACCCTAGCTAGACCTTTCTTACGTGTGTACCTGTGTACCTTGCCTCTACTTTCAATTTTATTTGGATTTAAATACGAAAATCGCTGCGGTACTATGAACTTTATCACAAAGGTGTAAGCCACACTCACCTGTAACTTGTACTTACTATAAAGGCATCGTTTAAAATAAAGCATTTGACCCCAGCATATAACAAAGTTTACTTCGTTTTACTAAATCGTGTCTCTTGTTTTTTGGTATGTACCTACCTTTATCTACACAATTGTATTTAAGAAAGTTTATATCCCTACAATCTTGAACTCTATTGTGATCCCGCAAGGTTCGAGATCACAGTATAAGTAACAGTTTCAGACTAAGGTCGACGGCCGACCATGGCCTTGCAAAAAGTTGAGTAATATCATTGTATTTTGAGCGCGTTGAAATCTTTTTGTTTTTTATTATCATTAAATACATCGTTTCATTAAATAAATACTTTTTCAGACTAAGACCATATTGTTTCAATTAGGACTGCATAATCTCTATTTCTAAATAGTATAAAGCACAGCTGTTTTCGTCTGTCTGATCTTTCGCTAACTTAATCTTCACCACGCCACGGATTTTGATACGGTTTTCACTATCATTTAGAAAGTTTCTTCCAGAAGGTGCATATGTATAATACATGCATATTATAGGACAGTAAAACCGAGAAATATATTTTTGACGCTTATTATACTAATGCTAGCAAAACCTTACGAGATAGATCAAAATTATGTACTGTATTACCACCTACGTCACACAGAACAGCCGAGCAAAACCGGGGCGGGTCGCTAGTTAGTAGTAATTCTATTCTATTAGAACAAATATCTATGTATCATACCAATGACCTCATCGTTAGGTACAAAGTCAACGACCTCGTCGAAACAATAAGCAATAAGTATTATTCCAGATATTCCCGAAATGTCGTCGACCGAATCGCAGCTAATTGATTACCATCGTCAAATTGCTAGACTAGCTACCGTGACATTTCAAGACCATCTCGATATGATACACTGTGTTTTAGTTACTCAAACCATAATGCAAGTAAAATATATAGAGGCGAGTGTTGGCAAAATGGCGGGACGAGCTGAAAGTTAAGTGGCTACTTGCGCCCATAACAACAGCATTACTTAGATCCTCCCCGACCGAGGTACTTACTTCTCATGCGCATCCGCCTCAGCCTCTAATGTTCCCACTGCAGGGACACCGGCCTACTCTCGATAATTGAAAGTGAATGGGCTTTGATCTATCACGGGAGCCCAATCCAGATTGGTAGATGTAACATGTCTTCGATTTTTTGGTGCGAAGACGGTTTCCTCACGATGTTTTCCTTCACCGTTTCAAGAGAAAATCTCATTGGAGCACGTGTGGGTTGAAAAGTCGGCGTCTGTGCTCCTGGGTCACCATGCTTATGCGATTATCTTCTTATTTAAATCAATGCTTTTTGCATTTATTTTGTTCTGCTATAGTGATGGTCCATTGCCTATTCTGTCGTGTTCGGTTGCGTCCTATTTTGTTGCATCCCACGGGACGTGGCAGCAATGGTGAACCGCTAACAATAATGCAAGCTCGTTAACTATTTAAAACATCACAGAGCCCGCCTATTAACAAGCTTATCCAAATGTAGCGATAGCAGAAGTATGAATATTATCTGTGGTCTAAGGCGTGAGAGATTGTTTGACAGTTCTAACACGCAACAATACACCTATTCCCCATATTGCTTGTTGATATATGGGTTAGGTTTAGTTTATAACCTGTATTAGACATCGAGATTCTTTGAATAGTTTTTAAACAAATGTAGCTTAATTTGTGTAAATGTCGTAAAATACTTACTTAACTTTATCTTCAAGAAAAGATTTCATTTACATCTTCTAAGTGTCAGAATTCGACACACCCACAATTTGTGTGGGCGTCGTAATAGGTGCATCTATTTCTGTTGCTGACTGTACGGTACAGTCAGCTCGTAAATCAATTTATTAGTGCTTTTAGGAAGCATTCCACAAGACCTAATTCTCATACAGGATTAATAAAGCCTAAACGACAATTAAAATGTTATGAGTCAATGAGTCAACTAGGAACAAAACGGTATTTGGCAGTTTTATTTGACAAATTGGGGCAAGCAAATTGATGATATTAGAAATAGACGAGGATTTGAACCTGTGACCTAAGCTGTTAATACACGATTATCTACAGAGTTGAACATTGCAATTACTGCTCAAGTTTTAAAATATTATCACACCACTAGAATTAAAAGAGTGCGATTACTTTCGTGAATTAAATGAATGTAAAAGTATTTTGGATGTTATTAAAAAGAATTGTAGCTGAAATTGTATTGATGAATTGAATATTTGAAAATAATTAAAATAAAACAAACTTTTGAACTTGTTTTTGAGTTCGAACTTTTGGTTTAGACGATTTTGTCTATAGCCAGGTAGATCTAAATCAGATCCTTAAATTCCATGAATAAAAACAAAATATTCATTCTTTATGTTATTAAAATCTAATTGTGATTAATTTGGTAAAAGAAATCACAACTAATAGCGTTACTTATTATATTATGCTAGAAAAAACACATAATTTGGCGAAGAACCAATGTACCAGGAGCATACGTACATTTGAATCCGATCGTTTGTCAGGCTAAACGTGCGCAGATGCCCCCTATAATATCTTGATATTATAAAGCTATAGATATAGATTCCAAATGATTGCATCGGAGTATTATCGCAACTATTAAATGTCATTTTACTGAACTTAGGGCCACGTCGTGTTTGCATGACTCTTAGTATCTTAGTATATCTGTGGAATCTTAGTAGGAATATAATTTTAAATCTTTTAATAGGTATCTTTAATATATATTATATAAAAAATTTAACTATTAAAATGTCTATTCTACAGTTGCTGTACAAGAATTATGATATTATGACAATATATTCTCCCATGCTGAATTCTGCTGTTCATATTTAATACACTAGACAAGTCACGAACATATATGTGTAATAAAAACTCTTTACTTAATATAATAATGTTACTAAACATAAGATGCTTTTTTCTTAAAATCGACTAATACAGTAAAAACGGAATTATAATACCTAGGTACTTATAGCCGAGTAGTTTCAGAGCTTTACCTGAAGTCGTGTCCAAAAAACCTGCAATCGATTGTATTGTTGAAGCGTGTGGGCTAGAACAATGCGTGATTAAGAACGGATTGTTACACCTTTGGGAAAGTTGACATTTGCAATGACACAAAACTGTACACGAAACAAAGTACAGTGAATATAATACAGTGAATACAAATCGGTTATTAAAGAAATTTACTTAGGTCTAGTACTTATCACATCAGTGAACATTTTAGTAAAAGTCAATGAAAGAGTGAAGGAAATTACATGCATGGCACACACTATATAGCTGTACAGCCACTACTACTAATAAATAACTAAATAATTTTGCAACAGTTACTCTATTCGAAGATTATAATATCATCGCGTGTTTATCTAAACATTTCATTTTCCTCGCATTAGCAAGTTATTTTTATACAACTTCTGCAAATATTTTCAACGATAAGCAAACTATTGTATATTACTTGATATATATGTGTGAAACCACTATTAACACTATCTTTCAAATTATACCTACAGTTTATTCTGTTCGGAGAACTTATTAAATTAATAAATAGTTATTCGTTAAAGAAAGCTTTCTAAACATAGAACTTGAATACAGGAGTTACACAGATCCAATGTCAATCTATCTATCTATCAATGTCCAATGGTATGGAGTCCAATGTCAAGTGGAGACTGAGGAATCACGACTTCCAGTCATAGATGACTCAAATTGTTGTTCCATTAATCGGTCAGCACCTCTTCACCCACTTGAGGCTCCTTCAATATGAGATTTATGACCATGACCACATCAGATTGAGTAACAGCCGTGTCGACTACGTACTACTCTGATCTCCGGACAGTAAAATTACAGATTAAATTCAGTCCCACGTACTTTACAATTCATATTATAGTCTAATCTATTTGATTGTCTTATTGGACAAATAATTTGGTTGGTATATTGTTTTTTCGTATGTAGAACACGAAATATTCTTGTGTTGAAGTTTTTAGCCACCAGAAGGCCTCTGTTATGGCTCATTGATATAACAGGAGCCGACATCGTATTGTACCCTCCGAAACTAGGTAGCGGTCCTCCATCTAACTACTGACAGAAAAGGTGCTTAATGCTTAAATGATCGACTATTTAGACGATCATTTAAGCATTATAGCATTATATTTAGCATTATAGAAGCTTTGCAATGACTGCTTGGGTATGATTGAAATTGGTACGAATATACGAATCGGAAAACGGGCGCTTTCCAAAAAATAAGTAGGTGCTGAGCCGACCTGAGCTTGCGTAAACATCGTGAAAATAGCTTGGTTGGGCATCTTCTAATGGCCTGGTTTGCGTGGCTTAGTGTTCTTTTGATTGGAGTTGCGGTCGACAATTAATGAAAAGCCGATTGATTTTGAGCGTTTTTTTTTAATGTGAAGACGTCACTTTTTCGTCACATCAAATTTTAGGCCCAGTGGTAAGTGGTTACCTCCCATAACAACAGCAATACGACTTAGTTCATTCCCGACCGAAGCATGAGAAGACCCGAGACGGGATCTTACGTCTCATGCGTAAACTTTTACTGGATTTTATGCAATGAGTCCACTAAATGTTCTTTATAACAGGATTTTTTGACTTTCGTAAACAACATTAAACGATGTGGCAACATTATACCTCCCGATATAATCAACGAAAAAAGTTTCGCAGATAAAAGTTTAGACCGTTCACCGTACGAAATTAATCTTATGAAAGTTGTAAAAATTAACATAACAGACAGAAATAACGTCGAATATACCAACAAAGCTTTTATAGTTCCCAAGAAAAACGTGTCAGGTTAGCTCGGGTTAGGTATATGACTGCAAATACCGTAACACCTGTTTAAACACGGTTTGTGAAACATCTCAAACATTTTTCGCAACACAAATCAGGGCTATTTAGTTAATTGTGCGTGACATTGTATATCTGTTCCATTGTGTTTGGCAATCATAAATTTGACTATTTATATTTAAAGCAGGCCCAAATTTGTCGGGGGCAATATTCTCATATATAGCCTATTAGGTATATACTCGTAGATACAGTTACTGTCATATACAATGGAAGTTTTTGTAAGATAATAATGATAATAAGTTTAATGAACACTTTTATTAGGCGCGTTACACAAAAAAAACGTATAACCTTCGCGCAATTGTAAGGAATAAGTTGATCAAGTTTCATCGAAATCTGGTGCTTAAAATACGAACAAACCTTCATTTTTATATGTTAGATAATAGTGAAAAACACCCGTTAATATCATTGGTGGTAACGCAATAGCAGCGATAAGACTCACCTTTTTCAGAGTTATGGTCCAGCTTGCGTGTGTAGATGGGCTACCATTATGCATATCCTTCAAACAATGGAATCCTATACGGGATTGCGCGAACTAATCCATAGAATTAATATAAGCTAGAAGCCTAGTACCTAGCATGGTGACTTAGTTGTCCATGCCTTATTCTGTTTACTTTTTACTCAGAATTTTTACCTCAGAACTCCTTCGTTCGTCAACTAAATTGGATTTTTTTTTTGGTTGTGATATGCTTTCAGATTTGTCCCATAGACATTTCATCAAAATCGGCTAAAAAGTCTTTTAAAAATTTGTTTTGGGAGAAATATGTCATCCATTTGGCTTTCATTTGTATGTTTATTTTTTTAAATGAAAGGGTTTTCTATCTGAAAAAAGAAAAAAAAAAACAGATGCGGCCCCTGCCGGATTCCTCTTAGCTTCACCGTGGGTGACCAGCCATGGTTACTGAGCCACCGGACCACAGTAATGCAAGCACAACTGCTTGGCGGCAGATTCCAGGTGTGGTGACAGTACCTCTCCATACGAACTTGGCACAAGTTCTACTGCTACTAGAATAAATAAACGGTTTTATATTATATTTTTTCAATAGTTTCTTGTATACCCACTCAACCACTACGCAATTGAATTTGCCTCCTTAATTATGATGGTGACTGTATAGACCAGATGGATACCTATTCGTCCAGTGTCGTTGACCTCGGTAGGCGTGCGTAGGAACACTAAAAGTGTTCCGAAATCTGGATACATCGTCAATCATACGAACCATTCACACTTGCCACTGAAAGATTGAATGAGACTGCAGATTATTTGTTTGAGTACTTCAACATTTTTATGGTTTTATTTATATTAGACTGGTGTTGAATATAAACTTGTGGTGTTGGAAATGTTTCCATCTACTCTTTCTATTCTTATTAATTCTTTTTTTTGCGAGAGCAGAGAGTGAACAGCCCACTTGATGTTAAGCAGAATGTTAACAGTAATACGACTGAGATTCTTCCCTACCGAAGTATGAGAAGACAAACTCGCATTAAGTTGTTCCCATCTGAGACGGGAATGTAACGCCTCATTTGCCAGTAATGTCACCGGCACCCACACCCTTCCCGCGGGACACAGCAACGCGACTGCGCCACTACTTAGCGGTGGTGGCTACATCTCCGGACGAACTTAGCACAACTTCTACTGCTACTATTATCATCATCATCATCATCATCATCAGCCTATACATGTCCACTGCTGGACATAGGCCTCATGTCACTATATTTGCTATAACATTGATTCCTTCTGTTCAATTAATCAAATAGCGTTGATAGAGTTTAATTGACTCAGTGGCTTCGTTGGTAGTAGCCCTGCCTAGCGAGGGGTTGATACCCGGCCGGGACAAACATGAAGTTTGTTCTCGAGTTTTGGGTGTTTCTCTTGTGTTTGTCCAAGCCATCTGCGACACATCGTATCGTAGACCAAGGGTGTTAGAGTGTTCAAAAAATAGATAATTTTTGATGAATGAAGAAAGTTTAATTGGTGAACAATTTCACGATCCATTGTTTTCATATATCTCGTTGGGTTACGCCACCTATCAAACAGCCAGTCGGCATGATATTTACTGGACGTTATCAACAATCATCGTCATATCTCAAACAATTTACACAAATGATTCCTCATAAATCACATGTAGTTTATTGGTAAAAGCCGTATGAAATTTTACGTAAGAAAATGAAAATACCTATGCTGGGAAAAAACGGTCATAAATTTAGATTTGATTGATGGGTGATGGAAGTACATCGACCCTTGTAATTTTTTAAGTAATTTTTCCCAGCTTGAATACACTCCAAGCAAAGCAATTTGTTAAGATGAAAAAAATATAAAAAGTCAGTCAGTCATCCGCGGGCCGCATTAGCCACGTGCGGACTGGGCACGAAACGACCAGGATAGCATAAACGTCGCGCGAGTTGAATATAATCACAAAACTGCTCTGTCATGTGCCATGCGCGGGCCCGCGTGCGTTTGTGGAGACTACGGACTGGGCACGAAACCACCAGGATAGCATAAACGTCGCGCGAGTTGAATATTTACAGTCACAAAACTGTGCGTTCATGCGCGGGCCTTCATGCGTCTGTGGAGACGACGGACTGGGCACAAAATCACTAGGATGTCATAACCCGCGCGAGTTGAAAATTTAGATCCACTATTTCTCACATCGTTATTTCCTACTCGACGAAAACAATGGCGAATATCCTGCTAGATACTAAACATTCGAGGATTATTTTTTTTTACATGATTTCTATGCGGTCCAATTTGTTGGATTTATGAGACAGGTATTGTTGCTGTATTGGTCTTTTTTCTACCCACATGTTTCCCACCTGAACGTGAACTGTATTTGTATTGAATCTACTATAAAGATTACAATACTTAAACGGTGACAAGTAGTTTAATAAGAACTCGTTTAATAAGCGTCGAACTGAACTGCGGCGCAAATTAATCTGCCTAATCGCCATCAGCTAATCAGTAATTACAAATGGTCTAAATAAATGTCTAGACGTCTTTTCATTTTGATAACAATATTTTTGTAATGACTCAACATTATTCACGCTGATTTCGATTTTGAGTGGTCCATCAACTTATATCCGTGAGTTGATAGACCACTTAAGGTAAGTGTAGAGCAGTAGGTAAGTTTTCGTGAAATAAAATTGAAAACTCGAAGATACAGATGAAACGGGCTTGAGGCCCTGAGGTCCCCGATCCGAATTTCATATATATCAGTCGCACATATTTTTGTCCTGGGCAGGAACCCAACCAGTGACTTACGAGTACAGCGCAGAAAACAGATGTAGGCTTCATAGCTCAGTTGGTAGTAAACCAAGGTTTATGTGGTTTTCATATTAACAATAATTTTTTCGCTTGGATGATTGCGTTTGCAACTTGTATTTATTACTGTAGAAACTGTAGAAGAAAGCATCGTGCAGAAACTGGCATTCTCATACGTCTAGAGCATTTTAAATCACTATAGGGTATTCGTAAAACGGAGTATTCTCCGGAAATACTAGTAAAGCGGCATAAAAACCTCAAAGCAAAGTAGAGATGTGTTATAAATTCGCTAATGAACAAGATAAGAGATGGGAGCGTTCAATGGTATCGACGAGCGCCGACCGACAGTTAGTTAGGCGTGTTGCGAATGCTAATCGGCCTGCGCAGACGCATCGGCGACTGGCGCGGCCCGCCAGGGGTGACCAAAACTTTATCAAAATACAAATACTCAATACTCATTTATTCGGCCTTAGGAACACTATACAGAACACTTGGTTTTGGCATAAATGAGGGCTTACATAGCCTAAAAAATTACAAGAAATAAGAAACTACGAACAGACAAGACAAATTATATGCTTTAACAAAACACAGTTACATCCATTCTTTTTTTCTAACAGCCAGACTACACAATAAGTATATACTAACATAATAATAGATACTAGAAATATTTAAAAGTCTAATATACAATATTATATCAGCTTTGTTAGCGCCAGGAAAAGATTGTGTGTGCCAGCCCTATCTTGCCATTCGCATGACCGACATCGGAAGCTGCGCGCGCGCATTGCATTCGATAGAGAATTCGGCGTGCCTTTATAATTTAAATGCCCACTTAATTTTTATTATCACATTCGGTGATATAATGAAAATAACAATTCAGGATTTTTTTGAAGACGCTTTACTATGCTAATACAATAACTAAAGTATAATTTTGACGATCATAAAAATATCAAGACATAAATTGGTACACAAATATTTATGCTATGAGGCAAACAAGTTATACAAAAAATTCTCTAGTATGCAAAACGCTCTTGTTAGCGATGCCTCGTATATAAAAATAAAATACATTTAGTACCTAGAATAAGTGAAGAGCATACTCTGCCTGGAAATGCTTGTCTGCATGATTATTTGTATTTGACAAACTATACTTGTTTGCAGTGCAAACTACGCAATCCCGCAAGCATAATATAAATATGTGCGCAAACGCTAAGACCAAAATTGTTAAAAAAATTGTTTCTATTAAATATTTTATGAAATTTCAATAGTATCTTGAAAGCAACGCAAAGCATTTTGTTTTTTTTTTTTTTTTTTTTTTTTTTTTTCAAGTATGCGAGTAGTAGATATCGTCGACTCCTGCCAATGTTGTGTACTCCCACAAAGGCCGCCAAAAAAAGACTTTAATCGAAATACTACTCTTCTACGAATCATGGTACATATCTAGGTAACACAAATTAATAATATTCATAATTTAGTGATATTTTTTAAATTTTTAAAAACTTTTGAATAGATTTTAAACACACTCATACCCCCTGCACTAGGACTCCCTGTGTCGCAGATGGCATGGACAAATACAGAAACACAAGACAGACACCCAAGACCTGAGAACAAACTTCATGCTTGCCACACAAAGTGTGTCCCGGCCGGGTATCGAACCCGGGACCCCTCGCTTCGAAAGTATGGCTACTACCGACTAAGCCACGGATCTGTCGGGTCGGGTGGTCTCCCCTTTTGTTGCGCGGGCAGGATTTGAAGCCACAACTTCGTCTGCAGTCAGCATTGTCCTGTCCAGTTCATTCACGGGGTGGTCATCATCAGACGAACCAGATATCTTGATCGGAACTCTCAATGTTGTGATTAATCTACTCGTAGTGCTTAGCGATGAGGCCGCCCGTTATACTATAATAACAATTATACATACTTTTTTTTTCTGCACTGTTATTTCTGGTGTTAACAATAAAGAGTTTATATATCTATCTGGAATGGGCCTTCATTACTTTCTACGACAGCAGCCTGCAAAGTGGCCGCAGTGGCTTTAGTTCTCAACTGCTCGTTTATTTAGATCTTAACACTAAACTGAATTAAGAAATAAACATTCGTGAAAATTTCTCACACCACCATCTAGCCCCAAACTAAGCATAGCTTGTGTACTATGGGATAAGATAACTGATAGAATACTTATATTTTAGTTTTTTTATATACATAATACATTTTAACACCCAGACCCAGAACAAACATTTATGTCCTGAGTGGGTATCCAATTCACGATTCTACAGCGCAGATGCAGAGTCCACACATACTACCATTATACCGTCACCGCCTTCCCTCGCACTGAACAAAACGCGATTACATCCAAAGTACCGCTATACAAAGCACCGAAGCCATCAAAATCATGCTTACACTACAACGAAACCATACAAATAGCCGACGATATTTAAATATTTGTGCAACTTACCAAACAATGAGTGAGTAATAAGCGATTAGTATTCGGCGTGCTGGTAGACCGATGGATGTTATTATTAGATTTAGTGTCATAGTGATATCATAGAAACGTTATGGTGCATGTGTCCTGCATGCTAGGGAGCTTGGGAACGTGCCTCATCTAGTCATCATGAATGGATGTTTTGTATGATAATAGAATGAACAAGCGCCAAAATTAGTAATAAACAAGTTGATTTTACGAAAATTTAAAACATAGTGATAATATACTGATAAAAATAGTGGTAAAAATACTGATGAACATCTAAAGCCCAAACAGATCATGTTCTTAATTTTCTATTTATTATCTGTGTTTTATTTGTTACTATTTTTTTCTGTCACCTGTTACTGTCCTACCTATTTCTGTCACCTACTAGTGTTCACTTATCGTGTCAAAATAAATGTTTTCTTTTCTATTCTATTCTATCTTCATAAATTATAACTACCAGTAACCATTTTGATTATGTCAGCTTGCAAACAGAAAAATACCGCATCAAAATCAGTCCATTCGTTTGGGAGATACGATTCCACAACGACAAACACACAGATACACACCACAAACTTAAAACCTCTCTTTTTCATCGGGTGTTAAATAGCGTGATCTTATAGGTACATATGTACTTATTAAAAAAGTGTAGTTAATAATTTTTTAAGATAATAGTAATCGAGATTTTTAGTTTGACTTTGATGACTAAACGTTTGGTTGGCTTTATCAGCGACAATTCAGCATACACCCAGTTTTATCCTGTTTTCACGGTTCATTTACATTTAATTAATAAAGATTTAAAGATTGCTGAGTAACCTGTGCTTACTCAGCAAGGTTACTTTAATAAACGTTACATTAACATTTATCTAAGCGCTGTAGAATAATATCCACGTCCTGAAAAACTCATAATAAACTACATAAGATATTTTATTGATTATATTTATTTTTAGTCCCTAGTTTTAAATTGATTGCATCCCGAACCCTTGTAACAACACGACCAAAACAAGAGTCGTCGATCTGTCCATCGCCAGTTGTAATTGACAGGACTCATTACCATGGAGTCGGGTTCCCATCCTGCGAGGGCATCGCCTCTGCAGTCTGCTGCGACTTCCTCTGTATTACCTGGTTTATTTTATTCCATTTTTAATAGTGAAGTATTTGTGTATTGTTCGTACCTAATTCGTAATTATTTTCAATGGAATCACTTATTTTTATTATTATCTATCATATTCTGTGATAAAATCAGCCCGCAACGACTTTTGTTTACAGGATAAGTTTTATTACAAATACCCTCAATTTTAGTAAGTAAAGTGTACGGAACCTTCGGTGTGTGAGACCGAATGGCGATTAGTAAATTTTTTGTCGCATTTAGCCACCACTGTTTACCTTTCATCCATCCATATAGCCGGTGACTCGCAGTGCCAGAAAAAAAAGCATTGATCTTGGTAATGATCATTCGTGCGTTGGCTATAATTAGCAGCGTAGCTGTCATGGTCGCTGCAGCGTCGAGTTCCCATCCTGCAGCCGTGAACCACGTCCAGAGATTCGATTACAGGATTTCAGCTTCCTTTGTGCCGGGGCTATTCGTATTTTCATAACCATTCGTTTATTTGCCCGTCATTAACTCTGCAATAAATACAAAGATATATATAGACAGAAAAAAAACAGACTGCAATTATTTCATCCCTTATTTCGCGCAATTAGTATATTGTTATCGTTGTATACCGATAATATCTTAATCGGTATACAACGGGCGAAGAAAAAGTCACAGGATATCAAAACACGCTATTTCGTTTACTTGAATGACATATTTTTCTAGTTACTTTGATTTAACTACCAAATTATTCAACCGATTTTAATAAAATTTCTATGGGACCGATCTGAAAGGAAATCCTTACAAATAAAAAAAAATTTTTTCTATATCGTTTGATAAATGAAGTAGAACTGAGGTAACAAACATAAAAAAACTAACTGATTGGTTGTCAATTAGGTTGAATCCGTGTCGAAGTCGATTGAAAAAAAAACAATTAATTTCAACGAATCCCCCGTGTGGTGCCAAAGGAGCTACTACAACTAAGCTAAGGCCAAGGTTCTTTCCTCAGAATCACAAGCACAAAATTATCAAAAAAATTATATTTCCTAAGATTGTCTGATCAGTTTTGTTAACTTTCATGATCAGAATACATACATTCATTGTAAGAAACTTTAGCAACGATTGCATAAAACACGTACAAAGCAAGTCTATTTGCAAATCCTTGAGTTGAATACTGTTCTAGAGAGCTGTTTCTAGATTTCACTTCAACTTGTGGTACTTTGGCCTATAGATGGTTGCGACATCAACTGCGACAAGTATATTTGCTCGCGTCCATAGATGAGAACCCTCTAGTACCCCTACACGTACCCCCCGGGTGGTGCCAAAAGCTACCAAAAGTAGCAATAGAACTTATGCCGGCTTCGTCCGGAGAAGTACTGCCTCCACACAGGTACATGAGACGTAACAGCCCCGTCTCGGGTGACGGGCGCAACGGATGCTACTTGGGTCGGGGGTACTAGATCGCATTGCTGTTTTTATGGGTGGAAGTAACCACTTACTATCAGGTGGTCCTTCAGCACATCCCGTCATTTCAGTAGCATAAAAAAAACATACTTCGGACGTCAGGTTTTAACTATTCGGTGCAGATTGGCCTGATATGACCTATTGCTTCCTTATAACTCAGATGACCGCCGTTCAATCATAACTCCTGTCATCCCACGGTGGTTGTCTGGAAGAGATCGCTTCCTAGCTATGAAACCCCTCATTGTACGGTATTCTGTACCTAATATGAAATGTGTATTTAGTTAATGGTATACCATAAAAAAAATCATTCAATGAACCATGGCATCTAGGATGGAATCTTTCACTAATGCTAGATATCTGTAGTAAAAGATCGAAACCATCCATACGTTGCAGGGTTACCATAGCAACGCAGACAAAGGTTTTCTAATAATCTTACCTACTAATATTACTTATGGAAACATCTGTATGTTCAGGCTAAGTGGGCGATGATCGGTAGTTTCACACTCGTGGTGTTCATAGCACTTCTTATGTTTGTTACTGCATCTTACGTCATTCGATTGTTTTCTTTAGAAGACCTTCATTTTTGTTTTTGATTTGAACAGCAACGTACCCACGGAACGTGTTCATAATTTTTCGGTTTGTTTATTTGCGCGTTCATTAGTCACTGTGTGTTCAGCGGCCGTTTTCCTCTATGTTCAGATGATTTACTGCCAGCTAATCGTACACATAGCAACTATTTTATCTGTCTGATAAAGCCCAACAATTATATGAATTGGCAAGAAAATGGTTAGGAAGTCGAAATATGTTAAATTAGCTGTTGCTGTATTTGTTTTGTTAATTAAGGATTGGGCGATGTAGTCGCTAAGCGACAAAGCCCTTTTTCCTGTGTCAATAAACTAAAAAGTAAACTATTTTATATCTAACTTCTACAAGTTCAATTTACAAAAAATGTAAAAACCCCCGACTCGATGTAATAGTAATGAGCTGATGACATTGAAACGGGTAAACCTATTTTGATAAAACATATCCAAGAACCACCGCTAGAAAACCTGCTATTATATAAGAAAATACGCACCCAAATCGGTTCTCTAGTTTAAAAGTCACGGTGCCACAGACAGACAAACACACATGGCGGTCAAACTTATAACACCCGTCTTTTTCATTGGGGGTCAAAAATAAGAAATGAGCTCTATTTTATTTGTGTGATTATATCTCTTCTTTTCTAATTGTATAAAGACAATTCGCTGTTTTCCTCTTTCTGTTTCTCCGCTAACTTCTTCTAAACCACGCAATCTTTCTTATAGTTTCAGATATCATTTAGTATACATGATACACGTTATAATACATGTAATATTATAATATTATTTCATTTTATTTAGTAGAAAAAAGTAGAGAGTAAGATGTCTAATAATGTCGAAAAAACTTATTTTTATTTTGCTGACTAAACCTTGCGGTAAGTTTAAATAATGTACTGCGGAATTGTATTACGTCACACACGCTGTACAACCGTGTGAAGCCGTAGCGGGTCGCTAGTATATTTATACTAATATAATAAAGTTGAAGAGTTTGTTTGTTTGAACTTGCTAATTTCTGGACCTACCAGTCGGATTTGTAATATTCTTCTTCTTCTGCAATTATATAAACTCACTTTCGCATTTATAATAATAAGTTAGTAATACGACTTAGGTGTATGGTGCAACAGATTAATGAGTAAAGTGCCTGTATACATTGATAGGTTCAAAGATGTATCTTACTTAAACGATATTTGTATGCAACTAACACAACTAATTAACGACCATTATTCCAATCAGTATCTGACGCATCAATATCGTATTGAAATGAAGTTTTGGTTTGAACGGATATTGGTGTCGCAGAGTGCACGTCCATTGTGAGATTCCTAATGCATTTAAATTACGTCAGTGTTTGGTTATCTCTGACCTTCATTACCGAAAGTGAGACCTAGGTCCTTATCAGTCTGGATGCGATTATATTTGAGTGTACTTTGGATAATTAGGTAACCCAACTGGATGGTACTTATGCTAATCTTACTGCCTTTATGAATTATGGATGCGGTTTTGCTGACATTGTGTCTTAATCTTAACTTAATATTGTAAATGCGGAAGTGAGTTTATATGGATGAATGAATGAAAACTTTTATTTACACCAAAACATATACATAATAGTCGTTTACATAAATCTACTTAGATGTAATACAATGGGCGGTCTTATCGCTGAAAGCGATTTCTTCCAGACAACCTTAGGATGGAATTTTAATATGTGTTGCTTTATAGGACGTCGAATCCGTGCCCGAGCAAACTTTGTGTGGACAAGACGTTTGTTCTCAGGTTTTTGGTTTGTTTGTGTATTTATGCCACCGGGAATCCTTGTGTCTAAGTCAAAAGTTGGATGGGTGACCATTTAGTGGCATTTGAGCTGTCAGCCTCGGGTATACTATTCGATAAGCCATGTCCGAGGCCTTCGGGTGGCTCGAACACTCCGACACCAAAGTTGGCTTACACGAAACAAGATTGATAGGTACACATCTTAATCGCATTTTTAATTAGTTTCGAGCTCATCAGGAGCAATCAACTCGAGTAAGGTTTGGAGTCATGGTATGAATGTATCTGTATAGACATCTCATCGAGTCTCAATTCTATCGTTGAGGTCCCGTGGGACTGCCCATTGGTTCACGTGTGGATCAAGTCGATGAGAATTAGTTATAGTTATTTTATATACGAAAGTTTGTCTGTTTGTTACTCCTTCGCGCCTCAACGGCTCAACGATTTTGATGATATTTGTTTTGAAAGTATCTCATACCCTGGATTAGGATTTTGAAAGTATCTCAGACCATAGATATACCGAAAAAGTGAAGTATTTATTTAGTGAGTTGCATAAAACACAACTTCTGTTATTCACACAAATACTTGTCCTTTAGGAGGAGTAGGAAACAAAACCACAACCAAACACCAACTGAGCTGACCAACTGAACTGCGAGGTCAATCGCCGATTTTTTTAGTTATTATATTTAATTTTATATGATTCTAGTTTGCTGAGTGGTTACATTTTTTTGTTGTTACATATTCTTAAACGTGTAATTATGTTTTTAATTTTTAAGTGAGCCCTAATTATGTAACAAATAATAAAGTTTTTCTATTCTATTCTACTACCTTTGCTGACTTGACTGGCCAGTCAGTTCAATAATGTGCACGACGCCTCCTAGCCGAGATGTGGCGGGCTATGTACCCACGTGACACGAACCGAAAAGTGGACTGTATCTATGGCGGTGTAAAATGGTCGTGTCACGCCATATATGTATGTGTGTCACTCCCGGTTTGGAGGATTCTCGGCGGCACACTTCTATTGCTGGGATTCTATTCGTCGAAGAGAAACGCCGTAGGATTTGGTTGTTGATGATCCAGAAGGTTGGGTTTGAGAAGGTTCCTGGTTACGAGGTCACTGAGAGCTGGAGGGTTCCTTTTCTATTGAAGAGCCAGTGCTTCCCTATTACTATAGCCGTCAACTATTACGACGACTGTGACTATTATCAAGTACAATCCCTATATGTGAATTGTAAATGATCACTGTTTAGCACTACTATTACGACTGACTCGACTCGACTGGTTAGACGCAACTACTATTATGACCGACTCGACAGTTTGGACACAACTGTCATTATGACTGACTCGACTCAACGGTATAGACGGAACTGCCACGATTATAGGAACCTCGCGCTATTTAAACATGCTCTCAGGACGCCAGGCCACTTTCTAAAACCGTTCCCACTAGTTAGCTTTATTGATGGTTTTAAAAGTATATTATTAACAATACATATTTATAACCTATTCTATCTATTTATGGGAGTTTTAAAGAAACGTCCCGTACACCAGATGGTCATAACGGTATTGAAGAAATCTGTGTTACTATTATCCTTGGCTTTATGGTTAGTCCCGTAGGCCAAGGATTCTATTATTTCGCATAAACAATGTAGTATTGTATGTCTACCGTTATGACACTACGGCTGTTCGGAACATTTCTCCCGCCGTGCAGTGTCTCCGGGCACTGCAAACTATGGTGTAGAAACAGCCGGTTCTGGTTCCATAGGCAGGATCTTCCTCGGGTACGAACGTTGACGATGCTTACTATTCCGTCGGCTCCCGGGTACACGGCGAACATGACTCCCCTGGGTCATACATTGCAAGGATGGTTTATTTCCATGACCTTCACGATGTCTTCTACGCCTTGTCTTTTTCCATGTGTGGTGAAACTCTGGGTCACCGATCACAGGCGCAGGACCCAAAAGCGCTGGCGGCACTTGTTGTTCTTTATCTCGACCTCGGCGTGATGAAGCTTTAGATCGTCGGTAGCATGACTTTATTTCTACGATTTCTATCTTTCGCCCGGCGGATTGGAGTCTATTTATTTGCTTCCTTTGTCCACGATCCGCGTTTCTATTACTATTGGGCATTATCTTACGGCTGTATCTATGCAGCATTGAGGTTTCGTAATCTCCATCCGGTTTCTGTACTATGTACTCTGTCGGCTTCTGTAACGCCTTTACCTTAGGATCGTATTGTGGCAGCGGTCCTACCACAAAGGACTTTTTCAACTGTTGACCCTGTCGGCCTCTACCAATGTGGAAGGTTTTCACATTCTGAAGTGAAGTTCTATTTCCATGGCTTCTTACTCTCGACCCGTGGAGTACCCATCCTAACGGAGTTAGTGATGCAACCGGTTGATCTTTCTCACCTCTTCTCATTCCGCATGTCAGCAATAGGTGCCAATTGTCTTGTCCTATAAGAATCTTTGGCTTGGCTTTACCATGAAATATGTCTGCATTTATGTCTTTTAAGTGACAACATTTATCTATATCTTCTTTGCTTATAAATTGAGGTGAAAGATTCAATTTATCTATTGTGCGAGCTTCTATTGTATGCTCTTCCTTGCCTCGGAGAGTCAGCTGTATTCTCTGGGACATTTTCTGTCTGATCTCCGAGTTACCAATTGCTTCTATGAGCAAGGGGTCCGTGACTCCCTTTGCTCCTATTCTATTAGCTATTTGCTCGTCGACTAATGTGACCGTTGATCCGTCGTCCAGCAATGCGAACGTATCTATCTCTCCCAATGGTCCGGACGCTGTAACCGGAACTATTTTTAAAAAGGTCTGGACGTTTTTGGGAGTCCATGTGGATGCTACAGCTTCCTTAATTTGTTCGCTGGCCTCCCTATTAATATGGAGGAGTCTATTGTGCAAGAACTGGCAGCCATCTATCTCACACCGTTTCATCTTACACGTGTGACTCTTTGTTTTAGGTCGAAGACACCTAAAACACAATTTCTTTCTTTTAGCTATGTCCCATCTTCCTGGGACATCTGCGTTGGTGAACTTACGGCATTCCGTTGTTGGATGAGCTTCCTTATTGCATATTAGGCAGGCTTTCTTTTGTTTCATTTCCCCGCTCGCAGTGTAACTTCTATCTCTATTGTATCTATTGTTACCTTTATCTATTGTCTCTGCGCACGGGACTATCTCAGGTGGTGCGTAAGGGCCGCACCTATTTGCCTCTCGTGCCAAAAATCGAGAGAGCTTTAATAAATCGGGCTCGTCCGCTGGTTGCTCCGTCGCAAAGTCGTACCAGCGGTACCTCATTGTTGGCGTGAGCTTATCTATTAAAGTTTTTGTTACCTCCGGATTATACAGATAATGAACTCGTTGCAATGCTTGAATTGTGGCGACTATGTTGGAAACTTTGCTCGCTAAGGTGCATATATCCCTGGGTGAATCTGTTAGTTTCGATAGTGACCTCAACCTTTCAAGTTCGGCCATGGCTATGGCGTCTGGGCGACCGAATCTCATCTCTAACGTTCTCATAATTTCGTGTGAGCTAACGTTGTAAATCAACAGACTATCGACCGCTTCTCTTGCTCTCCCTTTGAGACATTTTCTGAGTCTAGCTACATTTTCTGTCTCACTATAAATATTAGCGGTCTGTACATATGCCGCCCGGAAAGCAAGCCATTCCTGATATGACCCGTTGTAATACGGTAGCTCTGTGAAATATTTCGATGTCGTCTGTTGTCCGGTTCGTATCGCCTGTACTATTGCGGTAGCCAACTGATTCACCTCACTATATTGTTGCGTCGCGACAACTCCCGCCGGTGAAGGGTGGAACGGATACGAGGGCGCTGATTGATGCGCATCTATACTATTACTATTGTCCACATACCTTGGCGCTTGCAAACCAATGTTCTCCGGTAACCTTGCTTTGTCCACGATACCCGTGAAGGCAGCGCTCGGGTAAGCTGCCATTTCAGTACTGCATCCAACGTTGTCCACTCTATTCCAAATGTGGGCTGGCAGCCCTGGGACTCGATCGTTCACCGCTGCACTATTAATGTCCTTACGCGCACTATTGATCACGTATGACGTTCTATCGACGTTGACACTATTTTGTACGCATGCACTGTCTCTATTGACGCTATTGAGCACATACGTACTGGCACTGTCTCTATTTGCACTATTATGCACACGCACACCGTCTATATGCACTCTGTTGGGCGCGAATACACTTTCTCTATAAAGACTATTTTGCATACGTGTATCGTCTATTTGAGCACTATTTGGCACATATGCGCTATTTCGATTAACACTATTCACTGGGGGTCCTTGTCCGATTAATCCGGATACACTATAACCATTTGGGCCACGCTCCCCGTTCGCTGCTGGCAATTCCTGTCTTCTATCTATAAATGGTGCAGGAAACGCAGCGGGTGTAGGACGCGGCGCCGTCTCCTTCCCAGTGGCCAGTCGCGTAGGCCGGCCCTCCGTCGGCAGTGCGGAGGGCTTAGAGTCTCTGAAGCCGTCTTCGTGTGGCTTATTAAACACATACGCACTGTCTCTATGAAAACTATTTTGCACACGTGCACCGTCTATTTGTAAACTATTGGGCACGTATGCTCTATTTCTATAAACACTATACACTGGGGGTCCTTGTCCGATCAATCCGGATACACTATAACTATTCGGGCCACGCTCCTCGTTCGCTGCTGGCAATTCCTGTTCTCTATCTATAAAGGGTGCAGGAAACGCAGCGGGTGTAGGACGTGGCACCATCTCCTTCCCAGTGGGCAGTCGCGTCGGCCGGCCCTCCGTCGGCAGTGCGGAGGGCGTCGGGTCTCTCACGGCGTCTTCGTGTGGCTCGTTTGCTATGGCCAACACTCTCGTATTTGTAACCCAGTCAGCTATCCTCGTTGTCTCTTCAGGGCCCGATGCTATCGTCTCAGCGTCGTCGTCCGATTCTTCTTCTAATCTTTTCAGCTTTGCGGCCGCTATTTGCTCTCGAATCTTCAATAATTCTAATCGAGCTTTCGCTATTCTATCGTACCTTGCCTTTGCTGAAACTGTCGATTTTACTTTGCTCGATGCTGATTCGGTCCTTGACGCTGTCCTCTCGGGGCCTCTGTGTTCCCTCCCGCCGGTGACTATGGTGGCCTCTTCCGATGTCTGTCCCGCTTCTTCTATTTCCTGGCTCGGAGTTTCTGTGACGTAATTCGTGCCTCCGCTCGACGATGCGGCTGTGGCGTTGCTCGCTGGCACGAAATAGCACGAATGCGGTAGCGTCATCTCGGACGACGATGTGTTAATTCCGAACGACATGTCGGCGGATGACGTGTACTGCGACGCGGGTGGACGGGTGACTACTGGCGCACAGCATGCGGCTTTGTAAGCCAGCGGCGCATTTGGCGCGGTCGTAACGGGACTCGCGGTCTCGGAACGTGCAGATGGTGCGACCGCGGGGGTCGGCACGACTGCGAGGGACGCAGGCGGCGCGGTAGTAACGGCGGCGTTGGTGTTACCGTTCGAAGATGAACTCGCGGGTTCATCCCCACTTCTTGATCGGGTGACGACCATCTTCCTAGGTTATCTTCAAATCTGGCTATCGAAGGACCATAAAATGGTCCTAGTTTTCTCTCCAGATCCGGCTTGAAGGACCATAAAATGTGCACGACGCCTCCTAGCCGAGATGTGGCGGGCTATGTACCCACGTGACACGAACCGAAAAGTGGACTGTATCTATGGCGGTGTGAAATGGTCGTGTCACGCCATATATGTATGTGTGTCACTCCCGGTTTGGAGGATTCTCGGCGGCACACTTCTATTGCTGGGATTCTATTCGTCGAAGAGAAACGCCGTAGGATTTGGTTGTTGATGATCCAGAAGGTTGGGTTTGAGAAGGTTCCTGGTTACGAGGTCACTGAGAGCTGGAGGGTTCCTTTTCTATTGAAGAGCCAGTGCTTCACTATTACTATAGCCGTCAACTATTACGACGACTGTGACTATTATCAAGTACAATCCCTATATGTGAATTGTAAATGATCACTGTTTAGCACTACTATTACGACTGACTCGACTCGACTGGTTAGACGCAACTACTATTATGACCGACTCGACAGTTTGGACACAACTGTCATTATGACTGACTCGACTCAACGGTATAGACGGAACTGCCACGATTATAGGAACCTCGCGCTATTTAAACATGCTCTCAGGACGCCAGGCCACTTTCTAAAACCGTTCCCACTAGTTAGCTTTATTGATGGTTTTAAAAGTATATTATTAACAATACATATTTATAACCTATTCTATCTATTTATGGGAGTTTTAAAGAAACGTCCCGTACACCAGATGGTCATAACGGTATTGAAGAAATCTGTGTTACTATTATCCTTGGCTTTATGGTTAGTCCCGTAGGCCAAGGATTCTATTATTTCGCATAAACAATGTAGTATTGTATGTCTACCGTTATGACACTACGGCTGTTCGGAACAAATAATTACGTAAACCCGCGAATCTTAAATCTTTATCGTGTCGTCTGTCGATCGCCCGTGGCTCGGCCCACACTCCTAAATAATAGAGATGTAATCTCCCCAAAGGGTTTACAGTTAGCCACGTCCTTTATCAGTTCATCGCCTCCGCAGCGTCTTCATAGTGTCCGACGGAGATTATTACACTCCGATTACTTTTATTTACTTGCCGTTAAAAGATTATAACTTGTAATTGGAATTTAAAAGTGTTAAGATCAAAGAGGCGATAAGCAATCTTCGATATGGGAATCAAATTGTTGGGTAATTTCTCACTTACTTTCATATTTATTATTTATTTTGTGATTTAATAAAATAAAAAATAAAAATAAAATTACCTAACGGAGCTAATAACTGGTTTTGGGAGCCAAAAAAACTCGAAATAATTTGACATAAATTTTGACGTTTGCAAAGTTATAGTAACTATTCACTTATTATAGTCCGTAGTTTAGTTTATAGCAAGTCCCGGGTTGTATTCCCGAACAGTTCGACGAAAATAATGGTTAGTTCTCAGGTCTTGGATGTCGAATATTGTAACACAGTGAGTTTGATGTGGTCTTAGGTCGTATGTTCGGACCTGATCGTATAAATAAGGCTTTCGCAATACTTAAGACACTTTTGATTATACGCATTTCCATCAGCTGTTTCTACGCATTAATGATTTTGCCACGACTACCTTTGTTGCGTGCCGCTGTAATAACATGTTTTTTTATTATTTTCAGATCGCTGCTTCTGGCAGCCATCGTTTTAAGTAATTGTATAACATGGACAGCGTCCAGGCACCACTATACACATAATGTAAGTAGCCTTTACCTTATTACTACTATTATATGCGTTTGGATGGATGGATGTTTCTTACTCAATGACGCCAAAACGGCTTAACGGATCTGGATGAGATTTCGTACAGAAATAGATGATAGTCCGAAATAGTACATAGGCTACTTTTTGTCCCGGAAAATTGTACGTACGCGGGTAAAACCGCGAAGCGCAGTTAGTCTATCATAACTCAAACCACCTTCACACTTTAGATGTCCTTGAGAATTTATTTCATATTGTTTTCGTATAATAATATAATACTATTTACCAGCTAATGCCGTGTTGGCAGAATCAATAGTTTACCCTCTATAACAAGCTCTGCTTAAAAACACGTTTCATTTTACCAGACACGGTGTTCTAAGAAATAGTGCCAAGTGTAAATTGCAAGGCATCTGTAAAATAAAGCGTAGGATAATTTATTCTGCTAGTCATAAAAGTAAACAATTCTTTAGTATTTTTCACCTCTTCCAGTGAAAAGGTATGAAAGATAATTATTTTTTATAAATAAAATATGTTTAGGGGGCTGATATAGTTATAATAAATGAATCCAAGCTCGAAATTAACTTAGTGAACTCATACCGAATTTCACTAAAATGTTAAAAACTAAGACACGAATCTTTATTTCCGTTGAATTGTTAAAAAATACTGGGAATCCTAAATTTTTCCAAAAATTAATATGTACCCATCCTGTGTTCTTAACTAAGTTTAGCGCTTTTTCAAACTTTTAAATGTTTACCAATCTCCAAATCTACCAATAAAAAGACATGATAATTTTTCTTAAACAAACTTAACATCGCTTGTTAATTTGTAACAGTCTGATAAAACCACAGCAAACGTTGTTAGGCAATTTATTGTAAATAACTTTCTTCTTTTTATTCATTTTTGTTTGTTTACTTTCAATTTCATCCCCGTGTGAGCCCAGCGTGAGATCATGTAGCGTATAATATTGTATTTGAATTTTATAGGGCTGTCATAAGATTATTAAAACTATGACAGGTTGTAAGTCACTTTAGAAGACGATAAACTAATCAGAAATTAGTGTTGAGATAAATGATTTCATGAATCAAATGTCAAGCATTATTGAAATCTGTAAGAACATATCTACGTCAGCAAGGAACAAGTAAATGTCAATAATTCTTTATCACAAAAACTTTAAAAAATGATGATGTGGATCCGAATAATAATAGTACATAATATTCCCTAAAACCTCTTATGACATTTTTAGACATCTTCCATGTAGGTGGGCACAAATATCATAGTTTTCTCTGATTAAGAAATACATTTTGTATCTATGTTGACAACCCTAGTAAACAGTAATAGATTGGTGCTGAGTATAATAAATCTAATCAGGATTGGCGCCGCTCTGATGGGTACGTTAGCATCCTCAGGTCATGAGTCTATTGGTTCAGAGTTCTATGACACCGTGACAATTATTATCACATCAATACACTATCATGAGACTAACATAATGTAACTGAAAGAGTTGGTTTGTTTGAACGCGCTAATCTCTAGAACTGCTAGTCGGATTTTAAAAATTCTTTTTGTTAATGATAGCCACATTTATGAGGAAATCTATAGGTTATCTAGTATTACACTATATTTCTCTAGTTTTACACGGGTGAAACTAGAGAACCTCAAAGTACGATATAAAATAAATATTCATCGACATTTCAAATAATACAGTTCTATCAGTGAACCACTTTACTGATAATAATAAATAATAATAATAATAATAAATTTTTATTTCCAAAAAGTAATTACACAGGAGCCAAATTATGTTACAACTAAAGATTATACAGATTTTAGTTGATAAGTGACTGCGAGGCCCAAACTAGGCGGTAAAGCCTGTATCTTGGGTCTCAGGAGTACGGTTAACAATTCCGTGTTACGTTATTTTACGCAGATTAACAAACATTAATGGCTAAAAGACAATTTTATGGAAGAAAAACAAAGTAGGTAACAAATGAAATACTTATATGATACAATACTTATATGGTACTTTTTTGTAAATACTTATGTATAATACATATTAACACCCAGATAACATAATCATAATCGTGATCATTTATTTCATAATACATTTATACGTCAACATTCCTCAAATTACATCTATTTTCGTCACACAAATACTTGTCGTGAGTCAGAATTGAACCAATGATCTACAGCGCAGAAGGCAGACCTGAGCTGTGAGGCAACATAAAAATGTTTGAAAAGTGATAATTTTTATGAAAATGACGAGAATTCTAAGCGATAGGTACAACAAAATGAACAACATAAGTTTTGCTTCCTAGCCTCGCAAGCGAGTATACTGCCTTCCACGTAAATTGTTATTATAATTTAATGCCTTTTGGATCATAAAACTCGTCTTGAAATGATAGCTTCCTCATGTTTCCCATCAATTGGACAGGTGCCTGCGTTGGGAACGAAAACACTTTCTTCTTCGCCAGCTCTTAATCAATATTGCTTGTATTGCCGATAAAAGCACATATCATGCAGGGCCGCAGTCAGGCCATTAGTAATAATTGTAATGATAAATTATATATTAAACAAAATATCAAATATCGCTATCTAATAATAAACCTTGTTTATTAGAAAAAACCACGAGCACTGGAAGGGATGGAAAGTTAAGTGTGTTTAAAAAAGAGTAACAGAAAAAGTATGCTTCATTCCCATATCTTTTCTTGCAAGTCACACTTGACATTATTTCTGGATATACCGTAGATATCTGGTAAAAGTGAAACGTGTGTTGATTAAGTGCTCATAATAGATATAAATCCGTACCGCCTCTAATGTTCCCACTGCAAGGACACAGCCCTACTCTCGATAATTGAGAGTGAATGGGCTCTGATCTACCACCAGAGCCCAATCCGGATTGGTAGATATCACATGTCGTCGAATTTTTGGTTCTAGGACATGCCGGTTTCCTCACGATGTTTTCTGTCACCGTTATATAGATATAAATATAAACGAATAACAGAAGTTATTCAGAATGAAAAGTATATAAAGTTATATAAATTTTACAAAGTTCATTACTAAAATTCATTCTGGAATCATGATGCGTAAAGGAATAAATTATGTCACTATATCCATATATCCATTACATTCTTAGGCTTATTATTTGATAGATTGAATATTTAAATTTTTTTTTATTTTTTTTTTATTTATGTATAGCCAAGCGTTTGGCCGCCATCTTACCTGATAGGAAGTGAAGATGCGGCCGACGATGGAGCACGCTTGTCTAGGAGAAACCTATTCACTCTACTTTATTCAATATCCTTTGTTTACGTAACTATTTAAACGTTAATTAAGCAATTTTTGAGATCATCGGGCATTTTTAGAGGGATTTAATAGAGCTATAATATTGTTTACAATATATCCATTCTGTAACTAACTTTTACCGCCATTCAATTTAGGTATAAAAAGAAAGTATCAGTAATATTTTTTTTTTAATAATATTTGTTAATAACTTTTATATAATAAATAAGCGGTACATTATTACTAGGCTTCTTGTTATTCGCTAAATCTTGCGTTTCTTGGTCCGACCCTGTCCGTTCTCTTGAGTTCAAGTCCAAGCGTTGCAACACGCCAATGCCCCGACGATAGACGATTTGTTTATCAACATAACATTATGTTGAATAGTATCGTTCCCGCTGTGAACAAAGCTGACTTTCTACTGTCAAGATGTGCACAAAAAATTCAGAACAAGAGGATTGCATGTATATATTTTTAAATTTTCGTACTGATTACACGCAAAATTAATCGGTGCGTTTCATTTGGTGCATTTTTTAATAATTCATATTTTATAGGGCTACTAGGATAATTACCTAAATTAATCGCCATGAAATCTATCCATCTGTAAATCTCTTACAGCTGAGAACTAGGGAGAAATAACTTAATACAGTTACTTCAAATAGCCATCGTACGTGTGGAATGATTATATTAGTGTATCTATATATAGTTAGTGTAATATAATTTAATAAGTTTAATGTGGCAAGTAAATATTAGAGGGAAGACGATAGGAATGATATAGGTTGGCACAAGAATTCCACAAAGTTGATGTTGAGAGGTATCCTCAGTACATAAAAAAAACGCTTACACCTTCATGCCTCTGCAATATGTTTCCTTGTGTCTAAGAATAAGCTAAGTCTCTTGTTCCATTTCAATGTGTTATACGCAGCAACCGAAATAAATGCAATTAGATATAAAGTACATTGTGTGAACTCAGCCTAATAAACGTGGGACGGATTATACTAAGCGTCGTTCACACGATCGCGCTCCACCCCGCTCCCCGGGTGGTCATAAAACTCAACACGGACCACAGACTATACTTAATATATAAATTAATTTAAAGATTACTTACCGATATTTCATATCTCTGGTAAAATATCGTAACTCGTTTTGTTTAAGACGCCTTCAAATGTATATGCCTTTATCAACAACGAGATCTGTATATCTGGTTCTTTCAAAACATTTTTTGATTAAATCAATAATCAGTTGGTTGACTAGGTTCTGCCAATGGGTTTGATTCCTACCCAGGACAAGCATTTATATGATGAACTTAGATGTGTCTGGATGTTAATATTTATAATATAATTTTAAATTTAATGGGAAAAAATAGTTTTTAATCAATAATCTAGTTGCCACAGTTCAAGCTATGCTTAGTTGGAAGCTAGATGGCATTGCGTGAAATGTTCTTAAATATTTATTTTTATCCATGATGTCATAAAATGGAGTCAATAAAACTGCGAAGTAAGTGGTACGGATTCTATTCCCGTCATGTGTCCAGTTATGAGCTTATGAGCTGTGTTTGGTTCAGATAAGGAATCAGGAAACTTGAATCAGATATATGGATGACCTTGACCTATTGATACAGTCATAACTAGATCCAACCGGAAATAGAACCGCGGATAATGATAACGCTGTGTTGCAATCACACATGTCCTCAATTGAAAATTGTTCTGTTGTAAAAGCAAAAGCGGCTGATGTCGGGGAAAATGTTCCTAACGCAAAAAATGCGAAATAGATTCTACGCCTTCTGTTGGTAGGGCTTTTAACCGACTTCAAAAAAGGAGGAGTTTCTGTGTTCCACTGTATATATAAATATATATATATTATGTTCACCGATTTCTCCGCCATTTATCAACCGCTTTAGGATTGGCCCCATACAATTTTTATCAAAATCGGTTGAATAGTTTGATTATTAAATTAAAATAACTGGAAAAATATTTTATCCAAATAAACGAAATTGAGTAATTTAATTCTTTAAAACTATTGAAGTCGGTTTTTTTAAATTTTTTATTAAGTTACCTGTATATAGGTTTTTGTGAACACAAGTCGGCCGCCACCACTTTTGCTTCTCAGCATTTGTTACACAAAATAGAACGACAATTTATAGAGAAGATTTTTGTCTTTGAACAAAGGATTTCTTCTGAATCATATACAATACCTCCTCGAGCGCAGTTTAAAACAAGTTCTAGCTCCCATCCTCCAATGAGATTTGAATGTTCTCAAGTCAACTCAAGCCTATGCTATTTACCCAATCCCAGGATAAAGCGGCATTAGAATTAAAATTTAAAAATGGTTCTTAATTTTGCAGGTAAACGGACACAGAAGTAGACACAGGCGGCAAGGCGCAGGCTTATTTCTGTCCGCATCATACGTCCTCCCCGGAGGGGAGGGCAGCGGGTGGGGAGAGTGGGGGGAGATGTCACCATGCTCGCGCACCTGCGGTGGTGGAGTCGCTAGTCAGAAGAGAATATGTCTGCAAATAGGGTATGTATCAAAATAAACAAGGTAAAAGTTACCATTCTGTCCACTACCACCTGATGGTAAGTGGCGACCCCCGTCCATGACAACAGTAATGCGACTCAGAATAAGATTTGGATCTTACACTGAGTAGCACTCATTCTGCTGCGACCATCACCTGAGACGGGGATGATTCGTTCCATGCGCTTGTGATTTCACCGGCACCCACACCCTTCCACCGGAACACTGGTAAAAAGGGTACCTACGGCCGCGAGCAACTGAACCTCCCATGACTATTAAGATATTCTCAGCTTTTTTAAATTGTTAGTATTATATCTGTGTGGTTATTTCTAGGCCCGATGGCCAGCCTCAGTGCGTCGGAGGAGACACCAAGTACTTCTCGTGTCAGACGCAGGACTGTCCAGCCGGCTCCAAGGACTTCAGGGTTGAGCAGTGCTCCGAGTTCGATGACCAGGAATTCAGAGGTGTCAAGTACAAGTAAGTTTTTATGTTCTATTCATCACACAGGTACTTGTCCTGGTTGAGAATCGATCCCATGACCTTCAGCGCAGAAAGCAGAGCTAAAACCATGAGATATGGCATATAACCTTAATTTGTGAATAGCTTAATGCCTATTTATGTCAAAAAGTTTTAGTTTTTTTTATAACAGACCTCATTGGTTTATATAGGTAATAGTTTTATAAAAATTAATAAATCCTTTTTTGTGATCCAGAGAAAACATTCCAAATTCAACTGTTGAGAGTGGCTTACAAAGTTATTATAAAAAAACAATGTTCCATAATAATATCCTGATTGGATTGGTTTAAAAGATTAATTAAATTAATCTTTAATGCATTTAATTTAACGTAATTTTTTTATTTGATTTCTCTAACACCTTTAGTATATTTTCGTTATTAATTATGCAAGATTGGTTGACAAGAATATGAGATTCAAATCAAAATTAATATTTAGTTATTTCATTTAGAGGCACATTTGTACACTTGGAAAAGACAATAATAAATAAAATAATTAACGCAAAACTAAAAAATGAAATGAAATAAATTCAAAATGTCAGTACAATACTTTGTAAATTTTTTTTTTTTTTTTTTTTTTTTTTTTTTATGTGAATATATAACGGAACGACCTGAGGGCCCACCTGATGGTAAGTGGTGACCCTCGCCCATGACAACAATAATGCGTGCGACTCAGTATGAGATCCAAATCTTTACTGAGTCGCATCCATCCTGCTGCGTCCATCACCCGAGACGGGGATGATACGTCTCATGCGCATGTGATTTCACCGGCAGCCACACCCTTCCACCGGAACACAGTAATGCAACCACTACTGCTTGGCGGCAGATTCCAGATGTGGTGGCAGTACCTCTCCGGACGAACTTGGCACAAGCTCTACTGCTACTTTTGGTTGCTCCTTTAGCACCACCCAGGGGGTACGTGTAGGTAACCAAAGGGTAAACACCTACGGACGCGAGCAACTGGAAAAATACAGCTAAATAGTAAAGTCATCAGCAAATGCTTCATCAAGTCAAGTGAATGAGAAGCTATTGGTGAACATTAAATAAAGCCTATTTCCTCAACTCCCCAGATGGCTGCCTTATACGAAAGCTCCGAACCCCTGCGAGCTGAACTGCATGCCTCAGCAGGAGCGGTTCTACTACAAACACAAGGACCAGGTCGTCGACGGCACGCGCTGTTCCGATGAGTCATTCGACGTCTGCGTTAATGGCACTTGCCAGGTAAACTCTCGATAAGTGAGTGTTAACTTCAATCACAGCCGCATGAGACGTAACTCCATCTCCGTCTCGAGTGACGCATTTGCAATGAGGTGCAACTTGGGTCTTCTCATACTTCGGTCGGGGAAAACCTATGTTGCATTGCTGTTGTAATGCCTGTAAGCGTCCCCAGAACCCTACTAAAGTATCATAACAATCTGATCAATGGTTTCGGAACGCGTAGAGAACAAACATTGATTTTTATTTACATATATATTTGTTGTGATTTCTTATCTCATAGTGTTTTGACAGCCCGTAGGTTGTGACATGATGCTGGGATCCAGCGCCAAGGAGGACAAGTGCAGAGAGTGTCGTGGGAACGGCGCCAACTGCCGAACCTTCAAGGGAATCCTCGACACCCAGAACCTGAAGAATGGTGCGACCATTTACTTGTTATATAATATTATGTACACTAAACATCAATTATTTTAAATACTACACGATAAAACTTTATAAACAGACTGCAATTGTAATACATGTACTTGTCAGACTAAACTTAATTTGTGTTTCAGGCTACAATGAAATACTGCTGATTCCCGAAGGTGCAACAACCATTGTCATTGCCGAAGTTAGGCCATCTTCCAATTACTTGGGTAAGGTTATTCCCATAAAAAAATAAACAAGGTTAACCAGATAAACTCCCTAAAAGGGTTTTAAATATTACAGCCAAACTCTACAATCTGTTAAGACTGAAGATAGATTAGAAATTTTGTTATCTGTCAACGATAGCAGCATTGTTATTTCTTAATCTGTCACCTGATTAAAGGATTTAGCTGTAGTCATTTTTTGGACATCATTGATCGAGAAGCACCACTTATGTTTTCGGGATTAGGGCACTCAGATTGGCGAGTGTCAGATTGAGGACTCACTGTCCTTCCAGAGGAATAAATCGATGCTGGCTGCTTGGTACTTAATTTGGAATGGTTTTTCTAGCTCTTCGTGCAAAAAACGGATCCTACTACTTGAACGGCGATTACCACATTGACTTTCCGCGAAACCTCATGATAGCTGGCGCACTCTGGACTTACGAGCGTAGCCAGAAGGAAATCACGTCGTCTGACAAGTTACGCTGCCTTGGACCCACGAACGAACCACTCTATCTCTCGGTGAGTGTGTGGAGGGAGGTAAAATATATTAATGAGCATGTGACCTGACTCTTAAACTAAATCGTTGGCAAAATTGATATGCTTCCTTAAAAGATGAAAAAGGTGTAATATCTACTTTGCACTTTCGGGGCCGCCTTCCACAAAGTAACATTTCGTGTCAACGCTCATAAAGATGCCCCATTTAGATTAAATATTACCTCTTTTCAGATCATTTAAAATATTTACAGAGAAAATACTATTGATCAAAATGACAAAATATTATGAAAATGTTTTTTTGCAGTTACTCCTCCAAGAAGAGAATGTGGGCATAGAGTACGAATACAGCCTCCCCATAGATATGGCTCCACCGCAGAACAAGGAGTTCAATTGGGTACAAGAAAAGTACACGGCATGCAGTGCCACTTGCGGAGGAGGTAACATACAAAAGTCCAGCTGTTCTCATCTGAGCAAGCTTATCCACCAGCCTTTCGCACTACTTTAAACTACTCTTAGGCAAAACTAACAAATCCAAAGGTTGGATTACGAAAGTCTTGGGATGCTTCCCCGCCGATCTCCTCTTCATCAGTTACTGAGACTTTGCTTGCACCTGTATAAAAATTGATTGATGATTCAAATCATTGCACGCCAAATCATCTTGATAACCTGCTTGTTGAAATTCACTTGCAATGTGCAACAACTATCACTGAATGTGTCGACAGGGATCCAGACCACCAACGTGTCCTGCCGCTCCCGCGAGGAATTAGAACTTGTTGATGAAGGTCTCTGCGATAAGGGTCTTCGCCCACCCACCAACCGGTCGTGCAACACGCAGGCATGTGAACCGCAGTGGGTGCCAGGCGCCTGGGGCCAGTGCTCTAAACGCTGTGGGAAGGGAGGCACCAGGTCTCGGGAAGTCACCTGCCAGAAGATCATCACTAACGGGTAAGTCTATTATGATCTTAACTAAGTTTAATATCCATGATGCTCACGCCCTTAGACCCCCTAACCGCACCCTCAGAGTCCTTACAAGTGTCCCACGGGTGGTGCAAAAAGAGCAACCCAAAGTAGAATTTGTGCCAAGATTGTTCTGAGAAATACTGCCATTACACTTGGTAATCCGCCACCACGCAGAGCACTCGTAATGCTGTGTCGCGGTGGAAGTGTGCTACCGTTGCTTTGCAGTGGATTACCAAGTCTTATGGACTTAGTTCTCTGGACGAATTGGGCACAAATTCTACTGCTTTCTATTCAAACGGATTTTCTACTGACTGACTTTTGTACTGATTCTTTTACAGATATCCATCCATTGTTGCTAAAAAGGAATGTTTCGATCGCCTCGGACCTGAGCCAGAGCTATTCGAACATTGCAACGAGAATGCTACCTGCCCTCAATGGTTCACAGGACCTTGGAAACCAGTATGTGCTTCTATTTATGCGTTTTAATTTATGCAGTAGTACACCACGTAATATTTATGAATCTTGCAAATGATATCAATATATTATCAATAATATCATACATAGTTAGTTAACAACGGGGAACAATGCACAAAACACCCCAACGGCAAATCCGGGCAGTTAAGGTCCACCCAATTTTTTGGTATCAGCGGCTAACCTCGCCTTATGCGCCATCTTACGAAGATTCAAACCCCTTCCCCATTCTACGGCCAAAATTTATTCAGTTCCATATTCCAGAGATGAAATGAGATTTAAAGTTGTCTCTTCGTGTTTTAAACACCTTAAAATTAAAATCTTAATCCATTAATTAAACATATTGTTTTATGGTCATTCACAGTGCAGCAAGCTTTGTGACGAAGGAAAACAGACCCGACAAGTGGTATGCTATCACAAAAACGGACGAAGGATTGAAGTTCTCGGTGAAGAAGATTGTGAAGATGAAAAACCACCAGAAGAACAGGCGTGCCTGCTTCAGCCTTGCGACGGAGTGGATTGGGTCGTATCTGAATGGAATGGTGTAAGTTATGGTCTAGTTTGGATTAACTGATTAATAATAAATTCGGATATGGAAAGTAGACTTTCCATATCCTAATTTATTTTCCGAATAGATATTCCTAAGCTTTTTATCATCTGGGTAATCTGATATTTTATAGTAGGCTTTAAAATAAGCTTACGTTTAATAAAATATGTACTTAACATATATATATACCTACAACAAGAGTTTCTCGTATAAAGGCACAATTTTAGAAAAATCATGTGGATTTATTTTGCTAAGACATAAATATCTCTAGGAATTTATGTTGTATCGAGCAGTTCTGCTGCAGACCTAAGAACATCAATTAATAAATAAATCACGATGTCCAATGTCATTACACATTATCCTATGTCATGCACACGACCTCTAATATTGAGTTGAAACTGTTAGCTAGCCTCCGGAACAATACTACGTACAAATCTGATTCTCTTTGTTCCAGTGTGATTCCTGCCTCTCCACCATCCGAACCAGGACAGTGGTGTGTGCTACCAAACACCATAAGGTGGTCGATAACAAGTTCTGCATGTACCATGCAATACCTACGTCCCAAGAGACATGCGACCGCACCAAGCTACCGCCATGCGAAGTACAGTGGTACGCCACGCAATGGAGCAACGTAAGTGATTAAACTAAGGTAGAATAAGGGTAGTGATCAGCCACGTTCAGTGACAGCTGGATATTGTAGGGCCCTCTCGCCCCGAGCTTGGTCTTCAGCATTTATATTAAGGAGAGTACGATAGCCAAGTGATATGGTTTCCTACCTTTTAACCATGCTGTCGCTGGTTTAAGGTTAAAATTTTCAGAGAAGCCGTGCACCAACGAGAATATCAAAAACACTTCAGTTTTTTATAACAGTAAAGCATCTGACATGTGAACCACAAAATACAAAGATATAATATGACATCTACCAGTACGGACAGATATATTGTGATAGATTTAAACCCATGCTTCCATGTCTAGAAAGAGCCAGGAAGATGTTAGCGTTAGAAATATCAGAACACGGATGGGAACCGCAGACAAACCCAGATCTATTTAGACCTTGGAGCTATTAGATTTAGATGTGGATCTAACTAATAGTAAAGTTGAGTTGAGTCTTTCTTTCGTAAAACTGTTTATGTTTTTTTAACAGTGTTCGGTATTATGCGGCTCGGGTGTTCAGTCACGCAAAGTGTTCTGCGGACTGTTCGACGGCGCGTCGGTGTTGAAGGTGGAAGAAGACCGCTGCGCTGGACAGCCCAAGTACAACGAGACCAAGCCCTGCACCATACCCACGGAGAAGTGCCCCTCGCAGTGGTATGGAGGACCGTGGTCGGCGGTAAGTTAAGACATTCTCTACTGCTATTCACTTCTCACTTCCTCACAATATAAATAGTGAAGAAGTGGATCATGAATGTGGTGCCAATGTATAATAGACAAAACTTATTGGTGGTGGTATACAACACCAATGAGTTTTGTTTTCGGTATATTATATAATAATCAAAATATTTACATCGTGAAGAAACCGACACACCCTGGAACAAATTCGACGGCATGGGACATATTCTGTTTGTTATCTTAACAAGACAACATTAAAAAATATTCGCCAGCGAGAGAGAGTGGGTAAGGAAACAGGCCTTAAGAAACATCATTAAGTTATTTCAAAACCTTGTAACAGTGTACAGCGAAATGTGGGGGTGGTGACCAGTTCCGAAGAGTGATGTGTCTGCGCGGAGAGGAGATGGCCACAAACTGCGCTGAGAAAGACATCCTTGAGTCGTCACAGCCCTGCAACATCGAAACTTGCAACGAAGGTAATGAATACACCGTTTACCTGCACCTGGATTCCCTGAGTCGCAGATTGCGCTAACACACACTAATACAACGCGAACTTACAATATTCTGAAACAAACTTTATTCATCAAATACAATGTTTGGCATCAAATCTAATTAATAATGAATAGACCCTAATACGCTTTTTTCTCCATTAATGTTAGTCATCTATCACTTATATACAGCCGTATATATTTACATGTATACAAATAAATTCATATTACCGAACCGCCTAAAAACCTTAATAATGTTTGCGATTGCTCTAATTTTATATTTGTTTTCAGAAGAACTCATGCCTGTGAATGGTGGTTCTACTCCGGTGATGGATGACTACGAAGACTGTGAAGAGGAAGACCTTTTCCCTGAAGTTGGCCTCGATGTTGACATGTCTGGACTATCCACGGTAAGCAATGCACTCTCTGAGAGCATTTTAGTAAAGAAATAGAAAGAATATAGAAGAATAATATTTGGCGTATAATAAAAAATATTATTATTCGAGTTACCGAGATATTTACCATGATTTGTGAGTTTTGTTGACTCCCGATATTTTAACGCAGTTTCCAGGGCAAACATAAAAAAATAGAAAGGTAAATAATATTTTGAATGTTTGGTAAGCAAAAAAGGTACCATTCAGCATGTGGTGCATTAATATGCAATTGTTACCCTGTGGTAGCAATTGCAGCACCTCTTCTCGACAATCGGACCCAACGTCGAACGAAGCCGGCGTAGAAGCAATTGGAGACTGAATCATAATAAGCTTCATGTTCAGTTTGCTCCACTGGCTCACTGTTCCCCCACAGGGACCAGGCCGGTAACTCTATAGCTTGCTTTAACGAAATTTCAAACAGACTCTAACCAAGTTTGAAACGTAAACATATCGTTGATAAGTTTAACTATTGATACATATATTTTTTTTGTTTTCAGTTGGACTCGATGTTTAGCGACAGCCCGATGGGTAATTAAACATTCAATAATATTTTTTTCATTTGGATATAATTAATTTATTATAATATCATAATATGATATGATGATGATATAATAAAAAAAAATTTAACATGGGATATTATGTATGAAAATGCATCGCAGAATTGTGGGCATTATTTGTGTTTGTTACTCCTTCAACGGCTCAACGGATTTGGATGAAATTTGGTACCAGAAGAGCATACATTCTGGATGTGTTAAATTGGCTACTGATGATTCTGGAAAACGGGAAAAACCGCGGGGCGCAGTTAGTAAAAAGAAGTAATTGGTAGAAGTTAAATGAATACTAAAATATATATCTAACAAAACGTATGCTCTCCGCAGAAGGATCTGGGTCGTGGACATCTTCGTCTTTCGCTGAACTGGAGTCTAACTTCACCGATACAGGTAAATACAAATGATGTCGATCATAGCTAACACTTCTAAGGGACAGAGGATCTTCAAGGAGACGGAGATAGTTGTAACCCGTTTCAAAAACAAGGAAGTTCTCAATTTGGCTGTATCGACCCGCAAGATTATTTTTTTAACCATGGTATTGATTATACCTTCGTGTTAGTCCCTTCGAAATTAAATGGTAAAATCTAAAAGAGGACAAATTATTTAAGTCAATTTATTTATCTACTATAGGTAAATTATTGGGCACCAACAATGTTCGTAATATGGTTGATCAAAGACATTCACTATCACTTGTCGAAAGTAGGCCAGTGTACATGCAATAGGAACATTAGGAGCTGATACAAGCGGTTTCCTTCCCAGAATCGACGCTCTCTACCGACGAGCTGATAACTTTCGAAGGCTCCGGGACCGGCTCCACGGAGACCCTGTTCACAGACGACCTCACCACCGATACGGCGTCTGACGAAACCGGATCCACTCCTGAATTCTCGAGCACAACGTTAGAAACATTAATTGATGAAACAGGTAAGATAACATGACTCTCATCATGATAGCTGGAGCACCTTATGGGTACATAAGGTTGAACTGGTTAAAGCCATACTTGCAGGAGCTGTGTTTTGATGTCACGCTTGCTGAACTAGGTGCTAGGTACAAACCACCGTACACCTGTTCTCTCGGACACGCACTAATTAGTCTATAGCGGAGTATCATGCAGCATCAACAGCGTAGGTGTTACAATAGAAGAATCACGTTTAATACGGCATTTGACCTAGCACATTGCGTAGTTTTAAGTACCAAGGAAAACTCCTTCCTGGATGGAACGAACGAAGTTGAAAAACTACGGCAGAAGTACCCAGATGCCCCTTCCATAAAGTTTCGATACTTCAATTTAGGAAGACCAAAGTCACATTATTGTGTGCCCGTCAGTTTGATGAATATGCATTATCTCGCGCCTACAATTTCACTGGGAACTTCACCTTCTAAACTTGAATAGCGATGCGAGTACACTATTTGTCTCGATCAGAAATTAATAATGGTCAGAGAAATTTACTTACCAACCTAAAATAAATACATTTGCAGAAATGTATTTATTTTTTTTAAAAAAGAAAGTTTTATCTTTAGAGCCCTCTGGATCCGGTGCCGGTGAGATTACTTCTACAGTGAGTGGCGCTTCTTCAACTGATATATCAGGTTCAACGGACACCTCAGAATTTACAGAAACGACAGAAACAGAAGAGACTGGGTCCACTACTGATGCAGATATTACTTCCACCCAAAGTGAGTCCGGCGAAAATTACATAAGTTCTGTCCAAATTCTTTTAAATTTTTAATAAGTTTACATTTTTGCTTGTAGTTGGTATAGCTTTTCACACATTTTTTGATACTTTTGCCTTACTGAATCGTCACAATATTTCTAGGAAACGCTGTTTACCTAAGTCGTACCCGAATTTTGAAATAAGATACCTTGTACCACAGTCGTTAGGCAGACCCAGATCGAATGCCTACAAGTCATGCACATATTTTAAACTTTGCGGGCATCGAAAAATTTATGTAAATATTTTATTCTGAGTGCATCGAACTCGTGACCCTTATAACGTTTTCTTATTTATAAATTTTGCACACTTATCCTTCTGCACTAGGATTCCCTGTATCGCAGGTGGCATGTAAAAACATAAGCAAACACCTAAGACCGGGAATCATTATTACACCAACACACAAAGTCTGCCCCGGCCAGCCATAGAACCCAACACTCCTCGCTACGAGGGCTGCTACCTACTTAGCTACGGAGCTATGCTAATGTTAGCAACAAATTCATCAAACATTTAATACCCCAGTTTAATGAAACAAAATGGTTTTTAAATAAAAGAATTATAGAATGGTATTTAATTTATACATCGCAGTACAGAGTTTTTTACTTTTACAGATGAATCTTCTAATAGTACCGTGAGAGTAACGAAATTTACCCCAGCTACCGATAAAGGTAAAATTATCGTACATTATACGCATAACTTAAAACACCGGCTTTATAAATTACCAATGAAAAGAATCTATTTGCGTAATAATATATTGTGGACATAGATTATTTTCATTCGTTAGATTAGTAGCAAATTGGTACCTATACAAACAAAGTCTTACGCTTGCTACATACAACATAGCGCCTGAAAAGAAAATCAATCACAATGCCTATTTTGGTTTCCAGTTTTTGCTTTATATAAAAATATTATAATAATAAATTCGATGTAAAAAAAAAATAAGCCCATTTCTTTTATATATATTTGGCAAATGTTGGTTTTAATCGACCTATTTTTTTATTATCGGTTTAAGTTATATTATAATCAGAGTTATGTATTGTAATTATGTTTCAAATTATTTTTCAGATGACGAAGAGGCTACTGAGAGCACTGTATCTGATTTCACAGACACTACTGATACCACCGAATTATCGGAAACTACTGAGTCTGGATCTACGGAAACCACTGAATCAGGTCCTACGGAAACTACAGAGTCTACGGAAACCACTGAATCAGGTCCTACGGAAACTACAGAGTCTACGGAAACCACTGAATCAGGTCCTACGGAAACCACTGAATCAGGTCCTACGGAAACCACAGAGTCTACGGAAACCACCGAATCTGGACCTACCGAAACCACAGAGTCCACTGAAACCACCGAATCTGGACCTACCGAAACCACAGAGTCTACTGAAACCACTGAATCTGGACCTACAGAAACCACAGAATCCACTGAAACCACTGAATCTGGACCTACAGAAACCACAGAATCCACTGAAACCACTGAATCTGGACCTACAGAAACCACAGGATCCACTGAAGCTACCGAATCTGGACCGACAGAAACCACAGAGTCCACTGAAACCACCGAATCTGAACCTACCGAAACCACAGAGTCCACTGAAACTACCGAATCTGGACCTACAGAAACCACAGAGTCCACTGAAACCACCGAATCTGGACCTACAGAAACCACAGAGTCCGCTGAAACCACCGAGTCTGGACCAACGGAAACCACAGAGTCCACTGAAACCACTGAATCAGTACCTACTGAAACTACAGAATCTACTGAAACAACTGAATCAGGACCTACTGAAACCACAGAGTCTACGGAAACCACTGAATCTGGACCAACTGAATCAACCGAATCTACGGAAACTACTGAATCTGGACCCACTGAAACCACTGAATCTACAGAAACCACTGAATCTGGACCTACTGAATCCACAGAATCTACGGAAACCACAGAATCTGGACCTACTGAAACAACAGAAACAACTGAATCTGGACCTACTGAAGCCACCTCTTTATCTGAAGGCCTTAGTAAGTACCATAATAACAGTAGAAGTTTTGCCAAGTTCGTCCCCCGCGCAGCAGTGGCGCACTCGCGATTCTTTGTTCCGATAGAGAGGTGTGGGTTCCGGGACCTGATGCGTGTTGCTATGTAACTTTTTAACATCTGGTGGGTCACCAGCTCAACAGGTCCGAACTCGTAAAAAAACCTTTCATTATTATCCAATATCATCATAATGTTTGTAAATATTTGTTGCATTTTCTAATTGGTATACTTATTTTAGCTAGTTCTGCTGTGGAATGGTTCACTACCAAGAAATCGCGCATGTGCAAGCCAAGGCAGTGCAGGTACACTGAATTCGGTTGCTGTTCAGACAAGAAAACCACTGCTCTTGGACCCTTCGATGAAGGTATGCCTTAGTTGGATTAAGCGGTTTAGTAACTAATATCCGAATGCACTAAACTCAGGTAACGGCTTTGTAATCCTTGTGTATTTTTTTCATAGAAACCCTTTTATTAGACGCCTTTAAGTCATTTCCTAAGCTTTAGTGCAAACAGGCATCAGTGGATTATGGCAAAGTTCCAACAACAAACGTTAAAATTTTCGATCTCAAATAAGTTATCACATTTGTATTCTATTATTATAATAATAAATTCTAAGTTAATTCTACCAATCTACTGGCTGTCTACAGATATCCAATATATTCTGAAATACTTTATTCCAATTAACTAAAGGATTAAAAATGCATCCGAACGTTCTTACAGGCTGTCCTAAACCAGAAACTTGCCAGGAGACGAAATTCAAATGCTGCCCTGACGGTGTGTCACCCGCTCTCGGTCCCAAATACAAGGGTTGCCCAGTGCCGCCTTGCAATGAAACACTCTTCGGTTGCTGCACTTCGGACAACACAACCGCCGCTGAGGGCAATGACCAGGAAGGATGCCCGCCACCACCACCAGCTTGCAAATCATCCAAGTAAGTAGTACAAAGTTAGGAAACGACTGCTTCTAATTGTGCCCGGAGTAATACACTGTTCCCTTAAACTTTATTGCAGATTTGGCTGCTGCGCAGATGACGAAACTGAAGCCACTGGCCCGGCAAAGGAAGGATGTCCAGAAACAGCCAGTAAGCAAATATTTTTTTCCGAATATATAATGACAACTCGTTCCAAAACTGTTAAAGTCTTTAGAATCTGCCAAATTAGACAATCATGACAATTAGAAGAAATGGAATGGATGTTTCGTTGTAGAAAGTTTTGTTGTGCCCAAGCAGTTAGAGGGTTTATTAAGCCTTAATTAACGTCTCAAAGATTTTTAAATTATCAATCATCATAAAAAACCTTTTGACTATGTACCTCTTGATTACAGCCACAGAAACTGAGGAAGGCGAAACAACCACGGCGGTATATGAAGGATGCGAAAATACTGCTTTCGGATGTTGTTTCGATAACGTCACAGAAGCCACAGGTCCCACACAGCAAGGATGCCCGTGTGGCGCTACTGAATTCGGTTGCTGTCTTGATGGTGTATCTCCAGGTTAGTGAATAACTCATAATCATAATTAACGCTTTCTCGTGTAACAAACATAAAAGAAAACAACGTTAACACACTTATTACTCTGCACTAGGATTCCTTGTGTCGCAGATGGCTTGGACAAACACAGCAAGACAAACACACAAGACCCGAGAACAAACTTCATTCTCACCACACAAAGTGTGCCCTGGCCGATCGAACCCGGGACCCCTCGCTTCGAAGGCAGGGCTACTACCAACTAAGCCACGGAGCCGTCAATTTTAGATATTTCCATAAAAACCAAAAGTAAAACAAAAATGGCTTTATGAATAAACTAAAATTTTGTATAGGTACTTTTACCTCCATACAGTAGTGCTCGCATTACTGTGTTCCGGTGGAAGGGTGTGGGTACCGGTGAAATCACATGCGTATGAGACGTATCATCCCCGTCTCGGGTGATGGACGCAGCAAGATGAATGCAACTCAGTTTAAGATCTAAATCTTATACTGACTTGTATTACTGTTGTCATGGGTGGGGGTCGTCACTTACCATTTGGTGCTCAGCTCGTTCCGTCACATATTCAAATAAAACAAAAACCTTCGCCCAGACTCCGTGGTTTACTTTGCACTGCGTACTCCTTATTTAAAACAAAGTATAAGCTTTTAGTTTAGCGCTTTTGAGGTTATTTAGCTACTAATTAGTACTTTCGTTCTGACAATATTGGCTTACGAGGCTGATCTAAAATGAAATTTATAAAATCACAACAAATCTAAAATATCAGAATATAATATATGTACAATATTTAATTTTATTTATGGTGTTCACAGCTCAAGGACCAGAGTTCGAAGGTTGCCTGAAGTCTTGCAACTCTTCTGCTTACGGCTGTTGTCCTGACGGTACGACACCGGCCCACGGACCAAACAGTGAAGGGTGCTGCCTCAAATCTGCCTTCGGATGTTGCCCAGATAATTACAACTACGCCAGAGGACCCCATCTTGAAGGTAAAATTTAATAACTGCACTGCTTTGAATTTATTTAAGAATTAATTGATGTTCCATAGATAGGTCAGTTGATTTATTTTTTGAAAGAAAGACTGATTTAATGGAGTTCAATAGTAGCGTTCATTGAGCACGAATTCCAGGTTGTGAATGCAAATTCTCTCCATTCGGTTGCTGTCCTGACAATGTAACTAGTGCGAGTGGATACAACAACAAGGGCTGTGGCTGTATCTACTCTCCTCACGGGTGCTGTCCTGACGGGTAAGAAAAAAAAAATCAATTATTTTAGCAATTTCCTATTTATTGCATCTTCTTTAATATAGTGTGTTGTATCCCCAGTCACACTGAAGCTGATGGTCCAGAATTCGAAGGCTGCCTCTGCCACACCTACCAGTTCGGATGTTGCCCAGATGGAGTCACTATTGCTTTAGACCCCAACGGCCAGAGCTGTCACTGTCAATATTCCAAATTCAAGTGCTGTGGAGACGGAGAAACGCACGCGACAGGACCGAATCAAGAAGGATGCGACTGCTCCTCTAGCAAGTACGGCTGCTGTCCTGATGGGAAGACTGCGGCCACCGGGTCTAAGTTCAAGGGGTGCACGGATGCACCTGAAAATAAACAAGGTATATAAATAAATAATAGTATTTATTACCAAGTCTAATGCTGGTGCTAAAACTAATTATAAAATTTCTTCCAGCTGCTTGTGGCCTCAAATTCTCACGAGGACCATGCCGTAACTACTCCGTTTCTTGGTACTTCGATACTGAGTATGGTGGCTGCTCGCGATTTTGGTACGGAGGCTGTGAGGGCAACGGCAACAGATTCGTTACCAAGGAAGAGTGCGAAGATACGTGCGTCAATCCTCCGCCTAAAGGTGAGAAGTCTAACCAAGACGACAATTTGAGCTTCCTTTTATTTAATCGTCTAAGACATAAAATAAGAACCAACAAAGTTTTCAATAATTGAAAAATTTATGATTTTTATTTTTTTAGACTCTTGCAAACTTCCGCAATCCAAGGGTGCCTGCCTTGCCTACAATGTGCGCTGGTTCTATGACTCTGAAAGAGAAACTTGTACGAACTTCGCTTACGGAGGCTGCCTCGGAAACAGCAACAACTTCGAAACGAGAGAGCTTTGTCAAAAGCAGTGTGAACCTGAAAAGTCTACAGGTATGTGAAACTTTTCAACAAAGCCACGTATACTACGAAAATTTAAAATAATAGGTGTGTGAATATGACTCCGCCCCTTTTTGTCAAAATAAAACACATTTGTTCGCTTACAAAATTAAAAAAAAAATTATTGAAAGTATGCTCCATCTGCAGCTACAACCTTCGCCCATCGTTCAGGTAGTTTTCGTATTCCTTGCTGGAAGAAGTCCTGGTCTTTTGAGCTTATCCAGTTGTCAATCCAAATTTTGATACTTTCACATGAAGTAAACTTTTCTCCAGTAAGGTCTGTCTGCATCGTCCGGAATAGGTGGTAATCCGAAGGAGCTATGTCTGGTGAATATGGCGGGTGGGGTAACACTTCCCAGTCCTGTCCCTCTAAATATCTTTTTACGACTTCTGCGGTATGCGGTTTGGCATTGTCATGCTGAAGAACTAATTTGTTATGTCTATTCACCCATTCTGGTCGTTTTTCTTCTATGGCTCGCTTCAAACGCATTAGTTGTCGTCGGTAAACTTCTCCATTAATAGTTTCAGAGGGTTTGAGCAACTCATAATATACAATACCTTTCTGATCCCACCAAATACAGAGCATGACCTTGGCACAGTGAATATTTATTGTTGGCTGTGATGGGCCTGGTTCGCCTGGTTTCACCCAAGCTTTTTTGCGTTTAGGATTTTCGTAGTGTATCCATTTTTCGTCTCCTGTGACTATCCGATGCAAAAATCCTTTTCTTTGCTGTCTTTGAAGCAGCATTTCACAAATGGTTTTCCGACGTTCCATGTCTCTTTCTTTTAAATCATGTGGAACCCAGTCACCGGCTTTTTGAATCATTCCCATCATTTGTAAACGCTTTGCAACAGTTGAACGATCAACATTTAATGCTGCAGCTAATTCTGATTGAGTTTGGCAAGAATCTTCCGCCAATAATGCTTCCAATTCAGCATCTTCAAATTTTTTTGGTGGTTTTCCATGTTCTTTATCCTCAGTACTAAAATCGTTATTTTGAAATCGTCGAAACCATTCCTTGCAAGTTGTATTAGACGGAGCATGCTCACCATAAATCTCCACAAGCAAACGATAAGTTTCCGCTGCCAGTTTTCTTCGCAATAAAATAATGTAATAACACTTCCCGCAAATGACGTTTATTTGGAATAAAAACCGACATTTTCGAAAAGGTGAAAACAATTGTTGCTTACACTTCAACCAAATATCATAAAATGCGTTAGATAGCTGACATTCAGTACTATCGAATACAAGTATGGTCATTTATTAGTACACGTAAACAATACTAAAAACGACATCTGTTGAGAAAGGGCGGAGTCATATTCACACACCCAATATATTCCAAATGTATTTTATTTTTTATTTTTAGAACAATGCAACCTCCCTATCGAGCAAGGCTCATGTGCTGGTAACTTCGCCCGCTGGGGCTTCAACCAAGAGACCAGGATGTGCGAGCAGTTCACCTGGAGTGGCTGCGAAGGCAATCGCAACAGGTTCAAAACCGAGGCCGCGTGCATGCTGCGCTGCAACCCGCCGGGTCAACCCAAACGTGAGTACGCACTAATTGGACACCAATGGGTTGTTTATTAAAATAAGGATAAACTTCATAATTCAATGCTTCTAAAATTATCTGTTTGGAACGCTGGTAATAGAATTTAGTTTCACTCTTGAGTCTATCTGCATTTGTCTAAACTAAAATAACGGTTTTGGAATGCTTGGGTTTGAATTTAGATTAGATAACACTTCTTGGGTCTTTATCTTTTCGATTACTTGAGTCTACCTACTGCATGATTTTCACAACTAGTAGTGAAGTAACAAAAGTTAGATTTGTCTTCTCTTTGAACTTTTAATATGCCTACTCAACTTTTTCTGTTTTCTTACTAAATTTCTTACTTCATTGACCAAGGGACCTTTGAAATTTTGCACGTAAAATCATCTTGCGTGACCTGTGGCTACATTAGCTCACTTTGACCAATCCTAAACAAAGAATGGTCAAAATGAAAAAGACAAGGGTACCATGTCAATGTAGAAAGGAGACTAACATTGGGTTGCACGTACAGCTGAATGCACGAAGCCACAGAATGTGGGTAACTGCACGGATACCGAAGCTGTGTGGTCCTTCAGTGAGTCTGAGAACCGGTGTGTGCCCTTCTACTACACCGGGTGTGGGGGCAACGGGAACAAGTACACCTCCATGGAGGAGTGCCAGAAGAACTGCCCGAGCGCTTACGGTAAGTTTCCTAGACGACATTTTGTTTGTATTACGAAACGCAGGGAGAAACTGCACCAGTAAGATCTGCTAGTCATGGTTTTTCCAGAGGACACGAGCTTTCAACTAACTTTTTTATAATTTTACTCTCTATATCATGTATGTCTATATATTTAGCAATGTGGTGTTCGATGCATGATTAGTTATAGGGTTAAATTTGAAATCATTAATCATCTATTTAACTTTTGTTATTTTTTCTTGATGTTAATTTTAGATATTCTGTATGAAATAGTTTTGGTGTATTACAGTGCCTGACAAATGCACATTGCCGTATGAAATGGGTAACTGTGCCAACTACAGAGAACAATGGTACTTCGACACGAAAGATCAGGGGTGAGTGAAAAATAAGTTTAATTAAAACGTGGATTTTAACCTTTTCTATTAGAAGGATGTTAAAAGAGAATTTATTAGAGGGTCGTTATGAGTCGTCTGTGTGTCTTTTTGTGTGTATCTCTCAGTTTGTTTGTCACGTCATAACTACAAAAGCATGCACCGATTACAAAGCTGTTATTTCGTATTCAAAGTGATTGATGGATGATGGTTCTTGACCATATTTGGCGGAAATCGGAATGTCTGAATTTATTTGAAGACATTTCGATGATTTTTGTAGCTTAAAAGTTTGTTTCAGCAATATTCAATTAAAAATTCGCATACAAATTACAGAAGTATCTTAAAATTATGTATACTTTGTATAATCAAATTAAATCACATAATAAAATTATATTCTAAAGCTTGTCTGAAACAAAATCGTTTTTATCGCAAATACGACTGCTAGATTTAAGACAATTTATCTTATTAATTATTATGAATTTTTTGGTACACAATATAGTATTAGTTCATTCACAAGTAATTTGGTTCCCACAGTACATATTTTGAGGCTATTTTGCACCGTGTGATATGTCCATGAATATTTACTGATTATTATTTATTCATTAATAATTCTGAACAAGCGCCATACTTGGTATTAAAAAAGCATTCTCTCGTTGGTATAGATATTGTTTTTAAAGTGATGTATGATGTGTAAAGGAAATAAAGATTTTTCTCACTTTGACAAGACAATTGTTTGCTCGCCAGGTGTCGTCCATTCTACTACGGGGGATGTGGCGGAAATGCCAACAGATTCTTCACGGAGCAGGAGTGCAAGCGCGAGTGCCAGCCGATCCCGACCCCGATCACCGCCGCGCCGACGCAGCCAACCGTCGCGCCGCCGCAGACAACAGCCGTGCAGCCGCAAGCCAGACCACAGCCTACAGTCGATAGACAAGGTCAGTAAAATAACTTAAACAAGTTTGTACACGTGCTCCTATCAGAAACCCCTGGGTTAGCGCGCTCTGCGATTCGGACAAGACAATTAATATTATATGTATCAGGTTAGGAACACTCGATAAAACTCTATTGAAGTCTATAAACAAAACAATTGGGATCAGTAGATCTATAAATGTGTTTTCGGTATGTAATTTTTCTCAGGTAAAACTGAGCGAGAATGCGACCTGCACGCCGCTTTTGAAAATAAAATACATTCAAAATACACCAAGTAGAATGAAGATCAATTACATTTTAATCAAATCATCGACGCAAAAAAACGAAATGACACTAAAAAATTTAGGGCATAAATGCTCTGCTAGCCGAGCGAAGGGTTGCTAGTAGAACAAAAGTAGTCTTCTCAGTTTTTTTTTTTTTTATGTGATTGAGTGTTGGAACGAGCTGAGGGCCCACCTGATGGTAAGTGGTGACCCTCGCCCATGACAACAGTAATGCGCGCGACTCAGTATGAGATACAAATCTTTACTGAGTCGCATTCATCCTGCTGCGTCCATCACCCGAGACGGGGATGATACGTCTCATGCGCATGTGATTTCACCGGCAGCCACACCCTTCCACCGGAACACAGCAATGCAACCACTACTGCTTGGCGGCAGATTCCAGATGTGGTGGCAGTACGTCTCCGGACGAACTTGGCACAAGTTCTACTGCTACTTTTGGTTGCTCTTTCAGCACCACCCAGGGGGTACGTGTAGGGAATCAAAAGGTACACACCTACGGACGCGAGCAAATGGACCCCCCAAAAATATTAGTTTTAAAATATTTGATATCCACAGATTTCTGTTTCCTCGAGATGGACCCCGGTCCGTGCCAGGAGTTCAAGACAAGCTGGGCATACGACTACAAGACCGGACGGTGCACCACCTTCCAGTACGGAGGTTGTGGCGGAAACAGAAACAACTTCCCCGATGAAAAGTACTGCAAGTACTACTGCAAAGCCACACAAGGTAAAATATTGGATTATCTTGTTTTCTATTCTTATAATTCTTATAAAAAATCTACTTCAAGACTTTCATCCCTCATTTCTCGCTCTTAGTAAACGCTACCATTTAAAAAAAAAACATCCTAATCTGCTTACAACAGGCGAAGAAAAAGTCACTGGAAAGCAAAATACGCAATTTATTTTACATGTATGAAATATTTTTTCCATTTATTTTGATTTATCTACAAAACTATGGGACCAATATGAAGTCATATCCTTTCAAACAAAAAAAAATAATTTTCTATTGATAAATGTCGGAGAAGTTTATTCTCTGGAAGTTTATCTCGATCAAATTAGTCGTATAGAATTTTTTGCCACTTTTGACTTTAAAAATATTCTCTCCCATTGAATATTTTCCTGATACTTTGGTTGTTTCCAGACATCTGCCAACTGCCCATGCTGTCCGGCCCCTGTACCGACTCACAAATGAGATGGTTCTACGACGCATCTACCGACGCCTGCAGTTTGTTCACGTACGGCGGATGTGATGGAAATGAAAATCGGTAAGGAAATGTTACTATTGTTAGTACCCCCTGGGAGCTATAGAAGCAGCAAAAAACAGTATAACTTGAGCAAAGTTCGCCCAGAGAAGTACTGCTTCCACGCCTGGTAATCTGGTGATTTTGAAGGCACTTTCACTGGCAGATTGCTGATGTTATAAGGAACATTTTAGCAAATTTTATTTTAAAAAGAATTAGCGTTCCTAACAAAAAAAAGTCCATGCGGACTTTGTTGCGGGGAACAGCTAGCAATACATAATAATGAGTTCTTTCGTCCAGATTCGAGAGCCAAGCTGAGTGCGAGAACAGATGCAAGTCTGGACCTGCAGCACAGACCACGACAACCGTCGCAACAACTACAGTTGCGGTAAATAATAATTTCATACTTGTTTCCAAATATACTTAAAAGATAATATTTTATTTAAAGCTAAGCTAGCTAGCTAAGTGAAGTTTATTTGCAAGTTTATTCCTACCTCCTTTAAAAATTTTGGATACCTGAGTAGTAAAAGAAATACATTTTGCAGATGCATTGTTTTAGTGGTCTAAAACCATCTTCGCACTATTGCCTTTCTAATGACCGATTTGGGGCTCATTAGTTAACCCATTATACTATAGAAGCTTAATATATTATCTTGGTAACCTAGATCGGTGCAAGTCTGCGTCGAAATTAAGTCAGCGATATTTCCATAAAATTCCTAAGTCGCTTCCATTTCGCTACTTTACGTTAAAGCCTTTATGTTTTAGTTGGACCCCAGAGTCAGTGAGGAATTACCAACAAGCTGCAAGATATCTCCTTCCTTGGAAGCATGCAGTCCGGAACAAGCGGGCGAGGTCTGGTACCTGAGCCCTACGACGTCCGATTGTGTCCCGCACGATAACTTGGCTGAAGGTGGAAACTGCAGAACCACTGGCACCTTCAAATCGCAAGAAGCGTGCGAACGCAGCTGTGGAGTGTTTAGAGGAATTGGTAAGATACTTACGTCGGTTTGGTTAGGGTCAAACTAAGCCTAAATTATAATAATAATAATAATAAATATGGCTTATATAATAATAATAAATAATAATAATGGCTTTGAAGGTTGAATGAAAAGGATTCGATCAGCCTGGATTCTGATCTAAAAATTGTTGAGTAAGGTTAAATGGTAAGATTAAAATGACAAAGGAATGAGAAAGAATTTCATAAACAATGGAATAGTTATAACGCTCTTGGATAGGATCACTTCGATCCTATCCAAGAGCGTTATGTCACGCCATGTGATTTTATTTTATTTTTATTTAAACAGATTACAATAAAAAGATTATTCCAATTGAAACCTAATGTTGGAAAATCTTCAAAAGCATGATCATTCATAATTTAACTAAGCAGTTTATGTATGACTTAAAGACAGACGCGGTATTTTTTTTAAATTTGTGCAGAAACATCATGTATAATTTTTTCTGAACCAGACGTTTGCCTGTACCCGGTGGATGCCGGCACGTGTACTGACTTCGTGCCGAAGTATTACTTCGACTCGACGTTGGGACGCTGTGAGGAGTTCGCGTACGGCGGGTGTGTGGGCGGGCCCAATCGGTTCTCCACCGAGCTCGAATGCGTGGAGATCTGCAAGCCCAATGTCGGTACGTAGATATTCTGACCTAATCAATAAATGTAAGGTTTCATTTGCAAGGACATAATGCGGTATATACAAGGGGTAAGATAGTTGTGTGATCTAGCTACGGCTACCTAATGTACCTCTAGTCATAATGTCAGCACCAAGTTAGTTACTTCATCCCCTGCCTAGGTATGGGAAGACAAGTCGCATTATATAGCGCCCGTCACAAGTCACTTTATGTTCATCATCAGGATCATGGACTCTATGTTTGTCACCCACACATTTCAATCGGAACGAGGGCACCACGTCTATGGCAGGCGCATCATTTTTTGATTCGCTCATTTCATGCAAATTGGGTCTATTCATCATTTAGAAGTGTACATTCAGTGACATGAATATGTAAAGGATATGATGTCAGCTTGCATCATACAAATGACAAGTTAGTTAGACGTGTCAATTTGAAACGGAACAAATTGTTTTTTTTAACATCTTGCGATTTGGCAGTCGTCTATTTGATTAATATACTGTAAATGACTATTCGAAACAACTAGCACATATCTAATTTTAGTATCTTGAACTTTAGTGACAGTCAATTAGGGACCAAGGATAAAATACTGCACCATCCAGAGAGATCCAGCATAAGAGAGATCAGATCAGATCTTGAATTTGCTTTAATTGTCAATCATTGTTTGTTTCACCAGACCCATGCAAGCAGCAACCAGAGCCCGGCAACTGCCTGGACAGATATGAGCTTTGGTACTACGACGAGAGCAGGGACCAGTGCAGCCAATTCATCTATGGCGGCTGCGGAGGAAATGGGAACAGGTGAGTTGATTTACTAATGCGATAAAGATCTTACTTAAATTTGCAAATATGTTAAATTAAATCGGGCTTGCAAAAAGTGCTTCCTTTTTGCAAGCCCGATTAAAAGTTTATTCTCGCAATTTATATACAACATGAATTAACATAGTTGCCGAGGCGGATGCCGTGTATAGGACTTTAAGAAAAGATCAACTTAGGCACGGAACTATCAAAATGAACTGATTCTGTCATAAAAAAATATATCTGTACATTAGGTGCGTAAATAAGGCCATCCTAATCATTCTGTTTTGTTTGTCGTCAGATTTGAGTCACGAGAAGCTTGTGAGGGTAGTTGCAAACAGCGACCTGCTGTCACCACTACCACCACCCCGTCACCAGATCAGGTAACGACATAAATAACTATATTTTAAATAGGTATTAGAGAGTAGTAACAAATAGTTGTACATCGTTTCTAAGAGAACAGCAACACGTAGCACTGGAATCTTGATTCACTCGACTGTGCGGTGAGTTCGAATGTGATATATATAACATACGGCTCAGCCCGCGCGCCGCATCCACTACAGCGCCGAGCACGCCGACTGCTTGACCAGCGCTGCGGCACAACATCTACGAAAAGTATACATATCTCTGCAATCTTTCAAATTGGTTCCATAGACATATTATTATGATGTAGGTATACCGATTTGGATGTTTCTTTTTTAAAAAGATAGGGGTTCCCGCTGAGGGCTAGAAATGATAGATGAAGGAAGTCAAATCGGTTCTTTTTCGTCACTTGTATTATAGATTCATTAATTAATCAGTCACTTGTATTATAGATTGTTTGAACACAATATTGAATGCGCAGAGCTTGGAGCCAGACTGCATGATGCCGGCCTCGCTGGACCCGTGCGGCGACAACGTGACGGTGTTCTACTACGACGCCGGCGCCAGCGCCTGCCGCGCGGCCGAGTTCGGCGGCTGCAGGCATCCCAACAGCTACGGCTCTGAGGAGGAGTGCGAGCGCCGCTGCGGCGCCTTCCGGGGAATCGGTAAGCGCTATTGCAGTGCATTGCATGTCTATATCCTATGGTCATGCCACTTGGATTTTTCCACAATTTAGGACGGTAAGACCCTCGCATGTTTCCGAGCGGAACCATAGTCAAAAGTTTTTTGTTTTTAATTTCCATTGCATTCTTAAATATTACTTGAAAACGTCATATTTAGCTTGGGAAATCTATACATACATAGGTACGTAAATTTATACTTTTTCGTCAAAGGTGGACAGGGAATCTGCAAGGGGAAATGTCGTTGTGGGTTCCACTATGTTGGGAATATCCACTTGTATGCGAAAACCACATTCATTCCAGAGCAGTAGCTTTAATATATGATCATAATACACTTCGAAACAGATGTCTGCCGAGCTCAGCTGAACCCAGGCCCATGCCGAGCGGCAATTCCCAAATACTACTTCGACGCTGCGACGGGTTCCTGCAATGAGTTCACATACGGAGGCTGTCAGGGCGGACCCAACCGATTCTCAACTATTGACGAGTGTGAGGTTATGTGCAGAGATGTTGGACCAGGTAACATTCAGTTATATTTATCAGCAAATAGTTTTGTTACTCTTTACTATATGACTAGCCATAATCTAAGTTCCATCTTCATTTTCAATACCTATCTTCTTACTATTTTAACAACAAAAAAGCCAGAAAGAACAGGCGAAGCATGAGCTTGACTTCATAATAATATACAGCCCAAAATATAGAGCCAATATACAGAAGGCGAAAAAATATAACATGTTTTTACTCCATTTCTCACATGAATAATGAATCTTGCCAATAACAATGGGATTGCATTCGGGCGTTATGCTTTCGCGTAACATATTTTCTGACAATCTCTCATTCCCCACATGAATATTGAATCTGGTCAATAACAATTGAATTGCTTTACGGGATAACTTATGCTTTTGACTAACCCGGGGTCGGGGCGCAGCGCCGCAGTGCCTGCAGACAGTGGAGACGGGGGAGCCCTGCGGGGCGTCGCCCGCGCGCCGCTTCCACTACAGCGCCGAGCACGCCGACTGCCTGGTGTTCGCGTACCAGGGCTGCGGCGGCAACGACAACAACTTCCTCTCCTACGAGGAGTGTGCCTACCTCTGCAATGTCACCCCCGGTACTGATCGATTCGTCGTCGGCTCGTGTCTTGTCAGCTTGGAGCACACCATCGTTGCTTGGTCATTGTCGTTGATTTTTCGGCTTGGTCAATTCGCTTTCAGATTTTTAAGTCAGGCAGCCTTACGCACCGCTTCGCACGCTAGCATGTACTCTTTCTGGCACTCAAACAATTACTTACTAAAAAAATTTACAAGGGCAAGTAAGTTCAGTTTACCTATGTTTTCTTACCTGTTAACTGTAAAATCTTATATTTTAAATTTGCACCAGGACAACTGTTTTTGTAAATCTTGTCTGTATGTTCGCGTGGTCACTTTCCTAAACTTAAACTATCAGAAATATGTTAAAAAAAACCCAAAAATAATAACTCAAATACCACCCAGATGCCGACGCCCAATCTCGCCTGTGCGAGAAGTACAGCGCAGAATGCGAGGCGCTGGAGTCGAAATGCGTGTATGGAATCAGGGTGAGCGTGGCCACCGAGGGATGCGAGAAGTGCGCGTGCGAGGAGCCGCCAAACTGTGACGCGCAGCGGCGGCACTGCGACCAGATCCAATGCTCGTATGGAGTCGAGAGGATCACTGAGGCAGACGGCTGCGAGAGGTACGGTATACCTTCGCTTTTCCTTCATCTTTGAAGCTCCTATTTTACTTGTTTCGTTAGTTCTTTCCGGTCTGAATTCAACTAATTTTGATTTGATTCGTGCATCCGATCGAGCTGAAATTTGGCGAATCTATGACGGTGCCGGAAGATGGCCAACGAAACTCATCAAGTCTGCCACACAATACCGTCGTGTTTGCATAATGAGCTCGTTGGATTGTGTTTGATCAACAAGTTGTAGTTAAACAATGAAAGAAACACGCCACGAGTCTAATATTACCCTAATTCACTCAAACCAATTAAATGAATGCCGTTTTTAAACATATTCCTTGACGTTCAGAACACTGAAACGGTTTTTATTTGGTTCTGCTGCAGCTGCAAATGCTTCGATGACCCGTGTTCAAACGCTAACTGCTCGTCGAGCGAGCGCTGCGTGGCTTCCGCCTACCGAGACCCCGTGACACAAGCTGTGCAGTACAGCGCCCACTGCGTGCCAGGTCAGTCCATCCTCTTCATCTAGCCTATAGTCTTCTCCGTGGAGGGTCGCATAGGGTCTGAATGTACACATGAACTGGCAGCAAACGGAGTAATAAGTATTGCTTAGGTAAATCTATAAGTATTTACATAAGAATAACTTATTACTCCGCCACTATTGACAGAACGAACTTTCGGCCTATCTGGTGTTAAGTGGTAATCGTCGCCCATAAATAATAATACGACTGAGACCTGAGGGTATTCCCCTATGCAGTATGAGAAAACCCAAGTCCAAAATGAGTGACGTATTTACAGAAACGGATACCAACGAGGTTCTGCCGGAGTGCGAGCAGTTCGAAGCGCAGTGCGCCAGCCTGACGTGCCCGTACGGCGTGCAGCGCACAAAGACTGCGCGCGGCTGCGTCCGCTGCTCATGCGTCACCGAGGACGTCAACTGCACCAAGCTGCGCGCCGAGTGCGACGGCCTCAAGTGTCGCTACGGGATGGAGCGTATCCGCGGAGATGATGGATGCGAGAGGTAACTCATATACAATATATGTACCGTACTGTTCTGTACTACTCCTTAAAATCCCGAAGTTGACTTGGACCACGTTACTGATGGAAAATTTCACTTTATTTTTATCAGAATTTACTTACATTGCAAACAATAGTTACTGTAAAACCGAGGCCTGCGGTTACCTACACCTGTCCCCTGGGTAGAATCCCTAATGCTTTTAGAGTTGAACCTCGTCAAGTTTACGTTAAAGTTTGACTTGTGATTGTGACGTAACATGCTGAGGATTGGGAGACCTGGTGGGGTGAGTTCTAGATTAGTCTAGGCATGCGCTGTTTAAGTATTGTCACACTTTTTTGAAACACTTAAAATTAATTAACTACTGTAATTTGAGAAAAAAATAATGAGTGTTGTTTGTGTGACAGATGCAAGTGCCTGCAACACCCATGCGCGAAGGTGTCGTGCGCGGCGGGCGAGCGCTGCGTGTCGGCGCCCTACCGCAACCCGGCCACCGGGGAGGCCGAGTACGTGGCCGACTGCAGGCCTGGTCAGTACTACCTTTTTTATTTTAATAAGTGACGGAACTACTATTAATATAGTATTATAGTTGACTGGCCACACAGCTCAGTTGGTTGAGCTCTGCCTTTTTGTGGTGTAGGTCGTGGGTTTAATTCACACTCAGGACAAGCATTTGTGTGACGAACATAAATGTGTCTGTCTGGCTGTTAACCTTTGATATGTCAAAGGCTACGGAAGAGTTCGAAAGCGTTCCCGCGGTCTCCGGCAACTAAAGCGTCGTGATGGAACACTGTTGGGTTTTTAGCTGGTAGGAGTCCGGCATAACTCTCTCGCTGCCCCCGCAACGAGAGAGTATCCATGAGGATTTCCCAACATAAAAAAAAGGTTATCATCTTAACTTAGGCAAAGAATGGAGCGTGTCCGGCTGAGACCGTGAGCGGGCACAGCTTGAAGAGCGCGTGGTCCATCAATATTTATTTATTCACTAGTGTTCAGGTGTGATCATCGAATTGCACCCGTTTGATATAATTGTATGTGTGCAGTGACAAAGGAAGGCGAGTGTCCGGCGGAGAGCGCGGGCGCGCCCAGCTCGGAAGGGGCGTGCCGCGCGGAGTGCCGCGACGACGCAGACTGCCGCGGCGCCGGCAAGTGCTGCGCGCGGGGCTGCTCGCGGCTGTGCCTCGCGCCCGCACCCTCCACCCTGCCGCCCGCCACGCCGCACCCCGTCACCACCTACAGGCCAGGTGAGGATATTCGACAAATATCAAAATAAAAGAATTATATAATAGTTTATAAGATTAATGGGTACGCGGAAAGAATGTACTATAATTATTATTTATAACATTTATAATAGAATAAAATTAATACATATAAGATTTTAAATTTTTAATAAACAATAGAAATATGTAAAATTGATATGTAAGTAGATGACGAAAACCATTCGGCATCCGAAATGGATTAAAAATATTTTATAAGTTTGTGTGAAATGACCATGAATATTTATTTATGTGTTTATGAACAGATGCCCCGCAAGCGCCGCGCGCCAGCACCGACACGGAACCGGAAGTGTCGGCGGCCGAGGGCGGGAAAGCGACGCTACGGTGCATCTTCCACGGCAACCCACCGCCTAAGATCACCTGGAAATTCGGCGAGATTACGGTACATACAGATAAACTGACTTTGTCAAACGACCAAGCAAATAAACCATAGGCGGTATGGCATCTTGTCCTAATATCAACCTAGAGGAAACTCCCCATTGAGTTGTGATCGGGTATCATTCCAGAGGAATATGAGAATATTCATTTCTCAAAGTGAGGAGTGCAATGTCAGTAGGTGCCAATTATTGGTTCTTCTCGTACGTATGGGAGAAACCAAGGTGTATTGCATTTCTTATGGGTGGGACTGCTTTTAGTTTAGTTAGAACATCTGCTTGTTCTGAATTACATGAAATACATCGGAACCTTCGAAACTAACGTTGTTAACATAATGCTTGTTAACATCAAAAACTATATTTTGAAATTGTTAAAATTGCTTCTATTTTATACCAAAATTAGCTCCACATCGCGGTGTTACCCCCCATTCCTGGCTATCCTACGGGAACCGTACATTTTTACGGAACAAAAAAGCCTGCATGCTATTCCAGACGAATAATCTATCTCTGTGCCAAATTTCATCCAGACCCGTTCAGGCATTCTGGCTTGATTGAGCAACAAACTTTCCAATCCATCCAAACATTCGCATTTATAATAGTAGTAAGAACGAACAACGACGTTTGTGTCAATCTTACAATACAACGCACGGATGAAATAATCGTATGTGAGATAATGCGGCCGAAACATCTCGTGACGTCATAGATAAGGTTTATTCTATACATCAGATCGACGGAGACCACGACCGCTACCGACTGCTGTCCGACGGAGCGCTGGAGATAGTGTCCCTGTACCGCAATGACTCCGGCGTGTACATCTGCATCGCGGACAACCCTCTCGGCACCGCGCAGCAGGAGATCCGCCTGCAAGTCAGCGGTGAGTATCTGCCTGGATTGCCATTATAAACATTTAAACTTGGGGCATATGGTTGATTTTTAACCGGTTTTCTATCTGGATGCCGAAAGATAAAGACTTAAGCTAAACTTCACACTCACGTTCTCACATTTTTAGAATTCAATGACAAAATTGCTTATGACAATTTCAACAATTTTATTATTGTTTATCTATTAACATCCAGTACGAAAATAGTAGATTAGCCTCAAAAGGGTTGGTTGCTATAACATTTTGCACAATTTGTTAACAGGGGTGTAATATGCAATGGTATTTGAAATTAATTTTGGATTGAGTAGTATAGATTGCCTTTTTAAGCCTATACCCTTATTTCATATTATTTTGTTTGTCTTTACTTCCTATCTGCATTTTCTTTACCTGTTTTTATTAATTTTCGGTTTTCTTACCTAACTGACAAAAATGTTTCGTTTACTTTACGCGAGCCAAGTACTAATTGTTAAGCAAATAGTGAGGTAGAATTTACTCTGCCAACTACATACGGTACTTATCGTTAAAGTAAATGAAAACTTTGCACATTTTCTACTAACATGGAAGGATACAACTCTATAAAAGCAAGTATCGTAAAAATTACAACACTGTACGGAAGCGAGGCACAGTATTACTATCGTTAATAAAATTTTAATGAATACATACATTATAACCAGTTACCCCTAGTACATACGTGTTATATATGAGTAGGTAGGTAATGTTAGAAGTTAAAAGTACTTAAAAAACCCACTACCATAATATTACACGAGTTCTAGTATTATTTAGCACAGGGACATATTGTTTACAAGAAATGTTTCTTAAAAATTTTGTTTTCACAACATCATTATCGACCCACGGTCTTGACCCGCGCCTTATCTTTTGCACAGTGAACAGCATTTTGTTTGTCTAATCAACAACGTAAAGAAGGCCAGACGAAGGCATACATAAAATGAATTCTTTACCTATTTACGGAACTTTTATGTATCTACATCAATAAATTTATATCAAATCGCCCAAGAAGTAAATGAAATGTCTCATTAATCATAATTAGCTCCATTCTCTGAGATAACGAGTCGGGTCGGGCTCCCGGCGGCTGTGCACGGATCAGTCGGTCAGTCGTTGTTCAGCAGCAATGAAGTGCGCTCGTGTGACAGTAGTTATCGCGGCGGTGCTGTGCGCTTGCGCAGCGCAAGGTTAACGATACCCTTATCTATATAACTTTTGGGCTTTCCTGGAAAACAAGCGACGCGAGAGATTTACATAGTTAATTTCAAGCCACTTTTCATATTATCGTTAAGTAACATAAAAGACTCAGTCGATCTTGTGTTTCAGGGATGCCCAATGTTCAAATCATCCGGTTTTGTCCTTCCATCCTAATTCCAATATTCGCTTAGCAGATAAAATTAACATCGGGTTTGTGAATGTAACGCATAACACCATTGTCGAGGGACATTCACAAGCTCGCGTAGAGTAGCGACTAACAAGCGGGGTGGTTAGATCCGGTGCCGGCTCCCGTGCGGATAGCGGGCGAGCCCGGCGCGGCGGTAGTGGGCGAGCTGCAGCGCGCCCTGGTGGTGCGCTGCCACGCCTACGGGTACCCGGTGCCCGATATCTACTGGTACCGCGGCCTCAACGGGCCCATGGTGCCGTTCAGCAACAATCTGTACGAAGTTAGAGGCCAGATACTGAGGATCAATAGCCTCTCGTTGGAGACGCTCGGGGAATACGCGTGCTTCGCGTACAACGGGCAAGGCAAGCCGGCGACGTGGGTGGTGACGGTGCGCGCGTACCAGACGGACGACAACGCCATCGGTGGCAGTCCCTTCCTCATCGAGCGCGAGCCTGGCCGCGTGGTGGAGGTCACGCCGCGGGAACCCACCGACACCACCACCACCCCCACCACTACCACCACCACCACAACGATGCAGCCTGAAATTGAAATTCCGCCGTATATTGGTAAGATGGAACCTGCGCGCTTCGACATTAATTTTCAGTATTTATAAGACGTAGCGCACTATGACGGCCAACATTCCTTTAATGGCTGGTGTTCCGCACCATGGTTATACTTCAAGCGAAGAGTGAAATTCCAGTCGTGCTTAGTAAGACTTAAAATAAAAAGAGGTTCTGTAATTTCTCTTGAGTTTCACGAAGTTCTATAGTGTTACTTTCAAACTCTTTATCTCTATTTGGTACCTACTTTAAAATATTCTAATTTTGATCAGTAATCCTTTGAAAGAAATACGCCCTCGTGTTGGTCTGTCAAAGTGCGCAAAACGTTGCTTATCGTATACTTACATTCTGTGTAGCATGGCATGCTGCATGCGGCGACCTATGTTTAGTGCTTGCATGACCTCTTAGATAACGCTGTTAATAATAAGCACTGGGTTACAGATCCGCTTCTTGACGAAGAACAATAATTATCAATATCCTATAGTAAGTTGATGCAGTTGTCTTATCTCTACCGAGATCTGAGATGGGTGTAAAGTGCATTGTATGAATATGAATGGACGTTTGCTTTAGCTTCTGAGTATTTGTTGTTATCTTTGAGCCGACCGTTACAAAGTATAGTTGGTCCACTACAATGTTTCTGTTCATTACACTTTTGTCGCTCAATTTATTGTTTTACTGAGAAGCAGGTAAAATAATTATCGGCTTAGCAAAATCTTCAGTTTTTTTTTAATGAAAACAATTTTATTATTCTAATAATAGAGCTTATATTATTCGACCACGTTACCACAGATGATGACAGTTCGTAGATATTTGACAAGTTTTTGTTGGTAAGTGATTTACATACAATAACCAGAGAAGCGCATTTTTGCAATCATCACGGATTATAATTCTGCATTACAGTGGAGGTACAGACGAAGCTGCTGCCGGCTTCGACGACCCTCTCGACCGGCGCCGAGCTGAGCTTACCGTGTGAGGTGGACGGCTACCCTGAGCCGCGGGTCACGTGGTCCAAGGACGGCGTCCAGCTTGCTCCCTCCGACCGCGTGTGGATCACAGGTAAGGCAACAGAATCATCTCGACAAATCGCGATTAGGCATCTGTCTTAGACTTTATTTATCTAACAGTCAAACTTCATGTTGTCAAGCAGGGTTGGGGAAAATTTGTAAATTAGTCAGCTCTCTTGTCTTGCCAGTTTGTTTCTTTTGCAAATTTTAGGAATAAATCGGTTTTTCAGTCACAGAATTTTAGTGTAATATATGTACCTACCTACCTACCTACATTGATCACATAAGTAATTCGAGGTAAGTACCTACTTATAAGTCGTGAATTAGGCATCTCGATATCATGATTCTGTACCACCAGAACGCATTTTATTATAAAAGTCATTAGGTTGTATAGATTGCGTTGATATAAGTATCTTTGTTTTTTGGCTTGTTTAGGCTGTAATTTTCTAAGAATATGATGCTAACTGTAGTGTTCACTTATGTTCTTATAACATATTTCATCAAAAAAGATTATTTCATTTATTGTCTGGAAATGCCAAGACATATAACACTGTAAACGTTAAGACGAATCAATAAAAACGCATGTTACACTATGCCTGAGTCGTGGACAGGAGATCGCTAATTGGCATTTCCTCTATTCTCAGTGAGATTAGTTGATAGGCATTACTAGACTATGTTAGTGAAGAATCCACTGCCAATCTGCACTATTAGTTGACCAACGCTATTATGCCCGCCTGTCCGCAGTATCAAAAGCATAAGTGCCTATGTGCATTTTAGGTTAGTGAAACACATTATCCGTGATGAAACTGTATTTATTGTGATTTAGTGCAGACGTACATAGGAGTGACTTTATTGCTGCGGACTACACGTTAAGCCATGTCAGAGGCCTTCGGGCGGCTTGAAAACTCCGACACCCGAATTGGCCACTTACACAAGCAGATTGCTGCAAACGAGCAAACAGTTCACGTTTCTATGAATAATATCCCCTGACCTATATTTGTTTTGTCCAGGCACGAGGCTAACGATACAGCATGTGGTGACCAGCGACAGCGGCGTGTACGGATGCCACGCCAGCAACCAGTACAGCATGCACACATCCACGGTGCAGATCAACGTGCAAGGTACGCGCGATCGTCGTCATAATTTACTGAGCCCACTGATAGAAATTACAAGTCTAGTACAAAACGCTTAGCTACGAAGCTGGTGTAAGCGGCGAAGGTTGCTGTAAAGCACCGACCAAGTAGACTTGGCAAAATAATACATCTTTTACAGACTCGGGAACTAATGGTAATGATTTATAACAGTTGTTTCTAGTAGGTATAAAGTAGTACGCACTAGTAACCACTGAGATTGTTTTTCCTTTATTGGTTCTTAGTGCGAACATTTCGCACTGCAAACATCGAGACCAAGAGCTTTGGGAACGAGTAAGATAGCTGATAGTAGTCTTATAAGTAATGTTATTTAGCGCAAGTCCATACAACTGCGTTCAACACTACAAGAAAAAACGAAATTGCAGAACTGTATCTAAACACTTTTTATTGCAGAAATGGTTATCCCATCGAAGTGTACGGACAGCAACTATTTCGCAAACTGCGCACTCATCGTGCAGGGCAAGTTCTGCCGACACAAGTACTACTCTAGGTAAGTTACAGCACGCCATAACTCAATAAAAAATGAGATCACAGAGACACATAATTCAGTATCCCTCTCTCCAACTACTGACCGGAAGAAGACTCGCATAACTTATAAGCAGCAAGGCAAGCTGCACCAGAAAGATCTACGCTTCTAAAGAGCTAAAAATACTTCAATGATGGAAACGTTTTAACGTAATACTAAACAGTTAGGTTGATGTACGTAATCTATTTCTTTGTTTCAGATTCTGCTGTAAATCCTGTGTGGAGGCTGGCCAGTTGGACCCCTACGACGTCGAGATGCAAGCCGACGAGTCCTACAAGAAGAAGTGACCTCGATAAGTAAAGCCCCTGTGACCAAATCTTATAAATTGTTTTTACAAGCGTATGTTCAATAGTAGATACTACCGGTGTAGTCTGGTTCCCATACTTTCCAAGCCACTTATAAGCACAATTTTTACTGTCGGTCCATAAATCATAGTTAATACCCCGTAATACCCCGCTTTACACGAGGGATATTTTTTTCTTCATAGGCGCATTTTTTCGTAGTCTTAAATTATGTGTCTCCACCAAAGTCTAAGGCAGTCGTTAAAACACGACTGCTAGCCGAGATAAACATATGAAACAAACGACAGAATCCCCATTAAACAAAGTCGGAGGACGGTGAATCCCCAATTCTTTTCAATAACTACATTCTAAGTAAGCAATTCGCGTAATGCGAGGCGTTTGAGCGCGAAATTTGAAATTGGCGTAAATGTGACAAATTAATCATCGAATAAATGCGCTGTAATGGTTCTAACTAGTTGTGTAACATTTTCGTTTTGTTAGAGGTCACAGTGAGGCAGTAATTGTGCCATAAACGGATAGTATTACAATGTAGTTATCAAATGTCGAACTATTAGATAATCCATATTGCACGGTCATACCAATAGATATAGTGTAGATAGAGAAATAACTATGTAAATAAATATGAAATTACGTATGTCACAACTCCATCTGTGATGGATACGGTAGGTTTTGTAAAAGTTCGTTTACATTTTATTTTTACAGACAAAATCTTCAAAGCAATATTTTTTTACTTGTGAACGAATCTTTGCTATGTAATAAGTATAGTAAGCAATAAATTATTTATATGATAACTTGTCTAAGCTAGATCGAAGTAGGTGTTGATATAGAATGAAATGTTAGAAGTGAACTCATAATAATTTGTCTAAGTTAGCTTTTTATATTGTGGCAGTGTAAATATATTTGATGGGCAATAAAATTTCATGAAATTATTTTTTTGTATGTTTAAGTTACCTATTGAAAGTACTCGTGTACTAAAAGGATTCCCTTTTCACCATTGATCTACAGCACATTTGGTTCTTTATCTTAATAATTAGGTACCAAATAAAAGCAAATAAATCTGACTTAAGAAACCTTTTTTGAAATAACAGGACGTAAAATAAATGAAACAGCAGATTATTATGTATGCGATAACATAAATTTTTATTTACAATCCGAAACTCACAGTCAATAATAAATGATGAAACTCGCCCTGCAATGAAAGTACCGAGCGGAACAAACCGATCCTACCTAGTACTGATGATTTGTATGTACATGGAACTCACATTTTATTCAAATTTCGTCATCTCACTGATCCCCGACTCGATAATGTGCGCGCAGCACCGAAAATTAAACCTTATTGTCGTCAAAATAAACATCAACTGAAAACGGCTAGGCCTGTACATAATTTGCTAGTGCGTACGCATATTAGTTAAATATTACAATTTTATAATCGGCTACACACGCCTCTGCCTACTCTTTGAGAGCAATAATATGTATCGCTTTAAATACACTTAAATACATAATGTTAAATTTATTATGTACAAATAATAATTTAAATGGTTCTAAAACGCTGCTTAGATAAAATCTATTGCAAATTATTTGACTCGTTCAAACCAATGTGGAGTGTAGTCCGAAAGTAAATATAGACATTTGCGGGTTACATGCAGATAGCGTATATTCTAAAGCAACCGATCCGTATCATTTACGTGAATCTGTAGTACAACATCATGTTTACGATAAGGCTGATTTAATGATCTTGTTTCAACCCAGCGCTATACTTACCATCTAGTCTCACTGGGCCACATTATGGAACAACGTAAACACTTTTGAAGCACTGGGCCGAAACCTTGAGCATGTAAATCAGCAATACACAACATTAGTCTGAGCAATCTACAGCAGCAAGAGTATCGTCGCAACCAGACAATGCTCAATGGTGGATAATTCTGTTGGCATCACACTAAACTAAAATCAAATTGAACAGCTTCAAATCTCTCGCCGTCTCTTTTACTCCGTGTAAAATAGAATAAGATCTACAACATTTAGTTTTAGTCAGGTCTGGCGCCAACAGAACCGGCCCCAACGTCGTATCCATAGGAAGACCGACAAGAACATAAGGTAGACGACGTTTGTTCCATCCTCGTTGGTATGATACAGATCAGTCGGCGCTTATACGGTAAAGTTAAAACTTGGTTATTTATATTGAGCGTCCTCCGGTCCGTATGCCCACGTGATCGGTAGGCGAGTATCGGCTCATACTCTATCGTCTTAAATAGCTTACCGGGCGCGCGGGCCCATTTTAGTATCACAATACTTGTTAAACTAAAAGCTCCCACTAAACACTAAAAGCCTAATAAACAAAAAAAAAAATAAACTATAAAAACACAAATTCTAAAATAAAATACATTTACGAAGTGTCCGCGGTTTGAGCGGTAGTTGTAGCGCAAATTACAGCAACCATGCAGTATCGGTAACTGTCACTCGAGCGTCATCTTTGTTTCAATAGAACGTGCGTGTCACCGGCCGCTCGCACGCACACATAACATCCATACTGGACTAGGGAATTTGCAAATAACCGTGCATATTCTAATAAGATAACAAATCCCGCCAAATAATTTGCGGAACTGTGTTCGCAAACTTGTGCACACACAATGTGCGCGAGGCGGCGCCCGGCGGGCAGCACGCCACGGAGATCTCACGGCCCTAGCGCAATTATAGTCACACTGTAATATCATCGAAAAGATTACAATTTTACACAAACTTACTCTAGAGGTATCTCGAGGCCGCGGTCTAACACCGCGCGGGTCGACATCGAGTTAAATAATATACGTATATAAACATTTATAACACACGGTACACTAGCTACGTCACGTTAAATGCGCCAGCGGCGTCCGCTCGTACTTCCAATGCGCACTCACACTCTGTACAAATATTACGCTCTCGCGCATTGTAGAACAACTGGAGGCGGGTCCGGGAAGGGATCGCATCGGTGAGCTCGCCAGCGGGGCGCGCTGGGGTGCCGCGGGGTGTCGGGCCGCACTGTCGGCGCACGAGGGTGCCGAGTGGCAGCGCAGGCCGGCCAGGGCGCTCGCAGGGACGCACGGGGCATCACTCGAGGACCTGCACAGACACACAGCCTATCAATCACAAAAGACTACACATGCTGCAAGGGTCACAAAATAATACAGTACAGTATCTGAAGTTAACTTGGGCAAGATATATTGCTGTCTCATTAATTTATTCATAAATAGTCAGACCTGTACTCAAAGTTTCAATTTCGCGTTATCGAGATTTATTTGAAACAAGCTTGGCCTTATGAGGGTCCCTAGGGAGGGTTCCGTGGCGAACGGAAGCTTGGTATTACACACATATTGAGAGTATTGAGTACCTTGGTCAATACCTGCGAGACGATCTTCTCCATGTCGTGGTCGATGTCGTCAGCGGCGGGGGGCGGGGAGGCGGCGGAAACGGGCACAGGGGCGGTGGCGGGAGGTGGCGGGGTGGGGGGCGCGGGCAGCGTGAAGGGCTCGTCCATGTCCTCCAGCCCCGGGGGGCACGGCAGCTTGCCCAACTCCTCCTGCAGCTTCACGTAGTGACGCTGTGTACACAAAGAAAACAAGCAAATAAAAAAAAGTCAAGCGAACGAGCCTAGATAATGCGAATGAATCTACTCGCATTATCTAGTCTATTCTATATCTGTGGTTCACTTGCGTTTCGTTTAACATCAACAGAATCGTCACAGTTCGATATCTGTTGACAAAATGTATTCCTGTCCTTATCTTAAAAAGCTATATTATGAGTATTTTATATTCTAAGTTCATAAAAATATCACTTGAATAACTGGCCCGATATGGTAATTTATTTTAATTAATATGAATAAGACTTTTATGAAAAAAAAAAGTTTGAAAAAGGCTAAGTTCCACTAAGATGGAAAATTCGTAAAATTTTTGTGGGATTTTTGCTACTACGTAATGTTGTTTGACAGCTGGTTGTCAAATTGAGTCCAAGCAGGACGACGTCGGCTAGTTGCAAATAAATATAGGTTCCGTTTTGTTATTCTTTTTTTTGCCTAGTGTCTTTAGCCACAAAATTCTGCCAACGTCAGATTTAATGTACTTTCACAAGTTTTTCTGGTAAAAGTAAGTTTCAAAATCGGTTGATTTGACAGAGTTCAGAGGTAAAAAACATTAAAGAACCACACAGGAATTGTAAACCTACTCCTTTGGAAGTCTTTTGAAAGTATGGCCAGTTTATTTCGCAGAAGGTACAGGAATATTAACATAAATATATGTAACAGATGCAGTGGGTAATGTCACCTTGAGCGCCATGAGGTTGAGCTGTATGGAGCGTTGCGTGCGCTCGTCGCCGCTGTGCCCCTCCAGCTCCGTGATCCAGCCCGACACCGTTTGAATGATCTCGTTGCGTTTCAGCCAGAAGTGCGTCTGGATCACCTGTCAAACCACATCACCTATCAATCAACAACGGACATACAATTGAAGGAGACCAAACATTTTGTTCATTAAAACTAACCAGAGGGAAATTTATATATTCGAATATGAAGCTGGAAAATTGATATTCATAAAAATCATTTTAGAGACTTTAATTCGTTTTCATTTTGTTGAAACTGTCAGAATATTATTGGACGACAAAATCTTGTTGTTTTATGAAGTGAAATGATCTTCAGCCGTAAGGTGGTAGACGATAAATTAGGCCGACTGTACCTCCTTGAAGCAGGGCGGGGGGTTGCGCAGGTGGTCGAGCATGGCCCACCGCACGCACGCCTGGTAGATGTTGGAGTTGTACTCTGTGGAGGCGGCGGCGCCCACGCGCGTGCCGCGGCTCCGCTCGTACCCCGGCTCGTTGAAGTACGGCTCCGGGACCAGGATCAACGACTGGATCGACACCAGCACCTGCCGACATGCACATCCACTTATATTGCATCAATAATACTATGACAGCTATACCTTAGCATAGAAGACTTGACGCCACTTGGTTGTAGGTAGGTACATTGATTATTAGATACGAGTAGTTTTACTAAACTCTTAACGACTTAAAATAAACACATTACTTAACGCTAATTAGCTTAGAAACTATTGCTCTCACTAGTAAAGAGCCAGCCTTATTCAAAGGGAATATAGAGGCAGTATATTTGTGATATTCAGATGTCTCGTATGTACCTGAAGGAAGCTGGAGGTATGCGCGTTCCACTTCTCCTCAGGGCGCCCGTGCCACGTGTTGAGCACGGAGAGGCATACTTTGCCGTCGTTGTACAGGTTGGGGTTGAACCGCACCGAGTGCCGTCCCGTGGTCTCCAGGTTGATCAGCATCGGCACCGAGGGGTACTCCGCCGGGAAGTACACGTCCAGGATGAAACACCCGTTCGCGTACGGCGTGTCCGATGGACCCGTTATTAGCACCTGAAACGATCATACACATACTCATTTATTCAGCCATACGAATGCTATGGAACATTTGGTTTTGTAAATGATGCCTTACATGGCCAACAATTATAACAGGAAATAGGAACTAGAAACAAAGACTTATTATAAGCTATAACAATATGGTTTTTTTTGTGCTGCCGGCCCTTCAGGTCCAAACTAAGCATTCTTGTACTGTGGTAATAAGATAACTGATAGAATACTTATTGTCCTTTTTACCTTCATTAAGGTAAAAAGCCCACCTTTGGGCACCAGGGTCGTACCTTCATGACGTCTAGCCGGTCAGTGTCCGTCCGCACGAACACGGACGAGGAGTAGGACAGCGGGAGGGAAGTGGCCAGGGTGGAGGCCTCCTGCGCCAGTCGCTTCATGCGCGTGGGGTGCGCGCGCTCGCCCGCCGACCGCACCGTGCCTTCGAAGTGATACGGCACCGTGAACTTGAACCCGTTCTCTGGGCACTCCGCTATCATTTCGAATGTCTCTGTAAAATTAACAAGATTCGTATTTTTAAGGGTGGCGGAATAGGTCTATTTGTTGAAGAACAAACACCGCAAAAATAGAGCATGATCGACAAACATAAGCAAAACTGAGGCATAGCCCACACCGAAATATCAACATCCTCCAGCAATGGAGGTCGCAAGCAGTTTGTCACACAGTATATCTTCATTTTCAGCGTCATTCCCGATCAAGCGACTAGACGCGACTGTTCAACGCGAAATTACAAGTGCCTCGCTGGGCGCCTTTCTGAATGAACAGCTTACATAATGTACTTAAAACTGTACCAATGCAGGAAAACAGATGCTTTCGCATTGTCTTCATGGTGTCGGTGCTCTTTGGAGTGTACTCACCAAACTGCATGGTGCGCATGAGGTCTATATATCTCTGCTCGCGCGTGGCGGCGGGCGGCAAACATCTCAAGTTGCTCTCGGCGTCCAACTCGTCTCGGCACATGAGGGCAGACGTCGCTTGGATGTCTCCGATCAAGGTCGCGAGACCCTCGTCTTCCTCCGACAACTCGGAGTTACTTGACGTGCTAAATCTTTGGCTGTATGTCATCTTTCCGAATATGTTCTTTTTGCTCATCCTGAAACAAAGAGTTTATGTTAATCACAATTTGTTCAATTAGTGGAACCCATGTTGCTTGCGTCCGTGGGCAAGCACCTTTTATGTTAACCTAGATTGGCAGTAAAAGATCGGCTGGGCCCTGGAGCGATGTGTCTACGAATTATACACAGATGATCTGTGCCACGATATTGGCCGACGAACCAATAACGTCTTGTGACGTCGTGTACAGTACCTGAGCTTGGCGGCGTACGAGTTGGTGGTGGCGCACATCATGGCCAGCAGGCGCGGCAGCGGGCGCAGCGCGGCGGCGAGGCGCGGGGAGCGCAGCGCGTGCAGCGCGCGGGCCACGCGCAGCACGCACACGTACAGCGGGATGTGTCGCGACATATCCAACACTGGAAACAAACATTTGGATTAACTCACGTAAAGTAACTTTGAGCCAATGCCCTCCTAATGCCTAGAGAACTCTTCATCGTCATTCCCTAGTGCGCCTCGAACACAAAGAACACAATTTTCACCCGCTTCAAGATATTTGATTAAACTGATACTCTGCACACTATGCATGTGCATATGGATATTATATCAAACTATTTATTGAATAAAAGAAATATTTTTCTAGTTTGAATTATAATTTGATTGACCTAATCATCCCTGTTCCGTCTTATAGACCGTATATAGACCGCAGGAAGCCGGGACCGGAGATTGAAGGAAGAGAGTGACCAAAGAAGTTTCCAATTTAGTTTACCTGAGTCATTCCTGAGGTATGAGCAGATGGCCGGCACCAGCGAGCTGTTCGCGACCAGGTCGAGGAACTCGGGCGGCAGGTCTGAGCTGGGGTCCTCCTCGGGTTCCAGAGCGGGAACCGGCTCGTCTGCCTCCAGACCCTCTTCTGGGGTAGTTTCCTCCGGAGGCCATACCTCGCCTGGGTTCATATATGACGCTAATACCTGGAAAATTACGAGAGGAAATAAACCGATAAATTCTACACTAACAAGAGAAAGGTCTGAGCATATCCTACTACCGCGCTCTTTCACTATACTATGTAAGAACATGCTACATCACACACGCCACGCCACAAATAAACACGTCATAATTTAGATTACAACATTTACATATTAATATCCCTGCGACAGATAAGTTAAGGCTATATTTTATCCCCGTATTCTTACGGGAAAGGGAACTACGTGGGTGAAACCACGGAGCGCAGCTAGTAAAAATTAAGACAACAAAACAGCGATGTCGGAATAACGTAGGAGAAAGCCTACCTGTAATAGAACGGTGACATGTTCTTCCTCGGTCCGTTGTCGGTGTAAAGCTTGCTCCACATTCCACGACTGTTGCGTTGACCCGGTCCCGAACCCGGTACCTTTCGCCCAGTACAGCTGGCTCTTTTCTTCGGACTTGCCGGTTGAGCCGTTGGATGCTTGACTGTTCTGTGAATGCAAGATCATTGCTGAATTGCATATTATAATGTGGGCATAGAGCACTCTCTTTTCCGCTGAAGAGGCACACGGGTGTTGGCTAGATAAGCTTATTTAGCAAACACACTTTTGAATCTTCAGCGGTCATCTATAATAACATGAACAGTGTTTATAATTTCTTATTCTGTTTGGTGAAGGTAACAAGGCCTGCAGTATGACGAAAGGATGTATGAGTGTTTGCTCTGCTCTACAAGCTTATGTAGCTATCTTCATTTTGAATTTACTAAAAATATTAGCCAGAGACCATTATCATCTTCCAAGGCGTTTGTTCACCAAGAGCTTTTGCCATTTTTTTTAAGGTATAAATCGCCAGAAATCATTTCATAGAATTGAACAGAGGTGCACTTAATGCTGAGATGCTCTAGACTAGTCACATAGCTAGTAGATTCAGAGAACCGGCCGTTAAACATAAGCGGCTGCTGGATATTTTCGGATAAAGTAGGTCGACCGAGTTTTGTACATATTAGCTAGTGTCGGTGTATACGTACATCGTTAGAAACGTGTGCGTGCACGTGCGTGTGGTGCGTGAACACAGCGAGACAGGCGAGCAGCAGCCGCGCGGCGCCGCACTGCAGCAGCGCGGCCCGCAGTGCCGCGCCGCCCGCGCTGCACCGCCCGCTGCGCTCCAGCAGTGCGCACACGACGCGGAACGGCAGCGTGCCCAGCGACCACGCCGGAACGCCGCCGCTGCCGCCACCGCTCACCGCTATGCTTCCTAAATGAACACACGAATCGCTATCAAATCCAATATCCGAATCCTCTTATTCTTTTGATAAAACAGCAACTTATTTCTCAATAGCTGTAAGTATATCCGCGTAGACTCTAGGTAGTGATCACCTAGCATCAGGTTGTTCGCGCGCCCTCGTCCGCGCGCAGGGCTAGTCACGTGTCAGTGTACTCACGCCCGTCCTCAGTGTGCGCGGAGCCGAGCAGCAGGCGCAGCAGGTGCACGGCCCGCGCGCCCTCGTCCAGCAGCGCGGCGGCGTACCCCGGCAGCTTGAGCAGCAGGCCGAGGGCGACGAGCGCGTGCGCGGGGATGCCCGCCTGCGCGCCCTCCTCCGAGTTACTGGTCGCCGTGCTCGCACCCAACTCTACCACCTCCTTCAAACCCATTAAATACTAAATACATTATGACAATCCGAAATTCAATAATAACATAATGCCCCTGACGACTTGCATTTTGCAATACCAAATAAGATAAAAAAAGTCAATAATTTAAACAATTGTGGTAATTTAAACATTACACAGTGAACATTGCTGAGCCTCAGTAATGTACACTGTGTAATGTTCGTCAGCTGTTCAAAGTGACTTTACGCAAATCATTGCTCCACAGGCACCTTACGCAAGTTTGCGCACTGGTGGGGACTTAAGAATTGGTAATTCCCAAAGATGGTAGACCTTTACTTTACTACCCCTTAATCTTGCTTATGCTATAAATATCCTTCAAAGACTACAACAGCCAATGCAAGACATCCAGGGCCGTGGTACTGTGTGGTGTGTGCAGACCTCGTATGGATCGTCGAGTTTGACCCAGTCGAGGTCGTGGTGGTGGTGGTGGTGCGGCGGGTCGGGCGGCGGCGCGTGGGGGCGCGGTAGGCGCGCGGCCACCAGCGCGAGCCCGCCGCACGCGCCGAACGCGCGCAGCACGCCGCAACCCACGGTCGTGGACGATTCAGCAGTGGCCGCGCTAGACGTTGATCCGCTCCACCACTCCGCTGTGAAACGATATCGCTAGATTACACGACAATTCTCCATCACATCAGCAACTCTATTGCTTGAACAATTCTAAGAACTGTAGCAAGTTTATTTAATGTTAGAAGTAGGCAAACTGCCATACAGCCCCGCTGATGATAAGCGTTCACTGTCGGCTATAGACATCTGCAACACCTATGGCATTGAAGGTGCGATATCTACCTATCATATATTTTTGTCATTTGTCTTGTCATTGTCTTCTACTCATGTCGTAACGTTCCGAGAAGAATACGATACATTCCGACAAGTTGTGCGTGATACCCATGGTTCTATGATGTGTAGATGCGCTATATTGCGGTTTCGGGTAGTATAATTGTAGTTTTTTTAAGCCGAGATTAGATCGAACTACGGAGCATTCCCCATGTTAGAGCAAGTAAAACACACAAATAGTGCTGCTATCCCAAACAGAGCCACCAAATGCTCCAAAAGCTTGGAGGCAAAGAGTCTCCATTCTGTAAAGAGTGTATATTCTATAGTCTTGTTGACATGACGAATAATAATAGCAAAACAATTACAATATATAGTATTCTTACCAAACAGATTGAGAGAATACCTGGCGAATCTGATGAGTCGATATGCAAGCTCAAAGTGAGATGTGGTCCGAACACGTGGGGCACAACGGCGCAGAGTTGAGCTAACGTCGTATTGCCCTTGATGTTTCCCTCAAGTCCGTCCACTTGCACGCGAACCGGGGATTCTAGCAGCTCTGAAATACGACCATTATTTGTAAGAATTATTAATTAGGTAAGAATATAGTTGCTTACTAGTACTACAATTGGCGGAGACACTATGTGTCACCGAAACGTGGTGGGTGTGCCTCCGAGGTGGTCCCATACAAATTACATGTACAAATACTCGAAACAGTCACTTATTGAATTAAAACCTTATGCGTTTATCCATGGAGTTAACTTACCATCTAACTTTCCTTCCGAAACACACATTACTGAGTCATTTTTGGTCTGTCGCTTCTTGCTGTTCTGTTGTTTTAGTGACGTGTTCTTGACGTCCTTGATCCTTTTGTCCTTGGAAGCACTGGCTGCGGCTAGGCTCAGCTCCCAGGCGCCCACCACTGTGGATATGGCGGTGTCTGAAGCGCTGCGGAGGACCGACGCCGTGCCGGAGTTCGATGAGGAGTTTTCAGTCGTGAGCTTATATGCTTCGTCGATCATCGGTACTAGGGAAGCAAAAAGGTTACAAGTTAGTTTTAATATTGTATTTATTTAAGCCTGAAGAGGTATATTATATTACGTACACATCTATTTGCACTGTTCGATTGTCTACTTGGTTTCGTTTGAAATAAATCGCCACTCGTGCTCTGGTGATTATTGTGGTGTGAGATATTGATAGCGCGAATGAAGCTATGTGTAGCCGCTATGGTAACATCGCTAGAATTAGTCAGACAGTAAAGAATGCAATAGTAACCTGGCGGTAAGTGTTCATCGAGCAGCGCGCGCACGGTAGTGTGCAGGGGTAGCGTGAGGAGCGCGTGCGCGGCGAGCGCGGGGTGCGGGGGCGCGGCGCCGGCGCCCGCGCTCGCGCTGTACTCCTCCTCCCCCGCGGCCGCCGCCGCCGCCCCGCCGCCCCACCGCAGCGCCACGCACACGCGCTCCGACGACAGCACCAGTCGCAGGATCAGCGCGCGCGTGAACCCCGATATGCCTTCCACGTCTAAAACAACATATTAAGTAGTTACAGTATTCTTTCGTATAAAGTTTCATTAGCCTTCAATACATTGATTCCCTCCCTCCGCACATGACTCACCACTCGGCTGCGACTCCAGTATGCTATGCAACGTATTGGCGAACAGCTTCTGATTGGCTGGATGGCACACGGTCAGCTCCGCGAATAATCTTATCGTTTTCTCCTCGAGTTTCGCGAATAATGCGCTTTCTTGCCACGAGCTGGGAACAACGATTGTGGGTTAATGTTTCACAAAAAACACTTTAAAAAAAAGTGTTTTTACGGTTTCACGCATCAGTTTCCTAAGCAATTTTTTTTAATTCAATGGAAACTAAGAAATTTACTTTGACTTAAGTTTCTTTGTCACTAATCATCATCGACTTTAATATTAACGGATAGCCAATAAACACAATGTCTGTAGGAATTGTTCACTCTGGGTCATAAATGTCTACCTCTCGGGGGGGTGGGGGTGGCACAGCAGCCGCAGCAGGGGCCGCCAGCAGGCGGCGCCGGGCCCGCCCGCCCACTCCTTGACGCGCCGGTCCATGCACACCATGCGCACCCACTCCACCAGCGTGCACAGGTGCTCCATGCCGATCACGTCTGCAACACAACACTTTGTTTAGCTATCTATCTATGATAACTAGTTCTGTTCAAAACTTGTTACAAAGCTGTACAAACGAAACACATTATTTAAATCTTTTTATTTTATCAATAAAGTATTGTTAATAGTATATATTACTGACCTGTCTTGATGATGTTGTCCTTGTCAGGCTCGCTCATTTGGACATCCTCTTGACAGCCTTGCGGCTGATTCAATGTCGCTAGCTTGGCTTCGCAGAACTCTGAAAATAAAATATCGTTTATTATTTATTTATACCGAGACACCAACAACAAATACATAATTCACTAAAACGTTGGAATAATGTTTATTTTTCCTTCAAATTACTTTTCATTTACAGGCGTGTACAACGTGCTTGGATGAAGTAGGTACTTAGTTATTAGCAAAACAGCTATTTATGGTACATTTTTGGAAGTTATGCAAATACCCTCAGCATGCACGTTTCGATCATCTCGTGTAAATCACAAGCTGATCGAATCGTGCAACAGTATGGCCAGCGAAAGGCGGACTCAAAATGTATAATGTTTACGAATTGTCACAAACATCCTTCATATTTAATTAAAACAGGGGATAATACAAACACAATAAACTAGAAAGTAATGTTTTTAAAAAGACAGCATGCTGTGGGTGTGGCCGTGGTACCATGGCCGGTGTGACCCACCTGTGATGGCGGAGGCGACGGCGCTCGGCAGCCGCGAGTGCAGCAACGCGAGCGTGGTGGCGGGGGACATGGCGGCGCGCGCGGCGGTGTAGAGGCGCTGCGCGGGGATGCGCCACGCCACGTGTGCGTCGGAACGACCGCCCAGGCGCGCCTCTATGCGCGGCGAACCGTGCACCTTCGTATCGTCCGTGAGACCTTCCATGCTGTCAATTAAAAGATATGTTATACTAGCTTAACAGATAGGCGTAATGTCTCCAATAGCAATTTGCTAATCAGTTGCTAAACGGCATTTGCTTCTAACAAAAACCCAAAGAAAATCTTTTTCAATTATTGATTTTCCTCAAATTTCCCATAAGCAAAGAAAATTTGCCAAAATCGGTCCAGTAATTCATTTGCGATGTGCTTACCACCGAACATTTTTTTTATTTATATTGATAGATGATTCTGGCTATGACGGACCTTTGCAACTCTTTTTACCACATTTCACAAGAAAATTTTACCTTTCATCTTGATCCATCGGAATTTCCAAATATTCTAATAATACTCTGAACAGCTCTGGACGTATGTAGCACATTGAGCATAATACTGAAACAAGGAGAAACTTATTAGTAATGGAAGAAGTAATAGTACCAGCCTCTAATGTTCCCACTGCAAGGACACCGGCCTACTCTTGATAATTGAGAGTGAATGGGCTTTGATCTGCCACGGGAGCTCAATCCGGATTGCTAGATATCACTCGAAGTTTTGGTCCTAAGACGATGTTTTCCTTCACCGTTTCGAGAACGTGGTATTACGCACATACATTTTTCAAGTTACTATTCATACTCATTGGTGCACCAATTTGAACTAGCGACCTTCAGATTAAAAGTCGGCGTCTGTGCCCCTGAGCCACCACGTTCTTAAGAGATAATAAGAGTAAGGCTTAATTGGTAGTAAAAACAACTTACTGGCATCCAGGGCTTTCTTGAGGAGACTAGTTTCGGGCAACATGTTGACCCAGTGGTAGACGAGCTCAAACAGATCGTCCGTTATCAGTTCGTGGAGGTTTTCCATTGATTGTTTATTGTGTAAAGTCCACAGGACCTGAAAGTAAGAGGTAAGTTACAACTTAGTGTGGATAACATAAATATTTTTGGGTAGACTTATGGCATTTGCAATAAAAAGATAATTCGCTTCATATTTCTGGAGGTTTAACTGACTCGCGTAAAAATAGCACAGCCCTTTTTTGTAATCGAGGATACCAAAACGGAGTATACTATTTGTTCTGTGTTTGTTACTTGGTGTTGATTGTTAAATCTATGCAGGTTTCAATATTCGCAAGGTTGCTCGCGGCCGTAGGTGAATCCTCTTTGATTCCCTACACGTACCCACTGGGTGGTGCTGCTATAAGAGCAACCTAAAGTAGCAGTGGAATTTGTGCCAAGTTCATCGGAAGAAGTAAGACCTCAAACCCCAAGCAGTGGTGCAATCGCATTGCTGTATTGCGGTTGATGGGTGTGGGTGCCCGGCAATTAGAGCGCAACAGGATGCAACTTGGGTCCTTTCATGCATGGGTCGAGGAGGATCTAATTCTATTTTTTTATTTTTTTTTGTTGTTATGGGTAAAACAGATGGACCTTCAGCACGATCGATCACTGTAGTAGTATAAAAAAGCCGTCACTGGACACCCGGTAGAAGTGAAAAATCAAAGTAGATGGTAGAATTTATAACTAATAACAAGGGAGTCAAGAGCAGTGGCGTAGAGAGCGCATGACGGCATATGACAACACCAAATCATTGGACGCCACGGCACACGATCGTATCACATCATAAGTATAAGATAGGAGGTATGATACCGACCGCCGCGAGTGTGTGCACGAGGGCGGGCTGCGGCGCGGGCGCGGGGGGCGCGGCGCCGCGCAGCCACTGCAGGTAGCACAGCACCGACACGGACGGACAGCGCCGGCACAGCGCGCGCACCGCGCAGCACACCGCCGCGATGCCGCCGTGCGTGCCGCGCCGGTTCAGGCTCGGTTGGAACGCTATAACACAACAAGTGACGCAATTCAAAATCAAATAAACCAACGGACGGAGGATAAAATGTAGCGGACTACGGAAGAACTGTAGTTCCTCCGTAGTCCGTTTTACAGCATGCATTAAGTTATTAGAGCGTGGATAATGTCTAACAATAATAATTTAGCATTAAATTAGATCATTGTACCTAATTTAATAGTAAATTATTATTATATATTTGATGAAATATTTTATGCGAATAACACACACAAGGTTTTTTTTTTTTTTATTTCTTTATTTATTTTTTTTTTTATTTTTTTTTTTTTTCGTGGGGAAATGCACTCGCATACCGCCCTGCCACGGGGAGACAGAGCGGTTATGTGGGACTAGACCCACTAAAACCCCACGGTGTCCTCCTCTGCCGCTTAGTGGCGGGAACACGGGAACGTTAACACACACATCCGCGAACCCGCCACGGCTGTCCGTCTCCGGACCCCTCTCTTTTTGGCACCGAGTGCCACGCCTTAGTTAGCGACACGCCAGAACACATAGCGTGTCGCAACCACCTCGGGGACCTGGCCAGCGAAAGGGCGTTAGATGACCCCGTATCTAAACGCCCTAGGTCCCCATGCGACGGGTCAGATATGTGGCCCCGTCGCCTGCCACTACGGCCGCAGAGGATAGGGAGAGTGGCGCCTCTCAATACCAACACTCCTCTTCCCCTGCGGCCACACCGCGTCCGCCATCTAGCGGTGGCGACCCCGCCGTGGCCGCGGAAGGTAGGGAGAGCGGCGCACCGCTATACCGGCACTCCTCTCCCGCCGCGGCCCCTAACCCTCAGCTGCGGTGCCGCCCATACGACACCGCAGCCCGCCTCAGTTGCGGTGCCCCCCATAAGGCACCGCCACCTACTGTGGCCGCTCCTAGTCGGCTTGGAGGCAAAGCCTAAAGGAGCAGCCCCTCTCGGGTTCCTCTTGGCTTCACCGTGGGCAGCCCAACCACGGTTACTAAGCCCCCCCGCCCCGACAAGGCGGGAACCCGCGGGGGGGTGGAAGGTACACCCTAAGAAATACTAATAAATAAAACACGAAAAAACCTATGTCCTATGTCCGTTATAGGCTTTGAAACGATCTAACCGACGTATCTCTAACCGGTTTCATTAAAATAACGCGAATAATGCGAAGGCAAAGGCAATAATGTGAAGATAGTTTTAGACCACTAAATCAATACATTAGGCACAAAATGTATTTCTTGCGCGCCCGAGGGATCTACACTACGTACCGTGCGCACTGTCCGCGTGCAGCAGCGCGCGCAGGATGAGCGCGCGGTGTTGCGGCGAGGCGTGCGCCGCGGCCAGCAGCGCGCGACGCGCCGGCGCGCCCGAGGGCCCGCCGCCCGCGACGCACGCGCACAACGCGCTCACCGCGCCGCCGGTGCACACCGTGCTCCACCGGGCGCTCAGCCCGCCGGAGCCCTCCGACCGCGTGCAGCACGCCACCACGTGCGCCCAGTTGTTGCTGCAACAATTTATTTATACACCATGTTCCAATAAGGTGTGACAATATTGAAAGACGTTCAATCAAATTGTGATTCATAGGCCAGAAAATAAGAATCCATAACAAAACTTCTATTTATCATATTCTATTTATCAATGTCGGTCAAGCCCGTATGTCACATGAAAGTTAAAGAAACCTTTACAATAGAACAACAAATGGTATCTGTGTAACTCACGTGGACGGAACACAGTTATTGGAAGTGGATGTAAAGGCGGGCGCGACCATCAAGCGCAGCTGCAGCAGCCCCATGTTGGCGGAGTCCCTCGGCTTGTAGAGCCGCAGCTGGACCGTGGTCGCGACCACGGGCCGCGCGACCACCAGCCGAATGAACGTCATGCCGGACGTGTCCTGGGGGGCGCCTAGCGGGGCCAGCGTGCCCCCGCACCCGGCCTCCACGCCCACTGCCCCCGGGCAAGCTGTAATAAATGGAATTTGTTACAGCTTTATATATTTAAGTTCTTAGTGGTGTCGTTTTTACTAACTTGTCTTGTTCTGTGTGTATGATAATAAAACTAATTTCATTTCAGCTAGCTTATTTGTCGCAAATATTTTGTTTTGTAGCCTTTTGATCCACGGATGTCCTTGTTCTTCTTGTGTGCTATCAGCACAGATTATTACTGTTCTATGAAATTTATTAATTAGTCGGATTTGTAATGTATTATTGCAATTACTTTGAACCACTGTTGGATGTATCCGCATCTTCACTTCAAGTGCGACGGCAACCATAAGCTTGGCAATTTTTTTTAAAAAGAAGTGTGGTACAGATAACGGTACTGACTCGCGAGGCTGGTGAGATGCGGCTGGAGCTGCACCTCGTGCAGGCGCACCGCGTACGGCATGGTGAGCGTGAGCGCGAGGCTGCAGTCGTCGGCGCTGAAGAAGTGGTAGCTCCATGCGGCGGCGCGAACACGCCGCGCCGCGCACGCGCCCCGCCCGCCGCCCGCCGCGCCGCCGCCCTCCAGCAGCACGTCCGCCGCCTGCGCCGTCGGATTCCCACACGATATTGTACCTGCAACACATCAACGTAAGGATTCGTATTGAATCTTACTGCTAACCTGCACAGATCTATAGATGTCAAAGACAAAGGTCACCAGAAAAGGATCACGTCTTATGAACATTCGGAGTTCAAACTCACCGGATGATCAAACCTCTAGTCAAAACAAATAAATAATAGTTGGTCGATTCTTCCGAACACGGCTCCGATAAAAAATATTTTTTAAGTTATGTTTAATTTTTGTCTAAATTAAAAATAAACTGCTACAAACGCGACGTAAAACTGGTATTTCTGTGTTACTTACAAAGCGGTGCTATGTTGAAAAGTCCATTGACTGTCTCCACGATCGCTGGCTGCGCCTTCTTGCCGGCCGGAGTGGACATGTTGATGAGTTGTGGCGGCAACTTCAGGTAGTTCATCAGCGAGGAAACTAGACCGTGTTTGTGGCTTGGCCCGGACTGAAAAAAAAAATGGTATAATTTATTTTAACCTGATAAATTCTTAATACTGTCAAACATCAAACAAAATTTAATATTATAACTTCATCAACTGTAAAACCTATCCATTTAAAACTAATGAAACGAGAAGGCTGCCTTTTAATTTAATCCAACACATTTACCAAACAGCCAGTTACATTATTTACCAAATACATTGAACGCTAATAAGTGCCTTCGTAACAATACTTACTAAGTGTTTTGCTGTGAGTTTATCAACGGCAAGTTCCAGACCCCCTTCGTCTATGAACGCGCTTAAAGCTTCAGGATTGTCCAGAAGGCGGATGATTAACTGCTGCATCGCTTGGGACAGATTCACTAATTCTTCTTTCTCTGTAAAAGAAATATAACTAAAACCAGCAACATAAATGAATCTAAGACGATTATTTAACAAGAGTATTGGAATTGTTGTCATCTACTTCTGGACAATTTCTGCAAGATATAAATATTATTCAGTTTTAAGGTCCAAAAGCATGCTCAAAATAAATACTTTAGTAGTTATGAAACAATACAACCTTGCTAGCTTTCAAATTCAAATTGTGAATTGAAAGCTTCTATTTGGGTACTTACTGAGGAAATCCATTAGGCTAACGATCATAAGCGAAGGGTTGGCTGCCACTGAGGTCATGGTCACCACCATCCAGAAGAGTTCGTCCATCAATGAGCCAGGGTCTTGGCTTAAACCTGAACGGTTAAAATAATGTATGTAATACACATTACTAAAATATAAAATTACAGTTTAACAATTTCATAATTTTATATTCTTTTTGAAGTTATTGTAATTTGACAATACATTTCCACCGTGACAATTGAAACAGTTTCGAAGTGTTTATGAATTACCTGGACTGGCGTTTGTGACTCCGTCTAGTATTGTAAGCGTCTTGTAGAACATTCGCATTATGTGATGTTGTTGCAATACTGTGAACAAAAGTGAAAGTTTCAGAAAACTATAACTATAGCTAGCTATTGAATTGTAATTGAGAGTTTATAAAAAGCTCAGCACAATTTCGCCAGAATCGATGGACCGTGAAACTGGAGAAACTGGTGTAGAGACGTAAGAATCAGAGACAGAGATCTCGAGGGAGAGACACATAAACAAAATCGAATTACCATATCATATTGCTGTTGTTATAGACAAAGGTAACCACTTAACATCAGGTGGGCTTTCAGATCGATCCGAAATTTAAATCACATAAAAAAAATTATAATTCAAAGAGATTCTGTTCCAAGACAGTGCAAAAGCGGCTATGAAGATAGACATTAAAAAAAAATTGAAATTGGACATTTAGTTACTTGTGTCGGCGATGCAGGGACAGCGCGCCGCTTGCTGCTTCTTCTCGTCCTCCATGTTGGTGGAGTCGCTGGCGCCGCCGCTGCGCGCTTTGCTCTCGTCCGTCTGCGATTGGTCGCTAGACGCGGTCGGACTCACGCCAGGCTGAAATAGTGAGGGCATTTTTTGATTATTTTCTTTTTATACTTAATTCGGAACAAATTTATGGGCTTGCCAAGACTGAAACTGGCTGAAAGAGTAAGCTCAAAAGCATCAAAATGTGACAACTGACACTCAAATCACCCGTATTGCTTAATCTAGCCGTAGAGCGTAGGGAATACAAAATTGTCATTAATAACAGTTTTGTACAAATGCACCACGTCTTAACAAAAAAAAATTAGTAGTTTGGTTGCCTATCTGTTTCTTTGTTCTTTGATAACATCAGGACCGATTATGACGGGACTTTCACGGGCAGATAGCTGCTGTTATAAGAAGTTACTTAAGAACCTATTATTAAAAAAAAGAATTAGGATTTCGCGAAAAAAAAAACAGTACACGCGGACGAAGTCGCGGAAAACAGGTAGACGTGAATAATTCCAAAATCAGGTGTACTAATAGTAAATGACACTCACGTGGTGTTGCTGCGGCAAGTGCGTGGACAGTAGCTTCCGCGCGTACGCGATCAGCTGCGCGAGCACGGTGCGCCGCGAGGGCGCCCGCCGGGTGGCGCCGGCGCCGCGCACCGCGTCCGCGGAGATGCCGGCCACGCGGGCCTCGGTCGCCGACTCCATCGAGGGGCAGGCGTTGTCGGCGCTGAATGTACGGATCCACGACGACGAGTGATATGCTGTGGGTACAATATTATTGATTTACCGGACCGTTAGCCATTAGCAACAATAACGTTTGTCTCCTAGTTGACAATCACGCCAAAACTACTAAATCAATTCCTCCAAATGACTGGACCGTCTGATAGATTAATTGAATCTATAAATAATAAGATTTCATCACCGGAACACAGTAATGCGAGTGCCCCACTGCTTAGCGGCAGAACACTATTGTATATATTGTACATTGAAATACGATCTAAGAAATACAACAATTTTTAACAGATACAACACAGGAAATCCGCATATGGTTCCAATAAGTGCACTCACCGATAGATTCATACAGAGGCACGGCGTGGTGCGCGTGCCGCGGGCTCAGCACTTGCAGTAACGGCAGCGCCAGTCGGAGCAGAGTAGACTGCAAGTCATACGCGGAACCGGGCGTCGAGTCCTTCCCCCACACGGCGCAGACTATCTTCAGCATGGCCAGGGCCCCGGGCGCGCCTCGAGCGCACACCACTCGCGAGAGGACCGAATGTAGCGCCGACGCAGCACCCGCGCCCGCTCCGATACCTATGCCGCTCTGAAAACATAACCAGTTTTAACTCTAGAAATTACAATCCTAATATTATAAATGCGAAGGCGAGTTTATTTGTTTGTTTGAGTTTGTTTGTTACGCTTTAACGCCTCAACTACGGAACCAATTTTAAAAATTCTTTCAACTATGGAAAGCTACATTATCAGCGAGTAGCATAGGCTATATTTTTTCCCCGTATTCCTGGCAGCTAGTTTAACATAAAATAGTGTTTGGCGATGTTAATTTAGAATTCTTAATTATGATATTGTATATTCCCAAATTCAAATTTCAAAGATGTTTTGCAAGGTATAAAAGAAAGTCTTTTCGTGAAATTTAACGATATAATTACTGAATCTGCACTATATTATCAGCGTAAGTTACGAGTTAGGACAAAATTACGTTACTAGTGGCCTAGCCCTGTAACCCCTACACGTATCCTCCGGAAGTTGCGAAACGAGCAATAAAAAGTTGTGCCAAGAAATACTGGTGGAAGGATAACAAGCACATGAGACGTAAATCATGAGTTATCAACCCATTTCGAAATGTTAGTCATAAAGAAAAAGTAAAAAAAAAAAATCCTTACATTTCAGTTTTTTTTTGGGTTGTCCAGTAGCAAGCTAGACATAAGGTGCACTTACAAGATATACTTCAGAGCAGGCAACTGCGCCGTCGTTAAGGACATTCATGTTGATAAACTTGACCATAGCTGGCACGAAGTGTTCGCACTCCAATATAACTCTACCCATCGTCTGCGTGCTACCTTCTGTCTGTGAAAGGAATAAACGAAACATTGTTTTAGTACATGTAAATGACAACAATTAACAGGTACGCCTAGCGAAAACAAACACCTATCGGGAAAATTATAAATTACCGACAAATTTTTTTTTTGAACTAACCACTTTGAACTGGAAATCAGTTTTTTTTAATGGAAATTAACGCTTTTCCAGCCTTAGTTTGAGACGCTTCCACTATCTCCTCTAAATCGTTATTAACCCGCATCATTAAGCTATTTGCGGAGTGACTACGGTACGAGGCTCATTTGTGTGGATAATATTTCCCAAACAAAGGGGATTAAGTCGCACAGTTTGAATATGGATATTGCGTGTCACTTGAGACGAATTGTTTCTACGGTGGAACTCAAATGAGTTCCACAAGTGACACGAATTTAAAAATCACCGTAACAAAAGCCCAACTCACCTGTAGAGGCAGGCTGGCAATCCACGCCAACGCCTGCATCGATAGCACCCAGCATCTCAGTGAAACATTTTCTAATCTGTAAAAAAATGTTGTAGTAATCTCTGCCTTGATAAAGCTTGATTCCAAATAATTAAAACACATTTATACTCCGTAGTTTGATGGGAGTAACCAGTTGTCAAAAACATTATTATTTGAGGTTAGAAGATTGCCTAGGAGAAATTCATAGTCATACATAGTATGCGAGTGTTCTCGTGAGTGGATACGTACACAGTGAGTGAGTGCAGTAGAGCGGTAACGGTGTCGGAGGCGAGGCGGATGCGAGGCGTGTCGGCGGGCACGGCTAGTGAGGCCAGTGTCGCCAGAGACCACGCGCCGCCGCTGCCCCATGCGGACCCGTTCAGCGTCAGCCATAAGGAGACCACGTTCTCCATGAAAGCGCAATCCATCTGGAAAATTAACAATCAGCACAAAATTCGAAATGTTATATTGCCCTTAAAATAACCATTTCCTATCGGCTCTTAACGCACCATCGATTAGGCAGTTGGCAAATTAATATAGTTGTCAGCTTTGTGCAAGTCAAAAGGGAATTAAAATTTCTGATATACGAACGTTTTGAAGCGAATGCTTTGAAGCGTGCAATCGCAATCCAATGCTGACAGATTACAAATTTATACTTCAATGAATGTGTTTCAATGTTGCATCCGAGTTTCAAAATCAAAATGCCTTAGAATTTCATACACCATGAAGATAATCGAAGTCCCGCAGGTTAGTTGATAAACTGGGAGGGGAATCGCACTGCGCTTGCTAGAATCTCAGTAGATAATCACCTGGTTGTTGAACTCTAGCGCCAGGTGCCTGAAGACGTCATAGAGCGTGTGAGTGAGCGGCGGGTGGTGCCTCGCGGGCTGCGCGGGCGTCGACGGCGCGGGCTGCGGCGGGGGAGGGGGCGGAGGCGGGGGCGGGGGCTCGGCGCGCACCGCGATGGCCAGAGCCGTGCCGGTGGCGAGTAGCGCCCTCCTGGCGGCCGCTTCCCCCGCCCCGCCTAAGCCACCACCCGCGGACTCCAGCCGCGCATCGCAGTACCGGGAGATGTTGCTGCAACACGAGCAATTCATTTTTATGACACTTCAGCCTATAATCAGATACAAACCCAATATAAGTTGTATAAAGTCCCGTTTGACCTCCTATCTGTTGCGTATCGACTTACCTTTGTAGTTCGATATGCATCATAAAGATTCCTCACAGTGAAGATTTGGACCAAATACTCCTATCGACCAAATTAAAATCCAAAACAGACAAAGCAGTTAACTAAGCTAATAAAAAGAATGGTACAAACCCCGTGTTGCCATCTACGACGACCTTTGCCTTGGTCTCCTTCTCGCTAATAGGGTTCAGATAATACTGGTCCAGTTTCTCCTCCGAGGACTCCGAATCGTCTGACTCGGCCACTTGAGTCAGCTGCTCCTCTGCGTCGTCCTTTGTTGAATCTGAGGAATTTTCATTGTAAGATGATTTGGACGGGGGCTTAAATACACCTTGTATTCAAACCCCCGTCCAGATCATTCATATCGAACTTCTAATAATAATTTATGGTGTTTGTCGGAAATTGGGAAAAAAACTGGACGTATTAAGAAGCTGTTTTTATGATGTACGTAATGTAGGTAATAAGATACATTCAACAATTTAATCGTTCTATTTTTTTTATTATGTAGCTATAGTGGCGTAGCGAACTGGCAGCCCACCTGATGCCAAGTGGTTACTGCCCTTACCGACTATTCTCGATTCTATTGTTAAGTATTTCTTGAAAATTTAGAGTAGGTGTATTAATTAAATATTACCCCTTTTCAGATCATCTCAACATGGACTCCTGCAAGGAATTCATGTACTTATTTTAATATTAATTGTTTCGAAATCGGTATGTTTGGAATCTGTACACCAAATTTTTGTTAAAATATCATTGACTATTAGCTTGATAATGCTAAACCAGCAATCGTCGTACTTTGAATATTTGAAAATGTTGCCAATTGAAAGCAATCACACTATTTAATAGAATTGTTTGTGAATTCTCGTAAGCTCTAATTTATACCTACGAGCTTGCACTAAGTACAAGCAGCAGAAGCCTATTGGACTTAGCTACACTGTAATCTGTAGGGAATGTAGGCCAAATTAAACATTTCGCTCCAGTGTGCTACAAATATAAGTGATATAAAACCCAAACCAACGGTTGCTTAATCTACTCTCAAAACGTTACACTATTCATTCAAAACTCCATCATATGACGGAAAAAAAATGCTGCTCGCTACAGGTTGGAAACAGGAAAAATGTACGCACGTATAACAAGTCTCCATACCGTGCCTAATCACATATACACAAGCAAAAGCGTAACTCAGTATTGTCAAAAGCACTTAATACACTGATATAAGAATGAGTCTTATTCCGTGTAGCAAGCGCTTGCGCTGGTGCTATGCAAAATTGTAGCGGCTAGTGTGGTCTGAACACTAAAACGTGACGTCAAAGCTAATCGAAGCTCGCGGTCGCAATCACGATTATTTCAATCTGTATCCTTACTTGGCGACGCGATATCAGCAGTTGTGTTATCTTTCGGTTTGCTAGCTTGGCCGGTCTTCGGCAGACCAAAACTATCCGCTAACAAATCTGCAATAACAACAACACAGCAGGTCACATCTGCCATAATTTTACTTAAAAGTTTGACCACGAAGCCAAACTCCAATCATATTTTTTTCAGCCCATAAATATGTGTTTATTTCTTGGATGACACATCCACGTGCGAATTAATTGTAGAAATTTTCTCGCAGTAAAATAAAATATAGTACAGTACGGACAATATATCTTGGCTACTCTGAAGTTGGCTACTTAAGTTACTCTCTACTTTTATCTCTTACCATGTTTCATTCATAGTAAGAGACAAAAGCTTTGCAGCGAACCTGCCAACGACCAATAACAATATTCATCCTCAGAAGTGAAACTATACGAATCGATTTCCACGCACCACGTCTCGCCTCTGTAAACCAACATTGTCACTTTGTGCACTTGTGACTGCGATGTCACACCACGACGCAGAAGGGTCGGATCACCATATAATGTCCACGATTTCCACAGTCATCAATAAAGAACTTACCGGCAACAGTGGGCCCCCTATTCTTCCTCGGCGGTTTGGCGTGGAATGCCCGCCCTCGCTCGGGCGTGACGCGGATGACTCGGGATGAGTGGCCGGGCCACCCCACGTCGCCTAGAGTGGTCGGACTGCCGGCCTCACTTGGCGGAGTAGACGGGGATTCCACCGTCTCGAATTCTACTAGGTCCTGTGCAGGAAAGAAGATATTACAAATGAAGGATCACATTGAATTATCACATTATATTATACAAACTCAAACTTATAAACAATAAGGCCTCAAATATTTAATTTTAATTCATTAATCATTTATGTCATCGGTACCGAGAACCTGAATCTCTTTTTAATATTTTTCAATGAAATGAAGGCCGTCATCAAGAGAAATATTAATGTCGATTTCAGTGTAAGGATTACCTGTAACAAAGTGGTAAGAGCATGTCGAGGCCACGTTGGTAAGGTGACCGCGAGCCGAGCCAGACCTAGGATACATGATGGGTCCAGGAGCTGAGAACCGCCCGATAACGCACAGAGACGCCCGACAACCTGAAATATATATCATATTGCAATATAAATTCTAATACAATTTAAAAGCAATACATAGAACAGTGTTTTAGGAAAATCATTAGGTGGACATTTAGTGGATGATGTAGTAAATATATTCCCCTCACCCCTCACAACCTCACGTAATTAATGGAAACCCGTTACCTTGGCGCAAAGCATCATGGCGTCTGCTACGGAGGCGCTGTCACACTGCAGCATGTGGTGCACCAGCGCGGAGGCGAGCGAGGCCGCCAGCCCGGGGCCCACGCAGCGGCCGCACGCGCCGCTCCAGGCGTCCCACGCGCCGCTCTCGCACTTGCTGGAGCCCCGCTTGCCGACCAGCGCCATGCGGGTCTTTATGCTTATGCGGATGCGCTGCGAAATCAACATACAAAATATTATTGGGATTATTGAACAGCCTCAAAGAAAACTTTCCACTGGCCATTGAGGAAAAAATACAATACATATAATTATATCACGATTTAGAAAAAAGTTCAGCTTCACGTGAACATTCTTAGAAACGTAACTTAGGTATTGATGCCTAAGTTTCTTCTGAGTATTTCCAAACAGAAACTGTGGTATGGTGAAATACGGATCTTCACAATAGCTTCACAACAGTTATCACCAGGGTTTACTCACCTGTTGCTCATCCAGATGTTCGTGGATTCCGCGTCTGGCAGCCTCTAACTCTTGCATCTGATGCAACAGCTTCTTGTGGAGCTTTCGCCGCTGCATTCTGCACTCTCCACTGCGGGGGGTGGAGGAAGTGGACCCACTGGGACCCATCCATCCGCCAGTCACCCAGTCCCATCTGGAATTAAATAATCTGGCTGTAGAGGGGGTTTTTTTTTATTAGCACTGGAAACTTTTTTGCATGTAATGTTGGTCCTAGTACTACCACAAGCAGCTGGAATGCCGGTTGAGGGCCGCGGGCCGTCGCTACTCACACACCTGGAATGCCGGTTGAGGGGCGCCGGCGGGGGCGCGGCGGCGGCGGCGTCCAGCACCGCCCCCAGCGCCGTCAACACGGCGGCAGTGAGCGCGGGCTGGCCGCGCGGCGCTGTCACCAGCTCCAACGCTCTCGCCGCCAGCGCGTGCGCCACTCCTTGGTACTCCGAGTCGCCGCCACGCTCCCAATGGGAGAACATGCTCTTGCGACACATGTAGATCACCAGGACCAGGCATCTGAAAATAATGACATCCAAATTTAGTCCTGAAGGATAGGAAGTTCATTAACTATATGGAAGTGTGGATAATAAAAGAACTAATTTTACTTTGAGTAGGTGAACTAGATATTAATGTACCAACAGCACGATAAATGCGTGAAATCATTCAAATTGCAATGTACTTTAGCACACTCTGCGTGTGCATATGTACTCGTATGTAACGAATTTCAAAAAGAGTTTGTTGAGAGTGTTTTTCGGCGGTTAGAAGTAATTTCCCACTCTGGGTTACAATTTAGAAATGCCATTTATTAATAGATACCTGTGTAGCGGTGTAGGCGGCGCCAGTGACGCGGCGAAGGCGTCAGTGAGCGCGGACGCGAGCACCTCGCCCCACCACCGCTCCGCGCCGCACACGCGCGCCATCAGTGTTGCCAGCGCGCCGCCCGTGCCGCCGCCGCACTGCCACACCAGCGGCAACACTGTAGAGCACCATTCCCGCGACACTTCCGGGTATTGCTGGATTCAAATAAATAATGCATGATCAGCTCACTTATCATTCCACATTTCCGACAAGTATTTCTATTGATGGATTTGATGGAAAATTATCAACATTACAACTCGTTGAGTAGTCTGATAATTAGAGTATCTAAGAGCATATTGGCAAAGAGTATAATAGTTATATAATAATAAATGAAAAAGTTACTGAAAAATGTATAAGCAGACCATACCATTCGTATTCCATAATATAAATTGAAAAGATTATACCTTAAATGTTCACCCAAAAAAGAAATATGAAACGAACATCAACGTCAAAACGAGAAGCAAACATGAATTTAGAAAATAAATTCTTGAATAAATTATTAATCATCCACATTAACGCAAGAAAATTCAGGCACTGAGAATTTGTGTATGAGGTAGATATTTTTGGAACTTTATATCTCGTTGAAACATTATTAACAATTGATAAAATAAATGACAGAACTTACCACTTCACCCATTTGGAAGTAGAAAAACAATAGCATATCCACAACATTCTCAGTGATAACTCTCAGCTTATCCGTCGAGGCTTGTTGCAGCAACAAATCGGCCGAGACCGCTCCCTTCTCAATCATATCGGAGACCTTCCTGCCCTCGTCTGTGTTGCTCTGCAGTTTCTTCATGATGTTCGTGCATGTGTGCAACTGTTGCTGCAACTCTATGCACTCGTTGTACGCCGTGACGACTTTGGTGTCGCCCTCTGTTGCGCTGTTTAGGTACGCCATCATGTGCGCCGCGTTCCCGTTGTAAAGCTCCATGTACGGGTTCAGAAGATCCATCAGCTTTCCGGTCGCCAGCCTGTTAATAGTAACTTTGTTTTATTATATTTGAAATAGCGATGGAAACATTTTAACAAATGTGTTGAATCAATCTGATGTAATCTCAAGCAACTCAATCTGATGTAATGGATATACGATCAAATATGAAGTGGTTACCGCCGCCCATAAACAACAAAAACATGACTCAGGTATTTAGCAGTCTTTACCCAAGGGGTATATGTAAAGACTCAAAGGGTCGCGGGCAACTGCGCCTATGCACGCTTGCTGTATAGTGAGTGTAGCTCACCTGAACCGACACGATAGGTCCTGGTGTAGCGCGTTGAGCGCGTTGAGCGAGGCGTGCACGTTTGCAACGTTGGCGATCTCTCCATAGAACCAGCCCAGCGGTATCTTGCACTTCATCGCCGACATGCCGTATCGCCCTATTGTCGTTATCTGGAAATGAATCGAGTTACATACACTAATCTCAGAAGAAATTCCGAATTAAGAATAATTGTGCAAGGAAATAACAAAAGTATTTTTATACTTTTGAGCGACGTTATAATATTTTTTTTAAACTGCAGTTTTTTGTTTATTTTTTGCGGTAACTTGTTCACCGATTTACAAACAGTACAGCAAATTGTGAATCGATTTTGTACCTCCAAGGGACCACCCATGGAAATTTTTATCGAAAACTTACACGAGTAACGGTAAAAAAATAGGCAATTAATGTATTGAAGACAGTTATTTTTTCATCGGTCGTATATCAAAATGTAATAATATAAATATGTACCTTCATGTAACGGCAGAGCGGAGGCGGTTGAAGGTCGGTAAGGACAAAATTCTTGGAGGAGATATCCGAGGCCGTTGCGAGTTTCACCCCGTCAGACTCCTCGCTTGTCACCCAGATGTCGATGCAGAGAGTTACTAGGTCTTGGCAGGATGGTATGATCTGAAAATTACCAGAATAATTTACAAACCTGACACTCACTACATATCTAGATGAACATAGAACTCTGTTTTCTCCTCTTGCTATTTAAAGTCCTTCATATGAATCGTCACTGCTGTGAAACTCTTTTTTGATCTCATTTGAAGACGATAAACCTGCAACCCATCCTAATAAACCATAGTCACAAATTCATAGATGTGGTACATGCAAACTAGTATGTTGAAAGGCCTGTTTAGAACATAAATGAACACTCACCACATCAGTGAGCCGAATTGTGTGTCCGAAATCCAATACGATGTACCGCCGCGCTCCGGAATGCATTCTCTCTACGAGTAGCGTCAGCTGCGGAGGCCTGGTCACCAGCGCCGCCCAGGGTATACTACATTGCTCCTGCTCCTGTTATAACAAAACCAAAATTATATAACACATGTAAATAAAACAAAATCTTCAGTTGACATCAAACTAGCCGATGTTTACAACGCCAAAATAACTGATGTCTCTATTCCTTTGTTACTCTTAAAGATGGTGGTTTTAATTTGCCCCGCACCATCACCACTTCTAAGGTGGTCTAAGGTCTGGTTACGTCCCGCATTGGAGTCAAAGGCATTTTTACCGCCTACATGGCTAAACAAAGCGACGATCTACAAGGAGTTGGCAACGACAGCTAGAGGCGTGACGGGAGAAATCTAGATTTCAGGACGTGCATTAGATTTAAGGCCTAGTGCAGACGATGGACTTTTCTTTGTCGGACGATAGCGCGAAAAGCGCACATTTTTTATTTAGTATACTGTATCGAATTTAGTTTTCTGTTGATGGACACAAACGGCCATCTTATATTGCTGTTGTACAAATTGTAGTAAAGTTTGCTTGGCATAGAGATAAACCGTTTCTTACAGTTTGCACCTGGTTAATTCCAGCCAATTTGCCTGACATACAGACTTACAGATCATGGGCAACAATTACGATCTCAAATTTGCACTGAATTATTGTCGGAAAATTGTTCTTCTGAGCCTGCGATGGGAACTGATCATGTTTGTTACAATAAATCAGATCAACCTCCCAAAAAAAACAATTGTTCTCTGCCAAGTCAAGACAGATTGGATTGGACAATCCTGGCTTAGTAACTGCTAAATATATCACATCCATTTTAATTATGTTTTAAGCTAATTTAGAATATTGATGCCCTTTACCAGTCTGCCATACATTCAAAGTAATAGGAATAGCAACAAGTTAACTTAGCCTTTGGTCTTTAGGGCCATAATCTCGTTTGCACTTGGATTTAGTGTCACGCTCCGTAAAACATCCGGATAGGACCGATATGGTTGGTAGACGCTTAAAGTCCGTCGTCTGCACATTGCAAAGGGTCTTACCCTGAACAGCCTATCATCCGAGAACTCAATCTTATCCTGGGGATCGCACTCCATCATCGTGCTCTCAACGTCCTCCAACGAATCAGGATCCGGGTCCTGTTTCCCATGCGTATCCTTTTCGTACATAGCTGACCACAGCTGCTGTGAAACGAGTTTTATAGTTAAACCGGATTTACATTGCGAAAATAGTTCATTTTACGAATTATTTATCGAGATTTCAGATGGTTTTATTCTATGATGAATTTGTGATCGTAAAAGTAGCGCGTTAGTTTGTTAACATTAGTGTCGTGTAACTAGTTTCGAAATGTATATTCGGCTTTAGGATGGCTGCGTAGGAACCCCGAATTCACAGATCATGGAGACATTTTACTATAATATCTCAATCCCGCGTGAACCAATCGGATTTCAAGAAACTTAAATGCCAACCAATTAGCTTTAACAACAGCTTTTCAATCGAATCTATCAATCTATGAGAAACTATTAAATGAATTCCGGATCTTCAGCTAAGTATTGCCATTTTTTATATATTAATTAATTATAATTGCTCTATTCTGGTAACATTGGAATTGAGATCGACTTTTCATCAGTAATCCTTGGTTTGGTTAGACAATTTGGTAAATTGTCTAGATAAAAAGTCCATCCAGTTCCGAACAGAACTGGATTCGGTCTTAAGCCTGCTAATGATTCAAATTACCTGATGCGGGTCATTGCCCCCGGCAGTGACGGTCGCGGCGCCAGGGAGCGCGCTAACGACAGTAGAATGGTGACGGAATCCTGAAGACTCCAGCTTGGTCCCGTCCGAGGCTAGTTGGCAACTGACGTGGAGCGGGGTAGCCTCGCTCACTCCGAGACCGAACACGCCAGCGCCGTTGTTTTGGGCCCACCACGGCTGTGATTTAGGATCTGTTGAATTGTGTCACTAAGTTCAGGTATGTGGATTAACAGATAGACAATTGATAGATCCAGGCCGTGATTCACTTAGGTGCAGCCTTCGACAAGGCCACATGGTTGCTGCAGTCAATGCTCCAGAAGATGCGTCGTGGACAGGTGAAACACATGTTGACAAAATCAACATGTGTTGAGTTTTTATTAAATTATTACTAGGCGTACTAAATATTACCTCTTTTCAGATCAACTAAACATCTACTTTTGTTTTCAGTAAACATCAAGCATATAACTTCACCTGATGATAAGCGGTTACCCATATCAAAATGGCATCATAGGCCATATTGACAGGCGCAATGCAATGGCCTGTCACTCTTAGACAAGAAGTAGTACACTCTTAGTAGGAACGTCTCATATGTCTGTAATATCGCCGGGACTTGTCCTTCAAACGTGAACAACTATGTAAGTGCAGTGGTTGTTAAGCAACAGATGGTGGTAGCATTTCCCTGCACATTTAGCTAATTCTACCGCAAAAACCTTAGCACAAAAGTCTTGAAATTTACTCTCGGACTGACAAACCATCTCCATCACATTGGCAGACTCACCGGACGTATCCTTAGGCCAGTTGAGCAGCTCCCTTAGCTGCTGGTCGTGTTTCGGCGGCGGCGCACCACTTTCGCCAGATAACATGTTGGCGTACGTCACTGGAGCACCATTGCGGCCCACTTCCGGCGTCTCCGGGGCAAAGATCGTACGCTCGAATGGTAACCCATAAAGACCGAATCTGTCAATGAATGATTTTGTGTTGAAACCTTGAGGCTCTTCATGCCAACTATCAAAACATTACCGACGTTGCTAGCGTCGAAATAAGTAATCTATTGTAATGATAAAGCGATAGTGAGATGATTCATTCAGATTCATTCATCTCACTATCGCATGACCGATGGACAAATATCTTACCGCGATCTTAGCAAATGTTGGTACGCATCAGCCCGTTGCAACAATGGGTTCGCGGTTCGCTGCAGTAGATCCAACAACCTGGACACGAAGTCGGTCGCGGCGGCGCGCGACGCGGCGTGCTGCACAAGCGCGACCAGCCAACGCAACGCCCCCGGCGAGACGCAAGCGCCTATGAATGGTATGAAAGATGCCACGCTCTTCTCTAAGGATTGGTCGAACGTCGCTTTCCATGGCTTCGGGAGTTGTTTTTGGCCACTGTATGTGAAAATAAAGATAAATGTAAAAAAGTATTTTTTTAAGACCTGAGAACAAACTTCATCCTCACCACACAAAGTGTGCCCCGGCCGGGAATCGAACCCGGGACCCCTCACTTCGAAGGCAGGGCTACTACCAACTAAGCCACGGAGCCGTACAATATCTTATGCAACAAATAAATAATAACACTAGACAACCTACACCAATTTAACAATGTTGCGAAATTACTATGCCACTATACATAATTACAAACCGATATAGTGCACACCTTGTTGACACAAATGAAAAATACGAAAGATACGATAAGCATGTTTATAAAGGATTTAGGTAAAATAATGAAGTTATGAGCTAGAGGAACTGCTCTGCAATTCTCACATCTTGCACTGTCCTTGGGCAAGGCGGTCTCCAAATGTGCCCAAAGAATGTTTACACTAAAGTTCTAGTTGTCAAAAGCAATACTCTAAATTTACAGGATATGAAAAGATACTCACTCGCTTGTAATCAATATGATTCGTATGCCCTTCTTTGCGATACTCCTATCTCCACAAAGTATGCAATTTCTTATCAGCGCATCAATATGCTTCTCTATAACTTTGATGCATTCTATCTGCTGATTTTCCACGCTCTTATCCTTGCCTTTCTCCGTCTTGGCCAAGCGCATCCTCTGAAGCCTCACCGATATTACCCAGATGATGTTGTCCAGAGCGAGTCTTCGCTTCTCAGGCGAGTCTTTTGCGATCGCAATTTCGCAGAGATTGTTCAGGAAATTATTGTTTTCCAACATGGCGATTCTTTGCTGCCGCTCTGCGGGCACTTCGGTATGCGGGCTCGATCGAACAGTCAATGATATTTGGTGCAACCAGTCGCACCCGATAAACTTCTTTCCCTTCACGTCTTCAGATTTCCCCGCACCTTTGGAAATATCTTTTGCGGGGTCGAAGAGTGTTTTGAGATGGATTAAAAAGGTGCGGCCTCTGGCGCGGTACAAACGAGGACTCGTTAAAGTCAAGATGCCGGCTTGTTGCGTCGTGTCTAACCCCGAGGACAACACGAGCGGTCCCGCAAGAATTTCAGCATTGTGCGCTTGAAGGTACTCCTCGCTGTGTATAGGATTCTCTAAGTTGGTCATGTCGGCGTCGATCACCGGGATCGGTGACTCAGATCTGTTGCTGAACGTCGCATCTTTTTTGTAACCTATCCCGTGCAAATTCTGCTTTAGAAGAGTCACCATTATAACCGGTAAATTTGTAGTGCAGACCGAGTGTAATGAGAAAGCAAATTCTACGTGAGCTAGCGACACGCTGTAAGGAAGAGTTAGTTCAAGGAAATGTTCATCCCAAGTTGACGACGTGTTCTGAAGTCTCCACGTCCTATTGTTCTGGTGGTCAGACCTCGGACGTTGCGCAGGAGACAATTCACACCAGAAGCCGGGTACTACGGCACTGTACGGGACGGCTGTATTCGTACCGTAGGAACCAGACAACGCTATAAGAGTTTCTAAATCAGTCTGATCTAACTCGGGTTTGTTCGCAATTATAACAGGTGCCGGGGATGGCCCGCACACTTCGTCTCTCGGCGCGCGTTGTAGCATTTCGAAATCTATATTAGCAAATTCATCCTCGTCTTGGTCGCCGCAAGAATCTTTGTCGCCATTGTTGAAAGCGTAGAAATAAATCATTCCGTGTTTAGTTGAGACACTAAGACGGTCCACCGATGCACAGTACGTTACAGACGTGAACTGGCCTTTTGGTACCCTCTTTTCGGAAAGAATTTTGAAGTCTGGCAGCGAGTAAAGTCGAAGACAGCCGTCTACACCGACTGAGGCGAAGGAGTACTGATCATTTTCTCCGGGTAATAAACATAAGTCTACAGGGCTCTCGTTAAAAGGTAGCTCCTGGTACGAAACCGGATTGTCTTCCAATGTATATATCGAGGATTTGTCGAAGGTTTCATACAAAATAAAGTACGCTTTTGCATCAGACTTCAGTTTTTCGCTGACCTCAGCGTCGTCAATATCCATTTTCGTGTCACCATCATGGTCTGTTTCATCTTCAGCCCTAACTTTTTCAGGATCTATGCTTGATACAACAACAAGTAAATGTTCTCTGTCTTCAGTAGGGATCAGGTGTGTGATTTTTGAGTCCTCCTTGAGGTTAAGCATTGGAGGAAGACTAAGACATTGCACCGCTATACCCTGTGTCACTTCGTCCGGCGGTATGGGCACCGGTTCCTGGTCCATGTCAGCGATATTCGCGGCCGTCGTGGCTTGCGTACCAACTTTGCTTCCGCCGAACGTTGTCACTTTCACTTTTTCTGTACCCTCGCCACCCTCGTACCACTTACTAATAGATTGGTGGTTATAAAAATCGGAAATATCCACAGGTCCAGACATGCTCAGATAATGAGATAAGTTAGGTTCGGGCGTCTGCTGCAGCACTACCGCGTCAGTCTGATCGGCAAGTTTCGTACCGACGGAATCAAGTGTTCCACCACTTTTCCAGCTCTTCAACGCCGATATTTTTCCTACAAAATCTAGCACACTTGCTGGTGTAGCATTCCCATGTTCTGATAACTCTTGTAACAGGCCAGGAGGCGGAGGTGGTACCACTTTGAAGTGACTGGACAGCATAATCTTCTTGGGGTCCCAGATTTCTTTACTTGATGAGGCATTTAGGTTGATGACATTGCTGATGTGTTCGTCGATGAGAGCGTTTGTGCACTGCGCCAGTTCCGGTTCGTCGTCTGAGTATTGGAAGTAAATATCGTCGTAAATGTTAGCATCGTCCGTCCGCGCCACAGTGCACACTTTCTTGCTCCCCCCAGGTTTGGAGTTCCCGCTGGTGTTCGATACGTTCACGACGGCCGTGGTGCTGGTTTGCGAACCGTGTATATCGTATGTTAGTAGAAAGAGCATTTTGTTTGATTGTGTCAAGTTATTTTTGGCTTCATTCTGATCGTTCATAGCTTGTACGCTTTCCGTTGACGCGTCGGCGGCTTTGTCGAAGAGTGCTTTGCTGGAATCTTCTTTGATAGGCGTCTCGGTAGGCTGGTTGTTCGTTCGCGTGACGATGACGCCGCACACGAGAGAGGATTTCGTTTTGTTAGTATTCGTATCTCTCTCTGCGACTTCGTTATTTTGCGCTTGGGCAAATGTGCCCACTTCTTGTGTCGACGTGTTTCCGACGAACGCCATCGCTGTGAGCTCGATGCCGTAGGTGGCTAAATAAAAATTAAGCAAAGTTATCGTCACTATATTGTTAGTCATAATAACACTATTACTAATAGTCAACCATTAGTTATTGAATTAGATGCTATCTCGCTCAGACAGAGACAGCTGCAGCTAATAACTTGCGCATGATTACGAGCGCAGTATAGTTGTTAAACTTTTTTAAGAGAGCGACGAGGATACACCATCCAATTCTAAATAATTGCAATGCGAATCTCTGAAATAAATGTTCTGATTTTAATAGTGGGCACTATTACTTATATTTTTATACCAAACCAAGTATAATATCGAGTATATTTATAGAAAGAATGAAGTAAAACGAGCACAAAGCTCTAAATAATTATGGCACTGCCATTACTTGGGTTCATAAACTTCACATTAAACTAATAAGTTTATTGTTTAGATCGTAATTGGCTAGTAAAAAGGTTTTACTACCCAATTGGGGCCCCAATTTAGTAACTAAAATGTTAACTACAATATATAGCGCTGCTAAAATTTCTTGCGAATAAATTAGTCATTACCATGAGAACTTACTAAAGAGCTTTCGAAAATTTACAAATTTTTCCTCTAGATCCCAAACAAAATAATTTTTATACATGGCTATAGGTAACTACAAAAAGACGCCCGGTGTACAAACGGCCTGAAAATCTTCCATACTGATTGTTCGCAAGTTGCCGAACTTGCGAGTTCTCAGTTCGGAAGCACGCGTTTAGCATATTTTACATAAGGCATACCATAAAGTATATGTTTTATATATTAAATATACTATACTCACAACTGTCTTTCTCCAAACTGTTGCCCCACACTTGATTGGTATCCGTTGCCAGGATTCCACTGAAGATGGAGTCATACGCCGACAGGTGGATAAACTTGACAAGTTTGAGGCCGCAGTCAAACCGCCAGATGTTGATCTTCCCATCGGTGGTACCGGATGCTATTAGTTCACCAGTGTTCCCTTTAGACACTATAGCGACACTGGGGGATGGGACCGCACAGGCTGTTGCGTTTGTGACCTGTGATGGAGAATATAGTAATTTTGTATTTTAATAATCAGAAAAAGTGCAACTAGCTGTTGATCTTTTACGTAATTATGAATAAAATACCAAATTTCCTAGTGTGGGAATAAATTGGAGTCTTACTACAACTGCAAGAATTATGAGCTCAATGACCACTACAGGTTGATAGTGAAAGCATCTCTTCATAAGTGTGTACTTACAGATATAGGCACATTGTGCGTGTACTCGCCCCTAACGAAGGGGCAGTTGGGGGAGTGCCGCTCGTGTTCCACCCACGGCTCGTCGGACTTCTCCCAGCACACGAGGCAGACCAGGCACGTGAAGCACATGGCGCGGTCATCGCCGCTGGGGGACGGCTGGTGGTAGAACCCGGCTTGCGCCATGCGGGCTGGTAGCGCCCACCTGCGAAAACGGAGCAGTCACGTCACATTCACAATCTATACGGATATGAAAGCGTTTGAGGTTTATTCTAATATTTATTAGATCAGAAATTAGATTATTTAAAAGAAAAAAACCAAGATTGATTCGAGGATAGGCCTATATTAACTAATCTCTACTTTTAATTTGATTAATGCACCAGCTTAAAACCATGAGAGTGGAAAAAGGTTAAGGTATATTATACAAAATGGTAGATGTTGACTGGCAGATAGTGATGATATTAGAAGATTGATTACTCACTTGTAGTCCATATGAGGCCACCGCTTGAAGGTCTCCTTCCTCTCAGCCTCAGAGTACATAAGCGGTCTGGTCTCCTCGTCTTTGGAGCATGGAACTAGGTCGTTGGCTCGTTGGCCGACCGCTGACGCGATGGCCAACGCGGGAATCCGCCGGTTCTGGCCCTTAAGCTCTTGGACTACGCTAGTGGTCACGAGACGAAGGGTAGACTGTTGTAATTTGATGGTAACTGTGCTCCACTGTGAAGTTATATGTTACTTTGTCATAATTACACAATAAAATAGTACTATAAGATACAGAAAGATTACTTCGTAAAAGCATTATAATAAATAGAGAATTTCGCGACTCACTATTGCTTGCAAAGCAATGCAGTATGTATTGTATCACTACACACGAGAGGTTCTTTTTAACCGAATTCGACAATTAAGCCATGTCTGGCGGCTTGAAGACTACGATATCATAGGTCATAGGCCACAGTATTTTTCTTACCTTCTGAGCCTTTACACCCTTCCGCACGGGTTCAGCATCTAATGCGTTTTTAAGCTCCGTGACAAAGTCTGTCAGGCCCTCGATGGAATTGGAGTCCAGGCTTTGCAGGCATTGGTACAGCAGCACAGCCTGAAGAAAAAAATTATGATCATCTTACAATCTTACAATCTTTCATAAAGTATTATACTACTTGGATAAAATAATGAGTATAAGCAAATTATTATCTGACCAGTAGCAAAAAATGTTCCTGTGAACTTAAATCGGCCGCCACTCAGCATTTGCTACAGAAGCAATGGTTTTATATGGTGTTGTAGTTACATACAAAAATTTTCCATTATTTTTCTGATTCAAATTCAGATCAATTTGTTGAATAAATGAATTTAAATCTAGTTCATGATAAAAGTTTACAGTCCTCCATTGTCTGCTTTACCGCATGCAACATTATGACAGTAGACCATATTAAATTTTACCAAAATGGTATAGATGTTAATAAAATATAAATCTTAACACAAAGATATTATCAAAATGTCATACAATACAATCAATATTATAATTTTTACATGCTCGGCAACACTAGAATATAATTATTTAACAACTGTTTCTTTACTCTGCTCTTAAAAATATTCTGAGAAGTTGTCTTTTGTATCTTTTATGTTTGTTTTGAACCATAACAGGTAGCCAATATGTTTTATTATGGTGGATACAATTGGTGGTAGAGAACCCTTTTTGTGAGGGCCCAAATAAATTTTTTTATGAAAATAAAACTACACATATACACCTCCCTCTCACTACACACAAACCTACTGCCTTCCCAACTTACTCCCTTATTAATACATGAACACATCATTGAACATTGGTGTACTTATTGTTGGATTTCAGTAATCAATTCAAATTAAGTAAAAATGTTTAGTTTTTTAGCGTCGTAATTGTCGTAACATCAGATAAGCAAAAATGTGAATGATTCAATAACTGTATTGATTAATTTAGATTTTTATTGTATATTTTCATTAAGAGCTGTATTGCGAGTATGGTTAAAAATTAAATAAAATGTATCGAAACTAGTCCCAGGCAAAATGTGCAGAAGTTTGACTAAAAAAATATTGTACATAAATATACAGCCATAACAAATCTATTATGTATATCCTTGCCTCGTCACTTTAGTTACATAGAAAAAAAAAATTGGGTCTTCAGAAACACTTTTTTGTATTTATATTAAAAAAACAATTTGTGGTATGGAACCCTAGGAATGTCAGGAAGAATCAGACTTCAACAGTTTGAAATGATAATCTCTTTTAGGATTCAGGATACATTTATTATATTCTGACATCACCATTTATGAATTAAATATTATGCATGATTGAGAACAAAATCTGACTCATAATCTTTTATGAACACTGATCTGCTGTTTATATTTTGAACAAAGTATACCTTAGTCCTAATACTTAGATTATATTTGATCTTTACATTCAATCATACCAAGGCTACCAGTTTATATACAAAATAAACCCAGTGGCTTGACAAGCCACAGGAGACTTTAGCGTGTAGCATAGTGTAACAGCATTATATTTTATGAAGCTTTTACTCTTGTAATGATTGTTGTCAATAGTTCTAAATCCAGGTGGATAGGGTGTGGACAAGGCGTGCACTGAGTTGCCCCATTGTTAACTAAACCCTACCTCAGCTAACCCAATTACTTGAAGTACTGTAAAAAGTCTCTAGTTGCTGCCAACACTATTCAACATCTGCTGTGGTGAGGCAAAACTTATAAGATTTGTAAAAATGAATGGCTTTCACTTTTGTATATTATTTTGATGCAGAGTTGTTAACAGTTACATACCTAAGATGTAGTTGAAAACTATTTTGAATTAGTTTTTGACCACTTTTTATAAGGAAGTAAATGACGTTGCAAATGAAGTACCCTTTACTAAAAATTGGAAGTTGTTAATGAAATTAATAATATGATAACCTGATTATAAATTACTAGCTGTGTGCTAAAGAAATCACCAAGAGGAGACACTTGTATATACAACATTGAATGATATATGCAGCACATGCCAATAAAGCAGTTTGATAGCACTTTTTGTTCCTTCTTAGTAAAAAGAATGTGTGAAATTAGTATATGCATACTCATTAAAAAAAGTGAAGCTTTTTTTAAGAATTTGGTTAAAATAAAGATTTTTGGATTTGACTTTACCATTATGTTGGAGCCAAATATTTGCATACTAATGATTTCATCTGTTATTGTCAAATTATAAGTAAGACAACATTGTACTACTATGCAACCACAGAGGCTGAGATTTTAGGAAATTAATTAGAGTTATGAGAGTTCTAATGTTAATGTGTAAAAGAAAATATTGCTACCAAGTTTTTAAATAAAAACATGCTAGAGGGACAAGTTCATAAATTGGGATTTCTATTTGAGGTCAAGATGTAACCATAATAAACAATTTGCATTGTAAAATATAAATGTGTGTCCCTTTAGGCAATTATTTTATGGTTGTAATAAATTCAAGTTAAATTCTCAACCTACTGTACTTTCAGGGCAAGACTGTTTATCCAGATGATTCATTCTGGATCTCAGCCATTTATTTACTGTTTCATTACTTTTCAGTCTTCATTATAACTAGTTATAAATAAGAATTTACAATTAGAAGATTAGTGATAATTTTTTCTAATTGTGTTAACACTCCATATAAGCTACAAAGTAGTTAATCCCAATACTATGAATGAATGTATGTACAAATCATTGTCTTAGCCTATTTAAATAAGACAGTTTACCATCCTGCTCAGCTAATTTAATTGACATGTTGAGCTAAAAAAAATCTTTGAAGTGGTCTTACATACCTCGGATAAAACAAGCTCGAGTTTGATACTCCTCTCAATGTGCGCGGAAGGCAGGGGCCTCTGGAGTGCCGTGTGGAGCAGCAGCACACCGTTGTAATCGGTCCGTGCGCCCACACCACTGCTGTCCCACACAAACACCCGGTCTGCACCCGGAGCATACTCCACTCCTAATGTGCCCCCCACATCTGCAAAACGAATCCGGTGTACTCGGAATTGTTTATCATGAACTGTCAAACGGAGCAACAATGTAGGCCATCGCAAAACCGCAAACGATTCGCTTACTGACAAATCGATATGCAACAAAACGATGATTTAACGATAAAATTGAATAAATGCAAGGAATCTATTGAATTTGGAGTAAAAGCGTTTAACTTACCCGCTGACAGACATGAAGATTGGAGAATCACACCCGAGTTCACATCCAAAACGTGCACACCACCCACATCAGTTTTCACTAGTATTATATTTAGGTTACTGTGATACGTTAGAGAAGTAACAGGAAAGTTCATGCGTATATAGCCATCTTCTCGTAATATCAAAGAATCATCGCCCATCGTGGCCGTGAATACATCTGTCTACACTACGTAAACGCCATTTGTAATTGTATTTTTTTTAAATGTCAAAATTATGCTGAGTGGCCAGTTACAAAATAAAGGTATAGCAGAAAGCAATAGGGATTGATTTAAAGAAATTAAACGAAAAAAGACAACTTTTTAATTATAATGAAAATGTATGAAAACTTAATATAAATAATTATTTAAATTTTAATAATAATCCTAAAGTTTGAAATATTGTAAATAAGAATAATTTTAATCGCAGTATTTACCATTTTTTTATCAATTGTTTCGTGGTATTGCCATACCACGAGACATAGCAAAAATCACGATTCCCATAGAACGTAGCATCGCCAGCAAACGAACGAAGTACGTACATAGATACCATATTTTTAATAGTATCTTCTATCCTAGTCTGCGGCTTTATGTATGACTCGGGAAGACCCAGGTATATGATACAACATATAAAATGCAATTGCATTGTTTGCCTCCTCCCTTGGAAATCGGTTTAAAAAGAGATAGCAAATGAGTCAGTGTCATAATAGCTATTAGATCTTAATCCCGGTACTCTTGGATTCAGTCAGTTTTTCCAAACAATCGATTTATAGAAAAGTTGATTAATCGAATCGATATCACCTGGATCAACATTCGTCTTTACGTCTACCTACAAGTGCTTTACTGCTGGGCCATCAAATTTCTTTGAAATGAGGTTTTTATGTATATTATAAATATACCTATGGTTTCAGTCAGACCAAGAAGAGTCAAATCACACCGTAGTACCACATATCGGACATTTCAGAATCCAAATACTACTTACATAAAAGCAAGCAATGTCTTTAAACGAACAAGTCAGATAGGTGGCACAATGGGCGGCCTTATCGCTAAAAGCGATCTCTTCCAGGCAAAGTCGACTGGGTTCTAAACGCTTCTCAGTAGTTCTCAGAGATGACGTTAGTTCGTAAATAGAATGTTATTAGGGCGCGCGAACGCAGTGACTTTACGGGCGGCGAAATAATTTGGTATTTTGACGATTGACATGCATTATACAGTACAGTCCAAATGCAGGCGCGTGCGGGACGCGGGTGAGGAATTTTAAATTGGCGGGGGGCAGGGAGTAGCCGTTCTGTACATAGGTACTCTGTGCATCTAATTAAGACTTAAAAAAAACGTTGTCATTCGGCTGTTTGTTACGTCATTTCTTCGCCACTCCGAGGTGGTAACATGATCTACCTACGTCAATGGTATCACTGGTAGCCCCATGGCGTGGCATGGTTTCCAGAGGAGCGCCACATTCGCATTGCGCCTTGGTTATGTCAATAATACCGAATGTACTTCGGTTGCTTAGCGACCCACCTGAGTCTGCAGTCTATTGAGGAACTTTCACACTGGATAAGATAGTTTGGGGCCGGGTGGTAGTATCTCTGCAGACTTTGGGCATTACTAGGTGTTTTTTTGTAGTAATATATTGGTTTAATGTATACCAACCAATAGCCATAACAGATTTTATTTTGTTATAAATAAAACACTGCTGTTAATTTAATTTAATTTAATTAGGTAAATAATATAGTGCTCATTAATAATTATTACAAAGTAAAAATATAATTATCTAGTACAACCTGAGTATAAAAAAATATATCAAAATATGGACGGAGTATTTCATTACTAGCACCAATCAATCTTAACTTAGTTAAATGCAATTCATTTATTCGTTACAACATTGAGATTACGAATTGAGTCTTAATTCATGTATTATATACCACTTGGCGAATACAACTACCTTAAAGTGAGAAAATACACTGCAAAAGTGAGTACGATACACAAAATAGTGAGTATGCTACAAACTAGTGAGTATGTATAGTACACACTTACATGTAAAAAAAGTATAACTTAGTATTGAGAATAGAAAAGTAGAAATAGAAAAGTATTGAGAATAGAATCGATAGAAGAATGAATAAATAGTCAAATAAAATTAAACTTTATACGAAGTACAGTCAATAGGATGAGATTTAAGTATACAGAGAACAAATCTCTAACTTTTACTAGCTTTTCCCCATGGCTTCCATCGGAAAAATTGTAATTTAAACTTTACAGTCTAAAACCATCTTCTCATTGCCTTTCTAATGAAACAACGGTACAACGGTTGGATGGTTTCAAATTCTATAACAGACATAGGTAGAAACAATTACTTTTGATCCCGGAAAAGCGAGAAACGCCGCGGAGCACAGCTAATAGAATTATACCAGGTAAGCCTCCCCGCTTGTCTGATTAAAACTCCCAAGATTCCAGCCACTTCAGCCCGCTCATGGTGGAGTTGGGTTCGTGGGCCAGAGGTCCGGTCATGCCGTACGCGAGCGGAGAGAACAGGTAGAAGCTGTAGACGGCGGTGGATATCACCACGCCAACGGTGCAGTGGTACACCGTGCTGCCTAGCTCCGGACCGAGGAGTTTCTTGATGCTGAGGAGAAGGTATTCTGTGAGGATACCTGTGGACGCAAGAGCTTTTTAGTCAAAATTTATCAGGGCATAGCAGTAATAATCTATCTATCTTAATATATATAAATTACGTCGCGATATTTGTCCGCGATGAACTCCTAAACTACTTAACCGATTTTAATCAAATTTGTAGTACGTGTGCAGTTTGATCAAACTTGAAAGATAGGATAGCTCACATCTCAATTTATGATCGCAATATTATTTTATTGCAAATTATAATATCATATGACAAAAACGTTAGCCACAGCAACGCGTGGCCGGGTCAGCTAGTGTATATATATATAAAAAGAATCCCTACTGCCAGTCAGTGCAACACATGCTTTGTTAGGTGCCTATTGACTCCGGAAAGGGGTTCAACTGAAATTTACTGTATTATTATATATTTTTACTTTTCAATTGTTATTTATAGTTATATTGTTTACTTTTTGTGTTGTCAATAAAGACTTTTCTTTCTTTCAATTTCGCTTGGTCACGGCATCACGCGTGAACGGCTGGACCGGTACTGGTACCGTAGTCTATTTTGCCGCAACCCTGCCTTCAAAACTAGGGTATCGGGTTCGATCCTCTAAAGAGGGAATCTTTGTGTAATACGCATGAAGTTTGTTCTCGAATCTTGGGCATTTATGTGTTGTATGTTTGTCTGGGCCACCTGGGATACAGGGAATCCTGCATATTAATTGAGTACAGGATTATACTCATACTGAGCTCTTCCGTGCTTCAGAGGGTATGTTAAGATGTTATTCTCGAGTATACTAGTCGTTAAGCCATGTCGGATGGCTCCGGGTTTAAAAAAGACACCAGAGTTGGCCATTCACTCACACCACACAGAAGAACTTACCAGTGAGCATGGAGCTGAAAACCAGCGCCGGGAAATAGTGGTGGAAGTACAAGACGCGTCCCATCGCCCAGAACGGCACGTAATGAAGTGCCCAGCCGACGCACGCCCAGCCGGCGGCGTTCAGGAGAGATCGGCTTCTAATGTCTGCAAAAATAAATCCGTGTCAGTCTCTAATGTTCCCACTGCAGGGACACCGGCCTACTCTCGATTATTGAGAGGGAATGGGCTCTGATTTATCACGGGAGCCCAATGCGGATTGGTAGATGTCACATGATTCCTCGCAATGTTGCAATGTTTTTTTCAATTGAAAAATCTCACTGTATTTGTGAGTTTGAAACAGCGACCTTCAGATTGAAAGTCTGTCTGTGCCCCTGGGCCACTACGCTCTCTAAATATAAAGTTCTTGTGCATAAATGTAAACACCCTCTAAGAACGTCCTTTTGCTCCAATTACTCGCGTCCGTAGGTAATTCTCTACATGTACCCCCTAGTTGGTGCTAAAGGAGCAACCAAAAGTAGCAGTAAGACTTGTGCCAAGTTCGTCCGGATAGGTACTGCCACCACACCTGGAATCTGACGCAGACGTCTCATCCCCGTCTCGCGTGATGGACGCAACAGGCTGAATACGACTCGGTGTAAGATTCAAATCTTATACAGAGTCGCATTATTGTTGTCATGGGCGGGGGTCACCACTTACCACAAGATGGGCCCTCAGCTCGTTCCATCACAGAATTACATTAAAAAAAATTACGTTTTAAAATCGATACGACTGTAAAAAATATAATAACACATACCTTGGATATGCGTCCCAAATGCTTGAGCGCGCTTCTCCCTGATCGCATTGACGACATAGACGAAGAAGAACAGGAGCAGGAAGGCGAGGTTCACCCACCACACGACAGGGTTGCCGAGCAGATAGATTCTGTGAGTACTCCCCGAGAAAAACTGACCCTGTCGACAAAAAAAACATCGTTAACTCACTCATACATGTACAAACACAGAAACATAAGACAAACACCCAAGACCCGAGAACAAACTTCATGCTCACTATATAAAGTGTGCCCCGGCCAAAAATTCAACATGTGACATCTACCAATCCGGATCGGGCTCCCGTGGTAGATCAGAGCCCATTCACTCTCAATAATCGATAGTAGGTGTCCCTGCAGTGGGAACATTAGAGGCTAGTACGGAGATATCATATGCCGCTCCCGAGGCATTACAAGTTGGCACATACCCTGTAGTTGATGGGCCACTGCCACGGCTGCGAAGTGACTTCGCCCTCCTTGGGCTTCAGACCCGCATTCCCTTGGAACATGACCGCATGCGATTCCAAGAACCGCTCCACAAACCCGGATGCGTACGCTTCGAAACTCATTTTTGGTACTGTGAACGAAAAATATTGCTTATCTTTCATAAACTTACATCGTAAAAATTTAGGCCATGTATGTATTTTTAAGTTAATTTATATATTATGCGTTATAAGTTTAGTTATGTACGTATATTCAATATGTAAGTTACTCTATGATATCAGTTTAAAGTTTAGTTTGTTGTCTTGTTACAATCTCATCTCCAGCCTCAAAGGTTTGCTAGAATATAACTCTTTAAACGTTAAGCTCACCTTTGTACATACTTTAAGAAATTTATGTTTAATTTTATTTGTGTGCAATAAGGATAAGAACATATTGCAGTCTCTTTTCATGTTTGGTATGAGACAAAAGATTGACGGCTCCCTGGCTTAGTTGGTAGTAGCCTTGCTTTCGAAGCTAGGGGTCCCGGGTTCGAATCCCAGCCGGGGTACACTATGTGTGGTAGCATTTGCTTTCGGGTCTTGGGTGTTTGTCTTGTGTTTCTGTGATTATCCATGCCATCTGCGACACAGGGAATCCTAGTGCAGATGTATAAGTGTGTTAGTATTGTTTTTTTACAGCCATCATCAGAACATCTAAAGTACTTCATCAGAACTGCATACGTACAGTCATCAAACACATTGTCTTCCACATTCCATAGAGAATTCTTGTCTCTCAGGTTCGGGTTGCAGGCTACCTCCTGCTGCTCGAAGCCCCATTTGGGCAACTGTTTACCCGTTGTCGTCAAAGCGCAGGCCTAAAACAAGAAATGTTTACAAAAAATGTACCCAAAGTTTTCATGTGAGTACGTCTTTTGCTTCCATAGTGAGAAGCAAATTAGAAAACTGATAACAAAATCGGGGGACACTTGATGCTGCAGCTACATATCTATAATCTACATCCAAAATTTAATTACTCCTTTCTATAGCTAAAGGATCAAAGAATTCGTGACGTTGAGTGAGGACTGTACGCACCGCTTGCGGTGGAGGGGATGCACCGCTATTTTGGGCTCGTTTCGCTCCGTCAAATGACGTAAAACATAATTTTTTGTTACAAGCTCCGGTTTCGTTATACCTAAGTTTAGAACTCAGAATAAAGGTAACAATCAACAGCTGAACAGGGCCAGAATAGGACAAGGAACTACTTCCATATGCGTACCAGCCTCTAATGTTCTAATGTTTTTGGTTCTAAGACAAGACGGTTTCCACACAATGTTACCGTTCGCCGCTTCGAGAACGTGGTATTGAGCACACATTTTTCAAGTAGATATATTATTGCACGATTTTTTTTTTTAATTTAGATTGAAAATCTGCGTCTGTAATCGCGGACCACCACGCTTTCACTCAAAAACTGCTATAAAATAAGACCATCCCCGTTAGAGTGTGTACACACCGCGGATTACACAAGTAAAACATAAGCATGCAAACATAAAGACTTTGATTTAAATATATTAAGTAATGAAAATTATGTTACCTGAAGGTAGTGCACGAACATCAGTTTGCTCCGAACCGTTTGCACCTCGTCGCCATCTTTGCCGCCGGATATCACGATCTTCCACACATCGTTCGCATCGCCGATACCATCCTGCACAAAACAAAAATTACGCTTACGAAATCATATAAAAATTATCACCACTAGGATTCCATGTGTCGTCATCTTGTCACAAGTGGACACACAACGCAAACATCCAAAACTTTATTTAGTTATTAGTACCGGTGATTTTAATCCGAATAAGTAACCCATTTAAAAATCGCATATACCTACTTTAACACTTTCATCATCGATTTTTTGCTCCATGTATTGGAATTTTAATAGCCAAACACCGTAGGACTAGACTATATTAATTAAAAAAAAGAATCATCCTAAGTGGTTTTAAATTTGAGAAGATATTACGTCACAAATATACCAAGTCAAGATGGTCTCTGTTATGTTAGATCTCACAGATTCGCCGCACCGCAATCGAAGCAACATGAATTTTGGTGCCGTTGAAATTTTATCCAAAATAGCGTGATTAGCTCAAGGGCGCCAACTATCTATTAAGAAGTAGATACGATTAATCGATCAAAAACCTGCGACATTCCCCATGGTCTGCGCGTCAGTCAGTTGGACCAGGTCGCCGCTTTGTACTGCGACAGTTCCGCCTAAAATCTCTGTCATACATTGTAAAACACCACTAACCTCCCCATAGCCAGTGACTTGCATGTACTTGGTAGTAAGTGGCGCCCTCTCCCTGTGCGAGTGGACATTCCTCGCGGTCTGCACGTGAGTCAACCGGACCAGGTCACCGCTTCGTACGACAACCGTTCCATCCACATTCTCTCTGTCATACGGTTTTATGATGAACCGGTTGTTTTCGTCCTTGTGCGTGTATGTAGTGATCTGCAATATATAACACCTGTATTATTAACTGATAGAATACTTATACAGTACTTTTTTGTAACACCCAGTCACAGAACAACATCTATGTTCGTAACAAATACGCTTATTCAGAGTGGGAACCGGACCCACCATCTACAGCGCTGAAGGCAGAGCTACAACCAATTGTACTATGCGGTGAGTCAGTTCTTTTCGCACTGCAAGTCATTAGTCATTATAGTAACTATCTAACAAAATCGAAATAATAACAACGCATCGTAATAACCTCTGGAACACAGCAACGCGAGTGTACCACTGTTTGGAGGCACACAAAAACGAAGCGTTAACAATTTTCGCGGGCTATTGGCCAAACGAAAATTGCGTTGCGTTAAAAAAAAAAACTTTCGGGCAATGCGGTAGGTGTTCAGTATGGCCGCTTTTTGAAGCTGAATAAGTATAATTATAATTTAGTATTGAATAAGTATTATTATTATTAGCACAAGTTCTACTGCTACTTTAGGATCCTCCTTTCACACTATTCGCCTACGATCGCGAGCAACAACCCTAGAAATCAAAGAAGAATCCCTCTGTTCAAATCTGGTAGTACATCTGACCCCAGTAACTTTAGACCGATATCAGTACTGCCAACATTCAGTAAAATCTTTGAAAAGTTGATCTTAAATCAACTACAAAATCATTTTGACTCAAATAACTTACTACATCATAAACAATTTGGTTTTACAAGGGGTCGCTCAACAACCGATGCTGGTGTTGAGTTAGTAACACATATATTTGATGCCTGGGAGGGATCACAAGATGCATTAGGTGTCTTCTGTGATTTGTCCAAGGCTTTTGATTGCGTACACCATGAAACGTTGATCAGGAAGCTACACCATTATGGTATAAAGGGCAATGCTCTAGATCTTCTTTCCTCTTATCTGAGTGAAAGAGTACAAAGAGTTGAAGTTAACGGAAAGCGATCCCCGGGGTCAGTGGTTACTATGGGCGTTCCTCAAGGATCTATACTTGGACCCTTTCTATTCTTAATCTACATAAATGATCTTCCCTATATTGTAAAGGACGATCATGAGATTGTATTGTTTGCAGATGACACTTCGCTTTTATTTAAATTGAAACGGCAACAAGTCGTTATTGACGATGTAAACAATGCTCTCTCTAAAGTAGTAAATTGGTTCAATGTAAACAATTTGCTACTTAATGGAAAGAAAACAAAGTGTTTAAAATTTGTTTTACCCAACGTTAAAAAAGTAGATATTAATGTTAAAATAAAAGATGAACAGTTAGATCTCGTAGATACCACAACGTTCTTAGGAATAACTTTAGATAATAAGCTTCAGTGGGGCCCACATATTGAAAGATTGTCGAAGAGACTTAGTTCTGCAGCATATGCCGTCAAAAAGATCCGCCTGCTCACAGACGTAGATACCGCTAGGCTTGTATATTTCGGCTACTTTCACAGCATTATGTCATATGGCATACTGCTGTGGGGGCATGCTGCAGATATCAACACCATATTTGTGTTGCAGAAGAGGGCTGTTCGCGCAGTTTACAATATGGGTCCCCAAGAATCATTACGGAAAAAATTTAAGGATATAAATATACTAACGGTTACATGTCAGTACATAATATATGAGAATGTGATGTACACTGGTAAACATATGAGCTCGTTCACAAAGAAAAGTGACAATCATAGTGTAAACACTAGGCATAAAAATAAACTCGCTGTGCCCACTACTAGGCTCCATAAGGTTAGCAATTCTTTTAAAGGTCAATGTGTACGCTTTTTTAACAAAATCCCGAGCGAAATTCAATTACTGTCAATAAATAAATTTAAAACTGTCATCAAACGTAAACTTGTCGCAAAAGCTTACTATAAAATATCAGATTACCTAGATGACAAAAAGGCTTGGGAATGAATTTGCTCCACTCTAGACGCAGGACCATATTCGCGAATATGTAGTACTGTCTCCGAGGGGTTTCTTGTCTGTTTCTTCCCCTCGGGTTGGTCGGTTAGGGTTGGAACAGACGTAAACTTAACAAATAAGATAAGCTTAAACATGAAAACTGACTGTAATTTGACATATCTGTGTGCATGTAATGTGCCTGGGAGTTCCTGTGACACGTTATATGCTCACGAATATGTGTACATGCATGTGTAAAATTTGACGTGTCCAAATGATACTTGAGATCTAAAGGAATAAATGAATTTGACTTTGACTTTGACTTTGAAACCTCATTACCTGTTGCTGTTTAGCTCCAACTCCTTGCGGGTAGAGATGATGGTGAGAGTGCAGGTAGCCGCCACCAGTTCTGTGGTTCTTCAGCGTGATCACGGCACCGTATGCGACCACACGCGGCGCGCTTGCGTTGTGCAAACTGTTTCCTATCAGCCGCGCTTGGAAGCCAGACGAGTAGAATCCATCGCCATTGCCACTGTCGCATTTTAAAAGCCAAAATAACATAATCAATACCATAATCAATCAATACTTTCATGCACCTAAAGGTGAAATATATCCATAAATTTCTGTGGGATTGGTAGGTAGGTAGGTACACCATACAATGAATCTAATGCTTTATTTCATAGGGTCCGAGATTGCATGGTTTGTGGCTAGATGGCGCTGTGTGAAATGGATATGAATATACTGTGCAATAATCAACTCATGGACGATAGGAAGGGTAAGAAAGGTGGAGAGACGAACACACAGATAGACGTTCTATTACTTAGCCTACAACTTTCACTTTACCGACATGATCAGTAAAAATAGTAACAGTAATTTCAAAACAGCATGTTTGACAATGACTATGTAAGTATATTTTATATTACAAATATTGTTAATTGTAGCGACTAAGGAAAGTGGTGACTGTGAACTTCATAAATGCGCCAACAAGCTTCAGTTTTTACAATTGCTTAACAAATACTAAGTTTTTAATAATAAATAGAAGTTTAAATAAAGTTTGAAATGTAGACGATTATTTTACCTTCTATTCAAAACAGTAAGATGAATCCAGAAAAAGAAAATGTACAGCAATGTCGGCCACAGAATGAGCGTTAAGGATCTTCCTATAAGATGTTTTATGGTAAGCGTCTGAAAAAATAAATATTTGATTAACACCTTATGTGCACATCTACAGATAATATTGTCATTATACGTAACTAGCGGCCATGTGAAGCCGGGGCGGGTCGCAATACAATGTGTGACGTAGGTCGTAGTACATCAGTTTTATCTTGTGTCAAGTTCATCCGGAGTACACTTGGTTATCCACCGATAAGCACGCAGTCGCGGTTCTGGTGAATTAGTATGGGTACCGGTGAAATTACAGGCACATGATGCGTTACATACCCGTCTCAGAGTGACGGGCGCAACGCAATGCCACTAGGGTCTTCTTATATTTCGTTAGGGGAGGACCTGAGGAGTATAACTATTGTCTATGACCACTGAATATCAAATGGGTCGCAAGCATGATCCATCACAGAAGTCGCATAAAAAAAAAACAATTTATACTCACTATGGGTTTTTCCAGGTCACCAAGTACGTTCCAGAGGTCAGCCACGGTCCGCAGCCCAACAAAAAGAACTACAAACAGTCCTACAAACTTCACTGACATAGTACATGCTAGAGATGTGCCTAGGAACAATTGCCAAGAAACCATGGTGGCCGAGAACGGCGGGTGCCCATCATCTGTAAGGGATCTAACCTGAAAATGTAACAAAAATTTAATACTCAGCGATATTTCACACAGCGCCATCTAGCCCCAAACTAAGCATAGCTTGTACTATGAGAGATCACTGGTAGAATGTTTTATAGTTATTAATATTGTATTATGATATGTAAACAACCAAACACAGAACAAACATGTTATGTTCATTACACAACTCCTGAGTGGGAATCGAACCCATGATCGGTACGATCTGTATATAATTTTTTTCTCTTCGTATTTCCAGGTAGCAACACTCCTGAAAAATAAATATAGCATATCAACTTTGTGAGCCGGAAGACAACTAAAATACAGCTTAGTATTCATGCGAATAAAGGTTAATTGTAGAGCGCAATGCCAGTCCATTGCGAGATCTTATTGGTGCGTAATTTGGTTGTCATTTGTATGTCAAAGTCAAGTTAAGCCAGTGCGTGAGTATCCTAAGATGTACACTCACGCGCAGGCTTGCATGGCTCTTACCTTAAAAGCTCCATAAATTGAACAGCTCATGAAGAACAACAAAATTGGATCCAATAGAATATATCGGTTCAGTGTCAGAAAGCCCACATCTGAAAAGATAAAAGCAATGTAGCCAAAGCAACCAAAAAAAAAAAAAACAATTATCTTTTTTTTTATGTGAATAAGTGACGGAACGAGCTGAGCGCCCTCCTGGTGTTAAGTGGCGATCCCCGCCCATGACAACAGTAATGCGACTCAGTATAAGATTTGGATCTTACACTGGTTATGATATGATGGGATGATACGTTTCATGCGCATGTGATTACACCGGCACCCACACCCTTCCACCGAAACGCAATAATGCACTACTGTTTGGCGGCAGATTCCAGGTGTGGTTGCAGTACCACTCCGGACGAACTTGGTTCAAGTTCTACTGCTACTTTGGTTGCTCCTTTAGCACCACCAGGTACGTGTAGGGAATCAAAGGTTACACACCTACGAACGCGAGCAACTTGAGCGAGTTTATTTCAACACCAAGTCGAGACTTGATTTAGGCCACAGGACAACCATCTATGCTCGTCACACAAATGCTTGTCCTCGATGGAATTTGAACCCACGACTTCCAGCGCAGAAGGCAGAACTGCTACCAACTTAGCTGTGAGGTTAGCAATAATCTTGTTTGAATAATATGCAATAAGATTTTGACGTATTGTAAGCAGATGCAGCAATTAAAGAAACCTAACACATATTCTTCTAGAAACAGATAAAGAATAAAAAGAGCTATGAACATATATTACCACATAATAGCAGCATGGTTCCAATGAATGTAGACTCCAGGGAGTGTGTCATCTCCCAAATACTGAGAAACGTCAGTGGGATGATAGCGGCACCCAGGGTAGTGCAAAACTAGAAAGAGGAAAAAAAGATTCAGACATCCTTAAAACAATACTTAGCAAAGGTTAATATTTATTAATTTTGCCATTAATCAGGCGCTTCAGAGAGCCCAGAAGCCAGGCTGAGTAGTAACAATTCCAACATTAAATTTGCAGTTTGCTGATTAAAATCCAGGATGGCTAAACTATGTCATTGGTTAACTGTCTATTGGTTGGTTAGTAGAAGATTCAAAGACAAGAGAGCATGGCGATGTAGAGTACAGCGGCATGGGTCTTCTTCTTTCGTGTGAGTTAGTGGCCAACACAGGTGTCGAAGATTTCAAGCCGCCTGAAGGCCTCCGACATGACATATTGACTAGAATAGCTGGGACAGGCATCTTAATAGTAAATTAGTACTCTGTGTCTATTAGTGCTCCGTGTTTTCGAGTTTTAGGGAGAGTAACGAGCAGCAATTGATTTATATATTTAGGTTAGCACATTTTAATCACAGAAAACCGCGAATAACACCTCTTCCTCATGAAACAGTCGGCTAGCCGTGTACTAGAGCTTGTTATCATGTACTTACTATTCTCATTCCTTCATATCTTACTCCATCGTATTTATCGCCTGGTTTCTCAAATGGGAATGTCCCATCGTAACCTGTCAGCTTCCCAGACAGGCCGATGAGCATCTGAAACAATTAATACAATAATGAAATAAAAATAAAATACGTTGACTTTACATCACAGTGCAAAAAGTCCTGCCAAATTAGTTGCATTAAAAATGATTACACTTATTCTGTGAACTTTTAGTATTATTTTTTTATTCAGTGCTAAGACTTCATGTCTTTAGCAGGTGGCTAAAGACATAAAATGCCATAAAGAAGTCTGTCAGTGTCCATTTCAAGTGAGTTTCAATATTCTTCGGTTATTCATTATTACTCGTGTTATTGAGATATTTACCATGATTTGCGGGTTTTGTTGACTAGTTTTAAAATTTATACCAGTTATTCATTACTATGGAACAAACTCAAAATGTGACATTTCATCTATGTATAAGTATAAGTATAAATTATGCAAAAGACAAGAGGTTTTACCTTCCCGAGAGGAGGATGCACATCAAAGAAGAATGTCCTGTTTATATACCAGCTGGCCATTTTGCCAAAATGTGTTTCGTCCCAACTGTAAATAATTAAAAGTTTTTATTAATTAGTCTTCTCTTTATTGGCAATTATAATCTGCACAGAAATAGAAAATATTTCTTTGCATCACACAATTTAAAATCTCCAAAAATAAATAAACTACCAACTGCATATAATAGTGGATAAAAAAGAAAATAAAATAACTAAAAAACATTTTAGTAGGTATGTATCAGACTTCCCTACTTTATTTGTATTACATACTTAAAACATAATAATTTTTGTATTTACCAAACATGGTCAGGTTCTAAGACTTTGTAAAACCTTGTAGCAAATGTTGAAGCACAAATTATGCCAAATGCTATCCACCATCTGTAACGGAACATCTTGTTATCAGTTTCTATCTATAACATTATTATACATACATAATTGGCAATTACACTTAAAGTAATAACACATAATAAACAAAGTAAAACTAGCACATTGATTTATTCCATGAAGAACATAGAGTTTTGTGTTTAATATCTTAAACACAGAATGGGTTTCCATGTCACCCATTCTGCAATTAAAAGGTGTAGACTCAATGGGCATGTTTCGCTTTGCAGGTTCTACTATTGTGGTACTAGATGTGACAAATGGTTGCTTTTATTTATTTTTTGATAACTAATGCTATCTTTCAGTAGACATATTATTCCAGGAATCTACAGCCAGATAAAATATTTAAGCAGTGTAATTTCAAACAAACTCTTCCATATCTATGTAATAAGACTCTGATGCAATTCAAACATAATGTGGTGGTAATCCCTCAGTGGTTTGGGCAAACCACTTATTATTCACTTGACGAAGCATTTGCTGATAACTTTACAATTTGACTGTATTTTTTACAATCAATACAATCATAATAAGAGTACAATACTGTTGTTTTGATTTTATTTTATATATTTTTTTTTATTATTGACTTTTCTAAGTGTCCAAGTGTATCTAAATGGAATAAATATATTTGAATTGCATTGAAACGTCCAAGACTTGAGTCAATATTTCATTACTTCCATAAAAAAAAATACTGTATTGTATAGTCAAATAACCTAGTAAGATTATTTAGTTCTTGGCACTCACAATTTGTTATTTGGTAGTGAACTATAGGCAGTACTATTTTTGTCAACCATTTTTAAAAGCATTTAGACTTTTACTGAGATTACAAATGATGTTTATCATTTATAAAATTCATAAATAAATAAAATTCAAATCAGGATACAAACACGTCACAAGCAAAAAAATAAACATCAACAAAACACAAACATGACAGCAGTGACAAATTGATTGACAGGCACCCAAGACAAGTGACAAGGGCTCTAACAACAAAAGTTGCCAGATCCAATTTCAAATTTGTTTATCACGATAACATAATCTTAAAATCATTTTACAAAAAAAATCTTTATTAAGTATATTAAGTTCAGAGGTACAGGGTATAACATGAAAGACTTATTTTATTTGCTGTAAGCACATTAAATCCCTTTCATATTTAAAATTCAAAACTGATGGCCCTGAAATGACTCCACTAATTACTATACTGACCAGCTTTAGTTAAGAATCACATTAAATTTAGACCATTTGGAGGTAGAGAGATAAGGATAGTGAGATGAGTACACATAAGAATCGCTCACACAGATCAAAAGACTCTTATATCCAGTGAACAACAATTTAGAAAAATAAAAGCAAAATAAACTTTTTCATCCCAAACATTGCTCAATTAAATATCCATATCCAATCTCGCGGATCCTTTTTTCGTTTTCGTTTACATCATATGTATTTGTAATTGGATCTTTTTAAATCACACAACTTTACAAGTTTCAATATATTATAATGACAACACTGTACCAGTTGATTTTTTAGTAGTGCAGTCTTAACTTTTAAAGGATCAAATAAACTATCGATTACGGAACACGTAAAATTATAAAGATCAGTAGTGGAGGTAGTCAGGAGACAAATTAATAGTCACGTTTCGTATGTATTGACTTTGAAATATCATTAGTTTATCTGTCAATGTCACTTAAGTACGTTGAGTTAAATTTTGGATGAGTGAGTGTTAGAGATACGAGTTAGAGTTAAATAAATCGATGATTTTTTAAACAAGATTTCTTCTGAATTTTCTGATTTTAAAATGTTTATGTAAAAACCACATACTCCAGTTTTATTATTACTGTTAATGATGAGATTTGATGACGAAACAAAGTCGAAGTACAACTATTTCGAGCTACTATGAGTACTTTAATTGGCCAACCCTTAGCTTTCAAGGCCAGAAGGGTTCGGACTTGTCTTGACTTAATATTACGTAGTTCTATTAGCCGAGATCAACATCTCAAAGTGCCGCTAATATTTTGTTGATGATAACTTTGCTATTGCTCTTTTGATACTTTCGTAATGTAACAAAAATATTGGCTCTGAATATCGATGCTCGGTTGCTTGTGCTCATCCCTAGTTTGTGATTGTTTTGGTTTACTCCTTGGCTTGAGGAAAATCATTAGAACATTCATCATTACACAAGTGATTATTGTTTTGTCGAAGACGTCGTCTCTGATTCATCAGTTTCTTACTTTATATTTATAGAAATCAGCGAAGTGACGTGCATAATTGTATCAGTTAATTCTATATTTTAATGTTCCAGCGAGGCTATCCAGCTATGATCGAATAGTGTAAATCATGGATCGCTTTAAATTATTAAGTTTATTTTTATTAACAATTCTCGCCTCAAGTTCAAGTGAAATAAGATACGAAGAAAAGAACAAACTGGTGAATGGCTTCATAGATTTCTTTAACAGCTTGCCTAATCAAATTTACACCTGTGATGAAGGATATTTACAAAATGCGCAGCAAGCTGTAAGTACTATTTTGCACTTTATATCTATTATTGTACGGATTATTCGAAGGTTATCACAATTGTAGACCTTCGCCATTTATCTTCATTTCCTATCTTTGAGAGTAATATATTTGTACAAATTTTCATTGGAGTATATAATAAGCTTATACTATTGAAGTGAATGATGTTAATAGATTTATCAGGACACCTAAAATATTTATTGTTGTTAATCTGTTTGAGAATGAATTAACAATTTTTCTATCTAATGTTAGCGTTGTCATGGTTCTTGGTATAAATAAAATTTCTTTTACAACAGGAGACATTAAATTGCTTTAAAATAGAAGCAACCCTGAAAGTGTCCAATCGTCATAACCTTGATTCCACAAAGTACCTTAAATGTACTGGCACTGTGGTGGATTTAGGAGATGTTGGTGTCTCTGTGCTGAACCATCACTGTGTTGAGACATTGCCAGATGATAAGAAAGAAATAGAAGAAGAAGAAGTTGTGACGGAAACTAGTGGTGATGCAGAAGCCCCGTTTGTAACTCCTGTTCAGCTTGATAATGAAGTACAAACTAACACTGCAGTGAGTATTTATATATACTTTTTACCTACACTTTAAATATACTTTACTATAGATTTTACCTTTCATAATAGGTGTGTGAATATGACTCCGCCCCTTTTTGTCAAAATAAAACACATTTGTTCGCTTACAAAATTAAAAAAAAAATTATTGAAAGTATGCTCCATCTGCAGCTACAACCTTCGCCCATCGTTCAGGTAGTTTTCGTATTCCTTGCTGGAAGAAGTCCTGGTCTTTTGAGCTTATCCAGTTGTCAATCCAAATTTTGATACTTTCACATGAAGTAAACTTTTCTCCAGTAAGGTCTGTCTGCATCGTCCGGAATAGGTGGTAATCCGAAGGAGCTATGTCTGGTGAATATGGCGGGTGGGGTAACACTTCCCAGTCCTGTCCCTCTAAATATCTTTTTACGACTTCTGCGGTATGCGGTTTGGCATTGTCATGCTGAAGAACTAATTTGTTATGTCTATTCACCCATTCTGGTCGTTTTTCTTCTATGGCTCGCTTCAAACGCATTAGTTGTCGTCGGTAAACTTCTCCATTAATAGTTTCAGAGGGTTTGAGCAACTCATAATATACAATACCTTTCTGATCCCACCAAATACAGAGCATGACCTTGGCACAGTGAATATTTATTTTTGGCTGTGATGGGCCTGGTTCGCCTGGTTTCACCCAAGCTTTTTTGCGTTTAGGATTTTCGTAGTGTATCCATTTTTCGTCTCCTGTGACTATCCGATGCAAAAATCCTTTTCTTTGCTGTCTTTGAAGCAGCATTTCACAAATGGTTTTCCGACGTTCCATGTCTCTTTCTTTTAAATCATGTGGAACCCAGTCACCGGCTTTTTGAATCATTCCCATCATTTGTAAACGCTTTGCAACAGTTGAACGATCAACATTTAATGCTGCAGCTAATTCTGATTGAGTTTGGCAAGAATCTTCCGCCAATAATGCTTCCAATTCAGCATCTTCAAATTTTTTTGGTGGTTTTCCATGTTCTTTATCCTCAGTACTAAAATCGTTATTTTGAAATCGTCGAAACCATTCCTTGCAAGTTGTATTAGACGGAGCATGCTCACCATAAATCTCCACAAGTAAACGATAAGTTTCCGCTGCAGTTTTCTTCGCAATAAAATAATGTAATAACACTTCCCGCAAATGACGTTTATTTGGAATAAAAACCGACATTTTCGAAAAGGTGAAAACAATTGTTGCTTACACTTCAACCAAATATCATAAAATGCGTTAGATAGCTGACATTCAGTACTATCGAATACAAGTATGGTCATTTATTAGTACACGTAAACAATACTAAAAACGACATCTGTTGAGAAAGGGCGGAGTCATATTCACACACCCAATAATTCTTACCACCAAACTCAGGTGAAAAGTTACCATCCTACACAGCAGAATGGCTTCCTAGCTAAATTCCCTGTTTTCAACATGTACCGAGTTCTATTCCCAACAAGAGCAAACATTTGTGTTATGTGCATAAAGTTTGCTCTTGGGTCTTGGATGTGTGTCTGACATTGAATTCCAATGCAGTTCTTTATTAAATTACAATATAATAAGCTTTTTTTTTATACAATCTTACCTCTCCACTTGGATCCTGATGGCATAGACAAACAGAAACATAAAACAACCACTCAATATTCAAAAACAAACATTACCCTTATCACACAAATTTGGCCCCAGCTGGGAACAGAACCCAGGAGTCCTTGCTTCTAAGGCAAGTCTACCAAGTACACAAATCAATCTAGGTGTAAGGTCAATAGTTCATGGATGCGGCCATAATGAGCAGAGATAGGAGGGTCAAATGTCTGTAAGCAGTAGCAATATAACAATAGCTTTTCTTTTTGTGAATATATTTAGTATAAGTCAACTGGCTTACTTGTAGACTTGTAATTGTAGAACGGACTATTTCCCGCAACTAGGCTGCCAGTGGGCCCTTTTTGCGAGAGAGAGTCAACAAGCTTTTGATGTTTTAAATAAAGTAGGTTATCAATTCAAATATTTATTTTCAACCGAGTTTCAAGGGGGTTATCAATTCTGTTGTATTTGTTACTGCAATAATTCAAAATTAATTTTTTGACAAAAAAAGATTGACAGTTAGGTCAATCTGTGCAAGTATCGAACTCAACTACGAAACCACCTGAAAAATACGATATTAAAAAAAAAAGCTTGTAATGGTTTAAAAAAGACGAGCTGTACTGGTATTGTCAAATTATAGAACAACCATTATTTCTAGGAAATCAGAAACCAGAAAATAATAAAAAATCCTTGTGTATAGATATAAAGATATAGATGGTATAAATTATTTTTAAAGTAACAACAGTTTGCCCATTTCAGGAGTATAGTAATCTATCGCTGATATTTTTATACTCCACCGTCAAAGTATTCATTTAGGTTACATTTAGTAAATATATTTTTTTTAAGTGTGGTCTTAAAACACTGACCATTAAGGGTTTAAAGAAACGTACGCATAGTCGTGGCATCCCCGTCATGGGGGACGGGCGCAACGGGGTGCGACTTGGGTCTTCTCATACTTCGGTTGGGGAGGACCTAAGTCGTATTTTAGCGGAGTTAACTTAACATCAAGTCTTCATCGGGCCTTCAGGTCGTACCGTCACAATAACAGCATTAAAAAAAAACGGTAGGTTCCGTTTTACCACCTGACTACGGAACTCTAAATGTCTGGTATTGTAACTACAAGGTGTTTATCATTGAGCATTATGCTGTATGAGTTACACAGCATAACTCAAATATTGTCGAAGGCTATTGTTGTCTCCATTCACAGTTATTTCTGATGTTATTCCATATCCTGTGTTTACTGTCCATACATCAACAATAAATACGTTTTGTTTTCGTTACTTTGATGTTTGGCAAATTGCCGAATTCCATACTTATCCTGCAAGTCATGTAACAATCGATTGTCTAATTTAAAAAAATTATATCCTAATAGTCGTTATAGAATATTACAATTCGAAAGAGGGTGAAGTATTTTTGAATTCATTGATAATCAATAAATTAAATGTTGGACAAATCCAAGATAATATCTAAATATTATAAACGCGAATGTTGGGATGCATGGATGGATGTTTGTTACTCAATCACGCCAGAACGGCTGAACGGACTTGGATGAAATTTTCCACGGAGATAGATTATAGTCTGGAATAGCACAGGCAAATTTTTAAACCGGAAAATTGTACTATTCCCGTAGGAAGTCCAACCGCGGGTAACACCGCAACTAGTCCAAGATAATATCTTATTTTCTTGGCCTGTGGGTGGTTTAATAAAATGATCTTAATACACCCGTGTGCGATTCGCAAAAGTATGACGCCCGCTTCCGGCGTATGTGTTAGGATTATTTGGTTTCCATAGTTGAGCTTAAGGTAAATAAATAACTTTAATAATAATGGACTTTTCACACAGCGCCGTCTAACCTAACGAAGCTTAGCTTATACTATGAAAACTAGGGTATTGATAGCATACTTATATAGTACGTTTTTATATATATAATAGTTCATAGTAACACCGAACAAACATCTATTTCGTTAAACAAATGTTTATCCCGGGTGAAAATCGAACTGACGGCAGAAGGCAGACCTAGTACCAACTGAGCTGTGAGGCCAGTCATCACGCACTACCCAATTGAATTTTATTAATCTATCAGTGTTTGTTGATTACTACGCTCCGCGGTGATTCCCGTGGTTTTCCGGGATCAAAAGTGAGCCTATTTATAGAATAGAATATTTTTTATTTCAGACTGCAAATAAATCCATAAAATAGTTAGTAAAACTTTTCCTTATACTTATATATTTATTTATGTTAATCCAAGATAGAAGCTATCCTGGTACCAAATTTCACATAAATCCGTTGAGCCGTATGAGCGTGAAGGAGTAACAAACATACACACAGGCACACATACATACAAATATTAGCCTTTATAACATATTTGTAATTTTTATAGTTATTTATAGGAGTATTTTCATATATAAATATAGTTTATAAGTAGTTGACTTATGAATTTTATATTTGAAACGTGTTTACTACTGTTGTCACATGCACGTGTATATACTATTATAGTTTGCTACAGAAAACCAGCACTGAAATAGCAATATCTCTGATGCAGCACACGCTGAGTGGTAGCCGTTACTGCGGTTACCACATTCAAAAATAATCCTACATATGTATATATGTAACACAAAATAAATATTTTACTATTTCTATTGCATACCACCTACATATCTGGTAGGTGAAGTGTCATTCATGACTCATAATGTTCTTTATTAGGTGACATCAGGTGAACAGTTCATAGCAGTACCTCGTGAGGAAGCAAAAGCCCACTGCATAGGCTGCTCGTCCCACGTGGATCCTCACGCTAAAGGAGTCAACGAGCTTGCGTCGATCGGCGTTCGTCAACTCGACTCTCTCGAGCCTAACATACAACATAGTCTCAAGAGTGTTGTGGACGTAGAAAGACAAGTACAGGTAACTTAAATATAACCTTTAGGCTGCCCTCTGAAATAAGCAGTCTCTTAATCGTATCTTAGCTGTTGTCAGCGCGGCTTTGGTCAAGTTCAATGACTTAGGTAAGTAGCTGTTCCAAGCGACTTTGTCCGCGTGGAATTTACTTAAGTAACTTAGGCTACTATTATTGATCTGAATGAGTTGACGTGACGAATTTCACTCGCACTTAACATCTTAGCAACGTTAGATTCGTTACATCGCAAAAAGTGAAGCGATTGAAGGGAGGACCTTTGTTTAAGGTATTTGAACATGAAATTTAACGGGTGTATGTTAACATTTGCCGAAAAATAACGTTTTTTTCGGTTCACATTACAACTAGATTTCGGACCTCTTAGCGGTTTATTTTCCATAAAACATTTCTTAGCGTACGCAAAACGTAGCTACAAAATGAGTTTAGGTCCTGCGGTTTAGGCTGTACGTTGTCTGTATGTCATTCATTCAGTCAGTTATGAAATTGCCTTTCATTATATTTATAGTTTGTCGCTTCCATTGTATTGAAGATACAGGATTATTTTTCTTTAACAGGTCGTAAATGGAATCCGTTACATTCTTACGCTTCTGGTTGACTATAATAGCTGCCTCACTCCAGAAACCGAGACATGCTTAAACACGAAACCATGCAAAATAAATATCTTAGAGAAACCGTGGGTGCAATTACCTGACGGTTCCAAATATAGAGCCATTCTGTCCAACAACTGTACGGAAGAGTGGCGCTTTGGCGATGACGGTGTGGTGATTCCACAAACACCCAATAATCATAATAAAATTAACCCACCTCCGTCTTCTGATAGTGAATCAGATGATATTATAAAATCTATTCACAACATAGACGTCCAATCTCAACAACACACGGATAAGAAGCTAATTGATGTTGATATTAAAGATATTGAACAGCAAATCATTCCTCATGACCGGTTCGAAAAGCATCATATTGAGTCCACGTACGTAGCGTCATCTGAGCCTACGGCAGAATCAGAGCCTAGTAAAGAACATGTTGTGAAAGTAGAATCTGTAATCCAATTCAGAGATAATTCTATACCGCTAACAAATACTGTGAAAGTTCAATCTTTAACTGAGGATAAAAAAAAAGCCATTGATGATATGTTAAGTTTTTTTAATTTTGCTGGTTTAGACACCGTACCTATAGAGGAGGGCAAAACTAGAACAAAAAGAAGCTTATATAAGGATCTGAATGTAATGAATCTTGTTGAAAAGTTTCAAAAATTAAAAATAAAGGTTGAAAATGCCAAATATGTTTACGAACTTGCACGAATCGTGGTAGATTATCTCAACGAGATGGATTTAGAAATAAAAAATAGAGTTCTTGAAGATGTTATAAATGCCGAAGAAGAGTTTGAGAATCATCAGCATTTTTATTACGTGCAATTCCATGTTGCAATTCCATGTGACACAGCTAATTGTGAGGAGAAAAATACTAAATCGAAAATTTGTAATGCAGTACTCGACGCTACTGAGCAACACGTTAAAATTCTAAACGTTTTTTGTCATGACGAGCCGAAAATTATACCATTAGGTAAAGTGAAAAAAGTGCCTTTCAACGACCCTGTCCTTTTGAAATTGATCACTGAAGCAGTTAATAAAATTGAATCTGAGTCGAGTTCTGGTACAGCAATGAAACTCAATAAGATCATCGACGCAAATACACAGAGAGTGTCAGGAATTTTAATAACTTTTTCCATCGTACTTGATTATATAAATTGCGACAAGTCTACTCCATTTTCTTTAAGGAGTAATTGTTCAATTTTGGAAGAATTGGGATCACAAATCTGTGACGTTACGATTCACGAAAGACACTGGCTCAAAGAAAGAAAAATAACATATACATGTAATGAGCGTCCGGTAGATATTAGCTTTTCAAGTGAACGTAAAATTGGAGTGAAGAAAAATGTTAGCGACCAGGCTATCCTCGACATGGTTCAAGAAGCATTGCAGTATTTAGAGTTGAAATCCAACAGGAATAATAAACAGATCGTTGTTAGAGTGAATTCCATTAAAACTCAACTTGTAGCTGGATTATTAACGGATATAGAGTTTCTTGTTGGCTATACGACTTGCAGCAACGATGTCAAAATTGATACAAGCAAATGTAAGCTTTTAGAAGAAGAGCCTTTACGGACATGTAAGGCACAGATTTGGGATAGGACATGGATAGAAGATGGGAGGCAAGTTGATGTTTCATGCAGTGAACCAAATTCAGAACATAACGAACTTCCTAAAAGCTTACAATTACAAAATATTGACGGTACTCCTAAGGGCAGTTCTCAAGAAAAAAATGAAAATCATCCTGAATATGAGGAATTGGCAGAAGAGTCTTTACAAAAGTTCATGCGTACATCAGGTAGTAATCAGCATTATGAACTCATAGACATTCAAAGTGCAACCGTTCAATATGTTTCTGGAACATTAACGAAATTGAAATTCAGGATTTCGCCTACAGATTGTAAAATTGATAGCACTGGGAAAGTATCTTCGTTTAAGTGCAAAGTTCTCGATTCCACTGATCTGTCCATATGTAATTCGACAATATGGAAAAAGACATGGACAGATTTCAAGGAAATTAATGCCACTTGTCAAATAGTCGATAAATATAATAGAGTGAAAAGATCAATGCCAGTCAATCAATTAGTGGGAGGTAAAATGGAACAAAATCCTAACAGTCCTGAATATAAAAAACTTGCTGAAGAATCTCTGAAACAGTATCTTCAAAATACAGGAAATAACGAAACTTATTCAGTAGTCAGCATAGATAAAGTGGAGACCCAAGTTGTATCTGGCAAAATGACATATATAGATTTCAAAGTTTTACCTGTTGCCTGTTGTTGTTGTGATGGTATCACATGTACGTCCAAGATTTGGGAGCAGCTATGGAGAAACTTTAAGGAAATTAACGTAAGCTGTGCCATTAACCATTCTCAAGCTAGAAAAAAAAGAAATATCTCAAATGATAGATTAATGCCGGGAGGTAAAATGGAACAAGATCCTAACAGACCTGAATATAAAAAACTTGCTGAAGAATCTCTGAAACAGTATCTTCAAAATACAGGAAATAACGAAACTTATTCAGTAGTCAGCATAGATAAAGTGGAGACCCAAGTTGTATCTGGCAAAATTACATATATAGATTTCAAAGTTGTACCTGTTGCCCAGATGACTGGTGATGGTATCACATGTACGTCCAAGATTTGGGAGCAGCTATGGAGAAACTTTAAGGAAATTAACGTAAGCTGTGCCATTAACCACTCTCAAGCTAGAAAAAAAAGATATATCTCAAATTATAGTACTAATGGAAAATCATCGCATGGTCAAAGAAATTTAGGCGGTCTACAAGATGAAGACCCAACCAAGGATAAGTACAAAAAAATAGCCCAAGATTCATTAATTAAATTCTTAAAGCGCGAGAAATATTCTGAACCGCATAGCGTAGTTGAAGTTAAGAAAGTAGCTATCAGAATAGTTGCCGGTATAATCTATGCTCTTGAATTCATAGCCGCACCTGATTCTTGTGCAAGCAATATATTTACTTGTGTAGATGAATCCATGGTTCTCTACTGCAACGCTCGAGTGTGGGATCGGATGGGGAGAAGAAAAATAGACATAGAATGCCATGCCAAAAACAAGCAAAGGAAACCCCGCAGTTTAGGAGTTGACATTGCTGAGTTACAGGATGAATTGAATTGGATGGATATGGAGTCAGACACTGATAAAGAAGAAAATCGCGAGAAAAGACAGATCAATGACGACGATTACATAGACGAAGATATCAGGAACTACTATGCCGATCGGGCTATAAAGCACATCAACGATAATTCGGATTCTAATAACTTGCACAAGCTGATCACGATCCACGCTGTTCAGAATAGCATGCATATGGATACACCCATGGTTCGTATATACATCGAAACGGCGGAGACATTCTGCCTGCGTCACCGCGATGAGGGTATTTTGCCAGAATGCGAAGAGTTAGATGGCATGGCCCATCAACTGTGCTTAGCGCGATTATGGCCATCGCCCGACGATGAGCTAGTCATCAACCAGGTTGCCGTGGTCTGCGATGACGATGACAAGTTTGAAACCATCTCAGGTTTGTCAGTATCAAAATTGATAACAGCTTCACTTACAGAATTAGAAAAATCAACAAATTCTAAATACAAATTAGTGCACCAGGGTGAACCGCAAGTAATTCCCTCTCTTGACTCTAACTATCCTATCACTGTCAATTTTGTAACTGCATCAACAAATTGCTCTAAAAATATTCAAATAGATTCGGACAATGCTAACTGCTTCATAGATATAACCCGACCTTCTAAATCCTGCCAAGCATACATCTGGTTAGTACCGAACAGCAGAAACATAAAGAAAGTTACCGCAAAATGCAACAAAAATGCATCTCGTAAAAAACGATCAGTATCACTTAATACTTCAAATTCAACTGCTGACGACTTGATAATACAAAACATGGTACAAGAATCCCTGGAAAAACTAGAAATGTCCTCGCAGCATCGTTATAAACAAAGGCTTTTGCAAATCAACAGTTACTCTACCAAAATAACCTCTGGAAAAGTGACGACCATTGATTTCGATGTAGGGTATACGTCGTGCTTGAAATATGAGTGGGTCGAAGACGTGAAGACATGTGAGTTCATCGAGCACCTTCCGAGAAGACACTGTGTGTCCCAAGTCTGGGAGAGGCTGTGGCTAAATAATGGAAGGAATATTGAAGTTACTTGCGAAGAAGATGAGACTCCTTTAGAAGCACATGTGGAATTCGAAAGCGCCGATACAGCTATGAAGTTAGCAAACGAGGCTTTGAAGCATATTGAGGCTAAGTACCCGCATGAGCGCAAACAGAAGGTCGTTCGCATTTTCTCGTTAGAGAAACAAGTTATAGCAGGAATTCACTACCGAATGAAAGTTGAAGTCGGGTCGACCCAATGTTCCGCGCTGAGTGCCGAGACTGACTGCAAACTTGACAAAAATGTTGGAACAAATAAGTTTTGTCGCGTGAACGTGTGGATGCGTCCTTGGACCGACCATCCGCCAAACTTCCGCGTCACTTGCGACTACCAAGAGGGTGCGGCTGCAGAAATATACCACCACCTGCAAGCTGAGCAGTTATTTAGTAATTTCTTGACCACATACAAGCCGGAATATATTAATGACCACACTGAAATCAAACATAGATTTGAGATCTTCAAGACGAATATCAGGAAGATTCACGAATTCAACACTCACGAAAAGGGTACTGCTACATATGGCGTTACTCGTTTTACTGATTTGTCCTATGAAGAGTTTCAGAATAAATACTTAGGTCTAAAGCCGTCTTTGCGGGATATGAACCAGGTTCCAATGAGGCAAGCAGAGATCCCAAGTGTGCGGGAGCTTCCTGACAAATTTGACTGGAGGGATTATGATGCTGTAACTGAAGTGAAGAACCAGGGGTCGTGTGGAAGCTGCTGGGCCTTCAGTGTTACTGGTAAGATAGTATTAATTTTATCTTGGCTATTAGGCTGTCAACTTGTACGGTACAATACTTGAGGGAGTAGTTGAATAGTTGACATTTAAATCAAAAAAATTGGACAACAAATGCCTGATTTTTTTAATCGAAAGAAACACGACTTCAATACTTTTTCACGCTCACCATACCATTTTAAAAAAGATACATCCAAATAGGTATTGACAGGATTAAGATAAAAGTCACAGTAAAGCAAAATACGCCATTTTGTTTACTTGGGTGATATATTGTTTCCAGTTATTTTGATTCATCAACCAAACTCAACTAAAAACCAAAAATTATTGGATTATACTGAAAGCATCCTATCAAATAAAAAAAGAATTTTCGAAATCGGTTGCCACTGGCGTTGCAGATGTCAATAGGCGACGGTGACCACTTACCATCAGGTGGGCCGTATGCCTGTTTGCCTATTTTTAACATAAAAAAAAAAAAAAAATAAATGACAAACAAATAAAAAAATAATCCGATTTGATCAATTTGTCGGTGTCTGTTTTGATCTGTCAGAAGCTTGATGTCCTCTGCTTTTACAATATGAAAACATCTGTGATGTTCCAGGCAACATTGAGGGTCAGTGGAAGATGCAATCAGGGCAGTTGGTCTCCCTTTCGGAGCAGGAGTTAGTAGACTGTGACAAGTTGGACCAAGGATGTAACGGAGGACTTCCCGACAATGCATACAGGTAAGCTAACGATTCTAAAATATTTATCCAATGACCCTGGGCCGTTGTTGTTTGTGGTTCGCGCTGGAGCTACCGTACCCGTAGCCCCAGCGCGAAGGCGTAGTGCACGAACACCAAGGGGATTTTAGTGTGTATTCTGAGTAGTGTTGGGGGTGAGTCACAGAACCCCACGCCACCCCAAGGCGTGGGGTATACGCACAGTATTTCCCCCTTGACAAAAAAGGCTTGTATCGTCTATTAGAACTGGGAATAGTTTATGTAAATCGGAACTCTCACGTTTCAAAGACAATACGACCATTGACAGTAGAGGACCACTGATTGTTGGCAGGATAAAAAGCATGAACGAACGAACTTGTCGTTCGTTTGTTCTACTGCTACTTTGGGTTGCTCCTTTTGTACCTCCCGTGGCTGCGGAAGAGTTCAGGCCATTTCCGTAGCCTCAGCAACGGGCATCGTGACACCGTGGGGTTTTTAGTAAGAAGAAGAAAGAACGGTAAGAATTCGGCATACCTCGTTCTAGGTACTCGCAGCGGGCGGGTATCAATTCCCAACTTAAAAAGGTTTAAGCATAGAGGGTCTAAGGTACTTACGTGGGCCTCTTGTATATTTTGCTTTAATTTTTAAACTGTCTACAAACTTGTACCAAAAATTGTATTCTATTTTTCTAATAAATATGACACCGATACATACTGCCAGCTTATCATCATCATTTTTATCATCATCGTACAAACCGCACGTTTTATATTTATGTCGAAGATACGTGTTGCTTGAAAATGTTCAGGCAACAATGTTTGTATGATCTCACATATGTGAATATGTGTTTACAAAAAGGTATTAGATAAGTATTGTATCAATGAACTAGTTTCTCACGGTACAAACTGTGATTATTTTGGGGTCAGAAGGCGCTGTGTGAAATGTCCAAGAATATTTTATTTATACCTAACTAGCGACTCATCTCGGCTTCGCACGGTTAGTAAAGCATCAGTGTCGTATCAGAAACTACCCGTGCGAAGCCGCGGTGACTTGCTAGTGTATTATACATATAAACCTTCGTCTTGAACCACTCTATCTATTAAAGAAACCGTATCAAAATCCGTTGCGTAGTTTTAAAGATTTAAGCATACATAGGGATATAGGGACAGAGAAAGCGACTTTGTTTTATACTATGTAGTGATGTTGCTTTTATGTGTGCAGGGCTATTGAGCAACTTGGTGGGTTGGAGCTCGAGAATGACTACCCTTACGAAGGGGAAGACGATACATGCTCGTTCAATAAGACCATGTCCAGGGTTCGAATCTCGGGTGCGGTCAACATCACCTCAAACGAGACTGACATGGCTAAGTGGCTGGTGAAAAACGGACCTATATCTATTGGTAAGTGAAAAAAAACTTGTGTAAAATATTTGTACATCAACTTTATATTATTTTGTGAGCGGGGAAGAAATGGCTCTATGGCAAAAGATACATAATATTTTGATATTTCAGGTATAAACGCAAACGCCATGCAGTTTTATATGGGAGGCGTGTCACATCCTTGGAAGATGCTGTGCAATCCGACTAACCTGGACCACGGCGTGCTGATCGTTGGATACGGGGTCAAAGGTAAATAGAAGCTTAGGGTCCGTGACCCAAGGTTTAAGGGAGCCCCGTTACATAGACTACATCATCTGCCTGTCTGTTTATCTTAACGTACCAGCCTCTAAGTGGGGACACCCACTGCAGGGACACCGGCCTACTCTCGATAATTGAGAGTGAATGGGCACTGATCTACAACGGGAGACCAATCCGGATTGGTCTCCCGTGGTAGATCCGGATGGTTAAAAATAAACCCATTATTCTCTCAAATTTCCTAATATTTTGTAAATTGTCAACGAACATTTGTGATCAAAGAATTTTCTCAAAAGAAATTTCACAAATAACATTTCACTTTATGAGAAATACATAATTGATAAGTATAAGATTAGCAGTAACCAATTCAGATGCAGAACGCAACATGAACGAACACATAATTCAATTACCTTATCAAAACTAGGTAGGTATGTAACAATAACTTGGTACACAGAAAATCTTTGAAATATTAAAAAACAAAATGGAGCTCCATTTCTTATTGAATTTAATGGTAATTACAAAATAATTCGGTCGTTCTGTTAATTGTCGTATCGTTATTTCAGGCTACCCTCTATTCCACAAGAAGCTGCCATACTGGACGATCAAGAACTCCTGGGGCCCGGATTGGGGTGAACAGGGGTACTACAGGGTGTTCCGGGGGGATGGCACCTGCGGCGTCAACATGATGGCGAGCAGCGCTCAAATATAACACCATACTCAGACGACGTGTCTTTGAAGTTAGCTGCAAATGCTCTTAAAATACTTTACTGATGTGGATATATTGGGAACGTTGGCAGTAAAACTCGTATAACGGCAAATGGCGTGACGCGCGCTCATGCCGTTACGCCCCTTGTAGCATGTCTCGGGCCAAACGTGATAACCAATTTCTTATGTTTAAATATGTATTTCAAAAATTGGTTATCAATTCTGAACATACATTATTATAAAAGGCATTTCAAAAGGTGTGACAATACTTAAACAGCATATGCCTAGATTGATCTAGAACTCATCCCACCAGGTCTCCCAATCCTCAGCATGTTAAGTCACTATCACAAGTCAAACTTTAACGTAAATTTGACGAGGTTCAACCCTAAAAGCATTAGGGATTTAACCTAGGGGATAGATGTAGGTAACCGCATGCGTGAGTGCGGAATGATGAACGCGGTCAGTGACCGCTCATTAAGGCTGCCCAAAAAATAACAATTAATGCCCATTATTATATTTTTTACATTGTAAGGAGCAACAAAAAGAAGCATTAGAACTTCTATAAAGTTCGCCCGGAGAAGTACTGCCTCCACACCTGGTAATCTGCCGCCAGGCAGTAGTGGTCGCATTGCTGTGTTCCGGTAGAAATGTGACGGGCGCAGCGGGGTGCGACTTGGGTCTTCTCATACTTCGGTCAGGGAGGACCTGAGTAGCATTGCTGTTGTTATCGGCGGAGGTAACTACTTAACATCAGGTGGACCTCCAGCTCGCCCTGTCAATTCTGTTACATAAAAAAAATTGTATGGTAGAAAAAGTTTTGATTTGGATTCTGATTTTCAGGCACATGATTCAAATTCTGATTTATACAACAATATTGTCACCTTTTTGAAACACCTTGTACATCTAGACTACTACAAATAAAACCAAAATAAAGATTAACTCTATAAAAATTATTTAAAATACATACATTAGTTTAAATTAATTATTAATGTGTATCATTATAAAATTGCTGTTTCTAATATAAATGAAATATGGAAAGAGAGTACAATATGTTTGACACTTTGCAGCTAACTTCAGATTACAAATGCAAGAAGCTTTACTCACTCAGATTCTTATGAATTTATATTATGTAGTGCCTTACATGATCTGTAAAGAATCTCCAATTATGTCCAGCATCTTTTTGTTGTGTAAGTAATTGTCAAACACGGGCCTTTTCAAGCCACCTAAACTGACATCTAAACGTGCCTTCCGAAGCACGGCAGCCCTCAGTTCAAATAAACTCTCACCTAAATAAGTTCCTAAGTAATAACTTCTAAATAAGTTTCAGCATGAGCGCTTCACTTGGCCATCAATATAATTCTACGGAACTTACTAGCTGTAGCGTGAGGTTTTTTTTTCTAGGCGTTTAATGTCGGTAATCACGGCATCAGCTTATAAATTTGCTCTAATAATTGTATATATATGTGTAAAGCTGATGTAGTGTTATCCCTTTTACTTAATTGATTGTTGTCTAGAAGAAATCCTTTAATACGACAGCCAATTGCAGAACAGACCCGTCATAAGTTATATAATGCTACTACTTAAATGTTCAGATGTTAAATATTATTATTATAATTATTGTAATTGTATAGAAAGGGATAGCAATATGATAACCGCAGGTTTGTAGAGGAAAAAACACGTTGTTGAATCGCATTGCTAGCGCCACGGCAAACGAATCTTAATTAAGTTAGGGTTTACATATATATCCACTATTCTTTTTAGCTATATTCACCATTCTTTCTTTGGTTTTCCATCTAGTCATTTTTTCTAATACCAGTCATTTTTAAATTCAGCTTGTTTTATTCATATTCAACCTTTTTATGTAGCTTTTTTATTTCATTTTAAGTAAAAACTCATAAAATTTTGTGATTAATGCTTTAGTTCCTTATACTCAATCATTCTTATACTTATGATTAAAATAATAATACATATTTAAAGAAAATTCTGGGATATTTTTCAAAAATATGAGTAGGTATGTATAAAAAAATACGTTCCTTCTACTTATAAGAACAGATTTTTGTAAAAGTTTATTATTCGATTTTTAATATATACATTTTTTGAAATTTATTTGCTGTTTTTTTTTCCTGTCCCAAAACTATTGTGTGATTTCGTGTCTAAATTGTCATGTTGACGTCTACACTTGGATTCTGTGTCGCAGGTGGCATCGACATATAAATAAAAACAAACAAACCGAAAACAAACATTACGCTCATCACACAGTATCTGAACCCAGGTTGCTTCGCTTTGAAGCTTCGTTTTCGCCTGAAAGCTACAACCTGGGCTTCAAGTCAAGGGTAAATAGGTATCTTCTAGACCTTCGCGCTTCATCATCCACCTCATCACTCAACATCAGGTGAGATTATCATCAGGTGAGTCACAAAAACAGCTTGTTTTTCGTCGCAAAACGAGGGACTGTTTGCTTATCTTCTTACGTGTCAAAAAAAGTCTCAAATAGATAGAACTGAATTCAATCGTTCGGTCTTTGCGTGGTTCATTATTTTCTAATGCTTGTCTGATAAGTGTTGAGGTTGATAAGGATTTCTAGAGGTCGGTAGGTACAAACTACCGACCTCGAGAAAAGTGACGGGACGAGTTGACGACGTACCTGACGTTAAGTGGTTACCACCGCCCATAAACGACAGCAATATGACTTAGGTCCTCCCGATCGAAGTATAAGAAGACCCAGTCACACTCCGTTGCGCGTGTCACCCGGGACGGGGGGTATTACGTCTCATAGACACGCATTTCTGTGTTCACCGGAACACAGAAATGCGAGTGGGCCACTGCTTGGCGGCAGATTATCAGGTGTGGAGGCAGTACTTCTCTGGGTAAAATTTGCACAAGTATCAAAATATCAAAGCTACCAGCGGCCAAAAATGTAAAATCTAGCTGAAAAAACAAAAAACTACAATATTATTCCAACCATTTTGTTACAGCAGAAATTCAAATACCAGTTCTCGAACATTCTAAAGTAGGTAAAAACAAATAGCCGCATATTGGATAGGACGTACCTATACCTAGGTATTGTGAACCAGGCCAAGAAACTAGGGCATCGAATGCACTCTAACCAGGTTACAGTCACCCCTGTTCATATCGACACGGGACGTAGTTTGTACCTGCGTAGTGGCTAAGTAGTGACTTTGTGATTGAAGAATTTACGTGAAAAAGGTACTACAGTCTACATCCTCAAAACAGTGTAAGAATGCATCGTTATGAAATCGGCATGTCCTAGAATCAGATGTGAAACGTCATGAAGAGTTTGGCTACGGCGCAGGTGCATGACAGCCTAAGAGACCATCACTACGTTAGTACTGCTAATCTCATGTATCTTTCTAACTGATTTAAAAATCTAACTATTAAAAATAAACTGTCTCCAGTATCTGACCAGTACTCTGTATTTTTCGTCTTTAGGGGTGAAAGTATTCCATGATTTTTTTAAAGGTAGGCTTCGAAGCTTTGCCCCTATCAGATAAAACAAGAATGTATTTAGATGACCAAATTGGCGAAGACATCCCGTAACTAACACAAAAAACAGCAAAAGTGAGAACCACTTTTTTAAATTCTATTAATAATCAAATGTATGTCTCTCCATCCCGGCCCGGTCCGTCCCAATGACACCAAAGCTTTGTGAACACATTCGTGGGTGTTCGACTCGTCCATGCCGGCAGTTTGGTCGCAATTGCTAGTTGAATTCGCAATGAACTTTGTTTTCAATTTCGCAGAATCAATTTGGACTTCATGAATTTGTTTGCATGTTTGTTAAATTGAGTACTGCTGTAACTGAACAAAGTTTGTTGCTTACTAATTAGGGTCTGAAACAAGTTGGCTCTAAACTTTTATTTCACTCATTGTTTGTAACTATGATTGTATATTTGTATGAATAAACATTCATGAACATTTTAGACAGCGCCAAACTTAGCATAGTTTGTACCCTGGAAACCAGATAGTACTTACATATAACTTATTTTTGTATATATTTGGCGAAAACACAATATATATCATGTAATTCTACCTTCTTACAAAAACGATGTTACGTAATTTACACATGGTAACATTAACAAAAAAAAAAGTATTGTATTAGTATATTGTTACAAATAAATGGAATTATTATTATCTGTTCCCATGAGTTGTCCCACTAAAAGTTAGTAATAGCGTAATTTTTAAAAATCTTGGCTTCTAATATTTTAGTTTTCTCCTGTTCTCATTCTTTCCATTGTTTGTTAGTACTTTTTGTTAAAATTTACCCATCTTATGTAAATTGCGAAAAATTCGAGCAAATTTTTGTGTTAGTATTTTGTTTTCTTCTTTATAATATTAGAGCAATCAATACTACTCGTATTATTATAAAAGGGAAGGATTTGATTTTCTGTATATTGGCTTTTTAACTCAAAAACTACTCAACTGATTACAAAAATTCTTTCACGATTACACAGCTATATTATCACCGAGTAACATAGGTTATATTATATTATCAAAACAATTTGAGGTTCCTGACATTAGAACAATGTAACTCAAGATATCAAAACGCTGCCAGTAAGTCATTATTCTGCGTGGGTTGCTAAAGCTATTGATGATACATAAAATAACGTACTATCCTTAACTAATATTATGATTGCGAAAGTGACTTAGTTTGTTTGTTTGTAACGCTTTCACGCCTAAACCAATAAACCGATTTTAAAAATTATTTCACCAATGGAAAGCTACATTATCAGCGAGTAACATAGGCTATATTTTATCCCCGTATTCTCACGGGAACGTAAAATACGCGGGTGAACAGCTATGTTTATAGTTCTCATCATTACTCACATAATAGTCCGCGATGGTACATGCTTAACTATTATAGTTAAGCCCCAATAACCGTTTTTCTTCAAATTATTAAGTTAAAATACGGGTGGAATCGAATAGTGGTGATATTGGTATCATGATATTAATTACTCCCCGGGGACAAGTCGGGGTGGTTCTATTTGGTATACCTTTCAGGAGGCGGTAACAAATTCAGAGCTGTCAGTGTCAATTTTAGTTTGTCGCAACATAATTAATGTTAACACCTAACAATCAAGCTAATCAAAATACTTGGATACATTAAGCTTCTCGTCATTACTTGATAAGTCTATTCTCATGCTAAACAGCGGTTCGGGTTTCCTACCGAAATAAACACGTTCGTTTCAGAACAAAGAGCGCAATCATCTATCGAAAATTGCAAATTGCATAACCACAAATGAGGTCAGGCATTTGGCCCGGGGGCCGGCGGGCCTTATAATTGAAAAGTGCACAGGCAATCATACGCCCTAGTTGCTATAGTCCCAAGGCTTCTTGAGCACAGGGTTGGTTGAATATAAGGGGCACAAGGTATGTATAGCCGTAAAAGCATCCCACTTTATTGAAACAGCATAAAAATTTCCGTCCGTATCAGTTCCCACTGCTGGGATAGTGACTTCGATGACAGGCGCATTTACTCTCACTTGTAGAGAGTAAATGCGCCTGTCTTCAAAGTGAGGGGTCCCGGGTTCGATTCCTGGCCGGGACAAACGTTGAATGGCGAGTATGAAGTTTGTTCTCGGGTGTTTGCCATCTGCTACACAGGGAATGGGTACACAGGGTTATGGGTGTGTAAATGTTTATTTTTTTATATTTAAATCTTATAATGGGGTCCAGTGTTACATATCTTCGAATTTTTCGTTCTAGGACATGCCAGTTTCCTCGCAATGTTTTCCTTCAGCGTTTTGTGGTAGTAATATAGTATGTCTTTATATGTAAGAGAATTATTGTTAACCGCCCCAGCTGCAAATAAGTTCTTATTACGTCATTTTTTGCCTTTTAGTCGAATCACTTGACCGGCAAAAAGGTTCCTCGATACATCTTGTGAATCTCGCTTCGAATCAATGGGCCAACTCGATGTGTAATTGGTGTGAACGAAATATTGTTTATCAGTGTTAAGTTAGTTTCAAGAATAGTTTTTCTAGAATCTTAAAAGCTTTTGTTTTGGTTTATAGCTTCAATTGTTTAGATGGTTATATTAATAAGATGCAATGTGTTGTGCAACTTTCTAGAAGTTTTTGGATACAAAATTATGCAAATATCCGTTATAACGAAGTTCATACATTTTTACTCACAATTCTCAGCAAAAACCAAAATGAAACAACAAGTCTCGGAAGTCTCGCAACATGTCACGCCAAATATCACGAAACAAGTTAGTATTATATTCTTGAAATGCTATAAGTTATCTACTTCTTAGAATACCTTCTCAAGTCTCTACGTGATGCTTATTAGAATGTACCGAAACGAATAGAGAATATATTATTAAACAATGAAATGAACAACTTAATTTACATAAAAAAATACAAAAAATGCTATTGTAAAAATCCATTAAACAATTGAATAATATTATAATGACAATTATATGGATTTGGGTATGAAATCTCTATAATAATATGATGATGCTACTCATTAAATATATTATTATCATTATCAATTTTACCGACCGGGTTGAACCGAGCGCTCAAATTTATTTGTAAAATCCTCTTTGCTCTAGTTTTATAATAATTAATACACAAAATGCATATGACCGCCTTTTTGATCTCTATTGTTGTGGACTCATTTAATTTACTAATAATGTATATAGGATGCAATAATTGGGTATTGAACATTAAATTCATATCAATTAAACAACGGCGTCGTGAAAAAGATTTAAATGTTACGTAAATTCTTTTTTCATATTAGATTTACGTATACGTATACGGTTATAATAGAATAAATTTTTATCCTTTAACCAGCCTATCATTAAAGAAAGAAATCACAAGTGACGTCATTCAAGGTCAATTTTTATGTCTTCAAAACATTGTTTGCATTGCAGTCTCCAGTGTAGTATATAAGCTTCTTGAATGACACCATAGAGCAAGATAGGGGAATGACACTGAACTCTGTAAGTACAATTACAATCTAGGGTCTGTCAAAAAGACAAAATCAAAACAAAATCTAACGTTCGCGATCAATTTTATAAATATATATATCAAAATAAAATAAAATAAATAAATTCTTGATAGAAAATACTTATACTTATAGCAGCACACGCCTACTGTGTAGTACTTACAATTATAATCAAAATCTACCAAAAGCTTCATAATTCGTCTTTTAAAAACACCATTGAAAACTATCAAGTTTAGTAAGAGGATAATGTCCCTACCGCAAGGTATGCCATCTAAAAGCCAAGCAAACAAATCAGAAAATTCTGTGAATGATGCTGGAACATCGTACGAAGTATTTAGAAATAACACAACGGCCGTCGAAGTTGTAGTAAAAGATGTTTATAAAGGAAAGAGAAAAGCTCCAACAGTGTCTACAGATGACATGAAGGTAGCTAGACTCCAAGCAGACGTGCATAGGTTGAAATGTGAACTGGATTACGCAAATAAGTCATTAGCGAAAACAAGGAAAGGTTACCAAGTTATCGTTCAGACAATGAGAAAACAAATAGACACAGCTAATGTAAGTGATTCAGAAGCGCAGGCCGTGAATTTATCTTTGAAATTGGAGAATGAAAAGCTTAAAGTAATACTGGAATCTAAAACGAAATTGCTTTCTAAATTAAAAAAGGAGATGACGACCGTTAAACGTATACTTAAATTTGTTATAAAAAGTATTTGCAATGCTCCTGAAGTGCCAGAAACATTTATTGATTCGGATCTAGAGTGCGAGGATTTTAGAACCGATGAGAAGAAATTCCTTGAGAATGATTTAACGCATGATACGACTATTTCGAACATTTATTATTTTCCTAAGAAACTGTAACCGATAGTGTAAGAAATTTAATTTATTTAAAGTCAAGTTTTGTGAAAAGTTAATGAATAAACCTTGTAAATAAACTATTTGTCATTACTAGTTTACGAAATCATAATAATATATGTCGCAGTTAGTTAATTTTTCCTCATTTTTGGTGCATAGTTATTATCACCATCTAATTCCAAACTCTCATCCGTTTTCGGAGATTAGTCGGAATAAATAAAAAAATTCAAGAAAATAGTTTTTTGTTATAAGTACCTTATATTATACTTTCAAATGCAGCTTTTCATTTAAGCTATTATTTTGACTGCAAACAGATTTGTTTACCGTACAAGGTAAAAAATAATAATTTGACACTTTTCGAAAACAAGCAATTCTTATATATTTATTTATTTCGCATATCTCGGAAACGGCTTTAACGATTTGAATGAAATTGGACTTTGCTGTTTAAGTTTACCTGCATAACTGTATTTCTTGTAAAAACACATTTTAATTACAAACTTTTTTATAATAAACTTCGCTGAAAATATAATACAGCGCCATCTGGTCAATTTTCGTGGTACTTTATTGGTAATGTACTGTTAAAACACGATTTTTCGGTTTTTTCAGTTGCCCAGGTACTAGATTTTAAAACCATCCAACCGATATGCCCCAAACTGATTTCAACCATCTTGGCAATACCACTAACCACTACAACGGTACTAAAACAATGCATTAGGCTTATTTTGAATTTATTTTTTAGCGTACAGGCACACGCCGGAATCCGCTCGTAAATTAAATAATACCTAAACATTACGCAATAAGCCCCACCTAGGTACCTAGTAGTACTGTAGGTACCTAGGTGCTACATTGCTAGTTGCAAGAGGCGGGCGCTGCATCAAAGATTTACTATGTTTGAGTTTTTGCTACCGGACGCAACCATCGGAGCACTCACAATGTGATTGATTTCAGCCATCTGCCAGTGAATGTTCCGTCAAAATCAGTCCAGCCAGTTCGGAGATTAGGCGAAACAAATAGACAACAACGGAACAGACAAACAGAGAGACAGACATAGGCAAACGGACAGACAGATAAACATTTTAATAAATGTTTTTCTGGTCTACGTATTGTATATACTTTCAAATGCATTTAATTAAAAAGCTGTTATAAACAGACACTGCAATTTAATTCATTTGTATAGATATACACTTACTTTATGAAATGTTTGAAATGCTCTCCAGACCCATACCCTCTCAGATTGGAAGCTGCGTATAACCAGGTCAGGTTGTGACCGGGTCACGGGGTCGGTGCCTGCTCTGGTCACCCAGATGACAAGCCCTACCTTATGGTGTACCTAGGTCTCTCCCACTGCAAGGACATAGGCTTATTCTCGATAAATATGAGTGTATATTACAGACGTAAAACAAGAAAACTGATTGTAATTTGACAAATCTGTGTTTATGTAATGTGCCTAAGGAGCTCCAAAATTTTACGTGTCCAAATGATACTTGACATCTAAATAATATCAATATACAATATAATAGAATAAATCAGTTTGAGTATCACCTCCATTTTAAAAAGGAAACAGTAGCCGGATTGGATATAATTTCGAGGTTATTTCGAGGAATGTATAATCCATATACCACTTTTACATTAAAAAATACCACTGTCACTAGATGCTTCTCCACGCTAACAAGGCGGGAACGTACAGGGGTAGCAATATACCTATGGCAATATTATGGCCTTTGGATTGCGCTCTAAAAGGTACCTATAATCGAATGTGTCCTAGCGCACATGATTGCATCACTCAATAATTCTAGTGGTTGTTCCGATGACATTCTCCCGGGCATCCCCGTACAGAAGCTGCATAGGTAACCGGGTCAGGCTGCGACCGGGTCACGCGGTCAGCGGCCCGGTTACCCGGATAGCACTCCTGGAATCATCATATTATTGGGATTCTCTCTGCTGCATAACGATGCTATCATTTGTTTTATTATCATATCAAAAATATATTTGAATGATGTTGTAAACCGTATCAAAATCCTTTACGTAGTTTAGGAGGAGTTAATGGAGAGGGTGAGAATCATGGAGATAATAGTTGTTAAGCTAGATCTTAATCCAAAACTGTCATTGCAAATATTACTTTTTGTTATCCAGTTATTCATCTGAACACAACTCACACTTACTCCCGACATCTGTGCCCGCTCTGGTCTACAAAAAATATCGTCGTAATTTCGATCTTTGTCTCCTCGAGAACTCGTAAACAGGTGATAACTTACCTGTCCTTAGTTCACGTACCTACGGTGCGTAAAACTTGGTAAAAGGGGGATTTGTCTCATTTATTACATCACAGCGGGGTTCGCCAGCTTTTTGGAAGTGTTATTGAGAATGAAATGCTTGTGTTTTTATGTGTACATATTCGTTTAATTTATCCTCATTCCGATGTGACATATTACTCAACGAAATCAAAAGCGAAGCTTTGCGTATTTTCATGTTCTCTTGTGAAACAATATGACTTGAAGAATATTAATTTAATGTATCTGAATTTCCATCCGTCCGGCACTGGTTCAAATTCAGCGTGTAATCAAAATCATTTAGAAATCGCTTGGAAGAAAAGGATTACAATAAAAAAAAATGTTTGACATTCGAAGACATGACATTTGACATCTATCAATCCCGATTCTTTTTCTGTCAATCGATTAAATACCGTCAACGGGCTTTAATTGACTCAGGGAACAACAAGGCCCATTCTCTCTTCAGAATAGGCCTTTTAATGAAATGCACGATTTTTTAAACGCAAAATTATAGTTCACAGTTCTTCAATAATGATGCTATGTGGTCAAGTGTCCGGGGCAAGAATAGAGGTAAGGGCCCTTGAACACGGCCTGGGAAGCATAGGCAGGCTGCCAGCACTTGTTATTCCGTAGAGCGCAGCAAAGTACGCGCGAGCTAAAGCTTGCCAAAGTGTACTACCTGAAGTAGGGCTTGAAAATAGATCGTTTTTTTTCTTCGTCTGGCAGAAGAAATTTCAGACCACCTGATAGACAGAGACTATCTTCTAACAGACAAACCCTAATCGACCACCAGATGACTAGAGATAGATTGTCGTAGCAACGTTGGTATCTTTCAAAAGATGTATGGAACTTTTTGAAAATAAACAATGTTGCTCTGGTAATCTATTTCCTTTTTTAGTTAGTGTTACAGTAGTAGTAAGAAGCCTTTACGTTAACTATATAAGGCGACGATGCACCAATTCAAAATCACACATAAAAATATACAGAATAAAGCGTGTTCTTGAACTGAACGCACAACCCAGACATCAATAAATTTTCTCTATAAAACACCTAGTACTTGGTTGAGCAAGCTAATCTTTATCTACAACAGCCTCATTCAATCTTCAATAAACGATTTACCCTCCAATTGGTCACAGAAACCATTCAGAACGTGTCTTCATTCAATAAAAGCAAAGTTCCACGGCTAGTATAAATAATCTGTACGCCTCTCGAATTTGTGAGTAGCTGTGAAAGAAGGTACGGAAAATTCCGTCTTATCAAAAGCAGCTAGGCAAAGAGAGATCCAAATGCAATAACGTCTCTCCGCTGCATTTTTCATCAGCTCCGAGTGAGCATCAAAATTCAGTGCGGACTACTGATGAAGTCTCCATTCGTCCTGTGCCACCACAATAAACCTATAGATACGTAAATCTCTCGCAATGCTATTTGTGATGCTTCCTAGAAGCATTCTTATACTTTAAAATGCGCGTTTTAATTCATTTAGAATTCATATACCCGGTGTATTCTATATGAATTAAAACGTTAGGTAGTTAACACTGGATGGCAACGGAATCGATATTGGGATCAGTTTTTATCTCGTTCCTTTATTTCGCTTCCTTTAGTTCCTTTATTTCGAAATTTTGGTTCATGCAGATTGAAACCGTTATCTTTTCCTCCCCATCTTTGGAACTAATCCGGTCATCATAACTTTTTATTCAACATACCTAAAATCATACGATACTCTATTTGCTATTGATTTTTAGGGTTCGTTACGTAACGGTAACGCTATTCCCGGTAATTATTAATGGTAAGCCTAAAGCATCTGTCTGTCTTACCGATGAAGGGTTATATCTTTTGAACCAATTTGTGTCATTTACCGTAATAATTATATAAAATATATATAAGTAAATAAATTAAAAATAAACGCAACTTTTTATTACTCAAATTCCGGTGTGCGACTCTGTATCGTATTTGGTTTTTAATTTACATAATGATTAACATATATATGACAAAACAGTAACAACACAGTCATAATAAGGAATTTAAATAAAACACAACACAGTGAAACACGAATGTGAAGGTTTTTGTCAAACGACTCCATAGCTTATTTGGCCTAATTTTTATTAAATATTAAAGAAACATTAATAAAGAAGATTAATAAAAGTACCAATTCTCTACGTTACAGAGTGCAATTTTCGATTTGACCGTGGCACACTTTATGTGGTGACCATGAAACTGATGCTCGAGAATTGGGTGTTTGTCTTGTATTTCTGTTTGTCCATGCCATCTGCAACAGAAGGAATCTTAGTGAGTGTGTTTTTTTGTTCGGAGCGAAAACTTTTTTTTGATGACATTCGCTTTTGTACCTTTATTATTCGTATTCGATCTCATCCGAACTGTACCGAGTGGTCCCGAGCGCAGTCTCGGCGAATTGCCGTCAGTCTTTTTACAACCCCCGCACCGGCCGCGCGCTTTTCACCCTCTCACTGATGTGATGAACTTTTTACTTTTTACCAAAATATAGTGCAGTAACCATCGCCCAATTATTCAGATTAAGAATTTTGTATTTATTTTTCTATTATTGTGATAAAATGTTCTTTGAAGCCCGCCGGAGATTTTAGACCGACCGAGGTTCGTATAATTGTCTGACCCACGATTGTTTCGCGTCAAATGCACGAATATTTAGACTATTTTTTTTATTGTACGAATCAGACGATATTGTTGCTTTTATTTAAATGGCCTTAGTAACGTTAGTTATTCATCTTAAATTAATAAGCCTTTGTTTTAATGTTACACGCAGTATTTAAAAAGTTTTCACACTTTAGAAATAATTAAAATTAAGTAGAGTAGAGTAAGTAAGAACAATGTTTTTTTATGTAAGTAGATGTCCTATACAGGTATTGGGATTTTTAATCCGAATGAAGACCTCGAATATAGCGTAATTGGGAGCGATATCAGTTTTTTTTAAATGTACCTTTCACCCATCCAACTTATGACCAAACGGAGAATGAATTGGCTTCGATAATCTGTTAGCAACAACTATTTAAACATCATTTAGAGCGTTTTTTAGAGTAATACTGGTAAAAGTTTATTTAGTAATCAAAATAGGGTAGCTAAGGTTTGAAAAAGCCCGAAACATTATAATAAGAACGCATGGTCCTGTTGGTATATATTTAAAAAAGTCACGTTTAAGAGTACTTTTTATAGAATTCAACAAAAATAAAGTATTTTGACTTTGACTATAATTATTTTTATTTTTGTTAGTTGTCACGTTTATTATAGTTTTATATGAATAAGCAAGTGGTTTAGACTCGCCTTACCTTTCAGTCTGAATATTGCTAGTTGATCACTTGAAAACCATTGGTGGTGACGGGCGTGTTCCACAACCAAACAGGCATTCAAAGGTCTGGATCATTTAGCTGTCTGGGTTGGACTGTCGTGGTATTTTTTTTTATGAGACGAAAGTGACGGGACGAGCTTACACCCCACCTGATATTAGTTACCGCCGCCCAAAACCAACAAAAATACGACTCAGTCTTCCCTTACTAAAGTTTGAAAAACCCCAAGTCGCATCGCGTTGCGCCCGTCACCATAAGACGGGGTTTGTACGCTTCAACTGCCTGTAATTTCACCGGCGCCCACACCCTTCCACCGGAATACAGCAGCGCGAATGTCCCACTGCTTGGCGGCAGTTACTAGGTGTGATGGCAGTACTTCTTCGGATGAACGTGGCATCACTTCTGCTGCTACTTTGCGTAGCTCCTTCCGCACCACCCGGGGGACGTACGACCGAATGATCCCCCGAATAGATATACGCCAGATTATTTTTTAATTCTTTATCATATATCTAGCCCCAAACTAAGCATAGCTATGAGAACTAGATAACTGAGAGAATGCATATTGTGATCATGGAAATTGGGATTCAACATAAAATGCACAAAAATCTCATAAACATAAATTTCCAGCTATACATATAAACATAAAATTCTAGCTATATAACTTCAGATTTTAAATCTTTAAATTAATGCATAACTCTCTTCTTATCATTCAAAAGCATATATTTGAACAAAGAGATAAATGTTGCATTCATTAATTATACCCGGAGAGAAATTGCAACTCAGAGCTTAATAATCAAATTTAATTAGTATTCTGTAAGATTCGGTCCGTAAAGCTCCGGCTACACAAAGCAAGTTCTTGCAGGGCGTGAACTTACTTCGTGAGGTATCCGCTCCAGTAGCTTGCTTAATATTGACTGGCCACACAGGTAGTATTCTATATTAATATTATACATATAACTTTCTTAATTTTTTCTTTCATAAGAACCTTCTTCTGACAATAACAAACACAACAAAAAAATTATTAGCGAAATTGGCTACCAGCCCGTCACATGCGCTCGACATGTAACATTCTCGTCTCGGGTGACGGGCGCACTAATTTTGTTGCTACTTTTGCACCAAGGTACTCACCTACGAACGCGAGCAACTGGACCCCCCAAAACTACAATGTGCGAAGGTATTGTGTAAGAACAAAAAAACCTTGCAGTCTAATTTAAAACCGTGTCTTATTTTGAAGTCTGCATAAAATTATACATTCATAAACTTTTAGTCAAGTTTAATCCATGATTGAATTAATAGCTATTAATACAATGATTAGCTAAGGCAATGATTAGCTATTTCTATACACGCGTTTATGAGTGGCAAAAAGTCATGGTATAGTTACGTTAGGTACTTACAAAGCTATGGAATTAACCCCATGGCCTAAAGTTGGATCCATAATCCCGCTAAGCCGAAGGGATTTAAAGCTAACGGATTCAGAAGCGAGCTTGTTTCAACCAGGACATTTAAAGCTTCTGACGGCTCAGCGTTATTTATTCTAATTAAATGGATCTTTGTTTTGGTCACCTGAAACTCCTGAATCTTTTACTTTGATAAAACATGAATACACGTGGCTTAATGCGGATAAGTACGTATTGTTCAAAATGCGACAACAAGCAAGGTGTAAACTTCTTTTACCTATTTTATTTTTATGACACTATATTACCCAGTGAACTTTGTTCCACCTAAAATTCCGAAGTGGGAATGCCCATATAAAACCCTTTTTGGGCTGTTTGTTTTTTCCTAATTTACATTTTTCTAAATTACACCCGTATGGATGCAAACTAACCAAAAATAATATTTCAACTATCACACCTCCCAAGTTTCGGTCTCAGTAATTAATTGTTATTGAAGATCATTGGGTGATCGGGAAAAATCTAAATTGTCAAACATTTGACAGATTTCAAAATAAATGTGCAACTTAATATTGACAATAGCGAGTAAAAAATGTACTTCTCTCGTAGTAAAATATGGTTTGAGAGAATTAGAGAGCACTCTTAGATTCATTGGCTGCTCAATGATTTTGACACCAAATTTGATAGATATTAACCGTGGATATTTTACATAATTACGGGTTTTTTAAGTAAAGGAATGAAATAGCTAAACAGTATGAGTTTAAGATTTTGAAAAAAGTGTACTTTAAATGTTTGAAACGGTCTTATACCACTGAGTATTCAGTATTCGAGAGTTAATCGTTTTCAAATCAAGACTATAATTGTTTTTTTTTGGGTAATTAAATCAAGGTCAATCTGTTATTTGATTTAAATACGCAAAAAAGAGGCCACACATTGAAACTAGACCCCGTCAGATGGTCTAATTTCTCTTTATTTGGGTAAGTGTCGGAACGTTAAGCCTATGTTAAGCTACCGCTTAACCTACCGCTAACTCTGCCCTGAAAAGCAATAATACTTTCATCCCCTATATTTCGCCCTTAGGGGTAAAATTGTTCTATGTTATTCTCAAAATTACACCTTATCTATATATATAAAAATGGATTCCTATTTCCCTTGGTCACGGCATCACGCGTGACCGGCTAGACCAGTTTTGCAAATTTTTTTTTTTAATTTGTTGTTCTTTTAAGAATATTCATAAGAAAGTAAAATTAAGAAAGTTGCGCAGAAAATTTACGGAATACCACGGGTAGTACCACGGGGCGCATCTAGTATAATCATTCAAGTCAGTTAGTTGATGAAAATAATCGCGTAATAACCATAAGAAAAGTATACCCAGAACTGATAATATATTCTTAAGCCGATTAAAAAATAAAAATTATAATGTTAAAATATGGGAAAATATAATATAACATGTATGTTATGTTATATTATACAAGAATGTAAAGGGTATAAATGAAACCTTTGAACTTTCAAGAACTGTATTTATGTGCATTGTATCAAATCCTCACGTTTGTATATATTAGTCGTAAATGAAGCCTCAATGTTATGAACTCACTCTTTACGACCACCATTCCTCTGGCAACATTTGTTTGCCAGAAATTTAAATAAAGTACGCGCATGTTCAAGCAATAAAGGCTTACTTCATATACCAAATGAAGAAATAGAAAAAAATATTCACGTTTTATTTTTTGTGTAATATCTCGTAGCTCTGCTACGAGCTCTCTACGGCGTAGCATGGTCATAGCCAGTGAAATAAATTGTTTTATTTACTTTTATAACGATAAAAATTTTCTACCGTTCTCATATCACCAATGTTGGTACGCGTGTGAAAAAGCTATAATCATACTAATATTATAAATGCGAGAGTTTGTCGGTATGTATGTTTGTTACTGCTTCACGCCTCGACGGCTTAACGGATTTGGGTGAAATCTGTTATGAAGGTAACTCATACCTTGGATTACTGGATTTACTTTTACCCAGTTGACTGTCAGTTGTTTCCAATCATCTCCTGTTTGCTTTTATATCGTGGGTAACACCGCGGGGCCCAGGTAGTTTAAACATAAAAGTAATCCTGATAAAAGTTTAAAATTTGGGATGATTGCAATTACTATACATAAATAGCGGCTACATAAATACATCATCTGTGAAAATTTCAATCCTCTAACTATTACGGTTCATGAGATAAAGCCCGTTGACAGACGGACAGACCGACAGACAGACAGATGGACAGCGGAGTCTTAGTAATATGTCCCGTTTTACCCAAAGGGTACGGAACCCTAAAAAATATCATGAACTTTTCTATTGTGGAAGGGATGCCGCTTTGCATCTCTATAGGCTCATTTATATTCAGCTCAGTTCTGGGACAAGGCAGAGCAGGGGTCGAGGAAGTAGAACAGTAGCGCCAGTATGTAAACACCTCACTTCTTATGTTCCTGTGATTGCGACTCACATTGCCAGACGCAAAGTGAGTGATGGAGCAGTACGTAAAAGTCACTACCCTCGATTCTAAAGTGGTAGATTTTCAACAGCCTTTTGGCAGCGAGAGCAGCTGCAATAGGGACTAAACAGCGTATATAAACTTCTCAAAACATGCCTTCGTAATTAAATCAAGGTTATTTAATGGACCCACGAAATGATATCAATTTTGCTTTGTTTGCAGGTCTATCGAAAAACAGCAACAATGTTTTCCCTATGCAGAAGATACAAGGATGAGCACGGTAAGTTTTCTCCGTTTGAATTACATTTTAAGATATAAATAAATCATGTCTTCAACATTTAGCTACGGAGCGATAAAAGAAACTTTCTTAAAGAGAATCCTTACCAAGTTACGAAATTTTTCTATTCTTCTTCCAAGGTTTTCTGAGTCGCTAAGGCACGAGGCAGCCAATATTGTCGAGACCCAATTAACTTAAGGCTTCAGTGTAACTATGACGGCAACTTATTGCATGATTATTATATTGGGAACAGCTAGTTTTTTAAACTGGCTAAGTCGTGGGGACACCACGACTTCGTTTGCGTGGAGATTTCTTGTGCGCGGAACTCTTATTTTTTTTAAAATAATTGCATATTGCTGATGTTATAAGGAGTAAATTATCCTTATAACGTCAGCTATCTGCCAGAGAAAGTCTTGTCAAAATCGAGCTGCTTCGGAGTTTAGCCCGAAGTTTAGCAGAAAGTGAAACAAAATTTTTAAAGGTTGTTTTATTTTTATATGAGCTGTTATTTTGACATTACAAACAGACACTTCAATTTTGTTTATTTCAATAGATAAACGTTGCAACGGGGTATGACTTGGCTATTCTCATGAGGTATAATATTGGGGGGTTGGGGTGGACCTAAGTTGTATTGTTGTTTTATGGGCGTAGGTAACCACTCAAGATCAGGTGGGTCTTTAGCTCGTCCCGTCACATTTGTTAATTTTTTTTTCCTTTCAAAAGTATTTTTTTTTATGGAAGTGCCTGTAAAGCTTTATCAGGTTCATCATGACCCTAGCCGCAACGTAAATGTCAGTAACTCTAGCCGCAACGGAAGTGTCAGTAACTTGTCCATTAATTTATATCCAGTACTAAGAGTTCACAGGGTTGACGGTTGCGGCTGTTTCAGAGTAAACTTGACTAACTTCTGATGCGGATATGCTCTACCGGTCCGCATATAGATGGTCCATAAATTAATAAAGATAGTGCAAATGGAGATAATGTTTAAGGCTAAATTAATATTCTTATTTTCGATTTGTACATCACAGTAAGTTTTAGTTACGCAATATAATTAATTTTTTTTTTATTTAGGAAATAGAATAATTTTGAATTGGGTAATCTATAATCGTAATAAGTAAATCGTTATAATGATAGTAAAGAAAACAAAAACTATTGTACAAAATTATATATTTATGGTACATAATGCACTTTTATATATTGTATAAAAAATACAAGTTTTACGGTATTACTTTTATCAAACCTAACATTTTAAACTGATTTAGACTATGAAAAAAAAAATATTTCGATGAATACCTAGTTATAAGAAGACTAAATACTGAATTAATAAATTCCGTCCCAGAACAAGCTAGAGTGAAAGAACTTGGATCAATTTGGCGTGATTAATATCATATGCACTTATTGAAATGATTTGTTGTAAGATATGCTCGTTTCTCCACAAGAGCAAAACGGGTCCGTACGGGTGGACCGGAGTCGTTTTGATGTTGTTTATAATAAGCAGTTAACAGTTAACATCAGGTCTATCAACCCGTTACCTAAGTCACATGATAAAAAAAGGAAAACTAATCTGTATCTTCAGTTTTCTAATTAATTTACTGTACTGTCTGCGAGTTGAATCAGCAATCTTGAGATTTAAAGGCACATTCCGTACCCGACCACCAAGCTAGATGAATTTGTCAAAAAGGATACAATTGTTTTGTCAACTGTACAAAATTTTACCAAGCAATTCTAATTCACGTGGCGTATGTTTCACACCAGTAATTCACTACATTTTTCATAAGTAAGGGTGGCAAGAGTCGTGCAAAAAGTCGGCTTCCAGAGATTGATGTAACCCCGGGGTGCGAACGTCCTGCCAAGGGTAGAGTTGCTTGCCCTTTCTAAGCAACTCTTATTATTATGTATTATGTTTTAGGCACGTACATAGCGAACTACGCTTAACGAACTGACTTGAACCTTACTCCTTTTTATGTGTTTTAAGATCACGGTGAATTTTTTAATAACGTAAATAATAATCTTTTTTAATTATTCCGCATGAAGGAATGATTTGGTTACACAACTATATACAAGGATGATTAATTTTTAACATTACTTCTCTGGGCATTGTATAGTTAGTATTGTTAACAATTCTGACCGTCTGGTTCTTGAAAATTTGGTGCAGTCTAAACTGGGATCGGAATGCCTAATTATTTCCATCCAACCCATTCCAATCATGTCCGAATAGTCCAGTTACCAAAATGCGTTCGGTTCGCTCAAAAATGTGTTCGGCCTCTTTCGTTTGAGGGTTCGTAGGGACTTAAGCAGAAATCTAAGTGCTAAACTAGGACTGGACCTAAAATAACTGTGTTTGTGTGATGAGGGTTCTAAATTTTTGGCAAATGGATTTGCTTTATTGACTTCTCGGAGTAAAAAGGTTAAATTAATTTGAGTTGCTTTTACAAAATTTGTACGATCGTAAGTGAAGTAATTGTTCAAAAGACGGAATGAGCTTACAATCCACGGTCTCTCTGATGTTAAATGGTTACCGCTGCCCACTACAAAATCCTTAGATTCCCCCCCTTTTCCTGCACCCGTTACTCAAAGACAAGGATGTAATATACCAATATTTTACCTAATGGCTAATTAAATATTGTGTAACATCCGATGGACGAGAACTGTTAACTAAAATACAAGTTCACAATTAGTTTGAGCTTCAGTTGCGTCATGAGTTCAAACCTTGGCCTTGTTATCATTTAATTCAAATATAGTATTATTTTCGTAATATTTTTATTTACTATTTATTTAAGTGATAAATTTATACTTGAAAAATTTATGTGCGCCATACCACGTTCTCAAAACAATGAAGAAAAACATCATGAGCAATCCGGCAAGTCTTAGATCCAAAATTGGAAAACATGTGACCTACCAATCCGGATTGGGCTCCCGTGGTAGATCAGAGCCCATTCACGCTCAATTATCAAGAGTAGGCTGGTGCTTGCAGTGGGAACATTAGAGGCTGGTACGGTATTGTTTTACTGGTCCATCTTCGCATTATTGCCTATTTAATGAAATAAGTTTGGGGGATTTATTTGGGAAGGTTTCAAAGTCTATAACGGATACAGGTAGAAACATTTTTTGTGTTTATATATGAGGATTAGCTCTAAATCATTAATAAATTAACTTGTGAAAATGTTATTATATTATTTCTATGTATGTGTTTTACCTATCTAAACTTAAGTTGTAACTTAAGTTTTATTATTAATAATTATATTTTATTACATTAATTTGATATTATGCCAATTTAAGACAGTTTCATTGTGTGGTAGCTAAGAATTTAGTATATATATATATGTAATAATAATTAGTATAATAATAAATTATTATCCTTTTCATTGCCGGATTAAGTTAATTCCAGTAAATTGGAACAACAATTTGAGTAGTTTCGTTAATGAGTAAATCAAAAAAACAACTCTCACTTGTTATGAATAAAACAATGGTCCTATACTAAGATCATTAGCTTCACAATTGAAAATTGATATAGTAATTATTATATTAAACCTGACAATTATATTAAATGCTCCGGGCATTTTATACACAATTGTTAGCTTATACTATTATTGAAAAATAAACTTAATTCTTCTTTTTTCTATTTCTTCGTCATAAAGTTTGTGTCATTATATACCCTTCTCGTCTTTTCCCCCATTGGTAGAAGGCCTAGGCACACAACTACCGGTCAGTGCCAAGCATTTAATGTCATGCGAGAAATATACTGCCTCCATATCTGATATTCTGCCAAGCATCTGATAATCACTTCATTAAAACATTGATTTAAATTGTATTCTTTATTATTTGTTAGGATATCTGCCACAATAAAACACTTTCTGTGAAAGTTTCAGTTCAAACAAATTAATAAATAAAAATAAACATTTAATATCATCTATAAGATTACAATATACCAACTTAATAAATAAATTATAAATATTTATGTAGTAAGATGTCAAAGAAGAAAAAATAGAAGCTATTCAAAATAAAATAAAGAGATGTTGTAAAAGATGAGTAAACAGAAACAATTAACAGATGACTGGAGATGGAAACTATAGCAATTACTATCTGTAAAAAAATATATAGACCTTTTTGACAAATAATAATGTTACTAAGGTAGTAAGATAATAGCCAACCTTACTATAAAGATTACACTTGTTCCAACCCTAAACGACGCCTCCGTAGCTCTAGGTAATAGCACTGTCTTCGAAGCGAGGGGTACGAATCCTGAAACAAAATTAAATTGTTTTGAGAGTAAAGTTGGTTCTCGGGTCTTGGGTGTTTCTCTACTGTTTCTATGTTTGTTCAAGCCACTTGGGGCACTGGAAACCCTAGTGCAGGGGTATGAGTGTAAAATATATATTTTTTGCAACGGTCCGGACCGATAGACGTGTGCCCAGTCTGTGAGCTGAAATCGTTAGTATTGTTGTAACTCGAGAGAGTAGTCTGAAAGCTGGGAGCGGTAAGGGCCCCACACTCGTCGCTAAGGGCCCCTCGATGTAGCTGCAGCAGACGCTTTTATTATATTGCGGCTAAGGATTCTTTGTCGAGGCTCTCATGTTCCCGAGCTCGTTACCTGGAATCAGTTTAGAATTTCCTCGTCGGGTAGCTAGTGTTTTATTTCAAAATCTGCACTCGACATTTTCAGTCTCAACTTTCACACTGAGTTGTAGATGTTCTCAATTCGTGTATGTTTTAAATGACTTGTTTATAAGTTGTTAATAAGTTTGAGGTTTTAAATTCGGTTGTATGTTATTTTTAATATTTGTTGTAATTTTGGATCGATTGGGATGATTTTTTTTTATTGGATTGAGTTTATTGGATTTATTGAATTACGAAGCGATACAAAAAAAAATGGGTTGAGTAAGTGATTTTTTTTTTATTTTCACTATCTTGGCAATTACAATACATAAATAAAAAAGGCATAGCTTGTACTTTGGAAACTAGAAAACTGATAGAATTCTTATATAATATTTTCTTTTTAGAAATAATTCATATTGAAACCTAGACACAGAAAAACATCTATGTTCGTCACAAAAATGCTTATCCTGGGTGGGAATTGAATCTACGACTTACAGAACAGAAGCTACCAGAGCTATGAGGCCAATCAAGTCAAAGTCCATCAGTTGTAATCTTATTTTGGAATAATAAAAGCTTATAAACAGTCAGCCAATTTTCACGCATGCCACGTATGAAGTATTTCTTGCAGTTACTGGTTCAAGGCATTAATCGAATCTGCACCGTTTCGTTCTACATTCGCGCTTTTACCACTACGCCACTGAGGGCTTGTTTACTAAAGTTTAGTTTGAATCCCTTTAGGTTTCTCTAAGGGGCGGAAAGGATATGAGAAGGCAGCAAATTTTGTAAGAAATACTTATGATCTGGCAAGAAACTTTTATAAATGTGTGTGTTGAAACTTTTTGTACTTGTGTGTTAGTAAAAGAATATCGTATCATCTCAGTTTCAGTCTCACGTTGACGAATTATTCTTCTTTTCGGAGCGTAAATAAATGTAGTTCCTTTTTATATGGCCTGCGTTCTCGTACAAAGCTTGAACATGTGTTCTGTTTTAAAAAAATTGAGACCTGATGTAACGAACATTAAAAAACATACAGCGGAATTGATAACCTCTTCTCAAGTCGGTTGATAAATACGATAACATCCGTAATGTGACTATTTGGTTAAATTTGATCCAGATCCGTTCTGAATAACAAATATCCATTCAAACTTTCGCTTTATAACTACTTTATACTCGCTTTATGCTTTGTACTAAGTAAGATTAACATTTATAAAACCGGCGTGCATTTACTTTAAAAGTTCCACTCCGTCCTAAGGTTGTCTGGAAGAAATCGCTATAAGCGATATAACAGGCGAATGTACATATCCTGCTTTTTAAGTCTTGTGTAGCTAAATTTATCATGTACAATGTTTCGCAATTATATTGGTGTTATCACACTTATATTAAAAATGCGATAGTTTGTATGTACGTGTCTATGTTTGTTACTCCTTTACGCTCAAACGGCTCAACCGATTTGAATGAAATTTGGTACCAAAATAGTTTATATGCTGCATTAACATAAATTACTTTTGATCCCGGAGGTAAAACCACGGGGCATAGCTAGTGTAGTCTAAGAGTATACCTATCTATGAAATTCTATTCGCCTACAACGAATCATAGGGAACGAGTCTTGATCCGTGTCACATCTCCAGCTACTTTTTCGAAGGTCACCTTAATTTTCCCCTCCTCAATGTCAAGCATTATTTCTCACTCACTCCAATCCCCAGTGACGTCACTGAGGGAATAACGCAAACGGAAAAATAAACTACCGAAAAACTTCGAAAAAATTCTGTCAACCAGCAATGGTCCCAGGGAGTCCCAGTCTGGGAGTCACTGAGACGTTTTATATCGATCGCGTTCAGTTTTATGAATGGCTGCCTTCCACCTCGCCCCTCCACACCTGGGCGGCACAGTCCGGGCGGAAGAGCTAGTGCAAATGTCATAGATCAAGTGGTGCTTATTGTGGTATAAATATTACTTGGTCAGTTAGAATTCTTATCTTATTGCTTTAAACGAGCAATTATTGTTATTTATTTCGCGTATCTCGGAAAGGGGTTCAACGATATGGGTGAAATGTGGTGTTCAGATAGGGTTTTGCCGTTTAAGTCGCATCAGTAATAGTCAGAATCAATGTTCAATCAATATCCGATGGATTTCAGCCTATATAAATAAACAAAATTGAAGTGTCTGTTTGTCATGTCAATAAATCAGTTTCTCAATAAATGCATTTGAAAGTATCTAAGGTACTAACAGCAAAAAATGTCTGTGTGTCTTTCTGTCTGTTCGTTCCGGCTAATCTACGAAACTGCTGGCCTAATGACGGGACTTACACTGGCAGAAAGCTGATGTTATAAAGAGTGACATAGGCAACCATCATTTTAGAAAAAGTACCGCGTAAAAAAAAAAAAAATTCCACGCGGACGAAGTCGCAGGAAAGGGTTGTACAGCTAGCGTTATATATAAAGTGTAGGAACATTTCTTAAGTTACGGTCGTGACGTGCGTGTTTCGTAGCGAAGCACGCGTCCAATTATATTTTTGGGTATTTTCCTGTACTTTTTCCTGGAGACTATTTTGTGTTCAGCCTCTAAGACGATTTTAATTAAATGAACATCCGTAACTTGAACTTTTAGTTTAGGATATGAAAATATGTGTTCTTTTGTAAGCATTAGACAAATGCATGTTAGAACTTCTTAAAATAAGGGGGCAGATAAAATCATCTTATAATTGATTATTATCTTATCTTGAGTAGTACCATGACGGTGGTTCTGGTTTGGTGTATTCTTAAATTTTAGGACTCTTTTATATCATGTATGAGAACATTGTATTAGAAAAATGTTTGTCCTTCATCGCTCTATCATACCCATCTCACAACGAAATTTTGTCATCTAATATGTCAGATCTAAGTTCTCAAGGCAAGGAGGTTGTTAAGGAAAAATATGAATAACTTCTCAAAAAAACATTTGTAAATGTAAGATGAGATATGACGTACTTCCTTATTAATCATTGCCTGGAATTCTGTCTACACGGTGCGAAAGAATTTCCGTAGCTACAACCAGAACAGCTAAAAGCTCTAACAGATCAGCGCTACACCAAATAACACAAAATATGTTTATTTTTTCTGGCTACTAGTGAGCCAATAGATTTGAATTATGCGAGATTTATGGACATAATGTTTCCCTTCGCTAGTTCTATATTGAAAACAAGTTATAAGATACAACAGAAACATTAGGAACTATATTAAGAAATAATCTTGGAATGACGCGGCCGATTTTTTTTTTTGTTGTGTTTTGTGCCACATTAATGTACAATACGTCTGAAATTGCAAACGGTTGTGACTTTAAAAATTGTTTATACTTAACTATACACGGTTTTATACAATAAATAGTTTCTGATTTCTGAATATGTCAAAGACAACATACATATAATATTTCTGAAGATTTCACCTTTCTGTATAGTACTCATCTGAACATTGTGTATTGTGTCTATAGAAATAAATGGTCTCCTTCCGATACCGAACACCTATTGAAGATAGCTTATCGCAAGACCACTTCTAGGGGAGGCGCCGTTCAATGGCTTTCAGCTTTGAGATAATATTTAGTTTGAAGCGTGATTTTATTAAAAGCGATCCGTAATAATATGATACAAAAGTAGGTTCTTTTGAATGAGGCATATTTAATGCATAATGTGTTTATCTTGCGAAACAAGGCACCTATTGAGATTTATATAAGCAATTAGGCAAACCAGGTTTTCATTTTTATTATTCAGAGTTATAAAAACTTAACTGACACCTGACAGTGACATCTGATTTGTCCAAATGCCTTTTTTATATAGATATTCTTGGACAGACACACATCGCGCGTCTAGTTCCAACTAAGCATAGCTTGCACTATGGGAACTAGTAAACTGATATTATACTTATATAGTTACTTTTTTGTAATCTTTTACTCGCATAATACTTCTGCAATAGGGTTCCCTGCGCAGCCGTTTTAAAGATTATTAACGCTTACAAATATATTAAGTACAAACCAAATCTGTTGTTTCGGGGACCATGTTGCGCACTTAAGTACATGAGTACCCTCAAAGTACCTCACGTACCCTTCCGGTGACAGACGCAACGCAATGCGACTTGGGTCTTTTCATGCGGTATGACAGGTCCTGAGTCTTGTTGTCTATGGGAGACGGTAACCACTCAGGTGGACCAGGCTTTACGATAAAAAAGCAGATGACGGTGAAATTAAAAATTTCCAATCAATTGCTTCTCGCTATCAGAAGAGATTCCATTTCCAGCTCCTATTCAAACTAATCTAGATTCAGAATAGGGTAAATATCCATTAGCATAAAACCAATATCGGGCGAAAGGATGGCACCACCTGGCGATTTTTATAAAATTATACCTATTCAGCGTCATTATTGATTTAGTGATGGTTGGAGGGACTGCCAGACATTTGATGACGTCACTTCCAATTTCCAGGCAATTTACATTTATACATCTGACGGCTCCGTGGCTTAGTTGGTAGTAGCTCTGCCTTCCAAGCGTGGGGTTGGATTCCCGGCCGGGGCACACTTTGTTTGGTGAGCATAAAGTTTGTTCTCGGGTTTTGCGTTTCTGTGCTTGCCCATACCATCTGCGACAGAGAATCATAGTGTTAAAAATTGACGAGATGGTATTCAATTTACTTTAAAAAAACTTTTTATTTGTAAGAATATGTTTTTACAAGAAATACAATTAAACAGGTAAACTTATATACCAAAACCCTATCTAAACACAAAATTTCAACGAAATCGTTGGAGCCGTTTCCGAGATACACGAAATATATATAAATATATAATATAATAAATATATACAATATATAAATATGTTAATATATATATATATTTACAAGAATTGCTCGTATTAGATGACGATGTTAATTAGAATGTACATAATTTTATTAGCAACTAAAGGCGCCGCGGTTACCCGTCATTTTGCGGGAATTTTAAGAACCTACAACGTATTATATAAAAAAAAAGATGAATGGAATCGGTTAGATTCTAGATTATTTTTATGTCGGTCTCAAGTTTTGGCGTAACCAAGGAAAATAGGAATTAATTTTTATGTACTTATATGTAGATTTTTGAGGGCTAGGTACATCGATTACGAAAGGCGGATTCATTTCCTATCCCAACCTAAGTTTTGACCCCACAATATTCATTAAACCACTTCTTAGCATATTCGAAGCTCAAAATGGTTCAAAATTCTAGTTAAATTTGACGTCTGAGACTCATAACGTGCCAACTATACAGCTTAATTCGTAATATATTTCTGTAGTATCTCATATGCTGGAGATAAAGAAACAGCTAAACTTTAAGCTCAGAAAAGGCTATTTCGGTGGTAAACAAGAAGTTTCCAAAGGCATAGGCTACGTGACTGGAGTCGCAACGACTACTAATAATGGAAATGGGCTGTGAGTACGGACTCGACAGTTTCATAGTAATGCTTATATACTCCTGTTGTTTATATATCACTAGCGACACACCCCGGCTTCGCACGGTTAGTAGAGAAAATTGCATTAAAATACGTTGCGTACTTTAAAAGATCTAAGCGCACAAACAGCGGGAGCGACTTTGTTTTATACTATACTAGCTGACCCGGCCAAACGTTGCTGTGGCTAACGTTTTTGTAATTGTGACTGTCAAATAATAGACAAATAATTTGCAATAAAATAATATTACGATCATAAATTGAGATGTGAGCTATCCTATCTTTCAGGTTGGATCAAACTGCACACGGTGTACAAATTTGATTAAGTAAGTAGTTTAGGAGTCCATCGCGGGCAAACATCGTGACACGTAATTTATATATTGTATATTAAGATTAAGATGATTTAGTCCATCAACCACCAAGCCTTTGTTTAGTATATATTGGGTACGAGCTGTTTCTTTGATGTATTCAGTTATCTTATGGTTTTCAACTGGGTCTCAAAGTTCAGGCTCAAGGTTTATCGAAGAGATTACTCTTCGATAAACCTTGCGGAGCGAAGTCTATTGGGAGTAAAGATTATTGACAGGATCAGCGTTGGAAGACTGGAATCACAGATGTAGGAGATAAAACATCTAAATCAAAGTGGCTCTGGGCAGAACATGTTAGTAGACCCTGACCGATGGGCCGCGCGTATCTGTCACGTTACGAAGATAAGAAGATGACGAAGCCGGGGAAAGCTAAGAAACGCTGGGGCTTTCAATAAGTCGATGTCGCCGGGGATACGGTAGAGTTCAAAAGCGTACCCGTGGTGTCCAGCAACTAAAGCTTCGAAGAGGAACACTTAGATTTTTAGCCGGTAGGAGTCTGGCATAACTCTCTCGCTGCCCCCGCAACGATAGAGTACCTATGAAGATTTCTCAACATTAAAAAAGAAAACGCTGGCGTGATAACCTTGATAGTTACCAGGACCAGCTAGATTTAGCCCAAGACTGAAACATTTCGACGGGAGGATTATGGAGGAGACCTTTACCCGGAAGCGTGTGATTTAAGGTTAGCAAAAAACAGTTTGGGTCATTTTAAGATAGGAATCATAGGTAACACATTCTCAATAATTTCCGTCATGTCAAAGAACAGAAAAATAAGCCATTTTCTTAATAAAGGAATCCATTTGTAAAGTCTTAGAGTCCCGCCCTTGAAATATTGACCTTGAAACTCTGGAAAATATTTTTGTCCAATACTCGTCGTGGTATCTTGCGGACTCTAATCAAAGCCTATCATCCATCAAAAGGCCCATTGTTTAGAGCTACTATTGGACGTCATTAATACTGAGTAGGCACATGACAGGCGGCATCTTTTGTACTTTTGCTTTGAGATCTTTGGTTTTTTTTCTCTTGTGGGGTTCCGTACAATACCAAAAACAAAAATTAATTGCCAATTGCTAAAAGTAAATGGAATTTTATGGGACATTGCATAACAACCATTGTATAACGCATAACAATCTTTCTGCGAATGCTACCAACCTTCCAGTTGAACGATATAAATTATTATATAAGATACTAGCGACCCGCACCGGCTTCGCACGGGTGCAATATAATATGCATATAAAACTTTCCTCCTGAATCGCTTTAACTATTGCAAAAAACTGCATTCAAATACGTTGCGTAGTTTACAAGATCTAAGCGTACAAACAGCGGAAGCGATTTTTTTTTATAGGAAGGATAATTAAACGAAGCGCTACTCAGTAAATCATAATAATATTATTAATGCGAAAGTAACTCTGACATGTTTGTCTGTTATATGTCTATGCTTAAACCGCCTAACCTATTTAGATGAATTTTGGTTTGGAGATAGTTTGAGACCTTGATAAAGATATAGGATAGTTTTTCCGGAAATCATCCCTTATGGGGATAAAAAGGGGATGGAAGTTTTTGCGGGGGTTTTGTTTTTGTATTTGACTTGCATTTTGATACGTAGTTATTATCTTTGAAAGGCCGGCAGCGCATCAGCATTGCCTCTGGTGTTGCAGATGTCCATGGGCGACGGTGACCGCTTTCCATCAGGAGGCCCGACTGCTCGTCTGCCCCACTATTCCATAAAAAAAAATCTTTTCACGTCAAAACCGCTGATCAGTTATTTATTTAAATATTAAAGAGATTGATTAAAACTTGGATAAAAAATAGGCTACTCAAAGAATTAATTATATATAGTGATTATATAAATGATAAAACTCTATTGTCTAATGTCGTTTTGCTCTACAAGCAAAATATTTTGTAATAATAAGATAATTGATGAATTCTGATCCAACCGTCTTCTAAATGAGGCGTCAGCTAATGGGTCTTTAAAATTAACAAGGCCGTTAAAATATTTTATGTCACATAAAAATAATAAGATCATTAGTAAATCGAACCAAAACCAAATGATTCACAAAACATTTCGAAGAAGTTTTGATTATTGATGCCGTATCTGTAGTTATATTTTTGAACACATTTCAATATGAACGAAAAAGATTTCGCTACAAAAAACTCACACGAGAATTTTTTGTACAAATATTTCTCTCTTAATTAAACGATAAAATTATAATCCACCCAGGACAAGCATTCGAATGACGAGCATAAATAAATATTTATTTCTAAAAAAGGACTATATAAGTATTATAAGATGGCGCTGTGTGAAATGTCCATGAAAATTTATTTATGTTTAAGCACCTGTTAAATTATAGGTACTTTTAAATATCTATGATTTCCAGAGTAAGAGTAGTGTGCTTAAAATAAAAAACATAGCTGTAATTTTTTCACGCGTCATATACCAGCCTGTTTGTCTGTACTGTCGGAGGTTTCTTATATAAATATGTCATCATTTCTCGGGTCAGCGTCGCTGGTATTCTCTGAGGAAATCACTGAAGTGGTCAGGTGTTGGCAATCTAGTACACGCCGTAAAGTATCTAAAATAAATTGAAGGCAACTTTTCTTTTACGGAGAGACATTATAACTGTACTCACCACAAAACTCAAACTAAATATTAAGTAGGTGCTAAGTTTATTTTGTATTAACTTTTACCCGTTTTATTGTTGCAGAACATGGTGGCACTCAGATAAAAGGAGGATATATGCTTCGGTACAAACGTAAGTATTCATGCGCATTAAACGCAAAGGTTATTGTTTAACTAGCTTCCCGCGTCCACGTGGAATTCATGAAATTTCTAGAAATTTCTTAACAAACGAGATAGGCAGAGAAGGTGAAAGGGCACATTTTTTTTCTCATTCTTACGTCGTTTTACGGTCAGTTAGGACTTATTTTTCCATGGTGGTAATAGCACTTATGAATTGGCAATATTCAATAATGTTTTACGGTATTATTTTTTGGGGAAATCTTCCTTTCCATTCCAGGATAATGGGAGATGACTATACAGTAACTATATTAGAGAGAGGTAACTACATTGGTACAGAATACCAATTAGTGGCTATGCTTGCGATTTTTACCACTTTATTAACGCGTAAATCGTTATATTAGAAATAAATAAATCAGAATAAATACATCTCTTATCGGCGAACCGTGTCAGCTTCCAAATAAACCGTATTTGATATCAAAGGACAGTTGGTAATAAGTCCACTTGGTTTGCTAAACTACTCATCCATAAATTCATTAGATCATTAACAGAGCAATGACCGCTCCTTAGTTAAAATACCCCGAGTGGTCTGCCAGGTTCGATTCCTAGCTAGCTAGACATTTAGCCATACATTTTTTCGGGTCTTTGATACGCTTTTTTGTTTATATTATGAATTTTAGGGCAGAGTGTGTGAAGAATAATTTTAATCTACTTTCGCGCTTGGTACTCCCGTTAGTTCAAAGTCAAAGTAAAATAATCTTTACTGCCGTTGGATGTTTAAAAAATTCATGGTAGCTTCGGTTTTTTATATAAATATGCACCTTTCTTATCACTTAGTTTAGCGATTGTTCAAACCCCATCCGATCCTCCATGTCCTTCGTAACCGTATCGGTCTGCTCAAGATTTTAAAAAGTATTAGATATATCACCGAATATATTTTATTTTAATTTTAATATTGAATTTTGGCATAGAAATAAACTCTTCCTGCTCACGTTGCTTGATATCATATCAAATAGATACTCTTATACGAGAACCAAAGTTAATTGTGATCGATATCCTTCACAAACACAAACTCACTTTATGACACTTCTAGCGGCTTTATTTCTTAAGCTAGGGCTGTCACACAACAGTTTTTATACTCATCTCGAACATGAGTAAGCCTTTATTTGAGAATGGCTATCAGTTATCTGTCTGTGACTAACTATAGGGTTTGTAAATATATCGCTAAAGTACGTATAATACATGCTTTTAAAGTGATTCTCTATCCAGAGCTTTATTTTAACAGAAACTTAATACAAATCGCCGTTACATCCTGTAAAAAGAGAATCGCATGATTTCAATATTATTAAAATGAAACACATCGAAACTAAGAATCCTAATTTGTTATGAGACACCAGTTTTCCATTTCATTTTGAGACCGCATTTTCGGCGGGAAGTGACAGCCCTAATTTTATATTAGAATAAAAACGTCAGCTTGTGAGAGAATAACGATATCATAAAAATATCATACAGCTAGACACTTTGAGACCGATCGTGCATCTCTTTCGTTTGTGTTTAATATTGTCAAAGAGCGAGTGAGACGGAGATTGTTATTTATTCAATTAACATCAAGATTACATGCTGAAATGGCATATTGCGCCTTAATAATTTCCTATGCGGTGGTAAAATATTTGGAGCATATGCCTGAATATTTGAAGAACCTCATTATTCTTGATGATTATTCAACTACCTATCTTATTTTTCATTTCACACAGCCCCATCTAGCCCTAAACTAAGCTTCTTATGATTCATAGTTACACCCAGACAAAGAACATACAACTTCGTCACACAAATGCTTGCCCTGAGTGAGAATCAAACTCACGACCTACAGCGTAGAAGGCAGAGCTACATCTGAATTATATTCTACATCTATGCATTTTCTATACAAATTTCATCCCATATTCTATACCCATCCACTTTCTCAAATATTTTTTTAAACATTTATTTATTTATAAATCTTAACCTGAAGTCCAATTTTGATGACTAACTTTTAAAACAGGGCTTTCAAATAAACTTCCTACCCCCATTTCAGCCCTTTGAGAGAGAATTCCGCAAAATTCTTTCGTAATCCGCTCCTACAACTTAAAGAGATTCCCTGTGCAAAATTTCAAGTTTGTACGACTTATAGTTCCTGAGATATTGTGATGAATTAATGCGTCCAGTGTTTGCCTTATATTACATAGAAGAAGATATATATGTGCATGGGCGCCGCCTGGAATACTTTCGGGGAGATGCATCTGTATCTACAATACTATTAAAAATATTTATAGCTAATTCTATGTATATAATTTCTGTTAATGTCAAATGGAACCGGAACACAGTTACCACTGCTTGGCGGCAGATTACCAGGTGTGTAGGCAGTACTTCTCTGGACGAACTTGCACAAGTTCTACTGCTACTTTCTGTTTCACCACCTAACGGTCACGTAAAATGATGCCCATAATTATTATAATTTATAAAATAAATAATTAATAATAAATAAATTATAATTATTATAAAATAATTATAATTTATTTATTATAAAGTCTAAAATATAACATTACAGATTTATCTAATGCGCTATACTAGAAAAACACAATAAACATACATTAGTACAATAGATATATAAAAAAAAACATAGAATATAATTTTCAAAAACATAACAAACAAGATAAGAATTTAAAACAGAAATTAATATATGAACTTAAATATAATATAACGTATAGGTAATATATTAAATTCTTTATATTCAGGTAAATATCTTTGGAACACATGGTCTGAAGAGTGGGTGGTGCTTTACGATGACTCCACCATGGCTTGGTTCAAGGTACGTAGTTCCGAATCCAAATTAATATATTATTATTAATATTTATAATATATATAAGCATATATATTAGGTATAAATATAATATTTATGTAGGTTTAAACATGTATTAAACATGTTATAATTATTTTAAATTATTTCGAACTGTATTAGTTACTTTAATATAAATACACCCAATGCCCCTAGTACTATCCCTTACTTCTTGTCCATCCAAGGTTGTCTGTAAGAGATCGCTTTAAAGCGATAAGACCGCCCATTGTTTCACATTACTTGTGTAATATAATATTATTTTGTTATGTGAGCAATAAAGTGTTATCTATCTATCTAATAACTCATTTCATTTTATTTTGTTTTATTCTATAATATGGGTGTGTGAATATGACTCCGCCCTTTCTCAACAGATGTCGTTTTTAGTATTGTTTACGTGTACTAATAAATGACCATACTTGTATTCGATAGTACTGAATGTCAGCTATCTAACGCATTTTATGATATTTGGTTGAAGTGTAAGCAACAATTGTTTTCACCTTTTCGAAAATGTCGGTTTTTATTCCAAATAAACGTCATTTGCGGGAAGTGTTATTACATTATTTTATTGCGAAGAAAACTGCAGCGGAAACTTATCGTTTGCTTGTGGAGATTTATGGTGAGCATGCTCCGTCTAATACAACTTGCAAGGAATGGTTTCGACGATTTCAAAATAACGATTTTAGTACTGAGGATAAAGAACATGGAAAACCACCAAAAAAATTTGAAGATGCTGAATTGGAAGCATTATTGGCGGAAGATTCTTGCCAAACTCAATCAGAATTAGCTGCAGCATTAAATGTTGATCGTTCAACTGTTGCAAAGCGTTTACAAATGATGGGAATGATTCAAAAAGCCGGTGACTGGGTTCCACATGATTTAAAAGAAAGAGACATGGAACGTCGGAAAACCATTTGTGAAATGCTGCTTCAAAGACAGCAAAGAAAAGGATTTTTGCATCGGATAGTCACAGGAGACGAAAAATGGATACACTACGAAAATCCTAAACGCAAAAAAGCTTGGGTGAAACCAGGCGAACCAGGCCCATCACAGCCAAAAATAAATATTCACTGTGCCAAGGTCATGCTCTGTATTTGGTGGGATCAGAAAGGTATTGTATATTATGAGTTGCTCAAACCCTCTGAAACTATTAATGGAGAAGTTTACCGACGACAACTAATGCGTTTGAAGCGAGCCATAGAAGAAAAACGACCAGAATGGGTGAATAGACATAACAAATTAGTTCTTCAGCATGACAATGCCAAACCGCATACCGCAGAAGTCGTAAAAAGATATTTAGAGGGACAGGACTGGGAAGTGTTACCCCACCCGCCATATTCACCAGACATAGCTCCTTCGGATTACCACCTATTCCGGACGATGCAGACAGACCTTACTGGAGAAAAGTTTACTTCATGTGAAAGTATCAAAATTTGGATTGACAACTGGATAAGCTCAAAAGACCAGGACTTCTTCCAGCAAGGAATACGAAAACTACCTGAACGATGGGCGAAGGTTGTAGCTGCAGATGGAGCATACTTTCAATAATTTTTTTTTTAATTTTGTAAGCGAACAAATGTGTTTTATTTTGACAAAAAGGGGCGGAGTCATATTCACACACCTAATTAAGATTTATTAGTAAATTTATAATATGAATGCAGGGAGTGGAATTGCCAACTTAATTAGAACTCGTTAGTAATTCCTTTGAATGCAGCTAACTGACACTATTTCATGGAAGTTTATGATTCACTCAGGCGGCACCTAATTTTTCCACTACAGGGGAATCTTATCACGTGCTGACATTGGGATAAAGCCGTAGAGATAAGTACACTAATTTTTTATGAATTTTTACTACTAACAACAAAAACTAAAAAACAGGGGGCTCTCATACAAAACCGTGATTTTAGGATATAGTTTCATGTGAAGAAACTAGATGGCGCCTCTTGTATTTTAGCACGCTCTATCGTTGCGTTTCAGTACCGACATGACTTGGAACGCAACTGGGAATCGCTCCGATAATAGTACGGAACCCATCGTGCGCGAGTCAGACTCGTACTTGGTTTTAACATTATATAGAAACTCTGTAAGTCTCCCATTCTTGAGAATGTTCCAAATATTCTGCCAAACTTTCAATATTCCGTTGACAAGGGATATCAATTATCCTCAACCGTACTTACGGGTACAAGATTATGGAATCCATTACAAGTGTTGAAACTTTACGACATCGTTTCAAGCTGTTATACGATCGCTGCGCTCGTATGAAGACGATCATGAATAAGGGATTAGAAGGTTGGAGTGGAGTAGACTGGTGCACAAACCCTCAATCCCATCCAATCTCATATCCTTTCTTCTTGATTAGATGAACCGCATTTACTTACTCTGTTCTCTTTCACGTTCAGTATCTGGGCGACCGAGATGCGCTTAGTTTTTTTAGTTGCATTTTTACAAGAAATACGATACAGGTAAATATAAATACCTGAATAGAATTGCCCGTTTAAAGACCGAGTTTCGCTAGTTTTTTTTTAACTTAAAATTTTACAGGTAAAGATAAACAGCTAAACCTGATCTTAATACAAAATTTCATACAAATCGTAAATCGTTTCTGAGATACGCGAATATATAAATATAAATACAAGAACTGATAGTTTTGAAGTAAGATTCGACTGCCTCATAGCTCAGATGGTAAGCTCTGGTTTCTGCGCTGAAGGTCGTGGTTTTGATTCCCACCCAAGCAAATATATAAGTATATCATTAGAATGTGACATACAAAATTTTATTAGTTATTTGACTCAGATATTTGACTAACCTCAGTTAGTAGGTCTGCCTTCTGCGCTGCGGTCGATTCGATTTCCACTCACTACGAGCATTTATGAGACGAACATAAATGTTAGTTCTGTGTCTGGGTGTTAATATATAATATATGAAAGTAAGTTTTTACAAAGAGAAGTTATATATGGTATTCTATTAGTTATTTAGTTCTCAAAGTACAAGCTATGTTTAGTTTGAGGCTAGATGGCGCTATGTGAGATGTCCTTGAATATTTATTTATAGGTAGGTACTTAAAGAAAATGGACGCGAATGCTACAACTTCACAAGCAATACTTTTATCCTGATAGGAACAAAACAAAGTAGGAAAAGCCATCAATTTTTACCATCAGAGACAGTCCCCCAAACTTTGCGGGAGTGATACAAAACAGCTTAGGGTACAAACTTGTTGTTTTCGATGTTTTCCCGACTCCACAATAGTCGGATAAGGCGGTCTCTTGATAAAAGGCCCTTGAATAATGCTTGTTTGCATAGCTAGATTATTTTTCGACATACGAGATATTTACCTTGATTTGTGAGCTTAGTTCGATACCGTTACATGCGTCATAGTTTCGGGTAAAACGCTTAATGATGCCGTAACGTAATTTTTGCATTTCAAAATTATTTTTCATTAAGTAACGCTTGTTTGCTTGGCTTGCAAATAATTAACATTCTTCTATAGAGTATTTTATTTAAGTATAAGTCCAGCTACATTATAAACATAATAGCAGATAAGCAAGCCAATATACCTATAAGAAGGTAGAAGAAATATTTATTCAAAAAACGAATTTCGAAGAATATCAAAAATAATATATTACAAAATTGGCTTAAATAAGATCAATTTATTATGCCTTTGTTTGTGCTGGTTGAGGCAATCAAGATCCCTGTTGCTCTTTGAAATTTAGCGATATCATTTATGTAAATGTGACATAACTTACGAGTATTAGTAATTTTATTCTAAAATAGAATTCTTAATGAGTTCTTTGATAAAATATAAAAAAAAGTTTCAAACCGTTCCCAGTGGAAAGCATTACAATTATTATATTATATTATATAAGTAGTATAAGTATAATAGTTATATCATAATGTGACGTTAGTTTTCTTTTGATACGTCTACCTGAATCAGTTCAAGGGCCCTGTGGAAATTTTCAATAGCTCTGGAACAATTGCGTTATGAAAATAAAGAAAGGAATAAATTCTAGAGAAAATAGAAGAATAATGGCGTTGGGTGGATTCGATGTGTTATTTGGTACAGGGCGCCATCGTCTGTCTGCACGTGGATCGCATTAAAAGAGGTTAACATACGTAATAAAAACAGTTTTTTTTTTAACTCGTGACTTTGAAAACTTTTTGTCTATAGCATCATGGCTCCCATATGTTTTTAGCTACGATTTTTCGAAACTACTTCGACCGCGTGGAAATTAAGAATTATCTTGCACAGCATCCCAATACTGTTTTTTGTATAATAACATCCAGCACTTAGGAGATTAGCCGAAAAAAAACCAAAATAGTTTCGTTTATATAAACTTTCAAATAAAAAAAAAAATCATAATCTTAGAGGCTACTTATAAAGATATATTAGTATATATACTTATATATTATATTATACTTATATACTTATACTTTCAAATGCATTTGGCAATAAGCTGATATTTTGAAATAACAAACAAGCACTTATCCCGTATAGTTGAAATTCCTTATATATGTCTGTATAGATCCTGTTAAACCAAACGTTACCTGGAAGAAATAGCTTTTAGCCACATGGGGCGGCCCATTGTTCCACTTACTGGTATAGGCTAACTATATTTTCTGTGGAAACAATGTGAAACTTAATTATTTTGCCCGCATGCTCCGCCGTGTTCCGTCTTCACCCGGTATGCGGAATACTCAAAGATAATTTATGACATTATTTCAACGCCAGCATGATATAAATTTAATTGGCGGAGAAATATGCGTTGCACTTGTGAAAGTTAATGGGCTTGTGTTGTTCTAGAGACGTTTTCCCTCAATTATCTCAGGGAAACCGAAGGAAAAATATTGTGATAGCAGAAAGCTACCATATATTTTTTTTTGTATGAGCGTTCATATTGTATGTTCCGTAGCTTAGTTGGTAGTAGCCCTGCCTTCGAAACGAGGGGTCCTGGGTTCGATTCCCGGCCGGGGTAGGCGATGGGTGTATTAATGACATCTGTGACATAGGGAATCCAAGTGCAGGAATATGAGCCTGAAAGCTGATTTAGCGTTTGTATAGTGGAAAAGTAACGTGAGAATGTACAGAAACCACCAGCTTTGGATGCCTTTGGATTACGGATAGTCCGTAACCACGCGCGCTCGAAGCGAAACCTGCCTGGTTGACCTTTACATATCATTTTAGGCAACTCCCTGCCCCGGTCAGTACTTGGATGGTTGACCGCTTAGTGTCATTTGAGCGCTACTATGTATCAGGTGGCAGGTTAAGATGTAAGATGTTAGATTAAATTGTTACTGATATTCATCCCACTTGGCGTATTCCAGAACCGGTTAGCGCGACTGTTCGCGTCACGCGTGTCGCGTTTTTTGACGACCGCGTGCTCACCGAGTTTGTTCCGCGCAAAATTCACACGAAAAAACACACTTGTATAATATTTACTTCTAATTGACTGATTTAATCTAGAATACATATTTAATATAGATTAATAAAGACACCTATTTTCTTACCTAATAAAAATTATTATTATTATTTTATATATATCAAACTGAATATTCTGCGCAAAACAACGTACCAAAAAAATCAATTACTTGCTCGAACTGTTTCGTATAAGAACAATTTTAATCTCGATAAAATGTATAAAAGGATGTCTGCGTCCGTAGGTGAGTACCTACCCTTAGAATCCCTACACGTATCGTCTGGGTGGTGCAAAAATACTAACAAAAAGTAGCAGTAGAATTTGTACCAAGTTCATCCGAAGAGGTACTACCGCCACGCCTGGATCTGCCGACAAGCAGTAGTGCTCGCTTTACTGTGTTCCGATTCCGATGGAAGGGTGTGATTACCTGAATTACATGAGCTGTAACATCACGAAGTTTGAGAAGACTTGAGTGTTCTTATACTTCGGTCGGAGAGGACCTAAGTCGTGTCGCTGTTATGGGCTGAGGTAATGAATGTCAGGAGACCTTCAGCGAGTCCCGTCACTTTCGTTACATTAAAAAAAAATAAGAATACGAACATGCTTACCAAAATGGCTTTCAAAGATATGTTTTTAAACTGTTAATCTTAGAAGGTAGGCATATAACGTTGCTGCAGTTTCATACATATTTTTATGAAGAATAATTCTGCACAACATTGTTTTCATAAATAGCTCCTAGTCGGTGTGATTTAATCCAACATTAACACTCATCATCTTATTTCAACCAATTTCCACGAAACCTTAATGAATTTTACACTTACACTGTAAAAGTGAGCGAGATAGATAGCGTGTGAGTGAACATCAAAAATGCAAGTAAACCTAACCTTATCATTTGTACTTTTTACCAAGTTTTACGTGAGTCTCCCCTCTACAGAGTAACTTAGCTACAAACACTTTCTCCGAGCTCATTTCAATCGATGATGAGTTTACTCTATCGTAGCCAGCTTATATGTGACATTATGATAAAACGCTACGGGTGCTACGGCGTAGCTTTATCTAGAGAGATCGTATACCGTCTACGAGGGTTCGTGTGCTACTACGGTATAATATCATTCAAGCACACCTGTTATTTATTATCAATTAAAGAAGTGCTTTTTCACGATGGCACACGGCTCAATTTTATTCAGGCACGGTCGGCGGAGTATATTCAAGACAAGTGTAAAAGATATCACGTACTGCCTTCGTAATTTGTTTGCACTTTTTAAACACGCATTTATTGGTGGTGTGGCTGTATTCAAATCCTTTGGTTATATTTAGGGATTGTTACCAAAAATGTAACGAAAAATTTATTAATAAGCGTACAACGGCTGTTTTTTTCTGCTGCCTTTATAATTTTTGTCCCCTGTATATTTTTTGCAATTTCGTTACTAATTTTGTTAAAACTACGAAAATAAAAAAAAAAATAAAACATGATACTTATCTGCGGGAACTAGACTGCTAAAAAGTACCAGAAACATATTTCCAAATTAAAATATAATGCCTAGATCGACCGCATCATAAATCGAAGTCAATTGAAATTTCACAGTGTTCCGAAATATAATTTATTTGCATAATAGCAAAAGTTAAAAAAGGTTGGACTGTTAAGGCGCCCCATCCAAAATCCGTGTAGTTTACGAAAGAGTTTGTATGTAAAGGTGTTGTGACGGTTAAAAACTACGTCATCTGCTTCATCACTAAACTGGTTACATTAATTCGCGACTTTGCAAAGAATTGCGACAAAAGTTGTAATAACTCTCGCTGGAAGGCGCCCAAGTGAAAAGATGAAACGAGAACGTTTTCATATTTCAGTAATATTTTAACTGTGAAAAATTTTGCGTAATTATTTTGTAAGCTCGGGACGGAATTTTGTACCGAATGTAAAATTAAGTCTGATCTTAAAGCGAATCAAGAAAATTTTTAGGGTTCCATTACTGAAAGATAATCAACTATTGTGGCCGAGTTTTAAGGGATTTTAAAAAGGAAGAGTTTCTTTTGTATATTTGTTACGCGATTAGTTCGTAAAGATTTGGATTTGGATGGGTGGTTCTTTTTTAATTTAATAAGGTGTACATCTGCAGTGATCCCATAAAATTGTTCATGAAGAAATACCACCCGTAATTGCGTAAAAGTAAATGAAAGTAGCGAAGTTGGTTTATTGAATTATTACAGTATTCAAATATAACTACATCTCTTGAAACATCATAAAGCCAAACAAAAACTGACATTTTCATAGAATTCAGCATATATAATAATGGGTTGTACGAAACTGTTGGAAGTATGAGTGAGAATTGCACTGACCCGGATAATTTTGTGTACAAATTATTTTGTACAAGCTGTGATAAGCGGTGCTTTCCGCTACTAGAAAGCCAGCGACGATGGGAAATGATGGGAAAAAAATTACTTCACTTTTTCGGAATAAAAAGTTTTTACGCGGCTTTCACTTGCAGAATGCTGATATTATAATATCTGCTATTATAATAGTGCGTGGATATATATCGTATTTTATATCCACGCACTATTTTGTCACATGCGCAAAAAAAAACAGTGACTATATACATATTATAAGTACATATTGTAATTCAAAATAAGAAGAAGAAGAATTCGAAAAAACAAAAATCAAAGCTGATTGGTTCACAACAGTGCGTCTTCAACAAAAACCAACAGGAAATTGTTTCACAATTTGCCCATTAAATTTGTTCAAATTAATATTTAGAACAAGTTGTTTTGTTGAAGTTGCGCTCTCACAGCAGGAAACATTGTGAAATGTTTGACAGTTTTAACAAGTTGATGCGTTGCGTGCTAAAATATAAACTTTTTATTTATTTGCCGAAAGATTCTTCATTATCGACGATCCCAAAGTGGTGTTTTTATAAACAGATAGAATTATCGAAACAGATAGTAATTTAAATCATATTTAAATCATAAATCATAATAATCAATGATAATAATGAGAGCGTTTCATTTGCCATTTAAAAACTGTTTTGTCGTCGTTTCACACAAAGTTGGTATCAAAGCCAAATCTCGAAAGTAAAATAGTTTTTTTTTTGTTGGAACTCTATGGTACTCTATGGAAAAGACTCACTTCGTGTTTGTTTCGTCTTGCGTGCGGCAATTTCATTTCATGGCATTCTTAAATTATTTTCAGCTCGCATTGTTATTTTTTTGACCTTTGCTTGCTTAACGAACTCTGATAAATCTTAATACTAATTATTCTATTTGTCTCTCATGTTTATTTTGATTAGATTTAAATAAAAATCTTTTAATAAAATGTGACATTGACATTCAATTTGTTTTTGAAATCCAACTTACTACAAATCAGCGCCATTTGGTATCAATGATCGAAATAAGGCTGCGAAAAGCCCTTATTCTAATCAAAATCTATCGCGTTATGAAAGTAGGCTTGATCGAAATAAACTGGCCATATTTTGTTATAATTAACCTAAAAAAACTTGCCAAAGTACAATAACTCGGACATTGACAGAATTTGTGTGGCTTAAGACACAAAAGGCCAAAAAGAAGAAGAAGGCTTGATAATAATTGTCAAATATTTCTCAGCCAAATATATATATTTTTTTTTCAAATTATCTATGGTTAATCGGGGCTCGGGGAATCCCGGCTGCAAAATACAAAAGATTAAGATACAAAATCTTAATCTGCAAATGCACCTCCTTGCACTCTGCTGCCGGCGCCCATGGTTATTCCCCGCGTCAACTCGTCCCTTGTGCCACGGCTACACAATCAGTTCACATGGCCCGTTGCCCCGGTAATCCCCGGCGCCCGGGGCTCAACGAAGATAGCTAAAAATGCAATTCTCCTCTTTCACTCTTACAAATTTGATTTGTCGGATCACTGCATCGCGATTGGGTACGATAGTGTTGATACTGGCAGACGAATGGAGTGAATAGATTGTTTTTCACGCTAACAAACACGTACATGTTCGTGTACTTAGATTCACAATGTCTAAGATGGAATTAAAACATCAAATAATAAAAATATTAAGGGGTCCCAGCTGCTCACGTCCGTAGATGACCCTTTGAATCCCCTAAGTGGTACTAAGGAGCAACAAAAAGTAGCAGTAGAACTTCTGCAGAGTTCGCCCGGAGAAGTACTGCCTCCACATCTGGTTTTCTGCTGCCAAGTAGTGGTGCACTCGCATTGCTGTGTTGCAGTAGAAGGATGTGAGTGCCGGTGAAATCACAAGCGCATAAGACGTAACATCCCCGTCTCGGGTGACGGGCGCATAATTCGGCGGGGGAGGACCCATGTCATATTATGTGATGGGTGGAAGTTACCACTTAACATAATGTGGGTTACTTTTAACAGTTCGCCCCGTCACCAGTGTTAAATAAAAAAAAAACCTGTGCAGTTATTCAATTTTCCACCACCAACTGTATCGACCCCGCTACCTACAGCGTAAAATGCAGAGCTACTTCTAAGCTGTGAGATCAGTCAATTTAATATTATGAGGTACATATCCTTTGCCATAATAATACCACTAGTCGTCATGTTACTCAAGCCGTAGTATTGCGTCTGTCGCCTTGAGCCATGAATATGGAACGTCTCATTCTCATGCCCCTGTAATTACACCGGCGCCCTTTGATCCAGTAAACAGTAATGAGAGTGCACTACATGATATATTAAGGATCAGATATTAAATGATTTACTACCATCACCACCACAGACTATTCAGCGGATCAAAACTCTGAATATAATGTGTACTGCACATAATTAGTTATACAAAATGGCGATCAATATTACCGCGGCCATAGTCGCCATTAGCGGGATTACTTCCACTGTTTACTTCCACTGCGATACACGGAGGGAAGTCCATACTGCACGGGTTGCTCGTTGAAAGCCGGATTCCGGCCGGTACAACACGAAAATTAAAATGTTACGTAGCTTTATACATAATAATATTATATTATAATAAGGTAATATTTTCTTCCCATCTATTCCTTGTGGGGTGAAATCCTATTCATTTCCAGATGAATTGGAAATACTGGGAACAACAAGTAATTGCAGAATAAAACCTAAAAAAAAATCAGCCGCCTGCAATTCAGACTCGGACACTGTGGATTCAATAACATCAGTTGCTTTTTTTAAAGATATTTAAGCCATGAATACTCTTTTTCTGTGATACGTCCTACAATTTGCATATTAATTCTAATGACCTCCTTTAACGTTAGACTGAAAGACGGACAGATGTTGTAGATGAATTAGAATACCTCTACACTTATGAAACTTGAACAAAAATAATTGGTAGAAGAACCAATAATTTTTAATTTGATTCATTGCTATACATATACGTTTGCAATATGCATTTGGTATAAGAAATACTATGTAACTAGATACATGGCTAGCTGTAGATTTTTTGATTGGTGATCAAAGTGTTATCTATCCCATAAAATAAAATGTGATTTTATTTTGTGTTAACAATATCGCGTGCTCTACGCATTCCGCTCACATTTTATGCGTGCAACACACTGTGAATATGTTACGGCTTTTCAAATAACTGGTAAGTTTGAACCGTAAAAAGCCGGACACCTGACAACCCTACCGCTGGAGTATGTTGACGACTTTCCAGTGAATGCATTGAAATAACCTTGCTCCACTTACCGTGTTTTTCAGACGCAGCTAAAGCTAAATAAAAGTTCCGGATTTAGTATCCAAACAGTAATGCTTGGTAATCTTTGTTTTATTTTGAGCTATTTACGGATTGGGATTTAAATATATGATGACATTTCTTCCCGGACGACATTGGGACAAATATACTGCTACTAACTGCGCCCCGCGAGTTCACCTGTATCGTTCTCGTTCCCATGGGAATACGGGGATATAATATAGCTTATGTTACTCGCTGATAACGTAGCTTTCCATTGGTTAAAGAATTTTTAAAATCAGTTTGGTGGTTTAAGCGTGAAAGCGTAACAAACGAACACAAACTCACTTTCGGATTTATAATATTAGTTAGTATTTAAAATTGTGATGCAATTTGATTAATTGACCTGGTGACAGACGGATAGACAGACAGACAGACGGACAGCGAAGTCTTAGTAATAGGGTCCCGTTTTATCCTTTGGGTACGGAACCCTAAAAAGAAAATGTAATCATTTAAAATGTCTATAACGATTCATACTACAATTTACGTTTAATAAAAACTGCCTTTTCATTAATAACTGGTAATTTAACGTGAAAAGAGTCGCTTGGTGTTTAATCAAGAAAGTATTCTGCAAACACTTTGTGGAAGCCCAAGTCTTCAAAGTAATTAAACCAATTTAATTAGTTTTCTGCCAATCAATTAGCAGGCAATAAGCGAAGCGGCCGCTGGACCGCACCTGCCACGTTCACAATAAGGCCCCTTTCCCATCTCGCCACACATTACGCGTGGTCACCACGCGTGACCACCTATAACCAAACTATATTCCACTAGAGTGATAATGGAGGTAGTTTATTGTTTTATTTAATACTAGCTGTGCCCCGCGTTTTTCTCGTTTCCGTGGAAACAGCGCACGCAAAAATAGGTTTTCGATTTTACACCTTTTGTTACAAAATAGCAATTTTATTAAGATCCCTAATTTTGAAGAAAAAAAACATAGCCTATAGCCTTCCTCGATAAATGGACTACCCAACACTGAAAGAATCATTCAAATCGGAACAGTAGTTCCAGAGATTAGCGCGTTCAAACAAACAAACACTGCAGCTTTATAATATTAGTATAGACTAGCTGCGCCCCGTGGTGTTACCCGCTGATGGACTTCCTACGGGAATCGTACATTTTTCCGGGATAAAAAGTAGCCTATGTGCTATTCCAGACTATAATAGGAAGGAGTGAACGAGTAATAAACATACAAACAAACCTCCGCATTTTTATTATTGCTATAAAAAATATCAGTTATATAATAACTAGTGGTTCACCACGAACTAAGAATTCGATTAACTTTCATTGTGTACAAAATTATTTCAATTTTAAAACCATATTCTTTGGGGGGTGCTGTTGCTCGCGTCCAAAAGTAAGAACCCTTTGAGTACCTACACTTATCCCATGGTTGGTGCCAAAGGAGCAACTAAAAGTAGCAATAGAACTTGTGCCAGGTTCGTCTGGAGAAGTACTGCCTCCACACCTGGTAATCTATCGGTGGAAGGGTGTGGGTGCCGGTGAAATCATAGGTGCATGAGACGTAACATCCCCGTCTCGGGTGATGGACGCAATGGGATGCGACTTGGGTCTTCTCGTACTACGTTCGGGTCAAACTAAGTCGTCTTGCTGTTATCGGCGCTATGGTAACCACTAACCATCAGATGGGCCTTTAGACCGTACCATCAGTTCAATAGTATGAAAAAAATAAACGGGGATTTTTTGGTGCCAGAATCTCAAAATAAAAAGTAAAAGAATTTTATTACAAAAGTTTAATACAAATAGGCCATATAAAATACCAACAATTCACTCAATTTGTGTTGTTTATTACGGCAGCGTCAGACCTCGGATATTGACTTAAACTGTCAATGTCACGCTTAAAATAGGAACATAATTTATCTGTCATTTAAGTGTCGCCTCGTGCAGTGATTTACTCACATACGACAAGCAACATAAAACGCTGCTTAAATATTTATTAATCAACTCCTTAACGCTAATTCCTTTCTATTTTTCTGCCTGTCTGCCTTAATATGGGTAAAAAGCATCTATTAAATAGGTATTTTGACCACTATTGCTATATAAGCGGAGGTGATCACGTAAGAAAAGATTTACATCAACACTTTCCGTTCAATCACAATATCAAAACAGTTTATTTCTATCCGCATTGATTCGTCTAAAATAGCCCTTACCTCGGATAAAGCTGGTTTCTCGTGAATTACGGGAGCGCGGTCACGGGAACACAAACGTGACTCCGGCGTGCCTGGGCTTGACACCCGGCCATTGAGGTGGGACATTTCTTTTCACGTGAACATATCCACGTCAAACAATAATACCAGCGGTTAAACAATACTAAAGACTATCCTGATTAATTAAATTCAATGAACTGCTTCTGAACACGGCGTTTGCGTCTTGAATAAAATAATTTCAAAAATTTACCTACAAAATGTATTTTGCATTATAACGTAACGATGTCTGTATTGTCATCTCATCTTTCTATCATCTTTGTATTGTCTTTTTTATGGTGTACAATAAAGAATTATGAATTATGTTTTACAAACGCAAACGGTAACTAGCATTCGTCGTTCCTACGTAATTTTGGAACATCGTTGTCAAAAACAACGGATGTTGTATGGGAATCAACGATGCTTCTTCTTCTTATTTTTGGCCTTTTGTGTTTTAAGCCACACAAATTCTGCCAATGTCCGAGTTAATGTTCGCAAGTTTTTTCTGCATTAGGGTTAATTGTAATAAAATATGGGCAGTTTATTTCGGAGAAATTACAAGAATATTTACAAATCAAACTAATTAATTAATGACAATGCCCATGACGAGTTAAGACTAATATATTAATGACATTTCATCTATAATTACCCAGGTTCACAATCGATGTAACCTTTCATTTCACGTAGTGTCACTTCTTCATATTTAGTTACCTACATATTAAATACCATTACGCTGGCATCTAACTACGCTAATTGAATATGAAAGCTGTAAAATAATTACCTTCTCTTCCTAAACTCTGTGTAAAACAGAGTATGATGGAAGCCATTTAGAATTACTAACTTATATTAAAAAAAAAAATGAATTCGTTACTAACGCTCTTGAATTTTAAAATATAAAATTATAATATGTATTACATTTAAAGTATGTCAAGGCAATAGTGCAAAAAAAAATTGTCTTCACGTCATACGCGTCGGTTTCACTGCCTAGGAGCGACGATCGACAAAAAAAAACATATAGGCGAATAGCGCACTTCTTTCTTTTGAGAACGGTCTGATGAAAACGCATGCGCATGAGACGTAACATCCCATCTCGGGTGACGGGCGCAGCGGGATGCGACTAAAGTCGGAGGAGCTAGGTCGTTTTACTATGGTTATCGGCGGAGGGCGGAGTCCCGTCACTAAAGTAGCGTAAACAAAATAAGTGAAATGGGCTATTGGTTCCCGGGCCACTTGAAATGTCAAGTTGCTCCATTTTTGGAACGTTATCGAGTTGAGTGAAGTGAGCTGGAGCACCGACTTGTGTCGAGGCCCTCACAGCTCTCAAAGCCCAATTACCTCGGATTCGGTGACGTTACATAATCCGAAATAACTGGTGCCTACACTAATTGTTTGTATCATGGTCGTAAATGAAAGAGGTTCTGGTACAGGAGAAATATATATTTGACGGCTCCGTGGCTTAGTTGTTAGTAGCCTTTGAAGCGAGGGGTCTCGGGTTCGATTCACACTTTGTGTGGTGAGCATGAAGATTGTTCTCGGGTTTTGAGTTTTTGCTTTTCTGTGTTTGTCCATGCCATCTGCGCCACAGGGAATCCTAGTGCAGAGGTATGAGTGTGTTAACGTAGTTTATATTTACGTAAGCAGGCACGTCAGCGCGATAGCTGAAGATATGAAAAAAAAATCGGCTATGTGCAAGTCGGACTCGCATACCGAGGGTTCCGCAAGAATTTGTAAACGTGTAACTTATTATTTTTTACATGTATTTATTTTTGATATAACTACAAATTTGCTGTTTTTAAACATATTCCTTTACTTGTGCTACATGACATTGCTTCTTGCCAATTTTTTTATGTTCTAGGTCTAAAATTACCTTTTTAGGTATTAGTAGGTTTATATTCCCTTGCGAGTGTCAGAATATGCGGCATAAACGGAGCATATTCGGCCGTATCTTTTGATTACGTTGACTTAAGTTTATTTTTTTCCACGACTCCTAGGGATTGCAGGCCTCAGTATTTGATGTTAATTACAATTTGATACCTCCACGCGTTCCTTGGAAAAGAAAAAAAAAAATTGGCGGCGTTGTTACTTTTCTATCGTCTATATTATATCTAAACTCTATCTTGCGCCGTCACTTAACTTGCTTATATATGTTGCCTGGAAGAGAGATTTTAGATAAATCTAGTTTTAAGAACGCATGCTCTTTGTCTGTGACTTTAATCTTAGCGATAAGGCCACCCGTTGTGCCACCAATTATTCTTACTTTTCTGTGTTGTACCAACTTTTATTTAACAAGAGTCATCTATCTATATTTTAACGAATTATCACACACGAGTCACTAGTACTACGAGATTTGTTTTTAATCAAAATTAGTTTTTAATAGTAACCTCGCAGATGGATCTTAGATAATAAACCCGGGACTTCATTGAGATGAAAATAAAATGGGAGTTCAATCGTATCTCCTCAGCCCAGGCCTTGATGAATAGAACAGCTGATCCAGACCCGCATACTTCTAATTGAATTTCATTATTTGTTTTATCCGCCATGATGAAAAATTCTGTGGAAATTTCAACCTCACTTCAATTGTTTAAAAGATTTAAAGGCGCTTTGAGACATTATAGACTTTGTTATAGGATTTCCATGACCTTTTGGCTATGGGATCGTAAATATATGTAATGCTCATCTCAAGTACGTTAACGGCTGAGGAATATAGATTTTTTTTCGTACAAATAAGATAATCCTTAGGCAATGCGAAGGTTTTAGTGTCCAAGCTACCTGCAACACAAATAATGCTAGGCAGACATGCAAGACAAAATATTTAGTATTCAGTATTTTATTGCGTGACATAGTATCATGCAGGTTTTTACATCAGTTATATTATAATGTTTGTTATATTCGAATTCACATGATGGTTATGCTATCCAGAGGGTATAATTATATTATTATAGGTATTGCTTTTAAATTTGCTTTGAATTAAACTTCTTAAAATTAAAATTTAATTTAATTTTAATAATAATTTACTGTGTTATGTTATAATAGTATATTAGAATTGATCAATTTAGTAAATTTCATGACTAAAATGCAATACTTTAATAATAGTACTAACACATTATGATTAGACCGCCATATTGGATAGCTATATGGATATAATGTATTAACATATTGGATAAATGTATAACAATTTGTAACTACAGCAGAATCGCCCCATTTCGTGTACACTTCCCAAAACTGATGAAGGAAATCCACTTAAATGTTGAAACAACGTCTTACGAAGATAAACATTCATAATTGACTTTGTGGATCACATTTATGAATACTAAGCAGATGAAATTACGTGGTATCCATTCATCTTGTGAGAGGCAATTTATTATGAGACAAACTTACAAAACAACGATAATAGGGATATATATTTATCCAGGGTATTATTAAATAAGTACATATTCTTAATGGAGATTCTCAGCTTTACTTGGCAAAATGTAGGATGATAGTTAAAAATATACTTGAGTAAAGAAAAATAGAGTTTTTAACAAACTTCCAAGGAGGTAGAGGTTATCAATTCGTATGTTTTCGTCTGTTTATCAATTGCTTTTGTTTTTGTTTCCTTTTTATGTATTTTTTTTTTTCAGTTTGCTCAGATTGGTCACATATTTTTTTTTATCAAATGGGTTTTATAGTTAGGTAAATATAACTGGATAAATATGTCTTCCAAGTAAATAAAATTGCGTTTTTTATTTTCCAGTGACTTTTTTCTTTGCCCGTTGAATAACAATTTGGAATTTTGTTTTTTAGAATTGTAGTGTGTACTACAATTCTAAAGGGAAGGGAAAAAATAAGGTATGAGAGTATTGAAGTCGGTTTTTCTTTTTTTTTTAAATCAGTCACTATTTAAGATATGAATGAGACTGATATTATACATAGTGTTGGTTTGATGTCCTAACACATCAGAAGGAAATATCCACACAAAAATCCAGAAGGTGCGGAAAATGATCCAAAAATTTCCATCATTTTCCGCACCGTCATAATATCTACCACCCGCGCCGCGTGGATGTTCGGGTAATGACAACGTTCGGGACTGTTAAAATGAATGGAATATTTTTACCCTCATAATATTGTACATTAAGATCATCCCTCCCGCTCCCCTAAAGGTCGGAGTGCACCGGTGTTCGAGCCTGACACGAGACGAAATAATATAAATAACAAGAAAATATTCTCATCTGAAATTGTTATGTAAAACTATTACATTCTTTTTAGAGCGCGATTTTTCGTTAGCCAGGTTTTTGTTTTTAAACTACTTAATTTTTATTTTATTTCTTTATGGACTCTAAAAGGGGCCATATTAAATTTAATGTGACTTCACATAGCCTATAACCAGCGGATAATCAAGATGCTTCCAAAGATATTCGGAGACATGCGACATCTACCTATCTAGATTAGCCTCCCGTGCTAGGTTAAGGAAATGTTTACCCTTAAATCTCCCGTCTCGTTTACATTAACGCTGACACACCGCGAGCGAGTGAATACAAAGTTGATGAAAATTCACACATTATGCATTTCCATTTTATGTTCTGAAATAAAGAGAATATCATAAAATTATCAAGCTAAAACCTAGATTTATTACCTACAAACCTAGTTATAAAATCAATTTTGTGCTGAAACTTGCACGAGTTTTCATAAACTAAATTTATGAGTTTTTATAATAAATAAATGTAGTTAATCTACGAAATAAATAAATTTGAAGAATTGTCAAAATAACAGCAGTATAAAAGATAATCAATAAAAAATCATAATAATTTTGTATAAGTGTCTATCCGTCTGATTGTTCCGGCTAATCTCAGAAACAAAACAAATAAATATCAAATTCGAGTCATTTTCGAGTATTTGCGAGATTAAAACACGGCAATTGATTTTTACATATAACTGAAAAAATGTATATAATAACTTTTAGCACAATAAAATCAGGAAAAAAAAAGAATAATTATCTATTTTTGCGTGGAAAATCATACAGCCTTTTTTTATAATAATTCTTTGGGATTTCGTTTAACCTCACCTCACGTGATTGGAATCAAAATGAGCTGTAATTAACACTCCTTCAATTTTTAGCATTTGTGTGCTGACCTTACAACTACGCACGTGTATGTACCGACAGACGAGGAACTGTTGTTCAATCTGTGCCCACAGACAGGCTGACAGCTGGATAATTTGAATACGCCTTTTTCAGGGGTTTTGTATAAATTACGTAGTATTTTTACTGATTGTAATGAAAAGATAAAGGTCATATTTAAAATAAAAAAAAATTTTTTAGACGTCATGTTTTTAGATGTAATCTGATACAAATTAATTTAGTAGGGTAGGGGTAAGGTAGGGTTTAGTCTGACAGTTGCAAGTTGCAAGCTATGTTGTTGTAAAGATTTTGATATTGAATCTTGAAAGTTTGTAAGCATGTTTGGATGGATGTTTGTTACTAAATCACGCCAGAAAAGCTGAACGGACCTGGATGAAATTAGGCACAGAGATATTTTATAGTCTGGAATAGCACATAGGCTACTTTTTATCCATAACATTTTACGGATCCCATAGGAAGTCCAACCGCGGGGCGTAGTATACTCGTATAATTATCACGTTATTCGCCAAAAGTCCTGACAACGCAATTACTTAGAACCCGTAAAAAATAACTAGATTGTAATAACTCATAAATGATATTTAAGACGCCATTATTTCTCAACTACCCATTAGAAAAAAATCACACCACATCTCTCAATATGTTTTTTTAAAGGAATTCTCTTAAGCAAAAACTCGATTGGTTAAAATTTATTGATCCTTTTTATTTCTTAAAAACAATGTCTTTGTGAACTTAAAATACCAAGCGCACAAAACTTATTTAACAATATAGATAATAAGTATATCTAGGTTTTGACTTTTTAGATTTTTCGATCTTCTTCTTATGTACAATACTAAAAAGAAAAACAATAAGTGACTAATTAAAAAAAATTTGAAACACTTCAATACTTTCATCCCTTGTTTCGAGGTATAAGGGGGTACAACCTACCTTTTAAAAAAAGAAACAACCAAATCGGTATACAATGGGTAAAGAAAAAAATCACAAGAAAGCAAAATACGCTGTTTCGTTTACTAAGATGACATAGTTTTACACTTATTTTGATTTAATTACCAAACTATTGAACCGATAAACCGAAAAGCAGCGAATATCAATACTAGCGTAACCGTAAACGAGACAGGTGAATTGAGAAATGATATAATACTTCGGGCTGGAATATATATTTTTGTTAAGATAATTGTTTGTTCCCAGGATGCTTCAGGTAAATGCATGGCGACACAGAAACACCTTGTGAAGGAAAGTCCAGACATGCTGGCCATCTCCACCTGGACGGGCCAGATTCCCCGGCGGCCAGCCCTTCCCGTCGGCGCCAAACTATCGCAGTTGATGGCTCTGGGCTCCAGGCGAGATCCCGGAAACGTTGTGTGGATGCTTGCTAAAAGTGACGCAGAGATCAAGTGAGTAGCACGCGAGAAACTTACTAAATCTTCTTGAGAACAGGCCTCAACTAGGTATTTGAGGCCTTTTCTTGGTCCAGATTAGAAATACCTACTTTTACTGGTCCGGAGCGGTTAAGTCGAGCGTGATCCGCTTAAACCACTCTGGTGTTCTTGCTTGACGTCTTTGTGGTGGAGCTCGGTGGTGATACTCTTCCACTTTTATTTTACTAATGAAATAATAACTAATAAATACTACCTAAAATTACGTTGACATTCTTAAGTGTACGAAAATTTACTGTTGCATTTCAACATACCAAAATTTAGAAAATAAATTAATTGTATTCCGCAGCCCCAGCAGCATGCGTTATTAGGCCTAGGTATTATATGATTATAACATCAGCTGTCTGACAGTGAAAGTTCCGTCAAAATCGGTTTAGCCATTTCGGAGATAACCCGCGGCAAACAGACAAACGACAACAGTAACGACTCGCCCATGACAACAGTAATGCGCGCGACTCAGTATGAGATCCAAATCTTTACTGAGTCGCATTCATCCTGCTGCATCCATCAGGATTCGTCCTGCTGCGGAACACAGTAATGCAACCACTACTGCTTGGCGACTCGCATTGGCAGTACCCCTCCGGACAAACCTGGCACAAGTTTGGTCGCTCCTTTAGCACCACCCCAGGGGGTACGTGTAGGAAATCAAAGGGTACACACCTACGGACGCCAGCAATTGGACTTATTAGTTAACTGGAACTGAATCTATCAGTTATCTAGTTCCCAAAATGCTTAGTTTGGGGCTAGATGGTGCAGTTTGAAATATCCATGTATTTCTTAATATTATTATTATATGTATAATAATTTCATGGATAGACGCTCAATTGAATCTTTTATATTGGTACAAATGTGTATTATTAGTTTGAGTTATAATTAGTCATTTCACATTGCGAAAGGTAACATGCAATAGTAATAACGTAGTTTTCTTCATCTACTATAAATCATGGATCAGCAAAGGTAAAACAAATTCAATTTCTTTTCCAATAACAAACAATTTCGCTCTGGAACAATCGGAGCCGATCGTTGTTTTCAAAGTCAACCCTAGCGCGGGTCGGTAACCTTCAACCGCTAACAAACAGTCATTACTGAAGGCAATATTATGAACACTAGCGACCCGCCCCGGCTTCGGACGGTTGTACAGTATGTGACGTAAGTCTTAATACAATTCCGTAGTACATCATTTTGATCTATCTCGTAAGGTTAAGCCAGCATTAGCAATGTAAGCGCCCAAAAATATGGTTTTCAACCGACTTTAGAGGATATCAAATTGGTTGTATTTTTGTTAAGAAACGTTTAACGTTAACGTTTAACTAGACCATTTCTTTGATTTTAGATATAAATAACGAGGAAACTCTTTGGTTTGTTTTTTGGTTGGTATTTCCGGAAAATTATGTAAATCTCGATCACGTTTCGGCAGTTACAGCCCGTTCGCACTTCGCCATAGACCGCATCACATTTGAACATCTTATAAATAATTCAGCACCGCGAATCCTAATTCATGTTTTTCCGGTTCCTTGGGATAAGCCTTTATTGATCAGGAGTCATTGATAATCGTAGGCCTGTAGTATAGCTACGATGGTTGTAGCTACGGCGATGATACGGCAAATATGGTGTAGTGAGCGCGTCTGACTTGCTTTATGTCCCTTAAATAGCCACCTATATATTTTAACTAGGTGCCAGTTAACTTTTTTTATTTTTATTTCAATGATTAAGCACACTAGCTAGCGGCCCGCCTAATAGTAAGTGGCTACCTATAGACACTAGACGCCTATAGACGCTAGCAACACTAGAGGTGTTAACTACTACGTGTTTTTTTTGTGTTGGTCTAATTTTACCTAAGTTACTCCTTATAATATAAGTTATGTGCCAGTGAAACTCTTGTCAAAATCGGTCCAGCTGTTTCAGAGATTACCCGGAATAAACAGACAGACAAACAGATAGTTATAAGATAATATATATCTGCACTAAAGCTTTCATTTTGACATTACAAACAGACTCTTAAATTTTATCTTAATCTATAAAACAAAAACTGTTTTTATCTATGTCCGTTATAGACTTTAAAACCATACAACTGATGTGCCCCAAACCAGTTTTATTACAAGACAACAATGCGAAGATAGTTTTAGCCACTAAAATAATGCATTATGCACAAAATGTTTTTTTTTTTTAGCGTAGTAGCACATGCCGTCTATTTGCTAGCATTATCTATTTTTATAATACCTGAAAACATGGAGAAAGCGTCGTAGCCGAATGACACAATATTTGAAGAGGTTTGATGCTCACCTGCTTCGATGTTGTTCACATAGAAACATTATCAGCCCAGGAACCGTATCAAGACCTAACCTTCCCACTGCAAGTGCATCGGCTTATTCCCAAATCTTCAGAATTCAAATTCTAGCCCAATCCTGATTGGCAGAGGCCTTTGAGTTTTTCTTTCTAGATTATGTCGGATTCAGCACGATGTTAATTACAAAACCTCAGATTTTTATGTGGATTAGAACCAGAAATATGCGTATTGAAAATCTGTGTCAACGAGTGAGCGATCTATCCCATATAGATCATTTCCCATCTAAAGGCATCAACCAAACACCTAAACACACCAGTACCAACGTAATTAACTTTTTTCTCGGCGGTAATTACTCGTTAACTCCGGTGATGAATCACCATCCCTCACGTCACGGCTCAGATTCTCCCCGCTTCATCCCTTTCACCCAATTATTGTGAATAACGAGAGAGCATTGGATTTCGATGCCAAGATGGCGGTGAGAAATGCTGCCAATTTTAAGATGTTTACAACGTAATGGTGGTTTTCTGACCGGTATTTTGTTCGTACTTATTTTGTCTTTTTTATTTATTTTAAGTGTTACAATAAAACTTTATGGACTCTATTCATTAATAATTGGTGACTATGAGAATAGAATGAGATAAGAGAGGATAAAATTCGTTAGCGGCGGCTTCAAATTAAAAATAATGATCCGACACACATCCCAAAAAAACACTTTTTCTAAATGATTACTCAGCTTTTTACACAAAAAGAGGTACAAAGCCTACATTCTGCTTAGTAAGCAGGCATTGTTTACGGACGTCGGGTCCCATAACAGTTTGCAGCCGACCCTTATTCTCTCTTTTACTGGGGCTATTGTTGTCAGTATATTGAATATTCTACAAAACGTGGCCAGAATAAGGATGAGGGTGGGTTGTCTGACAACTAGTTAACCAAGCTCGTAGCAGCCTGTTACCAAGTGTTGAAATTTTCAGACTTCTTGAGTTCATGGCCAATATACTCCGTAATATATTTGCATTTTTTTATTTTATAGAAGTGATAAGGCGAACTGAAAGCCCACCTGATGTTTAATGGTTATCTTCAAGTGTGGAGGCAGAGCTTCTCCGGATGAATCCCTAATCATCGTCATTCTCCAAGAGTTTCATGCATTCAAGGTTTTGCATTTAATTAACCAAATATCATTAAATGAAATTTTAGTATGTTACATAATAATTACCGAAAATCAAAAAAATATGTGAACGCATAAAATATTTTGTTACAACACATGATTCACGCTTGTAAATATATGCCAAAACTTGCGAAAAAGTAAAGCATGGCTCTTAGCAACACATTTAATCAGTCATTTTTATTTATAAAGATAGACCAAGGGCATCGTAACCTTGGACGCCAACTTAGCTATCCGTAGCTACCCGTCACTATACACCCGTGAAGTAATGCGAGGGTATTCCCTCATTACTGAAAGGCAGGTTTAGTTAATTACGGTCAAATGTCTTATCATCCAATCAACGACAAGGAAAGCTTATATTATCAAGTCAGCGTTATTGCTGAGTTGTTAGCTAGATTATCTACTTTATAGATGTTTTGGAAATGAGTGCTTTCCTACAAATATCGTGGTTTAAATCCCACAAGTAATGCTAATATAGCGTCAGGATAATCAGTCTATCTGTTGGTGTTCTTATTTATTTATTACCCAATTTAAAAGGCTCGTTAACTATTCACGGCCAATCCTCATTTTAAGGGCCGTCCAAAAACATTCTTTTCGACTTTTATCTTCGTCCTGTCAGCGAAACGAGCTCTACACAAGGCCGCAGCTACGGTTCGTAGCGAACGCGGGAGCGTTAAGCAATTAAATATTGTTATTTACATTTTAAACTTTGCTGGTATTGAAATAATGTTTAAATTACCTCATCTTCACCGTATTGCGATTCAGATCGAGGTATTTGCAATGATGGTTATTTGTCATTATTTCAACAACAGTCAATTTCATAATTGATAGTAATGGTAATAAGATTTACCGCCCTTTTAAATATAAAAGAAGAAGAAGTAAAATATATTTTTATTTGTCTTTGAAGCGGCCAACCACAGCCGCTCCTCTTTACCACGTCCCAAAGGGAAAAGAAAATCTTTTCCGAATAAATCTCCCTTTTTGTGTAATTTAATGAGTTTCCATTTTCAGAGGGCTTTTTTCTGATTATAACACTATCTTGCACCATAGAAAACATTAGAGAAATGGAGAGTATTATTTAATCTCGTATGATCTCTATAGAGTATTATTGTTTATTTTAGCAAAATAAAGGCTTCTTTACTCAGTTAACTAAAGTTCTCATACCGCTACTACGTTCGTTTATGTTGTTTTATCGAAACCGCACCCTAGTAGGGAGGGGTTGAATTAAATTAATCCTCTGGTAGGTCCAAGGGTAGACCACGTGACATATTAGATCTTTCACGCCTTTCCCCTTTTGTTTAATCCATTGGTGAATTGTTTAATGACATGCTTTTTATATAGTTACTGAACTGATTATATAATAGAGCAAATAATTAAGTCCTAATACGTATTTCATTCTTGATTGAAATATATTGGTGTTCGTGAGTTATCCCCATGGCTACAAAGCTCTCATGTATACATAAAGCTAAAGCTACTAAGACTTCCAACGAAACTGTGCCTATTATTTATTAAGACAAAACCCAACGGTACAGTATATATACTACTGTCTAAGAAACGTACCAATAACAAGTTTGCACAGCATATAGACAACAGCTAATACATAACTAGAAAGAAAATATAGTAAACAAATCAGGGAGAAGAGAAATCAGAATTCCACGACAACAAAAGATGCAAACAATTGGTAGTATTACAAAACATAACAGTTATTGTTCATTCGTTAGTTGTTGTTTTTGATAGATAGAACGTAATTAATTTGTGTTTAAAAAAATATACAGTGAGTCTTCAAACAAATCTAGGTCACACAATTATTTACAAGTTATGTTTTAATTGTTTAAGGGGCGAATTGAGCCCAAGGTTTGTGCGAGAGTTGAAAATACTACATGTAGGATTTCTGGGCGATGTGTATGAAACTGGGAGAGAAATTCAGCTTCTAAAATTATTACGTACTCGTATTTAATTACGCACTTAATGTGCTTCATAAAATATAGTCTTTGTTTTTCAGACTGTATTTGTGACTGATCATAAATTGTGAGTGTACACGTATCTTCCTCCTTTTAATACATCGATATATATATTTAATAATTACAATTGCGTTGTGAGAATGACTGTAAAATATATTGTATATGACTGAATATACGGGACATATTGACAATTGAATGCGTAAGAAAAATCCAAAAATGACATTAAAATAGGGAATTTTCTCTTATTTGAATTTGGATAAAGAGGAAATTAGAAATTAAATTTAATAATAAATAATGTCCACTATGGTATAGTAGATTGAATGCATCGATAGCGGCTGATAAAGGACTGTGAAGAAGAAAGACATACTTCACCGACCCCAAATCAATTGGGAGAATGTCAAGCCGACGATGACGATACAATTATAATTATAAAAAAATACCAAGCATTGCGATTTTCTGCGATTACGCAACGTCAATATTTTGAAGCAGTAAAATGTTAGGTGTATAGAGTTCTGGGCGATATTCTTGCTGATAAAAAAGAAAGAAGTCTAGTAAAATTTCTCTGTAGATTTCCAATTCATTGTGACTGGTTTCGTAATACGGTTCCCGAAAACTATTCCATAAACTAACAAAGAGAAATAACAAGACTATTCTTGTACGGATACATTTAAATCCTTTGGTATTTCGTTTAATGAAGGCTATGAGCTGGTGGGTTTTATGTGATATTATCAAAAAAAAACAACTAATTAATTATAAAATTATGTCTTAGTCAAGCCCGATATCAAATTATTCATGTAAGAACATAGATGCGACAAGTGGTGCGTGTTTTGGTTTTATGCTGCACAACCTGCGTAAAGTTGTATCATCGCTTTCCATAGTTCCGTGTCCCCTTACGGTATGGTACGGTATGGGATTATACATTGGGGAAATTACTTAGTAATAAAAACGCGTGGTATTATATATAAGTGGCGTATCTACGATTTTTAAGCATTCAATGTACATAATGACTTTGACTTTGAGAAATCGTATTTACTTAATCTGGCTTGACTGTCCTTAAATTTAAAATACAATCTAGATCTTGAAAAGCTTACCTATTCACGCAGTACACGCGTAGAATTTCATCTGTGTCTATTTAGAAATAACATTACCCTTTTCCAAAAATTGTGGTATTTTTTTTTATGTTAGTGATTGACGGAACGAGCTGAGGGCCCACCTGATGGTAAGTGGTGAGCCTCGCCCATGACAACAGTAATGCGCGCGACTCGGTATGATCCAAATCTTTACTGAGTCGCATTCATCCTGCTGCGTCCATCACCCGGTATGTCTGCATAGATGAAAAATGTGAATTAAAATTAAAGATGTGCTAAAGATATTCTCTCTTATTCTCTTTTTGCTAACAAGGGACTGGATGGCAGCAATTTCAAGAACGGTAAGTGGTTTTATGTACCTTTTAGCTACATTAGCGTCACTAAACTAAAGTACTAAACGGCTAAACATCGATGTCTCCGTAGCCTAGTTGGTTCTCGGGTCTTGGGTGGTAGCGTGTGTGGTAGAAATGAGGAATACTAGAACAGCGGTAAAGTTTGTAAGCATTTAAAAACCTTCCGTAGCCCTAAAATGATTCAGCAGCGAAGAAATCGTTCAATTGAGCGATTTTGAGTTGTTATAGCGCGATCAAGCTGCTGCCAAAGTCTTCATTGTCCAGCATGCATTACCCAGGGTCATCTGAATACCTATTTAACGGAATTTGGTGATTTAAGCAGCTGAAACTTTAAGATTTAAGTCAAGTAAGACTATAAACTTACATCTTCAATGATATTTAACTAAATGAGGTGTTTATCTGTGTAGAGTAAAATCGTTGTAGCTTCAGGAAGATGCCTGAACAGTGATGGTGTGTTTCAGTTGCCCCCGCCCCCGCACATCGAGCTGGTGATGTCGATGCCATACCTGCGGACTGCGTTCAAGAGGCCTACAGTTAGAGTAAGGCGTAAGTATATGCTAAATGTTTATTTGCTCCTTGGATCTCTGCTAGAATATCAAGATATCTTATAATACTTTGTCACATAGGTCAGCAGGGTAGCTTTTCAAATGACTGAAAAGGAGGAGGTTATCAATTCGGTTGTATTTTCTTTTTGTGGTTATTATTTCAGAACTCAGTAATTTGTCGACCGATTAAGATATAAATTATTTTTTTATTTGTAAGGACTAATAATTTGAGAATGGTCCGATAAAAATTTTATGAAATTGGGCGAGAGGGGGCTAGAAATAAGAGAATAAATTATTGGAGTCACTTTTTTAGGTTTTTTAAAATAGTCTCTTGGTATTATTATATACCAACTGTAATAATGTTTGAAGGATCGTCGCAGTAACGTTCGATCTCACCCGCTCTCAATCATACTCACTCCGCTACACCTCCGAGCTTTGGTGGTAATAGGTTCATCTTTTACACGGCTCCATAGCTTAGTGAGCACTGGCCCTGTCTTCGAAACGAGGGGTCCCGGGTTCGATTCCCGGCTGGGACAGACTTTGTATAATACGCGTAAAGTTTTTTCTTAGGTCATATGTTTCTGTATGTGTCAGGAAATCTTAGTTCAAGAATATAAGTGAACTAAACTTTTTTTATACGTTCCTTATCTTCCCTCACAAATTACCTCACAAATCTGTATCAAAAAGCAGCCTGAAGGTTCAATCAGTATCTTGAACAGGGTTGATGCAGCCGGGAAATTACAGACATCACTTTCAGAAATGTATCTCCGTATCTGTGGGTTGTTCCACCGGAGATGAATTTCAGATGCAAGATAAACGATAGGACTAGATGTGGGATCATTGGTGTTCTGTGGATCACGGTAATTTTTGCTGTGTATTTTGTTTTTTCTTTACAAACTCATCCTAGGCGGTTTTCTGAATAAATAGTATTAATAAAAATATTTTATTTTCAATCGACATCAAAGAAAGAAGGTTATCAATAAGTTCGGCTATTTCGTATATTTTTCTGGATTTTTTTTAAATTTACTTACGCCTATCTCCGTGTTTTCTAAATAAAATAAGAGATATAACAGTATTGAAGCTGGTTTATTCCATTTTTGAATCAGTTATATACTACACTCACACTTATATTATAAAGGCAAAAGTTTGTATGTATGCGTGCCTGTGTGTGTATGTTTGTTACCCCGTCACGCTCAAACGGCAGAGCGGAAATTTTGTACCAGGATAGCTTATATCCTGGATTAACACATAGGCTACTTTTGATCCCGGAAAACCGCGGGAAACACCGCGGGTAACCATGTAAGTTCCACCAGGCACCATGTAACTTACATGGTGTTCCTCTAGGAGTCTGTAATTACATAGTTTGGATTTGCCCTGCTTGCCAAACTAGTTATGAACTGTATCTCGGCCAGTAGCTTTGGTCCTCCTCTAACACAAACTTAGATGCCTTTTTGGGCTGCAGGTTAATAGTACGAATAATTTATACAAACCTGTCGCATTAATTCGCTATTAAAACACTAAAGTAGCGGATAATCTAGAAGAGTGAACCAGCTTCCATTTCATACGTCTCACGAGACAAATCAATTTCTCAATCCGCATTTAATACAGCTGACTTCTTCTAGCTCACAAAGAATATTGGAAAAATGTGAATTTCAATTTAATTTCCTGCAGATCAAAATTGATTTTATTTTCTTTGAAGTAACGATCGAAATCATTTTATCTTAATCTTATTTTAGGTAAGATTGATAATGTTTTTGCCGACGATTTTTGTGAATTGAGTGATTCAAGAGGCAATCCAACTTTGCAACTTTGTACTTGCATGTATATATCATAGAAATTGAATACAGGGAAGGTGTAAGACCAAAAAAAGTGGATGCATTGTGCGAGGGATGGAAAGAAAATGGATTGAATAATGCTGTAGCGGCTGACAATAGAGAGTGGAAGAAATGGGATATGTGAAAATATGTGTTAGTATAGGAAATTGTATGGCTGGGGTGTAATTTTTGTCATTCATCACGGTTTTTAGAAAGGATGCTTGAGAAGGTTGATACACTAATGTGTAATTTCTCTGTTTATAGGTAAATTAGTCCGATAGACTGGCCTGATAGCTCAGTTGGTAGTAGCTTTGCCTTCTGCGCTCCAGACAATGGGTTCATGTTGGAAACATGGCCGCGCAAAGACAAATGATTACGCTCACAGACTGTGTCAATGCATGTTCTAGCTTTTTAATTTTCCAACATCAAGGGCAGTGGCACAGATTCAAAAATGGCACTTGCCTACTCTCGATAACGACATAATATAATAAAAAGTATATAGGAGACACTCCGAGCTACCAGAACTGAGCAAATGAAATAAGTACGTGACTAGGATATAACAAAGTTTGTCTTGTACCCAACTGGGATGAGCTTCATTTTAATTCGCGTAATGTACCTTTCTGATGTTGTATTAGTACGTGATATGAGAGCGAATGTTTAAACCTGGAAGGTATGTTGGAAATTACACTCACTCACTTATTACAAGCTATAGCCTACTGGTAGGTATGTCACCAGATGAATGTAAAAAGCGACAGTCAATTGTAAAACCAGGCAGCTTATAAACCATCATTATTACTTTAAATATATAGGCAGATCCTCAATGAGCTAAATTTATATTTTCACTTAACAACTCCAAGTGGAGATTAGGTAGGTACCAGTTGTTAATATTTCTCGTACATAAGTATTATTATCATTCCCAATAATTGCAGTAAACCCTTTTAATATCAAATTTAAAACTATCAAACTAATTAAAGTGAAAAATTGATATGTAAGACTAAAATTGAAGAATACATATGACAAACAGCCGAGAAAAACTTTATACTCATCACACAAAGTCTGCCCCGTCCGAGAATCGGACCCGGGACCCCTGGCTTTAAGCTGCGGAGCCGTTAAAAACAATATCTGGCACAATTCATGACAAATCTGAGATAACAGGATTATTTGGATATCAGATCCCGCCAGGATTCTAAAGGTTCTCTAATTAGATGACAAATAAGTGAAGCGAAAATCCTGGTTCTACAGACCAATTGGTGCGTACCTCCTATTTTGCTTGTGTTCATCAAACATCTGCCCGTTCCCCTCGACCCGGCGAGCTTAAGCAACGAAATCAATCACCCAGAGTGAATGAAACATGTAATCTGACGTCCATATTAGGTATGTACGCTTTGAAATTTAGAAATGGGTCGCGGTCGACTTTGGAAAAAATTCATTGGTAACAGATGTATTTTGGAAAAATTATTTTCAAATTGAGCTGTCTGATATATAAGGATAAGTTGAAGACAGTAACGTCGGATTAAAAATCGGAGTCGGAAAATCGGACTTTAGCTTTCAAGCTGAAGTTACTACTTCAAATTCGGTAATGAGTTTTCAGGTTATCATTTACATTCATACTCTCTATGCGGTCACGGAAAACATTATAAATATTTGTAATTGAAAAAAATTAAGCTATCTAGATACAGATTTATTGGTCTGGAATATCCCAGAAAACTTTATTAACAAGACAATTCCAGTCTGTGAATAACATAGATTTCAAAACAAAAATATTCATTAATTACGAAAATAAGAGAAAGCAATTTGTTTATAATTCGAATAGATTATACCTGTACTGCTAAATCTATTGCTTAATTAATCTTATCATTAATCCTTAGACAATTTACAGCCTACAGTCTGATTATTTGGTTACAAACATCAGGAACAACCCTAAAGCTCCATAATTCGTTTACTGAAATGTATGCAAATCTGGCGTAACAAAGTTACTGACTTGGATCAAGTTTCACGCATTGATCCTTTAAGCGATCCCAAGGATTTATCTATCGTAGGAATTAAGGATAAATATTCCAGTTATTAGACATTTGAATTCATAAAGTTTGCAAGCATTCGATAGATTACAATTGTGTTTGTAAAGTATTGCTGCCGGTGACATATCAGATTCCATTTTCATGACGGCCGCAATAGCATGCGTATTGGGACAAAAATACCGTGCTGACTCTTTGCTGGCAGGCTTTTTATGGCTCGTTTTGTTACTTGACAGTCACCTTAAGATGATGGGAGAAAAATGACAGAAGTTGTTTTTTGCAAGCCGCAGAAAAAGAAATTGAAAAATATATTCAATCTATTCTTACTTCATATTTTTACATTCGAAACATTCGCTATTTTGTGATAAAAAATAGCCTATGTTAACACATAGACTACTTTGTCCAAGCTAACTTAACAATTACATAACAAATTTTATTCAAATCCGTTCAGCCGTTGAGGCCTGAAGGTTTAGCAAACATATATAGCTACATACAATACAGAAACATACATGCAGAAAAACTTTCGCATTTATAATATTACTATGACTAATCTCTCTCTCTTCAACTCTCTTGTTACCTTAAGCCACAGCGAAAATCATAAAATATCATTGTATGAAAATGTTCACGAGTTAAATTAATTTTGATAGCGACACACAATTTTAGAAAGGACGCTACAATGAAAAAAGAAATGAATTAAAAAGTAACGCACATTAAAAAGTAACATATTTCTAAAGATTTCCAGTTTCAAATTCCATAATTGTTTTATCATTCCTTTATTGTAAGTGGCCAGATCCAAAAACTTTCAATGTGCAACATTGTTATCTGTCAAAAAATGTATGGACGCTTTTGCCAGATAACAATAATGTAGGGTTTGGCTTTTAGAGTGCGCTATGCCAGCGCTATTAAAGTTTATTTATTTATAAGCATCAGTTTTCTAGCACTAGTAAATCTGTATAGCTTAAGTAACAGTGGGCGTTGTTTTGGTGAACAAAATGCCCGTCGTACGCAAAACTTCTCTCCTCCCTGGCTTAAAAATTTGGTTTGAACTTTATATTGGGATTGTAGATCACAAACAAAGGTCGATTTTTGTAACAAGGATTCTACATTAGAAGTTACAAACTGTACCGAACCCTTCAGGAAGTTTTTACGCTGTTTTAACCAACTTCATAAAAAGGAGATCCTATTCTATTTTATGTTTGTTACGCGATGTCTTTGCCAACTATTGTGAACAGATTTAAATTATTCTTTTTAATTTGTAAAGACGTACCTCTGAGGTGGTCTTGTAATGTTCAACTTTTAACCTTAAGGTTGAAAAATAAGGGATGAATGATTCTAAAATCAATCGTATGCGAAATGTTGGATTGAAGACCTTTGTATTTTATTTACATATTAATTGTGGCATGACAAGGTTTTAATCATCAAGGTTTACCCCTTCACCGAAACAAGTAGCAATACAAGAAATAGCTACAGGTATAAGGTCTGGAGCTTCACCCTTTAGATTTAGAAAAAAAATGCCTTATACCATTTAAAGATATACTTTCGATCTAGTACTTATGTTAGATTGTAGAAGTAGAAATGTCAGGTTTTACAGGAAGTTTTCTTGTTAAACAATTGAAAGCAGACTAGAATATTAATTAGGAATTTGTTTAGAAATGAGATAAATTAAGTTTTCCAGCATTGTTTTGTTCATCTATATTGGTTAAAAAATATATTAGGACGAATTCTTAGTCTGTCTTAAACTAATAATTCTAGTTTATTCAATCCATCAAGTCATGTTTCATCAACATTTCAACATTAATTTTAACTTTGCTTATAAATGGGTTATTTAATGATACTACAAAAAGGTAGGAACCGAACGAGCGGCTCATGTAGACCAATTAACCACTTGATTTTTTAGCCTAAAAGCCTATAACATAAAGTACATTTGGTTTTAGATTAGGTTACCCAAATATTTTCGTGGATACGTTAAACAATAAACATGTTGTATTAACTATTTTCCACCAGTATAAAAAGCAAAAGTATGTACAAAAACCGTAGCGTTTCCTCGCATATCAACATGGCCGCCACATGAGCTACCATTCCCGCCACAACTACACCTAGAAACACGCCACTCAATTAATTAATTTGATTACTACTACTCGTAGAAGATTTATGTAGCGTTTCTGATAGCTTTTAGGCCCTAGTTATATAGTTGATAGTTTGATAGTTAGATAGTTTGGAGGGCCACATAGTATTTTAGATGGAAACGATTGAGTGTGATATTACTAAGCTATGTCCTAAGTACGATTTGATACAAATATACTTTTAAAATATTTCTAAGTACTCTGCTACAATGCAGCTGCAATGGCTTTATTCGCGACTACCTGATGCATTGCTTTGGTCAGGTCATATGCAGAATGGTTGCTCATATTTAAAAATCAGGCAATCTATTATTGGAATCTTAAGGTGTATATTTGTTGGCAGTTGCAGATTAATATTTTTGCCACCAGTATGCTATTAAATTTTTGTCTTCCCTACCGACCTGAATCGGTACCGTAGTTCATCGTAATAATCATATTAATTACAGTTTAATTGTTAATGAAATTGTAACTTTATAATATGATTTGTGCACAGTCATCCTAATTGCACTACTTTTTCCCCGTAATTAATATGATTGTGAACTAGGGCATCGATGTGTCACTTCCTAATTTTTTTTACAACTTTACGGTTTAGGTAAGATTGCGCAAGTAATAGATTTGGTTATTTTGAGCTGATAAAATCTTAATCATTTAAATAAGGAGGGAATAATGTAAATTATAGAAAAACATAATAATTCACTCTAAACCAGTTGAAAAAAAAAAAGAAATTTATCTCTTTCATTATGTTATACTTCAAACTATTTAAAATTCTGCCATCATTGCTCTCATATATATTAGGCTTTATAAGCTGATGTTACTATAAATTTTCGTCCGTTACCTAAAACTGCCTAATTTACACCATCAATCATTTACCTGCGGACGAAGGTCTCAAAGTTTGTTGGAAATTTAGGGACCTGACTTAGATATAGGAACCGGCACTGCCCATTAGGGTACAGTGATCCATTACGGTACACTGATCACTAATGGAAGGAAGGACATTATAACGATAAATGGTAACCTCTGGCCCATTAAACACCAAAATAAGGTCAGGTCAGCTGATTTGGACTTTTTAGTAACTTTTCTAACACGCCCAATTGAATAGATGTCATTATTTTGTTTGCGTTATATACGGAGCGCTGATAATATGGATTTGGGTATTTTTTTTATCTCACTCAATTGACATAACCTTAGATAACAAGAGCAAGACTATATATTATCTGTGACGAAGTTTTTCCCCTGTTTTTAAGCGATAAAAATTATGGTACCACCTACGGCTCACTTCCCTGAAGTAAGTATGAGAAGAACCAAGTCGCATCGCGTTGCGCCCGTCACTCGAGACGGCGATGTAACGTCTCATGCGCCTGTGATTTTACCGTCACGTCTTCCACCGGAGCACAGCATTGCGAGTGCCCCGCTGCTTGGCGGCGGATTACCAGGTGTGGTGGCAATACTACTCTGGACGAACATAGCAAGTTCTACAACTACTTTGGGCGCTTCCTATCGCACCACCCGGAAGACAAGTGTAGGGATTTTGAGGGTCCCTTCCTTACTTAGGTATGATAAACTCTTACGGTGTTCGTGACTTTGAGATACTTGTATGAAGATCCACATAACTTTCAAACTGTTTTGTACTTATAATGGGATAACAAGGGCCGTTTATCAGATTAAAATACTCAGAAAAAGTTACATTCAGGCCAGGTAAGGACTACCTAACCGACAAGCAGGAGGAATGTGATAAGGCAAACGCAGTATGCAAGTGTAAAGCCGTGGTCTCGGCCCACCCCTCCGGGAAACAGGCGATGATGTTTATGTATGGTTAGAGTACTCCCCAAAGGAACCCTACATAAAGCATCTGGACCGAAATCCATCTTCGTTAATGTTTCGGTGCCCAAACTCATAAAGCCACTACTTGATTTCAGCCACTTCGACAGAAGTTTACTCACGAAGCGGCCGGAACGCAGCCGGTGCATTAGATGGCCGCGGTCTGGTGGCGGTCATCAAAAGACAGGTTCCATTGGCAGGCCAATTGGACCATGAACTGGTTTGGGGACAAGGCTGGGGGTGGGTCACTCTCCCCAATGGAGTCTGGAGCGGCCGTAAGTTACAGCTTAGCTTCTATTTGGTATTACTTCGAGTCAATATAATATTAACGTAAATGTTATCGACAAAGATAACTAACAAAATTTCTTTACATGGTCCTTCGAACCGGATTAAATAAATATTATAAATATACCGGAAAATTACATACATCGCTATCTAGCCCCAAATTAAGTAAAGTTTGTACTATGGAAAACAAATAATTGGTAGAATACTAATACAGACAACCATCTATATTCGTCACATAAATGCTTGTCCTAAGTGGTTGTCGAATCCACGATCTACAGCGCAGAAAGCAGAGCCAGGATTGAATTGTAAATTTACTTTTATTGAATTAGCGGGCTTAATGATTCAGCTTCATTTTACACTCTCATTTCATATCACGCTGATATCCAAAGTAAGGGTTATTAGTCCGAATTTGAAAGCATTTCCCTAGTAATCATAATTCAATGATCATGTTCTTTAGGCATAAATTAAATGTTCTTCTTTCAGGACTCACTTGGTCTCAAGATGGCGATGACTTTGCTCTCCATGCTATGCCAATCATGCACCATACCAACGTGTCCCAGGCCTGTTCCATGCTCGATGGAGTCACGGCATACGAGGCCTCTGCCTACGAGCAGGCTCTGGCAGAATATGACGACACAGGCACCTCTGACGACTGGGACTTTGGCGTTGACTGCGGTGATTTCATGATGTAATCGCAAAATCCTAGGCTATGAAGCAATAACGAGAGAGATATATTAAAATTGGTTTGAACGGTTTAGCAGATACGGTTCTTGGTGGTCTTATACAACACAAAGTGGTTTGTATTCACTAACTATACGGTTTCATAGCAGCTTGTACTATAAAATGAGTGCGTTTTCTATGGATCTGTAGTGATAACAATGTGAAAACCAGCGATGGGACTCATCAGTGGAATTTGCAATAAGCTTTTATATATAAAAGCATTAAAAACTTTCTCTGAACATTGATCGACTGGTGACGAAAGCCACAATGAAACGTATGTGTTCGATGTCACATTAAAAAACTATGTGGTGTATTTTGTAAGGAACAGTGGGCGATATCTGCTTGTTATTGCTTTCTGGTTTTTATTGTGGTCCAGGCTCCATCAGGATTAAAAACAGTGGTTCGAGAAGTGTGGTTCCAGTTTCTTCCGATTTCCGACATTCCACGTGTATTACCGATAAAAAGAAAAACTTACCGTTTCCATAATAAAAGTTGAGACATTAGTGCATATAAGGTGGCTCGTTTTTAACCTGGACTGCAATTGACTTTAAAATGTCTGATACCCATTTTCCAGACATTTCAAATTGCACTTTAGTGAAGGAAATCTGTACTTTCTGTCACATTCTTAAACGTTCTCATTAGTGTGTCTTTAAACTTCCTTTTTGATAGCATTTCAAAATTATTTTACTTATAATTATTTAAATGTGCTGGTCACGAATAATTTATTTATAAATATTGTGCCAACTAATGATTTAACAGATAAAATGAATAGTAAGTAGAAGTAGGTAAAACTAATTGTCGTCATATTTGAGATTATCTGAAATTAATTCAGAATAGACAATCAAGGAATAGAGAATGAAAATCTTATCTATATAGGACTTTCAAAATTCAATATATAGTTGCATGTTATAGCTGTATACTGGATGTCTAGGAAGATATGTGTAGCCAAACTTATATAAGTAGATTTTAAATCGACCTATCTTTATTAGATGTCGTTCAACAATAACCCTCCTCCAAACTTTAGCAGCTCTAATTTATTGACATGTTTGTGAAACTTTAATACCTAACATATGAGATATTTTGTAATTTTTTTACACCCGTTTGTATTTGCATTTGGAAAAACATTCTCACTGTTAACCCTACTGAATCACCTTTTGCGACTAAACACAATTTTTTGAATTTTTTACTCAATGTTACATCAGGGTAATTCTGCTTATATGTTGGCCCATTGTCCACTATGTCTGGAATCAAACTGTACTGCTAAACTTCGGATGGGTGGCATAGCCATCTTTAACATTGAGTAGTGGACAGTTGGCCTACCTTCGCACAAAGTTGTAAAGAGTTCAATGAGGAATTTACAAACATTTTGTTAGAAAAATGGAGCGTGTGCTTGCCCTAATACGACACCGATAATTGTGTCTGAATCGAAAACAATTTTGAATTTTAGTACATAAGTCGATGTTAGTATGTAGTTATTGTGGTCGGTAGAATATAAAAGTACCCAACGTAAAAATGCAACAAGAATGTAGATCTTTTAAACTTCAGAAACCTTTATTTTAATGAGCTGATGAAGGTCCATCTAAATTTGGAAGACAAAAAGATCTGCAGGCTTTGAAAGACCTTAAAGTTAGACTCAACGTTTTGGCGTAGCGTCAGCATTATGTGTGGTATTTAGTACAATTATTAAAGAAATATCTAGTCGCTAAAATCTTCCGACCTACCAAAGACTGCCTAACGTAATAACGTTGTTTACTTGATACCTGTGTTATGTACCCTAGGCAAGGTGATCGCGATTATTGTCCCAGACCCCGCTGCGAGCTACATTGCAAGATGTTGTGGAACAATAGATATTACGATACGATTACGATGGTGATAAATTGGACAAGGACAGAGCTTTATTTTGGTAGGCTCTGTAATAAAGCATGATCAAAAGTCTACAATTTGTACCGTTATTTACTTTGACCAAACATTTTTGATGTTCAATGGTTTTTGGAATCATGGGTATTTTTTGTGGCTACTAGATAACTTACTCATTAAGACTTTGATTATAAATTAACACATCTATTTTGGTTGTAGGTAGATAATTAAAATAAATAAGTTACAAGAGCCATGTTATTAGGCTTATTATCTATGTTTTGGTCAACTCAAAATAGGATTGCAGTTCATAAATGTTTATGACACGGCAACTTGTAATGTGGCTATAGATTTCGTAGTAAATTATGTATTTTATTACGAGAATTAGATTAATATTATTAGGTCTAAAATATTAAATGTATTATGTGGTGTTGTATGTTACCCTGTAACTTAAGTCGAATTATATTTATCTATGAAGTGCGATAATTAAATGTGAAACAACCTTAGATGTAATTTCGCTATCTTCATTGTAATCCATATAATTGCAAAACCAGTACTTAGGATGTGTATAGATTTTGACGTATTTTATTAATTATTGCAGTTCAACACCAACTTACAATATGTTGAATGCTACACAATTGAACTTTTCTGTCGCACTTTCTTTTTAGCATAATATTTTCAAAATGCTGTGAATATTTGAATTTACTCTGATTTGTTTAATATATTCGAGAGGGAAAAATGGCACTGACATGTCCTAGAACCAAAAATTCTAAGACATGTGACATTATCAATCCGGATTGGAATTCCGTGGTAGATAAAACCTATTCACTCTTAAATATAGAGAGTAGGCCGGTATCCCTGCAGTGGGAAAATTAGAGGCTGATATGAATGTTAAAGAATTATGTCTGCTAGCTTTAAATGTACATTATGTGAGCTCCAGAGGCAGTGATGATGTTTTTAAGAAAATTAAGCACACCACAGAAAAAAGGAGTTAGCGCGACTCGCATTAGTGTAATTATGTTTCGTTTTTGTTTTTCTTCTCGTTCGACATATTTTTATGAAAATGGCTAGTAATGATATTTACCATTCCCAAACTTTTTTCTTTTTTTTATGTAACACAGTAAAAGCATCATTGCGTCGGAGCACCAACAAGACGCTGGTATCGTCAAGATGAAGTGATACTTAATCACGTATTTTTGTAATGCAATCAAGTTATAATATGTTCACAATATGTTTTTTACTTAATTGCTCATCAATGAATTAGCTGTGTTTCAAAAGATAGTAGCAGATAAGACATCTACAATTATTAACTGCGTAACAGTAGGTACCTACTCTTAGTAATGTCATCTAATTGTGTGTATTTATTAGCCTATAGCGCGAACTTACAACATTACAAAAAAATTACAAATCTTCTATGTCTAAGACGGCATTTATGTGTGTATTTTCGAGCAATCCTGTAAACTATATAACAAGAACAAAATATAATTGTAAGTGCGAAGAAACCCGCATTTTGACGCCCGATGTGAACGGGTACCCTATAATTTTTTGGGTGTCCAACGTCGGGTGTTGTTGCGTTGAACTGACAGAGCATTTAAGCTTGGCAGGATGACCAGAGGTTTTAAAAATACATTCCTTTTACTGAAAATATATTGTATAACGATGTGTAGAAGTGCGTAGCTAGCCCGACGTGTCGTGCATGTGTCCGATAGTTATGAATGTTTGTATGTAACTTTTTTAATAAAAACCTTTGGGTGGAATGGTGTCTTATTTATTAGGACCTACGCAAGTTACGCATTATCGAATTGTATTTGTCACCGGATGAATGATATTAGAGGTTACCGTTGATTGTCAAAATTTCAAGTTGACAAGTTGAATGTCATAGATAATATATGGAAGAACAATGGAGTCCAAGTAATGCAAGCTTGGTAACGAACGACGATATCAAGTAATTTCGAATTCAACTAATAAACATATTGACAACCACTCTTTTCGGGTGGCAATTGGGCTCAGACTCGGCACCCGTCTTTGCGAGCCCCATCACTGCACATGTGGCAGCGCTGTTGATCAACACGGTCACCATGGTCTCTCATGTCAAAGAAGTGCAGGCAGGTTCTTCCGCCATGGCTCACTAAATGATACCGTGAGGCGGGCACTTGCCACCATCAACGTGCCCAGCGTATTAGAACCACCCGGTTTGGCACGAGACGACGGCAAGAGGCCAGATGGTATGACCTTGGTACCCTGGGAGCGGGGACGAGCGCTCGTGTGGGATGCAACTTGTGTCGACACGATAGCCCCCTCTCACCTCAACGGAACCAAGAGCAAGGCTGGGGCTGCTGCGGAGGCTGCTGAAAAAATCAAGCGACGCAAATATGAAATACTTTCAGGTGATTACATATTTACGCCGCTTGGTTTTGAGACTATGGGACCATGGGGATCGACTACAAAATCATTTATTAAAAAAAATTCAACTCTTTTATGTGAGGCCACTGGGGACAAGAAGGCTGGCTCGTTCCTCGCCCAAAGATTATCTTTGGCTATCCAACGCGGGAATGCAGCCAGTGTTCTTGGCACCCTACCCCACGATCAAAATTAACTGTTTTAATTTTTACATTTTTGTTTTATATAAGTAGGCTCTAAGTTTATGATGTTTTTATTTTTTTAATTTTCATGTGTAAATAAAATATTTATACTAATAAATATACACCTAGTTTTTATTCAAAAGTCAGTGGCTACGTCATTGGTCATATCTGTGATGTTACCAAGAAACGCATCCAAGTCTAGCTGTGAGACGTCACCTTCATAAAGGAAAATTTCAAAACTATAGGAATTAATGAAACATGAGTCATTGTAGTGTAGATATCTATTAGAGAATCTCTAGCCAACGTAATTCTAACCCTAGAAGGGTAAAGGTATCGTATGCAAATAGCTTGATTACCTTAGACAATACACACCTGTTATTTCTCATATAGAATGGAACATTTTATTCCATATCTGCAGTTCAGCTTCCTATACCGCGGAAATCTATATTTCTATACTACTTAGTTTATTTACTAACTAGGTACAGCCTGTTCATAATTTGAACTGGAATGGAACATTATTATTCGTGTTACCGAGATATTTACCATGATTTGTGAGTTTTGTTGACTCCCGATATTTCGACGCAGTTATAATACAATACATGCGTCATGGTCCCGGGCTAACTGACGCATGTAACTGCGTCGAAATATCGGGAGTCAACAAAAGCCACAAATCATGGTAAATATCTCGGTAACACGAATAATAATGTTCATAACCATGACAGTTTTAAAATTGAATGATGAATACGCTTCCACCGAATAAATACTTGATTAATAAGCATCTCTTGCTCTAACCTCAAGCCTTCTCTACTTAGATATCTATTACAACGGAACAACTACTATTTTAGACAATTCAAGTGCCGGTAATGCCTATTGATGGCGAATACAAGATCCTAAACCTACAATGTTAAATTGCCGGGGTTTATTAAACTCTATTCCGTTGATTTAATGGCCACGATGCCGGTTCTGGTTAATTGTTATCGGAGGTTCTAGGCCGTGTAGGTGCAGCAGTCAGAGCCAGTCGATTACTCAGCGCGTAGTCATGCAGGCTGTTCGCGTCGGCTCTCAGTGATTCGACACGGTTGCTCGCAGACGACCGACGAGTCGCCAAGCGACGCGCGTTTGATCGGTACAACTTTTTTTTGTGAATTAAATTCGCAGTGGACGAATGAGCCGGCCTCGCTTACCCTAATTAAAAAACTGAACGCGTTTTGGAGCCATTCTATATTCGAATTCGCGAATGAACGGCGGGAATTTATATTGACAGAATTTGTGTCAAATTTTGTGGATTGTTTACAAAATAAAATCGGCTGTAGTATTTTTTGTATTGTTATTTGAAAGTTTACGTGGTAACTGGTACATGAGACTGTTAAATTTTAGTCTTCCAATAGTTTGTTTTGTGTAGAAATCATGGAGAAAGGCGGTGGTTCCAGACTTATGCAGATGCAGGTAAGTCCTCGCATTACTTGCTGTAAAGGTTTTCTAAAGTAAATAAGAAATCGATTGAAAGAGAATAAATCGGTAAGAATAACAATGAACTTTGATTTCTGATTAAAAAAAGCTATATTTGTACTACTACCCCCAGAATTGCTTTTCCCTCTGTTTTGACCTAATGTGCTTACTTCCTTACTTTGCACAGGTTAGACGTTACATAGTAACTTTCGTAAATAAAAAAAATATTTATAATATTTTCCAGCGAAAAACTAACACTATTTGATCATATATTAATTTAAATGCTCCGGTACAGATAGTTTAGTCAAGAACCGTAATTATTACTATAAACGTTGGTAAACAACATTTTATGTCATCTCGCAAGAATTAGCTCATTGCTATAAACGGCAAAAATCACAAAAAAAGAAATAAACTACGTCCGGTGATTCAAAGAAACGGTTCTTTCGAACCGTCTCGCGGGACTCGAACCTTGACCTCCGCGATGGCGATTATTATTACTTAGCGTCGCGAATACAAACACACTCATTTTGTCGGCAGATGTTTGCAATGTTGCAGGATGTTAGCAATGCCGCCCCGCGGTTTCACCCGCCTAGTTCCCGTTCCCGTGGGAATATGGGGATAAAATATAGCCTATGTTACTCACTGATAATTTTACTTGTTCTTATTAGAGGCAAAAATAGCCTTGCACATTAGAATCACCCTCATCAAGTCACTATAGACTAAAAAAGAGTGCAAGCACTATAAATATTTTTGGTTTAATTTTCTTAAAGTTGTTGCGAGGCCGGAAACTGAACCGCGTATAATTTTTTTATTATTAAATCCTACATCATGTTAACAAATTCATGCAACCCTCAATCGAACCCTTTTCAATATGAGTTACAAAACGTTGCGTAAGCCATCAATACCCGACTTCCCCTTAAGCGGACAAAGGTGTGACACTAAATTTGGGTCGTGAGGAAAATAAAAACACATCGTTTCATGCCCTAGTTTGTTTATTGACAATCGTGTTCTGTAGTACAATCGGATCAAGTTACAGTTGATCAATTCGGCTTTCAGTCTGTCCTGAATTCGAAAACATTTGACAGCTCCCGATCCGGATTGATCCCGTAGAAGACCAAAATTCACTCGCATATTCTCGGTGAAGCCGAATAATTTTAAAATTATTGTAGCTTCTCAGTTGGTTATCTTCCGGCAGAAGCAATAGGTATGCCATCATCAGGTTCTTCCTAGTTTGGATACCTATGTTATCTCCCTGGTTTTTCATACATTGATTAAGTGCAAAGAGCAAAATCGTTGTTAATTTGAAGATTGTTTTGAAAAAAATAGTTACTATTATATATTTAAAAAACTGGTTACTCTCAAAGAACTTTCGAGTATGGACCGCAGCCTTCAGACAGTCCGACTGTACTTCACTAGCTAATGGACTGACTCGAAAGCTGAAGTATTTGGTTGGGCTAATGTAGTATCTAATTTCATTTGAAAAATATGATTGTTTCAGCACAAATTTATTGTTATCTTATCTGAATCATCAAAGCAGCTTACGTGATCCTCACATTGTATTGTATGATCTTGATCTTATCATTGAAAGATTAAATATTGAATACAAACACGATTTCTCGAGTCGTTCACAAAACAAATATGTTAGTACAAACACGATTTCTCGAGTCGTTCTCAAAACGGATTTATCGGCGAATTTATTTTTATTATGCAAATAGTGTACTTTGCTAAAACAGTTACCAAAGGCTCATGGTCAAGGTCACATGACGACTCCGTGGCTTAGTTGGTAGTAACCCTGCCTTCGAAGCGAGGGGTCCCGGGTTCGATTCCCGGCCGGGGCATACTTTGTGTGGTGAGCATAAAGTTTGTTCTCGGGTCTTGGGTGTTTGTCTTGTGTTTCTGTGTTTGTCCATGCCATCTGCGACACAGGGAATCCTAGTGCAGAGGTATGAGTGTGTAAACGTTTTAAGGATATCGAAATACCAAGCGTGATTATTGGTGACCCCATCTACGCCGACACATTGCTGACACAAAATCTTTCCCTTGGGTTGGTTGGTTGGGTTTGGAACATACATAATATTAACATATATGACTATCTAAAACATTGAAACTGTCTGTAACTGGATTTAATTTATAATATGCGCACGTAATTTAATTTATAAATTTTGACGTGTCCAAACGAGACTTGAGATTTAAAGGAATAAATATGTTTAACTTTCGCGTCCGTAAGTCAGAGTCAGACCCTCACGGTCCCTACACCTAGCCCCCGGGTAGCACGAGCCCGGGGAACAACCTAAAGTAGCAGTCGAACTTGTGCCAAGTTCTTCCAGAGATGTACTGCCATCACATCAAGCAGTGTTGCACTCGCATTGATCTGTTCCAGTGCGAATGCCGGTGAAATTGGACACGAGACGTAACATCCTCGTCTGACGGGATGTTGTTGCACACGATGTGATTTCTAAAACTTCTAGGACTAAGTCCAAATTCTGATATAGTCCATATCACTGTTGGTTATGCGGGGCGGGGTGGTAACCATTTAACATCAGGTCACCTTTTTCTCGTAAAGCTCCGTTAAATTTGACTCAAGACAACCTGTACGAATCCTTATGGGATTAGTCATGTTGTTTTCACTGTCGAGTACCGAGAAAAGGTATTCAGTCTATTCTATCAGTATTCTATGCTATCGGTAACTTCAATGCAGTAAGCACGTGGTCTGTTTCCCATTCATCGAGCGTCACAACCAATGAGTTATTGATATTTTACGTAGCCAATACAAGACCATTTAAATTAAATATCCAAGAACTTGTACAATACAATACAAAAAATACTTTATTGCACACCAATATAAATAAATGTACAAAAAATCTTAAAAATTAATGTACAATGGGCGGCCTTATCGCTTAGAAGAGATCTCTTTCAGGCAACCTTTGGATGGAGAGGAATGTGTGGTGTACCAGTTAGAATAGTGAAAATTCCTTTCAAAATATGTAGGGATATTCCCACAGCGCTCGAAATTTATTATCAGAGTACTGCTCGAAATTAAAAAGTTACGCATTGCCTTATTCCGTGTTGAAAGGTTATTCCAGAATTATGCGACATTCCATCTCATCGTGACCGGGTCTTCTCACTTTGGCCTTCTCATACTTCTTTATTTGACCTGAGTCGTATTGTTGTTGTATTAAACGCGACGCAAATCTTTCACTAGAATGGAGACAATTTCGCTTCATTCAAGTTACTCATCTGCTGCAAACAATTCAAAAATCATCCCCATCATGTTTAATAATAAAGATATTGCTAAACTCCTTCAAGCGTAATTCTATCAGTACTTACATTAATCTTCTACAACCAGTTTAAAGTCCCGGGTAACGGCACACTCACTATATCAACGTCATTTACATGCAAATAACAGTTTAGCGGGTTTGTTATCGCAATCTTTGGCATAATAGCGGAAATCCTGTGGCATAAGCCAAACAAGCTGACAGGACTAGCAAAAGATTTGTTGCTAAGTTTTTATACTTTCAATACCTATGCTTAGACTTAGGTAACCCCATTTTCACCTGGTAAGTGGTGAATTATGGGTCAAATTCATATCAGTGACCAGTATGTGATGCCACTGGGGACAAGAAGGCCTATCTTTGACCGTTCAACCCGGGTATTCACCCTACCACGTGATCAAATTTTTTTGTTGTAGGTAACTTTTTGCTTGTTTTAAAATTATTATAATTTTTTTTTAATTACGTGTTGCTGAATATATGTATAAAAAGATATGTTTTAATTAAATTATTTTATAATTTGCGTCGTAATCCGATTCACTAATAGCTCGAGATCCAGCTGCAAGATCATCGACGTTTATCCAGTTTTTAATCGAATCTCTTTTTTATAATATATGTGACTAGCTGCGCCCCGCGGTTTCACCCGCATAGTTCCCGTCCCCGTGGAGAATACGGGGATAAATTGATTTTATTTTTTTCGTTAATTTTCCAATGTTTTAATAGTTATTCTGCTATACGGGACGGAAACAAATCCAACAAATCAAAAACCATGGCAATCGGTCCAGCCGTTCTCGAGTTATAAGTGTTGTAACAAACACGACTTCTTTTATATATATAGATTTTATAGAAACCTCAAAAATTGTAGCCTATATGTTATTCTGATGTATAAGCTATATTGTGGTAAAGTTTCATTCAAATCCATTCAGTAGTTTTTACGTGAAAGAGTAACAAACATCCATACATCCATACATCCATACTTACAAACTTTCGCCTTTATAATAGTAGTAGGATTATGGAGGAACATATTTTTGCCGCGATGCCTATCAAAAAGGGGCCGCAAATATTTACTAAGTAATAAGAATAATATTAGGTAGATGATTATTCCGGGAAAAATTCGTTCACTTGTTTTTACAGATGGTCTGTCAACCAAGTCATCATCATTATCAGCCTATACATGTCCACTGCTGGACATAGGCCTCTCCTAGTAAGCGCCATTGAGCCCGATCTTCGGCTCTCCTTAACCACTTCTTACCAGCCACCTTCCGCAAGTCGTCGCTCCACCTGGCCAGGGGGCGCCCTACACTACGTTTGCCTACTCGCGGTCTCCACTCAAGAACTCGTCTACCCCAACGGTTATCGGTTCTTCGTCAACCAAGTAGTTTTGTTCTATCACATTATGATTGTGAAAGCAAAGTGCCTCGTAACGTTCGTAGTTAGGAAATTCCTTATCTAGTTTGACTGAACTGTAAACAAAGGGGATAACAAAGTTCAATGTCCGCGTATGATACCATAATACTAACACCGAAAGCTTAGATAAGCAACGTAAAATAGGTCCTAAAGCGAACCTGGCGTGCTCTGGGTATCATCTTCGTCGCCCACTCACCAGTCAAATTATAATTATGTATTTTCGGAAACTGGACTGAATAAACTACCAAAAAATACAGGTAAAATACAGGTAAATTAAAGAAATCGTTCATCAATTTCTTTTGCCGTTTTTATATCATTTTTCACAACACGAATGCATTTCAACTTAGCAATCTTGGCCTTTACCTCCGTAGCCCTTGGAGCTCATGATACTGATTGCAACACCATTGCTCTCTGATAAACCAGCGCAAATATTTTAGAGCTAATTTTAAACCGGGTATTTCTATTGAAATGTAGGTCCGCGGCCGATAACATGTTATCGTGTGTGGGTATAGGAAACCTGTCTGCACGATCGATAGGGCGACGCTTACCCGTGTATGGGACAATAGCTATTAGCTAATTAGGTCAAATGTCTAATGGAATAGAATGCGGTGTTATTTTTTTTCAGCATTTTCACTTAGGTGAGCATATGTGAGTTTATTTTGTACGTTTTTAGAAAGGACTCTGCTTTCAATTCAATGTTTCCGAGTGTTAAAATCACACCTTCCACGATTCCTAGAATCTATTTTCAATCCCTGACCCTGGTAGTATTATTTATTCTATTCCCCGACTAAAACGATTGGCTCCTTACACCCTCCTCCGGGAACGGGCCTCATTGCAACGTGCGAGAAGGTCACTGGTGAAGTTCCATTTGGGAAGACCAGCGGCCCTCGAATCCGCAGAGGTCGCCCACCGGAGGGGGTTTAAGTTCGGGTAAAAGTCCCACATAACTCAAAGTAAACGGATACACCTTTGGCTTTGGGTTATTTGGGACTAACGCAAGATTCCCCTTCGTTAACAAAAAAAGGCTGAGTAAACCGGTGTAATTAATCAGAATGGTTGATTTACATATTATTCAGTTCACTCCAAAGATTCTTCTAGCCATTCATTTCTAATGATTTATATGTCACGTTTCATATAAATTATTGTCTTATGAGATTTTACGACTCGTCATTTCAGATTCGCTGCAGCCATATATGAATGTTTTCAAAAAAAACGGCAAAATTTAAATGACAGCAGTGGGCGCTCTTTTCCAAGATCGGTAACTTGCTTTCTGCATTTTGGCCAAGGTTGAACCGACGTGTGGGATTTGAGCAAGGAAATCCTTGGTTTTACATTGTTTTGATTCGAATTTGAGATTTTATTTTTATGTTGTTATGTCTACCTTTTGTCTCTGTTTGAGCTCGCTAGAAATTATTCAAGGATGACCATCAGCTCATATATAATTAAGCTCCTCAGTGATTCCAACTTTTCTATCACTAGTTCCCCCTGAAATATACGTGTCATGTTAAATACAATGTATTCAAACAACTGCATTATAATTCACAAAATATATATACTTTTATTCCTGTTTTTATTAACTTGCCTACATCGCCGCTCTTGCTCTTTTTCTTATTTTTTTCTACATTGTGTACAAAATAATCTAAAATATTACATTTCGCTTTGTAGGTACGAACTAGTATCCCCCCCGCGGGTTCCCGCCTTGTCGGGGCGGGGGGGCTTAGTAACCGTGGTTGGGCTGCCCACGGTGAAGCCAAGAGGAACCCGGGAGGGGCTGCTCCTTTAGGCTTTGCCTCCAAGCCGACTAGGAGCGGCCACAGTAGGTGGCGGTGCCTTGTGGGGGGCACCGCAACTGAGGCGGGCTGCGGTGTCGTATGGGCGGCACCGCAGCTGAGGGTTAGGGGCCGCGGCGGGAGAGGAGTGCCGGTATAGCGGTGCGCCGCTCTCCCTACCTTCCGCGGCCACGGCGGGGTCGCCACCGTTTGATGGCGGACGCGGTGGGGCCGCAGGGGAAGAGGAGTGTTGGTATTGAGAGGCGCCACTCTCCCTATCCTCTGCGGCCGTAGTGGCAGGCGACGGGGCCACATATCTGACCCGTCGCATGGGGACCTAGGGCGTCTGACACGGGGTAGTCTGACGTCCTATCGCTGGCATGGTCCCCGAGGTGGTTGCGACGCGCCTCGTGTCCTGGCGTGTCGTGGCGAGGGAGGATGGTGGCATTGCCATCCCAAGGAGGGTCCGGAAACGGGCAGCTGCGGCGGGATCGCGGATGTGTGTATAAACGTTCCCGTGTTCCCGCCACTAAGCGGCAGAGGAGGACACCGTGGAGTTTTAGTGGGTAGTCCCACATAACCGCTCTGTCTCCCCGTGGCAGGGCGGTATGCTAAGACATTTCTCCACGGAAAAAAAAAAAAAAAAAAAAAAAAAAAAAAAAAGGTACGAACTAGTATAAAATTAATTACTAAATGGATAATAAAAACTTACATATTACTATTATAAATACGAAAGCATGGATGGATGGATGTTTGTTACTCAATCACGCTAAAACGGATCTGGATGAAATTAGGCTAATTACCTACCTAATTATCACATCTTTCCATGCCCGCTAACGTTAAAAAGGCGACTATAATATAAGCATAGGTGAAATATGGTTTTGAAATATGTCTGTTTCTGTTGAACAGCGTCGCCCCAACTAAAAAACAAATCATGCAATAACCGTTCCTAATTAATTTCCTGAATATGAAAATGGCGCGGTCGTAAATAGGTCCATTTCTCAACGCGAGATGTATTTAGGTACTTAGGGTGATGGAAACCGACCAGTAGCAGGCCATTGTGACTAATTGAGGAATGCAATGTAATGGACACTTGAGTCAACAGCACATAGACATCCGTAGAGCGTTGTGTTTAGTTCGTCTCAAAAACTATCAATATACAAAGTTCGTCTCGTAATGTTTGTTCTTTGTCTGAATGTCAATATGTTATATATAATATGTATGTACTAGCTTTTACCCGCGGCTTCGCGCGCGTTAATGTTGATTTTGTCAACCAATTTTGGTTGTTTCATACAAAGTTTACCCCTCCCTTCATACACCCCTTATAAATTATTAAGCAAGAAAAAATATAGCCTGTAATCGTCTCTAGGGTTCCCATCTATCTATATATATATACAAAATTCAACACAATCGATTCAGTAAAAAAAGCTTGAAAGCGTAACAAACAAACAAACTCAGTTGCGCATTTATAATCCTAGGTAGGATTTACAAAAAAAACGATATAAGTATTCTATCAGTTATCTAGATCCCATTATAAAAGCTATGCTTAGTTTGGGACTAGATGGCGTTGTGAGAAATGCACATGAGTATTTATTTATTTATTCTAACGTTTGGATCTAGTATTCTTTCGTATATCAATCGAAATAAAAAAACACCCTCCATCCTCCATAGATGCAATCTACGATAGAAGTAAAAAATATTCCTACTCTCTAGATCTGAGCTTTCCTACAAGCTATCGAGTAAGTGCATTGGCCGGCGCACGCGCAGCAATTGAGAGCCTAAGCGACGGAGAACCGCACTTCATTATTGCAGATATAAATAGTTATTCGATGGCGCCCTTCCTTTAAGATCGCATTACGTCTGGATATTGTTTTGCAACAATGTTTCACGGTTAGTCGTTCGAGGATCTGTACCATGTGTGTTGTCACCATGTATTTATGTACTGTTGTGCATAAAAAATAGTTTGCAGCGTCGTGTTGTTATCTGAGACAATATGTTTTTAACTCAATCTAGGTAGTAAACTTTAAATCATCCTAGATTGTGATCGTGATAGCATTTTCAATCGAAATATCAGGCAGTTTTGAATCAACAATGAAACCGAGTAGGAACGAACGCTTCCTTTTGGGGTCTACTTACAACTCCCAACTTGCCAAAACACGTATTTTTTCCATTCTTCTTCTTCTTGTTAACTGTCCAACTATGGTACCAGAGTTTTCAAGCCGCGCTAAGGACTGCGATAAAAAAAAATGTGGTGCTTGTACGCTATCGTCTATATCGTACCCATAATTCTAGTCCATCCCAAGGTTGTATTGAAGAGATTTCTCATTGCAATGAGAGCGCCCATTAGATGTTACGTAACGTTAATTTTATTATGTTTATAATGTGTGGATTACATTAAGGACTTTTAAAATAATATTATCTAGTAGTTATGTCAATTATCATTATCAATATTTCCATCTCCGAGTGACGAGCGCAACAACGACTTGGGTCTTCTCATAGTTTAGTAAGTGAAGACCTGAATCTTGGGACCTGAGTTTTTCTTGTATATGGGCGGTCGTAACAAATGAATATCAGATGAGCCGTAAGCTCGTCCCATGACATCAGATGCATAGAATTATAAAAATTAGGTACTACGTACAAACATATACACAAACACATAGACACACATGCATACAAACTTTCAGCTTTATAATATTAGTGTGACCATCAACAACTCAAAGATAAGATAAAATAATATTATTGTTTCCCGTTTCCATGAATAATATTCCCTTACTTAATTCCTTTGTTCGCTTGTAGTGAAATTACTCCATGCATAGTTATGGAATGTCACTATTATATTTGTCTGACATCTTATCACGGTTGGCAACATACAATTTTTGTAAGCCGACACCGTGACCGGATTTAAAGCGTCAAGCAGGTAATGTAAGGTAATGTCTTTGCCTTTTCACAAAATGTTAACCGGTGTCGTTAATTTTTTGTAAACCGGTCTGGAAACCTTATTATTATTTACATATTATCATAAACTTCATAACTGTATAATACACTGATTCCCTGTTTCGAAAGCGACGTGGACACGATCACATAAGACAAACACCCAAAACCTGCGAAGTTGCTTCATGCTTCACGCTTACAAAGTTCACCCTGATCGAGAATCGATCCCGATACTCCTCGCTTCTAAAGCAGGCATACTACCAACTAAGCCACGGAGTCATTAAAATCATTACAATGTAAACAAATGCGTTATTCTAGACATATAACTTGAGAAAACAATTTTGTATGAAATGTGTATGTACATTATCGAAGATCTAACATTCGTTTCAATTCTCTGATGAGCTCAGAGTATATGAAATGCACTGTATAACAAAAGGATATCTATCTCATATATTTCGCAGAATGATCGTGATGATCGGTTAAGAAAAGATGTCGATTATGTATTCAAAATTTTTTATAAGCATCTTGTCATATTCACCTCATTACTATTACGCTAAGGTGTGGGTTTTGACATTTATTTTTCGTAAAATGAATTTGTATTTATAGAGATTACTGTCTCTTATAACTGTCTAACTAAACCAACCTATTTACCTCATCATTATGACACACCCAGATTCTCCATGACACGCAGATTTTCCTGTTTGCACGCGACAAATACAGGCCATGATGGGCATTTTAATTAGAATTTATATGTTACGTTCACGCTCACACTTTTATATTAGCATGAATTACGTTTGGTTTGACGGCTCCGTTGCTAAATGGGTGGTAAACATGCTTGCAAGGCAAAAACTATTGTTCTCGGGTCTTGAATAATGTTAGTTTGTATTTGTATAGGGAAATCGGTGCATCGGTGCTAACGGGAGTTAGTAACGTGTTTTTAATTTTATTTTCTTTCTTATAACATAGACCTGAGTGAAAGAAAGTGATTTTATGAAGCAAATATATACTAGATATTTACTAAGTCGATTTCCTTCTGGCTAACAGCAGTTATCGATGGAAATTTTCTGTAGGAAACTATAACAAAGCCATCTTGAATTGGCTTCCCAAAATGGCAATGTAATTGTGCCCATCCTTTTCGGCAAATCACTTTCGGTGTCAGTCATTCAGACAATGAAGACAATCAACTTGTTTGCGTTCGTTCAATCAATTGATACTTTACCATTGGAGATTCAAGGATCAATCATACTAGCTTTTGTCTGTAGCTGCCAAAGAATACAAAAAATAATTAACAAAAAAAGAATACAAAAAATAATTAACAAGGTTGTGGGATGGGTAATCAAGTCGTATCAGGAACCTGCTGATGCAAGCAGCTAAAAAATTTACTTCAGATTTGGTGGTCGTCTCAACAGTATTATATGGTGAAAAGAGTTTCAACATAATACTGGTACATGATATGAAAATCCGTTGCGTGATTTAGAAGAAGTAAGAAACAGACAGAAGAAAGCAGCGACTTTGCTTTATACTATTTGAATAAGGACATCTTAGTATAGTATCGCATAGAAACTTGAGCCATTCCTAAGACAAAATATATTTCTTCAAGTTTCATGAACCTGTGTGATATTTTAGAAGGTAAACGAGAGTTATTGTTTTTTATGATTCAGATTAATTTATTTTGCGATATACATATATACATTGTCTTGTTGTTGCCATGATATCCAATTATGCAAAACCTACATCCAATATTGGTAGCAGTCGTAGGCAAACCAACCGAGCTGTGGGCGCAAACCGGTTTTATTAAGGCTTTGTTGATGTCCTACTTGTTTGTGAACATCCTTATTATTCTGGGTGGGGGGTAATATTTTACTGGGCCTGCTCTACACGGGGGTGTTTTGTGCATTGTCCTCCGTAATTTACTAAACCTTAGGCTAGCCCAAGTCCTTGAAGTACAGGAGGTGGACTGGGTTGTTGGCATCTCTGGCAACTCAGATACTATAAGATCTTATTAGCCTATTTTACTGTCAGTTATATAAATTTTTATTATGCAAATCAAGATATCCTGGATCGTAAATTTCAATTTTGTTTTTTTCATATTCGTGTTTGTATGATTGTAAGGAGATAGTGTTGAACGGAACGTGACATATCTATATTTTCGATTGAAACTTAAAGTATAAACGAAAGTGGTGGCGTCATCGCATCATTACATCTAACTGGCGTCGTACAAGGATATCTGATTCATACAACCTCCGTACATTTATGGATATGCTCTGGCCATGTGGGCGGACGATATGCAACCGTAAGCTCTGCACGATATAGCTTAATTTATATGACAATGCACTTCTGGTGTGCTTACCCACGAACTGTAGAAAGTGCAAACAGCATCCACTTTCTCAGTATATCGTAATCGTATAATGTATGCTAAGACGAATATGTTCTTGCCAACTGTTAGCAATATGTTGAAGGCAGATTAGATAACAATATTTATAATAAAAAGCTCTTTGTTGTAGACCAACTTAACTTTAAGGAAGTAAAACATAAACATATAAATAAGAATTAAGTTGCTACAATACGCGGTCTTTATTACGCGATTTTTAGAAGCGTTATAACGTGAAGGGGAATTTTCCGAGTAAATGGTATTGATCTAAAAAGTAAACAAGATGTTGACTAATTGGTGTCACTAATTTTGTTGCTTAGCTTCAGCACATAAATTAGCATAAACCATCCAAGCTCATACGTCTGTGGTGGTAACATGCAGCCCACTTGTCGTCATTCCCTTTAATATGGTCCGAGCCGACATTATCTACTGTGAGATGTATCTATGATGTCAGGTCGGATCATATTCTTCGTCATATAATCTTTCTTACCTGTATCCGGTTATTCTTCTATAACTGCTGCTGAAAATTAACTCAATTTAATAGCTATAATTACATTTAATTACATACATTTAATAGCATTTAATTACATTTAATAGCTCCAATTACATACTTTTCATTTCGTATTTCTTAAGTCCTTCATAACTACTTCATTAGGTTTTTAAAAGATTAGGATTTAATTTAGGATATCAATATTGCAATATTGTAGTTTTTTCGAAATGGTGGCCTACACTTGCTCTTTAGCGCGACAGCTGATGTACAGGGGGGAAGCCTTTGAGCTACAATGGGCAGTCCAGGCTAACAATAATAGTAACAGTACGCAATATTTTTATCCTCTTTTGGACCGATAATAAAGTATTTATTGTATTAAATAAAAATAAGCCATGCAATCGTTGAACTTTGTTTGTTCGATCGTTATGTAGTTAAGAGTTTTTTCTCAGATTCAACATTGTCCAAAATAGTATTTTTCAATTGAATCTTAGTCATGCATGCCCACTATTCTAGTAAATTTATTAATTTGCCATTATAAACAGACACTTTAATTTTATTTATTTGTATAGTAGTATTATAGTATTTTATGCATGATAATTCATGAATAAAATACTAACAAAGATTCATATACTCGTACAAGCTATGCATGAAGTATAGACCTATTGACACAACATTGTCATTTTGAAACCGTAACATCTGGTGGCAGCAATTCCCAAGGTCGAGCTGGAAGTATTAATTACAAGAAGCTGTTATAATTCACGAGGCGTGTTCAACTATCGATTGACATGACAAGTAAATCTATCCTCTCGACCGCAAGAAATCTGAGACCCTCTCATTGTTTTCATCGACAATGGTTCCAATGTCTAGACCACATCAGTCTTGAGTGCCTAATGTCAGGAAACATTTGCTGTGTAAGGAAGCTTTTAATGAAACTGATCCGTCTTATTTATTTATTAAATACGCTTATATTTCCTCGTATTATATCGTAAGGCGGAAGTTTAGTTACTTATTAAACATAATGTGTGGAATTGTTACTGTTGGTCTACTACCAACAGTAACAATTCCACACATTATGTTATGTGTGGAATGTGTGTGTTAATGTGTGGAATTGTTACTGTTGGTCTACTACCAACAGTAACAATTCCACACATTATGTTATGTGTGGAATGTGTGTGTTAATGTGTGGAATTGTTACTGTTGGTCTACTACCAACAGTAACAATTCCACACATTATGTTCCTTCTACGCTGTAGGTTGTGGGTTCGATTCCCACTCAGGACAAGCATTCGTATGACGAACATAAATGTTTGTTTTATGTGTGGGTGTTAAAATGTATTATTCGCTTTTTTATGTATAAAATAAAGTTCTATTTAAGAACTATTTCAATTATCTAGTTCCGATAGTACTTAGCCCCATAGCTATGCTTAGTTTGAGGCTAAATGATGCTTTGTAAAATGTCCATGTATATTTATACTAATTATTATTTGTTTATAGTGACATTAACTGTAAAACATGGCTCTACTAGCAAAAATATATGTTCGTGAAGCTAATATCTATGTTATTTTCTCCCAAATAGGATAAATAATTTGGATAGCTTTTAATTTGTTTGATAATACGAGTATAATTATTCGATTTGGATGGCCCGTGTAATTAATAGGTACCAATTAGTAAATTTTTTTGGCCGTCCATCGCATAGAAGATTTCGTAATATTTAGGTAACGGTTTGTCATTCCTATCACCATCTCGGTATGTAGCTGAAGGTTCCTTACTACGGGAGCCGGAACACGGTATGAGCCTGAGGGTGGTTATTAACCAGGCCAGCATTAGAAAATAGGCTACAACTTATAATATGGTTCTCTCTTTCACCACAGACATTTTTAAATTCGAACCCACTATTGCACTCTTCATATCGTAAAACATCACCACACACATCTGACATCGCTTCGTTCTCGCTATTGTTTACTTATTAGACAAGAAATGTGTCTTGCAGTCACGGGGTCAAGTTAGGGCGATTCATAGGTCATGAGTTATTTATGAGCCTTGACATTGAATCCACGTGTTGGTTGCTAGGCAACGGTAGCTGCACACAAACAATCAACCCTGGGCGCGCTGGTTTTCATTCAATATTCGAGTGTGAAGGGTGACAGTTGTGCTTTTCTGTGTTTGTGAAATGATACTTGATACTCTCGAAAACAAAAGAACATAGGAAGGGTTCAATTTAGAAATTGATATAATTTCAATAAAAATAGTATCTAGATTACTGTCAACAGCTAAGTGTGCAATATGTTGTAAAGAAGCAGTAAGTGAGTGATAAAAAAATTACCTGCATATGAAACATAATACTAAATGCTGAATTAATATGACAGCATGATTTGTCAACCCTCATAAAGATTGCAAAGCAACTTAAAATTCGCGACAATGTATAAGAAGTGTACACAAAAAACAGGAAGGCCTTGAGACGATTAAATTTCAGCTCAACACCCAAAAGTAAAAACTAGACATAATCTACAACCACAGAGAAAAATTTACTGATCTGTGGCTGCATCGTAAATACAATACATTACCGTTGTTTACAATATAAATGTGAAAGGCAGGTCTTAATTGAAGGCACATACAACAATGCAAGCCAATAAACTATATCGTTCAGTGGAGCACGTCAACTGGTGGGAACCAGACCACTGGAAGATCAAAGGCCCCAGGAGCATATCCTCAGTATCCTTGGAAGGAGCTGATCCTGCTGAAATCAGAAACGGATGGCTTACGTTGCCAAATGAAAAGGTACATTATAGCAAGCTTTAGGTATATTTGCCTTAACTTCTTGCAATTTATATATAAGGTTTCAAGTACTTTCTCATGTACTCGCACGTTTATTACTTGTTATTTCTATTTAATGATGACATAAATTATTTATTACGGACGCTACGGAAAATGGTTCGAATTTATATCAATTATTAACAATTATTATTAACAATTTATAACAATTATTGTTGTCCATAATAATTGTTATAAATTGCGATTAGACATGATGTTTCAGGTTCTAATAAAATGAGTATGTCATTATTCTCAATAGTCTTGGCAATCATTTTATGTACCTTCATGAAAGTGAAAAGTAAAATAGTCAAAACGACAACTTATTCACCTAAAGTAGCAGTAGAACTTATGCCTAGTTCGACCGGAGAAGTACTGCCACCATAATCCGCCGCAAGCAGTGGTTCACTCGTATCGCTGTTAAGGTGGAAGAGTGTGGGTGCTGGTGATATAGCAGACGCATGACACGTTAAATCCCCGTCACACAGTGATGGACGCAACGCGATACGACTTGGGTCTTCTTTTGCTTCGGTAGGACCGGATTCATTCGCTGTTGTTTAGGGGCGGCAGAAACCATTTAACATCAGGTGGACTGTCACTTTAAACACATTAAAGATTAAGTAGGTTATTGTACTGGTTTTTCTTTTTCTATATTTTACCAAACAATATCTTCGATCGAGATAATCTTGTTTCATAAAATCCATAATAACTTCTTATCTTTTGAATATTTCATCATCAATATTTTCAGCCTAATCTAGTCCACTACTGGACATAGGCCTCTAACAGTAAGCGCCACTGAGGAGTCTTGAGACAGGTTCCACCTCATCCACTTTAAATATATCGGCTTTAGTTTATTTTCGGTTTGCGTCAGTGGAGTATTGATTTATTTGTCGGAAGCAATAGAAAACAACCTCCTTCGTTTCCGAATTCTATTTTACATTGTCTTCGGCCTTCAGTCTTTGGTCTTTGAATTTTTTATTAGTTAGAGTTGTACGATCCACCGAATTTGAATGAATGATTGACGACTTGTGAGAACTACCAAGTGCCAAACAGATTCTGGAATAATTCAATAATTGTTTGGTTTGTCATTTGTTTATTTGGAATTCTTATTACGTTAATTTTCGTTAAAATATTATGACTATTCAAAATTGTTGTGTAACTATTTGAGTTTTTGAGTTATTTCATGTTTGTGTTAATCTATTTCTATGGTGTACAAAAAGAATTAAGTATTGCCTACAAATTTAAAATTATACTGGTACAAACCCACTTAAAAATTTATGTGCGCAATAATTTATTCTCGAAATGGGGAAAGAAAACATCATGAGGAAACCGGCATGTCTTAGAACCAAATATTCCAAGACATGTGACATCTACCATTCCGGATTGGACTACCGTGGTAGATCAAAGCCCAATCACTCTCAATTGTCGAGGGTAGGCCGGTGTACCTACAGTGGGAACATTAGGGGCTGATGTGGACATTACTGGCTGGTTACATGTTTTGAATACGCCAATAAGTCTCCGAAAATATATTTTTATTAAGAGAAGATTTCCTTATCGTTACCTCGGCTAAGGTCGATGACTGTGCGCATGAGTCACTCGCAACTCGCAGTCCTCCATGTATGGCCATTGTGTTCTAAACAGTCCGAATTAATGACTCTGTATTAGACGTTAACGAGTTACCATGAGAAATGCCGAAATCATTAATAAACAGTTGTTGTTAAATATTATTACTAGCTTTGCTCGCGTCTTCGCTCACGTTAATATAGATTATTTATTTCTGGATGAAAGTTACCCTGTATCCTTTTTTGTATCTACCCCTAACGTGCATGCAAAATTTCACGATGATCGGTCGAGTAATCAGGTGTGAAAACGTAAGAACTAAACAAACTTAAAGTTATATTAGCTTTTATTCTAATAGTTAAGATAAGTTAGTTATGTAACTTACTAGTAATAGTCACTAGTCTTGACTTAAGGAATAAGTTATTTTAAGTACTATTTTTGTTGTCCCCGGCCTTTAAAAGGGGTGTTATTTATCAATTTAACTATAGCTAGTGGGTATGTCTTCTCAGTTGTCATTCAAGCTCATAGTCCTAACATACTCCAAAAATGTTGGTCCATGACAAAGCGTTTTTTTTAATCTATCAGGTTGCAATCACGGATCTTGGACACGGTTGATGTTTGGAGAAGCTGTCTCAATATTAGCTCTTGCCTTGAGTTTTTGATTCGATTTGATTTATCATCGTGAATCACACATGATTGAGGCTAGATCGCCAATAGTTTGTTTGTCACCAAAGTGAAAGGTATTAACAAATCGAGCAAGACTTTGTCTTCCAGTGTGGGTGTGATCCTTGAATCTTAGCAAACAGTCAAGGCTGTATCACTTTTATATAAACAGGATAGTCACCTTATAAGAATACAATCTATTGATTGATACTACGCGAAAGAAACAAAGATTAGTTTCATAGTTCATAGTTCATAGTTATGAACTATGAACTATTGATTGATACTACGCGAAAGAAACAAAGATTAGTTTCTTTTCAGTAGTATCAATAGTAGTAGTTTTTTTAAACGCTTTCTCAGTCATACCCCATTAGGATTCCTTGTGTCGCAGATGGCATGGAAAAACACAAGACGGACACACTTCCACTGGAACACCACTACTGCTTGGCGGCGGATTGCCAAGTGTGCAAGCAGTACTTCTCTGGGCGAACTTGGCACAAGTTCTGCTGCTTTTTTTGTTGCTCCTCTAGCACCAGGGGACATGTGTAGGGACTCTGATGGTATACACCTACGGAAGAGAAAATCATGCACAAAAAAAATTACATTATTGTAAACTTATTGTTAAAACATTTAATTTGTCTTGTCTGTTTCTAGTTTCTTATTTCTTGTTATTTTTTAGGCTACGTAAGCCGTCATTTTTGACAAAACCAAGTGTTCCGTAGTGTTCCGAAGCCGAATCTATGAGTATTGAGTATTGAGTACAGTGTGCTTTTAAAATTCACAAATTCATGTCTCTTTTTGGAGTTCTAAGGAAACAAACGTCAAAAGTAGAATATTCTATTAATACTACTGCATAGCCTTTGATGAGTCAAATCTTTGATACTCCGCGTAGTGTCTATCAAAAGAATGAAGGTGTAAAATATCTAAGATTCAGCTCGCCAATACGTAGCGGGACTCATGATAGCATTAAAAGTACATTGGGCCCGATCCGGTCGCGATACAGATGAGAACCAGACCCGCTAGGACCGCATTGCTGGAATACTCGATTCTTGACTCACGAAGGTTTGATATGCACTAGCACCGTTCAAGATGTTTTGCATAGCTTCCTATACTTACGCATTGTTACTAGTAACAATGATCCTTACGAATGATAGTAATTTCGATGTGAAACATTTATTGGTGGCACTTATTGGCAGTAAAACTGACTTTTTTTAAACACTGTTAAAACACTGATACCTCTGCACTAGGATTCCCTGTGTCGCTGATGGCATGGACAAACACAGTAACACAAAAACACCCAAGGCCCGAGAACAAACTCTAAGCTCACCACACAAAGTGTGACCCGGCCGGGAATCGAACCCGGGACCCCTCACTTCGAAGGCAGGGCTACTACCAACTAAGCCACGGAGCCGTAACGGCAATTTTTTTGCGTTGTAGATTTGTAGGTTGGTAGATTTGTACCAGCTTTGCTGAGTATCGAGATATTTTAAGGTGATGTTACCAACATAGAGGCTATCTAATTATTTATATTTCTTGGTGAATTATTGAAAAAGTAACCCCATGTCAGCTAAATTATTTAACTAGCTACGCCCCGCAGTGTTACCCGCGGTTAAAAAGTCAACATGAGATGGATAAAAACTGACAGAAATTGTTATTCGCAAATCCCTAGAAATACTTAATTTTTTTTATCCTGGGTATGAGCTACCTTCATAACAAGTTTCGTCTAAATCATTCAGCCATTTAGGCTTGAAGGAGTAGCAAACATACATACAGACAAACTTTCCAATTTATATTATAAATATGATATGTTATGCTCTTTATATCTTCTACCGCTTGGTGGCAAAGCATCTAGGATACGATTTCGATTCAGGAAACAGGGAAACCAAGTATAATTAAACAACCTCCGTTTTTCTAAATTAGGAAGAACATAAACAATGCAGGAAACACTTGACCTTGCCAACTTTCCGTTTACGAATAGCGAATATCGCTCAAGACTGGCTTCTGTCGAGGGCGTGAGGTCGACTCCCACGCATCACCGCACAGCAACCTGCCAATATGCATTGTTCCATTTCCGTCATCACAAACTCAAAGACAATAGACCAATTCTTTGAACTGGACTATCATTTTAGGCTTTGAATGGGATTTAATGATTTATAATAAACCGTGGGTGTTGTTGTGCAATAATCTATTATTGCGACATTACATATTGATAAGCGCCTACTATAATATTTTATTTTATTTATTTATGGAACAACAACTACAATGTAAAGGCTTAAACTTGAAATGAATTAACATTTGTTATAATATTAATACTGCGTCATGCCACATTATCCGCAGATTACAATAATTGATGAGAATTTTATTATGATATTGAATTGATAATGGAAGAAAACTCTTCTTAAGGTTCAAACTTCATAAACTTTTTTTTTATAACTTATATTTTGTCCTATTTTCTTGTGTATAATGAAAAATACAGAGAACTGCCACTGGGATCTCTAACACAGCAGTTTAAAATTAGTATTATAACATTAAAATAGATAGCGAAATAAACAATAAAATATCTAAAAGGGAAAGAAAATAACCATAATTAGTTTTGATCGCAACATTAGTTACTATCCATCCAGCAAAACGTATAAATGGCTGAAAACATATAATATTTAATAAGGGATCATATACCTAATCATTTGTATACTTTTTCTCTGTTCCTCACTTCCATAATTCTCTTTCGATTAATGTCATCTTTCACGTGCATAATTATTTTTTGGACTAGCAATATCATCTTCGCACATAATAATTATTTCTACTTACATACTCATATATTACTTTGATCGTTTCTATCAAAGCTAAACAACAATAACCATCTAAGAAATACAACTGGTTGTGCATGTCTTCCCAATAAACGTACATGGTGCTGAGTAGTATTGACATCCTTGTGAAGAATAAAATAAAATACGGAAATAAAATATCTATCTACTAGGTATAATTACAAAATATTAAATGTATCTAAAGTAGACTATGATTATAGTGTAGGTACGTAATTTTTGCTATCATTCACACCCACTAGGCGTCATTAAGGTTGATATCGATGGCAAGTGAATGCAACGCTAAGTTATACAAACATCATAGTAGCAATGAGTGTGATCGATGTCGTGTGCCGTTTGCACGATTTGACATAACATTATAAACGAAGACTACAATACACTACTAATTATACCAGACGGGACGATTGTCGATGCGCAATTTAAATTCATGTCTTTTACCACACGCAGTTGCGAATGCGCATGGCCTAGCGATCACCGCCTGATACGCAATCACATTTTTTTGCCAAAGACGTCACATCCGTTTACCTACCTTAAACTCACTTAGCCGCGCCACTGATTAATCCAGAAGAGTAATTACAAAATCCTTTTTAAGTGATCCTATAAAAAAGTAAAGTCTACAATCTATCATAACCTTCGATAATATCCTGATCGCATAGTTATATGGACAAGATACAATTTATATATGACACTGAATCTACAATGAATAAATCAATGAATCAATATGTGGTGTGTCTTACGCTACAAAATCTAATAAACCATTGCAAATCGTCAAAAAGTGATGACATTTTTTGGACTAATATAGGTATTTCTTGGTGGTACTAGGTGGGCCTAATTGGCAACTAGTCTAAAAAGTTGTTTTAATCGCAGCCACATTTTCCGTGTGGGGCTATAAAACAGCTTTATCTTATTTAACTTAGTGCGATTCATACTGAGCGCAAATATAAGAAAAATGGTCTAAAATTAGGTTTCCCTAAAAATATTATGCTTAGTTTCATGACAGAGATCAAAACCAACATATTGGAACATAAGTTCGTTTATTTTCTGAAATACAACTTTACAGGAATTAATAAGTGAACACATAAAGAAAGATGTAAACAATGAGAAAAATAAGACAAAAATAAAAATAAACTGTAGTAATAAAAAAGAAGCCAGAAAAAATCGATATCATAAAAAGTATCAAGAGCATATTTCTTTCCTATGCAATGTAAAATCCATATTCTGCTTCATAAACGAACTTACGTGACAGTTGAAGGAAGTAAAGAAAACCCAAACAGGAATAAAAGGAATATAAGGCTAAAGAAAAAAGACTTCTCTTGTAAAACATATATCTATATCTGACACAGAAATCTATATTAAATATTTAATTCATTCAAAATTTTTGTTCGACCCGCTTGGGCAAAGGTTTGATGTAACTTAAAGGTAGTTACATCAAAGCTTTCGCGGAGTAGAATACGTAAACTATACTGGTAACTAAACCATATTTTTCTTTTGTCTCTAGGCGAAATTTCAACAGAAGCAGCTCCAAGAGCGAGAGATGAAAATTGCCTCCCTATACGAGGCACAGCAAGCCAGAGCACTAGACCGCGTGAGACATTCCCCCAGCAACGGGGTCAGACACTCGCCCAGCAATGGAGTCAGCAACGGAATCAGCAAGACCAGTTCCATTAACTCACCTCCGCAGCCAGTGTCCCATCAGCCTGGAAAGGTAAGAATCCTTAACAATTCGCCAGCCTGTAGTAAGATTAAAGCGTAGAGACAGTGAAGGGATTTTCATCACAGAGAATTCCCCTTTTTTGTTACGTCCATAAACTTCTCGTCGAAAGTCTCGTCGAAAATAGTCGTCAAAATCAGTTATTTTTACTTTGTACATTTTACTCCACTTTATTACGGCAATTCACGTAGGTAGTACGCTTGAATATCGGTAGGTACTCGCTGTTAAGATCCCAAGTTGGTGGCTATGTGCCTATTGGGTATCATAATACATCCATACAATTGTAATCGATACAAACTGATTCTTTTTAAAATTTCCGCATTCTAATTTACAGGCATTATTTAAATAATTGGTTAAGAAAATGTAATTGTAAGAATTAAACTGATACAACTTGATGAATTATTTATTATTAAGCAAAAATAATAAGCACTCTAGAACTATTCACGTAGAATGGCATTGTCAATTGTCATGTTATGGCATGTATCCCTTAATAAAATGATCTTAATCATTATCTTTATCAGGTTCGTCAAATGTTCGAGGAGCGGAGAACGAAAGCAGGCATTGATAAGAGCTACCCGCTCCAACCCATCCACAATACAGACAGAACGCGCAAGGCTCTCCCTAATGGGTACTCCAAGGTCACAGCCAACTCTATCTCAAACTCTAAAGTCAGCGTCGAGAAGAGGACATCGAAAAATTACACGACTGTCTCGCATACTGTCAAGAAAGTTGTTCACCATGTGAGTTCTGTTCAACTTTAATTTTAGGTTGCAAAGATTCAGAAGAAAATTTCTCATTGTTCCAACCAGCTGTATGTACAGGCCATCATTGGTCATGGAGAGTTGCAAACAAAACAAACGCATACAAACTCATACTACTGCTCTAAGATTCCCTGCATGGCTTGGCAAGTCACAACTGGGGCACACAAAAATAAAAGACCTGAGAATAAATTTAATGCAAACGCAAAGTTTACTCCGGTCGAGGATCGAATCCGGAACTGCGCGTCGCATCAGCTTTTGACAAGTATTTGACGGTTATGTGCTTAAGTTTTAGTAACCCTACCTGAGCTACTACAATATCTTATACTAATTTGGCCATGTAAATTAAGTTAAGTTTAGTTAAGTTTAAGTTAAGTTAAGTTTTTGACGGCTGTGCGATAGTACATTTCTCCATTGGTTTTATTATCACTGAACGCCGCATCGGCTTCATCTTTTATGTTACCCTCATTTAATAACTATATAATAACTATATAATTTAATAACTATATATAATAATTCATATTAATCCAAGCAAATACTTCTTTGTTACAGAAAACAGAGAACATAGTGAACGGATCTGGCGATCTCAACCATAATCACGAACCGGATCTAAACTCTTTGAGACGCGCGGTGAGCATTTCTCTTCGATTTTACCGCATTTTCAAAGCCTGCAGCAGATGCCGTTACATGTGATTGGAAATTAGTTCTGGATTCGTTTTTTTTAGTTTCTAACGGTTAGATCAAACTAAAACCTAGAAGGCACGTTACTAGCTACTGGGACGTGGTACCCTTAAATTAGGTGCAAGCACACAATTTGCCTTCAGTCTCAATCGAACTGGAATCTGTAAATCATGTGAATACATAGACAATCTTTGTTATCTCGTTCGCTCTACAGTATGCATATATCTTTTTCTCTCTTTACTTGCATACCTATATAGCTGCTACGGACCAATGAGAAAGGACTACTATTGACATTAGTGACAAAAACAAACGTTCCAATTTCTAGTTACCCCAGAGCAATGGCGAGTTGATATCAAGCATAGACGAGGTGGACAAAAACGACAATTGTCTTCTCGAAGACGAAACGTTCCCTGTCTCGTTGGAGCCAATACCCACTCCAAAATCCCCCGAACCAGTGGCGCCTCCGAGGCAACAAGTCAAAGCACCCCCAAGAAGGTAAGCGCGACTCTGTCACATCTCTCTCCCTCTCTCTAACTGAGGTATTACAATCATATGCTGATTATGCTGCATTATTCTCAAATAAAATTATTTCGTAATGTACCTGCATGTATGTATGTACTTGAGACCATGCCTTGAGTTGGAATTTGCAAGATGCCTGAAGGAGTGACACTTATCGACTAGATGACACCTTAACGTGCCTTCCGAAACGCATAAGCGCTCAGTTTAAATGCTTGTAGGTAATATTATTAAAATAGTTTTTGAGGCTATCGGATTCAGTGGTAGTTTAACTCGATGAAACCAACAAAGCTCTATTCACTCCCGCTTGTCAATTATTTTCAATTATATCTGGTTCCCATAGTACAAACTGTGCTTAATTTGGGGCTAAATGGAACTGTGGAACTGTGGAAAATATATAAAAATAATATTAATTAATTATTTATGTTTTGTGTGGTTGCAGAAGTCCTGCCACCAGAGCTAGTCCGGCAAAACAAACAAAGGCCCAACCACATGCGCCCGCGCAACCGCGAAGAGTCATCAGTGACAATTCTGTAAGTATTAAGAATGTATAATTTCTCTTAAATTCAAATTATGTATTTAGATCTCAAATATCATTTGGATTTCGGGACATTGGCCGTTTTGCGAATAGGTCCAATGTCGACTAAAATGATGATAAATGATAAAATTACCATCGCGTCGTAAACACGCCGTAATATTGAAACCAATCTAAACGTTGGATAAACACTGACTTACTTAATATAAATGAAAGGCTGACCATATAAATATCGTATCAATTTGCACATGCAAGTTTGAGAGCGTGGTGGCCCAGGGGCATAGACGCCGACTTTCAATCTAAAGGTTGCTGGTTCAAACCCACACGTGCACCAATGAGTTTTTTCACTTGAAAAAAATTATGTGCGCAATACCATATTCTCGAAACGGTGACGGCAAACATCGTGAGGAAACCGGCATGACTTAGACCCAAAAATTCGACGACATGTGACATCTACCAATCCGGATTGGGCTCCCGTGGTAGATCAGAGCCCATTCACTCTCAATTATCGAGAGTAGGCCGGTGTCCCTGCAGTGGGAACATTAGAGGCTGGTACAGTACATGCAAGTTTAATGGTTTGGACTATACTTTGGAATATTTATTTACTCATAACATGTTGGTGTACAGTGTCAAAATGGCGTCTATCAAGACAAAAAGGTAGATTACTGTCGAGTATTGTCGTTTTGGAGCCAACATAATAACTTACGCACGTTCGACACTCGCACCATATTTCTTGTTAGTTTTTTTTTTCTCTTCTCTTGGCTCCACACGGCTTGTGTATTGCCATTCTGCAAGTGGTTTTTGAATTCAGTAATATTTTTTAGTGAACATCAATGAAGAATAAATAAAAATTTAGGAAACTTAATACGCGAAAAAATATTTTACATGGATTTGGGTCTTGTTTTAAAACATTGCAAGATATCCTCCATTGCTCAATGACGAACTTTTTGCTTTATCATGTGTCATCTGCACCGTCAACTTTGTCAAGAAGACATTGTCAAAATTTTTGACGGTCCGGTGTAAATCCGTAATATTTGTATTCAAAATTCAAAAGTAAGTTACAAAAGTGCCTAAATAAATTTAAAATTTAATGGAAATGTGCCGGTAGGTCACAGACGCGAGCCGGGTGAAAGGTGCCATGCAGAAAACTGCAAAACCCGTAAGTTTTTGTTCGAAATTACCGAGTGTGAATTTTTGTGAAACATTTTCAACAACTAGAACTTTCTGTCCGTTAAAACGACAACGTCCATACTAACTTTTACTTACGCTACACTTCGTTTATACAAGTTTATACAGAGCTATATCTATATAGTTTTATATTATCTGTGGAGCAGTATCGTTTTGACGTACAAAAACTTATGTTATTTTCCTCAGTTTTCGTGTTAAACTTATTTCTTTCTTATTCGGGCTATTCCATCTGAAACATTAGTTGTTAGTAGCAGTAGAACTTTTCAAGTTCGTCTGAAGAGGTACTGCCAACACACCTGTAATCTATCGCCAAGCAGTAGTGCTCGCATTACTGTGTTCCGGTGAAAGGGTATGGGTGCCCGTGAAATAACTTGTGTATGAGATCTATCATCCCCGTTTCGGATGATGGACGCATCAAGATGAGTGCAACTCAGTGTAAGATTTAAATTTTATACTGAGTCGCGTTACTGTTGTCAAGGGCGGGGGTCGCCGCTTACCACCAGGTGGGCCCTCAGCTGGTTCCGTCACTTATTCACATAAAAATAAACCGATGCTTTTGTTAAACGAACCACTCTGTTCATTTAACGCAAACCTCGAAACTGTTTTTCATTTGTCCAGTACAGCACTATCTATAATCATTCATGCAATCTATGTTGGAATTATTTTACGCGAATAGCAAAATTCAAATTTGACGAATCTTTATCTTTGCAAATATATTTGTCATTTGCTTTAGGGATGGTTAATATTTACCTTAGATATAGATAGTTACCCTGTATTCATTAAACACCCATTAATGGACATTAGTTATTATTCGTCTTAATATTTTTATATTTTTTCGCCGTTGAGATTATATTTTGAGCAATCGATTGCTCAAAATATAATCTCAACGGCGAAAAGCATCTTTTTTTTTCTTATTATTGCACGCTTCTTTTTTAGTTTCGTTAATTTTCGTTCCTTTGGCTTTTCAGGCACCATCTTCACCGAGACGGCAGCCAGTAGCGGTAGGAACATTTTTATTTTGTCCTTTGTATCAGTAACCAGAAGATTTCATACTTTTAGCTCGCTAATACAGCATTCAATTAAAGTCATGTGTTTGTATTTTTCTATTGAATTCAACATGAGAACCTCTAATTGTCTGCCGATAAGAAATTCTAATTAAGTTATCTGTAAATTTTATTTATAAATAACCTTTTCCTTCAAGTAATAGTTTATGATTTCCTGCGAACAAGAGTTTATGTAAGATACAATACATTTTATTTCTGTACAAACTAATAAAAAACTAATATTGCGTGAGAAAATTTATTATTAAATGTATATAAAGTTATTCTTTCTGATTACGCAATTTCCTTTTTTTGATACTTTTCCTCTGAAATGTAAAGTTTTTTAAAATTAAATTGATTTCAGCTGAGTCCCCGTAGACCGGGCTCGCCGACTAAAGCGCGGTCAACGCTGGCCACGCCAAGCAGCGCTGGAGGGGGCTCGGGCGAACCTTGCGCAGTGTGCGGCCGACGGTTCGCGGCCGACCGCCTCCCCAAGCACCAGGAGATCTGCAAGAAAGCGCACGCCAAGAAGCGGAAGCCTTTCGACGCGCTTAAACATCGGCTAGCGGTCAGTAACCTTTCTCTAAAAACACTTGGTTGCCACCGTAACCTCGTGTGCGTATAGGCAACCAAGCAATTAATTGCTGTGAAATATTTATTAAAAAAGATTCTGTAACATGTGTTAAACTTAATTAACAAAGTTAATTGCTATCAATTTTTCGTCTTTATTACAATGACAAATGATAGTTAATACACAAAATGATAGTTATACTGCAGATTTCAATATTTTTTAACTAGCTGTCAATTTTACACAGCATGCTTAAATTGAGGATCTAAGGTCAAGGGTAGTAAGAAGCAACAGTTGATATAACGCATTACAAATGTTTACTGACAACTGAAACTTATAAACTATTCCGTTTTTTTTTACATATGTTGTCACTATTTGATACGGCCTTTGAATATCTAATAAATTTTAGGTTTGATTCTCTAAGATGGAAGAAGCTGCAGCTGTTAAGCAAATAGTTAAGCAACCTTGACAATAAACGTACGGTTAATACTCAATTACTCAAGTTTGTTCATCAAATTATTACCCGTAAGCTATAGTTTGTGACATTTTGTTTTGTTAACATTCAGTTGTATTTTATGCTGCATTATTTAGGGCTCAGATGCAGAAAACTATAAGGCAAGGTTCACTTATAATTTTAAATGACTTTTATTCATGTTTATTGATCACTTTGTAAATTTCGTAATGAACCGAAATGAAATCGAATTACTTACTTCATAGATTTGTAGCTAATAAAATATTCATAACTCACATAAAAATATTCATAACTCACAGTAAACCACCCATATAACCCACCCTTCACTGACACAACAAGACACTCATTTTGGTCGTTCTATCAGTAGCTACCGACAGTGCCGCAATCTAAAATACCTGAAATTAGGTAAATTTATTCTGAAGAATGTTGTTGCCTCTTTCTATGTCAAAGATAGTAAAAAAAGCTTAGGTATAGTGTGGTGTACTTGCTATTATAATTTCAGGGCGAGCATGTCCAAACTATCTATCACAATCAATTTAATGATACCATCGCCATCCGTAAAGGCAACCACTTACCATAGCTTCCTTACAGGGCACAGAAGCGGAACCGTTTATAGGCAAACTGCGCAAGAGCACGACCAACCCATCATCCACTAAAGTGAACAAGCCACTTAACAGCAGTTGGAGGAAGAAGCACGAAGAGTTCATTCAAGCCATCCGCGCGGCCAAGCAGGTGCAGGCCCACCTGAACGCCGGAGGTGAGATGACTCTTAATTTGTTTTAAGCCATTTCTTTTAGCATTTTCAGCTTCAGTTAATAACATAAAAGCCTAAAATTCTCGGATTATTAATGATTTTGGAGACGTAATGCGGTCTGAGCGATCTACGTTCTCATCGGATCTACCTCATCAACAATGTAATAATTATTAACCCACGCGAAGAGACACCTATGTATTAGAAGACCCACAAAATATACAAAGAAGCAGATAAGTTTAAACGCGAATTGCGCGCGGTGAACCGAACGTTGCGCTTCTCTCTAATGACGAACTTTGTCTTCCAGGTAAACTAAGCGACCTCCCCCCGCCGCCGCCTTCGGAGAATCCGGACTACGTGGCGTGTCCGCACTGCGGGCGCCGCTTCAACCAGGGCGCGGCCGAGCGGCACATACCCAAGTGCAAGGACTTCCAGTTTAACAAACCCAAGCCCGCGGGCAAGCGGCGGTAACCTATCGCGACCGGCCGAACAGTTATTGTGGCAACCGGTTAAAGATACTAGTTATTTTTGGCAACCATTTAAGTTTCAACAGTTTTAGTAGGACCATTTGAAGGAACTAGTTGTTATTGGCAACTCGGGGAACACTTTGGCAACTAGTGGGGAGAAAGTTTATTGTGGCAACCACTAATTCACTCAAACAATTGTGGTATTTTAAGCTACTAATAGCTTGTGATCTCAAATTATCAACGAAAAGTTAAGTGAATCAGTTTTTTTTTTCATTTCTTTTTAGTAGTCGCGTATTTTTTAACTTACGACTGAATATTGCACGTTGTCATTTTAGTTGCCTCGAAGTCTAATTTAGACAACCTTCAGGAGAAAAATTGATAATTTAGCAGTAACAAAAAAAACTCTCATTAACGAAAGGTTGCCTGCATTTCTTACAGTTGGTTGTCACTGTGTAACCACAGGCTGTAATTAATAAGAACATTGTTAAATTCAGCCTCAAAATTACTGCTATTCCGACATTGTAACTGTATAGTAACAATGTCGGACATTACTTTCAATTGTAACGAATACACTACATCGAATTGGGTAACAGATACTTTCATTCAGATAATTTTTACTTACACTCTGTTCTATTTAGTTAAATCTTTATATGATGTAATAATTCCTAACGAACCTAATTAGATTGGATGATAAAAAGTATGGAGTGTCCTATGTCTCGGAGTAGCGGCATTTTTTCCTTGGCCGATTTTTTTCTACGTATGTTTTTGGCCACCTTTGTCTATTGTGCTATTCGTGGACTGGTCACGTTATTTTACCGTTTCGCTCCTCTTAGTCGTAATAATATCAACAACACCAGTGTAAGGATGACGAAACGGAAAAGGAAAAACGGTTATTGTGGTCGCAGTAGATACGGCTTCACTGGCCTGGCATAGGGTGATCCAAATTGTCTTGACGACGGTATACGATATGTATGGCGTGTAACGAGGAAGAATCGCCGCACGATGAGTTGAATGAACTGGTATGTATAAAATCTATAATTCATGAAAAAGTCATGTTTTAGTTCAAGATCGAGGCATTCCGCGCCCACTTATTACGGTTCGCAACTCATCGTGCGGTCTGGTTAAAATTTTTGACTAACTGTTTATTTTTCTTAAAATAATACTATTGATACTTAAGTGCTACTTGCTTATTTTAATTGCACTTTAAAGTGACATAAACATGTGACATAAAATATTTAAGGCGGCCATCGCTGCGAAAGTCGCAACGACATTGTCTTTATTGTTGCCAGGGTCGAAACCTAAACAAATTGTTTTTTATATATTTCCAGCGATGTTTGTATAAAAATAAGCTTTTAAAAAATGTTAACGCAATTTTGAAAAATAAATGTACTTATGTTATATTGTAATTGTGTAATTTTATTTCTTACCGGCCCATTTAGTTTTTGAGCTATGTTAGATATCCTTTATATACATAAAGTTAACTAGCGACCAATTTTCAATTTCAATACAATTCCGTGGTACATCATTTTGATATTTCTCGTAAGGTTTAGCCAGCGTTAGCAAGGTAAGCGTCCAAAAAGATGTTTGTTACAACATTATTTCTTACAAATCATTGTAATGCTCAGCTTTTCTGTACATATCTGTACAGAAATCTATACTATCTGTCTGTACTATAATATGCATATAAATAAACCTTCCAATTTTTTTTTCTAAATGATTTTAGAACAGTATCAAAATCCATTTCGTGGTTTAGCGTGGAATTATTAACTTTCAGCGCTTCATGGTCTAAGTGGAACGCTTCATGGAAAACGGCAGGTAACACAGTGACGGCATAAGGAAGCGCCATGCCGTTTCCAGTCACGTGAACGTCATACGAGTCAGTTTTGCTTGACGCGAAAATATTCACACCAAAATTAAAAGATTTCATTTATCATGCTCAAAACTTTTTTATTCATGTTCAATTATAAAAAAATGCAAATAAGGAAGGCCACTGAATACAATAGTGGACAAAGCTCAACCGTTCATTCATTCACTCTTCTGCCGTAGTCTGTGGCACGTAGGATAGCACCACCGTCGACTTGGCGGGTACCAACACGTCGTCAGCTTGGACCGAGTAATTATTGGTATAGCTGAAACATTTTTTTTTAGAAAGAAATTTTTACTTAGTCAAATTTCAATTTAGTCCAGTCCTAACAATGACATCCATGAAAAACAACAAAAAAAATGTGCATTGATGATATTTTTGTTTACCCCGAAACCTCGCTGTCTCATTGGAGCAGTGGGTTCAATTGGCCTACCCATATCATATAATGATAAAATGGTACACATAAGAGCGAGAAGAAGAAATGAAAGAATTGAAATCGGTTTTTTTCGATTTTTAAATCAACAACAATGCTACAATGCTATGACAATGCCGGGGGAGCAATGTCTCTGGGGATCTAGAAACAGACTATAGTTAATTAACTGCAGACTATGATGGGAGAGCGTGGTGGCCCAGGGGCATAGACGCCGACTTTCAATCTGAAGGTTGCTGGTTCAAACCCAAACGCGCACCAATGAGTTTTTTCACTTGAAAAAAATTATGTGCGCAATACCACGCTCTCAAAACGGTGACGGAAAACATCGTGAGGAAACCCGCATGTCTTAGAACCAAAAATTTGACGACATGTGACATCTACCAATCCGGATTGGGGTCCCGTGGTAGATCAGAGCCCCTTCACTCTCAATTGTCGAGAGTAGGCCGGTGTCCCTGCAGTGGGAACATTAGAGGCTGGTACGGTATGTGGTACTGACTTGTTCTGCGCCCGGACATGTCGCGACACGTGGTGCGCGGTGAGCGCGGGCGGCACGGCCGGCAGCGTCGTCAGGTTGGCGCTGAGGGGCTCGTCGGACGGGTTGAACAAGCCCACGTACCCCGTGTGGCCCGCCTTCCACCTGCAACAACATTATACTAATAAAACACAAAAATTGTTTCTACCTATATTCTAGACTTTGAAACTGTTGGAAGTAGAGTTCGCACACGAGCCGCGAACCGCGCGCGCGTACTCACCATACCATAAACCACATAGTTTACCATTATTTACCATTTAATTAGAGTAACCATTTCTATATAATTATCTCTATTTATAAGTGTTATTCAAATATAATATTGCCACTATTACTTTCATGGTCCTTCGAACCGAATATGGACAAAAACCCTACGACTACTTTCATGGTCCTTCGAACCGAATATGAACAAAAACCCTACGACTTTTTTCAGAAACCATCCAACCGATGTGCTCCAACAGGTATTTATTCCTATGTTGAGGTTGGTTTGCGTCCTCTCATTCAACGATCAACATCAATAAGGCGCTTGGGAGCCTTGATAATTCTGATACTCCGTCGTATAGTTCCGGTATATACGGTATATATACGTTGTATACGTGGTACCTGGGCGACCGACCTTCACTGGATTTTTGCCTACTTACCCCACTTCACAACTACGGAGTTGCCAGGTATACCAGGTAAATAAACGTACTTAGTTAATATACCCTCAACAGTTATATAATCGAATTACATATCAAATGAGAGAATATTTTATTCCCAATCGGTTGCCTTATCAATATGTTGAATAAAATTAAATGAAATGAATCCATGATTGCCAACATTTAAGATGTAAAATTTTCTGCACGAGCTTTTTTTGGTCTGCAATTCGTATGTTTTTGGCATGTAATTTGCATGTAACTTGCCCGTTATCAGCCAGTAATTTGCCGAACTCCAGCGAGTAATTCACCGGTCGAGGAGCGTTCACATAGAGTACAGTACTGGCGCTAGTTACCTGGCACACGCGAGTAGCTCGTGAGTGGAGTTGTTCACGCCGGTCCCCCTCACGGCTTGTATCGAGCGCTCCCCTTGCAGCACGCTGGCGTCATTCCTAATACTCGCCAGGTGGGACAGAGACTCCGACTGAAAATAATAAGCTCTAATTAGTTTACGCTCCAAATCCTGCCTTCAACGAGAAGGGTGTCGGGTTCAATCCGGCACACTATAGCGACTATTAAGTTTGTTCTTGTGTTATTGTGTCCATGCCACCTGCGACACAAAAAACCCTAGCGCAGGGGGTATAAATGTGTAAGCGTTTATGTGATCCAACGCAAGGCTACCAATCGAAACCGATGGGAAAAACTGAGTGAAAAAAAGTGAACTGAGTTGCATTTGCAGGGTCCCAATTGGCCCCCCCGCGGGTTCCCGCCTTGTCGGGGCGGGGGGGCTTAGTAACCGTGGTTGGGCTGCCCACGGTGAAGCCAAGAGGAACCCGGGAGGGGCTGCTCCTTTAGGCTTTGCCTCCAAGCCGACTAAGAGCGGCCACAGTAGGTGGCGGTGCCTTATGGGGGGCACCGCAACTGAGGCGGGCTGCGGTGTCGTATGGGCGGCACCGCAGCTGAGGGTTAGGGGCCGCGGCGGGAGAGGAGTGCCGGTATGGCGGTGCGCCGCTCTCCCTACCTTCCGCGGCCACGGCGGGGTCGCCACCGTTTGATGGCGGACGCGGTGGGGCCGCAGGGGAAGAGGAGTGTTGGTATTGAGAGGCGCCACTCTCCCTATCCTCTGCGGCCGTAGTGGCAGGCGACGGGGCCACATATCTGACCCGTCGCATGGGGACCTAGGGCGTCTGACACGGGGTAGTCTGACGTCCTATCGCTGGCATGGTCCCTGAGGTGGTTGCGACGCGCCTCGTGTCCTGGCGTGTCGTGGCGAGGGAGGATGGTGGCATTGCCATCCCAAGGAGGGTCCGGAAACGGGCAGCTGCGGCGGGATCGCGGATGTGTGTATAAACGTTCCCGTGTTCCCGCCACTAAGCGGCAGAGGAGGACACCGTGGAGTTTTAGTGGGTAGTCCCACATAACCGCTCTGTCTCCCCGTGGCAGAGCGGTATGCTAAGACATTTCTCCACGGAAAAAAAAAAAAAAAAAAAAAAAAAGGGTCCCAATTGGAATCGGAACTATCTAAGAATTTATGGGCTAGTGTAAAATATTTTGCTAAAATAGTCCCTTGTTTTATCTTTAGGGGTTAATTTTCTGTACCACCCAGGGGGTACGATAGGGATTCAAAGGGTACTTCACCTACGGACGCGAGCAACTGGACCCCCAAATTAACTCTGGAAGCAATTGCGGTTCACATTTGGCAAAGATAAAGAGGGAGGAATGAGGAATTCTTTTTTATATCAGTTAAATATACTCACAGTGGTGTCATTGTCCAGCTGAGTGAGGTGGAACACCGGCGCCGCTGGCAGCAGCAGGGAGAAGAGAGCGAGCTCTTTCTCGGATTCTTTGTCCGCCGTCAACTGTCAGAGGAAAAACAATGTCAATCAATATAAATAATATACCCGGGGATCTGTTTGCGTGGTGACCATGATGTTTATTCTCGGTCCGTTTTTCCATGCTACCTGCGGCACAGGGAATCCTAGTGCAGGGGTATGAGTGTGTAAGCTTAAATTTTTATTTTTAAATAGCATAATACTTTTTTTGCTTTTGAATAACTTTTTTATTGATTTGACAGCGATTTTAGGCAGCGATTATTAATATTTGAATGCGTTCTGACTATATTAATTACTTATTCCCATTAGGAAATACTCAAAATTGTTATATTTTTTTTTATATCTTTTTTTCAGAAATTAACATCTAATTATTGCAAACATAAAACAGATGTAATTAAGAAATAATGGCTTAATGTGTTGCTAAGAGCAAAACTCAAGAACGACTGTACCAATAGGTCATTTTCTTTTACAGACATTCATTGAATTCTGAGGAAAGTATATTTTTTTTTAAATCTAGTACGAATAGTCGGGTAACACCGCGGGGCGTAGCTAGTCATAAATACTAAATGCATAATAATAAATACTAAATACTAATAATAAATACTAAATGCATAATAATACAAAATGTGAGAAGCGTACGGGGTTGGTTGGCGTCAATGGAATGACTGCCTCAACACGGGCGCTTCCCATCTACAATCTCCCTGATTTTTCTAGAACCGAAACCATGCAGGCTGGGGTTCCCAAATGTCACAGGTTACAACGAACATGGCGAGAAACTATAAACTACAGGAAAACATTCTAGAGTGCAAACATTGTATAACCCTTGCACAGAATGGAACCATGGACCCTTATGTTCTCAGTCGGGTGCGCGCCGACTGGGCCAATATCAGATCTAAGAAACTTCTGAAATTGAGCAAGAGGTTCTAACTGGTACTAGTAGATCATATTCATCACAAGTTAATCGAGTCTATTATACTGTTTCACTAGGTCCTGACATCTCAGTAGGTTCACCTTCTACCAAGGTAGATTTGTAATCCGCTGTTTTTTTTTTAATTTTATATTTTTTTAGGAGATTATCAAAACCTCATCCAGAAGTCGGTTGAGAATTAGTAGTACCTGCCATTGATTTTGTATGACATCTGTGACACAGTGGGAAGCTTGTATTCTTTTTTTTAATGTGATTAAGTGATCGACCCCTGTCCATAATAACAGTAATGCAACTCGGTATAAGATTTAAATCGTACGCCGAGTCGCATTCATCCTGCTGCGTCCGTCACCCGAGACGGGGATGATACGTCTCATGCACATGTGACCGGCACCCACACCCTTCCACCGGAACACAGTAATGCGAGCACTACTGCTTGGCGGCAGATTCCAGGTGTGGTGGCAGTACCTCTCCGGACGAGCCCGGCACAAGTTCTACTGCTACTTTAGCACCACTTTAGTATTATTTAAGCACACAGAGTATAAGGTAATAAGGGTGTTTACCTGCACGATAGGCCAGCTGCCGTTGATTTTCTTGTTCAGTTGAATGGCTGCTGCGGTGACATTGGTCACCGATATAGGCGCAGTGGAGGGAGGGTGCAGTGTCACGTTGCGGCCCAGGAGGTACAACTCGGGGCTGGGCTCGCCCTCCTCTTTTAATGTGAATACTGTTTCTTCTGCAAATAAACAAATATTATATTGTAAAGAAGTTTCTGTGTTCTAAACGTGTCTGTGTGGGTGTGTTTGTTACTCCTTCACGCTCAAACGGCTCAACGGATTTGGATGAAATTCGGTACCAGGATAGCTTATATCCTGGATTAACACATAGGCTACTTTGGATCCCGGAAAACTGCGGGTAACACCGCGGGGCGCAGCTAGTTAACTGTATATCTTTTACATTACAACTTACTTTTCCTGCAGTCGATTTTGACCAAACAAACAACAGTTGCACACTCATAATCCAGACTGGTTTCGTGTCACAGATGGCAAAGGCGTACACATTACAAATATCCAAGATCCGAAAACAAACTTTATTATCTAATTCCCTTTTTTTGTATCATAAATAGGTACAAATAGTACAACCAAAGATATTGAACTGCAAATACATGTATACAACATACGAACAAAACATTCTCCAACAAAAATTCTCGTGAAGCCACGCCAATCCTAATGTCCCTTGCCATCGTTCGGTGTGTGATACTTGCCTGGGCTCGAGGACGAGGCATCGTAGGTGGCGGAGATGAAGCCTTGGAGTAACGTGTCTAGTTTCGGCAGGTCAGCAGTGTGTTTGTGCCAATAGAAGCCATAGCTGTGGTGTCCCGCGCCCGCCTCCGTGCCCATCCCGCTTGCCTTCACCTCGCTGGTCAGTGCCGGGTCCACCACCATCAGCCTAGCTTTGTTCAACCTGGAAAACGATGATGATGATTACTTATATAATAAACATTATAATGTAAAAATTCAAGTATCTATTTATAATGTCAAAATAATAGCTTTATACTAAATGTATTCGAAAGCTAAAAGTTAAAATTTTCTAGAATAAAAGTATCCTAAGTAACTCCTTCTAACATCAGCTATCTGCCACTCAAAGTCCTGTCAACTTGGTCCAACCGTTTCGCAGATTTGTCACAGAGAGAAAATTTTTGAAAATAGTCTTTTTGTTATTACCGTATATACTTTTAAATGCACTTAGTAATTAGCTGTTATTTTGACATTACAAACAGATATTTCAATTTTATTTGTTTGTATTGATCCTTAGTTCACAAAGTGGTCCAGGACTCCCCCCCCCCCCCCCGGGGGTCCATGAGTGTCTACGTTCGTATGACAAAAAAATCGTAAGTTTCCATAGTTAGATCTAATCTTTACATTTTTTGTCGGGTTTTGGGAATATGGTAGAAATGTAGATGCAGGGGGTCCACCGGAACCTGCTAAATTACAAAAGTGGTCTATGAGAAAAAAAAAAAGGTTGGGAACCTCTGGTATAGATTAACAATCAAAAAAGTTTGGTGCATGTTTGTTCGCTATCGTTGTTCATTTTTGACTTAGAGTTTACTGGCAGAGGTTGACCCACCTAACGCCCGCAGCGCCGGCCTTCATCCACTTGCCCAGGGCCTCGGAGAACAGTTTGACCACTCTCTCGTTGTTGAAGTTGAGGTCCGGCCGGTTCTCGTCGAACTGGTGCAGGTAGTACTCCTTGCGGATCTCGCTGTACTTCCAAGCTGAAGTGTCCAGTTTTGATACCTTAAAATGAAGCGACAGATTCAGGTACAACTATTTATCAAAGTATTATATCGTATTCCTTTAAACGAGCAATTCTTGTATATCCGTGGCTTAGTTGGATTCCCTGTGTCGCAGATGGCATGGATTAACACAGAAACACAAGACAAACACCCAAGACCCGAGAACAAACTTCATGCTCACCGCACAAAGTGTGCCCCGGCCGGGAATCGAAACCAGGTTTCGAAGGCAGGGCTACTACCAACTAAGCCACGGAGCCGTCAAACACAATTTAAACATGTATAAGCAAATAGAGCGTGGTGGCCCAGGGGCATTGACGCCGACTTTCAATCTGAAGGTTGCTGGTTCAAACCCACATGGGCACCAATGAGTTTTTTCACTTGAAAAATTTATGTGCGCAATACCACGTTCTCAAAACGGTGACGGTAAACATCGTGAGGAAACCGGCATGTCTTAGAACCAAAAATTCGACGACATGTCGAATTTTTCTCAATTATCGAGAGTAGGCCGGTGTCCTGCAGTGGGAACATTGGAGGCTGGTACGGATGAAGGACATTGGTGGTGTAAACGTACCCAGTTGTTGGGCTCCTTGGGCTTGTCCCCGTCGAACTCGGTGCCCGCCCCCCACACGAAGTAGTCCACGTACTCGCCGGACTTGTTCTGGCTCTGCTGGAACCACGAGTGCTCGATCGGCACGTAGTTGGGCGTCAAGTCAACGATCACTCTGAAAACAATTACAATCTATATACAGTCTCACTCCATGTCAGCTTCTAATGTTCCCACTGCTACCGGCCGGGACACCGGCCTACTCTCGATAATTGAGGATTGTCAGGACAAAGTTTGTAATGATGTAAATTTTTTTGGGAAACTCACGAGAACAGTGGGCAATGGGGAAGAAATGAGACCCCACTTTTTCTATTAAAAAAATTCCACTAAGTCGTTTAGCCATTAGGGTACGGGACCTATAAATCAATACTCACTTGACACCATACTCCAAGGCCTTCTCCACGAAAGCCTTGAACTTCTCAACCACATCTGGTTGGTCCAACGCATCGTAAGCGTTGGCTTGTACGAATACGCCTTGAACCTTGGAATCTTTGAGCAGAGACAATTTGCCCTCCACTGCGCCGTAGTCGTGGGAATCAACATATTCGTGGGTATCGAGTTCTGCCAGCGGTCCCTTCTCGAACCTGGAAGATTTGATCATCATAAACAACAGCTTGTAACGGAAATCGTTCTTTACCGAATTGATATAGTTATCACTCATGCGTGCTTGGGTTATATTGCTATATATACAAGGCTTCAACTAAGTATTCGATAAAGGTTACAAGAAGAAATCAAATAGATCACAATCAAAAAAACCGTCCCAAGATTTACTTCGAAGGCAGACCTACTTTCAACTAACTACGGAGCCGTTATTTACACTGCAACCGTGGACATTATTTATATTAATAATCTATATCACTTCTTTTTTCATCAAATATTTTTTCGTTGTATTCGTCATAGTCAGGTCAAGGTTTTTAGGAAAGTAAATACTTGGAGAAATCCACGGGAAATGTACGAAATTTGGGAAAATCTAAGTGTATTTTTCAGTCACGACATTTGACAGCGATTGTCTAATTGTAAATCAAGAGAGCTAGTTACTTGCTTACCAAGTTTTGGGTGTAGGTGCCGCGCACTTGGGAGCCCTGATGATGATGGTGATGGCGCCGGCGAGCATGCCGAACCACAGCGCCCAGAACAGCACAAACATGCACCAGCGCAGGTTCACCCAGAACGGGTCGTCGGCGTACTTCATCAGCTCCTCCTTGGTCAGACCGGAGAATTGCTGAAAGTATAATGTAATTCAGACACTGTGTTAGATTTAATATGTCTTCATAGAACTTGTGCCAAGTTCGTCAGGAGAGGTACAGCCACTGTCATTTATTTCGAACTAGCTGTTCCCCGCGACTTTCTCCGCGTGGAATTTAACATAATTTAAAAGTAGTAAAAGTAACATTAGCTATCTGCTAGTGAAAGTCCCGTCAAAATTGGCCGTTTCAAACAAACGGACAAACGGATGGACAGAAAGACTAAAAATAATTCATTAGTACCGTATATACTTTCAAATGCATTTACCAAAAAGCTGCTAGCTATTTGACATTACAAACAGAAACTAAAATTTTATACATTACAATCGAAAGTACTTATACACGTTATTCAAAATAATAATCTTTTTTTTGTAATTTTGCCAGCTAATTTCGGATTAACAGAATTTTCACTGAAAGGTAGCTGATGCAAGTTAAGCTACCTTTATTTTAGATAAAAAGAACCGGAATCAGTGCTAGGCGCTAAAAACTTGTTGAATTCCACGCGTACGAAGTCGCGGGTGGCAGCTAGTACAACATAAGTTTGCACTTACCCTCTTGTTAGCGTCGAGTTCAATTTTCGGGTCCCCGTTCCTGTGGTCCCCAGACACGTATTTGGCGTCCACCATGTCGACGCGTACGATCTTCGCATCATCTTCCATTTGAAGAAGCTTCTCGTGGGCACCGTCTGGAGACTGTTTCTCCTTCAACTTGGACAGACTGACCTTGGACGAACGGAACTCTGGAAAGACGGGCTTTGCTGAGTATAATGTACCTATAGACTGCAATCAAATATGGAGTATTCTGTAGTCCAAGTAATGCTTTAAATTTTTTAAAGAAACTTTCTGTTGTTGCTCAAACAAATCAACATTGTTTGCTTGTTGGCTTCAACAATAGCGAGTCAAGAATAGCATGCTTTCATGAAATGAAAATTAAAAGTTTTAACTAGGATTTTACGTGGACATTTGATAAATCAAAATATTTATTGAGAAGTTTTCTTGCAAGAGGCACAAAAGCTCAGAACATTGAGATATTTTTAAAAGATTAATTAACAAGTGATAAATCAATAAGTAAATTCAGTAAACTAATTATTGTGAATTCAACACTATTAGTCAAAAATACCTACATAACAAAATAAATTGAGGATTAGCACCGATGACAACGATTCTGATAAACTATTCAGCCTATAAAGACTCGTTGTCCGTTATTGAGTAACGCGTAGCCACTTCTGTACAGTTAGTTAATGGGACTGTTCTCAGTGGCCCACTAATCAAACTATCGTATGCTCGTGATCTATCTATTGAGATAAAATTATCAGTCAACGCAGAAACATCACGTTATTAGGCTTATTGATTTTCCAAGTGACTTTTCATTAGATATATTTAGTGGCACTATATTTTGTTTTGGCAGTCTTTACTCAATTTTTAGAACAATTTCTGACAGGTGCTCTTTTGTCATAACATTTTGGTTAATATAATTCTAAGGCGCCATGCTAAGCGATGCTTGATTTGGGAACTGGTTCTCACTTGAGGCTACTGAATCTATCCAGTCATGTATTCTAATAAACGGTGGGGGATTGGCAGCAGATTAATCAGATGGTAGCTTAGCCTTACTAAATAAAGCCCTATTAGTTTTTTATGCAATCCGTTTCCCCGGTTTTTCACTTCTACGAAATATAATATTGCCGACAGTTCCAATAGGTATTTTAAGAATTCAAAAGAAACAAAGATTTTGAAAGATCAAGCTAATTATATACCACCAGCTACAAATAGCAAGCTCACAACGTCACCTCACAGCGCTTGACAAAATATAGAAATACGTTATCACGTGGGCTCAAATTGTAGTTTAGTATAAATGATATAAGGAACGGTTGTGCCTATAACTTACCAAGACCACAAGCGTGTGATACGGGCGAAACTCGCAAAAGAACTGAAAGCTTGGTTGCAGTCAGAGGCCGGTTAGCCAGGAATGCGTTTCAATTTTAGTTTAGGGCTGCCAACAGCCGATTGGGAAGGAATGCATTTCATTTTTAACTCAGGTTTTGCAATGGTGCTTTGACAACTGACTGATTTAATATTAGAATAAACCGACTTCAATATATCCCCTATTTCTCTTCCTTAAATTTTAAACCATGAAATTTCTATGGAAACATCTCGTGTTTATACTACAAAAAAATTAAAAGAGTGTTCGATCAGGGTTTTTAAAATAGATTTAAGTTTAGTTTAATGCTAAGAATCGACAAGACACCAACTGGTTGGTACATTGTTCACAGTTTATACTAGGCAGTATTAACTGTGAACCTACGTAAGTATTAAGGAAATCCATTTAGTTATCTGTATGATTCAACTACTTTTATGTCCATTTATTCCCATATTTGTTGTGGTTACGTAATTACTATCATCAGTGCACTCATGGTAGAGACCATGAGTTCAAGAGAGACTTTAATTCACTGTATAGTTAGATGTTTTGGACTAACGTTTCAGGACTGGACGTTTGTTCGCTAAATAAAAAAAGAAAATTAAATCAAGACTTATCGGAGAACAGGCATTATTAAATATTGAGAACCCACCGCGTAACAAATGATACTTGAGATCTAAAGGAGTAAATGAGTTTGACTTTGACTTTAAACAAAATGGAACTATTGGGGAACATCTTTATGACAAAAGATACTTCGATCTATCAAAACTTCGAGTTTGAGTAGGTAACTATAACTCACAATAATGGAAGTGGAATTCTGGGAATAGTTTCTGAGAAACAATACTTCTATAAAATTCTATATTCAATGTTAGAAAACTTGATAGCTCTAAGACATTCAAAATTCGGAATTAGAATTTTCGAAAGACCGATAACCCTATGATTTATTTGACCACAAACAAAATATGTTTATTTCTACACCTAAAATGTTTGCTAACTTATTTTTGTGTAAAACCTATTTGGTGTATTACAAATATCATGAACATTGTAGATTTCTGAATAAATTCGAATGTACTTTCAACGCTTCATTCTATATCTAAATCACATTTTATGTATACATATACATTTAAATTGTTTTGTTGAAATTATTAATCTAAATCAGTTTGAAATTTTAGATAGTTTAACAGAACAATTATGACGATTAAAAGATTGAGATAAGATCGCAACTTAAATTTGAGTTTTTGCAATAGCAGAATTCGGTGGCTGATTTACAAGTCAATCCGTACAACCCTATACCGCACTTACCAAAACTTGGTGCCAATAACTCGTTCTGTGATTGAATACGCCTTCGGTTCCCGAAAGCCAGCAGGGAGTATGCCATACTTTTTGCCCAATAAATAAAGTTCTCAGAATCGGTAGGTATTCGCTTTTAATTGAGCCTTCGCTCGCGTTAATGTTGATTTTATCAACCCATTCCGGTTGCTTCATACAAAGGAGTAATCCTTTACTCACCCCTATGTGTTTTAGTGAGAAAAAGTAGCCTGTAAATGTATCCAGGGTCCCATCTATCTCTATATCAAAATGCATCATAATTGATTCAGCGGTTTAGACGTGCAAGCGTAACAAACAAACTCAGTTTCGCATTATTTTATCATTTTGCTATTTTTTTGATGCTAACCTTTTTTTAAATCATAATAAAATTGTATACAGAAACGCTTCAAAAAATAATCCCTTTGGCGATTTTTATATTGGATTGAAACGACTACAACACTACGGATATTAAAAATGTACCTATAATTACAAATCAATCAAACTGTGATGAAACAGCGAGTCTATTTCATTACAGTTTGATTGATACTGACCCTCTGTTTCATCCCAGTGTGATTGATCTGATAAGCCAAAAGCATCCGTCATTATAGCTGTAAGGTACATAATAAAGCACTTCATGTAAATACAAGGATAGGCACGCTCTTGTTAAAACGGGTAGTCTTATTGGAAAATTAGGTATGTCCCCTACACAATTGACGCGACATTCAACATCGGGATTGGCTATGTGCTATCATACATTCATCGGATGTGTAGCATGCGAGTACAGTATGAGTAGTTTCATATACTTTTTTACCATATTAATGTATTATATTACCACTTTCCACTTCGTGGCTTACACTATCGTGCATACGTAAAAGTCATAAGTGTTTAACTCATCACTGCTTTTCATTGATGTTAGAATGTTGGCACCAGTCCGCTAAGGAGCTGGCTCCTAGGTCAACATTTTGTTGTGCCTAAACACATTTTTAATTCGTAGTCAAAGTCAAAATACTTAACTTCCATTGAATTCATAAAATAAAAGCTTGGACACATCACTTTTTTTTAAATAAATATTATGTACCAACAAGATCATGCATTCTTATTACTAAGTTTAGCACTCAATAGTTAGTTCCGTGATCTCCATAATGAAGATGTAAGAGAACAGATTCAGCTGGCAGAGACCTTCTGCAACCTACAATGATGCATTCAGCATTGGAGAATGTTGGCATTCATAGATTAGCAACATTACTTCCTAGATAACATAAATTAATTTATTCTGTGGCAGAATCCACTTCAGCAAATTGAGCAATATTCTCTGCTCTATTAATTCTTCAACTAATCTCATTAACTAAACAATACTTCATTAACCTTAACAAAAGCTAATTTGTGATTACTGTATATGTTTCTTGGGTTTCGATTAAGAATCTCAGAGTTACACAAATTTTATTTAACGAGTCCGACTTAGTATGTTTTTTCTGACATAATTAAATGGTACCTAGTTAAGATCTACATTAATTTAGGTGCTTATAGGCAGAAATTAGTGGTATGAGAAAGATGTATGCAAGTCCTAACAACCTTAACTTTTTGAGCACAATTCCACCCAGTAGCGAATAAGGTCACTTCAACTTTCTATAGATTATTTATGTCTGAAGCTCAATTAATCACTTTGTACACAATAATGTACAAACATATTTCTCTGTTAATATTATAAAAATATAAATATCATTAAAAAGTCAATGTAAATATGTTCAACAACATTTAATTAAACTTTTAGAAAAATATGATTCAAGATGTATTATTATTTAACTTTGGTCACTCCGATTAATCCCGTCTAAGAACTGTTGGAACAATCTGTTTCGTTCCCTCTGAATGTTATTTGACTCTTCTACTATATTTATAAGTCTATCTAGTTTCTCCTCTATCACCCTTTGTCTATTCCTAACTTCCAATGTTACTTTCCTGAAATCTGTAGTTCTTTTCCTGGTTATTTTTTTTTTTACTTCTTCAATTTGGCTGGTTGATTGGTCTCCATTCTCATGTATTGTTTCATAGGTTATAGGCTCAGCCATTGAAAGTAAAGCTTTCGCAACACTGTCCGTATGCTGTTCTTGTACTTTCTGTGCTATTTCTGGTTGGTATTCCCCATTTTCGCTATAAATTTGCTCAAATATGTCAAAGTAAGGCCATTTTACTGGAGTGGTTCCATCTTTATTTCGTTTCTTAAGTAACCTAATGTATGTTTGCTTTAAGTTACGAAACTTTTTGTCACAACAGTCTGGGCCTTTACCAATGGCAGTTCCAATATCTATCCACACACTCTTCTTTTTTATTTTGGGCGTTCTAAATCGTTCTATGTTCTGCAGATATAGATCCAGCATCAGGCGGATGCTACTATCTTCCCAGTGGTCTTCATTTTCCTCTGATGGCTCTGTGTTCATGATTTCAGACTGATTCAACATATAAACTTCCTCCGTCTCAAGATATTCCTGGTCTCCTAAAATAGTATAAAATTAGGATTGTGTATGTTATTACTATGGCATAAATTTATTTTGGTATAAATTGGAGTAATGTACAAGCAATTAGATATGAACCATTGAATTGAATTTAAAAGTGACAAAGAAGCTATGGATGATGTGGACAAAGTATGCACATACCAAAAACTAAAATACTTAATAATCCAAACAAAAACATAACAAAAATAAGTAATCTAAAAGATAATTACCACTCATCTCCAGGCCGTTATTCGAATAAATTTCCAAAACACCGAGACCTGTGATTAAGTTTTTTCAGAATAAAAACTTGGTTCATGAAATTCAAAACACTTATTTCTTGCAAACAATTTCGTGTCTTGCATCATTCAGCGCCGCAGCAAACGTGAACAAAATGGCGCTTACCGTGGCACATAACGAAAGCGCTTTATAACACAGCCAAATTTAGTATGTATCCAAGTGCACTGTAGAACGATGCTGTTAATTCTCTCCTTGTTGAATCATCTAAATGTACTAAATTTGTGTATAGGTAATAACATATTCATGCGTAAATTTGAGTATATATAGTTATAAATAGTAAACTTAATCATTTAAAAATATAAATAAAATCATGAATAAATTTAATCATGCCTCCCGAATTTGGTTGGATATGACCAGCTGCTTTTGACGTTTCACTGATAGAGTGCGCGATCATTATATGATACGAAACCGACTACAGGAAAACCAACCTTAACGTTAAGACATAAAAGACGACAGTTGAAAGACACGACAGTAATTTTGCGATAAGCAAATTATTTCCAAAAGACATTATCCTCAGTGATCGACTATTTTGCACCAAAAAAAAGTTAACAGAAAATGTATTAAAATAGTGAACTTAAAATCCGCTAATTTCTAAGTACCTTTGTCCCCGTCCAGAGCGACGTGTTCACCGTCCTTGGGCTGCTCCCCATCAGAATGATGAATTTTCCGTGACTCCGACATGGTGAGATAGGGACTTGCAAAACTGGTTTTACAAGCCCGTGAAAGTGGCCCTTTAATTATATTTCAATTATCGTAACTTTACTTTCACTAACGATGCATCAACTTCACACACCATCTGTTAAATGAACGAATGAAAAGGAAATAGATATAATAATGAACTGAATGAATCAAAGAATGAACGACTAGCCACGCCCGCGTTCTGATTCAATTGAACAGACTAAATTAGAGCGCACCCTACACCATTAATAATGCGTTTGTTTAAAATTAACAATAAATTATGAAGTATAATTACGAATAATTAGATAATTAATCTGTGTACAACATCTTTGAAAAATAATGTGATATTAGTCTCACACTAACAGCTACACTCCGAGACTTTAATGGATACTTAAGCGCTCCTTAGTATACATTTTGAGAGGAACTACTACACTAAATGACGCCGTAAGGCCGTAACCTTTATGCAACTCTGAGTGCGGCAGTAAATAAACTAATTAAAAGAAAAATTAAATATAGTCGCAATGTTTAATGTACCTACACATTTTATTATCCTTCAATATCAATGCTAAGAAATGATTTTGTGTCATAAATATCTTGGAGTCATAATATTTATTAATGAAGCTAGTGTGTGCCTACTATCAAAATCATGAAATCACGAATTGGGATCCATGTTTATAGAATGTGGGTAAGAACCGAGTGTGCAATAGAGTTTGAAATTACCGAGCTCTAAGCTTTCCAAACCCAATGATGTCTTTGTTTACTACATCCAATCCAAAAACTTCATCATAAAAGTATGAACGTACCAATTATACCAAGTTAAAAGTGCGTGCTTAAAACTGAAAGATCTCTACAGCTCTGTATAGCTTCTTAGCTCCACAGAGTAAATGTAAAATATAATATGTCAGATTCAGATGTCATTCATTACATTAAAACAGCTGATTTTGTACATAAATAAATATTTCTTACCACTACCAGTGTAGGCTCTCATATTGCATATTCTGATTATACTGATTTCTGAAACATGTGACGAACAAACGTTGCGAAAACTGTCTACAATAATGTGAGACCTCACTGTGAAAATGTGCACAATGCCTCCTCCAGCGCCTCCGCCCCCGCCGCCGCCGCCGCCGCCTTCGCTGCCGTGTCATAACCTTGGAACCATTCAAGATACCAGTAGTAACACCAGCTCCCTGCTCCAGAACGACCCTGATTTATGCTTCTGGGCATCAGACCTTGAATTAAAAAGGGCCTGTATCTTTGGCTCAGTATGTCTCAATAAACCCCCATTCTGTGTGAAATACACACAGTTTGATCCAATCACTCAAGTAGGTCCCACATGTGGACTGGTCGCGCTGTCAATGCTCATTGATGGCAAAGTGACCCCTAATGAAATCTTGAATATTGCAAAGTCTGAAGGATATACCAATAATGGGGAGATGTTCAGTTGCAAAAATATGGCTAAACTATCAGCTAAAGTATTTAGCTTACAGGGTATAGATGATATTACTGTGTCTGTCAATAGCAGGAGCTTGTTTAGTCCAGATACTGTTGAGACTTTGTTGAAAGGTGCTTTTTTATTAGTTCCGTATCCTTTTCAATATTACCTTAATATTAAGATTATTGTTCAAAATTTTAATGTGAGGCTTAAACAGACTTTCAATCTGAAGGTTCAATCTGAGAGTGATGTAACAAGAGATCAATACCACAAAGAAATCTTTCTTTGAAACATGTATGTGCATTCCACATTACCAAAATGGCGAAGGAAAAAATAATATAGAAACTGGCATGTCTTAGAAAAAATATTTAGTTACAGATATCTAGCAATCAGGATAAGGCTCCTGTGGTAGATTTTAGCTTATATACTCTCACTCATCATCAATCATTTGATATCTGAATATGTTGAAAGTATTTTATTTCAGTTATTGTCTTAACTTAACAGACAGCTATGATGCAGATGTCAACCATACTCCAGCACTGAAGAATGGACATACAGCACACTGGGCTCTAGTCTGCGGTATCATATTAGTGAAAGAACCTGAAACTTCATACAGTGCAGAGAAGGATAATATTTATGTGCTGTGCCGACATGGCAAGTCAAAATACCTGTGTGCCTGGAACCTGGCAAGACTTGCAAAGAGCAATAACAACTTATGGGAGTTCTCACCAAAGAAGCATAATGATGGGCTTACGTATGTCCTTCCTGAGGATGGCATTGGTGGAAAGAATGGCTTGCGTGGCCAGTTTTTAACATTGAAATGGAATAGTTGAGGGTCAAAAGTATAGTCATATTTCTGTATAATATATAATGACATAACAAAATATTGGTATATAGATAGGTGACAGACATCAACATTTTTTTTAGGTTTCAATGTCTTTTCACCAGTCTCTTTACTTCCTGTTATCTAACAGGAATTCTTGATGCTACCAAAAACTACCCAACCTATTGGTGGAACAGTGCTTGGTGAAGCATGGTGCTAAATTTTTTGGTTCCAGACTAAATTATAATTAGTATTACTGAAGTCTGAAGTCTTACATTAAATTTAAAGTATATTTTATACTCTCTATATAGAGTAAAGGAAACTGCAACAACTTAAGAGCTGTGACAATCATTTTGGAAATTTTATTCTCCAATATGATCACTTCCTTAATCTTTTACATAAACTAAGTGTACAACAATTTGTAAGAACGAAAAATTGTTATCTGGTTTCTGTAAGTGTATATTTTTATTACATGAAACCAACAGAATCAATTTAATTTAATTGTTAAAAGTATCTTAGGTGCTAATCAAAAGAAAATAATTTATATGGTTGTGTGTTACTGCTTCAAAATTTTACTGACATTTCAGTATTCTGAAATACTTTGAGGCTCTTTATCATGGCCTGGTGTTTTATAATATTTATATTAGGATAATATTTATATAAGTGTTCATTGTAAGTGATATCAAGTGTTAAAGTGTTTGGTTTTATAATAATATTATTAAAATAAATAATCGTCTTGAAATGTATTTGTATTTCTTCATCTTGTAATAAGGTTGAAATAAAAATAATTATTGTAATGCAAAATTTTATTTGTACAATAAATACAAATCATACCTCTTTGCAAATTAGGATAAAAATAAATCTCATCACATTACTTAGAATAATCGCAATTAAATCATATTTTATTGACGAAAGTCCAATTGCAATAATACAGTATGAACAAGAAACATCCAAAATTATTGCACAGTCTATCTTGCATCTAATTTTTCTTCATTACAGAAACAAAACATTTTTTTTTTGTACTAATACATTCAACTTAATAGAGCATTCTATAATATATTATTTTAAATGATAATAGTCTAATTATATATGAACTCTCATTATAATATAAGTTTCACAGAAGTCAACTTGTCGAAATCGAAAACTAAGCATGACTTAAACAGCAATGAGATCACATAAATCATTGGCTTTCCCGTAAGTAAACTACAGCAAAGAGCTGTATGTAGCCAAGAAAAATAAACACATTAAATTTTCCACAAGTTTCATATAACATCTGACTTGGCAGCTCATTATTCTATACTAATCCTCCATCCCTCATTATACTGTTTTCATTTTCATACTCATACTATTTTGAGGGCCTAGTGATGAATATAAATCAAACGGTTTTAACAATACCAACTACTCTCTGGTAGACTTGAAATTAGGCAGCGGTTACTGTAGTTATTTTATAATAAATATATGAATACTCATATAAATTATTTTTTATCATATTCTTATGAGAATTAAGTTTTTATACAGAATTGAAGATAAGACAAGAATAAGGAACAGCCTTGACCTTGAAACATCCAAGCTCTTTACTGCAATTCAACCCGTCAAATAGACACAAACATTCAAACGATTCTGCTACGTACCAACTATACATGTTTTCTAGTGGGACTTATCGTTTGAAGTAGTGATTCTTCGGTGCTACCAAAACAAAAATTATAATACAAGTGACATAAATGAAATATTCGTGTGAAGATGCAGGTATAAAAGAAAATCACTACCTGATTCTCGCCAGATGTGACTTATTTATATACCCAATCAGAATCGCTATTGTAAAATGATGATCATAAAATACTAGGAGAACCTTTATTATTTTTTGTCTTTTCGACTTTACTTGCTTCAATGTTATTAATTGTCACAGGCGTAAAAAAGGATTTCTGATGTCGGTACATAGTAGATACCTTATGTATGTATCTACGTATACATTCACAAGGCATTTTTAATCGTCTAGATAATATGCAAGAATACACAGTCATTATTAAAGACAAAACATATGATCTGTCATTTCAGTTGTAACCAAATTCAAAAAGTAAAAGAAAGTAAGTTTACATTCTGAACAGAATGTAGATTTTAGGTAGGTACCCTAAATACATATTATATTTAATAATTTCAAAATTCAGCGTAGGTACCGCCTGTTCTGACATCATTCTTCAAAATACTGGTGATAATATATTTCGGTGTGAATAATTTGATACATATTGAAATTAAATAATAAAGTAATCTACAGTTACATAGTAGGGATTATAATTATTTGTTAAAGTTTGATTTAAGAGCGTTGAAATTGATAGATAAATTTGCGGTTAAAATATTCTACTGTACATAGGTAAATTGTAAGCTGGCGTATGGCAACACTGTTGTAGTAAAAAAGGCTAACTATACTATAGTTCCAATCCATTATCGGACAATATGGTTGTCAGGTCAAAGGGAGAGTATAAACCATTGTTAGGACCTGTTTCACTACTGCCTATACATGAATAATAGTCATAATAATAATAGTCATAATAGTATTTATTGGTAAATTAGATATTACAGGTCAACATTTTTTAATTCATGAACAAATAAATAAAAATTAATAATAATAATTACTATATTACAAATAATAATTAATATGTCAAAGTAATTGAATTAAAATTAATATGCTGCATACACTATGGTAAGTCAGATAAACACACAGATAAAAATAAAAATTTTAGTCATTCAATACAATAGTGTACAACCTACAAGCATTTTTTTTGGATTTTACAACCCATGAATTCATCATAGGCATAAAAGGCTTGCTCAGTAAGCCATTTTTTGAGGCGCGATTTGAATATTGAGATATTTACAGCTTCTGTAATGGTGTTAGGAAGTCTGTTATACACATCCGGGCCCATCACATGTGTGAGTTTAGAGGACTTAGTGAGTGCTCGTGCTACCGCTGCAATATTGTGTCGGCGGCGAGTTGGGTACGAGTGCACACTGCTGTGCTTGGTGTAAGCTGTCGGATTAAGCCTTACAAAGACTGCAATCTGGTAGATTAATATACAGGGCAGCGTAAGGATGCCCTGACTTATAAAATGAGGCCTAACCGACTCATCGCTCGGAATCCGCACGATGGCACGTACGGCCCTTTTCTGCATTCGGAACGCGCGCTCCCAGTCAGCAGCGCGCGCCCACAGCTCGGTGCCATACTGCACCAGCGAGTGGACCGTGGCAAAGTAACAAGCGCGGACCACATCGGTGGACAATACTCGCGACAGTCGTCCCAGCGCATAACATGCACTACCAAGCTTCCCACATAACTTATTTATATGATCAGTCCACTGCAGCCCTTTGTCGATTTGGAAACCTAGAAAGGAGGTGCTTTCAACCTGATGGACCGCATCACCATTGATGGTTACCGTCAGCGGTCGCAACGGGCGTCCCGACAGACAGAAATGAATAAAGTGCGTCTTGGCCAGGTTTAGAGCTAGGCCATTCACCTGAAACCATTCCGCTAGTTGTGCCGCAGCAGTATTTAGTGCCTCCTCCAGTTGATTGAGCGATGATGCAGTCACTACGGCAGCGACGTCATCAGCATACATGAATACCTCTGCCTTAGTGACGGATTGTGGTAAGTCGTTCAACAGCATCGAAAACAGTATATTTGACACTGAGGATCCTTGGGCTACTCCCATTCTAGACTCTAGGGGATCGGATACCGTATCACCCCCTTGTACGACTTGAGATCGGTCACACATGAGATCCACCAGCAAGGAATGAGCTGGCCCTTCGATCCCATAGTGACGCAGTTTGATTGCGAGAATGTTATGGTCAGCCACGTCAAACGCTTTTGACAAGTCGCAGCAAATGATAGCCACTTGCTGCTTTTGTTCACGCGCAGCGATGATGCGGCCGACGACTTTCCGCGCCAGTGATGTGGTCGAGAGGCCCTCGCGGTACGCAAACTGCCGATCGGAGAGCGCGCTCGTCGATGTAAGGAAAGCAGTGAGACGGGAACTCAAACCATTTTCAAAAATTTTGCCGACTGCTGGTATTATAGAAACTGGCCGATATCCATCTATATCACTCCGCTTTCCCTTACCTTTGAAAATGGGGGAGACTTTGCTTATTTTCATAGATTTCGGATACACGCCCTTTCCGATACAGCAGTTGAAAGCATATGCTAGGATGGGAGCGAGTGTAGTTATAACCGTACTGATCAGTTTCATTGAGATTCCGTATATATCTTTCGAGACCTTCGGCGGTATCCGAGTGGCCACGATTTGATATACTTCATCCGCGGTGAATGGTCGCAGCCGCAGCGATCGGTCGGTAGGCGCGCGCGCCGAGCTCAGCGCGCGGCGCGCACCGGCCGCGTCGGCTCCCGGCACGCCGCACGCTCCCGCCGCGCCGAGAAACCGGCCGTTCATTGCATTCACTACATCTTTCCTGCTAGGGTATTTTGAGCCACTTGAATCAACAATTATCTGGGTGAAGTGGAGCTGGGGCGCATTATGTTTTCCTCTCTCTTTATTAATGACATCCCACATTGCCTTCGACCTACTGTTATTCCTGCTAATCAAATTTTTATAATAGTCACGCTTAGTTGTGTTAATCAGGCAATCGTAATAATTATTCATGTCACTAATTAAATTTTGTATAAATTGGTTATCGTTATTTAATTGTAATTTGCTAAATTTTAGCTAAATTAATTAAATTTAAATATAAAGATGACAATGGGTTAGTAACAGTTAGATAAAATTTGATAACTTATATCCTGGCAGTGTTGCCACTAGGGAAGCTATTTTACAGCTCACATTATGTCAGAGTCTATTTATATATTTTCAGTATTTTAAATTGAAAATACGTTTTTGTGGAAGCTCTAGATTGAAAGCGGAAACGACACATTTATAAAAAAAAATACTATTGAATATTGGATAAGTATTTCATCGTAAACATGAGTTAAATCTATTAATAACTTCTTAATCTAACAGCATAAATACATTATTTCAATACTTGAAACTATTGTCCAAACATCAACAGGTTACATTCGCTCACCAACAGTCTTCCAAATATTTTATTCCTATATTTCTAATTTCATAGCCAATTTCACACAATACGAATCGAATTGCAGATACGAGATAATCTGTATTGTTTCATACTGCATCTGAAGTATAGACAAACAAGCTTTCCCAAGAAATAACCTGTCGCGTCCAATTGAGAGCCTTTTTTCATTGCATTCCGTTTTGAGATCAACAAAATTATTGCTTTCAAATTTGGCACCTTAAAATTTCTGATAGATCACTCAAAATATTTGGAAGAAAGGATATATGGGAGGCCCTTGACTTCTCAACAAGACTACAAATAGTAAATTATGGGGGGAACATACCCCTACATTTGGCAGAGCAAATGCATGTTGCATACAAAAACAATTCAGTTATGCATTACGAGTCGCTGGTCTCGTCCTGCCACTCAAAAACATTTCGTGGTATAGTTGAGTTCTTCCTACAAATACGTAAGTACGATCAATATATATTTTTGGAAGCTTGAAAGAGTATATTTTTCAAACATGAAAAACAATTTCTTTAAATGCATAAATCTGCAGGAAGTCAGAGTCAGACCCATACATCTGTATCAGACAAATTGATTTTGGTTACAATATAACTGGATTAAAGAGAACAAGATTATTATTCTAAAGAGTAAGAGATATACGGCCGGCCTACAGATAAAAAAAATGAGTATAAAGAATATTTCACTACATGAGCTATTTAGTTATTATTAGTTTTATAATTGGCTCAAAATACGACAATACACGTGGATTAACGCTTCAAATACAGCAATATCTAATCTAGGTAAGTATATATTATTATTGTACGAAATGACCCTCTTACTTGCAGGCGATATTTTTAAATTTTTGACAGATTTCAAAGTTTAATTCTAAAATTCAATGTAAACAGGATTTAAATCTACGTTATACATATTAATGTTAAGTTTGAGAATATTTCTATGATATTGTGAACAGTCGTTGCCGGTTTATCCTAAACTAGAATATCGAATTAGGACGAAACGCACCGGAGCGTAGGCAGGCCGCCAGACAAACGATACACAAACACTTCCCAATTAATATACCTGTCCATTGGTGTCACCAAAAGGCGGCAAGACAACTAGAAAAGTTATAGTCATGTATGTAGTGCCAATAGTGTCTGAGTAAAATGGCTGACAAGATTAAACTTGAAAGGCATTTGGCCTACGGAACCCTCGACGATCGATTGTAGGCCAGCTTCTGGCCTAGAGGGGGGCAAGTCCGATCGTTCGCGGCTTTTTTTCATACACACTAAGCAAACACACCTACATGAAACATTAGGTATATGTAGTGTAGTGTGTAGTGCAAACAGCCGCAAATGATCCTGCTTTATAGGTAGTTAAATAAATATAAGTAATTTTGACTATGCATGTATTTTTATTTTAAACTTCTATTTCCAGGAGGGGGGAAGCTGCCTCCCCCTGGGTACGCCCATGATTGTAGGCCCACATAACCACGCGTCACCAGCGTCTTAAGTCCGAGAACAAAATCATGTTCATGACGAAAATGTTTGTCCTGATAAATTACGTTCTATTGGCCACGTTTTCGGGCTTTGAGATTTTGGCACAGTGGACTACTATTAAATATAAACGTGCGAGATCAACAAATTACTCAGCAACGAAGCCAGCAGGCGCTTGGTTGTAATTAACCCATCTTAAAGAACACGGACCATTAAAATCTTCAGAGCATGCTACAAACGCTAACTCCACATTTGTTACCCCCAGTGCGTTTCGACCATTTAAGCTAGCCATAGAAAAAAACATCCCATACTGGCTCGGAACAATTTCGAATTGGAAACAATCCAAGCTAACCTACACAGAATAATAAAAAACGTACAGAAAAGGAAGATACGGGATATCTAACATTACAGCGCTCTACTGCGTACAAAAAATAATTAATCCGCGAAAATCTACAGCTGCACTTATAAAAATACAAAATAATATTAATGACTACGCGTGTCGCGATCCTAAATCCTATTTCCATTCACAAATCACAGATAACACAAAAACCGCGCGCACACTCAGCGAAACTATGATATGTGCCTCTTAAAGTCACTACACTCACTAAAATTATCAGTTTACACTCACTAAATAGTCCAGTTACACTCGCTAAGATTATATTAAATATATGGAAATGTCACGAACCATTTACTCATAAAATACGATATCGAATACAGCGCGATTCGAGATAGAAGTTGCATTCATCAGTCTAACTAACATAACGCGTTTTCGCAAGAAATGTTTTTGTATCGAACAAGACACCAATATCTACATAATCTATAGCCAAACAAAGCCTACAATCAACTAACCAGATGACTGGAGATAGATTACTATAGCAACATTGTTGTTATCTATCGAATATATATGGACCTTTTTGACATAAAAATGTCGCTATGGTAATCCATTCCCAGTAATCTGTTTATAAATTACAGGGCTCTGTTAAACTCAGTAATGTTTATTTGTAACAATTTTTTATGATGACCGTTGCCTTAATAGACCTGAGTCTGATTAGATTTGAGTGATCGGAGTGAGAGCATTTTTCAGTGCCAAAAAATTTTACAAGCATTGAAATAATGTGGCAGTGAAAAATGCACAGACTAGGGATCCATCACATATGAATTAATCCATAGTTGCAATTGGTTGCAACTGTACGAGACAGCAATGATCAAAAAAGTCAACACCAAAGTTTCCTTCTATCTTGAATCTCACTTAACCACTACAATACTAACAATGACTACAACGAATATAATTTGAGCCTTTATTATGTAACTTGAACTACATGCGATCTAGAAACATCCAAATTACACAACATCAGACCATGGCAGCTCTTTAAAAATATACCGTACCGCGTCGTGGTAGAGCCTCTTCGCACGGCGGTCCGTCTTCCGGCCTCTTCCCGTGAAGCCAATGCGTCCGGTTAGATCCAATTCGATCCGGTATGATCCAGTTAGATCCCATTATGTCCGGATTGTGTTTAGGTCTCTGCCGGGGCTAGGGGGGCGCCGCAGGTTGCGACTGGGAACGTTTTCACGTGCGTCTGCCATTGCGTGGATAGTTGGAAGAATTTCACGCCGTTCCATTCTGTGCCGTCGATGAATACTATGGACGATAAATGCATGTATAATTTTTATTAATTTAATTCTCTTATGTCAGGTACAGGAATCGAAATACAATTGTATGCTCCTCCCGTATAGGAGGACTTAATTCGTATCGTATTTGAAAACACTTTCAAACCGAAACAATAATGTGAATGCATGAAAATACTTCTCTGGACCGATTTGACACAAGTTCTATTGGTTATTTAAGTTGCTCCGGGGATACGATTACCGGCCGGGGCACAATTTTTGTGATAAACATGAAGTTTGTTCTCGGGTCTTGGGTGTTTGTCTTGTGCTTCTGTGTTATTCCATCCCATTTGCGACACAGGGAATCCTAGTGCATGAGTGTGTAAACTTAAAAATAAAAAGATGTATGCCTCCAGCGCTGCATTATACATCTTATAAGCAGCGTTGGAGGAAATTATACAACAAGGCGTGGGGTATATGCACAGTTTTCTTTGCGAAAAAAAGGGTACTGCGCAAAAAACATTAAATACCATGCGGACGAAGTCACGGGGAACAGCTGGTAGCAATTAAAGGGTAAGGGTACCTTTAAGCGGCGCGTTGTGCGACCCCTTGGCTGAGCAAATGAGTCTAGCGACCCCCTCCACCACCTGCGTGCGGCCCACTTCCTGTTCCGTTTTCTCCTTCTTCTTACCCAACCTCATTACTGAAATGAAAACCGAGTCAATAAGTAATCAATGAGTCAATACAACGCATTTGAAAAAGGTGTGACAATATTGAATTGAGTAGTTTAATTGCGGTTTGTTGCTTTCCCCATGGAGAGTCGGATAGGGTTTGAACAAACGCTAAACTTAGTTTCAAGAAAGTAACTCATAGGCACAGATAATATATATTATTGTATATTTCATTGCTTTGCTAGAAATTTTAAAGAATTCAACGGGAATAAAGATTTTTTGATTTTGACTTTGAAAGGTGTTCATACAAATCAGATTCAGAATCATATGCCTGATAATCAGAATCCAAATCAAAACTTCTATTTAACTTACATGATAATACAATAAAAATATTTGTTATGTTTGGACAGCCCTAATGAGCGGAGAAATTGATAGACAAATGACGGAGAACTGAGGTAAATTAAAAAAAAATACAGCCGAATTGATAAGAAGAATAAAAATCTGTTTAAAACAGAAGAATACAAATAAAATATTTTGATAGTTCCTCTCGCACTCACTTACTAAGTGAACGACGTGTATACTCACTCTTCTGCTTCTTTTCTTTCGTGAGGTAGGTGATGCAGAGGTGCGAGTTTTGTCTGGTCACGTGCAGAGCTCGGAACGCCGCCTTGATTGTCACCTTCCCGTCGGCACCCTCGGCTTGTCTGCCCGGCACCTGTCACAAGCATTAACAACCATGAACAATAGGGGAGAATCTCAATTCAGCACGTGTTTGTTTGTCGATTCATCACTATTTTTCCATACACAAAAGGTAAAACGGGACCCAATTACTAAGACTCCTCTGTCTGTCTGTCTGCCCGTCTGTCACCAGGCTGTATCTCATGAACCGTGATAGTTAGAGAGTTGAAATTGTCACAGACGATGTATTTCTGTTGTCGCTAAAAATAAAATAAATATTTAAGGGAGCACTCACCGGCCAGTAGTCGAGCTGGAGCTCCAGCGGCTCGAGCAGCTCGGGCGCGTGGAGGGGCGCGGGCGTGGCGGGGGGCGAGGGCCGTGCGGGGGGGGACCCGCCCTCCTCCAGCTCCAGGGACGACACGCCCGCCTCGCTGCACCCCACGCGCACCTCCTGTAGACAATATACAAACACTGTTACAAACTATTATACTTTCTGCACCCTGATACGGATAGTTTACCCACATTTTATGCTTATCAAAACACATTTATTCTTTTGATCTCAAGTATCGTTTGGACAGTAATTTTAAACACACAAATAAACCAAGGAACGTGTTTTTTTTTCTTCCTACCGATTTGATGCTTACGGGCGGACCTAGAAGGACTTCCCTCAATAAACTTATTATGTAATTTTATGTGGATTTACCGCTATGAATGGCACAAACGTCTGGCTAGCGTCGTCGTCGCCGGATCGGTCGCGATAAGCGATCATCGCCTCTCCAATGGGGACGTTGTTCACTGGACCGTTGCTGTTCAGGTACCTGCATCGATTAGTTCATATAGCATCATTTCACGGGGTAAAGTTTTAGACAATATTTTTACAATTGGCCCCACAGCCTAGTTGGTTACGTTCGTTGTACTTTGGTTACCTTGGTTGTACGTTAGTTGCCTTCTGCCTGTAGGTCGCGGGTTCGATTCCCGCCAAGAACAAGCATCTGTGTGACGGCCATAGATATTTGTTCTGTGTTAATACGTGTTATATTAACATATTTACAAAAAATTATTAGCATACAATAGCGCAGGAATAACTCGGCCACCGCGCTATTTAAAATTGATCAGCAATAGCCCAGCATTTGACACCAATTTCACCCGCTATGGCAACACTGAACACCATGCCAGAACAGGACGAATCATTTGGCAACACTCGGTAGGTGGCTATACGCCACAACCAAAGTCAAGCCTGACCTGACACGTGTAGGGATTCAATAGGTAATCCCAACGTGGAGCTTGATACGTACCTGGCAATTCTAGCGGAAACGTCGGCGAGTTCCGGCGAGCCAATGTCGGCGCGTTCGCACAGTGCGGGCCACGACTCCCCGAACAAGGCCGCGTAGCCAGGGTCCACTACGCACAGGTAGCGGGATATCGTGTTCGTACCTGGGAATAAGCCAAATTTGCCAAATTGATCCACGCGTTCTCGAATCTTGCGCGTAGCAACACAATATAACCATTAATTTTTAACACCCTACGTAAAAATAGGGCTGTTATAAATTTGACCGCGATGTGTGTCTGTCTGTGGCACCGTAACATTTTTTTAAATTTAAAACGATGGTTCTAGCTATTCTTAGACATGTTTTTATGAAAATCGGTTCAGCCGTTTCAAGGACATCAGCTCATTACTATTACACCGAGTCGGAAGTTTTAACATTTTCGTAAAATGAACTTGTTATAAAGATTATATAGTCTATCGACGTTAGTTAGGGTAGTGGGAATGTCTAAAGGGATGGATAGGCGCCTGGTCCTGGTTGGCAGAACCACACTGAGTCTGATGGGGCACTGACCCGTCGGTACGATGTAGAAGCGCAGTGGCGGGGCGTCGTGCGGGCGGCGCGCCGCCATCTCCGCGTGCGCGCGTAACGCCGCGGAACACGCGCCCTCCCCGCCGCATATCACCACCCGCACCCAGCCACGACGCACACTTCTGAGGGAAAGGTATATCATAAGTGAACCACGCTACAGCAGCCATGCTTCTGTAGCAAATACTGAATGCTACAGAAGCACTCAGTTTTGTGTTCAAATCAATATTACCCAATTATGATATTAACTGATATTTTTTTTTTCATTTTTATAGTGTAGCACGAATAAATATTTTCTTATTCTTAATTTCAACCCGGTTTCAACATGCACCACAAATTTCAGCTTACTTGAAATGGAATTGGTCTGGTCACATCTCAAACCGATGGACTGGCATAAACCGCCATCACTTGTATAATAAGGTTCCCTACGCAATTCCTTAAAGAATATCTCACTTGTTGGTCCGAGAGTAGAGCGCTTGCAGTAGCGGCCGCGCGTCCGGCACGTGCGGACACGGCGCGCATAGCGTTGGCACGTGGAGCGCCGCCAGAGCGTTCGCTATCACTCCCCCGGCCGGAGCTACTGCTATGCACTCCGGTAGGGGCGAGTCCTCGCTTAAGAGACGGGAGAGCTGCTCCATTATTGTGCGTCGAGGCTGAAAGAAAGAGATCGATCTCAATTTATTACCTGTGCTAGAAAAATGGGATATATCGGTTGGCTGAAACGCGTCAATTACCTAACCAAGGCTATAAAGTATTCTGAAGGGAGGTATCTTGCTTAGGAGCCGGGGAGAGTTGATTTATAAGTAATCACAGTAAACTCTGTTCATGAACTAACTGAACAAATCGCCTGTTCTCCTTACAGAAAATTAACTCCCTTTATGAATGAGAAGACGTAAGTCACCCACTATTTTGTCGAATGCGCTCTATACATGAAAATTAACAATCAAGTGCCTGTAATTTAACCGTGCCATGTGGAACTCACCTCTAACGTAGTGGGACTTTGTACGGGAAGCTCGTGGGCTGACAGCGGCCGTTCAGAGCCGGAGAGCGAACTCTTCTTCCTGGCGGCCGCCGCGGGCGTGAGATTCCCGCCGCTGGTAGCGCTTCGGAATAACCGCGAACGCTTGTCCTCCTAACACAAAACATCACATAAAAAAAATTAAAATAATTAGGGCTTTGATAAGGTTAAGGTTAAAAGTTAAGGGCTAAGGTTTTGATAGTCTTCCACTTCTATGGACTTGTTTTATTCAAAAATGTAACACATCTTTTTGGAGTACCTCAAGGTTCTCGTCTAGGTCCATTTCTGTTCCCAGAATACGAAAATATTCCTTTTCATATAAGCTTTTACGTTTACCTTTGGGTGTACATCGTTCGGTGGAGAGCTAGAAACTGAAGCGCCGGACACGGGCGCATCGGCACACAGATCCCCATCGCTGTTGCCATCACTGGCACGCTCGTCTCCGGCTGAACTACGGACTGCTTCTGATTCTGTTGATTTCATTGCATTTTGTTGATTGATCTTCCGAGATACAAAAGCACCTTTTTTCAATTAATATACAAAGTTACTATATATTATAAATCTAGCATTGAAGGGCTGGAAAGGAAGATTATTAGATTTACATAAATCAAAATGCTCTCGGAATGTAGCTAATCATGCATGATAATGTACGAGATGATACAGGTAAGATACAGAAAAAAGACAGACATAAGCTTGCTAAAATAAAAGCAATATTTTAGTGCAGTGTGGTCGTGTTAAGATGGAACGTGATTTTATTAGTTATACAAACGTAAGGGAAAAGAAATTGCAAACAATTACAACCCATTAATTTATATGAAGTATCCTCATTTTTAAGGGATTGTCCCACAGATCTAAAAAATTAAAATTGAAAGTTGTAATTTTTGGAATCCGTCGTCGGTAGTTTGGAAGTCTGAAGCCGATGCGCATTGTTATAAATTAAAATAGAGAAGAAGTTTATTCGTTGACAAAGTGGATAACGAATATTGGCAGAAACGTAGCATCTATATTAAGTAAAGTTGCATCGCCATTGCCTAGCTAGGAAGATCAATCAACTAAGAGCTGACACTGTGAAGAGAACAAGTAGCAGGATAAAGGACCGCCCACACTAGCCATCAGAACCGCGACCACACCGCACCAGCTGGTCAGCATCCGTACCTGTGATGACGGCCGCCCGCTCCCGGATCGTAGGCACGGTGCCGGTGGACGCCCGGCTGGCTTGCCGGCTCACTGCGCATGCCATTACGCACGTGTGTATTCGGTGGATTTATGATTAATAACTTTACGATATTGACAATACAGGTGAACAATAAAAAGCATTGAATAAAGTTAATTATGGACTCGAAAGGAATTATTAAACGAATTGTGAAGTCGATTGTTTTCGTGGTGTGATCTGTTTTCGAATAATATATTTCATTGACATAATCGAAATTTCAGTCAGCATGCCTCAAATACTGTGGCAAATATTTTATTTTTCAAATTATTTGTAACAGATGTCGTTAAAGACTCTTTTCACATTACGTACTATTCTAATATTATACGATTATTAAGTTGCAGTATTTTAAAATTATTATACCTACTTATTAAAATATTATTTTTTAATTTACTTAATTTATAAGACCTCTTAATTTGGTTAAGCAGAAAATGTTGTGTTGTGTTCGGATACCTGGGATTCCGTCTCTCTGTTTTGTCACAAACAGAGACGGCATCACACACAAAGTGAATGAACTCTAACAGAAGTTCATCGACAATAATCAAAGTCCACAAAATATTTTACAAAACATGTTTACATAAATCTTTTACTGATTAGGAGAGAAAAGTATCTTTTTAAAATCCACTAAATACACACGCTCTACACTATGCACACAGAGATAAACAGAACACAAAATTACTAAGTATGTATATGTATTTTATATAACAAGTTATATGTATGCAAATAAAAAGTGAAGCGGTCACATCACATAATGCACTGTCATATGTGTTCAGGCAATCATTGCTGTTGCTATGTACTGTATTGTGTAGGTTATATATACGTTTTTGTGCTACTTGTGTCTTGGTAGTGCAATGTATAGTTAAATGCTGGTATTGCTTATTAGTTCATATAATTCGTGTTTGTCAAGCAAGTCAGGAAGTACCGGTAGATTTTGTTGACATTCGTCAAGTCAAAAAGTGTTCCAAGGTAAATCAAATTAAATAAAAGTATTCGATAAAGTGATCTATGTTCTGGATAAACATGACATATCGACAGCTGGGACGCTAGTTGCTTGCAAATTTTTACGAGGTGTCACGTTTATGGCATTTATAGACTGAACATCGGTCTTGGCACCACTGGTAGTAATAATTATTTTATATCTTTAAGAGTCTTCTTAAAGTTTTAATTGTCATTTTAATATCTTGGAAGGATATTAATTGACAAATGAAAAGCACTACTTTAAAAAAAAACAAATGATCTGCATTTGTCCTTTAAGAGATTTTGCAACTGTAAAATACCAATTTACGGACTGGGTGCAGTTGTGATGTTTGCTTGGTCAACTAATTGCGAAGCCTGATTGGAACTGGCGCTAATATGCAAGCGCCTTGATAGATCATAAGATGCGCCTCTTAAACAGAGCCTGTTTTAAAATTCACATTGTTGTATTTTAGATCTCTCTCTACTACGTCGCTTTAGTTTCTCCCATCTTTGAAGTTCCTGTCATTACGTGACAGAAATTTCAAAGATGGGCAATTAAATTGCACAATATCACGAACAGCGCAATGTTTTAGTTCGTTTAGGGCTGGGTTCTGTGGGTCAAACCAAACTAAAACTAAGCTTACCGACATTTGCCTTTTCCATGTTACACAAACTAAAAGCATTAGTAATAATTTTAGAGCTGTCAAAGTCAATTTAGGTTTAGTTTGTAGCTAACAGTATTGTCACCACTATTGAAGATTGCGCAATGATTGAACAAAATTTTGAGCGAACTTAAATTTGATTGTTCCATGTTATATCACTACACCGTGTACAGTCAGTTTTTAGCAATATAACACGCAAAGTTGACGCCTATTTAAAGTTATTTCGTGATAATAAAGTTATATTAAAGCTCAAAGTTATGTCATCATCAAACATAAGTCATTGCCTAAATTTTTCATTAATGGATTAGTCTCAGTTATATCTGTGAAGTGAACGCGATGCCTACCGTTGGAATGCCTATGGTGGTCCTGGTTGGCCAGACTCCTAGAGCTGCTGAAGAAGGGCCGCAGCGAGGGTTTGGGCGTGGAGCCGATACTGATGGTGTCCATCTGGTCAGGGCCCGAGTCTTCACCCTCACCGCACGATAGGGAATCCAGCTCCTAGAATGTTTTGTATAACAATAAGCATAGCTACGAAGTATACCACGATGGACTGACTATCAGCGCTGATCGTTTCAACAGTTAAATCAAATTCTTAATGAACCATACAGCCAGAAAAAGTGATGTAGAAACAAAACATATAAGTGCTTGTCAAAGGCTCTAGAAGCCGACTGACGTTAGATTCAATCCTAAGGTCACTTGTTCTTATCCACGAGTTTTAACATGCAATACCGAGGACAGATCTGAGCTAGATCTTCGGGTCTTTGCAACAATTTTAATGTTACTTACCTGAAACAACTCGTCGATATCGCGTTGCGCGTGATGCGTGTCGCGCGGGACTCCACGCTCCGACATCTCCTCCGGCATGCGGAAACGACGCAGCAACGCCGTGAACTTCTGCTTCAGGTTCCGTTGCTGTAACATGTTACATTGTGATACACGTTACATTTGCTGTTATTGGTCCATTGACAGAGGATACTGCGACAGATTTTATTATTCATTTTAAATGGATGTAATCAAAACAAAGTTGTTTAAAATTTTTGCGTTATTAACAAGAGTTCTTATTGAAACAAATAATACAGATAATGGGATATTAAATGCGATATTTTAATTTTCATAGTATTTCAATAGTTTTAAGATTGAATATTGAGCATTAAGCATCCAAGTCTTCACATTTTCACAACACAAACACACACAAGAAGCCACAGAAAAAAAGATACCTCCATCTAGCTACTTCATTTCCTAACTACCGAATATTTTCAGACCGTCTGTGAAATGTGTTACTTATCTAAAAATTGTTTACACTGGCTATCTTATCTCGTAATGATAATTTAGCGTGCTCTTGACTTTCCCAGAGCATATAATTATTTTAGGCGCAATTATGAGTCATTCATTTAGCGATCTAAGTTACTTTAGGTTTTTCCCTTCCTTGAATAATTGATGCAAGCGCGGTTGCGATATTGACCTGAAGAAAACCATCTGGAATCTTTTAATAGCTGGTTAAAACATATACTAATGTAAGTGCAGCATGTTTAACCGGGGTTTAATATTAAGTGTTCTGGCTGATAGGGTGTAGAACACTCGTACTGGAGTTCCGGCTAATAGAGTGTGGGTGTTGAGCAGTCGTATTGGTGATCCGTTGGGTGTTGAGCAGTCGTATTTGTGTTCCGGCTAATAGGGTGTTTGTGCTGAGCAGTCTGATTGGTGTTCCGGATTATGTTATGTGTTTTCTCAATAAGTAGAATAAGGCTCCAGCCGTTTTACTATGGACAAAAGATGCTGCATAACATCACCCAAAATCTGCATCATTCGTCACTTAACTGACAAACTCTTGATCAAGAGTTTTAGAATTATAAGCCAACAAACACTTAATAAAAATGCAAATAAGTATCTAGTTACCGCTGCACTATGATTTTCGATGGGATCTTTATAATTTTATTCATTGAATATTATTTAGTTCCTATTAAGGTGGAAACGAGTTATGATAAACAACAACTCGCGGTGCAGTTGATTGCTGCATGAACCACGTCTAAAACCTGATACCTGGGTTTACTAAGATGAAGAAACTCACGGTAACACGAATAATTTTAGTCAGTTTATCAGAAGATGCTTTGCGTAGCCATGAGATGAGAACCAAAGTTGGCAAAAGCAAGCATTACAACACCGACGCATTTCCATGCGACAACGAAATGTATGCTTCTCTCTTTCTTTTCTACGCCGTGTGTATAGTGATGTCCTTGTCGGTTCGCAAAATCGTACTAATCGCCGTCGATATGGCAAATGCGTAGGAGTGCAAAAGGACTACACATCACAAAGCAAGCATGCAACTACCCTATGCAACTTGTCTATCTACAGTTTATGAGAATAGAGACCTGATAATATAAAATCCGACAAAAGTTTTAAAATAGACGTAAATTGGAAAACTGAGTATGACCTGTCTTTTTTCCTTCGAAATTTAGGCACCGTAAACTCTATAGTACACTTGAAGAAGGTTCAAAATAAATTCGAAAATTATTAATGATATGAAACGGCCTTCATTTATTTTAAAGGCGTTTCAAAAACTGATAGTACTAGAAAATCTAAGTGGTTGAAGTTAAGGGTAAATTTTCATTGGACCACACGTGTGTGATCAATTTCTTCACGACCTCCAAGCTAAAAGGGATGGTCCCATAATTAATGGAAATCGGTAGAACCGTTTCAAGGCTTATCAGAGTTGACTGCTTATCTTACAAATGTTAATTATATAATTAACAATTTTAATAACTAAAACTTAACTAGAATTCACTGCAACAATTTGATGGTTATATTTTTTATGGATTTATAAAATATTTTAAAAAAATATTTTTTATTCTTCTTCACGATTAGGCCAGACGATACGAGTATTCTTTAAAAAATCGGTAAACAATTAAGTAAGTTGTTCGGAATACTTTAATAATAGAACCGCCTCTCTTAATTGGCTAAATCAGAATATAAAAGTTTTAATGAAAATTTACCTTTAACTCGAACCACTTAGACTTTGTACTATAAGTTTTTGGAGTGCCTTTGAATTAACGAAAGCTGATTTAATTTCGAACTTTCTTTAAGTCTAATAAAGTTTGCAGTACCTAAATTTAGAACGAAAAAAACTGTTTTATTTTCGATCTTATGAGTATATGTGAGTTATGGTATATATCTATCACTTCCGAACGCATTGCGACAGTTTCAAGTTTAGAGTATCAAAATTGTATAAATGTAGAATCAGTTTTGGATTAAGAAGGGTTAACATTTGATGTTTACAGAAGGGTCAAACAAATGTCTCTATTCTCATATCCACAAGCTACAAAATCGCGTGCGTGCGGCTCACCGCGAGCTTTCCGCGGCTGCCCTTGCGCTTAGCGGCCTGGTTTTCGAGCTCGCTGTCGCTGTCCCTGTCGTTCGCCTTGGAGTGTATATAGCTCTGTCTCTGTCGCTCGCGCTCCATGAAGCTCAGATCGCGAGAACGGGACAGCTGTGCAATGCAATGCCTATGTTATACGCAGTCAAAGCTCTTTAGTTTGAGGATCGAATAATTAGTTATGACTCTTGCCAAAGTAATGCATTTAACATAATTGTGTGATTTACAAATGTAATAAATCGATCTCAATACATTTATCACTTTTATTACGCACTTGAGGGGAATGCCTTCATGAAATTTCAATGGTAGCTACTTGGGGGTGAACCATATCTAATTAAAAAGTAATCATCCGAATCGGTTAACACATGGCGAAGAAATCTCGTAACAAACATACACAAAAAATAAGGCCGAATTGACCTCCTTTTTTTGAAGTCTATTAAAATGAGAATCGCTCCCTACATTCACCAATAAAATGGAAGCAGTTTGATATATTAAACTGGAGCAGCTCACTTGGGATATGTATAATACCATCAACTTATTTTTTTGTTAACATTTTTGCCATGATAACAAATGGTCGACGGTTTACGTTCCAAAATATCTTTATCCTTGAGAGGTAAGGCAGACACGTTGTGGACTTAGCAATAGGGCTCCCATTAATCTTTGGGCACGAAATAGGAGGGTTGGGATTGACATTTTGTAATCCATTCCATTGGCGAGAGTTACAGACACAAATGCTATAATGTTTACAATTTATTGTAATTTTATAGCCCGAAGCGAAGCTGAAGCACAAATATCATGCGTAAAAAGCAGTATTAAGACATTATCTTGTTTTTCCATTCCAAATGTATCTAACCATTATAAATATAGGTACTTAGGATTTAAAACATATCCTGCTCCAACTTCTATAATTACTGACAAAAATCTGAAGCGGTCCACAACAAGACACATTCTTCTAAGAAACCATAACTTGGAATTAACGTATCAGGTTTGAGATTTTATATGTGATTTTAGGCAGCTGATTTTCTTCTTGATCTTGTTTTCAGGGATGCTATGAAGATAAATGTTGCAACGAGGAACATGCAAGAATTAACTAGGCATACATTACGAAAAACAAGATAACTCAGTCCATTAAGACTCAGTCCATCAGAAATAGAGGTCTGATACAAATGTGTCTCATTGTGGACTTCCTAAACGCTTGATCAAGTTCTAGTTAACCTAAAATTTTTCTTCTAAAAATCAATTGACAAATCCTAAGAATCTCTGATATATTTTATCCAAAGGATCTAAGCTTCAAAAACTCACTACCTAGATGATATAAAATCTCAAATCACTATTCAGAATCGGGCTGCGCTGTGCTTTGCAAGAAGATAACAGTGCCCATGATGCAAGGCATAGACCGCTCAAAGCATGTTTAGCTTGTGTCCTCATTAAAGTCTTCGATGAGCGTATTAGGCTAAGAGCAAAACACAGCACAGCACAAAACATTGGAATGTCATCAACAACATATAACAATTTGTCTATCGGCGTACCTTAGTGTAGGACAGGTCGGTTTTGTTGAAAGCGATTTGTCGATCGCGCCTCCGCGTCGGGGCTCCGTAAGTCATATCATCAGCCTCTTCGACCGAGCTGAACTCGCCTTCCTCCTCCTCGTCAGAGTACCCTCGTTCTAAAAGAAAAAACCGCATCACTAAACTGCACAATATGCTTTTAGAAGTTACTAGCGGATGTCCGGTGTGTGCTACTACGCTAAAAAAGAAATACATTTCGTGCTGAATGAATTGTTTTAGTGGTCCAAAACCATCTTCTCGTTATTGCCTTAGAAACGTGGACGGGTGTTGGTACTGGTGAAATTACATGAGCATGAGACGTAACATCCTCGTCTCGGGTGATGAGCGCAGTCGGTACGGCTTGTGACTTTACAACTTCTCATACTTCGGTCGGGGAGGATCAAAGTCGTGTTATTGTTGTTATGGGTTGAGGTAACCCTCGATCAGGTGATCCTACAGCTCGTTCCGTCACATCTGTTCCACAAAGATAAAGTGACATAAATATCGATATGTAAAGTACCTGTTATCAGCAGCGTATTGTTGTTCTTTGTGTCATGGTCGACGGGAGTGGATGCCAAGCCGGTGATGGTGAGCTTGGCAACAGGCTGGCCAGCAGCCGCGCCAACCTTGCCGCCAACGCCCGTCAGCTCCAGCTCCATGTCCATTGAGCGTTGAAGAATCTACAAGAGTGCCATTAGAATTGCAAATTCGTCTTAGGAAGACAAAGGGGAAAATTAAGAGATTATTGATGCTAATCTTTTTGGAAAGAACAAACAATGATAACCTAAGGACACAAATGTAGCCGAAAAGTATAGTAACAATGCATTGTCACGAGGTAAAATAGATAATATTTTAGAGGAAACATGTTACTAGCGTCCGTAGGTGAAGAAGCAACCCAAAGTAGCAGTAGAAATTGTGCCATTTTTGTACGGAGTACTGCCACCACGCCTGGTAATCAGCCGCGTTGCTGTGTTCCGGTGGAAGGATGTGGGTGCCGGTGAAATTACAGGCACTTGAGACTTTACATCCCCGTCTCGGGTGATGAGCGCAACGAGATGCAACTTCGGCCTTCTCATACGTTGGTTGGGCAGTGCTAATGCTGTTGTTATGCGCGGAGGCAACCAATTAACATCAGGTTGGCTTTCATAGCGTCCCGTAACTTTTGTTACATAAAATCCCTACGATTTTCTGGCAGGCGACGCATATGTGTTGTGGTGCCCACCATTAATAACATTCATTAATTTCTTACTTCCAAAGTCAGAGAAAATAATTAACATCGTAGAAACTATCACGATAAATAGAAACAACACACAATCGAATTTCATGCTCCGCTGTCAGCAAAGCTTCGAACATAGGCTAACACAAACCGGCCTAATTATTGATACACATTTCACTAAGCCACTTGCGAAAACCGCACTTTAATATTCTGCGCCAGAGCCAGCACTAATGGCTCGAATAAATTCAGCCTCCCGATACGCTCGCAGTTTAATTGGACAATTCATTAGCGTTTATTCAAATGTCCAAGTGCAATTCACAAGATAATAGGGCGCTTGTCCAGTAAGTGACGACGTGACATCCTTACAGCGAGGGATAGAAAAAAGTTCTAGCTTTTATTTGTAGGAGAGTAACAAACTAAGGAGAGACGTAAAGTTTTGGGATAATCTAATCGGAGATCGTTTGGTTTATGTTTGTTACTATCAGATGTCATAGATGGTCGAGTTCCAAGTTTATCTTGAGTTTCAATGCTCTATATTATTATATTTACTGTTTTACTTCGTAAGTTATTAATCGACTGCAAATATATCATCTCTTAAAAAGGACTGTTAAAATCTCAGCAACATCCATCTTCAGGCAATTATTCGGGGTTTTTAGTTTAAGTTAAGTTGTTAATTCCTATTTTGTTTCATTTTTATATTATATTTACCTGTTAGTTATCAGAACTGATCTCATAGCCGAATTATCAATCAATTATTGTATATTATATTTTTTGTTAATTTATACACATAGATTATAAGTAGTTTATTTATTAAATCATTTTTATATTTAAAGCGTGTATATTACTATTTTCGTATACACGTGCACACTATGGTGCTACAGAAAACAAGCGCTGAATTACCGACACCGCTGATGCAGCATACGTTGAGTGAGTCGGTAGGAACAATGAATAATTTTGAATGTGCTAGACATTCAAAATTATTAATTGTTCCTACCGACTATGTAACGCAAAATGATAATTTTCTATATATAGAAAGAAATAAAGGGTTCAAAGACCAAATTTTTTTTTTATTCGGTTGTTTGATTTTTTTTGTATGCGATTACTCTCGTTACTTCTCATTCCGAGATGAAACCTCCAATATGACTGGAATATTAATGAGTTCAGCCCACAAATTAAAGTCCTCAAATAGGTTTATCGGTTTAAACGTAGCGATTTTACGCCTCATTTCCTCGGTAAGGGTCTTGTGGTTAATTAATAGAAGATTACAGATAGCGAGCCACATCATTTTTTACGTTGGAAGAAAGAGCGTCGCCAAGGCTGAGCTGGTAGGGGCAGCTGCCCCCATCTAGACTCCATTTTTTTGTGAATATGAATGACGGAAATAGCTGTTGTAAGAGGCGACCCCCGCCCATGACAACAGTAATGCGACTCAGTATAAGATTTGGATCTTACACTGAGGCGCATTAATCCCGCTGCGTCCGTCATCCGCGACGCGCATGTGATTTCATCGGCACCCACACAATAAAATATACAAAGTATAATCATTACCTGATCCATTCTGATGACGCCCTCAGCCAGAGTCTTGTAGCCGAGGATAGTGCGGTTCTTGTATTTCTTGCGCCTCTGCAACATTATCTGCAATCTGTAATTGTAAACGAAACATAAAATTGCAAGCCGCAGAACAAAAATAACATTCTGTCAGATGGTTTGAACAAATTATAAAAAGATTTCACATTGGTTTCCTTCTGAGTGATAGTGGTAATAACCCGAGATATCGGGCTATGAGTTGAGTAAACTATAGATCATACTCATACTCAATACTTAATTAAGCTGATCATTTCTATAACAGTAGAACTATTATAATATTTTGACGGCTACTGAGTAGAGTTCAATCTTCGGCCGGGGAAAAGGTGGCGTTAAGAGTATGAAGCTTGTTCTTCTTGGGTGTGTTTTGCGACTACGTGTGTCCGTGGAACCTAGTGTCATTGCATAAGTGTGTAAATTGAAATATTTATTAATTCTCAATTGAAGGGTATACATGGTATCTTGTCTGTTTTTGATGTGATTATTTAGACTTAACTTTAAGGCTTTTGAAATAAGAAAATGGTCCATAGTGTACCAAATTGTGCATATTATCTAAATGAATCATTCAAATGAATTTTTCTCCTTTCTTTCTTTCTTTCTTTCTCACTAACCGCCATTAGTTTTAATAACAAGAATCTATAGTGTGACTCCAACATCTATGAAACCCCAAACCTCCATCTATACAGATCAGTAGGACCTTTAACTTTCGATAGTAATTTGCATACTGTAACAAATTTCATAGCGTCCAATGAATAATAATGGTATACTTGGACTTTAGATGACAAATCTGCACGAAGCGGATGTTGGGTATTAAACGCGGCTTTTACGAGGACTTTGAAAGGACTGCGCATACGTTTCGTTGACCACTTCGTAGGTACAGAGAAATATTCTAAACTATGCCTTGAGTTTACATTACTCAAGTTTACATTTGCTGTTTCCCCACTCCTTGGTGCCAAGCTCTGTGGAGTGAAATACAGATTCTGTAGCTCTGCTTTCGCAATGAGTATTTTATGGCTAACGGTAATATTGTACATTTATGGCTGTTTATTTCAAGTTCTCTGGAATGTTTAGTAGACAATAAGTGATTACGAAGACATAAGGAAGTCCTGCAATCGTCAGTGGTTATTAATTCAGCTGCATTTTTTTGTTTATTGCGCGATTTACTCGTCTATTATGAACCGATTTAGATGTTATTATAATCATATATGTGTAATATTGTATATTGTATATAACATAATAACCCTGCCTGGGTTTGCCTCCAAAGTAGTCCCATAGAAATTTCATGAAGAAATCCGTGAGAGCGTAAACATTACATAACATAACAACAAAATAAATTATGGAAGTATTGAAGTATGTAAGTCTGTCTGCGAAATAATCAGTTCTCACAATCCCACCTGTACATGGCAATTGGAGATATTCTATATATACGCAGGCTATGGCGCCGAATCACGGGCGGTTATCCTGAAACCATTACACAGGAGTCTTAACGCATGTGTATTGGTTTCTTTTATGAGACGCTGCACTCTATTTTATGGCGTTATGATATTTACTACGGCAATAAAGTACGCATCTACCTGATGTGTAGCAAAAATAATATTAACACCGTCGAATATTTTTGCAGTACTAAAACTAAAGACGTACCTAATATAGTTCTGACGTTGTTCATACCTACATAAATTTGCTAAGGTAATTCATGGAGCACGGCAAGACCACACAATTTCATTTGTTAAAATGGTCATACCTCGAAAAATTTGGAAGAGTTCATAACTAGACTAAATAATAATACAGTTAAGAACCGCAGCGATAGACAAAAAAAAACGTTTACACACTCATACTCCATTAGGATTCCCTGTGTCACAGATGGCATGGACACGCACAGACACACAAGGCAAACACCCAAGACCCGGGTATAAACTTCATGCTAACCGCACAAAGTATGTCCCGGTCGGGAATCAAACCCGGGGCGCCTCGCTTCGAAGGCAGGGCTACTACCAACTAAGCTCCGGAACCGTACTAGGTACTACTGCTAATACGACGTACTCCTAGAGAGACTTCCAGCTTAACGTTCCAGGAGTCGTTTGACCGCAGCGTGCGTTTGCTGCTATGCTTTATCATTACCAGTACGACCGCACCCGTTCTGTGATTCACAGAAGAGCATTAAGGAACATGTACAATACCTATTTCCGTCGCGCTTGACGAAATGCGGGTACTGCAGCGAGAAACAGAGGTCCAGTTCTACGTCCAGCGGCGGCACGGCGATGTCGTTTGAGCGCAGCGTGCGCTTGCTGCTGTGCATCCTCGCTGCCAGTATGACCGCGCCCGAGCCCGCTCCGCCCGCCGCTCCGCCGCCCGTCTCGGCAAGCGCGCCGCACACTCGCAGGCGGGTCACTCGTAGCGTACATAACCTGAGCAAGGGAATTGCTCCTTTAGAAATGGGTAGGTAAAAATTATAATGATTGTGTTCATAAAGACAGGTAGAAAGCTTCAACGCAGTTATTGTTTTTCCTCGAAGCGTTGTACTGGTTCTGTACTATAATTTTACATTCTAAAGTTACTTTGAAGAATTCATAGACGGGACAAATCGAGTAAAAACACCATAAATGTGTGTGTAACATCGAACTTTATCATATAAGTATAGTTTCAGGGAAAAAACTCATTAATTATTTTAATTTTAAAATCCTATTGGTTTTTCTAATTGTACTTATCGTAAATTACCGTAATTAAATAATAACAATTACACCGAAAACGTATTATAGTGCACTACCAAAACCATTGGGAGGGTGACTAACAAGCCGTGAAGTACTTTGAGAATGCCGAAACAAACTTGGTAGATAAGCACCAAGTTTGTAGAAAGTTGGAACATTGCTGCATTAATTCACACAAATCAGACAGGTAACGATTCAACCGAGTCATTCTCGGTTCGACACGAAGAGAAGAAGATCTCATCTCTTGGGGGTGACTGACGCCTCTGATCTCGCCCCCTTTGGCCAATCAAACAAACAAACTTTTATTGGTCTTTATCTTCTATCCTATCTATTTTTATGTGGGTGAAGTAATAGAATGAACAGACGGGCCACCTGTTGTAAAGCAGTATCTTCTGGCGATCACAACATTAGTATTTATTCAATGCCAATACATTTGCTTACATATCTGCATAAACGGCCACGCACGGCGGAAATTAAGATTTAAATTTTTTATTAATAAAAAAAATTATTTGTCTGTTTCTTTCTACATAAATGTAACAAAAAATATATTTCAATTTAACAATGTTTAAACATTTGATGTAATAGAGTGCTTACTTATTAGTGTTCCTTATTGTTAAATGCATTGATATATACACTGATATACATCAATGGTTGAATGAAATAAAATGAAATCTAATTAGATTCAGAAATATTACTCACTAGTTACGCCCCGCGGACGTCAGTCACCTTGAAGCATGAAGTTTTTACGTCAAATGAACTTGAAATGTCACCGGCGCCCATACCTTTTTAATCACAACCAACAACTTGGCGGCAAAAATGGGTATATTAGCAGTTCTTCCCAGACATATATATGTTAATCTAATGCTAAACCGGCATTCCTATCGATTTAAAGTGCCTAAACTAATGAACGCGTCTGTTTGAAACAGCTACCTTCAGATTGAAAGTAACTCTGGGCCACTTATCAATCTCACTATCTATCTGTATTTTGTCTATTTTATCTATTTGTATTTTGTAAGAAACCTAAGTCGACCAGTTTATAGAAAATAGTCACGAACTCACGACTAGACCGCAATAGCTGATGTCTCACTTGTCTGCTTGTTATTCAAGTCTGACTGCTCGTAATTTAATTTCTAAATATTGGACGCAAACTCAATAGTTGTAGAACTCAAATTACACAGGTTAAAGAACTTGTTATATTTTCACGGTGAAATGGCATATGCAGCTGAAATATCTTTTGGTTAATTCTAAATTAAATGGTTCATCATTATATCAGTGGACATTGTTTTAAATCACTATTTTATAAGCTAAAACTATTGAAGGCTATCTTTCATCTAATTAAGGTAACAAGTAATCTAGTTATAAGACCTGTTAGTTTTCCGATATTGTAAAATTCAAGAGGCTGATTTAAAAATAAAAAATCTATATTTTCATTTGGCTGCTAAATGAAAATACTGATAATTTATTTTTAAGAGCGAACTAAAAGATTAAGTAAACATTATGTAATACAAACATATAATACATGAAATGTAGAATCTGTTTTATGTTATGTTTAGGCGTTCATGCTGATCGTCGTGAGCGTCACCGCTTAACATCAACATCGCGCGAGTCGTAAACCCGAGTTTGTTGATGTTAAGCGGTCACCGTAGCCTATAATCTACAACACTGCTAACATGGCTGTTGCGTCGCCTTCCCTAAAAACTATTAAATTCGCTTTCACATTCACACTCCTGCGTAAAGACTCCTTGTGTCATGGTATGGACAAATACAACAATACAAAACAAACGCCCCAGAGCCGAGAACAATCTTCATCTTCCCCACACAAAGTTTGCCCCGGCCGGGAATCGAACCCGGGGTTATTGGTAGTAGCTCTGCGAAGAGAGGGGCTGCTACCAACAAAGCTATAGAGCCGTCAATAAATGTCATTAGTAAATTTTGTTTCATAATTATTTTTGTTCATACTGTAATGAACATAAGTCTCAAAGTCGACAAAGGATGTTATTATAATGTTTGCCAAACCAACACTGTGAGCGCGCCAAAGAGGGCAAGTCGGTACGTTACGAGAAACACTATTTTTTATTAAAATAAAACTTGAATCTTTTTTGTGGTTAATTTGAACGTAATAGTTCGCGGGTTGCGCAATTCCCGGGGATTTCCTGTTCCCGTAGCAACGCAATTGATGACCAGTTTCGTTTGGAGCAGTGAATCATACTTATACTAGCGACCCGCCCCGGCTTCGCACGGCTTTAAATCGATCGCCCCAGTTTAGCTTTCATCCCGCCGTTCTGAAACCCAGTTACGAATAAATGCAATAAAAAAATCCCTTTACCGACTCTGGGGGAAACGATGAGCGGAAAACGGAAGAGTTATCTCTCGGATAAGTCGAAACATTGACTTCCGAGAGCCGTGGACGGAGACTGCGGAACATAGACCGTTGGGGATAAGCGGCCGGAAGTAAGCTATTGCTAAATATATGCCCACAGTCCCTTTCACATACACAAGCTCATGGGAATTGAAGCTTCGAGACCTGTGAGTAGCAAGGGTGAGTACATCTTGCTCACAATTTCCGCAATCTAAATTTTTACATGTCTTATTATGGAAACCGCATTAGACTAATAACTGTGAATTATATAGTGAAAAACAATTTAATAATAGTGAGTCATTTAAAGATTACGTTAAATAATACTCTAAGATTTTTAAAATAGTATGTCGCGATGCAAAATCGCAGTTTATAAGTTTTAAAATCAGAAATAGTGAAGAAAAAGTCAAAACAACGTGGAAAATCATTAACAGTGAGAGACTAGAAAGTCCAAAACTCATATAAACATTTTTACAAAAAAAATGCATTCATTATTATTGGCATACGCCTTTTCTCAGTAACTTGTACCTCTAAATAAAACATGTACTGAGTTCAGTAGTAAATGTTTTTTTTTTACTGTTGAAAATGTTCCTCTTACACATGAGAATTTATTGGGATCTGGTCCGCCAATATCCCGGCAACAAATAAAGTAAATGTATCAATATTAAGTTTAGCCGCCGGCACCGTGTATGTTCTGACATAATAATATTCTATGAACACGTTGTGCCGGCCAACCTAATATAGTTAGTACAGTGAGATGCCGAGTGAAATGGAACTGGCGTGTAATTTTCTGGCGAAGCGAACCGTGAGAGTCGACACAATATTAATACATTCGTTCGGAAAGGAAATGATATTTTCTTATATAATATTTTCGCCACTATTTTCTTTCAAAAAGCGCACAAGACGCGAAGTTAGTACTGAACATTCCGGTACGAAGATTTAGCTCGTGACAGAGATTGCGTGTCTATACTAATATTATAAAGCCGCAGTGTTTGTTTGTTTGTTTGTTTGAACGCGCTAATCTCTGGAACTACTGGTCCGATTTGAATGATTCTTTCAGTGTTGGGTAGTCCATTTATCGAGGAAGGCTTTTTTTTTTCAAATTCGTGATCCGTAATAAAATTGCTATTTTGTAACACAAGGTTTAAAATCGAAAACCTATTTTTGCGTGCGCTGCAAAAACTGTTGACAATAGAACAAAATGATGTACTACGGGTTTGTAGATCCCATTAAAACCTACAAAAAAGTTCGCGAGAACATATATCTAGCTATCATGGTTTAATCACAATAACCGATTTTGTGTATCAAATTTGTACACCGTGTGCAGTTTGATCCAACTTGAAAGATAGGATAGGTCACATCTCAATTTATGATCGCCATATTATTTGATTGCAAATTATAATATCGTATGACAAAAACGTTAGCCACAGCAACGCGTGGCCCGGCCAGCTAGTCGTAGATAAAGTTTATGAATATTATTATTTTTCCCAGTCCATAAAAATAAAAAGTGTTTTATTTAATGCCAGAACTACTCAATTCAAAATTACTCTAAGACAGTAAAATTTTTCAAAACAAATCTTTTATCAAAATTTCCTTTTCCCTTTTCCGGTATTCCTTCATTACTAATCTGAGAACTCATTTCGCCTCGTCGCCTTGTCTGTTAACTTTTCTTCACAAAAACTTTATAAAATTTCGTAATAAGGCCTGGTGAGAATTCATTTCTTTACCTAAAACTTTTCAAACATCCGATGGGTATTCGGAAACCGTCGTGAAAATTCCATTAGAGCAAAAGTTGTTTTTATTAAAAAGTTTCCTATTGTGACTCGTCTTTCTTTGCAGACGACGGAGCCTGTGTAAGCGATCCTTGGTGGTAAATATTACGGTACTTTAGGGACTCCTTTATAAATCTTCTGCAAATTTTTTTGCGTAGGAAAAATATACGTACAAAGGCGGAAGCGGAAACTCTAGAAAAAGTTTATGGGCTTCATCATTCCTTTCAACACGACAGTTTTCTAAAATCTAGCAAAATATACAGCGAAGCTACATTTCGAAGGAAACAATTAAATCCTATTATATAAAATACAAAAATTGTTACTATGTCTTCGAAACCATCCAACCGTTGTGCCCCAAACCGAACTTTGATTAGAAAGGCAATAATGCGAAGATGGTTTTAGACCACTAAAATAATGCATTAGGCACAAAACTTATTTCTTTTTTTAGCGTAATAGCATACGCCGGGTGTCCGCTAGTATGTTATATTATAATGCTTGTAAAATGTGTGCTAGTAATGCAAATAACACTTTAATTACGTACACGAGAAACTGTATTTTATTATGATAACAACCGAAAATATTGTTACAGTTTTAAGACTAAATACGAGTAAAATAATAGATAGTAAAGAGCTAATCAAATATAGGCAGCATAACGACCATAAAGGGTTGCTTCTTTATGGCCCTATTATTCCTTGCCGGCAGATAACCAAGTAGTGGAGGCAGTACTTCTCCGGACGAATTTAGAACAAGTTCTACTGCTATATTAGATTATGTGCCGAAGAACCGATAATCGTTGTGGCAGACGAGCTCTCGAATATGAGTGACACAACGTGCAGGAAAACAACGCGATTTCAAATCGACAGGATTTAAAACAGCGCGCAAGAAAAAAAATTGAGGAAAATGTTACGTTCTCAAAACGGTTAAGGGAAACGTGAGGAAACAGACATACGTCTTCGGACCAACAAGTTAAAAGCCATATGACTGGCAATCCAGATTGGGCTCACGTGGTAAAACAAAGTCTAATCACTCTCCCTTGTCGAGTGTAGGCAGGGTTCCCCACAGTGGGAACATTAAGGCACTGAGTCGAGAGAAACGTACTTCTAATAAGATTATTCAGGAGATTGCCTGAGCTGATAGCGTTGTAATTTGTTTAGCTCTAGAGATGGATGATAATGATATAACAATGTTATAGTTCACTAGCTGTTCCCCGCGATTTCGTGCGCGTGGAATTTTTATTTTTTATTTTGCGCGAAACTCTATTTATTTCTCTAAATTCTAAAAAAACAAAATTACTTGTTATAACATCAGCTATCTCACAGTGAAAGTCCCGTTAAAATCGGTCCAGCCGTTTCTGATATTAGCCGGAGCAAACAAACCAAAGAATATTGATTTTATAGTTGCCTTATACGAGTATACTTTCAAATATAATACATTTAGTAAAAAGCGCTTATTTTGATATATAACAACAGACACTTCAATTTTATTTATATTTATAGATATAGATAAATAGATTAGGTTTTCAAGTAAACACCAGCAGTGGGGGCGGGATAATGTAAATAGGTTTCATGGTCGTATACAACCAGTATAATACATAGTGTGTAAACTTGAACAATAGATATTTGTATTAATTAACACTGAGGTTTGACTTTGTATTTGGTATGGATTCGGTAGTTCTGCGCGGATAAACTAATCGGCTGTAAGTAGATTTCTTGTCGACCATTCCCTTTTCTTAAAGCAAAGAAGCCTAGGTAAGTAGTTGAGAAAATTACGCTTATTACGATGCAATAAGCGCAACGTTTTACATGATATTGCATCGTGTCATGGGGATGCAATTATTTTGTTATTTTATTTCTTAAACCTGCGCAAACAATACAAATATTATATTAGTATTTACTGGGTAGCAACTCATATTATGTCTTTATTGTCATAAAGACATAATTTGAGTTGCTAATATTGTGATTATGAGGTGACTCGAATACGAGATAAAACTTCGTAAATACCAAACATCTATTTTTATTGAAATCAAGAGGCATAAACATCAGCTAAAAGCTATTGCTAAAAGCGTACTGCAAACTTCTATATCTATTTATCATTTGTAAATATATCAGTATAAGCAATGAGATATAACTAAAATAATAATAACATTTACATACTTGTACCCCTGCACTAGGATTACCTGTATCACAGGTGGCATGGAAAAACACAAAAGCAAAAAATTTACGCCCATCCGTCAAAATCTGCCCCAGCTAACCTAACCTACTAAGCTACGATGACGCCAGTAAAACTAGCATTTCATGGAATATCGTAGAATGAATAGTGGAAAATCGAAAGTTGGAGATCCCCGCTGGAAATCTCTTTTTATTTGATTTAAGTATTGTACATAGCATTATATTGAGTAGTAGGCTGTTCTTCGGCGTGTATTTTTGTGCAATACCCTAATTCTTATTTTCTAAAATAATAGTGCCCTAATTTACTATATCTTCAGCTATCTGCCAGTGAATGTCCCTTCAAAATCTGTCCAGCCGTTTCGGAGTTTCGGAAGAAACATACAGATTAAAATGTAAAAAATATTTTATTTTTGTTAAAATTACCGTACATACTTTCAAATGTATTAAGTAAAAAGCTGATATTTTCTAATTACAAACAGATACATTATTTTTATTAACTTGTATGTATAGATAAACAATTGACTATTTAAAAATTCGAAAAAACCGACTTCAGTACTTTCAAGGGACGAAACTACTTACATACTACTAGTAGTTTTTACGAAAACTTCTAGTAGTAGTCATTCTCTTCGTACTAATCGTATTCTTTTAAAAAGAGACATTCACGTATTTCTACAATGAACTAAGAAAAAAGTAAAATACACAATTTCGTTTACTTGTCACTTTATTTATAATTATTTCATCTATAAGATCTCGCTTTCTATTCCTAAGTTTAGCGCTTGTTCAAACCCTATCGTTTTCCTAAGAAATATAGACAAAAACCAAGACACGAGAACAAACTTTACGCTAATCACAAAGTTGTCCCAGTTTGAAATCGAAACCGGGACCTTTTCGCTTCGAAGGCGGGGCTAAGCTATGAAGCCATATTACCATCATATTACCAACATTTTAATTATTCCACGTGAACGAAGTATCACGTATAAAATCCATAATGAAATAGGTAAAGAAAAACTGTTCCCCATGTATTTTTATTAGAACGTTGTTGTACGAAGTCGAAGTAGAAAACCCCAGTTAATTGTAAAAGGAAACCCCTTGCTACAACACGCGCAATTAATTAGTGTTCACCCCTTCATGCCAGGTAGAGAACCCTTAAATGGAACCCGTTTCCTATCTTTTATAAGCGAATACATACTACATAGGAATATTAAAATGTATACTTCTATTATATATACGAGGTCATGCTAGAAATTTACGTTAATAAGTAATTTTTAATTCGTTGAAAACTTATTCAGATTAGTTTTTGTAGGAAGACAAACTATGTGAAGTCCACGTCCAAACAAAGTTCCAAGGTAGAACTGAAAAAACCCAAAATTCGAATATGTTTAAATAAAACGTCATACAACCTCAAGCCAACGAGATTGGAGTAAGACCTTTAAGGCATGTCAGTCAATCAAGCCCTGTCATGTCAAGTTTGTCATATTACCGCAAAAACATCGAGCGTCCTTCCACGAAAACAATTTGCCGGAGATTCTATTGAATTTGATTTGGAAATGTTGAGGGTCTTGGCGCGGGATTTCACGTTCAATTGGAGGTAACATTCTCGTAAACAATTCGTTGTATTATTACGCGAAACAGAACGGTAGGAAGGATTTGGAATATATTCAACTTGATATGTCAGGTTACGCGCAAATTATTTCACATATAGTTCTCCTAGTTTCTATTTTCTGGATAGCCAATATCGGGATAAGATTTAGCTTTGTGAATTTACAAGCCGCTTGAGTCGCCATACGCCCCTGAGGCTATAATTCAGGCAAATCTTATCCTTTAGTAAACATGTAGGCTCTGATTGTATAAATTAATAAAATAAAGATTTGTGTAATTTGTCTAATCTGAATATGGTTTTATAAACCTTAACAAATTCGTCTTTTTTGCTAATTACTATACAACAATATTTTTGCCTTGTTTGATATAATAACTCTGCGCTAAGCAAAAATTCGTCAAAGGTCACCCATAAGGCCCTATTTCAACTTCCAAATTGTTCATACTGCCTTCCGAATTCGATTATGGACGACAGCCAAAAACGACAGATTTTCGTAACCTCAGCACAGAATTGTGATTCCTAACTACTAGTTAGGAATCACAAGAGTTATCATCCTTTAAAATACGAGTTCCGACGATCCTGGACCTTCCTAAACTATCTTTATTTATCGCGAAGCCTAAGAGCTTTAGAAGAACTAATCTTCAGACTGCCTAAGACACTGGTTCGAAACAAAGCCGTACTGAAAACAATCATCCATTGTATGAAAACTACGACATGCACGAAACAAATCCTATTCATTAACAAGAACCCTACTGATTGTCAGCAGCACGATCTCTGTGATAAACATTGAACAATAAAAGTTGTTTGTAAACTAAAATGTTTCTCAGTTCAAAGTTCTCCCTAAGGCGCAGAGCACATTGAATCGACGTTAAGTGCTCGCGTGGCGTATATATGGAAGTGCCGAATGGCGTCGCAGTGCCCGCCAGCGCTACGGCATTCAGTGTTTTCAATAGCGTGAAATAAACATGGTTTAAAAGTTCTAAAGCATCCTCTACCATATTAAGAGAAACGGTTGTTTTTTTTTAAACGTTGGTATACCTTATAATCTTTACTCTGCTCCCCAGTTATTCTACAGAATAAAGAGCTTTAAATTTGAACTTAATATGTTAGGTAACCAACTATAATATGATTAGGTACTGCATTTTGAGTCTGAATATAGACCTGTCTTTAGATTTGCAAGGGAACAGCGATTTGGCTTCAAAAAGTTTGTCAAAGACGAAGCTGCAAGCGCCGAAAGAGCGTTGCTGCCAGCTCCGGCCCTGGTGCAAGCTGTACAGAAAAGATCGAGCAGCGGTTCGCGGAAAGTCCAGTACGTTCCACCACATGGGGGCAAGGCTCCGACATATGGGGTGCCGAGGAAGTACTCGCCGTTCCACTTTCCAGGACAGGTATATTCGTACATAACAAGCAAATATCACATTAAAAATAATTGCGAGATGATTTGATGATTATCGGAAACTGCTGCACCAACATATCAAACAAAGGTAAGTGCTAGCTTATTAAAAACCTCATTAAAATTAGGGCATCTCTTTATGGGGACACCATAAAGAAATTGACGATACTAACAGACCGACAATTACGAAAAAAAAAGTCCTGGCGCTGAACTTCAATCCAAAGATTGAAGGTTTATTGCTGGTTTAAATTAAAACGCAAAAAACGGTCTACAGATTTCATCAATGAGATTATGACTGTGTTCAAAATACAGTAAAGGAAATATTGTGAGGAAGCCGACATGTCCTCGAACCAAAGTTCGAAAACATTTGCTATCTGTCAATTTGCATTAGGCTCCCGTGGTAGAAATACATACTCTCTCTTTATGAGAGTAGGGCTGAGTCCTTGCAGTAGGATTATAGAGGCTGATACGGACGTGAAACTTTTTACTTACTATAGCGTACTCTCACGAGAAAAAAATATTCCACACACTTATTATGCCAACCGGAAATTAAAAAATCTTCACTGAATACTGCGTTATTTGAACCAGTCTCCCACATTTCACATTTAAATATTACATGCAGCAAAACTGGGTTAAACCCAACTCATTTTCGAATTTCGACTGAAAACCTGATTGCTGGAGTCCTTTTGTGAATATTTTCTTTTAGGCTACTTTAAAATGTTATTCGAATAAATTTTAAATGAAAAGCTTTTAGTACAAATAAGCAACGTCACCGTTTGCGGTATTTTGATGACATGAGTCGTCCGACCGCAAAGTACTTTTTACGCTTTGAAAATTTTTAAGTTACGTTTTGTTAATTCAAACTGGGCACTCTCTCGGCAGGAGAATTTCAGGACAGCTTTCAAAATAAAAATAAAATAGTAAATAAAGTTTCGTATATTGGCCCCTAAGGGTTCTCTGAAGTATACCTACAACGTATTTCGTGTAAAATATGAACAATGTTTTCACAGAAACGTTTTCAAATCCACTGTTTATCAAATAAAAACCAACAACACTAATCCCATCGTCCTATTCAAATTATCTTTTTGGACACTAAAGAAGCTCGTATAACTTCTTACTGTCAATACAGAAATTAATTAACTGCAACCTTTTCAGAACCCTCAGTTCAGTCACAAAGGCTGTCCGGTGCATCTGGTGCATCAGACAGCAAACAATGGAAGACGGGAGAAAACAAATAACAGATAAGAGGGCTTGAGTTCCGGACGCCGCCGCCCGGATAATCCGGCCTGAGCCGAGCAGCCACTAATTAAAAGCTCTTTAGTTTCCACAGCGCGTCGGACAAGGCGAACAGTACACAACAAAACGAAACGTATCTATTCTATAAATAGTATAAAGCAAGGTAGCTGTTTTCGTTTATCTGTTTCTCCGCTAACTTCTAAACCACAAAAAGGATTTTGATACGGTTTTCACTATCATTTATGGAATTTCTTTCAGTTAAATACAGATAGTATAGTAGAGAAAAGCTGAGAAATTAAATTATTTATTCGGACCTAAAACTTGCCGAATTGCCGAGTTTTGCTCTTAGTAACACATTTAGCCATTCATTTTCATTTATTACTTAAATCAAAAAATGTTTACGTAATCATGAATTCGCCGAAACCAAATCCTAGATTATCGAACCGAAGAAACATGTCCATATAAATGTCTCGTTTTAAATAGTAGGTTAAAGCCTACAAAGCCTTAATATATTTCTGGGAAGTAGGGTTGGTTCTCGAGGCAGAGATTACTTAACCTATTCGTAAAAGCTGAGTGTTGCTCTGACAGTAACAGAGTCCACAGAAAAATAGGAGATTAAAATAAAACCGCGGATAAATTTCTGTTCGTTAGTCTCGTTAAAACTCGAAAAAGCTGGACCACTTGGGCTGATTTCTTTTGCGTTGTGATCTTAATAGTCAGGACAAGGTTTCTATAATACAATTTCTTTTGAAAAATTCACGGCAAAGCCGATTGTCAAATTGTGAATCAAGACGGGAAATCATCTGTCGTGACAGCTATTTATATGGGAGGATAACAGGTAATACCACTCGTAATTCTTACATGCAAGCAGAAAATAATGATGACATTTAGATTCGTCCTGATCAGATAGAACCTAGTTGAAAATTAACCCAGTAGTAGAAAAAAACTAAAATGTTTCAAAATAGCATTTTCGACCAGCGTTTCAACGTAGCGGCGTTTACTCCAGAATGCTGGGAAACCATTTAATGGTCAAGCGTTTGTGGCGATGATCTGCATGACAAGTCAAGTTTTTCGCCCGGTCCGTAGTCAGTAGGTGACTGTTTAATGGCATTTGAACTGAGCGCAACGTGCTTCGGTGCTACGTTACGATGTCGGTGCCGGTTTTACTGGTGAATAAGCAATGCCACCTTAGGGCGCCTTGAAAACTCCGACACTGACTCACACGAATGATGAAGATTTGATAATCTAGTTCCCTTGAGATAATCTGGCTACACCAGTATGCCGCTGTACTTCGTACGCCCAAGATCATTTTCAGATTGCGCCTCGAGGGCTTTAGAAATATCGACTTTTGACAGCCACTGATCTCATACATAAAACCACAACAGACGATTGCTAGAGCGCGAAATATTACTACATGATATTAAATTTAATGGGATTGGTCTCGGTTTTACGAATACAATATTTAATGTTGTAGATCTGTGTTCTGATTCCGTAGAGTCTAGCTGTACTCGTATATTTCTTAAGATGAGTTTTTTTTTTATGAAATAGATATCAAATTTAAATTTAAGTGTAGAATTTTAACCATAACAGTCTCTTCCTGTTACTTCTTCATTTTAGTTTATATCCAGCATCTGTTTTACGTCCGATGGTAAGATCATAATAAAATACAACTCTAACTCTCCCAAAGCGTATCTGGAGCACAAAGGTAAACAACGGTGCGAATACTGTAGCACATAAATCACCGTGGAATCCCTTGCGTCACTGGATTATATGCACGTGTAGCGGATAAACTACAGCGGATATAAGCCTTTAATTCTTAAAGCAGTACACCTGCTCAAAACTGGCATTTGTCCCCCATATGCCCAAACCTATACCTGTACGTTCAAGGTCCAATTTCAATGAAATTGTGGAACATTGTTTGACTGCGGACATTGAGATTAGAGATTAGGTTTCCAGAAGATTCTGGATTTAAATTTGTAACAAGTACCTATATCTTCTACTATATAAAAATAAGTCGGGTTTTCCTTCCTGACGCTATAACTCCATAACGCACGAACCGATTTCCACGGTTTTGCATTCGTTGGAAAGGTCTTGGGCTCCGTGTGGTTTATAGCAAAGAAAATTCAGGAAAAATTTCAACAGAAAAGCGTGAAAATCTTTTTTCATAGCATGTACTACAAACCAATATTTTAAGTAGATGGCGCCGGTGCGTGATACATTGTTTGACAGCTACTCATTGTACTCTGCTCAGTTAATTTCATGTGACAAACCGGTATTGTGTTCGCTGTGAAATTGTGAAAAAAAAAGTAAAAAAAATAAGTTATTCGTTTCTTAACATTTCAATTGGAAACCATCAAATCAATCATGTGTATTGTGCAAATTTGAAAATCTTAAATCTTTTTTCTAAACGAAACGTTCTAAATCTAAACGAAATGTTACATAAAACGAAGCCATCTGGTGGCGAAACGGAGTTCGCCGGGTTTGCTAGTATAACAATAATTAATGTTATTTAGAATTTTCTCCCAGTTAGTCTTTGATACGTGTACAAAATAATAATATTTGCAGCAATATAAAACCATCATTAACATCAACTTTGAACGTTGTTAGGTAGAAAGAATCGTGATATAGATAGTGTTTAGTCATAAATACACATTTAGTGTGGGTTTTCAAATCAAAAGAAGGCTTAACTTCACTGTTACAGCTGTAATTTTCGAAATCTGATAGCGTACAGTTTGAATTGAACTAATGCAGGCAATACGGTATGAAAACAAGTAAGTCAATCAAGTTATACAATCGCGTGCTGTTTGCATGTATGTGCATGCACAGCACGCCAATCTGATAATTGCACCTCTATCCACCTCTATGGTGGAAAAACGATTCAGAAAACGATTTAATCAATAGAGTTGACAATAGCAATCGTAAATCATAGAATAAAATAATATCAAAAAAGCGAAGGCAGAATTAGCGTGGTATTATTGTAATTAGGTCATTTTATGCGGAGGGACGAATGTCATTTTACTAAAGCGTGTTACATGGATGTGGATGGATATAAGACTAGCGGTAGGCCAAAGAAACGGATGGGGAGATAAGAGAATGGATAGTGTAAAAGATCTCACTTCTTGATATGACTAAGATCACTTACGTGCTGAAAATAGTTATTGTGCCGACCCCAATGTGGCATAAGGGAAATGACGATGATGCATGACGAAGGAAGAAAACAGAAGCTTAGATAAAGCTAAGGATAGTTTCGTAACTAACAAATTGGAGGAATTGTTTTGTTAGTTTTAAAGGACTTAGGAACCAGAGACAGACACTCGAATAATTCATGCTAGATATATCCGCTAGATATGCAAGCGTACCGGTTGTTTCTCTGTAACTCACTATCACCATTCCTGAGAATGCAGCCCGATAAAAAGACCGGGGAATTCCTGGACGGTGATTCATTTGAACAGGCATCCATTTAAATTTCTTACGGTTTATGTGTAGGCTTTATTTTTACAATTACACGCGCCTCACGCGCCCTATGGAATTTAATCACGATATTTATAAATAAGTGACTCTAATCTTACATTTATTTATTACTAACAAGGACTTATGAACACGTGGCATCGTACCTGGAAGGGATGTTTAATAATGTAATTAATTACTAATCTAATGCTCACTAGTAATATGATTCTTTATTTTTTGTCTTATTGGCACTGGCAATTGTTTCTGATTGGCCACGAGCCTGACGCAGATTGATAGGATGTTTTCGACTCGTAGACCACTGTCATCAGAAGTGAAAAGTAATATTACCACAAATAAATTTGAGTTGATTACTCCGAATTTGAACTTTTGCTTAAGATTAATTTCGATAACACTTAACGTAATTATTTATAAAGAAAAAATAAATTGAATACCCACTCTAATAGGGTCATTATATTTCGAAAATGAAGTTAATTCCCTTCGCAGTCGAGAGCGGAGTGGGTGGTTGCCCGGCTTGACGACCTCCTCAACTGGGGCCGAAAGAACTCCATATGGCCTTTGACCTTCGGACTTGCGTGCTGCGCCCTCGAAATGATGCATTACGCTGCCCCCAGGTATTGTGTCGCATACTAATATATACAATTTACACATTAAAAGAGGCAGGTACAGCCACTTTTCGTATGGATCACTATCGTAGTAGCTTTACATTCTAGAACAAAGTTGGTGGTTGCTTGGCAGAATGACTTCCAAAGAGCCAAGTAAACTCCATATTATGGCCATCGCGTGCTGCGCCCTCGGAACGATGTACTAAGCTGCTCCCGGTTATTGTTGTGCCGCATTCGAATGTATACAATTTTATTGAATGTATACTAAAGTTATAAAATGAGCTGACGGCCAATACAAAGCAAACAGGTCCTTCCCTAACGAAATATGAAAAGACGCATCGTTTATGAAATGTTAAAGATGAATGTGTCGATTTGTGATTGTTTAAAATTATCACTAATCGAGACATTGCAATTTCGTACCCAGCTTAAATAGAACAGTGGTGACATCCTCGTCGTTCTGTGTCATATGGTCTGGAAAGGTAAATAATTTTAGTGCTGTCAAAGTCAATTTAGTTTCAGAATCGACACCATTGTCGTGTTTGAAGCAACCAAAATGGCGAATTTCGACCTTTGATCGTGTGGTTAGGCGGCGATAATCTCTGCTCCATTGGCTTCGGAACAAAGGCATGTCGAAGACGCCGAGTTTCCGCACAAAGCCATTTTCGAGACAAAGGCACCTCGAAACAAAACGGTATCTGAACATTGTGACAATGGTTCATAATGTCAAATTGTTTTATCATGCGCAATGTTGTATGAGCAATGCACTTTCTTTAAAACACTGACACGAATCATGAATTCGCACGACTCATCGCACTATTCTGGTTGTTTGGCTGGATTACTAAAAGCATTCTAAATGTATGAAACGAATCATCATCATCATCATATACAAGTCCACTACTGGACATAGGCCTCTCCTAGTAAGCGCCACTGAGCCCGATCTTCGGCTCTTCTTATCCAAAGTGGATGAAATAAATATTGAGTACTTAATATTATTAATCTAAGCTGCACTATCTAGTTCTATACTGTGGTAGGCTAAGTATTCGGAAACTACAACTTCAGTGCTTTTCCCTCAAACTCCTGTTAGACCTTGTGGATTCCACAAATCCTACTCCCTATCAAATGACAAAGAATCATCAAAACCGGCAAAGAAATAGCGTAGTAAAAAAACCATCTCATATTTTGAAGTCTGTAATAAGGCATCCTCCCTTTTTACCGTCTGTAAACTGTAACTGTCTAAGTTGTAAACAAACATATTTATCTAACGATCAACAAGAGCTATATGGAAATTATTCAATGCCAAGAACATTATTGTCTACTGATACAAACACAGATTTAACATGGAGACTACAAACAGGCCAAGTACAAACGACAGCAATGTCAATGATCATTAGAGAATCTTGGAGAATCTCCCAAATTCATATGAGCGAGTCTGCGATAACACATGTGCAGTGGCATTGCACAGGAGATCATCAGAGCACATCAATTGCGCAAGCGAAAAACGAATGGCGTTGGCGCGTGGCGACCACGGATGGTAACCTGACGAGGCGGTGTGGGTTACGCGGTCATTGGGGCTGTCATAGATTGAATGGAGATTTATCCTTGCTACTTCGATTGTCTCTTGCGATCGTACAGGGTGAATCGATATCTCGTACGTTTGACTGGGCTAAAATAGGTTCCAATATATTCGAGGGCATATAATATTAATGAGACATTGCGTGACTTGGTGCTGACTGAAACGGCAGCCAAGGTGTTGACGATTCCGTGTCAGCCTCGAATATTCTCACTGCAGGGACACCGGCCTACTCTCGTTAATTGAGAGTAAATGGACTTTGATCTGCCACGGGAGCTCAATCCGGATTGGTAGATGGCACATGCCTTCGAATTTTTGGCTTTAAGACATGCCGGTTCCCTAACGATGTTTTCCTTCACCGTTTCGAGAACGTGGTATCGCGCACATACATTTTTCAACTGAAAAACTCATTGGTGCACGTGTGGATTTGAACCAGCGACCTTGAAAGTCGGCATCTGTACCCCTGTGCCACCTCGCCCACTATTGTTGTTGACTGTTGACGATTACAATTGCCTTACTTTGTTCCGCCGTTGAGCAAAGACCTCCCGCTCAATAGTCCATCTTCCTACCAGTGGAATCCAATTTTCATTAAAAGTGTCAAAGTTTTCGCGTTATATGTAGAGCTAAATTGCAGTGTCAAAATTGCTCTTGACAAAGCATCGGATTCTAATTTACACTAATCCAGCTTTGCAGTAGGACAAAAGTACGCAATAGATATCAGCATAGAATTTGATATGAATCTGTTTGTATCAACAGGTACGATATGGATCGCTACGGCATGGTCTTCCGTGGTACCCCGCGGCAGACAGACGTGATCATTGTCGCTGGAACCGTCACCAACAAGATGGCACCGATTCTCCGGAAGACGTATGACATGATGCCGGAACCAAGATGGGTGGTCTCCATGGGCAGCTGTGCCAATGGCGGAGGATATTACCACTATACGTACTCGACTGTACGAGGATGTGATAGAATCGTTCCGGTATGACTTTCAATTTGAAGACACATGCCCCTTGCCGGTATCTTTTCCCTGAAAGTGCTATCTTCAAAGTTACTAATTGAGCTAATTAAGGATTGGAACATGTCATATGTTTTTGAACTTTTGGTTCTAGAACATGAAACATGGTTTCCTTACGAGATCATCACTTAACCTCTTTGAAAACTTTAAAACCACTACTGACTGCTATATTGTCTATCAGGTGGACATATACGTACCAGGGTGCCCTCCAACCGCTGAAGCCCTGCTTTACGCCATGCTGCAACTTCAGAAGAAAGTAAAGCGTATGCGATCCGTCCAAGTATGGTACCGCCACTGACCTTAATGAAAGAAGTAATGCAATTGTTCTTAACTAGTATTTTGGATAAATAACCTGACATTTAATATTGCATTTCTATTCTTAAAACATTTTAAAATAAAATTTACTGCATAATGGGAATTTATTTTCCGAAAGGGCACGAAAGCGATAATAAACATTTTTCTGAATAGCAGATGTATTTGCTCGACAGCAGTATCAATTGATGGTATGTATGCTTGCCGTGAAGGGGGCGACAGACTCCCCTTGAACCAGGTCACGTAGGAACACTTGCTCCCGCGTATCGAGTGTCTATGCAATATACTGAATTCGATTCAAACTGAATTTAAAACAGTTGAAAAACATAAACTTAAAAATAAATGTAAATTGATACCGAAAACTGGTTGTTTAAATTGTGAAAAATTTGTCTACGATATTGTACATTTACGACGATTATAGCGTTTAAACTGTCACAAATGGAATTTGTTAGACATTTTCAACCATACCCTCGTATTTTCAGTTTGCATGTTTGAGCGCAAATTCGTATTTCAGAGGAATCCCGGAAAGTATGCCGCAAAATTTTTGGTACGAAAACCCCGCGATTTAATTAAGGACGCTAGTGAAAACGTGAAAATTACATTCTTTCTCAATTAAGTTTTTTGGGGCAGCCGCGTCTGCTCATTTAATTTTAACATTTTTAAATTTTTAGGCGCTTCCCGTTCTTATTTTATAATTTGGTTACATTTTCAAATTTTATAATTAAATAAATCTTTCCAAATTTCTCAATATTCCTAATGAAAGTTGATCGTGGTTAAGTTCCGAGTGCGGATTAGAAACAATGGAAGCACTGGGAGCATTAGGTACATATAACTTGTATTTATTAGGTTGTAACAGGTAGATAAATGGAAAAACATTTCCCCTTCAAGCTACTACCCACGCACGCGCGTAGGAAGCCGCAGGTCAGACAACTTATGAGCCACAGTGGATACTAGAGAATAAAGAAATAATAAAAATGGTAATCGAAATTTACATAATAAATACTTGTATCTACAATGTAAGAAATTTGTATGGGTTTCTGTAAAGTGCGGATTATAAATGAAGTAAGTTTGCAATGCAAGCACGAGTTACGATGGAGTTTATGATTTCGGTCGGTATAAATCTAGTCGTTCATATGTTACAAATTCATCAATGGTTTTACGGGGTAAGCACTCCAAAGGAAACATAGTTACAGCAACACAGTAGCGTATGCTACACAACATCTGCATAAACAAGAAAATTTTACAAAACATAATTGAAATACCGATATTTTTCCGATTTTCCTTGGAACGGCTGCACCGATTTCAATCATCACTACATAGTATAAAACAAAGTCGCTTTCTCTGTCCCTATATCCCTATGTATGCTTAAATCTTTAAAACTACGCAACGGTTTTTGATGCGGTTTTTTTTAAATAGATAGAATGATTCAAGAGGAAGGTTTATATGTATAATACACTAGCAAATCACCCCGGCTTCGCACGGGTAGTTTCTGATACGACCCTGATGCTTTACTGTCTTTCTGATACTTTCGGGTCGCTAGTTATTAATAAATATCGCCCATCCAAACTTTCGCATTTATAATACTCGTAGTAGTAAGATGATGAAGAATTTGACAGGTCAAGCTGGCGGTCCACCTGATGCTAATCAAATATGCGGCCAACTATAAAAATCCCGGTCAGTCAAGACTAATATAGTTAGGCATGTCATCTGTGATCCGAGGTTAAAATACTTTGTTCAAAGTAGCCATTAGCCATTACCCACTAATTCCGATAATCTCTAAACCTAAAAACGGACTTATCATAATCGCTTTTAGAGTGAGCCATCGAAAACTCCAAGCAGGCAATTTGCATACAAATGATTCTCAAGCGTGCAAGTTGCCAAAACTAGGACATTTGTATTCTAAACGACATCCACGTGAGCGCGCATAATGTCGCACATGATGAAGAGGATCGGGGACCAACGAAAAAGACTGGTCTTTTCTGAAAACAATGCATTATTTCATACAGAAAAATATTTAAAAACACACGTTTTATTCAAGAGGTCGCAAATAAAATGAGAATGTTATTGAGCGAACTTTTTCTAGGAACATACATATAACACTAATAAGTTGACGCATTACAAGAGTATCTTTTTAAAGATGAAATTACAAATTATGTGACTTAAGCGCGATCGGGCAATCACCACAATGAAAATCTGCGCATGGCGTCCACCCAGCCAAATTATTCTGATTGGGACTCTACGAGAACAATCCAACATAACTAACTACTTCGATTGAACCACAGCGAGTTATGCTTGGTATGCTTCGTTGGGTTTCAGATGGACGATCGCTCCGATTCTCGCATGCACAACTCGCTGTGGTTCAATCAAAGTCGTAAGTTTGTCCATCTGAAACCCGTACAGGGTTCAAATGGGACGATCGGACGATTGACGAAGAAACAGCGAAAAAAAACACAACATAATTAAATTCCTTCTTTTTTTAACTTGGCATATCGCAAAGAAATAATGCTACAAGTTTACAGTCTTATTAAATTTTTCAACTAAAAACTAATTCACATTTGTACCCCTTTTGTATTTTTACTTCAAAGTTCCAGGCGAAACTTGCCCATGAACTAAGAAGAAATAATAAAAAAGCTGGTAATAATACAAAGTAAGTTCTCGCAGGCCGCGTGGGTAGTGCTCCTCTCTGAAGGGTTTAAAATGGAAACGGCGACGTAATAACCGAGGAGGCTGGCTATTAGGTAGAAAATTGCGATAATCTCGCTTAGGTTTCAGCTCTTTGTTTATCTCGGCGAAGTAGGCTTTTAGCTGAATTGCGAGGTTTATAGAACTGCGGAGGAAGCGATAAACTAAAGAAACGATTTATAAAAAGAACGGCTGTGAAAAAAACAGTGGTACAATATATATAAAATAAAACTATGCGATTCCCTGTACCTCAGGTGGGTATAACACGCATAATAAGACTCGTAAAAAATCATGACGCAAATCTTTCTCTGACCGGGACTGAACCAGGTACCACTCATTTCATATATATATATGCCATGGAATGTATTAATAATCAAAAATATATCAGTACGGAAAGTAGAATAAAAACTTTTAACTTACCTCACAGCTCAGTTGGTAGGAGCTCTGCCTTCTGCGCTGAAGGTCGGTCGAGGGTTCGATTCCCACCCAGCATTTGTGTGACGAACATAGATTGTTCTGTGTCTGGGTGATATGTAATATATGCATGAATTTACACAAAAAGTATCTATCAATTATCTGGTTCCCATAGTACGACCTTTGCTTAGTTTGGGGCTGGATAGAGCTATGTGAAACTGTCCGTGAATATTGATAATATTATTAAATTTACTTATATCCGTGGAATTACAAGCTTTCAAGCAAGCAGCAATTAACAGCAAGAGGTAAATTGAGCTGTTCTCACACCGTATGGTTCACGCTCAAACCGGCTCTTCTAGTTTCATGATTGGCGTGCATCGATTTGAATCGCAAACGGTTAACACACCCAATTCGATTACTATAATTATCGATAAAATGATTCAAGGCTATCGCACGGGCGGTTTTCTTCAGCGGATCGACATGATACTCAGTTTTCAAATGTACATGTAACTTTGTATGACAATTGAAAACATATGACCAGCTAGATATATTTAACGTACCCACGTATGGAACAGGGTCGGATAGGGGGTTGAACAAGCGCCGCAGACATTGAACACGTGATATAGACGACAAACCTAACTTCTTTAAAAACTAGCTTTTGCCCGCCGTTTTGCTAGTGTTACAAAAAAACAATAATTTATTTCTGGATGAAAGGTATCTTTCATTATGAAATAAATTATTCTGCATTCCTAAAAACATGGATGCGTAATTTCATGGTGATCGGTTTAGTAGTTAAGCGTGACAGCGTAACAAAGTAAGTCACATTCGCATTTATATTATTAGTTAGGAAAAGGTACTTTACTTATTATTGTTTTAAGTTTCCAACGGAAATAAAGATTATCGACTTAGACCTATACATAAGTATAATATATATTGTACTTGATGCATATTATAATATAGTTACAATTGCACAACTTAAACTATCATTTAGGTGAAAAAACCTTCACGAAAACAATCATCCATAAATGGAAAGACAGACACGAACAAGTAATGTCAACCCTATTAGAATCGCATAATTCAAGTGTAGCCCGATAATGTCCGATTGATCAGACGTCCGCATCGATTATCGCGCGAACGTGTTGCGATGCGGTTTGCGATGTATCGGGCACAATTACTACTATTGTCGACTCGTTTCACACGATGTCGTTGTCTTCTTAATCGATTCTCGTTATATAACTAGCAGGTACGAAGCAAGGACTAATGTAACGATTAGTACATAACATGCTCCCCACATATCGACCAATTTTAACGTGAATTTTTTTAAAGAAAATTCTGCTAAAATGTTAAAATTTATATTATTCAATTTTTTTCATAGGAATTCATAAAATAAATATGGTGGTCAATCAAGCTACGAGATTTAATCGGTCTCATTGCTGAAATGAAAAGTCTGATAATGCATACCGTTTTCAGCAAACACAGAAAATTTAAGACGCGACGCAACATTTTGTCGCCCCCACGGTGACCACAGCTTTACATTTTAAATAATGATCTTTCATACATGCCGTTTTAAAATGTTATTATATGTCTAGAAATTAATTTCATTGTAAGATTCAATAAAACACTAAAGTCGGAAAATTTACGAAACCACAAAATTTAATTTCTCTAACCATTAATTAATCCTTATTTAATTTTAAGCTTCCACTAATACTAGAGATAGTATGAATATAGCCAATTACGCTCATTATCGTGATGTACTGATGCCCAGGAAATACCACTGTCTGCGGCCCTGCGCCGATGTAATTACCCAGTTCAATCGCGAAGAGGAAGCCGGTGACGGGGCGAATTCCGGTGAATCAGAATTCAATTGTTGGGACTAAATGGCATGATACATTCGATTATGAAGGATTACAGTTTTTGGGACAATGATAGCATCTGATACTTTTTTTTATATGTGAAAATGTGACGGAACGAGCTGAGGGCCCACCTGATGGTAAGCGACCCCCGCCCATGACAACAGTAATGCGACTCAATTTGGCTCTTACACTGAGTCGCATTCATCCTGCTGTGTCCATCACCCGAGACGAGGATGATATGATATGCGCATGTGATTTCAACGGCACCCACACCCTTCCACCGGAGTACAATAATTCGAGCACTATTGCTTGGCGGCAGATTCCAGGTGTGGTGGCCGTACCTCTCCGGACGAACTTGGCACAAGTTCTACTGCTACTTTTATTTGGTACTTTTGGTTTGGATACTACAAGTATCTCAATGCAGAGTTAGAATCATCGAGACACCCGATTTCAGTTTCGGTGAAATTGGAATAGGTTAGCCCTTATTTCTTTCTGACAAGATGTAATATGAATTCTCATATCGTGAGCGGTGTTCTTAAACAGAATCAATCGATTCCCGTACTCAGGATGGTACACCAAGTGTCGCAGAGAGCTTCATTTCAGCGAACTCGGTCAAAGGAATAAAAGTGTCAGCCTTCAAAATCTTTATGAATCGCGCGTGATAGGTCGCTCGTTATAATGCTCGAGTTTCGATAAAGATTATACCCAAATCGCGATCTTACACGAACCATTCGTTCCAGTACAGATTAAAACAATAAAATTGTTAGATTATATTTCAAACAACTTTTAGTACAGCATTATTAATGTTAACTTCACTTGATGTTAAGTGGTTACTGTCGCCCATTAACAACAGCAAAGCAACTCCGCTTAATCTCCTACCGAAGTATGAGCAGCCCGTCACTCTGAGACAGGGATGTCATTCAGAATCCAAGATTCCTTCGTGTAAAATATCCATTTACTAGATTGGCGATTGTTTTCATTTCGTGTGCTTGTCAGTATTAAGTCTATACTATTTGATATTTCAATAAAAGAAATTAATTATATAAATTGCATATACACGCTATTGTGTGCGCACGCACCATCCACTCATACCCTGCACAAGGATTGCCTGTGTCGCAGGTACAGTGAAAAACTTCTCGATTCCATCACCAAGGAGACAGGAGATAATTTTTTAAGGTAGTTCAAAATTTGGCAATGTTCTGGCTAATTTTAACTTATGGTCCTCACAATGAAAAGGTTCATTACTTGCGTTCTGGGACGCAGCCCGGTAGAATTATGTCCCTGGGATAGCGATAAAGATCCTAATACCGTCTCCTCCATTACTATCAGACACAGGAGTCGAATACTTAGTAGAATGACCAACGTTATAACCAGGGGCAACTAATGAAGTGTCTGGCCGGTGGACCCTCCTTAGTTTACGATACTGGTCCAGTGACCCAGATATCGAACGATGGACCCTCTGATTTGAATTTGCCGTTTCCTTTCCTCTGTCCGCGTTCGTGACTGCTTGCAGTCCGCGTGATTTGTTTGTATCTTCCTGCCGCTCTGCTTGCAAAGTCTCACCATATACGCTCACAATGTTTTCCATCATTTTTGATTAAACTATTATGTATATCATTATACATAATACGATGATTATGATATTCGAAATCCGTACCACTCGGCCAACACACTCATCATCCTCATAGGTCCCGCTGAATATAGACCTCTCCAAACTCTTACATTACATCAAATCTTTTTTATTTCTAATGGTTTCAAGTATTAGTAGTGGTATATTAGTTACACACACAAGTAAAACATAACGTATAACAGAAACTACTCAGACACATTAAATACACACGTTTTGTACCTTTATGTCAAATTACTGTCAGTTTTCATGGTTTATTTATTTGTTACGGATGTGCCATCCAACACTACCTCACAGTAACGCCCACAATTATATATTTAGGTTTACAAAACATATTGTACCACAATTAAATTTAGGGCGTTTCCCACTCAACAGAATATACTACACAAGCACAAAACTTGTAATGTACCTGTTTAACAACAAAAGAAGGCGGGAATCCTATTAAAAATATGTATAATCATAAAGCGGTTTCAAGTTGAGTTCAGTAAAGCAATTTAGGTAGAGACCCGCCAGACTCTCCGTCGACGATGACTCACCGATCGGAGGTGCTACTTATCGCGTCACGTTGAAAATTGATGTTTCCATGAATAAAACATGCTGCTACCAACCGTGCACGCTTCTAATCAACGCAGACAGGCTACAAATATTTATTCTTGACGACTAGCGGTGGCATAGTTAAGCAAACGAGACGCCAACATAAACGATAGGGTTTCGATCTCCGCACGGATGCAAATATTCGTCACGGGTATGGCTGCATGTTACACTATTATAGGTACAAATAAATAAAATTGAGTTGACACGAAAGTGTCTGTTTGTAATGTCAAAATAACAGCTTTTTACTAAATGCAAAAATACTTTCATATTTATACAACAAAAAAATTATAGTTTTGTAATTTTTTGCCTGTATGTGTTTGTTCCGGCAAGTCTGCGAAACGGTTGGACCGATTTTGAGACGACTTTCACTGGCAGATAGCTGATATTATAAGGAGTAACTAATGCTACTTTTATTTTAGAAACTGAAAAAGAAGAAAGACCATGAATATTTATTTATTAAATAACAGCAAATTCAACTTCGGTCCTCCGCATTTAGAAACAGCCAAGTCGCATCTATTCATGTTATGTAAAGCTGTGTCAATTGAGAAATTAATGAAAGACGCGTATTCCATAGATCGTAGGTCAGCAGACGTGCAATGGATCATTCACTACATAAAAGGCATGCGCTTTGAAACTGAATGAAATGTAAGCCATTGCGATCGAATAAATTACTTGCCCAGCCTTCCTACAGATAGTTAGACCATTAGCAATAGCGGTGTAGTTTATGTCAGAACATCTTTATGAAACACCATGTCACTATGGTGGGTGATTTTGTAACGATTTCAAGGGTATTTGGAATTGCTTTACCTGATGCGCCGTGCATTCTCTTCATCTTTATGGCCTGGGTGAGATCGAGGTCGGACATCGGCTAATGCAGTTTAAATTATATCTATGCTTTGCTAGTCGATACGGACAACCATAGAGGACCACTTATTCAATACGGAATCCATATTCCGTATTGAATAAGTGGCATTCCCATGAATAGCAAGGAACAGCGGAGGAAGTACCCTGTGACAAACATAATAATTGGAAGAAAGAACCCCAGGAGTGAGTGTGTGTGTGTGTGTGAGAGAGAGAGGGCTCGCAGCGAATTACAACATCACCGGAACCACTAAAAGGACTGCTTTGAGAACTCAATTCACAGTTAAATCATTTTAAACAGGAAAATAAAATATTCCTGTTTTTATAATAATTTGTTTAAATGCAAGCTTAGGTATCACCCGCTGTTTTAAACAATCATAACCATTTTAATGACTAAGTAACGGAACAAGCGCTTGTCCGCCTCATTTTAAGCAGTTACAGTTGCTTAAAAACAATTTTAATAAAAAGTAAAAAAAAGACTAAATTCCGCCCTCTACCAAAGTAGTACCGTGATAGTAGGTATTTAGGTCTTCTCAGACTCAAATACTATCGCGTTACATCATTCTGAGACGAAGATGTAACGTGTCGTGCTTCTGTAGCACCACATCTCTCCCCTTCAGCCTCGTTGGGTTCCTTCTTTCGTTCCACACTCACTCACACTGTGCGGTCTCTAGATGTTACTCACTCAACTACAACCGCGAGCAACATAAAGGCTAACAATGAACCACAGGGGTGTTTTAAAAACATTTTTAGCTGTGCACATTGTCCATGTCAGTTATTATTTTTTATATACATTTCATCTAAAACAAACCTCCAAAAATAATCTGTTGTAGTGTGATGTTTACCAAACGCGCCAAACTTAGTTATAAAAACGCGTTAATCCCGTAGGTACATATTTAATTCACAAAAAAAGGTAACGTATCCATAAAAAGGCATTTTTAATCAATCCAAAGAGTATAAAGATTTTTTTATTATATTTTACTTTTAAGTTTGAATAAACGCTATTTAGCGTCATTATAGTACCTATGAATTATATGCGAGTGAAACTGCGTCTATAGCTAAAGCTAATATTTAACATTATAATACGAGTCACGCTGATCTGCGCGTTGGACTACCTGAACCCAAAGGAAAATGACACAAAATCTACAGAAATTACTGAAATGATTCCATTACTAAGGCCAGAGATATAGCCAGTGTAGTAAGAAAAAAAATGTTCAATTCATCCAATAATAAAATAAATGACACCAATAAAAGCAATGGTGGGATCAATGACATTCAAATATTATTATTTATTCGATTCAACTTCGTACGATATCGTATCAATAAAGACTCAACACCTGGGAGTGAAAATAAGTATTAATATTAAATTATACATTCTATTTTAGGCACTCCGAACTGAACTATTGGACACCCTTCCAATGGCTCTATTCTCTACCATCAGATATGGCTTTATTGATGGCCGCTCCGGCGAAAGCAATCAATTATAAACTATTTTGAATGCGCTGACGTGCTTGATATTAATTGGATTCGTGTGCTTCATCATTACCATGATAGACGAAAACTCATGAATAAGTCGCAGGCGGCTGACCTGGTCGTTGACAGACTATTTAAATAGCTCATATTGGTATGCAACAAATATATTAAACTAGCAGAATCAATAACATTTTATCGGTATTTTTCTCAGTATCGTAAATAATAACGATACAAGTGTTAACAAAGAAAATATCAAGTTGAATATTACAGGTGTTAATAATTTCACGAGGTACAAAAGCACGTGGCTTCATTAGCGGTTAATTAAAAGAAAAGGCATATTAAGGCGTCGAGTAATTTGGTTGTAATGAAACAATTCAAATTAACATAACTGATTATAGTGGTTGAAATTAAATCACACATGTAGGTAAAAGTTAAAGATTTTCAAACGATACATAAACCATTTAAAATCTTCATTGTATTAGAAAATAATATTTTTTATTTCACATACACATGCATATAATATACGAACACTAGGCAATAAGAAATAAAATGCTAGCATCAAACAATCATCAGTTATTGTAAGAGGCAGTAATGGGGACATAGACATAGATTTATACATAAAACAATGTCATAATTCACTATAAATTATATACCCAGAAGAGGATGCGAATAAAATAAACATACAAATATTAAATAACATTTCTTTATCAGACGTATTGTACATGAAGATAAAGAATGCTCTTCCGTGCTAAAACTAGCAATGCAAATAGTAAATCATGTAAGTAATTAAAAAAGTTCTTTGATTATTCTGGCGATATGCTAATCTGAATACCGGGCGCTGTTCCAAGACAAAATGAGCCAAACCATCGATAACATCTAACCAGTTCTGTTTCAACAACAAAATTTATAAATTTCGTTCTAATGTAGCGTTAGTTATTACAATATATATGATAGTATATTTACTATTTAACGTATTATTTAAGGTACGAAGCAATTTCATAAAGAGTGAGTTTTCACTGTAATAAATAACATATATGCCTTATAAACAATGTACTGGAAAAATGGTTTACTAACCCCCACTTTGTGGAATAGGCATTGATTTCTTATGCGGTTTTCATGTAATCGGACGTACAGACGGCCCACAAATGGTTACCGCTGCCCATAAACAACTAAAATACGACTCAGATCTCTCCTGGCCAAAGTATGGGAAGAGGAAAGCGTAACCCTGAGACGGGGATGTTACGCTTAAAATGCAAATTATCGGAACCCAGACTGGGATCGTTATTTGTAACACATCCAGCGTGATAAGTTACAAATAACAGTTTCATAGGAACTATGAGCAACTGAAGAAATACAAACTGTTTCCGAAACGTGATAATTGAAACAAAGCAGTACAGAATTGCAGTGTTAGGATTCAAAACAGAAGCATCCCGAGCCACAAGGCCAGGAATAATTAACGAAGTTTAACAATTTGACTGCAAAACTAAGCCAACCCTGTGACCTTCACCATAGTGCTATGTGGATAAATTATGCTCCGAAAGTTGAAAGTTCTAGGTGTAAAATTTTCAGAGCTAAATGTTTCGATTAGTTTTTAATTAAGATGCAATTGAAAATGTCACTGATATTGACAATCACTTCAATTAATTGCAAGCTTTATGTAGCTTGCCATGTATGATGTATGTTTGTCCAGGTGGAATCTTGCTACAGAATTTTAAATCAGTTATCTTAAACCGATTGAGCTGAAATTTGATATACACGCTTATTTTGGATGACACTGCATGCTTAGTTATGTGACGTCATTCTAATTCCAATATAGCGGATATTCATCCAAGATGGCGGGCTAGTTATTTTTTCTGCACTACCACAGTATGGGTATCAAATAAAAGGGCTTGCAGAGGAAAAGCATGTTATTAAAAGTTTTTATCAACATTAATTTGTTTACTTAATTCTTTTATAAATTCTTAGATATGTCACTCACAATCAATATATTAATTAAAAATATGGTTATATGATTATGCATCAAAACATTTTCATAAACACTACATCAAAATTTACTACGATGATTCTTCCATAGTATCAACATAACTTAAAACAAGTTTAAAACACAATCAATCTTTATCTCTATAGAATTTGAATGAATAATTTGAGAGAATTATTAGTCATATTGTATTTTTACGTCATCGGGCATCTTACTAAACAATTTTACTCCCATACACTAATAACTTTTTGAGATCTTATCTAATCTGGTGAGGTGATAACTGTTGGGAAACTAAAACTTTCATTTTCTTTTAAGTGTTAGTGCCAAATCAGAAAATCGCAATTACGTCAAGCGAACGGAACAAATGGATTAGAATAAACATTAATTTTGTTCCACAAAACAACGATTTAGTGCCGACAGTAATCCCAGCAACAAATTACAAAGATCTGATACTTTGTGAGCGTCCATCTGGGCAACGCCCGGTGAACACTGAAGACTTATTTATAGTATCTACTTATCCGACGACATTTGTGGGGACATGGTCTAGGTCGGGTGCTCTGTCCAGCGGCAAGGTCGCCCTTTATGTGGATATATTGATGGTGCGGATGGCTCTTTATCTGGGGATAAAGGAGCCCTAATAAGCAAGATGGCTGACCGTGAGGCTGTTGGATTTCGTCAAACGCGTTCAAAAAAATTCGAAGCAATAACTGAATAAAGTAGGCACATTGAGTAGTCCCCAAAAACAACAAGTCCCATATTTCGAATAGTTTTTATGAAGAAACTTTACAGCACAAAACTTATTTTAGTATTGTTTTACTCGTAGCCTTTTATGTTAGCTCCGATGGTTTTCATCTTACCTAAATTCTTATACCGAAAACTTTATTATGCCATTACGTCTTCTCGTGGATGTCACTGATGATAGTAGCGTGATTCCCGGTCCCGGTCTGTCTCACCCAAATCAGTAGCTGGGTGAACGAACTTGACCCAATTTGGACCAAATATAGATGAGACTATTTCGACAGCACGGTCATTAGGGTCATCTCGAGTGTTACATATCACGATGAAGCAATTACGATAATCACGGCTCGACGGCTTAAATATAATGTACTAAAACAACACGTTCACTGAGAAATGTACACAAACAACGTTTTGTTTTCACAAAGGTTACCTTGTGAAAACATTGTTGTTTGTTGACAAGGCGTCCACAAAGAAAAGGGAAACAGATACAGGACAAATTACCTCGTGCAAAATAACTGATAATGAGAAAATACTTTTCACGATGACAATCGACCATCCATTACAGAACATGACAATTAAACAAAAGAATCGCAAGAACTAATCTTACCGAAATATCAAAAGAAAGTAAATAAAGCTAATCCGTTTCAATCAATCACTGAGAAAATCTAACAATAGGTACATCACAGACGCATTAATGATTGTTCCATCCATCTCATCGCATACTAAGTGCTTTTTGACGTACATTGAAATTCGATGTTTTTCTGCAAGATAAAAAACCGAAGTGTAATATCACGGCTTTCTTTATATCGAAATATCCTCTTATAACGATGACTATATTTTTTGGTCAATTACAATCTATATGTGAACAAAAATGAAATGCTGTTCGATAAGCGCTTCAGTTGAGAATGCACTGAACGATTTGGCTATTTTAGTTCGCAATAGTCGTAGTTAGATAAAAAAATACAAAAGCTTCCAGGAGAATTGGAAATTTGAGAATACTGTGGATAATTTTTGCTACTGCGCAAATGTATTTGACATTTGATTGTCAAGTTGACAATTGACAATAAAAACAGGACGTCTGCCGGGCCAGCTATATATAAATAAAAATAGAAATGTATGACGGAGCATCACTTGAGAAAGACTCGATCGATTTAACTAATTTTTTTTTGTTGTGCTTTTAAATGGAGAACAAGATTTGTACGAAACAATTTTTTTAAAATGCCGCGGTGGAGCCGGATAATTGGATGATATTATTAAATATATCTGACCTGCGCAAAGCAAAGCTCGCTAATAAGCAAGAAGAAAGAAAAATACATTCATTTAAGGCCAGCATCGGTCACGCCTCAAATAAGTAATATATATTAGAATGGAATGGACCCAAAAACGGAAAAGAAAGAACTCATTGGCCGACATCCAGATGTTTTATTGCTAGGCCCGGATGGTTGAGCTTGGCACGCCCGGACAGCATCATGGCCCGGCAGCCAACATGACTGAAAGCAAACACCCCCTCACCTGGCCTCCGTGTCGCTCTTCGGCTATTGGGATAACGTTCAGTTTTGAAATGGTTAAAGCTATTTGAGCAGAATCGCTTTTTGTTTCATATCAGTGCCAAGTTCAATACGAGTGTCCGCAGCAGCTGTGGTGATAAGTGTATCTGTCTGTTGTATCAGTTGTGTTGTTTATTTGGCAACAATATGAACGTCATCATAACAAACTGTCTCTTCGCGACTCAGATAATCAATCAGCTTTAAAACAAAACAAACACTTACAGTCTGCACTAGATTTTCCCGTATCAAACTTGGTATAAAACACAATCACACAGCATATCCAAAACCCGCGAACACACTCATAACACAAAAATCTGATAACTTGCTGTAACTTTTATCTCCTTATCTCTCCTATAGATCAATTCTATATTTATCACTTTTAATTTTCAATTAATCAGAAAAAGAAAATTCATGAATTATTAATTATGTGAAGCCGACGTCGTAAGCATCTAAGTAATACCAAGAAAGTACAAACAAACATTGGTAAAACATTCATTTACATAAACAAACATGAACGAAACATTGAAACATGTCACGCAGTAGGCACCTGTTCCACCGCAAACTATATTGGGTAGAAGTCGGTGGCCGATTACGAGTTATTTTTATAAAAGAAAGAAAGAAAATACTTTTATACGCATTGATACACTGACACAAACTTTATACGCATTAAAACACAGATACATAGTCTACAAAACTAAAACTAAGCCTTTACACACTAGGATTCCGAGTATGGACAAACAGAACAGAACAGAAAGCAGTGTTTTGGTGAAATCAGAGGCGCATGAGACGTTATATCCCCGTCTTGAGTGACGTGCGGACTTGGGTCTTCCCATACTTAGTAACAGATATCCTAGGTATTACGGTTGTTTTGGGCGGAAGTTGGTTATCTCCGTCCATAACATCAGGTGGTCTTTAAGCTCGTTGGCACTTAAGTTATTACGATATAAAATGTAATTTTGTTTTCATGTCATGTGAGCAAGAAAATAATCGCCCTTCTCATTAGGCGATGGAACAGACGCCTCATGCGAAAACAGAATACATAATAATGCGAAAGTGTAAATATTTACATACTCAATAATCAGAAGCATATATTATGCAAAGGAGATAATGTAATAAGGTAAACGAGATCGATAAATTCCAGCAAAGTTATTGAGATCGAACGTAATTAATTGCGATCGTGAAACTATACAGTTTTTATGATCACTTCACCTGATGGGATGATTGCGGTCTCGTGCATTTTATATCAAGATTCAAGTTATTTATTGCCTAACCAAGTGTACATTTCGGTATTAGTATGATGGCACTTGGTCACCTGTTCAGGTATCACAATATTATGATAGAGAACTCCATTAACGCTACTATCGTACGGATTTAATTTTAGTATATTTTTAATGAATCCCTAGCTGACCTCTCGGACGCTGCCCTGATTCAGTTTGATGATGAGTTGTGAAACAACATTTCCTCATGTATTAACAAAAATCCCGTAGAAAAAAAATACTATTTTTTCCCGGCAACATTTCCAATTTTTCACAGCCAAAACGTCACGTCGCAGATCTGACGATCGATGCAGTAACAACCAACTGGTTACAATCAAATACATATTGATGTTTGAAATCATGAACAATAAAACACCTTGCGTTTAAATGCTACGCACGAGTAAGTACATTTGCTACCGCCATGTCATTTAAATGAAGGTGATGCAAACACAACCAGGTCTGGTGTTGAAAACATAACTTGAATTATAATAAATCTTACCAGACCGCGCGATCCGATCTCCGAAAGCTTACCGAAAGAAATAAACTCTTTTTCATACCTGTAAAAGAAAAGAAAATCAGTATTATTTGGATAATATGAAGATTTGGCTGAACAAGCATGCAGGACATTACGATTATAGTAACAGTTTACAAGCCCCATACCCTGACCATACAAGATCTAACTAAACAAGCAGACGTGTAGAATATAATGAATCTTCTTTGAATATAAATTATACGAGTATATTATTAAGCTTAAACCAATTGAATAAACCCATAACCTACAATAGGTTATGGACAGCTAGTATATTTAATTTAAAGTTCAGTTTTTAATTTTGAAGTAAGGATTATAGCCCCAAACGGTTTCAAGCTTGAACAGGTGGGAAACCGCAGCAGTATCGTACGCTCGACACTTACTGGCAATCAAGTTTTCTGATAGTTGCAAGATTCGTAATATCAAGAAACATGATATTGTGGCCAAATGCTAATCTAATGCTGTAGCTATAAAAAAACACTACGTTAAGGTGTTGAGCAATCTCCTCTGCCCTGAATCGTAGCTCTATAAATTAGAATACTAAAAATTGCACAATCATTGACTCAAGCTTCAGGCACCCTAGTTAGGAGAAGACAAACTTCGCCAATTCGAGCCAAAACTATCGAGGAAGTTCCTCCATACTATCAAATTCAGAAGTTGGCTGATTCAATATACTTCTAGCTAGTGGTCATAAGAGAAAAAATTTGATTATGTACTTAAAATTTTCTGTTCATCATGTTAATCGTCTGATATCGATGGAAATATCGAGGATTGCAGTGACAAGAACAATATTAGTCGTATTGTTGTTGTCCCTATAGTGGACACAAACCCTATCCGTAGAACAACCTCAAAATTATTAATAGAAATGCGTTACCTTATAGGTAAGATAAGTGATATTTCCGTGTATTTTTTAAGAATTCAAGGATTATAGACATATTTGAATTTGACATGCAATAATTTACTATATTTTAGTAATGAAAGGTTCATTCATAAGGTTTGGCTCATAGAAATGTCCAATACGTCAGTCCCATAGACAGATGGTAAATCTGTAGGAATTGTCAGGCCTGTATACTAGGCAAGTAGCCACTTAATCCCAATAAAACTTAGGCTTTATTCCAAATTAGTTGCAGTTTCGGCATGTTTCCAAAATGCTAAAGGCCAAGGACAGAACCGTGGCACTTCAAATATTTGCCAAGTTTTCATATTTACAAAGATCAATACTGAAAAGTATTTTAGTATCTGAATAGCGAAATCATAATTTCAGTTCATTTCATTTCCGTAGAGCACGCTAACCATTAATTTGATGGAAAATTTACGGCCATTAATAATGTATTAAAAACTTTTTGTTAGGCCTTCGGATACCATACCCGTATTGAATGTGTATTTATCATACATCATAAACTGCCTTATGATTGATAATGATGTTGAAATCAAATTTAAACTCAAAATATAAAAGGCTTCAAATCTTAGTTGGTTTAGCTTCGAAGCTAGGGTTCCATTCCCGGCCGGGGCACACTGGTTTGGTGAGCACAAAGTTTGTTCCTGGTTTTTTTCTCGTGTTTGTGTATTTGTCTACCTGCGACACAGGAAACCCTAGTGTAAGGTGTGAGTGAGTAAGCGTAAAAAGCATGAAAAAAATAAAAATATTTAACAAAAATATAACTGTACCATAAGGGTTAAGTATACTTAACCGTTTTTTACCTATATCCACCCAATAGGGTGTATGTGTAATTAATTCACTTTCGTTTGCTGTTCTCGCCAAAGATTAAACTATCTAACTGTTTTCATAGTTTTTGAATAGTCTAGTTTAAACAAAAACGCAATTATTATTGAAAAACTCAACAAAACCATAAAAATACAATCTACCTAATAAAATCAAGTAGAAAGTAACATAAAACTGGCTGTTAGTAAAGTAATAAAAAAAGCTTTTTTCGTTGAAATATTAGCCTAGATCGATTCCAAAGTAGGTACTAATGAAAACTGCTAAGCCGAATCAATCTTGCCTATTAAATTGTGCTATTGCGTTGGGTAAAGTTTTATTTGTAGTGTGACGAAGATTTAATTAGCTCTCGTCGGAGATATCATTTCAAGCCGATTACAATCACTTTTGATGTCTTGGTATTGGCCCAGTACGATTTTCATCTTTTAAGAGAAATCCTAATTTCGTAAAAATTCCGTACTCGGCCTAAGAAATCCTCGAAAGCACGATTCGAAGAGTTCGAGATGGAATTGTAAGAGAAAGAGAAAGAGAAAGAGAGTCGAGATTATGCGACATTTGCGCTATCAAGTGACTGATTGAATAATGTAATAAACCGACTTCAATACTTTAATATTTTCTTATTCCTTGTTTGTTAAATTATCATGGGACCGTCGCGATGAAACAATTATCGATCAAATAAAAACAATTATCCAAATCAGTCTACAATCCGCGAAGATATCTATTACATATAATGTGGGTACATAGTAAAATGCACAACCGCGCAGAAAGAAGATAGAATGTTGGTTTCGTGTTGCGCGCTGCGTTATACACAACCATCTACGTTACTGACTCGGTTCCAAGAAAGCACTGCGGGAAATTCAGGCGTAATCTTATCACCAGAGCATTGAGCATATTACAATGAATGCTCTGTATCGCTGCATGCAGCAACGATCGTCACGCGCGCGGCATTGTTCCACAAACAATGCTCGCTTCCGGCACGACGAAGGCGAACAAACGTAAACGAATTTTATGTTCCATTTACGGATTACGCGTTGTTGGAATTTTATACAACACCACCAGCACCAAGCTGGTGGTGTTTTATAAAATTATATGTTTTTTTTATAGTTGTGTTTGAAACCATTATTTTTTCTTATATATTTTTAATATAACTTGAGTTTTTTTTATTAGAATAATATATTTTCTGTTACTTACTTAAAAATCTAATGCTCGTGGTCTTCACCTATAATTATAGTGACATTCGAACTACATATATAACAAGTGAAAGTTCAGTTTATTTTTTAAATTTGAATGTGTTAATGTACACTATGTTAGCGATCAAATAAATAAATAAAATATGACGCTTAATTCTGCAAATGGATTGGCAATGGATGCAAATGGCGCTTTATAGCTATTGTATAATACTAATAAAGGACTAACCAGTTTCTTCATTAAAAAAAGGTTTTAAACATATATTGGTTTATACACATTAAGATAATTCACAAAAGCTTAGCTTCAAAACATGACCGCATACAGAGGCTAATACTAAAACTATTCCAGTACGGAAAGATCCACACCCAATCCGTTTTCTATCAAACACCATCCGTCACTTGGATTCAATATAAACTATGTAAATGCCGTAAGCCGACGGTAAGCCCTACATCCATTATCCAGTCTAATAATATCCCCACATCAATTTACAATCTGTTCCTACCACCAAAGAAGCGGAGTAAATTGTGTTAAGAAAAAAATAGTTTTAGGGATAAGGGTAAGTAGCCTTATAAGTAATTCCGTAATGATATCATGGTCGTAAGTTAGTCTGCGAGAAAGTTCTTTCCGATCTCTTAGGGCGAAGTAACTTTTAATAAAATTAGGATTAAAGGCAAACATACTGTTTTATGTCCATTCCAGAATCAACATTTTCGTGTTTTTGACTAACCCAAGAAATACTGAGCATATTCTTTACATCTAAAATTGATTCCTACAGCGCTTTTATATTCCAACTCAATTATTCAATTTGCACGTTTGGAAATATTTCAAAATGCCATCCATGTCATGTGTGTCGAACTAAAACCAATAAAAAGTTACAAATGTTCTGTGTGACGCGTTCATGCATGAAGACAAAGGAAATCGTTTAAGGGCATGCCGCATGTACCGATACCCTTCCGAAGGTCGCATTCCCGAGCGTGATCGGAATGGAATGTACCTCCTTAATAATGTTTATTCATAATTCGCTCAAATATTGGCAGCCGAGCGTCGCTTAAGGATCGCTTAACTTCACAACGTCTCGTTTGCTTTGTTTTAAACCTATAATGGTTAATGGCTGCGCAATTTTTACTGCGTCGTTGTTTTGCAATCCATCAATACATTCGTTAAGAATGCAAACGATGTCGTTTGTTTGATATGGGACCTGTCTACATACGTAGGTTAGCACTGCAAAATTTGCTTTAACATCGATAGCTCTTTATGTCAATCACGAAAGATTCACTAAATGGAAAGCAAAATTAAAATTAATTATATAATTAATAATCTGTACAATTAAATCTATTTGTATTATAAATTCGTACTTCTCAGTACAAATTTTTGTCCCAAAACAAAAGCTTTTCATTAAGCTTAGCTTGCGATTGATTGCTAACCTGCGCAATAATAGTACCCTTATTGTACATTTGTTAGATAATTATTGTTAAACCTTTTATTATTTGCAAAATAAATTATTTAATTTGTATTTCTATAATTGAATCTGTTGGGTGATGATGTTGACTGCGCATCTGATTTCGTATTTACTTTTCTCTGTGACTGGTTTTACCTCGTTGAAATATAAATTGAAAGATTTATTTTTCATTTTATTTTCTTTAGGAAACATACAGTGATCAAATCTAATTTAAGATAAAATTTCGCTTATAGAATTTTTGCAAAGACTTGCTTAAGTTATAGTCAAAAAATAAAAATATATGTCACTCTGACTAAGTAGGTTACTAAATTAGCCTTAAAAACTAACTCTTTTAACTGTTTTAAAATTTTTTACTGTTTTTAAATTTTATGGGATTACAATCAAATATATCAAATCCGGATAATCAACCAATTTATTGCAACATACGGTCAAAGATGCAGAATCGGCAAAATTCAGTCTGTCAGATCGTAATGTAATATTGGAAACTTGTCGTTCTTTCTAGGAATCAATTAATAAAATCTTTCTATTACATAAAAAATGCGGAGAATCAATTAATGACTGCGCTCTTTTAATTAATAGAAATATATCAGCAAGTACGAGTATGTGATGCTTTTTACATCTCAATTCATAACATGCATCGTATTACACTATCATTCTGGTGATATTCGCGGACTTTCTGTCTAAAATAAATGGACCGTAAGTTCGTAACATTAATCGTATCTTCTAATGTCGAAGAAGAAAGTTCAACCGTTAACTTAATTTACTACCTTGGAGATAACTTTACAGTTCTTCACGAAGTTAGGTATAGTAATCCAATCTACACTAGAAAAAGAATTTTCCAGCCTGATAAACTGAAAATATACAATGAAAGAACTCGAAGAATAAACAGACTGGAAAAATAATTCCTTAACATAAATCAACTAACTGGTTGACCGATAAAACTAAACCAAACTAACTTCCAAACGTTGTAATAGAAAACATGGGAAAGTCCCATCTCACTCATATTAGAGTGTTGAGTGCCACCTTTTCGCAGTAAGTGATGCGTGAGGGTTTCGTATAAGCAGCACTCTCCGTGATTAATGTGCTTTCAGTTATTTGATATCTATCGTGACACTCGGGTCGTCTGAGATGGTTTTTGTTTTGAACATGATATGGGAGGGCTGTTTGATCATGATTTCTGAGAGTTTAATGAATAAATATATTTATATTCATAGATATTTCACACAACGCCAGCTAACGTCCCAAACTAAGCATAACTTGTACCAGATTATTGATACAATACATATGTACAATTTTTTTCGTGAATACATACATATAACACATATTTATACCCAGCCACAAAGCAAACGAGTATATTTGTCCTGAGTGAAAATCGAACATACGACCTACAGCGCAGAAGGCAGAAATCTAGTGAGCTGTAAGGCCAGCTGTGAGCAGTTGAATAATAAATAAACGGGTGGTTATGATAGCTTTCGTATCCTGAGGGCGTAAGTAATGTTCGGGGCGGTACCGGCGGAGTGTCGAGTCCCGTACTATTATTATGAACAGTGCTTAGCAAGAGAGTACTTTTGCATCATAAGTGGTCTGCACACTGTTCAGAAAACACGACTGGTTCAACTGGCTTGAACTGGAGTTACTATAATCATCTTTCAGTCCAAACCGTTTCCTTATCACACTGTTTTGCACTCGCAGAGACAAACTACACATACTTCTTAACGCTCACATTTTTTCAAATTATTATTTTGTAATACATGCAGCCATCAATGGAACCATACCATAGGTGTGTAAACTCATTAAACAGTGATGTTTACAAGCATGTTAAAGTATTGAGTAAAACAACCGCTCCACACACGTACGACTCAGTTTATAGCCCATAACTAAGACGAGGTTCGTCTAACATTAACGCGGGAAAATGTGAAGGTAAACGCGAAAAGTTCACGGCGATCCATTTTCTTGATAATCATTTTCTTTTTACGCTGTGTTTTACAATGCGAAAAGAAATGGCAAAAGAAAGCTTTGGAAAATGATTTTCTCTAGAAGCGATTGTCCGATTTAAACCAAAGTTATATAAATAGTTATAGTCAAAAATTAATTGCTTTACTTTTCTATATATTTTTCATATAATTCATTTCATATAATTTTTTTGACATTATATTTTAGTTTTATAGGATCTTTTTATTTGCGTTTTTGTTAAATTAACTTGAATATGGATGTATATTAAAAAAATATCTTATTATAAAATAAAATTATGTAATAATAATTTGGTAAAATGGCCACAGTTCGTGTCAAATCCATACGATAAAGTCGTAAACCTTTCGAGACAGACTGCAGATTGGTGGATTAAGCATACAAAAGTTACTCTATCTATATAAAAGGTACTCTATCGAAGGCTTAGCATCAAGAATTAACTACTTGTCAAGTAGTTAATTACTTGTAACCTTACAAGTAGTTAATTCTCGAGCTGATTTTAGGGAAAAAAAACATTGTTCAAAGCACTGACAAAAGTGCAGTCAACCGTAACATTGTTAATCCCGATGATTGCTTTAAGATAAAACTTCATAACATCATCCCGAAAATATCAGCGCACTGCGGCGAAATCACGTCGCGTTTGAAAGATAAAGTACCCCATTACAGCTCTCATCTACGACGTGCGCCGTTATGACCATCCATCATGTGAATGAACAGGTGTTTAATCTTTAACCATTTAGGTATTATGTTGAAACATAAAACGCTGAACATATTACACAGAAAGAGCTATTATAAAATTATCATAGCATCATTTTACTTTGAGAAGTGACTAGCCATCCATTTAATACACATAATCCTAGCTAACTAGTAAAAAATGTTATAAATACTTTTATTTTTAAACGTGTCAACGTGCCGACTCCTTCCGAATAGCCTCAACAGCTATCCTATTTCTTGCTTTTTAGTCAGGGTGGCTAGTGATATAATATATAAAATTGATGTCATTAAGTTCACATTTAAAAATATTCAGCAAAATTGGAACCCATCATACATATGTAATTTGTTCCATGAGTTACTAGCCATGGAACAAATTACATTTCAACTTAGTCGGATTAACTTCGTTGTTATATCCAATACATAACCACACCAAAGCCTTGAATCCACTATCAGTTTTACATTTAGTTTGAAGCGGCCATAACTCAGCGGATAGTGACTTCGGTTAGCGAGCTTTATGTTGTTGTTTGAATTTCATAATGAGCCTGGATTCCATTGTAGAATATCGTCTTAAAATATTGTCTACATAGCCTTCAAGTTCAGGGTCTGCCGCCAAGCTTCTTCTTGGCGGCAGAGCCTGAACTAGAAGGCCATCTCTAGGTCACCCACCACCACTAGGCCACTTCTGGCTAGAGGTGGATTTTGGCAGTCCCACTGTTAAGCCTGTTTTAAAGGCCTTCGCGTGTTCACACCAAAGATTTCGTCGCTAAAAATCACCTGATACGCGAGTCAATTACAGCTCTTTGACGTGTCAAGATATTTACGTTCAAATCTATCTTTAGGGATTAATAAATAAGTAATCTTAATAATGCAACTAAATTTCAAGGAAACATAACTCTTGGAACAAATGGACGTGCCGCCTGACCGCCTCCACTATTTATGAGTCCAGCCGAGGCGCAAACCGTGCAAGTTTCCTCAATAGAAATATTCATATGCAAACCTCAGAGACGACAAGAATTGAGATTGACGAATGACCATTTGAAACAAGTTGAATGTTTTATCTAGTATATCACCCTCCGACCAAATGAAGCGACGACTTGCAAAATAAGTCAGCCAGAAAAAGAGGATTGACCTGACCTGGCTCGGTATCGCTTCAGTCTTTTGAAACATTGGTTTGAGCAAGGCAAAAATTATAACTAGAATCTCAAATATAATAAAAGAAAATATTTCCGTAAGAACCACTTTATTATTATGATTATAGTATGGTTGCATCATATTTAGCCAAGCCTGCGTGGTTAATTAGTGAATATACTATCGGGGTAAATAAACACAAGGTCACCATCCAAGCAATTCTATGGGTACTTACTATTCGATGGTAAGCCATTAGTGAAACATAACATAACCGTGAATAGTCAAACAACTACTGTAAAAGTAGTTCTTCCAAAACGTTTTCAGTTGTAGTCTTCTATTTTTCGGGACCGTACAAACTTTGGAAACCATTCACTGGAAATCCAAGCTGCGAAACTAAAGTTTAAATATATTTCCAGCGGAACCGGCTAAACTTTATATTTTACATTGAAGGAACCAAACTTCAATGTATTGTATTTCAATCAGTGCCTGAAGTTCAATAAATACTGGCCAGTGAAGTAGCAAACTACTTCTACGGTTACTGTAGATAAATTGCTTTTCACGTTAACGCCAACTTCTGAAGAACTCTCGTACAACTTCACTCTATTTGCTCTCGCATCGGTACACTTTAGCTCAGTCACATCTAGTCGGCAAGTTCACCTGTTCAGCGAACCATAATATACCATAAACCTTTTGCCTAGTCAAAGAAATCTCGAGTTAAAGTTAACAACTTCAGCACAAACTTAAAATGTACTTATACTACCTGGCTGTTTGCAGTATATTTTTCCAATTTCGCGTTCCATTCCCGTGAAAGGAAATTCAGGAGTGCAACCGGCTTACGCTTCTTGAGTTTTCTATTATATATTTTATACGTTTGATGCAGAAATCACGGAGTTAGAAAAACAACACACTATTGCAATGTTAACTTTTACGAAATTTGTATTTAGATAATAAATCCAGAGAATTACACATCATAACCGCGTCGTTAATTACAGCTTTATGTCGTAGATGGAAGAGACTAATTCGTAATAACCAAAATGAAAAGGCTATTATTGGAACCATTTTGGAATTAGATTGTGTAAAAAAATTTGTTAAAGTGAATACTACAAAATCAAAATTTTTAAGCGTTCTTTAATAACTAAGTAGGTCATAGTAATAATCTTCTAGCAAAATCCGCTTTTACTTCGGACATCCTTGGAGTATAAAACTTGTTCTCTTTATTTGCTGCAGTCAGCTTTTGCGCACTTAAAAGCTTTTTAATTAAAGTTGAAGAGTAAGTTGGGTTTTGAAACATTTTGATGTCTCATTTAATTCTTTACGTAAGTACAATACTTTTACGGTGCCGATATAACTTTCGCATAAGAGATTTAGGAGTACAGAGCAAACAATGTTCCGCCGTAATGGCATTAACAAGATTATACAACACCAGTTAACAGCTATGATAGCATAATAATTACATACTGGAAGTTTGACAACTCGTTATCATGAGCCTCAATGTGTATTAACTATGTTTATGCGACAACAAGTTGAGACGTAGAACAATATTCAAGGAAACAAGAACAGCAGACGCAACGCAAATGCTGAAGGAATGAATATTATTATAATGTTCCTTTGACATGACACGAGCATCCGTTTCCTATAGACACACTTCAACACTTGAGCCATGAAAATGAGCCGACCCCATCACACTCACACCGAGACACGGCAACATGAGAACATGCCACAGAGACAAGACAAACGGTGGCCGTTACTAGAGAGGCATACACTGAGCAATGGATGAAGTCAGACCGTGGATATCAAAGCATGTGCACAGAGGACCTTTATAACATGCAATTAACAATATCTTACAGAGGCAATTGAGGATACATACCATAGAGCTTGGGCAAATGTTGCTCGACGTTTAACTGAAGACGATAATATCAAAGTGTACACAAATTATCTGAATGATCTTTTAGATCTGAAGTAAAATTTGGACATATTCAGTCAAAATATTCGCGAACATCAGTCGGTTTTCATGTTTTGGCTACTTTATTTGTTAATATTGTTTCTTCCAACCCTAACCGACTTTTCCGTAGATATATTAACTGGCACTAGCTAGTTACGGGTAATGAAATTCTCAAACCCGTAACTCTCTCCTATAGCCTAAACCCAATAGAAACATCAAGTTACTTCTCCATCCTAATCTCATTCAACCTTATGCAACCGGATAAGGCACACTACAAAGTTGAGACATTCTTGAAACTTGATGAAGTGGGCAAGGAAAACGGGATGGATTATGTTTTCTGGGTATCACGCTAACCCAGAATTCTTGTGTTGGTAAATTGATCCTTCCATACCAGTCTCTAATGTTCCTGCTGCAGGGACACCGACCTAATCTCGATAGTTGAGAGCGAATGGGCTTTGATCTACCACGTGAGCCCAATCAGGGCTGGTAGATGTCACATGTCTTCGAATTTATGGTTTTAAGTCATGCCGGTTTCCTCACGACGTTTCCTACACCGTTTCGAGTACGTAGTAATGAGCACAGATTTTTTTTAAGTGATAAAACTCATTGGCGCACGTTTGGGTTTGAACCAGCGATCTTCAAATTCAAAGTCGGCGTCTATGCCCCTGGGCCACCACTTATTGATCCTTATTACTTGAAAATCTAATATCCGTTACATTAGATCTTTAAGTGATAAGGATAAATTTACCAGATAAAAATATATATTCGCAAAAATCGCCTATTAATTTTGCCTGGCCCTTAGCTTCCTCGATCTAAAAATGGTAATTCGCGGTTTTATTAATTTATTCTTTGTACAATATAAAAATTGATTAATTAATTTCAAAACCAACCAGAATTTGGAGCGTTTAAAGTACGTTTGAAACGAAAGCTCAGTGTTATTCTCATAACTTTGATCTATTTTAATATAAAAATTTGAACTTTTTTGCATAATTTTTTTTAAAAAACCTCGATATTGGCCATACGGCTGATTTCTATTTCGTATTCATAAGGTTAAAAAAAAAAAACATTATTTCTTACAAACCTAGTCCAGGTAATAGTTTTGGAAAATTCACGGGAAAAGTCAGAAATTGGGGAAAAACTGGAAGTGAACTTTCTTGAGATATTTGCCACTACGTCATATTTTGACAGCTATTGTCAAATGACGTGCAGTAAGTACGCTTCAAGCTCTTAAATGTTTAAACCACCTCCATCGGAGCACTGGAGCAGCGCGATCAATGTATATATTATTACTGCAAATCGATTACGTTCATATCTTATCGAATACTGATGTTTACTCGGCCCTTTAATTGAGCTTTCGCTCGTGAAAGTGAACTGTGGACGTGTTATTAGCTACCGTCAGTTGAGCCGCTTAATGAGTTTGGTATTGAACCGTGTAAATACTACAGAGAAAGTTAAAGGGCCTCCCTTCAGTGACTGGAAAGACTACAAATGCTATATGGATAATAAAATTTGACATCTGGGTATAATCATGGATAAAATTGTTTTTTTACTGACAATTCTCATATAGTAAAATACCAATTTCGATATTTTTCGATTGTTGGTAATAAGTGTTTTTTCCGTAATCTGACCCACAAGCAATCCTTAGTTTGGGGCAAGATAGCGCTGTGTGAAATGTCGATTATTGAGTTAAAATTTGATATGTAGCCGAGATTTATTCGCGTAAAGCTGCTTTGATAATAGCCGGGACAATTTATTTTAAATATCTGTTTTATTTTTAACTTCAAGTACGTATTTATTTCCTTTATTATACGAGTAACACGATGATTATTCTCAGAAACATAAGCTACTGGCGACGGTTTTAATAGAGAAGAAGCCATTCCATCGAATTGACCCTCCATAACCAATGCCATGGAAAACAAACGGTTCACATTCTTGAACTTAGCAGAAGGACTCTGCAACATCGAGAGCACTAACGTCCAAGTGGCACACGAAGAGCTCCGGATGATTCGCGCGGAATAAACCTTATTCCAACAAGAATAGATTTCATGTTTTACAACATGATCTAGTTAGAAAATGGTAAGAATATTGCTCGAATTTATGTTGGCCTTTTTGACTTTCAACCGAGTTCTTGGCCTAGATAACAAGTCTCTAAAATCATTCAAGAATTTTCATTTCATTTTCTTAAATGCCTGCGTTTCAATACAAATGTAAGTTGATAAAATTGTTAGCCTGCAAACAATTTTGTTAATAATATTATCGTTCAAACATTATCTCTAACAAGCATTATCCCATAACTGTAGAATGGATACCGTAATTGTTTAATAAGGGAGGGATAGCAGTAATAATTAGCATACTTTGTGTTCAACCCTTTATTATCAGGTATTGTTTTACCTCCATCTTTATGAATATTCATGCGGAGTTATCTTTATAATCAAATGTTTATTTTAATTTAATATTCTCGCCAAATTGTAGGCGTGGAGAACTCTTACGCCTGATAGATCAAACTGTGCTTGAAATTCTAGAAATATTATTATATTTTTCGAGTTACCGAGATATTAACCATGATTTTTAAGTTTTGTTGCCTATATATTGTAAGCCTGTGACGGACTTTGAAATCGAAAAGCAGCTAGTTAAAGAAATATACCAGATACTTGGATTTCTTGGGACTGGAGTTATGCTTGTGCACTCACAAGCATAACTCCAGTCCAGTGTTGACTCCATCCTATGACACACAAACAAGCACTTTGAGGTATAAGATTGAGACACAGAAGTGCAAAAGGCATTGTATGTAATAGTGTGCATAACATTTGAAAGACATAGGAAACAATAAATTGTTCCAAAATGAGACGCCCGATTTTCGCAAACGCAGCCATCTTTGATGCCTAACTGAGATTGGAATCAGCTTAAATCCCAATACTTTCAGCGAAATCCAGAGCTAGAGTTGATGAAAGGACCTCAGACTCGTGTATGTTCATACAAACATAGTTTCACGCCTTCATCCCCAGAGAGTTAAGCAGAGGCCCAGTGGACCAACTTTCCTATAGTTATAATATATGTTACATAAATATATGTTCCTCTAATTCCAAAATATGTCCGATACCTGAAATAAGTTTTATAACATTTCAAGTTCAAGGGCATTTGGCCTTTGACCCTGATCAAAAGTTCAAAGAGTTTAATTATTTCTAAGCAAAGCCTGGGGCTTTCGATTTGATTCAGATACCCAATCAACTCTGCTACTTGCATGATCCAATTACTGTTTGATACCTAACTAGGAAGGGATATCAAAGATATCAAGAGTATTGGAATGTCATGTCAAACAAGATTAGGGTCTATGCTACTTCTAATTTCGATGAGTTGTCCCTCAAAGCTGTTCAGAACACACCCGCCCTTACTATAAATGCGAAAGTTTGCATGGATGGACGTATCTTTGTTAATCAATAACGCCAGAACAGTTTAATGGATCTGGATGAAATTCGGCACAGAGATAAGATTAATATTGTCTGGAATGTACAGTTCTCGTAGTATGGACAACCGCGGGTAACACCGCGGGGCGGAACTATAATAGTAGATACATAAAACACTAAATTACAGTAGCCATATTTCGTGCCGGCTACGTGGCTTAGTTGGTAGCCAATCTGCCTGCGAAGCGAGGCGGGTCCGTATTCGGTCGAGACACACTTTGTGCGGCGAGCATGAAGTTTGTTCTCGGGTCTTGGGTGTTTATTGAGTGATTGCGTTTGTTTACATGTCACCTGCAACACAGATGATCCTAGTGCAGAGGTATGTAAGCTTTTATTTTTATTATTATACACTGAAGGTATTATATATGGGATTTATATTCTATGCGTCATGGAAATAATAGAACAATTTATTACCACTTTGTATTAATCAAAACGATCCGTCTTGATCCCAACCTCCGCAAATTCCTGTTTGTATTCCATAATGAATAGTCTTCATTTACGACAGTCATAACATAACAAGTAAAATACGATATAACTAAAACAATTCAAGCTTTGATATGTACTCAAGAGTTTAAACAGTCGTGGTTAAATTTGAACCCATAATGTTTATATAAATGTTTATATTAATTCTAGCTATACTGCCTTTGGGTACTCCACAATGCAGTTCAAAATTATGAAATAAGTATCATGCTCAGCCAATTAATAGTTACCATAATTAGTTATTCGCTATACATTCAGTGCGAGACTTCCCTAATTAAAATTACATTTCTGCGTTAACGCAGACAAAATGCTACAAATTTTGTCTTCTGATATTAACTTTCAAATATACTATTATATATGAATGATAGCTATTTTGTAGACTACTCTATGGTTCCATTTGAATAATTCAAGGTAACAATTACATTGGAGGTTGCATGGGGGAATGTGGCCGCCATGCAAGCTATGGCCTCAAATACTGACCCACTGGCTACAGCAGGGTCATACAATAGAATAGAAAAACTCAAAACAGTTTTTATTTTTAATACATCCAAGGTTGCGAAAAGCACCAGAAGGTTATTTATTTTCTATCGAGATCATTTTATTAAAAAAGGAAGAGGTGGAAGTTCTCTATTCGAATGCTGTTTTTTTATGTGTTTGAAGAATTCAAACAGAAACCCCTAACTAAGGGCGTATTTTCATTTTCCATTTTTAAGTAAGTCATTTATTTATTTTTTATTCCATTATTTCAATAACAACAAGCTCGAAAGATGTGACGCAATAATTATAATAATTTAACAACGCCAACTTCAGAAGAGAAACTGAAACCGCTGTATGCTTCGCCTTTCAATTTAGCAGTAAAAACTTCCTAATGTTTCCGCCAGTAAGCATTCGCATTGCTTTGGTCCGGTTCGGAGGGTGTGGGTGCCGGTAAAGCTATAGTCACAACCTTTTATGTTTCCACTGCAGGGACACAGACCAACTCTCGACAAGTACGGAGTACTTTAATCTGCCACGAGACCTTAATTGGTAGTAGAAGACCTAAGAGGTTGGCTACCATTTAATATCGATGTGATATTTAGCTTTTTCCGTTCATTAGCTTTTTCCATTACTCCCTCTGTTCCGGTCTTTGGAAACGTGAAAACTGACGGGCGGGCGGACGCAGAATAACTGACAGTCACTACGCTAGAAAATGCATTTATTGTCCGTAAATGAAATACAACACTCACATTTTTATTCGCAGCTCGCTTTGTGAGGGGATTTGTATTCCAACAATTCCTTCCATTTTACTGGATGCTGTTGAACACCTCGACAGAGAATAAAAGTGAAGCCATTGTTAAAAGTTAGAACATTTTATGTGGATTCGGAAGAAATTTGCGGTATTACGCAACATTTTATGCCAGAGCTGTAACGGTCACAAACATGAATACCGAGAATTACTTGTTATCAAAGCTAAAGTTTGTTCGGAAAAATGTGAGGGTATAGTTAAACGTTTCCCTGTGTGCGTGCGTCTCTAAAGCATCCCGAATTCCATACTAGCCTGTGATCATCCCACACAGATTTAATCAAACATAGATTCCCAAAATTTACGCCGTAACGAATAATCGGATAACAAGTCGTGCGACCAGTCGCACGATCGTGGTGCAAAAATTAAAAATACGCTTTTAAGTCTACCCAATTCACAGGAAAATAACAGAAAATGTTATCAAAGCTAGTCTCAAATAGCAGAAAGTAATTAACATTATTGATTAAATTATAAAATATATATTATAAATATATATCAGATACTGAAAATATTTTAGTTAGTGACAAAAGTGACGGGACGACAAAAGTGACGGGCTATCTGATGTTAAGTGAGTTTACTCCGCCTATAACATTTTCGCGGGTCTTTGGTATTTGTATTGTTTGTCCTGCCACCTGCGACACAGAGCATCCTAGTGCAGAGATATGAGTGCAAAAACATTATCATTGTTGTTAATGTTATACACTAACGAGTTGGCAGCCACATTTCATCGGAAGCATTCGCCCGTGATAACACTAACACTGGAGCGCCCAAATCCAATCAGCTGGAAAACCGATTTGGGTCACATACAGTGCGCTCGTTCGCAGTGCACTGCACCTGAGAGCTAGAGGTATTGTGTACAATATGTACAGTTGCAAGAATGTAGAAGGCATTTTACAGACCCTGCTCTAGTGGAATTCAAGGCGTGCAATTGTGAATTTCAAAGCTGTGAGACAGATCTTTACGTGTAAAGTGGTACCAATGTCGGCACCTTTTTTTTTTTTTTCTTTATGTGAGTAAGTGACGGAACGAGCTGAGGGCCCACCTGATGGTAAGTGGTGACCCTCGCCCATGACAACAGTAATGCGCGCGACTCAGTATGAGATCCAAATCTTTACTGAGTCGCATTCATCCTGCTGCGTCCATCACCCGAGACGGGGATGATACGTCTCATGCGCATGTGATTTCACCGGCAGCCACACCCTTCCACCGGAACACAGTAATGCAACCACTACTGCTTGGCGGCAGATTCCAGATGTGGTGGCAGTACCTCTCCGGACGAACTTAGCACAAGTTCTACTGCTACTTTTTGGTTACTCCTTTAGCACCAACCAGGGGGTACGTGTAGGGAATCAAAGGGTACACACCTACGGACGCGAGCAACGGGACCCCCCAAAACCTTTTTACCTGTACCTGTACCTTTTTTTGTACCTTTTTATGTTGGGAAATTTTCATGGGTGCCGTGTCGTCCTACCGCCCCAAAAACCTAACTGTTTATTTCCACGACGCTTTAGTTGCAGGAGACCACGGGTACGCTGTAGAACTCCGCAGCCCGAACAACCTGCTCCAGCCATACCCGACCTTCAGAAGAGAACAAGTTCACTGCCACTATTTGCCAACTATTTCACGATAATTAACTGTAAGTAAACAGCATTGGCTACAACTTCGGTGCAGTTCTGGGTGTGGTAAGTAGTAGTGAGGCGATTTCCAGACGCGATTTAGGTCACGCTTTGTTGTAATGAAAAGAGCGAGCATTTCAAGAGTAAATATTTCGCGGAAGAACCGCCTAAACAAAGTGGGAGAAAATTAACGTTGGAAGTATTATACTGATGCCTAATTAAAGGTTGTTGACCTACTTACAGTAGAACATGTTGGATAAAATTATAATTTCGAAAAAAAAACAATATTTTCAAAAATTTAAGAAAGGCCAATGAAATACACTTTTAAATTGTAAATTTACAAATATCTTGTGAATTTACAATTTTTATAAATTATAGCTATCGAATTAGGAACGAGTATAGATATTATCCTAACTAATACTATAAATGCGAATGTGAGTTTGTTTGTTACGCTAACTACTCAACCAGTCATCATGAAATTTTGCATACACTGTCAGGGACACAGAAAAAGAAAACTTTCATCACGTGATCACTCACGTGATGAAAGTTTTCTGCTTCAGAAAGCTGCGAGCAAAAAATAGCACTAATAAAAAGGCAAGTTCAGTGACTGGCATCTGTCAGTGTTAAGAAAAAAAAGGCTCCATATCAACAAAACAAAAAGCGTGAAAAAAAAATACGTTACAATGAAGAAAAATAATCACTTAAATACGTTGATAATGATTATCATTAGTCACGTTGATAATGATTAAGCATTATTAATGATTAACCAAAAGCATAAAATGTAAAGTTTACGAACCCATCTGGCGACGCGTAATGAAATATTTCATGTTTAAAATTGCCTGTCGCCTCCAACAGGCACTCGAATTAACAATTTAAATCCACATCAATTTTAACCTAGTTTGCTGAAATCTGTGGGACCGCTGGCTGCGTACAATGAAAACGCATATTTCATTCATAACTTTACAATAAAATTTTGGCTTCACCTTTTTTGACAAAAGTAACATTTCATACCGATGGTCGCTGCTTCGAAACCCGAAGTGAATTAATGAGTTTTTAGATATTAAATAATAATTATGTAATAATAAACTTGATTAAAAAAACATAATGCGAAAAATCTGTACAACACACCGTTCTCAAAACAGTGAGGAAAATTCTAAGACATGTGACATCTCCTACAGGTTATATAAGATATCCAGAACATCCGTTCCATTCCTCTCATTTGTAATATTTTCACTGCTAGGCCATATTTTGCTAGCACATTCTTTAAAGTACACTTCAAAACCTCGTAAATCTACCTAGTACTTTCCTAAGCCGTGAACAAACTTGATATTGTATTCGAGTCAACGTTCATTAATAATCAGATCACATTCCAGAGGAATTTCGAATTAACATAAAATATTCAACATTACATTCGACAGCATTCAATTTACTCAAAACAAACAACATTTAATCCAATCGTTATCGGTCATAGGACAATTATCTTATCAGGCTGTAATTGTTTGCATTTTGTATTTTCGCAGTGGCAGAACTCATGAGTGCGTCAGGGAAATAACTACCGCCGTACATTTTAAGCTGTGATAAAGACTCCATACGATTTCGTAATAAACTTGCAGAATTAATTGAAAGAAAAAAGCAAAATGAAGAATAAAAATAAACGCAGAACTTATAGGAACGCATGTTTATTCGAAAAAGGGACGCTTCCAAAGCGTTTTTAGAATCAAATGTCAAAAGAGATCTTTGACTTATCCCGTGTGAGCGTTATACATTAAGCGGAACTTAGCTATCAGGCGTTTACACTGTGGAAATTTTGTGGTTTTGGTGTTTTTTTATGTCATTTAGTGACAGAACGAGCTGAGAGCCCACCTGGTGGTAAGTGGCGACCCCCGCCCATGACAACAGTAATGCGACTCAGTATAAGATTTGGATCATACACTGAATCGCATTCATCCTGCTGGGTCCATCACCCGAGACGGGTAATTGGTAATGATATAACTTGTATACAATATTTCAACTAAGCATCACATAATATATAGTTTGCATCACATGATCTGTTATTTCTAGTTACTGAAGGCCAGCAAAAGCATCCGGCCGTCGCGACGGCTTTGTTGTGATACGTTAGCACTTTGTTATATTTATTTGCGAGTGCGGTTATGAGAAACAAATCTTACGTCAGCGAAAACCTAACATTCCCAACACATAATCATTAATCTTAAAAACTAAGTGGCTATCGCAAACCGTAGCCGACGAAAAGTTTAAAAGCAGAAAACATAAAATGAGTTCAAAGAACATGCGGAAGACAGCTGTGCGCGTGAATGATTGACACAACACTGTTCTAAATTCTTGTCTGATTCGTTACGTCGAAACCAAACAGGCAGGAGTTTTTGGTGCTACGCTTGATTAGTAGCGTACCCCGAACCGTGCCGAGCGGTTTGATGAGCTAGGTGCTTGGTGACACGCTGCCGACGTGCAATGCGCCTGTTCGCTGGAAAACTATGTGGCTCTTTGTCATGCAGTGTGGCATGGAAAAACTATACAATGGAGCATGTCTTCTAGCACGCAGCGTTGCTCAAGTACCAAGCGAAGCTCTTTTACGTGTGCCATCGACTTACCCACAACATGAATGATGAGTATGTTCTACACTATAATGACAGCTGACCTTATCAATGCCGAAGAAAGTTCCAAAAGCAACCCAGAAAGGGCAATCCAATCTCTAAATGCTCGTGATATTAATCAATACATAATCTATTGACATCAATTGACACGGCCCTTAAGGAGTTCAGCGACACTGAACCCGAGCCTGCATCAGTTATTCTGGTATATTCACATCCAATCATACACGTTTAAACTATTCAATAGCATAACAAGCGGTCTCCCCGCGATTGGCTTTATCAATTTTGTACTTTAACAGGCAGGTGTTAGAGACAATATTTGCTTAGTAGCAAATAAGGACGATCCAATTGCAGGGAGATATGCAGAAACACGTTCCGGCTGACTCATATCAAAATGTACAGATCTCCATGCAAATATACTAATGCAGTGAACTAATAAAGTGGATAAGAAGTCAATAAATAGTACCCACGCCATTTAATAATCTTTATCTTTATTCATTAGATTGAAATCTACTTTCAAATGTTCTTGTATCCCTTCATAGACGAAAACAACTACTAAGAAATGTTTTATACACGTAGAAATAGAAGGAATAGCGTTTTGTTTCTGGTGATGCTTTAAGTTAACTCCTGGTTATTTGTCTTCAAATGCTTACTTACTAGCTCGAATATTTTAACTAGCAATATTTTCAATATAAATGTTGTATTTCAAAAAAAAAAATCGCAACAAAATTTTCCTAAAGGACCTACCAAGTAAATATAACACGTTATAAACATTTTATAAGTCATTTTTTTATCTTAAATTGTGTAATTAATATCTGTGCTTGTCTGTTTTGACAGGCCACTGTATTTGGCTCGAACTTTTGTTAATTAATTTCGGTAGGATCTATTTATATTTGACTTAAATTAGACTTAGCCAAGTGTGCCCTAAGGTTTCTACGGTTTTTAATAAATGAGTATGACTATTCACTTAGACTAACATCTCTCATAAAAGTCAGAAACTTAGTAAGACATATCATCCCCGTCTCGAGTGATGGACGCAGCAGGATGAATGCGACTCAGTAAAGATTTGGATCCCATACTGAATCGCATGCATTACTGTTGTCATGTGCGAGAGTCACCATTTACCATCAGGTGGGCCCTCAGCTCGTTCCGTCACTTATTCACATAAAAGTAGCTGTATTTTACCTGTGGTGCTTACAACAGTAGGTAGGAGTAAAGATCGTCTCAAATATTCATGGCTTCTTAAGGCCTGTTGGGATAATTTATACGAAGAGGACCAACTTAGGCAACCATTACTTTTTAGACAAAGTTCTTTCTAGTGATGAAAAAACTTAACTATAATAAACAAATAAGATGTTTCGAAATAGGTCACGCAAAAAGACCAACAATAATGAATTGCTGAAAAAAATGAAACAAACGTCTCATGCACCAGCCAATCTAGGACCGAGAACACCAAAGCAACTCGAATTCCCACGGTAGGCCACACTGGATAATTACAGAATCTGGGTTAACATTATCATCTACCCACGAAGTAGATTTGACTATAGAAGCACAGTTATCTATGGAACGGTACACTAGCAAAAATTAGGAACATTCTTGCTCAATGATTTTTAGAGGTATAGGAATAGTCGACCCGCGGTAATCCGGCCCCCGTCTAATCCGGCTCCCCCTGTAATCCGACATGCCTATCACTGTTGAATGTAGGTACACAAACATTATTTTGGCAAACCTTCACTAATGTATTCTTTGTAAGTGCTACAGCATTAATTACGTTAATTTTATAATAAAACCTAAGCTGTGTTGTTTAATTTACTAAATTCGACATACATATGTAGTATGATTTGTAATTCAGATAGAATCTTATTATTTTGATCTGTAATTTGTCGGATAACAAGGTACTCTTTTTTAAACGACTCCGGACTATAGGGGGTCAAAGGCAGTACTCTATAATCCGACAAATTCGATAGGCCGACACTGCAAAACGTTTGTCGGATTGTTGTGTAACACTTGAACGTTTATCATAAAAGAGATACATTTTGTACAACCATATTTATTCATAATAAACGATTCATATCGCTCTGCTCTACATACAATGTCTCGTATCATAACATACTAGCTGATGACCACTTAACATCTGGCAGGCAATCTGCCAGTTCCATAATTTCTGCGTAGATGGAGAATGTTGAATTGCTGTTGATGGGAAGGGATTACCGCTTGACATCAGGCGTAACAGACACATCACCTGCTCTTTCACTATCACTTTTCTGTCACTTTACACCAATTAAAAACAAGCAAACGTGAATTTCTCTTTAAGACTTGTCAATTCCGGAATAGGTTCCGACTATTTGAACCTAACGTTGGAGCAGGTTGGAGCGTAACGACAGCATAGTGGATCCAAACAATACCAATTTACAAGTCCAATCGAATAGGGAGCTGAAGCGCGTGGAATGGGCGGCGTACCCTTGCATAATATTAATAACAGAGGGAAATAGGTTGAACCACATGTTAAACCTGTAGGTATTCACAGTCAGACAATCGTTCTCTTAACCTCGTAACCTGCTCATTAAGGCATTTTGACCGTTGTGACGAAATCTGTCTGGCGACAAAAGCCTCTCAACGAGGCTATTCTACTACGAACTACAAAAGTGAGTAAATAATCATATTTGTAGTTCTTAGTAGAACCATTCTTGCCACAAACGGAATCTTAGTGCAGCAAATATCTATTTCAAAAACATTGACATACAAAGAGCCCAAATGTAACACAAATGTTACGCATGCAAGAGTGCAAGATGGTGGAAAGTGGAGCAACTGACACTGACCTCCGCTACAAAAACCTTTGAGCCCAAGATTACGAAATACCGAAGCGGTTACTCACAGCACCATGAGTCGAGCCGAGATGCAATTGCTATTTTAGGATTAGTTGATGGGTTGACTCACGCGAGTTAAATAAAATGCGGGCATTCTTCACAAAACCGTAGGTGTCATTTTAAAATTGCTCTTATTTCTTTACTACTTCTTGGTGAACGTAATATTTAGGTTTTTTTAAAAATACAGCGAAGAAATATATTATTCACTAGCTGCGCCCCGCGGTGTTACTCAGAGTTGGCCATCCCACTAAAACACTTCACTTTTTTGATAAAAAGTAGCATGTCTCAATCCAGGGTATGAGCTCGATAAAAAAAATTATGCACATCCGTTTAGCCGTGAAGGATTAACAAAGAAACACGGACACAACATTCACACCCACACACATACATACGCATCCGCGCACACACATTTATTTGTGTATATATACACACATTTGTTTTATTTTTCTATATTGTGGGTTACAACTACTATGATTACTATTAAGTAAGTGGAACAATATTTCAATCTCACGTCATAATGGAGATTAAATTGCGTCATAGGAAGCTCTTATTTGTGAATGTGTTCCTTTACGAGCCTTAAATAAAAGCCTCTGTAAAGGGGATTTCAGCTACGTAGAGATTAATGTCTCAAATCGGGCATTTGAGAGATCCGATAATGTAAAATAAACTGTCTGAAGCAGAACGAAAAAAAAAATCAGTCTTACGGCAGGCTTTTTACTCAATCCAAAGAGAGTTGCCAACTTATGCCAAATATTACGTCCTATCGCGATACTACACAAAAAACAAAGGAATAATGTTTTGAAAAAAGAAATACATACCATGCTTTAAATATAAAATACATTTTAAATTAAAATTTAAGAAATTTATAGCTATTATCAAAGTGAACCAGTTCAGCAAAGCGATAATTTAAACCAATATTAACGTTATAAATTTTAAAACTATCATGGTTATGAACATTATTATTCGTTGTCATGGTCCCGGGACCATGACGCATGTAACTGCGTCGAAATATCGGGAGTCAACTAAACTCACAAATCATGGTAAATATCTCGGTAACACGAATAATAATATTAACGTTGTTCCATTCGATATAGCAAACGAATCCAAAATGCAATATACCGAAACCAGCTCGCAATTCTGTGTGGCGTCCATTCATCAATCACTGGCAATCTAACGTCGGGCAAGTGGAACTGCGCACAACGCATATTAAAACAAGCAATTCAAGTTTGTTTCGATTTCTGTCCAAAACCTAACGTGCAGCTCTGATACAACTGAATTCTTAGTCATCTTTCAATTTTCTGCCACTAAATTGACCGACAGACCACCTGAAGTTAAGTGGTTACTGCCGACTAACAACAATGCGACTAGGAGAAGACCAAAATCGCGTTGCGCCCCGTCACTCTGAGACGGGGATGTACATTCCAAGTGCCTGTAATTTGCATGGACGGGGATGCAACGGCACCCAAACTCTTCAAACGGAACACACACACATCAATGCGAGTGCATCACTGGTTGGCGCCGTACTGTCAGGACTGGTAGCAGTACCCTAACTTAGCATAATTTCTACTGCTGCTAACAAGATTAATATTGCCTCATCAATCAAAAACTTTTAATTAATTAATGCCTGGCTGTGTCTAAAGAAGCCACAAATCCTTTTAAAGCTACCGAATCTATTGGGAATGGTAAATTGCGAAACATAAGTCGATCAAAAATTGAAGTACCTAAAATAGATCAAAGTATTGAAATGAAAAGGGGACAATGTCTGAAACACCACAAGATAATGGGTCACACACCAGACTCAAGTCTCGCTCTGTTAATCCGAGTAATGATCACGAACACGATATTCATGATAGACGCACAAGGGCGCAAACACAAAGGAATCAAGCCTACTTCGCATACAAATTATGTATATCAAATGTATGTGTGTAGGTTCACAATTGACGAGATGCCGCCAACAAACGCACTCCTTTGACAGAGAACTTCATTATTGACGAACAAATTAATAATGGTATCTAATTACTTTGCTGTTTAAGAGACTCGGAAACATGAATCCAATTTAGCGATACAAGAAAGTAGAACGACTTTGAAGGTCCTTGTTGAAGGAGCGTTCCAATTAAGTCTGATGAGTCCTTGATTCGATTACGTTTGAATTAGTTCGAAATGAAGGCAATTACGAAATGAAAAGCTTCTGTCCTCAAACCAGTCTCCTTGTCGACGTAAAAAAAAACGTGTTTGTCCGACTTCCGGGGCGTTATGAATTCAGTCGTACTTTTTTGTCTTTGTTCCCTCAGTTCTCCGTCATTAATTAAACCAATTTGGAAAATTCTCTCATTTAATGCTCTCAGATTTGTCTCATAGAAATTTTATCAAAATCGGTTCAATAGTTTGGTTGTTAAATCAAAATAAGTGGAAAAAATTTCATCCAAGTACGAGAAATAGCGTATTTTGCTTTTGCTGTGACTTTTTTCTTAGCCAGAACCGATTTGAATGTATCTCTTTTAAAATGATAGGGACACTAAGGAATGAAAGAATTAAAGACGGTGTTTTTCGCTTTTTCTTAATCAGTATCTTGTTCGACAACAGGTCACACTTGACGTATGAGGTTCAAAACATCAAACTTGAAGCGATTTACCATAATTTATGTAAATATACGATAATTTATGCAAGTCGTTCATAATCTGACGACGAGGTTCCACGAAGGTCGAATCTCAGTTCTCTCTTTTCAACTCTTTCATATAATATACAGGCAGCCAGTCAGATGAGCCGAATAACTATGAAAACATTGAAGTTTGCTCGAATCTAGTGCACTAAGACTCCCTATGTCCAAATGATACTTGAGATCTAAAGGAATAAATGAGTTTAACTTTGACTTTCACTATATCGCCGGAAGCGTGCACAAAACGAGGCCCGAGAACAAACATCAAGATCATCACAAAGCAACACACACTTCCCCGGCCAGGAATCGAATATGAGACTTCGCTTCGCAGGCAGGGTTACTTTCAGCTGGGTACGCCGGCATGGTAAATTTAGAGTATTTCTATATATCAAAGAAAATTCTATTAAATAGGATACTCGAGAAATGGCGATTTTACAATAAACTAGCGACCCGCCCCGGCTTCGCACGGTTAGTAAAGCATCAGTACCGTATCACAAACTACCCGTGCGAAGCCGCGGTGACTTGCTTGTGTATTATACATATAAACCTTCCTCTTGAATCACTCTATCTATTAAAAAAAACCGCATCAAAATCCGTTGCGTAGTTTTAAAGATTTAAGCATACATAGGGACATAGGGACAGAGAAAGCGACTTTGTTTTATACTATGTAGTGAAGCATTGCACATGACAAACTGCTCTTTAGCACAAGGACAATGATCGGATAATAGGATCGGATAAGATTTTTTAGAATGCGAAATTTATTGTGATTTCCATATGAAACACGTTTTCAAGTCACTTTCACATGGCCATTAAAATTTTTGCATTGCTATCGCATCTAAATTTTGATAGTATTCATAAGAATTAGTATAAGTAGTAAATAAATATTCATAGACATTTCACACGTCGCTACCTAGCCACTAACTAAGCATGTCTTGTACTATATGAAGTTGATATCTGATAGAATATTTATATAGTAGTCTTTTGTACATATAATATAATATACTTGCTGACCCGGCCACGCGTTGCTGTGGCTAACGTTTTTGTCATATGAGCGATCATAAATTGAGATGTGAGCTATCCTATCTTTCTAGTTGGATCAAACTGCACACGGTGTACTAATTTGATTAAAATGGGTTAAGTAGTTTAGGAGTCCATCGCGAACAAACATCGTGACACGTAATTTATATATATTATAAGATTTTAACATCCAGACAGATGAATATATTATGTTCGTCACAATGCTTGTCCTGAATGAGAATCAACCTACGATCAGCAGCACAAAAATAACATTATTTTGACCAATGTAATTTCAATTCAATCTCAAATCTAGACTAGTGTATTTAAATTTTGTATTATTTTTATTGTAAATACTTATTGACGCGCCTTGTGTGACATCCATTGTCATTTGGCTAAATAAATGAAATATGAAAAACATAAACATACACGTAAGGCAGAGCAGACTAACCAAGCAATAAGTCCAGAATCAGCCAGTACTCCAAAACCGATAATTTATTATAAATCGATGTATCGACAGCAACAAAAGTACTTCCGTGTGTTTACACAAGTTGAATAAATATTAAGCCAAACACTTTCCATTCATACTGAAATGCAATTAACGCCAATTATAAGGTGCGAATATCTGGCCTCGTAAACTCGAACTGTGCCACAAGTTCAAGGAACACCGATGCGATGACGAACGACTCGTCGGCCCGGTTGGAGGCAAACGACCGGTAACGGTGAAGGATTATCGTTTATACCAACCGGAAGATAGCTTATGGCTCCGAGACTAAGTTGGTAGTAGCCCTGCCTTCGAAACGAGGGGGTGTGGTGATGAAGTTGTTCTTGGGTTTTGGATGTTTCTCATGTGTTTGTCCATGCCATCTGCGACACAGGGAATCCTAGTGCACGTGTATGCGTGAGTTTTTAAACTTTAAAAGTTACATGCTTATCATGGGATGTCTTTGGAAGCGCTAAAATTTAGTTTGTGAGTCACAACTAAACAACTGAGTAACTGACTCATCAAGATCACACATTTCAGTAAATACAAAATGAGTAAGTAACGTTTAATTTAAAAATAAAAAAAATAAAGGTGTTAACACAATTAATAAAAAAATAATAATATTAAAGCTGAAGATTTTGTTTGAACGCGCTAATCTCTGGAACTACCCGTCGGATTTGAAAAGTTATTTTTGTATATGATAGCCACATTCAAGAGGAAGGCTATCTAGCATTACGGTGAATTTATTTAAGTTATATACGGGTGAAACCTCGGGGCAAGATAGTGTATTCGATAAACGTATAATTGCAGATGTTTATCAGTATTGTCTAATGTCGAAAGGCGAGCGAATGGACAAGTTTACGGAACAGAGTAAAATCTAAATTGGTAGATGGTCGTCTAATATTACAACTGGCCTATTAAAAAAAATATGAACATAAAATTTTATCAGCTATTTGTTTTGAAAACGCAATTATTATTTTAAGTGGTTTTTTCACGGTACATAATTCGTTTTCGAATAATCATTTTTTTTCGTATATTTTACCATTTTTTCAGCTTGTGACTTGTGGAGAAAAAAATATCAAATATAAGCATGTTTGAAATTGATTTAGGACATACTTTATGGATATAAGTGAACATAATCAACTCGAGTTCTTACAAATGATCTGTACATCATTAACGAACATCTCCACTTCCTTATTAAACATAATCTCACAATTTCTACATTTTGTAAACAAACATAATATCGGCAATAATCCATTAAAAAACAACTCCCGATACGAGATAAATCTAAATTAATGAGACCATTACACAGCGATCGATTTAAATGAAACAGGAAACGTAACAGCGACGAACGTTCAATTTGTATAAGACATTACTCGTTGGCTGAACAAATTACCCTATCAATCTAGATTTGATCAACGGATAAACAACGGGGTTTAGTCATTAACCCACATTGCCACATTGCTAAGTAAAGCCTAGCTCGAAGTGTAGCAGACAGATACTCAACAAAACGCTTCACCAATGAGGCGCAATTTATCACACCTGAATAAAATCGTGGTGAGACATAAGATGCCGTGCGCATCTATTGATAGCACACAATATGTCAATGTATTGACAAACGATAAAGCAGTAGAGATCTTGACAAGGATTATCTTTCTATCTGTACAATGGAAACGCAATAACCAGTTATTGAGGAAAACAACAAAATCTTATCTTGTAGCGAGTACCGTTTCTCATTATTGCCGTCTCGACAAATTGCACGCTTCATTCAACTCCTTGACTTTTACAAGTCCATCATTCTATTGCAACTTTATTAGGAGGATTGGCCGAGTTATTTCTATCGTGTGACTACATTTTATCACTTTAAAAAGATTCAATTTAGTATACCGCTTTGTCTTCGAGCTATATAACGCTGTCACAATCGCAGTTTCAATCTCTCCAGTTTCAAACGATACTCCAAAATTGCTAGTTAGTAGTCGCTGAATGTCATTTGACAAATCAGCCCCAGGACCAAGGTTATGCCACTGAATCTGAAAATCTAAATTATAAGGAAAAAATCTTCTGTATAAAAATATTTACGACGCGAATTAAAGCAAAAGAATAAACGTAGTAGGTAATTTTAGTACTCATTTTTCAGTCAAATAATTAATGTAATAATCTTCGAATAAGGCAAAAAATAAAGCAGACATTAATTTACCAAACAGGGTCACCTCCCTGGAATATGCTTGGGACAATTAGCAACCAGACGGGCATGGGTATTTCCATAACAGGTGGGTCGAGGGTAGACTAATACCCAAACATAGCCGGACTGTCGCCGCCATTAGCGTTAAAAGCATTATTGATTCAGACTGGCAGGATGGGCTGAAGGGACCCGGGAATATGTGGACTTCTGGTTATCGCATAATTTATTAATGTTGACCACTACTGATTATTATTCATTCAAGATACAATAGAATCGTCAAATCAATAGATATTTCTATTGATTAAATATTATGCACATTTTTCTTATTCTGACTGAACTACCTTATTCTTGAGTAAGGAGCCACGATTTGACTTCATTAGCGAGTTCTGTAATCGGATCTTTGAAATAAATGATTGTTTAACAATTCATTAGCCAGCTTTCAGTTACTACTTTCATATATACAATACATACGTAACGTATATTTCAAACGTAATTACGTTTCACATTTCCAGCTCGGTATCTGCCGCCGTCCTTACCTCGCTTACCATTAACGCAATTGACGGAGATAGCACGGTAAATAGATTCTCCATATATATCTCAAAAGCTGAACTTAACAAGGAGCCAGGAGAATGATTGGGACACAACAATAACAGGCTTGAGTTTTCGGGACGCGACAACAAAACCCTAAATTGTAGGTTATCGATTATATCAGGTTAAATAAAATGTTAAGCTGGCATGGCTCTGCTCAGTTCTGTTCTAGCAGACTTGATCAGAACTACAGCTTGGCCTTGGAGAAGTTTGGGCCGTCTTGCAGTTTCATGGAAAACTTCCCCACAATAGGGCAAATTGGACACTGGACAAACAGCCAGGTCGTCAACCCCGTTGAAGTGAAAGTGAAATCCGTCACTTGTTGCTACGTACCAATGAACGGAAACGTGTCTTGAGTAGGAATTAGACGAAGTGGAAATAAGGTCGATGTTCGTATGCGAGGGTGGCATAACGCGGAATTTCATTACGATGCTAATGCGAATTTAGATTCAAAACGGATGAGGCATGTGCCGTAATTATGAATTTCGCTATCGGACCCAATAATATAAGGAACACATTTCATACTTTAGGTATTATCTCCCTCAGTAAATCGCCTACGAATATCCAACTGGTGTTGAAGTTTTTAGGCCGCCCTAATATGGCTTATTGACAAGTAGGGACGGATAGAATAACGTGCATAACATGCTCTTCGAAACAAAAAGCGCTCCGTTCCAATGGCACATAACAGTATCTACCATTCGACTACTGGCTGGAAGGCTAACTTAAATTATCTGCAGCAAGGCCGCAAAGCATTTTTCAGCGGTGTTTTGAAATGGAAAATAACAGATTTCACATATGGAAGCGGCTTTTGTGTTGAACATACACAACCACATAGTACAATTCGTTTCTGGCACATACATACATTGTACCTTAAAGAGTTAGTTTTAAAGTCCAAAACCATATTTCCTTTCCCGTGGAGACATGACGCTTACCTGAAACAAAACAATGCAACATTAGTAACGTTAATCAAATAAGCTAAATCAACCGATAAGAGTACACTATTATTAAGAGCAAACACTGTTATCAAGTATAACTTATTGTTAGATAATGAAAATAAACCTTAATTTAAATACAAGGAAATTTAAACAAATCATTAAAGCGAGACGCACTACAGGTGTGCTTATTGCACCTGTGGATACTATTTAAATGCTAAAAGACGTTTGGTCGAGTCATGAATTTCGCTGATCTCTGATATTTTATTTTTATTTTTAAGGGCCTCATTGGAGCCGCATAATTAATAAAATATTAAGTATTATATAAGTACTTCAGTTTAACTAGGCCTCTCTACAGCCGCTTTACTACTAGTTTTCCAAACCAAATGTGATTAGATTATTATTATTATTTAAAAATATCCATTAATTTTAATTAATTTAATAATGTTAATCAGGTGGAGCTACTCGTCCCGTCACTATACTCACATAAAAAATAGACGTGACAAGATGTAAGCTTATCTCTGCCACCGCTTTCCCATTAACGACGCGGGTTACGCAATCTTCCAGTTATTACATAGTAAGCAATCCAAGTATTGTGCCAAATAACTCCAATGACACGTTTTATGCTCACGAATATGTTTTCATTTGTGTGTAAAATTCGACAAGTCCAAACGATACTTGAGATCTAAAGGAATAAATGAGTTTAAGTATGAAGTTATTGATATTATCAATAATTAACCAGTGGGAACGATAACTAACAACCATTTCAAGGCATAAAAAAACATTAACCTAATCCAACTCTTCAACGAACAGATATAACTAATGCTATTTACATTGATATAGACCAGCTGGTAAAATTAAATTCAGCGATTGTGAATGTTTATTACCATCACTATAATAAAATAGTGATAAAAAACAATTATTATTAAATTATAAATAAATCTATAATAAATTCAATCTAAAGGTTCAAACCCACACGGGCAATATATGCGCGATACATTCTAGAAACGGTGAAGGAGGAAACCGGCATGTCCTAGAAGCGAAATTTCGAAGACTTGTGACTTCTACCAATCTGGACTCTCGTGGTAGATCAAAGGCCATTCACTCTCACTCATCAAAATTAGGCAAGGTGTCCCTGCAATGGGAACCTTAAATGCCGATACGGACGTATTCATACATATATGGGGCAAGGCATAATCTCACATGGAAACATATATATATACGTGCGTGACAGGTGATTCATTGACAAACTTATTAATATACATTATGAGTGAGTTAACTCATATTATTCCAATTTTAAGACTAATCAACGTTAATCTAAACTACTTACATACAAGTGGCCGTTTAAAAAATTCGAATAAACCGACTTTTTTTTCGAAACCGACTTCGATACTCTTATTCCTTTCGCCCTTATAGGGCTGATAGGGTGTATTCCACCCTATCATTTTCGAAATGAAACATTGAAATCGGTATACAACGGGCGAAGAGAAAATAGAAAGGAAACACAGGAAAGCAAAATACGCAATTTAATTTACTTGATAGACATATTTTTTCGATTTGTTTTAATTTAACCTAATTATTGAACCGATTTTGATCAAATTTCAATATGACGGAGTTCTGAGGTTGATAAAGCGGTTGATAATGATCAAATTGACAACCGCCTCCTTTGGAAAAATAAATATTATGTCAGAAAATATGGTAATAGTGTTTCCGTCGGTGTCATTGTTCTAGTTACCACCAACAAAGGAGCTTATCTCCCCAAAATGGACACGGCTATTGTCGTGATTCTAAATATTCCCAAATCGGCAGTACACACCACGCAAACTGCGGCCGCGATAAGAAAGGTCAACAGGTCATTGACTGATACTGAGCGAGTGGGGTAGTAAATAGGGGGAGATACAAGTTCTCAAATAGCAACGTTTCGCTATAAATTTGGAATGATTTATTTTAATGGAGTAAACGGAGTCGTTCGTGGGAAAATAATGGCGGCTAAACTCATTAAATGTCACGTCTACGCTGCTCCGATGAATGTGTAAGCATAGCACTAGGTGAAAAGTGGCCCATGAGCTCTGCTGGATTACTTAACCTTTTAGGAGGAGAAGGCGTATAGCATTTTTACTTGCTTACAAAAAAGATTTTAAGAATAAAAGCTTCCTCGAAATTATAGCAGCGAATTATACATTTTTCCCTTATAATATAGATAGATATAATACAAAAATAAATACATATATATACATTCATGATCACTTCACTTCACAATCCGTTACACTGTTGCACAAATGCTTGTCTTAGGTGGGACCCACAACTTACAGCGCAGAAGACAGTGCTACTACCAAAGCTGTGAGGCCAGTCAAAATAGCGTCTAAGTATTATTTTCTAAACCTTAACATTCAAAGTGTTTTCAAATGAAATTAGTATGATAATTTCAAGAAAATAGACGCTTTGAGAATGTTTAATTGAAGTTAAGCATCGAAAAACAACATTGTTCGTTTGGGCTTCTGAATAAATATTCAAATTGAATCGAAATGCCTTTTAAGCGATGTCTCTCTCTCTGGTCGATCCTTCATGACTGAAGATCGCGATCACCATGTACAGTCAGTGTATTCGTGAGTCGTCTCCATCGGTTTCTGTCTGTGGCCATCCGGACTACTGTCTCAAACTTAGTAGAATGGCCCTCTTTAAGCTGGTCTGACCACCGCATTGGAGATCTTCCCCGGGACCGCTTGCCTTCGACGTTTGCACATATAATCAACTTTTCCAAGTTCCCTCCTTGACATCTGACAGCGATGCGATGTTGTTAAATTTAGAACTAAATAAGGATAAAACAATACAACAATAACTGCAAAAGCTGAACAAGATGTGGAAAATTTTAATAAAATACACAACACTATGTGTAGAAACAATTCCCCAACGCACAGAAAAGCGCTTATGGCGAAGCTTGTCAACTGTTCTTTGCAGATAATCTAGGTTATGCAACTATACGCACGGAGAGATTTGGATAGGTGACCTTTTAGTGGAAGTTGAACCGAGGGCTTCCGTGGGGAGAGATAATAATAATAATCATTTATTTCAAAGGGCCTTCAATTGTTCACACTATTAGTAAAAGAAAAATTACTGGTAATTAAAAAGAAACTACAAATGTGCCTAGTACTATGCGCTCTTTTTAAATCTGGAATCGTGGTAAGAGCTTTTCCCAGTTGTGCTTGGTTTCCATGATTTAAGTTTAAAACTTGTTTGTAGATACGAGGGATCCCTCCTTCAGTGATGATAGTAGTCGATAAGCCATGTCGAAGACCTTGAGGCGGTTTGAAGTATCACACGCCAGGTTGGCCGCTTACAAATACGAGAGAACAGTTATTATTTCCTATGCAATGAATTTCGCGATATGTTGTGGACGTCACGTAACGCCCCACGCACGGATTCGCATTCATGTCACGTGCGGGCTAATTGAATATAGGTACTAGACTAATCCGTAAAACTACGTGCGTCACTCCAGAACAATTAGACATTGTTGAATCTACGAATCCGAAAGATGATAACGAGGCGAGTAAAATATTTAAAAAAAAGATTCCACACACATACAGCCAAGACCCGAAGACAAACTTTACGCTCATCACACGTTTGCAACAGCCGATCAAACCCACTTAGCTACGGAACCATCTAACCTTTAAAAGTATAGTGTATTGTATTATACGTTATCTTAATAAATATAAATTACGGGTCACGTTGTTTGTTCGCGATGGACTCCTAAACTACATAACCGATTTAAATCAAATTTGTACACCGTGTGCAGTTTGATCCAACTAGAAAAATAGGATAGCTCACATCTCAATTTATGATCGCTCATATGACAAAAACGTTAGCCACAGCAACGCGTGGCCGGGTCAGCTAGTTGTATTATAAATATTCCTAATGTCAATTAGTCATACATCAAAAATTTACACATATAAGTTGGAAAACATGACAATGATTGTCACGTACAATATGTCTGTCTATCCATCAATTTCAAGACTATAGATTACGAATCGTTGGATGATCCAACATGATATTCGTGTTTGTCTGTCCATCAATTTCAAGCTGGTATGTCAAAATCAGCATTTTAACGTCACTAACAGGAAAATGATTCAGAAATGGATTGTTCCATTCAGAAAAATATATTGTCAACATGTTTTTGCCCAACTCGTTTCCATAACCATTGTTAAATGCTTCAAATCTATTATTATTAAATTTACCGCTCAAGGATATTCAATCCGTATTTAATTATTAATTATTAGTTCATATTTGATTTAATATAATTAGGTCACGACATATCACACTTATAAAGGCGACAGTTTGTATGTATGCGTGTGTGTGTATGTTTGTTCCTCCATCACGCTCACACGGCTCAAAGGATTTGGATGAAATTTGGTGCCAGCATAGCTCATCATTTCACCGTTACGTAACTTTAAAAAATGAAAAATACTCCACAATAGAATAAAAATATTACGTTTACACATAATAGGACTAACTGTCGCCGGTCACCTGAACAAACACACAAACCCCAAGACCCGAGAAAAATCACAAAGTCACACAAAGTCTGCACCGGTCGGAAATCGAACCGGGGCCCCTCTGAAGGCAGAGCCACTACCAAATAAGCTACGGAGCATCATCAAGAATCGACGTGTTTCGCAACTTCACGAGATATCCTCAGCAGTAGCAGTAGAACTTGTGCGAATTTCGTCTGGGGTGGTACTGCCACCACACCTGGAGTCTACCGCCTAGCAGTAGTACTTGCATTATTGTGTTCCGATGAAATCACATACGCATGAGACGCATCATCCCCGTCTCGGGTGATGGACGCAGCAGGTTGAATGCAACTCAGTGTAAGGTCCAAATTTTATACTCAGTCGCATTTCTGTTGTTATGGGCGGTGGTTGCCACTAACCACCAGGTGGGCCCTCAAATCGTTCCGTCACTTATTTATATTAAAACAGGAGCTCTGAGATCTCAAAGAACTTGAGAAGTAGTCGCGTCGAAGGCTGCACCTAAAATATTTAGCAGCCAACAGTAAATTCTATTGAAACGTTTAAAACAATAGCAAAACGCGATTGTTTCTGAAAGATAGCGGTTGTCCGAGTGACCGGAGACATAGAGGTAATGAAAGAGTAATGAACGATGACAGTGACCAGTGAAAGTGGATGCTAATAATACGGTAGTGAACAGCGATATCTAAATATCATTTAAACATATCTTTCGTGACATTATAACCGGTTCTAGAGGAATTCAAGTTGTTTTGTTTCGACGGGAGAAACTACTGCGTGCTGACTGAGCAGCGACCATAGTCCAAAAAAATCTTTATTTCAATTAAATTCCTAAAAATAAATAAAATTGAAGTGTCTATTTGTAAATTCACAGGTTTTTACTAAATGCACTTGAAACTTTTCACGGTAACTATCCAAATTTTTTTGAAGTGAAAACTTCTTTAGCGGCGTTGAGCACTTTTTCTTTAATGGGTATAAAATCTTAAACTCGCGTCAGGACACGTGACCTGATCGAAAAAGCGTAAGATGGATGGAGAGTAGACAAATCGTTTGGTGCGTATTAATGGTATGTCAACTGTAAAGGACATGCTCAACGTTAATAATCAAGTTTTCACTTCTGCCGGCACTCCCGGAGTGCAACCCGTCTTTTTTTTACTCTGTGTCTGTTTGTTCCGCCTAATCTCCGAAACGGCCGACTTTAATGAGACTTTTACTGACGCTACCTGTCAGTTATAAGGAGTATGTTATGTTATAAGGAGTAACGCAATTATAATAATACCGTGTAATCGGCTGGACCTGTTTTGACGGGACCTTCACTGGCAGATAGCTGATGTTATAACGAGTAACTTAGGCTACTTTTATTTTAGAAAAATAATTAAGGATCCACGCAAAAAAATTGTTAAATTTTAGTCGCGGGAACACCTAGTATAAGATATAAGATCATATCAGAATTCATGCGATGTAGCCGTTTCAAGCCTACAGATATCATTAAAAACAAATCATTGAAGCTTATCGCGATACGCAATTACACGCTTCATTTTCACGCCAATTTAATATTCCTAGATTCATATAAATAATGCTTTATGTGCTGTTCTATGTTTCTCCGCGGTTTGATTATAGAATTATCTTCCAACCTCGTAGATAGGACCGTAACTATCATTTGCGATTTGATACACCTCATAAGCACTTTCGACGATTCAGACGTGTCCTTATTAGGTAAGAATTGTTATTCCCGCCATGTCGTAACATTAGTGTCTCCTTCCCTCTCGTGATTTTCATCGGGGAAGTTCAAATAGAATCTAATTTTCTACGCGCCATAATGTTGTTGAAGAAAGTTAGTATTCACGTTACAATGATGCGATGGCAAAATTCCCGGAATACGTTGATTCGAATTCGTGTTTAGAATTTCAACGCTGGAATTATCAGATTTCGGAAAACAATGGCGTTTATTTTCAATAAACAAAATAACATCACCATTTGTCAACTCTTTGGATTCGAGCGAGCTGGCGTTAAAATAAGCTGATTCAATAATGGAGCATGAAATGTAGTCACGCCATTGTATTGTTCATTTTGAATTTACATAAAAGAGCAAGACCGCTTCTCGGTGATCATCGCTCGATTCCTGTTCTACCCAGCATACCGGAGAAAGTGTCGCACTGAGTAAAATAAATACCGCACCGTATTATAGAATGTCGTTGAAGAATATATTTTAACAGTTTTTTAACGACTTCGGGATTCTATGGAGGAAGCTTGCGTTGGAAATTGATGCTTCGCTCCATTAGCCCCTGCTACATCAAGCGAATCGGTGAAAGTATCGCATTGATTGGCACAACAATATAAAGAAGACGTTCTATTCAGCGGCTCGAAGTTTGGAGGAAAAACAGAAGTGGACTTAGTGCGCGTAGGAAAGTACACGTTACGACTTTTGGGAGGTCCATTTGCTCGCGTCCGTAGCTGTGTACCCTTTGATTCCCTACATGTACCCCCTGAGTGGTGCTAAAGGAGCAAAGAAAAAAAAGAAGTAGCAGTAGAACTTGTGCCAAGTTCGTCTTCGTCAAACTTTTGGTTACAACAAAATTGAGATCTACTCAAGTGTAAATATTGACCAAAAACCTGATAAGATAAAGAAATTCTGACCTAATTTTACGAAAATCGATAAAGTGCAGTAGGTAAAGATAGTAAATCGTTAAAATAGGTACATTATCACAATCTTATCCTAATCATACTTTTGGTTTTATTGCAATGCAAGCAATGTAACATCTTGATAACATACCCAATCCAGTGCATTCCAAGAAATAAAAACTAAAATCAATTGGGTTTGCAAATAAATATAGCCATCTAGTCCCAAACAAAGCATAGCTTGTACTATGGGAACTACATAACTAATAGAATACTTGAATAGAACTTTTCCTTGTAAATACATAATTATAGCAGTCATTAAACATCCAGACACAGAACTAACATCTATGTTCGTGACACTAATGCTTGTCCTGGGTGAGAATTGCACACACGACCTAAACCTAAACAACGCTACTATCAACTGAACTGTGAGGCCAGTCACTAGAGCCAAAATATGGTTCAATTTAATAAAAACATAAAGCAAATAGCAAAAGTATTTCACATTCGCCCATGTTTCCGTAACTGTTGAGTCACACTCGCGGGGAAATCAATAAATCCCAGTTGGAGGGTTCAATTCAGCGGGCATTTCAATATGAGGCTCAAAGCCCGACATTTTGATCGGAAATTCTGATTGCTTGTCGGACAGATTAATTGGGATTTATACAAATACAAGTATCCGTAGCAACAATAGTCTAGAGCAGCGGTTCTCAAACTTCTTTAGCGACAGAACCCTTTTGAAAATCCAAATATTTGACGGAGCCCTCGAATAATTTCGTTAACTAAAATACAAAGAAGGTTATGTGTATTGACGTAAACCATTACATTTTCCCTGGAATCTATTTTTTTTTTTTTTTTTTAATTATAACCTATGCGGCTATGCGGAGCATACTTTGAGTATGGCTGGTCTAGAGGAAAATATTTGTGTTTTGCTTCACTAAGCACACGTACGTTAAGATGTCGGTGCCGGCTTAACACAGCCTACTAGTATAAAAATAATCTAGTATTATTACTACCACTAAGTAGATATGCTATGTTGGAAGCCCTGAAGCAGCATGTAAAATCCGGAACCGAGATTAGCCACTGCTAAACGTAAGATAAGCTGAAAATACATTAGATTATGAATATATACTTAAACATAACGATGGAACACTAAACAGTGCTAAATATATCAAATGCTTGAATGGATATAACATAACAGAGGAACAGCTTCCCGGCTGTGGTTATAACATGAGAGAATGTTTAGAACAAACATATGTATGTTTGTTCTAACGTTTACGTAGAAGACGCGCACTCCCTTTTGAACTACAACATAAATTTAGAATTAAATAAACATCAGAATATTGCTCTCTGTACAAATAAATATTGAGCACAGGATATTTATTTAGGATTGATAAACTTTAATTTAAAAGTTGAATGGTGCGATGAAACGCGCGTAGGTAGCCTGATTCGTATGCGGGGGCTTTTCTTCCTTAACAATAACAACAGGACTTGGGTCTTCCTCGTAGTTAAGATAACTAGTTGGAAGGATATCAGTCGCATTGAGTTGCGCCCATCATAGTAAATATTCACACAATGCCAGCCTCCAAAGTAATCATAGGTTGCAGTATTGGAACTAGATTAGTGATAGAATAATTACATGGTGTTTTTTTCTGTAAATACTTATAATACATTTTAACGCACAAGGCATCATTCAAGACAGAGAGCATCTATGTTCGTCACACAAATACTTGTCCTGAGTGGGAATCGAACCCATTACCTAAAGCGCAGAAGAAGACAGAACTACTACCAATCAAGCTATAAGCTATACGCTTAATTGGTAGTAGTTCTGTCCAGTTCCAGTTGGTTCAGTAGCCAGTTCATATACAGACAAGAAGAGGAAAATGCCATGTGAAAAACGCACATTTCGAACCGGAACCAAGTAATCATTATTCAAAGCCAGAAACAACTATGCGCCTACTAGCCTTCAGTAATAGGTATGGTGGCAGTACTGCGCTGACGAACACTATATTTAACGATAGTAAACTGTTACAATACATTGACATCCACACCTTATTCAAGTTTAGAAAATTTGGATTAGAAAAAATATTCAGAAGAAACTTTCAGTTCAATAAACAATTTCTCCAGTCGAGTCATTTCAAATCACGTCCAAGAGTTACTCAAGCAAAATAAAGTCCGTCCAAATTCGTATATTCAATTCGCTACTTTCCTTGAGGACCATAATCCGATTCTTTCCCGCCCCAGACAGCCAATCGATATCACGATCACGCACACACACATACAATAACTTAGTTATAGATTATCGCTAGGATTCGCTACTTCTACATTCAAGCCAAAGCTTTGCTCGTGATAAAGAATTAGAATTCAATTATATTCTTTATAATATTACGTAGGTACCGAATATTTCAATGATGACACTGGTAGCACGATAAAGATGCAGGTTTTCACCTCATTCCTAGCGACAAAGATGCAGGTTTTCACCTCATTCCTAGCGACAAAGATGCAGGTTTTCACCTCATTCATCGTCGAGTCTTAGTATGCAGGAATTAAACAAATAGATAGTACAATTGATGACCGATAATGACTTAATAATTAAATTTAGTGAGCACAAATAACGAAACATATGACGGCATGAAACTCATCAACAAATATATGCTAACGAGCTGAATGCAAATTGGCTAATTGCTTATTTTACTGTGCATAATGTAATGACTTTGTAATTGCAATAAACACATCATATGAAACTGACAAATTAAATGCAAGCAAACACTGCAATTCTCAAGACAGAAAGTATATGAAACGTCGAAGTATAATTAATATTATAAATAAAACATAAATATTCATGGACATTACACAGCGCCATCCAGTTCAAAACTAAGCGTATCTTGTACTAGATATCTAATAGAATACTTACTTATGAAGTATTTTTTTTAAATACATTCATATAATACATATTTAACATCCAACCGCAGAACAAACATCTATGTTCATCACATAAATTTAATCCTAAGTGGGAATCGCATCCATGTAGGGGACAGAGGTATGAGACCAGTCAATGGAATTGGTAGGGAAGTTTTTGCATCTCTACAGTTTTACACACTCCTCGCGAAAACACAGATATTACAAAGTGCCTGTGATGATAGCAAGAATTTGTTATTTGCTCCATAATATGAATTCCATTATTCACCAGTCATACAATACTATTCAAAAGGCTCAAGATAAGTAACGAAAGCTTACGAAAGATCGATGAGATGACTTATCACATTCTATTATGTCGCTACGATTCCCATTGAATGGTGCTTTCGCGCAATATTACGCAAGATCTTAGACGTTTTTATATTATATTGTATATATAACTAGTTGTTCTCCACGACTTTGTCAGCGTTTAATTTTTTTTTCTTGCGCGGATCCTTTTTTTCCTATTCTGAAATAAAAGTAGTCTAAGTTACTGCCAGTGAAAGTCCCGTCAAAATCGGTCCAGTCGTTTCGGAGATTACCCAGATCAAACAAAGAAACAAACAATTTTTTTTTTTAATTTCCCTCTTTTCTTTCAAGCTGTTATTTTGACATTACAGACTTCTATTTTATTAATTTGTATATATATGTAAATAGATGTTCATGACACGAAGTTTTGGCAATACTCGATATCACTTTCACTTCACGGCATATTTGTTTTTTATTGCAGTTTGTCACTTTCCATAGTTATGTATTTTAGATTTTTCGCATATCTCCAGATTATACTTATAATAGAGTATCACACTCATATTATAAATGCGAAAGTTTGTCTGTATGTATGTCTTACTCCTTCACGCTTAAACGGCAGAACGGATTTGAATGAAATTTATTTTGAAGGCAACTCAGCCCCATAGTGAAATCCCGAAATAGTGAAAACAGTTTTTTTCCATCGTCTAATGTAGACTTTTTAACCGCGGGTAATAACTAATATAATATATTATTATTATTACCGAAGCATTGAAGCATATATCCTATTTACAAAACAATATAAATATTGTTTGTTGTTTGATTTGAACAATTAACAGCAATGTTATCTAGTGACATACTTGTATTTTTTTCGAACCCAAGACCTACAGCGCACAAGGCAGAGCTACTACCCACTGAGCTGTGAGGTCAACCGAACAACTTGTGAAGTTAAATTAGATTTCATTTCAGATTGTTGTTCAATGCCGAACCGAAGCGGCCTCTCATTAGCCCGAGAGTGCGACATCACGAGATATTACAAAAAAACCATTTTACTCGCCGATTCACAAGAATTACTTACCTAAGCTGTTAAGTAAAATGTTTTCCTTGCTTGTCACACATTCAGTCTAATGATGATGTTTTATGAGAACTGCAAACGGCTCATTTATAAACCGCTGCTGCTAAGCAAGATGTTTTTCCAGGTTGTCACATTTTCGGTCTAATGATGATGTTCTGATAAGAGAGCTGAAAATGGTTCATTTATAAACCGCCCGCTAACTACTTGTTCGTAGATCTAGAAAGTTGGAGACATGATATGTCACTTAAATTAATTTGATTTCACAAAATTGTTACAGGGTTTCAGTTTAATTCCATAAAGTTCCGGTAATGACGACACTGTGGCTTAGTTAGCACTTTGGCAGTAGCCTTCGATGCGAGTGGTCCCGGGTTCGATTCCCGGCCGGGACACACTATGTGCGGAGAACATGAAATTTGCTTTCAAAAGAAATGATACATAGGTCACTCTAAATGAACGCTCACATGTTTCTTAAAGCAACACATAATCTCACGCCTACCTTTACATGCTCTAATTCAAACTCTAATGATCTCGTTGCAAGACTTGTAAAACAACCTAAACCTTTTCTCCAAGGTTTAGGATGTACATACTACAAATTACCTAGTGAACAAAGTTAAAGATGTTACCTGGAAAGTCGTAAAGGGAACTTATTCAAATTCAATTGACTGTCCTCACTCAGTTGTTAGGAGCTCCGCCTCGTTGTTAGGTCGTGGATTGTTGAAAATTGTTGAAAATGAGATGAGATGTGATCACTGTTTTGAGAACTTTTTAACCTTTTCTATCCATTTAATATAGATACGTAAAATTTCAATCTTTTTAATCAATCGAAACAGGAGGCTAGAATCACCCATCAAGAGTACCCGCGACCCTAAATCGTATTTTCGATGAAACGATAGCGCACGGTTAATCCATACCTAAGATGGTTGATGTTTAAAATCCTAGATTCTATACAAATTTTGCTCACAATAATTTTGTATAGGTTCCAGGCATTGTGTACAGTCGTAGTAGCAGAGGACATCCTCCGTTGTGACACTCGACAAATTGTTTTTGTGAACGGCATCGTGACAGATGATTGTGAAATGTAATTACGGAGGAGATACGTTGCTGGTGTTCTAATTTGGCCATGGAACTATCAAGGAACAAAAGGTCTTTAGAATTTGGCGGTCAAATCCTAAAATACGATTTTAAGGTATTCCGCGACGTGCCGTTTCCGAAACTGGGGTTTCTTAAAAAGCACTATAATGATTTGTCATATCCATCAGGTATTTGCTAGGTTATATATTTCATTTGTTAAAGCTGTTATGTAACTATTCAACCCGAGTTTTTCATTCTCTCAATGGAGAGGTGACGGAGAATGAAAAACGCGAGTGTTATAGCAGATATGTACAAACAAAAACATTCTAAATGAAATAATGCTAAAAATACAAATTGCCGCTACTTAATTAACCAGCATGATAATTGGGTCGACACCGGTAATGAATCACACATGAGTCATTACATAATTTAAATTAATGAGGAAGGCGTACGGCATCACACAATTTAAAAACAAACGGGCGGTCAATACACAAATAAACGGGGAAAATAATTAACAAGTAGGTAAAAAGCGTCCTTCATCATAAGGTTGCCATTTTGAAAAGTCACCACAACCACATAGTATAATTAATTAATAATATTTTAATAGACTACGACACAGTAAAAGTTTTCAATAAGTACTTTTTCGACTGCCAAAATAGATTAAGGCACAAAATATCAAGAATTTGGATATGGACAGACCAATGAGAGATGAACGAATAATTGGCAATTATTTACTTTTTATCATTATCATTTTTTATATCATTTTTATTATTATATCATTTTATTATTATATCATATATTTTTATATCATTTTTTATTATTATCATGTTACTTTATATCATTTTTTTTATTATTATCAGGTAAAAATCTAGGGTTTATATAATTTTGCCTTCTGATCGGACACCGCGGTGTTATTTTTCTGAAGAAAAATAACTTTCCTTTTTATTTATTCAGATGAATATGGTAAGTCAAGGTCAAAACAAAAAATATATTTACATTAACTGATCCGATAAGTCAGTTATTCTGTTTAACAGTATAAAATTATATTCAGCATGTTTAGATGGCACATTTTGTTATAAAACTACATCGCAAACGACCGCGCAATATCAATTACAGGCGTGGCAATAAATCAACTGCAAACATTCCATTACCCGGAATGACCAGCAGTGCCGGTGACAATGGCAATGCTAACTACTCCTAATATTACAAATGCGAAAGTGAGTTTATTGGTTTGTTTGTTACGCTTCCGCGCTTCAACCACAAACCGATTTTCAAAATTCTTTCACCAATGGAAAGCTGCATTATCAGCGAGTAACATAGACTTTATTTTATCCCCGTATTCCCATGGGAACGGGAACTACACGGGTGAAACCGCGGGGCAAAATAAATAAAGAGTCTGGTTATTTAAGTAATAGCATAATTTTCACAACACGCAATGATATTTCATTTCACATTAAAATAATGAGATTTTCAATACGGCAGTATTAATACGTGTAATCTCTCTGAAGGTATTTACCTACAACGCGAGCAAATGCTAATTTAGGTTACAAATCCGAGGTCATACCCAAGAAATTTCAAAAATAGGTACTGAAAGTGCAAGAAAACGATCTAACAAATCTTAGATGCCGTTTTAACAAAATGAAGGTGAATCACACAAAAACATGTCAATGCATACTAACTGGCTGATGGATTCACTGAATCACCGATTTCCTAGTAATTTGACAGAACCGTAATAGCGCAAGGAAACAACAATTTTATATCTATTTTCTCGAATTGAGCACGAGCAGAACACTTATGGCGAATAAACATCATCCTCTGCCCATTTACAAAAAAACCTAAGTATTCTGTCAGTAATCTGGGTACAATGGGCCCCTCGCTTCGAAATCAGGATTACTACCAAATAATAGCTACAGGATGCGGAAATCATGGCGAGCAATCTCCCAATAAGTCAGCACCATAAAACAACGAGCGAGATGAAAGGGTCGTTGACCAGCAAGTAAAAAGTGGTCTGTGGTGTGAGCTCTTATTGCCAGTAACGGTATTGAGGTATGAAGCTCGAAAGTAATGTGTAGATCGAACTAATAGCTGTAATACATAGGTATTATAAACCCAATTATAAACGAAATGTAATGATTTAAATAGTAGGAAGATACACCTATAACGATATAAGTGTTTTACATACATACAGATAAACACAGCAGCTATTAATATACCGATAGACTGTAAGAGAGATATATATATATATATATAGGCATACTGTAAAGCGAAAGAGATAACAATAATTGTCCTAGTATCAAATTCGACCTGGTTCAGACTCCACACTACGGGTATAGTGACTGAACGTAAATTGTGCGCATGCACCTAATTTAAGCGGAACATCACAGAGTAGCTTGTTCTGAGTAGTTTGTTCTGAGTGACTTCACAGCTCAGTTGGTAGTAGCTCTGCCTTCTGCGATAGGTCGTGGGTTCCACCCAGAACAAGCATTTGTGTGACGAACTTAGATGATTGTCCTGTGTCTGGGTGTTAAAAAATATTATTTGTGTATATTTAAAAAACAATACAATATAAATATTATATCAGTAATCTGGTTTCCCGGTAATAAGCTATACAAGTTTGGGGCTAGATGGCGCTGTGTGAAATATTCATGAATATTAAAAAAAGTAATTGGATATAAGTTATGCTTTGTTCTTTTTTTCTCGATAATTGAGGCAACTTCACACTCGATTACGTTACTCGCTTACTGAAATATTATTCAGGATCGGCCCATATATCTGCTGGATTTGAATAGCGAAGATGAATCGCTTCTCATTTGTAATTCAAGATCACATCAACGATTATGGTAATGTATTCAATTATTGTGAATACTGTGATACTCGGCGTGGAGACTGATACACTTTCAATATGCAAAAACGAAGGCAGGAATTCAAAATATGAGTAACATTGAAGTTAATACGAAATGTGTGTTTTGAAATTCCTACTATATTACACCAATGAACAACATTCAAACTAAACTCAATACCTAATTTTCACATTGTTCACATTTAGAAATGCTGACCTGTGATTGGGCTCTGTGTTTTCTTTATCAAGCTGGTTGACATTATATCTCACGGACAATATTAGAGGTTGGAGCTGATATATCGGGAGCTTTAGCGATAACATTTATTTTTTTAATAACTTATTTTTAACATGTTTGCCAAGATAAATATTGCATGTTTTGGAAACTGATTTTTATTGTACAACGCAAATTTATTATTACCAACACCTAATTTGCAATAAATGAATGTATTAATTAACGTAGGAAGTGGCTATAAACGATTTGTATTTATACTCCGCTCGTCCATACACATGGTCATAGCGCACGCAAGGCGGATAACCGCGGCGGATCACGCCGGGCCGTGTATGAAACCGCGTGCGGATCTGTCTAACGTTGCGGATGGTTGGATTGAAACATTGTAGTGAGAAGAACTTCCAGCTGGACTCTGCAACCAAGTACCAGCTGTTGTCCGTGCGCCAGGCGTTTTTGCAAAGAAGATTATAGAACGCCACTCCGGGAGACTCTTCCTGGTGCAGTGCGCTGTCAATTATTCAGCCACAATTAAAGCCACTCACAAGTTCACTTTTTTATTTATTGTTAAATTCTTGCCTGTTTATTATAAGGTTATTTGTATTAAGATATATTTTGTGTGTTCTTGTGTTTTTCAGTGTCTTAAATGAATGTTTTTTATTTTATTTTTTACATGTGAAGAACACGAAAACGTTTTAATAAATCCATAAACACCTATTATAGATGAGTTACTCCTTCACGCCTCAACGGCTGAATAGATTTGGATGAAATTGTTATGAATGTAGATTAACACATTGACTATTCTTGAAGTATTTTTTTATTGAGCTTAAAACACAACTTCCGTCAGTTTTCTGACGTCATGTCGACTTTTTAACCGCGTGTAACACCGCAGGGCACAGATAGTATTTCCACATTGTCGATGTCATCGATATTCTCCGACTCGGAAACGCAATATCGCGTGATTATATTAATAATACACCCCCCGTCTGCTTCTGAACTTTGAAGTTTGATAATAAACAGCCAATCGATCGCAACGATAAAATTGTCGTTGAAAATGAAAACTGAAACTTTTTTAACGTGACTCTCTTTTAATTTATTTTAATTGCTCTGTTAATAATCCCTGATGACGCGATGATGATCCCTGATGATTTCATCTATTTAGTATTCCTTGTACATAAAGGTTTGTAATATCAAACGTAAATTTATACTACAAAGAAATAAGCTGTGAAGATTATAAAGTGAGGGTATAAATCGTTCAAAAGTGGGGAGGTTGGAATATAGTGCATTGTGTCCGCGTCAGCGAGTCGAAAACAATGGAGCTTTTAATGCACCATACATAACTCGCCATAGAAGCCATCTGGCCCACATCTGGAACTTTATTGACAGCACCTTGACTTGACAGTACCTACATAGTTTTAGGTCTAAGTCACACAGGCCGGGGCTTCGCTTGCCGGTTAGATATACTGCGTGATAGAAGACATCCTGTTATGAACCAACGCATAGTTTAATAGCAATGGATGGACACACTGACGAGACATGGGAGATCGACCTTCCCCCATCTGATAAGGTGACGAAAAAAAGTTATGAAAATTAATTTAATTAAAAATAGTCATGAACTTTTTCGATAAGCAATCTATCATGAGCGTGGTTAAATCAATAAAATGTCATTTAAAAAATAGGTCAATCAAAAAATAGGTCAAATCATCTGGTTATTAGATGGGTGATGGTCGATCTCCTACGGCCTCTTAGACCAATAGCACAAAGTTCAGCAATTCGCATGAAGCGATTCGAACCACGCTTCTCCCCAAGTTTGGCACCAAGCAAAGCTCTTGTCGGTGTGGCTGTGGCCTCACGGTAATAAGACCTGAATGTCAAGGTCAGCCATCATTCGTGACTTCTTACAATGTATGCAATAACGATAGAACAAGGTCAGTTGATCTATCTGAGCATACCTTAGCCAAAGAGCAATCAATACTCCGTAGAACTAAGTGACAGCTACGGTGCTTTGCTAGTAACCTTGTCTGCAAAGTCCAGGATTCACCACGGGGCCGGGCCAAGCGTTTGCGTGATGATTATAAAGTTTATTCTGAATTCCCATTCAATCTCCGCAATAGATTCGGAACTCATGACATCGTTCCGTTCCCCTTCATCAAAAATGTCGCAGCGAGCACTTGATGGCTTGAAGAGGGTCTTGCGGGCTGGAAACGATTCGACAGTGATTGATTTTTCCGGGAAATGCGCCTTATTTTTTCATGAGACCGAACGTGATCAAACTCAAACTTATTATTCCTTTAGATCTCAAGTATCGGTTTAACACATAAAAATTAATTCCAACATGATTACAGGATGAAAAAAATCAGCGCACATTCACGTGAATGTACCATTGTTATTGCATAGGTACTTAACAAGTATCCTTATTTCTCTATTCTAACATTATAAAAAAGAAAAAATCCAAATCGGTATACAACGGACGAAGAAAAAGTTCAATTAATTTTTTTTTTAATTGCTTAATATGTACTTTAAAAGCAAAAAGATTCTTGATTCTTTCTTTATAAAAACACAACTGATAGTACGGAATCCGCAAGTACGAAACACATTCGGCCAGTTGTTTGCACTAGTGTACGCATGTCCTCCTTTGAACTTTTCTTTTTGATCGCCTTTGAAGAGAATTAAAACCTTGGCACACAAATCATGACGACCACATAAGCTGTCAAGAAGATAGATAGATAATCTTTATCTGTTTCGAGAGCGAGGAGCTTGTTGGGGAAATTTATTACACCGCATCAAACTGTACCATTTTACGTTGGGATAGCCCACAGCAGCAAATTAATTTGCTGGATTAACCAACACTAATGTTTATGCTAAAACTAAATTCAAGCTTCATCATGAAATTTTGCATACACATTGTCAGGGGTATAGAAAACGACAAATACGACCGTTCATCTAGAAATAAATTGAAGTTTATAAATCTACATTAAAGCGGGCGAAGCCGCAGGCAAAGGCTAGTTTTTGTTACAAACAAAAGCTTAGAAGGAGATTATCACTAATATGGTCAACTCTACAAGCGAGTGCGCTGTACACTCCGCACATATAAACAAAAACAGCTTAGCTGTAACTTTAAGACTGAAGCCAATGCACTCGCAAAAGATGCCCTTGTCAGTTTAGCAATAAATTAACTTTAAGTGGATTAGTCTTCTAACCTTGACCGCGATATTTCTGCAACCTGCCGTAAATTCAGTGTGCTACATGCCAAAATTAGCTAGGTAATTGTTTTAACTAGATAATTTATTTAGTCTGATACATACCCGACGGGAAATACAAGTCCAAGGGCATGTGCTACAATACGAAACCGAGTCTGTTCAATCAAAATGGTTCCTTTGAAGCGCGGGAGCATGAGACGACAAAGTTTTGCAACTTTACAATACTATACAGATAACTTACTAAACATAACTGAAAATGAAGCGGGCGCTGTAACGGACCCCGCTTCGAGCGGCGTATCTTAGGACGCCATGACGCGTCTGGTGAAATGGATATGCGAAGGGCATCTGCTAGAATGCGATAGAGGGTATGTTCCTGATCCAAAATGGTTCCTGAAATAGTATGAGCAGCGCTAAATAACGCGGGGCTTGAAGCGACGCCCTAGTGAAATAGATGTGCGAAGGGCATCTGCTAGAATGTGAAAGAGGGTCTGTTTCTGATCCAAAATGGTTCCTGAAATGGGCAGCGCTAAAAACGGGACATGAGGCGACGAATTAATCTAGACAATCTATTACCATTCAACGGATAATTTACCATTCAACGTATAGTTAATTATCCGTAGGTCGAGAAACTTAAATGAAACTGAAACGGGGCCGTAGCGGAAACCGCTCCGGGCGCTTCAGCATCAGTTTATTAGCGGTACGTATTTTACCACGCCCTGAAGCTTATCTAATGTATGTCTAATAGATGTGCCATGACCGTAAGATGTGTCTTGCGTACCCAATATTACGCACACGCGTGTGGGACGTGGGTCATCGTTGAGTCATTGTGGTTACAGCTGTGGGAGTCATCTTACACTCGTAACTTGAGACTTACATGGCGAATGTGGTTCGATGTTGACAAAACTGGGGTTGGTTCTGCACTGCTTTGTTGATACGGTGACTGCACTACAAACGTGGATTGTTCGATATTTTAGTGCTTATATTTAAGACTCGGAACTGTCCTAAAGATGTTAAAGATATGAGAATGTCCTAAAGATATGAGAATATAGGTCCTAAAGATGATATATATCAGAATATCACGACTGGTCTCATAGCTCAGTTGGCAGTAGCTCTGCCTTCTGCGCTGTATTGTGTGGTCGTGGATTCGATTCCCACTCAGAACAAACTTTTGTGACGAATACAAATGTTTGTTCTGTGTCTGGGTATTAAAAAAAGTACAATATATATTATGATACTTAAGTATTCCATCAGTTCCCATACTACAAGCTATGCTTAATTTGGTGCTAGATGACGCGTGTATGAAATGTCTATGAATATTTATTAATTTATTTGTCTCTGACTTCCACCGGTCGTGTTTGACCCATGCAATGCTTATGCTTTGAAAAAATATACTACAGAGACTTTATTTTTCATCTAAGTGGTTAAAATCTGGTAAAAATTCTTAATTATAAAGCAATCTAGCATATCTAAGAAAATACAAAGCGTTTTCGAGGTTCCATGGATCCATCCGATCAGGACATTACCTATCTTGCCAATAAAAAACAAGATTACTGTGTGGTGCCGACGAGCATAATGATATGCCGTAATGAAAGTTACATTGTGCTAAAAATAAATAATGATAACGTATTAAAATTTTCTCGTCTCGTATATAAACTACGCACTTGATGTTTTAGCATAACCAGTGAGTATGCGTCATATAATCGGTTCAATGCCGTATCATTCGACCCTCAATTTTCTCTATCGGGAAACAATAAGAAAACATTCGCCTTTTGTGCCCATAAAAGGGAAATGCGCCTACATAATACTGTTTCGCAGTGTTTGTTTTACGTGAGCATAATAATATACATAAATTTGTAGATAAAAGAAAGTAATTTGTCCGTTGGGGGTTTCTTGCTTGATCTTCCTAATGGGGCAGGATAGGGTCTAAACAAGCGCCACTTAGTCATGAGAACTCGTGTAGGTACTCTTAGGTACAAGTTTATTCAAAAGTGAAGTTTCCGAGTATTTTATTAAGAACTAGCTTCGCCCCGCGGTGCTACCCGCGGTGAGACTTCCTACGGGAATCGTAAATTTTCCCGGGATAAAAAGTAGCCTATGTGCTATTCCAGACTATAATCTATCTCTGTGCCGAATTTCATCCAGGTCCGTTAAGCCATTCTGGCGTGATTGAGTAACAAACATCCATGCAAACATTCGCGTTAAATAGCCCTTTGTACTGATTGTTCAACAAGACATTTTAATACACATGGGACAGGGTCTTAGCAGGTATATATTAATTCAATTGAATAATGCCCCCCAGCGGCCTTGCATTAAATCAGTTAACCGGACATCCTACAAACACCTACTGTTCTGAACCGACTTTAAGAAAATGAAGAAGTTTTCAATTTGGGTGTACATGTACAGTACATGGTTATTGTTTGGTATGTTTTTTTATGATTTTTTCGCTAATTGTGGACCGATTTGGACGACTCTTTATTTGATAGGGTGTACCTTCGAGGTGGTCCCATAGAAATTTCTCGAAAAAATTCTACCCCTAAGGACAAAAAAAATAAGGGATTGATGTTTGTTTATTTTATTTTGATATCAGTTACCTACTTATACTCATGTTATTTTTTTTCAGTATCGTAAGTTGCGAAACGACTTGGTGTTCGTGCGGAGCTGACGACCCACCTGATATTAAGTGGTTGCCTCCACCCATAACGCAAACAACTAACGAAACCCATCTTTACTATGGAGTAGATGCCCTGCTCTTCTAGCTATTTTTTAGCATTAATAAATAGACACATAATTCCATAGCTCTGCTTAGCTATGTTGTGTTATCTTATTAATATAGATTATAAATAAATAAATAAACGTTCACACTCATACCTCTGCACTAGGATTTCCTGTGTCGCAGATGGCATGGACAAACACAGAAACACAAGACAAACACCCAAGACCCGAGAACAAACTTTCATGCTTACCACACAAAGTATGCCCCGGCCGGGAACCGAACCCGGGACCCCTCGCTTCGAAGGCAAGGTTACTACCAACTAAGCCACGGAGCCATCTACGATTATATCATTTGATTACTAATAAAAACTGTTATGACTATTATCTTATGTGACAAGGCAGTCTTAAACTGGCATTACATGATGCAGCATAGCTAACATACACAATAACAACTGTTTTTTTTTTCCAATTGGAAAGCAGATATGTACAGCTGTTTAAGTGTCCAATTATTTCAGCATCAACGTAAATACTGTCAGTCTTATTCTTATTGGATAAAGCTTAATTCTAATTAACTAATATCATGATTAAAAAATCTCTGGGTTGTTCGCTGCATTGTTTCAGCTCTCTGAATCTGCGGTGTGTCAGTACTTTTACAATTGGATTTTCTTTTACAACCCGCAGATCTTTTGTGAATTTATTTTCTACAGAAAAATATTAAATATATTTGCTATCTTGTTAACATGACGGCATTGTGAAGATTGAGTAGCTGTCTCACATTCAGACAAATGTAAAACAAATTTTAGGTGAGATGTTACATTGCACAGTATCTTTCTAAGAGTGGCATGATTAATAATAATTCAAGCCTAATGCTACCTAAAATAAAACCACAATAAGGATGGATATGATAAGTAAGGAACTCAAGAATGTAAAGTAATTAAAATTACATATGGCTCTGACTACCCCTTTACGAAACGACATACAGGCTGGCAGAGTTCAATGTTTCTTATAGGTAAGATTAAAGTTTGTTTTGGAACCATAACATACTGTTCCACGCTCATAATACAATGAACAATGCACAACAAATAGCAACCAACGTAATAGCCATTTGATCGGTAAAGTAGAGCACAATGACGCCGTTCTGATAAGCCGGTAACAATGACACGCATCAAAATGCATGGTGGATTCGTGAATGAAATAAGCGTCGCACGACAACATTCCAAACCAACACTTTAATAACTCGTTTTGCTAAAATCCTAACATAAACATTCAATAGTAAGCATGTCCACAGTAGTATCCTACCTGGGAATGCAATTAGAAGGCGTCCTGTCCACTTCCCAGGCTGCAAAAAGCTTCATAGGAACAGGTTTCGCTGCATTAGTCATCTTTTCAGATTTATTTTTCTCGGTCATCGTAAATCACAGTTTTCACAGCACAGCACAAAAGTTGTCCACTATTGGCATTTTTGTTTGGACACAGAACACGACACAGCATACATTTTTATCGCAATAACAGATTACCACGAAGACGAAAACAATGTTCAGCGATTTTCATTCCATCTACGATAGAAGATATGATCGGAGCGGCTAATAAACGAAAACGAAACGATTCAGCCAGCCAACCGGCGGGCCGACTTCGTTCGATATATTTGACAGCTGACAGACACGAATTTAATGTTGCCATGGTTTAATTTAATTTTGCCGAGTTATGTCGAATTGTACAAGTTGTTTTTCAACATCACCGGATTGAAAATGTATCAAAATACTCATGACTGCTTAAAATTACACGTGATATGATTTCGTAAAGTGATTTTATTAACTTCATAAACATTTTAGTATTGAAGCATACTTTAAACTGAACGTCTCCTGAACCAAATATTAAAGCACAAGCAATCCAGTGAAACATGAACAATATCAAAACCATCGTCTAGGCTCTAATTTTGTTATCAACCACACCCACATCAAAAAGGATCGATGGTGATCGGAAGTTGGCGAAGAAATCGGGAACTCAGTCAACATGCCCTACATACACACTGCAATAGGTTAGGAGGTTTCTTCGATTTTTGGATAAAAAAATAACATTTTTTGTATAAGTACTCAACAGATGGCGTATTTTTCTGTAATTTTCAGGATAATTAAACAGACTCTAAGCCATATGAAGAGCTTTTTTTGTATAATAAAGGACAGACAAGCTTAAGAGTCTCCTGATAGATAACCAGTCCCGACCGTCCAAGTTCATTACGTTACGTAGACCTTGGACCAGCGTACTGCATTGTAATTACAACATAAATTTGAATTTAGGAATCCTGATGTGCCGTGCGGTCTGAGCTGTTTTTTGTAAAATAAATGTGTAAGCACAAACCGAAACTATTATACTATCCATAATAACACTGTTCATTCAGTTTCTAATGGTTTGAATTTGTAAAAATAATTATCTATTTAAAATATGAATTCAATAGACAAAAGTATTTATCATTTTATATATAAAATAATATTTCGGTCAGACCGAAATGTTTTGCTAAGGAGCGGAGTATATAGTTATTACTAGCAACTCTAACGCATATGTCATTTATTTTATCTTTATTTGCCAGCAACGATGGCTTCTTTAGCCGAGATGTTTTCCATGAAGTCTGAGAAATTACTTTGTCACGGTGATATCACTGCGAAATCGCTCCGTTGCGTAGGCGTTGACGGTCAGATGGTTTGCGTCCAGAGTAATCGGTGAAAAACTTTCGAATCCAATATTGTTGATATTGAATTCGATCCAATCTCAATTCCAATCCAGAGTTAGCCACAAGCTAGCTTACTCTGGACGGTCACTTTCTAAAACTGGATTCGGTAGTCAGCCACCTGTCGACTCCTGCGTTGTGATTTACTAGGTACAATCAATCACAACGCAAGCATTGTCAGTCTACGATCATCAGGCGACGATGCTAAATGCGGCTTTTGTCTGGTCGACATTATTGGGAACACATCAAAGTACATATTATCAACGAAAATATTTATTTGCCAAAACAGAGAAAGTATAACAAAATAAAATGATTTAAAACATATTATAACAAAATGATTACAAGTATATAACAAATTTATCATACAAATTAACTACTTATTTACCCAATATCTTTATCGAAATTATAGAAAATGGAATGGCACAAATAATCACTTAAAGTAGACCCAAAACCATGCGAAATAGGTAGTTACTTAGAATTAATTAGATTAGACTAGATTAACGTTATAAGCTTAGAACTAATTACAAAATTACAATGAATAAAATTTCCATACTTTTAAAATCCACTTTAGCCTTTAAAATTCATTGTTTGTGTAGAAAGCAATATCAAGCCTATGAAACTGGTATTATGGAGTATTTTGTACTACTTTGGCGCTCAAAAGTAAGGTGAGTATTAGGCAAAATAAGGCGCGGATCCAGCCTCCAAAAAAGGTTGTGTAGGCGGTCGCTTTCTCCAAAAGCCTTCTTAAAGCCAAGTCGCTTTCTCTCGCTATATTTCATCCCTACAAAGGAGCCAGTCATCAAAAGATATGACGCTCCGGCTGAGACTCTAAACAGTGTGTAAATTCACAAGGGCAAATTCGCGGGATGAACACTAGTCAATTAATAAACCTGTAGAATGTGTAGTATGTTTGCTCAAGAAAATTTGTTAATATATGTGTTGAAATATGTTTGTACAACACAGTATTAAATCTACAAACTACTGATATATAATACTACTGAACCAATTTTGATGAAACATTTCTTTTTTAATTTTATTAAAGTTTGGTTATAACATTAGCTTAGCGAACCCAATTTGGGTTCTGCATGCCCACCTTACCTACAAAGGTGGATCCGCGCTTGGGAAAAATAATAATTATTTAAGTAGGTACATATAAGACTTTAATTGTGTAGGTAATTTCTTTTGTTAATCAGTAAAATGTATTTTATAAGACAGGTATGTTTTTCGCGTGCTGTTACAGATACAGTTTTTTTAATGTGACGTGACGAGTTGAGGAATGTTAAGTGGTTACCTTCGCCCATATCAACAGCAATACGACTTAGGTCCTCCCCGACCGAAGTTTAAGAAGACCTAAGTCGCACCTCTTAGCGCCGTCACAGTTTAGTAAATCTTACACAAACTCACTTGAAATATTGAATATACCTAGTATTATATCATTGAAATAATCATCACTTCAATAATTTATTCAAAAATTAGTTTCGATTCAGTCAAGTGTCAATCAACATAAGACATTTGGATCTCATGAAAATGATGAATGGTGGCTAGTAGGTACATCTCTGGTGACATTCATTTACTTAAAATAGTTGCATTAACTTTTAATTTGCTAGGTATAGTCATATAAAATATTTCTCAATGAGCGCTATATGTTGCAGGTCATTTAATTGTTATTTTTTTGCCAAAAATAGGCTCTATTATTAAGCTTGAGTATAAAAATCTATTTTTGTTTCTGTTTTGGACCGGAGCGATTTGAAATAGCTCCAGATCTAAATTCAGGCCTCTGTGCTCTCGTTAAAGCTGAGCAGGTCTAGTGTTAGGTCTAATAGTCAATAGTGGAAGAGGCTTTATGGCAACTTGGAAGAGCATAAGTAACGGATTCGGACAAGTTTTATAATCTGGACTTCATTACAAAAGCTTTTAGTTTTTTTGGAATGTAATAAGTTTTTTTTTTCTTTATGTGATTGAGTGACGGTACGAGATGAGGGCCCACCTGGTGGTAAGTGGCGACCCCCGTCCATGACAACAGTAATGCGACTCACTATAAGAGTTGAATCTTACACTGAGTCGCACTCAGCCTGCTGCGTCCATCACCCGAGACGGGGTTGATACGTCTCATGCGCATGTGATTCACCCTTCCATTAAGTAGGAAACGATTTAATCTATGTATTTTACAAAGGAAATTTTAAAAAAAAATAATAGAAAAAGTTACACATAAGTTGCAGTTACGCAGTCCTAAGTATAGCATAATAACGTGGGGGCAAAGAATGGGAACTTTGGTTTCGGGACGAAAATTCCTGGACATTTTAGACAGCGTTTTAAGAAACTTACAAAAGGTACTATATAATTTCGTATATAGAAGTTTTAAGCGGTTTATAGACAAAGATCAAAGATTGCACATTATTCTTTGTTCCACTATTATTTGTGCGTTTATAAAAGCGGATTTCCTCAATTGATTGACTATAAAGCCGAATTAGATTGGAACATTGTTATAAGATGCGCAAATCTTGTTGCCCTCTGAAGTATCTAAGCAAGTAGCAATATGCATATTGTATAATGATATACATACTCTAGAGCACCGCTAGAATTTAGCGAGCGTTTACTTCAGAGGGGTCAAAATATGACTTGAGGTTTACTTCAGAGGGGTCAAAAATGACTTGAGGTTTACTTTGAGGAGTTAAAATATTACTTGAGGTTTATTTCAGAGGGGTCAAAATATGACTTGAGGTTTACTTCAGAGGGGTCAAAATATGACTTGAGGTTTACTTCAGAGGGGTCAAAATATGACTTGAGGTTTACTTAGGAGTTAAATTATTACTTGAGGTTTACTTCAGAGGGGTCAAAATATGACTTGAGGTTCACTTCAGAGGGGTCAAAATATGACTTGAGGTTTACTTAGAGGGGTCAAAATATGACTTGAGGTTTACTTAGTTGTTCTTTACAGATCATCAAGTTAAACGAATCTCTGAGTGTTGATTGTTGAAAGTGTGTTAATTTGGTCGAATTTAGCAAGCACTTTCTAGCTTCTTCACTGTCAGTCCTGGATATACCATGTCAGAAGCCTACTACCATTCTCAAATCTCAAACTTTGGAATCTATCATATATAAGGAATTGAATATACTGAACTGGAACATATGGTTTAAGTTTTTAGAATTGAGTGTGTATATAAAGAGGGATCCACTACAAAATGGTAATGAGCTGACGACCTTGAAATGGCTGAACCGATTTTGATAAAACATTTCTTAGAAACACTGCTTGAAAACCTGCTTTTAAATTAGAAAAACGCACCCAAATCGGTTCACCCATTTAAGAATTACGGTGCCACAGACACACATAGCGGTCAAACTTCTAACACCACTCTTTTTGCGTCAGGGGTTAAGAAGTGGGGTGAAACCTTTGATACACTATAAAATTTGAGAATTTAAAAACTGAGTAGGCCTTTCTAGATGGCCATAAGAGACTTCCGAAGGTAAACAAGAAAAGGGTTGAAAAAGATTTGCGCTACCTATACACGGATTAATGTTCACTTGGCGACCTCTGGCGGGCAGTCGGGTTGAGCAGAGGGGTGGGCGGCGCGGAACGCGGGGTGGTTTTCTAACTCGCGGTCGATGCGCAGAATTATTGGGAACGGGCGCAGATCTACATGGAATCTGAAAAAAACAAAAACATTGGTTATTGAAACTTCCCAGAACCCTCCCATGATCCACTGCCGGGCACTCCTTCTAGTAACTTCTGAGAGCTCACCTTCTAGCGTTGAAGACTTGTGGAACTAGACAACAGTCAGCCAGCGTGATCTCGTCTCCGACACAGTACTTCCCGGCACATGCTGAAAGCAGTTTCTCAGTGGCACGGAACCCTCGCATGATCCAATGCTGGGCCCACTCTTTCTTTTTCTCTTCTCCGACGTGAATAAGGACTATAAGGTTCTGGAGGGGCTGGATGCCTGATGCTATAACCTGGAAAGTAGGAAATTGCTTCTATAGATTTAGGGGTTCCCAATGAGAGATACTACAGTTGAAAAACCGGCACCATTCAATGGGTTGCAGAGTTGCAGACCACATCACAGAAGCAGGTTTTAAAAACGTTTATGTGACCGACAAAGGTGGTTTAGGAAGATGTGGTGAAGAAGATGTACTTGCCATGCATGAGAAAGTATAGTAAGGAAAAACCAACCTAATAAATTTATTTGAAAATTTTAGGACCTAATTTATGCAATACAACGTTAAGACAAATATAAGTGGAGGAGGATAAGTCAAAATTAAAATTTATTTGAAGTGCTTACCGATTTTGAAAGCTAGTACAAAACTAACCAGCAATGTTTTGTGCATAATTAAAAAAACAACGTAGAAGAAAGAAAGAAACAGCGCCATCTAGGTCAAAACTAAGCATATCTATAACACATATTAACACCCAGATGCAGAATAAACATGTATGTTCATCACAGAAATGTTTGGGGATTGAACCCATAGTGCAGAAGGCAGAGCTTGAATTGTGAGGCAAGTCACTTCCAGACTTATCTACTTTGTATTCTGAACTACAGCCCATTAATGAAAACTGAATCACTACCTCACAAATTTCCCGAACTTGCGCCCTCTTAAGGCAGTCTTCAGGCATCAGCGGCCTCTGAGGTCTTGTCTCTTCTAAGTAATGCATTATGCTAAGAGATTCCACCAAGGTTTGGCCATCTGGAAATTAAAGTAAATAAATAAATGAGTGTGGTGGGTGAGGCAGATTAGCAGTTTTTGAATTGAAACTCTGCATAAATAAGAAGTCTTAGCAGTCCTTTGATTGAAAGACTGCATAAATTCTGCATCCCGAGGATCAGAATTTAAGTTGAAAACCTATGAATAATTCTTGGAAAACTCTCCCATGAGTACCATACCTATTAAAAGTGACGGTACTTGTTCCATTGGGTTGACTTCCCGGTATTCATTGCAGTGTTGCTCTCCACCTCCTTTGATTAGACTGACGGCTTTTATGTCATATGGTATCTCCTTCAGGTTGAGTGCTATTCTCACGCGCCAAGAGCATGAGCTTCGCCAGTACGAGTAAAGTAGTGGCTGGAATTATTAAAAATTAGAGTATCAATGCCATATATGCCTATAAAAGTGAAAACATTTTAGCTCTGGAGCTATCAGCAGTATCCCACAGTGAGCTTACATCCAACCCTGTTGATGATTCTTGACCAAGCCTAATATAGTGCTGTTATAACAGCACTCAGGTGTATACCAATATCTGAATATCTCAGAAGTTGAGTAAACATGCCGAGTTTTATATGACACTAATCAATATATAGCTACAATTTATAAGGTATTATAAATATAATAGGTGTAACCTACGTACTTATTATCTCAAAAAGATTATAATATCTACCTTTTCAACAATATCTCCCATTGTTTAACTATTTTTTTATAAAATTTATTTCTGTGTTCACAGGAATAGCAGTCTGTATGGTACGCCTAAGGTCGAAATATAGCCGGATACATTACTGGTTTAATTTATAACTAGATGTAGACCAGTATGTAAAATAAACTTGATCAAAAATAATACCTATAAATATACGATGAAAACAAGTCTAGTTTATAATTTTACACTCACCTTGGACATGGTCGGAATATGACCGTTGTACTTTGAGTAGTACGCAATTTTGGCGGCGTAATTTTAACTTTATAGTATAAAAACACAAATATTTTAATGAAATTGCGAATTTTAGGACCTAAAATTCTGTCCTTACCAAAGGATTAATTATTCCAGTTGCCAGAATAAGTTAAGAATTTCCCAAAAAAAAAAAACATTAAAATACATTGCATACATACAGTTTGTACTAAAAAGTTGTAAATTATTTTTTTTAGACTCTGAGGTCTGAAAGTAAAATAATTTTAATAACTTACCTACTATTGTTCTAGTATAAATATGACTTTACCGTGTAAAATTCAAAACTTAATGTATTCTATTATATATTATTTGATGTTTAAAAAAGTTTGCACAATTAGACGTACTTGTGCACACTTATTTTCTTATTTTCCCCATTTAACGGCAATTTTAAACGATTCTAATGGCAACCTAATTAATGGTGTGGTAATGTATGGCTTATAATGTACATAATTTTATTTGAGGTGACCAAATGATACTTGAGATCTAAAGGAATAAATGAGTTTGATTTTTTTTATAAGTATTCCAACCACACATGCACACATTAGGGGTAACTTATATTTGTATATCATGTCATGCGTGGGCCATACAATAACTTATACTATATTTTTTAAATCCATCAAGAAGCTACGATGTTTTGGAAGGCATCAATTTTCAAGTCGGTTAAACCGACTTGAAAAAGGAGTAGGTTATCAATACCATTGAACTTTCCAATACTCATGAACCGATTTGGCTTAAACTTTCAACGTAGGCAGTGAAGATTTCAGTTAGTAAATTCTATATATTGTATCTATAGCAGTAGTTCTTATTGCCCTCCCTCTTGTCCTAATAAAATAAAGCTCCTAGTACCTAAAATAAAGTTGGTTAGAATTATGCATGGTTCTTATACAAAAATCCCAGTTAAAAATAGGCGCCGATTTCCAAGCCACTTCTAATCTAACCCCTTTTGACTTACATGAGGTCGATCAAGGTTCGGATTATTAGCATTATTTGTGAATTAACAAGCTGTGCATAAATGTGCCGAATTGGGTATTGATTGCATTGCGGGACCGGTAGGTGGGAGGATCTTGCGGAAGACAAAGAAAGACAAACGATGCGCGTGGTACACGCCTGAATATAGTCGGAATAATAACAGAAAAGAACTAGCTATCTGTGAAAGAAACGGAAATTATCAGAGGCATAGTACTTAACGAAGAATAATATCACTGCATATCTAGAAGTATGGGGAAAAACAAGAAAGGGCCCAAAGCTAATGTTTTCAAAGTAGCAGGAGCTAAAAGCTTGAAGAAATCTAAATCAAAAGCTGTAAATCTTGGACTGAAAAATGTAAATATTATTGCTTATAATATTTTTTCTTTGTACTACGTAGTATTGTAATATTATTCTAATTAATGGTTAATTCTAACCCCTCATAATTTTTACTCAGTAGCTGTAATGTTGATATATTTACAAGCTTTGCTGGAAAGTAAAGGGTCTTGGGTTTGATCCTAGGTCATAAATAATTATAATTTTAGATAAAAAAAACCTACAAGTTACACACACATGTTTACCTACCTACTATAAACAACTATGACATGAAGTAACATCTGTTTTGTCACACTAATATTTGTCTTTGGTGGAAATGAAACTCACAGCATAAGCTGCAGATCACAGAGCCATTCCTAACTGAGATGTTAGGCTAACATTTGTATAATGACCATAATAATAATGTGCCTAGTTGTATCTTAATTAGTGCATGCTGTGGTCACCTGTAATTGAGGGAGCACATTAACCAAAAAATTCCTAAATATATGTTGTAAGACTGTATCTTTCGTTGGTTATCCAATAAATAAATAACTTTATTCTCAGCTTATGTATGAGATCTGAAGATGAAAGCTTATAACTTCATGTGTTTCGCATTTTAGGTCGAGTATTTAAGTACTTGAAAATTGATTTTTACAGATAAAACAAAAAGTTTCAAATATGGACAAGGAATTCTTAGAAATAAGTAAAAACCCTAAGCCTGCTGCACCGAAGGCTGCTTCAGTGACACCCAAAGCACCCAAATCCACTCCAACTTCAAAAGAAGAAGTAACAAACACAGCAGAAAAAATTATGAAAATGGATTTATAGTGCAAGGATCATAGAGTTGTGAGGTTTAGATTTTTTATAAATTATATTTTAATGTTGATACAAATGAACTTTTTTTTTTTTAAATAAATTGCTCATTAAGTGTGCCCCAATCATGCATGATAGGCAGATTTATCACTGTCAAGAATACACACTTTCTTCCCAAATGACAATCAGTCACACTTTGAGTTTTCTATTGAACAGAATTATGTGAATTTTATTAAAACTCAATATTTTTATGCAGTGTAATTTTAGTTCAGTGTGTCCAGTCCAGCCCTCAATGGTTTTCTGTCATTTTAAACAAATCATCTGATGATCACAAATAATATTATATCACAAAAGTTTATCAAAGTACCTATAGATTGCATGGTAAAATTATCAATTCTAAATTTTGAAATCAATATTCAGAATATTTTACCAGTGTGAATTCAAATGTAACCTATTAGACAAAAATAAAAAATTATAATGAAGATGATAATGAATCCAGAGTTGAGTTATTATGTCAAAAAGTTGTTGTTATGTCTCCAAAGTACAATCTATCATTATAACCAATATTCATCCAAATTGGGTTAAAGTGTGAAGTCACAAACAAGACTAAAATTAATTTTGACAGCTTTACAATTTATCTACTGTTTTACTCCTTAATCAAACCGGACAAGATGTTTGTGTTTTAGTGTGTTTCATGAAAAGATAAACTTTGTGAGCCCCAAAAATCCTTGTGGGAATCCAACAGTAAAACTTACCATATTCTATGTAGAACATAGAAACTAAGGAAGGATAGTAAATAAGAGACATAATATAACAGAAACAATTTTCCATATTTTATTGTTAAACTTTAACAAAATATAACATTATCAAACACTTATTCTAAAACATTTTAGTATAGACTAGTTTAATTTAAATGACTGAATTGAATGTGGCAGATTTAAGAAAGTCAAATACAATACAACGGCTTTCGTAATACGTAATTTAATTACGCAAAAGAAAGATGCGCAAATTGAGAATCTGTAATACCACATGATAACGCTATCGCATCATTCATGCCTGCCCTATTTGAAATGCACATGAATGAGGCCTAGCCAATGAAAAATGCATGAGGTATAGAAAAATATGTTCCATCTTTCAGTGTTGTTAGTTTATTCCTCGTCGGTCAGATCCGGTTCCGCTTTCTCATCTTCGCTGGCGTCTGCTGCGTCTACTTCGGCCTCAGGCGTGGCTTCCGGTGCGGCCTCGGTTGTAGCTTCGACTTCAGGAGTCACGGGTTCCTCTACGATGGGTTCTGGCTCATCGGCGGGTGTTTCGCTGAAACAATATTCAGTTGTTTATATTCGTTTGTTGTCTCATTGGTGAAATCTTAATAATCGACTGGTGTGATCTACGTTATTAGAAGACTGTATTTCATAAATAAGAAAATAAATCTGTTGGCGCCAACATCTTAAAGTTCGGCTCAGTTTGTGTTGCATATGCTTGAAATCTCTGTCTGATTAAGACTAAGAAACCACCTAAAATCGTATCGATTTCATTGTAACGAGTCATAAGCTGAAATGACAATTCCAATACAAAACTATCAATTTCTTTCGAGATTTCGGCTGTTTCTTTTTTGCTTAAAGTATTGCACTAACAAGAAAAAAATATTCAAGTCGTTTGGGCTATTTTCGGGATTTTGCGAGACTAACGCAGAGCGATTGTTTTTTTTTTAAATAGGATATAATATAATCATCAGCATTTAGGTGCCACTGAACTGAACCCAAATAAGGATAAGCATGTTAATTTGCATCACAAACATAATTTGATGTTTGTGATACAAATAATTTTACTTTCAGTATAATAAATGCTTCATAATAAAATTTCATTAAATCATCCGGGGTTAGCGACTAGCGGTACGTGATGGATATGTACCTGGCTTCAGCTTCAGGAACTTCAACGTTGGAACTACTGTGTGACAGCTCTTCCAGGCGAGCAGCAGCCAGTTCGGACTCTTGTCTCGCGATTTCCGCTAATTCACCAGCCTGCAATGATACATACAAAAGTCAAACTCATTTATTCCTTCAGATCTCAAGTATTGTTTGAACTCGTCAAATTTTACACGCACATGTAGACATATCCGTGAGCATATAACGCGTCACAGGAGCTACTTAGGCACATGTTGCACATAGATACTTAAATCAGTCAGATTTAATGTTTTAGCATGTCTTAATTTAATCAAACGTGTTACATCACATTTTGAAGGTTTCGTTGTCGTGAGTTGTTAGGTTTTATCTTACCTGTCGTGCAAGTTCTGCCTCTTTTTCCTCTTGCGCTTGTTTTTCAAGTTCTTCCAATCTCGCGAGTTCTTCTTGTCTTCTCTGTTCTGCCTGCCTCTCCTCCTCCAATTGGGCCTCATCCGCCAACTTGGCCTCCTCAGCCAGCCTTGCCTCTTCGGCTAATCTGGCTTCCTCGGCTAACCTTGCTTCTTCGGCCAAGCGTGCTTCTTCAGCTAGACGGGTTTCTTCTGCCTTTTTGGCCTCTTCTGCTAGCTTGTCTTCTTCGGCTTTACGGGCTGCCTCTTCTGCTTGGCGAGCCTCCTCCGCTAAGCGAGCCTCTTCAGCCTTACGGGCTTCTTCTTCGGCTTTCCTAGCGTCTTCTTCAGCTTTACGTTTAGCTTCTTCAGCCTTGCGAGCTTCTTCCTCAGCCTTCTTCTTTTCAGCGGATTCACGTTCAGCCTAGAACAATATACTTAATATATTCTTCTATATAGGTACCTATATATACCAGTAGCAGTAGAACTTGTGCCAAGTTCGTCCGGAGAAGTACTGCCACCACATCTGGAATCTGCCGCCAAGTAGTAGCCGCCTGTGTTTCGGTGGAAGGGTGTGGCTGCCGGTGAAATCACATGCGCCTGAGATGTATCATCCCCGTCTCGGGTGATGGACGCAGCAGGATGAATGCGACTCAGTAAAGATATGGATCTCATACAGAGTCGCACGCATTACTGTTGTCATGGGCGAGGGTCATCACTTGCCATCAGGTGGGCCCTCAGCTTGTTCCGTCACTAATTCACATAAAAAAAAATTATATATTGTATATATATATATATATAGGTTGCTCTTTTCGCACCTCACGAGGGATGCGTTTCGGGTCTTTAGGGTTGAACTACGAATGCAATGATGCTAGACGAAATCGAAAACTCGCGCAGGCAATAACAACGCTCAAGCTAACCGTGACGCAATTTTGACGCAAACCACAGCCGGTACTTGGCAAAATCGGAAAATAGTGTAATGCCATCTAACCATTTTGAACACCCAGTGACATGTACAATATATTATCTGGGCATTTTCAATAATTTAAACTTATCCAGGGTAGAACTGAACAAAGCAAACCGGCATGATCGTGACGTTTTCTTATATGATCTTTTAAAGATTTTTTATTTACCTGAGCCTTACGTTCAGCTTCACGTTTTGCCTCCTCTTTCATAGCTCTGAAACAAAGAAAATAATAACGTATAAGTACGTATTATTCATATGTATTTGATTATATGGATTTTAAATTGTTGTTACGATTAAGACTTACTTTTCTTCCGCTGCACGGGCTTCCTCTTGCTTCTTCCTTTTGATTTCGGCCAGGTCCACTGACGGAGTGTACACCGGCTCGACGGTGGAAGCACGGAAGCGAGCTGCGCGGTCTGCTTTGGCCGCCTTCAGCTCCTCCGAAGGGTCTTCCATCATCTTTGGCGCCTGGAACTTGCGGCTCGGCCTCCATGGGAGCAGTTTCACTGCACCGAGGCCAATGTTATGCGCGTTCCGTACCAGTAAAGACCATCGGTGAAATGATCCGCCCAATAAGCATGCCAGACATTTTACTGTGCATGATGGGCGATGGTCATTACGTGGAACGGAATGAAACAGCAAGCGAGGCAGCACATTGCTTTTGATCATGACTCATGACGCTGTCTCGTTACCAAGCAGTTAGACTTCTGCATCAAGCTGGCAAAGGCTGCGTTGTATGATAATCGCTATGGTGTCGTAATATTTTGCAGTGCTGCTTGCTTCATGCTGTGATGCAAATGGACATGGAAAATTGTATCTACTCTCATTTGTATTGAACCTTTTTGTTCGATGTTCATGTAATTGGGGGAACTTCATTCTGTGTACCTCGCGATTTATTTATTGTGTTTGTTTATTTATGTTGCATTTTACGTAATTCATTTATCATCAGAGTATAAAATAATGTTAATTGTATTGTAATTTTAGTAACGAAGCAAAGCGTTACAGAAGCCTACTATTACAAGCTTGAACTGAGGAACATGTATCGTGCAAATGATTAAAACAACTACAGATTCAGTAAAAATATTTTATTGTTAAAGTAAAATCAGTCGAGTTAAGTGAAAACGAGACGTCTCGGGTCACCGATTAAATAATTTCGGTGCTAAATCACCGCTATATCACAACGATGACTAGAAAATAAACTAAATTATTTCGTTCGTTGCAACTCGTAAAAAAGTATATAGCAAAAATAATAATCTGATTGATTATAAATGTATATATGATCCCAGGGTTAGTCGTAGAACAGCCCTAACTCGTTATACCAAGATCATAGAGCGCCTAGAGCGAGCGCGGCGCGAGCGCAGCATGGGTAGAGTACCGCACGCGTGCGCCCGCGCCGCGTCGCCCGCGGCGGGCGGCTAGAGGGGAGCGGGGGACTACGCGCACTGCGCCGCCGACGGCTGTTGCGGCGCGCCTTTCGCTGCAAGAGACACCACACACAGGGTTAGACACGAAATTTATTTCCAGTTTAATTCCATTTTAAACGCCAACAGGGCGCGACTGCAAAACTTTAAAATTTTAATCGATTCGTCTTTAGAATGAAGCGAAGGATAGTCAGCAAGAGCTAGCGATGCAACTGAGATAGGATACCTGTTACGCTATCGACGGCGAGCCCGGCGGCCGCGAGCCTGTTCTTAGCATAGAACGACAGAAGGGTCACGTCGTCCCTTATGCTGAGCTCCTTGTAAAGAGGCCTGCGTGTGGCGAAGCCCTTATTACCGGAGTAGTGCACGCAAGCGAGGTTGCCACGTCCTGGCGAGAACACCTCACTGTTATCACGAGGGTCACACTGGAATTTAACTGTTAGTCGGTAGAACAACGGTCGATATACGGAAACTACGAGGAAATTGGAAGTTGATCAAGCATTCGGTTCGATTAGTTCGTCAGTTAACGTGTGTCGTAACTGTTGTGTATGCAGTGGTCTGGTGCCGGTCGTTGGCATACTTACCGGTGAACCTCTTGGCAGGCGCGTTGTATAAGGAAAGAGCGTGGATGTTTCCGACAACGTCGCGATTCAGCGGAAACAGGAGCTTGGCGATGTAAGCGTCATTGCTGAAACGGTACGGGATCGGCTCCCCGTGGCCGTATCTGTTGACATATATTCGAGGTCATAAAAACTGATGCAAAATACAGATTTTCAAGGGTGTCGAATATTCAGTCGTAAATAACAGTAATGCAGAAATAAGTCGTTAACTATTTTATTGGAGTACAAGCTGGCAAACATTGGCTGGCATTTAACCAGTCTATAATTAAAACTGTGATCAGTAGGTACAGCTTGTGCGATACGTCATGCGAGGCAAGCGTGTACATGATTTGGCTGTGAAATAATACACCCACATCTCAAAACCGTACTTCACAATACTCCATATTTTGTTCCTGCCAAACTTCCATGCTTCATTAATGAAGCCGTTGTGGGCATTTCTAATTACACAGTAAACATTGCCAATTGACGAACGGGGAACGACGTCAATGTCAGTGCCAGCGGTCGTCCGATAGACACATCAATGAACCGGTTATTTTGGTCTTGTTACATCAGGCTAAAAAGAACTTGACTTGTCATGAGAAGGTTTGAACGAGGTCTTCAGCTAACAGCAAAAGGGTCACGTTATTGTCGCGTCGTCGCGTTAATATAAAGTGTGTGCTGGCCGCTGAACTGGCCTTCGAAGCAAACGAAACACCAAGGTTGCCTAAGCTTGCCAACATTGCTTTTGCCGCGACAATTAACTGTCATGTATTGTAATGGGATATTATCCAAATGCTGAGACAGAACGGAATTTCGGTGTAGGTTCTTACGAGTAGATAGCATCGAGGGGAGCGTAGGACTTTGCACGCGGCACTACGGAGCGAGCACGAGACAGTAACGAAGCGGTATCGGCGCGGATGCGACGGCTCTCATCTTCAAAATCCTGTAACATATAATATGATCCACCTCTGTTTTAAAGTGATAATGCATAAAGATAGACTTAGAAATCATTCATGTCGCAATCTAGCCAGAACCAGCGCTAAAGGCCGCGCGATTGTAATCGAACTTGAGGTACAGCAGTAGGCACCGTTTTTTTTTTTTCACGTCCATCACCGTTTTGATGATTTTAGTTTCGACCTTCAAAAGAGAACGATGGTCGAAACTTATCGTCATCCAAATTATTTACTTTTGAAGACTAAAGCATATTCTTTCTCGAGACGAAATAAGCGTTTGGGTTCGCAAATAGCTTTTGTAAAATATCTACTAGTTCTAGTAAACTTTGGAAGAGCAATAATTTAAGATTACACTGAAATAGGAACATGTTTCTCACCTTGGTAGATTGAGATCGGCAAAAGTCGTCGACAGCAGAGATGGAAATCTGCGGGCGATGTTTGTAAGAGATGCGGTCGAGTTCACGAAGAACAACAGATGGACGCACCCGGACCCTGACGATATGGTGGGGTACCTCAGGGTATGTGACGAGTCGAGTCACCGAGCGAGATGTCGGTCTGTATATCAGTTCAGCCTGGAATTTCAATTGGCCTTAAAATACTTGACAATAAGCAAGACAACAAGGTGAAAAGCTTTCCTACAAGCAGTGGGATGGTTATATTTCTGATAAAGTTCCAGAAAGCCTTGCCATTGACGTTTGAAATGTCGATAAAGCACTAAGCGAGTATACAGCATAAATTCATCGCAAATTGAAATGTATCAAAATATTCTAGATGTTTATGATAGTTTACAATACATTAAAATATATTTTAAAATATCTGATCCCGTTTAACTATTTATGATTAATGTTATTGAAAACAGTGGAAAAATACTAAGGTCATGAAATGTAATCTTCATGATGGTAAAATAGAGTTAAGAACAGAAACATGAAAAAGTTAAAACAGATTAATAGAACTAAAGGCTTATGTGAGATTTCAAGCAATGCTTTTTCAATAAAACAAGACATGCAGAAAGATAAGTGTAACGATTTTTATGAAACTTACAGTGTATCTTAACCATGAGTCAATTGGGTGTTTTAATATTTACGTAACGGTTTAGATTTGTTTATGATATGCCAAAATTGATGGCTATTTTCGTCGGGACCTTTCTGCGTCTCAATGGCGGAGTGAATCATCAGGGAGTGGTTTAAAATTAGACAGTTTCACTGCGCACGCACCGTAATGCCTGGAGACGTTTATTGCAAATGTAATTGATTTATTTTGCTTACATAATATAGTACCTTTCTAAAATAATAATATGTAATGCTATTGTTATTTGACTGTTACGGTTATTATATGCTTTTGTTCATATTCCAAAGAATATAATCGAGGTAACTTGTTGGTTGTTGTTTGAATTACGTGATCACCACGTATTTCAAAACTGAGTTCAATTTCCAAATATGAATTCTTATTATCTTCCCTCCAACTAATTGACTACCTATAATACTCGTATTGTGGATATATATATAGGTACCTATGGGACATTTATATTTAGAGATTCAATTTGATCTAAAGTTTTTGTAGTTTAATTTAGAATATAAGTATAGGTAGATACCGATAGTAATATCACATTATTTTTATTGATTGTTTGTCTGAACTGATGTTATGAGTTAAGAGTAGATTTGTGCTATGTATTTCAGTCTAAAATATGCGAACTAGTGTAACTTTCCAGTAATACGATGTGCTTGTAAATATTTACGTGGCCTTAGCCTGCTTGCCAAGAAAACCGTTCCCTTTATCCGGCGTGACTTTGTTTTGCCTCTTCGTCTGAAGTTCTTTTTCCGGTGAATAACAATGTATATTTTTTTAGCTTTGATAATTTGTTCACCTTTTTTGCGTCCAATATTTATATTATTTAGAATAATATTATTGCTACTAATTGTTTACTTTTTTGATTCAGGATGCGACCATTTCATTTTAGGTATACAGGGTTCAACGACCGGTTAGGGGAATTTTTTTGTGTCTGCACCTCTCCTATCACTCTTCCTACCCCATGTTTTATACATTTCGTTTTACAATGATAAATTGATATTGATATAAACAAATCGCTATGACTGATGTTACATACATTACCTACATTCATTTTTCACAAACATAAAACGCTTCGCGTAGTTATATATAAAAAGGTTCATGTACATAAATTTGTACAATATACGGTTTTTATGTAAAATAGTTCTTTCATATTTATGCATTGGGCATAGATAAATTTATTTTAATTATACATATGAGATTTGGCCCGGGACATGACCCCAGCTGCTAAACTGAATTATCCGACGTTGGCGGCTGAAACGCATATTATGTCATTTATATTAACGGCCATGGAGCTTAGTGCTTTTGCATTTTCGGATTTAGCAAAATTTTAATATTATTTTCCGCTCAATTAACACAATATCTGTAATTAAAATTGAGCTGACGATTTTTTTCCAAGGCTCACCGTATGTTTTATAGCACGAAGGAATTTTGTTTTTTTAGTTCGTTTCATTGTAGTAACATTGGCAGGCGTCCAGGCATTTATTTGTTTGCGAATTGTGAAACGTTACAGTTTGAAAACGTGCAAAGTGTGATAATCTTGATTTTTTCTTTCATGAAGTTTAATTTAAACGTTGACTCTAGGCAAATCCATATGATATTGATTAGACACATGTATCTCTTCATGACAATCTTTACTTAGTATATGGGTACCTGTTGGTATGGAATGAACCTACAATAACGATCTATTTGATAAAATATTGATTCTAAATACGAGTAATCACCAAAATATGACAAAATGTAGATAATTTCAACTGATGATATAATGTTCACGCCTAGACAAAAGCCTCAGTAAAACATCAGATGCAAACATTAGATTTTATTTATTTGTTACCAGCCAAACTAGATTGTACTGGGCTAAATCGGTTTATCCTTCGTGTGTCAAGATATTCTAATTGATACCAGGTCAATGTAGTTTGGCCTAGGCTAAATCGGTTTATCCTGCGTGTGTATCGGTTTATATTAAGTATACTAGTTTAGACCAGGACAATCTAGTTTGGCCTAGGCTAAACTGAGTAAATAAATGTTTAAAATGAATGGGCAATTATTAGAAGATTATTGGTAATTAAGCAAGTATTGTTACCGATTCAATCATAATATAGTTCAATTTAATCTAAATCAAATTCAAAATGAACTAATTTGTACTTCTTAATGCAACTGTTGAGTGTTGTAGAACAGTTTATGGTACAGATGCAAAGCCTTGTCTGGTCCCAACTGAATGTTTAGTAACTGCAGTTCTTGACATAAGTTCCTTGCAGAAATTTTTGAGTACAAAAGTAGAATTCGTTGACGGGTTCAATCTTTTAGCCTAGGCCAGACAGTTAAGCCTAAATTATTAAAGCCAAACTCGAGTGTCCTAATCTAAATTAATATATCTTGACACAGTAGCTTGGCCGGTGTTTTTACATAATATATAGGTAGGTACGCTTTGCTGGCTTTGTTAAATACAATCTATAGTGCTTTTTCATAAGCTTTACTTGGCCAAGTAGTATGAACTACTTGAATATATTAGGTTGACTCATCATCAGAGTTTAAATTAGTGTACAGGACTACTACTACTTTTATCTTTACTTATGTTTTCTTGTTTCTAATCGTTTTGTTAAATATGTGTCCTATTTGGTTTCTTCATAACGTTATTCTATCCTTCCATATTTGTAAATCGAAACCCATATCTAAAATAGATAATTTGGTTGTACATTTGGGAATAATTATCGATGACGATCACGTTTTGTTTTTTAAGTTTTCGATAATGTTCTAAGTGCAGGAAGGTACTACTTGCAGAGCTACAAGAATGTTTCTATGTGTAGTCTCAAAATAAGCTGTTAAGTGATCTAAAACAACTATGTATATTTGGTGCATTTGTTCCTTGGTGATACTGCGTGCTTTGCTTCTTATACCAGCCATAGCAGCTTCTGAGTATATATACAGATGCGGTGATGACCATTGCATTTAACTCACCTGGGAAAGTCTTGGAATATACGTCACGTAGGGTTCGTGATACAGAGGGAACAATGAAGAAAGGTAGTAGGTTGACGTCAGTGGCTGTACCGGAAGAAACAGGAATTTATTATCTAGGTATACTCTTGGTTTGTTTGTCAGTGTCTAAAGATATATTGTATTGTAGGTGCTTTCAGGAGTAAACATACATTTTAAGTTTTGGTTTATTATTCAAAGTGCACATTTTAAGATGTAAACAAAAGGTAGGTATGACACCTGAATGAGGACAAATGATAAACCCGTGTTGATTTCTGGAGGCAAGAAAAAAGGAAGACTTTAATAATTGTTATAAAAACAAAAGTCACAATTTAAAGTAAAGAAAATCGTTAGTGATAGATCGAGCCCATCATCGACCTGTCATAGGTTTCGTTTAACACAAACAAGAGGATATTAGAAAACGCAAGCTTTATTAAAATTCAGTTTGAACCACATATAAAATAATAAATAATTTATCCTTTAAACATAACAATAAACAAGCTAAGATGCTCGTCCGCTTACCGACATGGAAGCGGCGAGATCGCGAATTTGAATACTGATTAGGTAGGAAGAGAAGCGAGGGTTAGGAGCGGGGACGTGGACAGCGGAGTTCGGGTCGGGACCGGGAGCCGGGCCGGGACTAGACGCGGTACGAGTAGTGGCGGTAGTTGGTGCCGTAGGGCAGGCGGCCGGAGCTGACGGACGAGTAGGAGTAGCCACTCGGGCCACCCAGGTTGGAGGAGCGCTCGCTCGTGTAGGAGTAGCCGCCGGGGCCGGCGCCCGTGCGCCGCTCCACCGAGCTGCTGTAGGAGCTGCGCTGCGGCAGACCCGCGCCTGTGTCGCGCGACGTCGTGCTCGTGTAAGAGTACGAGTACTGCTCGTCGGCGCGACGCGGCAGCGTCTCGCGGTCCACCACCACGTAGTGACGCGGCGTCTGGAACAACCGCGCGATGTACCACCTCCGCATTCACACCGCCGCACCGCCCGCCCTCGCAGCTCGCACCCGCCCGACCGAAAGACTGACTAGCGAAAGCGACACACGAAACGCCCGTTCACCGCGATTGTCAATATGAGGCGAAGTTGCTGTAGAAGACGTGGCGACGCGGCACGTGAGTCGGCAGGCCGTGCGCCGCCGCCAGCGCAATGTCCATGTGGTCGCGTGGCGTGCCCAGCGGGTCCGCCTCGAAGGCGCGCTCGCGCATGCCCACGGCGTTGAGGACGCGCGCGCGCGTCTGCTCGCGCGCCGACACGTACGGTGCGATCGGCGCCAGCTTGTATTCCGCCGCGGGCGCGATGTTCTGCCGCGTCACCGGCTCGAGGATCGAAGCGCGCACGCCGACACGAGTGCGTCGCCCGAACGCTGTCACCGGGTCCGGCACGAGACTCGGCCGTGGCACGTACGGCACCTTCTCCCAGTCGCCGATGGTCGGCCGCTGCAAGCGGAGAATCGCCGTTAGTCGGGCGGCGCGACTCCAGCCGCGGCTATATTTGGCGCGCCCGGCGGCTCCGCTTTCGGACTCTGTCTCCCGCCGGATGACCCATTTGCGGATCGATACCGCACGCCTCGTCGACTTATTAATCGTCTGGAACGGACCGTCAAAACGTCCTATCGAACCTTATGAAAGCAATGATGTTTACACAAGCGAACATATACGAAGAGTCTATGCAGATGACGCGCGGAAATCGCCGCGCGGATCGGTGAATAGGACGAACAAAAGACTCCATCGAGAGGAGTTCAAGGCTATGTCTTCGAATGGAGGAGTCGAGAGACGAAGGTCGAGCTGGTGCGAGGGTGTCCGGCTCCCGGGGGAATGGAGCGAGGTGCGGTCCCGTGCGTTAGTGTTAAACGGAAGGGGGACTTACCGTGATGCTGGAGTAGGTGGAGCTGGGCCTGTACGGGCGGCGCGTCGTATAGAAATCACTTTCGTACACCATGGTTGCTGATTTATTTATGATCGTTCGACTGAAACTCGCGACGGCTTGGTCTCGACTGGCGAGAGAGCGCGCTCCGCGGAGCTGCGATCGACGCCGCCGACCTTATTTTTAGATCACTGTCATTGCAATTTTCACGTCATCCCCGCAACCCGCTCGGATTTTACACAGAAATATAAAATATCTGTTGTGATGTCCAGTCGAGTGGGTTAGGATATTGAAGGCCGCGAGGACGGCAAAGGAAGACTCAAGGGCGTAACCCACGACCAAAATAAATGGTCATCTTTCGGCATCATAATTTTCATTCAGTGAATCATTCGATATAAGCGGCTGCATACCTACGTCGTACAACCCTCGAGATATGTCGTGTGTAGGTAGACATTCATAAGATTCTTGTGGGAGTAGGTGATCTTGCAGTTTTATAAATATCCGTAATCAGCATTCCCTTGGCTTAGAATAGGGTAGTTGATTCACCGAAGTAAATGATATGATGGTAATGAACAGAAGACGCACCTTAGTTGTACGTACAGTTGCTGCAGAACATCAAATAAAACTAGGATATCCTTAGACTTATGTTAGAAGGTAGAATTGAATAAAAGTGGACCCAGAACTGAACTTTGAAAAATAACTGCAGTTAGAACCTATATCACGGTAAGGGCTCAAAATTAAATAGCACAAGCAATAACAAGCAGCTTTTTATAAACAATGAATAAAACTGGACCTAGAACTTAACCTTTAGGTACACCTGCATTAAGATCCGTGTATTCTTTTAGATAGTTTGTCCTACTAAGATTGAATTCCAACTGCTAACGAAATAGTTTTATTTGGCAGTCTAAAAGTAAATAATGTTTTATCTTTTCCCGTGTTTACTTTATTCCCCATGGGACAAACTGTAGGCATGTAAGAACGGAATAGATTGTACATGCGTTAGTAAATTATAAATGGAATCCCATTAAACTTCGTACGATATAGTTCTTTGTTTGTGTTGTGTACCACCTGTGACACAAAATCGCAGCCCAAGGACTCAGCTAGTGTTTTTTTTTTTTTTTACTTATAATATTAAGCTGGTGTTTTTAGTTTGATAAAAGTACTTTGTCCAGCTAATGGCCTACATGATGTTAAGCCACTACCGCCGTCTTTAAATACAGAAATATGGCTCAGGCCTTTCCGTATTGAAGTATAAAGACCCATGTCTTAATGCGTTGCGCCCGTCATTTCGAGACGGGGTTATAACGTCTTATGCGCCTGTAATTACTGGCATGTAAATTTAAATGTTTGTTGTGTCTGGGTATTATGTGTATTATAATTATGTATGTATTAACAAAAAAATTATATACTAGCTGCGCTCAGCGGTGTCACCCGCGTAGTTCCCGTTCCCGTGGCAATACGGGGATAAAAGCATGTTACTCTTGATAATGTTGCTTTCCATTGGTGAAAGAATTTTTAAAATAGGTTCTGTAGTTGAGGCGTTAAAGTCACTTTCGCATTTATATTATTACTAGCTGCGCCCCGCGGTTTCACCCGCATAGTTCCCGTTCCCGTGGAGAATACGGGGATAAATTGATTTTATTTTTTCGTTAATTTTCCAATGTTTTTAATAGTTATTCTGCTATTCGGGACGGAAACAAATCCAACATATCAAAAACCATGGCAATCGGTCCAGCCGTTCTCGAGTTATAAGTGTTGTAACAAACACGACTTTCTTTTATATATATATATAGTCATCCATACGTCATTACATAGCTGTCATTATACGTCAATTTTGTTATTCCAAGTCTGATTCTTTTTTGTTATACCACGTTTTATAGTGACTGACGTTACATGTCAAGTCACACGGGAATGATGTCGAACGGGATAAAAAGTATCCTATGTCCTTCTCCTGGCTCTAAACTACCTCCCTGCCAATTTTCAGCTAAATCGGTTCAGCCGTTCTTGAGTTATAAGTGAAGTAACTAACACGACTTTCTTTTATATATATAGATTAGGTAAGATGTATATAATACATCCAGTTATCAAATTGCCATAGTACAAGCTATGCTTAGTTTGGGGATAGATGACGCTGTGTGAAATGTCCATGAATATTTATTCACTGAGCCTGTTTCACCAGTTATACTCATTGTTCTGGAATCTGATCAAACAAAGATATCTGTAGGGCCCATCTTCCTATTTGCAAATTGTATTCTACGGCCAAATACTTTACTAACAGATTACTGGAGATAAATCACCACAGCTATATGTATGTCTAAAAAGTCATAACTTATATGATCATTCAACTAATTTCAATGTGGCTATGTTAGTCTATCCCCAGTCACCTTGTTAGTTGATTATAGGGTTTGGCTGTTTATCTATGATTCTGTGTATAAAACTAGTTTTAATTGTTCTGGGATGGTGATACAGTGAGCGAATGAAACTGATTTCTTATTTTTAACTGAAATGATTATTTTGTAATGAACGATAATCTGAAATTATAAATATTTTGGATGGTTCTGCAAGCAAGGTATTTGTGAATTGATAACTTGAACATAAAAAGGGTTTCAGACAGTTACGGTGTATCATTAATAATACAACAATAATGAAAAAGTAATAGTCTTAACTATTTATTTCTTTCTCTTACAAAATGACGTTCAAGAATTTACAATATATTTTCGTCATCCGAATGTGCGCGCGGATTAAATCACAGAAGTGGACCGTCCGGTCGACACATAAAATTTGGACCCAGAAATAAACATAATACAGATTAATTATCTTCCATTATAAATCTACACGGCGAAATTAAACACCCGTCGTCCCAGACCCACTGCTTTATTGACTCACCAGTGTTTCCATACAATAAATCATAACAATTCAAGTCAAACAAAACAACATGTGCCGAACTTAATATAAATACGTCAAACCGGTCTGGCGCGTCGTCGTGAGGAGTCTTGGAACATAGCTCAGTCGGCCAGCGCAGGGCGCCAATAAATATCAACGTATGTACACGAGGCAACTCGCGACACCACCCTATATATAACTTTTTTTAAAAATTTATAATTTATTTCGTTTTGTCCTATCTATGCAGGTCGACTAACAAAACCGCGCAGTCGCCGCGCACGGCCTTACGGATTTCGCCGGCGGAAGGCGGTCCACGCGATCCGCGCTCCAGTATTACTTTGTTCACCATTGTGAAGAATGTCTGCTGAATATGACGTGATACAATACAAAGAACGCAGAACGAGTGACCCACCTTCTGCTTGCAAAATCCCTCTATACAGAAGTCAGTACGGTCCGGCTCCCTCACAAACCAAGCAAACCGTTAAATACAATTCACATTCACACAATCTATGAAGATGACGTCAACTCTTATCGTACGAAACGTCACTCAATAGGTGCGATAAAGCTACTTATCCAGGTGCACTTTGTAAGGAGGCTTTGGTCCAAAGTGCATCGCCCCACCGCGGGAGTCGGCCGACCGCTGACTTCTGTCGCCATGCACCTGCAGCACGAGTTGATATCACCGAATTATTTGTACATTATTATCAACTAACCGATGTCTATCGTGTCTAACTTAATGTTAATTTAGCACACCGCTACGTGAATCTGACGATATTTTGGATGCGACAATCTTTATCGTTGTATCATATGTTACAAAATTAGAAGTAAAGCCCACTATTCGACCTCCGTCTCAATAGTTAGTCGTTTCAGACTATATTACATCGCGGAAGTTGCACGCTCGGTGCACAAAATACATTTTGCACCAAGTGATTTGCACCAAATTGTCTAGCTACAACTTTCAGTCACTACCGTAAAACTAAACAGTATTGCTAAGTTACATTTTGTCTTTTCGATATAATAGTAATAGTAATTCAACAATGGCAGAGTGCCAAAACATCGTCAGGGATCTTAATGTCCACAAAAGTGAAGAGAAAACAATAACAAAGACTCTTAATCAACACCTCTAGACTCTCGTGGACAGTCAAGATGAGGTTCGCATCAATGTTTCGTATTTACAACCTATTATTGTAACCCACAGGAGCATCATCCGGTAGTGCCAGCCGCGGCACGAGCTTCGCACGTTAAATTAAAACAAATACGTGCTCAATTCCGTGCCGGACTGGACACAGTTCCTCTACAATGATCTCTTCCAAGAACTTTGCTTCATCACTGACACGAACGTGGTTCTTGCTGACCGAGCGAACGAGTATGGAGCTATCATACAAACTAATAAACTTTATTTGTGCTTTACGAGTACAGCATAATATATAAAAGTATTTACGGAACAGGAGTTCAATTGGCAGTCTTTAAGAGTCCTTCCAATAGAGCTCATTGAATGCTGTATGTTTATAGGCACTTGAGGTTTCGCCGCTGGCTAAGGCGGCATCGATAGCTTAAACATCACTTCCTTACAAAAACACAGCCCGGGAGAAGGCCATGCGCACAGTTAAATGAATGGTTGTGAACCGGTTGGTTAGATTTGCATGCAGCCAATCAGGTGGAATGTTTTCCATAACCGTTGGGAGGCTGAACAGAATATCTTTTGGAATGTTGCATAATTTAACAAGTAGTAACAACTATTTACAGCTTATGTTATCTACAGTTCCAGAATCATGTGTAAACAGCATAAACAATACCCAAGTGCATTGTGCCGTTCAGAAATTAAAAGAACATCACATCAACAGTGGAGTGGACAGAGTATTACGGCCACAATGAATATCTAGGCTGTGAAGTGTCTGTAAAATAACTTGCAATACAAATTTAAAGGGCAACTTTGAGACATGATTGAGCACTAATTTACAGCCAGAATTTGCTAGAAATATCTCACATCCTTTTCTCTTCAATATTCAATATGAAACCATATCTAAATAAATAATAATTTGTTTATCAAAATTGGATGCAATGATGATATATTACATCCAACTATTAAGTGTGATGATTACTTGCCCCTAAAACCGGATAAAATGTTGCACTGCAATTGTAGTGCAGTTTTTTTGAAAATTGAAGACTCCCATTGAGGCATCAGAGAAACTAACCAGTTTGCTTTCCAAAACACTGGTCAGGTTGAAAATATAGCCCAGTCATGGTTTGTGATTGGTTGCCATTGAAATTTTGGCAAATGATAACTCACTCAAATTAGAGACTGCAGAGTACTGATTTACAAATTTATGAAATGTTATGCCCTTTGGAAAGGAGAATATTCCATCTAATATGATCGCATCTCACTTATCACAATATCATCACACCACGATATAATTGTGCACAAATAAAGTACATTGCCACAATCACAATTTGGTAAGCTGCAGAATGTGGTTTGTCTCTGACATTCTCAGTAAAGACCATTTATTGACCACTACGAGCAACTCCAAGCCTGCAAGATGTGATTGTAGAACTGTAATGGGCACTTTTATAATTTTGCTACGGCACAGCACGATACTGCCGCCACGGTTTAGCAGGGAAATAAATTACAGGTATAGTATGAAGACGCTTCTTTATTTCCACAACGATATCGACACAATCGAAGTGGATTTATTAAAACAGCGTAATCACAATATATACCCTTTTCTTACTTGTTACTTGGTGTTAGACAACATTATAGGCGCTTGTGTCACGCACCACCTAAATATGGATTTCTCAACGCGATTTTTCTGCTGAACCGTGACGGTAACATTGGGTAAAATTGTAAAAGCGTCCAAAGAGTGTTCGCTCAGTCGTCAAGTAGCGGGGCGGTGCGTCTCATGCTGCATGGCGGCGCGGCGGCGGGGGGCGCGGGGGTTACTGCGTGGGGTACTGCGCGGAGGGCACGGACGCGTACATCACGGGCGGCGCGCCGCTCCATCCCGCGCCGGCCGGGGCGCCCATGCGGTAACCTAGAACAAGAAAATATTCTAATTCTGGGGGTGACACTGACGTCCCGCATCAGGGTGGTTTGTGTATTGTCCCCCGTCGTTAACTAAGCAATATGTATTGTATGTTGTGCCGACTCCACTTAGTGTGGGATAAGGGCAGGAAGATGGTAATATATGTTAGAGTAAGGTATTCATCTATAGACAATGAACTTATTTTTAAATTCTTGCCTGAAATAAAGGTATATTATTATATTATTTCAGATTATTTATTTTATATACATTTTTCACTACAAAATAATACATTACTTATTTATAAAATAAACAGTATAAAAACATTGTAGTAAAAGATATATAAAAACGGAGGACCACCGACTGTGGAGTAAGACCCAAGCAGCCCTAGCTGCAGAGAGGAACCTCCTGACGATGCGTGCCGTGTCAAGGAGTACCGCCTTCTTATTATTATTCCTATTAGTAGAATTACTTAGATCTCCGACCGATGTATGAGAAGACGGCATGCGGGTGTGATTTCACCGGCCCCAGTTCCATCGGAACACAGGATTGAATTACAAAAATATAAGCTTGTAATACAGGATTTGTAATACTATAAGAATATTTATTATATTTCTTAAGTTGTAAAAACAAACATATAATACATATCAACTTTGCACTCATACGCACATTGGTTTTATTTGGCTTCGGAATTGAACGCAATTTTGTTGAACATTATTCTTCTTCGTCTATAATAATTCTACGCATAAAATACTCAAACATACTATGTTATAATGTACTGGCAGCAAATAGTAAGATTATAATAGAATTAACAACACCAATGAGTCAATAACTCCCTTGTCGGAGCATAAATTGTGTATATATCACAGAATTAGTAGGAAAGTGGCAGACGGCGAGTGTAAGATATTTTCTTTTAAAGTCGAGTATAAGACCGTTGCCAAATTCAAGCGGTCATCTGGGTTAGGAGTAAGTCCTCTATTTGGATGTTTTAATCAGCTTTACTTACTTTTTACTGCATGCAGAAAAAAAAATCTCACATAACGGATGCATTGAAATATGTTATCATTGTTTGAGTTATAATGCAACAAAAAACACACGAACAGACAGGCAGACTGACATAGGAGACATACCCTGTGTCGCGGGAGGCACGGATACACAAGACAAACATCCAAGACCTGAGAACCAACTTGATGCACATTACAGTTTTCTCCGGACTAAGGCTTAGAAATGTATTCTAACCTGCTGGTGCGGCCTGAGGGTTGTAGTTTGCGGCGGTATATTGCTGGTAGTATCCTGGCGCCATGTATCCTTGTAGCGCGGGGTAGCCCTGCAAATAAAAAAAAATACTTCTTATATACTAAACACTTATACTTTTTTTTTATTACGTTTACACACTCATACCTCTGCACTAGGATTCCCTGTGTCGCAGATGGCATGGACAAACACAGAAACACAAGACAAACACCCAAGACCCGAGAACAAACTTCATGCTCAACACACACAGTATGCCCCGGCCGGGATCGAACCCGGGACCCAATGCTTCGAAGGCAGGGGTACTACCAACTAAACTACGGAACCGTCTTCGTTTTTAAAACACACAAGGTATGCCCCGGCCGGGAATCGAACCCGGGACCCCTCGCTTCGAAGGCAGGGCTACTACCAACTAAGCCACGGAGCCGTCTTTTTTTTTAATGTTGCTCACTCGTACAAGCTTATGTACATAGCAATAGGATTCCTAGATGCAGGTGGTATGGACAAACACCCAACACCCGAGTCATCATACAAAGTAAGCTCTGGCCGGGAATTGAACCCGGAACTCCTCCTAGATAATTGTTGGTAGCTACTAATAGCTAGGCCGTCTAACGACAGTAAAACGAGAACAAGAAACGAATTGCTGTCATAGATAAGTCATGACCTTGAGCCAATCTACAACGAAATGTTTTTACTGATATCTGAAATTTCTTTCTAACAACCAATATATTTCACAAACCATTGGAGTTTCTAGGCAGTTATCGAAAATTGTCTATATTATCCAACAAACATTCTGCATTGGGTGTGCCGTGATAAGGTAAAATTTATTTTAAACAGAGTTCAAAACTAAGCTTCCAATTTATATTGTATGGGGAATACCAACATTCGGTTTATATTAGCTACATAACAAAATTATATATAAATCTATTTTGGGGATGTGACTGCTCAAATTTTAGTGTCATTGTCTACGTTAGAGCCGAATTCTACGTCATAAGAGATTAGTTTCACTAAATTGTTACCAAATCAGAATTATAATTACCATAAAAAAAATACTTGGGGGAAATGTTAGGTTTCGTCCTTTTGTCGTCTACATTTTTTTATGGGACGAGCCGACGGCCTTCCTGATGTTAAATGGTTACCACCGCTCATAAACAACAAAAAATCAAATACAGGTCTTTCCATCTCTATGAAATCTGGATATTATTGTTGTCTGAAATTTCACCGGCACCCACGCTCTTCCACCGGAGCAAAGCAACGCGAGGACACCACTGCTTGGCGGCGGAAACCAAGCGTGGGGGCAGTACTTTCCCGAACGAACTTTGCATAAATTGAGTTGCGCCTTTCGCATCACCCGGGTACTGAGGGTATTCAACTCCGAACGCGAGCGACATGGTCCCCTTATCATCAGGTACCTTATCATCAGGTCTGAGTAGCTTAAAATTGAATTTAATGCGAATTATCATATCAAGCGAAGAATACGACCCCTAGTGCAAAACAGCAACTCAACAATTCAAACACGTTTAATTTAATGGGAATTATCATATCAGCCGAAGAATAGGACCCCTAAAAAACAGCAACTCAACAATTCAAACAAGTTTAGTGGGTTTTGATATTCAGACAAAATACCTAAAGTAATTTCCTTTCCAAATCCAACTTTCTATGATGACTTGTTTATTTATATTCAGATTGAGGACAACTTGCTACTTCACGTGTTGCGATTATGAAATGCAATAATTTGTACAGATCAGTGGATTTGTTTCATTTAGACCTATTTAATAATTTATTCAAATTAATCATATTATTACTTTATATTAATTATTTTTAGTGTAAAAGTAAACGAGTGAAATTATGTACCTAATAATTTTATAATTCACTAGCCGGTCAATGTTTTCCTGTCTCGTTTCACAATTCGACAATGGCTGTTAAACGGCGTAGCGGCAATAATCTAATAGCAATGTGGTCCCAGTTTTTCCCCATTCCCGAATTATCCTTTACTTTGTCCTATCAATTACGAACGGAACAAAAAATTTGCCAAATAGGTGCAGCCGTTTTGAAGTGATACTCTTTACATACATTCGGCAATTTATTTTTATTTAAACACATGAAATTAGCCTGACCTATAATTTGACACTTGTATTAATAAAATGTCTGTTTGACTCAACTCAACTATATCCATCTATTTCAGTCAAACATTTTTCACAATAAATTATTACTGTATCAGCCTCTAATTTGCACACTGTAGGGACACCGGCCTACTCTCGATAATTGAGAGTGAGAGTTTGATCTATCACAGGAGCTCAATACGGATTGGTAGATGTCACATGTCTTCGAAATTATGGTTCTAAGACATACCGGTTTCCTCACGATGTTTTCCTTCGCCGTTTTGAGAACGTGGTGTTGCGCACATAAATTTTACAAGTGAAAAACTAATTGGTGCACGTGTAAGTTTTAACCAGCGGCCTTCAGATTTAAAGTCTGCGTCAGTGCCCTTGGCCACCACGCTCTCTCAATATATTATTATTTATATAAATTTGAATAATCTTTTTTAAAAACAAGCGTGAAAAAATTTCAAAATTATATTTATGTTTTCTTCTTTTGTGTGAGTAAGCGGCTAACTCTGGTGTTAGAGTTTTCAAGCCACCCGAAAGCCATCGACATGTCTCATCGACTAGTTTAGTTTTAACGTGCCCTCCGACGCACGGAATATGTGAAAAGTTTTTTAAGATAAACAATTTATGCAATTGGCTTCCGAAGCAATTGCATAACTAGCAACTTCTTTCTCTAGTATTTTTAATGAGCTGGGCTGACTAGGGCAGAAATAGCTAGGGGGGAAAATTAACAATACACCCCTATATGTAATTAACGACCCGCGGTGTTACCCAATGTTAAATAGTCAACATGAAACATAGCATGAGCAAAAAAACTAACAAGCTGTGTTTTCCGCAAGTGACAAAAAAATTTACCTCACATTTTCGAGATAAATAGCATCCATGTGTAAATCCAGGGTATAAGCTACCTTCATTACTAACTCCATCTAAATCCGTTCAGCCGTAAAGGAGTAACATACACATATACAGACAAACATAAGCATTTATAATATTACTAGCTGCGCCCCGAGGTTTTAACGGTTGGCCTACGGGAACCGTAAACTTTTCCGGGATAAAAATTAACCTATGTGCTATTCCAGACTATAATCTATCTGTGTGCCAAATCTCATCCAGATCCGTTCAGTAGTTCTGTCGTGATTGAGTAACAAACATCCATCCAAACATTCGTATTTATATCAGTAGTAAGATGAGCAACCCCCTCCACAAATTAGAAAGGCGAGACTAACCTGAGCATACCAATATCCCATTCCTTGTTGGTAGGGGTACGGGTACTGTGTTTGTGCGCCCATAGCCGGTGGTGCAGTGGGGGTGGTGCTTGAACTTTGCTGAAATATTAAACATGTTTATGTTAACATAGTTTTGACACAGTGGAGAGCATCAGCAATTGAACCGTTGTTTGCGGTAGGGCGTTTTATAATGCTCCCTCGTATGGCTTGTTAGTAGCGACCATCATAAAACGAGTGTATTGGCCCAATGGTGGCCAATGGAATGCTGAATTTCAATCTGAAGGTCAATAGTGATATAAAAATTAAATCAACCTTATTTATAATCATTTATATTGGTCCATAATGGGCGAAGGAATCGCTTAACAAACAAATTATACATTTGAATTATTGTAAGAATTTTTTATTCATGTTGGTTTACAAACAGACATGCACAGAGAGATTTTCATTAAAATACTTGTGTTTAATGTTTACTAAACGGTGAGGGAACAACAGGATTTTGGCATGTCCTAGAATTAATAAAAACTTTGTAATCACGTGTCATTTACCAACTTAATCTTTCCATACTTGGTAGGGGAGAACTGAAGTTGTCTATGGTAACTTATTATGGGCGAATGTGACCACTTAAAAGTCAGCTAGGACATCAGCTCAATCTCCAACTTCCTGCTGCATATAAGCACATATAAGTTTCATCAAAATATATTTAAAAATTCATGAATATTTCACACAGTGCCATCTAGCTCCAACCTGTATATAGTCAGCTAGACACGATAGAATACTCACATAGCACATCAGTTTTATAAATATATACACACCCCGATACTGAACAAACATCTGTGTTCATCAGTTTGTCCTGAGTGGTAATCAATATCAAGATCTACAAGGCAATAGGCAGTTACTACCAAACGAGCTGTGAGCCGATCACCATTTCAGTCTAACATAGGAAAGCAAGCATATAAAATATCTACACGTCTGAAATTAGAAAACACAATAATTCTGGAGAGTACAGATAACAATTATCTGAATGATAAGATGTCTGAAACTGTGATGGCCATGACCTAAATTAAGGAACAACATTTAATAAATACAAAAGCCACTTTCCCAAGTATTTTTATCATGAAGCCATAGATTTGATGCAAAACCGTGAACAACTTTTTATTTTTGCTTAACCAAGCCAAACTTAAGAACTGTGTTTGAGTGTCTGTTTATTTTGTATTTTGAAACATTGATCTGAGCCATGTTTGATGAAAATTGGTGGAGCTGATTTTATGACAAGTAACTGATATAAAAATCGAAAAAGAAAACCGACATCAGTACCTTCAAAGTAGCAAAATACGCAATTTAATTTACTTGGATAACTTTTTTTTTACTTATTTTGATTTAACAACTAAACTATAGAACTGATATCTTTCTGTTTTTATTTTTAATTTTTTACATTACTTGTTTGTATTTCAAGCTAATAAAAATGATTGAATAATGAAGATATAAAAAGATTAACATTTTCATCACCATCATTTTGGTAAATAAAATTTTATAATTTCAGATTACAAATGTGGTACAAAATATTTTAATTTTGTATTACAATAAATAAATATTATGTTAATTAATAATTAAGGATTATTTTGTTACAAAAATAAACAAAAAAAATCTACTTGTTATGCCTAAACAACACCAAAATGGTATTATTGTATGCCTTGTTCTACAAGTCTAAAAATAGAATTACACTATAATTAAGCTATTGTTTATTTAACATTTTTAACCAAATTATAAAGTAACACCTATACCTATTTGCCTATTTGAATCAACCACTTATGGGCTGTGTGGGTATAATGCCAATTGTGTTGCTGTTAGACCATCCCAAAACTAAACAACATCCATCTGCTTCTATTTCATACAGAGTCATAGGGACAACAATAATTCTAGACCTTTCAAAGTCACTTTTGATGTGAAGAGAATTAAGACTATAGTATGGTTCAGAAGAAATACAAGTTTTACTTTCCTACCTGTTGTTAGGTACAAAAATATCAGTGCCAAAAGAAAACAGTAGAATAGTAGTATTAGTAGAAAACAGTTCTATGACCAGAACCTAGGATGAGGATTAAAAGATGCCATATTCTTGTTTTAGCTAATACGACATGCATGAAATAAAAATAAATATTCTGTTTATATTCTGATTTTCAATGGGAAATTTAAATCTTTGCAAAATAGTAAGTATAATATAAAAAGTTTTCTTGAAACAAATATTACCAACATAACAGATTGGTTATTCAATGAAACCCATTTTAATTAATTTGGACTTAGCACTGATAATAACGGTTTTAAATCCCTGTCATTGCTTATCAATGACTTACTGTGAGTAAATAGGCTAAACAGATGTGGGGGAATCCATAGTTGGTAGTGCCTGCCGATGCCTCATTTTACCTTTCAGTCTTCAGCAGCATAAATCAAAATGGCCACTAACCACAACCATTTGCCCTTTTTTTGTAAAAAATTAAATGGTTGCAAAAATGGAAAAAGAAAATAATGCCCCTTTACAGCAGCATCCATTGTTTATTTAAATATAATGTTCTAATTTATTTTTATAAATTTTGTTGAAAATAATTTGTATTTTGACTAATATAAACCTTGACTAAGTGTTCATAAGATTATTTAAAGGGTGCGTAAACAATCAGAAAAAAAAAGAATAAAATTAATTCAACCTTGTCCCTCCCTTATTTTTACTGTTCTCTGCATTATTATGATAAGTTTTATCAACATTGAAATCATTAAAAAAGTGCATAGTAAATAATAATTCATTAGTTTATAGCATTGTTATCTTAAGTGCCACAATGTTTTATTAAAGCAAATTGGCATTCAGCAGATTTAAACACTTTAGTTATTATGGTACAATATTTGTTTACATTCATATTCACCCACTTCCTTGGTAGGTAGGTAGTGGAACTGTATACTTGCTATAAACAAAATGGAATGACCAACAAAATTGTAGGTAACAAAGACCTTTGTTAAATCTTATAAAAGGAAATAATTTGTAAGAACTTGTAAAGTACAATGATGCTGTTTAAGTTAGGTTATGGTCATTAACCCCATGACCTAAATTTTATCCTAATTAAATTTAATCCTCTCATATCTGTATTTTGTTACAGCTGAGCAAATATATGTATGCATCATAAGATAATATCTATAATTAGGGATTTGTGCACAAAGCATTGGGAATTTATTTACATAATTGGTGTCATTCTGAATTAAATGTATGTAGTTGTCCCTTTTACACAATATAAAAAAGAATGAGATGGGTTTTCATTTAGTCTGAAAACAACAGAATCAACACCATTGTCTGCCTATTCTACCTAAGGACTTATCTTTTAAATTACAATAGATAATTTAAATATTCACTTGAAATGCTAATATAGATCTCTCCGTGTGCAAGCCTGATCACATATAGCTGTTTGGATTGATGTTTCAATACTGCATGAATGTCTCCAATAATAAACCTTCAACTCAATTAGGTATGAGGATTGCTAGATCCCATATCTCAATATCAATCATAAAATCAAAAGCCTGTAAAATAATATTAGTAATAAACAAACCTGGTTCTCCGAGCCTCCATTCTCTTTTCCCCAGAAACATTTTACAGTGTGTCCGCTAATTTCTGTGTTATGTGTCGCTTCTATGGCATGTGCCGCAGCTTCCTTAGCTGTAAACCTAATGAAGGCATAGCCTTTATCTCTGAAAACTCTAATATCTTGTATTTGACCATATTGACTGAATGTGCTTTGCATCAGCTCCTCAGTTATAACATTGCTTGTAAAACCACCGCAGTATACAGTTGTGTTGGTTGGTGAACTCTGGTTGTAGACCTCATCAAATGTGGGCTGTTTAACTCGTTTATTGACAGGCGCGCCTTCATTCGGCCTGTTGGTCGGAGGCTTGCGTGTCGACCAGTTCGTACGGATAGACCTGGACCCCAGCCACTGTCCGTTCATAGCCTGTATAGCTGCTTCCGCATCGGCCTTTTTGACAAATGATACGAACGCATATCCCTTCGATTTGAGCGTTTGTGGATCACGTACTATTCTACAGTTGGATATCTCACCGAAGGGCGCGAAGGCATCCCGAAGTATATGTGTCTCTATCTCTGGCGACAAGTCGCCGACGAATATGTGGTGATGGTTGCTGGTGTCCGTCTTCGGCTGGTTGCCAGGACTCGTCGCCCAATTAACCTTCATTTCCTTATCGAGGACCACTCGCTTGTTCATGGCGGCCAGGGCTGTAGCCGCCGCCGAATGATTTGTGAACTCGAGGAAGGCATATGGGTCGTTGCCCGGTTCTCGTATTATCTTACAACCTTTTACTTCTCCTATTTGTCCAAACAGCGTGCATATGAATACTTCTGTAACACTCGCGTCTAAATTACCGACGTAGAGAGTTTTCGGGTGGCTTTCGTCGCCCATATTAGCTTATATTGTAATCTACCGATTACCTAAATAAAACTATGAACACTATTAGCGAAAATAATCGTTATACGACGTGTTATTTCATCACTTAAAACATTGGGTGACGGATAAAAGTAGGAAAAATGTCGCAAACAGCGCCGTAGAACTTCTCGAAAGACGTTGCTGTTGACTCGTGAAACGTTCACTTTTCGGAAACAAACGCATCTATAGACGAATTTCCGGTGAGCGAAATTCAAAATTGTAGCGGGAACTAAAATTGTATTGATTATTTTTTTTTTTAAATAAACATAATTACTATAAAGGCTACAATGAGTCAAATTATAAAAGAAACTTCTGAAAAACTTGCAGTTACGGGCTGAAATTTTATAATAATTTACTTGATTTTGGTTAACCATAAACAAATAGAATAGAATTTTATGAGCAAATTGAAAACTTTTCCGGAAACGAGTGTCATTTTGAAAGTCTATGACTCATCAACAAATACTGTTTCGTTTACTGGTAAGTAAATTATAAACTTTGTTGTCTTGTTCCACGCAATATGATTGGTGAACATTTAAATTTTAGTGTCGTCTGACCAATAGAAATAGAGATGACATTTTGTTTTGTGCTTTGTAGTGCAATAGACAAAAACGTAGATATAGAATGAATAAAATCTTACTATCCATACATTTTAAATCTCTGGTGAACATCTAGCTTGAAGGCTTTTTCAACTAAATAAAATCAAATCTACGTTTGCATTTAGAGCAAAGCTTGAAGAACACAGAGTGATTTAAAAAAAATGTTATAACCGAAGATAATTTCAAATAACTATCTATCGTACTTTTGCGTTTTTTTTGGATTGGCTGTGTTTCCACCTGGTGTTACGTGGTTACTGCTACCCATCAAAGGACTCCGATCATAACGAAATCAACACCAAACGGATCCGATCAGAGAACGAAGTATGAGAAAACCCAAGTTGTATCGTCTCAGAGAATTGGGTACAACACGATGCAGGAGAGATGAAAACCTGGAGAACTTTCAAACTTATCGAAAAAGAGATTTGTTACATAAACCATCTGAAAAATAATTACACCTTAACCGGTTGTTGGTAAACCTTCAAATTCGTCAGTTAATAAACAGAAAAGTATTAGATAACTATTCAAAACAGTGATTAGAAAAAGTATAGCAGAACTTATCTGTGTGGCATACTAACTTATTGTTTCAATCTTTTGTTCATGTTGCTCGCGTCTTTAGGCGGGTCCTCTCAGAGTACTTACACGTCTCCCCTGGGTGATGTTGTAGGAACAATTTAACGTAGCATTAGAACTTGTGCTTAGCATTAGAACGTCCAGAGAAGTATTGCCACTATACCTAGTAATCCGCCGCGAAGCAGTGCTGCACTCGCCTTATTGTGTTCCGCTGGAAGGGTGTAGGTGCTGGTGAAATTACAAGTGCATGAGACGTTAAATCCCCATTCTAGAGTGATGGGTGCAACGTGATATGACTTGAGTTTTCTCATACTTCAGTATGAGAGGATTGGAGTCGTATCGCTATTGTCTATGGGTGGCAGTAACCACTTAACATCAGGTGGGATGTCAGAGCGTCTCGTCACTTTAGTCACATGAAGATGAGTAATGATACCCCGTGAAATAGGTGATTCCCGTGGTCCATTGATTAAAATAGGTAGGATGGAGGGAAAATCGGAACAAAGTTAAAGTAGCCTAAACTGCTGAATAAATGTACATATCTGGCACTGAAATGGGCATATACGATGAAGAAAAATTAAATAAATAATAAGACCGATAACATATAGATGATCTAATATAGTTTTAAAGGCACCAATCGTAGCAATAAGTAGATACGCGTTACTAAAAAAAATTTTTTTTTATTGTGCTTAATACAAAAAAAAATCGATGTTCTAAAATAAAAATAAATCGACATTTTATCAGTATGTATTATAATCTGTCATATGTCTTTCTCAAAGTGCATGCAACACAACACTAACTAATTTAGATTTTTTTATTTGTCAAAAGGCGACAAGTGGTGGTTGTCGTATAGTGCAGAAAAGTTACAGAAATTAGAATTATTACAAATAAAACATGTATTTATGAATTAATGACAAATATACGAAGATCCTTAGTTCTCAATTCGCCAAAAATATATTAAATCTTGCCTATATAATTCATTTCTGCAAGGTTATAAACCGACTCCGTAGTACACGTATGCAGTGTTTCGTTGTTTTCGTGATTTATAAGTGAACAATTAGGAAATGAGGTGAGCTGGACCGCAGGAGAACATGATAATCGAAATGCTGCCCCTGACTCAAAAAGACACTCGTGTCCAGCGCGGTGTCTTGGGCGGGATCAGTGAAAAGTTTCAAAGCTGGTGGAGACTCGTCTATTCAGACAAGAATTCTAGGAATTTATTCCTTTTTCTGATATTGAATTTATCTTTCGCCTTTGTCGAATTGTTTTACGGAGTATGGACAAACAGCTTAGGTAAGTAAAATCTGATTTCTGCTTAAAAATTGTAACTTCTGTGATATTCGGCTTCTAGTTTGCCAAGTAATCAAATAGCTTAATTTTTATCATACACATTTCCTACACATGTAGTAAGCCTTTGCACAGTAGCATACTTTAAAGTTATTTTTCTGAAAAACTTGCTGTCTCAGTTACCTAGTTAGTGTTCCTCCTTGTATAATTATATTGGTACAGTATGTACAAGTTACACAGAAGCATAATTAAGCCTCATGCATCTAATAATGATATACCATATCAGTCTCTGACATTTTCCAGAACACAGGCTTAGATTGACAAGTGAGATTGAATGAACTGTACTTAACACAGGGGCATTAAACCACCATTTATTTAAAATAGGGACAACCAACAGTGATCTGTGCTGGAGATGCACATTGGAGGAGGAAACAAGAATATGTAGTCATATATTGCACAAATATCAAAGAAATTAGAGAAAGAACAGGCTTACTAAAGCTAATAGGCTCTGATTCACCATAGGAAATGCTGAAACATTGCTGCCAAAAACTACCCAGAGTCCTTCTCCGGTACCCAAAGGAGTTGAGATGGCTGGGTTAGGTTATAATTTAAAGTGGGGGACAATGCACAAAACACCCCTATGTGGGAAGTCAATGCAGGCCTAGTCACTCCTACCCAGAATTAGATTAAGGTATAATCTGGATTCATGGATGTTGCATGCCTTTAAACTGTTGATTTTAGATCATGTTGATTGCCACACAGTGTCTTAATTCACCACTTTGAAAATGTGGTTTTGCGCATAATTATGTTACAAGTCAAAAACTCACATATACTGTTTCCACCATGAAAGGGATGAGGCTGTGTGACCTTGTAGATACATATTGATTTTAGAAAATAATGTACCCAATTGGCTTTTTAAGAATTAAAAGGAAATAAATTACACTAGCTGTGGACTAAATGGCTATCACACTAACTATAATTGATCTCGAGCTAATAATGTCTCTGTATCATTCCAGGTTTAATATCAGATGCATTCCACATGTTTTTCGATTGTACCGGTCTAGTGGCAGGACTGGCAGCATCTGTGATTTCAAAATGGCGGGCCAACGAAAGATACTCCTATGGATATGCAAGAGCTGAAGTATTGGCGGGTTTTGTGAATGGGTTGTTCCTGCTGTTTATTGCATTCTTCATCATGAGTGAAGCTGTGGAGAGAGCTATTGAACCACCTGAGGTAACCAAGTCTTTTGCATTGTCGTGATTGGTTGGTGTAAGTTACATCCTGAGTTTAGGAAGGATTTTAGGATTACTGAAATGTGGGCTTTTTAAGGCTCTGCCTAACCATTTGGGAACAAAAGTATGGAACTATTTTATTCTTTCTTTTACCCCAAATTGTGGAATTTGGTGGAATTAGTATTGGACATCTTATCTTTTACTTTATCATATTGTAACAAGATAATCCAGTTATCCAATCCTAATTCTAAATAGATTCAGTTAGCCAACTAATTTTGCATTCCAGTAATAGCATTTAACATTTACTCTCATAGACCTAACTCACCATGGGCGTAACAAGGGAGGGGTGGGGGGCAGGGGGAGGCAACTGCCCCTCCCTGGAAATGGAAATTTAAAATAAAAATGCATGCATAGTCTTACTTATATTTATTTAACTATGAACTTACTATAAATTAATTAATTTAGCTATAAAGCAGGATCATTTGCGGCTGTTTGCCCTACACACTACACTACATATACCTAATGTTTCATGTAGGTGTGTTTGTGTAGTGTGTATGAAAACAAACCAGGCCAGAAGCTGGGTAAGCCCATGCATCCCACCCAGTTAAACTTCATAAATTAACAGGTACTCTGGGTTGTTGGTAATACTGTCTCAGTGTCTGCTGTGGAGAGTCAAGCAGTCTGTTTATGTTTTGAAGGCCTCCTCTTTAAAATTATTCCCAGGCCTTACAGTTCCTTGCTTGCTGTGTTCCCGATATTACCTACAGTCTTCCAGCATCATAAGTACAAAAGTGCATTACCTATTCTGGTACCAAATTTCATCATCAAATAATAATAATTTAAAATTTAAGTTTTAATATTTTTTTAATAGTAATATGTGAATAGTAATAGGTTTTCTTAATCTTGTAATGTTTTCGAAAAATCCACCATCACAACAATTTCTGTATCTAAACTTAGATAAACAATATTTGATTATTTCTCATGCATGTTCTACTGATTTAAGTTACTACATAAAATTGTTACTACCTTTTTATAGCTTTTTGAACGCATGGTAAGTCAAGTTAAGTAAAAATCTTTTTTACCGTTAAATTTTTAAAAATTACTTGAAAACATTTTCTTACTTGTTCAAAGCATATCCGTTAATATTTGGTAACTATTTAATGACAATGTCAGCCTCGGGTATACTGGACGATAAGCCATGTCAGAGGCCCTCGGGTGGCTTGAGAACTCCGACATCAGAGCTGGCCACAAATTCATTCGAAAGAAGTATTTTTGAAGACCTTCGACTAAGTGGTATAAGTTACTTGGGCGACCGAGCTCCGATCGGGGTTTTTTACGTAAAAAGATTATTTATTTAGGTAAAAAAAATGCGTTTTTCTCAGAAATATAATTATACAGGTAAACTTAAAAAGCAAACACAAAATTTCATCCAAATCGTTAAAGCCGTTTCCGAGATACGTGTAATAAATATATGTTTATACAAGTTTATTGTTCTGTTGCTATGCCATCTAATTTGTTACTCTTATCAGCGTGACTTGAAAAGGAAAATGTTGCTTTAACTTTCTAATTTAATTTTGTCATCAGCAGTTCATGGCTGGAAATAAAACCTTGGTTCACCTAGACTTTTAACATGAAAATTTACTGTGATTTGACTCTTAATTGGTCGGCACGTAGGTACAAAAGCGTTAAAAAATTGACACAAGTATACAGTTTAAGACTTTTATTCACTAGGGGACAGTATCCTACGTGCTTCCTTCCTTCCTTCCAGACATGGTGACGCGATATACCTAACTTAGCAAGACTACATAATAAATAAGTACTGAAGGCCGCGTATAACGCACACAGACGTGCACGTACATGGATGGATATCGGTACAACTCGGTCGAAAGATTGACCGATTTGATTCGGAATATCGATATATTTGCTTTGTGGCAAGGCTCCGCTAGACTATAGTATACATAATAGTATGATTTAGACCAGTGGCGGCCTTAGGGGAAGGCAAGCAGGGCAACCGCTTTTGTCGCCTCGCTTTTGTAGGGCCTCGCACCCTTGCAGAACAACCCGTTTTTTGTTTTAATTTACTGTTTAGGAAGATGCTGACTGATTACCAGGAGCCCTGTATACTTCCAACTCACCTAAATTCCTCATACGCCAAGAGCCTCACAAAGATCTATCGCCCAGAGCTTCGCAATAGAATATAGAAATATATAATAGTCCCGTTGTCCATATAAGAAAATCGCTCTTAAAATATAGTTTTCGTTCAAAAATCTGTAACATTCAGATAAAAATGCCTTTCGCCGCAAACGAATTTCATCATTCCGTCTGTTGTGATAATGTTGTCATTCCATTGCCACATTTATCAGCTATTTCTCAAACTTCGGCACGTATTGTGCCTTTCATCTGGCGACTGGGCGTGCTTTTACGGCAACTTAACAAATTAGACACGTGTATGGAAATCTTGGTAGGCATATTGGATACAATCTTAGATACTTTCATTTTTAAATAAATAGTGATTTAGTTTCAATTGAATGAATACTCATTTATTCAACTATAGGAACGCTATGGAACAATTGGTTTTGTCAAAATGATGGCTTACATAACCAAAATTTAGAACAGGAAATAGGAACTAGAAACAGACGAGACAAATTATAATTAATTATAAAAGGCTCTATAATTCAATTAAATATGTAAAGATCAAAAAAAGCTGCTGTAAAAGGGCATTATTAAATAACAACAATGAAATATGTATATAGTGTTATTATTATTTTTTATTGGCATTATTTATTATTTTTGTTATGTATTGTTAATATTTAAATTTATTTAATTATTGTACTTTTGTGGTATACGTATAACTCTTTTTTTTTTTCAATATTAATAGTGACAGCAACGCGATGCGACATGGATTTTAGTATGAGGAAGCCCGGAGTCGTATTTTTTTGTTTATGGGCTTTGGTAATCACTTAACATTAGGCGGGCTATCTGCTCGACCCGTAACTTTACCCGCATAAAAAAAGAATTCGAAACAAAATTGAATTTTCGATCAATTTTGCCCGCAGCTCACGTATCGTACGCCTCGCTGAACCCGCCATGCCAACCCTTTATCAATATTGTGATTACAGAACTCAATAGAGACACGTTTGACTGCCTCAAGACGTGACGTAATGTCTGCGATAGTGAACATGTTCTAATGTTTCAGTGTATTCAAAAATTTAAAAAAAATATTGTTCCGAGACCTTAACGAAATTGCGTGAAAAATATATATAGGTCAATTAAATTCGTGCCTTAGAGTTTCTGGCGCCAGCAATCGGAGGCCCAACATGGGAGTTGGGTCTTTTAACACGTTCAGTGCCACCGACTCGCCCTGAGAGTTCACGTAAATCTTATTCCAGTGCCGACGACTCGCCTGGCGAGTTCACTATTTTTCACTAATATTTCCAAAATGCATCAGTATTATCTGCTTAAAATTATAGTTTATACTAAATATATGCTAAACTAAAGAATTACGTGGTGGGCCGGGTGCGGAGACTCCGTTCATATTTTAAAGGAAAAAACTATTCTGCAATGCCTTGAACTCGCTAGGCGAGTTCCCTGACATAGATCCTCAACCTAGTAAATATGTACATACATAAATAATAATAAAATATGTACAGACAACGACAAAACAAATATTGTACGACTCTTTAGCAAAATTGGTTGCTCATTCAAGTCCCGGTTTCGATTGCCGGCCGGGGCAACCCTTGTTTGCTGTTTTTTAGTGTTTAGGTATGAGTGAGTGAGCATTTGGTTAATTTGGTCGTTCACTTCCTAAGTCATTATCTCCATCTCAATTTCTCACGATGGCGGGCTCAACCTGAGCCAATATGGCTTCCGTATTTTTGTTTACGTACGAAGACGAAATATGTAGTCTTTTCCCGCGATTTCTTCACCCACACCACAATTTGTTCACGAGCATCAAATATTCATCATCATCAGCCTATTTCAGTCCACTGCTGCACATAGGCCTCTCCGAGTAAGCCCATTTAGCCCGGTCTTCGGCTCTGTGCATCCAGTAAATATTCATACAACATTCGTATTTCAGGTGAAACACGAGCGCTTACTCCTCGTGTCAGTACTGGGTCTCCTCGTGAACCTGGTCGGAATCTACGCATTTAGCCACGGCCACGCGCACGGCCACGCCCACGGCGGCCACGGCCACTCGCACGGCGGCCACAACCATTCGCACGGCCACGACGACGACCCTCACAACGACGCCGGCTCCGCTATCATGCGAGGAGTCTTCCTCCACGTCCTAGCCGACACGTTGGGCTCCGTGGGCGTCATCATATCCGCTATCCTTATGAAGACATTCGGCTGGATGCGAGCCGACCCTCTCTGCTCCATGGCCATCGCATTACTGATCGCGGCCAGTGTGATACCTTTAGTGCGCGATTCGGCAGGTGTGCTCATGCAACGGACTCCAACTGGCATCGAGCGTGCGTTGCCCAATCTCTACACGCGTGTTGTGGGCTTAGCCGGCGTCCACGCGGTGCAGGAACCACATTTCTGGACATTGTGTAGCGATGTGCATGTAGGCGCGATTAAAATCGAAGTTGCGCGGGAGGTGGACCCTAGGTACATAACGGAGCAGACCGCGAGGATCTTCAGGGAAGCTGGCGTGAAGCATTTGACTGTTCAGTTGGATTACTCCCCTCTTTGATCCACGGGGAGCTTGGATGTGTCTGTCCACAAAGTGGATACAACTTCGTTCGGAACTGTCTGTAATTTAGAGAAATTAAGCCACACGTCGTGATTAAGAATATTTAGTCCAAATCAGATTGGGTAGAGTGCAGTGTATGATTGGGCTTTCAAAAAACCCTGATCATAGATTATATTCTTGGCAGTATTGTCTTTCATAAATCCTGGAATATGTTTCGAAGAACTAACTAGGATGCGGCCCTGTTTTATATTTTTTCAAGATGCAGATTATCTTATGAAGTTGCTATGTTGTATTAGTATTTTTTTTGTAAATAAGGAACGAATAGATAATTCACGGCCGTGCAATAATTGATTTGGTTGAAAAACGATCCCTTTTGTAACTTATTTCAATTTTGTTGTGTGGACAATGTTTTTATTTTATTTATTATATGTATATTTTTATACTTATTTTTATGGCTGATAGGATGATTTTAGTTTCCTTCAGGTGCTAAATTTTATTTTGGACATTCCATCTATTTCAGAGATTTTATTGTTTCTTGTATTTTGTTGTAATTTGAATACTTCTATATTTATAAAATCTATTCTAAATGTAGGGAAATTGGTATGTGCTACCTTACGTGTATAAACATATGTCAACTTAACCTATGAGATGTAGACTAAGCAGTAATTTTAGTATGGTCAAAGAGTATCTGAATATGATCATCAACTACAAAGTGTGGATTAGTTCAGTCGTCTTCACCGTTTTGTAGACCCGCGCGTTTTCATATAAACACGACCGCGTGGAATCGTCCATCTAACGGTGCGGACGCTTTTATGTGTGACTGCACGCTTCTACAAGTTTGATTGTGATTGCTAATTCTAGAAACAATGTACTGCCGCCGTAATAAATGTCTAAAATAATTGATACTATCAATACAAGGTATTATACTTAGCTGATATGGTTTTTAGTCTTCCCTTCATCATACGATTCATCGTTAAGATTTTTCTTTGCGAATGTTATCAAATCTTCATGTGTTACGGACAATTAAGTTTCAATCAATCTCTATGGATAACAACGATCTGTCGTGAATGGTGGAAGCGTAGGGCTCAAAAGATATTTATTATTGTGTTCTAGTTATTTTTCAAACAGGTAGACTGTTTACCTGAAAATCTGTATTTCATCCTACATTCCTTATGCGTATGGCCATAAAATAACTTGAAAGTGTTATGAACTGAAATCACTATGAGTCAATGACCTCGAAAACCTAAAATAGGTACATGTTTCATAGTAAAATTTTTACCAGAATAATAATAAATAAGCTACCAAAATTAAATGTTTGTTTTTTGCCACATTGCCTGTACACGGTTTTATTCGCCAAGTATGGCCAGTAGTTTTAGTTTAAGGCGGATAAAGCTGCGATGACACGATCTGAGTCTGCTTGGATACCTTCTCGGATGCAAGTAATATTGTGGCAACTCAAATCCGAGCTCATTCGAAAGACGGCGCCCGGTCTTATTGCATTCGGATTTCATTCTACTCATCCGAGCTAGCTTGTATACGAGAAGTAAAACAAAATGGCGCAGAACAAAAAAGCACAAGCTTATATTGCGAAAGTCTGAACGTGAAACAATTGATACATTCTCTTTTCCTGTCTTCGGTCTATCAACAAGTATGTGACAATTCCGATCTCGTCATTTTTACGATTTTGACTGTAAAAACCATGGTAAAGATTGAAGAATACAATTTGAGTGAACTATGATCATATCAACAGCTGTCCTAGTACACTCGAAGCTTACTCGTACGAGCTTACTCCACTCGCCGATCAGGCTATGAACGTGTCAACGCGGCTTAGACAAACTTAAATATGATTTCAATATTATTGATAGAATGGAAGAAGCTTCCTTTTCACGAAAGAAATCTCGGGGCAGTTATAGTAACTAACGAATTGTCATAATGCAAGTTAGTTTTTGCAGGGAGACTAGCGCCATAGCGCCACTAAACAAAAATTTTCGGTCCCAAAAAAGGTTTCATCTCTGGGATTTACGATAAAAAAAACAACAAGTAGGAATTTAAATAAATTTTACTTTACATCTGTAAACAGACGACCTCAATCATTTACAACAAAATTATAAGAAATCTTATTACAAAGTAAATTAAAAAGATCTATTTATGTGGATAAAGTATCAGGTTTCATAAAATGTCAGGCTTTGTGATGCAGGTATAGGATAACAATTTACAATGAATTGTAGAATTGTTGAAAACATGCTAATATAATCTCATGAACTTGTTATGGGTGTTGCCAGAATAGAAAAGTTTTGTGCAAAGCACCTGCGACTTTATCCACATCTATTAAAAATACTATTCTATAAGTTTCTTGGCTTTGAAGTACCTACGTAGGTATAGGACCTGCCATGTGGCAAGACCCAGGAGGCAGACCATGGAGAATATGCTGAAGAATAGTACTCGGTTGTTGGTGGACTCTGAAACAGGACAACAAGGGAAACTGTTCAAATCATTTTGCTATTTTAACGGGCCTCTGTAGCGTTATGTAATTACAAACGGGCTTCGTAGTTCTAACTTGAAGAATTCCCGCAGTTATTCATTTGTGAATAATTTGCTCAATATTTTGAGGTTATAAATCAAGTACTGCTTTATTAAACTGCGAAGACCACATGCTGTTGATTTCGGTAGTATCAAACTACACTAAAATTAAATAAGACAGCTCTGAATTACTGGGACACAGCAATGCGAGCGTATCACTGCTTGGCGACAGGCAACCAAGTGTGGTACTTCTCGGAAAGAACTTCGCACAAGTTTTACTGCTCCTTTCGCACCAGCCGATAGGGACGCGTCGGGACAAAACGGGTATATACCTACGGACGCGAGCTACATCAACCATCCATAGTTGAGCGTGATGAAATTACTAGCGCTATTGTCAATAACATGCACAACATCAATAAACTTACCATTGGTGTCTCTCATCTCTTCTTCTCGCTTCCTCATGATAGTGAAGTCCTGTACAATGGCCTCCGATAGGTCCTCCAATCTCTTAAGTTCAAGTTCCATGGGCTTCAACTTAGCGGCTTCACCAATCTGATTAGAAGTTAAGGATTAGTGTTTGTTTGTGATACAGGGGTTGGTTTGTTAGAACAGTTTTAGCATACCAGACGAGAAAACAGGGTGAAATATGGTGAGTACAGGCAATGCCAGAGATTAATACTTGTTTAATTGACGAATTATAATTGATACGGAACATTATGTTTCTACTCATGAACATAAATTTCCAAAAATATTTTTTTACTTCCTAAAAATGTTTCATATTATTTAATATATAAAACCTATGGACAAATATTACAGCTGATTTGACGAGATTCTATCGGCAAATGATAAGGGAATTCATAAGAATTGAGTTTGTTAAGAATTCTCCAAAGTCCTTGCATGCAATGAGTATCAAATTCAAACATATCAAACATTACTTTTTAACACACTTCAAAAAGGGGGTGAATGAAAGTATTGAATTCGGTTAATTCGATTTTTAATTATGACACATGTCAACAATCACTTTTCAAATCATGCAATTTGTTCCAGTTGAGTACAAGGTTCAGAAATGTCAACAATGCACACAGACCTACCCAAGTGTTCTGGGGAAGCAGATAGCAGTTGTCAGAGATGGCTCCAACCATAATACAACAAAAATCATGATGAAACATCAATGAAGGATAATACCCCAAGTATTTGGACACCAACCTTATAGTCAATAACATCGTTCTGAATACTTTAGTGTGACTACCCATGTAGTCGCACTAAAGTTGTATTTATTTAAATAAAGAACGAAAGAGAACGCGTAAGCTCGGTATCACCATTTTGTTCACACAGTTAAGCATGCTAACTTCTTCCCCCAGTAAATTAAATTATTCCAAACTTTTACCAACCAAATTACCAATTAATCTACAACAATGCATAAATAATGTTTAATTCTGGTTGGGGGTGACTGGGCCTGCACTAACATCCTTCATAAGGGTGTTTTGTTCCCCTATTGTTATAATCATAATTTCTTGAAGTACTCTGAATTGTTGGCACCTATTAAAATTTGTAAGGCTGTTTCGACTCTGATATCTATTGTGGCTTGCTTTGCAATATATGGCAACTTTGAATAACCAATGTGTGAGAGTAGGCCGGTGTCCCTGCAGTGGGAACATTAGAGGCTGGTACGAGAGTAAATGTAGCCGGATAGGGCAACACCGAAAAGGATTCTCGCCCCTTTACACTCTAGATGGGGTATGGAATGGTAAATTAGAAGTGTAAAAAAGAATAGGGAAATAAGAAGTGTAGAAAATAGGTCATAAAGCGTTATATGGTCACAAATCTGTTTACTTGGGTGAGAAAAATTTTATGTGTCCAAATAACACTTGAGATCTAAAGAGAGTTTGCCCTATTTGGCTAGGATGTTCCCTGACTTATGTTTATACTGTTATGTTAATAAATATCATAATACTTACACCTTCGTAGTTCTTTGCTTCAATTCCAATCTTAATATCCAGAGTAACATCCTGAGGGACACCGCGGCGTTCTATGAATGATAATAGAAGTATATATAATGTTCTGCATAAACCTATGTGCACCACACTCCTTAATAAACAGAAACTCATAAAGAACAAATCTGGATTTGAAGTTTGGAGTTGAATTTATCAACCAGATCTTTAAAAAGCATTTATCTATTTTTCTTTGGTATTTTACATAAGTTATGATTATTTTTCATTCACATTGTAGAGTGCACGGGATCACTTATGTGTACTAAATTAATAGTGAATAGGTAATCATCCTTCAAAATCCTTACATGTACATATTTCACACTAATATTATAAAAGCAAATGTTCATTTGTTGATATATCTTGCTTATTGGTCAACGGGTTGGTTTGGTTGAAATTTGATAGCTTACATCCTGGATTAACACATAGGCTACTTTTGATGCCAGAAAAGTGCAATGTTCCCTCAGAATACCCAACAGAGGATGGCATGTAAGTTCACCGGCACCCACAGCCTTTCACGGGAACACAGTAATGCAAGCAGTAGTGCTTGGAGGCAGATTCAAGGTATGGTGGCAGTATCACTCTGGATGAATTTGGCATCAGATTTACTGCTTTCAGATTGGTCCCATAGAATTTTTATTAAAATCAGTTCAATAATTTAGTTCTTAAATCTCTCTGGACGAACTTTCACAAGTTCTTATGCTCCTTTAGCACCACCCAAGGTGTTCAAACAGGGAATCAAAGAGTACAAACCTACGGATGCGAGCAACTGGATTCAACTGGTTAGTTATATAACATTACTAGCTATAAGTCTGAAATATTTGATCCGTTGAAAGTAGATATTACCTGGAGGTACTTTTGATATGAAGCAAACTTCAAACACATCATATGTCTCCGTGACAAATGTGAACTTGCCCTTATTTATTTGGTCTCTTTGTGACAGTATATGACCTTTTGAGTCTTTGACCTAAAAAGAAAAAAATATTGGATCATAAAGAATTATCGCTGGTCAAAGGAAGAATCAACATTTATTGATAACTATTAGTGATGTTGAATCAATAAGTACTTGTTGTTTGCAGTGCATTGCTGTTTTTTTTATTTGGCTGAATTTAGCCAGATCAGATTGTATTGGTGATTGGCATAAAATGTTATTAAGTTTAATGGAATTTATCAATTATTTACATGGAAAGTGTTTCTAATTTGGCAAACATTTTATAGGCCCAATTAATAGGAGAGGATTCCATTCATATTGCTGTTGATATGAGCAGCTGATATAACTTAACTCAATTATATAATAAAGACTTTGTTGAGGGATATAATATTTAGAATGTGGTTATTGAACCAGCTTGATGTAGGCCGATTTCAAAGTGAGCTAGCTGCATAGGTTAAAACTGGTTCAAAAAGCTTAGATTATAAATAGATTGACCAATAAAGTTAACATGGTCCTTAAATTTTAGTAAAATCTTGTAGAGCAGACTGTTTTCAGCTATAGGGTACTTATTGCATGACTGTGTATAAAGAACTCAACTATATATGATTTAATAAAAATTGTAAATATATACTTTTTTTTTATCGGATTGAAATTTTATCAAAATCAGTCAATAGTTTGGTTCAAATAACTGGTAAAAATATGTCATCAATAAAACGAAATTAAGTATTGGGTGTGTGAATATGACTCCACCCTTTCTCAACAGATGTCGTTTTTAGTATTGTTTACGTGTACTAATAAATGACCATACTTGTATTCGATAGTACTGAATGTCAGCTATCTAACGCATTTTATGATATTTGGTTGAAGTGTAAGCAACAATTGTTTTCACCTTTTCGAAAATGTCGGTTTTTATTCCAAATAAACGTCATTTGCGGGAAGTGTTATTACATTATTTTATTGCGAAGAAAACTGCAGCGGAAACTTATCGTTTGCTTGTGGAGATTTATGGTGAGCATGCTCCGTCTAATACAACTTGCAAGGAATGGTTTCGACGATTTCAAAATAACGATTTTAGTACTGAGGATAAAGAACATGGAAAACCACCAAAAAAATTTGAAGATGCTGAATTGGAAGCATTATTGGCGGAAGATTCTTGCCAAACTCAATCAGAATTAGCTGCAGCATTAAATGTTGATCGTTCAACTGTTGCAAAGCGTTTACAAATGATGGGAATGATTCAAAAAGCCGGTGACTGGGTTCCACATGATTTAAAAGAAAGAGACATGGAACGTCGGAAAACCATTTGTGAAATGCTGCTTCAAAGACAGCAAAGAAAAGGATTTTTGCATCGGATAGTCACAGGAGACGAAAAATGGATACACTACGAAAATCCTAAACGCAAAAAAGCTTGGGTGAAACCAGGCGAACCAGGCCCATCACAGCCAAAAATAAATATTCACTGTGCCAAGGTCATGCTCTGTATTTGGTGGGATCAGAAAGGTATTGTATATTATGAGTTGCTCAAACCCTCTGAAACTATTAATGGAGAAGTTTACCGACGACAACTAATGCGTTTGAAGCGAGCCATAGAAGAAAAACGACCAGAATGGGTGAATAGACATAACAAATTAGTTCTTCAGCATGACAATGCCAAACCGCATACCGCAGAAGTCGTAAAAAGATATTTAGAGGGACAGGACTGGGAAGTGTTACCCCACCCGCCATATTCACCAGACATAGCTCCTTCGGATTACCACCTATTCCGGACGATGCAGACAGACCTTACTGGAGAAAAGTTTACTTCATGTGAAAGTATCAAAATTTGGATTGACAACTGGATAAGCTCAAAAGACCAGGACTTCTTCCAGCAAGGAATACGAAAACTACCTGAACGATGGGCGAAGGTTGTAGCTGCAGATGGAGCATACTTTCAATAATTTTTTTTTTAATTTTGTAAGCGAACAAAAGTGTTTTATTTTGACAAAAAGGGGCGGAGTCATATTCACACACCTATTATAAAAAAAAATATATTCTTGTTTATTATACCATATTAGACCTTTTAATGTGTTTTAGATTGGCAAGTTCCATAGTTCATGTGACAAAATAGACAATTTAGGTGGATAGATTAATCACATTTCTAAGATTTTTGGATACAATTCCTACTGTGATAGTAGTCATAGACATGTTTTGCAGCTTTAGCATTTTATTGAATGATATTTATTATTTTATATGTTGTCTATGTTTTCATTCGCCATATTTATCTATAATTTAACAGTAACATTGCCTAGCTATAAACCTATGAGTGTGAACATTTAAGCACTACAAGTATAACTTACAGTGTAGTCTACTCTTTGTCCGAGAGCTTCAGTCACTTCGTATTCTCCAGCCACAAGCACGTTGGCATGTAATTCCTCTTTGAGACATTTCTGTGTGTTAGGAGCCAGAGTCCACATGATGGCATCTGTACCATGCCAGAACATACCCAGAAGTACCACGAGATAGGCCACCTCCATCGTTGTTTGATTCTTTCGTCTAGCCTATGATAAAAATTATTCACAATTCATATCATTTGCAACTGAAAACAAACATAATTCGGTGCTAAAAAGACCGATGAGTTGGCCCGAAAACGAAAAGTAAAACGCCGCGTCGTCACGTCACGAACGTCAGGTCGGACAAGAAGACAACCAAACCAATAGGGATGTCCGACTTCGATGCGATTCGATTAATCTATACTAAATACTACTCCATTATCGATGAAACCCTGGAAGGGCGTTCAGAGGCATAAGCCGTTATTATTATTATTACTAGCCCGTTGGATCCCACTGCAGGGCAAAGGCCTCCCTTCTTTTGTTCCACTTTTCCCAGTCCGTTGCAGTTGTTATTCAGTTTGGCAAATAGGAATCTAGCTCGTCTCGCCATCGACGCGGGGGTCTATCCCGACGACTTATTTATTGAGGACCCCATAACGGTGTTTATCACCGATCGTGTAGTCATAAACGATAGTAGCCCTGCAATTGCGGAGCATCACAGCATGCTGTATACACAAATAGACATTTTTTTATTCTTTCTAAGAAACAATTAAAATATGATTAATCCAGAGAAACTTCTCGCGGTCTAGCTTCACCACGTGAATTTCATGACATTGATTCAATGCTATTGACTAATGAATATCGACTTACGATGTTCAGATAAACGATTATTAAGTTCATCCCTAGCTTGCCGCCAAGTCACATTTTGATGAATGTATTCCATTCATATCATGCGTAGAATGGAACGATATTTGTTTTTTCTTAAGATAAAAATAAGTCGCATTACAATTTATTAGTTTAGTTTTGTTTTTCTGGCGACTTTCTAATCAAGTAAATCTTCTAAAAAACAGAAATGATGACATTCACTAAAACTACATGTAAAATCGGTAAATGTTGTTACAAACATCATACCAAAAGTTTTTGCGTCGAAGGGAATGAAATAAACCCCATCCTAATAATGACAACTGTTATTTACAGAATATTTTTAGCATAGAAAGAGAGATGTTAAATTCGCGAATATCTAAGTCAGAAAGAGCTATCGATAAGTGCGTAATGTAACTTTTCATTGAAAGTATCGCAACGCTAACATCAGAAAAGTGCAGAATGCAATGCATAGCACCACCCACAGATTAAACTTATTAGATGAAGTTGAAAAGTGCATACAGTTTATAACCTTACTGAATTGAGGAATTTAACGATATTTCTTGATTAATTCACACAGAAGAAGTGAACTAAATACTATTGCACAAGTTGCTATTGTGACTTTTCTTTAAGACATCATAGTTGTGAAATAGCAGCTGATGCAGGTGCATCCTTGGTACACTTTGGATGTCAGTTTTTCTGCTTTCATAGAAAAATAACTTAACATATGTAACTGATTCTGTGAAATCCTGTCTCCTGTTTCTTCAACAAAGCCATAATTCATTGATGGACTTAGTTGGTTAGTATGTTTTCTTTTAGATTGTCAATGGTGATAGTGTTTACATAATACTATGTTTAATTAATTGACCAATTAATGAGTTTCGATAGCTGATGCACTGGCTAACTGGATACACAACCTATGTTTATTAAGGAAAAATACTCAAGACCCTGAATTTGGTACGTGTGAGATAATATGAATCCAAACATTGACAATGTTAGATCGGACAACAGTTTAAACATTAATTACTGGTGATAATAATGCAAAGATAATACCCCTGATCCTGTAACAAAATAATTTATTTCTACTGTGCTACTGTTCAGGATAAATATCAATAATAACAGAAATATTTTATCTATACCTGTAATTTTTTGCTATTTTTGGAGTGTATATTCAAAGGATTAAGCTATTAACCCTACAATTAGAATTGTCTGTATGTTGTACCTAACAAGTTCCATCTTTTGAACCATAAACCATAAAATATGGTGGATTAAATGGTAAAAATACTGGGTGGTTCAGAACTCTCTTTCGAGTCTAGAATACCCTTGATGAGTTCTTTGTCTTCATGACAATCTCATATGCTTTGTGACTGCAACAGTCATGAGTTGACATGAAAGCTCACATTCCCCTGAGCTGGGTTTCCCTGTTGCAGACAATACACCCATAATGCAATGTGCAACAAGTCTTAATTAGAGTTCTTACAAGATATTTAGTTTCTCAAATGCACTGTACTATATATTTTCAGATTTTTGCCGGCAGCCTTGTTAAGATGAAGAGACATGAATATGATTACCAAGAAGTATGTGGCAGTCATTTGAAGATCTATAATTTGTAATAAGGTAAGTGTAATTAATTCCATAATTAAAATAACTCGTGTTTTGCTTGGATCTATTGCATGCTACATGTCTAAAGAACTTATCCTGTATAACTGCTATTTCTGACTCGGCACTGCAAATGTTGAGACAGTGCTGCCAACAACTCAGCGTCCATACCCAGTACTTGAATTAGTTGTGCTGACTAGGGTAGCATTTAATTATCAATGGGGGAAATGCACAAAACATTCATATGTGGTCGGTGTAGGCCAAGTGTCCCTCCAGCCAGAATTTTAATTAGATAGCTATTGCTGGAATGTTGTAATTTTTTTCTTTTCTATTCTACTATTCAGGATATTGTTGGCCTATTACTTACTATCTTCAATGCTTTGTTCTCTCAATGTTTGTTCTGTCATGGTTTTGCACTTTTAGTTTTTTTTAATAAATTTGTAAAAATCTATTATAAACATAAATATGACAGTATCTGACTTTTTCTGTCTTGACAAAGCTTACCAACAAATATTAAGCAATAATAAAGATTTATTTGTCAGAAATAATCAAAGACTGATTATGTGGAACAATTTAGGGAGGCCTTTGCCAATATTTATGATTTGATTCAATATGAATCGGCTACTAATGCTCATTGAAGTACTATTGACGTGGTAATTGGCATTGTCTATAGTAGAATAAATGATGCTCTTTTATTAGGTAAAAGTAGTTTAATTATTATGTATCTGATATGAGTGATATTTCTTAGTTTTGCATATTTGTTTGATTGGCCATTTACTAAACATTATTTGCACTTGAAAGTTTTCTTTTTATCCAGTTGCATTTAATTTTGGCTACCCTCATACCTAAGTTGGTTGCTCGGCCTTTTGAGCTGTGGGTTGTTTCGATACTCTCCATGTAAAACACCTAATGCATCATGTGAATGCAATAAATATATTGAGTATTGGGTAAGTACAATATATTACAGAAACATAATATATAGTTTTTTTTTATTGATCGCTCGGTTAGAAGAGCATATTATGTGCATATATTTTTTCTGTTGTAGTGTGTTAATCAACGTGTTGCGTCGAGCACATGGGTTAGATTAAAATGTAAATAACTAATGTTTTTTATTAATGTAAGTTGGTGATGGAAGGAGCTGAGGGCCCACCTGGTGGTAAGTGGTGACCCCAGCCTATGACAACAGTCGCGAACCGAGACTGCGAGACGGGGATGATTTTTCTCATGCGCATGTGATTTCACCGGCACCCACACCCTTCCACCGGAACACAGTAATGCAAGCACTACTGCTTGGCGGCAGATTCCAGGTGTGGTGGCAGTACCAGACGAACTTGGCACAAGTTGTACTGCTACTTTTGGTTGCTCCTTTAGCACCACCCTGTGGGTACGTGTAGGGAATCAAAGGGACACACCTATGGAAGCGAGCAACTGGACCCCCCAAAGTAATGTTCATCCTACTTGGCATTTTGTTAATGTATTTTATTACCGACCGGGCGGCGCAACGGTGTCGCATCCGCTCACTGAGTTTTACCCGCTCAAGTTTGCATACCAAAAATACACTTGTAAAAATGTTACTTCTGATCCGAATTGTTTGGTATAAAGGTACAGAAAAAGATGTTTAGATGCATCCAGGATATGAGCTACTTTCTATAATATTTATAATTCATAGCAAGGCTACGATATATTTTCTATACAAATTTTCGACTGAACGCACATGCACCTGTAATATGACGTCACGAATATATTTTGGTGACGTCATAGAAATATATACGCTTGTATAAATCGCTCATATACATGGCCTGACAGTCCAGCTAGATATTAAAAAAGTGGTGTTGTCATCAGTTTAAAATCTGTTTTCATTACTTTCTACTGCTTTCCCTACTTTGTTGGTGACAGAAAAATATATTTTATGATGCCTTGTTCCATCTGTTTTTTTTTAATATTAACGATATTTTTATAATGTCGCCTAGTAACCATGTTAAGTTACTTATAAAAGGTTATGCCCCGTGAAACTTGTCGTTTGAAACGACTCAAGGAGCATAGTACAGCCGTGCTCCGGTGTGCCACCTTCAAATGGGGGGGATGTGGCCAAACCACGTAGTTTCGGGTCATGAAATAGACATGCGCTCTGCTCTCCTCTCAAGAGGAAGCGGATAACCAACTGTTACCTTCCCCCCTGCCCTCGCGTAGATGAAGCTCCAAGAGGTTTTACTGGGTATGCCTCCAGCACTGCTCGTTAGGTAAGCACTGCTGGGTACTGGAACCACGGCGTGCGGTATACGAAACGTGACTCCTCGTTCCTAGTAAAAAAAAAAAATTACCCTGTTTAGTGTCAATACATATCTATTACTAGCTGCGCCCCGCGTTGTTACTTGCGGTTACTTCTTGGGAATAAGAATTAATGTGTTAATTCAGAGTATATCTTCAGGGTACAGGAGTTACAAACATACATAGCGACTTTCGCATTTCGAATAATATGAGTATGATTTCAAGTTACAATACAAAAGTTAGTTGTATTAGTTGGCAGTAGCTCTGCCAATTCTTCTGCGCAGTAGGTCGTGGGTTCGATTCCCACTCAGGGCAAGCATTTGTGTGACGTCATAGTGTCTGGGTGTCAATATCTATTATAAGTATCTACGTATGTACTTACAAACAAAAACTATTTAAGTATTCTATCAGTTGTCCAAAAATAGTGTGATATATATTTTTTTAAATCAACAGCAATAATAATTATTGTCTTTGACTTTGATCTATTTCCCATAGTACTATGCTTAGATGGGCTAGATGACGCTGTGTGAAATGTACATGAATAATTATTTATTATTATAACAATAGTAATAAGGTACCTTTTGTTAGGTACGTAGCTACAATCGTTCATACTGCATAATATATTTTTATCGACGGCCTTGGTTTTATTATGGTTCAGGAATTTAATATCCTCATTTATGCGGTAGATAACACCGCCTGAAATTACAAAATATTACTTAAACACATTCCATACAAAAAAAATACAAAATTACGAATTTTTAACCCTTGCTATCTCTATATCAATAATTTATCAATAAGGGATTATTAACTACGCGAACAGTGCATTAGAAGAGTGTTGGTGTCAACAGTAATTTAGTTGTTTTACTAGTAAAAAGTAAATAATGAAATTATAACAAAAAATAAAAACAAACCGTTAGTTTGTGTTACATAAATGATTAGTTTAGCGCGCCTTGCTATCGTATAGCGTGACATGCTGGCTGACAATCCAGCGCTGCAATGTTCAAAATGACGTAACATTGTGAAGTGAAAACGAGAGTGCTCGAACGGAGCACACGAATATGAATCTTATTTCAGGCGTAGACCCATTCAGGTGGCTTGGCCGCGCGACAGCGTGCGGCCGCGCGGGGGGGCGGGGGGCGGGACGAAAATGTGGGTCGACAGCGACGCCGAGTAGTCAAGTTCAAGGCCACACACAGGGATGGTGGCCGCCATTCGCTAGATGGCGCTGGCGATTCGAAGTTTGAAAATTTGCGAGATCGGGGGTGAGGCGCGGGGTGCGGGACCCGTCGGCGGGAACGAATTTTCGGTGCAACATATACGTCGACACGCTGCACTCGTGTACCGAACGTCGCGACGCGCAGTACTTTCGCGCACTAGACCCAGACTGAGCTAACCTAGACTTCACAATAATAAGCAGACATGGACTGGATGGAGATGGACGTGGTGCGTAAATTTTGAAGTTTTTATATAGATTCGATTCGACAGCCGGAGAACAATTTGTGAAAAATAATTCGCGAAATGGGTTTTGCCTTGACCTATCCTAACATTTTATCAGTGACACTGGACCCGGCCGCCGAATTTATCGAATTAAATATTTCCTCTTCTAGTACATATCTATCGTTATTAACTGTGTGATTATTTACGTTTAGTTTACTTTCATCGTTTAGTGAATACCTGCTCTGAACAATGTCTTACCTGTAAGTTGTCATGAAAATCATTTCTAGTTTCATGGAGTGAATAGTGAAAATTGAAATCGGAATTTATCTACGTACATTTATGAGTTGATACTTATTTCAGTTGCAATCTCTTTGTTTATAGTTTCAAAATAAGACGGCAATAGTTAATTTTCTCCTATAAAAAGCTTTATTCGGATCAAATTTGAAACAAGTCGGTGAAATTTCAATTTGTTTAACTCTATTTCCAACGCTCGGGAATGTATTTAAGCATACCAATTACAGTATCGAATGTTCTGTTTGATTGGCATGTGAAGGTAGAGGATTACTGTAAGTGTGGATCCCAGGCCAACGCGGCACGCAGGAGGCGAGCCCGACCTGCCTCAACACCGCGCCGCCGTGATCGATAGCGTCGCCTATCCGCGCCTCTGGCTGTCTAACGGTTATGCCGCTTCTATTTTTCACGCAATTTTCGCTCTCGGTCTTGTTTCGTATTCTTGACACCTCTCCAAAGATTTCTCACCATTGGCATCACCCCCTAAATCTTTTTGATTCATTTTGTACTCTGCGCCGTTTCGCCGGTGTTTTTTTACTGTGATAATTTATGTTGGCGTGTCGATGGCTTTTAGAAGTTAAGATTTATTTATTGCCCCTCTTGAATTTAGATTTATACCCTCTAATTTCAACTCCACCTAGACTAGAGTAAATAGGATCTACTATTTCATTGTGATTGTTGTATGCCGGTTTTCAAGTATTTATACTACTTCAGTCTGTTTTTAGTGTATAGCATGCCTGTACGTCATTTGGATGTGATAATAGACCTATCTTTATCTCTTTCAAATTCAAAAAAAAGTTGTTCTTGTATATTATTTTATTTATTTATCTCGCGTATCTCTGAAACGGCTCTAAGGATTTGGATGAAAATTTGTTTCGATAAGGTTTTGCTGTTTAAATTTACCAGTATAATTGTCTTTCTCTTTAAAACGCAATTTTTTACAATAAAACACTTAACACTTAAAAAAAAACCAGGCAATCTCTTTTAAATGGCCGTCCAGTAAATCTATTTTTACTAGGTTTGTATTTTTTTCTTTTGAGTCATTTAAATTGCATGTTAAGCTTGTTAGATAAGTATGTAATCATCGAATTAAATTACTTATGCGTAAACATAAAAGTTTCCAGACGAATCCATGCCCAACAGTTCTGTTTCAAAAATAAATTATACGAAGGATATTATTCCAAATTTTTATATCAATACAATTTAAAAATAAAGAACTGGAAAAAATAACTTTCGTATACTTTATTTTTCCAGAGACAGAGCACTTGGTCATATGTTTTGACATAACATTGATATAGATATATCATATCCCGCTATGAAATTACGTTTCATAATTCTAGTTGTATTCTATCATGGAATACATGTCATGTTAAATTATCTAATAATTACATATACGTACATTTCTAAATAACCTTCTTAGACCTGCCTTATTGTCTCTAATTATCTGTCCGCGGTATTACATGTTTGAAATGATTATCAATTCATTACTGATGATCAATTAATCATTTTTGATTTTCGTGATTTGTAATTTGACTATTACGCTATAAATTTATTAATTCTCATGTAAATCAGCCAAGAGTGTAGTTTCGTAATAATGTTTTATTAACAAAGATGTCCTTATCTCGGAACATAACAGTAATGATTCTGTATTGTTTTGATTTATGATCTTTACATTTTAAAGGTAATTACTCTTTCTGCACCAAACGTTAACGAACTACGGAATTTATACTGTTTCTCTTGGGAGTTTAGTCTTAAAAATCAGGACTATCACGTTTCATAATCCAAATGCATACTGTTTCACATATGGTAAATGCTAATATTAATCTTTATCATAAAGTTTTCTCTTCCAAAAGACCTATTAATTCAGCAAGACCCACCTTTCTATCTAATCTCTTGTGTGCACATCGGTGCATATGATATCGCGTGGCCTTGACTGCGAAATTATCTTCCAAATCTTTCCATTTTTCACTTACTGACACATATATTGGTACTTATTCTTGCTATGTTATAACTAATTATAGTTCTTGGAGGATTATTTGTTGCTAGGTGGCTTTATTAGAATAAAACACCGTTCCCGTAGCCCCAGCATAAAGGTGCCGGAACACCAGGGTGGTTTTAGTCGGATCACGCCCGACATAACCGCCCCGTCCTCCCCCAGACGGAGCGGTATACGTATTTCCACCCTGGGAAAAAAATGGCTTTATTTCTTAGGAAATTATGTAAAGTTGCTACTAATACGAACATTCATATCCTTATGAAGTTTTTTTGATATTCCCAAAATATTCCGTAATTAAAGTAACCTTGTGTAAGTAAAAAAAATTTAACTCGGACCAATTTTTTTTTTCAATAGTGACATTCTTGAAATCTTAATATTGATTTGCTTTAATTCATATACATTATTAAAATCTCATAACACAACCTTCACAACAAATTTCAATGCATAATAATTATAGGTTAAATGTAAGTTTGTATTATGCATGCCTCTTTATACAGAATATTTATTCCACTGGCTCATAATACTTTGCGCATATATACTCGAAATCAGTCGTTTATATTGATTAACCATGCATTACTATTATTATACGTAATACATTTCCACGCACAAAATTATTGGTAATTAACTTCTGTAATCCAAGCATAGCTACAATATCTAGTGTGAAATTCAAAAAGATATCAAATATATTATAGTTTGGACACGTGAAAATTTACAAACATAAGTAAACTTAGTGTGCATGTAACGTTTCATAAGCTCCTTATACATTACAAACATAAATGTCAAATTACAGTCAGTGTTCAGTTAGTTATTTGTTAAGATTATGGCCGTTTCTGACGCTTGTTCTTTCTAATATCAGTTGATTAGCCGACCCTAGGTTACACGGCCCTGGTCAGGGACATCCATTAGATATCAAACTTATAGCTGGATCTGCAACTTCCGTAATCTCATTACATATACTCATACACATATATATAAGTACATATATCACAAAGACATGTTACTTTACGCTACTTATACGATCCCTGAAGTATTTTACCATCAATTACATAATAGTCCAGACATATCTTTTAGTCATGCAATTTGCATAGGTTCGCGATCAGACTGAGTAATGCCATATGCATTGGACCTTGATAGAAACGTGCAGTCTATCATCATCATTGTCAATATTTCAACGTCTAGTCTAGGCTTGCGGATGCATGCTAGTTTTAGTAGAGCTACAGTTTTTGTTCAGTTCATCTAATTCGCGGGCGAAACGGCACACATTCAATAAAAAACGAACCGACGGAATGCCATACACAATTTTAAAAATATTTGATTATCGCGTCGACAGAAACCGCAGAACTGTATCACTAACCGACAATGATGCCTTTTTAATAATGCATCGTGCCGTAACTATTGCGTATTCACTTAGAACTTGTAAAATTGAGTTTATACTGTTCGAGCAATATTTTCGATGCGAGCCAATGTTTTCGGCGAATAAGAATAATTGAGTATAGGTAGAGCGCGGTGCGGCGGGAGTGAGGGGGGCTCAAGCGGGAGATTTGGCTGTTGGCCTTGACAATGAACCGGCGGCGCGCACACATCGACAGTATTATTTGTGTTTGAAACTCACGCACACTTAATCGAGAGCTATTCCACGAATTGCGTTCTCCCTCCCACGTCCTAATATTCAACTATAGGGTTGTCCTAAGTCAATACAGCTTATCCTCGACCCTCCCTAAGTTTTAAAAGCTTAGGCCATTTTCATAACCTCTTGGAAAATTTGCCTAATATCCCGGAACCCACCGTTTTAACAGCCTACCAGAGCTCTTTCCGGACCATTTCCATGGCTGAACATTGTCTAGACCGTGTATTTAGCGTAATATATATTCGAAGCACAAGATGAAATAATTACGCCACATCACACTCTATTTCTTGGATCGAAAAAGGGAAAGGTCCCTAAGCTTTATAGCACATAAATGTGCCACGAATTATTCAGATTCTGAACGGTATTACTAGTTTCTATGTCTGTGGTGATTGTAAGAAGCAGCCCTAGCCAAAAAAAGCTTCTAAATAGAGGCTGCCGATACGGTCGCGCCGACGACGCTGCGTGCCTGCCCTAAGACAACCTACACATAGACAGCCTAGGGCCCGCCGCCGCCCGCCGGTATGTTTATCGATATAGCCGAAACTCGGCACTAACGAGTTCCAACTCTGTCTAATGCTCCAACTGTACGTATAAAATCCTCGTTTTATTTAGTCCGAGAATGCTGCCTTTGTGAGACTTGACGGATAATGATGTTCTCTAATTTGTTTTTATAGCTGTTTTTGTGGTTGTATACTTAAAAAGAAAGTATAACACGTTTAGATTTGAGCCGCGTGCGCTTTATATTTGTTTTTAAATATTCATGATAATACCTATATGTATTTATCTGACAATCGGATGAAAGATCATAAGAAAGAGTATGTTTTGTATTCAAATTGTTTTGGTGATAAACTTATTTGAGTTATATGAATGAATAAACGAATTTGTTTCCACTTTACGTCTGATAATTGCTCATTCTCCTCTTAAGACTTCAAGGCGGCTACAATTCTCCATATCTACCTATTGCAGACATCGATTGGATAACAATTTTAAACTTATTTCGGTTAGTTTTTGTCTGTCTACCTTTTATCGACTACCCATGACATCATCGGTAAGCTTCCTGTTAGCTCCCTTTGTTAAAACGCTTGCTTCAAACAAAACGATTTCTGCAGTCTGTTTGTTCTTCATTCGAATTCTTCCATCTATATTCGAAGGGTAGGTCTTTGTAATCGTATTAGATGTTTAGTAATCGTATTAGATTGAATAGGGCTGATTAATTTTGATTCGGTAAGGTATCTGCCGATAGTCTTGCGTTATATCAAGTTTAAGTGAATTGTGGTAGGGGTGTAGGGATGGAAGGTGGAAAGTTTTTGAGAAGGCTATATAATTCATTGTTGCCTATCTCAACCTTTAGCTTTGTTAGCAGATTTCGAAGCGAGGGGTCCCGATTTGATTCCCGGCCGGCGTAAACTTTGTGTGATCTTCTTTTCGTGTGAGCAAACTTTGGTGTTGGAGATTTCAAGTTCTCCGAAGGCATTAGACAAGACTTGTCAAATAGAATAATCTGTTTAAGGGTTTTGTTTCCTTCGTCACGGGGAATCCCAGAGGTATAAGTGTTTGAATAGGTACGTTATCAAAACGTTAAAATCTAAGTTTGAAGTAATTAAATTCAACAATAACTCTGCATTAGCATATTACGAGACAAAACGAATAAAATACTATACCTACTTTAAAAAAATCCTTTCAATTAAACTTTTTTTAAAATAATTTGTTTTTATGATATACAAATAGCGTGAGGATTTAAAAAATCTAAACGTGACATTATTTAACATACAATTGTAAATATGTGTAGCTGAATTAGAGACTAGTGATTACTAATTTAATACATAGAGTATTGTGAATTAATAAAAATATAATTTAAATTCCAATTATTAATTATATTTAAATAGCTAATATGCATCTACATTTTTATTAATTAGAATGCCGTAAAAGGTTATAATAGGTGATAAGACCAGGGGCTATATTCTTGGCCATTCTGAAATGTTGCAATAAATCAATTTTTTTTAATTATTTTTATCTTAAAATAAAAAAAATTACTTCTACAGAAAGCTTTTCATATATTATGTCATTAGTTGGCAAGACTTAAATGTATAGCATCATTTCACATTAGGTGTAGAATAGCCCCCCAGGTGGTCTACCCTTGTCTAGATAGATATCTACAGTTTATTGTGTCTATACCTTATGGAGAAAAAACATTATACGAACTTAAAAACAAAATGGAGGTAACAATGGCACCTAGGTAGGCTAGTAGAATAAAGAATATTTCGTATCTATTTTTAGGCCCTTTGTTTGATTTGGACGTCTTGCTAGAATAAAAAAAGGTTGATCCGATTTCAATTTCAATTGTTATCTTGTTCTGCCAAAGACTAATACCTATTCATTAGCAACTTAAAATTCAAAAAATTCCAGTCTAAAATAACTTAAATCTTATACAGACAAGTTGCAGGGGAACAATGCAGATTCACCACTATGCGGAACATCAATGCATGCTTAGTTAACCCATCTATTATTAGAATTAAAACCCGGAGTTAATGGCAAGTCCGTAGCTCACCGTATTCGGAACGAAACCAACAAAAGCATAAATACAGAAGAACCTAAAAGAAAATAGTGACTGAATTAATCCTCGCCTCCTGACTGGTTCCTTCCATGCGTTTATATAACGTCTGATAGTGTGGCGCGGCGACTCGAGGTCTAGTCTAGAATTTGCTTATTTATAAGAAATACATAGTTGGTATAGGGCAGGTAAATTCAAGTAATTGGAGGCAGCGTAAATGCTATTTAAATTGAGTCACTCAATTTGTCAATTAGGCATTTTCAATAGTTTTAGAGAGCGGACTTGCTTGCGTGCTTAAAATATTGACTTAGTGGTTGATTATTTTCCTAGCTATGCAGACAAGAGCTTTTAAATCTTCTAGAAGAAGATTTTTTTAATTTATTGAATCGCAATGATGACTTTGGCCCTAACTTAACTTATTTTAATGTAGATCTTTGTAATAATCCCAACCCATCCATTATCTCATTGAGTACGTATTAGATGTTTATTTGTATGCATGTTGTATGATAAAAGTGCATACTGTGCATTAAACAGTAGGGCTTCTGTCACGATTCGCCGGCGCCGACCAATGACGGGCGGCGCACTTGGCATCGCTTCAGGAAAATTAAATGTTTTGCCTTTATTCGTTGAGTTATACATAAAGGGACCAATCTGAAAGGCGTTGGGCACGTGGTCTGCCGTGGGGCGGTGCGTGCGTTCACCGTGTCTCTTGGTGGGGACGAGGCGGGGCCTGCGTGCGCGCACGCATTGCGTACAGACAGTGCGTGCGAGTCGCTCAAACGGTAACACCGCAGCGGCGTTTACCTCCTTTAAAAAAATATACTGTTGTGATGTGCATTGACCTTCGTTGAACGTGACTTGTGTGTTTATGAAATGGGCGCCGTAAAAGATGCTTGGCTGTTTTCGCACATAAGCAACACTTTGGAAATGATTGAAAACTTGTCGAGAAATGTGAGTAAATACCTCCATACATATTCTTAAAGAAACACATATGTTTTTCTTAAAAAAAACATGTTTTGACGGAGATGGGAATAAAAACAATGATAAAAAAGTTTAGCTAACCAAATAAAAGAAATAGGCTATGAATTATTGAATTTAACATAACATCGTACAAAGTTGGAACTATGTTAGTGTCGGTTGCCCTTTGACTTGTAAGATAATTTTAATATGATACTTGATTAGATACATTGTATGAGTCAAATCAGATTCTAATAAATCACAAACTATGTAAACTAAGATTATCGTGTTTTTTGCGTTCATATTATTGTAAACATCTGTAAACAGCATAGTACATACACTTAATATATATAAATCTCGTGTCACAATGTTTGTCCTCAATGGACTCCTAAACCACTTAACCGATTATAATAAAATTCGCACACCATGTGCAGTTCGATCCAACTTGAGAGATAGGATAGTTTAAATCTCAAATTATAGTCGCAATTTTAATTTATTGCAAATTATAATATCATATGACAAAAACGTTAGCCACAGCAACGCGTGGCCCGGTCAGCTAGTACACTTATACGTTGTACGTATTCCCTTCATTTATGATAATAAGTGATGGAAAGAGCTGAGGGCCCACTTGGTAAATGGCGACCCTCGCCCATGACAACAGTAATGCGACTCAATATAAGATATGGATCTTATACTGAGTCGCATTCATCCTGCTGCGAGCACCACTGCTTGGTGGCAGATTCCAGGTGTGGTGGCAATACCTCCGGACGAACCTGGCACAAGTTCTACTGCTACTTTTGGTTGCTCCTTTAGCACCACAAGCAATTGAACGCGGGTCTCCGTATACATGTTTAATAAATCAAATGTATACTACATAATAGGTACTAGGTATATACTGGACATGCATTTTATTTGCTAGTTGCAAAATCTTTATTGTCTTTCTGATAGTATGTTTGTCTTTAGTTTACCATGTAGGTAGAGCTCGTTTTTCTTCAGGTGCATTTAAAAATAGCTACAGATATTCTTAGTAGCTTCTATCTTAGTATATAAAAATAATATTCACGTTGAATTGCAATCCGATGATCGCTGTTTTAAATACAGGAATACTTTAAAAATATTTCTATGTGCGCAGTACGTTGTCACAAAGGTGATGGAAATAATTGCTAGGTAGCTTAAGACCAATAATCAAAACACATGTGGCATCTACCAATCTTAGAAGATAACATGTCTATTGAGAGACATTGGAAAGTCATTACAAGTAGCTGATTAGAAAAACTTTCTTATCCCTTTTTATTTCATCCCTTTCTGCCTTAGATGTATTATAAAAAGAAACATCCAATTCGGTATAAATTGGGCGAAGGAAAAAAAAAAATCGTTAACACACTCATACCTCTGCACTAAGATTCCCTGTGTCGCAGATGGCATGGACAAACACCCAAGACCCGAGAACAAACTTCGTGCTCACCACACAAAGTGTGCCCCGGCCGGGAATCGAACCCGGGACCCCTTGCTTCGAAGACGGCTATTACCAACTAAGTCACGCAGCTTAGTTGGTAGTAATAAAGTAAAATGTAGTAAAAGCTACAGGAAAGCTAAATACTTAATTTCGTTTTATTGATGACATATTTTTACCAGTTATTTGAACCAAACTATTGACTGATTTTGATAAAATTTCAATCCGATAAAAAAAAAGGATTTTTCAAGACGGTTGATAAATGAATGAGCACTAAGGTAACAAACATAAAAAAATACAACCGTATTGATAACCTCCTTGAAGTCTGTTGATAAAGTTTTGTAAATCAAATAAAATGTTATTATATATTGATAACCTCGAGTGGAATTTCCTCATAACCTTATAAAATGTATTGCTTTTAAACGCTTATAAACCCATAAAACGCTTCGTTGTCTTGGAAAATATTTTCCTGTTCTACCTTATGATGAAACCCATTTTTTTACAATATGGCAAAAATGTCGTTTCTATATCTACAACAATTTAAAATTTTAATCACATATATTATAATTTTTTTTAAAGCCATTTTCCCTTTCGCATATATTCCGAAGACGCTATTGCACGCAGCCTTGTACTTGCCACAAGGTTTTTGTTTTAAATATCGTAAATAAATAGTAAAATAGTTAATTTGACGTAACGTATAGATACAATAGTAAAAAATACTTAATAAATAAAATCATATTATTGTGACCACAAATCGGCCAACATCAACATTATCTGACTTACCACAGCTGAGATGACCACTCAGATTGAGATCATCCCACAGCTAATTATAAAAAAACCATCCATAGGTGAAATACATGCAACCGTACCTCGCTAATGTAAATTGAGACGTAGCATCCTGCACCCAAGCCAACTACCTAATATAATTTTATTTCCTGTTTTTATAGTATTTTTCTTCGGACTTTTCAATGTCAGGACACTGATCTGCTTGTTGCACACTTTTTGTTTGGTCAAGTGACCGATGAAGTTGTTGATTTGTATAGTTTCGTCATTTCTGTTACCTGTTGATTGATGATCTGTTTCTTGCGTCAAAAGTTAAATCTAAGTTAAACTCAATCTAAGTTAAAATCTTATTTATCATCTTATCTCGCAACATATGAATATGTAAGTGGTATATTTTCTTTCCCTATAACGTACTAGATACTACTGTAGTAATATTGTTATCAAAAATAACGTGACTGCAAAATACGTCAGTAAAAGTTGCGGATAGTATATATATTGTATATTATAGCGTCAGCTCTTTGTTACACGTTTCTCGTTTTATTGATCAATCGAATTTAGGTGGGAATAGGTATACTTATGAATTCCTTTTATCTATTTGTGATTTCGAAGCAGCCTCTTTTGCCCATTTTACAGTACTCAAAGAAGGCGGACGTATCTTAAAAACATTGTTTCCCAATACGAAATCTTGCCTGTTTTCAAAAATAAATGAAAAGAAATATGCCTTTGTCAGTAAATTGTGTGCCAAAATAAAAATAAAACATCTCAAAACGCATTGCGTCATTGAATGTAACACGATGCGACGAGTTTTGAATTTATAATGTCTGAATCGGTTTACTGTTGCAAATGCTTTTTTCGCTTGCATAAAAATATACTGTAGTCTTGTCACAAGAGTTTTGTGATGGTTGCTCTGCTGAGAATTAATTTGAAACATGAGAGCGGATGGAGGCGCTTTCCGTGGCTAGTTGAGGTGCGGGCGGCTGCGCGGAGCCGCGGCGTAGGTCGGACATAGAGTCGATGCCCGTGCAATGTCACCCCGAACGGAGATATTCGGCCGCCCTCCACTCCGCGCCGACACCCCCGAGGCCCTCCACAACCAGCCAGCTCACATCATTTCCTAACGCAATTTATCGCTGTCGTTGATTTTGCCTCAGGCTTTTGCTTTTCATTTGGCTTTCAAATGGCTGGTAACATTCATCGAATATTCCAGTAATGTCAGCTCTACTGATAACGGTTCGTAGTATATGTTTCGGGTGTTTTGTAACACCATAAATATTTTATGTACCGAAGTTGTGTGCTGTTGAGGTAGGTGGATGTTGGTCGGTGGTTATATAAGACTGCTACGAGGCGAAGGCAGGTGCTAGAACCCTGATCGTCCGCGTGATATTGGGCGATGTCGGTCGTCGACCTCTCGCTATCTGCGTTATTTAGCCCGGCTCAATGTCGGCGCAATGTCGAATCGTGCGAGTTCACAGACCCAGTCGCAAGACGTCGCGTTCCACGAACAATAGTAAACCGAATTTCAGTAGGCTATAGGTAACTTATATGTATTTTGTACTTTATTTAGCTGACAATATGGAAGAATGTTAAATAATAATAATTATTATTTTATTTACAAAGGCTGGCTCTATAATTTCAATGTCACTTGAAGATGTTTCTAAAATTACCTGACTAATGACTTTTGTGAATTTAGTCTAGTATACAATGTACATTATACAATACATTATTTCTGATAATGGCGCATCCATGAGACCGTTTATGACATTTTCTTGCTTCATGTTAAGACGTACGATTCCTATCAGAACAGAGGATCTAAACGTACACGTAATGTAATAAGGCAGCTGTACCGTTTGTCGCCTCACTCGGTCTCTGGGTGTGGGTCGCGGCAACCTCGGTCGCGCGGAAACCGTGTGACGGTCAAGGCCGACGTCTAGACGTACCCCTTCCCCCACCCCATGCCGCACCCGCCGCAGCCTTCCAAACCCCACTTCAGCCACGCGGCTACCTCCACATTACCTAATTTTATCTCCACTCCCGCTGCCGAATTTTGCCTGGGCGATGCTTTTGTACCTCTAATGATTCGGTATTCCGACCTAACCTAATAGTATTTGAATTGTACTTATATAACGTAACACCATCATCATAGCGGAGTAATAAATACTAGCGTTCTATGATCACCGTTTTTATTACTTCAGAAGACTTATACTCATTAGATATTCCTCTTAAGATAATATTAGTTTGGTAATTAAGCAACTGAGTGAACCCTTGTTTCCCAAAAAATGTGGTAACGTTTTTCTTTAAGGTCAAACAGCATTTGTGATGTTTCCCCATTTCCATTAGTTATTATATTTAACATTTTTATATTTTTAATATAATATTTTTTTTATTATTTACCCCCGATCAAACATGGGTGATGAATTTGACAGCTCTAGATTGTCTGTGGTATTGTGGTCATCAGCCTTAACCTATTTCCATTTCCTCGCACTGCCAAGCGAGATCTTTACCTTGCGACATAAATTGGCATCTTAATTAGGTAATGAGCTTTTTCCATCACCAATCCCTGCCCGTTGCCCTAATCAGTTCATCATTTTGGTGCCCAATTTGCGCTGAACATTTTGGCTCTGTTCTACTGTCGTAGCACTTTCATTTTCTACAGATGAGTCAATACGCCTAGCATTATACAGGCATTGCTTTTCATGTGTATATTCAAAGTATAATTCAGTATGAAGTAAATTTTTAGCAATATTAAAGAATAATTACCTAAATATCAATAAAATGTTCCCCAAACGTCTGGCAGATCGCCATCGAATTCCTTATTACGTAAGTTGTCTCTGGTATAATTGTACAAGCTTATTGTTCCTTTGGCAATAAAAAGTCTTTTTTAAATTGTTTGAAATATGATTTTGTTTTGCAGCCAAAATTATGATGTTTCTACTCATTCGTAATTTGAATCTCCATTTATTATTCCTACAATAAGACTATTACTACCAAACTATAATATTTCTCCAGTGCTGTTGGTATTTGAAAGACTACTTTTGAATGTATTGAACGGACTATTTTCTACCCAGTGAGGTAGGTACACGTTATAGTGACCCAATGACTTACATTTGAACTCACTGTGAACTCGCGAGGTGAAGGGTGTGGGAAGACAACAAAAACGCCCACTCTCACTCCATAGGTCAATGTAAGAGTATAGCTGGAACAGTATGCTGGGTATCCTTAATCAATAATGGCTAGTGCTGGTAACATATTGATTCTTTGAATGAGAGTTATAAAGAGACTATTGTGATTGGTGTACTTAATATTTTCGGGCTCGTAAACAAGATTGGGAATTTTGGCTTTTTTGTAACCATTAACTTCACGTTTATTGTTGATTAGGCGGTGGGCGTCTGTGTATGACTCAAATGAAATTCCATCTGTGCTAACTTTACTGTGGCGTCGTATACTATATCATTAATATGGTGGGCACCATGTTAATTGGTTGTAACTGTGCTTCAAATTATAACATCTATGAAAACTTGCGAGCATTGTATAAAAGTTATCGCAAAACTGATTGAGATATGATAGAGCACGGAAAAATACTGCGTGACAGGTTCCTTACTTTACATGTTGAGGCAGGTCGTGGTTTATATTCGCTAGCAAAACAGCCGTTTGCATTTTTATTGAGGCCTATTGCGGATTCATGACGTTGCTTCACTGTGATTAGATACTTCTATGTTTACGTTATTATCTTTGGATTTGTTATGATTTTCTCCTTTCTGTTACGCATTATCAGCTTTTTCAGTGTTCATTATACAGCACATGTAGTATAAAAAATGGACACTTTTCCGAGATAGTTTATTTATCTGAATTCTATTTGGTTTATTTGTTTAGTAAGTTGTTATGTAGTGTTTTTTCTTGAGTATCTTCAATATTGTTTCTATCATACTAATTTTAATAGATGCCTATCACATTTAGATTCACCATTTGAAAAATTTGATGTCTCTACTCTTAATTTCACCAAAGAAACCTTTCAAACTAAAACATAGGATACAGTTCACGTGCAATAATGCTTGACATAGAAACTATTATAAAACGTTCCCAGACGATCTAGAACAGACCTTTATCTACAGACAATTCTAGATATATGTTGTTCTGTTCAATGGAAACATTACCCGGATGTCAGCATCATCTCATGATTCATTGTTGAGTGTATCATGGCATCTGTCGAGCCTGCCTCAACACCGGCGTAGTTACAGCACGTTGCCGGCAGCCGCGGCCATGAAGTCGCACTATCCAAATGACGTTTATCTGCGAAGGTGAGACCGCGGACAAGCGGTCGCTGAACTTGCCGGCGTGTTATGAATACCTACCTATTTTCGCTACAAAAATAGTGTCGCTGCGCAGTCAGGAATCATTATTATTTACTAAGTTTTAAAAACATTTCGTTGACATTATTTTGACACTGGCGCGATATATCCTGTCTTCACTTGGTCGGTTAGTCAGTGAGGTGTGGCTCACCTCATGCAACCTACTCGGCTATGTTATGACATACCCAATATTAACTCTGTTGTAATATGGGCGTTAATACTTATATATTTAAATACCAAGACTACAGGTCTACAGGCGGCTCCGTTGCTTAGTTGGTAGAAGCCCTTCCTTCAAAGCGAGGGGTCCCGGGATCGGCCCGGGCACACTTTGTGTGGTAGCATGAAGTTTGATCTCGAATCTTGGGTGTTTGTCTTGTGTTTCTGTGTTTGTCCATGCCATCTGCGACACAGGGAATCCTAGTGCGATTTATGAGTGTATATATACATATTTTATTATTTATTATTAATACATAGGTAGGTACTTGGAATTTCTAATTATCACGAGACTATTATTAAATTACCGTTGATAAGTATATGTTTAATTTTATGATCCAAATGATTCTACAGGAGATGTTAAAAGATGAATAAATGTTTTTGGTGACGTGTCTAAGAGGTTATGTCAGATAACCCGCACACGCACAACGCACTGCAAACATCAGGTCGGCTCACTGACCTACCTCAAATAAAAATCAATGACGAGTCTCGACGGAAAATGAACAATTTCATAATATAATCATTCTGATATTCTTGAATGTTAATCACGGCAGCCCTTTGTTAGCCTGATACTGTTTTATCAGTATCATTCCGGAAGCTGGTGTTTAGATTAAAGACATTTATATAAGACAGGAAATTAATATTGAGAGGCTCTCGTTTGTTTTCGTTAAACAACCCTAACACTTGGTGTGATTTGTTTCAATCGTTTAATAATAAACGACAAATCACGTCGCAAAAAAAGATATAAGCGATCATTAATATATACTTGGTTCGATTAGTAATAAGATGATGCAGAATACCTAGTGTGTATGTGTGCACTTGCCTCTTAACGCTTGCATCATGACTATTATCATACATAACAGCGACAATGTCAAGAGTACGATGAACTCGGTCTTAATATCCTTGAAACTTTTTTTAGTTATCACAGATAGATAAATGTGTTTTCGCATTCGCTCCGCTCTATGTGAAATGTTTTCGTGTCGCCAGGAATGTCGTGTGCCGAATCGGCGTAGTGTTGGCACAGTTTTCGATTTGTAAAGGGGAGATTTCTTTTTTACCTGTCATAATTATTTATAACATCTTTAAATAGGATAAAAGTAAATGGCTTCGAGTCTGAATACTTTTCAGTTATGTTCTTTGTATTTTGTTGCGAATCAATGTTTGTTTTGACATTGAGTTAAAAATTGTATTGTGACCTACTTTCTTGAAATTATGCAAGATGAAGAAAATAAAGGTATTTTCTAATGTTTTTTAGTACGAGTACAATTATGTTTTAATAACGTAAATACAGTTAATAAAATATTTTTCAATATGTCTTCAGTTATGCACGAGTCACGCATTCAAATTAAGTAGTGAGTAATTAATATTGAACATGAACCTGATTTCAATTTAAATAATTAAAATTGTACATGTAGTCGTAACATGTGATCTTATCTTTACTTGCAAATTGTACAATGTACACAGTATTAATAATCCGACGAAAATGTATGCCATATCTCTTATATAATTTAAATGTTTAATGTGACGCTATCCGACCCGTTTGTTTGTTTATTCAAAACTAGCGACCCGCCCCGGCTTCGCACGGTTAGTAAAGCATCAGTGTCGTAAGAGAAACTACCCGTGCGAAGCCGGGGTGACTTGCTAGTGTATTATACATATAAACCTTCCTCTTGAATCACTCTATCTATTAAAAAAAACCGCATCAAAATCCGTTGCGTAGTTTTAAAGATTAAAGCATACATAGGGATATAGGGACAGAGAAAGCGACTTTGTTTTATACTATGTAGTGATATACGTGTTCTTTAGGTTATAGAAATTAGATGAATATAATCGAATAATTCAGTTTTCATTATTTTAAAGTTTCAAAATGATACTTAGGATCTTAGGGAAGAAATACGTTAATAGATAGTTACGAGTACAAGTTTGAGTTTATGGGAAAAATCACTCTTAATTGTTAATTACCGTTGGTGCTAAATGCGTTTATTTTTATTTATTATAATCAATTAGAACGGCATAAGCCATCTACATAATCAATAAATATAAATACACTAGCGGCCCGCTCCGGCTTCGCACGGGTATAAATATATAGCCTATGTCATTAACTGGAAAAATGATTAAAATCGATCCAGTAGTTTTGAATGTTTTGATTTATTCATTACTGCCCGTGGCCCGCACGCGTTAAATTCCCGCCGCCCCCGGCCGGCCGGAACCGCCGCAAACGCTACGTCCCGCAATTTTTAAATATGTAATATCTTCGAAAATATTCATTTAAATCATATGCTGTAAAGGGCCATATAGATCTATATTAAATCAACAATGCATTTAAGGTATTTAATTAGATAAGGATTAATGCTGTATTGGTTAAAATCGCTTCGAAAATTAGCCATTATTGGTCGTAAAAAGTAAATGACAAAAAAATGTTATTGTGGGATATCCATAAAAGATATACATATACCATCACGGACTTTTCTGTAGACCTTTTCAATGTGTACAATACTTAGTACATTATTTTGATAAAACTCGTAGGGTTCAGCCTGCGTCTGCAATGTAAGCGCAAAAAATGTAATTATTTACGACATCACATTAGAAACCCCAAAAATAACAGTACTTCTCCACTATTTAATGGATGTTATTATACATATAAACCTTCCTCTTGAATTACTCTATCTATTAAAAAAAACCGCATCAAAATCCGTTGCGTAGTTTCAAAGATTTAAGCGTACAAAGGGACATACGGACAGAGAAAGCGACTTTGTTTTATACTATGTAGTGATTAATGAATAATCACTTACAATATCTAATAATATTATAGATTATATTATTACTTTAAACGAGCGATTCTTGTATAATATATATTTTGTATGGAAAAACGATTTATTGTAGATTAAATTTTGTGTTTAGAAAGGTGTTAACAGTTTAAGTTTATATATATATTATACATAATTGTATATCTTATAAAAATGAAAAATCCAGCGACCCCCCTTCATACTAATCATAATACACATGTAATATAATTATCAAAAATAGATTTTCGTCAATTAAAATCAAATGTCAGAAGATAGAATTTTGGAAATAAAAATGAAATTATCGCCTTCCATTCATCAGCAAATATATTTAAGATCTTGGCTTGGAGGGAATTAAGCGCAATAAGGGTTCGCTGTATTGATGACCGAGCGTAGGCGACGGTTCGGCAAGGGGGCACCAGCAATAGCTTGTGTCTCCTAACACGACTTTAATGTTGAAGACATAAAAACAGCCTATCATGAAGATTGGGAGCATCTATCATCCCATGCAGAATACTGGCATGGGACTGCATGCATGCATGTATTCTGATAGCATGATGTTAACTGATACTTCGCTGTCCTAACTTACAAGCTATTGTAATCTAAGCTTTAGCTTTACGTTTGTACAAGAAACAGGAAGGCCTTCTGCACCGTTCCAGCATTCTAAGTCACGTGGTTATTAAACTTGGTTTGTCTGTTTGTGTAGCCGTGGTTTTTTGAGGCAAAAAACTAAAGCGATGAAATCGGACCAATCTGGTCCGATTTCATCGCTTTTGTTTTTGTATGGTTATTGGTTGCTGGTTGGTAGATTGTTTAGACTTGTTTGGCGGAGCCTTAACAGAAATCAAACTATGCATGTAAATTGCTACGATTTGACCTAAAATTATCAAAAAACTTGAACTGCAGTAAAAACAGATTTCATTGTTTTATTTTTATACGGTTGGATAGAGTTATATAACAATCGCAAAATGAATTAATAAGAACGCGTGTTGTTGTAGGTACTTAAAATATTTATTTAAAATAAGAAAATATCAAGAATTCCAAGATATTTACTACTGTTTGTAACAGGCATAGTCTTAAAAACAAGCGTAGATAAAGACTGAAATAGGACTTTTTGATTCACATATCTGTGTGCATGTAATGTGCCACATATTCACGAGTAATTTAACGTTTACTTGGATTTGCACATTTTGATTTGTCCGAACAATTGGACCTTAATGACTAAAGATTATTAGTTATGATAATGAAGAGTTTTGAGTAGGCTTGATACCTAATGATATCGATATCATCTTATCTTTTGAACAGATAAAGTGTTTGCATAATGGTGATGACAGTAGACGTCATCCGGACAGCTATCGTTATATCTTAGGTAATAGATCAAGCCTATATCCGCAGGCTGCAGGGGACCCGCCAAAACACACGGCTCTTGCTTCTCGCACAGTTTACAGCCATAGGTTGTGACCGGGAGCAAACACGATTCTTGTCTAGATGGATCATCAAGCGGTGACTAATTGGAAATATCCTCTTGAATTTAAAAATGTATAATGAGGGGGTAATCAATATCTTATATTATATTTATTCGGAGGAAATCTGTATTAGGAGCTCCAAGTATTAAAGTTACTAATCCAAGTTAATAAGTTGCCAAATCCTATGATTTATAATGGTAACAATATAATTATAAATTTGTTTCTTTTTTATTAATATTTTAAAGATTATTTGAATTTGAATTTTGAAATATAAATTTATATTAAGTTTGAAATTCAACTCGAATTAATAATCTTAAGTAAACTTATATAACACATACAAGTGTTAAACATATTCACACAGACACAGAACAAACATCTGTGTTCTTCAAATATTTGTTCTGGGTGGGGGTCGAAACCACGACCCCCAGCGCAAAAGGTTTACTACCCACTGAGCTGCAAAGCCATAACATGAAATAATAGTTTGGCGGCCTTGTAATAGATTATCTTCCTTAGTTATACCGATAGCCTATATTAAAAATCCATTAAGGTTCAATCCAACATAGCAGCCACGGCACTAAAAATACTTCTGATAAGATCTCAATCATCCAGCCATGAAAACGTATTATTTCCTGACTTTAAAAATACTTCCCGATCGCCGTAAGTCTTCTAGTAAGAATTAAGCCCTAAACGGCATTCCATTCGATTTCTGCAATCGGGTTAGTAGAAACATTAAGTATATTAGTCCTTTAAAATAATTTGTTTAGAGCAGTGCAACGGGTAGGGGGATCGCGAAATATTTCTTCATACTAAAGGGATCGTGTCATGAAAAAGGTTGAATAACACTGGTTTAGGGCAATGGTGGGGCTGCCCAGATACTGTAGTACTGTAGTGAGTATATAAAACGCAGGACGCTGGGCAGTACTAACAGTTTGGGTTCTAGCTGACATTGCAGTAAACTGCAAAGGCACTGTATGTTTAGCTTGATCAACCCAATTGACTGTTTAAGTTAAATTAATCTCCGATATATTTATTTTGTCTCTTTATTTCTGAAACTGTAGCATTTACTTTAATTTTAATTATAATCTATGGATCTGTGACTCAATAAATGAATTGAATTAGTAGCTTAAATATTTCAGTTTTTAGTTACATATGTAATTGTTGTGCTTAGTGTGATCCGTTCCAGATGATGGGATCTGTGAATGGGGATCCAATGCTGCGTCGCGTGAAGCAGGAGACGGATCAGTTGCAGTACTCGCCCGAGCCACAGCCGCCGCACCCTCAGCCGGTCCACCGCGCCATGCCGATCATGCAGCCTGAGGTAAAACTGGTAAACAGAATTTGTCACACTAAGTAGAACACACTGACCCCCGACGAAACAGAGGGGTGTTATAGTGTTTTATATTATTATATAATACATATATAAATTTTAAAACTATCATGGTTATGAACATTGTTATTCGTGTTACCGAGATATTTACCATGATTTGTGAGTTTTGTTGACTCCCGATATTTCGACGCAGTTACATGCGTCATGGTCCCGGGCAAATATCGGGAGTCGACAAAACTCACAAATCATGGTAAATATCTCGATAACACGAATAATAATTATACATATAGTCTTAGTTTTAGTGTTTTATATTATTATATATATTTTAGATTTAAAGTATATATTCTATGGGCCCTGTATTTGTATATTTACATTACTGTGTTGCCTGAAACAAATGAATAAAAAAAAAAATAAGCGTGTGGTGGATATCTGTGGCATCGTAGCTCCTGAACGAATGGACCGAATTCGATTCGGTTTTAGGGTTCCGTACCCAAAGGGTAAAACAGGACCCTATCTAAGACTAAGACTCCGCTGTCCGGCCGTCTGTCTGTCCGTCTGTTATATCTCATAAACCGTGATAGTTAGAAAGTTGAAATTTTCTCAGATGTATTTCTGTTGCCGCTATAACAATAGGATATAGTTCCATATGGAGAAACTAGATGACGCCACTTGCATTTTATTATTATAGATAATGGTACGAAACCCTTCGTGCGCGAGTTCAAGACAGGGGTTTTTACATTTTCGTAAAATGGACTTTTAATAAGTAATTAGAAAACATTTAAACAGTCTATAAAATTGTGCAGTTTGAGCTGTAGCAACAAAAACTCACGTATAGTCTATAATTATAGTTGGTAAAGTGCAAGGTTGATTTGAATAATAATTCTCCATTTGTTAGCTGAGAATTGCTGGCAAAATGACAATTAAAATGTCTATTATTTTAGTGGTTCCTCGATACATGTTTAAGTTATTATGTTGTCGAAAAGCTGGTATTGCAAATTAATTCACTTTCAAAACAACATGTCAAGGAATATAAATATATCAGTGTTTGCGCTGAATAGATTTGCGAGCCAGCAGTACTACCTACCTTACAACGAAGGTTGGACTTATGAATTGGAAAGAGCGATAGTGAGTCACTATTATTTGTTATACAAACCTTCTTTCTTCTTTTCGTGTGAGTAAGTGGCCAACTCTGATGTCGGAGTTTTCAAGCCGCCTGAAGGCCTCTAACACGGCTTATCGACTACAATAGCCGGGACCGACATCATAACGTGCCCTCCAAAGTACGGAAGCGCTCAGTTTATTCGCCACTCAACGGTCACCTATCCAACTACTGACCGGGCGGAGAGTTGCTTAACTCAAATGACCTGTAAAGATCATCCACTCAAGCTCCGCCTATAAAATACCGATATATTAAAGTTTGATTCTAAATTCAATGTTTGTATCATCAGATGGTAATGAAAGACTGGTTAACACGTTATTATCCTGACAGTACTATTTTTTTTTAATGTAAATATGTAATGGAACGAGCTGAGGGCCCACCTGATGGTATGTGGTGACCCTCGCCCATGACAACAGTAATGCGCGCGACTCAGTATGAGATCCAAATCTTTACTGAGTCGCATTCATCCTGCTGCGTCCATCACCCGAGACGAGACTAATGATTGGTTGATATAAAAAAATTATCCATCGATAATTATTTGCAATATAATTTTCAGTTATAGTTCTCAAGTAGATTTGCTGAGACTAATATAAAAAGAGTCATAAACGTATCGCCTTGAAGAAGCCAATCAACCATTTAACGCAACAATTTTTATCTATAATCAGTTTCACTTGTACGCAGATTATCCGCTAAATATGCGCAGAAGCCCTTGTGATCCTCCATTACGGCTCCGCGGCTTAGCTGGTATTAGCTCTACCTTCCAAGCGACGGGTTCCGGGTTCGATTCCCATACAAACTTCATAAGATTTTTATGATAATTAAAAAAAAAACGAAAATTTGAGTGATGATAGATAGCATATTATGATAGCTTCATGAATGTGGCTATCATATACAAAACTAATTCAAATTCGAGTGGTAGTTCCAGACATTAGTACGTTCAAACAAACAAACTCTTCAGCTTCATTACAATAGTGTATAGTAGAGCATTCATTTAAGATATTGTTCGGAGAATACGCCAGAATTTGACGTAAGCCTTTCCTCAATAGCTCGACTTGGAACCAAAGGAAGAGGTGAAATTCTGCGTGTCCCCGGGCGAGACTACTATAGTTGGCAACACTAGTCCGGAGCAACAGCATTGCTCGTCCACGACAGCCGCCGCGGCCAGCGGGGCGCGGGATGAGGACGCGCCCAGGAGGCTGTGCCTTGTCTGCGGAGATGTGGCCTCTGGCTTCCACTACGGGGTAGCCAGCTGTGAGGCATGCAAAGCATTTTTCAAAAGGACAATACAGGTACGTCGTGGTTGACGACAGTTTCGTGATGGGGGGAGCATACAATGCAAATACAAAATGTGTATTTTCGATAGCTTAATATATGTTATAGTTACAGTAATTATGGAAACCTTCTTTTAAGTATAAAATACTTGGATTAAAACGTTTCGCTCTTCCATTAGGGGTCCTAATTTAGAATAATGTCGTAATAGCAGCAGAATAAACAATTTATACAGGTTAATACAAAATGATTACAATTATATTCAAAGAGAAAAACAATTCAAAAGCATGGAGATGATGAAGCAGGTGACTTTTGTAAATTGAAATTTCTGACCCGTGTTTGGTCTTCTGGTGGTAAGTTTTGGGGGGTTCCCCCAAACTTACCACCAGGGTTACGACATAATTACAATAATATAGCACTGTATTGGAAAATTTAATAGGTTATGTCACTTTTTTTAATGGGTTAGGGTTATATTGCGTGTTATTACAAAACAAGCGTAGAAATTCAAATAATTTGACATTGCTTGATTGATTGTCTTCGATTGATCGTTGAGAAGTCTTTAGGTATTATATTGTACGAGTATATGTTTGATGTTAGAACAACTTTTTGTCTATTGTTCGAGTATCTTTATTTTAAAGACGAAAAAATAGTTTGACGTAATAAACTTAACCTACCGTAGACATGCAGTGAACATAATCTCAGTTAGGAAGGCGTCACGTTGGAAGTACACTGGTATCAGTGTTTCTATTACAAAAAATTTTGTGATTATTATAATCTGTGGCAATATCGAATTTGTGTAACAACTTGTGATCTAAATCTAAAAGATCTTGTGATCTTTTATTATAGATTTAGATCACAATTTTTCAGTGGTAAAAGATTGTTCTTTTACCACTGAAAATGAGTTGCCGTTGGGAGCTGCAACTCCGTGAGGAAATTCTCAACGCTAAATTACGTGTGTATAACTTTATTACATAGGTAATAGTGGATGACGTTGCTAAATTTATTGATGTTTCAAACAGTCCTTTTGAATTTTAAATAGATAAATATTCATGCTAATTTCTCACAGCGTCATCTAACCCCAAACTAAGCATAGCTTTGTACCTAGTAGTTCTTTTTTTAATGCATATTAATACCCAGACACAGGACATATATGTTCGTCGCATAAATGCTTGTTATGAGTGAGAATCGAATCACCAGATTAATGTACTTACTATCATACGAGAGTTAACTTCACATGAGCCTTTAATTTATTATGCGGATGAATGGCATATAACAAAACAAGTCTTAAATATGGATGTGGAAGGATATAAGGCAAGAGGTAGGCCAAAGAAAAGATGGATGGATTGTGTGAAATGATATGCGTAAGAAAGGAGTGAGTACTGAGATGACGTCTGACAGAGGGAAATGGTAGAAAAATACATGCTGTGCCGACTCCACTTAGTGTGGGATAAGGGCAGGACATGATGGTGATGAGCCTATATATAGTTGAACACCCTTCCACCGGAACAAAGCAAAAGCACTGCACGGCACTGCTTTACCAGGTGTTGTTGCAGTACTTCTCCGGAAGAACTTGGCGCAAGTTCTACTGCCACTTTGGGTTACTCCTCTCCACCCTAGCGACTGAGTGTACTTATCTATAGACGCGAACAACGTGGACCCCTAAAACGGTAGCTTTTACAGCTGGTTTCATCATTCCGTCTCGCTCTACCACCAGGGCAACATAGAGTACACGTGTCCTGCGTCGAACGAGTGCGAGATCAACAAGCGGCGTCGCAAGGCGTGCCAGGCGTGCCGCTTCCGCAAATGTCTCCGCACGGGCATGCTGCGGGAGGGAGTGAGACTGGACCGGGTGCGAGGGGGACGGCAGAAGTACCGCAGGGCGCCGGACGCGCCCGCGCCGCTGCAGCCGCGCCCGCACCTTGACGACATCAAGGTAAGCAAGCGTGCTGTGAGAGTGAGATGTCGGACATTGCGAGGGGGTGGGGAACTTTGTTTTACCAACTGTTTGTTAATTTCCTGATACATCAAACCTTAACCGGCCAAAATACATTGACAGATTTAAAAATCGAATGAACTGACTTCAATACTTATTATTTTACGCTCATAATTGTGGATTTTTTTCGTGATCATCTATCACCTCGGAGGTGGAGGTGCAAAATACAGCTGAAGCGACCTTCCTCCTTTTTTAAAGGCTGATTTTTTGTTAGGTCCGGTCCGCTTCGATCTTGAACGAGTAAATCCTCATTATCATTGATTGACGCCTTGGAGTGACAAGACCTTTGAAAATAAAACCATTATTTGATTTAAGTTGTAAATTGTGTTAATTGTTGCTGACGTGGAGATATATAAGTATATTGATGGGAAGACATTTGTCCGCGATCTCGCACATCAGGACATACGTCACGCTTGTTTTAGGTAATGTAAGCGCGTGACAGGACGAGCCAACAGCCCTCCTGATGATAAGTGGTTACCGTAGCCCATAAATAACGGCGAAACGAATCTGGTTCTTCCCTACAGAAATATAAGGACAGTCGTTTCGAGAACGTGATATTGCGCACATAATTTTTTTTCAAGTGGAAAGCCTTTTGGTTCACCTGTAGGTTTGAACCAGCGAACTTCAGATTCAGTCGGCGCCTATGCCCTTGGGCCACCACGCTCTCATCCTATACATCCTGGACTAATAGCGGGTTCCGTGTATTCCAGGTGTTAGAAGCGCTTCGGTCATACGAGCCGGAGCTGTTCACGTGCATGGCGCCCCCTGCAGGTGTCACTGAAGCTTCCACCAAAACCCTCGCCATCCTGGCTGATCTGTACGATAGGGAGCTGGTGGGGGTCATCGGATGGGCTAAACAGATACCTGGATTCACAGACCTGCAGTTAAACGATCAGGTACTTGTTTTTTTTTTTACGATTACGCTCTCTTACCTCATATCTCTGCACTAGGATTCCCTGTTTTGCAGCTGGTATGGACAAATACAGAAACACAAGACAAACACCCAAGACCCGAGAACGAACTTCATGCTTACCACACAAAGTGTGCCCCGGCCGGGAATTAAACCCGGGACCCCTCGCTTCGAAGGCAGGGCTACTACCACCTAAACCACGGAATCGTCTCCATTGAATTACAATAAAAAAAATACTTGTAAACGTCACTGGAATTGTATAAATATCACACTTATATAATAAAGGCGAAAGTTTTTATATATGTGTGTCTTTCTGTGTGTGTGTCTGTCTGTTTGTTACTCGTCCACGCTCAAATGGCTCAACGGATTTGGATGAAATTCGTTACCAGGTTAGCTTATCCTGAATTAACTGCTACTTGATCCCAACGGGTAAAAATGCTTTCATATCTCCGCCAACGATAACATCATCTCGTGCAGTCATGGCAGAAATCGTACGGTAAAATAAAAATACGACTTCCTACATTAAAAGATCTAAAAAACCTAATTTTGATTGATTGATACCTCCAACCAACGGGTCTAAGTTAATTCATCAAGCCATTCCATATGAGAATCGTATATTAAAGCCGACATTATCGAAATACCAGGAAGTTGAAACGAAAACTGTAGATGGGGCCTTGAGCTAGTGTTCGCTCGTCTGCATGCAACTGTTCAAACCGGCCATAACGGGTGTCCAGACTTAATTATAAATATTTTATTTTTCAACCAGATCAAACTATTTTAATGTTACAAGCTTTTATTTAACTTGCAATGTACAATATGTATGTTTGTCCAGGAATCTTGCAAATTAATTTTAAATCAGTTATCTTTAACCGATTGAGCTGAAATCTGGTATACACGCTTATTTTGGATGACAATACATCCTTAGCTATTTGACTGGCGGACTAGTTATTTTTTCTGCACTGCCACAGTATGGGTATCTAATGAAAAGGGCTTGCTGGGGGAGAACACGAAAAAAGCTTGTTATTAAAAAGTTTTTTTTTAAAGACTTGTCAACCGGTTTGAACAAATATTTTGTTTGAAAAGATATGCTTTCAGATTGGTGCTATATAATTTAAACAAAATCGGTTGTTAAATTGAAATAACTGGAAACGTCATAAGAACATGTCATTTTAAGTAAACGAAATTGCGTATTTAGCTTTAAATAAATAATAATTTAAAAATGAGATTCTAGGGAAAGTTGATTATTCAGTGAATTCTGGACATATTTCACTATAGGAGCAATTTCGATTTGAAATTAAATATTGTTATAATTAGAGGTTTGTCCCGAACTGTGAACTGGCGACCCATCATCTTCGAACTGGGAAATTTTAGAGTAATTTCTTATCTTCAGACGCCTTATTTGTCATATTTTATGTCACAATTCTTTATCCCAAACAATAATTAATCAAAGTGAAATAAAACCATGTAGTAAGTAAATATAATAATAGTAGGTAACGACGGGCTGCACTATACCTAATGCTATAAAAGCGATATCTTTATTACTATCGCGTTTTCATCGCTGATGATTTAGCCGTCAGTTTTCACACCCTGTATTCAAAAGACCTTGACGATTCGCTGTTGCTATGATATTATACTGATAATACATAGACGGTTCTAATGTTTGTGACTCAAGAATTGTTTTTATTTTTAGCGTAACAGACTTAATTATGCAACTATACCCATTCTGTTTATATACAGTTATAAGAATAGATATAAGAATAACAGATATAGACAAGGGCGGCCTTAGATATTGCTAGGCTCCGGGCGATAGATCTTTGTGAGGCTCTTGGGGTATGAGGAATATAGGTGAGTTGGAAGTGTACAGGGCTCCTGGTAATCAGTCAGCATCTTCTTAAAACAAAAAACGGGTTGTTCTGCGAGGGTGCGAGGCGCTACAAAAGTGAGGCCCCGGGCGGTTGCCCTGCTTGCCACCCCCTAAGGCCGCCACTGGATATAGATATGACAATAAGAATTAGTTTATTTGCAACTAATACAGTACATTACACAATATACCTTAAAAGTTGTATCTCGGACTCCAACTCAGCATATGGTTGTGGCAACCAGCGCTGGTTTTCCGTTGGAGCCGTTAGACTATATTATTTACACTTTATGTTGCGACTTAACTAACCAGTATGACATTTTTTTATGTCACGAAAGTGACTGGACGAAAGCCCTCCTGAAGTTAAGTGGTTACCACAGCCCATAACTACAGCAATACGACTTAGGTTCTCCCCGAGCTATGTATGAGGAGATCCAAGTCGCCCCCGTTGCGCCCGTGACCCGAGTCGGGGATGTCTCAAGTTCTTGTAATTTTGTAACCACACCCTTCCACCGGAAAACAGTAATGCGAGCACTACTGCTTGGCGGCAGAATCCAGATGCGGCGGCAGTCTCTCCGGACGAACTTGGCAAAAGTTGTACTGCTACTTTTCGTTGCTCCTTTAGCACCACCCAGGGGGCACGTAGGGTTCTAAGGGTACTCACCTGTGGACGCGGGGAACTATTATACTATTTATATTTGCAGTTAGTGTTGGAATATAATATTTCACTTGACGTTAATTATCCCTACAAGTCAATCATTCTCCACTTTTTATATTGGACTTGAAGTTGGCCGCAGATGGCCGTAACAACTTACTCTGGCTTTTGGCGAGGGCGGAAGGCCCTCAGCCGAGGCCACTTTGCTCGATGATGACTATGGCCTTACCTCTCGTTGTTCTACAGATGCGTCTACTCCAAAGCACATGGGCGGAGATGCTGAGTCTGATGCTGGCGTACAGGTCGATGTCCACGAACGGAGGCACCGTGCAGCGGCTCAGGTTCGCGAGTGACTTCACGTTGGACGAGCAGCAGGCGAGGGAGATTGGGGCGCACGACTTGTATGTACAGGTGGGTGGCAGAATATAACATTGAATAATTAATAGTGTAAGGCAGTGTTTCTCAATCTCTATGAATACGCGACCCCTTTACAGGTAGAAAAATTCTGGCGACCATAGACAAACAAAGTTAGTAACTGAAGAAACTATGTTTATGATTTTCTACCATTATGTAAAGACCTACTCTGCAAGAAGCTCCACAAAGGACACAAAAATATCCAGAGCTGGCTGAAATTGTTTTTATTGTAGTGTTTTTGCTTTTTTTCTTTTGCCAGCGACCCCCCAAGTAAGGCTTCGCGACCCCCTAATTGAAAAACACTGGTGTAAGGCTATACGAAAGGTTCCACTGAGGTTTTACCTTACCTTTTGGGGAAAATACGCCTTTTGGGGAAATATATATGTCAAATTACAGTCAGTTTTCATGTTTAAACTTATCTTATTTGTTAAGTTTGCGTCTGTTCCAACCCTAACCGAATTATTATTAAGTATAAGTGAATTTTAATTCCGCAGGTGACGGGCGTAGCGAAACGCCTCGAGCGCGCGTCCGCCTGCCTCGAGGAGTGCTACCTGCTGAAGGCGCTCGCGCTCGCCAACTCGGAGGCGCGCATCGACGAGCACGCCGCCCTGCGCCGCTTCCGGGACGCCATACTGTCCGCGCTCAACGACGCAGTCTCAGCACTCAGGTAGCTAGGACCAGCTATTCTTTTTTTTTCATTTTTTTTTTATGTTAGGCAGTGACGGAACGAGCTGAGGGCTCACCTGATGGTATGTGGTGACCCTCGCCCATGACAACAGTAGTGCGTGCGACTCAGTATGAGATCAAATTCTTATCGTGTCTATGGTTCTAATGAGATTCGGCTGTGTTTCTGTATTTTTCTATGATATCTGCTGCACAGGGAATTCTAGTGAAGGGATATAGTTGTTAAAGCTTTTGTTAACGTTTATTAATGACTAGCGACCCGCCCCGGCTTCGCACGGTAAGTAAAGCATCAGTGTCGTATCAGAAACTACCCGTGTGAAGCCGAGGTGACTTGCTAGTGTATTATACATATAAACCTTCCTCTTGAATCACTCTATCTATTAAAAATACCGCATCACAATCCGTTGCGTAGTTTTAAAGATTTAAGCATACATAGGGATATAGGGACAGAGAAACCGACTTTATTTTATACTATGTAGTGATGAAACAGATTGGAGTAAGGGTGATGGAAGTATTGCAGTCAATATTAATTTTTAAATATTGGGACCTATATCGCCGCAAGAGCATTATCCACATTTAAAATGTCTTTTCTGTTGTATGTTTGTTTTTTTCCATGTTTTGTCGACAAAATAAAGTGTTTATATTCTGTTTGTTCTTGATTGGCTAATCGCATCCCAACCTTGTCCAACCCGAAAACAGAAATATGCTTGAGAAATTGTAGCTCTCCACTGTTTGCTTTGTGGAGTATTGTATATATATACATTTTCATATTTTGATTATTATAATAACAATATTATTTTGTTTCATGAGGTATAGTTAGATATAGTTTTAATAACTCATTGGTAATAGTGTGCGTAACGCAGTTGCTGTCACACACTATCGCACTGAAAACCAGTGCTACAGCAGCCATGCATCTGTAGCAAATACTGAGGGGCGGCCGATTTGTGCTCAGATTCTCAATTATATTTTCGTTTCATTTTTGAGATTAGACACAAATTAACGGCTCCGACGGCTAGACGGCACCGTGGCTTAGTTGGTAGTAGCCCTGCCTTCGAAGCGAGCGACCCCGGGTTCGATTCCCGGCCGGGGCATACTTTGTGTGGTGAGCATGAAGTTTGTTCTCGGGTCTTGGGTGTTTGTCTTGTGTTTCTGTGTTTGTCCATGCGATCTGCGACACAGGGAATCCTAGTGCAGAGGTATGAGTGTGTAAACGTTTTTTTTTTTGTTTAAATGTTTTCTTTATTTCTTTTTAGACTGATGAAATAATGGTTGTTTTTTTCAGGCCATACAACGCGATGGCGTCGCTGCAACAGCTGCTGCTGGTCCTGCCGGCGTTGCGGCTGGCGGACGTGGCGGTGCGCAGGTTCTGGTCCGGCGTGCACCGCGACCGGCGCGCGCCCATGAACAAACTCTTCGTGGAGATGCTCGAAGCGTGTCTGCGGTAGGCTCTACCACACTACTCACGTATCATGTAGCCTGTCTCTTGATAATATTTGTGACAACGGAATCGAGAGCCTTTGAACAAACTGGAAATGCTCGAAGCTTATCTGTGGTAGACCTTTCTGTAGAATCTGCTTGGACCGTCTGCGGCAGATAATAATGCCTCAAGAATGGTGTATTCGACTTAGCGTCTTACGAAAAGTGGGATTTCTTTGTGACAAAGGAACTGAGAGATAGTGTTTTTGGAACAAACTCTTTGTGGTAATGCTCGTGGCTTATGTGGTAGATTTACCTTCTTGAATGATCTTGGACTTTCTGCGGCAGGCTGGACTCCCTTCTACACGTGAATGCTTCGTGAATGCTGAAGTCACTAAAAGAGTCTGTTACGAATAGTTGCTTTTCTTGTGACAAGGGAACTGAAAGAGGCAGCGTTCTTGAACAAACTCTTCGTGGAAATGCGCAAAGCTTACAGTAGGCCTGACTGTTCTACATATAGATTCCTTGGGAAGTAAACTGTCTCCCTTCTACGTAATGTCTGTGATGAAACGTGGAATTTCTGTGTGACAATGGAACTGCAAGACACATTCATGAACAAACTCGTTCGAGCTTGTCTAAAGTAACAGCTGAAGAAACATGCGTTGTTTGCGTCAGGCCTCCCTTCTACTAATGCCTCATGGTATAAGGTTCTTCATAGTGTCTTTTACAAGATCTCTTTGTGGCAAGGGAACTGCAGGGAACTCCTTTCGTTGGGATGCTTGAAACTTATCTGCGATACTATATGGACTGTGCAGACTTTCAAAAACACTGATGTACAATTTGTATTTCTTTGTGACAAGGGATAAAAGGAATTTAGTTTGTGTCCCTTCCTGAAGAAACTACGTGGACTATTAGCGGTTTCCTTCCTCCAAATACACCACACATACCAGTGTAAATTACAACAGAAGACGGCGGAAACGCCTGGGGGTTCTTTAAAAGGCCTGCTGCCTTCTAACGCCTCACAGACCCACCGAGAGTGGGTCTCATGCTTTTTATTAAATCACCGTATGGTTTAGTTGAGCACGGCGCGCGGCCGCGACCATTCGCTTTGTGTGCGCGGCGGAGAGCCATCTAGGCGACACATTTGTAAATACGATTTACTCATTATCGTGTAGATGGCGCTGTTCTAAATTGTAGTTGCTATATCGAACTTTTCCGAGAATCGTGGCCTTTGTCAACGCATTGAATAGACAACTGTGTTGCCGTCTCGTTCTATTTATTGTGATTAGAAAGAGACGGCATTAGAGATATCTACTAGGTACGAGTACGACTTTATGGACACAGTGAAAATCGCTCTCAGCCAGTGGCGGATTTACCAGCAGGCTGAGTAGGCTCGAGCCTAGGGCGGCAGATTTTGGGGGCGGCAAATTTGGGGAACAATTTTTTTTTTTTTTACCTCATACGAATCAAAAAGATTTTTGTATGACGATGATTTTTTATTTCAACGAAATTGTTGCATTGTAAAAATAATGTATGATATGACAATTGTTGAGGCAAGGGCGGTAAAAACTATTGAGCCTATACCTTGAAAATTTGTAAATCCGCCACTGCTCTCAGCCCATTCTTTTGAGGCGGTATTGAAAATATAATAACTTTCTTTCATTTGCTTAATATATGAATGGAATGATGCCGATTCGGGCGCCATTATGACCAGTTAAGTTTGGTTGTCGAATGCACGTACCTATAGTTTTATAGTTGCTTCGCCACGCTTCCCGGCGTCACCCCGATACATCACAAAAACATATCACGGGCGATATAGTTTGCATTTAAAATTTTGTAAATATCGAGTTTAGACTGTAGTTCCATGGCTGTGAATGGCTTATTGTTGAAGTACTGTGTTTTGTTCTTACTTCGCCGGGTGAGTCGCGCCCCGCGCCTTAAATGTACAAAAGGATGGATCTAGTACAAACTTGTTACTATTTTGTATACTAATAAAATATATTCTAGTTTTACTGTGAGGTCATCTGCGGTTGGGGAAAATACTATGAGTTCATTACATTGCTAAAAGCAGTTAAATATTTTATATAGGTAAGACACAGAAATTTCTCGCGTATATAAATATAAATATTTAATTCTAAAGTAACTCGAAATAAAACATTTAACATACTTATTCTGCCGGACAAAGAGCAACGTTATTACATTAATACATGTACCTATATTACAGGAATACATGTATAAAAACTAGACGCGAACATGTTAAACATATATTTGCAATTTAGGGGTACGAAATTACGCAGCTATAGTACAAAATGGTACCTACGCAAATTATAAAATATATTTGAGTAGTATAAAAAATACAGGATTTGTTGCTATTTAGATCTAACGTAACTCTGTTGTCTTCAAAAACCATTTAGATGTTTGCTATCTATTTTGCTTAAAATTTCTGTGAAAGAAATATTGTAATACAATATATGCCACAAATAATTAGGCACTCGCCATGATGGTTATTTTTGAGCGTGGCTCAGAGATATTCTTTATTGTTAGAGTAAAATTAATTATTGATATTATAATTTTCAACAGTATTTTCCCCAAGGGCGGTATTTCGACGATCGGTAAATGCATACAGCCGTATTCGGCGCATTTATCAACAATGTTATTTTGTTTTTACTATCAATCAATATTGTTTAGTGGCACTGTTCACTATTCTCCTAATGTCTCAGAATTAACAGACCTTATCGCGTATATAAAAAGTTGTAAGAATGTATTGTTGCGTAGTTGATTGTATATTTTAAATTATTTATTCAAGGATACCTTTTAAGGTATTCATTGAAATCACGCATTTTTAGGTCTGTGTCATTTCCACAAAACATTCTTAAACCAAGTTTTGAAACCGTCGCAAAATTAACAATTTAGTCAGAGATATGATTGCATTGCAAATTGTCTTGTTCCTGATCATTGGACGGACGAAATCTCTAGTATTATTATAAACTGTCAGGAATGACATTTGCCCGTAACATATATACTTTATTAGTTAAAATTCGCGCAAGTTTAAAAGTGACAGTGCCCATTTCACCTTCTCTATGTACATTTATAATAGTAAAAGTTATTCAGTAGTTTTTTAATTTAATATGCGCAATCACGTAGCAATATTATTATACAAATATAATATAAAGTAGGCTTGTATGAAAAAATTGATTTCAAGATTCAAATTTCAAAATCAGTACAAATGTAGCATCGTAATGCCTAATCTTGGAATAAATTTCTTTATCCGAGCCTTAGAGGTCTGTTCCACTAGAAAAATGTTACATGTAGATAGACGTTTGCTACCATGTAACTGGTAAATAAGTGATTATTTACCATACACTTGACTTCTAAGCGTGTAGTGTATATAACGTAGTTGTTAAATTATAGTGGAACAGTATTTAAAACGACAAATACCTCAGGAACCGTTACCAATACAATACCCCTAATATATTTGCATTCTTTAAATCTACGGACAAGATATTGCTGCCCGTTCTCATTGATAATTCTAAGAAATGGATAGCAATATGTTTATCCCAGCTTTTTTATTAAAATAATGCATTATAATCAGGGGAATTATGAGTACAATTGTAAGGATCGATCAACTGAATGTGTTTATATAAACTTTTTATATATTATACAGCTTGATACTTGTTTCTGAATAGACTTTTGAAGGCAATGACGATTTGTATTTAGATAATTGAAAAACAATTAAAGTAGATGGTTGTATTTTTACAAAAAAACTCGTGTTAACAAATTAAATATGCACTGTTGACATATACAAAAACAATTTATCTGTACAGACAATATTTTTATATGTTGCCTGAACATCCGTGTCTTATATGAAATATATTTTACATATTTAACGGTTTTAATTGTGAAATTCACATTATATTGGACATGTACTAACACGAAAATTAAATTTAAGATATACAACGCGTATGTCGCATACAAAAGTAACAACGTACCTAATTCATTGTGAGCTATCAAAGCGTTCTGTTGTAGTTATTCTTATGTTAAGAATACATTTATTTATAGTTATAAATATAATATTATTTTAAGAATGTGGGTGGTAGTATCAGCGTGATGTTTGTGATGTGCCAGATTGTAGATTTAAGTTAATTACGAGATGTTTGATCTGCGATTACTAGTGAGTGGTGTGCGAAAGCGACTGCGGTCAGAGTATATGAGCCTGTTGTACAAGGTATGATACAGGTGAATCAGCCGACTCGTTCCCACTGTATTGTCACCGATGGCAATATATTGCACTATAGGGCACCACCACCTGGAATTTGGTTGCTGGTGCGGGTGCCGGTGTAATCACATGCACGTGACACGTATCATCCCCGTCTCCGGTGATGGACGCAGCAGGGTGAATGCAACTCAGTTTAAGATCAAATCTTGTACTGAGTCGCATTACTGTTGTCATGGGCGGGGGTCGCCACTTACCACTTGTTCCGTCATTTAATTGAATAAAAAAAAACAAGTTCTGCTTAAGATGCCGTCAGTTCAGATAGGTAGCTGGTCTGCCTTCTGCGTGTAAGTCGTTCAATTTCCACCTAGGACAAACATTTCTGCGACGATTAGATGTTTGTTCTGTCCTGGGTATATTTTACAAAAATTACTACATAATGCAGTTCAAACTATGCTGTTTGCGGTTAGATGGCACTGAAATATCCTGCTATACGTCATTAAAGGTTATTGAACCGCGCATTGTGGATTTTTGATATAATTGCTGGGTAACACGCCCCCTCAGACGGACAGCGTGTCGTTGCAATAGTAAAACCATGCGTTAGTTTGCTAGCGCATTTCAGCTAGCATGCAGCTTGCTTCGAATGCAAAATGATTTATCATCATCGCTGTAATGACTAGCGATGCCGATGAATCGTTTTTAAATCACCCTTGCGGCTGTCAAGTTTAGACCAATATATTGCCATCAGTGATACAGTACAGATCCTGCTATTAGAATAAAAAAAAGAAACTTATTATATGCGGTAAATGATCTCATATCCAGTGTTTTCGGCTTTCTGACCACAGATATTTTTCCTACGGACTAAGTCCAAAATAATTTAAAATTTTAACTATTGTACCTAAATTGTAATGAATGGAATTCTATTTTTCATGAGAGTAGATTAAGTAGGCGTGTAGCGTAATCTCAGGTTAAGATGTATGTATAAGTAGTACATAATCCGTACCCCGTGTCTTACTTTTTGTATTTAATGAATCGTACCTTATTTTTTCTTTACATAATGTTATTAATGTGAACCGGTTTCGGAATTATGTGAAATAAAATATAAAAAAATGGTGACATTTTAATTTGTGCTTTATTTTACCTTTACCCCTGTCCTTCTGTTATTTTGTAATGGTGGTTTATTCTATAGAGAAGTATTGAAATTGAAATCGGTTCGAGGCCTGTTCAATTGGGTAGAATAAAATAATTAAACAGTTTCAATATACAACTAATAGATAACTGGATATAATTTACCATAACTATAGCATATTTTTGTTATCTGTCGAAAGGTTACATTATTTTGTACAAAAACTTATGTTCCTTTATTAAATCTCAAGTTATCTAGATGTGAATATAGAAACCGACTGTAAGAGTAGGCTGGGAATCATTCTCTAAGCTGGAATGTATAACTACCCGTAAACTTAAAAAAATTCGAGTTATGTAATAAAACAATGTTTGATTAGCTAAATTTTATTACTTAAAACTAAAATATTTACATTCAGTCGTTAACGCACATCACGACAGTACTACACGATAGCGAACTGGTCGTAAAGCAGTTCTCTCACTTTGAAGTACTCTTCGGATAACACACCCTCAAGTGCTACTCGTCCGTTCTCCAACTGCAAATAAAATAAACAGTTAAATAACCTTTATTTTGAGGTAAATGGCCATTGAGTATTCGTAAAACGGGCCTTAACACTTAAACCGAGTTTATTTTCGCCATTCATAAAAGTTTCATGAAAAATAACATGTAACTGATTTAGAAATCGAAAAAAAAAACTGACTTCAATTCTTCCAAAGTAGCAAAATACCCAATTTCGTTTACTTGGATGACATATATTTTTCCAGTTATTATGATTTAAAGACCAAACTATTGAACCGATTTTAATAAAAAATCTATGTGACCAGTTTTTTTTTGTGTAAATTCTGTTACATGAATACAAAGAAAAACAATGAAATACATGTATCCAGGCCGCTATACTACGCGTCGCTAGTCCGGCGCAAGCGCAATACGTCACGAGCATGTCGAGGTCATCGGTGACGCGAATCCATAAGTTTTTCCCAACCAAAAATCGCTTGACAATAAAGAAATTTCTCTTAAATGTTCCCAACACAGATGACTAATAAAAAAATAAAAAAGCAACCTTAACATACTTATACCTCTGCACTAGGATTCCCTGTGTCGCACATGGCATGGACATACACAGAAACACAAGACAAACACCCAAGACCCGAGAACAAACAATGTTCACCACACAAAGTGTGCCCCGGCCGGGAATCGAACCCGGGTCGCTTCGAAGGCAGGGCTACTACCAACTAAGCCACGGAGCCGTCAAATGAACTCACCCTCCGTATGGCGAGCGTGCCGTTGCAGCATTCCAAGGCTCCGCCCACGAACTCCGCGGTGAAGCCCAGCTTCCCGATGGCGGCGCGCAGCTCCGAGAGGCGCACCGCGTTGATGAACGAGGCCGCGTGCGCGCTGCCCACCTGCGCCGGCGCCGGCTCCAGGGACATTATCACGTCCGGCTCATCTTCCTCGTCTGTTTGTGGATAACAATTATTTTAGCGGCTATTTAGTGTCGCAGGAAGTACGGTGAATACGGTAGATTAGGGTGAGTACGGTAGAGTAGGGTGAGTACGGTATAGTGAGTACCAGGCGAGGTGTCCGCGTGCCGGATCTGGCGCTGCACCACGACGCAGGACAGCCACGCGAGCTCGGCCTCGCCGGCGGAGCGCCACGCGATGCCCGACATCAAGCTGTCCGTCAGTTTCACCTGCAACCACATCAACATGTCTCATACAACCACATCAACATGTCTCATACAACCACATCAACATGTCTCATACAACCACATCAACATGTCTCATACAACCAAAAGGACTATGAAAATTTTATATAAACAACAACAAAGTTAACACACTCATACCTCTGCACTAGGATTCCCTGTGTCGCAGATGGCATGGACAAACACAGAAACACAAGACAAACACCCAAGACCCGAGAACAAACTTCATGGTCACCACACAAAGTGTGCCGCGGCCGGGAATCGAACCCGGGACCCCTCGCTTCGAAGGCAGGGCTACTATCAACTAAGCCACAGAGTATAATTTGTATTTAGGTAATAAAAAGTTGACTACGCCATTGCATTAAGTTAAACCTTTTAAAATAGTAAATAAATAAATCTATATAAAAAAATGTTTGTACGTCTGTTCTCTACGCATTCCGAAACCATTGATCAGATTATGATGATACTTTAGTAAGGTGTTATGGGGAAGCCAGGGTTTCTAGCCCAAACAAATATAGATATAAACGTAGTTTTTTTTAAAATCTATTAATCTTTATTTCTACTTTACATGGAACTGAAACGCAAGCAGCCGAAGCATATTAATGTCAAATTCGTATGCGCGGAGCATATGAAATTGACATTAACTTAAATGACATAACACTGGTACATGTATTGTTAATATTTGAGTACTGTAACCTCTGAAATATAATAATATACAATACATAAGGTTTACCTGATAAATGTGAGATTCCGTGGTGGCGTCCACTACGCCACCTTTCTCAGGCATGAATATCCTCTCGATGCCCTCGGACTCGCAAAGTTTTCTGAAATTCAATACGTGAAACATTCAAACTTTACGTACTATCGATGACTCTGTAGCCTTGTTTGTAGTGGCCCTGCCTTCGTTCACAAGTTCATCTTAGCTATTTATAAAGGCGAAAGTTTTTACGTATGTGTATGTGTGTATGTTTGTAATACATACATACACATTTCCGTTGAACTCTTAAATATTATTTGGAAAAATACATTTTCCTAAATATAAATCAATAAACGTTTACACACCTCTGCACTAGGATTCCCTGTGTCGCAGATGTCATAGACAAACAGGACATACAAGACAACCACCGAAGACTCGAGAACAAACGTCACGCTCACCACACAAAGTGTGCCCGGCCGGGAATCAAACCCGGGACCACTCGCTTCAAAGGCAGGGCTACTACCAACTTAGTCACGGCGCCTTCAAATATGAACCAACGAGATCATGCGATATTAAAAAAAAAAGTTTAGCGTTTGTTAACTAATTACCCAAAATCGTGATTGTGCGCAACTTACTTCAGCGTATTGAGAGCGTGTTGGTTCGCGCGCAAGCCTACTATCGCCCGCGGCTTCGCCTGCGCCACCACCCGCAGCAGACTCTCGCCGTCACATCGCCCCTCCAGCTCGATATATTGAATGTTTGCCTTTATCGCGACCTGCCGTACCGAGGACACGCATTTTGTGGGGATTTCTGTCATTTCCACTGTGAATATTAAATATTTATGTATATATATACAATATTATAAACCCACACGTGCAGCAATGAGATTTTTCACTTGAAAAATTTATGTGCGCAATACCACGTTCTCGAAACGGTGACGGAAAACATCGTGAGGAAACCGGCATGTCTTAGAACCATAAATTCGAAGACATGTGACATCTAAGCCCATTCACTCTCAATTATTGAGAGTAGGCCGGTGTCCCTGCAGTGAGAACATTGGAGTATTTGGTGCCATATTCAGAGATGAAGTACTTTAGGATACCTTCGGGCTCCAGTTTTTGGGGGGCTGCCTGTGGAGCTTCCCTCATCTCACTGTCCAAGTCCACAACCTCGGCCAATCTATAGTCTTCAGGCTGAAACAATAAATTGAACGTTTACACACTGAATAATAATAATTATAAATAAATATTCATGGACATATTTCACACAGCGCCATCTGGCCCCAAACTAAGCGTAGCTTGTAATATGGGAACTAGATAACTGGTAGAATATATACAGTACTTTTTTAATTGTAAATACATACTTATAATACATTTTAACACAACATTTATGTTCGCACGAAAATGAAAAAACAAATTCTCCTTAGTGAGAATCGAACTCACGACTTACAGAGCAGTAGGCAGAGCTACCAACTACCAACTGAGCTATTACTAACTAACCCTTTTTTTTTTTTTTTTATCGTGTGGAAATGCACTCGCATACCGCCCTGCCACGGGGAGACAGAGCGGTTATGTGGGACTAGACCCACTAAAACCACACGGTGTCCTCCTCTGCCGCTTAGTGGCGGGAACACGGGAACGTTTATACACACATCCGCGAACCCGCCGCGGCTGTCCGTTTCCGGACCCCTCTCGTCTTGGATTACTAACTAACCCTGAGCATTAACAAAATCAGTCAGAAAATACCCAACTCGTAACGCAATAGTGTCTTGTAGTAAAGTTAAGAGGTTATTAGAGTTTGTAATGTTTTAATTTGTAATGTTTAATTTTAAATTTTTCTGCTTTTAGCGTGTGCATAATTTATTTTATTATTATTATTTTTATTAAATAATTAATGGATGTTAAGTCTGAAATAAATGTTTTTTTTTTTTTTATGTGAATGAGTGACGGAACGAGCTGAGGGCCCACCTGATGGTCAGTGGTGACCCTCGCCCATGACAACAGTAATGCGCGCGACTCAGAATGAGTTCCAAATCTTTACTGAGTTGCATTCATCCTGCTGCGTCCATCACCCGAGACGAGGATGGTACGTCTAATGCGCATGTGATTTCACCGGCAGCCACACCCTTCCACCGGAACACAGTAATGCGAGCACTACTGCTTGGCGGCAGATTCCAGATGTGGTGGGCAGTACCTCTCCGGACGAACTTGGCACAAGTTCTACTGCTACTTTTGGTTGCTCCTTTAGCACCACCGAGGGGGTACGTGTAAGGAATCAAAGGGTACACACCTACGGACGCGAGCAACTGGACCCCCCTAATAAATAAATTATTATTATTATTATTACCTTGATAATTTCCCCATAGTCGTCAGCCCTGGTCCTCTCTTCCTGGCACGGGTACATGGCGTGGTGCCGCTTGTTGGATTTGAAACAGCCTGCAGCTCTGACGTCGTGTCGGACCGGAATGTCGTGTCGCCCGGTCACCACCCACATCTCCAGCTCTCCCTCAGAATCTGAGTCTGAGGATATGCCGGCTATCTCCTCCCTGAAAATTTCACAAAAACAATTTAGTCATTAAATGATTTTTTGTTCTGAATCATCAGCTTGCCTTTTTAGAGTACTTATTATCGTCTGTTACTGAAAGAATTATTGACATAATGCCGACGTTTTAGTCCTAACTTTGGTGCATTATTGACATATTGCTGATGCTTTAGTACTAACTTTGGTGCATTATTGACATATTGCTGACGTTTTAGTACTCACTTTGGTGCATTATTGACATATTGCTGATGCTTTAGTACTCACTTTGGTGCATTATCGACATATTGCTGATGCTTTAGTACTAACTTTGGTGCATTATTGACATATTGTTGATGCTTTAGTACTCACTTTGGTGCATTAATGACATATTGCTGACGTTTTAGTAATAACTTTGGTGCATTACCGACATATTGCTGATGCTTTAGTACTAACTTTGGTGCATTATTGACGTATTGCTGTTGCTGAGAGAGCGCTTGTTCCAGCTCGGCGCCCTCGAGACGTACTCTCTTTTTAACAGTCAGCTCCACGGTTCTGTTACCACCTTTCTCTATGAGGTCCCGTGCCAATGTCCCTGGGGATGTTCTGAAAACAGATCATTACATTTTATTGATAATGTATCATTGAACTATTACTGTTTTTCAACCACTTCAACTATTACTGTTTTTCTGTTTTTTGTTGGTGTGGACGCCGGTGAAATCACAGGTGCATGAGACGTAACATTCCCGTCTTGGATGACGGGAGCAACGGGGTGCGACTTAGGTCTTCTCATACTTCGGTCGACGAGGATCTAAGTCGTACTGATGTTGTTATCGGCAGAGGTAACAACTTAACACAAGGTGGGCTCGTCCCGTCACTTTTTAAAATAAAAAAATGATTATTAAAAGACATGATGATTAATGAAATGAGATTAATAACAAGAGGGAATAGCGTACCTAGATGTGAGAACGATAGAGTTCTGCGGATGCGGTGCCCACTGCAGGAACAGGTCCCTGGCGAACCCTGTCTCCAGGTCGGGGAAGGAGGCCAGCACCACCTTGGGGCCAGGGGTGCGGGTCACTTCCACCACCGAGTGGCACAGCTGGAGGTGGCGAAGCGCGAACGGGTTGCTACGGGCGCCTTCGAATGCCCGCGTCAGTTTGTCGCTCATCCATTCTATCTGAGGTATCAAATATATGAAATATATCAAATATAGTTTATTGAGGAACAAAGTAACAATGGATTACAAAAAGTTTAGAAAAACGATGATGCCCAGAAGTATTACAACTGTGTCGCAGACATCAACGCCCACCCCCGTTACATGTGTTTGGTTAAACATACTTAATTTTTTTTTTAACTTTTTTTTTTTTTAAATTTATGTTAGGTGGATTAATAATAGAGCATCTTGTAAAATTTTATTATAGTATTTCAACAGAAATGCAAAGTGACTTTATTTGTTACGCTTTCACGCGTCAACCATAGAAACGATTTTGAAAATTCTTTCACTAATGGAAAGCTACATTATCAGCGAGTAACATAGGCTATATTTGATCTCCGTATAACTACGCGGGTGAAACCGCAGGGCGTAGCTAATAATATAAATGCGAAAGTGAGTTAATTATAAAAATTATAAGAGTCATAAAAATTCTTTCACCAATGGAAAGAAAATTACCATAATAATAAAATCGAAGAGGTACTTACTTGCGACTTCGCGAACTCAACCACATTGTAACTGACATTGGACAGAAGAAGCAGCGAGTAAGCCACCAGGCCGGAGTCCTTGTTCCTCCAGAGCTGGTCCAGCATGTGAGCCAGCTCCAGCACCCTGGCGGCCGTGTCCGAGCACACGAGCACGCAGCCCCCCGCCCTCAGCGTTGTCAGGATTGTAGCTGACAACACAATTCATATGATATACCAAAAAAGGCAGCATATTCGACTGGGGAACTACAGGAATACAGCCACCATATGTGGTAAACAGGTGCACCAAACGGTGGTGCACTTGCACTGCTGTTTCAGTGAAAGAGTGTGGGTGAAATCACAGGCGCGTGATACGTTACATCCCAGTTTCAAGACCCACCGGATATTAAGTGTTTACTTCCGCCCATAACAACAGCAATACGACTTAGGTCCTCCCCGACCGAAGTATGAGAATACCCAAGTTGCACTCCGTTGCGCCCGGTAACCGAGACGGGGATGTTACGTTGTTCCTCCTTTAGACCCCTCCAAAAAGATTCTATCAGTTATCTAGATCATATAGTACAAGCTACGCTCAGTTTGGGGCTAGATGGACAGACTTAGGTATTCTTATACTTAGTAGGGGAGGACCTGGGTCATTATGAGCCTACTACCAGAAGATTAACAATAATTATCTCTGCTACCAGTTGTTAAAGACCAGCTCATCTTGTTTATTTACAGAATAAAACGGATTGAATGTCCAATCTTACTCATAAGCTTTTCATCCCTCAACCTCCGTCTCTGCTGAACATAATCCGCGTTCATAGCACCAAGCAGCATCAGCGAGGGCCGCATGAGCCTCTCGATCTCGCAGCCGTTGAGATGCCGCTCCTTCTTGTGGTTGAAGTCGGGGGCGTACACTATGTCCTCCTCCCCTGGCGCCGCGATGCGCCATACCGTTCCCCCTAAGGAGTGGCCGGCCGGTAGCGGCGTAATGCGGAGTCCTAGGCCTTTGCCTGCAAGGAAAAATGCCAAGTTAAAGATTTTATTTATAGACTAGCTGCTCCCGAGGTGTTACCCGCAGTTTTTGTAAAATACCTGTGCAACTTTCTATTATTATTCTTTCTTATGAACCTTCTGCTCACAATAACTCTTCAGTGCCTTCACAATGGAAGAGAATCCATGAGGATTCCCCAACAAATAAATAGGCTGTTTTGGGTTGCAGTAGGCTGTAATGGCTTGGCCTTAGGGAGGCAGGTTCGGGAGCCTGTCTTCCACAAAAATAAGGCCCGAGATGGAAGCGCGTGGCGTGTTCCCATGCGCTTCTCAAAAGCAGCGTTTTACCAACCAAAGACGGGGTATGCAAATGCAGACCAGCACCGCCAGAGGCCACGGAAGAATGTTCGTGCCCGCAGCCTCTAGCACTTCGGTGTGAGAAGGAACACCAAGGGGTTTAGTCGGTTCGAGTCCGACATAACCCTTCCGCAATCCCGAGTGCGGAAGGCGTATGCGTGGGCATTCCCCTTGTAAAAAAAAAAAAAAAAAAAAAAAGGCTGTAATGGCTATGCAAGGCTTTTGGAGGATTGAAGCAGTGTTGTGAGTAACTGATCAACTTTTGCAGAGGAGTTTTCATGTTGGAACACCTCATGGCTTATCGATATAGCCGGGATATACAACTAAGTTACACGGAAGAGCTTAGTTCAAATGCCACATCAACTATGAAACTAACTTTAATATTTGAAGTTAAGATTAAGCAAGTTGCTTTAACAAATGAAAGTAATATGAAAGTAACAATGTGAACTGAGTTATTCTAAACATTAAATTGAACATTGTTTTAATTATTTCATATAATCGGTATTAATTAATCTAATCCTACTGTGATTTTGTCCACATGGACTTAGATCTATCCCAGCCTAGAGGATATAAAATATATAAATGTTATGTCTGATGTACCTATGATTATCCACCAAACTTGCAGACCGTATCGCAGGGTTACTCACCCTTCATGTCTATACTCTGGTTATATTTCAGCTGGGTAATTCTGTCAAATGCCATGTCCACGTCGTCCAGAGTAAAGAGATCAAAGTCTTCCATGTTCTTGTGGGACTGGTACAGATCATACATGAACATCTGGCCCATTTTGTAAATTGGTAATGTGGCATATATAGGGCAGTTGAGACCAAGCTTGCCGACCGCGTAAGGCAATGCTCCGAGGTGTAACGGGTCCGAATGTGAGATTAAAACGGCGTCTATTGAGTTTATGTGTCTGAAATGAGTTAAGGTTATTTTCATAAGGTTTAGTTATTAAAAAAAGGGAGTGGATAATAAGTTCTCATACTTACTGTTACATACTATATAAAAATATATATTCATATGGACATAAAATAGAGCACCATCTAGCCTCACACTAGGCATAACTTGTACTATGGGAACTATATTGCTGATAACATACAGTAATTATTTTATGTCAAATACATTTATATGATACATATTAATCTTTGCATTCACTGAAACCGAAGTACGGGCGAGAGTAAGGGTTCTGAATACTATAACATAGGTGGCCTGGGCCCTATACTATAACATAACCTAAAACATACCGTTTCAGCTCCTTTATGAACTCCATATCGAACTTCTCGTCCCATCCACAGTCCAACAGGAACTTGAACTCATCTACTTGAAGCACGTAACAAGGCGGAGATTCGTCTCCGGCCCCTGAGAGGCAGTGTACTTTGATGATAGACGTCATCTTCTAGCGGATATCGGCGAGTCTACCGGTCTTTTGGTAAATCAATAAATGTACATCGTTAGGTCTACATGAACGATATTTATTGAAATATATTTTCTAGGATAATACTGAATTGATTATACTTAGTAACAATTAAATATCCAAAAACAAAAATACAGCAACGACGAAAACAACATACAAAATAGCGTTGCCAGATGATATACGTGGTAAATCCTACGAATAAGATCCTGAAAGGTACAAAAAGTATTAAAAAGTTACGAAGGTAAAAAATGCTGGATAATAAAGTTACGGATGTTGAAATCAGTAAACGAAAACTTTCCAATTTGTCTTTTCACATAAAGCCTATCATTTATTTTCAAATAAACTTAACCAAAACAATTTATAAAAGTGTTGCCAAAACTTGAAATTTATTATTTACATTTTTTTTAAACTTGTTCTTTCTAATCTTAATTTTTACAAAATTAATATTTAAAAATTGGCTACCTCAAAAGCATTGCTGGTAGCCATAATGAGATCATCTCGTGTGCAGTTAATTCTTCCATTAGGAAGACTAAACTAAATGGGGCATGGTTTGAGTTAGGATTCCACAGTCACACTAATAAATACACAGTCATGTGGAGTCTGTCTAATATTATATTGATATCAATTAAAAAAACCATGACCATGAAAATCTAACCCATCCGTAGATTTTGCAAATCAATTTATCAGATATTTAGATTAATAGGTAACTTGGAAAATTTACACTCGGCAAGATGACAAATTATTACTGAATCCTAACACACAGTTTGCTATTCACACAATAAAGTAATCCTCACCTTATTGAACAGTCCATATCCAAATCTTAAGAGCCGTTTCGAGATACGCGAATTCAAATTAATTAAACAAATATATTATATAAAATTTAATTGTCGGTTTGTAATGTCAAAATAGCTTTTTTCGAAACGCATTTGAAAGTATATACGAAAAAAAACATAACTTTTGTTTGTTCCAGCTAATCTGAAACGGCTGGACCGATTTTAATTTTGTGTGTGTGAGTTTTACAATTAGGGTCCCGCACAAAAAAAAATCTTGAATTTCGAAGTCGTCAGTAAGTAAATAAATATATGTACAAGAATTGCTCTTTTAAATGTAGGTATGAGCTAAGATAAAATCTCTCTCAGGTGTATGTACAATTTGCTAATGAAGAAAATGAGATGTGCACTTTGCAAAAATATATGCCAAATATTGGTTGACTTGAATGAGACAGGTCATACATCTTCTTCTCAAAACTCAAGGTTTATGATTTTTGAGAACTACATGCCCCCTTCCTGACTTGTTGTTACACTAAATTCTCCTGGATGCGTGGGCTTCGGCCTTACAAACTGAAACTACAAATTAAATTTTATTGTGCATCATTTTATTTTCAACTACATTCTGATGTTGAAGCTGGTGCGCCTCCCCGCGTCTTCACCAAATCTAAAGCCCAATCTTTCAACTCCATCTCATTTTGAATGTCAATCAATTTTTTGATACTGGGAGTAGATTTGCTTTCATTCATTTTCGAAACCATCTTATCAACTATTTCGCTAAGGATGCTGTCTCGATCTGCATTAGATAAACTTTTGGATTTTTCAATGTTTGCTCTCTTTTCAAAAAGCTCCCTGTAGATTGTTCCAAGAAAAGCTGGCTTGTATGAATCTTCACGCAGAGCAGATTGTAACGCATTTCCTGTCAAAATATCTGAACTGTTTCTTGCTCCGATTTCTATGTTTTCAACAGTTTTGCCATCAATGTCTTTACTTCTTTTATCCTCAACAAGATTTTCCTCTTTGTTGAGAACAAGGGAAATTCCCTGATTCGTTTTGGCCGTTACAGTGACATTAGCAGCCAGCGTTTTGGATAGTGAATCACTTTGAACCTGCGTTGATTCATTGGTTGATAGTTTGTTTCCGAGTCTTCCGAGTCTAATAGATCGTTTTTCGAGGCGAGCTTCTGTGAAACAGACGATCATTAAGTGGATGACTATCGCGAGGCATGCCCGCGACAGGTTAGCGGTGCTTGCTTCAGTCGAACGTGGCCGCGGCAGTCTCTGCCAGTATACGGTACCTACACGATATTTCCGATGGAACCTTGTATGTACAATATGTATGTATGTTTGTTACTCCTTCACGCCTAAACGACTGAAGTTTTAGATGAAATTTGTTATCAAAGTAGCTAAACCATGAATTAACAAATAGGCTACTTTTTATCCCGAAAAAGTGAAGTATTCTGGTAGGATGGCCAACCGCGGGTAACACGGGTAACACAGGGCGCAGCTAGTATAATATAAACCTATATACTTAATTTTTTTTTGTCTTATTATTTAAGGTGCATACTACTATACTTGCAAGCGAGTATTAGTCGTATCGACGATAAAAATATCATCATCTAGCTAATTTCGGTAGCAAAGTGTGGCAAGTAGATACTAGTTTTTTTTTTGTTAGCATATTTACTTGCTTCAAATCATAATGCTCGTAGTCTTAATGTTTAATTGTAGTGGCATTCGAACTATAAAAAGTGAATGAATGTAAAGGGGGGACATAATAATATTTCGTCCAAGACTCCAGTTACGGGAGCAGATGAGATTAAACCAGTCTCGCTCAAGAAGCTTCTCGGTATCCAGCGTCCGATACCCAAAGTTGACCTAAACACTTGACAGATCCATATGCCCTGGATGCTGGAGGAGGCAGCGAAGGTGAAATAACTAACCATTTATTTTCTCAACGATGTAATTGAGAAGCAAAGCACCAAGGAACAAGCACAGAGCTCCTACAAAGTACACCCACCAAGCAAGATTTGTTAACTGAAAATTATATCAAAACGGTTAATTACATATTGGTATCATTATCGTACTTTTTAATCCAATTATAGTTTATTATTACTTGTTTAACCTAACGATACGAACTATAAATTTAATCATGGAGGCAACTTTTTTTATCCCGCCCATTTTTTTTCTTTACCTCCATTTACCTCAGTCTGCTATGACTTATCTTAGTACTGGAGAGTAAAATTAATTAACAATTGCGCAGTTGCCTTACAAAGAGAATAATAATCTATACTTTAGTATAACTATGCTGCCCTAAAAAATTATACATTTTTTATACTATCCAAAGTCAAAACAGAGTCTAAAAAATGAATGAAAGACGAGACCTGTCAAAATTCACAGATAATATAGAGCATTACAGAAAGAAGAATCTATGTAGAGTAAATACCGCAGCCAAAATAACAATACATAGAATGGTTACGATGACTCTTGTGACAACACTTTTAACGATAGGTATGATGAGCTGAAGGCCCCCTGATGTTAATTGGTTACCTCTGCCCATAACAATAACAACAGTAATACGACTTACTCGGTCCTCCCCAACCGAAGTACGAGAAGAAGCGAGTCGCACCCTGTTGCGTCTCGTGCGCTTGTGATTTCACCCGCACCCACACCCTTCTGGAACACAGTAATGCGAGTGCTCCACTGCTTTGCCGCAGATAAACAGGTGTGGAGGCAGTAACTACGTCTCCTAGCGAACTTTGCGCAACTTCTATTGCTACTTTTTGTTTCTCTTTTAGCACCAAGGGGATACGTGTAGGGATTTAAAGGGTACTCACCTACGGAGGCGAGCAACTGGACTCCTCAAATAAGTAACGTTTATGAAATAGAATGATCGATATATAGAAGAATATCAAGTCCTCAAAAACTCTTTAACTTTTAAGTAGCAGAACAACAATTTAACAATTTAATTATTTAACACCTTGTACCATTTGAATTTTATGTGCCATGTGTTCGATACGCCACGTCAAAAACCTTCCATCACTTTGCCCACTACACCGTGCCATACCACGACCGTACTATGACCGAATCAGGCACGGAAAAAAACAGGATACGGTCACGATGCCCACAACGGTTCAATATCGTTCAATGCCAGTTTGCGAAGCGTAATACCCGATGAGATTCCGTTTCATAACGTGCAGCACTGCATTCATTCTTGCCTGCGCGCATCGGTTTGGCAACGACGCGTGCCATGCGCGGATCGTGTCAGCACCGGCAAAATATTCTCAGTGGCCAATTGTTGACGGTCAAAGAAAACAAAGAATTTTTTATTATTTAAACTATTACAGATATGGTATGATACGTAGTAGTTGGCAGAGTCCTTTACTCACATGAAAAAAGGAGAAAATATATTATACAAATTTAAGCTACATAAAACTCAGCAACAATGTTGTTGAAACAAATGTAGATTGTAGGCACGTAAATTCATACCTAGTTGATAACATTTGATTACACGAGGTCCCGTAGGCTCAGTTAATGACTTGTAAATAAGGGGAGGGTCGCCATTAATAATGGGGGGGCTGTCTTCCGCAGCTCCTTCGAGCAATTACCCGAGCACAGTGTGGCGAAAGGAGTAAGGTAACCTTGTTGTACCCTTTTCTCTGACACGCTAGATCACCTAGGCTATTTTAGAGATTAACCTATACCTATATAGTAACATATACCTCCGTGGCTAGGTTTGTAGTAACAGTGCCTTTGGAATGAATCTTGAAGAGGTCCTGGGTTCGACGCCAAGATATTTTAAGCGTGGTCTAGCCAGTACAGTGTCCTGATCATCCTCAGTAATAAGGTTACGTATAATAGATATTGGACCATCGCATCGGAATAAATAAATAAATCAATCAAATATGCCAGAGTCCAATAGTTCGAATTTTTCTATAGATAGTGTTTCGTTTATTTATTAGCGACAAAATAACCACTTCCAGATGAGGTTATTAAATCGGCGGTACATATTTATTTTTAATGTTTCTCAGATCTCGTCATTTAATATCAGATTATGAATATATTTTTTTATTTGGAAGTATCTTTGTCTCATAATTATAATATTATTATGGAAATTTAACTAATTTATATTTTAAGTGAAAATTTGTATGTATGTGTGTGCGAGTGTGTATGTTTGTTACTCCTTCACGCTTAAACGGCTCAACGGATTTGAATGAAATTTGGTACCAGGATAGAATGTATCCTGGATTGACACATGGCAACTTTTGGTCCCGAAAAACTGCGGGTAACACTGCATGGAGCACCTAGTCTACAAATGAATGCTTCTGTAAACATTCTTACACTGTGCAAAGGGCAATTTGATAACTTTGTATGTGCGTCTTACTTATGCATACGAGACTAATCGTCACTGTAGCGAAGTTATAGCGTCTGAAATTATGTAGGTATTTACCTAAGTTTTTGCTTAATGCCTAAATGCCCTAGGAAATCGACTATCTAAAAAAAATGCAAACAAGAAATTTTTGAAAGAAAAAACCCGACTGCCAAAAAATTCTCAAATTACATTTAAACTTGAAAGCTTTTGTAACCCATTCATAAAATCATGTAACCCTAGGAAATCGACTACCTAAAAAAAATGCAAATAATAAATTATTAAAAGAAAAAACCCGACTGCCAAAAAAACTCAAATTACATTTAAACATGAAAGCTTTTGTAAGCCATTCATAAAATCATGTATTTTGATACAAACAGTTTTGAGGAAAAAACTATGCTATTATATCCTACTATTATTATAAACGTGAAAGTTTGTGAAGATGTATGGGTGTTTGTTACTCTTCTCACTAAAAACTACTACATATGAATTTAATGAAACTTTACATTACGATACCTACATCAAAATAACACGAAGGCTATCCATAAAGATATTGTGTAAATTGGCCACAACCAATTAAAAAAACTCTACTGTGAGTTATTTTGGCGTGCGAGGCAAAAACTGTAAGAGTTACACGAATATAATTTGAATTAAATTGTTATTGACGGATCTATGATTTAAAGTATAATATCTACGCGGACGAAGTCACGGGCAAAAGCTAGTATTTAATAATTATTTATTTACACGTCTCTGCTATCGGTTTAGTGCAAGTCACCCAGTGTTTAAAGGCTACAAATCAACTTCGTTGCATTACTCACGTCTCGGTTTTTTTTTTATGTGAATGAGTAACGGAACGAGCTGAGGGCCCACCTGATGGTAAGTGGTGACCCTCGCCCATGACAACAGTAATGCGCGCGACTCAGTATGAGATCCAAATCCTTACTAAGTCGCATTCATCCTGCTGCGTCCATCACCCGAGACGGGGATGATACGTCTCATGCGCATGTGATTTCACCGGCAGCCACACCTTTCCCGGAACACAGCAACGCAAACACTACTGCTTGGCGGCAGATTCCAAGTGTGGTGGCAGTACCTCTCCGGACGAACTTGGCACAAGCTCTACTGCTACTTTTGGTTGCTCCTTTAGCACCACCCAGGGGGTATATGTAGGGAATCAAAAAGTACACACCTACGGACGCGAGCAACTGGACCCCCCCAAATTCGTGAGCGTTAGACCATGTGAAATCCAAATTCAAAAGGCAACTTTTAAATTAAATCACTTCCTCGAATCAATTAATTTCGACAAAGCGACGAACTCTTAATTTTGAACTCCCGGCTCGACTGTAACTCAGTTTCAGAATCAAGCGGGCGGTTAATCAAATTTCTGCACAAAACTCGACTTGGTTTCGGCTACCAATCTTACTAATGATTAATAGCTAGAATTATTACCAGAACTGGCTTTATTTTACTGCGGTCGATTTTGATTCATACCGTTATAGGTATCAATCAGAATGCCAGGTTATTAGTTTTATAATTCTACTAGCTGTGTTCCGCGGTTTCACCCGCGTTTTTCTCGTTTCCGTGGAAACAGCGCACGCAAAATTAGGTTTTCGATTTTACACCTTGTGTTACAAAATAGCAATTTCATTACGGATCCCTAATTTTGAAAAAAAAAAACATAGCCTATAGCCTTCCTCGATAAATGGACTACCCAACACTGAAAGAATCATTCAAATAGGACCAGTAGTTCCAGAGATTAGCGCGTTCAAACAAACAAACAAACACTGCAGCTTTATAATATTAGTATAGATTTAGATACTAGCGGATACCCGGCGTGTGCTACTATGCTAAAATAAGAAATACATTTTGGGCCTAATGCAATGTTTTAGTGGTCTTCGCATTACTGCCTTAGTAATGAAACCGGTTGGATGCTTTCAAAGTATATTACGGACATAAGTAGAAACATTTTTTTTCTGTTTTATATATGAGATAAATATCTATTTAAATATATAAAACGTATGTATCCCTGAAATCTGATAATAGCCAAACGAAGAAAAAAGTCACAGCAAAGTAAAATACAATTTACTTAGATGATATTTGAAAATTTGTTATTTTTTTCAAAAATTGTTGTTTTTTTTTCAAAAATTTGAAAATTCTGACATTGCCCTGTATATATATTTTAGAGATAAGCAAATTTGTGAGGAAATATCCCCAATTTTATCAAAAATTAGACGATGTTCCAAGGCGATATAAATTAAGACCGGGAAGAAATAAACTAGTACAACCTAATTGCACACTAAAAATGCTTAGTGACGGCCCGTACATTATGTCCATCAAGATATATAATAAGTTGCCCATAGACATAAAGGAAACTAGCAAATATCCACATTTTGTAACAAAATTAAAATCTTTTCTCGTGGAAAAATGCTACTATGACATAAAAGAATACTTAGAAGAAAAAAACTAATGCTTGACAATAATATTATACATAATAATAAATAAATTGACTAGAAAACAAATAAATAAAATAATAATTTGACTAGAAAATATTCATAGTTTATTTAATATTATATTAAGTATAAAATTGACAATAGCGCGTAGGTAGTTTAGACCTACCTACATGCTATCTAGAAAACCTCGGACTGCCTCCATTAATATTGTAATACCCGAACAAGGGTCCATAATGTGAAACTCAGAATGTAAACCAATAATATTACCTTGTACCATTATGAGAAGCAATAAATGTATTGAGTATTAAGTATTGAGTATATTCTGATTTAAAAACGAATCTATTGAGCCGATGTTGATAACTTTCTATGGGACCAATCAGAAGGCATACACTTAAAATAAAAGGATTACGATTTATTATGCTATAATTCGTTAGTGTCAACTCGTCCGGAGAAGTACTGCATCCAAACCTGGTGATCTACCACCAAGCAGTAATGCATTTGTATTGCTGCGTTCCGCTGGAAGGATAAGGTGCCGTTGCAATCTTGGGTGGCGCAACGGAATGCGACTTAGGTCTTCTCATACTTCGGTCGGGACGATCTAAGTCATACTGTTGTTATGGGCTGAGGTAACCACTTAAATCAGGTGGGAATTCAACTCATCCCATCACTTAAAGAGCACAAAAAAGATGCACGATCTGCAAGAAACATTCATGATCATCATGGTTCAAATCTGGGACCCGCCAGATTATTAACTATCAAGGTTTATCCGTATAATAAATTATTCACCGGAGTCGTGAGCTAGTTCCCTGTACCTTCTCGCCATAAATATTCAACTGGCAATCCCGATGTATTTTTACACGGCAACTCTTAATTTTCGTGTTTACGCATAATTGCCAGGGTAATTTCTGGAAAAAGCCCGTAAATCTGTCTGATTTGTTATTTATTTGCAGTAAATAAAAGAATGGAAGTAATGCTATGGCTTTTAGCATTGATTCATTTATTTATTTAGCATACTGTAGGGTATCTAAATATTAGTAACTAGGTAGGTACCATAAAGATTTGTAACCTATAACTTGTTGGGGATGTTGACTGGAAACTTAATGATACTAGTAAGGTACAACGGAATGTGCCATTCTTGGCATTTTATCCGATCCATACCGAGCCAATATCTAATGTTGCTAATACTTTGAGGCTTACTCAAGATACGCTAGAGTAAAGCGGCTTTAACTGAGGCGAGGACCTCAGTAGCATTGCTGTTGTTATGGGCGTAGGTAACCACTTAACCTTAGGTGGGCGTTTGGCACGTCCTGTCATTTCTGTTACTTAAAAAAAACACGAGCCTAATCCGATGTGGTTGATGTTTTCCTTCATCGTTTTAAGAACGTGGCATTGCGCACATTCAAGCGAAATTGTAATTCGTGCACCGGATTTGAACCAGCTACAGCAGATGATCCTTTAATTATTAGAGGATCATCTGCAATCAATTCAAAAGTAGCATCATCTATAATTATATAATATCTATAGTAAGTCATTAGACTCTAATATTAAAAATTAAATTTCAAAAGTTGTTTCAGGACTTTGAAACTGTATGTGTTACGCAAATAATAGCTTTATAAGATATTTTCCACTTTGATTATGATACTTTTTATATACAGGAACTAACAGTTTGAATATTAAGAAAAGAGTAAAAAAAATAAGAAGATTTGATGATGCCATAAATAAGCAAAAATATGGCAAAAACTTTCAGAACCCAGGTTAAAACCTGAAGTTGTACCTGTAGCGATTAAAAAATTGACGGAAGACTTCTGATTAGTATACATATTGGACATATTCATAAAGGCATTTGAAACTTTAAACTCTAAAAGTTGTTTATATTTTAAGATATCCGCTAAAATAATACATATTCTGTGAAACAGTTAACCTTCTACAATTTATGGTTAAAAAGATACAGCCATACAACCCTTATAAAGTCGGATAGACGGACACATACGTTGTAGGGTTAAGAATGAGGTTCCCTTTTTATTTAGGTACGGAAACCTCAAAAGTACCGTTACGGTTGGAAATTTAATCTTACGATTGATTCCTATATCATATATAGGCATCGAAAACTTAAAAACCAGTATCACCGGTTTGTTCTAAACTAGAAGCCGTATTAAAGTTATATGAATCGACAAACTTGTTTTATATAAACTAAAATAATGTAGTCTAAATATTCAGTTCTTTTCCATACTAAGATAAAAATGTGCTAATTTCATATCATAATATTCCATAGGAAGTTTTAATCATATCAGCAGCCTTCTCAGCAATCATGATTGTAGGAGCATTCGTATTTCCACTGACAATTGTCGGCATTATACTGGCGTCTGCCACTCTTAGACCTAGCACACCACGAACCCTCAGTTCTGCATCTAGCACCCTGTTAGGTCCCATAGCACACGTGCCTACTGGATGCCACAAAGTCGTTGCCAAATTCAGGACATAGCACTTCCAATATTCATGACTAGCGAATGTCAATCCCTTACACTCTCTAATATTTGGATTAACAATAGTGGAGTTAACACTCCTAAAGTACGAAGAATTCAAAATTTTTATATAATCCCTAATGTAATGTGCAAAGTTTTCTACATCGTTTTTGTTGGTGAAATATCCAGTATTGATTTCTGGACTGTTTTCGGGATTTCTACTTCTAATTGTGATTCTACCTCGCGATTTAGGATGTAATAGAGATATAAGACTACTAAATAACTCTGCATTTTTGCTAGATTTAGCAAGCTCTATACAGATATCATCACGGTAACCAATGACGTAAGAGCATATTAATGTACCTTGAATTGTCGCAGGTGGTAATGGAATGGCAATGGTTTGATAGTCAGGAAATTCTTGGCTTTTATCAAGAGCCACATGCCCTACCAATGATGGAAGAGGAAGCGTGTTGATATGCGTAAACATGTCTATATTATCAGCAAAGTCTTCTAATCCTCTTTTGCTTGTTAAAATAACTGGTACGGTAGTATGATCTTGGAGATTTTCACCCACTTGAGGGGAATTCAAAATAACTTTGATACCCAGTTTTAGTAGATGTTCTTCAGGGCCGATGCCTGAAAGCATCAGCAGTTGTGGACTATTAATAGCACCAGCTGATAAAATTACTTCCTTTCTAACCTTGAGTTTTATCCTTTTATTATTGGAGAGTTTCACTTTTACACCGATAGCTCTTTTACTTTGATCAAATAATACTTGAGTCACCAGGCTGTTCTTCAGAATGAACAGATTTGGTCTATTGATGATGGGTCTTAGGAAAGCAACGGCCGTGCTTTGTCTGATGTTATTATTAATAGTTAATGTGGGCTCGGAGTACCCCAGCTGTCGATACCCGTTTGTATCAACCAGTATGTCATGGCCGATCTCTTGAAATGCGTCCAAATACTTTTGGGTTCTTCGTTGCCAATGAGGTCTCGTGATTCCTAGATATCCTTTGGTATTGTGTAATGCAGCTGATTTACTTTTGTATATGCCAGTGTCGTTGAGGCGTTCACTTTTCTTGAAGTAGTGTGTGACGTTATGCCAATCCCAGCCCTCGTTTCCCTCAGCAGCCCAGCTCTCATAGTCAGCCTTGTTACCTCTCACGTAGAACATGTAATTGGACCCGCTGGAACCGCCAAGCATTTTACCCCGGGTCATGTGAATATTCTTCGTTTTGTGTGATTGGGCAGAGTATCCGTCGTTTACTGTGTAGTATTTCCAATCAGCGTATAATGAATAGTCTATCAGCGGGAAAAAGCCTGGTACCTGAAATATAACATCAAAATAACAAATTCATTAATATTCACAGACACTTTACACATGGCCATCTAGCCCTAAACTAACCATAGCTTTGGAAACCAGATCCCCAATATACCAATAGTATAATACTTTATTCGTAAATATATACAATATATATATTATATATCAACTCGAATTTGCCTCAGGCAATATACAACTATTTTAATATTTAAATATGGCAAGTAAAAAATATACCACAGTTTGTTTGGTTCTAAATAGTTTAAAACACGTTTTCAATGACTTATCGCAGATTTTTGCATAATATTCTCGCATTTCAAGTTCTGTACCGTGCTTAGAACAGTTACTTAACTAATATTTTATTCATACACTACCGGCAAAGATTAAATTAGCGACTCTGATCATTCAATTACATCGGATATGGGCATTTTAACCTATGGAGCAAACTGGTAGCGTAGAGTCTATAGGTGAATACATCTTGAGTCCCTATACGTACTCTTTAGCACCTATGGTGGTGGTGCTAAAGACCGCGACCTAAAATATCGGTTGTCTTGTACTCAGAAGTACTGTTACCATACGCCGCCAAGCAGTGACACACTCTCGCTTCTGTGTTCAACCGGAATTACCTATATGTGACGGCAAAATCTAATCAAACCTAATTAATGCCTCATTGAGAAGCGGTAAAACTGTTTAACTAGCAACCTTCTGAACTGAACGTGGAACTGACATTCAACATTAGTTTGATACCAGAATTGTAGAGCTTTTGTTAAAGGGTGCTTCTGAATGATAGATGAATTCGTGACGTGTTGTATACGTGTTATTTATTATAAATTAATTTTAAAAAGAACTCCTTACCACAGACTCAATAGGTGGGTCACCTCCAGCTTCTATTAGGAGTATCTTCCAATTCGGGACTTCTGATAAACGATTCGCCAAAACACACCCTGCTGATCCTCCTCCAACGATGATGAAGTCAAACACTTGATTATCTGTGATGTAAAAGTTGATTATTATAATATTATCCTATGTGTAACAAATTATTTATCGCATAACAAAGATCTATTCTTCTGGGGCGTAAGCAGTACTTCTTCGGACAAATTTTACACCACCCAGGGGATTGAAGGGGGTAGTGTAGGGACTCTAGAGAGTATTCAGCTACGGAAGCGAGCAACATGTTCCAGCAAATCTTTTATTATTTTATTGCATAGTATATTCATTTTACAATACTCATTCTGATTGAGCATACAAATAATTTAATAAAACATGAAGTAGCAGTAAAACTTGTGCCAAGTCGTTAGACGTCTCCGTGGCTTAGTTGGTAGTAGCCCTGCCTTCGAAGCGAAGGGTCCCGGGTTCGATTCCCGGCCGGGGCACACTTTGTGTGGTGAGCATGAAGTTTGTTCTCGGGTCTTGGGTGTTTGTCTTGTGTTTCTGTGTTTGTCCATGCCATCTGGGACACAGGGAATCCTAGTGCAGAGGTATGAGTGTGTAAACGTTTAAACGTTTTTTAAGTTCGTCCGGAGTCGTACTGCCACCACACCTGGTAATCTGCTGCAAATGTGTTGATGATTCAAACGGGTCAAAGGAATTGAATAAAATTTGGTACCAGGATAGTTTATATACTGACTGTGAACTGTCGCTTGAGGTTTATATTCATAAGAAGTGAGGTTGAGAGTGGAGATCACAGCAAGAACAGTCTGCAGTTGCCTTGCGATTGGAGTGAGAGACATCACTTCAGCAGAAGACAGAATGTGCACTAAGGTATCCATACTGAAAGAATAATATAATTTCAATAGTAATTAACGGGTCACGTGACTCCTGTACTTGGTATTGTGGTGCCTGCGTGTAGTGGATTTGTCTGAGTAGTCTGTGTGGCACGCGTTCATCGACCGGCGCGTCTCTGGCCTGTCCGGTTACGTGCGCGCGCGCAGGTAGCGCCTGGCTCGCGCCACAGCATTAAAAACCAACGCATTTAGCGCTGCCGAGTGATAATCATTTTTGTAACATCGTAGTTACTTATTTTAAGATATTTGACCTTGTAATTAGTGTTAATGTTTAAAAAATAAATTTTATCATAAAATGTTTCGCACTTAGTAACTCAATTCGGAATTCGTGTCTCCCACGTGACTATCAAATCTCAGAATGCTATAACTGGCGAAGTCTTATTAAACCATGGTACTCTCATCATGGTACAGTTTAAGTACATTTTTACTTTAAAATTGGCTGCAAAAGCTATCCATTTACCAGGAATCACGGAAAGAGACACTATATGTTGACCTTTTGCAGCTAACTTCAGAATAGCATCCTCAAAACTCTACCTACGTCCCTTGCAAACACTAGAACATGCTTAACATCTAATATAACTAAAAAAGGACATGGTAAACAAACTTACGTTAATTTTTCTTTTGGGTAAAGTCTCGTATTTGTCCAACTTAACTTTATTTAAGTATTTAATTTGTCAATTCGTCAAACATTATTTAATTCACTTCTCAAACAAATAATTTAATTTCTAGTCATCACCGTTTTTCGTGCACACTTGCCTTCCTCCTTCCTTGCCGTCAAATAGTATAATAATCTGAATTTATCTACCTGATGTATCTGACACTATAACTGTTTCGAGTTCACATGCGTAATTTATGCGTAAACGCATAAATTAATACAAATTCATGTTATAGTTTTTTGTAAACAAATAATCTATTCAAATAAATAAAATTGAGGTGTCTGTTTGTAATGTCAAAGCAACAGCGGTTTACTGAATGCATTTGAAAGTATATGACAAAATAAAAATTGTCTCTCTGTCTTTTTGTTTCAGCTTATCTCCAAAACGGCTGGATCGATTTTGAAGGGACTTTCACTGGCACATAACTGATGCTACAAGGAGCAACTTTATTTTAGAAGAAAAAAATAGAGTTATGTGCAAATGTAATGTTAAATAAGACGCGGACAAAGTCGCAGGGAACAGCTAGTAGTTAATAATAATAATGAGGTACAAAACCTCATTTGCAATTATGGATGAAGTAGTCAATATGAACAACTACCGGTGACCCCCAAGGCATATACTTTCGGGTTGTTCGCACTTGGCTAACGAAGAGTACTTGCATAGACGAAACCTTGGCCAGGATCATTCACCAGCAGCTTGCACTCAAATGTGACCATATCGGGTCTGAAGTGTCGTACTATATGTACACACCAGTGCCAGTTCTTGAGAATGGCCGTGCTACGCTCTACTGGGACTTGTCTATTATGATGGAACCGGGAAAAATATGTCATCCACGTAAACAAATTTGCGTATTTTGCTTTCCTGTGACTTTTTTCCTCGCTCGTTGTATACCGGTTTGCATTTGATTTTCCAACCCTCTCGCCCTGAGAGCGAGAAATAAGTAAAAAATGAATGTATAGAAGTCATTTTTCTTTTCGATTTTTATATCTTTCACTCGTGTTTGTAACCCGACCATAAGTAAACGGCGAGTGGTAACAAAGATGATAAGTTGATCTCATGATAATTTTTTACATTGGTATCTAATGATGTTTTATCTATAATATACGATCTATTATTATAATTATCATTGTATACTCCGGTATAATTGAGGGAACACCCAGATTTAAGAACACAGTAGAAACAATTGACCGATATAAAAAAATTATACACTGACCACCTCGGAGGCACAATATTCCATTTAAAAAAAAATAACTCAAAAAGTTCCACAATTCGCAAATAATTCCCGTAACAAACATACAAGAAAAAAGAGATGAAATTAACTTTTACAGAGAAAACAACAGCTTATTGTTTAGCTTTTGTTAGCAGTAGAACTTGTGCTAAGTTCGCCCTGAGAAATACTGCCTCCACACCTGGTAATCTGCCGCCAAAGAGTGGTGCACTCGCATTGCTGTGTTCCAGTAGAAGGGTGCCATATGCGCATGAGACGTAACTCCCCATCTCGGGTGACTAGCGCAGCGGGGTGCGGCTTTGGTCGGGGAGGACCTAGAATAACATAAAAATCTACGTTCCTATGATGTTACCTACAAGGTGAAAAGAGGCCCAATGAGGCTCTTCATAACCTTTCGAGACTGTGTTTAGCCTGTGACCGTACGTCATATCATGCCAATATGTTGGCTGGAAGATTTGCAAGTTGTAGTACAGCCGTTCAACAAGTTAGTTTTGGGCGTACTGCCAATCTTTCTATACGTGTACTCTGCGGGTCATCTGGCGCGGGAATGACTCCGTAGCTTAGTTGTTAGTAGCCCTGTCTTCGAAGCGAGGGACCCCGGTTCCTGGCCGGCACACTTTGTCTGGTGATCTTGAAGACTGTTTTTTTCTCGAACCAATACTTGCGGACCAATTATTTTAGCTCTTGAATGTATCGACTGAAGCACGGAAAACTTGGTTCAAATGTCATTAAGGGTTAGTTATCCAACTAGTTGAAAAAGTTGGACATTACATTAAAGTTGGTCGTTGGGTATGACGGCATGAGTTAGTTATACTGCCAAGTCGCGAATCGACCTTTTATATCAATAAATAAGAATTTATAATGCTGAAATAAAGTGTATGGAATTATTGATTTGAATATCTCGTCTCATTCATCTTAGCGTATGAATATGAGAGCTTTGAATTGACAGGAACTAATGCCAGCCGAATGTAAATCATAGCGAGTGATGGATGAGGCGCGACTCATTGTCTGGGAAGCATTTGCAGGCGGGTGTGAACTGTTTTTGCTGGAACAATGTGGCTCCGCCCTGCCGTGCCCTTGGTGTGTTTTAAGGGAACTATTTAGTTTCAAAGTCAAGTTTTATACTTTTATTTTAGAAAAAGAAGAAAGAATTAGGGTTTCGCGCACACAAAAATGACGAAGTTGCGGGGAACAGCTAGTTTTAAATAAACGTCTATGAGATCACGCTTTTTTATACCTAAGTTTGAATCGCTTTATACTATGAATGTTTACATAAATTCATAGAAAGCGTGAATTTATGTGTATGCTACATATTTTTATTACTACTATTGCACATTCGTAAGGAAAATGATATATATCATTATTTAATACTATTCCAATTATTTTTAATATCATCCTTTTAGCTCTCTCAAGGCCGCATAACATTGAAATTTATCTATTTCGACCGTTTGAGCTTGAAGGTGGCACAAATATACACACACATACATACAAACTTTCGCCTTTATAATATAAGTAAGATAATAAAATAGTAGGCTGTACCCCTTAAGGGCGAGAAACAACGAATGAAACAATTGAAGTCGGTTTATTTCTATTTTTAAATCAGCCACTTGTTACTAGCTTGTTTTTGGTTTGTGTGCGTGAGAATATCACACGCTCACAAACCTTGAAAAATGAAGAATACAGCCTAAACACTATAATATACCCGGCCTTTTATTTTTTGTATGCTTTTTTGTATTTTGGATCAATGTTATCTGAATAAATGGAATTTTATTATTATTAAACAACCTCGAAATTGCGGTACTTCGCCCTCCACCACAAGCGATGTGTCACAGTCCTCACTAGACGTCGCATTTTCTTTGATTTCACTACCGAGTGGCGCAATAAAATTTTGGATGTGGATGTTTCACACTATGGAAGCAAATTTAAAGACGTATTTTACGTCAAAAGGTGCCCTAAATATGCAAACAGGCTTATGGCTAACAAGATGGTAAGTGGTCACCGTCGGATATTGACATCTGCAACACCCGTGGCATTGCCGCTGCGTTGACTATCTGCAGATATATACTCATACTCATTTATTCAACCTTAGGAACACTATGGAACACTTGGTTATGTCAAAAATGATGGCTTACATAGCCTAAATTATGAACAGGAAATAGGTACTAGACACAGGCAGACTTAACAATGTGTTTATAATAATAATTTTAAATGGCATAATAATTAAATTAAATATTATATGTAAAATGTCAACGGTCTATGCAAATAAAACACTGTTACAAAGAATACAAATAAAATGTCAACTATAGCTGCTGTAAAGGGGCATTGGGTAAGGGGCATATGTTTTGACATTTGAAATTGAATTGTATGGGATTTTTGCGTATTTTAAGTTTAACAGCTGATTGTTAAATTGTGAATCGAGACAGGACAGCGTCTGTTGGGTCAGCTTGTCGTCTAATATATAAGAAGAGGGTTAAAAAAGCATTTGTATACAAAGAAACGTTCCCACACACATTTCACGGCTTGTCCTTCCGTCCGGCAAGATACGTGACTTGAATATATCACTGTCTAGAAAACAAACGTATAGAAGCGATTTGTTTTGTTTATTCGGGAACACTGACAGCTGATATCTATAACGGAGGCTGTAGGTTACCCTCGTTATATCCCGTCAAGGGACTTACTCACGTGGCCGTTCCATGAGAGATGATGGTTCGAGGAATAGAAGCCTGTTAATCTTTAAACAAAATGTAATTCCGTTGGACAATTCTTCCAACCAAATCTACTATCAACTATTCTAATCAACTATACGGAATGCGCAATACGGAATGGAATATTCTTTTGAGTTCTCTAGTCAACCGCTACACTATAGACTTCTTCTTTTATTTATGGCCTCCGTGGTGACTATAGACTTCGTCTAGTGCCGTTCGATGACACTGACATTCCGATCAATCAGTCAGATGACATGTTGATATAACAAGGCTAACAAGCTAAGCGTTGGTAATTAGCCACTAATATTTAGTTATTTAGTTATCCACATATTTGCCAGAGTACACTATAACAAAACGACTTTATATTTTATTTCATTTCTTATTTTTTACCGTTATGGGTAGAATTTCTTCATACAATTTGTATGGAATTTGAGAAGTACAGGTGTACTTCTGAATAATGAAATAAATAAATACGTTTACACACTCATACCTCTGCACTAGGATTCCCTGTGTCGCAGATGGCATGGACAAACACAGAAACACAAGACAAACACCCAAGACCCGAGAACAAACTTTATGCTCACCACACAAAGTGTGCCCGGCCGGGAATCGAACCCGGGACCCCCCGCTTCGAAGGCAGATTATTTGACGGCTCCGTGGCTTAGTTGGTAGTAACCAACTAAGCCACGGAGCCGTCAAATAATCTTCTAAATCACGTTACAAACATACAAGAATAAGAAAACATAAAACCCAATTTAGAATCTATTTATATTTCCCAGAATTTCCCAGAATTCAATATCAAGCCGGAATCGGGTGTCAGGCTAAGTCATAATAGTTATCAGAAAAATCCTACGGACGGCAGTAGAATGGACGCCCAGGCTCAGGACCCCAGCAGACCTAGTTCAAATGGTTATCACCTATTGATGTAAGCAGCAGCCTCCAGTTTTGAACCTCCAATTTTAATGCTAGTTTCGCTTCTATTGGACGCATTTCTCATTGCACGTGCAGTTCTATCTCCGCTACAATTTCACGTGAATTCGAAACACATATATACCTAAACATAAATAATATTAACGGCAAATGACCAATTGTAATTTCGTTTGAGATACGTTTTGTAGATCGTATTATTAACTTGTAGATTTATTACACACTAGCTACGCCCCGCGGTGTTACCCGCGCTTGGTCATCCTACGGGAATACTTCACTTTTACACTATCACTGGTCACTGGTTCAAACCCACACATGCACTTGAAGAGTTTATGTGCGCAATACCGCGCTCTCGAAACGGTGAAGGAACATCGTGAGGAAACCGGCATGTCTTAGAACCAAAAATTCGAAGACATTTGACATCTACCAATCCGTATTGAACTATCGTGGTAGATCAAAGTCCATTCACTCTCAATTATTGAGAGCAGCCAGTGTGAACATTAAAAAGGCTGATACGAAATAAACAGTTACTATGGCGATATCTCTGAAATCAACTGAAACTCGCTTTAAGTGAACAAATTTATATTAAGCATTGATCTAAGCTGACAGCTGTGATGCAGAATTGGCACGAGCCGAGAAGTAACCCCGGGAACGGGCCTTATGCCTTAAGGTGATGAGAGGGTCACTGGTGTAGTTCCTTTTATAGAGCACAGAGGTCCTCGAATGCGCAGAGATCGGCCACCGGTTTAGTTCGGGTAAAAGTCATAACTAAGTTGTCCCCCCCAGAGCAACCGGTGTATCTGATACAGATCCCCTTTCGTTAACAAAAAATACGAGAACCAAGAGTTTGAAGATATTTGAGGTTAAAATAGCTTCAACAAGCACAAACATCGGGTATTTAAGGTTCTAAATATTTAATACGTTATAAAATATTAAATACGTCAAAGTGTCTCTTGAAGCACAAAGTCTATAAGTATCTTTGCAAATGACAGAATACATAGTAATGTACGGAAGAAAAACACGCCACGAACGTTTTCTAATAAACACCAAAACACACACATACACTTTACTCACGATTTTCCACTCGCTTGCCATTAAAATTAAGTAAATTACGAGCAGAAAACTCCTTATCCAAACAAATCGCGTTACACCTTACAAAGACTTAGTTAAGTACACGACAAGAACGAAATCTACTTAGGCGCTCCATTCACTTGCTGACTTGGGCGAAAACGGTTGTAGACAAAATCGTTTGCTTGTGAAATTACAGGGACATACAACAACGATGCAACTCTGCTCTTCGCAAACCTAGATAAGGGAGGATCTAAGGTAAGTTATATTGAGGTTGTTCTAAGAAAATATTTTTTTTTGTGTTATAGTGACGGGACAGATGGTCTACCTGATGTGAAGTGGTTACTGCCGCTAACAACAAAAATTGGACTCGGTCTTCCCCCAACAAAGCATGAGAAGTTATGTTAAGTGATTTTACACACTTTTATGTATTTGCATATCGTATTGATGTTGTTAAAACAATTAACTTTTATTTTTCCCTTCTCTGCTTTCTTTGCAAAAGTGTCTATATATATTTATCAATGTATCATTCTATGGATCCGTTTGTCAGTTTCATAATCTCGTCTCATCAGAAACCTTAAGACATGCTAGAATATAAATTAAGCCATGAATGCACGCTTTAAACTCAAATCCTGCTTGAATAAGTCTAACATAATCCAAAATCGATATCCAACGATGCTAATAAAATAGGCGACATATTCTAGATGCGTGATACACGATGGAACTGTAGATGAAAAGCTTAGAATGTTCGTTGTCTTCTCTGATTCTGTACCAGAAGAGGAAATATTTCAGAGTATAAAAATGCCGCGGTGTGAGCGAACAGCCCTTGGATTAGTCTTTTAGTTACCTACCCATTTTGTGTAGGCCGTAGATTTGATCAATATTTCACGATAAAATTAAAACTTTAAATTGTATCTATACGAAGCCGGCGAGTCGCTAGTATAACTGTACAGGTGGGCCTTCAGCTCGTCCCGTATAATAAGTAAAACAAATTAAATTAATTTAAAAATACACATGAAAAGTACACATTTATTTATTTATTTATTTATTTATTTATTTGTTTATTTATTTGTTTATTTATTTGTTTATTTATTTATTTATTTATTTATTTATTTATTTGTTTGTTTATTTGTTTGTTTATTTGTTTGTTTATTTGTTTATTTATTTGTTTATTTATTTATTTATTTATTTATTTAATTATTTATTTATTTATTTATTTATTTATTTATTTATTTATTTATTTATTTATTTATTATTTATTTATTTATTTATTTATTTATTTATTTATTTATTTATTTATTTATTTATTTATTTATTTATTAATTTATTTAATTATTTATTTATATTGAAACTCTATTATAAATTAATGTCAAATGAACTATTAAATACATTTTGTTGCAGTAAATTCTTCTAAAGTTTAGAATGAATACTTTCGCTTCTTAATTTTAACCTTAAAGGAGACCGTCGATGGTGCTTGGATGATGTTAGCAAGTAGCTTATGGTACGCCTAATTGGTCTTTCAAGTCACCTTGGAAGAGTCTTCAGTCTCTTAGCCTCTTTGTCTGGTGTCATCTATTTCTTATCTTAAGGGTTTATGAAGTCGGGTTGGAAGAGTCTCAGCCTCTTTGTGTCTGGTATCACCTATTTCTTAAAGGTATCGAAACCACTCCAATTAATATTCCCTCCCGTATTCGATCACCGTATTATCCATGTATTATCTATGTTTCCTAGAATTGTCCATTGTATTCGCAACGGTTCGAGTTCTAGGTAACTGAATATTCACGTCAATTCTATTAATAGAGAAATCCAATGAGCTAGAATTTCATTCAAAAATATGAAATAACCTTTTTCCTAGTATTCAAACAAAATTGTGCCCACGCCAAATCTTTTCATTTGATCTATATACGAGTAGGTATATATAAATGGATCCCTATTTCACTTGGTTACGCCTTAACTTGAGAAAGAGTTTTTGTTTCTTTTTTAGCACCACCTAGTAGTGGGTATGTGAGGGGATTCAAAGGGTAAAAAAAGGATGCGAGTAACTGGACCCCCGAAATTAATAAAATACATTTAATTCCAATCTGCAAAACGCCATAATCTGAATAAACCATTCGCGCTCTTATTACGCGCCAACAATAAAAATATTCCACAGTATACATCACCAATCCATCCAATATCTGTGAAATCCGGTTTTTCTGGCACGAATGTATGTATACAAATATGTCCGATGATATATTGAAACTACAAAGCCGCGTTCAGCCCGACTGATAGAGGATTTGAAGTAATTTGAGCGCCCGGCATCCGTACCCTTCCAAAAAAACACAGAAAAAACACAGACAATACAAAATTATGTATTTATGTGTATTTTGTTACTGCTTCACGCTCAAAACGTATTTGGATGAAATAATTAATAATTGGTACACGATAGCTTATATTCCTTTTTTTTTTTTTTTTTTTATGTTGGGAAATCCTCATGGATACTCTCTCGTTGCGGGGGCAGCGAGAGAGTTATGCCGGACTCCTACCAGCTAAAAACCCAACAGTGTTCCATCACGACGCTTTAGTTGCCGGAGACCGCGGGAACGCTTTCGAACTCTTCCGTATATAGCTTATATTCCTGGATTAACATATAGGCTCAGAATACTTTTCATCTTGGAAAACCGCGGGGCATAACCCGAGCAAAGGCTTGCAATATATTGTGAGGAGGGCCGTCTGTTCGTCGCGTCATCGCGACCGCATAAAAATAATTAGGTCGATATATAAGTTAAGTCGATATTAATTTAAAACTAAATGATGTCATTGGTTTTAACATGTTCGAAACTTTAGTTATTATTTAGGTGTTAAAAAAAATGAAATATTGCAATTGAAAACCACCTTGCAAATTGATTAGTTAATTTCATGAAAGACTCTATCTTTGGCCGTCCCGTGGTACCCGAGTGTACTTCCGATTTTAAATAGGGTACACGTTTTGATTTATACGGAGGAAGCATGCACCATTGATTTTCACTTGAATTGATAGATGAACAGATAGTATCAGGGGTTTCTTGCTTGTTCTTCCCATGGAGAGTTGGATAGGTTTTAAACAAACGCTAAACTTAGCAATAAGAACGTATGATGTAGTATATATTTATAAAAAAAAGTGATGTTTCAAAATAATTTGTTAAGAACGGAACGGAAATATTTTGTCTTTGACTTGACTTTGACTAAAGAGCGTCATTTACGATAAAAAAATCTTAGTAGTAAGAAAGTGTTTACGAGGTATGAGAATCTATTATATCTTATAGATAAATAGATAAATTGGAAATATGACGCTAACAAGTTTTTTCTAAATACCTCTGAAATAGATATCTTTTTACATTGAATTAGAACCAGTGTTAATTAAGGCATAATTTCCCAAGTGTTTTCAGTGATTCAGATAGCTAAAAACACTTGGTAAGCGGGAGATTTCTTCACAGAATGACGATGAAATCGACTTGTTTTGTGTCTTGTTTGTCAATGGGGCCCTTTAGATTCAACCAAAAACGACACAGGTCTTGTTATTATCTGTACAGAATCTAAATTTAAAAACTCATATTTTTATTCTTCGTACAGTATCAAAATATGTCGCCGTAGCTCGGTCTACTTTTGCTCAGAGGCTGATATGTTGTGAATCGTGATGTACAGACGGACATGTGATATTCAAATGTATTTTTCGTTTGTTCTTTGTTCAGTCGCTCACTCAGGTTCGCTCAGGGTTTCGTACACTCGAACCAATGTAATCCTATATTGCTGAATCCTATGTATGGTATACCTCTGCATATAAATAACTGGATTACACTAGTTAATTGTTGTCTGTCTCTCTGTTTGAATGTATGTATGTTCCAGCTAATCTCCGTAACGGCTGGACTGATTTTGACAGGACCTATAGCTGATATTAACTGTAGTTACTTAGGCTACTTTAATTTAAGGAAAATAATTAGGTATACGCTATATTTTTATCAACAAACCACGCGAGCGAAGCTGCGGGCGGAAGCTAGTTTTGTAATAAATTAAGCGGTTGGCTTCATGCCGTCATGTAGTGATTACAGGTTATTAAGACCTGTATTGAAGCGCTCATAGCGTAATTTGCTTAGCTGTTCTAAGTTAAGCAACTTGAAGCCAGGTCAGAAGTTGGATAGGGTATCATTTAGTGTCATTCGAGCTAATCGCTTCCGTGCTTCGGAGGGTATGTTAAAATGTCGGTACCGGCTATACATGTTGCAGGCCTTCAGGCAGCTTAAAAACACCGACACCAGAACTGGCGACTTACACGAAAGAAGGTCTGTATTTGGGCATCTCAAGTCACCCGGAAATACATGGATTCATTCCCGTTTGGACAAAATTAATAATACAATAATGCGATTGTTTGCAGAGTAAATTCCTTGGGGAGAGGATTGTGTCTGCTTCCTCACATCTTATCTCGCGTATGCCCAAATATTCATTAGCCATTTAGCGAAAGCCTAAATCGATGTCAAGGCGTGAGCCTGAGAGGTCCCTCACGGTGTGTTTGCGATGGTTTGCATATTCTAAGCACCTGGAAGATTCATGTCGACAACATATAACAGAAATTGAGCCGTATCTCCTTGGATCTAGTTTCATAATAGCTCACTCTCATTCCATGATCCTTACGTCATAGACATAAAATTTTGCCAAGTCGAATTGAACTGTTTTTCGTTGAATTTCGCGTTAATATTGTTTGCAAGTATTCCACAGATTCATGCATAATTATGGTATAATGGTTTCCCTGTGAGATATTGGTATCTGTGTATTCTGTAGCTGAAAGTCTTTCAAAGTTAGCCAGAGAAGATCACGTTGAGTCAAATTAAACTGCATGTCTGACTCTTAGGGTTGACTTTGCAATGGTAACATTTAAGGTAATATTGTCTAAATTTGGATATTATATTTAAGTGAATCGAGAAGTATTTGCAACTGGTTTTCCTATTTTGAAAGCTTCTTTATGGTATTCCGTTTTACTGAGGGTAAATTCTCTTTGGAATTAATGCTTCATTTACTCAACATAATTTCCTTTATCACAAAATTAATTTACAAATTGTGATAGTCTGACTTTTTGAACAAACATAGTTTCACGCCCAAAAGGGTACGCAGAGTATTCAAAGCGACACTTTTCATTTGGAGGTTATACGTTAGTTGGAACTAAGACATGAGTAATGGTGAGCATATAGATAGAATATAGGTACCTCCAATACCAATTTTGCCTTTAAATATTTTACACTCCCGTATAATATTTGAAGCCAAAAATTTACAAAATTCTACCCTCAAGGACGAAAAATATTGAAGTCGGTTTCTTCAACTTTTCACATGTTATCGCAACCAAACATTTCAATATTTCCCAAACATTTCGTAGCATTTGAATAACGAAACTGTATAACGAGCCCCACGTCTACGAACGAGCTACGGGCTACGGGCTACGGCTACGAGCTACGGGCTACGACTATCCAATTAAGAGAAGCCGTGAGTGGATACTTGAAGTGATTTATGTAGTCACTTTTGAGAGCATCTTATTATAATTTAGCTACTCTTGCCTTGCGGAAATATTAGAATTTTCAGTTGGCTTTCGTAGCCACCATACTACTAATAATGTTAACATCACAGGGTTGCCAGAGTGTGGTGACAAATCCGATGTGTACATGTATTGGAAGTACTGGTCAGTGCTGCAATGAGTTGTCAATGTAACTACAAATATCCCCTACACTGTCCATGAAGTACTTTGGTGTATTATTAAGTATTATAATTTTATGGAATATATGCATAATTTTTCAATTCGGATGTAAATATATTTTTGTGTATGTTATTATATAAAAAAACATATATATCCTTGCCAGTTGTGAACCGATTTCAAGATTTATCTGAATTTATATTTTGTACCTCCGAGGTGGGCCCATAGAATGGAAACAGGGGATGAAAGTATTAAATTCGATTTTAATTCTTTTAGGTAGGTTGATTTGATTTTCAAATCACTTGTTAGTTATATCAGTGGTGCTGTCCGCATTATGTAATGTAACTCTTAAGTACTCAACAGTGCAATTAAAATTAGAATTGTCTTCAAAATGTTCAACTAAGATTATAAGTGCGATACAGTTATCAAACAAGCGATTATTATGAAGGAGTTACATTCTGAGGCAATCTGCTAGCGCCCGGGCTGAATTGCAAATTCTATGCCGCTTCACCGATGCTAATTCGTTCAATGTCGCCTTTTTAGTCGACGACTCGATTAATAATATTGTAAATAGAATAGATTTTTTTTACATACATATTTATAAAATATCTACTCTTGTACACGCTGTCCTGTATTCTATGATGTCAAATGTCCTCAGCCTTCTAAAGCTGCGAAAAAACACTTATTCTATAATCTATTTCTATACTAGATTGGATTTAAATTGCTGTTGTTATGGGCGGAGGTAACCACTTAAGTGGGCCTTAAGCTTGTCGCTTCAGTAGTATGAAAAAATAAATATAATTTAATTACAATGTAGTATAATGAATACTTTTTATAAAAAAGTTTTTGTTGAATTTCATTAATTAAATGATAAATTTAATGAAATTAAACGAACAGGCAAACAGATACATAGTAAGGTAATTAGTTTATGTTGTATGTTTATGTTTTAAGTATCAGAATATCATTTAAGCAACAAAACGTACCTAAATTAAACTTATCTATCTATTGTATATTCAAATATAATAAATCATATAAACTGCGGTAGTTTGACTGAAAGTTATGAAAACAGTTTTTATAGGTTTATAATATAATTATAAACAGACGTTTGATTTTAAGACGTGAATCATATCTTAAATCGAAAGATTCTAAATGCTTCTCATTAGACGAAACGCTTTTCCAAGCGGTTTAGTGTTATCAAATATCTAGGAATATCTAGGAATAATCTTTGGCGTTGTGTAAAATGCCTCACGGTGCTTTAGCAGGGCGACGTGATCGTGTCGTTATCGTGTAATAAAAATGCCTATCTGAATCAGTTCTTCCAATTGGCTAATTGCCGCGCGTGCGTGACGCGACGCTAAAGTTCCAACTTGCTGAACTTGAAGACTGAAGTTTTAGTAAGCAGTTAGATCCTCAACTTGGGGTGATAAACGCTTGGGCGCGTTGCCGTTCAAGATGTGTTTCCACAGCCTACTCTCGGTAATTGAGAGTCTTAAGAGCTAGATGTAAGAGTTATTGGTAATAAAACATCACAAGATCTCTTGTTGAGGCGTTGCTTTTCGTTTGCTTATGAGCTGCAGCACGTTTAAAGTAAATTGCTTTGTAAAAAAAATATGATCAAAGATCCTGTATATGAAATCTAATAATGTTCAATAGTGAAGCCAGATGGAATCAATGCGTACGTGAATGATATGTGTTTACACTATCAGGCGTACGCCTACACGCACACAAGCATATAGATTATTTTGCGAGTTTATTGAACATTTTGGCAAAACTGGAGAAAATGAAATATCTTGACTTTAAACTCACACTCAATTGACCCAATTGACTCAAAACCATAGCCTATAGACTTAACTATACTAAGTTGCGTCCCTTCGTACTATGTATATACTAGCTTTTACTCTATTTTTTATTCAATGGTTCAATGTTGATTGGTCAAAGGGAAAACTCATTGCTTGTCCAAACTCAGACGCGCTCTTGTTAGTTATTACTTCAAAATGTATGTGCGCAAGATTACGTTTTTAATATATTAATGAAAACATTGTGTCTTAGCTCAAAAACAATCTGAGATATATATTATATTATCTACCAATCCGCAATGAGCTCTTGTGGTAGATCAAAGATTCAATTCACTCTCACTTGTCAAGAAACCGCTGACCGTGCAGAGGAATATTAGAGGCTGATACATATTGAAATCATCTAATTATGTGTTTTAAATCATACATTAAATACATAGTTTTTATAAATGTTAGGTTAGAAGAGTAGGTACTCAGTTTCAGTACTTTAGTCCATCTTGATAAGTCCGTAAATGTTTCAGGAAGGACCAAACAAAAGATGAACCTCCATGAAGCCGCCAAGGATGAAGCACTCTACAAACTCTTTTCATAAACATTGTCTATGCCTCATGGCAAAGAACTGCGCGTCATTCACCCATCCCCCAACCGCAACAAAACAAACTTGCTCCCGCCATAAAAAGTTCAAAAGAGTGTGAAACATAAATTCTAAATTACCGTTGCTATATTCTACCACCCGGTATTTTTGAGGCAGTCTGCTCCGCAATTAGACTCGGCTCGTTAACCACGAGATCAAGAACTAATGAGCCACGTATGTGGTTTAGTGCACTCCGAGGATCAAAAATTATAATCCTGCTACACCAGTGTAAAGTGGTCCTGGCTGCGGAACCACTGTAATACAAACAGATACCTTGTTAAGCTGGTTGTAGTAATGATGACAGCTGCATGACAGTTGACGCAGCGTGAATGACGCGATATATATGTAATGGCATTTTTGCGATTTATTTACATAACTTATTTGAAGAAGGGGTTCTTATACCAAGAGGCGTGTTTTATTTACAGCTGCATAAAATGCTATCCGGGAAAATAAAAACACAGCTTATGTTTTCTTTTTGATCGTGATGCTGTTTGTCGAAAAATTAATACTGATCTATCTGCAAGGTTTCCAACTCATTAATTATCTGCCATATTATACGAAATTCTTGATTTAAGTTAATTTGTACCCGTACTTTCAAGCGATTCAGCATACGAAAGTAGGTATATATAGAAACATAAAAATTGTCTTTCAGGATGTCCGTTTGTTAATTACTCCTACCTCTAATATTTCCACTGCAGGGATATAGGCTTAGTCTCTAAAAGCGAGTAGAGGTAATTTGTTTTCGGAGCTGTATAATCTGTGTTTGCCCACGCCACCTGTGAAATCAAGGATTCTATTGCAGAGGTATGCTATATGAACAAGATACGCACATAAATACATTTATTAAGAATATGATGATTCAATCAACCAAAAATATATTTTTAGAATGTTCGAGATCGAGATACTTACAAAAGGTAAGTAAACCAATTTCTGTTAGATTCCATTATGGCTTAGCATTATGGCCGAATTCAACATTCGAAATTCAAATACCCTCTCACGCGTTCGCCGTTCAATCCAAATTAAATAGGCATGCCGTTTTTTCAGACGCTATATTTTTATGGCAGCTATATTAAATTCGTAGATTACAAAGAATAAAAAGGAAATAAACGTCAAGTACGAGCGTTTAAAAGTGTGCGCGGCGCGGAATGGGATGCTCCTGTTGGGTGGAGTCCAATATTCGACTTGAAATAAACCGAAAATACATAGGTTATTTGTATGACTACTTAAAAGAAAGTCAGGTAACCGTTTGTCAATTGAATGAACGGACAGTGGCCAAATTGGTGCCCGAGTCTGACCACAAAATATGTTGTTGGCTAATAAAATAAGAACATATTCATGGACTAACACTAAACGCCATCTAGACTGAAAGAATACTAATATAGTTTATTTTTGTTCATATGTTTTATTAAATGTAACTAAAGTGACAGTGCGAGCTGAAGGCTCACCTGATGTAAAGTGGTTACCTCTGCCTTAACCAGAGTAACACGCCGGAGTCCTCCCCGACCGAAGTGAGAGTACGACAAATCGCTTCCTGTTGCGCCCGTCACCCAGGACGGGGATGTAACGTCTCATGCGCCTGTGATTTCACCGGGACCCACACCCACCAAAACATAGCAATGCGTGAAAGCAAGTGCTTGGCAGATTACCAGGAGTGGAGGCAGTACTACGAGACTCTGGACAAACTGCACAAGTTCTACTGCTACTTTTTGTTGCTCCTTTAATACCACCCAGAGGGTACGTGTAGGGAATCAAAGGTTACAAACTGGACCCCACTTATGATCCTGACTTGAACCGGCACAACACGGGCCACACCTCGCTTTGAGATACATTCCATGTAATGAGTTTACAGGACTCGTGCTGTATAATTGACTCGATTTCAGTATTATGAGGATTTCTTTTTTTATTTTCCCATCCGTGGCTTTCGGCGATTATAATGGTATTTAAATGACATTCGGTGCTCGGAAGAATGAGTTGAGGTGTGACGAGAATTCGAATAGATGAGTATTCGAATGATGAGTTCGAATGATGGTAACTGGGGTGAGTTAAACTGGTTTATTCTCATTGTCCTCCATTCGTCACCTACCGGAGAGCAATGGGAGAAATAATTGGCGTACTCAGGCATTTGATTTTTATATATCCTTATATAGTATGAAACAAACTCGCTCTCGCTGTTTGCACCATTAGATCTTTTAAACTACACAACGTAATTTAATGCAGTTTTCAGAAATAGGTATAATAGACTGATTCAAGACGAAAGTTTTATCAAGTGCTAGTACTAGCAACTCACCCCGGCTTCGCACGGGTAGTTTCTGATACGACAATAATCTTACTAATATTGTAGTAGAAGTAACTTCCGACGTAATTTTTTAAAATAGACTGAATATATTTTTATTAAGAACTTATTTACCCCCAAGATGGGGGGGGGGGGGTATTTACATTTTCGTAAAATGAAAAATCAGTCTATGATTGCATTACACGTAGAATTTTTATTTATTGGACGTTTATCATTTGTTAGAAATTTATAGATATCCTTTTCAGGTCATCTTAAAATGCCGCAAAGTAACGTCTGAATCCATCAACTATCTTTTTGACTTTATATTATGTTTGAATATTCAAGCACTTAAATCTCTTGATAAACCAGGAATATACAATTATACAATACCTAGCACGGTTCCGTCGGAACGTCGTTGCATCTCTGCTCGAGATCAAGGCACTGGGTAACCCACTCAAAGACACTGACGGGCACTTAGAGAGCGCTTTGAAAGCTGATTATCCAAGTGTATGTCAATATACCTATCTGCTAACCTATATATATCAAGTAACCTCTACAATTCTTGTTCTGCAAGGTTCAAGTTCAAGGTTAAGGTACCTAGTTTATCGTAATTTACAAAACACAAATTTCTACCAATGTCTTATAGAATTTGAAACCATCCAATCGATGTGCCCCTACTCGGTTTCATTAGAAAGGCAATAATGCGAAGGTGGTTTTCAATTACTAAAACAATGCTTTAGGCACAAAATGTGTTCCATTTTTTAGTAGCATATGCTGGGTTTCGGCTAAACAATTCAAATACACTCAACAAAGAATGATGATAGTAAGATAAAGCTGTCTGTTATAGATAACCTACAACCATATTTTAACACTGCTGTAAAGAAGAACTACTATTATCATCTGCGAAAGCTAACCGAAACTCCGTGCCGCGCCATCTACAATAAAACGGCGGAATCTTATTTGTACTCCTATAGTTTCTGACATACAGTACAAAAATCATATTAACATAAATCAGTACAATATGGTTAAAATCACAAGTACCTGGTTTTTGTACACAGCTCAGTTGATTGTAGCTCTGCCTTTTGCCCTGTGGGTCGTGGGTTCAATTCACTGAGGACAAGGTTTTTGTTCTATGTCTGGGTGGTAATATGTATTATATGCATATATTTATGAAATATATACTGATAGAATACTTATGTATATTACAAGTATTCTATCAGTTATCTCGTTCCCATGGTAATAGATATGCTTAGTTTGGGGCTAGATGGCGCTTTATATTTTTGGACAATATACGTGATTATTTATTTATTTTCAGTGAATATAATAGACTGATTACGGTCGCAGTGTATGCAAGCCGCAAAAATAATACTTGACAAATGGTGAGCTCATTGCCGCCGTTGTTTTCCCACTAATAACATTGTTATAACGTTCCTTCAGTAACGTAAACATTCCTTAGTAATCCAACAGCCCGCACAAGATTTATACTTACGAAATTTACCAACAAGACATCTAGAATCAAATTAAAATAATCTTCCAATGATATACTACCGTCTATTACTCACCAAGTCTACTGGTACATTAAGACCCCTTTAATTTCTGTGGGAACAGTGGATTAATGGCGGCGTCTTTAATTAAAAACCTTAAATGAAAACCCGCGGTTTTACGACAACAATTTTTCCTTTTTCAGCTGTATTGTGGGTCAGGCTAACGATACTGAATGCACGCATAGCAGGATTTTCGGTAAATATTTTTACTGTTTGTAATATCAATAAATAAATATTCATAGACATTATATAGCTTCAAACTAAGCGTAGCTTACACTATGGGGAAAAATTACTTATATTTATAATAGTATTTTTCGAGTTAAATATTGTACATTTACAATGATTTGTCTTTTGTTGACTCCCGAGAATTTTTAACGATTTTATTTAAAAAATTTAAACCTATATTTCTTTTTTTTTGTAAATACATAACGTACCTACATATTAAGGATATACATAATAAGTAGTATATGGTAGTTTAATCCCGGACTGGTGATGGTGGAACAATTTATTTACTGAAAGAAAGTGCGAGCTAAGACGTTCGTGGGAACAACGGTGACAGAACACACAGCTTTTCACGTCTACTTCCCATGATGGTGTAATATCGTTGTTGAAATGTGATTCATTGAAGGTTTGCCTTATTTTTTGGAACAAAGAGGCAATATATAAGTAGGTAACATGTTTATAAAAAAAAAATCTTCAGTATCAAACACTTCTCATTATGAGTTTTCATTATTATGTACTTGTTTAAAGAAAACATCGTGATAAACTGAAATGTTCTAGAATCAAAAATTCGAAGACCAATCTACCAATCCGGATTGGTTTTCCGTGGTAAATCAAAGTCCATTCATTCACACTTGTCGAGTGCAGGTCGGTGTCTCTACTAAGGAAAAATTAGAAGCTATAAGCTTTCAATTTTTTCAATAATCAAGATAGTTATACTTATTGTTCAATGTTGTCATATCAAAAACTAAAAACGCAAGGAGTGCACACACGTATTGTTAAAATATTGAATGCAACTCAGACACACATTTGCTCGCTTCCATTCGCTATGTGAGCCCCTACGCAGTTCTCGGAATTTCAATTAGGTGAGTATTTATCGTAAAATTTGTAAGAAATGCCACCTCGTTTACCTAAATTATTGTTACCTAAAAATATTCAGAGTCTGCGATGCCTATTTCAAGAATGGGGTCGCTGTGTCGTTTTTACTTTTGTAGTGTTTGTACCCACACAAACAATTTTACATTGAGGCAACATAGAATAGCAAAAATATATTTGTAAACGGCTATGTAGCAATTTGTTTATATTTATTTTTACGCAATTAAAGTAATGGGGCGAGCAGACAACACACCTGATGTTAAGTGATTTCTACCTTGCCTATAAACAACAAAAATACGACTCAGGTCTTAAATCTTTTCGTACTTTAGTAGGTTTAGTATGAAAAGATAAATAGGCAAAATATGAAAAGATTTAATAGGTAAAGTATAAAACAGATTTAATAGCAGTAGAACTTTCCAGAACTTAGAACCTGGAAAAAAAAGAATATTCCAAATCAGTTGATAAATGATGGAGAACTGACTTGATAACCTTAAAAAACAGCCGAATTGCTGAGAAGAAAGGGTTTATTTAATATCAAGAAAGTTATATTTACAATTATCTATGATCTTCACACTAGGCTAGGCTTTGGGTAGTCGGTTTTCGTGTTGTGTACTAGCTTTCCTCTTGTATTTTCTTTCTTTGTATTTGCTTTGTCTCCTGCAACAGAGGTATGAAAAATACCTTTGCGTCTAAAACTAAGATATTTAATTTTCGCTACGTTTGGCGGAAGTTTTTTTTTACTGGCAACATAATTTCGTACGATTGTATTGTTTATGATTTTGCTTCACTATTAAGACCATTTCTTCAACAGTATTTGTTTAAAATATAACAGATGACAGTTTGCTTTTTTGAAGGTACAATTGTATTGGGAAATTCACAAATTCCTTGTTCTCTATCAACGTTTTACCATAAATACAAGCGTGGACAACTTTTGAAATAAAGGACAGTATTCTGAAGTCAAGTGATTTGATTATATCAAGTTAAGCCCCACGTAGTAAAACTTTATCGTCCATAGAATGTCCTGTGTGTACATTGGAAGTGGTATCTCAATTCAAGTGTTTTCTATGCAAAATAAAACGAACATAGAGTAAAGTTTAGTCCTCACAATCAGAAACTTTCAAATCACAGTCCTATTGATACAGTTGGTTTAGTACAATTGTTAGAATAATGCATAAATTAATCTAATAATACTCCGAAATTATCCTTAGGATTTCAAATAACGTGTAATAAATTATTATATAATACCAAAATTTATAAATTTCATCCGCGCTTTTCGTTAGGTTCTAGTTAAATTTAATTGAAAGTGTATGTTTGTTTATATTATAAGTATGAATAAAATTTTAAGAAGAATGAGTTCACCTCGATATATTTTCTTAGCTGATGATCTTGGTTACTATATATATATAATAATGTGTGAATATGACTCCGCCCTTTCTCAACAGATGTCGTTTTTAGTATTGTTTACGTGTACTAATAAATGACCATACTTGTATTCGATAGTACTGAATGTCAGCTATCTAACGCATTTTATGATATTTGGTTGAAGTGTAAGCAACAATTGTTTTCACCTTTTCGAAAATGTCGGTTTTTATTCCAAATAAACGTCATTTGCGGGAAGTGTTATTACATTATTTTATTGCGAAGAAAACTGCAGCGGAAACTTATCGTTTGCTTGTGGAGATTTATGGTGAGCATGCTCCGTCTAATACAACTTGCAAGGAATGGTTTCGACGATTTCAAAATAACGATTTTAGTACTGAGGATAAAGAGCATGGAAAACCACCAAAAAAATTTGAAGATGCTGAATTGGAAGCATTATTGGCGGAAGATTCTTGCCAAACTCAATCAGAATTAGCTGCAGCATTAAATGTTGATCGTTCAACTGTTGCAAAGCGTTTACAAATGATGGGAATGATTCAAAAAGCCGGTGACTGGGTTCCACATGATTTAAAAGAAAGAGACATGGAACGTCGGAAAACCATTTGTGAAATGCTGCTTCAAAGACAGCAAAGAAAAGGATTTTTGCATCGGATAGTCACAGGAGACGAAAAATGGATACACTACGAAAATCCTAAACGCAAAAAAGCTTGGGTGAAACCAGGCGAACCAGGCCCATCACAGCCAAAAATAAATATTCACTGTGCCAAGGTCATGCTCTGTATTTGGTGGGATCAGAAAGGTATTGTATATTATGAGTTGCTCAAACCCTCTGAAACTATTAATGGAGAAGTTTACCGACGACAACTAATGCGTTTGAAGCGAGCCATAGAAGAAAAACGACCAGAATGGGTGAATAGACATAACAAATTAGTTCTTCAGCATGACAATGCCAAACCGCATACCGCAGAAGTCGTAAAAAGATATTTAGAGGGACAGGACTGGGAAGTGTTACCCCACCCGCCATATTCACCAGACATAGCTCCTTCGGATTACCACCTATTCCGGACGATGCAGACAGACCTTACTGGAGAAAAGTTTACTTCATGTGAAAGTATCAAAATTTGGATTGACAACTGGATAAGCTCAAAAGACCAGGACTTCTTCCAGCAAGGAATACGAAAACTACCTGAACGATGGGCGAAGGTTGTAGCTGCAGATGGAGCATACTTTCAATAATTTTTTTTTTAATTTTGTAAGCGAACAAATGTGTTTTATTTTGACAAAAAGGGGCGGAGTCATATTCACACACCTATTATAATAGTTATATATACAGAATAGTCATCAAACTCCAACTGTTTATGAATATTCGCAGGATGTCTATTAGTGATTTATAGTTTAAATGAAATTATAATGCTAATCAAGGATTTTTTTTAAATATCCGCGGCACAACAACTCTTGCTTGTTTGTTTTGTTCCATGTTTTTAATGTTTCCTAATTCTCATATTATAAATGCGAGTGTGAGTTTGTTTGTTATACATTCACTCCTTAATTGTTTAACCAATCATCATGAAATTTTGCATACACGTTGTCAGGGGTACATAAAAGAACATGGGGATCTTTCAGTCGAAAAATAATTGATATAACTTATATTAATGTGACCCAAACCGCGGGCAAAATATGTGTCAGCTGTGTTGTATGTGCTGTGTCCAAACTGCGGGGCTTAGTGCAATCTTCCACGAGATTAAGCCCGCACCAGACGGGTAAACAAAAGTTGCGCACCGGTTGTTCGACCACAACTAGGTTTAAATTGTTTTTATGGTTTACCATCATGATTTATTTCCTATACGGTAACATTAAGGAAATAAAAAACGGAATAAGTCATAGAAGATGTTTTTACTAGATTTTTCTAATATACTCTCGGTGAAACTATCTGTAGATATATTACAAGATCAACGCAAACACATTTACACATTGTTATTCTCCAAGAGAGTCCATGAATTTTTCAACATATCAATGATTTCAACATATCACTTTAACTCATATCTGATTCCTTGTATCGGAGGTGCCATGGGAATTGACAACAAACTAAATCAGTGTCAAATCTATACTTACTAATATTATAAAGCTGCAGAGTTTGTTTGCTTGATTGTTTGTTTGTTTGTTTGAACGCGCTAATCTCTGGAAATACTGGTCCGATTTGAATGATTATTTCAGTGTTGGGTAGTCCATTTATCGAGGAAGGCTATAGGCTATGTTTTTTTTTTTCAAAATTAGGGATCCGTAAGTTAATTGCTATTTTGTAATACAAGGTGTAAAATCGAAAACCTATTTTTGCGTGCGCTGCAAAAACTATTGACAATAGAACAAAATGATGTACTACGGGTTTGTAGATCCCATTAAGACCTACAAAAAAGTCCGCGAGAACATATATCTAGCTATCATGGTTTAACCACAATAACCGATTTTGTGTATCAAATTTGTACACCGTGTGCAGTTTGATCCAACTTGAAAGATAGGATAGCTCACATCTCAATTAATGATCGTAATATTATTTTATTGCAAATTATAATATCGTATGACAAAAACGTTAGCCACAGCAACGCGTGGCTCGGTCAGCTAGTATAACAATAAATATGACCTGAAATCGCGAGGTAACCGGCGTATGTTATAGAAGCGATATTTCTACTAATCTAGTTCTGCGCTACTGTAGAAGGTTTATTTTTCTCTCGCTTGTCGAGAGTAAGCTTGTAACCCTTCTTTTTTCGTTTGAGTAAGTGACCAATTCTGGTGTCTGGGTTTTCAAGCCGCCCGAAGCGTTCCGACATGGCTTAACGACTAGGGGGTTTATTTCCTCATATAGCTTTTGACTATATATAATATCGCACGGTACCCATATCAGCACCGTTTTGATTCTGATTTCTTATTTTTTTTGTTTTGGTGCATCGAAATTCAAGTGGATGCACTTATGTACTGTCAAAGAAATGTGTATTACCGATAGTTTTTTTTTTTTTTTTTGTACTTTGTTAATTATTATTTGGTACCAAAATGTACCATTGTGGAATAAAAAAATAAGATTTATGTCATAAGTAAGTTGTACTTGAACAAAAATGTGTAACTGTTCGCCTTAAATTAACAAGATTTTGATGAGATTTGAGAGATTTTGTTATGAAGGAAGCTGGTAGCCTGGATAAACACATAGGCTAAATTTATCTCGAAAATTTCAAGTAAATTTTTAGTGACTAGGGCAAAATACAACTTTTGACAGTTTTTTTTCCCACCGTCTCATGTTGCCTTTTTAACCACAGGTAACGAGCTAGTGTCATGATAAATCAAGTATCAGGTTTATATGCGAGACTACAAATAATGGCGCCATGAAAACTCTATTCAATTTGGTGCAGTGTTGCGTGATGGTGTTTCAAACGCAAAAACTATAAAAGCATGAACAACGTCATCAATATTTACGAGTTCGAAGTGAGGATGTGGCTTGATGGGGAAAGTTTGATGGTTTGAGCAGCAATAGTGTGTAGTATTCCTTTTTGAACGAGCTGATAGCTTATCTGATATTAACTGGTAACTGCCATCCGTAAACAAAAACGACGCCGGTTCTCTCTTACCGTTGATGCAGAAACAAAGTCCCATCGAATTGCATCCGAGTCTCTTAGATATATAATCTCTTAGATGGAATTTATATCCATGCAATATCTAAAATTATCATAGTGAATTATAATCATACTTCAAAGTTGTTACGTTAGTTTAGTGGTTACGTTTATTGGTCTCATACGCCTGTATTTTCACAGGCTCTGTTTGGATTACCAGGTGTGGTAGTAAAATTTCTCCGAACGATTTTGGTTCAAGTTCTACTGCTACTTTGGGTTGCTTCTTCATCCGGGGGACAGCGAGTCGACGCGAGCAACATGGATCATACATGAATTCTGTTTATGACGTCGTATAAATTTATATTTTTTTTATATCTAAGATAGCTTATCAATTGACCGCAATTTTATTTCGTTGTTTTCTAACTCTCTCAGTTATCGTCACTATATCAAAATCTAATGATTTGCATACTCAAAGTTTAGACAATAGAAACGTCATCCAAACTTGGTAATTCGCCGCTAAGCAGCGGTGCACTCGCGTCTCTGTGTTCTGGAGGAAGGGAATGCCGGTGAAATTACTGGGAAAACCTGTATTGTATTTTTGTTGTTTCTGGGTGGCGGTAGCTACTTAATATTTGGTGAGCCGTCTCCTCGTCCCGTTACTTTAGTCGCATAAAAATCTGCACTTGTGCGGTACTGCGCAGCGGCAGGTCTAGATAAGGTGGTAGAATATCCCGCTGGAACTCTGCCCATAGAGCTAGTTCTACTGACAGCTACATAAAAAAACGGTAATGCAACTTATTTTCATCTGTGGTAATGGTGTCAAACTTTTTATGTTTTCGCGGGAAAGCTATAACGAGCCAATTTTGACGAGTACCTTTTGAATTTCATTTTTTAACACATGAGTAAATTTGATGAACAGAAAACCAGCTTCAATGGCCGTGGGATGCCTCTATGTTGAAATATTTTGAGGAAATTATTTGAATGCATCTATTAACAATCATTCTTCTGTAGCTGAACCAACTGAATGTGTTGCTTCCATTTGTACCTTGCGTGTATTCGATTGATATATTTTTATGTGAGGAAGTGACGGCACTAACTAAACGCCCACCTGGTGGTAAATGGTTTTTAGCAGGATGTAATTTAAAAAAGTTTTGGAGAAAATCCGCCTTAATAAGAGGATTTTGTAACAAATATAAAAAGAAGAAAATTGTGGTATGAAACCGTCGGTATGCGAGTTCGAATCACACTTAGGGGTTTTTGTTGTGGTTTTAGGGGATGGGCTGCCAACTCAAATCCTACCCCGTTCCACTCGCTCAATGAGAGAGCTATTATTAAAAATACCTTTTGTAAAAATAAGGTAAAGAAGTATGTTTTTAATTGCCGTTGGTTCTTCATAAAGAAAAAGATAAAATTACATTATGTAGGTATTTCCAATTCTATTCTTTTCAATTATTTGGTAACAATATTCCTTCTAAAAATGTCTTAATAACAATCTCAAAAGTATCAACGATTGTGATAGTTTGTCTAAACTAAGTGAACTGCACAGCCTTTCCACTAATGATTGTGTCATTAATGAAAATACCTAATACCGTTTTGAAACACCCTTGATATCTTTTTATGCGGCACATTCGGATGTCAAGGGTATATGTTTGAAATGAACCGACAGTGGTGTGTACAGGAGATGCATGCTCGAGGAGGAAACGGTGTAACATGTAGTCATAAATTGCGCAGTCACCAAAGAAATTTGAAAAGAACAGACTTACAAAGACAAATAGGATCTGATTCAGGGGTAGGGTATAGGGGGAATGCACAATTTACCCCTATGCGGGACGTCAGTATAGGCCCACCCCCACCCAGAATTACAATTAGAATTGTCAAGGTCATTCAAGGTATCGATAGTTCAGTAAGAAAAAAGATTTGCACTCTGTTTGTGATCTACTCCTGTCCCTTACACTACGGAGCATTACCTCCATTTTTGCAATAATCTTTATTATTAAAATGTTCGCAGCCACGCGATATTCTTTTACGACAATTTTTATGTTCATGCGCAAAATATGAAGGTGCAGAAACCAAATGGGTTGGCTTGTTTGTATTTGCGAAAGTAAGATAGGGCTGGTTCGGGTTAATGTTGGATGCATCATAAAGTTTTAAACCTTCGTCACAGAACCCTCACGTAGACAAGAAAGGAGTTACATTCTGCTTAATGTTTTGAAGAGGTTCAAAGTTTCTGTCTCATTGTCTTCGAATATTTTGATCAAAGCTGATTTTATGCGTTAAATGTTTAAATTAGGTATAGTACCGACCGAGCTTCGATCGTTTTGTTTTAACTTTTTGTGTAAAAAATGCATTTTTACAAGAAATACAATTATACAGGGAAATTTAAACACCAAATCCCTTCTTTAACACAAAATTTCATCCAAATCGTTAGACCCGTTACAGAGTTCCTCAAAATAAATAAATATACAAACAATAATTGCTCGTTTAAATGTATAAGATAAGATAAGATTCATGAACATTTCTTACATCGCTACCGAAGCATATTAGTCAATAATAAACCTCTCAAGTTCTTTAGTAACCAGTATGTCACTTGACTTCCACGCATTCACTGACCAAAAGATAACTTTTGATCTTTTCTATCTTTGTAAAGGATACAAAGCTATATGTACATAGATATTAACAACATCCAAAGAAACCAATTGATCTATGAAAAGACGGATTAAACGATCTATAGAAAGTTCTAGTGACCATTGAAATGTTAGAGAAAGAATTTTGAAAACACGAAGAGTTTCCATTCCCGTTCGACTCAAGGTGAAAACGCGAAGTTCTCCTCGACCTCGAAAAGACAACAAAACTCTAAAGGAATTGATATTTTGCGCCTCTTCAGATATTCTTCAAGAACTGCCGCAGTGCCTGCCCTTAGATTGATGGGAAGACGCTAGAGTTTTTATTTTATTTTATGTTTAGGCATATAAACTTACTTATAAACTTTTTATGCGAATATGGTGCCGGAACTATCTGAGGGCCCACCTGGTGGTAAGTGGCGACCCTCGCAAATGACAATAGTTCGTCCGGAGAAGTAATGCTACCACACCTCCGCCGTGATCCGGTAGAATGGCGTGGTTGCACACAAATCCTACTATTAATCTTCCAATGTTTTGGTGACTGTATCAAGCCAGCTGATTGAATGAAGTATAACTTTCGAACGATATACCGAAGCGGACATACATTTTCACAGTATATGTATTAGTACGGCAAATATTTCAATGCATAATGTTACTGTTATATATGCGAAAGTATGGATGGCGGCTCCATGGCTTAGTTGGTAGTAGCTCTGCCTTCGAAGCGAGGGGTTCCGGGTTCGATTCCCGGCCGGGGCACACTTTGTGTGGTGAGCATGAAGTTTGTTCTCGGGTCCTGGGTGTTTGTCTTGTGTTTCTGTATTTGTCCATGCCATCTGCGACACAGGGAATCCTAGTGCAGAGGTATGAGTGTGTAAACGTTTATTTATTTATTTATTTATGTTAGAACGGATCTGGATTAAATTTGGCACAGAGATAGATTATAGTCTGAAATAGCTATCCTAAATAGAATAATGTTTTTGTTGCTCCTTAGCAATACAAAGGGAACGTGTAGGGATTCAAAGGAACCTACGGACGTTCCAAAGTAGACCTATACAAATGTAAAGAAAACAATCAACTTCTAAGAACAATGGAAAAGGTTAGTTGATTCGATTTATAAATCATTCTCTATTACATATTTCAGTCTGCTATTTCAGCTGTTTCCCCGCAAATTCGTCCGCGTGGAATTTAACCATTTATTGGGTGGAACCCTAATTCTTTTTCTGAAATAAAATAAGCAAAGTTACTTCTTATAACATCAGCTATCTGTCAGTGAATGTCCCATCAATATCGGTCCAGCCGCTACGGAGATTAGCCGGAACAAACAGAATGACACAAAGTACAAGACAAGTGCCGTATATAAAATAAACGTTTACACATTCATGCCTCTGCGCTAGGATTCCCTGTGTCGCAGATGGCATGGACAAACACAGAAACAAGACAAACACCCAAGAACCGAGATCAAATTTCATGCTCACCACAAATCCCGGTCGGGAAACGAACCCAGGATCCCTCGCTTCGCAGGCAGGGTTAATACCAACTAAGCCACAAAGTCGTATTAATAATATTTTATGTAAGTGAGCTCTCTATTCATTATTCATTGATGTTAGCATGATGAAAGTAGAATAAAATCATTTTATCACTAAAGCTTTATTTTTCAATTTTGAATTACAAATATATGTCCATTACGTTGATATATTCCAGTCAAGTTCGATTCGATGTCATACACCAGGGGTTCCGTATCATAAATTGTTAACACATATTCTGTGAAAAATTCAAATAAAACCCAATAGAAACGAACAGAGATATATTATATATACCGTTATAGGCTTACTTATAGGGTTGTAAAGAATTCTAAAAAATACATAATGTATGTACGTTTATCCTGACTAGACTGTACCTTACCTTTTGCGCTGTGGGTTCGAGTCCTACTCAGGGCAAGTATTTGTTTGACAAAGATATATGTGTGTCTGTATGTTAATATGTATTATTTATTTATTTATAATATTAATTAGAACGGCAAAACCACTTACTCTAATAAAAAAAAGAAAACTTAAATCAAAATACATTTAACAATAATAATAATAATAATATTAAAATGACAAGTAAATAAACAATCAAGAAATAAAAACAGGTTAATTCATTCATTTTTCACTTTCACAAAACTTCAGGCACAACGACATTAATTCCTTCTATTCATCAGCAAACAAATCACAATGCGGGTTCGCAACCATAATTATACAAGTATTCCATCAGTTATCTAATAGTTTCCATTGTAGCTATGCTTAGTTTGGGGCAAGATTGTGCTGTATAATATCCGTAAATATTTAGAACTAGTTACGCCCCGTGGTTACACGCGCGTAGTTCCCGTTCCCTTAGGAATACGGGGATAAAATATAGCCTATGTTACTCGCTTATAATGTAGCTTTCCATTGGTTAAAGAATTTTTAAAACCGGTTCAGAGGTTGAGGCGTGAAAGCGTAATAAATAAACTCACTTTCGCATTTATAATATTAGTTAGGATTATTTGAACCACCAAAACTAAGTTCATTCAAGCAAAATGTAGGAATCATCAATCTGCAGCACAAGTGTACAAATCTATTTGATTCGTCGTAGATTCCGCCATAACTCTTCAACCGAAAGATCCCATCAACGGAACCGATAGAATAAAACAAACGGCATAATATATTTCACGCAAAAACCAATAAAAGGTGAAAAGTATTCGGCTCCGAGCATTACCACGCGTGTTGTGGAATATCTCACAATTGGATACGCCGCAGCGTTCGCCGGCGAATAAATCAGCCTGTCAGTGTTGCCAGTTATAAATTCGCGGCCGGTGGGACGCACCTGGCCGCATTACCTTGATTGCGAGTCACTGAGCCCTCAATCGGAACTACCCACGTGATATTTTGATGATTTTGGGGGGTCTAGATGCTTGCGTCCGTAAGTGAGTACCCATAGAATCACTACACGTGTCCCCTGGGTAGTGCTAAAGGAGTAACCAAACGCTCTTTGAGTCAATTATGTCTTATTATTGCTTAGTTTGTATCAGATCGCTACTACTCGTATTTCTATTGTATATTCGTCGGTCAGTGTTGTATATCATAATTGATAATAATAATTGATTTTGTATCTGTTGATGTCACTTGACAGTTGACATAAGGTTATTCTGTCACTTTTCCCGCGTCTTTTGTACTAACGTTTGTTCCATTTATTGGTTTTTCTGTTCTCTCGAATACAGTGTATGAGTTAAATATTGGGAGTATGAATTAATTAATTAAACTCTCCAGAAATACAACAAGTGGAGATAAGGATGGGATGCAAAAAGCGTGCATTAATGATCCAAAGTAAATCCAACCGGAATTCAGATTTTATCTAGTTAACCATCTTAACCTATAGTTAGTCGGTGCATTTGCGTGCTGCCCACGTTTCCGGGAGCGTAGTCTTTAGGCAGATAGCATAGTCATTGTTCCATAGAACTAGACAAGTCATTTTGTATTGAGAATTTTTGCACGGAGTTGCAGTTCGATCAGCCGCGAACCAGACTTAGATACTAGTAAAGTACGAGTGGACGCCGCAGTAAAAATATGTTTATTTGTCTATGTAACTTACATCCATGGAGGGTCGGATAGGGTTTAAACAAGCGGTAAACTTAGTTTTAAGAACGCATGATCTCGTTCATTTTTACTTTTAGAAAAAAATACGTTTTTAAGTAATTATACGGAAATAAAGATTTTTGACTGAATAAATAGACATGTAGACATTTCATAGATATGTAGATTAGTTTTCAAATGTAAAAGCCAACTGGGCCTAATTCCAGGCCCAATTTCAGTTTTACTAATATTAGTGCGTATGATTTTAATAAAAATATCCAATATTATGAGATTTTTACGTTTGTCCAAGTAGGTACCAAAATTAAAATGTTTTTGGTAAGTGAAAAATGTGGCATGTCACAATGGGCTTGAAATCGGCGAGATGAGGCCACCGGAGGGGTTTAGTTTGGGTAAAGTCCAACAAAAAACGGTTGTACCCACCCTAGCCTCAGACGTTAACTCACGTCTTGACTGAACGAGTTGCTGCTCCCACACCGTCCCAATACTTTCAGTACTAAATTGCTTGTCTAGTGCATTAGTTCATAATTAGTCTATGGCAGATAGTCCATAAATATCCTTAGTGGCTGTTGCACGCTATTTGGCGCCTACCTTTTGGCAGCCAGTTTTATCAGAAAATAGCATCTGTTTTTGTAAACGTTTCCTTACTTCGGTGAGATTTTCCTTGAACGTGAGGTTTTCAATATTAAGGTTGAAAAGAAAATTCGAATATAAAAAAATCGTACCTACACCATAGTAAATCTAAAAACTCACATGCCATAGACAAACACAGAAACACAAGACCCGGAACAAACTTCATGCTCACCACGCAGTGTACTCCGGCCGGGAATTGAACCCGGGACCCTTCGGCAGCGCTACTACCAACTAAGCTATTTCGCCGTCAAAAAATATCTTATTCTAATGTGAGATTAGAAATAACATAGATATATGTTCTGAATCTGTGTTAATATAGTTGTAAGTATTAATTTCTAAATAAGTACTATACAAGAATTCTATCAGATATCTGGTTCCCATAGTACAACGTCTGTATAGTTTGGGGGCTAGATGACGCTGTATGAAATGTCCATATATAGAGATATAGATAGTATAATAGGTACATCTTTATTGACAAATACAATAATAATTGACCAAATGAATATTTTTATATCTATCTACTCTTAGTATTTACGTTAATGTGCAACTATTCGGAACAAACTGACTTATGTCCAATACTGATATAAATAAGTACAAATATTACTAACCGAACCACTTTCCCACTAGAAACAAAGTAAAACAAAACTTTTCAATAAATAAAAAAAAAAATAAAAAAAAAAAAAAAAAACTTTTCAATAAATATTAATAAAAAAAAAATAAAAAAAAAAAAAAAAAACAGTATCTCATTTGAATAACTCTGACCATTCTTATTTAATGCACTTTGACTTTTAGCTCGCTTGGTAGTAGCTCTGCCTTCTGCTGTAGGGTGTGTATTTAATTCCCACCCTGGACACGAATTTGGGTGACGAACATATATGTTTGATCTGTGTCTGGGTGTTAATGTATTATATGTAAAAGAAAGTTCTCATAGTGTAAGCTATGCTTAGTTTGAGGCTACATGGTGCTGTGTGAAATGTCCACTAATATTTATTTATTACTTATGTGGAACGTGAAATGCTTGTCCTGGGCAGGAGTCAAACCCACTATTTAATTAAGAGCTACAACCAAACTGTGATACTACACAAATTGCTATTAAGCTAGTTGATTGTTAGATTCATTTCTTTTAGTCAAAATAGTATAAGCAGTGTCCCGTAGTGTAATTCCATTCTAAAGGAACCTGTACTCCAGGATATAAGCTATCCTAGTACCAAATTTCATCGCAATCCGTTGAGCCGTTTGAGCGTGAAGGAGTAACAAGTATATACACAATTAAGTTAGTCATTGAACGATATTAATTATTATGTCATGGTCAGTGTAACCTTTTATATAAATTTTAAAACTATCATGGACCGATATGTCTGCCAATGATTTGCACCCCCACTTCGCAAAGACTTCAGTTTATCGAAATTTCGGGAGTCAACAAAACTCACAAATCATGGTAAATATCTCGGTAACTCGAATAATAGTGTAACCTTTCTCCCCACACTAGGATGTGTGGAGAACACACGGTTTTAGTTTAGAATAGTTAGTCACACATGCAAACTTTCGCCTTTATAATATTAATGCGATGATCCTTTTAAATGGAGATATCCTACTTTTGGTAGTTATACTACGTCGTACCTTCCGTTGCTGAAGTAGTTGCCAAGTTCCTGTAGGTTAGCGCCACTCAAGAACTCACAAATAAGTTCCCTTACGACTCTGACTGCAGACATATTCATAACTTTGATATTAGCTGTGTGATAGAAACTTATCAAGGTAAAGTGGTTTGTGGATTTTTTTTTTTTTATGTGAATGAGTGACGGAACGAGCTGAGAGACGAATCAGGGCCCACCTGATGGTAAGTGGTGACCCTCGCCCATGACAACAGTAATGCGCGCGACTCAGTATGAGATACAGATCTTTACTGAGACATAAATTGTTTGTACAACCTTCGTTGAATTACATATGTGTAATTACAAAAAAAAAAACAGTATGTTATATATCTAGTTCCCATAGAACAAGCTATGCTTAGGTTGGCGCTAGATGGTGATGTGTGAATTATCCTTGAAAAAAATATATATACTGCGTCTTATTAGAAAATCGTTGGAAGCTTCATTATTCTACAATATGCAGAACAAACATTACTGATTCATTAAATGTGTAGCGTTAATTATTTTTTTCGTATACCCCAACTTCAATAGATAATAATCGATAATCGATAGATAATAATCGATAATAATCGCGAGGAGATATGAATATAGATTTTGTCTATTTATTGGAAAAAATTAACTCCGTATTTTTTCTAATTTAAAACATAACTACAGAACAACAGTTAAATCAAAAAAAATAGTTAAGAAGGTGGAGGTTAACGGATAAATACGTTTAAATTGAAGAATACGATTACGTTTAAGTTTTAAATAAATCTAAAAATAATAAAAAGACACGGTTTGATTTGAGAATCTCATTGTTTTTGTTGATGAAACAAACACTGCTTTTCATATTTCGCTGCATTCATAAATTCTATTGACAAACTAAGACCGTTGAAACGTGTAATTAAAATCTCTAAGAAATAAATGTGCTTCCTGCACATGCACCTTTAGAAGCAGTTGCATAATTAGGAGTAGACCATTCTACAATGGAACATCAGAGGTTCGCAGCCACTCCTCGTTCGTAAGAAACGGAGCGTGAAGCGGCGTGTACTAACAGAACTTTTGACTCATTACCGTGAGACAAAGAGCTGAGACGGCAAATTGAGAAAGTTGGTAGCACCGCATGCTCTTATAAACATGGGCATACAATCATAAAATGCAAGAAACTTACTGAATTCAATTATGAAGCGCGAAGAATCATTTGTTTTGCAAAAAAGTTGGGTATAGTGACTATTATTAATGAGCAAAAAGGGTTTTTACCATTCGGTTTGTGCAACGTTCATTCGGAGAAGTACTGCCACCACACCTGGTACTCTGCCAAGCCGTGCACTCGCATTACTGTTTCAATGGAAGGGTGTGGGTGCCGGTGAAATCACTGGCTCATGAGACATTACACCCCTGTGACGGGCACAGCGCGTTGCGATTTAGGCCTTCTCATTCTTCAGTCGGGAAGACTTACCGTATCGTGATGTAGGGCGGAGGTAACCACTTAATATAAGGTGAGGTGAGGTATAAAAGAATATGATATTAGTTGTTAAGTTCTTGTGTGTACTGTATTATCGGAGCTGCAAGGCAATTTAATGAAGATATATGCATCACTAGAAATAATTTGGCGGTAAGGCAGCAACGTTCGAACTAAAGTTCGACTCGGTTTGCTCTATTCAGTTTGGCAGTTTGACATGGAGCTACAAAACCTTATCCATAAAGTCTAACCAATACTAACATTTTGTTCGTCATTCAATTTGATCAAATTCATTCAAGCACTGCAGGATTTTTCGTGATACTGACTATAACTTATCAAGTAACAATCAATCAAAGATGTGTTGAGTGTTGAGCTTTGTCTACTATATTGCATGGGTTGACACTCTCTAATCTGAGAAGCCTGAGTTATTTTTCATTATACTCGTACTCATTTATTAAAACCGCAGGTACATTTGGCTAAGTCTAATTTAAGTCAAAAATACAAATTGTCCTCATCAAAATTCATAAATATAAACATAAATCCGAGCATAAATAAATCCTATAGTGGTCTTTAAAAACAGACAACATAGCTATAACACAGTTTAAGATAAAAAAAATGCTGCTGTAAAGAAGCATTGTCAAGTTTACATTACATTAATAATTGCAATTCAATTTAGACATGTCAGATAAAAAAAACATATAGTACATATATAAAATAAAATAATTTAGCTGCTGTATAGCTGTATATACAGATATATGTATAGCTGTATAGCTGATTGTCGGGCATTGTCAAATACGGATTTAACATGTTAATGAACAACATTATCTCATACATGTCAAACAATACTATTTGCTGCTGTACTAATAGTGAATTATGAAAATCATTATGAAAACCTTCAATAAAATAAATTTCGTAGCTCTCTGTAAAGTTCGTGGCTCGTCTACTTTCCAAGGTGCAGTTTGCGTCGTCAATATTGGTTAATTTGGTTGGACTATGCGCCATCTATCAAGGGAATAATATACCTTATACAATACACTGCAAGGCATAGATTTACATGTCAGGTAGCAATAGGAGTATGTCGTAGAGAGCAATATACTGCCGTATTTCAAGCGAAAGTCCTATTAGTCCAGAATAAGGTTCCACAAAATCTACGTTATTCCATCCTCAAAATTCGTGTACGCTATTCGTGTTTCCGGCAAATGACAAAATGTAAATTAGAACCGGTTACTTTGTCGAAGGGGAACTAAGTCTAGGAAGTTTGAGCCGCAGACAATCAAAGGGAATGTAGGCATAACACTGGCCCTTATTCATAAATGTATATACTCGAAATTATGCGAGAGATTATTAATTAATGATAATACTTATGTAAAAATAATAAGGTTCTGACAAGCGCCAAATATTGTAATAAGAAAACGTAATTGTAGATACATATGTAGGGTTTCATGGTATGTTGGTAGATATAAAGAAGTGATAGCCAAATTCCATTTATATCTGTCTCCATATTTATTCACATTAACAGGTTACATAGTAGGAACACAACTTCACCTATCGTTGGGAGGGAGACGACTGCCGCCAACAGCTACAGTTTCTACTATACAGCAAAACAACTACTCCATATTATGTAGTGTACATATTAATTAAAAAGTGTCACGTCCAAGTATTATATTTTTTTAACCATTCCAAGGGCATCAAAATTTTTACTTTGAATTTGAATATATTGGTATTTTGTTTCAACTAAATTTAAAACATATCACAAGAAAGGCGAATCATAATTTGACTAATCTGTCAATAATTATTTTAATTAATGAAGCATTTTGTTTAATTAAACATACACCTACAATATATAAATACCTTATGGGTTTGTCATCGAGTCTATTTTGCGTGAAGACTAATTCGCTGACTTTCAATACGAAGGTCAATGGTTCAAATCCAAATGTCAAGTCTAAGGCAAACGTCGGTTGCCCGTTTGCCTTTGACTTGACATAATAATATACAAATAAACAAATTAATAAATATTCATGGAAATTATACAGAACGCCATCTATCCTAATTAAGCATATCTTGTATTATGGGAGCTATATAACTGGTCGAATACTTATGTAGTATTATTCTAGTACGTAAATATAATACATATTAACGCCCAGTCACAAAACAAATTATGTTCGTCGCACAAATACTTGTCCTGGGTGCGAATCGAACTCGCGACCTACAGCGCAGAAGACAGCTACAAACAACTGAACTGTAAGGTCAGTCAAGTTAAGTTAGCAATGACTTATGATGATCTGAGTCCATCTTTCGTATTAAATAAAACATTTACCAGCTCTCGAACTATCAGTTTTGTCAGTACGGCAGAATATATGATTCGGTGTACGTTTGCTAAACGCTATTTTGTAAGAAAATATCACGCTGTGAGAGCCCTCAATGATATTATTATACTTCTCTAAATAGTCTGCAGATGTCTAGTGCCGCAGTCCTTACACTGACTGTTTATCTAGGTGAGAGCTATTACATACCCGCGAGTTGATTACTACTGCGCTTTTATAAAGCAAAGGTCCTTAAACTATTTGTCTCGTAGTGTATTGTCAAACACTTATAAGAATACTCATATTCGTCTCTGAATAGCTTAAAGCACAGATGTTTTCTTCTGTTTATATGTTTTTTTTTTATGTCAGTGACAGGACTAGCTGAATAGATATTTATTCTATGTCTGGTTGTTAAGTTTGGGGGTCCGTACAGGTCTTCCTGTGTGCTAAAGCAACATTCCATGTAAATGTCACGGTTCTAGAACCGTGCTAATGCACCGTGAATGTTGCAAGGGCCTCCGCACACTTAGATATATACATAGATACACTTTATTGTAACCCTCAAAGAAACTTGAGTTTTCTCATACTCATACTTGAGTCTTCTTACATATTGGTAGGTACATGAGTCGTATTGATGTTGTTTATGGGCGGCGGTAATCACTTAACATCAGGTGGGTCGCCAGGTCGTTCCGTCACTGCTATCGTAAAGATTTAAAAGATTTAATTTCTGGCAAGTGTAAAATGCAAGTTTGGAATTTTATGCTAAAAGCTGAATATTCCAAAAATTGCAAAATTCAAAATGCATTGTAACTCAGAGGATGTTCCGGTGCAGGGGTTCTCAACTGAATTCACCCATTTAGCTACATTAGCGGTGGATCGCCGACCAAATGTTTACCACGCCTGAGCTGACACTTGGCCAAAGAATTAGAATCACTGGAGAGAAAATATGCGAAGATTTTAAAATTTTCAATATTGGATGTGTTTTTGGTGGTGGATTCTTGGTAGTGGGGTGACACAGACCTGTACTGACGTCCCGCATCTTTTTTGCATTTTGCCCCAATGGCTAACCCTTTTTTTTAAATGGGGTAAATGTATTATTTACGTATTCCCTAATCTCCAGACATCCAGGATCTGGACCTGCCACCCAGCCAAAGACGACTCGGCCATTTTCGGCTCGGATTTCTTCTTTCGTTCTTAAAGTAACTGGTAACTGGTAGAAAAAGCTTTTAGTTTTAAGTTATCCTTGTGTAAATTCATTTAAGTTTTTTTGTGCAATAAATATTGAATAAATAAAGTACTGGAGTAGGGCTGCGGGTTGTTTGCCGCACTGTTGCAGCTGTGAAGACCAAGAATAAGTGGCCACGAATCGGACCGCTACAGAAGCAGAGATACTAACTAAGCTATCGAAAGCCACTGTCTAAGCTACGAGCTTACAGATTTTGTATCCAGTCCATAATCTTTAGCGCCATGTCTTCAAGGGGCGTGTGCTGTAGCGGGTCACACAATTCCTCGAAAGTCACCTCTTACCTTTAAGAACCACTATGGGTATTCCAGTATATTTATGCCGGGCTATTTTATACGCTACAGTTACCTTAGTGAAATATAATTATTTTCTCTGGTAAACTTCCTTTTGGAGAGCCCAGAGATCCTCGAATGCGCAGAGGTCGGCCACCGAGGGGTTTAGTTCGGGTAAAAGTCCCACTTAACTCGGTTGTCCCCCCCAGGGCAACCGGTGTATCTGTTAACAAAAGAAAAGTTATTTGTACTTAACATATTTTTATATATTTTAATTATTTTTTGTTCGCGTTAATGAAGGTTTTTAAATTATAATTTCTTTTTTTGGTGAGAGGTACCCTATGTCCTTTTCTGTAATCTGTATGCAAAAAATCCTGATTATCGGTTGAGTAGTAAAGGTATGACAGCGTAACAAAGAAAATTGCCAAATTATTGTACATTAAAACATATACGTTATATATATATATTTTTGTAAGCCCTGTAAAACCAGTGGATAGGTTTTGATGAATAAAAATATGAAGAGACATAGTATGGCGCCAAAAGGCGACCATTTTAATTGTTATAGTTTCGATATAGCCAGTGTCACTCTCACAATTAAGACAAATTTAACGAAACCTCAAGGTTACAGAGCGTGCCAAAGAAATACATATAAATAAATACACTCGAAAAAAACATAACCCTCGTTCTGACGCAGTCCGCTATAAAACATTGTAGGCTAGGGTAGTGTAAGGCCTAGTCCCACATAACCGCTCTGTCTCCCCGTGGCAGGGCGGTATGCGAGTGCATTTCCCCACGGAAAAAAAAAAAAAAGGGTAGTGTAAGGCTCTACTCTTTAGCTACCGTACCAGCCTCTAATGTTCCCACTGCAGGGACACCGGCATACTCTCGATAATTGAGAATAAATGGGCTTTGATCTACCACAGGAACCCAATGGATTGTTAGATGTCGGTTTCCTCACGATGTTTTCTGTCACCGTTTTGAGAACGTGGTATTGCGCACATAATTTTTTTCAAGTGAAAAAACTCATTTGTGCACCTGTTTATTTGAACCAGCAACCTTCAGATTGAAAGTCGGCGACTATGCCCCTGGGCCACCACGCTCTCACTCTTTAGCTACGGAATCCCATAAATATCCTTCTGGTACCTTTCCAAAATTACTCATTAGCATTCCTTAAAAAAGATTCCGTCAAATTAATTGGGGACTGAATGACTCGTTACCTTAATATGAGTGGACCTTTGAAATAATTAATACAGGCTTCGCCAGAAAAAGCCATTTTTAACCTTATAGGTTGAAGATAAAGTTCACAGTTTGACTTGCGTACGCATCTCTCAGTTTTCCTTTGAGGAAATCCTCTGTTTCTCTGAGAATTCATATTTGAAATATGAAGTATTCTTGGAGATTAAAAAATAATAGATTACTGAGAAAGCACAGATAATTATACCTTGATATTGATACAGTACAGGTTAACTTTAGTTTACTGTCTAAAAACTATATTGTGATAACCTTAAATTACACACAATTTACACACACACAAAATTTAGTCAAATATATATTTTTAAATTCGGTTTATTAGATTTTAAATCCGTAATTTGCTAATAATAAAAAAATACCCAAAATAAAGAAGGCTACGTTGCCATGTTGTTTGACGTCTCCATGGCTTAGTTGGCTCTGCCTTCGAAACGAGGGGTCTCGGGTTTGATCCCGGCCGGGATACTCTTTGTGTGATGAACATCAAGTTTGTTCTCGGTTCTTGGGCGTTGTGTTTCTGTGTTTGTCCATGCCACCTGCAATGCAGATAAATAATCGTAGTGCAGGCTGTGAGTGTGTAAACGTTGTAACCAGTTACGGGCCTCAGTTCTACGGATATCGATTATCCATTCCAGTAATAAATATTGTATTATAGACGACTCCATAACCAATTAATCGAAAATAGCGATGCCCTATTTTAACCTACTTCAAAAAAAGGGAGGTTTTTTTGTTCCACAGTATTTTTTTATCTATGTTCACCGATTTCTCCGCCATTTTGAAAAAATCTTTTTTTATTTGAAAGCATGCGCCTCTAAACGGTCACCTATCCAACTACTGACTAGGCGGAAAGTTATTTAAATTAGATAATATGTCTTCCTCTCGTGCATTTCAATTCATTGCGCCCGTTGTGCAGTGTCTCTTGCAATTTACTCAGTCATCAGACATTTCTTGCAGAAGTTTTTTTTCAGGTGGAAACACGGCCTCACCAAACTCCGCCGCAGCCCAAAGCCGAGAAACTTCCAGAACTTGCTTACAACACAAATGAAGTTAGCACAATTTGGCGCCTTCCTACATTTAACATCTTGACGTGGAACGTAGGTGAATGTGATTAACGTTGACGGCGGGACGTGACTAAACAGATATTGGGGTAATCGTCGGTCAGGCCTCGTTAGGGTACCTTGAGAGCCACCGCTCCGGTTGGGGAACTACCCCCAGGAAATCGTAGCTACCGATAAGTTTATTTGGTCATTCTGGCAGTTTTCCAGACCATAGAATAGTTTATTTCCTTGTAACAAAAAGTTTGATACAAATTAGTTGTAACAAGTGTAACAAAATCACACAAACTAGTTGTAACAGCTGTAACAAAATCACACTATTAATAACACTTTCAAGGCGAAAGTTTGTATTTATGTGTGTGTGTATATGTTTGATACACCTTCACGCTCAAACAGATTTGGATGAAATTTGGTACCAAAACAGCTTATATCCTGGATTAACACAAAGGCTACTTTTGATCCCGGAAATCGCGGGGAATACTGTGGGCTGCAGCTGCTATTGGTTTAATAAATTGACTTCAATACTTTCAAAGTAGCAAAATACGCTATTTCGATTACATGGATGACATATTTTTTTCGGTTATTTTGATTTAACATCCTAACAATTGAACCGATTGATAAAAATGAATTTTGATAAAAAATTTATGAAACCAATCTGAAAGCATCACGTTTCAAAAAAAGAATTATCCAAATCGGTTGACAAATGGCGGGGAAATCGGTGAAAATACATAAAAAATTGGTTGTTTGTAAAGTCGGTTTACGGACGATGATTTTACGTGATAACTTGGTCGATTGTACCTCTCTATCACTTGCACGCTCAGCTCAAGCGGAAAGTGACAATGAGTCATGCTTTTTCGAGCATGCAGCCGGTGTTTATCGATTTGTAAGACGTTATCACGTCAAAAAAATACAGTCGAACATAACTCATTTGAAGTCGGTTAAAAATGATTTGAGACTATCAAAACACGATATATCTACCTTTTAACGGTAAGTAAAGATGCCTTTACTTTAAGAATCTTGTCACGTTGCGTATTGTATCACCTAGGACGATCTTAATGTCAAGGGACCAGGTATATGTGTAAGTAATTTTATATTTTTACGCAAAAGAAACAAAGCTTTGTTATCAACCTTTTGGGTCCACGGGTAGCAGACCCTTTATTCGAAGATAATTTTCTTGAAGGAATATTTTTCTTTACCCTGGCTTCAATTGAATTATCTTTGTGTTGTGAACATTGAATTGTTCAATAATATTATTTTAACAGAATATTGGAACGTGGGTTTCATAATCATTATTGGTTTATCTATGTGATTTTTTGATCAAAACTCATTCAGTCAATCAGTTGGTTTTATTTTTTTTGTTTATATTACTGAAGTGGCAGGACGAGATGAAGGCTCTCCCGATGGTAAGTCGTTACCTCCACCCATAACAACAGATATTCGATCTAGGCGTGCCTGTATCGAGGTGTCAGTAACCAGTTAAATTGTATTTATTAATTATCTAGTTCCAATATTAGAATCTATGCTTTGTTTGGGGCCAGATGGCGCTGATGTCCATGAATATTTATAGATTATAGCCAGGAACAACATAGGCTACTTTTTATCCCGAAAGTATGAATGGTTCCCGTAGGATGGTCCACCGCGGGAAATACTGCGAAGCTAGTTGTTTGATACAAATGAATTAAGAGGGCAAATAAAGCTGGGAATTCTAAAAGACTTCTCAATTAGTGAGGATGAATTATTTAGAGTAAGTGTCCTTTCTCTTTAGTAGTACTTCCGACATAATTAATTAGTGAGTGCATGTTCTGTCACTTAAACCTTTGTTACGCGATTGTTTTAATCACTAACTGACCTCACAGCTCAGGTGGTAGTAGCTCTGCCTTCAGCGCTGAAGGTCGTGGGGTTCGATTCCCACTCAGGGCAAGCATTTTGTGACAACCATGTTTGTTCGGCGTATGGGTGTTAATTTAAAAAAACGTACTATGTAGCTTGTACTATAGAAACTATTAGGAGTACAAATAAGTTTCCGCCGTTTTTTAACACAAATTAAATATTTATTGTAGAAGAACGGTAATATAAATTTATTCAAAATATTGCCCATCACTTGCAACCACTTTTTTAATATATTTTATCAATTATATAGTTTCTATAGTACAAGCTATGCTTAGTTTGGGGCTAGATGGCGCTGTATAAAAAGATTTAAAATGTGATCTAAACATTTGAGATCTTTGGCTGTATAATGTTTGTGAGTATTTATTTATAATGTTATTTCTTAATGAGTTTTTTATGTGAGGTAAATGATGGGACGGTTGCCCACCGGATGAAAATAAACACTTAGGTACATACTCTTACCCGCATTGCTGTTGTCTATGGGCGGTGGTTACTACTTAATAGTTTGACGGCTCCGTAGCTTAGCTGTTGGGTCCCGGGTTCGATTCCCGGCCGGTGTCCATATAGTTTGTTCTCGGGTCTTGGGTGTTTGTCCATGCCATCTGCGATACAGGGAATCCTGTTATGAGAGGAGTATGAGTGTGAAACCTTTTTTCGTTACTGGAAGTGGTGTTTGAATTGAGCTTCGTGCTTCGAAGGTCACGTTAAGATGGCGGTCCCGGCTTTACCTACTAGTTTTTGTTGTCAAGTCGGAGGCCTTGGCGTGGCTTGAAAACTCTTACACCAGATATAAATTTTAGAACTATCATGGTTATAAACATAATTATTCGTGCTACCGAGATATTTACCATGATTTGTGAGTTTTCTTAACTTCCGATATTTCGACGCAGTTACATGCATCACGATCCCGGCCAAACTGATGTCTTAGCGAGGTGGAGTGTGCAAATCATTGGCAGACATATCGGTCTCTTATAATAATATAATGTCTAATAATTCCTTAGGAAAAGTATCGAGAGCCTATCAGACTGAGTACGTTGTAGCTGCATCGTTGGCTTGTATTGCATCCGCATAATGAAAGAAGGTGGTCTACGCCACGCGTTGGTTAATTTAAATGTGAAGTCTTAGCTTGGACTAAACACTGAATTCAACGAACGAAAAGATGCAGTTAGTTCTGCTCGCCGTATTTTTTATGCGATAATAGTTCTGAACTTAACAGGTCAGCCTGTTAAGTTCAGAACTATTATCGCATCGCGGATGCAATACAAGCCAACGATGCAGTTACAACGTACTCAGTCTGATAGGCTCTTGATACTTTTCCTTAGGAATTATTAGACATTATAATTATTATAAGTGGTATTATAAGAAACCGATATGTCTGCCAATGATTTGCACAGTCCACCTCGCAAAGACATCAGTTTGCCCGGGACCATGACGCATATAATTAAGTAGTCACCGAATAGATAACAATCAATACAATATAATTTCTAATACTTCTTGTTCATCCAAAGGTTGTCTGTAAGAGACCGCTTTATAGCGATAAGACCGCCCATTGTGTTACCTTTTAATAAGTTAACATTTCTATTTTTAAGCTATTCTTAATTAGATCAATAAAGTGTCATCTATCTATCTATCTATCTACTATGCTCAAAATATTTATTTGTTCTCATAATAGTACAAGGTATATTGTAGGTTACAACACGCGAGCAACATTATCAATATTTTTTTTTAATATATTCATAGTTTTACCTAAACAGCCCTCGGCGTTCGATTGGTTTGGACACAGCATTAGCGTGGACCAGACAGTCCCACTTCCCATTTTAATTAAAATCTCTTTGTGTACCGTATCTTTGTATCTTGAGTGCTTGTTTAGCAATTGCATCATCACACAAAAATACGAATTCCATGTTGTTTTCTTAATAATATGAGACGTGAATCTAGAAAGTGTTCTTAAATCTACTTTTCGCTGTAATATAAGTGACTGGAACTTCTTCTCACCAGATGTAAAGTGGTTACCTCCGCTCATAACAATATGAATATCAACTTGAGTATGAGAAGACACAGTGGTGAATACAATTCTGTAATTGTATAATATATATGTATATAATTTCTGTAATTGTAAAAAAACAATTTCAGAAATTATATATTGTGTAGTGTGCATAAAGTGCATACGCTCGTGCACTTTATGCACACTACACAATAGCAATCGCACGAGCATATGGTCTGTTAAGTGAATGCCACTACTCGTAAACAAAAGTACTACAAATAGAATTACAAATAATAATACTACGACTCAACTCCTCCCTTACTTTCAGTAGGGAAAGTATAAAAAGACCCAAATAACTCCGCGTTACGTCAGTAACTAGGAAAAACCAAAATAAATATATATTTAATGATAAGCAAACATGTCTTATTCTGTTACATTCAGCAAATTGGCTTATTGAAGAAATGTATCAGTCATTTCTGAAGTACGGTAGGTAAACGTAATTATTTGGGACCAATAAATTTAGTAATTATATCTCCGTAATTTGTTTTCACATATAACTAATAGTTAATCTTTTTTTTTTGTATAATAAAATATGCGTTTTTTACAAGAGATACAATTTTAAACATAAACTATAAACAACAAAACCCCATCTAAACAAAAAATTTCATCCAAATCGTTACAGCTGTTTCAGAGATACGCGAAATAAATAAATATACAAGAATTGCTTGTTTTAAGTAATAATATAGCGCCTGAGCAACAGAGCTCGGTTTAAAAAAAAAGACTGTTATTTTTGTACCCATTTCCGTTTTTAAAAGAAACACAATTATACAGGTAAATGAAAGAGTAAAACCCTATCTAAACACAAAATTTCATCCAAATCGTTCCAGCCGTTTCAGAGATACGCGAAATAATCTGCGGCCAAGTAAAAGTGCACTCACATTGCTGTTTACTGGTGAAATTACAGGTTCATGGGATGTTACATGCGTGATGGGGGCAACACGATGTGACTTCTTATAAAAAATAAAGTTTATACACTCATACCTCTGCACTAGGATTCCCTGTGCCGCAGATGGCATGGACCCCCCCATAAAGAATCTATATATGGTTTGTTCCTTTTCTGATCTATACTATACTTACTTGCCTAGTAATATGCCCGTATCGCGAGGCCAGTGAATACATCTTTTTTGAAAGAGTTCATCGGAAATAAAAATCCATTATTTTTACTCATACGTATAGCATAACATTTTAAATCAGCCGAACATCGCCGGACTCAAAAACCGCTAACAAAACACGCAAACGCGTTGCAGAAAATAATAAACCATTCCAATTCGACCCAATAACCAATCCACAGCGGTACGAACCACAAAAGAAAATCCATTGCGAACCGTCGAACATCGTGCAAAAAACCCAAAACCCTGGCTGGGAAAGCGCGCCAATACACGTACTGCGCCCGCGACAGAGAATATTTCACGAAAGGTCGTTGTAACTACTTGTTGTATACAACGAACTACTCGTATTCATACCCGTTCAGGTCAGTTTGTAGTTATACGGGCTCTTGGCATCAATGACAATGATAGCGACAAGGATATATCAAGCAGAAATTTAATTTACGCTGCTACCTGTACCAATATAATTCAAGGGTATAATTCAAAATTAGTAACTTTCAACGGCGAATTTGACGGCTCCGTGGTTTAGTTCGTAATAGCTCGTTCGAAGCCAGGTCCTGAGTTCGATCCCGACCGGGGCTCACTTTGTGTGGTAAGCATGAAGTTTTCGGGTCTTGGGTGTTTGTCTTGTGTCACAAGGTATCCTAGTGCAGAGGTATGAGTGTGTAAACGTAAAAAAAACGTAAAAAAATGTTCATGTTTTTTATTATTATAAAGTATTTTGTAGTTCAAAGACCCTTTGGAGGAATCCACGCCAGCACTTAGCTTCTAGGTACTGTCTTTGAAAAAAATACAACGCGGTTCTCTGCTATATTTCATTCGCCAGTACAATCCACAGCCGCGCGCCGATAAATTCAAAAGCAGAGATTTCTATTACAGATTACTCGCTGATTCTTTCCGGATATTTAATTTTATGTACGACGATACTCTTATTTTAACTTTTTTATTTTGAAATCCGCTACGATGGTTCGGTGCGAGTGAGAGCGGTGGTCAAAAACCTTGATGATGCACTAATCTTTATTAGTTGAACAGATAGGCGTCTCTTATTTTATGGTTTTTTTACCGACAAAATTTTCGGTTTTTTGACATAAACACAAATGTTATATCTACACTTCTACACTAATATTATAAAGAGGAAAGATTTGTACCTATGTGTGTTGTATGTTTGTAATGAATAGGCTCAAAAAGTACTGGGCCGATTTAAAAAATTCTTTCACCAATAGAATGCTACATTCTTCTAATTTGACATAGGTTACATTTCATTTTGAAAAAAATTAGGGATCCTTGGTAAAATTAGAACAATGTAACCGAAGGTGTAGAAAAATGAGTCTTAAAATGTCTTTCGTCGAATGCGCTGCCGAAACTATTAGCGATGGAACAAAATAATGTACAACAATATTAAAGAACATCATAATGTCTACAAAAAACTCCGCGGTAGCATATGTCCAACTATTGTAGTTATGTCACTACCCCGTGCGAAGCCGGGACGGGCTGCTAGTTGATAATATTATATTAATAATACTAGTTCGAAAGACAATTTATGTCACGCTTCGAATGGAAATTCAATTGATGTGTATTTTGAAGGATTATAAAATTAAAAAAAAATTACATTGTATACCTATATTAAAAGAAATCACAACTCAACAAAACCAGGGTTCCAAAAATGGTTTAAGGTTATATAATATAATGCGTGATAATAGTAAATAAATAAATATTAGACGGAGTCCAAGTAGGTGCTGGCTTTCGTAGCGAAGGATTCCGGTGCGATTCCCGGCCGGGGCACACTTTGTGTGATAAGCGTAAAGTTTATTCTCGGGTCTTGGGACATTCACTCGAAAAACATAACCCTTCTGGCGCAGTCGGGTAATCACCAAGTTATCGTCGCGACAGTAGAACCACACCCCGAGCTAAAAGCGGGTTTACCTCTGTCTACGAATGTATGTTCTCGGAACATAAACTGTATTTATATTAAGATAGCGTCTTCTCTCTGGTTTAAGTACCCTCTCTATTGTCTTGTTAAAATGGCTTTTATATGTGTACCTGTTTAATAACATTGTGTAATATGTAAGTACACGAGATAATATAACTTTTGCGGTTCGAGTTGAAGTGAAAGAGGATTTTTTTAATTTTGGTTTTGGCCAAGCAGTGATGCGTTCATTTCAGTTATTCATGTGTTCCGGTGGAAGGGTGTGGGCGCCGGTGAAATTACATGTGCACGAGTAACATCCCCGTCTCGGGTGATAGACGCAACGAGATGTGACTTGAGTCGGAGGACTTAGATCTTAGTGCTGTTGTTATGGGCAAAGGTAACCACTTAACATCAAGTGGCCCTTCAGCTCGTCCCGTCAAATCAGTGGTATAAAAAAAAACTATTGTATTTGTTGCAAGCAAACAAGATCATTTGTAAACCCTGTAATGATACTGATGAACATCAAATGCCTGAACAGATACCAGCTTTTAACAGCTATTAAACTGAAAAAAAAAACCGCATCAATATAGGTTCATCTATTCAGGAGTTATGATGCCACAGACAGACACACAGATACACACTACAAATCTCTCTCTTTTTCATCGGAGGTTCAATACACACAAAAAAAATTATATTACATTAATTTGTATGTATATTTTTGCAAGAAATTTATAAAACTTTGTAATGTGATACTACACTTGATATGTTTTGAAGAAAAATATTTTTTTACAAGAAATAATCTACACTATTTTAATTTTTATAATTGCGATATATCCAGTGTGACTTTCACAATAAAAACGAATCTAACCATACCTCAAGCTAAAATCTACGAAACTGTTTAGGCTACAGAGCGGGCCAAAGAAATATAAATACATACACTCGAAAAACAGCGAATCTGGCGCAGTCGGGTAAAATTGTGAATAAATGGGCCTTCTAGGAAGCTCATACACATATTTATTGCGGAAAAACCCGTGTATGTACTCGTACAAGAAACACAAGACAATAATGTTTCTCCACAAAACAAATATTGAATAGAGCTCGACAGAATTATCTTATTGACTTTGATCAGCCACTCTCAAGTTATCAGAATAATGTTTACACGTTGCGAGTATATTTACGCACTTGTCTTGCTTTCACGTTTTTTTTAAATGACTTCAAAAGAGGATGATCTTAATTCGACTGCATGTTTTTGTAAGTTAGTTACGCTACTCGAGGAGGCCTGTACCGATTTGGATAATTATTTTTTTTGTTTCCCAAGTTTCGATTTTTAATATTGACAGGTAGAGGTCAATACTAGCTCTATTCTATGCTCTAATCTATGTATTATTATTCAATCCCTAATTTTTATACAATTCGTTAAGGGTATATGTGCATTAGTAAATTAAGTCGTTGTAAAAATAATGAAATAGTTTATATTCGTTCACCACATCCGGCTAGTGGAATAACCACAATACATACTTAATTCGAATTGATTAATGTTTTCACGATATACATTGATGTAACTATTCAATTCAACTTCTGTCCACATTATGGGTCCATCTCATCGAGCGCGGTCGTCCGGCCCCGTTAACAGGCCAGTTGGGATTTTTTTTTATTGTATAACGGGGTGGATGCCACAAATCAAGTGTCATCTGCCCCGGTGTCTTTTTGAACGGGCCGGATGGCACATATAGACCCCGTGGTGCTTAAAGCGGAGAGAATAGTATAACGTTTCTTTAACTACATTTTTTTATAGTTTATACTAAAAAAGTGACGTGGTGAGACTAAAAAGATCTTATGTGGTTACCACCGCCTATAACAACTGCATTAGGAGTAGGGCATCGAGCCCGGGTTTACCCGGACCGAAAAAAACCCGGGATTTCCCGGTTCTGAGGATTACAAAAAAACCCGGGTTTTTATTTTTAAAACTCGGGTTTTTCGGTTTTTTTTTTAATATTTTTGTTTTTGTTATTTATTAAGTTTAAGCCACTTCGCATGCAATAATAAGTAAATGAAATAAAAACACGCTTTGATAAATTATTATTTATTACGTAAAAAGTGGCTTCGTTGCTACGTTCCTACCAATTAAACAACCCATGCTAGTTAAATGGAACGCGCGCGTTGCCTTGCCGAACTTGAAGAGAATAAAGATTTGCCTTTACCGGTATTGGCTCAAAGACTGCGAACTGTAGAATTTAACGAAGACACGAATTCTACAGACAATGACGAGGATGGTGTTGAACTTAATAATAAATCCTCGTTTATGGAGTCTTTCAGGATGTCATCGTTTTTTGTCGGAGTGTTCTTGAATATTTTTACCATTTTTCGTACGTATACAACGATCTGCTATCAAAAGTACGAAAAGTTTGAACATTAAAACTGTTTTTGTAATTTGTAAAGTACTGTTTCATTTATTTAAATTCTTTCTCATCCTTTATATTTTGTACTCATTGTAGGAAATCGATATATAAAAACGCAGATTAGTGTATTTAAAAAAATTACAATATAAAGATCAAAATGCTCGAAAAAACCGGTCTACCCGGGTTTTGATTACTCTTAGACCCGAAAACCCGGGTTTTCAAAATTGAACCGAGTTTCGATGCCCTAATTAGGACTCAGGTCCTCCCTCCGAAAACGGATGTAATCTCATGCGCCTGTGATTTCACCGGCACCTACTAGAACACAGCAATGCGAGTTCACCACTGTTTGGCAGTAGATTATCAGGTATGGAGGCAGTACTTCATCGAACGAATTTGGTGCAAGTACTACTGATGTTTTAGTTGCTCGTTTCGTACCACCCAGGTACGTGTACTCAAAGTGTACCTACGGACGCGAGCAATTGGACCCTCGAAATCATCTTCAAGTTAATAATAATAATAATAAGAAATGTTTATTTGGAACTGTTACAAGGCACTTATAATACAAAATGGAAACGATGCTACCTGCAGAAGTATAAAAACTGTGTCGCAGATAGCAACGCCCTCCTCCACGACATAATAAATATGTTCCAGATTTACATTATATTAAACTATATTGCAATGTAAATGAATATATGTCAATGAACGATGATATTTCTGCTGTCACCTACAAGGTTAGTAGCTCGCTCCGTGTAACCGGTCTTTTACTTACTGAAGTTATCCGATATTGTCGTTTCCACGGCAATAGATTGTTTATTCGATCTCAATTCATTTGTGACGCTGCTTCTATGAAAAAGAAAATATGGAGGTTTTAACTGGCGAGTTCTAGGCGAAAAATATCGCTGTTTTGTTTTATATATTGTAAATGTTAAGTACATTTTTATTATTATACCTACACTGTCTATTCACAGATTAAAATACATATTAACACTTAGATAAAAAAAACTTCCACGTGCGACATAAATGCTTGTCCTGGTTGGGAACCCACGACCTACAGAGAGTGCAGAGGGCAGAGCTACCAACAGCTGTGAGGCCAGTATAAAAAATCCAAAAATATTAATTTAATGAATATTATATCTTTTTAGTCGGGGGTTTAAAATATCTATTCTCTGTCGTCCAGATTGTTCATACATGAAAAGCAATTTACGCGATAACGGCAGATTTGCCTTTGCCAGATTGCCTTTTGGCCTTTCTTTCGTCTATTGAATTTATTGCCTTCAAAGGAATGATATTTATTACACAGCTAGTTTTGCCTACGGGTAGGGTTGCCAGATATCAAATTCGACATATCTCGGCGAAATCCGCATATCACACGAATCCTGTCATCTAGGCGCGATAATATCGTCTATTTGGCAACCCTATAACTTCTTAGGTTGGTTATATAATTATGAAATAGTTAAATATACCATATTAGAAAAATAAACTAAGCATAACTTTTATGATAGTGATAATTTATTTATCAATAAATAATAACATGCACTGCAGGGACTGCAGGGACACCGACCTACGGTGTCCCTGCAGTGGGAACATTAGAGGCTGGCAGAGAGAGAGAGAGAGAGAGAGAGATGTCTTAGAAATCTGAGTACAAATATACGAAGTAAATCTATGAACTCCGTATTTACTTGTCACAATATTTTATTCTACATTTCCTCGTATACATGGTGTTGCGAAATGATGCAGGCGACATCGACAGTACGAAATGAGCCGACGAACGCACCTGAGAGCACCCTGTATTTCTATCATTACGCCACGACGAGAGAGGAATATTTTTCTGTTTTGTTCAGATATTGTTTAGAATTTGTATACGAGTTTGCACTGAAACATCGTATTATTTCAAATGTTTGCATGGGTAAAATTTTCATTTATTTTACTATTTATAGAATGTTTCAAACGAAAATCTTATTGAATAATACTTATACGTATTGGTACGATACAAAATTCAAGATCTGAGAGCAAGCTTCTAAAACCACAACTTTTGGAAAAAAAGATTTTTGTCATGATAGATCGGATAAGGTTTGAACAAGCGCTAAACTTAGTTTTAAGAACGCATGCTCTCGTAGGTACTTATGTAGTAAAAAAAATAGATAAATTCCAAGTAATTTTTAAAAAATCTACTGAAATAAAGGTTTTTGACTTTGACTTTGGCTTTCCCGGAAGGGTAAGGCGTAACCCCAAAAAGCCACATATCACTTTTAACTGGCCTTACAGTTCAGTTGGTAGCAGATCCGTCTTCTGCGTTATTGGTCGGGGATTCAATTTCCACCCAGGACAAGTAGTGTGATGAACATAGTATTTTTTCTATGTTCGGCCATTAAATGATATATACATGCATTAAAAATGTGACCTTTCTAAGTATTTTAACAAGAAATTAATGGAAAAATAAATTGTTTTTGAATCTGACATAGTAAGCTGGAAAAGTTGTCATATGTAGTACACGTCCATTAAATTTCTAATATGTATATGATAATAAAGTTAATACTCAACAATAGAATCACACGTGTTTCGCCTCTCCACGAAGCATCTTTAGCAGCGATGACTCAAGATATGCACCCTTTTCGGATCATCTTAATGTAGACTTTCAGATATTAGCGTCCATATTTATCAATTATAGTTAGCTAAGCTCAATTGGGGCTATATAAAATGTCCATAAATATATTTATATTATATGTTATACTTATTATAATAACAGCAGCAATATGAATTCGGTCTTCCCCGACCGAAGTATGAGATGACCCAAGTCGCATCCCGTTTCGCCCGTCACTAGACACGGGGATGTTATGTCTCATGCGCATGTGATTTCACTAGCACCCTGACCTTTCCGCCGGAACACAGCAATACAAGTGCATCATTGCTTGGCAGCCATTACCAGGTGTGGAGGCAGTTCTTCCAGTACTTCTCCGTGCGAACATTGCAATAGTACTCCTGGTAATTTTTGTTGCTCCTTTAGCACTACCTAGGGGGTACGTGTAGGTGTTCAAAGGGTATTCACCTACGGGCGCGTGCAACTGGACGCCCCAAAAATTAAGCACATCACCTTTGTTAATTCCCTAAAGAATTTACTATAACACGCTTACTAAGAACTAAACGTCGCATCGTAAACAAGCACAAAATAGACAAAGAAAATTTACAACTTAAACACGTACCCCAGAATTCTCGGTGTTGCTGTAAAAAATTTAATTAAGCACATAATTAATTCAGGTACCGCGCTCGCTACAGTTACGATAGCGGTACTTAGCGAGTCCATGGATGTTTTTTCTGCTAATGGTTTTTGCGTTCCATCTTTGTCAGGGGGGACTTCCCTGGTGCATCGTCGGAATTACAGTTTCAAGTTGGAATTAAGCAGGATTCGAAAGGATAAATTTTATGGTGGAATGTTTCGGTTATAAAATAACATGCAACACTTACTTATGATCATGATATCAGGTTCATGTCGAATGTTAATTTTTTTGTTACAAATACATATACCAACTTGGAAAATTTTAAATTTTTTATGTGAAATAGTAACGGAACGAGCTGAGGGTCCACTTGGTGGTAAGTGGCGACCCCCGCCCATGATAACAGTCATGCGACTCAGTATAAGATTTGGATCTTACACTGAGTCGCACTCATCCTGCTGCGTCCATCACTCGACATAGAGTTACACTAAGGACTTTGTAATACTTTTTTTATTTTGAATTTGTATTTGTATTTTTGATGAATTTCATTCATTTGCATTCATTAGAATTTCAACCTGAATATCTCTGGAGATATTGTTAATACCATTACTGTGCTTCACTAGATAGTATAAAACAAAGTCGCTTTCTCTGTCCCTATATCCCTATGTATGCTTAAATCTTTAAAACTACGCAACGGATTTTGATGCGGTTTTTTTAATAGATAGAGTGATTCATGAGGAAGGTTTATATGTATAATACCCCAAGCAAGTCACCCCGGCTTCGCGCGGGTAGTTTCTAATACGACACTGATGCTTTACTAACCGTGCGAAGCCGGGGCGGGTCGCTAGTCTAAAATGAAATAAACCACTGGCTCCGTCTACCAAACAAGAGACAGGGTATCCATGTTGCTCGCGTTCGTAAGCGAATACCTTTCAGTCCTTACAACGTGCCACCCGTTGCAGAACAGTAGCAGTAGAAACTGCGCCATTTTCGTCTGAAGAAGTACTTGGTTATTCACCATTAAACAGTTGCGTAGGGAAGCTGTAGGTGAAGGCGAATAAAAAAATATATTCTCATACTTTGTAAGCATACCTAATTCGTATTGCTGTAGTTAGTGGGCTGCGGTGACCACTTAACAACAGGTGAGCTCACAGAACGAAATACCTAAAACTACAAGACAGTTAATTTGAACACTGCCAATAAGCTGCTAATTACTTAATAAATAAATCAATTCGTTTCAGAATTGTTTGTAATTTTTGATGCAAGTACCGAAAGTTGCAAGAAAGATGAAAAACCTTTATAATCGAAAAGTTTGGATATTTATTCAGTAATGGACGGCCCGGTGAACTTCGTACCTAAAATTCCAAAGTGGTAATTCCCACATAAAATAAACAATTTTTACGGTTTTTCAGCTGTTACTTTATGTTTTCCCAAATTTTTTTTCCTAAACCACAACGGTACTGAAGGGAACAAAACAACAAAATTATTTCGGTGAATCCATTTTTGTAGGCTTCATTGTCCAGTTGGTAGTAGCTCTGCCTTCTGCGCTGGTCGTGCGTTCGATTTCCATTCAGGACAAGCATTGGTGTGACAAACATAAATGTTTAAATGTTGCGACGGCTCCGTGGCTTAGTTGGTAGTACCCTTCGAAGGGAGGGGTCCCGGGTTCGATTCCCGGCCGGGGCACACTTTGTGTGGTGAGCATGAAGTTTGTTCTCGGGTCTTGGGTGTTTGTGTGTCTGTCCATGCCATCTGCGACACAGGGAATCCTAGTGCAGAGGTATGAGTGTGTTAACGTTGTTTGTTCTGGGCTTGGGTGTTGATAAGTATTTACTAAACAAAGTATTATATAAGTATTCTTACGTAGCCCCAATATTATATAAGTATTCTACCAAGCCTCAAACTAAGCATAGTATAAGTAGGGCATCGAGCCCGGGTTTACCCGGACCGAAAAAAACCCGGGATTTCCCGGTTCTGAGGATTACAAAAAAACCCGGGTTTTTATTTTTAAAACTCGGGTTTTTCGGTTTTTTTTTTAATATTTTTGTTTTTGTTATTTATTAAGTTTAAGCCACTTCGCATGCAATAATAAGTAAATGAAATAAAAACACGCTTTGATAAATTATTATTTATTACGTAAAAAGTGGCTTCGTTGCTACGTTCCTACCAATTAAACAACCCATGCAAGTTAAATGGAACGCGCGCGTTGCCTTGCCGAACTTGAAGAGAATAAAGATTTGCCTTTACCGGTATTGGCTCAAAGACTGCGAACTGTAGAATTTAACGAAGACACGAATTCTACAGACAATGACGAGGATGGTGTTGAACTTAATAATAAATCCTCGTTTATGGAGTCTTTCAGGATGTCATCGTTTTTTGTCGGAGTGTTCTTGAATATTTTTACCATTTTTCGTACGTATACAACGATCTGCTATCAAAAGTACGAAAAGTTTGAACATTAAAACTGTTTTTGTAATTTGTAAAGTACTGTTTCATTTATTTAAATTCTTTCTCATCCTTTATATTTTGTACTCATTGTAGGAAATCGATATATAAAAACGCAGATTAGTGTATTTTAAAAAATTACAATATAAAGATCAAAATGCTCGAAAAAACCGGTCTACCCGGGTTTTGATTACTCTTAGACCCGAAAACCCGGGTTTTCAAAATTGAACCGAGTTTCGATGCCCTAAGTATAAGCTATGCTAAGTTTGGGGCTAGATGGCGCTTTATGATAAGGCTATGAATACTTATATTTTTAGAATTTTTGCGAGACTAACAAATGGCAATAAATTTTGATATATACAGATTTCACAGAACGAAGACATGAATTGGATAACACATCATGGCTGTCCTCTTTTTTGTATGAATATACCCAAGTCCTTGAAGCGGCTCGAGCCTATAAATCATACATAGTGATAATCTATTATTGGAAATACGATTTACTTACCAGTTGCCAATTTTATATGTATCAAAGTGTTGTCGAGTTATTGATAAATGAATAGAAAAATGGAATTTGTCTCCTTGCAAAGAAAACCATAGGTGTAAACACATATTTTTTTTCCAGTTATTATGATTCTAAACTATTGCATCGATTTTGATAAAATAATTATGGGACCAATCGGAAAGCATATCCTTTCAAATATAAAATATTTTTTTAATCTGTTCATTAATGAAGGATAACTGAGGTAAAAAATATTTAAAGAAAAATCTGGACTTCTTTCTTAAAAATTTAATTCTTAATTAATGAAAATTTGGATACTCACATAAAGACTGAGATGTCTCCGTAGCTTAGTTGGTAGTAGCCCTGCCTTCGAAGGTACTGTTAAAACAGCTTTTTATTAACCTGAGAATATTGTTGCAGTTGCTTTAGAATATTCTTCCTTAAGAGTATTTCTCAGGTACAAAATTGATAAAAAGAATTTTGTAGTACCTAATCTCCGTATAATTGGAGCTCCGTGTTGCAATCTGCTGCACTAAGCGCCTGTCTGTGTAGAGGAGAGCTTAGCTTTGATAACAACGGGTTTGGAGTTCATTAAATTTTAAGACTAGTTGCACAAAGGCCTCGGCAAAACATAGTATTATTGGAAGATGATTTGCATTTGTATCGGCGGTTTTTGACGCTATATCGCGTTCGCAGTAAACATTGGGAAACCATGTTGTTCAATGTTCAAATTCGTTACATTACTGAGCTTTTCGTTTTAAAAATGTATGTGCGCTACATTCTAGTTCTAGTTCTCAAAATAACAAGTTTTAGAATCAACAATTCGAAGACTTGTTCAAAACTCGCTCAATCACTCCAAATTGGACTCTAGACACAATTAACCACTCGAAATTGGGCAATAGAACCATTAGCAACGCTTGATCTATAATTGCAATAATTTCATCTTCTCAATGTTTCTGTAATTGCAACACTAAACGCAAATGTCATATTTCGTTTTAAACTCGTACGTATTTAGCACAGGTTTTCTGGTTTAATTTCAGTCATGTCAAAACGAGGGTATTCATAAACTTACAGAAAGCGTAAGATTTTACAGTCGAATGTATGAATAAAACTAAGTTTACGAGGCACTGAGTTAGTAGGTGCTTTGAGGTGAAAATTGCGAATAAGAAGAATTTTAACGTGGATGTTAAGAAATTTTCGTAAAATTTCTTTGCTTTTAGAAGTCAAAGTCAAAGCAAAAATACTTTATTACAGTAGGATTCTTAAAAAATAACTTGGATACGTCACTTTTTAAAAATAAATGTGTACTTACAAGTTCAAGCATTCTTATTACTATGTTTAGCACTTGTTCAATCCGACACACTATGAGTAAAAAAAGCAAGAAACCCCTAATGGCAGACTTACTTTCTTTATATAATGTTCTTATGTCTACGTACACATTTAATTAATATCGAGATCTTGAAGCGCATCTTTATCGTTCCTCTGCACCTATTTACTCTGTGGTCGGGTTAAAAACCTACAAAATCACCAAACATGCAGCTGCAAAATAAATCGAATTACGAATACGGTATTAATTAGCCGGGCGTGGTTATCAAATCGAGTTGAAACAACCATTTCATGTTTCATTGAAGCCATTAATTGCTCGCTCGAGGTTTAGGGTTACGTTTCGTTGGTGTGCGCGTTCTATTTATAAAAAAAATATTGTTTTTACGCTACTATACCCAAAGGGTACAGGGAGCGTTTTGCATCAGGTCTAGCGCACAGGTCCCTTCGTGCTTCTGAGGGCTCGAGATTTTGGTTTCGGCTATTCTACTCGGTAAGCCATATCGGAAGCTATGGGGTGGTTTGAAAACTCACTAGAGTTGGCCACTTGCACGAAATGAAAAAGAACAGCTTAGTTTGTAGTAGATCTTCTTCGCGTTGTAGCTCGTGGGTTTGATTCTTGCTCAGGACATTCTCATGTTTGTTTTGTAGGAGTTAACACAATGTATTATATTATAAATTACGAAAAAGTATTTACTTTATAGGTGTTCTATCAGTAATATTGTGCCCATAATACCAGATATTACTATGCTTAGTTTTCTATGCTGTGTTCTCTGATTTATAGAAGGCAAGAAAAAAAAAATAGTCAGCCTCACAAAATGAGTAATAATAATGAGTAAAGCAATACTCATTTTTTAGATTTTTTATTGGATTTTTTAATAGTCCGAGGTATTAAAAAATCCAATTAAAAATCAAAGTAGAATAGAATTTTATAAAAATTTCCATAGAAATTTAACAAAAAATTAAATTCCTATATATATGTTACAGTCATCCCGAAAACGTGAAGTATTTCTTAATGACTTGCAAAGAACACAACTTTTGTTAGTTTTTTCGCATCGTCTCATGTCGACAACTTAACCGCGGGTGACACCGCGGTGTGCAGCTAGTAAATATAATTGGTGGTACGTAACCCTCAGAGCACGAGCATGAAACGCACTTGGCCATCGGCCATCTTTTAACTTAACGTGATATGACAAAATGAAATCACCTATTTCATAAATACTACCACAGTTTTGCGTCTTTAAAGACTCAATCAAACTTCGTTTTTTATGGTGATTATTATCTGTCTTTTGAATATTTCTAATGTTCTGAAGTGTAGATCGCTTTTTTCGTTGATTATGTGAAAATAATGTTTCAAAATTATTAATAAATTGATGAATCAAAAATAAAAGAAATTAATATGAAGAATGAAAAAAATCATGCCATGTGTATTGCAGTGCCAACTAATGGTTTCTGCTTAACAAAAACACTACAAGTATTACTTGTTGTTATTTTTTTAGCATCTATAGAAGGGGTAGATCCTACAGTGAGTTGTAGAGTAAGTTTCTTTAATTTTTTTTTGTGTAACGAAATTGATGGGACCATCTGAGGTGAGTGGTTACCTCCACGCATAACAACAGCAATGTATGACCGAAGAATGAGAAGACCCAAGTCGCTTCCCGTTGTACCCGAGACGGGATGTGAATAAGTGACGGAACGAGCTGAGGGCCCACCTGATGGTAAGTGGTAACCCTCGCCCATGACAACAATATTGCGTGCGACTCAGTATTCGATCCAAATCTTTACTGAGTCGCATTCATCCTGTTGCGTCCATCACTCGAGACGGGGATGATAAGTCTCATGCGCATGTGATTTCACCAGAAGCCACACCCTTCCACCGGAACACAGTAATGCAACCACTACTGCTTGGCGGCAGATTCCAGATGTGGTGGCAGTACCTCTCCGGACGAACTTGGCACAAGTTCTACTGCTACTTTTGGTTACTCCCTTAGCACCACCCAAGGGGTACGTGTAGGGAATCAAAGGGTACAAACCTACGAACGCGAGTAACTGGACCCCCCAAAAATGTTACAAGTCATGCTTACACGGGAAAACAGCAACGCGACTCTACTGCTTGGCGACAGAACTCCAGGTGTGGAGGCAGTACTTCTCTAGCCGAACTTTGCGCAAGGTCTACTGCTACTTTTTGTTGCTCCTTTAGCATTACCCAGGGTACGTGTAGGGATTCAAAGGACCTACGGATGCGAGCAACTGGACCTCCAGGTCCAGATTATTTTTAATATCTGATTATATATTAGGATGACTTCACATCTTGGTTGGTTTCACGTTTTCGTTGTATCTGCAAGCTTTAGATTGAAATTTAGCGGGCATTGTATCACCATGCAAAATGTTTTGGTACGTGCCATTATTATTATAAATATCTGCATAGTTCTGAAAGTCGCTTCGAACTACCTACTAAGCTAGGGAGCCCTCAATTTGTGTAGATACTTTTCAAATCATTTTAATATCTTTTTTTTGTAATTTAAAGGACCGGAGTTATGATTTACGGCTAGATGGAGGTTTATGTTTTGAAATTCCACCGTGGCAGCATCAGCCAATAGTGCTGGAAAATCATCTCGAGGCGCTTAAGGATCGGTGGGGAAATGGAACGAGTAGACGAAGGCAATCCCTTAAGGCTCTTGCTAACAAGTAAGTGTATAGTGTTACTATCACATTTATATTATAAAGGCGAATGTTTGTGTGTGTGTGTCACATACAAAAATTCACACTAACCTGACATCACATGATTAGGCTTCATATTTAATCTCTGAATGAACGAGCGCTTTAAAAAAGCGCGCTTTATAATATTTAAAGAGTCTGTAAAGCGCGAGTGATACCTCTTGTATTGCAAACGTCCATAGGTTACGGTAACCTCTTACTATCGAGTGGGCCGTATGTTCGTTTGCCACCTTTTTATTTAACTTATTGTTGTTTAAAAAAACCTATTGTCATCTATGTGGTAAAAAACAAAATGAATGATTTAAAAATCGAAAAAAAAAAAACCGACTGCAATTTTATAATTTTATAAAAGAAACACCCAAATTGGTATACAACGGGTGAAGAAAAAGTCACAGAAAAACAAAACATGCAATTTCGTTTACTCGAACGTCATATTTTTCTTGTTATTTAGATTTAAGTATGAAACTATTAAACCGATTTTAATAATTCTATGGGACTAATCTGATTTGTATTGGTAGACGGAGTACTGAAGTAAAAAAATAAAAATCTGTATTTTTATTTTTTTCTTCGAATTCGTATTGGAATTGATAACTTCTGTAAGTCGGTTAAAAAAAGCGTATCGTGTCGTCCTCTCTTAGATTTCTATATATCCTGACTCCTATAAGGAGATCACCACCATTTACCCGGAGTTATTGCCATCCAGACTGGACAGAGTAACCTCTGCACCATTGAACAGACTATAGTCTTTTTCCGCTCACTCTAGGTAAGTTTTCACCCAAACGTCCCATTAGCAGCGACTCAAACTAAGGTCCGTACCTAAGTGCCTTGGTATCGTTGTTTAAGTAAGACTGGCTGAGTGACTTCCGGTCACGTAGCTTATGTGCTATACTAGATTATAATCTATCTCAGTGACAAATCTCATCCAGATCTGTGCCGCCGATCTGCCGTGATTGAGTTACAAACATCCATTCAAACTTTCGCAAATAAATGTAGTTATATATCAACTGTCGCGTTTTCTTTCAGTGAAGTAACCCGTTACATGGACACAGTCCTGGCTCCATTCATAGACACGTACCACCGAAACATCCAGAGCTCATACCAGCAGTTAACTGCAAAGCTTCTACAACGGATCAAAGATGAAATCAGTGCGGCTGTACAGAAGAAAGAGAAAATTTACTCACAGCTGACAAAGCTTGCTGACGATCTCAAGGTTCCACGTGAGTAGAAATCAGATCCGTTGGTAGTGGCCTTATGATCTGTAGGTCGTGGGTTTGACTTCCACTCAGGACAAGTAATCGTGTGACAAACATCGATGCTTGTGCTGTGTCTGAGTGTTTAGTATTTATAGTACCTAAGTATGTATTTACAAAAAAAGAAGTACTATTTAAGTGTATATACAAGCTATGCTTAGTTTACGTCTAGATTGCGATGTATGAAATGTCTAAGAATATTTATTTATTTATAAAAATACAAATATTCTTTGTTGTTATAAACTATACACCAAAAGTCGGTAAATGAGATCACAAATGAAGGTAGAACAACACTGCCAATTTCGGAAATACAATATTAACATGTAGTTTTTTCAAAAGTCAAATTCATTTATTCCTTTAGATCTCAAGTATCATTTGGACACGTTTACTACAAAGTGAAACAATAATATCACGAATATCTCAAGTTATAATCTACCAAGCCGTTTAGGGTACAGGACGTGTCAAACATTAATTCATGCAGTCGGGTAAAAACACAATAAAACATTAATTCATGTTAACAACCGGTTTACCTGAATGAATAAAAACGATTACACACTCATACCTCTGCACTAGGATTCCCTGTGTCGCAGATGGCATGGACAAACACAGCAACACAAGACAAACACCCAAGACCCTAGAACAAACATCATGACCACCACACAAAGTGTGCCCCGGCCGGGAATGGAACCCGGGACCCCTCGCTTCGGAGGCAGGGCTACTACCAACTTAGCCACGGAGCCGTCAAACGTACTTTTATAAAATGTATCATTAATAATATTAATAAAGTAGTACGATATCCACTGTTATGTTTTCAAAGGAATGTGCGACGAAGAGCGTCGACTTACCCGAACGGTTGCCAGCAGACACGTAGCCCAGGTCTACTCCTGCACTGAAGATGCGAGGGCTTCCATCAACAAGATGGGCAAGTACGCTGAGGAGATGATCAGCATCACGAAGAACCATATGCAATTCAGCATGGAAGAAGTAGCCAGGACATTTGGATTGGAAACTTACAGGGAAATGCGGAAGTATGAAGTTGATTTTTTTTGTGGCTAAAAAAACGAGATGAGCTGATAGCCCATCCGATGTTGTGGTTACCACCGCACATACACAACAAATACGATTCAGGTCTTCCCCTTTTAAAGTACGAGAGGGCCAAAGTCGCAACTCGTTGCGAACGTCACTCTGAAACGCTGAGATGATGAGAGATCTGAAACGCCTGTAATTTCACCAATACCCACACTCTCCTACCGGAAGACAGCAACGCAAGTACACCACTGCTTGGTGGCGAACAACCAGGTATGGCTACGCCGATCACCAAGTACTCCGTGAAATATCTGTGATTTTTTATCTGTGATTTTTGATGAAGGCAGTACTTCTCGAGGCGAACTTTGAACAAGTTCTTTTGCTATTTTCTGTAGCTCCTTTAGCAACACCCACGGGATACGTATAGGGATACAAAGAGACGGACGCGAGCAACTTCTCCAATTTCCTCCAATGTGTGACTTCGATCTTACTTATCCTCAGTTATCATACAACTTCTTCCAGTGTGGACATAGCTTCTTGCATCAAGGAGCTGTCCCGGGCAGCTGCGAAACTAGGCTATGAGTTAGACCTCAGTCTGACGAACGCGCGCCGCCACAACGAGCAGTCCTGTGAACGGCTCACAACATGCTGCAGCAAAGCCAAAAAGGCAACTGAAGATACGGTCAAGGAGCTGACAGAGTTTCTTCACCAGTGTGTTTATGCTTAGACGGGGAATAATAATTATTTACATATACACCAATCAGTATCTGGTTCCTGATTATAGCAGTGATAATACCTCAGAAAATTCGTTAAGTTTTAAATCTGCTACAGATCTGCATCAGAAAGCAATTGTTAACAAAATATCAATATTGTGATTGCATCAAACTGTAATGTTTTAGTAGGTATATTGTCATGTATTAGAATGTATGATGAAAACCACGTGGTTCAAGTTCTTTGCAAGACTTTTATTTGCACCAAAATTAGAAGAAAGAATACGTTGAAACTACTTTACACTGCTCGAATAGCATTGTAGATGGCGCTGGATTCTGCACAACGAGACAGGAGCGAAGTTTAATAGCAGCAGGCTGCGTTACCCTTATACATCAATTTAGAAACGTCAAGTAGGCATTTGACATTTTCACATTGTCATTGTGAAGAATTGACATTAAGAATTTACTAGCGGATACCCGAAAAAATAAATAAATTTGCTGCCAAATGCATTGCCTTAGCGGTCTAAAACCATCTTCGCATTATTGCCTTTCAAATAAAACTTGTTTGGAGCACATCGGTTGGATGGTTTCAAAGTCTGTATCGGACATAGGTAGAACCAATTTTTGTGTTTTATCTATTAGAATTAAAAACATACTAGGCCATGGTAAAATAGCGGTTACATGCACTATTATTACACATGCATTGTAATAATAGTGATCGTCGTTCTGGAAGGTTAGATAAATAGATATAGATAACATTTCATTGTTCACCAAATATAAAAATAAAAAATGATCCTTCTGATTTCAATAAAGTTTTGCATACGAATATATGTAATCACGCAATCATTTGAAGCTACTCGTAGTACCGACAGTGAATTCTATTTTTCAATGTCTTTAGTTGATTTTAGTATCATTAAAGATTTGTAAGGCTTGAATTTAATAAATATAGAAAAGGTAAGTAAAATTTCAGCAATTTAATTTCACTTCCCAGTTGATTGTCTCACCCTTGTCCCTGTCCGTTCTAATCATGGTCTTTCTCAGTAATTTGCAGTTATTCGACAAAGCGAAATCAAATTATTCAAATATTTAGACAACACTGCTGGCCGCTAATGAATTTAGATTAGTTGGTCCCGAATTAAACCGGCTATGGAATTTAAATCAGCTGCGTTGATTGGCTGTGGGTAAAATAGTTTAAAATTTAGATGGCCTTTTGAGGGTAGTGTGGCTTGTGTTTATGTTACAGCGGAGGTATAGTCAGACAATGAATAGGTAAGTGAATAGGTAATGATCATTACCATTGTCATTTTAACCCAAAAATTCGCACAAATAAATATTCATGGTATTTGAACGAAAATAGGTTTTCAATTTGAATATACTCTGTTTAGTATTTTACGAGTATGTATGTGAGAATTTGTTCAAATTTGTAAACAATTGTTTTAATAATATAATAAAAACTTCAAGGAATCTTTTAATAGGACCATTCCTCTATATTATGACTTATGTAAAATTATAATTGTAATATAAAGGAATAAATATTATATTGTAGTTGCACTTGACTAATAACTTGAAAAATATTTACCATTCTGTTTGTATGATTAATATTACTTCTGGATTTAAATTTATACTACTTATGATTTCGAACTGGGATTTATGATTGTTTGTCGAAACAAGAAACCGACTATATTTTCTGTTTAGCTTTCCATTCATCCAAACATTTGCACTTAAAATATTAGTAAGATTATCGTTTCATTCATTTATTAACTTTAGGACACAGTTGACACTTAGTTTCGTTAAAATAACAATATTTGTAGCAGCTGTACATAAGCCTTGTCAAATTAGAGAAAATATCTATCCATGTAAAATTAATCTAAATTGTATCCAAATAAGTTATTGTTTACTTAATTATAAGGAACACTATATATAATTATGATCATAACAAGCGACCACATAATTCTTTGAACACCCAGACACCGGTGTAGCAAACAATTCATCCACGTCCAAGCATCACGTAAAGAGAGATATACCTCAACGAAGTATATCTCTTTACGTGAAATTCCTCCTGGGAAATGTATGATTCCCTCGAGTATAAACTTTATAAATATATCTCCTGACAGCATGTCTGTCAAATGCGCTATATAGGTTTGAGCATTGTGCTTTACCTTATTTTTAACGACGCAAAAAGAAGGGTGTTATTAGTTTGACCGCTGTGTGCTTGTCTGTCTGTTTGTGGCACCGTAGCTCTTAAACGAGAGGATCGATTTGGATGCGTTTTTTTAGTTTCATAACAGGTTTTCAAGCGGTGGTTCTTAGGCATGTTTTATCAAAATCGGTTTACCCGTTTCCAGGTCTTTAGCTCACCGAGTCGCGGATATTTTACATTTTACGGGGGGGTTTTGTATGTGATTTAATTGATCAGCTGTCAGTCCACCTGATAAAGTGTCCACTTCAGTCCTCCCCTACCGAAGGTGAGAAGACACATATCGCAATGCGTTTAGCCAGTCACAGAAGGGGATGTAGCGTCTCACGCGCGTGTAATTTTTAATATGAGTACATCACTGCTTGGCGGCGGATTAGAAGGTAGTAGTTCTTGGCACAAGGATCTTCGGGTTTCTCCTTTCGCACCGCGAGCGATATGGACCCCAAAAGATATTTTCTTTAGACTTATGGCGTAAAAGATGATATTTTTTACGCCATAAGTCCAAGGGCCATTTTTTGCCTGACCGCCGAATTTTTGCTTCCCGGGAATTTTCTGCGCAATTTTTTTAATCAAAGTATTAACATATAAAAAAGAAAGTCGTTTAAAGTCGTTCTTAAGTTATTGCGTGACCAAGGGAAATATTTATCTATGCATTTATATGTATGGATTATTGCAAACAAAATCAGAATGATTATCGTCGTATTTTAATAATAAAAATCATAAAATTACCTATAAACGCTGGGTGCAATTTGCACTCTAGGCACTCAGGTACATTGTACATTGTTAGCGACTTATATATATATTTGTTGCTTTTTTATTTTTTAATCTTATTAATTTTCTGTGTTGTGTTTGTATTAGTTAATTTTTTAAGTCGATAAATCTTGCGTGAATTTAAAATACATTATTATTATTATAAATTACAAAATAAACTATATACGTTTTTCACGTTTTCTCATTTACGTAAAAACATTTTGAATAAGCGAAAATTGAATACAATACAACTGAATACAATACAACATAGGTTAAGAATGTGTTCAGTAGCAAATGAACTATCTAGATACAAGTTCTCTTTAAACATCCCAAATTCAAAAGACTGTAAAATACAGTTGTCATTCAAACCCGGGAGAGAGTGGCGTTCCGAGGGAGCGTTCGGATGCACGAATTCATTAGCCAAAATTGAGAGCTGTCTTTCATTCGGGATTTCTGCATAGCGCACATACGTTCCACCTGAAACACAAAACGAACAAGAGATATACCAAGTTCTATTCGGAATTTTCTGTGCAAGACCTCGCCTATTGTCCCACGCACTTCAAATCCGAATCAATGTACGTATGAGTATTTATTCATAAGCTCGCATATTGGCAACAATACCTCACGAAAATAAGATGAATGTAGGCAGCAGTAGAGATGGGACGATTTCCGTAACAGAAGAGTTTTTTTTTTATGTGTTGAAAGTGACTAGTTTATGTGGTTATTATCGTTCATAAACAAAAAAACAACTAAGGTACTATTTAAAATATAAGAAGATACATATCGAATTACATTGCACCCGTCACTCTGCGATGGGGATTTTATGTTTCATGTGCTGTAACTTCACCGGCACCCAAATTCTTCCACCGGAACACAAAATAAAGTGTGTTTCCAGCTGATACATTAGTAGAGCTTAAGGTTAAACGGAAACTGTAATTTTATATAATTTTCATTTTCATTTGCTTTTGCAGTTAATCTTCTGATCATCTGAGCTGTAACTGAGTGAATATAAAGGCCTCATATCTAAAATATGAATCTTTTATAACTCATATATATAATTCTTATAGCAAATTAAGTTAGATTTAAATTACTCATTAGCTATAAAATCATTAGGTTAGATCGTAATATTAACAAATTACAGTAAAGTAATTTGCCAAAAAAAAAAAATATATATATATAATATATAATTATAAAGGTACACTTGCCTTGTTATCCTTAGCTGTCATCCTTAGAGTGAGCCTCTCAGGATGACCGAGCAACCTTACCATAACAATCTCTAATGTTTTACTTTAGCACCACTGGCCTACCATTGACAATGACATTTGACCTACCACGGTGGTATTATCCTGGTTGGTAATGTAACACGCCACAGAGTTTTTGATTCTAGACACAACAGTACACTTACGATATTTAACTTCAATGTTTTGGGGACATTGCATTTAGCATTTTAAGCTGAAATCACATTAGTTTTCCTCTGAATTTAAGGTAGATATCTTCTGAATGAAAGTCACTTTCCATTACTAAGCCACCACGCTTTGATACAGAAATGAAGTGATTTAGAAATAAGTTGTTTTCACGATTTGCAAATTTAGTTTCACTTCCGTATATACGGAACTCTGAACCATGTATCCCTAGAGTGAGTACCTCTCTGGGATAAGGGGCATTATGGCTTGTATAATATTTTTATGACAAAAACGGTTGAGGGCTTGGAAGGTACGTTTTCGGGAAGGTACGGTGGCAAATTTGATAGATGGAATTGGCTCATTGGCTTGTAATATGTATGGCCGCTATTTATACAGACAGGTTTAGATTTAATATGCTACACTATGTTTCGGAAAAATATAATAGTTTCCCGTTTTATCATGGAAATATTTATAATGTATTAATATTGGTTTTAGTTCGTATTATTTATCTAAAAACAAGTAAGTGATAGTTTGATACTATAATTTACCTTCTATATATATTGGTATTAAGGGTTTGTAGAGGCTAATTTCAACCTTTAAACATAATTTTATCACGAAATATTTTAAGCTTTGCAAGATTTTTTACACAATTATTAAAAAAATATACTTTTGTAACTTTTACGCCCAATTTTTCCACGATTAATGTTAGATTAAATAAAGCGTAAAAAACACAAATACACAGTATATTTGTTATTTTTATATTATCAATTAAATACTAAATGACTGATTTTAAAATCGAGTAAAGCAACCCCAATACTTTTATTCCTTATTTTTCGCCATTAGGGGTGAAATTTCGTTATAAAATTTCTATGAGATTAGTTCGAAGGCCTATCAAGTACAAAAAGGACCGTACAAATCGATTTACAATTGGCACAGAAAGAAATTGCTACAAATATATACAATTTCTTTTTTTGTAATCTAAATAATATCTGTTATTAAGTTACCTTTAAGAAATTAGGTACCTTAATTCTTGATCACGAATAATAATTGATTTAAATAAATTTACTACTGTGGCGCAACGATTTAAATAAAATTAATAGTTTTTTCTTTAACATTTGTATGATATTGAATGACGGACTATCGTACACGCTGTTTAATTGTAGGTATATATACATATACATATACATATACATATACATATACATATACATATACATATACATATACATATACATATACATATATATATACAACATGAGCAATGAAAGCGCTAAGTACCCTCAATATTTTGACGAAACACATTTTGAAGAAGAAGTCATGCGTTATTTAAATTGAAGAGTAGTAATGAACTAACTATAGCCTCTAATCTCAGTCTGTATTAGCTCTGCCTTCTGCACTGTAAGGTCGGGGGTTGCATTCCCAATCAGGACTGCGTTTGTGTGTCGAATATAAATGTCTGCTCTGAGTCTGGGTGTTAAAAATATGTATTATAAGTATGTATTAAAAAAATACTATATTCTACCAGTCATCTAGTTCCCATAGTACAAGCTGTGCTTAGTTTATATGACGCTGTGTGAAGCGTCCGTGTCCGTATTTATAAATTTATTTAATAGTATGGAAGATATCACATTATAATGATGATACTTTTCTGCGCGAAAGTCTTAATCTTTGTATATTAAATGCATCTTATAACATTTTTAAAAAAAAGCGCGCACAGCAATTTTATAAAAAAAATAATAATGGCATATAAAAAATATTGTCAAATTTATATTTATATTTATTTTTTTCCGTAGCATTAAATTTTAACGGAAAGAGGCATACTGAGTTATGTTCAAGTTCGTAATCTTTCTCTTTGAATCTTAATTTAAGGATTACTGAGTTCAAAATTAGATATTTTAAATGATTACTATTTTCAGCATAAAATATTATATTTAATGTAAGTTAGAACCACTGTTCGTATAGTAACATGCGTGCCTAATATTAGTTTTTTACTCTGTGGGTGCAGGTTATCATCGCAGTAACCTGGAACATTGCAATTTAAACTTTTCTGAAACTCTATTTTGTTTAGCGCACGTTGTAGGGTAAACGACCCTATAAACGGACGGGCAAAAACTCCTCAACACAAAACACTCTGTGGCTATGTAAAGTACAAGCAGTAGAGGAGCTTAGTAAATTTGAATTTAGTCAAGGTCAATTATTACTTTATGTTCAATGACAAGGAGTTCCATTAGATATAAAAAAAAACAAGGGATTGTTTAAAATAATATAAAAAATTACTTCAATATTATTACTAGTTACTAGTATTATAAAGGCGAAAGTTTGTATGTGTGTGTATGTCTAAAGTGTTCTAAAGCGTGAGTAGCAATCAGCAATTTAGATGAAATTATTTGTGAAGGTAGCCCATACAGGATTAATACAGGCTACAGGCTTTTTATCCCGAAGAAGTGATTCCCGCGGAATGGCTAACCAACAGTACCACTGGTTAATATACCTTGATGGTACCACACGTATACTGGTGCACCCTATAAAAAAAAACGCAATGAAACTTCTAAATTTTGCACCTGTCTGTAAAAAATCCGCTGTAAAAATCTCGTACAATGCGCTACACTGAAAAGTCCAGGGTATTGTCATGAGAGTGCTCCTACTGTATATAATTTACAGTGTCGGTAACTCCAACGATACCGTGTTTATCACAGTGTATGTTCACAATGTGCAGCGCTGACCACACTGGCTGGGAACTGGCAATTTTACCCCATTCGTTGCATTTAATCGTCTATGTTTTGGGAAGTAAAATATTTAGTTTTTTTGGTACGAATCTTGCTACGAATGTTAGGATGGATGGATTGTTACACAATCACGACAGAACGGCCCTGGATCACATTTGACATCTTATAGAAATCGAATTTATTATAGCCTATGTGCAATTTTAGACTATAATCTAATTGTAGTTTTGATTCTTATACAGTGTTGTTTTAGTAGCAGAAACCTCTGGGGTATTATTTACATAAGTAAGTTTTCCATTAGATTTCTCACAGCGCCATCCAGCCAAATTAAGAAACTATATATAAATAGCTTGTACTATGGTCACTAGATTACGGATAGAATACTTATATATATATAAGATTTTTTTGCAAATACATACATGTAATACATATTAACACTCAGATCCACAACAAACATATTTATTATATATAACATGCATTACGTTTTCTTGGATGACATAATTTACTAGTTATTTTGATTTAACAACCAAACTATTGAACTGATTTTGATAATCTGAAGTCTTTGCGAAGTGCAAATCATTGGCAGACATATCGGTCTACCCTCTAGGGCACTCGTTTTGTACGATCGACCGCGTCGCCGCGAAAAAAAAATTAAGAAGAATTTTCTCACTCTGATGCTTGAAAACGGAGGTAACAAACATACAAAAATACTACCTAATTGATAACCTTCTATGGAAATCGTTTTAAAAATCTGTTTCTTTTTTCAAACTTTCTAGTCCAGCAGTAATTTGTCTTAGAATAAAAATGGTCTTCGAAACCGTAAAAACTGTTCAGTATTCCGACGGAGCACGGCCGCAGAACGCGGATAATAAATCTGACAAGAGGCAGAACGCTGCCTCCCAAGGGTCCCGTAGTAATTGAAAATGTATAAACTTCTGAAAAGTTTTTACAGTAATCAAGTTGAACACTTTTATATGCTTCAATTCAAGTGGAAATGTTCCAGAAATTTTATTGTCGGTGTTTCAGTACAGACAAACATTTAGCAGAGTATTTTATGTACTTAGTTTATTACATTTTATTAAAATTTATGTCAACTGTAACAACGGTTAAGATTATGATGACAAAAACAATTAAAAACTTCATCAAAAATTATACTATTATAATATTATGAATGCGAAAGATTGTCTGTATGCGTGTTTGTTACTCCTTCACGCCTCGACTGAGTACTGCCACCACGAAGAATGATGGAAACAAACTTTTGACAAGTGAATTAATAATTTAACATACCGGTTTCAATACTTTTATATCCTATTTTTCACTCTTAGGGGTGTGACTTTTTCATAAAGTTTCTATGGGTCCTCGTAAGCCCTATTAAAATAAAAAAATAACCATACAAGTCGGGCAATCATAAGTCAACGTTAAAAGAATTACATAACCGAATTGAGAAGCTAAACAAGCAAGCTTATACCTAGTAAGAGTTGCCAACAAACAATAGTTTATATACAGAAATCTTAACTAAAAGGTGATAAAATGGGTGGTCTTATCGCTATAAAGAGATCTCTAATAGACAACCTTTGGATGGACGAGAAATTAAAAGAAAAAAAAAACGGCTCCTTGGCTTGGTTGGTAGTAGCCCTGCTTCCGAAGCGCCCGTCCCCGGTTTGATTCCCGGCCTGGGCACACTTTGTGTGGTGAGCATGAAGTTTATTCTCGGGTCTTGGGTGGTTGTCTTCTGTTTCTGTGTTTGTCCATGCCATCTACACAGGGAATCCTAGTGCAGAGGTTAAAAAAAAAAGAAAAATACTCTCGTTTCGGTTTCCCTCGCGGATCCCTAAAATCCAATGCGCGGTTCCAATATAATTAGGCAGACCGGCACCTTTTCAATTGGCGGAGTGAAGTCCCGTGATTTCATAACGGAGCTAGTTCTGATTGTCGACTCTCCCCGACTTGGACTTGTTTAGGAAGGAAAAGATGTTATGGAAAACGGAGTAATTTGCTGGGTACACCGCTGGTAAACGTCTAAGTTACACAACACGTGGAATAAAACAGCGTGATCTCAACTGCATCTTTGAAAATAATTGGAAGAAGCAGTATTAAAATACTAAGAGTCATTTGTAGAATTTGGTTCGCTTTAGCATTTCTACGAGGCGTTCTAAGAAGCGTGGTGGCCCAGGGGCATAGACGGCGACTTTGAGACGGCGACCCTTTGGCGGCGAGGGTTGCTGGTTCAAACCCACACGTGAACTTTTATTATTTAATTTAATAGAATGTACCTCCGAGGTGGTTCCATAGAAAATTTAGGAAGAAATTCATCCCTTACGGGGTTGAAATAAGTAAAGACAGTGTTGGAGTCGAATACCGGTGTATCGCCTCCAAAAATGAAGGATGTGGCAAAGCCGCTGATAACCGATGGGTCCAGATATGGACGTGCGCCTTGCAGAGGAAGTGGATAAGGGAAACTGTTACCCTTCCTCTGCCCACGCGCGAAGACGAAGCTCCAAGGGGTTTTAGTGGGTATTCCTCCAGCACTGCATTTTAATATGTTTGTGTAAGCATTGTGCTGGAGGCGAGTCCCACATAACCTCACGTCTCCCCAGACGTAGCATATACGTAAATGTATTTCCCCTTGCCAACAAAAAAAAAAAAAGTGTTGGAGTCGATTATTTTCAAAACAGTATGCTAGCTGTGTTGGTATTGTGACTACCCTCGCAGCTCAGTGGGTAGCTCTGCTTTCTGCGCCGTCTTTTATTATTTACTACTATAAAACTCTGCGTAGTATTAATTGTATTGTTAACTAAAATACAAGTTAAACTACTCAGTGTTATAAAAACAAATGTTAGCACAGGATATGGATCTGAACTTTTGCTTATTGAAGCAAAATACGGCACTTCATTTTTAGTTCTAATATTGAATAGAATTTAAATACACATAAAGCTGATTGTTATTGTTAACTTAGAATTTTGCGTTTTTTTGTAATATGATGGTTGAGGTAAAATAAAATCAGGAAAGATACAAAATTCAGATACACGAAAAATCATAAAATAATCTAAATTTTTATTTTTTTAAGAGTTGGGTGGTACAAAGTTCATTCGGTATTTTTTATCCTACTAATATTATAAACGCGAATGTTTGTAAGTATGTTTGTTTTGTTACTCAATCACGCCAGAACGGCTGAACGGACCTGGATGAAATAGCACATAGGCTACTTTTTATCCCGGAAAAATGTACGGTTCACGTAAGAAGTCCAACTGCGGGTAACACCGCGGGGCGCAGCTAGTAATATTATATAATAGTATTTTATTAAAATTTACTATACGGCCATATTAAATACTCATTTTTTCAAACTGAGCAAATAGCTTTTAGTACGACTCAAACGCTAGGGGGTGTTGAAATCTCACCGGGCAACTTGTAATTAATTTAAAAGTCCTTTGTAAAGGATACCGCTAAATAAAAACATATTAACAAACTCCGCCATTACGTCACAGTCCCTGTCACCCGTAGCTGTCACTGAAAAGGCGGTGTAATTGTAAATGTCAGGCAATTAGACGGCCTCATTGTGCCGCACAAAGAGAGCAACGAAATGGACCCTTTGTCGGCTTTGATTGCGCATTGATTTCATAAATTGTAAGCATCCGTTTTTTATATAAATTGGCGATAAGCGATGTTTTATGCGGGTACCTATGTGATAATTGGATTTGATAAAATTGGACTCAAATGTTGTATTTAATACAAAACCATGTTATCAGATGATTATTGACAACACAATGCCTTTTTTACAACAGCGTGAGCGAGGAGCGCTGTGTTACTTGAGCTTGCTATGGTGGAAGCAATTTGCTTGCCGCTTGCCACAAATAACAAACCTCAAACATTCGCTCAAGCGATGTGAGCTAAATAATAACATCTCTGTTTCCACAAACTCCATTAGTTTAGTGTTGCTTTTGGGCGGCGGTAATCACTTAACATCCGGTGAGCGGAGTGCCCATCGCATCATAGTCACATAAAAATTACGATAGTCGTTCGCCATACACTCGATAGCTAGTCGCACCGTGAGCATACACCCACAAACCGAATAACATTACCCTCAGTTGGGTAGTCGGCTAAAAGGGATGTTGACTATCGAACTTAGCGTCGCTGTTCATCCGGTATCCTGCATTATGTCCGGTCAACTAGCTGCAAAGGACAGACATAATAAATAGCATATGTTTAGGTAACTTACAAATAGCTATGTTGCACGTAAATTACGGTAATACATGTAACAGTGGAAACAAATACTTAATTATGTTCCTTCTAAGTTTATTTGTAACTAATAATGATTTAAAGAGAAAAGCCGACTTCTACTTATCGCTTTTTATCTCCTATTTATAACACTTGCGGTGGAATTATTCTGAGATATCTATGGTACTAAATTATAAAAAAAGGCTGGTATAAAAAATATGTTTCGAACCGGTTTAAAAGAGGTGAAAATGTAATGTGTTAACAGCAGGTTATTTGTATAAACTGCCTCGGCTTCGCATGTTTGTATAGTTTTTTTTTAATGTGAAATAGTGACAACGAGCTGAAGGCCCACCTGGTGGTAAGTGGCGACTCCCGCTCATGACAAAGCAATCGACGTATGTGTGATGTAGGTAATGTATGTGTGACGTAACGCAATTCCGTAGTATATCATTTTGATAAATATTTTGATTTTTATGTTATATATATATATTTATATTATGTATAATATGCTGTAATATTTCAATAATTATCAAAATGATCGCATCAAACTCCGTTGCGTGGCATAAGAGGCGTTTGTGGATAAACAGACAGACAGATAGACGCGGAAAGAAACTTTATAAAAACTTAATAAAAAGAAAGTTGCGCGGAACATTAGAAAATTGAAGAAAACTTAACGACCATATTAAATTTTATAATGTTTGTTTCTTTGTACTTTTGACAATATAAACTTTTCTAATGTAACCTTACAGCGTTTGACATACCTGTCAGTTATTTGCCATAACTATCAGCGATTGACAGGATGCGCGGTGCAAATATAGTTTAACACAGATGCATCGTTCGAAATCATTAAGGTAGGACATCTGTCGGGTCTAAATAAGCTAGTAATAAATATAATGCACTAAGCCAGCTGCTTTATTTGAGCTGTGGCATTGTTGTATCCCCGCTGGCAAGCCGAGTGGAAAACTGTGTACTGAAATATAGCAACGACCAGGCATTTATTACTGAATAAAGTTCGACAGCTAACCAACCTGTTAGGTATAAATCTACCAAATGTTATTTATATCCAATGATAAAAGTAATTGTTTTTGATTCCGTACATATTTTTCGCAATATTTATATATTCCGAAGCGAGTGTAGTTTGTATAGGAAATATTGAAATTACAGGTCTGGTTTTATAATGGGATGAAGTGATTCTCGCACAGAGACGGTTCTGTGTTTTTTTTTATTTTTGTGTTTCATTTTTTTAATTGTGATGTTAGTTATAAGTGAATTATATAGATAGATAATACTTTATTGTACACCAGATGATAAGGTTAACAAAAACATTATTACATAAAAACAGTACAAAGGGCGTTCTTAGCGCTAGTAAGCGATTTCTTCCAGACAGCCAAATGGTCAAGTTAGCATGACATATTGTATAATTATGGGTGAAAGGTACCCTATGTCCTTTTCTATGCAACGTGTATGCAATTTCATGATAATCGGTTGAGTAGTTAGGACGTGAAAGCGAAACAGAGATACAAGCTTACATTCGCATTTATAATATTAAAATATGTACCAAAGTTCATCCAAATCCGTTGAGCCGTTTGAACGTGAAGAAGTAACAATCACACACACACGCACACACACACGCACACACACACACACCCACACGCGCGCGCATTATCTGCTTATGCGTGTGTGTGTGTATATACGAACTATCTTTATAATCTTTATAATATAACTTTTATAATACGAGTATTATTTCGATGAAAAAATTATGTTCATCTCTCGGTGTAAATTTGTCTACCGTCTATTTCGATACTGGATTCCAACATTCCACTATCCAAAACAATGTGAAAATGTTATCCTACACTACATGTTACATAGTCATGTTACATCAGGATTGTGTCACAGGTGCTTCTACTTTTGTGACGTCAGATATGTTTCCGGATAATATTGTCTTCTTCCAAAAGTTTCGTAACAATATGTGTTTTGCGCAACTTTGTATTATGTAACACACAAACAATAAAACATGACTAAAAAACATTTACACACTCATACCTCAACACTAGGATTATTCCGTGTCGCAGATGGCATGGAAAAACAGAAACACAAGACAAACATCCAAGAGCCGAGAACAAATTTCATGCTAACATTGCCACGATGGATGGCTAAGCTTAACCTCTGGCCAAAATAAAACCCAGAACATTGGGGGCACGTGTACTCACTATTTAAGGCATTCCACTAAGCTCTTATAGATTGAATGTGCCCCTGGTTAAAGGCCTAAGATTTCTACTCCCAACGGCTCAAATATATATCCTCCATCGAGCTAGCTATACTATGCTTAGTTTAAAGCTATATAACGCTGAAGAAAATTTCTCAATACTTAAAACAAATAAGAAAATACAATTGTATTATTATATATTACCTAAGTAGGATGAATGGTAAACACGCTAATGTGCTACAAACCCAAACCTATTTATCCTATTATTCGCAAAACGCGACTTATATTCCGTTTGTCTCACTCCGACACTCCAGGGAAATCTCATAGATAAATTATTCCAATTCTCAGGACGACGGAACTTCGTGTCAAAAAGAATATAAGTCTGATAAAACAGTTTTACGTAAAGAGATATGCGTCTTCATTTACGCGATACTGGCAGTAAGTTTGACTCCATACGGGGAGAAGTAGGCTTAATGGGAATATGTTTTGGAGAAAATCTTTGCATTCGCAGTTCTTGTTAGGTTGACGCTACACTAGCAAGCTTCAATAATAATAATAATAACAATTGTTTATTTTTCAGATGTCAAAGTGATCGCTAATATTAGTAAATCTTATTATTTAATTTTGTTAGTACTTGCTTGCTAGAATATGAAATTGAAAAAACTATTATTAGTCTAACTAACAATTATAAGTAAATTTAGAGGAAACCTCAGTTGCCTGTTTATACAGAGGCCCATCAGACTTATTAGAGATTGCCATCAGGATGGAGTTGGTACTCCCGCGGACTCTGCTTAGCATTGTTTGTTTCCTAGAGCGTGCTAGACAAAGCTGCACTATTATAACTGTTCTTAGACTGTAACAAATGTTACTTACTAGGACTGGCCTTATAACTGTTCTTAGACTGTAACAAATGTTACTTACTAGGACTGGCCTTATAACTGTTCTTAGACTGTAACAAATGTTACTTACTAGGACTGGCCTTATAACTGTTCTTAGACTGTAACAAATGTTACTTACTAGGACTGGCCTTATAACTGTTCTTAGACTGTAACAAATGTTACTTACTAGGACTGGCCTTATAACTGTTCTTAGACTGTAACAAATGTTACTTACTAGGACTGGCCTTATAACTGTTCTTAGACTGTAACAAATGTTACTTACTAGGACTGGCCTTATAACTGTTCTTAGACTGTAACAAATGTTACTTACTAGGACTGGCCTTATAACTGTTCTTAGACTGTAACAAATGTTACTTACTAGGACTGGCCTTATAACACAGTTGGTAGTAGCTCTGCATTCTGAGCTGTAGATCGTGTGTTCGATTCCCACGCAGGACAAGCATTTTTGTGACTTAATTTTTGTACTGTGTCGTACCAGCCTCTAATGATCCCACTGCAGGGACACCGGCCTACTCTCGATAAATGAGAGTGAATGGGCTCTGATCTACCACGGGAGCCCAATCCGGATTGGTAGATGTCACATGTCGTCGAATTTTTGGTTCTAAGACATGCCGGTTTCCTCACGATGTTTTCCTTCACCGTTTCGAGAGCGTGGTATTGCGCACATAAATTTTTCAAGTGAAAAAATTCATTGGTACACGTGTGGGTTTGAACCAGCGACCTTCAGAATGAAAGTCGGCGTCTGTGCCCCTGGGCCACCACGCTCTCCACGCTTGTACTGTGTACATATGTATAAAAAAAGCTATATCAGTATTCTATCGGTTATTTAGTTCCGCTTAATTTGGGGCTAGATGACGCTGCGTAAAATGTCTATGAATATTTATTTATTGATTTATTATGTATGTTATGTCTATCAAACTGAAAGCAATCCCGGTAAACATTTTGGATACCTATTTTTGTGTATCCATAGAATTTCACGTGGGCTCTCTTTACTCAAGCCGTAGAATTGATGCTATAACGGAGCAGTCATATAACTGACTTAAATAGTGCCTTTCACTAAAATCGGGTTAAAAAAGGTATTGAACCGAAAAACGTTCAAAGGTCGAATCGTGAGTCCAACCCCTTAACTTGTTTGTTTCTCATTACAGTCCTTATGTCGAATGCGTAGAGTACAAAATGGCGTAACCTGATTAACCAGAGGCAAATTGATTTCACTAAAGATGTTATGCGACCTTTCTTTGAATTTGATCTACACAAATATACGTGACCTCTCAAATCCCTTTGAAAACAGTAGTGTATAAAGAATTCCGACAATGTGCGTATTTACTTTTAGTACTCTTTAGGAATACGATTAATCAAAACCACTTGTGGTACGTATGAATAAGAGATTAGGTCAATATATCATAATCTAATCTACATTTCTACCGAAAAATCGAAATAATAGACTTCAATACTTTCATGCTTTATTTCTCGCTCAACCATTTTTAAGGGGATACACCGTGCCATTTAAAAAAAAATATTCAAGTCGGTAAACATCGAGCGAAGAAAAAAGTCACAGGAAAACGAAATGCACAATTTCGTTTACTACGATGACATGTTTTTTTCTAGTAATTTTCGACTCAATGGACCGAACAAGTTCAAATAAAGAACGTAAAATTTTACGACGTGGTGCAGATGGCAACCGGTAGGAGTCACTGGAGCGCAGTCACATCAAAATGTCAAATCACATCATAGTGATCACCTTCAGTAATTGTCCTTAATTACAGGCTCTAAATCAACTTGCGTTTCCCTTTTCACGAGGTATTTTTTTGTACAAGTTTCTCCATCTGATATCGGACCAAATAATTCTTGCGACTCGACACTGGCAAATCGTGGATGAGCTCACCACGGAGGCTGTAAATAATATAAGAAGAAGAACTTCAGTAATGAAGTAACCACGATGAAGATCGGTGTGTTTAAACCGCAATAATCCGGATTTTTTTAATTTCTTGAAGGTACAAACTCAGTTTGTAAGTGGGGTAAATCAAGTTGGCTACTCGATACTCAGAACTTCGGTCTAGTCCACTTAGCCCCGTCCACTTTGCGTCTAATTATGTCCGATTTCCATTACAAGATCGAGAAAACGGAGTTTCCAACTTTATCGGATTATTAATTAAGCTTTAGTGGAAAATATGACGTTGTAAGCAAAATTATGCTTTTTTGAGTGTGTTTTAAAGATAACGCAAGTTTAATATCGCTTGGACTTGTTGGTTTGTTGATTTCAACTGAAATTATATGTAAGCTAGGCTATTAGTAGGAAAAACTATAATACTATTATTAAAAAACGGCATATTGTTTGATCCGTCAGTTTTACCTCTAAGATGCGCTGCATATTTTTTTTTTTAATGTGAATTAGTGAATCTTTACTGAATCGCATACATCCTGCTGCGTCCATCACCCGAGACGGGGATGATACGTCTCATGCGCATGAGATCCCACCGGCAGCCACACCCACCGGAACACAGTAATGCAACCATTACTGCTTGGCGGCAGATTCGAGATGTGGCGGCAGTACCTCTCCGGACGAACTTGGCACAAGTTCTACTGTTACTGTTGGTTGCTCCTTTAGCACCACCCTTTGATTCCCTACATGTACCCCACATGTAGGGAATCAAAGGGTACACACCTACGGACGCGAGCAACAACAAAATATCTCTTTGTCATTATACGCCGCTATGTCGTACTTAAATTATTTAAAAATTAAAAATATAATATAACGCCCCATCACATTTCAACATTCATTCATTCATTTCCAACATTCGCGTCCCGATTTTAAAGTCCAACATGAAAAGTTAAGGCCCCACATAACCCGGAGAAATGAAATAATCACAGCTTCATGACAGAGTCGGAGCTAGGGAACTTTCACCCGGGGCATTCTTCAGGGGTAGATGTATATAGATAGATATACCCTAAATAATTGTGCATATAAACAATATAAAGAAACAAATTTAGTTACAGAAGAAAATTAAGATTTGTATGCCTACATCTTTATCAAGTTATATTTTTGAGAAAAACTTTCTCTGTTTACTGTCAGATGGCGCTGACTGCTGAGGATATTATCTTCTGCTTGTGATAGGAGTCAAAAGTAGATTGGTAATTTCTTCTAAACTCTTACAGGTAAAATATAAAAACGGTTTTATTGCTTATAGCGAATTCTTTCAGACAACCTCATAGAGTGGAACATCTACGAAAAACTCTGTTATGAATCTGAATAACTACAAAAATTTTGGATACCACATATCTAAACATAACGGTTTTCCAGACAACCTTTGGATGTAATTAAACATTTGTGACGCTTTATAGGATGGCGGTATACACATTTTAGTGATTTAAAGAAAGCAATTTAACAAAACAGAACAGGACAAAACAGGTTGGTACGGAAACCAATAGCCCTGAGACCAACCCTGCGACCACAGTGACATAATAGAAACGTTACACATTTAATTTGGCTGACACGATTTGTGTATGACATACAAATTGAGTCGAGAAACTAATTTGGAGTCCTGGTCCGAAATATGTGAAGGCACCATGGAAGGATTCCTCGTTAAAAGTTGGGTGAGTGGATAAACGGGCGCTGGAAGCGGCCAGATTTGTAGCATATTCAAAGTCAGAGTAAAAATGTTTATCTTCCGTTTAGTCCTCAGAAATTAATAGGACATGCCATTTTTTTAAATTAATATGATGCTTCGAGATCATGCGTTCTTACTAAGTTTAGCATTTGTTCAGACTCAATGCGACCTTCCATGGGGATTAGTATTTATCAATGGACTAAAGATTCAGTAATAAAAAACTAAAAACTATTTTAGAACAAAACCCTTTCTTATTAATAAAAAATTAGATCCGTCGTATTTGATGTTTTCCAAAAAAAAATCAATACGCTTCTAAGGGCACCACATTTGAGAGGTTATGCGGGAACTGGTACATACATACATACATACAGACTGAATTCATAATACTCATTTTGGTTTCGCCCTAGTTGGGTACAAACTTGACCAAGAACTAACTTTATTTTCATCGCACAAGTTTGCTCCGGCCAGGATTAGTACCTGGAACCCTTATTTCGAAGGCAGTAACTACAAACTAACCTATAAAGATCCCAGAAACAGATACAGCCCTTTAAAACTAGAACAAACACGCACAGAAACTTTAAAAGTAGTTGTAGTTATTGGAGTTTTAGAACTATTCTGAATTCACTAACTCCAAAATTTCTAAACTTAAAACACATGAAAACATTCTTGTGACAATTCTGTAGCTCGCGAGCAAACCGGCCATATTATTCCTAAAATTTGTATAATAACTCCAGAAAACTTGTGAAAATAACACTGGTAGAATTTGTGTGGCTCAAAACACAAAAAGCCAAAAAGAAGAAGGCCAGCGAAGGTCCCGGGCTAGATCCCCGGCTGAAAAAACTTTGTATTACAAGCATGATGTTTGTTCTCGAGTCTTGGCAGTTTTTGCAGAGTGCTGTGTCCATCTCCACCGTATGACAGTACTTTCGAATTACTCCACACAGCTTATTGTCAGTTGCTGTCTCTTCCATTGTATGCTTCGAATGGCGATGTATACTGGTTGGCGTCTTGTCAGGCAGTACACAGAATATTTTGTGACATTTGGATAGATGAGGAAATATTTCGCTTTGTGCCGTGTCGAGGGATTTGCGTATAAAGGCGTGTGATTAAGGTTGTATAATGCTTTATCTCTGATCCTCTGTTGATATTATGAATAACTTTTAATATTTAAACAAACAAATATTATTAATGCGAAGAATACTAGCAGTAGAATTTGTGCCAAATTTGTGTATTAATAAATGTTTAATACATAAATTTAAAATGTAACATTTATTAATACATGTTATATTATTTTTAAATAATTTCGAATTGTATTAGTTAGTTTAATACCCAATGCCCTTAGTAAAATTCCTTACTTCTTTTCCATCCAAGGTTGTCTGTAAGAGATATTTATGGGGTATGGTAATGGGGTAAGGGGGTATTTTGTAAAACTCCTTATTTGATGTTAAAAACACTCATTCTCGCATTTACAAAGTGTTTTGATAATTATTAAAACTTAATGTGCGGAGATCCTTGCAACAATAATGTATATACAAATATGCACCGTATCTCATTTACATATAAAGCTCATTGAATTAATCTCCTACCTAATACTTTGTTCGTTAAAATTTTGTATGAAGCTCGGAAACTTCCGGTGTTTTTTGTTCATTTGTAGTAAACTCAAAGTTGCTAGTAACGAGTGAGCATAAAGGACCATTTTAACATTGAACTAAGTGTATAATACGACATTCGGAACAAGTCTAATTAGTATAATGATTGAAATTTTCTTATGTTTTATCTTGTGTTTTTGTATCGTATTATTTCGTTTAAGCGACTGGGCGATCGAGCTTCACTCGTTTTATCTGAAATTATAAATGTTTCATGTAACAAGCAATTTAATTTATTCATTATTATTATTAATTTAATAGAGCTGGTGCGGCTTGTGAAGCAGCTGAAAAAGCTAAAGCATGCAAATACAGGGGTCTAGGTGCCGAATATGATTTTGTCCCATTCGGTGTCGAGACCCTTGGTCCGTGGGGTCCTAGCGCTATAAGGCTTTTTAAAGAAAAAGCAAATAGGTTAGTTGACATCACAGGAGACCGAAGAGCTGGCAGCTACCTCGGACAAAGAATAAGTTTAGCTATTCAATGGGGGAACGCTGCCAGTATCTTCGGAACCTTGCCCAAAGGGACTCCTTTTAATAATTTATGTTAGTTCTTATAGTATATTTTTAAGATTTTAATTTCAGATTTGTTACATTCATTAAAATAACCAAAAGGTAGAAAAAATATTCATTTGTTATCAACAAGAATATAGAAATGAGTTGCGGACAATATTACTCTCAAAGTTGTGATTGCAAGTGACAATGCATACAAATAAAATATATCTCCTTGTGAGAAACACACATGATTTACCGTGGCTTTCCTGTCCCTGTTTTTGAAGCGAGAGGTCCCGGTTTCGATTCCCGGCCGGGGCACTCATGAAGTTTGTTCTTGGGAATTAAGTGTGTTTCTGTGCTTTTTTTAATGATTAATGTCATGTTATGAATGTCAGCAATACAGCCCATGTTACTCGCTGATCAGAATTTTTGTGTTTATCCCTTAAAAATCAACTATTGAACATACAAAAACAATCTAAAATAGTTGTTAAGACGAACTTTAAAGTTGGCTTTTGCTAATGAAAACTTAATGTTAACCATTCGGTTTTAATCTACATAGGAAGCACAATTTGGGAACTGAAATTAGTACTACGCTGGTCAGAACACGTTGGGGACATTCCCGCAATGCCGTACTTTTGTGCCTCAGCCAGCGTTAAACCAAAATCTCTGACGCTATTCACCAATAGCTTAAAATGATGTCAGTAAAAACAAGAATCTACAATATTAAATAGTAAGTTTTGATGGACATTTCACGCAGCGCAATCTAGACTTAAACTAAAAAAACTCATACCTTATTAGGATTGCCTGTGTCGCACAGAAACACAAGACAAACACCCATGATCCGAGAACAAACTTCATGGTTGCACATTCATGCCACACAAAGCGTGTCCTGGCCGGGAATTTCGCTTCGAAGGCAGGGCTACTAGCAACTAAGCTAATTAATAATAATTTTAATAATGTCTAATGGTATTATATGTGATGGTATAGTAACAGACGATGATACATTGGCAGCGTAAATGTGTCTTTGATCACTCCGATATGAAATAGTCCTAAGCAAAAGCCGTGCTGAATCTAGACTGAAATCATACTAAGTAACTTACTTTAGACCAGTACTTTGTACTGTGAGCACTGACCCATAAGTTGCTCATTAGCCTTACAGAATATTCCTTCTTGCACGAAAGAGGTTTGATGTTAGGTACTTATTCCCATGTCCAGAAAACCACAAGTGGGGAATTGTTTCAGGAAATTTAAAATTAGTTTATTGTGAAGATTAGAGTTGTGACTAAATGTGAAGTCACAATATACTATTTTAAAATAGCATACAACGTATAACTGCCTGATTTATAATAGTTGTTAAAAGCTTTGTTTTGCCGGTTACAAAAGGAAAATTTGCGTAATTATTCATGACTAGCGGATACCTGGCGCATCCAAAAAGAAACAAATTGCCTAATGCATTGTTTTAGTGGTAGAATTATTGCCTTTTTATGAAATCAGATATCTGATTTCAAAGTCTATAACGGACATAGGTAGAATTTTTTTTTGTGTTTTATATTTTAGGATAAAATAATGGTGTTAATGAGCTCATTATTAGTCAAGTCTGCGTTTCCATGATAGTACTCGCGTCCGTAGGTGAGTATCCTCAGAGTCCCTACTCGTGTCCCTTGGGTGGGTAAAAGGAGCAACCCAAAGTAGCAGTAAAACTTATAACAAGTTCGTCCGGAGAAGTACTGCCACCGCACCTGGTAATCCTCCGCAAAGTAGTGCACTCGTATTGCTGTGTCCGGTAGAAGGGTGTGGGTACTGCTGACTTTACAATAAGTGATTTGTAAAACTCTATATTTTGAAACCTCGAAAAATCCCGACAGGATCTGAAAATAAATTGTATGACATAATACGAAGCCAAAAACGACCATTTTAATTTATAACTTTGATAGGTATAGCCAGTGTAATTCTGATAATTAGACGAATCTGAAAACACCTCTCAGGCTAAAATCCATCAAGTCGTTTAGGCTACAGAGCGTGCCAAAAAAGTATGCACACTTAAACATACTTACATAAAGAAACATAATACTGGAGCAGTCGGGTAAAAAAAATAGTGAAACGCCAAAGGGAAATGCCGTGAATTTATGTATCTTATTAAGCATATTGAGAGCGTGGTGGCCCAGGGGCATAGACGCCGACTTTAAATCTGAAGGTCGCTGGTTCAAACCCACACGTGCACCAATGAGTTTTTTCACTTGAAAAATTCATGTGCGCAATGCCACGTTCTCAAAACGGTGACGGAAAACATCGTGAGGAAACCGGCATGTCTTAGAACCAAAAATTCGATGACATGTGACATGTACCAATTCGGATTGGGCTCCCGTGGTAGATCAGAGCCCATTCACTCTCAATTATCGAGAGTAGGCCGGTGTCCCTGCAGTGGGAACATTTGAGGCTGGTACGGTATTAAGCATATTAGTTGTAACTTTATATAGAAACACAACTCCTTAGAGTCACTGTCTAGCTAATTTTAGTAACAAGTTTAGCAGCCGGCGTTTGGGGCAGAACTTGTCTTGGTTAAGTTGCTCGTCCACAGTAGCTTACAGTAAGCCATTGTGTTGATATAGTTTGAAACTAAGGAGTTTGTATCGAAAATTTAATTTAGTTAAGACATGTTACCGTAACAATATATAACACAAAAATTGTTTCTACCTATGTTCGTTATAGACTTTGAATCTATCCAACTGATGTGCCTCAAACCGGTTTCATTGGAAAGGCATTGCGAAGATGGTTTTAGACCACTAAAACAATGCATTAGGCACAAAATATATTTCTGTTTATAGCGTAGTAGCACACGCTGGGTATTCGCTAGTGAGATATATATGTACGTGACAAGAAGACAAAATATTGTTATAGATAGAATAGCGACTCATTTATTAATATACGTATATTTTCTTCATTAGTAAATCCATGCAAGCTGAGGTGGGCAGCAAGTCATCATCATATTATAGAGGTGAAAGTTGCTACTTCTTCATGTTCAAACGGCTCAACGGATTTAGCTAAAATTTGGTACCAGGATAGCGTATAATCTGGATTAACACATAGGCTACGTTTGATCCCGTAAAACCGGAAATAAATTTTTAGTATATTTTTTCTGTTTTATAGATATCAGCCACTTTTGTGTCCATTAAGTTGCTGATAAGATACGTTTAGTTGCCAGCCTGCACATTTTAGACAAATGCTCTGCCAGCTTTCTGCCGCAAAACGCCAGCACAATACGTCAGCAGTTGACCACGACATCCGCTCAAATTAAGGGTATTAATGTTGCGTCAGGGTTAGAAATTAGAGTAATGCCCGGGCGATAATTTGCCGTTTTTGTTATAATTCCAGAAATAAATAGCAGGTGATTATCCTGTCATCTGGTGTGGTGGAGAATGTGTTTGTAAGGTCGGAGATACACAAATAGAAACTTCTTTTGTGCTTAGCTGCGCTACGTAATAATATAATTTACAATAAAAATCATTTCAGCCTCTAATGTGCAGGGACACCGGCCTACTCTCTATAATTGAGAGTGCCCACGGGATCCGAATCCGGATTGGTAGATGTCACATGTCTTCGAATTTTTGGTTCTGAGACATGCCGGTTTCCTCGCGATGTTTTCCTTCACCGTTTCGAGAACGTGGTGCGCGTGTGGGTTTGAAACTTCAGATTGAAAGTCTGTGCCCCTGAGTCACCACGCCCTCAACATTACATACTTCATAAATAATTGACTGATTAAATGATTGATCAAATTAAATGATTCAATATTTTCATTTGTTTATTCTTCGTCCTTATTTCTTCATGAAGTTTTATGTTTATAATTTAATTTAATTGATATACTTGAAAGGCTTGTAATTATTATACAGTAATGATGATTATGATTATAGGACTACCTGGGGTACACTCTCTAATTAAAAAATAATCATCCGATTCGGTCAATAATTGGCGAAGAAATCCTTAGGGCCGTTAAATAAGTAATTATAGTATTGAAGTCGTTAATTCAATTTATAAATCAATCATCAAAATATCTTAAAATACAATAAAAACACAATTATAGTGTTCTAATTTATTGTTAGGCTAATGTTCTACTTTAATTTCTGCTTACGTTATTAATTACATATTTTTGAATTTTAATTACTGTTATGTCATTATTGACACTCACAAGATTAACACAAATCGATTGACAGATAAAATATCAAAATCGGCGCCATAAAGGAACAAACATACATACAAAGGCTGTTAACACTATCCTTTGCGTCGCGCAGACGGGTAAAAAGGCATTTTATAAGCAAAATCCATACAATATAAGGCATGCCCTTCAGCCTAATTGAATTAGGCATTAATGACGTAAGCAAGTTTTGGAGGGCCGCAAGCGATTTCGACCTCTCACGCTTGGCCGGTTCTGGTGGTTTTGGACCATCGGATATGTTACTGGTAATTGAGGAAATCGTCTTTATGACAAAAACCCTTATTCCATTAGTACGTTAATGAAATACGGGTTAAATAAAGGAAGTGCAATTTTTGGGTGACTGATGTTGATAATATTTGTTTTATTTCTTAGTAATTGTGAAGTAATCTGCTATTAAATGCGGAATGAAAGTTATCAGTTAAGTGTCACTTAAATAATATAATAAATGGCCTTTGAAATGAGGGGTTCCGAGTGTTGGGCAAGCGTATCGAGTGGAGGTTTCTACCAGCAAACTTTTGGTTAGAGAGAAAGAGAGAGATAATATCTGAATCATTTGTTTGTTATGCTTTTTCGCCTGAACTACTCAACCGCTCATCATGTTATTTTGTATGTGTGTTAAGGACATAGCGTACCTTTCAATTTCACGTATTTAATTTAAATTCTGCTAAATTAGCTATAATAATTCAAAGGTATAAAGTAATTTTTAATTTATTTTTATGTATCTTTTACCCTTGGATTGGGATTCCCTATGTCGCAGATGGCATGGAACACAGAAACACAAGACAAACACCCAAGACTCGAGAATAAACTTAGGCAAGACTACTACCAAGCCACGGAGCAAGGTGAAAAGTAGGTATCTAAATCAAGGCCACCCAACTATTTCCCAATTCATTCGTTACCTTTCAATCTTTAAAGTCCAGAATGAATTACTTAAAGCATTTTAGACAATGCAAAGTTTACCTAAAGATCAAACATTGTAAGCAACATAACTATAACTGAAAAGGTCCCGATAGAATTGACCAACATCAGACCTCCAAGTATTCTATACTGTAACCAAGTTTACGTTGCAATAATGGAATAATGCTGCACGCTGATTTTACTTGAATGTCAATAAACCATGTCTGAGTTCTTGGGGCGGCAAGAAACACTAACTACAGAGTTGAACAAAAGAAGAAATAACGAAGAGGATCTATGTTTTATTCATTGTTAATTTTGTTATGTATATTTTATTTATCAAATAATAAATTCGAAAGTTTGTCTGTATGTATGTTTGTTGCACCTTCCCGCCTCAACGGCTGAGTGGATTTGGAAGATATTTGTTATGAAGTTAGCTCATACCCCGGATTAACACATGTATGCTACTATTGATCCCGAAAAAGTGAAGTATTATAACTTTTTTAGTGACTTGAAAAAAATACAGTTTCTGTGTTTTCGCTCCGTTACCTATTGAGTTTTTAACCGCGAGCGTACACATTACTAGCTGCGCCCCGCGGTGTTACCCACGGTTGGACTTCCTACGGGAACCGATAAAAAGAAGCATATGTATTATTCCAGACTAAAATCTATCTCTGTGTCAAATTTCATCCAGGTGCGTTCAGCCGTACTGGCGTGATTGAGTAACAAACATCCATTCATACTTACAAACTTTCGCGTTTATAATATTAGTGGGATAAGCATTGCATACATAACTAAAATTCCAAGTTGTAACTATGCATACGTTAGATCGCCACCTTCTAACAAGTATTTATATGCTTTTTCTTTTTGATCCTATATGAAATTTTACAGTAAAAAATAAATTTATTACTAAGCTGTTTTAGGAATTAAATTAAAAAGGAAAGAAATTTAAAATTTCATGGTACATCTCTGACATGGTTTGAAGAATTCTCCTATTTAATAGTAAATAGTACTAAATAGTATTGAATCGCGCAAAATACACAGTCTCTATAGGATCAATTCTTTAAAATGTAGCCTTTAAAGAAATGATTCCAAAAGTATTATAGAAGCTAGTAATTTCACAAATTGTATACTTACCTCTCTCTATATATCAGGGTTATATGAATACATTATCTCTGTTTCTAGCTTTCACGTTATTATTGTAGTTTAGATAAAAAGTGATGGTGCGCCAATAGTTTTGCTTTTACAGAAAGATTCACATTTTGTAACCATAATTATTTGAACAGTTTATGACAGTGTCTTTCTTCCATAGTGTAATAGTCACCTCTATGGTTAGAGTTTTTAAGAAGACATTTACATAGTTTTATTTAGATTTAAATATTTGTATAGCATTTTGGCACAATCAAGAGACTAAACATTTTTCTATTGACAGACTATAAATATCTGGTGACCAGAAATATAGGTTTTAAACCTCTAGCACCAGTTCACATATATGGTTATAAAATTATAACACGTGTACCTTAATCTTAACATGAGATATAAAATTTTTGACTTTGTGAGGGGAATAAAATATTATTTACTTGCTGGGCCCCGTGGTTTATCCGCGCAGTTCCCGTTCCCAGGGGATAAAATATAGCCTATGTTACTCGCTGATAATGTAGCTTTCCATCGATGAAAGAATTTTTAAAATTAGTTTTGTAGTTTTAGCTTGAAAGCGTGATAAAAAAAAAATTAACTCATTCAATTAAATATTATAATATTAAGTTACGATAACCTGCAATCAATTGCCATTAAATGGTCACCCATCAAACACTGACCTGGTAGTCACTGAAGCTTAACCATGACCGCTTTACTGACAGTGATACACCAAATTTGAATACCAAACAATCCATTTTCGCCGCTCCCGGCCGCAAAACGACCAAAAAATTGCGTCAAAGAGAAAAAGTGTCAAAATCCAACCACCTTTGTCCGGCCCCGCCCGCAACATGGCCACCCTAATTAACCCTTTCACGGTGACTAAACTCACGTAAGACTGAGGGATTGTATAATTAATCACCGAGTCCAAGTATTGACAGAGGTTTGGCCACGCGCGGGTAGATTCACCTAGCCTAAAATTATGGTAATAAGTCTTCAAAGGAATTGAAATTGTTAGGAGAATCAACCTCTTTTTGACTGACACAGCTCAGTCGGTAGTGGCTCTGTCTTCTACACTGTAGGTTACGGGTTCGACTTCCAATCAGGATAAGAATTTGTGTGACGAAAAATGTAAACTCAAAGCTCTTTAATTGGTAAATGCTATTACACTATAAACGAATATTTGCAGAATAATTTTGTTTCAATCTCTCAAGCATAAACATGTGGTTAACGTCAAATAGAATTAATCTATTAGATGATAAAATACCAAAGTTTACTTTAAATTATAAATTGTAAGTGCATTACAGTATTGCTACGCCCTTGCAAGGTGCATTTCATTAGAGAATTTTCTAGTATACTAATGTAAATGATGCAATAAATGAATATTTATGTCTGGCTGTTATGTATGTATTAACCAAAAAATACGATATATGTATTCTATCAGTAATTATAATAGTAATAATCTGGTTCCCACGGTACTTAGGCAGGAAACTTTTTCAGTCATTATAAAGCAAACCACTTCGCACATATTATATATTATAGATTGAACTAGAAAATATAAAGGTTATTTTTTGTAATTACATTTTTATAATTTATATTGACACCCAGGCACAGATCAACGCCAATATTCGTCACATGAATGCTTGCCTGGAATCGAACCTGCAATAAACTCAGAAAGTACAGCTACTAGCAACTGAGCCGTGAAGCCAGACAAGCTATCTCAAAACCTTGTTACTCTCTCAGATAACTTCATTACGAATTTATATCAAAGAAACTCCGTTCCAGACCTACAGCGTTGTTTATTCATATAACTAAACATAAAATCCCACTTGAACGTTTATCATCACGGACCCAAACCCCCGAATAAATCAAAAATCGTTCATTAACGTTACATTACAGGTTATCCCGAAAAAGGCCCATTTATTTTTTACGTCCGACCCGAGGAAACAATTGGTGTAAGTTATCTGCTAGGAATTCGTATTTCATTTTACTGGGTCTATTGTTGGCCCTTGATAAAGGACGGGCCCTTAAGCTTTCAACCTTAATACCGACGCTTACCTGTTCTCAGAGATGTGGAGAACAGAGTAGACAACTAGGTAGGTAATTTTCATATTTCAAGTCTTTAGGATAATTAAAGAGAGTTCCGTGAAAAAGTTTTTATCTTGCTCTCGTGCTAGTTAAAAACTGTTTTAAAACTTTTGCTGTGTTTGTTGATAATTATTAACAATACGGTTTGCGCGTCAGTAGAATGTAAGTAGTAAAGTGAGTTTCAATAATTAAGTATATTTTGTACCTAAAATATAATGGATTGAAATGGCTTGCTGAGGAGAACACGAAAAAAGATTTTTATTAAAAAAAATTTTTACCTTTAATTTATTTTATTTAATAAGGTATAATGATGATGATGATGGTTCCATAGAATATTTTAATGAAGAATTTCCACCCCTAAATGCGTCAAATAAAAGATCAATGTATTGAATAGGGTTTACTCAAATATTCTGATAGTATCTCAAATGATTCTAATCCGCTCTAGCGTAGCACAAGAACAGACTTTTTTCATCTCATCTGTCCCCTGAAGTGTACAGATTACGGAAACAAACAAAATATACTACAAAGTCAAGTTTCTCACTGTTCTGCGCATTTACGAATCCTAGAAAGCTAAGGGAAATATCCTAAAACGAAAGTTCGTGGTTGGTAATTTTCAACCAACTTCAAAAAAGGAGGAGGTTCTATGTTCCACTGTTTTTGAAATTGTATGATGTGAAAAGAACGAGAATTAGGGGATGAAAGTATTGCCACTGAACGTTTATTTATTATTAATGAAAAACAAAAAAAATAATCAAAACCATCGAATAGATCCTTTGGAATTCAGTTGAAAATTAAATTTGAACAATCTGTTCAAAAAGCAATTGATTCATCGAAGCGTCAATCAGCATTTCAACAGACGAGGATAACATACAAATTTTAATATGGCATTAGTAAATAATAACTATGAGTTTAGATTTTACGTAAAGTAGAACGTATAGAATTCGTTACTCCTATTCGTTACTAGTAGGAGTAACGGATTCTGGAAATTTTTTTTCGGGGCACTATCAGCCCAAGTATAAAATTGTAAATACATTACAAGGAAAACAATATTCCAACGGTTTTCCTATTTTCCAAACTAGCAGTACCGGTTTTAGTTTTCGTATTCCAATTCACGGCGTAAACAAATTACATTGAAATCTGCGTATGCACAAATATTTAATTTCATGGTTGGAAATTGTAAGCTTCACTTAATTTGTAAATTATGTTAGTGTAATGACGCAGACACTAATGCGTGTTTAATTAAATCAGAATCTGATTGATTTTCCATTCATATCCGTACATTGTCTGATGTACTGTTTATGTGCTATTTTTATGTCTTCAATACCTTTAAAAATATCTATTTTGAGCCACAAGCCTTTGCGGGCTATAAAATCATCTTGTTATATATAAAGCTAGAATTTGCCTTAAATTTTGTCTATTTTTTTTATTTTTATTGCTGTTACTTGTTTTTTATTTTTCTTACTTTACATACTATTTTTTTTTCTTGTACTTACTTATGCTTTAACACTTTGATTTGTATAAGTCCCTCTTGTGGCAATATAATTTTTCATTTGTGAACTTTCTGTGACAAATATGTGGATAACGCTGTGGGCTACATTACTAAAATCTAGTTTTAAGCATCATTTGTTGTATCAATATTATGTATATATATTATTATAATTATTATGTAGACGTTTGTTTTCCCGAATAAATAAAATAAAAATATCAAAACATTTAAAGCTATAATAAAATACTATAATAGTTACACATAGCTTTGCTTACTCTTTCGTGGCTAATACTGAGTACTTTAATCTACTTCTTAGTATTTAGTATTCGCACGACAAATTCACAACGTAAATCTTATTACAAATCCTGTAAAATTTCCTACATTAACAGTTAAAAGTAACTGCTTTGTTGTAACACTACCTATGAAGCACGCGTTTAGGTTTATGCTCAGCTGGGGCAAACGTTGATGAGCATAAAAATGTTTTTCCAATTCCCTTTTAACATAATCTTAAAGTTTCTTAGTCATTTCATCAAGCTTCTTGTCATGAAATATTATTACCTTACTCTTTGATAAATCTACAAAAATAATGCGCCATCTGAGAGATAACTCCGCTTTGGATGAAACAGAATTAAAATTCATAAATCTGTGATGCACACTCAGATGTGATATAAGACACGGAAATTTTACAATTTCTTGGCGCGTTACATTTGCGTTTATGAAATAGGGATAGGATATATTTTATACTGTATATATTTGTGTGAAATTTTCGTACTGTACCAGGAAAATCTCTTCTAATATTTTATTCCCTTTTGGGGGTCTATCTATCTATCTATCTAATCTGTTCGCCCGGAAAAGTACTGCCTTCACACCTGGTAATCTGCCGCCAAGCAGTAGTGCGCTTTCATTAGTGTGTTTCGATGGAGGGGTATCACAATGTTAGTTATAGTTTCACATACATAATTTTACAATCTATTTTTTAAATTATCTGGTTTCGAAATTTCTAGACGACAACGAGCTTCACTCCAGTTCCACAGTGAGAGAAATCTGAATTTCATAGCAGCTTAATCATATATTATTAAATTCAGTGCTCTGCAAAATAACTCATATTTCTACAGTTGTTTAGCGAATATTCGCAATGCAATGGCATATTTTACATTGCTATTCTTACTAATCTCTTTTGTGCCGTATATGATTTTAACAAGTAGGAAGTACTAGCTCCTCTATCATGGAATCCATAACTTAAATTAGGTGCACAGGCCCTGCACTGTGGCGTGTAGAGTACGTGTAGTCCTGGAGGGGGGAGGGGGTCTTTTTACCCCAGGAAAGTCCCTCAGGCAAGTCTGGAGGAGCCCAGAGATCTTCGAGTGTGCAGAGGTCCGCCACCGAAGGGTTTAATTTCTAGAAGAAGTACTTCTTCGGACAAACTTAGCACAAGTTCTACTGCTACTTTAGGTTGCTGCTTTACTGCTTCCGCACCAGATCTGCCGCTAAGCAGTGATGCACTCGTATTTCTGTAATCCAGTGTGTGATGTGATTTTCCTGTGTTTTGGTGTGGTGTGGGCGCCGTGAAGTCACAAGTGCATGAGACGTAACATCCCCGTCTCGAGTGACGGGTGCAACGGAATGCCGGCCGGAGGATCTAGGTCCTATTGCTGTGGTTATGGGCGGAGGTAATCACTTATCAGGTGTGCCTTCAGCTCGATCCGTCGTTTCAGTAGATAGTATAAAAATATTGAATTCGGTTATTATATACTAGCTGTTCCCCGCGACGTCCGTGCAATTTAACCATTACTTTGCGCGAAACCCTAGTCTGTTTTTGTTTGTATAAAATTAAAGTAGTCAAACTTACTCCTTATAACTTCAGGTATCTGCCAGTAAATGTCTCGTCATAATCAGACCCGCCATTTTGGAGGTTAGCCGGAACAAAAAAAAAAAAAAAAAATTGTTATAAAATACTGTATGTACTTTCAAATGCGTTTCATAAAAAGCTGTTATTTTGACATTACAAACAGACACTACCATATTATTTATTTGTATATTATAGAATATAAATTTACGGTTCAACCTTCACGTAGTTACTTCCTTCTACGGAGCCACCAATAAGCTAAAACATTTCGTAGTTGTTTAAACTGTCTGCGTGAAACGAAACGTTTATAATATCAAATGCGCGACAACAAAGCTGGCACTCGCGTGTCCCAACTTTTCAGAGACACACGCCCGGGGCGCACACTGAGTATGCGCGCACTGTAATGAGGATCTTATTTGAAACGACAGTTTACGTCAGATTGTTACGAAATTCCGTTTTGTAAAGTGTAACATAACCTATGAGTGACATGTTACACTGTACAAAACGAAATGTTAATAAAAAAATGGACATGGACGTGGACATTACTCACAACGCTAGGTTTTTTTAAGTGAAGAAGTGATAGTACGAGCTGAAGGCCCACCTGGTGGTAAGTGGTTGCCTCCGCCTATAACAACAGCAATACGACTTAGGTCCTCCCCAACCAAAGCATGGTCGAAGCGAGGGGTGACCTTGTGTGATGAGCGTAAAGTGTGTAAGTCTTGGGTGTCTGATTGTCCATGATACCTGCAAAACAGGGAATCCTAGTAGAGGCGAGTGAAACGTAACTTTTTTAAATGCACCAAAATGTCACCACACTTGCTTGGCATCGCACGAGGAGCTCGTAAGTAGAATGGCGTATGGAACCTTTGCATATCAATGTGCAAGTTTCGACAGGCGTCGGTAAACACGCTTTTCATTCGGGATAAAGTTTATACCGCCGTTTGGAGATATTGCGTATTGGAAAGCTGAATTTGTTGTATATATCTTACTGTTTGGATATATATTTGTTATTCTCTTTGTTGTCTCTTTGACTGAATTGGCTGGGAACTGATGGTCAGTGGTTACCGCTACCTATAGACTAGATCAGTTATACTCCAAGTGTGCTCCGCGGAGCCCTAGGGCTCCTCGAAGCCTGTAGGGGCTTCATGAAAATACTGGTCATAATTAAAAATAAATACCAAAGAAAAAAAGAATCCAGAGAAAATTAAATGGTTTACGACAATATACATAACCTTTCTTGTATTCTAGGTAACAAAGTTATTCTAGAGCTATTATATATCAAATAATTCAAAAGGGTTTCTTTCAAAAGGGTTCCATCGATAAAGAAGTTTGAGAACCGCTGGACTAGATTGTCACATTGATTTGGCCCTAGCAAACTATGATAGTCTTGTATGGTATATAAAAGCACTCTTGAACGATACCTGCAACATATAAAGCACGGTACACCGGAAGAAATAATATTAATAAGTAATAGGGTCTCGTTTTACCCTTTGGACACAGGATCCTAAAAAGATGTAATGATCTAAGGAAACCAGTATGTCCTAAAAGTTAATATTAAAATGTATGACGCACTCCAAACCCAATTAAGTTGCTGTTTAGTTCGAGGATTCACTCTCACTTGTCGAGAGTAAGCTGGTGTCCCTCCAGTGGGAACGATAAAAAGTCTGGAACTGGAAAACACGTACTGTGTTAAGGCAATTTGCATCTTGCCGCATTCACACAGAACGGTATAAAGTTGAGCGTGTATATGTTTATAGTATAGGCGAACGAAATTCGCTCGTATTTTTTTAATAATTGTATTTCTCTGTATAAATATCAGTATAATATTTTTTTTTTGTCATACAATGGAACACTGTCTTTTAATACTGTACACGTGTATTAGATTGTAGTCACACTTATTTAAGGTGGTACTTACACTACGTGGCAGTGAGACAGAGCGGCAATGTGGGAATCTACATACATATTTCAATGATATTTTTTTCAAAAATATTTTTTTTATATAATAAATTATGCTAACTATTTTATATAGCGTAAATTCTTGTGGTACTTGATCGGTATTTTATGACCAAGTTTGAATATCTTTGCCTTACATCCAATAGTAGCAATGTAATTATTGTGTTAGTCAATATGTTATTCGTAACTAATAAATAAATTTACAGATAAAACAAGATTTTACAAAAAAAGCCACCGAGCGAAGTTCGTTCGCCCAGGTTCTATAGATGATATCTTGTAAAACATCGTGACAGTGTAAATGCGGTATGAAAGTGGATCTCTAAGGGGAAAACGTAGAATATTTTCAGGCCAGCAATTGCACCAGTTCTTCGTATTTCCGGTTTATTGAAGACATGTAACTGGCTATTCTATTTTATATATAGAATTTGCATATTGAAAGCGTTTATTTAGTTTGTATAAGGGTGCACCTTATACAAACTAAATAACAACTTTTACGCCGTGAAAATATTTTTTCTGTTCTGTTCAAAAACTGCTCATATACCGAATTGAAAAAGAATTAAGTATCGAGAATTCTCATAATCTTTGTGTTCTCACTATATATCAGTGCAGAAAAACCTGAATTGCACCCAGACCCTTCCACTGGAATACAGTAATGCGACTACTGTTTGGCAACAGATTCCAGATACGGAGACTAGTACCTCAAGTGGGGGGGTTAAGGAATCAAAGGGTACCTACAGACGCGAGAAACTGGACCCCCCATGTGTAACATATTGAGGTAAAACGCAACTTTAGCGACTAAAGTTCTATGTTCAAAACATATCGATCGGAAAAGCTGTAATATCGAAGTGGAAATATTAAACAAGAAGTTGAGAATGAGCAGAATATCCAGTGACCAATTACTAAAGCCCGCAGCGACTTCTACTACGACTCTACAAGTATTTCTAAAACAGCTTCAGACGGAATATTTCAGCGGAGTGCAAACGACATTGTGGCAATAATAACGCTGGAAATGGTTAGTGAGAACGGTTTTTTAAGATTCTTTTTTGGGGAGTCCTCTTACTCGTGAGTAATCTGGGTCCTTACTCTCCCTGGTGCAAAACGAGCAACTAATAGAAGCAGTAGAACTTGTGCCAAGTTCGCTCGGAGAAGTACTGCCTCCACCGCTGGTTATTTGCCAAGCAGTGATGCTCTCGAGCTGTGTTCTTGTAGAAGGGTGTGTGACGTTGTTGTTGTTGTATTATTAATAAACTTTAACATGTTAAATGTGTAATTACAAATTTATTATTGCGCTGTCAGCGCATAGTTTTAGACGCGTAATGCATCGCTCGAACGAAACGAACTAAACAACACAGGTCTTCTTAGGATGGGAGTTAGAGCACGTTACGCATCCTAAATTAATATACCTTCTTATTATTATTACACCTCTATTATTATAGTTAGACATAGACATAGACATTTATTTATTTACTAAAATAGCACACATTATCATAACATGGTACAAAAAAAAAAAAAACAACAGAATTTAACAAAAAATAACACAAAAGTTCAAATAACATAAAAAAAAAATAATATAAATAAAACAGAAACAGTAGAAAAAAAATAAATAAATAAAGAAAATAAATAAATAGATAAATGATTTTAGAAATAGATAAAAACCGTTTTGATTTATCCGTGTATTACTAGATCCGTGTAAGAAGAATGTCTGTAACAAAATGAACATAAATTTGATTTTATTTATTTATTTTATTGGGCGCCACTTCTAGACTACGTTCAGACATCTATGTGCACGTTGAAATCTAATCTCCAGTCTCAAAACTTGTGCTTTGATCTCTTACAAGTGTATAATGATGGACTTCGGAGTTTGGAAATTCTTTGTTCGTCTTGTAACATGTCCTCACTAGATGTGAACGAACGTTTTGACTGCGTATCTTATAGTCCTCAGTAATTAATAAATGATTCATACATATCTGTATTTTTGTCAGTACCTTAATTTACAGAGTCTACCAAAATTAAGAGCTGTATTAAGCACATAGCTGATATTACAAGAACTATAATAACAAAATTTACTTCCATTTTTTAAAAGATAGGGGAAAAGAAAGGCGCATAATATGTGAAATTTCACGCCTAGGAAGTCGCGTGGAACTATTAGTATTTATTAAGTTTGGATTCCCTATACCTCACCCACACCATCTATGATGAGCTCTGATGAAGGCGTTCTTGTGCCTTCAGATGTAATGTAAGTTCTACCAACAAAAGGAAACATGCGAAAGTTATAGTTTTCTCAGTATTTGTATTCTTGGACTTCGGCTGACTTTCAGATATTGGAGTTGATGAGGATGTTCGGTTGATTTCTCGGGAAAATTTAGTAGATTTTTGTGTCTGTATTGCTCGTCTACAGACGGAAAATTATTATGAGTGACTCAATAATAGCCACAAGTGCGTACCTACTAAGATACTTTGATACCAACAGAAAAATAATGACACAGTTTCTGACCAATGATCATCATTAAATTATTTCAATTTCAGATTTCAGTTATTTCAATATTTGTAAGTTAACCTAGTGTAATTATTTTTTAATAATAATTATAATAATAATTATACGGGGCACAAGATTGTTTCTTCAATTCTATTCTAAAATGTCGAAAGATTCAAAGTATCCAATAGTTTGTAATATGAACGTTTATTATGAGAATTACGTGATGAATAATGGCTAATAATGGCGATGACTATAGCAATCCTATAATGGCTCAAGTCCTCTGCTACCGAAGTCTACGACCAAATAGCTAATTTTTACTTGCAAATAACCGTGAAATAATATTATGAAGATATAAATCTGAAGTTCAGAACCTAATAGCATAAAATCAACGTTAAATCCTACTTAAATCTTATTTGCATATCTAACTCAATATTTTCACATGAATAAACCATCCGATAGCTAAGCTGGCCTAAATCTCGATGGTAACCCGGCAAAATTGTAAATGTATAACATAGTATATACGTGCATTAGAACTGCAGATATTGCAGTTTGATCGTATAACCGATTTGAACCGTGAGACTAATGAAACTTGCTCTTCGAATACCTATTTGAAATTAGTTCATTCCAAATTCCCGATCGCGAATGATTTAGAGGCACGAATTCGGGTTGAAGTCAATTGAACTACCGTTATTATCAAAGTCCTTTTGATTTGATCCCATATGCAAATTTATTTTAGATGTACGTTGGCGTGATTTATATTATAACATCAATTTTAAACAAGGTTAGTTTTCGATAAGCATTACAATATGTGACATCGAGTTAGGTCTAATTACCACTTAATGGAAAGTTTATACAAAGTTGCTCGCATCCGGAGGTGTGTACCCTTTGATACCCTACACGTACCCCCTGGGTGGTGCTAAAGAAGCAACCAAAAGTAGCATTAGAACTTAACAGTACTGCCACCACATTTAGAATCTGACGCCAAGCAGTAGTGATTGCATTGCTGTGCTCCGGTGGAAGGGTGTAGCTGCCGGTGAAATCGCATGCGCGTGAGATGTATCATCCCCGTCTCGGATGATGGACGCAGCAGGATGAATGCGATTCAGTAAAGATTTGGTTCTCATACTGAGTCGCACAGATGGGTCCTCAGCTCGTAGCATAAAAAAAGAAGTTGTTTCATTTAAGTTTCACCCGCTGTTTCAGTTTAATGCAAAATTTCTATGTAACGGCAAGATTCGCGTCAAAAACACAACAATTGCCATTTTCGTGAGTTTTGTGCGTAACACAGTTATCAAAACGAACGCGGAACAAGTAAGAAAGTTCCGGTGTTCAAAAAAACAGCACTAGTAGATACTGAGGTGTTTATCTCAATGATTAGATGGTCCGTTTAAATGAGAAAGCGAGCTTCCTAAAACCCATAGTGAGGTAATCTTCAATAGCATGGATTAATGACCCTTAAAGCAGCAATGGTAATAAGTTTGACTTTGAATTAATTGATCTCAACCGCAGTATCCTGACTACGTATCTTTGGTTACGAGTTACTACTTCACTGTCTGCGTATCACGTCACACCAAAATATTATTCAAGAACTTTATATTATCGTGAGAAAACCATTATTATTGAATTCAACGTAGTTTCGTAGACTGATTGATTCAGGCCTATTCCTAAATCCTTTGCGAATAGTAAATATGTGAAATATTTATAATAGTAACGAACAAAATTGGTTGGGTGTTTACCGCTGCCCATAGAAAAGTATACGACTCAGATCCTTCCTCCTTTACCCAAAGTATGAGAAGACTCAAGTCACATTGCGTTCCGCCCGTCACTCTGAGATGGGGATGTAACGCTCATGCGCTTGTAATTTCACCGGAACACAGCATTGCGAGTGCACTACAGCTTGGCGGCGGATAACCAGGTGTGGTGGCAGTACTTCTAAAAAAACTTGGCACAAGCTCTACTGCAACCTTGAGTTGCACCTTTCAGACCAGCAGGGGGACACGTGTAGTATCTCTAAGGGTATTCACCTACGGCCGCGAGCAACATGATCCCCCAATATAACTCTTTATATAATAATAATGTTAAACGTTTTGCACACTCATACTTCTGCACTAGGATTCCCTGTGAAGATGGCATGGACAAACACGGAAACACAAGACAAACACCCAAGACCCGGGAACAAACTTTGTGCTCACACAAAGTGTGCCCCGGCCGGGAATCGAACCCGGGACCCCTCGCTTCGAAGGCAGGGCTACTACCAACTAAGCCACGGAGCCATATACAATGTGTCTTCAAAAAATTCATTATCTACAATACTTCACAGAAGCGCAAAAAATAACTCTGAAATGGTGCCGTCTTTAGCAATCCCAATGTTTTTTATACAAATCAAAACGCCATTGGGTTGGCGTATTTACAGGAGTTTTTTCTGGAGGCCTGAGAAATGATCCTCGCTGGCAATGATTAATCGAGCCAAATCCTGTTCCTATGGGGATGGACCGCATGCGCGGGAATACGGAACTGCGCTTTGTTACGGATGTTGGGCATATTTGGCACATATGCCCCACAAGTTTATAACTTAGTGTAGATCCTGTTATAAAATTTCCTGTAAAGAAGCCAAATTGTAATTTTGTTATATTGTATTTATATGTGCTAGAAACAAAATAAAAAATATATTGTATTGTATATAAATATATATTTTATGGTGTTCGTTTTTTTCTATGGCAACAAATAACAACTATTATATGCAGTTAAAACTCATTTATTTCTTTATAACTAACTTAGGTATCGTTTGGACACGTCAAAAATTACACGCATAAAGATATTTGTACGCATGTCACAGGAACTCCCTATGTACATAACATGGAAACAGAAATTTTAAATACTAAATTATTTTTTGCAGTTTAGCTAGTATTATTTCTTAAGATTATGTCAGGTAAATGATTGCCAAAACATGAACCTTTTTTGAGAATTAAATTAAAAGCTTGTTCGTACGGATACGGAACCATGAAGCATACCTGTGATAGGTATGCTTCATGGTTCCGTATCCTGGCATAGATTACACGTTAGTTAGTTTCACACGAGTCAAGCTGTCGTTTGTGTTAAATTAACGTTTCCATGTGCATTTCTTTGTATTAAGAGAGTAGCGATATACGGATACGGAATAATGAAGCCCACCACTACTGGCATAGATTACACGCAAGCAAGTTTCACGCGGGTTTGCCTCTGTCGTGTCAGTTAAGCACCGTACGTACTATCCATCCGCTCGATCCAGCAAGTTAAATTAAAATAATTGAATACTTATTGCATTTCAAAATGTAATTATCTCTATACTGACTGGCCCTCACAGCTCAGTCGGTTGTATTGTAGATCTGCCTTGTGCGCTGTAGGCCGTGGGCAAGCATTTGTGTGACGAACTTGTTTGATGTTGCTTGTTGATTGTTCTGGGTGTGGTTGTTAATATATATTTATTTAATACAAGAAAATAAAACTATGTAAGTAATTAATCAGTTATCTTGTCCCGTTACAAGCTATGACACGTTATATAGTCACGAATATGTGTACTTGTGTGTAAAATTTCCGATTGCGATGATTGTGCGAGCCCATGCCATCTGCGACAGTTACAGGTTGCAGGGTTATCATCAGGCTAATATTATCAATGCTGTTTTTTACTCCTTCACGTGTAAACAAATTTTAATTAAATTTGTGAAAGTAGCTCATACCCGAAATTACTTGCAAAGAAACTCTTTTTCTGTCGTGACTTGCAAAGAAACTCTTTTTCTGACGTGACTTGCAAAGAAACTCTTTTTCTGTCCATTTTTTTCCATCGTCTCATATTGACATTTTAACCACAGCTAACAATGTGGGCGCGGCTAGTGAGCAGCTAAATGTTTGTATAAATTGTACAAGCTTAAATTTTTCCTCAAGATGGCATAGCTACACCCAAAAAGCAAGTGGATCACAGTAGTCCAATCCGCATTGGTATTGTCACGTCTGCATTTTTGATGATGCAATATTGCAACAAAAGAACAGAGACCTCGCAATATCTTCAACAAAGCGTATCTCAACCCGACGTTTGAGATCTAAACCCCAAATTTGCATATTACTTGACAGGTTACCGCAAGGCTTTTGGGCACTATGAGATATGCCGATTTGCAATTTAACCAATTCATACATACGAGATGGGTCGGTTTCTAGTTTATCTGAATAAATGCATGCTTAAATCTAGTCTCCCCGAAAATCTAGACAGATTTAGCCGGTTTTCATTTGCTGCTACATTTTGGCAATACGTTATATTATATATTATATAATTAAATATAATATAATAACTGTGCCCGCGGTGGTACCCGCTGCTTTCCGGTATCAAAAGTAGCATATGTCAATCCTATGTACGGCCAACAACAAATAGTCCATTTAAAAAACAGCTGTATATAACCCTAACATCTTTCCGTGCATGTGATACCCATACATTACTTTTCTTTTAGAAAGCGCTGTACAGTCGCTAAAGGCGTGAATCCTGTTATGAAACCAGCTTATCGAGAGAATTGCGTGTATTCAGACAGCAACCACGTCCCAATATTATTGTAGGGCTCCAAATTCCGTCGACACATTCACAGGGAAATGAGGTATCGTACAATAGATGCCGTATCTATTGATTATGCATGCAGCCTCCTTGACGGGGATGGCGTGTGGCTCAGATACAGTGGATAAGCTAGAGGCTGGACCTCCAAAAATTGTCCGTTTGGGTTGGATATGTTTGTTAAACAGGTTTTAAAAAAGGACGTGGAGAGTGTGGCAGGGGCACAGACGACTTTCAATCTGGAGGTCGCTGATTGAATCCCACACGTGAACCAATGAGTGCGCAATACCGCGTTCTCGATATGGTGAAGGAAAACATTGTGAGGAAACCGGCATGTCTTAGACTCAAATAATTTGAAGAAATATGACATATACCAATCAGGATTGGGCTTCCGGATTCCGGTGGAAGGGTGTGGATGCCGGTGAATTTACAGGCACTTGAGGCGTGCCGTCCCCGTCTCAGGGTGAGGGGCGCAACGCGATGCGACTTGGGTCTTTTCAGACTTTAGTAGGGGAATACCTGTTGTTTGTGGTAACCACTTAACATCAACAGTTGTCTGCTCGTCCCAACACTCTAGTTAATATAAAAAAACAGTCTGCTCCAGCCGGGAATCGAACCCGGGACCGCCGGGAATCGAACGCTTCGAAGGCAGGTAAATACCTACTAAGCTTCAGCCGTTGGAGATTTGACATGATTTTGAAATGTTCAAGTTGAATCGAAATTCCTGATTTGTATTTCGAATCAAAAACAAAAATCGCGATTTTCTCGCCGACTGGCCGTGCCACGTTTAGTATTCAACCTCTAAGTTATGAATTAAGTAATCCAGCTACCAAAACTGATATAATCGTACCTAATATTAAATTATGTATGTGGTATCTAATACTGTCGGTTGTTTGTGCAAACCGCATCGATATTGGAGCAATAAACTTGAGATACGGGCAAATATTATTGAGGCAACGCTATCAGGCGTTTTTATGTTGTACGATTTTTTTTTTGTGTCTTCACTTGTAAGGCTAAGATGCGGCCTGTCATCTGCTAAAAAAAAAACATTGCTATCAACGAGTCAGGAAAAGTTCTACTTGACTGGCCTCACAGCTCTATTGGAAAGATGGGTTCAGTTGCTCCGTCCGTAGGTAACTAGTAACTAAAAGCCCTGCCTTCTGCGCTGTAGTTTGTGGGTTCGACCACTCCAACTCTAGATGCTTAATGGTACTTGATGGTGCTCACAAACCAATTAGATCACACCAATTATATTATAAAGGCAAAACTTTGTATGTATGTGACGTATTTGGATGAAATTTGGTACCAGTATAGCTTATATCCTATCCTGGATTAACACAGTACTTTTGATCCCGGAAAAGTGTAGTATTCCCATAAGATGGCCAACCGTGGTGGCACCACGGGGCGCAGCTAGAGCAACACATAGAACAATGACCGGGCTCATTAATGGTGGAAGCGATAGTCCAGCTGTAGACTAGAATACGCCGATGACGATGTTCATTACAGATTACGTATAAAAACATGGAATCGTATCGGATAGTGTGAAGATACCACCGCGATACCTTGTAGGGAGGCACACAAGTACGCAATATCGGTTGATCGTACACTAAGCGTACCTATCCAATATCTGTTATTTAATAAATTTAGATTGTTTTATTCACTTGCTGAGCCACGTGCCGTTAGAAAAATGTTAATTACTTAATTGGTTCACGTAGCGTCAGTCTCAGTTGAAGCTCTTTCTTAAAGAAGAACTTTCCCGAAATAAAAAACTATATGCTTTCTGACCCTTATTTTTATTATTATCATTATTAGCCTGCATTGTCCCACTGCAGGGCTAAGGTCTTCCTAATCACCTTCCACTCCTTCCGGTCTTGCATTTTTGAGGTCTTGAATTTTTATCAAGTGGGAATAAACCGTTTAAGTGCGCTATGGACTCACGCATCAAAAAAATAAACAATCATAATATTTTCACAAAGTATTGTTTATACTCTGTGAAAATATCAACTTAATACAAATTACAGATCAAAATACATTGTTGCCATAGTAACCTGCCTTTTTCCTTTGGGCACATTATCCAATAAACTCTCAAAATGTGAGTTACAGTACAAAACTACTTAATCAATATTAAAAATTAAAGCCACCATTAAATTCTATAACGGAAAAGATTGGATTTAAAATTTATGACCGAATTTCAGGGCATGGCGAGCGAATTTCAGATTTCAATTAAATTTTCAATATATGGTAATGAATCATGGTTATTGTAAAATGAAACGTATTATTAATGCCTTGTAGGTTTAAGGGGAGTTCCGGCTATTCCGTGAAGAGGGTGTAACATTTAAAAGGTTTAAAGAACTTTTCCAATTAAAAAGAATTGTTCTTATTACGGAATGTCTAAGTACCATCTTGTATCTTTCATATATGCGGCAATTCAATTTTATTTATGTAAATATTTTAAGTGTTAGTAAGTAAGTTTGTTAAAGTTCTGCTTTGTGTTTACACATATTGTATAAATATTTTTTCTTTCTTCCTTATAAAAGTTGCTGTTATAATAAGTTGTACATGAAATAATCAAAGGTTTCAGAAAAGTTTGTGGCTTGAAATGAACGAATAAGAGCAACACTAAAAGATGTTTTTATATTGACCTTTGTAAAAAAAGAGAAAATCTTATTGGTTTGTCTGGCTTTGACCAACAAATCTATAGTGAGAGCCACCGTTTTCTTTAAAAACAATCGTCTCTACGAATTGCTTGAAAATTATCACTTTCCTTAAAATGTTTCAAGTTCTGTCTAGACTGAGTCGTACGAGTAGAGCACGTACCAAAATCATTACCCTTTACAATTCTCCTTTCGCCAAAAATCGACGTCATGTGGTAAATTGCGAATCTTACCCAGAATTTCGCCCTTAGCTCACAACAGCTGCTAATATTGAAAGAATCGCACCACATCGAATGTTAAATGGCAAGCATTACTCTGAGCTTGATAGCCGAGGAGCCAGCGCTTATATGCATACCTGTTTAACGGTGATATGTTGAGCGACAGCTTTAATTCATGTATTCATATAATTTATAGCTGTACAAGTAACGGTCAAATGCCAAATATAAATTTTCTTAAGATTATAAAATAGCTGGTAAATGTTAAATAACAAAATCACACCACGCCCTATTTGACCATAAAAGTGCGCTTATAAAATCAACTGAAACAAAGGCTGCTTAACAAATGCTGTATATAAATGATTTCTTTAAGAATGTTTAATTAATTATGTTATTTAGTAATTAATAATAACCTAATCAATATTATAATAAGAACTGATGTAATAACCTCCATACAACTATGTAATGCAAAATACATCGTTTTATGCATAATATTGAATACTGGTTTAACCTAATCGATTTGTCAACCAAGACACCAAGAGTTTCTTGTTTAGCCGTCTTTTAAAAAAGAGGAAGTTTTCAATTCGTTTTCAATGTTTTTTTATGTATAATTGTTACCCGAAATCTTTGACAATTGTGGACCGACTTGGATCATCCACGTCTTTTTTTGTTTGATAGGGTTTACTTGGTGGTTTCATTATTTTATAGAAACCTTTTATCCACGAGAGTAAAAAATCACTTGTTTAAAACAGTCAATTTAATTGACGTAAAAATCAGCCACTTGCTCCGACACTATGAGTTAATGCCTCAGTCAGAAATATTTCACGGGTGGATTTAGGACAATCGACGTAGACATTTGCTAAAGTGAGATTTTCTTTTAGTGTTTCGCAAAACTTCTACAATAATACCTATTACTCCCAAGAAGTAGCCAAGTTTCAATTAGCCTTGTTTCAGTTCGGCTCGAAGGTGAACTGAGACTTAGAAATAACTTAGATGTGATGAATGGTGATCACAGTTACTGGAGGTTATTGAAAAAGTTTTGCATTATATGATCCACAATTGTTATGCTAAAGAATTTTTGAATTCGACACTATTACAAGGCGTGTCCGCACCAGCCTCTGATGTTCCCACTGCAGGGACACCGGCCTACTCTCGATAATTGAGAGTGAATGGGCTCTGATCTACCACGGGAGCCCAATCCGGCTTGGTAGATGTCACATGTCGTCGAATTTTTGGTTCTAAGACATGCCGGTTTCCTCACGATGTTTTCCGTCACCATTTTGAGAACGTGGTATTGCGCACATAATTTTTTTTCAAGTGAAAAAACTCATTGGTGCACGTGTGGGTTTGAACCAGCAACCTTCAGATTGAAAGTCGGCGTCTATGTCCCTGGGCCACCACGCTCTCTGGTACGGACAAGGTGTGTCTATTAAAAATAACTAGTTCTATTAGAATCTCAATGCTCTTGTAACTTTGCGATTTTAATGAAAATTATACTATTACTAAATTTTATTCTATTTTTTAGTTTTTGTGGTTATAGTTATGGTGCTTTTACGAATGAAACATAATTGATAGTTTCCCAAGCCGCAAAGCTTAGTTTATAGTAGCTCTGTTTCTTTGGTCGTGGGTTCAATTACCACCCCAGATCAAAGATTGTCTAATAAACATACATGTTAATTTGTTTTTATAATACTAATATAGTATTTTTTTTTGTAAATATATTATAATAAAAGTATATCACTATCTAGATAGCACCGTGTGAAGCTTGGAGAATGGGAACGAGCTTACTATGGGAATAATATATTTATTTACATCTCTAATTCCCATAGTAAAAAGCTATGCTTAGTTTCGGGTAGATGGCGCTGTGCGATATGCCAATGAATAAGAAAAGTATATATACGCAAATACAGCCGACAGGCGTATAATATTATTGCTTTGACTCGAAATTCACGATCTCAAGTTTTATTAAAGTGTGCTAATCGTTTTTTATACAGCTGACCGTAAAATCAACGCACATTTGCCGTGAGCCACCGCAATAAATAACCCGCGCGGAGCAGCCTAAAATTAGGTTAATGTTGTACGCCATTAATTCGGGCGCACTTCACGACTCCACTTGGGACATAAGTTAGAAGACACGGAGGTTAGAAATATGTTTAGTCCTTTTAAAATGATTGGTTTTACTCATTTGTTTCACAAAGAAATAATGTTAGGTGTATATACACCGAAGACGCGACGTGGATACATCCACATAGATACATCCATGTGGGTCTGGACGTCGCGGGTGGCGGGCGCAATAGGATGCTACTTTGGTATTTTGTTGTATTGAGGAGGGCCTAAGTTTGACTTGTTACCCAGATGAAATGTCAGATGTAACACATCGTTTTGGTATCTTTTTTAATGGATGCCAATCATTTGTCTGTGATCTCACGCAAGACTCGCACTCGCTGTCTGTTGCCACACCGAACATCATGGGAACTCCACGGATCGTTCTGGTAGCATGATTTCAGTGGGCGGTGAAACATTAGTCAAAGCATGCTGCCTTAGTACCACCTAGAGGGATATCTGTAGTTCAAAGATTTATCAATCCAAAATATTGTAAGTTAAGCCATATTATAGCCATATTAAGGAGCGTGGTGGCCCAGGGGCATAGACGCCGACTTTCAATCTGAAGGTCGCTGGTTCAAACCCACACGTGCACCAATGAGTTTTTTCACTAGAAAAATTTATGTGCGCAATACCACGTTCTCGAAACGGTGACGGAAAACATCGTGAGGAAACCGGCGCATGTCTTAGAACCATAAATTCGAAGACATGTGACATCTACCAATCCGGATTGGGCTCCCGTGGTAGATCAAAGCCCATTCACTCTCAATTACCGAGAGTAGGCCGGTGTCCCTGCAGTGGGAACATTAGAGGCTGGTAAGGAAGCCATATTATATAAATACCTTATCCAAATTACACCACGTAAGTTTCTGCGCTCATCAGGAACTACAGAGAAATGCACTAAAAGCATATCACACGAATACCCTGAATTATTTATAGAAGGAGCACAGTAAGTGTTCAAGTTTCATGCACTTTAGAAAGTATTAGAGTTTGTAATAAAAGAATAGTGGCCTTAATTAGTTGGACTTGAATTACAAAGTTTTTAAAAGTTTAAAGGTTGTGCTTACGCTGGTAATGGTTGTTCTAGCTTCGAATGAGGTCTTTGTTCATGTTGCGAAATGGCAAAGATGTGCAGTACAGAAGAAACATCTCTTAAGGAAGCAAACCTACGCAAGCAAAATTATCATGGCCGCAATAGGTTTCCTTCCCAAAATGAATTGTCCTTTGTTGCTCTAGTCCCTTGGTTCCCAAAGTGGTCCAGGTGGACCCCCAGGGTCCACGGGAGAGACAATGGGGGTCTACATTGATGTGACAAAAAAAAGGGGGTTTCTTCTTGTAGTTCTTGTTTATTGTATCAACACAGACATTTAATGAAAATTGAATTTGTTTATTTTTATAATATCTCACTAGAAAGTCATAATAGTAAAATGCTATAAAGCTGCTTTAAAGGAAGCGTGTGCACTATAATCTATGAAGTAGTTGTTTTATGCTTAATTGGTGGGACGAGCTATCAGTTCACCTGACGTTAAGTGACTGGCGCCCATAAACACAGCAAAACGACTGCAATCAACTACCCAAGTCTGAAAAGACCCAAGGCACATCGGGTACCTAGGTGCCCGTAACTTTGAGATGGAGTTGTAACGTCTCATGCAACGGAGTACAGCAATGCGAGTGAATTGCTGCTTGTCGGCAAATTACCAGGTTTACTTTACTAACTTTTTCATTTTTTTTTTTACAGTACTACTTTAAGTTGCTCCTTTTGCACCTCCCCAGGGGGGACACGTGAAGGGACCCTGAGAGTGTACCTACAAGTAAAGTGGACCGTAAATTACAAAATAACCAAGTTATAATTAAAAAACGGCTCCGTGGTTTCGTTGGTAGTAGTCCTGCCTCCGAAGCGAGGGGTCCCGAGTTCGATTCCCGGCCGGAGCACACTTTGTGTGGTGAGCATGAAGTTTGTTCTCGAGTCTTGGGAGTTTGTCTTGTGTTTGTCCATGCCATCTGCGACACAGGGAATCCTAGTGCAGAGATGTGATTGTGTAAACATTGTTTTTTTTTTTGGAAAAACGTAAAGCTTTTTTACGTGAAATCTTATTTGTGCCTAAAAATAAAACAAAGATAGAGAAAAATCACATAGAGATAGTACACCTTCCGCAGTTAATTAATTTATACTCCTTTGACGACGGTTTATTATATTATATTATATTATATCATATTTACAAGCATGACCCTACTAATATTACCCTGTAACACGTTGGATTAAGATTGAATTTCGCATGAATTTTCCTTGACCAGTAAAAGTTGCCTGATTAATTTCAAGCTTTAATGCCACGAGAAATAGGTTGATTATGGCATACCTGAAGAGAATTCCCAAAGGTAGGTGTTCATTAGTTGAAGAGACAAAACAATGTGTTCACTAGTTTGGCGTTTACATAATTATCTGTTAGGTTGTTAAGATAGTCCCGTATAGCTTGCTTGAGTGCCTAACCTATAATCTAATAACAGAGTACTGGAGATAGGTTGCCATGGCAACATAGTTATTTTTCAAAAAGTTCCAATAGTTTTATGACAGATAATAATGTTGCCAATCTAACTCAAGTAATCTGTTAGTTGACTATTGGTTGTCTATTATGTATAGAGAGAAAGAGGTATAATAATGCATTCATGGGAAATGCAGATGATCAAAGTCAAGTTCAAAAGCTTTTCTTGACGGATTTCCATGTTGTGATTTGCTTCTCTTTTAACTTAATTTGAAAGCGGAGACCGTGGCGGCACAGGAGCATAGATGCCCACTTTCAATCTAAGAATCGCTGGTTCAAACCCAAACGTGCATCAATGAATTTTTCACGTCTATATTTTCACGTCTATCCGAGACGGAGATGATCCGTCTCATGCGCATGTGATTTCACCGGCACCCACACCCTTTCACCGGAACACAGTAATGCGAGCACTACTGCTTGGCGATAAATTCCAGGTGTGGTGGCAGTATCTCCGGACGAACTTGCCACAAGTTCAACTGCTTCTAATTATTGAATAGTGTTTGAATATAAAAAGGCCGTAAAAAATTTGATTTATGTGTTGTTATATTAAAGTGACGCTACTTTTGGAGTATCTACACTCACAGAAGGTCCACATAAACAACATCTATGTCGTGAATCGAGTGACCAGCAAGGGCTGTCGCAAGGCAGATCTAAAAAGTTCCTCCCATTTTTTAAATGGACATTAATATTATCTTACTTATGAAGTCTGTGTAATTAAGTACTAGGTCCAGTTGCTCGCGTGCGTAGGTGATATACTTCTAGTTTCGTTAGCTGGCTCGTGTTCCTTCAACAAGTATGAAAAAACTTCATTGAACCCTGTTCTACTAAAGCTATGCTATTATACTTAATCAAATAATGCTACGAGTAGGATACATCCCTCAAATAAAATCAGTACGTAGTTTAGCTGAAAAGAGGCTTTCTTTTGAGATATACCGGAGATTTAGGGGGTCCAGTTGCTTGCGTCTGTAGGTGTGTACCCTACACGTATCCCCTGGGCGGTGCTAAAGGAGCAACCAAAAGTAGCAGTAGAACTTTTGCCAAGTTCGTCCGGAGAGCTACTGCCACCACATCTGGAATCTGCCGCCAAGCAGTAGTGCTCGCATTACTGTGTTCCGATGGAAGGGTGTGGGTGCCGGTGAAATCACATGCGCACGAGACGTATCATCCCCGTCTCGGGTGATGGACGCAGCAGGATGAGTGCGACTCATTGTAAGATCCAAATCTTATACTGAGTCGCGTTACTGTTGTCATGGGCGGGGGTCGCCACTTACCACCAGGTGGGCTCTCAGCTCGTTCCATCACTTCTTCACATAAAAAAAGAACGGTCAAATTTTTGACGTATTCCTACGTATTTTTTCTACGTAAACTTTTTATACACCTTTTTTAGAGATTCAAACTGTGAAGTTTCCGCATTCATATTTTTTTTTTATTTAAGGCTTTAATATTTGATACCCAATTTTTAGGCAACAAAGGTAAAATAATTCCAAGAAATTTCTATGAGTTCTGAATAAAAGTATGATTAAAATCGGTCCAAATTGGCAAAGATATCACGTTACATGTAATAAATATACAGCTGAATTAAGTAACTCCTCTTTTTTAAGTCGGCTTAAAATAAGTCTATATATAATATAGATATATACCCGTGAGCCACGAAACAGCTTTAAAACAGGAAAAATTAGAATATCCGCCTTCTTGATCCATCACCGCCTTGAACCGCCGCAAATAGCCGATGGAAACGTCAAAAATTGCGATTGCCGTTCAACTTTATGGGTCCACCGAGCGAGCAACATCTTGGATTTCTTCTTCATCGGTTACGGAACAACCCTAGCCGTTACGCGTATCACAGTTCCACACATTCCCTCATTCAATGCCTGTGAAATTCGCTCGTAAAACCAAAAAGGTCCATTGAAACCATGGACAAAGCCTTTAGGGGTAATTTTTCACACGTACCCGGTGTTGCTTATTCACCCCATATTCTATTATCTAACGACAGGAAGTAATATTGTTCTATTGTGCTGTTAGATTGATTTTTACATTGTGACTGGTCGTTTTGAATGGAAGGGGTTATTTTTAGTTGACGTATAATCTGTGCTCTTGTGTACACCCGCGCCATGAACGGAAATGCTGAGAAGGGGAGAGCCGAGAGAGATAAATCTAGCTTCTTCGGTCTTATTTCGTTCTAGCTGTGTGGCGAGTTCGTCCGCGTGGATTATTTTATTTTGTGTGGAACCCAAATTTTTTCTTTTTCTAATATAAAAGTAGCGTAAAATATTCCATAAGCCAGTGAAAGTTCTGTCAAAATCGGTCCAGCCTTTTCGGGGATTAGCCGGAACAGACAGACGAAAAATGTATATTTAGATTTTTGTTGCATTTAAACTTACAAATGTATTTAGTAAAAAGCTGTTATTTTGACATAACAAACAGACACTTATAGACCGTGTAGATGCATAGATTTCAGTGGGATTTTAGGCTTATGACTTCTATCGCAAATGTTTCGTGCATGTAGCAGGTAGATGCAAATGTCACACATAATATATGTCATAAAAAAATTGGAACAGGTAATATATTGTATATTATTATATTAAACTAGCTGCGCCTTTATTTTATGTGTTAATTCAGGATATAAGTTATCCTCATACCGTATTTGTTGAACCAATTCGTTGAGCCGCTTGAGCGTGAAGGAGTAACACACATACATACAAACATACGTCTTTATAATATTAGATTAATTAAATTGTTATTGGCTAGTGTTGAAAAATTATACAATGTATGACTCAAGATTTACTAACGAAGTCAGCATGTTTATGTGCCTCGAGTGTACGTAAAATTGTACAACAACACCCGTCGAATGCAGTTGGTATTAGGATTAATTAGGAAGAAGTAAATTATTTAATTATTAAGACGACTTATTTTATAATTAATTTAAATCATTGTAATCTGACGTCACCAATTGTCCTGTAAAATTCCTACGTTAATAAAGAATATGAATTTGAATAAATACCTCAACAATATTGCAAAAAGTAAAAAATCGTATCGTACAATAAAATAAAAATATAGACCTCTACAATCACGCGCAATTTAAACGCCATCGTTTTAGCAGTATTTTAACTGTGTAATGGCGAAAATGGTAGCTCTACCTCTCTAGGTAATATAATTTCAAGTACACTAGGATATCGTCCGTTATATCAGTATACATCCGGTTGCAAGATGGCCGCCGGAAGTCCGCAGCTTGTGTCGCTCGTCGACTCTTACGGCATCTTGAGATTTTGTGTCTAGATTTTGGAAAATTTATTTAGCTATGAAATAAATATTTTGAATTAAAATACAATTGCATGTATTTATTTATTGATGAAACTAACCAGAAATTATTTATAGAAATAATGAAAGGCACACTTTGTTTGGACCAGAATTTTTCGAAATTGAATAAAAAAAATACTTTATTGTACACTATAAAAATACAATTAAAATGAAAATATACATAAGACACAGTACTATATGCGGTCTCACCGAAATGAAGCAATCTCTTCCAACAACCTCGGGACGGAAAGAGTCTTAGTTGAAAGGAATGTAGGATATACTTACCAGTTGAAGTTGAAAATTAGTTTGAAAAAATTATATTATTTTTTGATATATAATACAACGTAATTCAGCTGTCATTTTGTAGGCAATTCATTATTAATTACAGAAAAAAAGCGTCCAATTCATCACGATTCTCGGGTTGGGGCAAACTAATGTAAATTTCCGCCAACATTTGATATTTCAATTTGTAATGCTGCCATCATTCACGCGAATAAGCATGACCTACTAATTTCAGCTGACAGCAGCGCGCGAAATTTTGACAAATAGTATCATAAACAAAGGCAAATGTTTGCACGTACGCAACGCTCGCGAACGCTACTCTCGGTCACGCTTGCAGAGACGTAATTAACGATTACACGCTCGTCACAGATTACTACTAATACTAATTATTTAGAGAATGGAATCAGTCGCTTCTAATTTAAAAAATCCATGCAAATCATTTAAATTTAAGTGTCTGTTTGTTATCGCAGCTTTTTACTAAATTTATTTGAAAGCGAATATGGTACAAAATATTAAAAATTTTTTTTTGCCTGTCTGTTTATGCTTGATTTGCTTTCAGATAAAATTCCTATAGGACCACCTATAGGAATTTTATCAGAATCAGTTCAATAGTTTGTTTGTTAAATAAAAATAACTGCAAATAATATATCATCCAAGTAAAAGAATTTGCGTATTTTGCTTTCCTGTGCCTTTTTTCTTGGCCAGTTGTATACATATTTGAATGTTTATTTAAAAAATGTTACCCCCTCAGAGCAAGCGATAGGGGATGAAGGTAATGAAGTCGGTTACTTATTTAGATTTTTAAATCTGCTACTATTTTGTTTTGTATTTCGCTTAAGAAGTTCGCTACGCCTGTTATGATGGCTACGAAAAAATTGTGAAATTTCATGAGTAAAAAAAATAATTAAAATATATTACGTACTGATTAGATTTAAGGCAAAAGTTTTAAGCAAATGAATGGATCTGAATCAAACCCACGACAGCGCAGAAGGCTATACCACCAACTGATCTATAGGTTTAGTCATAATAATCAAGCTTATTTGAAAATATGCTATTTTCCACGGCAAATTTAATATTTTCTTTGACAAACAGCTCATTGTATTTAGGAGAATTGTGTAAATAAAGCCACGTATGCAATTTAAACCGTGAGATATCACTATAGGTATATAAGGTATGTTACAGCTCACGGTGTTACCTGCGGTGTGCCGTAAACCAGTCAAGAACTTAACGCAATTAAAGGCGCCTAACACTTTAGTTCAGGCAATGGCCAATACTCGAGGGATATTCGATAAAGATTGGATTAATCGAATAGAATTAATCCATTGACCAGAATAATCTCAGTTATTAACAAGCTACTTACAAAGCTACTTCTGGAGAAAAAAAAAAAGTTTAAAACCCTGGACCAAAATTTCCTGTGTCAAAGATCGCACGGACAAACACAAAAATACAAGACATACCCACGACCCGAAAAATTTCACGCTCGTCATGAAACGTTCAATCGAACCCGGGAAACTTTGAAAGCAGGGTTGGGAGTGAGAGACTAAGCCATATATCCATCTAGAAGGAGGGCATTAAGCTGGATTCTGCACAAGAGTATTAGACTTTTTGCTTTCAAAACGTGCGGCTAAAAACCTACACAGCGGAGAGCGATACCCGTATATTCGAAGAATAATCCCAACCAGCCGGGTATTGTTTACATCCGTGCACCCGCATTACCCGGTTAACAAAGCCGGGTCACAGTGTAGAAATGAATTATCATTTAAGTTGCTACGATGCGTAGGCTGAGGTCCTACGCTGCGTAGGCTGATGCTCTACGCGCCGAGCGTGGTTCGTAGACAAGCTACGTGAGCTACGAAATCCGTAACAGAATTAAAAACATTTTGTCAATGACTTCGTCATAATTATAGACTTCTAAAAAGTTCAGAATAGGAAGAATGTCAGAATATCCACTATAGCATTTCAAACTATTCAACTGATGTGCCTCAAAGCGGGGTAATTATTAAGGGAACTCAATTGGTATACTATAAGGAAAACTAATAAGGAAGTAGATAGATTTGAGTACTTACATTGTATTAGGGCTTCCTTGCTTGTTCTTCGAGGGTTGGTTATAATTAATCAAGTGCCATATTTACTAATAACGTGTGATCTAGTAGGTATACGTTTCCGAGTATTTATTAAGATTTTTGACTTTGACTTTTTTTGTTAAAAGTTTTTTTTTTTCTATTTTCTTGTTTAAGTAATGATGCTTTCGTTCTGATACATATAGCACGGTAGTCAAACATTTTTAATCTGGCTGAATTTTTAAAAATTACTAGGTCAGGTATTTTTTTATAATTTTGTTGAATTCTCTTGAGTATAAATAAGCATGAAACCCCTAATGGGAGGATTTTTTTCCGCAAACATCCCTTTTACAAAGTAAGTTAATACTTAAATATAAATAATATTTTCTTTATTATTATGTAAACGAAACATTTTGCTTGTGAGCAGAGCGAAATCACACCATGAAGCTTTATCATTTATGTAATCACTCATTTTTATAAGAGTAATCTCGAGTAATTGAACCAGAGATTACAAATATGAACGTTATGGTCCATTCCATTCTACTAGGCCTTCTATATTAGGTGTATTATTGGAAACCGAAATTTACATGGGCCGTAGAACAAGGCCTCAGGGAATACGTAGGTTGACTTTTCTCGGCTAATCCAAGCCACTGAAGAGTAAACATACATACCTATATTTATACGTTGCGTAGTTTGTGATCCATTTGTTATAAAGGGCGATGCTGTTATGGGTCGAGGTGACCACTTAAAGAACACCAGCGCTGCACTGTTAGTAACTTTCAGAAACAAGCTTTTTGAAGTATTTAGTAACTGGGTTTTTTTTTAATTCTTTCTTTTTGATCTTAACAAGAGACCTGCCCCGGCTTTACACGCTTGCGTGACAGTACAATGTATTATAAATACAATTTCGTAGTACATTTTGATCTATCTTGTCAGATTTAGCCAGCGTTAGCAATATAAGCGCCCAAAAATACGTTTTTTTCAACATTATCAGAAATTAATGAAGTTCTCGCCTTTTTTGCCTTAATATGCCTGATGCCTGTATTATATATAAAACTTTCAGAAGATTTCTAAATTATAGTGAAAACCGGATCAACTTCCGTTGCGTGGTTTAGAAGTTAGCGGAGAAACAGACAGACAAAAAGATTATACTATTTAGAGATTATGATATGATTTAAAAAATATAATCGGTTGTAATCCTCAGTGTCCAAGACCAAATTACATTTCGCCGGGTTTTTATTTCAACAGCCGAACGAGTTTGGATGAAATTTGTAAAAAGGTAGCTAATATCCTGGATTAATTCATAGGCTACTTTTTATAATGAAAAAGTTACCACAGATAACATGACGTTGCTTAGCTTGTATATCATTCTTTAAATTATAGTATTGCGTGTAATTTAGCTTATGGTAAAATAATTAAAAATGTGCTAATTATATTATTTAATCACTAATCTAGTTGTAGGACAACTAGATAGTACAAGGCTATGCTTAGTTCAAGTTTAAGTTTAGTTCAAGTTTGTCCTGATAAGTACTGTTTCCACACCTAAAAGCAAAATAAAATTGTAAATATATTTGACAACTCTTTAGTTTGCAGTTGCCTTCCAAGCTAGGGGTCCCGAGTTCGAATTCCAGTTGACCCACTTTGTGTGGTGATAATGACGTTTGTTTTTGTTACGTTTGTACTGTTACGCTTACTGTAAGCACAACTGATTCTTATTAATTTCTTTAAAAACCTCTTTTGAGTGTCAGTTATCCCTCTGCCTGTATTATCTGTGTCGCAGGATACGGTAACAAAGTATAACAGATTCACCGCGCCGTGAACCGTGGAAGGAACTGCATAGCTCGCTGATGATTTGAGTTATGGCTGCGACTGTACAACGGGGTTAGTGGAACAGTAGCTGAGGTTAATCTACCCTGTTTTTTACAAACATTTTATTACGTACCTATAAAAAATATGTTTTTAACCCTTTTTGTGCAAATCGATCCCTTTTTGTGCAAATTGATCCCTTTTTGTCAAGTGACGGAACGAGCTCCCTTTTTGACGTTATCCGTCATAAGTGACGGAATGAACTGATGGTCCACCCGATGTTAAATCCCAAATGGGCGAAGAAAAAAGTCAGAGAGATACAATTATATAATGATTTCCTCTATTTTCATCCCCGAAATGTAAATAATTTTAATGTTTTAATGTTTTACTGCTACTTTTTGTTGCTCCTTTAGCACCACCCAGGAGGTACGAGTAGGGATTCAAAGGGTGAGTACACCTAGGGTCGTGAACAACTGGAACCCCTAAAAAGGGAGAGAAACATCAGTAAATAACTTAATTGATTTAATTCTCGAGCACACGCAAACAATTTATTCATCCACCGATGTTTATCAATAAAAATCACGAAGGTACGATTTTCTGCCTTGTAATTACCAAACGAACGATATTAAACTACTTTTATAATGTTTTATTATATTATATTGTTGTTCTTTTAGATGATTCATGAACATTTCACACAGCGCCATCTAGCCAAAACCTAAACATAGCTTGTACTATGGGAACCAGATTACTAATAGAATCCAGAACTAACTAAATTCAGTATTCACTCAGACACAGAACATACATCTATGTTCATCACACAAATGTCATCGTATCACCATGTTATCGTAGGTGGGTATCAAACCTACAACCTCCAGCGCAGAAGTCAAAGCTAATACTAATATACTTTAGGGTCAATATAAATTTGAAATTAGTATCGACAAAAAAAAATTCTTTTTATTTGCAGATAAAAATATAAAGATACTATTTTTGAAGGTATTTGGGAAACCAAAATTAACAACCTGGATGACAGTAGTTTTTGTTATCAGTATGTAATGAGAAATGTTGATCACAAATCAGCCAATATTTCAATCAATATTTCAAATTTATCGAAATACATAATTAAGTAAGAGATACAACAAAATTTCATAAAAAAAATACATAAACCCTTTCATAATAAATAACTAAGCCATCACTCGACGGTAACAAATAATTACAATTATTTTAATAATTACAATGACGATGTTCGCACTTGTTTGCCCTCGTTCGTTTGGTATGCCTTGGTATTATGAAAATGGGTATTTTTTTCTCCTCCGTAATAAGTTGCTCAAGTTTTAGACCTTGTGTGGAGTATTTGATTTCATCAAGGTAAAAGCGAAGTAAGTAATGTTTAAGTTCATTAAGGTGAGCGGTTAGTGTTATTACTTAAATGCAACCTTTCAAGTTGTAATCAAGTTATGGTAATGTAAGTATTTTCTTTGGAAGTAAACATTGTTTGTGGTAATGAACTGATGAACGAAATAATTAAAAATATTTTTTTTGGAATCACGGATTGTCATTGTCGTTGTGAAGTAAAATTTCTGGTTGATATTTTTGTTGAATTTATTATTTTAAAATCATTTTACATAGCATATCTAACATTTTATTGTTCACAATTATTCTATCGTGTGGTTCAGATTGCAATGTGATCAATATTTGTGAAATTTACCTTGCAAACAACTACACAAAAGACTGTATTACAATTGATGAAAAATATTATATTCATATTCACACAGAGGCATGTAGACCTAAACCAAGCATATCTTTTAATATGGAACTAGATAACTAATAGAATACTTATTCAGCGTTTTCTTGTAAATACACATTTTAAACATTTATGTTCGTCACACAAGTGCTTGTCGTGAGCGGGAATTAAACCCGCAACCTGCAGAACTACTACCAAGCTATGAGGCCGTGCAGACAAAGCGATAAGTTGCGTTACTTTGTTAATTTGTGCTTATGTTATCAGGAAACAAATGGGTAGCGTGAGATACTGGGCTTAAAGCGCTGGCAGAAGGCCAGGGGAGGCTTGTTGACGTGATGATAATACTGGAAAAGACATTCTGTTGACATGAATATGTTAAAGTTATACAATCTCAACAACTCTGATGAAGCAATGAGACATGTAATTTAGGTAAGTTAATTTATTTTACTGACCTCATAGCTCAGTTGGCCCAGAGCGTGGTGGCCAAAGGGCACAGACGCCGCCTTTCAATCTGAAGGTCGCTGGTTCAAACCCCATCGTGCACCAATGATTTTTTTCAATTAAAAATGTATGTGCGCAATACCATGTTCTCGAAAGGAAAACATCGTGAGGAAACCGACATGACCGGATCGATTAGCTATCGATTAGTAATTTTAGCTATCGAGTGTTGTAATTTAATTTTGGACTTTTTGTCAGTTTTCTGAATTGCTTCCCATTATGAAAGTCTATTTAAAGACGTATTCACGTAAAAGAGGACACTGTCTCTTCCAGTGGCGGTAGCGCGTCATGAGTTATGGGCAGTGTACTCCGCACTCCGCATGCAATGCATATCTCCGCGTAGCTGAAGTTTTTGCGTGGACACAGTAGTTCCGATACAGTGCTTCCAAACATAGTGTTGCTAGTTCAGATAATTCAACAAAATGCTGTTTTTATAATGCTATTTAAAAAGAATAAATGCATTGAACGTGATTGGAACTACGAATCTGCATTTGTGTACATATCCGTTTTTTTCGTTATTGATAGCAGAGTATTTTGGTTGAATGTTTTTAAAGCGTTGGCTGTTTTGTTTTTTGAATAATGATATAATTTTTTTATTAACAAAAAAGTCATTACAAGTAATAACAAAAAAATTAAAATAATTTAATTGAAAGAAGCAAATAATACCCAATGCTATATGCTTTTTTTTTCGCAGAGTCGATTTTTTTTAGATTTTGCGTCAAATAGAAAATTATGTTTAAAAATTTATTATTTTTAGGGATCTCTCAATTATATACTCATAGCCTTACACTAGGATTCCCTGCGCAGTGGTACAAATAATACAGAAAACAAAAACCCAAACACCTCTTTATGCTGATCATATCGAGTTGCCACGACCTAGGATTGAACCCGGGACTCTGCTTTGAAGGCAGGGCTCCTATCAACTAGGTTACTTAATAGAACAACAAAAACAACAATGCCCCCACACCATCTATTCGGATGTTCCTACAAATAAAAATACCTATGCATATGATTTCACAGTTCTAAAAATTACATGATATGGTTATGAACACAATTTTTCGAAATACGAGATATTTACCATGATTTTTGTAGCATCGAAATATCGGTCGTCAACAAAACTCACAAATCGTGGTAAATATTTACTATCGTGTCAAATATTGGTACCTTAAAAAATAATGTTTAACCATGTTACATGTTAAATTTATACATGACAGAAATTTTTATTTTTGGTACCCCGCGCTTGATTTTTTAATCTTCGTAGCTCCCATGTAAATATTTAGAACGGCAATAAATATATTGGTGCAGACATTTTTATTAAACTTGATATTGTTTTGCTCGTTCGAGTGCCAGTTTGTATATAGAGATAAATCACTGCTTTGTTAATCTACATTGTTTTCGGGCACCCAGTATCGTACCGCTGAATTCACTAATTGGATTCAGAAAATTTAATAATGACCAGCGTGAAATGTCCAGAATTCGGAGAGACATTTTTAGATTGTGACTAGTTGTACAGTCGGCATTGGATTTTTGAGGTTTCTGAAACCAAAGGGAATATATAGGGAATATATCATCTACAGACTGGCCTCACAGCTCAAGTGGTTGTAGTTCTTCTGTAAGGTCATGGGTTCAATCTCAATCAGGACAAGAATTATTCTGTGTCTGGGTGATAATATATGTATTATATATAAAGTATTCTATCAGTTATCTAGTTTTTTTCATAGTAAAAGCTATGCTTCGTTGCTAGATGGCGCTTTGTGCAATATCCATGAATATTTGAACACGGCTTCGTGGCTTACTTGGTAGTAGCCCTGCCTTCGAAGCGAGTGGTCCTGGGCTTGATTCCCGGCCGGGGCACACTTTGCGTGGTGAGCATGAAGTTGGTTCTCGGGTCTTGGGTTTATGTCTTGTGTTTCTGTGTTAGTCCATGCCATCTGCGACACAGGGAATCCTTGTGCAGAGGTATGAGTATGTAAAACGTTCATTGTTAATTTATTATTATTATTATTTATTAATATATGTACAGGTGCGTGAGATATTGGGTCCAAATCACTTTTAAAAATAATTATATTTATAAACAAATAATTGTGATCGTGATTGTACTGGCAAAGTTTTAATTATATCGCGATTTCTGTAGCAAAGTTTTGATTTAGTTCTCTTAGTAACGACGTTTATTTAAAATTATCGCCTCAATGTGCTAAATTTATATTAGTTTGTGAGCAAAAAGGAAAAGTTTTCTTATTAAGTATCTTAAAACACCTATAATAGATTTGAACTTTAGTCTTCTGATAATAAGGAGTGCAACGACTTTGTAACTTGAAAAATATTAAAGGTATACATTTTTTCCTTTATTCTTGATTGCATATATAGCATATAAATTAGATCGTCCGGAGAGGTACTGCCACCACACCTGGAATCTGCCGCCAAGTAGTAGTGCTCGCATTACTGTGTTCCGGTGGAAGGGTTTGGGTGCCGGTGAAATCACATGCGCATGAGACGTATCATCCCCGTCTCGGATGATGGACGCAGCAGGATGGATGCGACTCAGTGTAAGATCCAAAAGTTATACTGAGTCGCATTACTGTTGTCATGGGCGGACTTACCACCAGGTGGGCCCTCAGCTCGTTCCGTCACATACTGACATAAAAAAAAATAATACGTTAAAAATGGTATGTACAAAGGCGAGCTTGACCATAAACAAGATTTAGATATTTTTTCTAGCAAACCTTTTAAGCTATAGAGAAAATCGTCTATGAAAAGTGGGCATCAAATTTACGTAAAAAGATATTTCAATTAACTAATTAATATATCGTAATTATTAGAAACTTATATACAAATAATTATATTATAAGATGCAAACTGCATGATATTATTAAATAATACATATCACAAATATTATATTCATATGACGGCTCCGTGGCTTAGTTGGTAGTAGCCCTGCCTTCGAAGCGAGCGAGCAAGTTCGATTCCCGGCCGGGGCATACTTTGTGTGGTGAGCATGAAGTTTGTTCTCGGGTCTTGGGTGTTTGTCTTGTGTTTCTGTGTTTGTCCATGCCATCTGCGACACAGGGAATCCTAGTGCAGAGGTATGAGTGTGTAAACGTTTATATTAAATATATTATATTATATTTCAAAGATGTTTATGGGTTAACTAGCCGCCGTCTCGCACTTTCACCCGCATAGTTCCTGTTCCCGTGGGAATTCGGGGATAAAAAATAGCCCATGTTACTCGCTGATAATGTAGCTTTGAAAATGGTGAAAGAATTTTTAAAATCTGTTTAATTTTTTAGGAGTGAAAGCGTAACAAACAATTAAACTCACTCACGCATGTAATTCTAGGCAAATCTATCTATCTATATTCAACATACAACTTCAAGACAATGTGCCTACCGCTATTTTAACAATATTATTGTGGTCCTCTGTCAATAAGTACGGGTCCGATTGTCGCAACACAATCAACGTAAACAAACAAACAAGGCCAGGGGAATTACACGTACAGGTTGTCGTCTACAAGATCAACTTTCGAATTAATCCTGCCAACTTCCAATAGTTTTGTTCTTACTACACTAATGATAGCTAACATACATTTGACTCATCTCACCGTTACATTTTACACACAAGTTAAGCGTAGAGCGTGGTGGCCCAGGGGCATAGGCGACGACTTTCAATCTCAAGGTCGCTGGTTCAAACCCACAAGTGCACCAATGAGTTTATGCACTTAAAAATTAATGTGCGCAATACCAGTCAATACAATAGAAGCTCCTTACATGCACACAGATATGTCAAATTACAGTCAGTTTCTATGTTTTAGATAATCTTATTTGTTAAGTTTACGTCTATTCCAATCCGAGTACATAAATATATGATCGGCATCCCGTTGCCACATAATGTATATTTTATAGCAAACATTATGTTTGCAAACATTTAAATAACGTAAATAGTAAACAGTTTCTCAGTTATCTAGAACTCAAAGCGAGTATCCTAGCCATTAGGTAATATTTATGTAGGTAGTGCAATTAGCTAGACTCTAGAGACGGTCTTTAAAATAAGGGATGCCACCCAGGATATTTATGAACAATCTTAAGGGCAGAGCATTGGCTCTGATACTGCAGACGTCTAAGGGTGACGGTTTCTGGGATTAGGGGGTCCAGTTGCTCGTGATTACCCTTTGAATCCCTACACGTACGTAGTGGTGATAAAGGAGCAACAAAAGTACAGTAGGACTTGTGCAAAGAACTGCTTTCGCACCTGGTAATCTGCCGCCAAGCAGAGCTTTACTCGCATTGCTGTGTTCCGGTGGTAGGGTGTGAGTACAGATATTATAATATGGCTCTCAACACGGTGCCACAGAATACCAGCGCTGTATCAGTCCACTGACGCAGCACATGCTGAGTGTTTTTTTTTTTGTTATATATTCTTAAACGCGTAATTTTGTTTTTAATTTTTAAGTGAGCCCTAATTATGTAACACAAAATATATTTTTTTTCTATTCTATTCTATAATACTATACTAGGTGTGGGTGTCGGTGAAATCACATGCGCATGAGGCGTAACATCCCCATCTCTGGTGATTTCTCATACTTGGGTCTGGGAAGACCTAAGTCGTAGTGATGTTGTTATGAGTGTATTAACTTCTTAACATCAGGTGTTACTTCAGCTCACACCGTCATAGTACACAGTCAAAAACATTTTTTTTGTGACTGTCATGGAACAATCTGACGGTCCCTAAACAATAGAAATACGACTCAAAAGTTTCCTCTGAAGAGTATGTGAAAACCCTCTTTCAAAAAAAGTCTCATGCACCTATTTTTCATCACACCAAAATACAGTTATATAATCACACAAGTATTTCACAATATAAATTATAGTAGAAATACTTACCCATCCAAGAGCGTGGTGGCCCAGGGGCAAAAACGCCGACTTTCAATCAGAAGGTTGCTGGTTCAAACCCACACGTGCACAAATGAGTTTTTTCACTTGAAAAAATTATGTGCGCTATACCACGTTCTCGAAATGGTGAAGGAAAACATCGTGAGGAAACCGGCATGTCTTAGTACCATAAATTCGAAGACATGTGACATCTACCAATCCGGATTGGGCTCCCGTGGTAGATCAAAGCCCTTTCACTCTCAATTACCGAGAGTAGGCCGGTGTCCCTGCAGTGGGAACATTAGGGGCTGGTACAGACTTACCCATATATGAACTCTTTATCCTCAGACCATAGAGATAAAGTTTAAAATGTTATGCACAATTATATTCTAAAATATCATTTTCATTCGGTATATGTTGGCAACCCTACCAACAAATGATGTATTTAGGTAAAGTTCTGTTAGCTTATTTAAGACTGGAGTTTAGTCTATGTCCTTTGGGACGCTATTTAGGATCTGGTAGCCCAACTATTTAAATAGTTTTGGGTCAAACTATCTTTGTGGTTATGAAGCAGGGAAAAAGTAGGTCACAATGGCTGACAATAAACTTTATGTTCATCGCACAAAGTTTGCCCTGACTGACAGAATCCGGTAATACAGTTTACTTCCAACAGTGCTTGAATCCGTCAAATTAACAATTATTTATTAATATTTCACATAGCGCCATCTTGCCCTAAATTCAACTTAACTTCTACAATGGAAAATAGATTACTGATAGATAAGCCATTAAAATAAATAAATATTCATGGACACACAGCGCCATCTAGCTGCAAAATAAGCATCGATTCTACTATGGGAACCAGATTACTGACAAAATATAATATCTAAACAAGGTGATTCAAAAAGTTGTTACAATACTTAAACAGCGCATGACAAGATTAATCTAGAACTCAATCCACCAGGTCTCCTAATCCTCAGTATGTTAGGTCACAAGTTATCACAACTCAAACTTTAACGTAAACTTGACGAGGTTCAACCCTAAAAACATTGGGGATTCAACCTAATAAATGTAGGTAACCGCATGCGTGTGTGAGTGCGGAATGATGACCGCGGTCAGTGACCGCTCATTAGGGCTGCCCAAAAAAATAACATTAAACAAGTTTTGATTTGGATTTTGATTTTCAGGCATATGATTCAAAATCTGATTTGTATGAACACTTTTCAATATTTTCACACCTTATAAATAGTATTTTATAAATACTTATTAACACCACCCATACAGAACAAACACATATGTTGATCACACAAATGTGGTACTGGTAATCGAACCCAAGATCTATAGAAGAAGACAGAGCTACCAACTGAGCTGTGAGACCAGTCAAAATTAATAATTTATTGAGTTTTCTACTAATTTCATTGCTATTACAAACAAAGGTTAGTTACCGGTCTATTTGTACCATATTCAATTATCCCGTACTTATGTTTCATATTGAAACTGATGAACAAGTCAGCGACGCGTCAACAATAATGTGACGGGCAATCGACCATGTGACCATTACTATCCATTCGTATGTACAAATAATGAGGAACAGGAACGTAGTGCAAGACGAGACCAGATCGCTCATTTTTTCATGGCACAGGTTTTGTTACACCTTTTTTTATGTGAATATGTGACAAAACGACCTAAGGGCCCACTTGGTGGTAAGTGGCAACCCCCGTCCATGACAACAATAATGCGATTCAGTATAAAATTTGGATCTTACACTGAGTCACATCCTGCTGCGTCCATCACCCGAGACGGGGATGATACGTCTCATGCGCATGTGGTTTCACCGGCACCCACATCCTTCCACCGGAACACAGTAATAATAACATATAACTTGTACATTTTAAGCTTTATTTATAAATCCCTGTTAAATAAAATCGGGAAGAATATGGCGCCAAAAATCACCCATATAAATTTTTATAATTTTGATACAAGTAGTTTCATCTCACAATTGAGACGAATCTAACTACACTTCTCATGCTAAAATCCATCAAGTCTTTTAGATTCTAGAGCGTGCCAAAGTCGGGTAAAAAGTTTTCTCGATTCAGCTGTGTCACTGTTAAATATAATAAATTATTGATTTACAGGGCCAAGTTACATGATAGATAACGTAAAAAAACTTATTAGTCCAAATTTTACTTTGTAACGCTAGTCTAAAAGTCGTTGTCAGCGACTCAATTAAACAATAGGTTCGCGACCAAAAATCGCGACTCATAAAACGTATTTGGCTCTGTTTGATCGTACACAAATATAATATGCAATCCACTGAGGGCCGTATGTACCAGGCCTGCAAATAAACAAATCACATGCTCGTAAATAAATTCGTTCTGTTTAAACAATAGATAAACAATCACCAGTATATAACTTAACCGGATGTTGTGGAACTGGCCCCTAGAGCATCAGTCGATATCAGAACTTATGTTGCTGCGATATGAACTAGTTTAGAGTGACAAGTCTGCATGATTTTTTGCTAAAGGTTTTTTGGATCATACATGGTGTGTTCAAACAATACTATCCTTTATTTCAATTTCGTTTGACGTCTTGTGAAACTATGATTTCACGAGCATTTTCATCTGGAATTATTATAGATTTTGTAAAGGATATAGAGGAATAGATTTTCAAAGAGCACAGTTCAAAAATTCTATAAATGGTATATGTATATGTTTTAATAATGCTAACCAACTAACTGTAATTAGAGTGCAAACCACATTCAAAGCCCGATTACCTAGATAACAAAACAGTGTGGTAATGAATTCTAATTCTAATGCCGGACCTTCTCAGCGAGTACTGTAATACTGTCTCCAAGGGCTTTCGTGCCAGTTTCTACCGACCGAAGCTCAGTCTTCACTTTATTATTATTAAAGTCTAAAATATAACATGACAGATTACTCTTATGCGCTATACTAGAAATACGTATTAACCAAAAAAGAAAATATCACATAAAACACAAAAGAACATACATATGGAATGAAGTGGATGAAGTTTTGTGTTTTAAAACGTAAAATGCTTTATTGACAACCCCTTACAGCAAAATCCATTACCCCCGTAAACCCAGGTGAAATTAAAAGGACTAGCTCGTGTAATTTTAGGTTCTTTCATGTTGCAACGGTTTCGAAGCAAAATGAGCTCAGTGAATGGATCTTTTGAGAGCTGTAGAGCTGTAAGGAGCCAGAAGGCGGCCATTATCCTCGATAGTTTGTTAGTTCGTAGCTGTGGGTCAATTGGGCACAGTTTGAACCAATCTGTACACTACAAGTAAAGAGACAGATATTAAGTGATACACTTGTTTAAATAGAGCTCACACCTTTTTAGAGACGTTTTGGTACATATTGTAATTTTTTCAGTTAACAAGATATTTGCGAGTTTTGTTGATCTCCAATGATTCCATCTCGGTAACTTGAAAAATTACCGAGAAACCATGAGAGTTTTATAATTAATATAGCTTTGTTTACTTTGAGGGCTCCGTGACTTAGTTGTAGTAGCCCTGCCATCGAATCGATTTCGTCCCGGGATTGATTCCCGGCCGGGGCACACTTTGTGTGAGCATGACGTTTGTTCTCGTGTCTTGGGTGTTTGTCTTTTGTTTCTATGTTTGTCCATGCCATCTGCGACACGGGGAAACCTAGTGCAGAGGATTGAGTGTGTAATCTTTTTTTATACTGGCCTCAGAGCTCAGTTAGTTATAGCTCTGCCTTCTGTGGTCGTGGGTTTGATTCCCACAAAAATATGTACTGTATAACTATTGTATCAATTATTTGGATTCCATTGCACAAGCTATGCGTAGTTTGGGGCAAAATGGAGCTTTGTGAATAGTCCATGATTATTTATTTATTTATGCTTTCTGAAGAACTCGATGAAAATTTTCTTATATCCAAATTGAGCTTTACAAAACTTTGCCTTCGTGTTTATGACACACAGACAGAATAAGATAATCAAAAATGTAAACGGTAGTAAACTTTTCATAGAAAATATCGCTTACCTCAATATTCTCCAGGAAATATACTTAAACAACAATATTTAGTCTAGCCATCTCATTTAGTAAACCCACCTTAAAAATGTGAAATTAATTTTCGTCCGTGAGTTTTAATTAGTGGGACTGACTCCAAACGGAAAATTAAAAGTTTTTCTGGGGAGCAGTTTTTTCGAAATAACGACGAAACGCCACAATGAAGATTCGTTATTTGTTTAGCGTTTCTATTCGTTTTGTAAGGGCAGTTACCGTTAGTTTTTTGTGGATAATAACGGATGGCAGTATTCTTAGGCTCACGCTTGGAGTAGTGCAGATTGGACTGCGTAGTGGTACATGGGGGGGTCCAGTTGCTGTCCGTAGGTGAGTTCCCTTTGAATCCCTACACGTACACCTTGATTGGTGCTAAAGTAGCAACCTAAACCTCATAGACCACTTTCAAAATTTTTCTAGTTCCGGTGGACCCACAGCAGCTACATTTCATCCATATTCCAAAAACTCAACAAAAAATGTGAACAGTAGATCTAACTCTAACACTAGACGGCTCCGTGGCTTAGTTGGTAATAGCCCTTCTTTCGAAGCGAGAGGTTCCGGGTTCGATTCCCAGCCGGGGTACACTTTGTGTGGTGAGCATTAAGTTTGTTTTCGGGTCTTGGGTGTTTGTCCATGCCATATATGACACAGGAAATCCTAGTGCAAAGGTATGAGTGTATAAACGTTTGAGTTTAGTGTCCATTTACATTTAACTATAGAAATTGCGTAGCGGCTGAGTTACGAATTGTAACGACCCCTCTCTAGTCTCCCGTGAACTCCAGGGGGTCCAGGACCACTTTGTGAACTAAGGGCCTAAATAAACAAATCTGCACCGATACAGAATGAAACATGCAACGTTATTGCATTTATTCAACGCTCCTGCAAGGCCTTGATTTATTTATCCAAACATCATTTGCAATTCCAACAAATCATTAAATTTCTTCGATTTCTTTTCCGCAAACAAAGCACCTTCATTCCGATAAATTCTCCGCCGTTGGTACAAGCTATAAGATCATTAGATTTAAAAAGTCGATTTTTGTTGTCGTATGTCTTGAGGATTATGTTATACTCGCTTTTACACCCGTCTTCGCTGCAGTACCGGAATAACAAGCCATTGTGAGTTTTTATATCATTACTTATTACTTTAAACGAGCAATTCTTGAATAAATATTATTCTTAAATAGCTTAAATTACTTCTTATAACATCAACTATCTGCTAGTGAAATTCCCGCCTAAATCGGTAAAGGCATTCGGCATATTAGGCGAAACAAACAGACATACAGATAGACTGCCAAACAGACAAACATTAAACTTTAAAAATTTGTTTATTTTTTATACTTAATTAATGTATTTATTTCGTAAAAATCTATAATTTTGATCTAACAAACAAACCCTTCAATTTTATTAATGTGTATTAAAAAAGGTATTTCAACAGCAGTAAAACCAATTATTCTGAGCGCTATAAGCTTTTTTGATACAACCATATGAATAAAATTTCGATATTTTTTATATGTTTGTCCATATAAAAAAAAACGTTGGTGCGCGTGAACAGAAATGGTATAATTTGTAAAACTAAAACATTCATTGTCAAAACAATTACCGCAGTCGCGGGCAGATCGATCAAAAACTATTTCTTGTAATCAGTTGATGAAAAGTTGGTTTTCTTGAAATAAACGTTTTTAAAGTTACTACAGCCGAACTGTCCGGTCAAAGTTCAATAAGAGCTATCTGAAACACTTATTGATTCAAACTCGCCACAACTCAGAACTTGTGCATTTTGCTATTGCTAGTGTCATAGAAAGAGCTGGCTCACTTGCGACGTGATTGCAGTTCGTATTATTTTCAATTTTAAAATTCCTATTATTATAACTGAATAATTAAAAAAACTGACTTCAATATTTTCATCCCTTATTTCTAGTCCTAAAGGGCAATTTAACATTTTAAAAAAGAAACATCTAAATCGGTGAACAACAGTTGAATAAAAAAACAGGAAAGCAAGATAGACAATTTTGTAATAAAAATATAAAAAAAAAAATACAATCAAGTTGATAACAAAGCTTTAAATAAGCTTTTAATCCTTCTTCTTGTCGTGTGAGTGTCAACTCTGGTGGCGGACTTTTCAAGTCGCCTGGAGACCTCAACTAGAAAAGCTTGAATCGACATCTTAACGTGCCCTCCGAATGTCACAAAACGTCACCCATCCAACTACTGACCGGGCGGAGCGATGCTTATCTCAATTGCACAAGTATTATTATATAACTGTAGTTATTTTATTAAGCACCAGCTGATACTCAACGTGTGCTAATACGCTAAAAATAAATACATTTTGTGCCTAATGCATTGTTTTAGTCGTCTAAAACCATCTTCGCATTATTGCCTTTCTAATAAAATCAGATTGGGGTACATCGGTTGGATGATTCCAAAGTCTATAGCAGTCATAGATAGAAACATTTTTTTATAGATAAACTACAATACTACCGGATTCCTGGAGTTAACTAGCTGTTCTGTTAAGGTTTGTAGTAATAGTTGCCATTGAGTTATGAAATGAAGCACTCTGTATGCGAAACTTTGACGTCTTGTATTGAACAATAATATTATAAGCAAGACAAATGTTCTGCGGTGGAGATGGGTACTGCTCCAATATGAAATGGCTATAATTGTTGCAGAGAAGTCTCAGTATTTGCTTAGATGCTAAATAGTATTTAGTATGCCAATACACGTGTTTTCTTGCAAATAATTTTCAACTTATTACTTTCGTGCATAATAAAGTTATTAGTAATTCTGTTTTTTTGGCATTGTCATTCGAAAGTAATAACAATAAAGTTGTATGCCACGGGACGCACGATAGATGTAAATAACGACGGCATAAGATAGCGACATGCCGTCACAATGGCAAAGATATCGCGTTAATACCTACCTCCCCAAACATGACAAAACCCAAGTCGCACCGCGTTGCACCCGTCTCCCGAGACGGGGATGTTACGTCTTATGCACATGTGATTTCACCGGCATCCACACCCTTCCACCGGAACACAGTAATAGGATGGCACCGCTGCTAGGCATCAGATTACCAGGTGTGGACGCATTTCTTCGCTGAGCGAACTTTGCACAATTTCTACTGCTACTTTTTTGTTGCATAGGGTACTCAGCTTTGTTTTAGCCCAATTTTGGAACAAATTAAGATTCGCATAAAATCAAACTTGACAAAAATTCAGTATTATATATAATACAACATACGTATTTGTGATATTCAGTCATATAGATGAAGATTTCATTACTCCCAAAGAACTTCCAACATTACTGACAAAACTTCAAAAACGGAGGGAAACTAAATCAAAAATCCGTAATCCGGGTCGGATTACACACGAAAACTTTTCCCAGCTAATTCCCGTTCGCAAATTGAATTCGTACGACGTCGACCTACGAAGTTCTGGCGATAGTTCGGACTTTTTACGTATGCTTGGCACTGCGTTTGTCGTTTTCTTTTAGAGTGAATAAAGTAATCCTGCTAATATTATGAGAGTATGTTTGGATTAATGTTTTAGGTATGTCTTTTAGGGTTCCGATACTCAAAATTGAAAATGGAACTCTGTAGGATTACTTCGTTGTCCGTCTGTTTGTCTATCGAGACCTTTTTTTCAGGAACAAGGGGAGTACAAATTAAAATTTCTTCTAAGATATACAAAGATATCAAACCACTCGAGGCAAAGGTACTTGGTAATAAGTCTAATTCTACCGACATACAATATGTATATACATACGATAAATTAAATAGAAGTGTCTGCTTGAAATGTCAAAATATAGGGTTTTTACTAAATGCATATGAAAATATATAGGTACTTATAGCAAAGAAACCTTTTTTCACTTTGTTTTTCTGTTTGTTCCGGCTAATCTCCGAATCTGCGATCCTGCTGCGTCCCTCCCCGTCTCGTCAACACTACTGCTTGGCCGCAGAATCCAGGTGTAGTGGCAGCAGCTCTCCGGACGACGTAGGCACAAGTTCTACTGCTATTTAAAAATATTTTAATTAAAAAAAATTAAAGAAGGTGTGAGAATCCGCGCAAAAAACGTTAAATTCCATGCGAATGAAGTCACGGGAAACAGCTAGTAAAACATAGCATAAAACAAAACCAACGTTTTATATTATATTACATGCGGTTTATATTACAATACATGCGGTTTTCTACAATCCACTAAGCAGTGTTTCTTGGAAAACGCTTCACAAAGCTTACCTAATTATTATCCTCATTAGTTGCTATTTAGGTTTCTGAAGCATGATAATTATATGTTGCGGTAAACATTCAACAAATATGTTACGCGGTATCTTGCCGTGTGCGCGCAAAACATTCAGTCTCGTAGCAGATGTCAACGAGTACGGACGTCTCTTGTTTCCAAACATGGCGACGAGAATAGCAGTAAACTACAATAAACAACATTTTAGGCGATATTGAGTAATATCGTGAAATATTTCACTATTACTCAGAGTTAAAATAATCTCGTTTCCGCACTTCAAAATATTATTTTATACTAGCTGTTGTCCGCAATTTTATCCGACAGGATATTTTTTTCTTATTTTAAAATTAAAATGGGTGACCGTTTAGGACCATTTGTAAAGAACGGCCCGAGCTTCGTAGAGCATTGAAAATTCAGTAGCGTCTTCAAACGGCTTGAAAACTTGAAAGTTGCTTACTCGTAAGAAGTCAGTAACTAAGCACAGAGTAAAATAATAAACGTAATCTATTCCACAACATATAACATGTAACTTACTATACCATAAACTACAGACTAATAAAACCCAGGGCTCACCCAACGGCCGTATTAATATCGTCAATTTAAACTCAGCATTAACTCGATATTTTTGCTTCATTACAGTGCTTTGCCGTGAATGAGACCGAGCTTCCTTCAAAGTTGATGTAATTGAGTTTCAACACTTAATTGCCGGTAGTTGTCGGTTTGCAATATACTACGGCGTATTCTGAGAAACTTAAGCCATATCGAACCACTTACGGTTGATTTCTGGAAGCCATACTGGGCCAATCAATGTGCAGGTACCGTGTAACACGTGTACAGATTTGGATATCTATAGGTTATGGAATTATACATTTTTTTTATTTAACTTTGGACGTTTTCAAAAACAGGCTTGACAAATATTTGAACAATTAAAACACAAGTGCAGTGATATGCACGCATCAGCTCAAGCTGCTAGTGCATTAATTAATAATAATAATATGTTCAGACCTATACCTATTCAGACAATACACTCAGAACGGTGGGTGGTGGTCAATAACCCCTGGGTAGTGCTAAAGGAGCAACAAAAAGTAACGGAAATTGTTTAAAGTTAGCTCGGAGAAGTACTGCCTCCACGTCTGGTAATCTGTAGTCAAGCAGTGGCGCACTCGTGATGCTGTGTTCCGGTGGAAGGGTGTGGGTGTTGGTGAAATCACATACGCATGAGACGTTACAGACGGGCGCAACGGAGTCTTCTCATACTTCGGTCGGGGAGGACCTAAGTCGTATTGCAGTTGTTATGGGCGGAGGTAACTATTTAACATTAGGTGGCTTGAGCTCGTTCTGTTACTTCAATTACATAAAAAAAAACTCTATCATTATTGTTTCTATCTTCATCTCTTGTTTTATTTTGAGGATTACCGAAACTTAACACCACAATATAGAAAGGTTAGCAGGTAGAGAATGCTTTTTAGCATCAATTTCGCTTTTGTACATCTATATACAATATATGTATTTTATGCAATAAAGTATTTTCTTAACTTACCTTATATATACGAAAATATAGATGCTAGCTATACCTAAATCTTAACCTTACACAAAAAATAATTGAAATGCACAATTAAAACTTTTTTATGTGAGTACTAGTTGTGATCCGCGGTGTTACCTGCGGTTATCAGGGATCAAAAGTTATGTTGTAATCCAGGATATACGCTGTCCTGGTACCAAATTTAATTCTAATCCGTTGAGCCGTTTGAGCGTGAAGGAGTAACAAACATACACACAGACATATAAACTTTCGGTTTGTAATGACACGACAATCAGATTAACGGTAACGATAGCTACCGTACCTTTAGGACCTTCAAGTATTCGAGGACTTATCGCATCGTTTAGGGATAATACTCCACTTCAGCGGAACGTGGCACAATTCAACTGCTACTTATATTGTTCTTTTCACACCAATCGGGGTTAAGTGTAGGGATTTTTGAATGTACGTACTCAAGCATGAATGTACGTACTCATACATGGACCGGTCAATAAAAAAATTACAAAAAGGCCATATTTGTGGCAAGGCCATATTTCTACCACGGGATATGATCTACCACGGGAGCCCAATCTGGATTGGTATCACATGTCTTCGAATGTTTGGTTCTAAGACATGCCGGTTTTCCTCACGATATTTTCCTTCATCTCAAATGAAAAACTCAATTGTATTCGTGAACTAGCGAAGCGAAGGTGCAAACTCCCAGTCGACCTTGAAAGCCACTGATGCGTATACTCTTCTTGCTTTCTTTTCACTGATACGCTTCTGTTTTATAGCATAACTACTTCTCAAAGTATTGTTCGTTGTGTGTGAAGCTTCTGGTCTATTTATAATCAAGCTTATAATATATGTCGTCATAAAATAGTTTTCAGAATACGCCCTAGCACAAGTTTCGAGTGGAGGGGCGTTGCATGATTGCGCTGCAGCGCAGCAAAACGACCTCAATTTATTGTTTTTTGTCGCGCGATTAAACAGGGCGAGTTAAAATAATATGCTACCGTATAGAAAGCCACAGGCTCCCAAATATTTTGCTTTCAATTTTCTTCTAGTGTTGTTCTGTTTTGTATATTTGTTGCGTTTACATGGCATGAGCGTATATAGCCGATGAATTAACAGTAGCGATAACTAATATTCAAAAGCTGGGTGATTATGTGGATTAATTTGAGGGTGGTTTTAAAAATGCTTACTATTTTGTTGTTTGCCGTAATTTTATAATTAAATGATAAAAAGAAAAATGAAAAATTGACACAGCACCATCTATCCTCTAATTAAGCATAGTTTGTATGGAACGGGTAAAACTGTTATAACCGGTTTGATTAAAATCCATGCCGTAGTTTTTGCGTGGAAGAGTAACAAACATTCATACATCCTCACAAACTTTCACTTTTATAATATTACTGGTTCCACCCCGCGGTGGTCCAAGTATTAATTAAGAATTCAAAAGAAATAAAGAATTTTGACTTTGTCTTTGATATGATCCGGGTTTTACCAGCGTGTGAAAAAGCCTTAAAATAATACATTACAGAGCACCCTGTGTGTAGAAAACTTAAAATTATGAACACCGTTATTGATAACTGCTTTGTAACGATGAACCGAAGTGGGTTAAACGAATAAATTGCTTGAATTATTAATGCATTAACAATAACGTTATCACGATTCACGGAAAAGTATGCGATTCAGAGAACGGGATAGCCCAGTGTATATATAGCCAGAGTAGCATGGATGCAAACATTCAATTCAAAGGATGCTGGTTCAAAAAGTGAACTAAAACATCGGGAGAAAATGTCCTTAAACGTAATTCAACGACATATAACGGTTGGAATGCACAGCCATATCCCTGCACTAGCGTCCCTGTGTCGCGGATGGCATGGACACACACTTGGCATGGAGAAATTCAAAAACATCCAGTTCCCGAAACCGTGTCATCTCGGGACCCGGGACCTCTCGCTTCAAAGGCAGTGTTACCAACTAAATAATGGTTCGATCACGTTGACATCTGGTAATCCTCGTAGTTACTTAATAAATAAATAATGGACACTTCACACCGCCGTCTAGCAACAAACTAAGCATAGCTTGTACTATGAGAACTAGATCACTGATATAATTCTTATACTACTGGTTTCGTTTGTTTTTTTTTTTTCTGAAATACATATATAAAATATACATCTATGTTTGTCACATAAATTCTTTTCTTGGGTGAGAATCGAACCTACTACAGCGCAGAAGACAGATCTTACAACTAAGCTGTGAGGCCAGTTATTACTATAATAGCTTTCACCAGATTATAATCATCCACACCACTACCCCACCGCGTTCTACAGAACAATATAGGTTATTTATATCACAGGTTATTATAATAGTCTTGACAAACAATTGCTAGATCCACTGAAGCGATTGTACAATATATCGAAGTAACTTTGAGCTCAACTTACCGTAACGACCCAACTGAAAGGTAGCCCCCAATTTAAATTGGCAGGGATGACCTGGAGGGAAAAATTTAACCATGCTTATGTCCTGGGCCTCATAATTTAGAATTAGTTTTGTCTGGGTGGTAATATGTTTCGCCATCTTCCCCATGGAAGGTTGGATAGGGTTTGAACAAGCGCTAAACTTAGTTTTACGAACGCATTCTCTTGTAGTTACTTATCTATTTTACAAAAAGAAATTGACGTTGCCCAGTAATTTCTAGAAATTCTACGGAAATAAAGATTTTTGACTTTGACTTAGATATAGCCCCAAAATATGCATAGTACCATGGGAAACAGATTGGATACTTACGTCGTAATTTATAGTATAATATTTATTTGTACACATACATATATCTATGTTCGTTATTTTCTAAGGGAATGTTTGAAATTCATGGGACCACCTCAGGTACACCCTAAATTCATAAGGAATAATTTAAATCCATCCACAATCGGTGAAGACAAGATAGGTACACACTGCTGAATTGAGGATCCCTCTTTTGAAGTCGTTTCAAATATTCTTATTTCGTTCGTAGTTTTGTAATACTATTATGGTCAAAACATTTAATTGAGTTCCTTTCCCTGATGGCATATTTATCTGGTCGTATATATCCTGCATCGTTCCGTCAATTTAAAGACAGACCACATCTTGAATTTCCATTATAATATCGATTTTGTACAGTTCATAATCTTAGTGTTAGAGCAATTTGTTTTCCATTTACTGGATTCAAAGTACAGTTTTCAGTGGCAGGGATTATTATTGTTGGTGGTTTTATTTTATAGGGTGAGACGCTGTAGGAAATTAAAAATTGTTCCGCCGTGTTTTTGAAAAGGCTTAAGTTTTTGTTTGTTTATTATTATAGTCGAAGGAAGCGGGATAAATCAACTAAGGGTGATTTGGACTCGGAAGGTAAGCCAATCACTGTTTTTTTATTCAATTATTTTCTGAGTTCACTTCACAAAATAAGCCGTAGCAAGTAATATTTAACTAACCTTCATCCGCGTGGACTTTTAAAATTTTTTAGCATGGCACCATATTTTTTTCTTTTTTCAAAATAATAGTACTAAGTTACTCGATTAGCCGGAATAAACAGTCAGACAAAAATGTTTTAAAAATTGTGTTTTGTTAAATGTATATTGATGGTTTTTCGTCTTTACTCAAAGCCCATTCACTCTCACTTGTCGAGAATAAGTCAGCTTTTGCAGCAAACATTAAGCGCTTATGCAGTCCAGTTGCTCGCGTCCGTTGGTGAGTACCCTCTAGCATCCCTACACGTACCCCCTGGGTGGTGCCAAAAGAGCAACTAATTGTAGTTGTAGAACTTGAGCTAAGTTCGTCCGGAGAAGTACTGCCTCCAAACCTAATAATCTGCCGCCAAGCAGTGATGCATTCGTATTGCTGTGTTCCGGTAGAAGGGTGTGGGCGCCATTGGTGCATGAAGGCTAAAACTATTTCCTCCAAATTCTTAATGCGACTCAGTATAAGATTTGAATCTTACACTGAGTTGCATTCATCCTGCTGCGTCCATCACCCGAGACGGGGATGATTCTCATGCGCATGTGATTTCAGCACCCTCAGTAATCCAGGCCATATCAAAACTTATACCAACGATAATTTATTTAAAAACATTATCAATTAACGCCAATCGATCTCGAAATTTCGCGGGAATAGCAATGAATTTGACGCAAACAAACGCAATTTCAACGATTTGGAGAGAAGCCAAGCAACGTTGCATTTGAATTGAGTGAATCTCTCTAATACTTGATGAACTGTTTTAATCCCCATAAAAGCTAATGTTTGGTTAAATTGAAGAATAATGTTGTTTTAGAGTTCCGTTCTGAACCATGATTTTTGTCTTTCGTGTGTTCTGCTGTCGGAGTTTCAAAGCCACACGAAGGCTTAAGACACGGCGTAACTTGGATGATATGTAAAACAGCTAAACAAGCTACACCATGAGGGTCAAGTACATAGCTATATAATAATCTTTATATATATAAATTACGTGTCACGATGTTTGTTCGCGATGGACTCCTAAACTACTTAACCGATTTTAATCAAATTTGTATACCGTGTGCAGTTTGATCCAACTTGAAAGATAGGATAGCTCACATCTCAATTTATGATCGCAATATTATCATATGACAAAAACGTTAGCCACAGCAACGCGTGGCTGGGTCAGCTAGTAATATATAATAAATCACTTTATTGTGGTAACAACATAGTAATAGTATCATATGTTTATTAACATCAAGTGGTAGTGCCAAAGGAGCAACTAAAAGTGGCAGTGGAACTTGTGCTTCGTCTGGAGAAGTTCTTCCATTTCAAAACTCACAAATCATGGTAAATATCTCGGTAACTCGAATAATAGTCTTCATAACCATGATAATTATAAAATTTATAACACAATTTCGGTCATCGTCCCATTGTCTAATGTTGAATAACTAGTATTCAATAAACAAACTGTTTTGAAAGTATGGTAAAGTAATGGTGAGCTTACGCAACCTATCCTATGCCTACATCCTCTACAGGAGTATCGCTCAACTGCCATCGTAATCGATCTGACCACACATGGGAATTACAGACAGTAAGTTAATTGGTTTCCTAGTTACAACGCTTAATGGCACAATAATTATATTCGAGGAAATTATAGTGTCTATTGTTTGAAGTTTGTATAGCTTAGGTAGTAACGCTGGCTTGTGAATGAGGGTCCCGGGTTCTACTCCAAGTTGCTCCTTTCGTACTACCCGGGGGACACCTACATCTTAACGTGCCCTTCGAAGCACGATACGTTATAGATGTTATCAACGCCCATTTCTTGATAATCTTTCCCCTTTCGCTCCAGGTACCCAGCACAGTCCAAACTCAAACCCAAACTCATTTATACCTTTAGATCTCAAGTATCATTTAGACTCGTCTAATTTTATAATACACACACAAGTAAACATATTCGTGAGCATATAACGTGTCACAGGAGCTCTTTACGCACACTATATGCACACAGATTTGTCAAATCAATCAGTTTTAATGTTTTAGCTAGCCATATTTGTTACCTTGTCCTGTAACCCGGAGTAAGGAGTCGAGTTTCCTAAAAGTGGAATCTCTATTTCTCCAATTTATTCTCCTTGTCCACCTATAAAGCTATCAGAGCGGGCAAATTCAACATTTTTAGATTCTATAAATCGTATAGAATCTGTGGACGTGATTTATCTTGAACGTTTGAACTCAGGTCAGGCAATACAATCGAGATGCTATGGATCAAAGCGGGATTGGGCGTAATACGAGAAAAGATTTAACTATTTTAAAAACATTAGGTATTTTTCTATAGTTTATTCTATAGCTGGAAAGGCACAATGTCTTGTTTTTCTTGGCTTCTCAACCGACTTCCAAAGGAGTTTCGCCATCTTCCCCATTTTTTTTTATCGCTGTATCGTGGATTCGACTCCTACACAGGAAAAGCGTTTGTGTGATGAACATAGATTTTTGTCCTGTGTCTGGGTGTTATAATTATGTATTTGCAATAAAAAGTACGATATCAATATTCTATCAGTTATCTAGTTTTCATAGTAAAAGGTGTATAATGACCATGAATATTTATTACTAGCTGACAAACTGCGGAGCGCAGTTTGTCCCATGTATATTATAACTTCAAGAATTCACTATTTATATATTTCATTGCAGTATATATTATTGCATAGTACTTACGTATAATTATAATTAGCCATAGACATAGACATAGACACTCATTTATTTGATGCCATTACCCGCACGCGGATGAAGCACTTCAATAGCGCTTTTTCTTCCGACTTACTTTATAAATATCAATATTTAAGGCTAACCAAGAACTGTAGCGTAATACTAGATAGCCTATAGCCTTCCTCATGAATGTGCCTAAAGCCTTCATCATGCTATCGTTATACAAAAATATTTTTTCACATCCAATTGGTAGTTTCAGAGATTAACGCGTCCAAACAATTAAACAAACTTTTCAGCTTTATATTAGTTTAGATAGTACTTTTTTTATGTGAAAAAGTGATGGAACGATCTGAAACCCACCCGGTGGTGACCCCCATGACAACAGTAATGATATATTAAACGTTTACACACTAATACCTCTGCACTAGGATTCCCTGTGTCGCAGATGGCATGGACAAACACAGAAACACAAGACAAACATCCAAGACCCGAGAACAAACTTCATGCTCACCACACAAAGTATGCCCCGGCCGGGAATCGAACCCGGGACCTCTCGCTTCGAAGGCAGGGCTACTACCAACTAAGCCACGGAGCCGTATTATCTGAAAAGTCGTAATATGTAGTTCACATATTACGACTTTTTATTAGCAATAGAATCGACACGTGTTTCGTGTCTCCACGAGGCACCCTCTCGTAAGTTGACTCTAGAGCCTTTTCGAAGGTTTAACATGTACTTATAAAACCTGAACCCATCAATTATTTTTACATTAAACTCGCTTTGGGATGGCGCCGGCCTAAAAGAAGCTAATGACAACGAAAGACAAAATTTTCAATTCGCGAATTTGTTATTCAAATTGGTGAGACCCGGTTCAGTAATTACCCTATTCTTTTTTATTTGAACAATTTTGAATAGACCTAGTAATCACGATTTCGTTGAACATTGGAAATTAGCTGAGTTCGACCGGTGACTTTTAGTTAATTTCAACCTTTTTTCTATAAATCGTGATTAACTTTTGCTGGTGCCCAGGGATTATCATTAAGGGATTATTAGAAGAAACTGTGTATATTTTTCTGTTCCGTACCCAAAGGTTAAACGGGACCCAATTACTAAGACTCCGCTGTTCGTCTGTCTGTCCGTCTGTCACCAGGCTGTATCTCATGAACCGTGAAAGAGAGTTGAAATTTTCGCAGGTAATGTATTTTTGTTGCAACTGAAACAACAAATACTAAAAACAGAATAAAATAAATATTTATGGGAGCTTCATGTCGCAGATGATATGGACAAACACATAAACACAAGACAAACACCCAAGACCCGAGAACAAACTTCATGCTCACCACATAGTGTGTCCCGGCCGGGAATCGAAAGCCTGTCCTGCTTCAAAGGCAGGACGACTACCAATTAAGCCTTTTCACTCTAGAGTCAAATAATAATAATTTTTATTACCAAATTTTCAATATTAAAACAAAACACAAAACTGCGATGCGATGTCGCAACGCTAGCCTGCGAGTTTTTTTCTGCGAGCCTCTTCTACTGGTTCTGAGTTCTGAATTAACTACGCGTCGCAACGTTATGTTCTGGCCCTAAAACCATCTTGCGAATCGTAATGACAAGTACGATAATCCCCAGTGTTTCCACAAGTATGAACATGGAGAACAAAGCAGTTATTTCTACTTAGAACTATTACCATAACCGCCCCACTTAACTAGTCAAGTTAACCTTCCATAGACAACACTGCCAACTTCCCAAAAGTAATCTCTTTCAGAGATGTAATAAGGTCACAAGTAGGGCACGAAGAACGGATTTAAAAAAACAGGCGTCAAATTTGTTTTATCTCTTTTCTTTCTCCTCGTAGACTGAAATTTCATCATGAATTTTCTATGACACTACCTCGAAGGTATTTCGAAAACCAATGAATGAATAGAAAAATGGCAAAGAAATTGTAAACTTCCTGTCTTTTTTGATGTCGTTTATCAACCGCCACTATTTAGAAAGGTTAATTAATCAAACATTTTTTGTGTTTTGGTATTGTGTTCGGCGTATGTTCAGAATTCACCGATGATCAAAAATTGGTTCACGTGGAATTGTCATGGTATGATGGTTAAGTGTGAGGAAGGCTTGTCTCGGCGCGTTTACAAATTACGGCAGACGAAGAGTTTGGATTGAATTCGGATTTATCAAAAAATATCTATCTAAACCGAGCGTGCAACATCTTCGATCCTCACTTAGGTCTTTGAGAATCCACAGGCATACCTATAAAAAATGCATAGAACCCAAGTTTTTCCGCATTAATGCAAAAAGTTTAAAATCAGGAAATAAAAATTTGACTTTGACTAACCATGGGCGAAATATTCCTCAATTTTTCATCTAACAAAAAAGTAAAAGCGTGAATTATCTACACCCTTGCAGCCTTTATTTCAGCAACAAAATAATATATTATAAGATCTGTTAAAACACTGAACCATCAATGAAATGAAGAATGCAAGAATTTTTAACGAACCGCTCCTTTTTTTGTACGTAGTGCAAATTTTTAATCCGTGGTAACATTTTGAATGTCCATTATTTAATCACACTAATATTATCAAGGTAAAAGTTTGAAAGTTTTTTTTTCCTTTACGCCTAAATTGCTAAACGGATTTGGATCAAATTAGTTATGAAGATAGCTCACACCCTGTATTAATTCATCAAGGCTTTTTATCCCGAAAAATGAACAATGACCCACATTTAATTTAATCATTTACTTCCTGAATCCATCCCTGCCCTACAAGATGATCCAAATAATAAACAATGTACCAGGTTCCCCGTCCCGTTGGTTCCTATGTTTGTAAGAAATAATATTATTGCATTTGGCAGTACCGCGACGTTTGGAGATGTCTTTTGAATCAAATTTTTCGCGGCCCCGCCAAGTTTTGCCGGAAAGTATATGAGAATTGTGAATTCATTTTAGAGGTTAATCGTCTCCAGATAAGTGTATTTACTTATTTGAAAATGCATTGGTTTTATCCGACTCCAAAAATGAGGTGTGTGCGATATATTCGCCAACTGTGATTTTAATGTTTTTACTATTATATGGGTACCTTGAATAATTAATTTAACAGTATGGTTAAAATAGTTTTTACTCTAAAATAATAGTTATGTTTTGACACGATATTTTCGCCAATGTGAATCTCCTAGGACACCAACCTACTCACTATATGTGAGAGTGAGTGGGCTTTGAGAAACCACGGGAACCCAATCTGGATTTTTAGATGTCCCATGTCTTCGAATTTTTGGTTCTAGGACATGCCGGTCTTCTCATCATGTTTTCGGTCACGGCTTTTTAACTCGGATATGCTTTCAGAAAGGTTCCATATTTTTTTTATCAAAACGGTTTCAATAGTTTGGATGTTAAAGCAAATTTACTGGAAAAAATATGTCATACTTTTTTCTTCGGCCGTTATATACAGATTTGATGGTTGTTTTTTAAATAATAGAGTGTGGAGTACACTCTATTATTTAAAAAACATTTAAGGGAGAAAAATAAGGGATGATACTATAGAAGTCGGGTTTTTTCGATTATTGAATCAGTCACTTGATTGAGCTTTAAAATGCATATGCATTTATGAATTTAATGTATTTGTAGCCAGTTGCAAGCACAGTTATCGCTCCCTAACATTGTCAAAGTGTTAAATAGCATTGAAAGCTTCGCCTATATCTTCTGTTACTCCCAACATACCGATAAACCCCTTGCCTGATACCTCGACCTTTGAAGGATTAGACGCAAGCCTTCAGATCTACCGGGAATTTACTTAGAAGAACTTTGATGGGATAAACATGGGATTTTCATTTAATTAACAGATTATGGGGTAAAACTACAATTGATTTAACAAAAGTGATAGGCCTCGCCTTGGTTAGTCTGCCTTCTGCGGCTCGATTCCCAACCGAGACAAACATTTCTTTGCCGAACATAAGAATCTGTGCTGTGTTAGGGTTGCACGCAAAAAAATTTGTTAAACACCATGAACTCCATTTCCATAATGTGACATTTTTGCCCATGTTTATTTTATATTGTTTCTCATTTGTTTCTCATGTAACTCATTGATAATTTGACTACCATAAGTGTATATTTAAATGTACAAGTACTTACATGATTAAAGAAACAAATTGAATTGAAAATATTGAAACTTCTGTTATAATACTCTCACTTCATACAAATCCCTACAAACAGTATCGATTACGGAAAGTCAAGTTTCGGAACACTGACCCAATTTGAAATTCGTTAGTGAGTAAACTGGGTAAATGTTTTCGTATTAATATTTATCCGCATTTTGCTTTATGAGCCGATATTAGTTTTAACTAAGAAAACTTATACATAAATATTCATGGAAATTTTACGTAGCACCACCTAAGCATAGCTTGTATATAACTAAGCTAAGCTATAACTAAGCATAGCTTGTACTAGTGAACCAGTTTACTAATAGAATATATATAGTACTTTTTTAGACGCAATAGAAAAATCATCTATGTTCGTCACACAATGTTTATCCAATGTGAAGAGATTTTTAGCTGATAGGCACCGCGTTGGCAATACCTTAAGTGTTACTAGCGTCTATAGGCGACGGTAGCCACTTACCATCAGGTGGGCCGTTAGCTTGTGTGCTTAATCAATCACATAAAAAAAAAAAAAAAAAAATGGATTTGAACCCACAACCTTCAGCGCAGAATACATAGTTACTTGCTGCTCGTACTAATTCAGTTGTGAGGTATAATAATCAATCAATGTGACAACACAAACATCATCATAATAATAAATAAAAAAATAATTAAGCGCACAAATAATTATACGGGGTGGGAATCGAACCAAACCATGCAAGAAAAAGAAAAAGACATGTTTCGCTAACTAATGGTTTAATGGCTCCACTTTATTCCACTAAATCATTAATTAATAAATAAATGAAGGAGTTAATTAATAACTAGCTATCCGCCCCGACATCACACAAAATGGAAGTGCAGTTATAGAGGAAAATATTAGGTATTTCTTTCATATAAATCTTGTACTGTTTGTTACGAACACGACAGAAAAACAGGCAAATCCGTTCTCAAGTGATTTTTCCTTTTTTTCGTATCGCATATTGAAATTAATGTATGGCTAAGAAAGTACATGAACAGCTTATTTGATTTTTAAATCACTCATTAGACAGATAGGAAGATCACACACTCAGAATAGTTATTTATAACAACGAAATTACGAATAAGGTAGATAGATCTTTGGTTACGGAGATTTCAAGTCATCGAGAGGATCCGACATAGCGTAACGATTAGAATAGTCGAGGCAGACATCTTAACGTGCCTTCCGAAGAAAGCGCATCGTAGCTTCGTAACACGTTATGACAGGATATCACGCATGATCTCGTAGATACATATTTATTTTTAGGAAAATTGACGTTTCACGTAATTTTAAGAACTCATCGGAAATAACAAGTGAGACTAAGAGACTCATTGTTTACGAAAACTAATTTCAACGCGCGACGCGATATTGGCAATGATACCAAAATAGATCCCAATTTTAAGCGGGTACCAAGTCTCATTACCATAATCACTACAGCACGTTCCGTTTCATATTCAATTCGAATTTACATAATCATTAAAGTATGAGAAAAACGAGCTTCGCTAACTTTTGTGCTTGGTAACGACTGAGAAGCGAAACTCCAATAGCTAGTTTATATAATTGGCTAGTTTAAAAATCGAATAAACCTTTTTGACTTAATTTTTTAGGCTTGCGTACCCAAACGGTAAAATGGGACTTGGATAGCTCGCGCTATCGTTGCGTTTCGGTATCGACATGACTTATGAATCCGGCATAACGCGTCCGCGGTGGGTGGGTGCCGGTGAATGTTTTCTCCACGAATAATAAGGGAATGAACAATTTAAAAAAAAAACATTTTTTATATCTCTTTAGAACCTTTTTGAACTTAACCTTTTTGACTTTTTATGCAACATGTTATTATAACACAATTTAAATGTATTGACTTGTAACAACATGTTTGGAATAAAATAATTGAACCTGAATCAACGTTTATGGTCCACTGCTGGACTTCTCCCAGTAAGCGCCACTGAGTAATGAATAAATGAATAAATTCATTCATTTTAAGCGCCACTGAGCCAAATCTTCAGCTCTTTTCATCCCTTTTCTGTCATGGCTGCCTTACGCAAGTCGTCACTCCACCTGGCCTGAGGGTGCCCCACGTTTTTTTTAACTATTGATTTACAATTGGAGAAAGTATCGCATATCATATGTTTGTTAAGTGAAGTCAAATAAGAAACCAGTTGCATTGAGAGCATCCTCTTGAAGCTGGTTAGTATTAATCAATAATTCATCATCAAAACATTCGCTTCTAGAGTTTATATCCACGGTTATTTCAAGTCTTTGGGGATGCCGCGTCGTTGTCGTGACAAAGTTGGATTATGCCAGTCAAATTATTTTGAACTGTATATTGTTTCCTGTTATCAAAAGTTACAAATTTGGTCCTCTCATTCATCCCTACAAATTAGGATGTGACATAGGGGTGTAGAAGCCGAATACCGATAGGAGGACCTACTTGCTCGTCTCCGTAGGTGAGTACCCTTTGAGTACACGTACTCCCTGGGTGCTGCTAAAGAACAACAAAAAGTAATAGTAGAACTTGTGCAAAGTTCACCCGAAAAAGTACTGCCTAAGTTATCTGCCGCCAAGCCAGTTGTAAAAACAAGTATCAATGAAATGTGACATACAATCAATCCGGATTGGTCTCTCGTGGTAATTCAGAGCCCATTCCCATTCACTTATCGATAATATCCGGTGTCCTAGTGCAAACATTAGCAAGTAAGGATCTGTGGTAATAATTTATACTAACGTATCTAATCTATCAAAGGGGAGCGTGGTGGCCCAAGAGCGCAAACGCCGACTTTCAATCTGATGGTCGCTGGTTCAAACCCACAAGTGCACCAATGAGTTTTTCAGTTGAAAAATTTATGTGCGCACTACCACGTTCTCGAAACCATGAAAGAAAACATCGTGAGGAAACCGACATGTCTTAGAACCAAAAATCCGAAGATCCTTGGTAGATTCACTCTCAATTATCGAGAGTAGACTGGTGTCCCTGCAGTGGGAACATCAGAGGTTGATATGATGATCGAATTAGCAAACAGTACAACGATACAATCCAGGACACACAAATAAACCTGTTAAATGCAATTATGACTACACTGAGGGTTTCAAACCCTCAGTTAGTTTATTTTTGTCTTACTTCAATGAATTGGGAGGTTCTCCATACGCCTAAATAATGTGTTGTTCCTTTCTTCCGCCGTTTAGAATTTCACATTTCGTCTGCGCGGCAGCATAATTTTTTTTTTAGTTTCTAAAATAATAGCAGCCTAATACTCCTTATAACATCAGCTATCTGTCAGTTAAGTCCTGTCAAAATCGGAAGTTTAGGCTTAATAAACTTTAGGCTTTTAAAGTAACAGAGTATAATGTAATAAAAGAGTCGAAATAAATGTAATTAAAAGAAATATAGACAACAGAAACTAACAAAAATGTCGCTACAAAATTGATCAAACACGTAAAATATTGTTATATTTCGTACCGCATGGTGAAAGGTCGTGGAATATAAGAAAAAAATTTCATTGCAGTTAAAATTTTCAAGAGATAAGTCAGGAGGTACTTTATTCGGTTCGACATTTATTTCCGTCTGCAGCAGTACAAAACGCTTGACTTTTCTTATTTACCAATTCAGCATTACAGAGATCTAGTGTCTAGTTAGGGTAGTTTCAGACGATGCGGCGGATTAACTGCGGTATAAACATTAATTTCATACTAGTTTCGACTCGTAATATTTCCTATCTCTGTCTGTGTAATTTCAGGATATTATCGACCTATACTAAAACAACTAAATCTGCTAATCTGTGCCGTTCTTCTGAGAACACTAAAAGTGTACTAAGGCGGTGGGCAAGGGGGTTCGAAACCACCCCCGCCACCTGCGAACTTCGTAAACTCACAGTATTATTTTGTAATACGAAAATACCTTAGCCAATCCATGGTTTTAATGACGAAATATTTAGCTCGATCCTACCTAATAGAAATAATACAACATTTCTAAAGTAAACAGAAAATGGCATTGAATATCAAAATTTTTACTATATGTGTACTGAAAGTTTCCGTTCTTCGGAGTCCTCTCCGAAGAACGGAAACGTTAATATGTCGTACCCGGCTATTCTAGTCGATAAACCGTGTCGGAGTCCTTTAGGTACCAGAGTTAACTAACTACTTACACGAACAGAAGAAGACTTTGACGTCTCTTGGGAAAATTTTTTAATTCTCTCTTTTCATTTCTCTGGGGGCACGAATGATTTGGGCGTCTGTGTTGTACGATTGAATTCATCTATGCCTCAGCAAAAAAGAAATCTATTACTTCAGTCTTAGTATGAGCGTGGAAAAGTTTAATGTTTGTTGGTACTCAAAAGCTGTTCAGTAAAAAATATTATTATAAAATAAATTAATACATTGTTTTTTGAAGCGGAAAACGCTGTTTTCGTCTCTACGCGTATAACGCGCCTAATACAACATTTGGTTTGATGCCAGATTATCTGGTGTACACGCTCTGAAGATTTTAATCACTCAACGGTGTTGCCAAGATGTCCCAAACTCCCGCCAAGTCTTGCCTTTATTTTTTATTATGGTATCATTGGCTGTTTAGGTGAAGGCGGGAAACAAAAACAAGAGTGCCGGATTATGGCAACACATTGTTTCCCAATTGTTTTTTAAACGGTATCTGATACTAAAATGTTCTCAAAAACATTCGAGAAACCTATTGAGCGTTGAATTGTTCTGAACCCGCGGCCACACTAACGTTTTTCTAATTGAATATCACATTATTCCATGGTGGCGTAATGGCAATCGTAGCGATGCTTGCTTAGATGTTTTTTACGGATCATCTATGCTAAGTTATTGTCGCCCGGTCAGTATTAAAATGAGTGACCACTTAGTGGTATTTGTAATTAGCAATTCCATACTTTGGAGTCATTAAGATTTCATTCCCGGCTAGTACTAGTAAACAGAGTTGACTCACACATACAATTAAAAAAATCTTACATTTATTGCCATAAATAGTGAAATAAACAAAGAGCTTTGCTGATGCAATAACATGCTAAGCAGTAATAATTAGGTGACAAGCTGTCTACCTGTTAATGCTGATGAACAAAGATTTGGCAAATTTAACTGATTATTAGTCAATACAAAACTTTGATTTTATAATACTTTTGATCCTCCATGGGGAATAACGACCAATAAAAGATTACTTTCTAGTCTGATCCTGTTCACAAAAAAAGGATAAGCCCAAATATGGGATTTCGGCAATAAAATACATTTTAATTTATTTATTGGAGAACCAACAGCTAATTACACTTAAATTTCACTATTGTAGTTATGGGGAACCAATTAAAGGTTCTCACGTGTGTGTTTTGGCGTATACAATAAAAAACAGTGAGAACTTAGATTAGAAAACAGAAGAATGACAAATTATAAATGTACACATACAGTGGATAAACATAGGTTATAATATTAAGACAAAGTTTATGACAAAAATTGTACGAGTAATTGGTTTAGATAGGAATATCAGTCACTAAGAAAAAAAAAAAATTCTATTTAGTTCATATTAAGTTAATTACTTACCTGCTTAGACTCAATTAACATTATATTGTAACTCAAGGAAGGCACTTATGTCCGGCCTAGTATAGGTACCAGTATGCCTAAATAAATCACTACCTATCGTATGTGTACCTAAAATATGTACAGATAATGAGTGTAACAAGAATATTAGCAAAAAAGATAACATTGGAATTTTAATAAATTTATGTTAACTAAAGAGTATTATCACAATGAAGATGAATTTCCAAGAGCTGGATAATTTTGTTTGTAAACTCAAGCTGCAGTATTTTCAGGGATTTCACAAAGGAAATTTTCCGATGTTTAGTATTGAACTCGACATCTGAGCTTTGAAATTAGAAATCTAAGCACGCTTCGCAAAATCAACACTCGGAATAAGCCATTAACAATCCGCACAGGAATTCTGGGACCGCGCAGAAGTACAATAAGTTATGTTGTTTGCACACTGGGCGTAGTTGGGAAAGACATTATTTTTAGTTATGGCGCTAACTACACTATCCTGGATTCAGTCTTCCACAGTGATGGAGGATTCGTACAATCAACAACATTGTTCATCATTTTAGCCAACAAACGTCCACTGTTGGACATAGGCCTCCCCCATAGCTTTCCAGGTTAAACGGTCCACCACCTCCATCCACCGTCTACCCGCGACCTTATTGATGTCATTGGTCCATCAGGTGGGGTGTGGCGATCGCCCATCACAACAGTAATGCGACTCAATATAAGATTTGGATCCTTATACTGAGTCACACTCATCCTGTTGCGTCCATCACCCGAGACGGGGATGATACGTCTCATGCGCATGTGATTTCACCAGCACCCACCCCCTTCTACTGGAACACAATAATGCGAGCACTATTGCTTGGTGGCAGATTCCAGGTGGCAGTACCTCTCCGGATGAACTTGACACAAGTCATAATAAATAAATAATTATCCCGTATCATACGGTTTCATCAATTCAAATCAATATATTTGTCATTTTGTACTACAAAATACAAATTTAGTCATACAGAAAGGCAGATTAAAGAAGAAAGGTTCGATAACAAACTTCCTTTTCCGTCTCGTGACAGAACTCGAACAATTTTGACGTTACACAAGAGACATCTAATCAGAGTCGCCTTAATTCACAAGTTGAGGCAAACTTCCCCATTTCAATACATAAAAACACTTCACGGTTTGTCGCGGAGTTGCGTAAGCCAGTCCAAGATTTATTTGTTAATTTTGACAAAGCTCGGGGCTTGGGTGGAATAAACAACTTGTTATTTACCACCTTTGAAATTGAATAGCATATCAATAGCTTCTTAGAAATGTTTTGTTGCGGATCAATGGCTTTTTCAAGCCACTTCAAAAAAGGTGAAGGTTATCAATTCGATTTTATTTTTTGTTTGTTACCATCTCCGTCATTTATGAACCGATTTTGAAAATTTCTTTTTTATTTGGAATGATATGATTTCAGATTAGGTCATAAAAATCGGTTACATAGTTCAGTTGTTAAATCAAATAACTGGCAAAAATAAGTCATATAAGTTAACGAAATTGCATATTTTGCATTCCTGTGACCTTTTTCTTCGCTCAGTGTATACCGATTTGGATGTTTCTTTTGTAAAATGGTATGGTGTACCTAAGGTGGAGAAAATAAGGGATGAAAGTAATAAAGTGGGTTTTTTTCGATGTTTTTAATCAGCCATTTGTTTGTAGTAATGATAGCTCGACAAACTATAAAGTCAAATTTTAAACGGAATTCCAAACAAGAAATAATTGAACAAAAATACGATTCAGTTCTTCCTATAGTAAAGTATGATAAGACCCAAGTCGTATCGCGTAGCGTCCGTCACTTTGAAGATGTAAACCTAAAAATTCAAGTACCTATAAATTTACTGACACCCACACCCATCCACCGGAACACAGTACGCGAGTACACCACTGCTTGGCAATGGATTACTAGGTGTGGAGGCATTACTTCTCTGGACGACCTTTCTAAAAGTTCTACCGCTACTCAAATAAAATAAACGTATTATTTCCTAGGACGAAGTAGGTATATATTATAGTATACTAGATTTATTCCTTGAACACTACTTCGGCTTAAAAGGAGCGCTTAAGAGCCCTCAAATACATCGTTTTCCGGATTCGGAATCCGTAACGGGAATAGAACTCAAGGGCATTCAAATGAAATGAGGAAAATCACAGAATAAATCTAATGTGTGTGATATAGACTGTTTTTTTTTTTTTCAGAGATCCCCAAGCTTCAGATGCTGCTCCGGTACTGGTTTAAGGCTTTCTGACGACTGATCAATAGTACAGCTTTCCTTAAATCGAGCACAGCTAGCATTAGCAGCATTAGGAGCGTAATTGCGAGCGTTAGCAGCAGCAGTAGCGTAAGCTATCAGCTGGGGCTAAGGATCAGTAATCCGCTTGCCTTTAAGAATAATAATAAAAATATGTTTATAGTATCATAAAAAAACGGGAGTATATAGTTTAGAAATGTACATATGAACAAGTCGGCCGCCACTCGGCATTTGCTACAGAAACACGGCTGAAAACCAGTGATTCAGGTTTTCAGTAATGCTATTGTCGAGTCAATCAAATTAATTCAAGTCAATCAAATCAATTGCCGAATGTATGTAACCGCAGCACTAAGACCGGCTGCACCTATTTGGCTAATTAATTTTCTATTATGTTTGGAACTGTCAGGACAAGGTTTTTATCAACGAAAATATTTGGGAAATTCACGTAAAATGTAGGAAATTAGGAAAAACTAAAAGTGCATTTTTCTATATAATTTTTGACTGTCAATTGTTTTTGTCTTTGCCAAATGTTTTCACAATTGTTTCTTGGGCACTAGTATCTTTATATATGGAATGGGGATACTGAATAATGATTTGTAATCTCTCGAGTATGAAGCCAGCAAGCTGTCATGAACAAGCAGAATGTCCATGGCTAAAGATCTCTATTCCCATTAGACAAAGTTCTGATAGCCACAATCTGGCCGTAAAAACATTTCAAAGACGATTCAATAAGTTGAACAAACGTGCGCATAAAACATTTCTAGTATTATTTTTTCCAATAAAAGGCAAGGCCAAGTTTTCTGTTTTATTAAAGAAAATATTCACAAAGAAAGCCCATTGTCTCACGTAGATTAGTTTCATAGTTATTTCAACTTGTTCTCGGGGAAATTATTTTTTAGTTCACGCTTTGCTTTTATATCTTTAAAGTTTAATGATGGTTTTTGCGTAGTTTTTGTGGATATTTTTTTCACAACCACGAGATATTATGAAATAGCTTTATTTGAATTGGAATTTTAGTTTGATTACATTTAAATTGATCACACACAGGCCTTTGACCCCACAGTAGGTTCAATAATAATATATCATTTATTTCAGGTGCCAATGAACTCATAAAATCATAAATATTACAAAAAAAAATAAAAAAAATATAAACAATACAAAAAATGACAATTAAATTAAAAAAAAAATACAATATATAACAAAACAAGTATGGGAAATTCCAAATTCAAACTTATAACTGCCCGCTGCAAAAGCATAACAGCAAAAAGATCTATTTTTCTCAGACTTTAGGTTAAAATACTGTCGTTTGTCGAATAGATGGAATAAAAAACTTCCTTACCCACTATCCGCATTTCACACGACCCAATGGTCTCGTCCACCAATGAACAACCGATAACCCTTTATAAATATGAGCCGTTCATAACCAAAAAACCAAAACAAACCAAAACGGAGTATCAACCATAAATCGGTCTTGCATCGTTAGTCGCGTCCGCGTTCCGATTTATGTTCCGCTTCGTCCCTGAGACGTATCGCATCCGATCGCGGTACGGACGTGTTCATTTGCCCGGGAGATTTACTGCAAGTGTTATTGGTCAAGTACTAGCCGGCTGGTTCGAAGGTACTTTTGATCAGGGTATCTGGAGCTATTACTTTGAATAGGTTTTAGATTTTTCTCGGAGAATTTGAATTTATGCCTTCTGTTGCTCGTATTTACGCTGTCTTAGTTTTAAAATAAAGTATTATATATAGATGTACTAACGATCCATCCCGACTTCGCTTGGTTGTACAGTATGTGACGTAGGTAAACGTAGCACGTAGCAATATGAATGCCTAAAAATATGTTTTTTTACATTATTACAAATCATTGAAATCGTCAGCTTTTTTACCATAATATGCATGTATTATGCATGTAAACCTTTCGGCAAAAATAATTCTAAATGGTAGTGAAAACCGTATCAAAATCCGTTGTGTGGTTCAGACGAAGTTAGCGGCGAAAATGACATTGCTTTGCTTTATAACATTTGGATACCTGTATTGTATAGTTTAATTTTTATAAGTTTTTTTGGTACGCTGTTGTCTGCGTTAAAATTCAGCGGGTCAGAGGTCGCCCACCGACGCGACACGCGTGACGCGACCGTCACGCCACTCGGTCGTGGAAATAAAATATATTGATACACAAGTAGGAAGAACACACATTTTCGGCGCAACAGGCTGATACGACACTATGACAGAAAGAATATAGGCATATATTTACTACCCGTGTGATGCCGGAGCGGATTGCTAGTAAAAAACAAGTAAATTTCATATACGCGTATGACATTTTTTTTTTGATTTATCATCCAATCTATTGAACCGATTTTGATAAAAATTCTATGGGACCAAATTGAATGCATATCATTTCAAATAAAAAAAAAATCAAATCTGTTGATAAATGGCGGAGAAATCGATGAATATACATAAATATATATATACAATGGAACATAGAACCTCCTCCTATTTTAATGTCGGTTTAAAATAGAAATTATTTCTAAAAAACATCTAAGCTTTGCCATGAACTTCTAATCAATAGTAAAAAAAGATCTTCAGAACAATAAAACATTATCTATATTCGTAAAAAGGAACACCCCATCTTATTTTACGCTCCTCAATATTCGAAATGACAGGGCGGCTTATTAGTAAATCTCTCTGGAATTTCGCGGCAAAATAAAACAAATCACCGGTCCAGTAAAGATATATTTCATTCAGTAATCACAGTCATTTAACGATATAAATTTTAAAACTATCATGGTTATGAACATTATTATTCGAGTTACCGAAATATTTACCATGATTTGTGAGTTTTGTTTACTCTGGATATTTCGACGTACACTCCACTTCGCAAGGACTTCAGTTTGCCCGGGACCATGACGCATGTAACTACGTCGAAATATCGGGAGTCAACAAAACTCACAAATCATGGTAAATTATCTCGGTAACACGAAAAATAACTGTCATTCAACATCTGGGGGTTTTATTAATTCCAAATGATACATGAGATCTTAAGAAATAAATGAGTTTGAGTTTGATTAATTTTAATCTTTACATCATAATTAGGTATGTCTGTAGATCATATTTATGATAATTTTTATAAATGTTGTTGTTAGGTAACATGTTTGGTAAAGAAGTTTGTTTATGGATATTTGAAAAAAAAAGCAACCAATTAACCTATCTAAATACAGGTCAAACCATAAATCTTTAGAAATCGCAACATAAGGCACTGAATAGGGATATTTTTCATTAAGTAAACAAGTTCACAAGTTCAGATTATGAGGTTTCTTTTTTTACATTTTAGCACGTTGTAAATGTTTGTAACAACAATTGAATCAGCTAATCTCTTATAATTATTAAATCGGTCTATCTACCTATCGGCCAATTAATGAAGTAAGTAAACACAGAAAAACAAAACACGCGATTTCGTTTACTTTGATGACTTTCAACTTATTTTAATTTTCGACTTTGATAAAATTTCTGTGAGATCAATCTGAAAGGATTGTCTTTACAAAAAAATAAGTAACTAATTTAAAAATCGGGAAAAAACCGGCTTCGATATTTTCAAAGTAGCATAATATACAATTTCGTTAAGTTGGATGGCATATCTTTTCCAGTTATTTTGATTTAACCAAACTATTGAATCGATTTTAATAAAACAATTATGGGACCTATTTGAAAGCATATCCGTTCAAATAAAAAATAATTTTCCACGTCGCTTGATAAATTGCGGGGAAAGCGGTGAATATACATAAAAAAATATAAACAACGGAATTGATAACCTCCTCCTTTTCGAAGTCAGTTAATAAAGATTTTTATAAATGTTTCTAAATGACAAACGTTAAACAATACAACCGTATTTTAAGCTTTAGAAGTCTGTTAGGGAATTTAACTACTCGTAACTTTATCTACTAACTTTATCTATTCAGTGTGACCGATGAATTTGAAAGTGTAATGAAGTGGCAGGCATTCTTAATTGGTGAACCGTCGTGAAAACTTTCCGCGGAGAATAATCTTCGCTATTTGCATACTGCTATTTCGTGGCGGCGTTAGGAGCAGCCGCTTTTGAACTCAATACAAAAGACTGATTTAATAACAAGAGACATAAAAAAATTCGAAATTGAAATTGTTTTGCTGATGCTTATGGGTATAACCAACATCAAGTAGACGGTTGGCTCGTCCCGTGACAGAGACGTTTTGGAGATCTTCAGGCTAGGATGGAATACTTGTGGGCCCTCCGGAGGACACATCAGCAAGAATCCGAAAAGGATTGTGTGGACGCGCACACTGATCGCAGGCGTTCCCTAGTCGGGAACGCCTGCGATCAGTACGTAGACGAAGAAAAAATGAAAAAGATTTCTTACCCTACCTCAAAGTTGTGCTGCTTTTCAAATCAATGAAGATGGAGAATTTGAACGTTATTCTGTTCATCTACGGAACAATAGTAAATAAAAAAATTCCAACTGTAAAATATCTTAACGGTCACTGACCTTTACTTTTCAGTCTTAAAGGGGTTACTCCATTAATGGCTGACACCAAAGGGGTCTGTAAAAAAAATGATTACACGTCACAAAGCCGTGTTCAGACATGCTAAGCTGCCTTTGAAAAGCCTTTCATGCGCGGTTTTGAGGAAAATCATGCAGTTTTATGGATTACTAGGGCTTTTGCACACACTTGGAGAATAATGAATGCAGGACGTAATGACGAGATCCGTTTTGAGTTATTTAATGAATTGAGTTCATTTAATAACTCAAATTGGAGCTCCAGTGGTTCTGAGGGTACGTTTTGCACCAGTCCTGACTGATGTCGATAAAATGGCGGTCTCCGGCGGCTAGAAAAATCTGACACCAGAATTGGCCACCTACCCACACGAAAGAAAAAGTTTATTATTATTATTATTTAATAAAAATAATCCCCACTGTAGGATTTTGTGTCGTAAGTGAATGCCTTGAATGTTGCAAATCCGCTGCGCAATTCTAATTTTAATACAATCAAAAGAAAACGTGACAAGCAACCACCCAAATCCAAATCCCAAACACATCAACGCATTACTCTAACGTGGAATACCACTATCCAAATTCTATTGTATCCAAAATCGAGGAAAATTAAACAATGAAATTGGTAGAATTACCTCCAATAGATTCAACCGTTAATCATGTTTACAAGCCAAATAATTGTTCGGTAGACATTCGCCTCTGAATCGAGACAAAGATTTCAATGGGAACGGAGAAATGGCTGTCCAGTGATATTGCCCTGATATATGCCTCTACCATCGGTGTTGAATATAATCGTTTTGATTCTGTGATATAACGGTGTCCTGTTTGACCACACATTATTAAATATTATAATATGTTTATATTTACTTTAGTTTTATTGTTTCTCTTTCATTTGTTTCTTTTATGTTAGTATTTAGGTTTATTTAATGTTATTTGTATATTGTTTTTGTGTGTGTCAAATAAAATTTCTTCTATTATATTCTATTCTATTCTACTTATATTTTGATGTTAGGTACATTCATTTTTTATATGATTAAGTGCCGGTACGAGCCGAGGGCCCATCTGGTGGTAAGTGACGACTCTCATGACAACAGTAATGCGACTCAGTATAAGATCTAACACAGTTGCATTAATCCTGCTACGTCCATCACCCGAGACGGGGATGATACGGCTCACACCCTTTCACTGGAACGCAGTAATGCAAGCACTACTGCTTGACGGCAGATTCCTGGCAGTACCTCTCCGGACGAACTTGGCACAAGTACTACTGCTACTTTTGGTTGCCCCTTTAGCTCCACCCAAGGGGAATGTGTAGGGAAGCAAAGGGTACGCATCTATAGACGTGAGCAACTGGACCCCCCCAAAGTTGGTAGAGGCACTAAGCTCTACACTATTAAAAAAAATAAAGGTATATCCCAACCTAAAACAAAAATTAAAACAAAATCAATTTAAAATTTAAATTCGCGGATGTTTTCACACGATATTTTTTCTATCACCGTACCGGTAAGTACATGAGTTTTTCAAGGGATAAACTAAATAGTAGTTCTGATGAACCAACAACCTTCAAAAGGACCTTGAAAGGCGTCTGTTGCCCTGGATCACTACGCTATCCCTGGACATTGCAAATGATTGAGTCCATTTTAATATTTCCATCAAATATGTGATCGATAAATTTGAATGCCCGAAATAAACGAGGAATATCGTAAAATTTTAATGCACGTGTCAACTGGCAGTTCTAATTTGGCAGTCTGCGATATTTTGGGGAATGCCGTCGGTATCGAGTGATATTTCATAGTAGGGGCTTATACACACATACACTATCGACTTACGTCCTTACACAAACACAGACAAACAATTCTGAATTCCTGATAATTACCTTTATGCAAGTTACATTACGATTGTCCCGGCCGAGTATCGAAACTAGGACCTTTGATTGGCCTTACAGCTCGGTTGATGGCAGCTCCTACTCCTCCTTTATGCCACATAGTTTTGTGTATATTAATATATATGTTATTATTTTAAGCGAACATTTTTGAGAGTAGGTGAAACGGAGACTTAACTATCTCCGTAGTTAAGTCTCCGTTCCACCTACCTACCAACAATAAGTCACCGTGTGTTATTTTATAAATTATATATTAAATTATTATCTATTTTAAAAATGTTTTTTGCTCTTGTTACAAATCCAGTTGTTATTTTGGTTTACTTAGAAATTTCAACAATTCAAGCTGAAATGATAAACAAAACAAAATACCTAAACACCGTTTCTAAAAATAAGGTTGTTAAAGCAGAAATGTTTCTGTATTTTGAAGCCTTCGTTTAAGATAAGTGTTAGATGATCACATTATTAGTACCTAATTGTTATTGTAGCAATATGTTTTTCTTAAAAAAAAAAAAATACGTTTGTTTTTAGTTTTACTTGCTTACTTTGTGCAATTTGTCGATCCGTACTAACCTCTAATCTTCACACTGCTAGGACACTACCCTACTCTCGTTAATTGAGAGTGAATCTACCACGGGAGCTCAATTCAGATTGGTAGATATCACATGTCTTAAAATTTTTGGTTCTATTGTAAGATGTGCCGGTTTTCTCACGATGTTTTCTTTTACCGTTTCGAGAACAGCGTATTGCGCACATAATTTTGTGAAAAATTTATTGGTGCAAGTTTGGGTTTGAACCAGCAACCTTCAGATCGTAGGTCGGCGTCTGTACCTCTGGACGTGGTGATCCAGGAGCACAGACGCAGACTCTTCCAATATGCAAAAACTTTGATTTTTATTCTAGTAATGTATGTATGTTAAACCACTTACAGCAAAACGGCCTCACAGTGTTTGTAGTGAATGAAAAAGAATTTTTAAAAATAAGTAATATATATGTGTAATTAAATAAGATAATTAAATTGTGGCTGTAGGAAATGCCACCCCATCATTCTTTGCAACCACGATCGAACCCAGTTGAAGTCAAATATCTTTATTCTTATAAAAAACGTGATAAATAAAAATATACAATATTATATATACATGCGAGATCACGCGTTCTATAAAAGCGCTTGTTTTAAATCCATTTTTCTACTGACTTGATATTATTATTTATTTTTAAGATAAAATCATGTTGACTGCGCGCGTTGCAAGCAGCGCACGTGTGTTATCAATTTGCAAATGGCTGGGTTATAATTAGCAACGCCATTACCTTTAAGTGTGTACGAGCCTTAACCTGGGTTTGATTTATGGCAACATTAATTTAATAACGATTGTAAAAGCGAAGGTTATCCCACATTCGAGTTAGTCTATGATTAATAAAATTAAAATAGGGATAATTAATTAATTTCGAAATTAAAGTTCTATTTGATTTTTCATGACGTGATACTTCAAATGAACTTTTGAAGGGCTTCACAACATTAGTAGTAGTTGTTCCTTCGAGGTCGAGATTGTGGGTCCGTGGGATTCCCACCTAAGACAAATAGTTGTGATAGTTATAAGTATTGTATCAGTACCCTTTCCTATAGTACAAGTTCCTAAAAAAATCCTTCATATTCTTGGGATAAAAGTCCTGGCTATGAGCAACCTAACCGTATCCGTACCAGCCTCTAATGTTCCCACTGCAGGGACGCCGGCCTACTCTCGATAATTGAGAGTGAATGGGCTTTGATCCACCACGGGGGCCCAATCCGGATTGGTAGATGTCACATGTCTAATTTTTGGTTCTAAGTCATGCTGGTTTCCTCTCGATGTTTTCCGTCACCATTTTGAGAACGTGGTATTGCGCACATAAATTTTTCAAGTGAAAAAACTCATTGGTGCATCTGTGGGTTTGAACCAGCGACCTTCAGATTAAAAGTCAGCATTTGTGCCCACTACGCTCTGAACCTAATTTCATCTTAATCCGTTTATTTGTTAAGGCATAAAGCAGTAACAAATAATATTTTTATGATTATTAAATCACGAATTTCATGGTATGCATAAGGCTTGCTCAGAGGTAATTTGTCTAACACCACCGCATCGCGGTTGCATAAATTTCCATTGCATAATATGCAGTCCACACTGGGATAGGAGGGGTAATGAGTAATGACTCGTCCAGTCTAAAATTATTTCGTAGATCATATAATTCTGAAGCGCTCGTGGCTAAGCTTGTATAGTTACTGATCATCTATTAAGAATACATTAAGAATTTCTCCGCCCAGTCAGTAGTTGGATGGGTGGCCGTTTAGGCGGCTCTTTCAGCTATGGTAATTACAGTTAAGCCATGGCGGAGGCATTCTCGCGGGTTAATTACAACACAGTTGACCACTTCAATTTACGAAATCAGAAACATAATTATGTAACACGTTTTATTTACTAATTATATCATTAATTATAGATAATATATTAGCAGTACTTTTTTGGATTATTTCGAATTATTTGTTGGATTTCAAAATCAATTTTAATGTGTTTTAATCGTTATTTGTATATATTTAATTAACTTAGATTATTTCAAAGTTTGCGCTGTTTAACTTTTGCGCTGTAGATCGCGGATTCAACTCCCATTCAAGATAAAATCATCATTCTGTATTTGGGTATTAATATGTATTAAATGTAAGTATTTACAAATATTAGTAACCTGGTACGCTTATTCTGGGTAGCCCAATGGCGGTGTTTGAAAAGTCCATGAGTTTTATATTCTCATTTACGGAAATTGGGCTTTGCACAGATGCAAGCATAGACAATCTCTTTCTCTATGTATTTCTTTCCAGTTCCTTGCTTCGTAAAGATGTCACTACCGTTATAGAGTCTTACCCATAGAGAATCAGACAGGTTTTGAACAAGCGCCAAACTTAAAAATAAGAACGCGGGATCTTATAATTTGCTTTTTTTATGTGGATATTTGACGGAACGAGCTGAGGGCCCACCTGGTGGTAAGAGGGGACCCTCGCCCATGACAACAGTAATGCGACTCCGTATAAGATTTGAATCTTACACCGCAACACAGTAATGCGAGCACTAGATTCCAGGTGGGGTGGCAGTACCTCTCCGGACAAACTTGGCACAAGTTCTACTTCTACTTTTGATTGCTCCTTTAGTACCACCCAGGGGATACGTGTAGGGAATTAAAGGGTATACACCTACGGACGCGAGCAACTGGACTGTGATATTTATCTCAAAAATATGACGAATTCAGTACTCCTTTAGGATTTTTTTGGAAATAAAGCAAATGATTTGAGTTGACTTGAGTTGATAAGCCATATCAGAGCCCAGTAACTTGAAAACTTCCAAATCAGATTTGGCTACTCTCACGAAAGAAGATCCTTATTCGTAAACGGCAGAATTTCCTCAACAAAATCAAATTCAAATCCAAACACTCAATTCACCTAAATCGCCCGATGCAGAAATTGCACTAGCCCCGCTCAAACTGAATATCCCAGGGTTCATAGAAACTGGAGCCGGAGACGAAACGAACCGGCTTGAAGCGATTTCAATGGGTAAACGATATTTCGCAAAATACGAGATAATCTTTGGCGCTGAACAGATTGAAAAGGCTTTTTTTGTACTGAATGGAAATTTGTTTAAGGAAAAATTGGTCGAGTTAGTCAGCATTTTTATTATTTCAATTTCTAATTCGTGATGGTAATATTGGGTCCTATGAATTGCCGTTTTGTTGAACTCATCAGAATCACACTGAATTGGCTATTTGACTTGGAATTTTAAATTTATATACCTATATACCCACATGCACCAAGGAGTTCTTCACTTGAAAAATGTATGTGCGCAATACCACGTTCTCGAAACGATGAAAGTCAACATCGAGAGGAAACCAGCATGTCTTAGAACGAAAAGTTCGAAGACATGTGATATTCACCAATCCGGATTGGGCTCCCGTGGTAGATCAAGATCACTCTCAATTATCGAGAGTAGGCCGGTATCGGTACATTAGAGGCTGGTACCGTACAGGTGTCTAATAATTGATTACTGATATCAAACAGTCACCTACAAAGCCTTAGTATTACCATTCCTTTTACCTTCGGCTACAAAATCCTATAAAATACTCATTACATATTATTTACGAGTGCCAACCGGCCTTACAGACCTGCAACTTTAAAGTCTATCCACAAACAATCAAAGTTCAAAATTCGCATATCGCATTCACAGTTAAGGTTCCCTTGGGTTTGTTATTGATTCGATAGTACCGATTTTAATGCGCTTCGAGTCCCACTGGACCTGTCTGTTCAGATATATTGGTAACGATAAGGCTTGCAAACACCTCAATTATCAAATAGTTAATGTTTAGTGAGAGCGTGGTTGCCTAGGGGCGCAGACGCCGACTTTTGTATGTAGTTTGCTGGTTCAAAACCAAGCGTGCACAATGAGTTCTTCACTTGAAATTTTTATGAAACGGTTAAGGAAGCGCGAGGAAACATATATGTCTGAGAACTAAAAATTTGAAGACATGTGACATCTACCAATCTGGATTGGAGTCCGTGGAAATCAAAGCGTATTCAGTCTCAATTAACGAGAGTATGCCGGTGTCCCTGCAGTGGGAACATAATTAATATTTGACTTAAAAATGTGTATTTATGAATAAACTAGCTGATCTCCGCAGTGGAATTTAAGAATGATTAAGAAATTTAAGAATGAATTAAATTCCACACGGAACCATTAATATATTTTGTAAAATAATAGTTGCCTAAGTTACTCCTTATAACATCAGCTATCTGCAAGTGCCGTCAAAATAGGTCCAGCCTTTTCGGAGATTAGCCGGAACAAACAAACAGACAGACAGAAAAATTCTAAAAAATGGTTTTTTGTTATAAGTACCATATATATCTACCTATATACTTTCAGATACATTACGTAAATAGGTGTTATTTTGACATTACAAACAGACACTTCAGTTAAATTTATTTAATTATAATATACATAAATTTTATATAGAAAAAGTTTACACTCTCATACCTCTGCACTAGGATTTCCTGTGTCGCAGATGGCATGGACAAACACAGAAATACAGGACAAGCACCCAAAACCCGAGAACAAACTTCATGCTCACCACACAAAGTGTACCCCGGCCGGGAATCGAACCCGGGACCCCTCTCTTCGAATACAAGGCTACTACCAACAAAGCCATGGAGGTAACAAATATGAATTAGAAATACATTTCTATATTGTATTGTTGCTAAAATATACCATTTTCAACTACCACTGGGGTGGTTGGGTAAAAGTATTTTACCAAGGCGTCTAAGCCAACTCTCTGCCACAGCGAGACATTTCGTTAAACATAATTAAATTTTAACATGAAGCTTTTAAGTAATATCGTTACCACGCCACAGTCAAAGGACAAAAATAAAATTGAATCAACTTACACAATTTGGCACAAGACACGGAAAGAAAAGTTTTTCAGTAAAAGTGAGTTTATAATGGTGAGTAAAATATTTTAGAATGTGATGTATTTTACACAATATACGTACAGTAAATTATGTCTGCTACTTGCTGAACAAATATTATAACTCTTCTGTATCAGCCTCTAATGTTCCCACTGCAGGGACACCGGCCTACTCTCGATAATTGAGAGTGAATGGGCTCTCATCTACCACGGGAGCCCAATACGGATTGGTAGATATCACACGTCATCCAATTTTGGTTCTAAGACATGCCGGTTTCCTCACGATGTTGTCACCGTTTTGAGAACGTGGTATTGCGCACATACATTTTTTCAAGTGAAAAAACTCATTGGTGGTTTGAACCAGCAACCTTCAGATTGAAAGTCGGCGTCAATGCCCCTGGGCCACCACGCTCAGGTTTCCTTACGATGTCCAAAAATTGTACAGTTAGTTTTCATTCAGTTAGTTTTATCTGCTGAGATTGCTCTATTTCCACCAGTGTGAACGTAACTCCGCAGAAATGAGATAAAAATGCCGTATTCATTATCTCAAATTCCTTTTTCATCTTGATGCTTTTAATTAATTAAAAACGGGCATCCGAATGACAAGGGTGTTCCTTCGTGGAAAAATTAAAAAAGTTGCAAAAGTAATTGACTGACTGAATGTTCAACTTCTGACACTGGCTAATGAAATTACTAGTTAATCCATTAAGCGTTGACCTCATTAACGGTGAAGTTTGAATATTAGGCGATAATGTGCATAATCTTAACAAATACTAGTTAAAGCATGGAAATCAACTGTAATTTGACATATATATGTCCCTTTTATTGTAACCACTGGCTGTGCGTTGCTACCCGCGGTTTTTCGGGATCAAAAGTAGCCTTTATGTTAATTTAGGATAAAATCTATCCTGGCACCAAATTTCATCCTAATTTTCCGTATTGCGAAGACATATTTGACGGCTTAGTTGGTAGTAGCCCTGCCATCGAAGCGAGGGGTCCCGTGTTCGATTCCCGGCCGGGGCACTCATTGTGTGGTGTGCATGAAGTTTGTTCTCGGGTCTTGGGTGTTTGTCTTGTATTTCTGTGTTTGTCCATGCCATCTGAAACACAGTGTGTAAACGTGTATGAGTGTGTAAACGTTTTTTATTTATTTGATTATGAGACCCCTCAGAGTTCTTACCAGTGTCTTTAGCACCACCCATGGGGTACGTCCTCCTAGGTGGTGCTAAAGGAACAACAGCAAGCTCCTATTTCACGCTCAAACGGCTCGGGACAACGGATTGGGATGAAATTTGGTGCCAGGATAGTTTGTATCCTGGATTAACATGTAGGCTACTTTTGATCCCGGGAAATCGTGGGTAACACCGCGGGGTGGATTTATTTGCGAAATAATGACGATTATGACTGATCAAAGATCAAAGGAATTTTGTGTTAATTATATTTATATTATAACATTTTAAACACTATAAATATAGGTATTATTGAAGTTAGATAGATGGTACTTTATTGCACACCAAAAAGAGAACAATAGATTAAAAATATAAATCTTTACTAATAAAAAGGGATACACGGGCGGTCTTATCGATTATAAAGCGATCTCTTACAGACTTGAACTTGTTAGTATTCCGTCCACAAATAGCGAACAAATATACAATTACCGCCGAATTAAAACCTTCTTTGAAGTCGGTTGAATATATTCAATGGAACCAAGATACTATTTCACTTAACTTGACACTAATAACGTAGGTGTTATACATAAAGGTTATGGTACCTGGGTTTTTTCCGAAATTTATCTCTATTGATCTTAAATAACACGTGGGATGTATTTACGTCAAGAAAAGAATTCGTTCTCAATTATATCTCATAAAATTTTCACAATAATAGGCAAATAAAACCATTTATCATAAGTAGATTTATAATACATATAGATATATCGTTCTATCACGTAAATTATGTAAAAAGCCTTTTAATATTATTGCAGTACTTCTGAAAATTCGCTCCCCCATGGGCAAAGCACGTCCAAATGATATGAAAAATTACAACATTTGAGTGGAAGAAACTGTACGTATGCGCTATTAACCACTCAAGCGTCCGGCCCGCGCAGCGACTATGTCTGCAACGTCCCGCTCCGCCGGCATCGTTTTTTTAATAACCGCGCGCGACCTTTTTTCACATAAACATTTACTACTGGACAACTACTGTACCTTCATTAGAATAAAAAATACCTACGGCAAGCTAAAAGAATCGAGAATTAGTTTAGTTCAAAGTAAATTACTCATATCAATCTGAAAGTATAAAAATAAAGCTTAAAAGTTGGTGATGTGAATAAAAATTTAAAATTTTTACTTTTACGTGTGGTTTACGTGAAAATTATAATAGTTTTATTAACTATTATATTATTTTGTAATAGTTTAGTATTTTCTCTTTAAAACGATACCAATATTTCAATATTGAATACGACGCTTTCTATCAAAATAAAAATTTGTAATCCAGGTCCTCCTCAAAAAAATATGAGCGGAAAAAATCAAAAAAATATTACAAAATGGCCGCCCATAATGCGCATTTACACGTTCTTTTTTTTTCAGTGAAACACAAATGAATGTATTCTGCTTTAATACTATTATTATAGATACTAAATAATATACTTTATAATTTAATACTAAATAATAATAAAAAAACGAACTAAAATATACAAAAAAATATATATTTACAAATTTAAATTTTACACTCCTGTACTAGGATTCCCTGTGTCCTGTGTTACAGGTGGCATGAACAAACAGAAACACAAGACAAACACACTAGACCTAAGAGAAAATTTCATGTTCACCACACAAACAGTGCCATGATTCTATTAAAGTCAAAGATATTCTCATTGAATTCTTAAATTAATTACACTATTGTTATCAACTCTCAGCAGTTGCAGTCTTCCCTGTAGAACTCATTGGCCCCATCAGTTACTTTCAAATTGGTTCCTCCACCACCACATAGCCAGTCAAGATCTCCGCAGTGAAGGTCAAAATACTTTATTTCCATTGAATTCATAGTCAGTCGCATCTGAAACAAATAATAAGGCATAAGTTGTCAATCTTATTTTCTTAGTTTCTAGGGACTAATAGATTGTTCTATTAACTACTTACTAATAGAAGAGATCATGTAGGGCTTGGACTGGCTAGTGCTGGGCTGGTGAGGGGCTGGGTCTAAGGCAGTTGCTGGCTCCACCTCCACGAAGATCTGATGAATCCTCCTCCATGAAATCTGTAAAAAATAAGAACTTGTGTATTAAAATACATCATACTTATTAACACTTAGTCATATCTAATGCCACCACACAAAGTATGCCCGGGCTGGGAATCGAACCCGGGACCCCTCACTTCGAAGGCAGGGCTACTACCAACTAAGCCAGAGAGCCTATAAAATGTTATATGTTATTATAATTGATTTTTCTTTCTGGTGTGCAATAAAGTGTCTATCTATCTATCTCAAAACAATATTTTGAATGTATAATATTATATATTGTTGCAATACATATTTAATGTAGATGAAGCTGGCAAGCAGTAGTGCTTGCATTACTGTGTCCCAGTGAAGTCACATGCACATGAGATGTATCGCCCCTGTCTCGGGTGATGGACACAGCAGGATGAATGTGACTCAGTGTATGATCCAAATCTTATACCGAGTCGCAGCCAGTTAATACAATATACAAAATTAGTCTAAAAATTAGCCAGTTAGTAGAAAAATACAAAGTGTACTTACGGTTGTGTATTCATTATTTCCATTTGGTCACTGCAATATTAATGATGATGTTAGTACACATATTATATTAACCATAGATATAGTAAAAATAGCACAAAGTATTGCCAAAATCAATTTGTTTCAAACATAATCCAATTTTGATTGTTGATTTATTATAATTTATATTGAAAAACAAAACATATTCAATACATACCAATAGGTATATATACCAATAACTTCATATTGTCAAGTTTACATGCCACTAAGTTATTTATTGTAAATAATCCACCAATACATCACCACAAAACATGAACTGATCGCAAAACACAAAACGTGTAAATGTAGCATTAGACGTTTTCGATGGTATCTTGATCAAAAACCTGACTGCTAGTTGCAAGTTCAAGTTGCATATTACGATTTCCAGACACATCTCAACATATTTATTATTAAAATGTATATTAACGTGATACCAGTGAAGCATTATCTTATATTATGCCTTTGTTTTACATTATCAAGACCTTTTATATTATATATAACAACTCAAAGTCATCAAACGATGTTGGCGTCATGACACCATATCTTCTCAACTAGATTTAACATCATAAACGTTTTGGAATAGTCGTAATTTTACATATTTCGTAAAGAGATAATCCCCACAATCAATTTGATATATAATACTATTAGAAATAACTAGTAAAAACAGAAAACTTACCTCATGTTCGCAAGAGCTCCGTCCACAAAATTTATGGAATTCGAAATGGCCATTTAGAAATTTGATTATTTTTTTCTGAGTTTATTCTCGTTCTTTCCACAGATATAGGAATTGTAACAGATAACACATTTCATTGACTACCATCTAGTATCGAATAGCAGTATTAATAACAGCTGAATTTGCGTCTGTTGAAGCGTGAATAGGTCGATGACCGCGCGCGTTTTTCGGCCTCGATCGATACGTGGACTCCACAGCCATACCAAGTTTTTGTCAAATCGACACTTGGACGCCCAAGTGGTTAATAGTGACAGAATATTCAGCTACAGCTTTTTGCCGAATAGGTATTATATTTTCGGGTTTGGGCATCTAACGCCGATATTGCCTGTAACAAGGACTCACTGTCAAAGCTTTGTTGAAATTCCAATAGTTTTGTTTGAAGTCGTTTTTGTTGGTGACGGAATGAAATTATTAAGTGATGCTTGTTTTAAAATGTTATGTAGATAGGTGACGGGACAATCTTAGCCATGATATTTGGTTAGCGCCATCCATAACAGCTAATTTTATTTAAATTTTATGATTTTTCATAAAATTATACCTCCTATATCTATCATATCTCCTACAATAATGCTAGGTATGTATAAATTTAGTAAATCTGACGTAACCCATATACTGTTTAAATAATATTATCAGTAGTTTTATCCTTACTTGAAATAAAATGATACCTGTCTTTTAATCTCTATATATCTGTACCAGCCTCTACTGTTCTCACTGCAGGGACACCGGCCTACTCTCGATAATTGAGAGTGAATGGGCTCTGATCTACCACGGGAGCCCAATCCGGATTGTTAGATGTGTCGTCGAATTTTTAGTTCTAAGACATGCCGGTTTCCTCACGATGTTTTCCGCACATAAATTTTTAATGTGAAAAATCTCATTGGTTCACGTTTGGGTTAGAACCAGCGACCTTTAGATTGAAAGTCGACGTCTGTGCCCCTGAACCACCACGCTCTCAATCTCTATATATGGTTACTTTTATTTAGTATTACGAAAAACGAAATCTTTTAAGCAAGAAGCAGAATTACTGCCTCCATATGGTTATCTGCCGCCAAGCAGTGGTGCACTCGCATTGCTGTGTTCCGCTGGAAGACCTAAGTTATGTCATTAGGCTTTCAGCTCGTCCTGTGATAATCTATACAAATAAGCTGAAGAGTGTGTTTGTTTGAACGCACTAATCTCTGGAGTTACCAGTCAGACTAGAAAAAATATTCATGAGGAAGGCTGTAAGACTCCGTGGCTTAGTTGGGTTCGATTCCTGGTCACACTTTGTTTGGTGAGCATGAAGTTTGTTCTCGGGTCTTAGGTGTTTGTCTTGTGTTTCTGTGTTTGTCCATGCCATCTGCGACACAGGAATCCTAGTGCAGAGGTATGAGTGTGTAAAAAAATAATTAAATATCTAGATTTAATGATTACGCTAAATTTGTTTAAGTTAGACGCGGGTAAAACCATTTATCTTAATATATATAAATTACGTGTCACGATGTTTGTCCGCTATGGACTCCTAAACTACTTAACCGATTTCAATCAAATTTGTACACCGTGTGCAGTTTGATCCAACTTAATAGATAGGATAGCTCACATCTCAATTTATGATCGCAATATTATTTTATTGGAAATTATTTGTCTATTATTTGACAGTCTCAATTACAAAAACGTCAGCCACAGCAACGCGTGGCCGGGTCAGCTAGTACATATATATATTGAATGCTTCGCTTTTCGTTATCATAATCCCTGCACTAGCTATTTCATGGTTGAAATTTGACGCAAGTGGCGTTGCAGCATCCCCACTAATTGGAGAGCTGTACCATCGCCCGGAGTATCAACACTTCACGCACTTCTTAATGAGCATACATTGCGAAATGAGCCCAATATACATATGATTACCATTCATTGTTGGTAAACCAACACCTGGCCTACCAACTAGATAGGTAATTTATTTCAAATGGCGTTCTGATCTCTGTCTGTAAGATGTGTAAGATTTAAAATCGCTTGGGTGTACTGTAGTTTAGGTAATAGTATGGATATTATGGGCTATTGGGGAATTTGGGTATCATGCCAGCATTTTCACAAGTTGAAATGTTTCTGTGTTTTTCCATGCCCTCTGCGATACAGAGAATCCTAGTGCAGAGAAACGTTATTTTTTTTAATAAAAAATCTCCTCCTATAATTATCTTCTCTTAAATATTTTGTTCGCTAGAAACGATTACTATACCATATAACCGTGTTTAGTAGTAGGTACGTACACAGTACCTCTAATAGGAATTAGGTAGGCTAGTCCGTCTGCACTAATTGGACCACAGAACACCTATATCCTGAGAGTGTCGAATGCACACGTCAGCGAATGGACTCACGGGCTAAAAGGTCGTCAAAATCCTTCTAGAAGCATCTAAAGCCGATCGCTTCTACGAGACCGGGCATGTTTTAAAAACAAGTTGGAACCTGTTTATAGACTCTGACTAAAAACAGGGCTTTACATAACACTATTATCTTGGTCTAAACAGCTCCACGATGATAAAACTATTTGTATCTAGATGTCCCAGTAAATTTTTCTTATCTACTAAGAACTGTACTGAAAATGCGATTTAAGATTAATATATGGAAATTGATTTTATATTTGTAATTTTTATTGTACACAAGAAAATAGTACGAATATAAATTATAAACAAAGGCGAGCTTAATCCTAATAAGAGTTTCCTTTGCAAACCTTTGAGGCTAGAAAGAGGGGATAATAGTAGTAGGGATGTATTCCCAGAATAGGGGAAAAATGATACTTAATAAATTTAACATTATATTATTATATTATAGATTAAATAAAAGTAATTTTTGATTATTTTGTAATATTTGATATTTGTACCTATCTATTTATATATTTGTGGACTTCTTATCTATACAAATAAATAAAATTTAAGTGTTTGTTGGTATTATCAAAATAACAGTTTTTTATTAAATAAAGTATATACGGTACATAGAACAAAAGAAAAAAAGATTGTTAACAAAAGAAAAACAATTTTTTTCGTCTGTTCCAACAACTTAGGCTACTTTTACATTAGAAAAAAGAAAAATAATTAGTATTCCGCGCAAAAATACAAGTTAAATTACACACGGAGCAACAACAGCTAGTGTTTATTAAGGACCTAAAAAACCACATGGAATTACCACCGCTAGCTTAATTTCCCCAGCCGTGTGTCCCACTCATCACAGATGTATAGGTAAGTACTTCACCCCACGCCGGCTGATGCGACATCCTTCAAATTAATTTTGAAATGCAATCTCGCATCTTCAAACGTGGAGAGGCGTTTACTGTGAACCAGAAAAAAAAATATCCCATTAGATAAACCTTCGAAAGGGTACTAACATAAAGAAACCAGGAACCTAATGATTATGTTCAACGATTAATTTAAGACTTCTTACCTTAGCTTAAAGCTTAGGTACCTGAATATAATTTTTTTATTTATCATCTATAACTAGTAATAATCAAATATTTATACTCAGGTACATTTTTTTTTCTTGGGGAAATGCACTCGCATACCGCCCTGCCACGGGGAGACAGAGCGGCTCGACTTGACCCACTAAAACCCCACGGTGTCCTCCTCTGCCGCTTAGTGAAGGGAACACGGGAACGTTTTGACACACATCCGCGAACCCGCCGCGGCTGCCCGTTTCCGGACCCCTCTCTATTTGGCATCGAGTGCCACGCCTTGATTAGCGACACGCCAGAACACATAGCGTGTCGCAACCACCTCGGGGACCTGGCCAGCGAAAGGGCGTTAGATGACCCCGTATCTAAACGCCCTAGATCCCCATGTGACGGGTCAGATTTGTGGCCCCGTCACGTAGTGACAACTACGGCCACAGCAGCCCCGCCCGGCTTCCTCTTGGCTTCACCGTGGGCAGCCAAACCACGGTTACTAAGCCCCCCCGCCCCGACAAGGCGGGAACCCGCGGGGGGGATACTCAGGTACCTGGGTAGTAACTGATACAAAATATACTAAAAACAATTTGTTTTTGGCTTTTTAATTTAAATCCCACTCAAACACGTTTCATCGTACATAATTATATTTACACCGAGAGAATATGCAAATATTAATTTACAAATTGACCTTTCCAATGAGTTTCATTTAGCCCAATATCAATCAACATTACTAGCATAACAGGTACGAGACATGGCAAAATATATTTTTGCCATTAAATCATTCGTACCTGGAACAGTGAATCGATTCAGAACACTGACATGCTTCATTTGGATCATTTATACCAATTTCCAATATCAATGGTCCTTATGTCAAAAGGGCATCGACCCTTATTTAAAAAAAGGTATTGCTACGATTACTACGATCGCGCGTTCTGATTTACTAAGTTTAGCACTTGGCTAATGGGAGGATTTTGTCCGTCGCAACTTCTTCCAAACGATACGGCTCCGTGGCTTAGTTGGTAGTAGCCCTGCCTTCGAAGCGAGGGGTCCCGGGTTCGATTCCCGGCCGGGGCACACTTTGTGTGGTGAGCATGAAGTTTGTTCTCGGGTCTTGGGTGTTTGTCTTGTGTTTCTCTGTTTGTCCATGCCATTTGCGACACAGGGAATCCTAGTGCTGAGGTATGAGTGTGTTAACGTTTTTTTTTTTTTTTTTTTTTTTTTTTTTAATTGAGACCTAAGCTAAAAATGACTTCAAATGATGCGTTCGAAACAAGATCACAGCTCGTACTCATATTGGAACTTTTGAATGATTCGGAACAGTGAGTCGTTAGCGATAAGTTCCTCATCTCTACCTTGATCGGAGTCCATTCGATATCCATTGAGTGTATGGAACAAGATAAAACGAGTGTCACACTCTCAAAAGCTTTCAGAATTATTTCGTTCATGTGCCCCGCTGTTTGTTCGCCAGTAATGACTCTGAAATATTTAATACTCATGTCGCTGGTCATGTCCGAAGAGAAAGAAAGAAAGAATGAAAAAACATTTATTTGACTACACACAATACAAAACTTATACACACTTACAAGAAAATAGATACACTAAATCATCGTTACACACCTTGAACCTATAAATTTATAAACATTCTATTCTAATTCCCATACAAAATGATCAATATCGTTTTATTTTCTATTTCCGGCAGTTCCATAAGATTCGTAATATTTTTTAAGATTCAACGGTTCTAAATATACTTGAAACGTCGGCTGAGAATTTTGTCACCGCGAAAAGCTTATCAGACTATTTTTATTATGTAATTGATACAGGCAACTATTTCCAGTCGGGACATTTTGTGTGGTGAGTTTCTCGAGTCTTTGTCTTGTTTTTGTGTTTGTCCACGCTATCTGCGACACAGGTAATTCTAGTTCAGGGCCATGAGTGTAAACGATTTTGTTTTACATTTATGAATTTGGAAGCGTGTTTTTATTTAAAATATGTTCTCCAAAGTTAACCGAAAAGCCAAAATTAACTAACTGTCAGTAACACAAGCATTTCGGATGAAACGAGCCGCGATTCGCAACATTAAAATTATAGTTGATATCGAGTTTACCGTTCGACCGAATTAATACAATATGAAAATAATTATATCGAAATGCATTACATGCTAAAATGTTGCTTTTAATAAATAGGTTCTGGCGCAATTTGCAAATGACATATGTTATGGGCTTGACGTGAATATGGCGTGGATTTGGTGTGGATAAGAGCGTGGTGGCCCAGGGGCATAGACGCCCACTTTCAATCTGAAGGTTGCTGGTTCAAACCCACATGCACACCAATGAGATTTTTGACTTGAAAAAATTGTGATAAATGTGCGCAATACCGCGTTCTCAATACGGTGATGGAAAACATCGTGAGGAAACCGGCATATCTTAGAACCAAAAATTCGACGCATGTGACATCTACCAATCCGGATTGGGCTCCCGTGGTAGATCAGAGCCCATTCACTCTCAATTATCGAGAGTAGGCCGGTGTCCCTGGGAACATTAGAGGCTGGTACGGTATTGTGTGGATACAGCGTGGCACTGCGTGGATATGGCATGGATATCGCTGATATCTCGTGGAAAAGGCTTTAAATCCCCATCTCAAGAAGACTGGTGCAACGAGATGCTTTCTTACATAATTTAAAGTTTAATAAATCAGTCAATCAAACTAATTTTCAGAAAATTAATTGAACTGTACAAACGAAAAAGTACAAATTAAATCAACACAAACTAAAAATCCAGACTCAATCAAAATTTCCATTTCCTTCCCACGATTCTCCCGTACTCAGCCCCGCTAGATTCCAACACAAACAAACAGAATCCTTTAATTATTCAGCATGAAATAAAGCGGTGCATAGAAAACAGCTTACCGTGCAAGCAAAGCGAAGGCCGCACTGTATGGCGACCGAATTGAATAGGCCAAATTGCGGGACGAACACGACGGCAAATGGCTAACTCGTTGTACGGTACAAGCGAGGCGATGTAGCGGATGTCATGGCAACTGGGAATAGACCCTATTTTTAATCGACTTCAAACAAATTAGCATTAAGAACCTTTGTTTTGCTTGTTGAAGACCCACTTGATGTTGAGTTACCTCCGCCCATAACAACAGTAATACGACTTGGTTCTTTCACGACCGAAGTTTGAGAAGACCCAAGTCGTCCCCGTTGCGGTCGTCACCCGAGATGGACATGTCTTACGCGTGTGTGATTTCACCGGCACCCACACCCTTCCACCAACAATGCGAGTGCACCACTGCTTGGCAGCAGATAACCAGGTATCGAGGTAGTACTGCAAGTGACTTGTCTTGTATAATATGTGTAAATTAATTTATAATTAAGTGTATTGGTGGTAAATGCGATACTAAGTTTATTTGTTTGTTTGTTACGCTTTTGCGTCTCTACCACTCAACTGACTTTAAAAATTCTTACACCATCGGAAAGCTACATTATCAGCGAGTAACATAAGTATCATACGCTATCTGCGTATGCCCACGGGAACAGGTACTAAGCGGGCGAAACCGCGGGGCGCAGCTAGTAAATAATAAATAAAAATCAATATTTAGACATAAAAACCGCTACCTCCGCTTTCGTATACCCCTCTCCCTCGCACACAGGAAGACTGGAAGCCTTAGAATTGGTGCAGGAAATTACGCGGGGGGAGACACAAATCAACTCAACCTACTGTTTATTGTTATACCAACTTGCAAACACTTTAGAGAAAAAAATATGGGAGCAACCGCCATGTTTTTTCCCAAACTGGTAGAAAGCTATTTGTACAATAGTTTAAATCATACGTTTACGGTTTCCTTATGTGAATGGGTAGGCAGTAAGTACCAGTTTATAGGTAGTGAGTTTCCTCTCATACGAAATGAAAATAAATTGTTGAAATGTGATAAGAATCCTTATTTTTTTTATGTTATTTGTATGAGGGACTGAGTTGGGGTTCCTTTATATGTTAGATGATTTTCTGCTTATTTCAATAGTCAATATATTTATTGCATTCACATAGTGCATCAGGTAATTTACATGGATAGCATCACATATGAACCCTTACATAGGGTATAGCAACCAGTCGATGGACCGATATTTTAACCGATGGCATTTGTAAGTAAAGAAGTAATATATAATTTCATTATGTAGGTATCCTATGTCAATGAACTAATGAGTATAAGATTTATTAGTTGGTCAATTAATCAAACAAAAGTAGTTACTACTGTATGTGATAGCGTTCCACACATTATTTATTTCTTAGATTTTTTTATTTGTTGTTTTTTTTTTCCTTTTGTGTGTTAATGTGTTATTCATTGTTGTGTACAGTCTGTGTGAATAAATGTCTTCTTTCTTTCTTGTACATCATTTGTAAATGTCGAAGTTTGCGATAGGTATTTAACATCAATACGATCTAGGTTCTCCTTAAACATGAGAAGATGTAAGTATTGGAATTGCGACCATCAGTTCGATACATAAAATTATATTTTGTGTCTGTATAAAGTACACGTGTTCTACATTGTTCTCGTGTCTTGGTTATGTGTTGTTTGTGTCCACCAATTGTGACACCGATAATCCTCAAAGGGGTTTCTTGCTTATTCTTCCGAATCGTCGGAAAGGGTTTGAACAAGTGCTAAAGTTAGTAATAAGGTATCATGATCTTGTAGGTATACATAAATAATAAAAAAGTTTCCAAGAAATTTTTAAAGAATTCAATGGAGTTAAAGTTTATTGACTTTGACTTTAACTTAATGTAGGTGAACAATTAGAAGCATTAATAAGTGAGTGATTTTAAAATCGTTTAAACTGCCTTTAATCCATTCACAGGGAATGTATGTGTGTATAGGAAAGTCAGTTCGTTAAAATTTATTTTCATTAGTAATTTATTTAATTAACTTCTCTAGAATATTAAGTTCTTACTACAATAGCAATAACATATGATTGAATAATACTAACTGTTGATTCTAAAATAAATAATAGAATTTGGATAATAATTTTTAGGTACCACAAATTATCCAAATTCATACACAAAAAGAACATACAGCTGAATTATGAACCCCTCCTTTATAGAAGTCAGTTAAAAATTTGATCGAATTCCAATTCCAAAAGACCTATTATTGTTCCTATACAGTAGATACAGACATACACAATGCGGCTTTAATCTATTTACAAGACAGAAGTTAAAATGTTGGGATTCGGTCGCGTGTGAAGGAAACATTTTTCTTGTCGCAGGTGCACCAGATTTGTTCGACACCCTTGGGGGCAGTGGTTCCCAAACTTTCGCGTATTAGGACATAGGTTTATAATGACGCAATCTTCTAGTATGTTCAGGAATTCCATTGTTTCCATTGTTATAGGTAACTTTAATATAATTTTATATAACATTGTAAGGAATCTCCGCAACATAGATCAGACAATAACATACAAGTCTAGTTATAGCCATTTACCATTTATCAATTACCATTACGTCTATCGAGTTACTGACAAAGCGTGCCAATATATGTTTCACATCAAAAACTGCCCGTACATCTTTGCACATCTGCCTTTCTCCATGATAAATGGGTAGAATAAATTGCCCTAGTAAACAGTAACATCAGCAATAATTTATCAATTAGCTAGAAACGAGCAAAGTTTGAGTGCCAGAGCGCAGTTTCGGCAGTGCTAGGACTATTAATCCTGCTGGGGCAGCACTCCGTTAAGCTGGTCACACGTTTTCAGTAGTAGTGCTTGTATAGCGTAGCTTAGGCGGTTCTTAATAGATCATTCTGGTCAGGCCATGTTAGGCTGGTTTTAGCGTCACACTGACCATCGGCGCTGAAGAGAAACGAGGAACACAGGAGAGATGTCTGCCAATTGAGTGCTTCAGAGGGTAGTTCTAGATAAAAGACTTCCGCTGAGGACCATCCGCTCTCACTAAAAGCCTGCGTAAAGTCAAGGCCATCTGCGGCCTTGACTTTACTTTATGCGGTTTTAGTAAACACTCAAACTTCTACGGTTTATGGTTCCAAACATTTGAGTCATTTAAGCCCGGTCTAATCAATATCCTAAAATTTGTGTGCTTCTGAGCGTGGTACTAGATAAAAGACTTCCGCTGAGGGCCACCCGCTCTCACCAAAAGCTCGCGTAAAGTCAAGGCCATCTGCGGCCAACAGCATTTAATATTCAGTGAATATTAACTCGATCTTCTACGGTTTATGGTTCCAAAGATTTGTGTCATTTAAGCCAATCCAATATCCTAAATACTGCCCGCAGAAGAATGCAGGCCGTTTTCGTAGCCCCAACGGTCGTCCAGAAACCGGCTTTAAGCCCCTGGGGTTTTCAGCTGGTAGGAATCCGACAGGACCCGTTTAACTTCCCTGGGTGGGTAACACTAAAAGTTTCCATAGGGAGAAGAAAAATGATACTAGATAGAAAATCACTTAGGTTAAAGTCAAAGTGTAAAATATTTATTTCCTAAAGTGAATGATTTAAAAAAAATAACAAAAAACACCATCTTCAATACTTTCATCCCTAATTTATTTAAGTGAAAGGGTTGGGTAAATCTCTTAATAAGCTAGATACCTATCCGAGACGCGGATTAACCCCACCTACATATTGAATAAATTTATAGGATGCACGTTTTTAAAATATAATAATCATAACTTTTAGGCATACAATTAAATGATGTACCTACAATATACACGTGATGTACAATATTTGCGGTCCCAATACCTAGTGGTTCCAATCAACGGAAGCTTCAAATGTTTAGGTGTCACCCACACCTTACCATTAAAAAAAAAGACACATCCTAATCGGTATACAACGAGCGAAGAAAAAAGTCACAGGAAAGCAAAATACGCAATTTTGTTTACTTGGATGACATATTTTTTACTTCTATCGGAACAATCTGAAAGCATATCCTTTCAAACACAAAAAAATTTCTAAATCGGTTGATAAATTAGTGATAAAGTGATACCATCCAACGGTAGTCGGTTAAAAAAAATATTCGAAACGTCACTTTTTAAAATATATACTTAAAAGATCACGCGGTTTGATAATTATTTTACTTGATTTTGAATCCTTCGCGAAGAACAATTAAGAAGTACGTAGCAGAATTAGAGTTCATTTTCCTTTGGGTACGGAAACTTGCTCATAATCACACTTAAATATCTTCCAGGTGAAAGTTATATATATATATATATATATATATATATGTGAAAGTTTGTTACTCCTTCACGCTCAAATGGCTAAACGAATTCGGACGAAGATTGGTACCATTATAGCTTATATCCTGGATTAATGCATAGGCTATGATCGCGGAAAAGTGCTGTGTGTCCTTACGATGGCCAATCGCGGGTAAAACCGCGAGTCGCAGCTAATAATGTATATATTTGGCTATATAATATACATCTCCATGTGCGGCGAGGTTTTAGGCTAGATTTCACTTAAGGTTACATATGTACTTTTAAGTAACGCAAACCATTTCTCTAAGTGGTTCGGAATGTCTAGATGCTAAATTACCAAAAAGCCTAATGCTACCGTGGGGTGGGTATTTGTCTACATGCTAAAAGATGGAGTGTTTTTAGCTCAAATGGTTTTATGTTATAGCGTGTTCTTTTTAGGCAGTACCTTAATTTTTTTTCTAAAATAGCAGTTTCGTAAGTTACTACGTATCGACATCAGCTTTCTGCCAGTGAGAATCCCTTCTAAATAGGTTTAGCAGTTATGGAGATTAACTGAAAATAGACAGACAGACAGACAAAAAATCTAATAAATATTTATTTGTTTTATGTAACTTATATACTTTTAAATCCATTTAGCAAATAGCTGTTATTTTAACATCACAAACAGACACTTCAATATTATTTGTTTGTTTAAATGTATACATACTGCCCTATGGTCACCAACAAGCCTGGCCAGCTTGGAAGGCACTTAGTAGACTGCGAAGACAAAATGATGATATAACTGTATTAAAAGGATTCTATGATGTTGGTTAGTAACTTTGACCCGCGAGGGGGTTGGGTTCAATCCCCGTTGCAAACTGTGCATGAGTGTCATTTTTCTTCGGATTTTTTCAGATTTTCGGAGTTTGTGTTGTGTGTACCTCCTGGAATTTAAGTACAGTTAAATTAATGGTACCGTTTGTATATATAAATAAGATTTGCCTATAACAAAACAAAAAAGATATTTTTATAGTTCCATATTCTTAAAAATAATTTCACATATATGTACTGATTCTGATTTAGACTGTGTGAACACAGCCTAAGTTACTCGTAACATATGTTACTTAAAGCCATGCTACACGATGCGTTGCGGCGGCAATGCGGCATAGTACAAGGAAATTACTCGCTGAGCTGTCCACGACTTCGTCTGGGCAGAGTACTAAAGCTCTCAGGTGCCAAGTACTCTCTTGGACTTTAAATGAATAGCAAAGTCTTAAAATAGACTAAATATAGATAAAAGCAGAATACGCGACGAACAATGATTTTCACAGTGACCACAGATACTATTTCTTTTTTTATCTCTAATAAATATTGCACAGCTTACCCAGTATGGGAATTCAATTAAATTTCCACTAGTTAATTACACATGCATGAAAATGTGGTAGACTTTATGTATGAAATAATAATATATTATATTATATAAGTACCCTATCAACACAGTATTGAGTAAGTTCTGCTAAAAATAGATTAAGCTTGTAATTCATTAGCTCAATTAAGAAAGTCATTACTGATTTCACACTTCCCCTTCAACTACGTTTACAAGATAATTACGCATCCCGGTAATTACGTTTGAGCATCGCCGTATCCGCGGTGCGGCGGCGGCAACGCAACGCATCGTGTCACTGAGCCCTTACCCCGTTTCCATCAATAAATCCTCACTTAACATTTACGACGCCAACCAATCAGCGTTCGAAGATACTTTATATCCAAAACAGTATTTGTCACGGGATTAAACCCCGCGAAATTAAGCTCAGTGAAAATATGAGAGCGTAAAATCGGGTTTTTCCTTCGAAAGAAAAATATTAGCTCCTAAACTAAAGACGCGAACAATTTGGCTCGCGAAGCACTAGATAAGGAGTGATTTACAACCGGACATGTAGTCTGAGCTGCCGGGTTTTAAAGTTCTCTCTGACTCCTTTCAAATAGACGGGGCTTGGTTGGTAGCCTGCCTTCGAAGCTAGTTCGATTCCGGGCTAGGACGCACTTTGTCTGGTGAGCATGAATTTTGTTGGGTCTTGGGTGTTTGTCTTGTTTCTGTGTTTGTCCATCCCATCTGCCACGGGGAATCCTGGTGCAGGGGAATGAGTGGTTAATTTTTTTATGTACCTTGCTTCTCATACACGTATAACTTTAGAGCAAACTTTGTTGTGTTTGGTGTGATCGGGTATTTTGTGTAAGAATAAGTTTTTGGTAATGGCTTATTATATTAGGGTTAACGCTAGAATTTATATCCGACCCTCCATCTCGAAGAAAATGCAAGATATATCAAATGAAACGATTATTTTCCTTTCGCGAGCATCATCACCAACAGGATCATCTGTTCATAAACAATATAATATTCCTTATGTCTACATACTACTATATTATAGTGATTACCGTAATAATTCTTGAATAACTAGATAAAAAAATTATTTGCAAGTGTCTATTATATAATCTACTGAAATATTAGTAATCTAAATAAATTTAATTTAAAATATTGTACCTCAATTTTATATTATTTTGTGATCGGGAAATAAATGGCTTTATTATTATTATGTCTACTTATTTAAATAAATATTGGATTGATATTACAAGTATCACTTGCAAAGTGACAAGAAGCCATGGCGTTTTATCATCTCACAAAAGTATGTATAATATAAGGTTTGTAAGGTTGAAGAATGGTGCGGTAGCTTGGTTTATCCTACCGTCCAAGCCTGCCGTGTGAACTATGCGCTGTAATAATTGAGTTTGAAAACGTAATTAAGTTTCGCGGTGGCGAAGCATAATACCTAAAATTTTAGTTTAAACGGTATTTGTACTAAACTAAAACACAAAACAATTGGATTTTTAAGGCACCATTTCTTTTTTATTATATGTATCCGAATAGACAGGATGTGTGGAAGCCCCACCTGATGTTAAATAGTAACCTCCGTCCATAACAACAGCAATACGACTTAGGTCCTGACCGAAGTATGAGAAGAAGCGTTTTCGCAGCCCATTGCGTCGACTTTAAATCTGAAGGTAGCTGGATAAAACCCACACGTGCGTTTTTCCTATATGTTAATCCAGGATATAAGCTATCCTGGTACCAAATTTCAATCAAGCCCGTTGAGTCGTTTGAGCTTGAAAGGTGGTACACACACACGCATACACACACACACACACATACAAACTTTCGCCTTTATAATATAAGCAAGAATTAAGATTAATGATTGAGCCTTAATACATGTTCTGTAGTCCTCCATTACAAGAAGCCTCCAGGGCATTGTGAGATAATTTTCTTAGTAATTAGAAGCAATTTTAATTAAGTCCTACAAGGAAACCGGCTCATAATATAACTCGGTCATATTTGTTGCTTGCACACTCGAATTACGTTGAATACACTTGAGGCCACGGAAACCGTACAAATTAATACGAATCGTATTAATATTTAGTGTAATAGGTACCTCATTAAATTATATAATATAATCAGATAATAAAAAATAAAAGAAATAGCGAGTAATTTGTACTTGGACTGTGATTGTTACATCATAGGTTTTATTTAAAGAACGTGTATGTTTGTCCGTCCAAATCGCACGAATAATATAATCTTGCTGAAGCTAAGTACTTACTTGCTTCATAACCCTAGCTTATGTATTGGAATTGGCTAGCGCATTAGAATACTAAATTGGCATGAACTTTTTTATAATTTGTTAGGTAAGTAAAATATCTCTTACCTAAGAAATTACAGGTTGTCCGGAATATGAATAATGTCTAAAAACTATTATATTACTGAAAATAATAGGTGTGTGAATATGACTCCGCCCCTTTTTGTCAAAATAAAACACATTTGTTCGCTTACAAAATTAAAAAAAAAATTATTGAAAGTATGCTCCATCTGCAGCTACAACCTTCGCCCATCGTTCAGGTAGTTTTCGTATTCCTTGCTGGAAGAAGTCCTGGTCTTTTGAGCTTATCCAGTTGTCAATCCAAATTTTGATACTTTCACATGAAGTAAACTTTTCTCCAGTAAGGTCTGTCTGCATCGTCCGGAATAGGTGGTAATCCGAAGGAGCTATGTCTGGTGAATATGGCGGGTGGGGTAACACTTCCCAGTCCTGTCCCTCTAAATATCTTTTTACGACTTCTGCGGTATGCGGTTTGGCATTGTCATGCTGAAGAACTAATTTGTTATGTCTATTCACCCATTCTGGTCGTTTTTCTTCTATGGCTCGCTTCAAACGCATTAGTTGTCGTCGGTAAACTTCTCCATTAATAGTTTCAGAGGGTTTGAGCAACTCATAATATACAATACCTTTCTGATCCCACCAAATACAGAGCATGACCTTGGCACAGTGAATATTTATTTTTGGCTGTGATGGGCCTGGTTCGCCTGGTTTCACCCAAGCTTTTTTGCGTTTAGGATTTTCGTAGTGTATCCATTTTTCGTCTCCTGTGACTATCCGATGCAAAAATCCTTTTCTTTGCTGTCTTTGAAGCAGCATTTCACAAATGGTTTTCCGACGTTCCATGTCTCTTTCTTTTAAATCATGTGGAACCCAGTCACCGGCTTTTTGAATCATTCCCATCATTTGTAAACGCTTTGCAACAGTTGAACGATCAACATTTAATGCTGCAGCTAATTCTGATTGAGTTTGGCAAGAATCTTCCGCCAATAATGCTTCCAATTCAGCATCTTCAAATTTTTTTGGTGGTTTTCCATGTTCTTTATCCTCAGTACTAAAATCGTTATTTTGAAATCGTCGAAACCATTCCTTGCAAGTTGTATTAGACGGAGCATGCTCACCATAAATCTCCACAAGCAAACGATAAGTTTCCGCTGCAGTTTTCTTCGCAATAAAATAATGTAATAACACTTCCCGCAAATGACGTTTATTTGGAATAAAAACCGACATTTTCGAAAAGGTGAAAACAATTGTTGCTTACACTTCAACCAAATATCATAAAATGCGTTAGATAGCTGACATTCAGTACTATCGAATACAAGTATGGTCATTTATTAGTACACGTAAACAATACTAAAAACGACATCTGTTGAGAAAGGGCGGAGTCATATTCACACACCCAATATTAAAAGTAGAACTAGTTTTGTTTTTGTTAGAAATGTTTCAAGTTACACAGGAGCATACAGTTTATACCACTCCAAGTATTGACTAAATATTGGCATAAATATTTTATATACACACACTCTCTCCTTCACACACACACACACACAGTATGCTGTGCACGTGACCCGCATGCGTGAGTATATCTGCACGGATGAAATTATAGCGGTGTAGTGAAGCTTGCGTATATGTGTGTTCATCACAAATTACCTAAGTTTAGCATCTCACCGCTCACCTAGAAGGTGGATGGGTGATCGTATAGTACGTAGTACTACTACTACTACTACTACGTACTACGTAGTATAGTACGTAGTACGTAGTAGTAGTACTTGAACTGAGCACTTACGTGCATAGGAAGGCACGTTAAAATATCAGTCCCGGCTCCTCTAGATGATAATTCATGTCAGACCATCGGCTGGAATACTCAAATGCTAAATACGAAAGGTAGAAGGAAGTTAAAGAAAATGTTCTAAAATTAGATATTTTTGCACGGTAGTGTATGCTTGTGTGGTGCAGAGAGGATGATTTTGTACTGCAAACAAGCGTAGAACAGGATATTGCTGTAACACTATATACATACAGGGTGGAACAGAAAATAGTTGACATATGAGTATCTGTATTCGCAAAATAAACAATTGGATTGCTACATTTTTTTCTTCTTACGTTAATTTCAGAGATTCACGTGATCTAAATCCTCATAGCAAAGTAAAAGATCTCCAGTTCTTCGTTTTCTTTTCGTGTGAGTAATGACCAATCCTGGTGTCGGAGTTTTCAAGCTGCCTGAAGCCTTCGACATGGCTTATCAACTAGAATAGTTGGAACGAAAAAATACAGCTACAGTATTAATTTACATAATATTTTTAACAAAATAAAATTCTTTAAATCAAAATTTACAAATACCACCAATAATCAATAATATAATAATTAATTATAATACGTATTATTTTTAAATGCGGCAAGGCCCTTCTCAGCTTCGTCAACCTTCTAGGAACTAACGTAAATCTAAAACAGGACACGATTTTATGAACAAAACGTTTAAGATAAAGATAAAGATAAGATAAATAATAACAATGTCTCAGAGACCGGCTCGGATGCGACGCTGAAAACCGTTTTATCTCATCTTGACTTAAACGCGATGGGGTAAGTAGTGGTTACATTTTACATAATAAAAATGTTCCCAACGGAAAAAAAATTGTCGCGTGTATGTTAAGAAATATTTTTTTATTGTTTATCAAATAGCAAATACAATAAATGCATATTTGAAAATTTTGTTGCTTTTTTTAATTGTGGTCGGACGCTGTAATGCGTTAAAAATTTACATAATTTATGAGTTAAAATAGTTCATTGATTAGCCTCACAGCTCAGTTGGTAGTAGCTCTGTCTGATGCGCTCTCTGTCTGTAAGGTCATGGGATCGATTCCCACCCAGGACAAACAATCACGTGATGAACATAGATGGTTTTTCAATGTAAAATACGTAAGTAAATTTTTTTAAAGTACTATGTAACTATACAGCAAAAAGTACTCTATAATATCAGTAATCTAGTTCCTATAGTACCTACAAGCTATGCTTAGTTTGGAGCTAAGCAAACTCTCGTTTTGGCGCTTCTTGGCATCCGTGAATAGAAAACTCAATAAATAAATAAATATTCTAGAAAATTTAACACACTGTAGTTATTTTTTGTAAACACACATGAATAAATAATTTTCAATACACATTAACGTCCAGACAGAACAAACATATAATGTTTGTTACACAAATGTTTGTCAAGCTACGTAGCTGTGGGCCAGTCAATACTCGCTTTGTCGCTTCACAAAATGGCGGTACCTATCCAACCGATAAATAAATAAAAGCATTGACAAGTTTAAGCAAACTTTATCAAAGTCAAACACATTTATTCCTTTAGATCTCAATTTTAGATTCACGTTAGATCTCAAGTATCGTTAGGACATGTCAAATTTTACACACACAAGTAAACATATTCGTGATCATATAACGTTTCACAGGAGCTCTTAGGCACATAACATGTACACAGGTACGTCAAATTACAGTTTTCATGTCTTAGCTAGTACTATTTGTTTAAAAAAAAGGTTAAGTCTCTTCCAACCCTAACCAACAACTTAAACTCATTTATTCCTTTAGATGTCAGGTATCGTTAGGACATGTCAAATTTTACACACACAAGTAAACATATGCATACAGATATGTCAAAAGCACAGTCAGTGTTCATGTGTCCAGTTGCTCGCGTCCGTAGGTGTGTACCCTTTGATTCCCTACACGTACCCCCTGGGTGGTGCTAAAGGAGCAACCAAAAGTAGCAGTAGAACTTGTGCCAAGTTCATCCGGAGAGGTACTGCCACCACAACTGGAATCTGCCGCCAAGCAATAGTGGTTGCATTACTGTGTTCCAGTGGAAGGGTGTGGCTGCCAGTGAAATCACATGCGCATGAGACGTATCATCCCCGTCTCAAGTGATGGACACAGCAGGATGAATGCGACTCAGTAAAGATTTGGATCTCATACTGAGTCGCACGCATTACTGTTGTCATGGGTGAGGGTCACCACTTACCATCAGGTGGGCCCTCAGCTCGTTCCGTCACTTAATAACATAAAAAAAAAAAATGTGTTAGTCATTTGTTAAGGTATCGTCTATATTAAGTCTATTCCAACCCTAGCGAACCCGAGGGGAAGTAACAGAAGAATATCCCAAGTACATACCCCAACACTTTCCATACCTGAACCGACCACGCTCCTTTATTGTGCTAGTGACAAACTACATCAGACATTTAATAAAAGCAACGTTGAGAAATGTCGACCGCCCTTTGTGGCCGCCATTTGTAAACCCGGGTAAAATGATTTTAGAACGGGGCTTGGCGAGTTTAAGCCATTTGATAATAACCATTTAGTATTATTATTGACTAGCTGTGGTGTTACTAAAAAAATCCGGCCAAGTGTGAGTCGGACTCCCGGACGTAGGGTATCGTACGATTATCTGTCATCCAAAAAAAAAGCACAAAAAATTATCACGTTTTTGTATGAGAGCCCCCATATATATTTATATTATTCTGTTTTTAGTATTTGTTTTTATAGCGGCAACAGAAATACCTCAGACATAATCACCTATGAAAATTTCAACTCTCATCTACAATATAATATTACGGGTTATGAGATACAGCCTGGTGACAGACGGACAGACAGACCGACAGATAGACAGACGGACAGTAATAGGTACTTCAGATGTCACAACCCCGCTCTGATTGACGATGCAACACGATGCGACTTAGATCTTCTTATACTTTGGTAAGGGAGGAACCTAAGTCGCTAACGGGTGGCGGTAACCACTTAACATCAAGTAGGCGATAATGTCATCTCGCTTCTTTACAAAAAAATAACTTGTTTATCGATAAATACAGACCAGTTTCCCAATTTTTAAGTGCACACTGTATTTTTATAGAGCATATTTTATATTAATCCCAAATTTATCGAAATTTTATGCAAATCGTAAATCGAGTTCGAAAATTTATTGTACAAACCTTTGCTTGCACGTACCTACACAAATGCAATTTTAAATACAGCTACAATGCTAAATGGTTTTCAATGGCATCGTCTAGTTCCGAGTTGGTAGATTCCATTTCACACCAATGCATGGCGTGACAGCTATCCAATTCTGAACTGTGTCCCGAGGAAATACATGGCCTACGCTATTCTGGTACAAGAATGATTCAACCATTTCAGTGTTTAAGAACTTTATTTCATACAAGTTATTATAATTTTACACAAAATGTGTAATCCCCGCCTAGGTGAATGGTAATGGGCTGATTTCTTCAAACGCTAAAGACCACCTCGATGATGTCAGCTTCCAAATATAAAAAACGGCACAGTTCACTGTTATGATACCACAGATACATAAATAGACAGATGCATACTACATACTTCGAATACATATTCGTTGGGGGTTAGTAGCAAAATAAAACTCTTTAAAATCCTCAGAGTTTAAAATAGTTCATTATAATTAATTATAATTTAAAAAAATGTCTGTTTTGGTACAAGAGTGATTCAACCATTTGAGTCTTTAAAAAATTTATTTAAAAGAACATCTTGCAATAACAAATATTATAATACAATTAAATGTGAGGTTAGTAAATTATACGGTATGTGTGAGGTAAACAAAAATCACTTGGTTATTTGATGAAAAATTAATAATGTCTTGCAGAATAAATACATGGGTTACGCTATTATGGTGCAAGAATGATTTAACTATTTGAGAAATTCATAACAATCAAGTCGTATTTTTGTGCCACTTACCATTAGCAGGGCTGTGGGTTCATCCCACCTTTTAGTCATATAAAAAACATATTTCCACCAGACAGTTTAAAGCAAAAATGTTTTGCATATCGGGTTCTTTCACCAGAATACGTTCGCGCATCGAATCCCATAAATAGGGCCGGTTCGCAGACAAAAGCGTGTGTAATGAATGCAGATTGGCCGGGGCATTTGATCGCGAGGTAAAACTGTTAGGTACACTCGGAGAATTTACGGCAACCTATGGTTTTAGGCTTAATTGGGTAAGCAAGCATAATATTAAATTCAAATTATTCGCGAATATAATTTAAGCCACAGCCATGTTTCTGCTTAACAGCATGCAAATTCAATAAGTTAATAGTTAATTAAAAATAAAGACATTGGCAAAAAATTTACAAAAAGACTTATTAAATCATATTCCAAAATTTATAATTATAATATGAATTCAATTTATGATGATCAACAACCAAGTTAGCTAACCTATGACAACTGACTGTAATATACATAATATGTAATATTATCTGCGGTATACCAAATCGCATCCCGTTGCGCCCGTCACCCGAGACTGGAATGTAATGTCTCACGCCTGTGATTTCACCGGCCCTAGCATACATCTACTAGAATACAGTAGCGTGAGTTCATCAGCTGCTTGGCAGCATTTTCTGTCTTTCTTTTCGTATATAGACGGGAGGCAGAACCAGAGTTGTTCGCTTCCGTACCAGCCTCTAATGTTCCCATTGCAGGGACACCGGCCTTCTCTCGGCAATTGAGAGTAAATGAGTAATCTACCACGGAATCCACATGTCACATGTCTTTGAATTATCTGATTCTAAGACATGCCAGGTACCTCACAGTATTTTCCATTACAGTTTCGAGAAAGTGGTAAAGCGCATATAATGTTTTCAAGAGGAAAACACATTGGTGCGCTGTGAGTTTGAAATAGCAACAATCAGATTGAAAATCGGCGTCTGTGCTCCATGGCTACGACGCTGTTCTTACTCACTTATCCCTTATTACAATAGTAGTAATATTTCTATTATATTACTATAAAGTGGACAATAATACTCATATATTATTATACCTATTACCTGTGTAACAATAATCGTTTTTTTGTATTTGTTTCCAACTCGCATTTAACCGGTTATTTTAAGATTTCCAACGAAACATAATTATATATTTGGGACTCAATAACACCATACAAAAATGTTGGGACGCCAATCCGGGTCATTGCATTTGAAATCCCCTAATACCCTCTAATAAAACCTTCATAAATATTGATTGGGTTTGAATCCCGGCACGTGCCATCGCCAACAAAGGTTCCTAATAATCATTAGTCAGAATCACGCCCGTGGCTCGCTGCGTTTTAATCACTGACAATAATGATATTCCGGTAGTTGACAGTGTATTAGGAGATTAAATCGACTTCATTCTTTATAACTCCTTGTTTTTTTCTTTCGTTTTTGGGATTTTGAGGAAGCCCTTCCTTTGTGCTTAATGTTTATTTATTGGCTTAGTTGGTAGTAGCCCTGCCTTCGAAGCGAGGGGTCCCGGGTTCGATTCCCGGCCGGGGCACACTTTGTGTGGTGAGCACGAAGTTTGTTCTCGGGTCTTGGGTGTTTGTCCTGTGTTTCTGTGTTCGTCCATGCCATCTGCGACACAGGGAATCCTAGTGCAGAGGTATGAGTGTGATAACGTTGTCGTTGTCGTTGTCGTTGTCGTATGTAAGTTTGTCCACGCATTTCTCCTTAACGTTTAAATCGGATTGTGACCATTATTTTATTATTGGCTTACATTTATTTAAACTTAGAATTAAGCGTTGGTTTCATAGAATGAATATGAAATAAATTTCGCCTATAGGGAGAAAATAATACGATGAAAGTATTCAATTAGTTTTTATAGATTTTAAAATCAGTTTGTTGTTAACACTGCAAGAAGCGTCTAATGTACCAACATTAGTGGGAGTATTAGCTTTATTATGTATTGAAACCATGTACGTATTAGATACACCAACTGTTTCATGCGTACTGAAAATTGATCGTGAAATACCGTAATTAGTGAGTAAGTAATGTATAGATGTTACACAATATCTTAAAGTTTTAATCAAGTTTTATTGAAATAAAAATTTTTTTCCGATGGAAAAAACCATTGTACTCGTTACACTGTTACTGTTACCGTTACCGACACCTCTGTATATAAGTATCTGTAGTGTAGTCTGCTTTTGTTTTCACTTCTGTCGGTACTCCCAGTGTTACTGTTTTTTTAATGAAAGAAAGAAAGAAGAAAGAAAAACAGTTTATTTTCGCAAACACAATAGTATACAACAAAACTATATATATATATATATATTTTTTTTTTTTTTCTAAGATCTGTGGATTTTGTGATTTAATAAAATAAATAAAAATAAAATTATAATAATAAAAAAAAAACATAAAAAAGAAAAAAAATAAAAATAAAAAGAAACCATGTCTTGGCGGAACGCTGCCGTATACAGCGCTTGCGAGAAAGGCCTGTGCTCAGCATGTGCTGGGTAAATGGGATACCCAGCGCTGGCGGAAGGACAGACGGCTCACCTGATATTAAGTGGTTACTGCTTACCATAAACAACAAAATACCAGTCAGATCTTCCCTACTAATATAATACAATCATATCGCGGGTGCAACGCGATGCGATTTGGGTCTTGTCATATTACCATTTGACAAGACCCAAATCGCATCGCGTTGCACCCGTCGCTGAGACGGGGATGTTACGCCTCAAGTGCCTGTAATTTCACCGGTGCCCACATAGCATAGCACTGGAACATAGCAGTGCGAGTGCACAATAGCAGAATACTATATCTGAGGGGTTTCTTGTCCGTTTCTTCTCCCCGGGTTAGAACATAACAAATAAGACTAAATAATCTAAAACAACCTTGAGTTTGCGTGCGTAAAAATCATTATTTGTATTGAATTCTTGAAAAACACTTTTATGAATGAATTATAGGTGCCTAGATCATGTTTTTTATAACTAAATGAAGCACTTATTCAAACCGTATTGAACCGTGGAGAAAATAAGCAAGAATTGCTTTCCTTTCGCAACAAAAAGGTTCTATATATTCGAAATTTAGGATTTATGCAAACATTTACATATTTCGCTACGGATTGGTATTGATCAAGGGAAAATGTAACTCGTTTCAAGCAGAATAAAGTTTCATTATTCACGTTGGAGCGAGTTAATGAAAAATATTTGTGTTGCAAAGCATCTTCCTGGCCTCACTTTGTTATTTTTAAACGATGGCACAAGACGCGTCACAGGTGACGCGACATGCCGCAGTAAAATATTATTATTATTATTATTATTAATAAACAAATTTTTTGTCCGGAGTTTTACAATCCTACAATATTAGGATGAACAATAAGAAATAGAGGAATGATCAGTTTTACGTAGTTTTACGTAAAAAGTAGCTTTGGCCCGCGGTATTGTGTCCTTCATAACAAATTTCATCCCAATCCATTTAGCCGTAGAAGCGTGAAGGAGTAACAAACATATATACCGACAAATTTTTGTATTTATAATATTTGTATGTTAGGGCAGTCGTGAAGCCAAATTTCGAAGGATTCATATTATTTTACTATCCGTGATGATTCTTATTGACGTTTCTTATGTACTCAAAACCACTATGATCTCCCCGTTAGTTATGAAACAAAGAAAACTTGCAATACCTTTTGATAAACTACAATACATTACATTTTATTTATTTTCCAAACAAACAAGATAACTTACGGAAATACAACTAAAATTAAAAACATAAAAAATAACCCAATCACAATTTTTAAACATAAAAACATACATTATCACAATTTACAATGCGGCACAGCGACATGTGCAAGAGCCTGTACAATATCACAGAAGAACGAAATCACGGTGTAGCTCTCAGCATTCTTATCATGTTTCGTGAAAAAGATAAACAAAATGAAATTTACGATTTGAAATAAGATTCAGGGCACAAAAAACATCCTTTTAAGAGCTTTTGTTTTGCACATACTCACCTGGAGGGACAAATAGATGCAAATTGCCACGCCCAGGGTTCTGCAATTAGGGGGACAAGAGGGGAATTCACTTTTGTCAAGTAGCTTTAATGTTCAAGGGACAGTACAGCGCTCTAAGTCGTTAAACGTTTGTCTATTTATTTGTTTACCTTTTAAGGTAGTGTTATCATTTAGTACCATTTAAAGTCTCAGGTAAACAAGGTAAGTTATGTGAGAAAGAGAGAGAAAGCTGCCATCTTTACCTTTCATGTAAAAGCTGATTGAAATTTTCACAGAATTTTGTGTCAAATTAGAATAACCAGTAGTTGGTACTAGTACGGAACTATTGATGCCATTAGTAAGTTTTAAGTCCTATTATTTTGCTCAAAGTAATCAAATATTGAGAGCGTGGTGGCCCAGGGGCACAGACGCCGACTTTCAAGGTCGCTGGTTCAAAACCACACGGGCACCAATGAGTTTTTTCACTTGAAAAATTCATGTGCGCAATACCACGTTCTCAAAACGGTGACGGAAAACATCGTGAGGAAACCGGCATGTCTTAGAACCAAAAATTCGATGTCATGTGACATCTACCAATCCGGATTAGGCTCCCATGGTAGATCAGAGCCCATTCACTCTCAATTATCGAGAGTAGGCCGGTGTCCTTGCAGTGGGAACATTAGAGGCTGGTACGGTTAATCAAATATTTTGAGTATTCAGGATTACACAAGGAGTCTTTGGCAACACAGTTACTTAACCCTAGTTTAGTTTAATTTGGTTAATTTAAATATATTATAGTGTTATAGTTCACTTTATCAGCCTTATGTAAGTTTACTTTCAAGTAACATAACTTATTCTCAGAATGAATGAATGAATGACTTGTTCTCAGACTTTCCGCTAAAAGTGAGAGTGACTGGGATTGATCGCACTAATGTTTTTATGTTTGTGTGTGTATTTTGTTACTCCTTTACGCTCAAATGACTCAACGGATTTGGATGAAATTTGGTACTAGCATAGCTTATTAACACATTGGCTACTTTTGATCCCGGAAAACCGCGAGAAATATCGCGAACTGCAGCTATTTGCCTATATATGCTTGTTCAAAATCAGATATCTTCAAATTTATGGTTCTTCGACATGCCGGTTACTTCGCGACGTCTTTCTTCAACGCTCCGAGTAAATGATATTGCGTACCTGAATTTCTGAAGCGAATAACTCATTGACTTTCATCGGGAACCTACGTGTTACTTGTAATCAAAGCATTATTAGTTTAATTACAGTTGGATGGGTGAGCATTTAGTGTCATTTGAAATGGCACGTTAAGTTGTCATATCGCCGCTGCTTGGCGGCAGATAGCCAGATATGGCAGTCGTTTGAATAAACATATCACAAGTTCTAATGCTAATTTTTTCCTTTAGATATTTTCTTATTGATAATGAGCGTCTGTACCCCTTGGCCACCACGCTCTCGTTCTTAATCACGCTAAGTTAATGATTCAGCAAAAATGAAAAACAGCCTCAATCATCCATTTCGCAATTCCTATTACTGAGTAGTCTCATTAGCCTCGCTAAGTTGTTTGAAAGAAAAAACATATTATTCAAATGGGTCATTAGCGTTTTATCTTGTTTATTTTCAGTCGATAATCATAATCATGCGTAATTCTGCTTCCTTTTTAGGATTACGTACCCGGGTGGTAAAAGGAACTAAGTTTACAGTCTTAATTTGAAAGAGCTGTATTTTTCAAAAACGTATTTGTAGCTTGAAATTTTCATATTGTGTTTCAGTTCTGACTGACTTCACAGCTCAGTTTGTAGTAGCTCTGCGCCCGGCACCCGAGATGGGAATGTTACGTCATATACTTATGTGATTTTACCGGCACCCACACCCTTCCACCGGAACACAGCAATGCGGGTGCACCACTGCTTGATAGCAGATTACTAATTGTATAGGCAGTACTTCTCCGGGTGAACTTCACACAAGTTCTACTGCTAAACAAATTCGTGAACATGTAACGTGGCACAGGAGCTCCTTAGTCACACCAGGCTTGGCATCAGGTGTGGTCAGGGTCTGTTTTCATGTTCTCTGTGTCCGTCTACCATCAAGTAAGAGGACCAGGATTATATACCACTTGTAAGGGAGTTTAAATCACCTCATATTGGCCTTAACTAGTTTCATTTTGGAAATTTATAGGGTAAAAATAGGGTTTTTCTTTCCCTTCCATAATGATGAGAGTTCGAAGCGAATTACTGTTACCTTGATATACAGGCACACTTGAGACCTAGTGCTGGAGACTGAGCTACGTCAGGCACTAGAATTGATATTAAAAAAAAGTGTAAATCCTATTCTTAGTAACCTTAATGAACCGAAGCATAAAAAGAACTAAATAAATAAAGATTATTTCCGATGTTGATACTAGAGATAGATATTTTTGTTACAAGATTTATTTACCTCGCAAAAGGTGTGCTAAGTTGGGAGGAAAGCCAGGTTTAGAAAAAAATCTAAAAATACGCTCCTTTCAAAGTCTTGGCTGGGTTTTTGATTACCGACAATTTATCGGACTTGAAAGTTAAACATAAAGTTTGCAAAACAATTTTTCCATGTACCTCTTGACCCTTAACGTTCTTCGTGCAGAACTCTAAAAAGGCTACTCTTACTGAGATATTACTTTTTCTAAAATGCAAAGATATGCAAAATAAAAGAACATTGAAGCTTCATTTTACATCTCCTTTACATTTCCTTTCTTGCATTTCTTTTGAAATAATTCAGGGCCTTTTGTGTCTACGTTTGAGAAAGAATTTGTTGACTTCCAAGCGCTGTTTTGTTCTATGTATGTCCATAATGTATGCTTTCTTCTGTTGAATATTATGTTGATTCACTTTGTAACACCTTTTAGGCGACGCGTCAAGGTTTCCTTTAAAGTTTGTGTTGTCTTTGTGTTTAATTTAACAATACAAAACAAACTTAAAGCGTTATATTACGTCTCGTTACTTGCCGAATTTAAATATTGTAAAATACCAACAAGAATTCAGTATTCAGAACAAAAATAAGAAAATGGGTAAAAAAAATATGTGTAACATTACGGATTAAGTATATATCGATTCCATATGCATACTTAGGTTTGAGACAAAAATACAATTAAACTAAATGTCTACGTCGTAGCAAATGCTACGCCGGTGTAGTGCTACGTGTAATGTAGCATTGACATAATCATTAAGCTCACTAATGCAAATTTTTGCAGAAGATGGCCCAATTATTATTGAAAACATCGTTAAGTTATCATATTTAGAACAGCTCCCTTATATATCTGATTATTTACTTCGAAATTTTATCTCCGACTATACTTACGTCAAATCTCCTATATCAAAACAAACCTCATAAAACATAACATTAAAAAAAAAACTGCAATCCTTCTATCGAATAACAAAGCAACCAATTCTAGTGTTGGAGGATTTTAGAACAAACTTTCTAAAAGTTTCTGATGATGGGTATCGACTAGAATCACCAAGACATCTTGCCGAACCATCTGAAATGCAGAACCACAGGTTCAGATGGACATTGTAAGGTCACCCATCTGTCGACTGGTGTGGAGAACCACAAGAGAACTCAACTAAGACATTAAGCTTGCCTAGTTGTTATTTAAAGATGTAGAACAACTCGCCACGAGCGCCATTAGCTTGATACTACCTTACAAAAGAGCCGAGCCTTAGCTAATGAAGCAGCTAATCCAACGAATGCATTCGTAAAAGAACGTCAGACATGCTCCATGCAAGTACATGCAGGTACATGCAGGTAGCGCCACAAAAACGTAATCCGGGATAAGGCCCGGCCAGCCACCCGTGACGTTTCCGACGCTGCGGGAATTAAGGGCAGTCGGGTGGGGTGCTATAGATAGCGGATTGATGCAAAAAGCAAACAATTCGTATGAACAGTCCTATTATGTCCAAACCTTAAAATTATTTAGTGACGCATCTTAAATTAGCATTCAAACTTGTGCCATGTTTATCCAGAGAAGTAATGATATGGAGGCAGTAGTGTCCTTGCGTTACTGGGTTCTGTTGGAACAGTGTGGGCCCCGAGAAAATTACAGACACTTGAGGCGCACCAGAGTTGTATTGCTGTTGTCTATGGGTGGTGGTAAGCCGTAAGAGATGGGCCGCCCGCTCTTCCCGACACTCCATTCAAATAAAGAACTTGAGTAACTTTAAATCCGGTACTCTTTTGCAATCAGTGATCCGCGATTGGTCGATATCTATGACATCCTGGTTTCTCGTAATGTAATTCGGCATCGTTTTAGGAACGTGGCTAGATTATCAAATTCATACACCTCGTACTATCATCATAATATTTATGAGACCATATTATTTGCATACAACGTAATAAAAACATGTTAGGAATAACATCTTCAGGTTTAAATTAAACACATTTTAATGACTTTTCGCCTTAGGTAAAGAAATAAAACTTCTTGTATAAACGTTTGCGAATATTCCCATTTATTTTCATATCCCAATAGTTCATTGAAAACATTCCGACAGAAGATAATTTTTAAACTATTTACAGCAATAATAAAACGCTGAAACAATACGACATTTTTTTGATAAAATTATTACCTAGCAACAAAACAGGATATCTTATATCCGGTAAAGTAAATTGTTTACAATGCATAATATTCAACTAACTTTTTACGTAACTTTGATCGAATATTCGATGACTTTCTGAAATGGTGTATGCTGTGAGTTTGGTTTTGTCACTTTTGTACATTAATCTCTGTCATTGTTTAATATTTAACGAGCTATTTAAACGCTTCAACAAAATAAATAAGAATCAGTAAAGACAACATCTATATGCGTCTCACGTTTCTTCACAAATATGATACTCAAATATATTGATTGCAAGTCTCACAAAAAAGTTTTTGCTTGTCGAAGAACAGAACAGAACTGAAACAATGGTAATAATAAACTATGTGTGTGAGAGCGGTGTGTTTCATTTTTTACGAGCGAGCAGCAGTCCAACCACAGTTTAAAATTATGTTTCATTCTTAAATTGAGCAGGTGAGTCATTACGTTTCAGTATTTACTTGGCTGAGTTATTAAGTAACAGTAAACGTGTTTGTCAGAAAGAACCTGAATTGCTATGAGACACTCAAATTAATTACTTTCTGTATGAGACCTAGATATTTATTATACCACCATATTTAAGTAATAGCTCTTTTGAGAAATATACAATACGATTCGGCTTAAATACAAAATGTATACAAACAAATCTGTGAAGCACTTTCATACAATTTCAATTATTCTCAACTTCACAGACTTTGTTCTGATTGTCATCTGTCTCCCACAAACGTCTGACAAATTATTACTCACTAAGCCTTTGAAATTAATATCTCAGTGAACAGGGAAAACAACGTAACAGCTGGCTCAATCAATATTGAATATCAAGGTTACGGTCAAGTAACTTTATTTCCGATAGTGATTTGGTGAAAGCATCGTTTGGAAACGTCAAACTTCGACGATATTTACAGAAGTCTGAGAATTTGGCAAAAAAACACACCGGGTGTTTTTTTTTTTTTCATTTCAATGTCTGAATGATCTCTCAGCCAAAGTGCCAAACGCACAAATAAAAAAAAAGAAAAAGAAAAAGAGAAAGAAAGCAATCAATTGTATGTGTATTTTGATTTGGTCTGTATGTTGTTCCTGATTTCATTCTTGCACGGTAATCCGACAGCTTCAAAGAATATGAAGACAATCCACCTTCAAGGGTGACATTGATGACATATTTCAGTTTTTGAATCAGTCAGTATTGATCAGTTTTTAATTAGTAAGATTGTGCCTGTTCTGACCTAAATTTGTACATTATAGAAATTTCGAGGTTCACATAACGAAAAAAAGTTTGTATATAAAAAAAAAAACAATATGTAATGTTCTTACGAGACGATTTGGAAGTCTATAGTACTTACATTTAATATTTTTTACTTTTTAAAGAGTTAGTTTGTACCAACTGCGTCTTTTGCAGTCTGTGACAAAATACAAAGTCACAAAACCAATTACTCATCGCATTTACATCTTTAAGACACAAATAGAATTAACCATATTATACAAAACATATTTACATAATAAATGGTACGTATGTACAAATTTTCTTATTGGACATTATTACTATTATAATTGTATGGATTAGTCAGTTTCTTGGTTCAATGAACAAAATCCCGATTTAACATTCAAGGGGTATAAGATAATGATTCTTGGTACTTGTTATTGTTAATACCAATTAATATTTTAAGAGGTGTACACTTAAATAAACATCTTGAATGTTAAATCGTCCCTTAGTATACAAAATTTTTAGCTCTCTTTGATGAATAACAAATTTAAATATTTTTGAAATCGTTTTGTTCCAATTTCAAATAGAATTTATGGTAATATATATTCATGGACAGTTCACAAAGCGCCATTTAGCCCCAAACTAATAAGTAAAGCTTGTAAATGTACAAGCTAATGTTCATTGGGAACTAGATTACTGATATAATACTTATGTAGTCCCTTTTTCCCTTTTTGTAATTACATACATATATATTAAATATATTGACTCCCAGACATAGATAAAAACTCTATGTTCGTCACACAAATACGACATGCATTTGGAACTGAACTTTTCTGGGTGGAACTGAACCCATGAATAACATCATAGAATTCAGAGCTGTGGGGCCACTCACGATAAGTTTCAGGTCTCTGTAAACCAAAGGGAGTTTTAGTACATTGTTAAATTATATTCGATTTGTCCAATCTAATTAAACCTTTTTTTTAAATGACGATACGAAATAAAACGCTATATGAAATGGTTCATCTATTAGTGGAAGTTATTGAACAAATAACTGACAAATCCATATTGTGTTATTAATATTATTATCACATTTCAGTGATTATGATTAACTAGACTATCCAACTGGCTATAGTACAATAAGGTATGGTTTATATACGAGCGGTTTCTTAGTTTCGGAATATATAATACAAAGATATTTTATATATTGATACTGTGACTATTGAATACAATTTTTAATGGAATTTCAAACAATCAAAAATGTATTATTTTAATATATAATAGAATATTAACTTAAATTAAAAAAAATTGCATAGCGTCAACTAGCTCCAAACTAAGAATAGGTTGATTACCAAACCAAATTATTGATAACACGTGATAAATACATACCATATAAATTTATTTTTGGAAATATAATACATACATGGAATCAGTTTAACTCCCAAAAACTATGTTTCTTTATCCTCTGTGGTAATCCGTGGTAACTAAGCTGCGACCAGTAAAAAAAAATCATGGCCTTGTATCGAAAATAAAATATATTTGGCGAAGGGAAAATCGCATTACACTGTCAGGAGTAGTATGATGCGATATTTTTGTTTCATAATATCAAAGACAGATATTCCCTGAATGGTATGAAAGGAGCAACCCAAAGAAGCAGAAGAACTTGCCAAGTTCATCCGGAGAATAGCACCTGGTAATCCACTGCCAAGCAGTGACGCGTTCACGCTACTGTGTTCAGGTGGGAGCGTATGGGTGCCAATGCATTAGACTTTACATCAGAGGAACGGCTACAACGCGATGCGACTTGGGTATTCTCATATTTAGTAGAGGACTGGAGTAGTTTTGCTGTTGTTTATTGGCGGCAGTAACCACATAAAATCAGGTAGATTGCCAGCTCGTCCGTCACTTAAATTACATGTAAAAATACCAACAAGGCTATGAAGCCACTGAAATGAATTTCCAATAAAATTTACGGGTCTAGGTAAAGTGACATTTCGCTGTGTGGTACACGATGCAATCAATATAATCATATTGTTTTTAATTTAAAATTGTTTGAGTGGAACGCTTTGGGCACTATGCATGACAGCACTGTTTTATTGGAATTTAATATCAAACAATATTTTACAATATTTTAGTTACATTCTGCCACGTTGTACCTCACCGTGTGTGGTTTTACCTTCATTCGTACTAAAACAAAGAAACCGCTCGTCAAGTAAGTAATGCTTTATAAAGATACAGTACTTAGTTCATCAGTGTACTTACAGTGGTTTAAAATGTTAAAAACGTTTGTATAAAACGCATTCGATACAATGTTTTAACTTTACACAATCATTTTATTTAATAAATTTTCTCACAACCATTCATAACGTAAAATTAAACTAAAATATCGAGATTTTCAATAAAATGTTAACAATTTCTTAAGATACTTGATGAAGGTGGAACGATATAAGGTTTAGCATCTATATACAACTTTACAATGAAAACTTAACGGAATTGATTTTATCCTACCTACTTCAACCAATTAAATTAATTTTGCCGATCTCAAGTACCCACCTTCAGTTTCTAAACTTATAAATAATATATTGATTAAAAGAGTATCTTACTACAGGCAGTGATTAATTTACTACTTTGACACGGTGTTCTGTACCAATTATCCATTCTCAGTCACAGTCTCATTGCATAATCCTGATAAAAAACGTAGAAAAACGAGTAATACTGACACGATCGCCATTCAATACTCCAACATTGGTCGAATCACAAAGAAATCCACCACTTAACAAAAACAGAAGCACTCAAAACCGGCATTTTTAAACCACATTTGAGCAGTCATTATTTACATGTCCTATAGCTGCGTGGTCTGTCAGAGAGGGGTGTCGCGGGGTGGGACGCGGGGGGTGGGCGTCGGCGCAGGCGACGGCGCTGGTAGCGGCCGCGGGAGCGTGCGCAGATGCTGTAGCGGGATGCCGCAGCGGGCGTCCGCCCCGCCCATAGTCGCGCCACGCGGCAGAGTGCATGAGCCGCTTGCGAAACGCGCAGGCGGCGGAATACCTGACGAAGCATTCTGTGGACAATATAAGTTCCTATAGTAACATCATATGAGATCTTAACATAAACTTACGCATAGTAACGCCTGTACCCATTATGTAAAACATCACTTCAGTCACAAAGAGATTAATGGATACCGGTTACTCCATTATCAGCGCATGAAAAACTTTGTTGAATATTTAAATAAAAAACTGTTTATAAAATAACCAATTTTAAATTCGGGGAAATGTTTGGCGTTGTCAGCCTTTCGGACAAAACAAGTGAATTTTATGAAAATGTTTTGTGTTTCATATAATACTTTTATGTATATATATATTTTTACAAACTTATTGCAGCGCGCTTTTTTTAATCCTCGCGTGACCCAAGAGCTGAGCTCAGAAACTAAGGACTAGCGATGCAATCCCGCCAGTCTTTTGCTAACAATTTTATCTGGTTAGTTTATTAATAAATCATTTGATCTTTATATAAAACAATAGGTCTCTTAGTTTAATCAAAACATGTAATAATACCTCTCTAACTTTGTAAATAAATTGTTTTAGATATTATTATAGTAACATACAGTCCATATCTTTCCAATTGCAATATTAACAGAATTTCTTAACAATGAAAATTAACAGAAGTGTTTCCCGTTTGTCTGTCAGCTCATTAAATGAAATAGCATTTTTGTATTTGCTACTTTCCCTGTCGGGTACAAGCGTAACGAGCGGAGGCGAACATTTTCAAGTAAAGCTGGCCAACAAAAATGTTTCGTCTATTTACTTACGTAATGCTACTTTATATACTATTTTAAATATATAATAATTAGGATCATAACTTGGAACTTAAGCATAACGTAAAAATCTTAATTGATATCATCTTCTTATCGTATCAATGTTTTCAACAAGTTAAATGATTAACTCATTTTTCTCTAGAAGAAAACACTACTCAATTTTATTTTTATGTAACGAAACAAACACATGCCCGTATCGTTTCAGACGAGTCATAATATGCTAGTAGCCACTTTTTGATAGGCACCTAGACAAAAATATGTACCTCTATAACGTAGTAAACTGAAATTTATCTCAGCCGGATCTCAGGATATTTGCAAAATAATTTCCTATTACTTCTGACAAACAGTGAACTATTTATCACTCGAACAATCTTGCTACGAAAGCGCTTGGTTTCGTTCGCTAATTGCAAACAGTGTAAGTAGTGAAGAGATAATTTCGCAAAGTGTTAAGTGGGATGGCCAAAGAAAATACATTTTTAAAGGAACGGCTCAGTTTTTTTTTCGTATTATCTTTCTAGTAAGTCGACGTTACGAAATTTCCTCTTCCATATTTTTAATAAAAGTTTCGAAGGAATTGAGATGAAATTAATTAAGACAGACTTTCAAAAATTAATTTTTCATTAGGGCTTTTTCTATCCACTCTTTCTCTAAAGCATTTTGTAAACTTTTATATGGATTGTAAAATAATTGTACCTTATTTCTACGGTATTCATGGAAAATAATTTATCTGAAATATATGTTTGTTTTCTAGCGAAATATGGTGAAAGGATTAAACACAAAATAAATCTGCGGACGGCAACTTTCAAATGCATAAACTAAACAGACAAAAGGTTTTCCTGTACAAATGGACCAAAACCAAAGGATTGTGAAAACGTCAAAGAAAGGCGATGTCTGTAGTTGATAGCTATTTTGTAAACAGATATCGGTTCTTGGCTATTTCATGACTGAGGTCATGAAATATGATTTGTTATGTTTTTTTTGTATACCGTACCAGTAATGGACTCCAGCTTACTGTCGACAAGCGAGAGAAAATTGGTAGTATCATTATCGGTGCCTACACTACAGCCAAAGAACAGGATGTCAAGTTTTTAGGCCTCATTTAAAAATAACAGATTTATGATTGCAATAATTTCCATAGCAGCAAATCCGTTCCGAATTTAAATGAACAAAGATGTCAAAAACTTGTATAAAAATTTTAACATCTAGGTGCAATTTTGATACATTAAAACACGGTTGTTGGCTGTGTTCCAAAGATGCAGTTTATATTTGAAGTAAGATTGCCGCATAAGGTCAAATACCACCTGTTATCTTTTTATCTGTTATACACACCACAGTGCGACCCACTACAGTGTAATGTTTTAATTTTAAAAATTGTTTACTTTTACATTTAATTATGTAGTGTAGTTTTTGCAATAGTTAATTATTATTTTACAATATTATTTATTTTATATCTGATCATAGAATCCATAACTATAATTATTATTATAACATAAAACTATAAATATCATCATTAAAATAATTAAATTAAATGTCACAGTTAATAAATAAAATAAATACAAATAAAAATTATATAAAATAAAATAAATAAATAAAATATATATGATATTTTCGTTTAGTTTGTTTTTGTTTTTCTAGTATCCCTACACATACCGCCTGAGTAGTGCCAATGGAGCAACAAAAAGTAGCAGTAGGACTTGTGCCAAGCTCATCCGGAGAAGTACTGCCTCTACACTTGGGATCTGCCGCCAAGCAGTGATGCACTCGTATTGCTGTGTTCTGGTGGAAGCGTATGGGCGCCGGTGACATCACAATTACATGAGACGTTATCCCTGTCCCGGGTGACGGGCGCAACGGGGTGCGACTTGGGTCTTATATAATACTTCGGTTGGGGAGGACTTAAGTCGTGCTGTTGTTATGAGCGGAGGTAACCACTTAACACCAGGTGGGCCTTTAGCTTGTATCATCACTTCTGTTACATAAATATTTCAATAAAATATATTAATAAAGATATATTTTAATATATATGTAATTATATATTTATGTGAGTTCATGTAAGGTCAACAAAAAAGCCATCGAAGCGGCAAAGTTTTGGGCATACACAGTGTAACAATGGTTTAGATTCTATTAGCAACAAACTAAACTAAAACCAACTTTGACAGTTCTTAATTTATTGCTGTCTCTTTTAGTCCATGCGACTTAGAAAGGCCGTTAAGTTCGGCTTTATTTTAGTTTGACAATAACAGAATCACCATTATTCCTATAACCCTGAGTTATTTAATGTTTTTGAACAATCACCACGACGAATAATAAGGTAGGTTTCACAATCTATCTATCTATATAAATAAAAATCAATGTTTGTATGTTTATTCTACATGCGTTCCGCAATCATTGATCAGATTGTAAAAATGATTGTATATCATTCCCCTCGAATAAGCTTATTTTAATCAGTATATTGGTCTTTGAATTTAGAACACAACAATATCTTCCACATCCATCGCAATGCGCAAAAAATACTCGATACAAACTCCTTGTCTATTAAATCAACCTCCTTGCGCAAAAAATACTCGATACAAACTCCTTGTCTAAAACATCAACCTCCTTGCCCAAAAAATACTCGATACTTGCTCCTTGTCTATTTTCACGTAAATCTTTGTTTTTCTCAGTCGCTCAGGATTCTAACACTTGAATCATCCCTGGTCGTGGTTCAGTCGTTAGAATCCTTCGCTTGCTCGTGATCACCTATGGCCCTCACTTTAAATCCGTCCTTCACTCACTAATTGCATAATATACTATTATTACGTAGCATTGCTACGCATGTCGGGTACAGCTAGTAAATAATAAAAATAAGTCTGTAATTTCTTTCGCCCATTATATTGCGACGGTAAAAAAATGGAATGACGTAAATATAATACAAGGAAACCTGGTTTTGCGGTGGGAAAGATAAGGATTGCGACCGCGAGCTCGATAGCACTCGATTTGAAGCCCTCTTCGAAAAAATACATTCGTTGCCTCGCACTAATATTTGATACGCGATTTCCACCTTTATTTATAAGGATTTTAATATTCTCCCTACACTTAGTATCTTGACACGCAATTTCCACCCTTATTTATGAGGGATTTAATCTTCTAAACCTTTTCCCTGTACGCATTCGAACTGGGATTTGGTTATCAGGATATTTTATTTTCTGCTTCTTTGTGATATTTGACATATCAAATGAGGAGTTTGTTTATTTCTAACTAGCTGCATTCTGCGGTGTTACCCGCAATTTTCCGGAAGTTTTCTGCGCAACTGTCATATTTTTTTCTTTCATAAATAAAAACCTTCTCCTGACACACACAAAAATAATATAATAATTAGCAAAATTAATCCAGCCGTTCACGCGCGATGCCATGACCAAGGGAAACAGGGATTCATTTTTATAAAGATTTACCAATCGCAACTCCCGTCTTTGAAACGGACCACGATACAGTCGGGAAACTGTTTCTAAAGACAGGAATGATACTTTAACTGTTTTTATTTTGTGCTACTTTGCTATTTTAATGCACAAAAAAAACATTTCTTCACTTGAAAATTTATTTGCGCAATACCACGTTCCCGAAACGGTGAAAGAAAACATCGCAAAGAAACCGGCATGTCTTAGAACCAAAGTCGATGACATGTGACATCTATCAATCCGGATTGGGCTCCCGTGGCAGATCAAAGCCCATTCACTCTCAATTATCGCGACTAGGCCGGTGTCCCTGCAGTGAACATAAAAGGCTGGTACGGTAACTACTTTATAGCAGTTTGTAAGCTCGTTTCATCAATTTAGTCACATCATAAGGATTGTAACTTACTGGAGGCTCATGATGATGAGGGGGTGGCGCGGTCCGGAGGGGGCAGTACGCTGGCAGTCCCCCTCGGACCCCCGCTACACTCCCCCGGTGCCCGCGGCTGCCCAGCGGGGGTGATATTGTAGACACTTGCTGTTGTCTATAGTAGTCCAACTGTTAAACAATTTGGAATGTTTATTAAAATACCTGGGTGAAATATGAAAATCGTATTTTTTGGATTATTTATATTGTCAAAAAAAACTCAAAAAAATTACATATTGATTAAACATATCAATTAAATTGTTACTATTGGATGGGAGCCGAACATTATACGCATGATCTTGTTGTGACGTTTCCAAGTTACTTTAAAAGAATTCAATGGAAATAAAGTCTTTTTGACTTTGACTTTGGCTTGATGAATGTCCGTTTAAGAGTATTTAAACATGTGCTTCCGAGGGCAGTCTAGTTGATAAGCCATGTCGGGTGCCTTCAGGCGGCTCGAAAACTCCGACACCAGAATAGGCTACTTACACGAAAAGAAGAAGTTCTCATATCATTACCTGCATCTGGTCCGTGTCAGACGGTATTATATCCGGGTTCCTCTCATCGCTTTCACTATCATCTTTCTCCCTCAGCTTGTCTGGAGACGCTGGCTGCGAGGATGGTGGGGGCGCCGACCTTGGCTTCCGCTTCGCACATCGCTGCCTCACCGCTACCATGAACAGGACTAAGATAATCATCAGAACTCCACCGCCTCCTACTGCTGCAGACATGGCACCAGACATTTGGAAGGCTGTTCGCGGCAGATCTGTTGAGGATGCCAAAGAATTAGACAAGCGGTTTTTATCGTCATCTTCAGCCTATTTTAGTCCACTACTGGATATATAGTAAGGGCTACTAAGATTAATCTTATAATTCATTTTGTACTGCGATAGTGGCTGCCGGTGAAATCAAATGCGCATGAGACATATCATTCCCGTCTCGAGTGATGGATGCAGTAGGATGGATGCGACTCAGTAAAAAAAAAAGCAGAACAAGTTGGCCGCCCTGATGATAAGTGGTTACCTTCGCCCATAGACAATACGCAGTAAAACCTCTTCCTCCAAGAAAAAGGCATGACTCTTGAACATACTCCGAAAATCTTATTATAAATCAACTAGCTGCCCGCGATATTACCTGCGGTTGGCCCCACGGGAATATTTCACTATTTCAGGATAAAAAACAGCTTTCGCTGCTGATAAGGCGCCTTTGCAAAAAAAATTCAGACATTTAGGTGTGAAGAAGTAACAAACACACACATAAAAGCTTTCGTCTTTATAATTTACTAGCTGCGCCCTGTTAATCCAGCATATAAGCTATCCTGGTACCAAATTTCATTCTACTCCGTTTAGCCATTTGAGCGTGAAAAACAAATATATACACAGACACACGTACATAGAAACTTTTGCCTTCAAAATCTATGTATGATTATTGTGATACCGTGTGTACTCAAATTCGAATCATAAAGTTCTAATATATTGGTCGGGAAGGATCAACCACTGATCAGATCTTCAGCTCCTTTTAACTGTTGTAAAGGAAAACTCACCCAGACTCTTGTCATGTACATGGTGTTTCTCCGGTGGCCGGAGAGTGCTGGCTCTGATCGGGAACGGGTCCCCCCTTCCCTTCGCGTTGAAGGCTAAGACTGCCGCGGCATAAGTTCTGCCTGGTATCAGTCCTACTGCTGTGAATCTGGGCACTGCGCTAGATACGTTAGCAACGATCTCCTGTTAAGAAAGTTAAATAGTTTGAAACAAAACGGTGTGGGTTCTATTCAGGCGACGGGCGCAACGGGGTTGCGACTTCTTCGGGGGTCTTCTATTTCGGTCAGGGAGGACCTAAGTCATATTGCTGTTGTTATGGGCGTTAAGGCTATTTAACTGTTTTGGGCCTTCAGCTCTAACCCTCAGTTATGTAACATTAAAAAAACTTATATTTACGATGTACATAAAAATTACGTAGTTATTACCATCGAAATTCCTTTTTTAGGAGATGCTATTATAGTTTTTTATAATATTTTCCTTCACGCTTTGATTGATTGACTTTGAGCGTATTGCGCATTTTAATTTCAAAAGTAAGTTACCTCGGTAAATTTTGGATTTGAACCAGTAACCTTGACTTGTATACTTGAAATCTCTTGGACTCAAACCACAAGATAACTAATCAACATTTATTTCCTTTTGCGTGACAGGTGAATATGACGTCATCGTATTTAGAACACCGACCAATATCTCGTTAACCGAATATTTCTCGATAAAAGTAATCACAAAGTTTCATATACGAGTACCAAACATTATATTTCAAATATATTACGCTACGCCATTTTATTTTTCCAGGCGACCTAACGGTAGGTCGAACGAAATCAAATTTATCTAAGTAAGCAAGCTTGCTTTTTCTATAAAAGGCTCTTTGAGAGCGCTGTCACTGACATACCTTACCACAGATAATGCAATTACCAGTACGATGCCTTAACCACAGTAATATAGTCGTGTAGTGTATGTACAATTCAGTAATGATACTTCTATGAGATTTAAAATTTTCTTGAGATCTACGACGCATCTATTAGAAATGTTGATGCGGTTTCACAAGTTTTTCTGTTCGATACTGCACTCGCACTGCAGGAAAACGTACTATGTTTGACAGTTCTCATGAGTTGTTTTTTATTGAGTTTGTATAGATTAAAACATCTAACTCTAATTGCGCTCAAAAAGTAGCGAGGCAAAAAGCCACAATTCGAGCTTCAATCAAGACAAACTTGTAACCAGTAGATGTTTTTTAATCTGTACAAATTCGCGGCCGAAACTCTATATAAATTAGTTTTTAATGTTTTTCAATGAGGAGTGAAATGTAACATCGACATAATGGGTTTGACATAGTTAAACAATCACTCCAAGACCAATCAGAAAATAAGGTTTGGAAAAAAAAACTGGCTAGCGTTCGGTAAAAAACTTGTTTCGTGTTAAGTTGCCGGAAAACAAGTTGCAAATATGTTTCAATATATCGTATCGAAACTTTTATCAGAATTTTTCTTGTTTTACAATGTGAACTGCGCTTGTGACAATGCAAACGCTGTCTTTTTGTTGAAACCTTGGCAGAAAAAGAGGATTTTTGAGATGTAATTTTTTCGTGGGTGGTTGTTAGTGCGGTTAAAGGTTAAGGTGTAGAATAGGTTTCTAATTTTAAGCTTCTTCTCTTCTCGTGTAAGTAAGTGGCCAATTCTGGTGTAGGAGTTCTCAAGCCGTTCGAAGGATTCTGACATAGCTGTCAGAATCCTTCCAAAGCGCTCAATTAAAATGCCACTACTCCTCACCAATCCAACTTCTGACCTGGCCGAAAGTTGCGTTACTCAGATGATGTACAATATACACCAGCTAAGCAAGTTACGCCACAAGCGCTTCCTTTTTTCACTGAATTGTGATGTATTAAAACGATGTAGTATCTGTACTGTTTGAAATACTATCTGTGGCGTGGCATGATGAATTTGAATAACATCTAATTTTGTTCGCCTACGCGTGTTTGTTTAGGCCGAAGAGCCATCCGTAAAAAGATTTTACAGAACATACATTTCGACGTTTTATATCGGTGAAGAATTTCTTATGGCTTCTTTTCATTTTATTAACGACAAAAAAGAGGGGAGTTATAGGTTTGTCATGTGAATCTTGTGTGTATCTGCGTGTCTGTCTGTAACATCGTAGTTCCCAAACGAATAGACCGATTTTGATGCGGTTTTTCGTGTTTGGAAGCTGACGTGATCGAGTATTAGCTATGATTTATGAAGATCTGTTGAGGTGTTTGATATTCATAAGTATCATAATAGTTTTCATGTGATTATTGACTGCCCAGCGGTGCAATTGGAAGCCAAGGCTGCTGGTTCAAATCCCGACCGAGCAATTTTGGGGAAGGAACACTCACGTGGGTGTTGATTTCCCGAACTTCCAGAAGGAATGACTGTGGCATGCCTCCATTGAACCCTTCCGAGCATCGAACCCCGAACGATGTCAGTGACGCATTGACCACTGTGCAGTTGTGGACTTGATCTGGACGACCTGGAGAGAAAATAAGAATATTCACACAGTTTCCCTGTGTCGCAAGTATAGCATGGACAAACAGAAATACAAGGCAAACACTCAAAGAACCGAATATAAAGTTTAAGTTTGCCTCGGCCGGGAATCGACCCCAGGATCCCTCGTTATAAAGGTGGGTTATCAACTGCGAAAGGTTCCCGTGTTCCCGCCATTAAGTGGCAGAAGAGGACGCCGTAGAAATTAAGTGGGTAATGCCACCTAGTAAACCCTAGTAAACCCTATCCGACGCTCTATGGGAAAAAACAAGCAAGAATACCCGTGATTAATTAAGTAATCATGTCCAATCTACAACAATAATTTTATTCATAAGTCCAGTCGACTGTCAATTTATTAATTATTGTTGTAGATTGCACATCATGTTGTTGATCAGCAATTCCAGAAAGGATGCTTCTGGAACTTTGGTTCCGGGTTTGATACCCGGCTGGAGCAGACTGTGTATAAAGTTTAATTTCAGTTCTTTGCGTGTTTATCTATTAGAAAAATAAAAAAACCAAGTCTCAGAGCCGAACAATGCGAAATCAAACTCGTAGTATTTTTTTGTGAAAATTGTGTTGTTGGCGAAATACTTACCAGCTGCAATAATGTGGTACACACAAGGCACTCTCTGCTTTCCTATCCGGTTGTGGGCCCAGCATAACAGGGTCCCATAGTCCATCTCAGTGTTAGGAGTGTAAGTGACAGTTGAACTGGTTCCGGCTCGGGAGACGTACGTGTTGCTAACTTCATTACTATTCGCTGTGTTGTTGAAAGTCCACCGGAACTACGAAGAAAATAATCCTCAGAATGTATACTACCATTAACAAAAAATAGATTTAAAATACAATAAAAATATATTGTTCTTGTCGTTCACTTAATCAATGTATGTCATAAAACGAGTTTGAGATCACCTTTTAAGTAAAAACAAAATTGGTTGTCTGGAAAGTCGGTTTACGGACGATAATTTTACTTGAAAACGTAGGCCGATAGTGCCTCTCTATCACTTGTTCCGCGCTCTCACTTGCACGCTCGGTTAAGGCGGAAAGTTCATCGATTTATAAGACGTTATCACGTCAAAAAATACCTGTGCTAGGATGCTAGGTAAATTGAAAATCAAAAAACTGAGTTTAAAACCCTCATCATCCCTTATTCTCCTTCTTTAGAGGCGACACTAAATCAAGGTTTCAACGTTCAAAAATTATTATCCATATCGGTCAGAAAACGACGAAGACATCACGTAAAAATGAAGTTTTAGTTGTCTAAAACCATCTTCGCATTATTGCCTTTAATAAAACTTGTTTGGGACATCGGTTGGATGGTTTCAAAGTCTCTAACGAACGTAGGTAGAAAACATTTTTTGTTTTTTTTATATATAAGATTACCTACGAACGCGAGCATTGCCCAAAATTAATTTCTATACAGCTTTTCCTAGCCATTTGCGCTCCACCCAACATATATTACCATCTGTGAAAAATGTCAGCATTCAATATGTACTTACAGTGACCTCTGGCGGGTTGGCATCGACGTGGCACGTAATATGTGCACGCTCTTGCTTGGCGACTCCGTGCACCCTTTGCTGTGAGCTCCGACACGTAGGTGCATCTACAAAATGGACGTTTGTAATAAACTGTCTAGAATGTCGTGGGTCGAGTCCCGTAGCTAAGTGGTGCTACTACAATATTACGATTAAGATTTTTGTTGATTCTCTAGATTACAAATTAATTGAGGACTAAAAATTTTGCTGTGATATATAATATATAGCCAAGTTTAGGCAACATATTATATGCAACAATACTGCGGGTTAAAACTAGAGGTATGTATATCACATAAAAAAATATAATATTATTGTTATTATTTTGTCTTTGTATGTTAACATTCTTTTCACAATTATCACCTCTCTCTAGCCTAAGTTAGACGACTATTGGTTAAGTTAAGCTCGTTTTTGTACATACCTTTTGTTTATAACCTATGTTGATCTTATTTTTGGGTACAATACAGAATTAAACCATTTAAATAAATACTATATAAGTATTTTATCAGTAATTTGGTTCTTAACCTATGCTTAGATTAGGATTAGGTTGAACTGTGTGAAATGTCCACTATTTTTTTATGTTCAATGTACTCACATAATACATCCAAAGAAAACGGCTTGCTCTCCCCATCCCCTTCTGCATTGAACCCCACACACGTGTAGTTACCAGCCGTCTTCCTGCCTACCCCTTGCAGAACCAACGATTGGTTGCTGATGATGACACCATGGCCCACGTTGTGAATAAGAGTTTTACCCTGGGGAAGAAAAAATCCTTAAAAATGTAGGTGAGTACTAACTAAACCCCTCCGGTGGCCGAGGTGAGTACTCTCAGAGTCCCTACACATGTCCCACTGGTGGTGCGAAATTAGCAAATCAGTAGTAGTAGAACTTGTGCCAAGTTCGTCCGGAGAAGTACACTCTACTGCCCGTTTCAGGATGACGGGCGCCACGCGATGCGCCTTGAGTCTTCTCATTACCAACTAGTCATGGAAAACCATGACCATGACTCTGAATCTGATTCGAAATGTCGGGAGTGAACTAAACTCACAAATTACGGTAACACCTCGGTAACTCCAATAATAATGTTTATAATCAACGAACAAACAACGACAACGTTAACACACTCATACCCCTGCACTAGGATTCCCTGTGTCGCAGATGGCATGGACATATTGTACACAGAAACACAAGACAAACACCCAAGACCCGAGAACAAACTTCATGTTCACCACACAAAGTGTGCCCCGGCCGGGAATCGAACCCGGGACCCCTCGCTTCGAAGGCAGGGCTACTACCAACTAAGCCACGGAGCCGACGAGTCCTGTCAATATAGTAGCACAAACCAATACTCTTTTGACTTACATTATGCCTCCACTCAACTTTGTAGACGTAAGGATGTGCTTTTATGATGCAGTCGAAGTACACATCAGTTCCTTCCCTGATGTTCTTTGGATCCAGGTTCGTCCCTAACCGGACCGTTGTTTCTGGCACATCTGTAGCAAATTATATAGTAATTAATTTTACAATTAGTTTATATTAAACCATAAGTTTTATTATTTTTATGGTTAACGAGATATTAAAATTTTAATTATTAATTAAGTATTAAGTGATTGAATTATAATATATCATATTTTTCCTTTATTCTCCTCTGGTATAGACTGTGTATGTATACCGCCGTCCTATAAAGCAACACATATTAAAACTACATCCTAAGGTTGTCTGGAAGAAATCGCGTTCAGCGATAAGACCGCCCATTGTACTACATCTAAGTAGATTTATGTTAACGACTATTATGTATATGTTTAGGTGCACAATAAAGTGTTCATTCATTCATTCATTTTAAACTAAATTTACAAGTTTTGTTGAGATCCAAGAGCGTAGTGGCCAAATTCATACGTGCACTGCGTATGAATTTGAACCAGTGGCTGGTGGTGGACATTACTGGTGGTGGTGAGCGTGATGGCCCAGGGGCTGGTGGTCGCTGGATCAAACTCAAACGTGCAGAAATGAGTTATTCACTTGAAAAATGTATGTACTCAATATCACGTTCTCGAAACGGTGAAGGCAAACATCGTGAGGAAACGGGCAAGTCCTCGAGACAAAATCGATGACATGTGACATCTACCAATCCGGATTGGGTACCCACGTTAGATTATGATCTGACACGTTAGATTGTGGTCTACCGCGAGCACCCATTCACTCTCACTTCTCGAGAGTATGCCGGTATCACTGAAGTGAGAATATTGGTGGCTCTACGCTACTGCGAAACTGGGACGTAACTCTCGACGACTTAACCAAACTCACAAATCATATTAATATCTCGTTAACTCAATTAATAAGTAATGATTTTAAGGGATTAAAATGTAATAAGTTTAACTGTTGAAAAGTATAATTTTCATTATTAGCATAAACAATCATTTATACCAACTAATAGTGGGAAAAAGTTATCGCAAATGAGGTTGAACTCGAAAGCATTTCCCGTATTCAGTTGGTTTGTAAGTGGTTCACAAAATGATTCAGGATTTAGTCCCGAATCGGGGCAAACCCCTCACATGATGTTAACTGGTTACCTCCGCCCGTAACAACAGCAATACGAGCAGCTACAAAAGAAATGCTTGAGTTTTCAGCGCGGTAGCATTTAAATTATTTTTTGTTGTCAATTACAACTCGTCATGTTAATGTTGATGCTATCCAGCTCCACGACCACATGGAGCTAAAAAGAAAACTCAAGTAACTAAGCTTTTTGAGCTAGTGTAGTGATAAGTGCAGCGATAGTTGTAAAAAATACAAACTAATAAAGAACACATGAACAAAGTAGAGACCGTGAACTTGAAATGGAGACATTCTTAGAAATATAATGGCAAATTTAAGTAAGATTGAAATTATTCATTAGCCATATCATATGGCTAGATCGTAATAAAATCAGAATATAATAATTTGACAAATAAAATAAACTTACATTGAATATCCAACGTCCAATCGTCTTCCAACGCCACGAACGCTGGCATTTGAGGGTTGGATGCCTTGCATGACAACTTGGCGCCGGCATCAGCCTTCGCGAGCTGCAGTGATACTGTTGAAGTTGTTGTATTACCATCCGTTGACAGCTGTGGAAGCATAGGGATTAATAGACTGCGATAGTTTTTAATATTTCATTTTAGGTTTCCATACCCAAAGAGTATAACGGGGCCCTATTACTAAGACTCCGCTGTCCGTCTGTCTGTCTATCTGTCCGTCTGTCACCAGGCTATATCTCTGTAAGTCAAGGACCCACCTTTAATGGCAGTTGATATCTAGGAGGCTAATGGGAAATTTCATCCCGATCTGTATAAACTCTGTCATCACTCATTGTATAGGTAGGTAAAATTAATAAAATCTCGATTTTGGCCAATAAATATTAACCATGAAGGGTTCCCGCTACATTATTCTCAGAACATCATTCACCATAATGTGTCCTCTCAATTCGCATAATGTGTTCGGGAACTAAAATGGTTCACTTTGAAATGGGCTACGTAAACTAATAAACATAGTGGAACAGGGGAGGTAATTTGTCTCCTGGGACCAAATAAAGAAACATCTGCTACATGCAATTTGAAAAAGGAAACATTTTATTATTAAATTAGTTACTTTCGAGTGCCGAAATCGAGTAGTTTTGATCCCGGGCCGGGATCAAAACTACTCGGGATCAAAACTAAGCAGTCTATGTGTTAATCCAGGATATAAGCTATCCTGATACCAAATTTCATCCAAATCCGTTGAGCCATTGGATCGTGCGGGAGTTATATAATCGCTTTCATAATACAATATAAGTGCGATACAAACGTCAGGTGAAGGCCGATTGGATAACTCCACATCTGTTAACATAATGAGTTGATTAAAGTTATTAATATGAATAACTTTAATCAATTATATTTCGACAGCTCGGGATCCCATAAAACTTTTATCCCCTTTCGATAATTAACAAAAGCCTCACCCATTGCCAGCGCACGGCTAATTGAACACGCTTTGTGCATAACGTTTGATTGACGTCGTATATTGCGCAACTTGGAATGGAACCTGCTATACTTTATCGTTTGTTCGGGTAAGCCAATTTCTAAAATGTGTCAATGACGGGCACGCTGGGAATATTGTATTAATCTGTAGATTAATAAAGCGAAGTCGCTGTTTCGAAAAGTCGAGTATTTCCAATGATTTGGAATTATATCTTAAAACATACAATATTATTGAGCGCTTACGTTGCTAATGCTGGCTAAACCTTACGAGATAGATAAAAATGATTTACTACGGAATTTTATAACGAAGTACGTCACACACACACACACACACACACACACACACACACATACACACACACACACTCTAAATGTACGAAGTATGGGCAATTAGTATTTTTAAAATTCAAAATTGGCGTTTGGTTCAATGAGGGAGGACTCTCATTTCGTTCTGTACCAGGCTATTTTAGATGCAGATACACCAGTCTACTCTCGTGAGTGAGAATGATAAGGCATCTAAAGAGCATTGGTTGTATGACGAAGTATTGGTGGATATTTCGTCATACAACGTAAAGTGACGGCTTAATATATAAAGAAAGTCTTTTTTTAATGAAATTTTATTGTGCGTATCCTATTAATATTTGGATGTTTGGATGTATGGATGGATGTTTGTTACAAAATCACGCCAGAACGGCTGAACGGACCTGGATGAAATTTGGCACAGAATAGCATATAGGCTACTTTTTATCCCAGAAAAATGTATGATTCCCGGAGGAAATCCAACCGCAGGTAACATCGCGAGGCGCTGCTAGTAATATTAAATTTCTTTATTAGGTTTAAATTGTTCAAATTCGTATTTAAAAACTTCTTTGAAACGTTCTTTGAAAACTTTGGTTGCTATAACAACGGGTGAGCGTGTAACAAGCAAGATATAGTTTGGAGCTATCGCCTCACTCCGCTGAGGGCTTCGTAACTTCATCTGAGAATAATTTAATTAAATCTGTATCAACATACGAGCCGATATTAATATTAACAAGGCTTAATTAATGCCAATTTAGAGACTCGTGTATTGTGTATATAAAGCATATTCTGATTACAACTGAATATTATGAGCCAGGTATAATATTATAATGCTATAGTGATTTTATATAACGAAGCTTGCCTGGATGATCATTACAGATTATTTAAGTTAACTAACTCTTCGTTTGGTCAGTAGTTGGATGGGTGACCGTTTTGTGGCATTTGAACAGAACGTAAACTGGCTCATTAAGAATATACCGATATTAGCGTTACCTAGTATTCTGATTGGGCGTTTCTAGTGATAACATGGATAGGAGAATAAAAACACAAAATCTTTACGTTTTACGTTACAAAAACAAGAAGATTTTCACTTAGGTAGTATAGTCAATTTGGCAATGAAAATTTATAATAACATGAATGTAAACCAATCAGGTTGATCTCTTAACGTCCAAATAAGAGCACCAATTAATAACAAAGGGAGTCTTTTACGATAAAACTTGTTTACTATCAAACTCTATCCAATTACCAAAGAAATACATCTCAGTAGCGTTCTTCAGCTCGGAACTCAAAACTTGCAGTCCCTTACGAGCGATTGGAGTCCCGGCAGCTCTTGTTGTCCCATTCAATCTACATTTATTAGTTCTACGTGCCCGTGGACGTACTCAGAACAGGCCATTTTATCATCAGCACTTTTAAATCGACAAATTTGGGGGATTTTTTTTAGCGGTAGCTGGGAATACCTAATATTTTGATGTGAAATATCTATTATCGTGCCTTGGTAGTAAGCGACTTGTGTGACCTGACGGGAATTTGCATGATGCTCTCAGCGCCCCGTGATAGCCAACTTTTGTACACTTTTGATTTTATTTTGCATGAATTTTGTTATTTAGGCCAGTAACAACCAGTTTTATAACTCAACTAACAGAGTATTGTAGATGGACTACCAACAACGTTTATTAAACAATAAAATGTATGATCATAACAATGCTCCAGGCATTTGTTAGTTCAATATTTTAATTGTTGTGTCAGATGCAGTTCTTTTTTTCACTTTAATTGCGGTGTTCCGGTTGAACGGTGGATGAATGTAAAATAACTTATTGTCCGTGAAATTTTCAGCCAGTAACAGCTTATAGTGGAAAAGATAATTAGAAAAAAGTAAGACAGGCAGACATACATTGCAGGCTTAGTAATAGGGTTTAGTAATTGTATGAATAGCCTAAATGTATGTAAATTTATTACAGAACAATTAACATAAATATTTTAAGGGAATATTTATGTTAATTGATATTTATTATATTTTTAAGAGGGTGAAATGCCCCTCTTTAAAATATATCTGAGTTCATCCACAAAAGTGGCCCTATTATAACTTCGACGCTGTTGTTTCTTAAAAAGTAAAAAGATGGAGGCGATAAAGCTCGATGCAGAATTAGCTTTTTAAACAGTTTTGCAAATTGATGAGGTGTGACTGGGCCTTTATATCTCCAACGTCAATCGTTGATCTTTTTAAGAGTTTGGGAAAATCTTTTGACAAGCTATGAAACTTTTATGTTCTGTAGAGTTTAACTGCTTAGATAAAACATTAACTGAACCTCAACTTTGAGAATACCTAAAACAGCTCACATTTTGCGTATAGCCTTTAATGTTTCAGGTACATAGGGTTATTATCCAAAAGCGAGAGTGAATGGGCTTCAATTTATTATAAGAGCAAAGCTAGTTATCACATGCCTTCGAATGTGTGGTTCTAGAATAAACTGGTTTTTAGTATTTTAAAATGAATCATAGTATATTTTGTAGTTGTATCAATGTTTTTGTACATACCTGTTGACATTGTTGTATTGAGTTTTTTGACATTATGTTTTTATGTTCCTGACGAAGCCTCTCTACAGCTGAATGATCTCTTACTAAGTTGTTATTAATTAATTGCGCTTGATTATTATATTCACAAACTGAATCACGGTATCTTGTCTGTTTTCTGAGTATGTAAAATTTATATATATAGGTTTTGACGATACAGAGTGTTCTTGATGTACCAATATGAGGAAATAAAATGAAATATCGTTCTAAGTCTAAGTATTAAATGAATTTTATCCATCCTAAATCACGCTTGGCTATACATAAATAAAAAAAAAAAAAAAAAAAAAAAACAAGGCAATAAATAAAATTACAACAAGGATATTGGTATTGTTTATAATTATATTGTAAATGATAGAATGTGTTTTTTGGCAAAAATATGTTTATGCTGGAAATTTATGTGAGTATATTTTGAAGACTCCTTTTTTAAATGTGGATGATGCGGCACACAACCTAACGGCCCACCTAATAGTAAACGACTACCGTTTCCGTCGCCTATAGGCACGGCAACACTTAAGGGTTGCCAACGTGATGCCTACCATACTATAATTTGTATAGACATACATACAATGACTTAATTGAAGAACATGTAGATATATTAACGACAGCTCCGTGGCTTAGCTGGACAATTCAATTCCCGGCCGGGGCACACTTTGTGTGGTGAACATGAAGTTTGTTTTAGGGTCTTGTGTTTCTGTGTTTGTCCATGCTATCTGCGACACAGGCAGTCCTAGTGCAGAGGTATGAGTGTGTTAAAGTTGTTTTTTTTTTTATTTACGGAAAATATTTTGGTTTTTACATTTCCTGATATGTATGTAAATTTTCAAGCTTATGCTGTATAGCTTACAAGCTATGTATAGCTTATTATGCTGTTGACAAGCTAGTAGACTTATCAATAGATTCTTCTACAACACTTTGTAAGACCCTAAAAAGATAGTGTGTGCAATTACTAGAAGTATTTGCAAACTCGAAACGCCGTTCAAACCGTTCCCTTATCTAAGAATAAATTCACAAAAATTGCTTTGTCAATATTACTTAGCACGAGTTTTTCTTTGGAACTGAACCAAATTTAAAGTACAGTCGATGCAGGCAAGTTTCAACTCTTTGCCAATGACGTTAAAGTGTCGTATTAAGTAAGTGTTGTTATTTTACAGGGCAAAATGAAAAGCACTCTATCGAGCTAAACTGTAGTGACTGGTGACATGTATTTAAGTAATTTGTTATAAACTGTTTCATCGAAATAGCTTGACAAACAAAACAAATGAACAGAGTAACTCCTTTTACCAAAATAATATAGTTACTCCATCTTTCTTTTGTTTATGGCCTCCGTGTAATTTTTGTGGTTAAAGACATATCTATTCTCAAAAAATTTAAGAATTAATAAATAAATAAATAAACTAAAAATAAACGTTTATACAGTCATACTCTGCACTAGGATTCATTGTGTAGCAGATGGCATGGACAAACACAGAAACACAAGACAAACACCCGAGACCCGAGAACAAACTTCATGCTCACCACACAAAGTATGCCCCGGCCGGAAATCGAACCCGGGACCCCTCGCTTCGAAGGCAGGGCTACTACCAACTAAGCCACGGAGCCGTCAAAATTTAACGAAGAAATTATTTTTTAAGTGTAACTTGTCACTTACATTCGGAGAAGGGTGTTGATACTTGCAACACAGTATTTTACTCCTGCAGGTATCACCGTTATTAAGGATAACTTGTGTTTCATTGTTATTTTGTTCAAATAAACTAATTATTATTATAAAACTTGTCTTGGGTCGCTAGAAAACCTGCTTTTAAATAAAAAAAAAACCTGACCAAAATCCGTTCACTCGTTTAAGAGTTACGGTGACACAGACAGACACACATAGCGATCAAACTTATAAGACCACTTTTAGGGTTCAAAAAAAAGCAGCTGAATTGAGAATCTATTTTGAAATTTAGAATACGGTATCTACATTGAAATGGAAATCTAAAATCTCTTACCGTCTCCTTGGCGTTGTTTATCCTATGTCCATTTTTCCACCACGTGATGGAGGCTGGCGGACGGGACCCTGAGCTCTGGCAGAGCAGGTCGTATCTTCTGCTTGCTGATAATGGCTGGTTTGATCCCAGTATATGGACCGTAAGCGGAGGAACTGCAAAGAAAATAAGGTTGCCGGCTAGATTTCGAGAGTAAACAACCAACGAATTATTGTGATACGTGTGCTATATATTTTTGTAATAAACAGTGATCCAGTAGGGCAAATATTAAAAAGTAAAAAAAGAAAAAGGTGATCAATATCCTCATTCTATGTTTTACTATTCTAACCTATTTACACCAAACTCAGGCTATTGTATGAGCGAGAGAGAAGATCGTCTCATCTATCCTCTTCTATAGATACTTACAATTCATATCTAAAGTAAGTGTAGTCTCTATGGGGTGTGCCCGAGCGTGGTTCGAAGCTCGACACGTGAGGGCCGTGCGCACATCAGCTCTCGTCAGCGGACCGACCCTGATGACTCCTTGGACGCCGTCATCGGAGAGAGGAGTTGCCGGCGTGTCCTGTTCCACCTCGTCTCTGAACCACTTCACCCAGGGTCGAGGGCGACCTGACCAACGAAATATATAAAATTGTATATTTAAATATGAAAAGAACATCCCCATCTCAGAGCACGGGCGTAACGTTATGTGTATTTTCAAACTTTCATAGGAGGACTTTGAAAATGTGCTGTCTATGGGTAGCGGTAACTACTTAACAGTTGTGAGTAGTGAGCCGTTAGTTCGTTTTAACATATTTAAGGCATAATCAAAAAAATAGTGATGGTGACAATGAGGATAACAATTATAGTCAACGAACATATTTAATGCATAAATATGTGTATGAATTAGGTACCTAAAATATTTAATCGCGTTTTTGTAATCATCATTTACTGATCTATTTATGTAATTCATCAACGCCGTTTTCCATTTTTCTGATAATTAGGTTTTTCTTAAAGCGAGACTCATGCATTCTGGAAGACATTTACAATTCACATCTAAAGTACAGGGCACAGGGTACAGGGCTCTACCAGGAAGGGACGGTCGTACCATTTTTACTAAAGAATGGTGTGTGCCCTTTGAATTGATTGGGTTTTTATCTACCGGGAGCCCAATCCAGATTGAGATGTCACACGTCTTCAAGTTAGGTTTTAAGACATGCCGGTTTCCTCATGATGTTTTTCTTCACCGTTTCACATCAATTCTTCAAGTGAAAAACTCATTGGTGCACGTGTGGGTTTGAACCAGCGGCGTAAGTGCCCCTGGGTCTCCACGCTTTTAACATATTTATACGTATATAATTCTTGAATATTATTCACATAACATTGATCAACTTACCTCCTGAGACGTCGCATTTCAGCGTAAAAAAGTCCCCTTCAACGTATGGGCCTACTATTGCTTGCTTTATGTCCCCCTTGTCATCGATGATCACCATTTGATTTGGTGGCACTGTGGAGAGAAAAAATATTGTTAAGTACAGTCGGCCAAATATATCGTCTACTACCCCTACGGTTGAAGGTCAACCGTAAAACAACAAGGTTGATTTTCTCATTCATTTCTGTTATTATTTATTTATATGCAACGTCATCGCTACCTTTTGTTTCTTATTGAAATCATATACTCGTATTTCAATAAGTACTAGCTGATCCAAAGCTGATCTGATAGACGTACTGTCTTAATAATTTCGATCGATGCATCTGCGTAAACGATATTTGCAGCGCGCATGCTGTCAATTATTTCAAACTCTATAAAGTAACATTAGAAAAGTTAATATGGTCTTTAAGTTTTTTTTAAATTTTGTAATGTTTCGCGCAACTTAATGTTTTTTTCTTTCACGAACCTTTCTGACAATAACGAACACAACAAAAGCGAATTAGCAAAATTGGTCCAGCCGTTCACGCGTGGTGCCGTGACCAAAGCAAATATGGATTCATTTATACGAGTATATATAGATAAACATATTATTTACAGATCCAGTGTTTCAGTGTTGCAATATTCTATTCTATTTTAGCTTACAACGTGTCTATCTGTCCCATTTATACTGGAATATATTAAATGAAAAAAACATTCATGAATATTCTATAGTGTCATTTGGCCCCAATCTAAGTAAAACGAGTACTAAGAGATTTTTTAGAAATAGGTATATATATATTAAAGAAAAAAATATCTATGTTTTTCACACAAATACTTGTCCTATGTAGGAATCAAACCTACGACTAGTCAAAATATTATTATACCAGCTGGAATTTTCTGAGTATATTAATATCTGACTGAAAATCAATACAAAATACAATTAGTGGTTCTTAACTCTTTAGTATCTTTGGCTGATAAATTTATTGTCACAATGTAACCCAAAAAGTAAACAAAAACAGCAAACAAATCCCGATGACATTAAATAACGATATCGACCGAATTGTAAACAAACAATATTAATTTACCATCCAAAATTCCGTGTCGACATGATTTTTGCAAAATAATTTAGCAGCTTTATATATGGGACCGTAAAACCAGGGTGTAAGGCCGAAATTTCAGTGACTTTTTCTGTAATAAAATGTTTGGATTAACTTTTGTGAAACAAATTAAATTGACTGCTGCGAAATTCGTTTGGAATCGGCTTAGTGAGCTATCGAAGTGTCTGTCATTAATTTTGCATAGAACCTAATATATTGGGGCATGGACAATGTACATATTCAATACTGGTTTTGTTTTTAAAGCAAAATGTAAAGCCTGAAAAAAGTAGTGCTATTTCAAGGAATTTTGGATTGGTCGGTGAATTGAGGTTTATGACGTGAAAGGTTAGTTATAATTGATGGATTGCGCACCATAAAAGGGGTTTTTTAGTACATCTCTGCTAAACTTAAGGCTGCGATAAAGTGGAAAAGAACTCTTTAGCTCACATCTCGAAACTATATGAATCGAAAAGAAAAAAGGTCTAAAGCTCGCGTCCGTAGGTGTGTACCCTTTTATACCCTACACGTACCCCCTGGGTGGTGCTAAAGGAACAACCAAAAGTTGCAGTAGAACTTGAGTCAAGTTGAGCCATTACTGTGTTCCAATGAAGGGTGTGGGTGCCGGTGAAATTACATGCGCATGAGGCATATCTTCCCCATCCCCGGTGATGACAGGATGATGAATGCGACTCAGTGAATGATCCTTATCTTATACTTATAATGAGCGGGGGTCGCCAATTACCACCAGGTGGGCCCTCAGCTCGTTCTGTCACAAAATGAGATAAAAAAAACTCTTCTATGATACTTAGTCCCACCCTTTAAGAAGAATAGGAGGATAAGTACAGAACCTTATTAATTTTGAAATTCACTGAGTGTGCTGCGAGCTGCAATTTATGGAATGCACTTTGTTCCAAGGATTAGAAGATAGTCTCCTTCTAAGGATTTAAAAATTGAGCTGAGTGAAATTATTACACAGCGCAACAGCGATATTTTTTAGTTTATGGAAATAAGTTGAAGATGAGACGAAACTTCAAGTTTACCACACTAAGTATATCCCGTACTGGGAATCGAACCCGGGACCCAGAAATTGGTTATTGTTCTGTGAAATTGGAAGAAAGCTTTTTTGCATTGTTAGAACCGTCTTGTTATAACCGGTATGAAGTATAATATAATGTACTTTTACTTAATATAATGTACAACAAGGTACAAAGGAAGTGAATGCTGTAAGCAAAAAAAGGCATCGGCGCTTACTATTAAAAAAAATGCTATGACGAAGGGATTTGAAAGTAGTAGAAGCGAAAGAATAAACTCTGTTCATAAAGTGCACACTATACGAGATTTTCCATTTAAATCAGATTATCGCTTCGATACGATACGATGTCGAATATCGATAAACTGGCTACAAAATATGTTATGGGTTCTGCTGCTATAAATAGAATGGCAAGTTGACTCTCGCAGTATATCCGCTTTTGTGGTGCCAAGAGTTTATGGTGCCTCTTAGTATTAAGTTCTTTGATGGCTAAAAATTATCGTCTCAGCTGAAAAAGTCACTGAAACGATGATGGGTAAAAACTGTGGAAGATAAAGATTTAGATACCTTTGCTCTACATGGAGACAATAGGTTAAGATGAGAAAAATTAATATTTAGGGTATTATTGAATAAGTCTTTAGAAATCTAATCTAAATAAGATATCTAAATATTTAATAGACTTAAATTAAAGATATAAGATAAGTACAATATGAATAATTTTTTTTTTGTAATAAAATAATAACCTTAACTAACTAACGTAAGTACTGCTATACTATTTGCTTCTTCTTATTGTTCGTCCGTGTGAGTGTCGGAGTTTTCAAGCTGACCGAAGACCTCCATCATTGTTTAACGACCGGGACCCTTAAAGTTACGTGCCCTCACAAGTCTGAACCATTCTGTTTAAATGTTCCCAGTTCTGACAGTTCTGCTACGCAAGCCACGAGCGCTTCATCTGGTACTTACCAATGACAGTGAGGTTGACCCTGGAGTTCCTCGTCTGCGCCTGCTTGAAGTCCACCCGGCACCTGTAGATGCCCTGGTCGGTGGCCCTCACGCGGTCTACTCCCAGCTCGGCTGGTTTCCGCTCGGGCAGGAAGTATGCACGAGATGCGAACACGCTCTCGTCTGACCAACGCTCGGCTACTCCAAAGTCTCTTTCTCTTGCGTCCACGCTGAAATAAAAGGCCAGTCAATGAAAGTGGTTTTATATCCTAACTGATATAAACGTGAAAGTGACTTTTTTACGCTTTCACGCTTAAGCAACTAAACTGATTTTAAAAATTCTTTAACCAATGGAAAGCTACATTATCAGCGAGTAATATAAGCTATATTATATCCCCGTATTCTTACGGGAACGGGAACTACGCGGCAAAACCGCGGGGTTTCACTAAAAAAAATCTCTTTTTTTAGTGAAGGATGGAAAAACAAAGATCGTAGTTTATGAAAATTAGTTTGAATAAGATATTTACAGTAAATCACAGCAGTTTGTAGTCTAAATTTAAATTATTTGCAAAATTAGTGTCTAATTTGTAATAATTAAAGTTAGTATTTAATAAAATATGTTAATAGTCATTAATATTATTAACAATGTTCTTCATTAACTTAAAAAAATGGAGGTAACAATAGTGATCTTTTTCAGGCCCCCATTGAAATGATATAATAGCCGAAAAATGTATCAACATGTTAGTTTGTAAAATTGCGTCAACGAATTTCACTTAAGAATTCAACCTGCTCGACATATAAAGGCTTATTTCATATCAAGTTGTAGCTTTCACCAATTCGCAAGTACTCGAAACGTCAAAGGCATCCATACATCTTTTTACATCGACGAAGTAGCACTTGAAACTTTATCGTGTTCACATCGCAGTAAAGTCTTGCCAGCTCGAAACAGAGAGGTCATTCATGCAGATACTGGAGTATAGTCTTAGCAGAGTTCTGAGTTGAAGATCTTTGACATCAGGTAGTGATGACTTCCATTAAAGGAAAAGTTCGCTTTGAAACTCGAGACAAAGGAAGGGGAAACGCATTCGATTGCATTCTACAAAGCCACTTTTGTATTGGAAGTTACATCATACGTTTTAGGTATTCACATTTAGTGATCTGCTGGTATATATTGTAGTATAGCTAGTATGTATCTGATAGTATATAGCTATATACTAACCTACCATAACCTAGACGTAAGATTAGTATAATATATAAATACCTGTATATCAGTCAAAATCACTTTTAACTGGTTAGAATGTAAAGCTTGTTCGAAGGCAGTGCTACTGCTTACTAAGCTAAGAACCGCCACTTAATCCAAGGCCCGGGATATTTTTTCATGTCACAATTTTTTGTAGTGAACATGACGATTTTTCTCAGTTACTTGGGAGTAGCCTATGTGTTAATCTAGGATATAAGTTATCCTGGTACCATATTTTATCCAAATCACTATAGGTTTTCTATATAGTTTTTCTATACAATCCAATAATCCGACACTCCCGTTTTGAATAGTGCCGGATTAGCGAGACTCTACTGTGCACACATACTTTTACACCATGGAATGTGTTGCAAGCAAGTAAATTTTCGTTGACAAATGTTAAATAATTTATTTCGAATTGAATTATAAACATAAATAAATAGTGATTTGATTTATTTCTACTCAAGAACAAAATTTGAATAACTTGGTAAAATTTAAATGCGTACTATGACTTATTTTATCTTAAATAAATAATAATTATAATTATTATTGGCTGTGTCAGGTTTATGACAATGCCAAAAACTTTTCTTATTTAATAAATTTAAACAATGAAATTATTCAATTCCAGCTATTTTGTGCACTGAGATCAAAATCCCGATTCATCCCGATTGGATGGAATTGATAAACCTGTGCTTGCTCCGAATAATATTTACGAGTAAATAAATTTACTTATTAATTGGAATATTAATTATTCATGGGAATTTATCACAGCGCCATCTAGCCCCAAATTAAAGATAGCCTGTACAATGGGAACCAGATTACTGGAAGAATACTAGGTACCTTTTTATAAATATATGTACACAAATGTTGGTAAGTGCAAAAAGCAGAGAAACTACCAACTGAGATGTGAGACAACTTATATATATTTTAGTTTAGTTTAACACTCTCATAACACAGAAACACAAGACAAACACCCAAGACACGAGAAACAACTTCAAGCTCACCACACCAAGTATGTCCCGGCTGGGAATCAAACCCGGGACCCTACGCTTCGAAGGCAGGGCTACTACTAACTAAGCCACGGAGCCGTGCTGAGATAAACGATTATTGTACATCAGTTTTGTTTACATCGTAAGTGATCCTACTGCTTTCGTATATGCCGTGACAACCTTCCACGTTCAAGGCATAGATTCTTGGGAGTGTTCTGATACCGAGGACAATTCAATTCCAAAGTTTTTAGCTTTCATACCCTCTGTAAATTTGATCTCAAGGAAATGTATTCAATGTTTATTTGAATGATAGTTTTTACTTACAACATTCGGTTTCAGAAGGTATGGAACATATTTAGGAGAGATTGGCGATCGAAAAGTAACTCACAAACCATGGTAAATATCTTGGTAACTCAAAAATAAGGTTCATAACCGTTGAAAGTTTTAAAATTTATATTGTATAGTAAGTTAAGGGAAATATCATGGAGTTTGGACTAAATTACGCCTCGAATCAGAGAAGATAGCTTCGTAGCCTATTTGGTAACCCTGCCGATGAAACGAGGGGTTCCGGGTTCAATTCCCAACCAAGGCAAATATGTATCGTGAGCAAGCACTTTATTCTCGGATCTTGGATGTTTGTGTTGTGTTGTGTGATTGTATGTCAATGTATCCTGCGATACAAGGATCCCAGTGCAGGGTATTAGCGTGGAAGCGTTTTTTGTTTGTTTGTGTTGCTAGTGGCATGGACAATACACAATATTAACATCGACATCATACACCACTGCACCACTGCTTGGCGGCAGATTACCAGATGTGGAGGCAGTACTTCTCCGGACAAACTTTGTCCGCACAAGTTGCCCACAACCACCATTTCATAACGAAACTTGGTGTATTATCCCTGTCACGTTTTTATTATATGAAAATATAAGGTTTTATTTCTAGCCAGAGTGAAAAGTTATGTGATATATAATACATAAAAACTTTTTCTTATATTAGTGCGTCTATGACGCCTGCGGAATCTTATTTCAGGGGTAAGTATGTGACGGTTTTCCGCGAAGAGTTAGGCAGAGCCTCAATGGGCCATTTGCCACTATTCGGGTCACACTATCATCGGAACGTAGACTTGAGTAGTGGTGAGATCATCGTTACAATAATGCTTATTTACATCTTCCGCTTATAATTTCCTTAAGTACACATACTATGTAATAAAAAATCGAGAGCCACGATTAAAAAAAAATCATGGACTTGTTGGGAACAAGATAAACGATAGATTTTTTTTGTAAAATTTTTTTGACTCCCCAAGTGTTACATTATACATTTATACATGTTCGTCACAGAAATTGAGTGTCTTGAGTGGGAATTGAACCCACGACCAGAAAGCATAAGCATACAGCGCAGAAAGCAGAGTTACTACCAGCTGAGCTGAGAGGCCAGTCCAATCCTACTAATACCAATAAAATTATTCTGACGTGTACCGTACCAGCCTCTAATGTTCCCACTGCAGGTACACCGGCCTACTCTCGATTATTGAGAGTGAATGGGTTTTGATCGGGAGACCAATCCGAATTTTTGGTTCAAGACATGCCGGTTTCACGATGTTTTCCTTCACCGTTCCGAGAACGTGGTGTTGCGCACATACATTTTTCAAGTGGAATACTCATTGGTGCATGTGAGGGTTTGAACCAGCGACCTTCAGATTGGGAATCGGCGTCTGTGCCCCTAGGCCACATTTCCAGTTTGTAATTGGTGCGTTCTGTGGATCACCACGTTCCTAGTTTATAATGGGTTCGTTCTGTCTGTACGTGTGGTACCTGTAAATTGGCGTGCCCAAATCTTCCTTGTACCAGAGCACGAGAAGTACCGCGTCCTCTTCCCCTGAGGTTTCGATGTCGCATGGGAGATACACCGGCTCCCCGGCCACGGCTACAACTTGCGTTATAGGCACTGCAACAAGAGAAATTCAATTGAAACAATGAATTATTGAAACGAACAAAAAAGCCAATGCGTGAAAAAAAAACAAATTACATTTAAACATAAAGGTTTTATAAAGTTTTGTCAAAAAGCTATTTAGAAAATCTTGTATATTGATACCAAATTTGATAGGTTTTGAGAATAACAAATATTTTTTGATGAAACATGGCGCTAAAAATCTGCTCATTTATTTTTATAATATATTAAAAACATAATATTGAACTTGAATTAAACTCCACTGAACTTTGATCAGACATGTCAGATCCAATCATTTACAATATGCGTTCCAGTACATTATTGTTTTTTTATGAACCCGTGATGCGCTATCGCAGTAAATCCAGCCTCGGAAAATTCCGAAAAACCTATTTGAGTGTGCAGCACTGATATCTTTCGTACGTGCTTATTCTCGTATTTATAAAATAAATCATAAAATACATGTATTCGTGACACGATGCGCGCGCATCACTACCTAACCTACATTTATTCGGGCATATTAAAAGGATGCCTTTACACCAGAGATTTGCAAGGTAGCTAAGAGTTAAATTTCAGCTTCAATATTTTGTTGTATATATTTTACCATTAAATGCGGAAGAATTTACCAGGAAGGTGAATTCTTTAAGTCTTAGTCAAAGTCAAAGTCAAAAATCTTTATTTACGTTGAATTCTTGAAAAATACTTGAAAACGTCAACTTAGTTTTTAAATAAATAGTACCTACGAGAGCATGCGTTCTTAAAACTAGTTTAGGGTGTTTAAACCCTATCCGACCTTCCATGGGGGAATAGGCTAGAAACTCTTAATGGAAGGATTACTTTCTTTTCGCGAACACGATCCCTTTAACAAAGTAAGTACCTAAATCTAAATAATATTTTCCTTATTACGATGTAAATAGATATAAGAAAATATTTAGCTTGTTGTTTAGCAGAGAAACATCACGCTATGGGGCCTTATTATTTATATAATCATTAACTGAGTAATACACTTTCTTTATTAAATTATCCATTAAATATGATTTAAATCTTTAGATCGGAAGCTTAGAAGTAATCTTAGGGAGCTTGTTATAGAAGCGTATACAATTTACCGTAAAAGATCCATTGACTTTTTGCAAACGGAATCTTAGGATTTTTTTTTTTTTGTGTTAATGTGATAGAATTTTTTTTTTTTTCTCAAAAATAGAAATGTTTGTGTGGATGTATAATAAATTTTTATAAATGTGATGCCACTGTTAAGATATTAATTGTTTTTTTTAATATTTTGAAAATATTCTATGAAACTTTACTATGGCATACAGATCAAAAGACAGCTCATTAAAGAGGCAATAGAATTGTCGTTACCCAATTTATAAGATATCCTTACCCAAAAATAAGATTTGGTTACGATAAAAAGTACTTTTACTTCTTACTCAAAAGGAATAATGCGTGAATTTACATATGTATGAAAAAACATAGTGTGTAATGTACCTTATGATATACTTCGTTCGAGTAACGTAGTAGGAGGTGATCAATGAACTGTCATCTCGATTTATAGTCACGATTCCGGGTCGAAAGTGGTCTGGTGTTAAATGTATTTGCGAAGGGGTTCAGGAGTTCAATACCTAGAGACGATTTTTCAAAATGGTTTGGGTTGGCTCGGTGGCATAAATAGTATTGGGTTTCGGCACAAGCAGACCGTTTAATTTGACCTAACGTAAATTTTACGCACGAAATAATAATAACTCTTGCAAATTAAAGTATGAAAGAAAAATATATTGACCTGAAATCATTCAAACTATTTATACAAACAATGGAAAAGTATAAATTGTATTCAAGTGATGGACGCAGCAGGATGAATGCGACTCAGTAAAGATTTGGATCTCATACTGAGTCGCATGCATTATTGTTGTCATGGGCGAGGGTCACCATTTACCATCAGGTGGGCCCTGAGCTCGTTCCGTCACTTATACACATAAAAAAAACTGCCTTCATTAATATTGCAATACAAGGGTCCATAATGTGAAATTCCAGAATTTCTAGAATGTAAACCGACAATATTACCTTGTACCATTATGAGAAGCAAGAAATGTATTGAGTATTGCACACTCATATCAACATAGATTCCCTGTGTCGCAGGTGCCATGGAAAATAGAGGGGTATAGACCTGCAGACTCAGTCAGGAAAGTTTTCCCGGGGTTTGGAGGATGATACTCGCCGCCAGACAATCAGTGCTGGACTTGGAGTGATGCTCAGTACCAATGCTTTGGAGTGACTGGCGTAATGCTGCCATAATAGAAACAAAATATTCTAATTGACTTAAGCGTGGAGAAGAAATTTTAGAGTGAAAATTTTCAAGACTTGTCAAAATAAAAATTCAGTGATGGTCGGTTGCATTAAGAATCAGATCATAGAAAATAATAAAGCTTTTTTAAAATTAAAAAAATCATTGCATCTTTCGTTAATATGGTGTTCAAAAGTATAATTCTGAAGTTAACAAACAGTCATTCACTTTTCAGCACACTTCCAATAAAGAAGTTAAAGTAGAAAGTCACTGAAAAAGTTTTACATTATCTCCGAACCCTCACTATCTACCCTGCTAGGGTTATCAACCCTCGGGCGATCCGGTACGAATAGATAGCAAACAAGTTTTGAGTCAGAATTGCAATGAGAATCGATAAGAGCCTTGGGGCAACAACAGACACAAAACTAGATCTACATGAAATAATTTGACTCCCGTCCCAATTGGTAGTAGATCTGCCTTTTGCGCCGCAAGTCGTGTGTTCGATTCCTACCCAGGACTAGCATTTGTGTGACAAACAATGTTTGTTTTGTGTCTGGGTGACAATATGTATTATATTTATTTATTTACAAAAAAATGTGTAGTTCTTGTATCAGTAGTCTAGTTTTGGTACAAGCTATACTTTGTTTTTGGTTTGGACGCTGTGTGAAATATCCATGAATAATTATTTTATCTTACTTATATTAAGTTTTTAATATTTAAGTTTCTATGTATGTATAGGGCCTGGGTTCGATTCCCGGGTGGGGCACACTTGTGTGATAAGCATGAAGTTTGTTCTTGTTTCTTGAGAGATGCTTCTCAACTTTCATGCTAAAAATGACTTTAAGTCCCTTAGTGTGCAAGCCCTAATACAAGTCAAGGAATTTCAAACTAAAATCAAAATTTCCTTTGTAATCTTAAATATATATATTCACACTTACTTTTACGAACACGACGAAATAGAAATAAGCCATATTGGTCCAGCAGTTTTCAAGTTATAGCAAGACTAACGAACTGCAATTGATTTTTATCATAATACTTATTAATAATAGCTTATGGGATATTGCTAGTCGATTTATGTAAAGTTCACAGGTGCATGATATCACATCCCTCAGTTGACAAACGCAATAAAATACTTTCAAACTTGGGTCAGGGAGAATCTAAGTCGTATTCCTCTCTTAAAAGCAATACGGCTTGAGTAACCTTTTAATATTAGGTGGGTATTTTAGGTGGGCTTTCAGCCTGTCCCGTCTGTACCTAATACATGTATTTATTCTATGGTATATATGCAGAATATGTATTTTCGCCAACCACGCTGACTATCCATTCACTATCTTGTAGCTTCGAATTTTCACAGGTGTATTTTTAGAGCGTAGAGGTGTTATTTTTAAAGGCAGTTCACTTATCGTTTTTTCTTGTCCGCGTAAAGTGTTTTATTCCGTAGTTCGGCTATAGTTTCATCACGGATGGCAAAAAGTGAACTTTTCTGGGCGTGTTCCCATTTTCTCGTCGCATTTCGGATCAAGTAGAAAATGTGGTTTCAAAATGTTTCTGCAATGGTTTTACAGAAAGTCGTGTCTTTTGTATTACCTTACAATTTATGTAACCCACAATTTTAAGTATTATAGAAATGGTGATTTCGTTGCAAATGGTATAGAATTCGTTAATAAATATTCATGGACAAATGACACAGTGCCTATACTAAATATAGCTTGTATTTTGGGAACTAGATTAATATGTCATGCTTTTAAGACATCATTATTCAGATATACAATACATTTCATAAGTATTATTCTCGTTTGTCAGGATTATACCTGTGTCTTTGCATTGCTAACATAAGCTGGTGGGGTAGGGTACTATAAGTAAATATATTTCAAATATTTGTTTTTTTTTATGTCACCAGCTCTTTGTCGAGTATTTAATTTGCCCTAAGCTTCTGACATAGCTTATCGACTAGAATTTAACCAGGATTCAAACCTTGTAGTGCTCTTCTAAGTACGCTAAGTTGGTCTTGGTTCAGTTAAAATGTCACCCATCCAATTACTGACCGGGCGGTGAGTTGCTTAACTCAAATGATCTGTAAAGAACATCCGTGCAAGCTTCGCCACGGGCGCTTCAATAAATAACCAAATAAAATAAAATGTAATAAATAAGAACTCCTTGTTTCAACCTCGATGCAGTTTCCAGTACATTGTCTTTTTGTAGCTAAACCGGAAAAGGGGTTACCGGATATCCGGCCATGCCGGACGTCTTTGCGATGGCCAGTTTGTAACAGATATCAAAACGATTTTTATTTTAAAAGCACAATTTGGTACCTTTTTAAGGCTTTCTGAGTATAAAAATCTACTGATCTGAAATGTGTAATGTATTCTGTAGCAAGCCGACTCTTTCTAACATACCCCTTCTCTGTCTGCAAACTGCCAACCTAACCTAATAGATGGCACCGTTGACAATCTTTTTTTGGGTATGCCTTTACATAGTATACATCTTACTACTATTATAAATGCGAAAGTTTGGATGGATGTTTGTTAGTGAATTACGCCAGAACGGCTGAACGGATCTGAATGAAATTTAGGATAGAGATATATAGCATATAAGCTTTATTCCGGAAAAATATACGGTTCCCATAAGATTGCCAACCGCAGGTAACAGCGCGGGGCGCAGCTAGTATATTGTTACTCATTTATTCCATTTACTTTTAATTATGTCTAATACAGTTAATTTTTTATTTAGCTTACTTCTTATTGATCTCTACTTTTCGGTTTGTGGAGTCATTAGTCAATGCCAATAGTCTGTTTTCTTTCTTTCTTATTTGAAAGGCAGTTCCTTAAGCTACCTTTTTCACTACATATGTGGAGTAAGCTAAGCTACAAAGCTATGTGTATCTTTCCACCAAAGGATACAGCGTTGCGTTCGAGTAAGATTTGATATAAACACGCGCTATACGTCGCTCCGTTCTGTAATCAGTAGGTACTTCATAACCTAGACCACTCGCAAATCTGTAGCTCAAACTCAACTGATTTATGACTTCAGACTCAAGTACCGTTTACATGCGTAAATCAACATGTACGTGCGCATATAACGTGTTTACAAGCACATTAAATGCACACATATGTCAAATAACATTGCTTTCCATACTTTGCTAGTTTTATTTGTTGAGATATTCTACCCTTACCGACCCACCCTGACATTCTCAGCTCTCATCCTTCAATCCCATCATAAACTCGCATCCCATTAATTGGTCTCAGTTTGTAAGCTCTGCCCTCTACACTGTAGATCGTGGGTTGGATCCCCAGTATGTGACAAACATAGACGTTTGTTCTGAGTCTGGGACTCAATTTGTACTCTAAAGAACGATAACTGTTCTGTCGATTTTTAGATTTTTTTAAATCAGTCTCTTGTTTCCATTCATTTTGAATTTGAAACCAAACCATTGAACGGGTTTTGGAGAAATTTCTATGGAATTCTATGGAATTTTCCAGATCATTTAATAAATGACGGAGTTCTGAGGTCACAAACTTAAAAAACAGCCAAGTGCGAGTCGGACTAGCGTACGTAGAGTTCCGTAACATTGTCTATAATATCGATCAAAAACTAACTAAAAATAAAAATCACGTTTTTGTTTTAAAGCCCCCTTAAATATTTATTTTATTCAGTTTTTTTAGTATTTGTTGTTATAGAGGCAACAGAAATAATACATCATCTGTTAAAATTTCAACTCTCCAACTATCACGGTTCATGAGATATAGCCTGATGACAGACGGACAGCGAAGTCTTAGTAATAGGGTCCCGTTTTACCCTTTGGGTACGGAACTCTAAAAATTACAACTGAACCGATGTCGTCATCCTTTGGACGTCGGTTGAAAACGAAACAAAATACACTGGACTCACAGTGGCGATTGAAAGCGGCTCGTGCACTCCCGACACGATATTAATTTCCGGATGTCAAAGCTACGTCTCGTTCTGGGAAATGTGTTCGGTTTGTTCGAGCCAGTCTAGATTTACTGGGAATGGAATATGAGTTAGTTATGCCATTTTGTTGGGTTTTAAGAATAGATCTATTGCAGGTAAATTTATTACAGGCACTTGAGACGTAATGTCCCCGTCTCGGGTGACGGGCGCAGCGGGGTGCGACTTGAGTCTTCTCATATTATACTTCGGTCGAGGAGGACCTAAGTTGAATTGCTGTTGTTATGGGTGGAAGTAACTACTTAACATCAGGTGGGCCTCCAGCTCGTCCTGTAACTTCAGTCAACATGACAAAACTAACCCTAACACGGGCAAAAGTATTGTGGACAAAGTAACACGCAAGACACAATTTTTGAGCTAAAAGAAATACCATTCAAAATCATTACCGCCGAAACAGTCGTACAAAATTTGCCAATTGTTCTCAAGAACCCTTAACTTGGCAACATAAAAATCCCCCCATTGCAGTTAAGGGCCCTTAAAAATTTGGCTGCAAAATCGGACACAATTGCAACTCAAACCGAGACCTGAATAAATAGATAAACCCGCCTTTTAATTATTCAAATGATGTCGCACTACCGGCGGCGAATTGAGCTCAAAACCCGAAACGGACTGCTCGGGAAATACACACTAACTTCTGAAGTAGAAAGTTCAATTTGGCTCGTTACGCTCTTCGAATAGGTACGTAGACGTTTCTTTTGGTATATTGGTACTTTATTAAGCTTTTTGCCAGTTTAGAGCTTGCAGTTTGGGAGTAATAACGTTTTTGAGCAGTTTCGTTCGGCGACAAAAAGATTGGATTATGTGCGGCGATAGCCTTATTTGCATAGCGCCGACGTCAGATGTTGAGATTGTATTCTGATTAGGCTATTGTACGAACGTTATGTAATCATTTTTTTAATCAATTTGCGTTTGTTTGTCATGGGCGGGGGTCGCCACTTACCACCAGGTGGGTCCTAAGCTCGCATCGTCGCTAATTAAAAAATAAATATCGCAGAAATTTTGGAAAAACGCATGATGTTTTCACCTGAGAATTGAACCGTTTATATGCCGGCCAGATGTAATCTAGACTTCCATACCACGAAAGTTTTATTTTAAGATAATATCTTAATTTTGTCAGCAGATCCATGTAAGAATATTTCCCAAAATAACACAAAGTATTCTGTTAAACTTTCAGCTCATTACGGCTTATGGTTCAAAAGAGCCCTTTGAATGACAATAGACAGCCCCAAAGTTAACATAGCTTGTTCTATCTTGTTGTCATAGCTTGTTCGTTTACGGCTGCTATTTATAATATTATTCGTTTCTAAAAGCAATATTAACCAAAGTTGTTTCTTAATCTACTCCTCTTTTTCTATATTGAAAGCTTCCTAACTATATTATAAAAGCAAGTGGGAGTTTGTTTTTCGTTACGCATTCACACATGTCTACATTATTTTAAGGGCATAGGATACCTCTCAACCATAAAAAAAATCTAGATTATCGCGAGCGAAGCCGCAGTCAAAAGCTAGTTTTCTATCCAGGTAAACAGCATTACAATGGCAGAGAAAATTCAATAAAAACATTTTTAATTGTTTAAAACGCAAAACTATGTTCCACAGCTAGATACCTCTAAACGTAACATTGTACACAGAACCACAGACTAGGTAAGAGAACTGTAATTCAAATTCCGAATGTAGTTTCCTAACATTGCGGTTGGAAACGAAGGCGCTCCACACACGAACGAGCGGACTAATTCAAAATAACATCAACACGGCGCGTTTAGACATCAAAGCAGAATTACAGCGGTATAACTCTATTTGGGCTCGCGCTGCGCTGAATAGTCAGATTTCGTTTAGGGTTTCGACACACTGTCAAATTGGTTTGATATCTAAAGGCAACAGTATTGGATTATTCAGAACAATCTTTTTAAATCCATTTTGTCAACTTTATTCGTAGATAGTAAATGTCGCGCACAATTAAACTTAGTATGAGAGAAATATTTCTAAAAGTAGTATTGAGTAGCATGTTTGTAATTGACTCAAAACAATTGTTTAAATTTTGTTTATTTTTTTATACAATACAAAACTGTTGTTTTAAATATTATATTAAAAATTTTGGATTTAAAATCACATATTTCACTAGATTTTCATTAAAATTCTGTTTAATAAATCCGAGAAGTTTATACCTGCGCTTTTAAATACAACATTGAGAAATATTCAACTTCATAATATCCTATGAGTTGTTAAAAAATACTTAATCACTTTTTATCACTTTTTGAAATAAAAAAGATCTCGCGTCCTTATTTCGAAGTTTAGCACCTGTTCAAACCCTATCTTACCTTCCAGGGGGAAGAAGAGATATTGCAACATGCCCCTGAACTACCAGCCCACAAATTAAACCTACCAATGTCCTACTAAAACGTAGGATCACTTAAGACAACTTTTGCAGTAACATAAACTTGACAAGTGAATAAAACGTTTTTTGCAACAGTTTCATTACCAATTTTTTATGAAACGATCCAAATTCAAGGCAATTTAAGCATTAAAATTATAAATCTCTCGCATGATCTTAAAACTAAGTTTAAATGTTTAATGTATGTTGCACACTCTATATAATATATTTAACTGTGAAATATCTCCACAAGCTCCCAAACTAGTTTATGAAACTCTCATATCCCATTCGCAATGTGTCACAACCTTTACCAAATAGGATATATCCGGACATGATGCGTATAGAGAGGTACCAAACAGGATTTACTGGCTCCAAAGATCTGGGCCCCTATTCTTGTATTAAATGGATCTCGTACGAAAATATTATCATTTCACTTTATTTATTTTACATGTATATATATGTATACATGTATTGTATATTATACATTCTTTATTTCAATATACTATTATTTTTTTACAAAATAAACAGTATAAAAACATTGTAGTAAAAATATATTATATAATAATAATTATTATTATGCAATGAAAGTTGGCTCCAATGAGCTCAGCTCCTATTCTCGTATTGGGACCACTAGGTATTGGGACTGCGGTCCTACAATAGTTGACGGCAAACATTTTTGAATATGTCGACTGGGACCGTAAGCCACGTGACGTATATTGCACAGTACATTGTCGAACAATATACATCACGTGTGTTGTACATACAATATGTTTTTCGTCTGTGAATAGTGAACACAACATCCAAAACCGTTTGCCATATTAATTTAATTGAATTTTTTTAACCATTATTTTTAGATAGAAAGTTACGATCGGGCAAACTCTCTTATGAATAATTTTACGCTCGAGATTTATGGCAATTGATTTATAAGAATTGGATTTCCAAGGGTATGAAATAAAAGTTTACCAAATTCAGAGAGTCAGCGAATTTTTTAAACCGTTCTCAGTAATACTTTATGGCCGTATTTAAGGTTCTACTCAAGGTACTCAAAGCGTAAATGAAAATAACGAAGCCTAGAAAATTCTCTGTTTTTTTGTTCTATGGAAAAAATTGTATTCTGTAATCGTATGTAATCGTTTGAGATAATCATTTCAGCTCACCATGTTTTATTATTGAAACGCTAATCTTCCATTTGTGTTTTTTTCGGGAGGACCATGCTGCTTGCGTCCGTTGGTGAATTCTTAAGTGAGGATACGAGCATGTAGAAGAAAAAGGTTCTTGACATGGCAGATGGGCAACGAAGTGATCCTATAAGGATTCCGTTTTTACTTTAGAATTACGGAACCCTAAAAGTACTATATAAGTATTCTATAATATAAATAACCTATGTCCCACAGTACAAGATTTGCTGTTTTAAGCTAAATGGCGCTTGTATAATATTCATGAATATTTGTTAATTATTTATTTAAGTCGTATTAGTGAAACACCTATCAGACGACTGTTTTGGCTTGGGTTTGAATCATCGACCTTCGAATTATAAATCGGTAGCACCACTTAGCCATCACGGTCTTAATATTGTTCCGATAGTAATCAACTAAGGCTGGAATTTGCAATATCTTTCTTAGGTAAGTACTTGGGTAAGTACCTATATTGTATTATCACGCGACCCCTCGACCAGGTTTCATTAGAAATAATCATACCCCAATATCACATAAGATATAAATGCTTCATACGTTCATTATCATCTAGTTGAGAATTGGGACCAGGACGTAGATGAAAAGATGGACGTTTCTAGAAGTTAAATTGAATTGTGATACTATGATAAAATTGTATCACTCTCAAGCAAATAAAGTTTTTTTTTACAACTGTTACGAGACGAGCTAAACGCCCACCTGATGTTAAGTGGTTACCTCCGCCCATAACAACAGCAATACGACTTCGGTCCGAATGTGAGAAGATCCAAATCGCACCCCTTTGCGCTCGTCACTCGAGACGGGGATGTTGTTTCATGCGAATGTTATTTCACCGGCATCCACACCCCTCCACTGGAACACAGAAATTGGCGGCAGATTACCAGGTATGGAGGTAGTAAGTATTCTATCAGTTATGTAGTTCCCATATTACAAGCTATGCTTAGTTTGAGGCTAGATGGCGCTGTGTGCAATGTCCATAAATATTTATGCTCCACGGACCATTGGACCATGGTTCCTTATTATTTTGGAGTGCAACCTTATCTTAGAAGATCAGTAGAAGATCTTCCTTTTTAAAGGAAAACTTATTACTCCAAATTAGTAAAGAATAAAATCAGTGATAAAATCATTAACGTCATATTACACTAAGCCACGAGTCATATTACACTAAGCCACGAGTCATATTACACTAAGCCGCTAGGCATAATACACTAAGCCGCGAGGCATATCACACTAAGCCGCAAGCCATATTACACTAAGCAACGAGTCATATTACACTAAGCCACGAGTCATATTACACTAAGCCGCGAGTCATATTACAAAAGCCGGTTTTATCATCCGTTTTTTGTGAGCGACTTGTACCAACACGTTTTGTACGACAGAATATCTTAGCATACATTAATTACACTTGGGTGTCATTTATTTTCATTTTTATTCTCTCGTTTATCCTGAGCGAGAGATTATTAAGTCGCTTCTAGTGCATTTTAATCTCTTTAGCTGCTCAATCTCGTTCGAGAGGAAACGATAAACCGGTGCTGGTTAGTTAAACCTTACAAGTAGATTGAAAAAATAATCGCTCAAACAAAATTATCTATATTTTGTAGGTCCTTGTTTATAAATATGGAGTGTCAGATTAAGATTGACTGAGTATCAAACTGTACATGGTTAGAAATATTAATGATCTGGCGATCAGAGAACTGCGACGGCAGAGAAGAAACAGTGAGCGTATTCTTTCATGAGAGGAAGTGGCTAATTCTGGTGTTAGTGTTGCCCAAAGACCTTGACATGGCTTATCCACTAGTAAAAAAAATGAGCTCAGTCAGGTGGTGATACCTTTATTGATCCCCAGATTTGAGCATACAAACAATGCTTGACACGTCTGTACAAGTTCGAGCGCACGTTAGGTTCAATTTATTGACCTAAAGGGACTGCATAATGTTGGGATCTGTGATGAAATACTCTCATTTGTAAACAATAGATTTATTTCTATAAAGATCATGTTTCGTCACCAAAAATATTCCATTCGCGAAATATGTCACGGCAGAAACTTTTTTAATCACGCTAAATGAGACTGGCCGTAACGCCCCTCAGTAATTTGGTTACCGTGAAAACTTTATATTTTTAATTAAAAAATTCTAAGCCCAGATAATTAAAATATTCGGCGTAAAGACTATCATCTCGATTTACAGACAAGGTATTATTAGACGGCAATTTTAGGCTTTTGTTGATGAAAATAATTGAATCTCAACGGTGTTTAATTTGTAAGATTTGAGATTTGATTGCTTTCTTAATGAATAGCTATCACATATATACGTTTTTCTGATTAGTAGATCTAAACGCAAGAGAGTTCCGCCTCTATTGAAATAAGGACAAAAATTAATATTGTGTATGGAAACAAGTGAGTCCTTAGATTTTGTATGGATTGTCACGTTCGGTGAAGACGAACCGGGAAATTTGATTTGGAAATCGAATTATTCAAACGAATGTATATGAGCCCAAATAAATTCAATGGCAACCTTGAAACATGGCGTATTTTTCAACATTTCGCACTCAGGCTATTGCGGCCCACAACGTCTGTCTCTGTGTTTGTACAATACAACATTAAGTGGCAGTATCTTTTGAATAGTTATATGCTGGCCTATTTAGCCTTGAGAGCAAATAATCCACATAAATCATCATAGGTTCGTAGATGTTACAAGGCCGGTGATAATGACGTAGGTGGATGCAAATTCTGGTTGAATATTTAAACAATAATATAACAAGATATTTCACAAAATTACGCCTTTCCCAAACAGTTGCGTAGTCTCGTTAATCTTATTAAAACTTTATTGTTATAAATGTTTTATTAGTATCAATAATTATTATTGCCCTTAAAAAAGTATTCAGCAGTAGTGGTACTAGAAAAAAATCCACCGATTTCCACCAATAATTATTGGTTTAAGTATTTTTGGAGGCCTTCAGATAGTTCCGTCATTTGTTACATAAGCAAAGAAAAAAACCTCCTAGCGCAATCGGGTAATGAAATACATACGTTACTCATACATGATACTTTCTATCCTGCAGTTTCTGATTATATCATGCTCCTGTAATTTCCCCGGCACTGAAACTAACCTTACAAATGGGAACACGTGCTCTTATCCTCCGTCATTAATAATTCTGAAAGCAATTGGAACGATTTTACCTAATTCACCCCGACCCTGTTAAATTGCTTCAAATCTCTTGCGTCGGTGTCTCAAATATCCTGGATAAACTGGTAACGTGACTCGAGAGAACGATAAATTTCAATTTGCCGAAATATTTATTCTATTATAGTATACACGCACTTCTAAGAATCCGATCGAACAATACTCACTAGTTGATACTCACACAATACTATGAGTATTGATTGTTCTCATACTCATACTCATTTATTTGACCGTAGGAACAATAAGGTACACTTGGTTACGTTAAAATAATACACATACAAAGCACATAATCAATATAATTTCCAAAAATTAAAATTTAGCACAACAGATCTATGATCGGAGCCATTCAAAACAGACAAGCATGGGAACATCAAAAAACAAAATGTAAACAATTAAATTAAAATTAAAATAGCTATAGCAATAGCTTTTAATCTATGATACATGGTTAGCAATGAATTTTGACAAAATCGTTTTTCATTTATTTTAACGTTAACGTTTACACACTCATAACTCTGCACTAGGATTCCCTGTGTCACAGGTGGCATGGACGAACACAGAAACATAAGACAAAAACTCAAGACCGGAAAAGAAACTTCATGATCACACAAAGTTTGCCCGGCCGGGAATCGAACCCGGGACCCCTCGTTTCGCCGACAGGGCTACTACCAATGAAGCTTTATGTTACTCGTATGTAAACCTTTATTTTTAGTTTTTTTTATTCAAGCATGAGTTAGTGAAAGCCTAGGATTCAGGGGATTTATTATATTATAGTACTTTATAACAAGAACAGATTTGGTTTTCTAGGTCATTTTCCACATAAAGATACAATACAATTTGTTGGAAATATTTTTCAGGTTAGTGTTGTCGCTCGTGCAAACTCTGCGTGGCAGTAAGGCTGTTTTTTTATGCAAGATGGCGCTATAGATGTCATTGCGCACCTCTGAAACATGCGAAAGCTAATTTAATTCTTAGAGATCAATTAGTAACGTTGTATAACCATTATAAGAACTTGCAACAGTTATGTTATATATCAATTAGCGACCCGCCCCGGCTTCGCAAGGTTAGTAAAGCATCAGTGTCGTATTAGAAACTACCCGCGCGAAGCCGGGGTGACTTGCTAGTGTATTATACATATAAACTTTCCTCTTGAATCACTCTATCTATTAAAAAAAACCGCATCAAAATCCGTTGCGTAGTTTTAAAGATTTAAGCATACATAGGGATATAGGGACAGAAAAAGCGACTTTGTTTTATACTATGTAGTGATATCAAGGAATTTATTTTAGGAACATAAAGAACTATTGGTGGAAAAAATATAAAGTTTTATTCATTATTGACTGATATTATCATTTAAAACAGATAATGTTAATCTGCGAGACATTAACCCATCGATGGGGCAGATGGTGGAGTGGTTAGGAATAAGTTAATATCATACGTAACTTTGTCATTAAAACTACTTGTATCATAAAAACAAGAACAAAGCAACTATATATATTGGGATTGATATTATGTGTGGTAAGAAAGCCCATACACTCAAACGAGAGTAAGCCGGTGTCCCTGCAGTGGGAACATGCAGTGCAGTGGATACGGGCTGTAAACAATAACAATAACAACAATTCATTAAATAGCTAATTAGATATAATAGATCACATGTCAATTCAATAAAAAGAGCTATTGTTTTAAGCCTTTAATGAGTGCTCATAGTAATTTATGGTCAGTAAAACCAACTTTTGAATTTATGGTTAACCTTACTTTAAATTGTTGGCCTTTAATAAACAAATGTATAATAGGTTCTTAGGTACCTTATTAAACCCGGCCAAAACCGTATTTTTCATCATCCCCTAAGGGAAGTCCCGAAGCGAAATGTGTTTAAACTCACATAGCAATCGATCAATCAAAATGACAAGAACAAACGGGGCCACATACGGCCCAAAAAAATTAATTGTCTCGTAGTTCCCTTAGCTATTAGGCCTCCGTCCAAATCGTTGGTATAATGTTATTACGATTTTATGCAGCAAGGTAAGCCGGGTAATATCCACGATGTACCAAACGAATGTAATCAAACGTAGAACGAGTGGTATGGAAGAAGATCGTGTAGCGAATGGAGTTTATATGGTGGTGTTACGCAACGGGTTTGACGGTCCAGTTTGATCTTATGGATCTTACTCTAATACCTATAAACGAGCAATTCTTGTATATATTGTTGGAACCGTTAACGAGATAAGTATATATCAAACAATATGGATGAAATTTTGTATTTAGATAGGATTTCACCGGTTTAGTTGCATTTTTTTATTGTATGTATAAAATCTTTTTTATTGTAAACTATGCTGACAAAACTGAATATAGCGCCATCTCGCCAATTTTTGGGGTAGTTGATTGGTAATCTACTGTTACTTGAAAAATTTATAATTTCAGATAAAACGAGCGAAGCTCGGTCGCCCAGGTACTTGCTATAACACGCTCTGCTCTTATAGCAAGGGAGATTCTTTACTTGAAATTAGTATGTAAAATACTTATCCCCAAAGCCGTGTCTTACTCAAGATTTTCCTTTTCATCGAAAATGTATGTTTCTACAATATATTGCTAGAGCACAGATAACAACAAAGATTTAACTATAAAATGACGAAAAATCCATAGTCAGTCTAATAGATATGTAACTATGATCTAAAGGAAATATATTAAGTAATCCATATTATAACTAGTTCGATTGTTCTGGACGTATTACAGGACCACTTCACAAAGAGCACCTTTATTGGTATTGAGATGAGATGAGCCTAATTTATGTAACTCATTTCAGAATGGGGTATCCTGTTGTTTTTGGTAATTGAATTAAAATTGTGTTGCCAGGAGTAACGGAACATTTTTATATCTACTATTTATTTTTTCCTAAATAAACATTTGCGCTCATAATTGTCATGATTACCAACTTTAATATTATATAAATGCGAGTGAGTTTTTTTGTTACGCTTTCACGCTTTTACTATTCAACCGATCACTATAAAAGTTTGTAGTCACGTTGTCAGGGCAACAAAAAAAGATATACCCTATGTCCTTTTCCTTTGTCCTTGACCTTTCATCTAGTAATTATTGACACAATCTGTTATGCGGATTGTGTCAAAATAATCATAAGAGCGAAATAATAAAAAAACCGATTATTTTATCTGTAAGGGTCCAAATTGGCCGTGATTGGGCACCATAGATTTGTTAAATGGTTGAAATATCTACAATAAGACAACAAATTACCAATGGCGATTGTCTTTCAACTCAGTTGCGCGTAGATCGTGAGTTCTATTTCCATCTAAGAAACTTATATATTTATATTTGATAACTGTTTGTTTTGTACCTGGATTTTAATATTTATTTAATGTGATTTCAAACAATATGTACTACAAAAAGTATCCTGTGTATCTACAAGATATGCCAGATTTGGCGCTAGATCCCGCTGTGTGAAATTCGTATGAATATTTATGAAAGTCTGATGCAAAGGCTCCCCAAGACTGGTCACAGTTCCTTGATGTGTTTGCTCTTAAAATTGAATGAACTTCCAACCAATGTTAGGTTATTTTTCATGTACAATACCAACTACATAAAAAATAACCTTAGATGGTATTAATCTAATAGAAGAGACTGCCATGTGCTCTTTACTGTCTGAGGTCAGCTGAAATGCCGCAGCGGAACATAATACCATAAAACAGACACCATCTGAACATGGCTCTGTTTTTGCATAAAACGATAATAAAATTATGCTCTGGGCCTGTTTGTGCACGTCACAGCAAATTTGGTAATAGCTAGTACATAAAACCAGGTCGAGTCACTGATCTTTATTTGCCAAAATTCTCACACGGCTTACAGCCTCTGTGTCAGATAAGGTCAGCAAATAAATAAGTTATAGGAACAATGTTGCAATGGTAATCAGTCTGCAGTCATGCTGAGTTAGCTGACATTTACGAAACAAGAGAAGATATTTTAGATTTTAAATTTAAATTTTATTTTTTGAAAAAAGAAGCTAATCTTATGTACGTTTCCAATACTTATAAGCACCTGCGGGAGCGTCGGTTAAAACACGCTCCTTAAATTCAGAGCCTGACTCAATCTCAAGTTTATCTTAAAAGTGTTTGAGATTAATTTGTCAATAATTTCTATCTATTCTAGTTATTATATTCCTGTGTGTTATTGAATAGTTAAGTTTTAAGTTTTTTCGTCTTATATGTTTTTTTTCGGAAAAGTTTAACCATTTTACTATCTTAGATAAGTTACATAATTATTGTATTTTTATCTCTCAGTAATTTAAGTTTAGTCAGTAAAAATCTGTCAACGCATTACGTGGCCTCAGCTATGGCTAAATAATCACACAACATAAGAAGACATGTAGTCAAACCATACACTAACTGCATTTATTTAAGAGTAGTAGAAATAAAGTAAAAAAAAAATAACATGACATATTTAATGACCCAGCTGATCATTATGCACTGTGCTGCCTTGGTCTTTGATATCGCAAACCGAAGTTAAATGAAATTGTTGGAATATTCTGCATCAGATCTTTGCGTCGCCGAGAAGTCTTTGTAAGGGTTTGTAATTAAATACCTTGGGTTTACATTCCTCGATTTTTAATGAGTTGCCAGAGATATTGTTTAATTTTCTAACAGATTAAATATAGATGCGTACTCTCGACAAGCGAGAATTGGTGTTGGTTTTTCACATGCATTACTTTGCAGAAGATCATCTTAAAATGATCAGAAATCTAATTTTGTAATAAATCCCTCTGCTGTATTAAATATTTCTATAAAACAAAATTTAAAAAAAAAACCACTAAATTCTGCTGTATACTCATACTCATACTCATTTATTTTCACCGTAGGATCATATAGCGAACACTTGGTTATGTCAAATTTAAAATTTCATTACAATGTTACAGAATCTTAATACTAATAGTTGGATCTTATAAACTAAATTAAAATAGACAAGCATAGTAGCGTCATAGAAATACTTAAAATAATAGAAATAAAATGTTACATTAAAATAAATTATAATTATTATAAAATAACAACAATACATAATGTATGATGGCATGTCAAATAAATTTAGATGTCAATTACACCTATAGATTAAATATAATCGTAATAATATTTAATTTAGCTGCTTTATTGTATGTTTGTTATACAATTTTTGTCCCATAGAAATTTTATTAAAAAAATCCAAGAGCAAGAGCAATAAGTCCCCAAGAGCATAAATGTAAAGACTCTCAGCAGTGAGTGAGTGAGTACATGAGTGTAAAATAAGTGATGAAAATATTAAGGTTGTTTTATTCGATTTTTTTATCAGTCACTTATTTTAGTTAATCTTGATAGATGTTTGTCTGTTCAACATAGATAGATCGATTGTTGTCTATTGAAGAACCCATAAATATGGAGATTCTATGGGCAAGCCTTTGCAAACTGAGTCAAACGAACTCTCCACACAAAAACAAACAATTACCATACTTGAGGGGTTCAGTTGCTTGCGTCCTTAGGTGAATACTTACATGGTACCCTACACGTGGGTGGTGCTAAAAGAGCAACAAAAATACAGTAGAACTTGTGCAACGTTCGCTTGAAGAAGTATTGTCCACACATACTTTGGTCAGGAGGTATCCGTATGTTGTTATGGGCGGAGAAACCACTTAACATAAGATGGATCTTCAGCTCGTCCCGTCACTTTGGTTATACTTCTTTTCCTGATATTTCCATGTATTGCATGTAACAAGCACCGACATTTACACACCGGAACACAGTAATGCACTGCTGCTTGGCGGCAGATTCCAGATGTGGTGGCAGTACCTCTCCGGACGATCTTGGCACAAGTTCTACTGCTACTTTTGGTTGCTCCTTTAGCACCACCCAGGGGGTACGTGTAGAGAATTGAAGGGTACACACCTACGGACGCAAACAATTGGACCCCCTAAAGACAGTATAGACAGAGTGCGACATCCCGTTCGCAGTCTGTCTATACTGTTCAGAAAAAGGCGCGAATTAATGTGTTTTTGTACATAACCCACGAATAGATTCATATAACATGACGTAAAAACGCCACTTGGAACCTTATCGTAAATCAATATGAACACAACACAATAAAATACCAACTAAAAACACCATTTCACGACCGTAAAAGTTTTATCCTTCCGGACCATTAAAGGGTTGCCCGTAAAATCCTACATTGGCAACCATTCAGTAAATAATACAGAGACTTTTATTTACTTTGTAATATACGCTTATCACTTGCTTAAGTGAAGAAAATACCGAAGCGCGATCTCAGTTAAAAGATATTTATTCAATAAGAAGACAGCAGTGACATAATCCTAATAGGATTATGTTACAATCCTACTAGGATTAAGCACATGCATCACTACATAGTATAAAATAAAGTCGCTTTCTCTGTCCATATATCCCTATGTATCCCTTAAATCTTTAAAACTACGCAACGGATTTTGATGCGGTTTTTTTTAATAGATAGAGTGATTCAAGAGGATGGTTTATATGTATAATACACTAGCAAGTCACCCCGGCTTCGCACGGTTAGTTTCTGATACGACACTGATGCTTTGCTAACCGTGCGAAGCCGGGGCGGGTCGCTAATTAAACATATTTGTGCTTAATACATTGTTTTAGTAGTCTATAAACAAAAAAATAGTTTCTACTTATGTATACCTTGAAATCATCTTGAATATAGTTGTGACGAGAAAAAGGATAATAGATTAATCAGGTATAATAAAAAGCTTATGAAATTATAAAATTACCAGCATCATAACCCCCTACATTATTCAGATTAACAATGATGATTAAAATAATATTAAGTTTGTTTAATCAAATTATTCTCTACACTGACCTTGAAATGCTTCGTAATAAAGCAGATTTTGCTAGATCAGTTAACAGTGATTTATTTATTAAAAATGGGTTTTTTACTATCTCAAAATCGGTATATCTGTATATCTATTATTTAGTTTAACAGTGAGTGTATGATTTGTATTATTTCGTTGGTTTATTTTTGTATCATTCGAAGGTAATAAAAAATAGTTAATTCATGAGATGTAGCTTGTACTATTACGTCGTTCTACCCGCCTAGGGTGCCTAGACTGTAATGTGGGAAACTAAAATCTAATTTCGAAGATGGCACCGCAATAACCACAGACTTCTATCAGGTTGTTTATGGGACAGGCTAGGTCATGAAACTGTATTTATAGCTTCACTATTATCAACTAGAGAACTGATCCTATGTGTAGAAGATATTCTTGATATTAAAATTTTATGCTCCATTATTTATAACAAATTTCTGAAACAAAATATACAGAAACAAATACAAAAGCTGCTCATGTACATATGCTGATCAAGTGGTTAGCTGATCAGTCATCCAAATACTGATCGAGCAGAGAGAACCTATGATAACTTGATGATCTGTAAATAACACCTAAGCTTCGCCCTTAGCGGTTCATATGGGGATGATACCGATACCAAATACCAATTTACGTCAGGTAGGTATCGTGATGGTTACTATGTGTATATAAAAATCAATTGCTGTTCGTTAGTCTCGCTAAAACTCGAAAACGGCTCGACCAATTTAGATGCTTTCTATATCGTTGTGCTTGTACTTGTCAGGACAAGGTTGGAATGATAGAAAGTTTTTGAAAAATACGCAGGTGAAGTCAGAAATTAAACCCGTGAGTTTTTCAAAAACGTATATAGAAAAAGTCTATGAAAATTTCACAACTGCTTCTTTTAGAGCTGATTGTTAAATTTTAATTATGGGTCAAGACAGGAAAAGATCTGTCCAACCTTGTACTAATGGTTTAAAGTCACCAAAAAACTTCAAAAGACAACTACACTGAACTTTCATGTAATCCCAGATTACATTCAACAAAGATAATAAATTCATGAACAGACAGGAATTCTGCTTAGACTCATAACTTACTAAGTAGGTATGTTGATGAAATTACGAGAAACTTGGCCAGGCCATAAATTTAAGCTCGTCCACTTTATATTTATTTGTCTTCCTGCAAGTAACTATTATATTATTGAATTAATTTATCTCTTCTCTCCATAGACTAATACGTATTCTTGGTGACCCCAATAACAAGTCACCACCTATCCAAAGCTGTTCTTGCCATCCAGATCAGAACAGTGTCACTATGAAGGACGAAATCCGAATTAAGGGAATCGGGCAAAGAAACAAAGTTATTGACATAGCCCAGAGGATTAGCAAGCTGAAGTGGCAGTGGGCTGACCACATATGCAGAAGAACCGATAATCGTTGGGTAGACGAGTTCTTGGAGACCGCGAATAGGCAAACGTAGCGTAGGACGCCCCCCGGCCAGGTGGAGAAACGACTTGCGTAAGGTGGCTAGTAAAAAGTGGATGAGAAGAACCAAAGATCGGGCTCAATGGCGCTTACTAGATGAGGCCTATGTCCAGCAGTGGACTGTATAGGCTGATGGTGATGATGAGACAAAACAGAGTAAACACTGCACCTGTGTACCAAACCGTGTGTTTGTGTTGAAAAATCTCTTTAGCCGTAAACTCTGCACGAGTATTTACATCCATGTACTCTGCGAGTCTATGGTTTCAGCATACTCAAAAGGCTTACAATGCTCTGCGAGTCCAATTCGATAATGCTTTCAGGACGCTGTTGCGCCCGCACTTGTGTAGTGCTTCAGGTATGTTCGTCGATGCGCGCACAGATACTTTTGACGCCATCTAGCGGAAAAAAACTGCCTCTTTGTTAAGCAGATTGCGCGCGAGCAGCAACAGTATCCTGAAAGTCATAGCAAACAACTATGCATGTCCTCTGGTGTGAAAGCTCACCCAGAGGACAAAATCTGTTTTAATTATTAGGTACTAAACCCTAGCCTTAAGTTACACTAATACGTTTGGATCTAGTTGTCTGAATAAATAAAATTATTATTATTATTATTTATTCAAACGGCTCGATTAGCAGCAACTCAATTCGTGCTCCCGTATCAGCCTCTAATGTTCCCACTGCAGGGACACCGGCCTACTCTCGATAATTGAGAGTGAATTTATTGGTATTCAAGCCCGGCGAGAGCTTTCCGCCCTCAACAAAAGTTCGCGTAAAATTGTCAAAGCCATCTTACACAATATAGTCAAAACTCGAAGCAAGGTTTTGATCGGCGGAAAATTATGAATGTTGAGCGTAAAGTAGTTATGTTCTTGGGTTTCGAATGTTAGTGTTGTCATATTTGGTCAAAATCGAGAGAAATAAAAAAAAAAATGTTTTTTCCGCAGTAATCACTGCACAGCGGTGTGCGGTACAATTAGAAAGAAATTCTAATCCTATGCGATGGACCAGCTTCAGTGGGTCTGGGCTAAGCCTTAAGGCGATTCGTCTGTCTCCCCCGCATCTCATTGTTCTCATTATTTTTTCGTCCGTAAAAATTAATGTGTCCAAAAATTCCCAGAAAAAAGCTCCTTTTACGTTCCTATTATCTTTGCAGTAAAAGAGAATTTGAAACAAAAGAATTCCAGTTTAACATGACGTCAAAATAACGTTCAGGATCAATGTCGAGGACTCGCTCTAGGGTAACATCAAATACTGTAGGATGTAAGAGCCAACACCGAATTATATACAACATAATATCTAAAAAAAAATGATCTTACGACACTAAGGGGCATCAAAGTATCCCAATCACATTACCAAATAAGATAAGAAACATAAAATATTCATGGACATAAACATATTTATTAAATTATTCATTAATATGTACATAAAACGTATCGTTTTTGTGCCAAAATTTCTAAAATTTCCTCAGATGGTAGCAAGTATACCTGAGAGGATGTGGTTTGATGTAATAATATTTTATGACGTAGACAAAATATCCGAGACACGCGAGCTACCACCTACGCCTCTTGTATTGCTATGTTAGTTTCCACATTGTATTAAACTGTACATCATTTTATTCAGCGATTTTTTTTCTTGTTACCTGTAAAGGATTACATAAATACCATTGAATTTCTTAATAATACAATGAATAATTAATACAAAGAATAATACATGCGAACCTTCGCGTTTCGCGTGTATTATTCTTAACATATTGTATTGTTTTAAAGGATACGCAAACAAATAGACTTTTTCTTAAAATAACACAGGTTATGACTGTGATTAAGTTGTATTGAATAACTATATTTTGCTCGCCACGTCGTAGATATTATACTTTAAATTATATTATAAGTCTCCCTTTTAACAAATCGCTAAAGAATTAAAAAAAATCTTGAAAATTCTCATTATGAACACAACCGTCAACACCATCACACGTGTTCGGAAGTTTTCTCGCACCTCGCCCGCAGTGCAACCAACCGCCCTGGGCGCGCCGGACCGCACAATTTTATATCGTCGTAACTTTTAAAATATTTGACCAAATTTTACTACTAACATTTGACCTAATTTAACTACTCATAACATGGAAGAAATTGAGTTATTATGTTGATTTATATTTCAGAGAAAATTATCATTCTCATTTCAATGACTCACTCACCCAAAAGGCAAGTTTCTACGACAATAGGTCTCAAGAAAAATTAAATAAGTATGGTATAATGAATGCAATTTAATACATGTGAATTTTTTGTGACTAGCTCTCGCACTATTCCAAAGGCTCGCTGTCGTTACCCCGAGGCAATTCCTGTCCACTGGGAGTCTAAACAAGATGTCCGTAGGTATATTAAACGATCTATTGTTAGTTAATATTTGTGTTTGTACGTCCGTGTATTTGCAATGTATATTAATAGTAATAGAATACATTGTTAAAGGAAACTCCAATTTTCAAGTTTGATTTTGATTGTAACCTATCTCCAGTGAATAATAAGCGTTTACACACTGGCACACGTTTACGGATGGCATGGACAGACAGAAAAAAGTCACCTACGGGGTACGTCCCGGCCGGGAATCCAACCCGGACCCGTCACTTTAAAAGCAGGGCTACGCTAGCATCTAACGTGTCTCTAAGCCGTTATATTAGTAGCTTATAAGGCTTGGCTTTTTAGGGTATTTGGGTACTTGGCTAAAGTATTAAAAATTGGTACGGTGGTAGTAGAAACGAGTTACATAAAAGCATTTAACTGTTGGGTATCGTATTGCTTGATGTCTCTGAGCTCATCAAGAAGCCTACCTCAGGGATTCAAAGGGTAGTGTCCTGATACCCTTATCATTGTTGATGTACCCTACGGCATGTCCATAATACGAATATAACACCATCTCCAGGGACTCGTGATTTCGAAGGCATGTTGAGAACATCAAGTTTCCAAGCAAGTTTTGTGACTATTTGTGCGTTGTACGTGTTTATTATCTATGAAAGTTGGGTACGTTTTGAGGAAACAAATTTGAAACATGTTAATTTTGTAATAAGATTCAAGGGTTGTTGTGAAACAAAGTTTTATTATTGAAATTGTCAGTTTAGAAGTAAGATTTTATGTCGCAAATGTGAGCCACAATATATCGTACCAGCCTATAATATTCCCACTGCAGGGACACCGGCCTACTCTCGATAATTGAGAGTGAATGATCTACCACGGGAGCCCAATCCGGATTGGTAGATGTCACATGTCTTCGAATTTATGGTTCTAAGACATGCCGGTTTCCTCTCGATGTTTTCCTTCACCGTTTAGAGAACGTGGTATTGCGCACATACATTTTTCAAGTGAAAAACTCATTGGTGCACGTGTGGGTTTGAACCAGCGACCTTCAGATTGAAAGTCGGTGTCTATGCCCCTGGGCCACCAAGCTCTACACAATACATATTTGTATTAAATAATCTATGCCATATAAACCAACAGTGCCTCGGGGTTAAAAAGTAAACACGACACGATATGAAGAAACTGACTTCACTTTTTTGGGATAAAATTTACCCTTTGTGTTAATCTAGAGCATGAGCCACCCTCATAATAATTTTAATCTAGATCCGTTCAGCCGTTGAGACGTGAAGTAGTAAGAAACGTTACATACCGACAAACTTTCTCATTTATAATAAGTATGGAATTTTTTTTTATTTACACATAAAAATTAAAAAATAAAAACATCATAATCTTAGAGGCTACTTATAAAGAACAAAAATGAAAAAATTAAAACAGAAAATTTTGATCGTGAGGTAGGGTGCCAAGAAAACTGGCTGCATTCCCGCCAAACTTAAAAAAATGAAAAAAAAAAAGAAGAAGTATTGAATATATAATATTACAATTAGAATTTGCACGACAGGAACAGTTTTTTTTCGTGTTTTTTTTTTGGAAAATTTTCCGAAATGGTTACCTCCGCTCATGACAACAACAATTCGATTTAAGTCCTCCCGACTGATGACCTAAGTCTTTTTCTGCGTGCGTAAAGTTGTAAAGAGCTGGTACTTTAGCACCAACCAGAGTCAAAGTCAAAGTCAAATACTTTAAATCCATTCTTTAAAAAATACTTGGAATTTAACAATATATGTATACAATATATTACAATATATTGCGTTTAAGTTTAGCTTTTTTTCAAACCTGATTGCGCCACATTTTAATATGTAGCGTGTGTTTTTTTTGTAAGCTCTATAATTTATGCGGGCAAACGATCTATCCCACCCCCCCGCTCCTCCTAACGCACCGCAGCAACGCAAGCCTGGATTGGAGATTCGGGCAAGTTGATCGCAAAAATCTATCTGCTCGCGCGCCACGTTATTCCTGAATTTACGCAAATTACGACAAAATAAATCCCCAACTAAACCAATCGAATGTATCCAATATGTTTCTGATACGCGAATGTGATCGCGTCCGAGCGAAAGGGTCACAGTGCTGAGCATAACCAGGATCACGCAAAAGAATCCAGGAGCAAAAGGTATACGGGGCAAAAAACGTAACGTAAATAAACGTTTACACGCTCATACTCCTGCACTAGGATTCCCTGTATCGCAGATGGCATAAAACACACAGAAACGCAAGACAAACCCCCAATACAAACAAACTTCGTGCTTACCACTAAAAGTGTGCCCCAGCCGGGAACCGAACCAGGGATCCCCCGCCCTGAAGGCAGGTCTAACCTACTAAGCCACGAAGCCCTTGTATATCCAGCTAAGATTGATCGCAAATATAACAAAGCACCGGTGTTATATTAAAATACATTTCACTTCAACTTAATATTAAAAAAGCTTCAAACAAAACCTTATTCGACCCTCAAGGATGGGAATTCAAAGAGAAATCACATATGGAAGTGAGCAACATGGACTCCCGAAGGAATTGCAATCAATTCCTTACATAAGACATAATGGTGAATTAAAAACAAACTATGTGAAAACATGCGAACTGTTTGAACTGCGGTTCAAACGAATTTAGATGAAATTGTTATGAATATTGAACTGCGGGTGGGGCAGGTAACTTTTTTAATGAAACTATTATAGTTACTGTAAGAGCTGAACGCCCACTTATGTTAAATGGTAACCTCCGTCCTTAACAACAGCAATACGATTTGGGTCCCGTTGCGACCGTCACCCGAGACGGGAATGTTACGTCTCAGCGGTGATACGATGATTTTATTAAATCACTTTTTCTTACAAACAAATATCTTGTATCTTATATTTATATAATATAATATCAAACCGAGTACGACAGAAAACCCCTGTAAAGAAATACTTTTAAAATGATTATAAAAACCTATGCTTATTGTAACAAACATCCTAGCTTCAGACGTATAATTTAATAAATGTTGCCATGTCTTATAAACGCAACGGCCATGTTTCATTTCATTTCACACGTGTGTCGCACACCTAATTATTAACGTGTTCATTCCAAGTCGTTTGTCACGCGCCTAATCCGCGCTAGCTCCACCTGTGCGCGGATAACTTGCCTAATACCTTCCAACCGGCTTGTCAAGATTCTGCCATATGAGATTTCACCCTGCTTAGAGGGTTATTTTTTCGCGAACGTGTAAAATTTGAAATGTATACTGGGTTTATTATGAGTGTAGGATGGGGAGATAAAAGAATATTACAGTCTTCGCAAATTTATTTTGAAGATTTTACTTCTTCTATGTCGATTTTTTGTTTCATAAATGATGGCTCCGTAGCTTAGTGAAGATAAATTGTAGAGTCGTAATATCCTTCAAAGTGCCGGGATCGATTCTGGGGTACACTTTTAGTGGTGAGCCTAAAGTTTGTTCATAAGCAGAGTTGCAGACTATGACTATTTGTAAAAAAATCACCTTGAGCGCTTAATAACAGTAATTCATTAAAACAGTCAACAAATTGGTTCAGAATAGGCAAAATTGACGCGTAATTAACACAAAGAACCAACTGCTTATTTGTTTTTTTTTTTCTGAACTCAAACCGTATTTTTAAGGTACCTCAAAAATTTAAGATTGCTTCAACGCTTCAACGATAACAGACAATTCGTAATTACAAGCTTAGTAGTATGATTTTTAATAGTAGTAGTTTTATGTTTATAGTTTTTCTTTGTGGAATAATTTTCACGTTAGCCAAATTGCCAGCGCAAATAAATAATAGTGAATCGGCAAAAAAAACAGTTTTTAGTAAAGCACAGCCTATAATTACATTGCCAGTAACAGTTTGAACTGGACACGGGAAATCGAAGCTGATTTTAATCGCTCGATTTACCGGCCCATTTATAAAGCTATTACATTTTGCTAAAAATATTTTTGTTTGTGGATAGACTTTTACAACATGGATTATGAATTCTTCTTAAAAAAATGGTTCTGTTTTAAATTTTGCGTTGCCTTTGGATTTAGCCTCTGCAACGGTGTCTTACAGTGAGTGAGGGTGCAGTGGATTACAAATAAATGATGGCATATATGGCTACAACCTAAGGTTAAATGCAAGTGATATACGTTTTTTTCTTCTTCTGTAATCTTAAATTTGGACACACTCGTTGTGCTAACTGAAGAGAATTTTAGAACTTTCATGCATGTGGAACCGCAGTTCTCGTTTGAAAATCGTTAAATTTCTATGACATCATCTCGGTAACGACTTTCTAAGAATTTCGGCACGGGAGCGAGGAGAGTCAAATATTATCAGAATTATGATAAAGCTTGACTCTGAGATGCCTGTCTCATAGAGTACATTAACTAGCAACCCACCCCGGCTTTGTACGGTTGTACAGTGTGTAACGTAGTCACGTGTAAACCTTCCCGAAAAATATTCTAAACTAGCTGATCCGGCCACGCGTTGCTGTGGCTAACGATTTTGTCATATGATATTGTTGTAGATTGAGATGTGAGCTATCATATCTTTCAAGTTGGATGAAACTGCACACGGTGTACAAATTTGATTAAAATCGGTTAAGTAGTTTAGGAGTCCATCGCGGACAAACATCGTGACACGTAATTTATATATATTAAGATAATAGTGAAAACCATATCAAATTTCCGTTGCGTGGTTTAAAATAGAGAATGCTTAATACGAAAGTATTTTGCACTAATACCGTTTGTTAGAAGTATAGCGGAGTTGTATTAAACAAACCCTTTTCAGATCTCTCTAAGATTGGCATCCTCTAAGTAACGCCTCAATCTAACTATTATTCGTGTCACCGAGATATTTAACATCATTTGTGAGTTTTGTTGAGTTTTGGGACCATGACGCATGTAACTGCGTCGAAATATCGGGAGTCAACAAAACACACAAATCGTGGTAAATATCTCGGTAACACGAATAATAATGTTTATAACCATGATAGTTTTAAAATTTATATCAATCTAACTACTTTTTGAAAGTGAATAACTTTAAGTTCAGTTAATAAAAGGCGTTCAAACAGGTTTTTAACTTTTATTTACCATGGGACGGTGTAGGTGTTGATGTAGCATACATAAAAAAGGTCCCTAGATTTTAATGTTCCGAAAAAGGTGCTAAGAATGCGCCACGCCAGTGCTTCAAGACAGATTTCATGCTTCCCTTCCCCGCTAGCCACTACACACCCCGCAATAGTTTTTCTAGTGTTTCGGAGAGCAGTTTGTCACAGGTCCGACCTCCAGTAAGTGCCACAGCAGACTAACGAGGTTGTTGACAGGGATAGCATCCAATAGGTACCGAGGGTACAAAAGCAGGACAGAAACGCTAGTCAGCAAAATATTAGTAAACGTTGAAAGCACAAATTAAATAATTTTGTTGTTATCGATATAACTAAACAATTATTTTAATAAGCTGGATTTTGGAAGCAAATAAATAGTTATTCCTACATAACAAAGCAGCAGGTGAGTACCCTTTAAATCCTTACACGTACCCCTTGGGTGGTATTGAAGCAACAAAAAATAGCAATAGAACTTGTGCAAAGTTCGCTCGGAGAGGCACTGTCTACATAATCTGCTGCCAAGCAGTGGTGCACTTGCATTGCTGTGTTCCAGCAGAAAGGTAGATCGGCGAAATTACATATGGTATAACATCCCCGTCTCGGGTGACGTGCACAACGGGGTGAGACTTGGGTCTTCTCATACTTCGGTTAGAGAGGATCGAAGTCACTTAGGTTAGGATCAGGTGAGCCTTCAGCGAATCTCATCACAATTTCACATTAAAAAAAATCCAGACTCCATTTTTCCAAAACTATTGTTTTTAATAATTCATTTTATGGAAGTATTATTGACTAATTGTGTATTTTGCAATTACAGAATTATAGCAAAAATTTTAAAATTTATATATTTATTATTATCAGGTTTCTAGCGTAAATAGATACTTTAGTTATATTTAGTTCTATTCATTCAATATTATGAACTTAAATAACAAGGTTTTAATGCGTATTCGTTACAAGTGAAATATTTTTGTTCGTGATTTGGAAACTTGTAGGAGAGTAAGCTTCAGTTAATGTATGCCTACCAAGCAAAACAATATTGTATCAAGACTCAGTTAGATCATCTTCAATATTAACTTTGAGAAACTCTTAACTAACTTCGCCTCACAAATAAACTTGCCTCTTCACAAATAAACGCCCTTTAACTTAATTTTTCACACTAATTAAATGTGCGTCTTGATTTTAAACGCAAAATGAAATTTGGCGGAACGCTGCCGCTACGAAATGAATTCGACCCACCGTGTAAATTTATGAGATAAGTTTGGATTTTGTGACCCCTTTCGACCGTAGTGTTGCCAGGTGCGCGGGAAAAATGCGGGATTGTGGGGATTATAAACTCGATTAGATTTTGTTGCATAATAGAATTGTGTAATTAGAAAATGTTGCCTGATCCTTGAGTAAGTAATGTGGAATTTCAATGCGGAGAATCCTAGAGGCTTTAGAATTTTTGGGAAGGGCGTTTCGTTACAAAGCATGGATACTTAATATTTTAACTTTATATTTTAGCTTCCGGTTGCAAGAATATTTCCCAAATACAATACGTTTATTTCTTTAAAAAAAAAATAGGCACATTACAATAAAAATTTTCCATAAAAAAAATAGTTTATAATATTGAAGAATGAGGCGCTAGCTTAAAGGCCATACGTTAAAACCTGCGTTGTGGAGACTCTGTCGCTGTCTCTTTCATACATTTCAAAATCCTTACTATTACTTACATATACTTACCTCATGTAAGTAAATAGTAAGTAAACAAGTAATATATATATAGTTAATAAAGTACGGCATCCTAAAGTAATAAAGAATAGGTACATATATATTACAGTACATAAGTAGATATTGGTTTTTAGGGATGTGTGTGTATGTTATTACATTTTAATTGATTGGTAACAATACCTGGCAAAATAATAATCAAATAGTAAGAAAGACTCCATTATCCTTCGTCAAGCTGGCTAATTACCTAGCTCGATCTAAAAAGCGCGTTGTACCTTGGCCTAATTGTAATTGTAATTAGCCTAGGTAATTAATTCTTATTTGAAATTATTAAACCAACCGCGCAAGAGGTATTATAAGAAGTTACTATCAACCTCAGACACGAATAATTAGTGAGTCATGGTTCTGATACAAACTCATTCATTTACCAGCTGTTCATTAATTTAATGAGTCGTACAAAGTAAAATTACATACCACTTAATTTCATTTCAACAATTTGGTACATAATAGAACTCTGTATCATCAAAAGCCTAAAGTTTAAAATACTCATAGAAGAATATTAGAATATTACTTTATTGTACACCATAACATCACAAGTAATCATACAAAAATAAATACAACAGATAGGTGGCCTTATCGCTAAAAGCGATCTCTTCCAGGCGAAAAAGAGAAAACAGACAAGATACCTTGATTAAGGCTATTCGTATAAATACAATAAGTATGCGCTACATTGGTAATTAAAACAACTTATTATAGATAATTTATTGTTCTTATTCAACTTAATATGGAAAAAATATAAAACTCCATAACAAAAAATAAATGTCCATGGAACTACACTAATAACGATATTTATATACCAGATTTGTAGTAAATATATCAAAGAACAAACCGAAACGAAAAAAGCACTAGAATTAAGACACCATCCTCTTTTTTTACGTCAATTAAAATGTTCACCTACACGATACCTGTATACCGAAAAAATGTTATTTATGTAGAAAGTCGGTATTTTTCGGACTATAAACAAAAGACTCACTTTAATCCGATAATAAATAATCCGGAAGACCCCGAAAAACTGATCGCAACTCTACTCCAAGTTGCCATGGCAACCCTCATGGGACCGCGAGTTTTACGCCGATTGGATTGTTCTACCGCGAAATACGAAACCGAACCCAGTTTTCCTACGTCAAAAGTATCACGTACCGTGGATCGTTTGCATCGGGTATCGGGGATTTTTTTGTTTGCGTTAGAACTTGTGTCCGCTGGAGTGGTGAGATGACACGCACGGAATTTGTTTTAGGTGTTACCAGCTCCCATGCATTACGTCAGCCAGCCTCTAATGTTCCCACTGCAGGGACACCGGCTTACTCTCGATAATTGAGAGTGAATAGGCTCTGATCTACCCATCCGGATTGGTAGATGTCACAAGTCGTCGATTTTTACATGCCGGTTTCCTCACGATGTTTTCCGTCACCGTTTCGAGAACTTGGTATTGCGCACATACATTTTTTAAGTGAAAAAACTCATTCAAAACTCATTTGAACCAGCGACCTTCAGATTGAAAGTCAGCGTCTGTACCCCTGGGCCACCATGCTCTCTTAGTACATAGGAACAAGTAATAACGTTTAATTAGGATTCCCTGTGTCGCAGATGGCATGGACAAAAACAGAAACACCAGAGAAACACCTAAGACCCGAGAACAAACTTCATGCTCACCACACAAAGTGTGCCCCGGGTGAACCGTGAGAAGGTTTATATGTCTGATACATGAATATTATCGCAGGGAAAATTCAAGAAATATGATTAATGCTAAACCTTACGAGATAGATCCAAATGATTTCGGTACCTCGGAATTGTATGTTTTCAACCTACGCCACTTATCAGTATTTTAAGTATATGCAGAGCCGTGCGAAGCTGAGGCGGGTCGCAAGTTAAAATGATCATATCTATGAAAAAAAAAAAAAATTTCGGGTTACCCAGATATTTCCCATGATTTGTGAGTTTTCAAATCATGGTAAACATCTCGGTAACTCAAAAATTAATGTTAATAATATAAGTATGATATTATAATAAAATTTTAATAAAGCTCCATCTTGCGGTAATAATTCACTTTTAAAATGAACCTCAATATTAATCTTAGAGCCTTAGTTTTACGGAGTGTAATAAAGAACCGCTCATGTCTTGAGTGACACTTAAGTACCGCATCCAGAGTTTTATTAAAAATCTCCATTACTTTTACGTAAAAATATGACAGGAATTCCTGGCGGCATAAGTGGTCAGATAAGTTGAACTTGTCTGGGTGACAGAAGCCTCAGTTACCATGCTGCTCAGTTGTCAGATAACCCTTTGAATGCCTTACGTATCCCCTGGGTGGTACTAATATCGCAGTTCTTTGACATATCTCGCACACGCATGTCATGTGTCAAAAGACACATGACATGCATGTGTACGTACGTACGAGTATGCACACGAATATTTATTTACTTAAATTTTGACTTGTAACACTTGAGATCTAAAGGAACAAATTATTCTGCGTTAAAGTTTATTATATATTGTAATTACAATAAAACGTCTTCCCATAAAGAGGTGGATAGGGTTTCAAAAGGCGGAAATTCTAGCAATTAAACTGCGAGATTTTATATAGTAATATATAAAAAATAGACGATGCTAATGTTTGTTTTTATTCGACCTTGACTTGTTCTTCACTTTATCCTCATTGTTGGTTTAGCTACAGAAAAAGTAATCATGTCCTGTTATCTTATTTAGATCAAGCGTGATACATTATACATTAAATCACGGTTAAATGCTTGACTGTTCAATGATAAAAAGGCAATTTTATGTCATGTGGATTTTCAAACCCATACCCAAACTATTTAATATTATAAATGTGAAAGTAACTGTAACGTTTTCATGCATAAATCAATTAATTTTGATGAATTTTGGTTTAAAAATAGATAGGACCTTGGAGAAGGACATAGGATACTTTTTTCCAATAAAATATAACCTGAAGAGGTGCAATATGGAATAAAAGTTTGTATGAGAAACTTGGCAAGGTAATGAATGAATGCTCTTTATTGATAGAAACATAGATACATAATAAAATAAAATTAACAAAACAGTCACAAAATAACCTGAACAAACATATGGCTGTGAATTGATTACCACTAAAACCAATATTGCAACATATTTTAACGGTCTAATGATGTATGAAACTATTTCACATGATATGGTAATCTATGTCTAGTTATATAGAGACTAACTGTTTCGCTCTAACAGCTAGTACCAAGAGCGAGAATGATGAAGTTTATCATAAATCTGTCATCAAATCACATCTATTCCAAAGGGTACGCCCAACTCTTCATCCGACATACCTTTGTAAATTGACAGATGTTTAAATTTCGAACATCAAAGAAGAAAATGAATTCCAGCCAGTCCTTTTCGTACCGAATTCCTCTCACAAAAACGCAACGAAAATAATTCTGAACGCTTCAAATGATTTGAATGAGATATTCAAATGGAACCCCCGTGAATATCGCGTTATAAATAAGGAACGGTTTTCAAATAAAGAACGCGATCAAAATTTGTGTGATTGAAATGTGGAACGTGGATTAATTTCGATGTGATATTGGTTGATTGATATTATCTGTGGGACTTGCTAATTTACCTCACTTCACTTCAATCCAGCGTGATCATTAAAGGTAACGAACAAATATATTCCGGCCTCTGATTAGGATTAACTGCCAATGTATCTGAGTAGAACTGCCTTGGTAGTAAACAAACAAAAAAAAATAAAAAAATAACACGGTTATTTTCCAAAATAAATATCCAGTTGCTCGCGTCCGTAGGTGAATACCCTCAGAATCTCTACACGTACCCCCTGGGTGGTAAGGAGGAACCAAAAGTAGCAGAAGAATTTGGACAAACTTCACCCGGAGAAATACTGCCTCCACACCTGGTAATCAGCCGCGAAGCAGTGGTGCACTCGCATTGCTGTGTTCCGGTGGAAGAGTGTGGGTGCCGGTGAAATCATATGCGCAAGAGACGTAACATCCCCGTCTCAGGTATAGGCGCAACGGGGTCCGATTTGGGTCTTCTCATACTTCGGTATGACCTGAATCGCATGCGAATCGCAGATCTGCTAGTTCCGTCACTATAATTACATAAAAAAAATGGAACGACATAAAATTAAAAATTGTCATTGACCAATTTAACATTTAACTCAATGCAATTGTCACTGCCCATTTTTTTATCAGGTGGAACGTGACAAGAAAATAAAAATGCAAGATTCAGTAGGTAGGTACAGTGAGATCCACAAAGATTCTTACAAAGTTTACTAAAATTTATTAAAAGTTTCACTATCCCCTTCACGAGCTCACGTATTATCCATATTAAGATACCTGCAGGGTTTTGTAAATGGAATGAAAATACTCCTACTATTTTTGCGTCCTCTCGTTGATTCGAAGACCGCAACGGAATATATTTTCTACCTTTTTCATAAGAAACTCAAATGGCGTCTGGTTTTTTCATTCTGATGGGAGTGGAACGTTTATTACATTTAGAATATCCCAGACTGAGGTTTGATTTCTAAAAGTGATTCTTTGAGGTAATTTAGATTTAAAACCTTTTTTTTAAATGTGCTACACATTTTACATTGGGTGTGTTAAATCTATACATCAATTTAACTATTGGATGTAAAGTAAAGGATTTAAAAAAAAATACTTCAAATTTTATCTCAAGCTGTTTTGATATAAAATTTGGAAAAATAATGTTGAGAAAGTTTGTCAGCCTTTGTTATGATTTAATAAGTATAGAAGAGCGTGGTGGCCCAGGGGCATAGACGCCGACTGTCAATCTGAAGGTCGCCGGTTCAAACCCACAGGTGAACCAATAAGTTTTGCTTTCAAACCCACACGTGCACCGACGGACGTCTACTGTTGGACATAGGCCTCCCCCATAGCTTTGCAGGTTAAACGGTCCTGAGCCACCTCCATCTACCGTCTACCTTATTGATGTCATTAACGCATACAAAATATTAAATTGTTTTTTTTTTTATAATAGGTGTGTGAATATGACTCCGCCCCTTTTTGTCAAAATAAAACACATTTGTTCGCTTACAAAATTAAAAAAAAAATTATTGAAAGTATGCTCCATCTGCAGCTACAACCTTCGCCCATCGTTCAGGTAGTTTTCGTATTCCTTGCTGGAAGAAGTCCTGGTCTTTTGAGCTTATCCAGTTGTCAATCCAAATTTTGATACTTTCACATGAAGTAAACTTTTCTCCAGTAAGGTCTGTCTGCATCGTCCGGAATAGGTGGTAATCCGAAGGAGCTATGTCTGGTGAATATGGCGGGTGGGGTAACACTTCCCAGTCCTGTCCCTCTAAATATCTTTTTACGACTTCTGCGGTATGCGGTTTGGCATTGTCATGCTGAAGAACTAATTTGTTATGTCTATTCACCCATTCTGGTCGTTTTTCTTCTATGGCTCGCTTCAAACGCATTAGTTGTCGTCGGTAAACTTCTCCATTAATAGTTTCAGAGGGTTTGAGCAACTCATAATATACAATACCTTTCTGATCCCACCAAATACAGAGCATGACCTTGGCACAGTGAATATTTATTTTTGGCTGTGATGGGCCTGGTTCGCCTGGTTTCACCCAAGCTTTTTTGCGTTTAGGATTTTCGTAGTGTATCCATTTTTCGTCTCCTGTGACTATCCGATGCAAAAATCCTTTTCTTTGCTGTCTTTGAAGCAGCATTTCACAAATGGTTTTCCGACGTTCCATGTCTCTTTCTTTTAAATCATGTGGAACCCAGTCACCGGCTTTTTGAATCATTCCCATCATTTGTAAACGCTTTGCAACAGTTGAACGATCAACATTTAATGCTGCAGCTAATTCTGATTGAGTTTGGCAAGAATCTTCCGCCAATAATGCTTCCAATTCAGCATCTTCAAATTTTTTTGGTGGTTTTCCATGTTCTTTATCCTCAGTACTAAAATCGTTATTTTGAAATCGTCGAAACCATTCCTTGCAAGTTGTATTAGACGGAGCATGCTCACCATAAATCTCCACAAGCAAACGATAAGTTTCCGCTGCAGTTTTCTTCGCAATAAAATAATGTAATAACACTTCCCGCAAATGACGTTTATTTGGAATAAAAACCGACATTTTCGAAAAGGTGAAAACAATTGTTGCTTACACTTCAACCAAATATCATAAAATGCGTTAGATAGCTGACATTCAGTACTATCGAATACAAGTATGGTCATTTATTAGTACACGTAAACAATACTAAAAACGACATCTGTTGAGAAAGGGCGGAGTCATATTCACACACCCAATATATATATCTAATAGATGGCAGACTAGCTTGCGGGCCACCTGATGGAAAGTGATTACCGCCGCCCATGGACACCTACAATACCAGGGGCAATTCCCGATGCGCTGCCGACCTTTAGAAGAAGAATTTAAAAGAAATATATTATTCCTACTCTATTTTGTTGGAAAATCTCTCCAAGGTCGAACCAACCCACAAACCTAGCCAATCATACCATCGTACATCAAACCGATCACTCCACGACACCTCTTTATAAATATTTATTGAGTTGCCCTCCCATAAATATGTATGGAATCGTTAAACGCAGGCCTCGCATTATACAGGGTGTGTTCCAGGCAAATTAATACAGGGTGCTGGGTGTTGGATGGGCCGTAACGACAAACGACATGATAGGGGCTGAAAATTAAAAAAAATGAATTCATAGCTTGCTCGGCGAGGGTGTTTGGTTTTTAATTTAGAAAGCAAAATTTACGATGAAATGTTTTTGAGGAGTCTAGGTTTGGGCTCATTTTAAGGTTCAGCATTAAAATGGCTACCCTGTGTGCCTGTTTGTCTTACCTTTTACTGTATGTGCTTGAAGAGCCTAAGAACTTTTGAAATTCACAAGTATGTGTGTATAATATTTGACTTATCCAAATTATACTTTCGATTTAAAGGAATAAATTAGTTTGAATTTGAGTTTGAGGCTTATAATAGATTTGAGGTTTAAAACCCTCTTTTTAGGAAGAAAATCGTTGATAAATGGATTATTTGGATATGTTTACTTCACGCGCAAGCGTGAAGCGTGAGCTCAGTATATAATCTCAAAAATTAGTACATAATATTAGTACATATCGACGTAGGAAAGCATATTTGCTGTAAGTAGACATATTGCAATTGTTCACCAGAGCCAAAAAACTTTATCAATTTCGGAAAAAAATTAATTGTGTCTGACCTATCCATGATAGTGCTACCATTTTTGGAACATAGGTTTATTTAACTGCCAGTCACCATTTGGAATGTAAACTTTTTATCCAAAGTTACTATAAGTACGTGATTGGCTACTTACAGCAAACAGTTTTTTAAATCACATACCTTTAAAACGCTGTAACTAAGGAAGAAAAATGTACGCGTAGGTGGAAATATTATCAATTTACAGGCGGTAAATAGGCTGTATATAGTAAATTTATTTATTTGGGTACTGCAATTCAAGATGTAAGATTAAATTTATAATTATGATTAGATCTAGAAATGTAGTGGGTCAGTTGGTAATGTAACGATAAAATGTCGTAAATGGTAAAAAAAAAAATTATGGTCTTTGAAATTGTTGAAACAAGATTTGAAGCTCTAATTATACTGCCAGAACTTCGTATCAACAATACAATGAATTAATAAAGTATTTTTCTCTTATATATTGTATAAGAGATAAAACAAAAAAATAAATATACAAAATAAAAACTAAGGCCCTAAAACTAGTTAGGAACGCAAGATGTAAATAAAAACATTGTATCCAATCAAAAAAATATTGATTTAAAAGTAAAAAACAGAAACTTAGTGGCAATTTGTCTTATTTTAGAACGAAAGATGTAACAAAATACAATTATAATTGAAACTTAACATGAAGACATTGTGTCCAATCAAAAACATATTTAAGAAAAAGTAAATAAACCAATGATATTAAAATTATGCTATCGAGAATCATTCACATTTTTTTTTTCAGTCATCTTCATCGGTTTCAGGTAAACAGTCATTTGTTTTACAGCTGTACTTAAAACCTAAATATTCTTTGGCGTACATATTTGGAATCACTTTTTACATTACATTATATTTTTGTTGGGATGTTGGTAACTTAGTCGTATATAAATTTTATTTCGGCATTGCACTATTGAGGCTGCTCAATTGAACTTCAATTGTTTCAGTGTGAGTTGAGTTTTTCACATACATCACATGTGGTTTACACCTATTAAATGTAACCACATGCATCTTTGAAATATTAATTATTTGGTTTTTCTTAAAAGTATTATTTGTTATTTCTTCAAATCCCATAAAATTTGTTCCTTCAAGTGTGGTTACTTTGTAAGGAAAGGGGTTCTTCCTGGCTATTCCTACAATAGTAGGCCATTGGGATGGAGCCCATACTATTGTTTTCTTCACTGCTCGTTCTAACACAGAATGCATGCCTACAGGCATATATGTATGGCCAGGGATCAAGTAGTTCATCTGAATAATTTCAAGATTAATACACCTAGATAATGCAAAGCATAGATAAAACGGTCTTATTTTTGTTTTGTCCGTAGCAGGAATCGAAATAAAATAATAAGGTCTTAACTTTAGCTTGAGAATCAACTTCCATTATATAAATTTAATAAACATGTCGAAATCTCATTTGTTCCACGATGGGCATCTGTTTCATTCCATATATTACAGAGCCCTACCTGCGTGTTACTTTCATAAACTGTGAAGTTTATGAAAGTAACACGCTGTAATAGTTAGGTAAAAAAGTTAGGGAAACTGGCTGTAAGTAAACGAATATAAAAATCACAAGCCGCAGAAATGCTGTAAGTAGCGTTAAGTTTTTAAATGGGAAGAAGTAACTATTCGTTAAGCAAAAAATGCAGTCTTTCTTGTGCTGTAAGTACAAAATGTCTAAAATGACTAGATTTTGGTCTACATACAGCATTTAATCTTGCTAAAAAAAATACAAGTACGGGCGTTTTCAAGGGCGTATGTAATTTTTTTTTCATCGTAGAGACACAGGACCCGGATCATTCGATGCGGCTTTTTTTTCTGATTCTAATGATAGTAAAAAGTCACTTTAGGTATTTTGTCTACTTACAGCAAATATGCTTTCCTACGTCGATATATTGAGAAATTTATAAAACCTTGAGTCTTGTACTTCAACTATATACTCTCAATGTTTGCTCGAGCAAGCGATAAAATCCGGCCCCTTGAAGGCAGATTTAGGCTACAGAATCATCTCAAATAATCTCTTAATCCTAGAATATTATAAAATTAATGTAACATAATAATTTAAGCACTGTACAGCTACAGATGAAAATTAGCATTGCATAGAAATAAAATGAAGGAAAAACGTTCATGGAGTATTACGTTCTATCTCTCAGAACCAATGATTTGGAAAATTAATCTTAGATCACGTTCAGTTTCTCAGATGCAATGTCTGTGAATGGACTGCTACGAGCGTAGTACTATCACTACGACCGTAGCAGTTCTACGTAGTTACGTAGCAGTTCTACAAGATGTAAAAAAAACTGTGCTGAGAATAACTTTCAACCAACCATACTTTAGGTAGATAGAATTCTGTCTTGGAAAGATTGTATCTTTTATACAGTTTAAATAGTAGTCTCTGTTTAATAGTAGTGTCTTTATAACACGACTAAATGACAAGACATTGAAAAAAAAAAATATAATAACCTTATACCTAACGAATTCCGGATAGATAATTATTTTTGGCATAACATTATCAGGCGATTTACTTCTTATAATTTTTTTTAATTAAGTATTTACAACATTATGACATTTGAAACTCGTAATGACTTTAAATTGTTTATTATAATGTGCCTCAATTATATGCGATCAATATTAATTTTCATGTGATTTTATTTAATTGTTTGGAATGTTAATTATAACCTTCACTTTTGAATTTTTCTTAAATGAGATAAATTATTTTCTGACTAAATATGATCGAAGCATCTTCAAGACCGTTGACTAGAGAAGTTGCCTTGTCGAAGGGTGCACCTAAAGCTTTACAGTAGGACTGTGAAGCCTCTAAAACAATAATAATATTCCAGAATTAAGAACAAACTTTATGTTGTAACATAGAAGTTTACTCCAGTTACTCCAGTCGGATTTGAATCCGGGATTCTTGGCTTTATAAACAGAGTAATAGCTATTATAACAAACTCAATTGAGGTACCACCAACTATAGAGGTCAATAGTGACTCATGATAGAGTTTTTAAGGTTTGGTTTTAAGGTAAATAAGATAACAGTCACTAAACGTACATCTTCTTCTCTACAATTCAATTAAATAATATATCTCTATTAAAATCAATTGCTATTCGTACGTCTCGCTAACACTCAACGGCTTGACCGATTTGGCTGATTTCTATTTGTTTATTTGGTCAAAACAGGGTGTAAAAGAATTTTATTGGAAAATACATGGGTTAATTGGTTAATTTTATTGGTGTGCATTGGTGTAAAGTGCCTAAGGAGCTCCTGTGACACGTTATATGCTCACGAATGTCACTTTGCGTGGTGAGCATGAAGTTTGTTCTCGGGTCTTGGGTGTTTGTCTTGTGTTTCTGTGTTTGTGCATGCCATCTGCGACACAGGGAATCCTAGTGCAGAGGTATGACTGTGAGTGTGTAATTATACTTCTAACATGCAATTTCAAATTACAAAAAGATTTCTTCAGTTTTTATGAACAATAATTTCATTTGATATTCATTTGTTGTACTTCAAACAGACTCGTTTACGAGCTTGTAATATCCCCTTATTCTGATGAATGTTTACTGTTATCTGTAGATTTTTATATTTGCAATTACGTTTGTGAAAGGAAAATAATAATAGAATATTTTTCAACGAGAATAATTGCTTATGCTTTAAAAAGACGTCATATTATTTAAGGTTTTCATACCTCAAAAAGAAACAAGGAACCATAAAGGATCATTGTATGGCTCCTTGTTTCTTTGCTCACTGCACTTTATGCAGAAATGTATAAAGGTAGCAAGTTGAAATTTAGATCATATACTTAGGCCTGCAATCCCTTGGAGCTAACTAACTGTTAAGTCAACGCAATCAAAAGATATGGACGTTTAAACTATTATACATATTTTGGCTCCCGCAAGGGAATCAAAACCTATAGGATCATGAATTTCGTTCACCTAGAATCATGAAATGTGGTAAATAGAAAGAAAGAAAGAAACACACACACTTTTCGATTCGATTGCCATACTTATATAATTTGTATGTATATGTATAATAAAATACTTTAGTAGTTTTTATCAGTTAGTTCCCATACTACAAGCTATTCTTAGTTTGGGGCTATGTTAGGGAATATTGACGGCTCCGTGGCTTAGTTGGTAGTAGCCCTGCCTTCGAAGCGAGGGGTCCCGGGTTCGATTCCCGGCCGGGGCACACTTTGTGTGGTGAGCATGAAGTTTGTTTTCGGGTCTTGGGTGTTTGTCTTGTGTTTCTGTGTTTGTCCATGCCATCTGAAACACAGGGAATCCTAGTGCAGAGGTATGAGAGTGTTAACGTTGTTGTTGCTGTTGTTTAAATATTTATTTATGTATGTTGTCGATAAATTTAATCGAAATATTTCCGGGCAGTTTGTCAATTTTCCACAACATGGCTGTCCATAAGAACCTGCCTTTTCCCTTTCTATCGATTTCTCAAACATAAGGTGAAGCCACACATAAAAGAGATTAGCTCGGTGGTACGTAGCTGAGTACGCAGGTGAGTAGCGTAGCTCGAACCTGCAGTGGTTTGCTAATATCAGGCTTTGTAGCTAAGTTGGTAGTAGAACAGGTTCTGTTTTGGCATCAACAAGTCCAAATTAGCATATTTTGTGTATTTTTTTATGCTAAGTAGGCAAGTGTAAGGCCCACTTGATGGTAAGTGGTCACCATTGCCTATCGACATTTGCAACACTTGTGGTATTACCATTGCTTTGCCTACCTTGCAGATATTTATAGGGTTATATAGGGATATTATTGAAACTAATCTAGATAAGATAGAAAAAAAAGAAGAACAGAATAAATATTCGTTGGTTCGCTAGAGCTGTCAATTGGCACACAGCGTAGCTGCAAGAACGAAAGCCTGTGTGGCATCAGCCTAACGGAAACAGACCAGGAAATTCATTCTATAATAGTCCACCAAAAGGTAAATACGTATAATATAGGCTGTGATTTATTCCCAAGATATTAAGGAAACATTGCGTACGTTTCTTATAATAATGTCTTTATGGAACACTTCACTTACCCATTTCGCCGTTTCTAGTGGATATTGCGTTTTCGAGGCAAATTTGTCTTCAGAATTGTAATGGTTCAATGAAGTTTTATTGCATAAAATATACTGGCTGGCAAATCCAGTAAATTATAGCATGTGTCAAGATATAATATTAAAGCTTACTTGGTAGCTCTGTCATCTGCGCTGTGGGTCGATTCCCACTTAAGAAACAGAACAAACATCTGTGGTCGTCACACAAATGGTCTGCATGGGAATCAAACTCACGACCCATAGCACAACTGAGCTGTAAGGCATTATGACGTAAAGGATATAATGTTTAAGACAGACCGGCGCTGTAGTTGAGGCAAGTCGAATTAATGCCTAATTATTACTGCCTAAGCTTTAACGCAAACAAGCATATCGAAATCCAGCAACGCATATGCAGAACAATAGTCACACATCCACAGACTCACACATCTACGCCTTAACAAAACACGCGCAAACATAACAGGGAATTTACATAAACGCCATCGATCAGTCGCTGACCGCTACACGGGATTGGGCCGGTAATAAATCGGCGGACGTATCGTGCGTCACAATACACAGACCGGGTTTGGTGTTGAGGAACACAAGGGGAGCGGGGAGCGGAGCGGGTGGCGGAGCGGGCAGCTTTTTGTGAGTGAATGGATGATACCAGCATACTTTGCATAGATTCTTCGATACGTCATAATATACGGAGATAATCTGATTATGAGCGGCTAGCGGAGCGGGAGGTGGAGCGGGTGGCGGAGCGGGTAGCTTTTTGTTAGTGAAGAGATAATACGAGCAGGTTATTTGCATATATCGATAACTTACATTACACGGCGATAAGGAACACAACGGGAGTGGCAAGGGGAGCAGGTGGCTGATTCGATATATATCTAGCAAGAATAATGATTTTAGTGTCGAAAAATCATGGTATTTATTAACGTTTAATAACCGATACTGATATAACAAACAACAAACAACGTTAACACACTCATACCTCTGCACTAGGATTCCCTGTGTCGCAGATGGCATGGACAAACACAGAAACACAAGACAAACACCCAAGACCCGAGAACAAACTTCATGCTCAACACACAAAGTGTGCCCCGGCCGGGAATCGAACCCGGGACCCCTTGCTTCGAAGGCAGGGCTACTACCAACTAAGCCACGGAGCCGTCAAAGAAGAAGTTTGATGAACTATTCCATCCCGCTCACGCTTGTAGCTACGCTCGCTTCACCTCTCAGGCTTCACCGCACGCTGAGTTAGATCGATGCTTTGTGCGTACCGATTTTTCATTTCATTCGCTGCGTAGAGAGGGTTATGATGTGTTATCTCGTGCGATGGTTTTCAGATTTTGTTAGGTCTATTGTTATTTCAATGTGAATTTAACCAGCCTCACCGCTTGACAAAGGGTCCCGGGTTCGATTTCCAGACACACTTTGTGTGGAAAGCATGATTCGAGAACAAACATGTTCTTGGACCTTGTATTTCCATATTTGTACTCAGGCAATCCTAGTGCAGGGGTATGAGTGTGTAAACTACAGAAAATACACATTCATGTTATAGATAAATGTAGTAACTTCGCTTACGAGTTTTGCACAGATAATAAGTACCCAAGAACGGAGAATTTTATGTGATACCTATACTAGGTCAAGTATCTGTCAATTTCAGATGACATCCTAGTGGGCAGAATGACCGAGTTCAGTGGTAGAACTTAGTTACGATCGCAGACTAGGGTCGATCATCTGGAAAAATGTTTTATATCCTTGATTTATAACCGCAAGGAGGTTTCATTACTAGCTGCGTTTAGATATATCACTTAATAGCTACGCCCCGCGGTGTTACCCTAGGCTTTTGCGGGATCAAAAGTACACAAATATACATACAAACTTTCGCCTTTATAATATAAGTAACATTATTTGTAAGTGATTATGCATACAATGATTTCCTGTTTTCATTTTAGCATTTGCGTGATTTGGATCAACAGGATCTCTTTTTTGTAGTTTTATAAATAAAAAATTTAATGCAAATAAGGTTCATCAATAAAATAATTGTATTTCTCGAGACTGTTAGTTAAATATCTGAAAGAAAAACTCCTTTTAAAATTTGTACAAAATTCTTGCTGTTTCTAAACCGCTCGACGACTGAGGTTCAGGCTTTTGGGTCAGATATGAAATAAATGAATATTCATGGGCGTTTCACAAAGCACACCAAACTAAACACAGCTTGTACTATGGAAAGTAGGTAACTGATAGTACATAGTATTTTCTGTATAATTACAGACATATTAAAGCCCAGACATAGAACAAAGTCATAAGGTTAGCAATTATTTCAATGTGTACGTTTTTTTAACAAAATCCCGAGCGAAATTAAAATACTTTCAATAAATAAATTTGAAACTTTCATTAAACGTAAACTTGTTTCAAGAGCTTACTATAAAATATCAGATTGCCTAGATGACAAAAAAGCTTGGGAACGAATCTGTAACTTGACATATCTGTGTGCATCTGCTTGGGTTCCTGTGACACGTAATATACTCACGAATATGTTTACATGTATGTGTAAAATTTGACGTGTCCAAATAATACTTGAGATTAAAAGGAATACCTTTAAATCTGAAGTATTATTTGGACACGAATTAATAATGAATTAATTAGTAATGAATTTGACTTTGAAAGTTATCCTGAGTAGAAATCGAACCACAGCCCTACAACGTAGAAGGTAGAGCTACTACCAACTAAGCTGTGAGAGCTATCTTCTATTCAGATATAACAGTGCGAATAAGACAGAAGCATATCATATTTGACCTTGAATCGACCAATCACAAGCGTTTTCTCCGTACCTGACAAGAGAGGTGAATAGCATCTCCTTGAGAAATTGTGTTTCATTTCATCTCTTCATTGGATGCTGCATGCTGGAAATCCTTGTCTGATTGAAAAACTTTAGATGATTGGTATTATTTCAATCAGGAGATTTAACGTAATTTATGTTGTGATCACTCTTGTAACAACTGCTACGTTTTTGCTGCTTTCCGTTATTATTCCGCTTTGTCCTGCGCTCGTTTTAAAGAATTATCTGTGAGTAACGATTTAAGCATTATAAAACCACACTTAAAGATAAATCTCTTGCTAAATGTATATTACAACCTAAAAGTGTACTTTGATACATTATTGATCGAAATGGGAAAAGTTTTGTGACTATACTATTTACGAATACACGGTTTTTAAAATAAATATTTTCTAATTCAGAGAAATTTGAACTAACAATTTACAGAAATTAGAAATCAGACATTGCTATTATAATTTCTGTGAATAACCGCGGACAAAAAAATCCTCGCTGGTCGCGGGGTACAGCTATTAATAAATAAATCCTGTGGCTAAGTAGGAGTATGAGTATCTTGTTTACTCTGATCCACGGATAAAGTATTCGAGCACAATATTATCAAACTAAACTATACTTTAGTTTACGAAGAAGTATCTCAGCCAAAATACTCTTAAGTTGAACGTTCGTTGTTCAAGAAACTGTCAAATGCAAAACCAGTGAACCGCTCACGTGACCAGCGAACTATGCTACAATCTGCGCCAGTGGTCCCAGTTTGGAAGCCAGCCCATGCCGCTCCATAGATTTTGACGAGCCAACCGTTTGCCAACGATATGTACCAACTATAAACTTAATGGTGGATAAAGCTATTCGTTTTCTATTTTGTTCGTGCGACCGATAAATGGAAGAAATTCAGGATTTTATTCTGTAAGGTTTGCAGGGTTTCTGCAAGGGATTTCTTGAGTTTTCAGGGGGGTCCATGTTGCTCGCGTCTGTAGGTGAGAAATTAATAAATAATATATTTCGAACGGTTTTCTAGTACTGATACCTGACCCTGAGTATTAAGGGGCTGGTTCCACTGTCTGTAAGTATTAAGGAGCTGATTCCCGTGTGGCCTTCATACTTTCTTTATAACCATGCCTTTATATGCCTTTCTTTATAGCGATGCCTCGCTCAATCGCTCGCAAGCGGGCCACTATACATCTTATACAACTGGTCAACGCGATCTGGTGTGATAAGTAGGTGGTAGCAGGTATTATTAAACTAAGAATCACTAATCAATGTTAAGCCTTAATCGTTATGCGGGAGCGTGATATTCTCGTGAAACACAAGAAGTATTATATATCGGACCCAAATTCTCCGCCCATAACAACTGCAATACGACTTAGGTCCTCCCCAACCGAAGTATGAGGAGATCCGAGTCGCACCCAGTTGCGCCCGTCACTCAAAACCCACATCCTTTCACCGGGACACAGTAATGTGAGTGCACCACTGCTTGGCGGCAGATTACCAAGCTTAGAGGCAGTACTTCTCCGGGCGAAGTTTGCACAAGTTCTACTGCAACTTTTACTCCTGTAGCACCAACCAGGGGGTACGTGTAGGGACTTTGAGGTTATTCACCTACGGACGCAAGCAACTATACCATTACTACAATGCAGCGTGACGGGAGTGTTGTCGTGACGGCGATCACTCGATTTCGATCAGTGACAGAACGGTAGGAGCTATAACATGTCAAAACAATCCACATGAGTGTTTCTGAGAATCTCTCGCAGTACGACACGATAACTAGCTAGGGAATAAACGTTTGCGTTTATTTGGAATACAATGTAGACAGACGCGAGCGGACTTTGAAGGCCACCGTTGTATCGAATTGGAATAACGTCAGAACGCTATAGAGCCAATACAAGGCACAATATAAACACCCAGACAGAAAATATATATATTTAGTCACACAAACGCATGTCCTGGGAATCGAACTCACGACCTACAGAAGGCGAACAATTGAGCTGTAATGCCTAATAATATCGCGTTTAAAGTAATCGAAGCAACATAATGGTACCTTTATCCCACTTTATAATTATTGAACTGAGATCATGACATTGTTCTTACATCGTATAGCCTTCCTAATCAAAATTCATATTTATTGAAAGTTCGTGAGGCTTTGCCCTTTTCAGCGCTCTGGTTCCAACCCTGGTTGGTTCTTTGCGGCTCATCTCCGACTGAGATTCGATTTTTATTTGTCGTTAACGAGACGTACGTTTAGTGAGCGTGATTTGTTTATACTTGGGAGGAGCTCGTAAAATTGGAATGGTGTCTGCAGGCTTTATGATTGAGTAGGCACTCCGCATCGTAATGTTGAATTGGAGGTTTCACAGTACATTTGTTAAGGCAAATAACACTTTCCCTTTCAGTAACATGCATAAACTTTATTATGGCTGAAGAATTTTCCATTTGGATGGGCTGGTAGATTACGGTGGACCATTTGAGATTGTGAACATCTATACTTTACTGGCCTTAGAGATCAGTAGCTCTGCCTTCTTCGCAGTAGGTCGTGAGTTTGATTCCCACCTACGACAGACATTTGGGTGACGAAAATAGATTGGTTGACCGGGGTTAGATGTACTACTTGCTGAGCCCTGCGGCGTTACCTGCAGTTTACCGGGATGAAAAGTAGCCTATGTATTATATTAATCCAGGATATAATCTATCCTGGTACCAAATTTCATCCAAATCCGTTGAGCTGTTTGAGCGCGGAATAAATATACACACACACATACAAACTTTCGCCTTAATAATATACTAGATACTAAAGGGGCAGTATCTCTACTATAATATGCATGAACACTACATATAAATCTCAATGTTGCATTAAAATACACGCAACGTATTTGAAAGATCTAAGCGTACAAACAGTGGGAGTGACTTTGTTTTATACTATGTAATTCCTAACGAGATATGTAAGATATTTAAAAAGTAATAACTATTGTATTAGTAAGTAATCTGGTTCTCATAACACAAGCTATGTATAGGTGCTGTGTAAAACCTCCTTGAATATGTATGTATTAATTTTTGGTTTGGACTTTATATAATGTCGAAATAGCGTTAAGATGAAAGCGCGCGATGATGAAAGTGCGATGCGAGATGCAGGCTCTGGAGAGAGAAATTCCCAACTGCTCCATACTTTCTAGAACCAGTGGAACTGTTGCCTCCATGATGCGGGCTGCAGTGGCCCATCTGGAAGACCCTCAACCGACTTCGAACCCAGGTTGACCGCTGCAAATACAACCTAGCGAAAAGGGTTACATTGACCCATCCCATACTCTGTGTGATTGTGGTATATGCTACACCTACTATCCTGTTTGTTGTGCTTGACAGAACAGCAGAAGACCTAATCAAGGCAACAGATAAAGCTGTAGAAGTTACTTCGTATTGGTGTAAAAAATTTGAACATCAACACGCAAAGAAGTTAAGTCATGTTAATAAAAAAACTCAATACCCTCCCAAAACTGATTAACAAACAGACAACCTTCACAACCCTCTTCTTTCAACTTTCTATCACGTACACTAAAATTTCCGATGGGCTCCTATCGTTTGAATCGGATGAGCAACAATTCGGAAGTCGATTTAACTTCGACTTGAAGTTGGGCCCGAGTTGGTGAACAATCTCAGCTGGTGTGAATTTATATCATGTATGGACGAGAATTTTGTATTGTATTGAACATTCTGAAGGCCCCTGAATGGCATTGATCAACTTTACTTATTAACCGTCTTCAATGAGGCGGATTATCAATTTGGATGTTTATATTCGTACCAGCCTCTTATGTTCCCACTACAGGGACACCAGCCTACTCTCGATAATTGATAGTGAATGGGCTCTGATCTACCACGGGAGCCCAATCCGGATTGGTGTCACATGTCGTCGAATTTTTGGTTCTAAGACATGCCGGTTTCCTCACGATGTTTTCCATCATCGTTTTGAGAACATGGTATTGCGCACATACATTTTTTTCAAGTGAAAAATTAGATGTTTATATATTTTCAGATTTTTCCGCCATTTGGAATTTATTATTTTATTTAAATGGATATGCTTTCAGATCGGTCCCATAGTTTGGTTGTTATACCAAAATAACTGGATAAGTAAATTGACGGCTGCTTGGCTTAGTTCTGCGACACAGGGAATCCTAGTGCAGAGGTATGAGTGTGTTAAAACTAAACTGAGTATTCTGCTACTATGCCTTGGACCACCACGGTTCCTTAAAAGCTACATAAGAAATAATTAAAACGTGATTGATTTCACTGAGTATTTGCGGTACTTTTACTAATACCCGATTTAGTTGTGAAGGCGCAAAGACGTCAAAATTTGCAATTAATCCAAATCCTCAGCATGTCGCATTTGGGTAAGTAAATAGTTAATTAATCCGCTTCATCTGTTATCTAAGCCTTTCAATCTAAACGTTAATTGTCTTTTGCCAATCGGGACCTATAATTAGACTATGCGTTCAAGCGTGCACCCAGGTAATCGGACAGTTAGGCGGAATACCAGCGTGATTACTACCTGAACCGGTAATCAATAGCTGGATTTATTACAAGATTATATAACCTATACCAGGGCTTCCCAAAATGTTAACTGTGACGCCCTTGGAAGGTTGCCATTTCTTTGCGGCCCCCCTCTCCGGCCAAGAATTTCGTACCAGAGTGAAATTCTAGCCAAAACAAGGTATCAAAAAACTCCAAACAACATTTATAATGGTATGGGATAGGATGTTCTTCCTTTCCTGAGCATAGCTGCTCAAAACGTAGCTCAAGATTTGAAATGGCTACTTTACATTTATTTGCGATCAGTACTTGTTGCAACTGCAGAAAAGCTTGTTGTCGCAAATGGTAATAGAACCCTCAATGCTGCAGTACCGTTGGAACCACCATTCCTAAGAATTTGAGCCCTGAGATGGTGCAGGTCCGTAGCAGCACAGTTTGGGAAGCCGTGACATATGCAATAGTGATTAATATTCTAGATTATCCTCGTAATATGTATTAGTTTATTCTACTTTGAAAACTAACGGAATAAGGTGATTGAAGTTCAACAGCGACAACGACTTTTATTGCCATTTTTTACGTTTCCGTGCTTTGGGCATGATTTGATATGTATTAATTATTTAGGTAAAATTTGTGTCTTTTTTATTAAGTTTCTGTGTTTGTCAATGCCACTTTGTCAATGCCACTTAAAATCTAAATGATTTTCTATTAGAAACGATCCACGTTGCATCAAGTACACACAGTAAATCTGTTTAACATTTGGTATGTAACTTTTAATTTGGAAGTGAACATGAGAACAAATAATAAAAGTTTAAATTAAATTAGCAAAGTTTCCCCATACGTTTGGAAATAGCATATGAGCACAAAAGCATTTTCCACGAGAATTAAACCAAATTTTCAAAGGCAAACGAGCGTGGGATTGCGTGATTATCGCTAATTCAATATCGTGCGTCTAGAGCGAACTTGGAACGTTGAACATAGAGACTGGAATATAACTCATCAACAAACAAACGGAATTTGAGTATCTTTGCACAATCCAGATGAATAATACAGAAGACATGAGGTCCATCCATAATGGAATTAGTGTGACAAAAGTGTTTACCAGATAGAATAAACAGGGCAAAGTATGTCTGTTTGTAGAGGCACGGGATGTATAAACATGTGTGACTCAGTTGTATGTAAATATGCCTATACTTTAATGTCATGGAAATGTCAAAGCTCATTTGTACCGTGCTTTTTATCCTCACTATGTTATTACTTCAAACGTGCAATTCTTGTATATTTATTTCGCATACATTGGAAACGGCTGTAACGATTTGTGTAAAATTTTATTATATGTTTAGATAGTGTTTTGCTGTTAAGTTTATCTGTATAATTGTAAATTGTATATATTGTAAAAACACTATTTTTTTTACCAAAAAACGTTTTATATAATAAATACCGAGTGATTAGTATTACTTTCAACGAGCAAATTTGTATATGTATTCTCTTAAGATTTCGATGAAATTAGGATTTCACTGTTTATGTTCTGAGTACAGTACTCCTGTCCGGAGTAGTACTATCACCACACCTGGTAATCCACCGCTGAACAGTGATGCACTGCTGTTCCGGTGGAAGGGTGTGGAAGCCGGTGTAATTACAGGTACTTGAGACGCCTCGGGGACCAGGCGCAACGGTACGCAACTTGAGTCTTCTTATATTTTGGTAGGACCTGTTGGGAATCTCCCTAACATAATTATAAAGCCTAGTTATAGCAACATTGTACACAGCTGTCAGTTGTATCACCCCTTTTCTTTACGGCTTCCAAGCAATATATACGTGTATTGAGTGAGAATCTTTTATTTAAATCAAGTACCCAGAATTCCAGATCCTATCCAGCCATACACAGTAAACTCCAACAGGACCTAAGTGGTAATATTGTTGCTATGGACTGTTGCATTTAACTTTAGGAAGGCCCGCCTCATTTGACAAATTAAAAAAAAAACATACACAAAAAGGTATACTAAACCCGTATACCTTTCATTTCATTTATTACTGGGATTTTGCCTGATTCAAAACTGTCACCAAACTCATTCCATCGCCCTTGTCAAATATAACGCGGAGATTTGCACGACACGCGCAATATCGTGACGTCACTTAATCCCGACAATCCTGGGCGTCTGACGGAGGCATTACTCATGAGTCTCTTATATCTGAGGAGTTAGAACAAGACGCGTAATCTTCAGATTTCCCGCGAGACGTTCGTACAAGGTCACGTCTAGCATTTGTTTGTGTTCATTATGTATCGATTTAGTGGTACTTGTACCAAGTTCGTCCGGGGAAGTACTGCTTGCACAACGGTAATCTGACGCTAATCAGATAGGCACTCGTCTTGGCGCTGGTAACATCACAGGTGCATTAGACGTATCATCGCCGTCTCGCGAGACATATTATAGTATTGCATAAACATTAGACGGCTCCGTGGCTTAGGTGTTAGTAGCCCTGCCTTCGAAGCGACGGGTCCCGGGTTCGATTCCCGGCCGGGGCATTCTTTGTGAGCATGAAGTTTGTTCTAGGGTCTTGGGTGTTTGTCTTGTGTTTATGTGTTTGTCCATGCTATTTGTGACAAAGGGTATCCTAGTGCAGAGGTATGAGTGTGTAAACGTTAAAACTAAATATTTTAATTTTTTTTTTATTTTGTTATTTAAGTTAAGCAATAACCGAACGGATATAGATGATTTTTTAATGAAGATAGCTCATACCGTGAATTAAGAAATAGGTTACATTTTTATCTCACAACTAGAAAGAGGTTTTACCACGATACCCAATATAAAAAGAGCACATAGTACTAGGTACATTTAAAAATATTTTTTTGTTACGTATATTTTTCCTTAAATAATAGTGTGAACCTACATAATTTAAGACCTTTTTGGAAATAAACTATTAATATTATAATATTACTATTATTATTATCTTTAAAACGACGTAATTATGAGTGACTTCCAAAAAAATTTATAAAATTTGATGTCAGTTTTTTCCCATCGTCTCATGACTTTTTAACCGTTGGTAACGCTTCGGGGCGCAGCTATAAGACAAATATTAATCCAATGAGGTCACGAAGAACCGCAATAATTGTAAATTGTGTTACAGAATACCTTTTCGTAAGCCGCTTTGAATAAAAAATATACCTTGGGACGGCCCGTGATCCATCAATCAGGCCTATGTAAACCTGGGGAGGATCTCACAAGGAGTCATGTTTACGTACCATCGCGTGCGAAGGGAACAGCTGCGTTGATGTGTAAGAATAAACCAACAGAAGTGAATTATTGGGGCTAGTTGTCATTGCCTTGCCGTTTTCTCTCAAAAACTTTAACGTGTTTGTTTTAATATGATTTTAGCTTGTTACTTACCTTGATACTCAGGTTACCTTATAAAATGATTTTGGCTTGGTGGGGGACCAAAGAGAATACCCTTAGAAACCCCACACCGTGTCCCAAGCAGTAAAACTTGTGTCAAGTTCGTCCGGAGAGGTACTGCCACCACACCTGGCATCTAACTCCAAGCAGTAGTGCTTGCATTACTGTGTTCCAGTGGAAGGGTGTGGGTGCCTGTGAAATCACAGGCGCATGAGACGTGCTATCCCCGTCTCAGGTGATGGACGCAGCAGGATAAGACTTTTTTTTATGTAATTACCAAAACATTTTGGTCTAAGATCGCTTGCGTATTCATTGTTCTTTGAATGTCACGTACATTTCAATAAACCCTATGTTATTAAAACCTGTTGATATATTAAAAAAAGACTAAAACAACAAATATATATACCTACACTTACAATTATTATTGAAGATAAATTTTAGACGGAATTAATTAATTCACGCTTCCTATCCTAGTTTCCGCTCATACTAAAACAAAGGGTTAAATTTAATGGCTGTGTTAGAAATTGTTCGCGAAAACAATAAATATTTTGAAACATAATAAAGCCGAGTGATGGATCGTACTCAAAACATTTTTAATTAAAAATAACCCGAGGGCGAATGACCCAACGATCAAGAGATTTCATTTGAAAAGTCAAATTTCACATCGTTTGTGTTACAATCACATTAGTTATGTCTGTTTGTGATAAAGAAGTTACGTTGATACAAACAATAATTACTAATAAATACAAATTTAGTAACATAAAAAATAATTACTTATAAATACAAATTTAGTAACAGAACTAATAAGTTATTAGTTTTGTTACTAAATTTTCGAAAGAAGTACCTTAACTCCGATTTAAACTTCAACCTATATATTTTTGAATTTAATGAAAGTGACGGGACGAGTTGAAGGTCCACCTGATGTTTACGTGTACACCTAGGGGGTACGTGCAGGGCCTCAAAGGGTATTCACCTACGGACGGGAGCATAATAAGCCCCTCATATATGATGGCATGTGATTTGTGAGTTATTTTCATGAGATATGTTTCATTATCGTATGGAAGAATAACATCTAAATTTGCAAATGTGCTTGTTGAATAACCTTATATTTACTTACTTAATTTATTTACACATGAAAATTTAAAAATAAAAACATCATAATCTTAGAGGCTACTTATAAAGAATTTACTTACTTAATATTTATTAATCTTATTTCAGAATTTGAGAGTTTTCTTAAGTAAACCCTTAAGTAGTAAATTATATTTACTGTGAAATTACAATTACTGATGTCTGCCTTGTATCTTCAATATAAATGTTGATCTAGACGTAAGATATAACATGTGGCTTGAATTTAAGTTTAATATACAATATGAACGGCTTTACCCATATTTGCTCGAACACCGCGTACACATACCTGTAACAGAAAATAATAATATATAATATAAAAAAGGGTGGTGGTATAGAAGCTTTCAATCTGAACATCCCTGGTTCAAACACACACGTGCACTATGAATTTTTCACTTGAATGATTTATGTGCGTGATGTCACGTTCTCTAAACGGTGACGGAAAACATTGTGAGGAAACCGGCATATCCTACATCCAAAAATTGGATGACATGTGACATCTACCGATCCGGATTGGGCTCCCGTGGTAGATCAAAGCTGTCACTGTCATTTATCGAAAGAAGGCCACAATTTACAAAAATTTAACGAAACCACCCATCACTATTACCAAACAAGTTCATTTTAAGAAAATGTAAAAACCCCCAACTTGGTGTAATAGAGATAGCAGATCTTGAAACTCCTGAACAAATCTTCATAAATTATACCTAAGAACCATTTCAATCACGTCAGACACACAGAAATAAACCGCAATATTAAAATGAATACATCCTTCGTTTCAAATTTCATGTCAACGATATTTTTTATAATTGTTCTAAATAGGTGGGTCGAGGCCGATCACCCATCGCGTGCTATCGGCCATATTACCTTGTCACTTTAAATATATTATAAAAATGTACGTTTGTGACACATCGAAATATGAGAATTAATAGTGAATATAAATTTAGAAAAATACATCATTCTCTCAAAAAGTAACAAAACGTACCAAGGATAACAAAATGGAAAGACAATGTAACCGGAGATATGCAAAACTAAAATAATGAATTCTCATGATACTTTTTAAATAAACCATAAGATACAATGTTTAAATTATTATAGAAAGAGAAAATAATAATTCTTTATTGTGCTTTACACAGTAGCTAGGTAACAATTAAATGTTTTGAACGTAATAGCAAGGTAGCCTTTTTGCTAGTAACAAACCACTTTTTTATTATTTGACTAAAATTTACAGTGGCCCTTAATCTGAGGTACGCCATCAGTTCAAAGTCATAGTCGAAGTCAAAAATCTTTATTTCCGTCAAATTCTTAAAAATTACTATGAAACGTAAATTTTTCAAAAAATATGTAGCTACGAGATCCTGCGTTCTTAATTAAGTTTAGCGCTTGTTCAAACCCTATCCGACCCTCCTTGGGAAGAATAAGCAAGAAACCCAAAATAGAAGGATTACTTTCTTTTCGCGAGCATGAACCTTTTACAACGTACTAAATCTAAACAACGTTTTTATTATTATTACTACTACTAATGTAAACAGATATAACAGGATATTATGCTAGTGTGGATCATAGAGATATCTCACTAATTCGTTCGTTCGATCAAAGATCTCATTCACTTAAAAAACGCGTCATTTTTCCTGTACCTAATTTCAATAGACATTGCGCGGCAAAAACCTCTCCTAATTAAGGTAAAAGGCGGATCCACCAAGGGAAAGATAATCCCATCCTCCATCGTTTTAATAAACGTCCACGTATTTTATTTTAATTAAAAATTCTCACGTCCGTGCCTCGGTTTATGGCCAGCAAGATGGTAAGGATAAATTTTGATGTTGCCGTAAATTTTCAAATTGATCTAGGATTTCACCTTCTTTCAAGATTTCGGCTATTTTTACGTAGTGTAAATAATTATTATTCATGGTTTTTTTATTACCGCATAAAGTAGGGAGATTATGAGTATGATCAAACCTAATAATAATAAAATAAATAACGAACATTATACACAGCGCTATCTAGACTCAAACTAAGCATATCTTGTACTATTGGAACCAGGTAAGTGATAGAATACTTATATTGTTTATTTTTTGTAAATTCATACATGTACATATTAACACCCAGACCCAGAACAAATACCTATGTTCGTCGCACAAATACTTGTTCTGAGTGGAAATCGAACCCGAACTAAATACAATGCAGAAGGCAGAGCTACAACCAACTAAGCTGTGACGCCAGTCCTCCTATGTGGAACTTGGCTCCATGTGGCTTTGACTCAACAGGGTGAGAATTTATTTGGTTTTATCTGACAAGAAATAATTATTTTTTCTTAGTACTGACTAATCGTTAATAAAGTTACCTCGTAACCTAATTAAGGGTATTGCCTGGAATTATGAATAATTTGGTCGGTAAAAGTTTCGTTCTAGCTCGCTTTCAGATTAATAAGGAATGTTTAATTTGCTGATAAATATTCACTGAGTTATTATGAAGACAGTGGTGAAGCAGAACTCTACATTTGTCACGTCTACAATCCCATGATAGTGTAAAAAGTATTGCTAGTAAATCTAAATTCCTGACTGAAACATCGAGTTACATAAAAGCCCTTTATAACTGGCAACACCAGTGAACAACAATAATAAAACGAAAGCCACTACGTAAAAATTGTGCGTATGTTAACACTTTAATTAAAGATGGCGAAGGTAAGGTTAAAGCGGCCTTTTGCGTTATTGCAACTAAAAGGTTTATTCGTGGATTATATTACAAACGAGAACAATTCGAAGCTAGAACGGTATATTACAACAAGTGACTGTTTTAAAAAAATCTGTCATTCTGTCAAATGTCAAAGTCAAAGTCAAAAATCTTTATTTCCAATGAATTATTTTTTGAAAATTATTTGAAAACGTATTTTTTTTTTTCAATATTTGCTTTTATAAGCATTGGTTCAGTTATGAGTTAGAACCAGCGAGCTTTAGATTAAAAGTCTGATTCTGTACTACTAGGGCAGCACGCTCAACGAATAACAGAGCACAAAATCTATATTATTAAAAAAAAAGTATCTGGAATACGTCAATATTTGAATTAATGTGTACTAATATCACTTTTTCATATTTCTAAGTTTGGCGCCTGTTCAAAAAACATGGAGGTAGGTCAAGCAAGAAACTATGCAGGGATTCTTGTTTCTTCGCGAGCACGATACTGTATAAACATAAAAAACATTCCTCTTATTAGATTATGTGATTTAAACTAATATTACGAGATATTTTGCGTGTCGTGGAGCAGAGCTACGTACAGACTATGGAGTTAAATGTGATCATAGACTGAGAAATATGGTTACTTTTCAAAATCATTTTTAATATAAAATTTATAAGACAGCCCCGGGGCTTAGTTAGTAGTAGCCCTGCCTTCGAAGCGAGGAGTGCCGGGTTTGATTCCCGGCCCGGATTTGTGTGGTTAGCATGAAGTTTGTTCTTGGGTTTTCGGTGTTTGTCTTTTGTTTATGTGTTTGTCCATGCCATCTGCGACACAGGGAATCCTAGTGCAGAGTTATGAGTGTGTAGACGTTTATGTTTAATACAAATTTTAAGGAAAAGGAGCTTAGTAGAATTTACAGAAGCGCGTTGTAAAAGCGTGTACATTACCCACAAATGATCCATTGGCTGGTTAACATACATTTATATAAACCAGGCTATTCTAACTTGATGAAATTGCCAGGTACGAGAGTAGCCGCTAACCTAATGTCTCGTCAGGGGTCTCCTGTACCATAATAGTGCGCAGTTAATTAAAATTAAGTGGCGCCCTTTTAAGTGCTAAGGGATCAGGGTGTTGGTAAAATTGAGCACTTGTTTCACAATGTGCCTTGATAGATTATGGTTGGACTCCCCAGGTCTGGAACAGAATGAATGGCATGAGTGATTTGAAAATAAAATTATTTTATTATTTTATATTTATTGTTATACTAGCTGTTCCCCGCGACTTAGTCAGCGTTTGGTATATCCACTTTTTAGGGTGGTAATTCTTTATAATTTTTCTAAAATAAATAGTAGTTTAAATTACTCGGGCAGTGAATGTTGCGTCAAAATAGGTCCAGCCATTACGGCGATTAAACGGAACAAACAAACAGACAGACAGAAAGAAACAAAAACAAATTTACGTATATGCTTTCAAATGTATTTAGTAAAAAGCTGTTATTTTAACATTAAAAAGCAGACACTTCAATTTTATTTATTTTTATAGTCTATTTTAATGACTATATATTCTTGACAACTGATGATTCTTGATCTACAGAACAATTATGTATGTACGTATTCATGACGGTTTCGTAGCCTAGTTTAAGTAGTCTAGGGTTCAATTCCAGGCCGGGGCATATTTTGTGTGATAAGCTTGAATTTTGTTAATCGATTTTAAGTATTTGTATCGTATGAAATGCAAGTAGCTTTTTAAGAATTAAACGGAAATAGAGTATTTTGACTTTTGACTTCAAATATGATTGTGGTCTCTATGGCTTTTGCGACACAGGAATTGCTAATGCAGGGGTGTAAGGGGTAAAAATGTGTGAACTAAACGGGGGTGTAAAAAATCGTGGGCGTGTCAACAGCCTCTTACAAAAACGACCCCTCCCGATGCCGAAATGAAAAAACAACTTGATTATTGAAAAGAAACACGGGTGTCGAGGCAATTGGCGATTTTTTGGGTGACAGGCTGGTAGATTGATGGATGTTCTGTAAAAATGGAATTGTATTTTCAACCGACTACCAACGGAGAAAAATATACCACCAGAGAGTATTCATTGGTAGATGTCACATTTCTTCAAATTTTCGGTTCTAAGATATGCCGGTTTCCTCACCATGTTTTCCTTCATCGTTTTGACAACGTGGTATTGCGCATATAAATTTTTCAGACGTTTAAAAAAACTCATTTCAAAACATATACAAGAAATACATAATTCAATGGGAATAATAAAAAAGTATTTAATAGAAGGATATCTTTAAACTTCCAATTTGTGAATGACTTCAACAAGTAAGTGATATAAAATTCGAAAAAAAAACAGACACCAATACTTTGAAAGTAGCAAAATACGCAATTTCATTTACTTGGATAACATATTATTTTCCAGTTAACAACCAAACCAATTAACCAATTTTGATAAAAATTCTATGGGCCCTAAAAGCATATCTTTTCCAACAAAAAACAAAGGTTAACATAAAAAAAAATACAGTTGCCCATAGACCCATAGATAATTTTATTTAAAAGAAACTCTTTGGCCCTTCCGATCCTTGGATTACCATCTCCACATATGTAACAAAACATATCAAGATCTGTATCCCAAAACGTACTTGGACAAGTCAAATTTAAACGGACAATTTTTCTCAGATGTTTTGTGTTACACTCAGGATCTCACATGAAAAGTGACAGATACTATTCATTTTATATGAGTAGCAATAAGGATAAACATCTCCAAAAATTCATCTCGGTTCCTTAAATTGCTGTAATACATCTTCTTGGGCGCTGCGTATATTATGTGGGAACTTAGAACTACAAAGTTTTGGTAGGGATGGGAAGCACCAAGACTGGTCTTGTATTCGGTAAAGATAATTTTTGATAGCGCAAATGATCTGCCCGACAAGGCAGACTAAAAACGCTCATATGTATGTCAAGAAAAACCAGTCGTCTCACAAATGACGGTAGATGGTCTCCGATATTTGTCGGCAATACCATTTTTAATTGGTCTTGTGTTATGTCTTTGTTTTTGAAGTCAGTTAAAAATATCACCTTGTATAATAGTTTTGGTAGAAACTGTTCCAAGACATTAAATTTAAAATATTTCATTTCAATAACTAAGCGTCATTTCTTCTCACACATTGAGGTTTTCGATTTTGCATATGTTTCCGTAACTAATGATTTACTCAGTTTTATAATATATTGCATTGATATTATGATAGATATAAATAGATTGTATAAGCTTTTTAACTAAAACCGTTTAGGTTAGCTAATATTTTAAAAGATGACTGGTAAATATTAACACAATTTACCATTTATGTTAACTCACCATTAAACAAAAAAAGCCAAACAGGATTTATTCACGCTCAAAAAACCTGATTACTTCACGTAAAAGTTTGTAAACAGTATTTATTTACTTCATAAAAACTTTGTTCAGTAATCTGATCGCAAACTCCAATAAATTCCATTTCATTATCAGGGCTCCATCGGGCTGTGAACCTGCCCATTGCTTCGAGTCTATCCCTTTTCCTTCGAACTGTAATAATTTTAATATTTAGCTCAATTCGTTTTTGTTCGTGACAAAACTTTATCCTTTACAAATTCGTGTTTTTTTTTTTTATATATTTAAAAAAAAATACAGGAATTTGTAAATGATAAAGTTTTGTCAAAGTTTGTTTTTTACTTTACCTAACGGTACAATCTCATGACTTAATTGATGCCTATGTACAGCAACATCGTCCCCATATACTAAAATGTAACTAAAAAAGGTCAGTGGTAGTACGATCATTTCAGAGAACGATTGTAGTCAGTCATCTGCGTTATCAATTTTTCTTTTCTTTTTATTCGAATGAGTAATAAGACTAACTCATCCCAACTGAGTTAAGTGGTTACTTATAAACAACAGCTAACGACTCTGGTTGTTCCATAACAAAGTATGAAACGACCCAAGTCGCATTGCACTTATCCCTTTGAGACTAAAATGTAACGAAATGGTGTCGTAAAAAATAAATTTTTGGTGCTTACGTTGATATTGCTAGTTCAACCATACGAGAAATATCAAAATGATGTACTACGGAATCGTAATACGACCTACTTCACTCACAGTACTATCGTGTAAAATCGAGGCAGTAATAAATAATTAAAAGATAGGAATATTTGGTAATTATCATTTGTATATCTTTTACCATGGCTGATATTATAAAAGAATATTAAAAAAATTCTCACGTAAAATATCTTCACAATATCAGTGCCTTCTGTAACGACTTCTCATCAAAAATTCTGAAATATGTTTCGAGATTTAAATAGGTCAGTTATTTTTAGCCCTAACATGTAATCAATACGTCGATTTATATTGGATTTTATAGGTAGAATAAGGTCGCTTAAATGCTTAAAACTAGGTTTTTTTGTTGCGTGATAAAATATATATCACCTTCTCAAAAAATTTAACCTGACAGCGCCAAAGGCAGATATACTACAATGTGATTTATTTTGTTTGGCATATTGGCATATCTCAACATATTATGATTATGGCAAGATTTCAAAATCTATGGAAATACTTAAAAAAATGGCCGGTATTGAGTGAAACAGGTTTCCAACAGGCGGAGGTAACCACTTAACATCAGGTGGGTCTTTCGCTCGTCCCGTTACTTCTTTTATATAAAGAAAAATACAGTCAAGAAATTAGAAATAGTCTTACATTACTAACATGCCAAAACAAGACTGATTCGACTCTTGTGATACAAGACTAAAACTTTGGAGGCTGTATTTCACACCACTATCCAGTACTCTTCACATTAAGTATTCCACCAGAATTGCACCATTCAAATGTTAGTTTTAAACGTGAATTCGGCAATTCACATTTTATGTTAACAAGTCACATTCAATTTAATTAATGTAGGTACCTATGAATGATTAGTGATCATATTTGACGGTCTTTACAGCTTAGTTGGTAGTAGCTCTGCACTGTAGGTTGGGTTCGATTCCCACCCAAGACAAGCGCTTGTGTGATGAACTTAGATATTTGATCTGTGTTTGGGTGTTAATATGTATACTCGTGGCTAAAAAGTCAACTTAAGACGATAAGAAAAAGCTGACATCACTTTTTTCGGATAAATAGTAGAAATGTGTACCTAGGGTACCTTCGGAACGAATTTCATCCAAATCCCTTTAGTCTTGAAGCAAGTTAGTCGGTATATATGTTTGTACTTCATAAAAATACATACCGACTAAATTGCTGTAAGTATTCACAAACATACATACCAACTAACTTGCTGTAAGTATATTTGCCGTAATCTGGTTTCCATCGCTTAGTTTAGGGCTAGATGGTGCTGTGTGAAATGACCATGATAATTTAGATTTTATTGTCGTACCACCTGATATGAAGTGGTTACCACCGCCTATGAATAAAAGCAATAGTCATACTCATACTCATTTATTCGGCCTTAGGAACACTACGGAAAACTTGGTTTTGTCAATAATGGCGTACATAGCCTAAAAAATTACAAGAAATAAGAAACTAGAAACAGACAAGACTTAACAATAACTTTACAATAATATAATTTTAAATGTCATAATAATTAAATTGAATACGTCCTAAATTCTACCGAATTATAAAAAGACCCCAGTCACATCGCGTTGCACCCGTCACTTTGACACAGGATATAACATTTAGATTAAGCTGCCGTGGTAGATTTGAGCCTACTCACCCTCGATACTCCAGAGATGGATGGCGGTGGTGTATCAGTATCTCCCGCTCTTTACATAAATCTAACCTTGATCTGAACTCAAATAAAATCTATCATTTCTGATCCCATCCCAAACTTTCAGAAAGCAATCTTTGAATCGCATTAAGTTTTCAGATAAGGAGTTTGCAGCTCTCATTGTCAAGTTGGAATAAAAATCGCGTTTCTTTGTCTTTGCCTGATCGCTTTTTACTAAAATACACTGTGGTTTCAGAACTTGTGTGGTAACAGAATGATTACTAATATTCTCTGTAAGAAATAGGAGTTTATACGTAGTTTAAGTATTCTAATATCAACGAACATTGTTGGGTGACCTTTTAGTGGCATTGGAACGGATTTCTTCCGTGCTTTGGAGGGCATAAACCATGTTGAAGACCTACGTAAGGCTTAAAAACTCCGACACAAGATTGGTTGAGTGGGCCAACTCACGCGACGAAAGAAATTTGCTTGGTTTTGAGTGAGTGTGCAAAGGTTTATGCGTATATTTTCATTGCGCACCCAAACTGTGAAAGATAAAATAAAATCATTAATTTATGATCCATTCTGAAACTCAATTACTGCTGAGCTCAGGTGTCAGGGTAATTTCGCTTTGTTACGTTGGCATATTAGTGAAATGTTGTAATTTCACGATCATTTAACTGTGTTGTGAATAGCTAACAATATACTTTATAATGCCTGGTTATATAAGGTACTTTCTTTTTGCGTTCCTTTCCCAAAGGGCATATGAAACTCTATGACTGCTAAGTCAAAGTATATTAATTGCTGAATACTCATATGCTATATAATAAGTATTGTATATGAGTTATATTATTTTCTATTCGACTTCAAATAAGGAGAATTATTCATTTCATTTTTTTAACTTTTTAGCTATTTTTTCTCCAATTTGTGGGTGTTTTTTTTTTTTTATATAGTTCAAATGAGATGAAAGATTTCTTTATGAAACTTCTTGAAGAAATTTTTCCATTTAGGATGAAAATTAAGGAATTAAAGTATTGAAGTGGAATTATTCAATATCACTCCAATTGTTTACTTGTTGTAAGTAACTAATTATTTATAATATTTAAATCCATCAACAAAATTTACATGCAAACGTGCTTAGAAGCTAGGTTAACGACATAAGGTTACATGTAATTTGACTTATAGATGAACACAGCAAACATAACTTAATGAGTACATAAACCCTACGATATACATCAGAAACATTATATAGTAATAAATGTACTGTACTATGTTATATTAATGAGTATAGCTTGGTAGTTCAAGAAAACTTGGCAATAAAAACGAGTTAAAATGACCATAGAGTTTCATCTCCGTTGTATCGAAGCTCCACAGTTAATGAAGAGCCAGACAAAGAGGTGAAATAAACCGCTTGCGGTAAGCCTCGCTTTTTTCACCCCCTATTCCCCTTCACCCTGTTTTACCCCTCTTCACCCTTTGTAAGCCCGATTACAAATACCCATTGTATTTGATTGCGTTCACTTTTGTTCTGTTATTAGTCTGATGGGCGGCACACTTTGTTACTTTCTGGGTTACGGGAAATGGGAGTACATTGTTTCGTTGTTCTAAGATTCGGAGTTGGTCTTTGTTGGTCATAGAATATAATGCATTTGGTAAGTGCAATTTGTCTGTTCAGCATTTTAGACTAGACTATACATACAGATAAAGTTTTTTTTTTTTAATTTTTGAATTAGTTATAGAACAAGCTGAGGACCCACCTGGTGATAAGTGGCCATAACAACAGTAATGCGACTCAGTATAAGTACGACCCCTAAGGACGCGAGCAACTTGACCCCCTAAAAAGAGCATTCAATCACTTGTAAAAATTGTTTTTACGTAAACAATCAATATCAATCACAAGCTACGTTTTGGTTTATTAATCACTTAACTTACAAATTGAATTTTTTCGAAAAATGGAAAACAATTGTTAGTCAAAATTTATCGAGTCCAATGCTTCAGTAAAATTTCCATACATATCCATTTGAATAGTTGTATCCGATGCTTATTATAAATAGATCAGAAAACACTCAAATTATATCAGTATGATACACACACAAACTAGTAATAACAGTATGTTTCCCCCATGTTTCCCCATGGAGATGGTAATTATCTAAAACAAACAACGAAAACAAATGGATTAAAAATAAACTTTGATAAACTCTGAATGGGGAGGATAGATGGCGCTAATTAAACTGCAAGGAACAAGAACGAAATCCGTTTAATTACAAAATGGAAAGAAATCGTTAGCCGCATCGAAGTCCAGACGTATTGTAAAAGAAAATAAACATGGAAATGGATAAAGGCAGAAAGAATATTACCGATATTAAAGATGTATATCAACCGATGGGGTGATTGAGAATTTAAATTCCTAACCACCCTGTCGATGCGGCAGTGGGGTGGTAGGGAATAAGCCTGATGTAAGCCTTTTAATCTCAATTTTTTTCTGTAAGTATGACAAACTACTTAAGTGGTTACTGCTGCCCATAAAGAGCAGCAAAACGACTTGGATCTTTATTTATTGTACCTATCTATATACGAGTATATGTACATAGGTAAAAGGAAGTTTTAACATGGTGAGTGTAAGTAATTATGTTTTTAATTAGCTCTAAATCCATGTTATCTAAACTAAGTAAATAATCTGAATCATTTTATACATAAAACTTGTTAGTTTAAAAAAACTGGAACAAATCTATCATCCAATAATTTTGGTGTATATTCCTGTGTTTTTTTTTTCTTCGCTTATAGTAGTTATCTTTGCCGCTTTGAAATTTATTTTTAAAATGATAGGATCACGGTTACATCCTACCATTTAACTTAAGGGTGGGAAATAAAATATTCAAATATAGAATTTATTAGATTTTTTTAATTCGATTATAACTATCACTTATTTCCTGTCAAGTTTAGATATCCTTTTCGTATTACAGTTTTCAAAGCTACCTTTTTGGAAATCAAGTTACTCTATACAAAGAATTCTCGCAATTTCCTGTTTCATGAACGTTCTTTAAATTAACTTTTTGCGAACATATCCTTAATTTGCTTTTAATTCTCGTAATTTCCTTGCCATTCTCGAATCACAAGACGTAATTACACATCATATTCATCAACAGAACGTGTTTCCCATAAACAAAATAGTACCACGGTAAAACTGATATTATGTGTGAACAATAAGGTCGAAATTTTACTGAGTTTCGGCACCATGTATGATATACGCAAAATGATAGACATTATACATCAATCTACTCGGGGTAATGACAGGCGGAAGTGCCTACAATTATGGATGCCTTCTTATATAGGGGAACACTGAAAGATGCTTGCGTAGGTATTTTTTGTGATTGATATTTTTTTTCTGTGCTGATGTACATGTTTTGCTCATGTCTTAGCTATTTGTTATACGATAGATAGAAAATATTTATTTGTTTCTGCAGTCACACACGTACATTCAATCTATATAAATAAAATAAATTGAAGTGTCTGTTTGTAATGCCAAAATAACAGCTTTTAATAACAGCAATAACAGTCAAAATAACGGGGACTTCACATGCTACGATCCTGACATACCTTTGACATACAAAGTTAGAATTTGTGCCAAGTTACTGCCACCACACCTGGAATCTGCTGCCAAGCAGAAGTGCTCGGATTACTGTGTTCCGGTGAAATCACATGCGCATGAGACGTATCATCCCCGTCTCGGATGATGGACGCAACAGTATAAGATCCAAATCTTATACTGAGTCACATTACTGTTGTCATGGACGGGGGTCGCCACTTACCACCAGGTGGGCCCTTAGCTCGTTCCATCACTAACTCACATAAAAAAACCTCTTTTGCTTCATTAATTCTTATCATATCAAATAGGCATTATCTCATTCAAAGCGAGTATACATCAATGCGAGATTTCTAAATGGTGAATAATATTTAAACCTCAAAATGTTTATCATCTGATCAATCTTAAACAAAACAAGACTGTTTTGTTTAAGATGGATCAGATACTGCGAGGGTAAATCAACTTACTATTTCAAAATATCCTAACAATTATTTTAGGCTTTCGAAATTACGTTTTCCGGAAATTAACACCAAACAGAAAATTCCCGAACTGAGAAAATTCGGTTTGAACCCACACTTCTAATGCTCGGTGATCTGTTATCTTTCAATTTTCAGCTCCGAGCTTCAGGGGATTATTGGGCATATTGCTTCTAGAATATTCGATGCCGAACAATATGAGCTGAAAATTAAAATCGGAGTTTTTACAAGAGTTGGTCCACAAGACTGACGTTATTATTTTTATGACAATCAATATATCCGTAGATGGCTTTAGTAGTCAACCAGCAATCTCGAAATTTCTGGGACTAAAATTATCCAGGGCAGGATCAGATTTTGGAAAAAATACTGAAAATGTGTGTGGAAAAAAGCGATACAATCAAAACATAATACAAGGAATAATAGGTAGAGTAACTTAGCTACAGAACTGTCAAACCCTCAGCTACCTTTAGCTACCTTCAGAGCGTTATTTTTTCGTGTAAAAAATGGTTAAATCTAGCATCGGAGTTTCCAAGATGCCCGCAGATCTCCATGATGGCTTAACTGCTGGCCAAGAATTAGAACCAGGCGCGTTCTGGATGACCGTTCGGTCATCCATCCAAACACTGATCGGGCAAAGAGCTTCTTAACTCAAATGATCTGCAAAGAGCATCTAAGCAAGCTTGTCTATAAGCGCTTTCAACAACGATGCATCTTGGCAGCTATATGGTCCAACCAGAGTCAACCAGGAAATTAGCGCATGCAAGTACAAAGCCAATGGTCCAGTATTACCTAAGTGTTGAAACATTTCTGGTACTAGATAAACGGCACAACGTTTCATTCGACGCATTGCCAATGCTTTGTTCACTCCCCATTGTTCACTATCGCCGTCTGAACACAATGGATAGAAAAATTGGCTCTGCAGATGCCTTTATTAATTTCATAATAGACCTTGTTCATTTATTGCCTTATTTGCTTGAGAATTTTACTGGAAATCCATTCTTGGTTATGGAAATTTGACTGGCTGTCTCCTAAGTTCTATTTTATGGAGAATTGATAATGAAAAAATAAGGATCACAACGCAATTACCACCTATTATTATTAATAATAATAATAATAATAATAATAGGTGGTAATTGCGTTGTGATCCTTATTTTTTTAATAATAATAATAGGCTTCAAGTTGAATAAGAGGAAATCTACGTGAAAAACTATTTTACGCACACTATAATAATGCCTGGATAACAATTCCTGTTTATTTTATACCTCAAAAGTAACCGATCAAGCTGAAGGCTACCCTGATGTAAGTCGTAATAATTTTTTACAATTGTTAGTACTGATTTTCAATTTGTGACTCAATGATAAAACAATTAAAAAGAATACGTTATGTGCTCTATATCCGCCCTAACTAGATATAAATGTATTTTAAATCAGTAAAAAATGCTCTCATTACGACAACAAGTTGAAGGCAGGGCAAAAATATTGCATTTGATTGCCTCCAATCCTCCTCACACAAGTGCAGACAAGTCGTGACTCGCACAATGTCACACATGTCTCTTCTAGTGTCAGCCCCATCCTTTATCCGTTGCAAACACGAAAAGGGCGTAACAGAAATTTTGTGACATAACAAAGATGTGTAAAAATTGGGAAAGTTTCATCAAATAAGTTATTGCAGTGGCCAATTTGAATATTATTGCTTAAATGTATAATACTCCCCATATTTACAAATATTTGCAATTAATTAATTTAATTATCATCGTATCTGGCACGGCCACAGCTACTACCAACTGTGCTAGAATTATTAGGTAGCCAGCTCAACATTTATACAAAATATTTGTGGCGAAATATTGTGAATTCATAACAAACAAAACATAAAATAAGTACGGAACTCTCAAATTGCGAATCCGAATCGCACTGACGATTTATTTTATATTAAGAATAAACGAATTAAATATCCGCGCCGCCCATAACATTAAATCGTGAATGAATATGAAATTTCTGAGATGTAAAACCCTTGGTGAACAGACGGACCGGTACTTAACATAAAATTTCACGTACATAACTCAATTTTATAATTTCACAGTATTAACAAGTTCCGAAAAAGCCGCTTGAACACAAAGTGACCCGCTGAAAAATGAAATTCATGACGGTCCACACAAAACTTTTCCGGACAATAATCAAGCATTTTTGCATTTCAAATTAGGTGTTCAACATTTCATGTTTTCTGAACAACGCAAAGGTTCATTGAACATTTCTTAGCTATTTCGTAAAAATTTAAAGTTCTTTATTTTCAAAGGAATATTTAACAGCTCTGAACAGCTATGACTTTCAACTCATGCACTCGGCTCTTGATTCATCTATATTTTGGACATTATTGAAAGGTGCAAAATAATAAAACTATAAATTTCATTAATAAATCAAAACATCTTAATACTTTTTGATAAACAATAAACAATAATTTACTGACGGATTTATAAACGAAGAGTAAACAGGATTAAGAAAATGGCGGGGGCGTACCTCAAGGCAGAGCATTAGGGCTGCTTTTCTTTATAATCTACATATTGAATTGAGTAAATTCCGTGTTCACGTAAAACCTTATTCACTCATGAATTATGAATACGTGTGCTTAATTTGTGTTAAATTATACTTTAGAACAGATCTTTTTGCTCCACCAAAAGGAATATTATATCGTCTGTAATGCTTTGAATTTGCATGAAATTGAATAGAAAAATATAATTTTACTTGCATTTTGCGTAAGCCTGAGCGTTTAAATGGGCTTTGTGATTCATTGTGAGACGTACCTATATCTACATGACTTTCTGCTTTCAGAGTATATTCTAAGCAATGAATATATTGAAAGAAGTGACATGTGCTTTTTGTTGTTCTAATTTGGAGGAGTAGGTATATAGAACTTGGAATATTATTAACATGTGGGACAGACATTGAGCTACAATAAAAATCAATTGAGCGATATTTCAATGTATTCAGATTCTTCGAGTACTTTGGAACTTAATAAATCAGGTTAGAAAATATGGAGCTGGCTTCCATCCCAAGGTGTTCCCCAAGGAGCCACAATTTGCTAGAAAAATGGAAAGGATTTCTAAAGGGTAGACAACGCATGTCCATTACAGAAAACCTTGTAAGCCTTTGCCGTTATTATGGACAAGGCTTACCGCCTTAGGGAATTTCCATTATTAATTTAGGTACTATTACGGATAGGAAAGAAATGTAAATATATTGGTGAACTTACTTAGAAATTGGAAGTATAGATATTATTATATTGTATTGGGTGTGTGAATATGACTCCGCCCTTTCTCAACAGATGTCGTTTTTAGTATTGTTTACGTGTACTAATAAATGACCATACTTGTATTCGATAGTACTGAATGTCAGCTATCTAACGCATTTTATGATATTTGGTTGAAGTGTAAGCAACAATTGTTTTCACCTTTTCGAAAATGTCGGTTTTTATTCCAAATAAACGTCATTTGCGGGAAGTGTTATTACATTATTTTATTGCGAAGAAAACTGCAGCGGAAACTTATCGTTTGCTTGTGGAGATTTATGGTGAGCATGCTCCGTCTAATACAACTTGCAAGGAATGGTTTCGACGATTTCAAAATAACGATTTTAGTACTGAGGATAAAGAACATGGAAAACCACCAAAAAAATTTGAAGATGCTGAATTGGAAGCATTATTGGCGGAAGATTCTTGCCAAACTCAATCAGAATTAGCTGCAGCATTAAATGTTGATCGTTCAACTGTTGCAAAGCGTTTACAAATGATGGGAATGATTCAAAAAGCCGGTGACTGGGTTCCACATGATTTAAAAGAAAGAGACATGGAACGTCGGAAAACCATTTGTGAAATGCTGCTTCAAAGACAGCAAAGAAAAGGATTTTTGCATCGGATAGTCACAGGAGACGAAAAATGGATACACTACGAAAATCCTAAACGCAAAAAAGCTTGGGTGAAACCAGGCGAACCAGGCCCATCACAGCCAAAAATAAATATTCACTGTGCCAAGGTCATGCTCTGTATTTGGTGGGATCAGAAAGGTATTGTATATTATGAGTTGCTCAAACCCTCTGAAACTATTAATGGAGAAGTTTACCGACGACAACTAATGCGTTTGAAGCGAGCCATAGAAGAAAAACGACCAGAATGGGTGAATAGACATAACAAATTAGTTCTTCAGCATGACAATGCCAAACCGCATACCGCAGAAGTCGTAAAAAGATATTTAGAGGGACAGGACTGGGAAGTGTTACCCCACCCGCCATATTCACCAGACATAGCTCCTTCGGATTACCACCTATTCCGGACGATGCAGACAGACCTTACTGGAGAAAAGTTTACTTCATGTGAAAGTATCAAAATTTGGATTGACAACTGGATAAGCTCAAAAGACCAGGACTTCTTCCAGCAAGGAATACGAAAACTACCTGAACGATGGGCGAAGGTTGTAGCTGCAGATGGAGCATACTTTCAATATTTTTTTTTTTAATTTTGTAAGCGAACAAATGTGTTTTATTTTGACAAAAAGGGGCGGAGTCATATTCACACACCTATTATAACATTATAAAAAACAAAACATAAGAAAGCAGCGCGTTTAAATCAGATTAGCTGACTATAATATCCGCCAAAATTTTAATAGACGCAAGATACATTGAATCTATGGCCAATAGGATAATACTCAATTTCGATTAGAGATCGCCTCTTCCTAGGGATTGAGTATACAACCTGGGGGCATGATAGCTTCAAATGAATGAAATATTTTTAAAGCAATTCCGTGAGATACTGCTGTATATAAGCGCTTTTATTTAGTAAGAATAGTAATCATAATCTCGCGCTTTGATATCTTAGTTTGAAGTAATAGCCCAATTTTTTTTTTCATGTAATGGACATCTCAAGTCTTTAAACCGTTTCAAATATATTACGCCCACATTCCAACTTCGTATAATTTGAGTATACAATAATTAAGCATTAAAACTTAACCTTTAATGATGCAAAATTTTTGGGGGTCCATTTTGCTAGAGTCCGTAGATGAGTACCTTTAGAGTCGCGCATTACACGTATCCCCGGGTAGTGAAAAAGGAGCAACCCGAAGAAGAACTTAAGAAGAAGCCTGGTAATCTGCCGCCAAGCAGTGACACACTCGCTTTGCTGTTCCGGTAGAAGGGCACCGAGCCGGTGAAATCACATGCACATGAGACGTAACATCCCCGTTTCGAGAGACAGGCACAACTGAGTGCTACTTGGGCTGTTACTATGGACGGAGGTAACCAATTAACCTCAGGTGGCCCTTAGCTCGTCCAGTCTCTTTTGTTATATTGGATAAAAACAACATGCATTAATCCTTATTACATGCTTATACCAAGCTCATCGTGTGAGTTCTGGCCACTTTAGTGTCAGAGTACTGAAGCCGCCTGAAGGCCTTCCACCTGGCTTATCAACTATTTAGTCAAGACCGCCATCTTAAAGTTCCCCCTGAAATATCGAGGTGCTCACAAAACTAAACTTTACTTTAAACATTACTGTAATTAATAATATGGGAACTAGATAATTGATAGAATATTTATATAGTCTTTTTTTGTAAATACATACACATAATGCACATTAACACCCAGATACAGAACAAACATTTATATTCATCACCAAAATGCTTGAGACGAAATCCAACCCAATACCCACAGCGAGCAAAGCTATACTACTGAGCTATGAGGCCAGTCAAATCATCAATTCGTCCATTTGTGTTACTCCACACATCCACCTTAACATTCTCCAATAAAATACGTGAATGCTAGTAAAATATATCCAAACTCAATAAGCCCTTAATATCCACAAAGAGGCGTCTTTTCCGAGTTCTCGGCTAAAGATGAACATTAGTCACGCCATAAATCAGTATATTTCCGCTACCTCTAATATCCCCAACCTCGATTACAAATTGAACTTTAACCTAATTCCATTTTGAGGCATAAAACGCGGTGTCGCGTCGCGTGTCGACAATCTGATCGGCCACGAGTAGTATAACTTTGCTTCATTATAATTATTATGAAAAAATCCGACCCATAGACCAAAGGACACGGTTGGCTCAACTGTATCAGCCTATAATGTGCGGACTACGGCCTACTCTCGTGAAGTGAGACTGAATGGATTTGATCTACCACGGGAATTATTATTTAGTTATCTCCCGCTCACGCGCCTTCGGTATCCATTGGATGCTATCCCTGTCAACATCTTCGTAGGCAGTACGAAATCTGTTTCGAAGAGCTCCTAATAACATAAAAGGCAAGCCAAAGAGTACGGAATTGCAACTAATATAGAGTCGCCACTTAAAGATTTATGTATGTAGCGACATCTCGTACTCTGTGCCGCAATTTTATACATGCGTTTCGCGTTCATTCATATCCAATTCCTTTTTAAACCCTATTATTTAACGTTTATTAGTGAGATAGATTAACATAGTGTCGAGAATTTGAAATTAATTCAATCACAGGGGAAGAAAATGAAATGGACTGCGGAAAAACAACGCGCCGCCATTTTGACCACAGATAACCCAACCAAAAATACTAACAGATTTAACACATTAATATGAAATTAAATTACCCTGTTATATTTTACAATAAACTGATCTTCGACATAAACAATTTTACAGAAAAGAGATTGCACATAATGATAGTTATTTGAACCGCCAAACTAATAGTCTGCTTCTTTGACGACTCCGTGGCTTAGTTGGTAGTAGCCCTGCCTTCGAAGCGAGGGGTCCCGGGTTCGATTCCCGGCCGGGGCACACTTTGTGTGGTGAGCATGAAGTTTGTTCTCGGGTCTTGGGTGTTTGTCTTGTGTTTCTGTGTTTGTCCATGCCATCTGCGACACAGGGAATCCTAGTGCAGAGGTATGAGTGTGTAAACGTTTATTTAACGTTTATTTATTTACTTTGTTCTGAGTGAGGCAAGCTTTGCCACTACCGGAAGCCGTTTATAAGCGCACGTAGTGAATCAGCTATTTAATTCTACCTTACCCCGCTCTTTCGATAAAAGCCCGCGATAATTGCTCTCTGCTGAATAATGCCTTTCATTCTTTATAAACACGAACGGTTTATTGTTAAACAAGATTATTTTTATGACAGGTTTATTGGCCTTTTGAATTATCTGTGCGCTGTTTGTTCTTTGACCTGTTGGTACTGTCACTCCCCTTTGGTACGTTTTTGATTCATCTTTATTAAATTCAGTGTTGATTACTCTTTGAATGTTATTATCGTTGTAATATCCTTTTTATAATTTACGGTGCGTGATTGATATCGTGTTTGTTTCATTGTGTCGTCAGCCTTTGTTATCTGTTTAGAGCGCCGTCATGATTAATTCTGAAATCCTCCTTTCATCGTATATTTTTGCAATGACAAAATCATTGCAATTATTTTTTTCACCTCTGCCTTCTAAGCGAAAGCGCCCGGATTCGGTTCCCCAAAGCATTCCCTTAGTGTGATGAGCGTAAAGTAAACACACGCAAGATTTACTTGCGTGTTTTTTGTGTGTTTCTGTGTTTATCCATGCCAGCTGCGAAACAAAAAATCCTATTACAGGGATATGAGTGTGTAAACTTTATGTTGTAACTCTACAATTTTTTTGATAGCTTTGTTCATTTTAGTCAAATGCAGTTTGTTACTTTACCATCTCACCATCAGCCTTCCACCAGAGCTATTAACAAGTCGGATTATCTAGTCGTGTGCCTAAGTGGCAAACTCTGGTGTCTAAATACCGTCCGACGGTCTCCGACATGGCGCATCGAAGCTAATAGAAGAGACCTCAGTACGGAAGCGCTCAGTTCAAATATCACAAAATGGTCACCCATAGAACACTACTGAATAGGCAGAGAGTAGCTTAACTCAAATGATCTGTAAAAAACCGGCCAAGTGCAAAACGGACTCGTGCACCAAGGGTTCCGTACCATTACCTATAAAACAAAAAATAACAATCACGTGTTTGTATGAAAACCCCCTTAAATATTTATTTTATTGTTTTTTAGGTAAGAGAAAATTTCAACTCTCTTAATATCACGGTTCATAAGATATAGCCTGGTGACAGACGGACAGCGGAGTCTTAGTAATAGGGTCCCGTTTTACCTTTTGGGTACGGAACCCTAAAAATAACCAGAAAAGCTCCACCACTAGCGCTTTTCCATTGTCACTATATAATTATTCAAAGATTAATCTTAAAGGGACGTGAGCATCAAACTTTCATGTCAAATTAATAGAATAATTAATGAATTCTCCGAGATGAAAAATGTTGAAATAAAAAATCTTGAAATATTGCGCCACATACATTTTTCGAACATTTTCATCATCCAAACAGCGTAAGCAAAATATAATGTTATGTAAACAATTTCAAATAAAGAGAATGTTTGCACGAATGTTCTTATAACGAAAATTCTTTTTAAAGAAACTGGCAGACTTTGAAACAGAACGTGAAATACCTTTGATCTTTTTACTCGAGCCACTGTTTTAAGCCTTAGTTATACTGAACAAAGAAAAATACGATATTGTACAATATGTAAAAATGAAATTACTTGTCTCTAGCATTTTCTTTTTTTTATTATGTTAATATGTGACGGAACGAGCTGAGGGCCCACCTGGTGGTAAGTGGCGATCCCCGCCCATGACAACAGTAATGCGACTCAGCATAAAATTTGGGTCTTACACTGAGTCGCATTCATCCTGCTGCATCTATCACCGGAGACGGGGATGATACGTCTCATGCGCATGTGATTTCGCCGGCACACCCTTCTACCGGAACTCAGCAATGCGAGTACACTACTGCGTGGCGGTGGATTGCCATTTGTACCGAGTGGTAATCTAATACACAATCTACAGCGCAGAAAGCAAGGCTACTACCAACTACCAACTGAGATGTGAATCCAATCAACAATTTAATTCCGGTAATATTACAGCTTGAAACGAATAATACGTAGACATATTATAACTTCGTGACTCAAGTCGCAGTCCAAGTTGTATTTATTGTACTGTACTTTTGTCATTGAATATCTGTTTGCACGGATCAGCTACCGTGGCTGCACTACATCAATGACAAAACTTTTTCTTTTCACATAAGATTTATTGGTGTTCGACTGGCTTTCCATTCCTCCATGACAATATTTGAATTTATTTCTAGCTTTTGTGTAGTTGACAATTGCTCAAAAAGGTAGTTTAATGAAATGTTATTTTCAAAGTTGTAAATGTTTTAAGAAAGGAGAATATTATCATTATATTTGAAAATTAAAAATTCAACATGAATCAGAATGATGAAGAGAATTATTATTCATTTCGTTTGATAAAGTTGGAAAAAATGTCTTTTACAAAATGAAATGTAAAAATATTATAGTTTGATTCGACGGAGCAAATTGTTTCTCGTAATCTAAAGGATAACATACTCGTACAATGCAGATACCTATCTTTTTAAAAAAATTCAAAATACGCTGATTAAAAATAAAATAAAGCATTATTAAAATAAATTAATGGTAAAAAAAAAACTATTTAATAACAAGCTTTTTTCGTGAAAACACGCGAGCCAAGTCGCAAGCAAAAGCTAATTTTCAAATAAACTCACATCATAGAAGAATATTATAAATTATTTTCTGTCAGAATTATGATCTACATAAGTTATTACGGAATATTATCAAAGGGAAATTTTCTTTTAAATTATCTTTCTGTGACGGGTAATTGATTTTTGTCTGTGGCAATCATAACATAAATAGTACTCAAATATTTCCTCATTTCCGTAAAGAATCCGTTGATAATTTTGTTGGTAAAAGTATATTTCTGGATTCTGAATCATTATAGCTCTATTCAATGATGAAATTGTTAGCGGAACATTCGTGAAAAAACAAGGATGGCGATAAGGTCGCCACGTGTCACGTCTACACGTTCCTATGATAAAGAATCATAGGGACGTGTAAACGTGTAGATAAAATGTGAACTATTAAAGCTCTGCCTAACTTTTCGGGAATAAAATAAGAATATATATATGTATATGTAATATGATTTTAGTTTAATACCGTTTCAAGTCGTAACTATAATTGCATATTAAAAAAAAACTCTCGTACAGGGCTAAGTTTCTCTGTGTGGCATGGACAAACACAGAGACAAAAAAAAACAACTAGAACTCGAGAACAAAATGTCATGTTCAATAAGTTTGCCTCGGCCAGAAGATTCACGTCACGTTAGAGTTTCCACTTTTCTACCACCTTCTTCTGGTGCATCAGCTGTCAGCTGTCACTGGAAGAGACAGAGTATCTATCGAATAAATTATTTATTCAATACGCCAATTCTTCCTTTGCGTTCGTGCCTCTTCCAAATAGTTACATGGCCTGAATCTAAGAATGAATAATGTATCACATCTGTTCCTAATGATAGGATGAGGGTCGGGTAAAAGAAACTAGGCTTTGCTTGGGACAGATATAGATCCATTTTAATGCCCACGCTCTGGGGACGCATCTCTATTGAGATAATGAATCTAAGGCTTTGAAGCGTTGGTTATAACTTGTGATAAACGCGAAATGCTTGTGGCAGATGACTTAACACAGTTACATACAGTTGTTTAAATAGGATCGTTGATGAAAAAAAAGTCTCCTATGTTTTTTTTTTTTATCTTGATTTAATGTGCTATGCCGCTTAATTGGTACAATCAACTTATATCAAAATGACTTAATTAAAAAACAAAAAAAAAAAAAAAAAAATTGTTTCATTCTTTCTATATTTTCATGTGAATAAGTTGTTAACTCTTGTGTCGGAGTTTTCAATCCACGAAAAGGCCTTCAGCATGGCTTGTCGACTAGTATAGCGACATTAAACATGTTCGTAGTAGCCCTGCTTTCGAAGCAAGGGGTCCCGGGTTCTTTCCCCGGCTGCAGACTGCGATGAGCGTGAAGTTTGGTCTCGGGTTCTGTTTGTGCATGCTACCTGTGACACAGGTAATACTCGTGCACGGAGTGTGTAAACTTGATCCCCTTATGATTAATGTTGTATGAACGCTGTCTCCTCACAACTGTTCCACGCTTCAAAGATTACCAAGAGCCAAGGCATAGCATATTTAATACGCATACATGCATACATTTAGACATTCCACGCCAAAGACACACTCGAGTTGTATGTTTGTTATGTAATTCTATTAGCTAATTCGGGGTTTGTTTATAAGTTGCGATATAATTGAATATGTTTGGAACGGTCTTTGGTTATAAAATAGATTGTCTAGACATAGTTATGTATAATATTTGTGTGAAATTTAGTAAAGTACTTATTTAATCCATGTTTACAGTGTTATACAAGTTAAAATTTACATGACAGGTATATATTCTCTATATTCTCGATAACCAAGAGTGAATGGTGAATGAAAAAATATAATTTTACTGTTGAAAACTGTTAAATCCATGTTTAATACAATACCTACATATTATAACTGCATGTAATAAAAATTTGCGTTTTCACAAAAAATACAGGTAAATTTAAACAGCGAAACCCTATCTAAATACAAAATTTCATCCAAATCGTGAGAGCCGTTCCCGAGCAACGCAAAAATAATATATATATATATACAAGAAGTGCTCGTTTAGGGTACATATTATTTATGCAATATTAATTATCTGAAATTTAAACGAACTTAAAATAAAAGTCTTTTAATTTTAATATCAGGTCATAAATTCAGGTTTCAGGTAGTGAAACGTGGATCTTGACCCAGTAAAAATATTACTGTGTCATCTTCAAAAGGTGTAATTTTACCGATATTCAACTCAGTATCAGATATTATCAATCATTCATATTATATAATATATAAAGAACAAAGTTGGTCCCAGGAGTGATCCTTGTGGAACCCCCAACCTAATTTGTTTTATTCGACTAAAGTTACGGAAAAATCACACACATCTTATGTTAAGTGGTTATCGCGACCCATACATAACAAAAATACGACTGAGATCTTCACCTACTAAATTTCAGAGATGACCCAAGTCGTATCACGTTGGGCAAGTCACTCTGAACCGCAGTTTCAAAAGTTTGAACACCCTGCCACAGCAGTTCGAGTGAACCACTGCTTGGCAGATTACCAGATGGGTACTAATTGTACCCATCTGGTAATCTGGGTACTCTTTGGGTTGCTATTTTCTTACCACCTGGGAGTCACAGGCTCAATATCGGGACTCTAAGGGTTCCTGAGGAATTCACCTACGGACGCTAGCAATGTGATCGTCCAAAATTAACATACCTGATTTGTTAATGCTGTATTTATAGTCTTTACTCACCATTTGAGTTCGATCTCAGATAAAATGCAAGACATTAATTCATATTTAAAAAAAAAAAAAAAAAAAAAAAAAAAATTTTGCTTCGTAATTCTTTGCTGGTCTCACAGCTCAGTTGGTAGCAGCTCTGCCTTCTGCGATGTAGGTCGTAAGTTCAATTCCCACTCAGAACAAAAATTTGTGTGACGAACATATATATTTGTGATGTATTTGCAAAATAAATTTATTATCTAAGCATTATATCAGTTATACAATGTATTATAACTATACAGTACAGTATTATAAAGTATTTTAAAATGTCCATGAATATTTATTTATTATCGACGGAGGTAATTGATGATATTCAAAAGGCTGTCTACAAATGTCCGACTATTGAATAATACGCTGAATTTTGCGATAAAATCGGCCTTTTGCTTGTTAGGAACTAATCTCCATTTTAGGATCCCAACTTTTAGTGAAGCCCTTCTTCCAAATTAGGGTTACTCAAATAAAGCAGGACGGCGTAGTTCAAATGAGTTCCATCTAAATAAGCTTTCATTTGAATATGCAAACCTTTATTTATATGTCCCGTACATATTTGTAAAATGTTACGTCATCTTAAATTCATAATTACACAAACAATAGAATGCAAATGTATGTATTTAATTACGAGTCTCAAGAGATTTATGGAGTGGCCTTAAAATTTGTAAAATCCGAGTAAAAATAAGAAGTATTATTTTTATTTATAAAGTCTTTACGGGTTATTAAACCAGTGAAGATTTTACATACATATAGCATGTATATTACGTTATATTATGTTTACACAGTCATAATCCTGCACTAGGATTTCCTGTGTTGAAGTGGGACCTGAGAAAACTATACGCTCATCACACAAAGTCTGCCCCGGTTGAAAATCGAATCCGGGACCCCTTCGAAGGCAGGGCTTCGACTTATTAAGCTACCAAGCCATTAATATAGGTACAACAACAAATAGAAGTTATGCACTAATATTTGAAGCTTTAGAATTAAAATATATAAAAATATTATAAATAAAATTAAAGTGTTTGTTTGTAAATAATTTTTTCGCGAGTCACCCTATTTTTTTTCTAAAGTATTGTAATTAGCCTTATTATTCCTCATAACACCAGCTATATGTTAGTGAAAGTATCGTTAAAATTGGTCTAGCCGTTTCAGAGGTAAGCCAGAACAAACGACAGACAGACCGCCAAAAAAATTTTTTTTATTGAAAGTACCTTATGTGCTTTCTATAGTAAAAAGCTGTTATTTTGACATTACAAACAATAGTTAGATTTATTTAGTTTTAATATTAATATAGCAAGCCACATCACGCGTAGTAAATGATCCCAGGTAGTACTAAATTTATTTCCGTGTACCCAACACGCTTACACCCAAAATTTTTGCTAGAATTTTACCAAACCATCACCACTGAGCTATCGGTATACTCGTATATAAGATTCCATATTTGAAATATACGACGTAGAATGTTGAGCAGCTTGCTATTTACACTCTGTGGTTCGGCGTACGACGTTTTGCGCCTTATGAAAGTAAAATGAGCGAATCTTATGTTGGGTTTACGCAAGGATTGTGGGAGAGACGATGCAGAATACGTAATAGTAGTGAAAATAGTAGACTCACTTCATTAATACGGCTACGTGGCTTAATTGGTGGTAGCCCTGCCTTCGAAGCGAGGGGTCCCGGGTTCAATTCCTGAATGAAGTTCCCGGGCATGAAGTTTGTTCTCGGGTCTTGGGTATCTTGGCCATCTGCGATACAGGGAATCCAATTGCAGAGGTATGATTGCGTAAAGGTAAATATATATTTAAATACTGTTGACTGGCCTCATAGCGCAGTTGGTTATAGTTCTGCCTTCTGCACTGAAGTTCTTGGGTTCGATTCCCTTTCAAGAAAAGCTTTTGTGTGACGAGCGTAAATTTTTATTCTGTTTCTGTGTAATATAATATGTACATATATAGAGCTAACTAAATGAGTTGAAAGAATACCCACAGGCGGGGAAAAGCTCCTTCCTTCAATATATTCCACATAAAGGCAAAATTTTCTTCCTAACACAATTTCTTCTGTTCAGCTGAGGTAGTCCACTCACGATTCCGACGTCCAGCATCCGAGACCTCGTTCGGTGCCCATCACATATTCATTAGGTCGTTACCTCTACCCGTGAGTACGGTGCCTTGCATCTCCCATGCGTGCTTCACGCTTTGTGTAGTGGATTTGTTTATAATATATCAGGGCAGAGAATTGGCTTCCAATGTGTTTATTCACTGGTACCCATGATTTTACACAACTGCGTATAATATATTTGCGCGGATAGCGCAATGTGTATGTTCGTTCTAAAGTATCTTCTACAAACTCTTGAAGTAACTTATGCAAGTTCTCTGCGATACAAAAACAAGATAATCGACCTCTTGCCTCAAACACTCAAAGTGAGTGAGGGGTTAAGAGTTCGATTACTGGCTGGGGCAAACTTTGCATAATATAAATAAAGTCTTCTTTGGGTTTTATGTTTGTATATACCACCTGTATATCATAAAGTAGGGAGATAAGCATATTATATAAATATTAAATAATGTGTTTGTAAATAAATTAAAGGCTTGAACTTGAAAATTTTGTTCTTAGGTTTCTAGGTTTTGTGTCACCAAAATACTCACTCATAAGCAAATATCTATGAGATAACTGTTGGAAATTTATAGGACGAATCTCTTTTAGTTCTCAAAGCATGTTATTGTTAGATAAACAGAACTACAGCCCGCCTTGTTAAGCCGTCACCGTAGCTTAAAAATATTTATTTATTGTTTTATTTATTTACTATAACAACTATTTTAACAGGTTTAACCTAATGCAATAGCGTAGTCAACTTTTTTACAGTCATGATTTTAATCACGTAGGTATAAATATATATCCAATTACATACTAACAAATTTTCATCCATAATATCAATTCTATTATCTCATAATCATAATAAATTAGTCAATATTTAATAAAATCAAAGCAATGCTACGGGCATTGCTGATTCGTTGCCTACCCTGAAGAAGGCTTTTTATATTTCTACTAGCTGCGCCCCGCGGTTTCACCCGCATAGTTCCCGTTCCCGTGGAGAATACGGGGATAAAATGATTTTATTTTTTCGTTAAATTTTCCAATGTTTTTAATAGTTATTCTGCTATTCGGTACGGAAACAAATCCAACAAATCAAAAACCATGGCAATCGGTCCAGCAGTTCGAGTTATAAGTGTTGTAACAAACACGACTTTCTTTTTTTATATATATAGAAGACGGTCTGTACCAGAGTTCGTAGCTCTGTTAGAGACATGAATGCCTAATGAATCTAATAAAAAAATCTTAACTTAATACTGTCACCAAATGAAACCAAGCCACGTTATTAATTTTTTTTCTCGCAACATCACTCAACGTCTTAAGTTAATTGACTTCGTCATATATCATTCCGACGTAACATTAGTTTGTATGTTGTATGGGGCGCGGCTTCCTTTGGCGGCTCCTTTGTTGTCGAGAGGGTAAGAAAGCTGAAGTGATGGAGATGGATGTATTGACGAACTGTCATTGAGGGGAATGTTTAGAGTCAAATTGTTCATTTTGGCTTCCTTTAGTGAGAAAATTAGATTTTGTTTTGGATAGAAATAATTACAAAATTAACACACAGTTTAACAAATTTAAATACGTCACCCTTGGATTTACTTGTAGATAGTGGTAAGACACGCTTTGTTTGCTCCGGTGACAGGGTGTGGGAGCCGGTGAAATCGCATACGCGTGAGACGTAACATCGCCATCTCTTGTGACGGATGCAACGAGGTGTGACCTTGGTGGGCCTTAAGCTCGTCTTGTCACATTCGTTACATAAAAAAAAAATGTTCGTGTATTGTACCGCGTAAGAAATAACAATTATTGTCTCTTTACTGTATTTTTAAGTGCTACACAGACTGCAGTCCGAGACTGAAGGCAAATTGTGTGCCTAATTTAACGAACCATTGCCAAGTCACCTATGTTCTAGATCTATCAAGTATCTAGCTCTGCAAACTAACACATAAGTATAAGTAATATTAGTCTAAAGATAAAAATATCCTCTGTACATATTTCTTTTGAAAGGCAAATAACAATTCTTTGTCCTGGTAGATTAAAATAACGTTATTTTCTTTCATACCTTTTCTCAAAATAAAATATCGTGTTTCCTTTAAGGATAACGTTTCAGAATTACTTTAGCATTGTCAAAGAGAATATCTTTTGATCAATTCCATTTTACTTTGAAATATTAATTGGAGAAAAGTAAATAATTTGCAAATCTCTGATTAGTTTCATTCACTTTTTCTTAATTGCCACACGAAATTTTGTTTTCAACTTTTTTAAATACATTTCATTGTTTAAAATGTTTCGCCATTATTAAATATTCATTGGAAATAGTTAATTTTGATCTGTCATTTTCCTTATTAACCAACGTCCAGAGGAACCTATCAATTCGGCTGAATTTTTTTATGTATGTTCACTCAGTGAAATGACGGCGAGGTCATTTATTAAGAGATCTGGATTTTTTTTTACTTTAAGGATTTGCTGCTGGATTAGTCACATAGAAATTTTTTAAAATTGACTCAATAGTTTAACAGTTAAATCAAAATAACTGGAACAAATATGTCATCCAGGTAAACAAAATTACGTGTTTTGCTCGCCTGTGACTTTTTTCTTCGGCCGTTGTATACCGATTTAGATGTTTCTTTATTAAAATGGTAGGGTATACTCCCGAAGGTTGAGAAATTAGAGACGAAAGAATTGATGTCGGTATTTTCTCGATTTTGAATGAGTCACAGTTGTCACCAAGAAATTATTCGGAGTTCTTTTTAATTTTCTGTTTCGGGAAAAACAAAACTGCGTTGTGATATTTACAAATGCCAAGGAACAATTACCGATTACTCGGTCTATAAGACAACTGATCCAAACCATGGCATTTTGTAACTCCGTCAATGGACGCCCCTCAAATCATTTACATGGGTTGCTTTGGCTAGCCAAAGAATATAAAAAGATTAGTAAAAAGGCCTCGACTGAAAAATACTAGACACGTTTTTAATTTAAAAAACAATGCATAATGCATCAAGTAAACCAATTTCAATACTTTCACTTATTTTACTTAGTGGTGGAATTTCTTTATGAAATTCCTACGTAAATAAACTTAAAGTTAAACTCTTTCACATTAAAATTAATTAATCATTCAAATTATTCCACAATTAATGAAAAAATCGCGTAACAAACCTCAATTTTTTAATCGGTTAGGAATACAATGCTCATTCAATTGTTCACTGTTACAAACAAGTTCTACTGGAAGTTTGCTTTTGCACCACCCAAGGCGTATGTGTATGGATTCAAAAGGTACTCACCAAAGAAAGCAATCAACTAAATCATTGGTGCACGTCTGAATTTGAACCACCGATCCTTAGATTGATAGTCAACGTTAGTCATAGCGTACTCATGTATCAGTACGCTTTTACGGCTCAGCCTATATTATTGTTTAATCACGCGAAAGGCCTTCCTAAAAACAGATGAAGAGGTTTTAGCATACCGATAACTGCATAGTAAATCCGACCTTGCGTGGTGAGTACGGAGGTGGTATTTTGATCCATATGTTCAAAGCAAACATTTCCATTTCTATATCGTTGGTTTACGTTCGTATAATATACGGAGCTACAGCAAATTGACCGGGAGGCTGCGTCGCGCTGATAGTAAAGCACACTATGATATGGTACAAGTTTGAACCTCACAGCGAGTACTCACGTTTATGAGCGAGTGGGAACTTTGATAAGTACTTCATTTTTAACAGACTTCAAAAGAGGAGTTTATCAATTTAGATGTGTTTTTATTGTTACGCGATTTCTTCGGCAATTGTGAACCGACTTAGATGATTTTTATTAGATAGGGATTACCTCCACGGTGGTTCGATAGAAATTTCAAGATGTCTAATGTGTCTGCTCCCTATCCTATCCTTCCAAAGGTTGCTTGGAAGAGATCACTTTTAGTGATAATGCCGCCCATTGTGCATCTACCAAATTGTTGTCTTTTTATGTAATTTGTTTTTTCTTTCTGGTGTGCAATAAAGAGTATATCTATCTATCTATCTATAAAAGTATTGATTTTTGAGTCCATTATCAATTGAAAAGTTTATCATTTTATCTCGTATCATTGAACCATTAACTAGCCTTGTAGCTCAGTTTGTAGTAGTTCAGATTCCTTGTCTGTCAGTAGTACCTATATGTACAAAGAAAGACGTTTTTTGTGTTAATATGTATTACCCAAATTTTTGTCAAAAGAAAGAACTATACTATAATAGTACCATCAGTAATCTTCGTTCCCATTGTATTAACACACACAGAACACAAATTGGTGGTCGTCAAACCAATGCTTGTCCTGAGTGAGAATCGAAGCCACTAACTCCAGCGTAGAATGTAGAGCTACCGACAGAGCTATGATGACTGCTATAAAATGAGAAGTTTTTGAAAAATGTAGGTGTTTAGGTTGCTTGACTTACGTGTCTAGTGATAGGTTTGTGTGAAATTTCATTGTCTACCTTAAATACAGGGGCGTAAGATGTGAGAATAACTCATAGAAAACTACGTGGCATTATGGAGGAAATATATTCGAGCAACTTTTCCAAGTCGTATAACGTTGGGTTCTTTACTCTGAGATGAAATCTGAGCCCTACCAACTGACCGATCATCGCCATTGCTCCCTCTTTGTGAGGGTCAAAGTCATGATGACTTAGACCATGCAAGAAGGGACTGACGCCATGTTGAGAAATTGCGGGTGGAATGTTACCCGTTTTTGACACTACACGTTTTAACGTGGCTTATAGATCGTTAGGCTTTCGCCGCATCTATAAGGCATTATGCGGGTTGAAACGGGCATAGCATACTTTACGCTATGAAGATAAGAGTTAATATCTGACCCAGCACGTTAACTCTACATTTAACTGATGGTTTGTGTTCTACAGCCTTCGGGTCTATCTGACTAGCTTTTCCCGCAGCTTCGCTCTCATTATTGTAGATTATGTCAATTATTTCTGGATTAAAGGTATTCCCTTTTCCGTACTCCTGATAACGTTTAGGCAAAATTTCTTCTTCTTGATGCGGACCGTGGCGCTAACGAGGCCGCAGATGTATGCATCTCGCGATTCCCGTAGCCCCGTCGTAGTCAAGAGGAGAGCATCACGGGGTTTTAGTCGGTAGTGGCACTCAGATCTACGAACTGAGCTTGACATACCCCTCCCGCCCCTGCAGGCAGGCAGATATGTAAAGGCATTTCTCCATGTATGTAAAAAAATGGTTTATTTCACGCACGCGCGGTTGGCTCTAAACGAAACTTGCCTCTAATACTTATTAAAATTCATTGAATTTATCACTTTCCTTTCGTAAATAACATTCTCAACGACTTTGCTGAAGTAAAATCTTAATGTTCAGCCTAAAATATAAAATTATATGACTTTGTTTTTACTTTGATAGAGGACCTGTAAAATATACGACCTAGTATAGGATCGTATCCCTTTCAAATCAATTTCAAAGCAATATAGTTTTACTAGCTTCTATCCAAGGTTGTATCCTAATGGAAAACAAATTTCATGCTCATCGCACAAATGACGGCTCCGTGGCTTAGTTGGTAGTAGCCCTGCCTTCGAAGCGAGGGGTCCCGGGTTCAATTCCCGGCCGGAGCCCAGTTTTTGTGGTGAGCATAAAGTTTGTTCTCGGGTTTTGGGTGTTTGTATTCTGTGTTTGTCCATGCCATCTGCGACACAGGGAATCCTAGTGCAGAGGTATGAATTTGTAAACATTCATTATTATTATTATTAAATATTCTCCCCAACGAGACTGAACCCAGGCCCCTGCCTTGATGGCTCGATTACTAACAACTAATCTATAGCCATCAACTAGGTAAAATTAGCAGTTCCCTTTTGTATCAATTAATCACTACGAAAAAATTTGTCCCATCAATTACTTGCAAACTATTGTTTTCGGGTCATTTACGTCCTCGACTCATTAAGCAGTAATTACCACGGCCTGTAATAAAATCAGCGCCCTGTAATTCTGTAATTTCTCCGGTCGAAAATGGTTATTTTCTGAGAATAGTCCGTAGTGATAATTGAATAAGTAGATATATATTAATTTATTATATTTTATCATCTATTATATTTTATTTTGCCGTCTATTTTTGTCCCAATATTACAAGTGATTCAATTTACCAAAGTTATTCAAAGTTATGAAAGAATCTTTATTTCTGTTGAATTGTTTTTTTTATTCTTAGATTCGTCACCTTTTTAAAAAAACATGTATTTACGAGATCACGGGTTTTATAATAAAGTACATAAGTTATTTGTCATAATATTTTGGGCAAAGAAAAAATTATGTTTTATTACAATGTATTTAAACATAATTAACATTATAATTAAGTTCATAGATAAAACAATCATTATCATGACAAAAGCTATCATGGTATTGAAATTTTCTTTTTTGAGTTATTAGGTGAGTGATATATTTCGAAGCAGTTTCATGCCTCATGATAAAGTGGTAAATATCGGTAGCTCGAAAAATTTGAAGGTTACTATTACGAAAATTATACGTCTTATGCGAGTATGATACCAGCCAGTCAAGCCAATACTTTGGGATTGTGAGACTTATGTCTTGGTATATATTTAAAGTCAAAGTCCAGTCAAAGTCAAAAATCATTATTTCCAATGACTTCTTTGAAAAATATTGAGTTAAGTATTCATGAACATGAAGATCAAAAACCAATGACCTTTTTTTAAATATATTCAAACAACATACTCAAAAAGCCAGTATACATAACATTTTCATTTTGATATTTATTAAATAACGCTATTTTAAACTTATAAAAAACAGCAAGATACTTATATCTCTGTTAGTTTAAAAGAAAATAAAATTTGCAAAAATCTCTCCTAAAAATCAACCCACGTTCCTGAAAATATTTTACGCAAGGTTTCTCACACATTGAAAACTGTCACGAACTATAACCTAAAATTCACAGTTGATATCACAAAGATCCCTTGGTACGAAGCTAAGCGCTCCATAAATATAAACACTAAACTCAACATTATTTTTCCTTAATCTAAAGTACATCGTTCGTACATTAAATATTTTACAGGAATAATTAAACATACTCGTGCGCACATAAATGTCACAAAAGCTCCTTAGACACATTACAAATTGTTGTCTTGTCAAATTACAATCAGTTTTCATGTTTAAGCTAGTCTTATTATTTAAGATGAAGTTCAACCCTGTGTTTTACCCCGGAGTAGTCACGAATATGTAATTACAATAAATATTCATGTACATTTCATACAGTATTAAGCGTAGCTTGTACTATGGGAACTAGATACCTACATATTATTTACATATTAGGAGTACAAATAAGATTCCGCCGTTTTATTGTAGATGGCGCGGCACGGAGTTTCGGTTAGCTTTCGCAGATGATAACCGGCTTAAAAAATAGTTTGGACATTCAAGAACAACATAACCTATTAATATCATTGATTTTATATTGGTAAAATATAATTTTTATAAGTTGAAAATGTCAAAATTTGAGCCAAGTAAGCGTCATTTGCGGGAAATATTAGTTTACTTCTTTAATTTAAAGAAATCTGCTGCTGAGGCGCATCGATTGCTCGTAGAAGCATATGGTGAGGTTGCTTTGAGTGAGAGAACGTGTCGAGAGTGGTTTCAAAAGTTATAATATAATATATATATTAATATATATATTACTTTTTTGCCAAATACATATTACTATATTGACACTCAGACACAGAACAAACATTTATGTTTGTAACACAAATCGAATGGGAATGGAACCCATGATCTATTGCGTAAAAGGCAGACCAACTACCAATTGAGGTACGAGGCCAGCAAAATTTTATAATAATAGTAAAATATTCAGATTTGTTATTTTGTATACAGAAATGAACCCTAGGTAACCCTTGAAACGCCACGTCTCACGGCTTACCCGCCAGAAGCGATGTGTTAGCATAAGAATATGAGCTTCCGTCGTTTTTCTTTCACAATTTTTCCTAGAACCATCATTCAAAGTCTTGCAAGAGTCTTAGAGCACTTTAGGGATTGTTCAGAAAAGGCTGTGGGTGACTCATGGCTTACAATTTGTTGAGTCATGTTAGCAGTTAAGCATGTTGTTTTCAATTTAAAAGCATTTAACTTTTTTGATGATGTAACTACATGCAGAACTTAATATATTATGATGTTATTTCTTGTTTTTTTATTACTTTGTCGGCACCAGATGGTCTTGTAAACTTTGCGCGGGCTTGTGGTGAGAGCAAGTGACTCTCGTATTATTCTTTAACAGCTTAAAAACAGAAGGGTAATGTATATTTTTGAATGATTTTTGCAATATTTTCACGAAATATGTTGATATTTTCCCCATTTGGCGAAAATATCGTATAAATCGATATTTTTTGAAATAGGAATATTTATAGAAAAATCTTTACTTTGTGGTTTGGTAACAGTAATAAAGGCTAGGTCAGCGATGTACTTAAGAAAGCGAGGTAAATAAAAAAAAAATTATCTCATCTTCTTTAAGGTAAGCATGAAGCATGAACTTTGTTCTCGAGTCTCAAATGTGACCCAGCTCAAGTAAAGTGTTGTTTCATTGTATTAATTTCGCTCCGACACATCACTTTGCTGTCTTTGGCAACAATTTGTTCAACAACCTTCAGTTATTAATGAATTTTGCTTATGAGAAAACACAATGAGAAGACGTTTTATTAATTGTATGTATTGGAACTAATCGAAAATCTATTTTCCGTAAAGTAGTATTAACGAAACGTAAAAGATTGTTTTTTTTTTTCTATTATATAATACCGAATAATAATATATCTTGAGGGGTCCAGTTGCTCGCGTCCGTATAAGTGTACCCTTTGATTCTCTACACATACCCCCTGGGTGGTGCTAAAGGAGCAACCAAAAGTAGCGCATTACTGTGATCCGGTGGAAGGGTGTGGGTGCCGGTGAAATCACATTCGCATGAGAAGTATCATCCCCGTCTCGGGTGATGGACGCAGTAGGAGTGCGACTCAGTGTATGATCCAAATCTCATACTGAGTCGCATTAATGTTATCATGGGCGGGGGTTGACACTTAACACCAGCTATTGAAGACGGTTGTCTTAATCAGTCAATTATCTGTTCTTTATTAATTTTTATTTATTGTGTTTAGGTGCCGGTGAAATCACATTCGCATGAGAAGTATCATCCCCGTCTCGGGTGATGGACGCAGTAGGAGTGCGACTCAGTGTATGATCCAAATCTCATACTGAGTCGCATTAATGTTATCATGGGCGGGGGTTGACACTTAACACCAGCTATTGAAGACGGTTGTCTTAATCAGTCAATTATCTGTTCTTTATTAATTTTTATTTATTGTGTTTAGGCTTATTTTTTGTAAGTCATTGCCTAATCTAGTTGAGTAATAGTTTCGAGGTTCGCAACCGCAGTGGTTGCCACCCCACGCCTAGTTTAATAGGGTCTGACAGATTTCGAACGCACTTACCCGCTTTACGCTGAGATTAATGGTCGCAGCTTCCGCTGTAGCTAATAGTCACATGTATTTGTATAATAAAATATATACACAGCGCCATCTAGCCCCAAACTAAGCATAGCTTGTTCTACGGTAACTAGATAACTGAAATAATACCTATAAAGTACTTTATTTTTACATCCCTGTACTAGCCTCTAATGTTCCCACTGCAGGGACATCGGCCTACTCTCGATAATTGAGAGAGAATGGGCTTTGATCTACCACGGGAGCCCAATCCGGATTGGTAGATGTCAGATGTTCCTCACGATGTTTTCCTTCACCGTTTCGAGAACGTGGTATTGCGCACATAAATTTTTCAAGTGAAAAAACTCATTGGTGCACGTGTGGGTTTGAACCAGCGACCTTCAGATTGAAAGTTGGCGTTTATGCCCCTGGGCCACCACGCTATTTTTACATACATACCATATAATACATAATTAACACCCAGACACAGAACAAATATGTTTGTCAGACAACGGCTGTTGAGTCAGCTAATCACACTAATATCCTAATACTTCTTGTCCGTGCAAAGGTTGTCTGTAAGAGATCGCTTTATAGCGATAAGACCGCCCATTGTGTTACCTTTTTATTATTTAAGATTTCTAGTTTTAAGCTATTGTTATCTTTTGGTGTGCAATAAAGTGCTATCTATCTTTCTATACAGTTAAAATATGTCTGTGTGTGTGTGTATGTGTGTATATGTTTGTTACGCCCTCACTCACCAATCGAATGAAATTTGGTACCGGGATAACTTATATCCTGGACTAACACATAGGCTATTTAGAATCCGGGAAACCGCGCAAATAGGCGCATCCAGTACATACATCATAATGCCACGGCTTAGTTGGTGAACTGAGTATTCCAATCATAGCTGATAAGAGCACTTTGCCAATCATACAAAATCAAAATCGCGGTTTATAAGTTCTAAAATCAGAAATAGTGAAGACAAAGTCAAAACAACGTGGAAAATCATTAACAGTGAGACTGGAAAGTCCAAAACTCATATAAACACCTATAACTTGAGTATAGGCAGTACAGACATCAAACAAGACAGCGAAGTAGCCCTGGCGTTTGAAACCTTTTTTACTGACATTCCAGTCTCTACTACCAAGTTGTTGAAATCCTCGCATGTAATGGCAGAGTCATTGCTAATTGACAATGTACCATCATGTTCCAGAGATTTTAAATTTGATTATGTTAATTGTACTGACATTTACAAAGCTTTTAAATTAATTAATGTAAAAAAAACTACTGATCTATGGGATATTTCTGTTAGCATCGTAAAACCATTAATTAACACCATTGCACCTGAACTAGCTATCATATTTAATGAATGTGTTGATTGTGGGGTATTTCCTGATTTAATGAAATGTAGTAAAATAATCCCTCTGTTCAAATCTGGTAGTACATCTGACCCCAGTAACTTTAGACCGATATCAGTACTGCCAACATTCAGTAAAATCTTTGAAAAGTTGATCTTAAATCAACTACAAAATCATTTTGACTCAAATAACTTACTACATCATAAACAATTTGGTTTTACAAGGGGTCGCTCAACAACCGATGCTGGTGTTGAGTTAGTAACACATATATTTGATGCCTGGGAGGGATCACAAGATGCATTAGGTGTCTTCTGTGATTTGTCCAAGGCTTTTGATTGCGTACACCATGAAACGTTGATCAGGAAGCTACACCATTATGGTATAAAGGGCAATGCTCTAGATCTTCTTTCCTCTTATCTGAGTGAAAGAGTACAAAGAGTTGAAGTTAACGGAAAGCGATCCCCGGGGTCAGTGGTTACTATGGGCGTTCCTCAAGGATCTATACTTGGACCCTTTCTATTCTTAATCTACATAAATGATCTTCCCTATATTGTAAAGGACGATCATGAGATTGTATTGTTTGCAGATGACACTTCGCTTTTATTTAAATTGAAACGGCAACAAGTCGTTATTGACGATGTAAACAATGCTCTCTCTAAAGTAGTAAATTGGTTCAATGTAAACAATTTGCTACTTAATGGAAAGAAAACAAAGTGTTTAAAATTTGTTTTACCCAACGTTAAAAAAGTAGATATTAATGTTAAAATAAAAGATGAACAGTTAGATCTCGTAGATACCACAACGTTCTTAGGAATAACTTTAGATAATAAGCTTCAGTGGGGCCCACATATTGAAAGATTGTCGAAGAGACTTAGTTCTGCAGCATATGCCGTCAAAAAGATCCGCCTGCTCACAGACGTAGATACCGCTAGGCTTGTATATTTCGGCTACTTTCACAGCATTATGTCATATGGCATACTGCTGTGGGGGCATGCTGCAGATATCAACACCATATTTGTGTTGCAGAAGAGGGCTATTCGCGCAGTTTACAATATGGGTCCCCAAGAATCATTACGGAAAAAATTTAAGGATATAAATATACTAACGGTTACATGTCAGTACATATATGAGAATGTGATGTACACTCGTAAACATATGAGCTCGTTCACAAAGAAAAGTGACAATCATAGTGTAAACACTAGGCATAAAAATAAACTCGCTGTGCCCACTACTAGGCTCCATAAGGTTAGCAATTCTTTTAAAGGTCAATGTGTACGCTTTTTTAACAAAATCCCGAGCGAAATTCAATTACTGTCAATAAATAAATTTAAAACTGTCATCAAACGTAAACTTGTCGCAAAAGCTTACTATAAAATATCAGATTACCTAGATGACAAAAAGGCTTGGGAATGAATTTGCTCCACTCTAGACGCAGGACCATATTCGCGATTATGTAGTACTGTCTCCGAGGGGTTTCTTGTCTGTTTCTTCCCCTCGGGTTGGTCGGTTAGGGTTGGAACAGACGTAAACTTAACAAATAAGATAAGCTTAAACATGAAAACTGACTGTAATTTGACATATCTGTGTGCATGTAATGTGCCTGGGAGTTCCTGTGACACGTTATATGCTCACGAATATGTGTACATGCATGTGTAAAATTTGACGTGTCCAAATGATACTTGAGATCTAAAGGAATAAATGAATTTGACTTTGACTTTGACTTTTACATATTTATATCCGTGGCTATAAAAAGATGACCCATCTACTTACGCCTTTTATGGGCAGTATTACTAAGACAATCATATTTTATGAAAGATTTATGGATAGTCAAGTTTTCCCGTAAACAATGTTATATCGAATGATTACATCCAAGCTCAGGTAAGCAAGTAATTAGGTTAGTTTGCGTCACGTTTTGGGGGGGCCAGTTGCTCGCGTCCGTGAGTACCCTTTGTATCCCTACACGTACTCCCTGGGTGGTGCTAAAGGAGCAACAAAAAGTAGCAGAACTTATGCAAAGTTAGACAAGAAGCACTGCCTCTACATTTTGTTATCTGGCGCCAAGCAGTGGTGCACTCGCATTGCTGTGTTCCGGTGGAAGAGTGTGGGTACTGGTGCGTATGAGACCTAACATCCCCGTATCGGGTAACTGGCGCAACAGACTGCGACTTGGGTCTTCTCATACTCCGGCTGATTAGGATAAAATACTTAGAGTATTATTGCTGTCCATATGGGATATTTAACCACTTAACAGGTATTGATCAAGTGGCCTTTCAGTTCGTCCCGTCATTTTATTACATAAAAAAGCGTAGGAAGAACGTAGAAGCCGCGGAGTACATATGCCTACTTGGGATCTAATGGTTCACAGTAGGATAATAAATAGTGCGATTACCGTTTGAAAAATGTGTGATGCACGTTCTCGAACCCACGAAAGGCATTGTGAAACAAAAATATAATCTACTAGCGGCCCGTCCCGGCTTCGCACGGGGTAGTAACATAACTACAATAGTTGGACATATGCTACCGTGGAGTTTTTTGTAGACATTATGATGTTCTTCAATATTGTTGTACATTATTTTGTTTTATCGCTAATAGTTTCGGCAGCGCATTCGACGAAAGACATTTTAAGACTCATTTTTCTACACCTTCGGTTACATTGTTCAAATTTTACCAAGGATCCCTAATTTTTTTTCAAAATGAAATTTAGCCTATGTCAAATTGGAAGAATGTAGCATCCTATTGGTGAAAGAATTTTTTAAATCGGCCCAGTACTTTTTGAGCCTATTCATTACAAACATACAAAAATAGGTACAAATCTTTCCTCTTTATAATATTAGTGTAGATATTAATAAAAAAGAATCCCAATTCCTCTTGGTCATGCCATAACTTGAGAATGACTTAACCGATTCTATTCACCTTTTTTTTGTTTGTAATTCATTATAGAAAGTTTTACCGCGGCGCGCAGCTAGTAATCATATCCTACTAATATTATAAACGCGAATGTTTGATGGATGGATGTTTGTTACTCAATCACGTCAGAACGGCTGAACGGACCGGGATGAAATTTTAGTTTCTTTCCCGGACTTTTTATCCCGGAAAAAGGTGCGATCCCGTAGGAAGTCCAACCGCGGGTAACACCGCGGGGCGCAGCTAATATAATTAATAATCTGGAGTTTAAATTAGTCGTTATATTAAGTTAACCACTTCTTAACTCTTGTTTAGGACAATTTAAACTAGGTGTTTTATGTAGGTAAATTTATTTATTATCAACCTTCTCAAACATGAAACAATGTATTATTCCCCGACGATGTAACGAAATGAGTGTAATAACTTTGTAAAGATACATAGATACATACTATATCTATATGTATGTCTATGGCATTAGCTTTCGAACGAATGGACCAATTTTAATGCGTTTTTTCTGTTAGAAAGCTGTCATGATCGAGATGGTTCTTAGCTTCATTTATGAAGATCGATTCAGGTTTTTGAAGATCATCAGCTCACTAACATCACACCAAGTTGGGGATTATTACATTTTTGTAAAATGAATTTGTGGTAGAAAAATATTTTTCTCCTTTTGTTTTTAAAATTTACTACCACAGAGAGTAAATTTTAAAAACAAATCTCCTTCAAAAAATAAAATGTATTCCTTTATAGAAATGAAGGAAATAAAATACATGGGGCATTTTATTTCCTCCATCTCTTTGTTTCCTCCATGTGTCAAAGTGACGGGTGCAACGATGCGCCTTGGGTTCTCTTATATTTCAGCAGGACCCAGTCGTTTTACCGTTGTTTATTGGAGCGATAACCGCTTAAAACCAGATGGTCCAGATGATCAGTATGTCCCGGCACACAATACACAAAAAAAATTAAGCCAAAGTAAATAAGTACGAGTAAGTGATTCATTATGGGATGCGACAAATAATATTTGAATTCATTCCCCATTGAAAACATGGATGTCAAAACACAATTTAAAGCCATTTTATTGTAATTATTCTGACTAAGGATGACACGACCTAAATTGCATATTAATAATATTAATTAATTGAATGACAACATCGCAGCTCCCAAGGGTGGAAATTTAAGTCAAGCAACGATTGATGATAGCTTACAATTTATGTTTTCCCTGTAGGTATTATACAAGGAGGTAAGTTAAACGTTATTATACAAGTAGGTAAGTTAAACGTTTAAGATCTATTTATTTATTTATTTAGGTCCATCAACAAAATTTACATGAATACATTCTTAGAAGCTAGGTTATAGAAAAAGGTTACATGTAATTTTACTTATAGATGAACACCGCATGTATTAACTAATGAGTACATAAACCCTACGATATACAATATAATTAAAAAATAAGTACCTATACGATAATACATATTTATAATAAATTGGTGACAGCTAAAATAATAATAATAATAAAAATGACAAAACATTATCTACCTAAGAGGATGACGAATTAAATACTCTTGAAATTTTATATTTGAATGCAGCAAGAGAATTAAAGATCTCTTGGGGGCCCGGATCTCCTAATTAGATGGATAGACAAGCATACAAACTTAACTATACATTTTTTTTAATATAATATATTGTAGAACATAGAATCCTTTTTTGAAGTCGGTTATATAAGGTAAACTTCTTGAGTAATATCTCACTCTGGTGGTTTCTAGAGAATTTCTAATGATCTCAAATTCGTTAAGTTTAGATTGAAACTATAATATTATAACAAAATCAGATCGCGATCTACAGGTATGAAATTTATGGGTTTATGTGATTTAAGTCGATTTAAGGTGTGTGAATATGACTCCGCCCCTTTTTGTCAAAATAAAACACATTTGTTCGCTTACAAAATTAAAAAAAAAATTATTGAAAGTATGCTCCATCTGCAGCTACAACCTTCGCCCATCGTTCAGGTAGTTTTCGTATTCCTTGCTGGAAGAAGTCCTGGTCTTTTGAGCTTATCCAGTTGTCAATCCAAATTTTGATACTTTCACATGAAGTAAACTTTTCTCCAGTAAGGTCTGTCTGCATCGTCCGGAATAGGTAGTAATCCGAAGGAGCTATGTCTGGTGAATATGGCGGGTGGGGTAACACTTCCCAGTCCTGTCCCTCTAAATATCTTTTTACGACTTCTGCGGTATGCGGTTTGGCATTGTCATGCTGAAGAACTAATTTGTTATGTCTATTCACCCATTCTGGTCGTTTTTCTTCTATGGCTCGCTTCAAACGCATTAGTTGTCGTCGGTAAACTTCTCCATTAATAGTTTCAGAGGGTTTGAGCAACTCATAATATACAATACCTTTCTGATCCCACCAAATACAGAGCATGACCTTGGCACAGTGAATATTTATTTTTGGCTGTGATGGGCCTGGTTCGCCTGGTTTCACCCAAGCTTTTTTGCGTTTAGGATTTTCGTAGTGTATCCATTTTTCGTCTCCTGTGACTATCCGATGCAAAAATCCTTTTCTTTGCTGTCTTTGAAGCAGCATTTCACAAATGGTTTTCCGACGTTCCATGTCTCTTTCTTTTAAATCATGTGGAACCCAGTAACCGGCTTTTTGAATCATTCCCATCATTTGTAAACGCTTTGCAACAGTTGAACGATCAACATTTAATGCTGCAGCTAATTCTGATTGAGTTTGGCAAGAATCTTCCGCCAATAATGCTTCCAATTCAGCATCTTCAAATTTTTTTGGTGGTTTTCCATGTTCTTTATCCTCAGTACTAAAATCGTTATTTTGAAATCGTCGAAACCATTCCTTGCAAGTTGTATTAGACGGAGCATGCTCACCATAAATCTCCACAAGCAAACGATAAGTTTCCGCTGCAGTTTTCTTCGCAATAAAATAATGTAATAACACTTCCCGCAAATGACGTTTATTTGGAATAAAAACCGACATTTTCGAAAAGGTGAAAACAATTGTTGCTTACACTTCAACCAAATATCATAAAATGCGTTAGATAGCTGACATTCAGTACTATCGAATACAAGTATGGTCATTTATTAGTACACGTAAACAATACTAAAAACGACATCTGTTGAGAAAGGGCGGAGTCATATTCACACACCCAATAATATGTTTAATTATTAATTCATTAAGAAATTAAGTAGTATGCATCGAGTGTCGTACAAGAAGTTTTGTATCTAATATCTATCCGACTTTTCATCAAGTAAAAATTGCCTACAGTAGCTAAATAAATAAAAAAATGGGTCTACTTACCTAAGCTTTGTTCACTTAAAATATAAAAGTCAAGTGAAGACTTATTGCTTACTAAAATAATTAAAATTTACCTTTAAAAGACTTATAAGCCTATAAAAAATTCTATAAAAAAAATTACCTATAAAAGTGGAGCTGAAAAGTGGGACGAAAAAAGAATTTTTAAAATAAAATATATTATGGGCCGAATACGGCATATAAAAGCAGACTTTTATATGTGGGCCGAACTTTCTGGGAACGAATATGGCATAAATAAAAAATACGCATGGTTCGAACGTAACTGATATGGTTTTAATATTTTTTTTGTGCGAAACAATAACCCCTAATTATTTCTGTGAAAACATTTACAACCTAATTAATTCTAAGATTAGTAAGATTGGCAGCGAGATTGAGAGCGTGGTGGCCCAGGGGCACAGACGCCGACTTTCATTTTGAAGGTCGCTGGTTCAAACCCACACGAGTGAGTTTTTTCAATTCACCAATGAGTTTTTTCACTTGAAAAATTTATGTGCGCAATACCACGTTCTCGAAACGGTGACGGAAAACATCGTGAGGCAACCGGCATGTCTTAGAACCAAAATTTTGACGACATGAGACATCGACCAATCCGGATTGGGGTAGTAAGATTGAAACAAGGATTCACCAAAGGCAAACGTAATGCAAATAGCTAATAAACATACATCACCCGTCTCACCTTGTGTAGTAATTTAAAGCGAGAAAACAGTCATTTTCGTCACGTACAGTCACGAAACATTATGGGCTCCAGCTAAATAATATGGAACATATGAATAATTTATGTCCACGTAACAGTATGTTGGATGCCTGGCAAACCACGTGGCGCTGCGGCAAGCCGCCTGGTTTCAGATGCGAGGTAAAAATGAATTAAGTTCCAGCTAGCTTGTGTATAATACGAAACTCGACTTTTTCCATTTTCCAAATTTACTTCCCGATTAAGTTGTTCAGTCATCGATAGTCCTGAAACGAATGATGCAATTGTGACAAAACTTTATATTTATACTAATTATGAGTCATTGAACACTTTACGCTCTTAACGAGCCTTACCCCCACTCCTATCCCGCCATTACACTAACTTAAAAACGCACAGTTGTACTATTATTAATGCGAAAGTTTGAATGGATGGATATTTATTACTCAATCACGCCAGAATGGCTGAACGGATCTGGATCTGATCAGATACAGAGATTATAGTCTACTTATGTGTAGATCATCTCCCGTAGGATTGCCAACTGCGGGTAGCATCAGGGGGCACAGTTAGTTCTTTATACATCAAATAGTAGTGAAAACCGTGTAGGATGCACGAAGCAATATTGTATCTCTCTCTTAATCTGTTTAATTCTCGCCCTCTCTCTTTTTCTGCTTTTTGACAGCTCCATTGCTAAGTTGGTTAGTAACCTTGCCTACGAAGCGAGGGGTCCTGGGATCGAATCCTAGTCCGGGCAAAGTTTGCGTGATAAGAATGAAGTCTCAGGTGATGGACGCAGCAGGGCGACTCAGTGTAAGACCCAAATCTTGAGTCGCATTACTGTTGTCATGGGCGGGGGTCGCCACTTACCACCAGGTGGGCCCTCAGCTCGTTCCGTCACATTTTCACATAAAAAAAAGAGATAGTGGTAAACAACATTTTCTGATTGATTGTAGTCAATCCGACCTGATTTGACTACGTTTGATGCGAAACGACTGTGAAGTCGATACAATTAATTATACATTTGGGAGCACCATGAATAATTCACGATCATTTTACAGTCTGTTTCACATGAGGTGAACCACATAGTTGCGGCATGCAGTGCGGTTTGTGTAGCGAAAAAATTTCAGCTTTAACAGGCAGCACGAACTAGTACTCACTTATTTCTTCTACTTCTGTGTGAGTAAGTTACCCACACTGGTGCCGGAACTGTGAAGACTCTCGAATGCCTCCAACATGGATTATTGGCTGATTAAATCAGGACTTTCATTAAACATGCAGAAACATGGAAAATGGACCCGAATTCGTGCGTGTTTTATTTTTTTTTTTTCAAAAGTGACGTGCCTTCTTCACTACAAAAAAATTTTAAGAACAATTTTTCTTGTACTGTAGCAGGCACAAGACACAAGTGCAGTAGTTTTTCTTAAAAAAGAGATTTAACAATAAAACTGTTTTTTTCTAAGTCAAAGTCAAAATACTTTATTCTCATTGAATACTTTAAAAATTAGTTGGAAATGTTACTTGTAACCATTAAATGGTCAATTTTATTGTGCGTGCGTTAATTAAACGTTTAAATACTCCGTGCACTAGGATTCCCTGTACCACAAAAACACAGAAACATAAAAAAAATCCGAGAACAAACTTCATGCCCACATGGTGTGTCCCAGCTGATTCGATCCCGAGGCATGGTTTCGAAGGCAGTGCTGTACCAACTAAGCTTATAGTCTTATTATGACTTAGACGCAGGCTATCTGTATGTGTAATTTGAGGTCGTGTACAAGAGCCTAAGGCGTGCGTTAGACACCTGTGGGACTACAGAACAGAACTAAAATGAAATGCCAAATTGCGTATTTTACTCCTCACTGACTTCGATGAACTATCTGCTCGCATTTTCTCGTATAAAAACTAGTTTAAGAGACCGTCTGAAAACTAAGGGAATTTTGTTTCGTAATTTGCTCGTATCGAAATTAGCCTACGTGTAAGAACACAAAAAGATACAGACAATTTTTAAAGAAGTAATTCCTCGGTAAGCAACTGCTCGCTTAATACGTAATAATCCTTGCCATATTTTTAATCACATAATACACTTAATCACATACAAGTATTCATATTATGAGCCGTTTTTCAATCATGGGAGGAATTTATATAAGTGACAGTTTTCTTTAGAGATTAAAGTTTACCTCATTTCATTTCATTTCATTTATTTATTTGACCCTTATAACATTGTGCGTTACACAAGGCAAGTCATATAATACATAACAAAATCACATAAAAAACAATAAATTCACAAATTAAATCTTAAGAAACAATTAATTCAAAAATTAAAATTGATATGATTGATTATATAAAAAAAAAAATATAATAATAAAAAAAAAATAGTAATAAATACAACAGATAAATATGATGGTAATGTCCTAAATTAATAATCTATACATATAATAAAATCGTAGACTTGCCGTGTCTGTACATTGAATATTTTTACAAAATAATAACTGGGAGACGTTAAGAATAAGTAACAGAACCCAAAAAAACAATTTTTGAAATTTTTGTCTGTTTGTCTGTATGTTTGTGCGCACTTTACGCAAAAACCATAGATAGTTATCAAAATCTAGGTACTAAGAAATGTTAAGCTGAGTCTGGAATAGTGAATAGCGTTTATTTTATCAAAATCGACCCACAAAATCAAAAGTTATTCAATGTTTTATGCAAAATTTTAATTTTTTTACAAAAGTTCTACAAGCGCCTGCCGTGTCCTGCGTTCTTGACTCGGTGTGGCGGTTCGGTGTATTGCAATATGAATAAGAGCAGGCGCTTGAAGGCAGATGACAGGTTTAGTCGTAGTTTAGTCTTAGTTTAGGTTAGTTAATTAGGTATACATATAATAAAATCGTAGACTTGCCGTGTCTGTACATTGAATATTTTTACAAAATAATAACTGGGAGACGTTAAGAATAAGTAACAGAACCCAAAAAAACAATTTTTGAAATTTTTGTCTGTTTGTCTGTATGTTTGTGCGCACTTTACGCAAAAACCATAGATAGTTATCAAAATCTAGGTACTAAGAAATGTTAAGCTGAGTCTGGAATAGTGAATAGCGTTTATTTTATCAAAATCGACCCACAAAATCAAAAGTTATTCAATGTTTTATGCAAAATTTTAATTTTTTTACAAAAGTTCTACAAGCGCCTGCCGTGTCCTGCGTTCTTGACTCGGTGTGGCGGTTCGGTGTATTGCAATATGAATAAGAGCAGGCGCTTGAAGGCAGATGACAGGTTTAGTCGTAGTTTAGTCTTAGTTTAGGTTAGTTAATTAGGTAATTAGTTTAAAGGTAGTTTAGTTTTTCTTTGTACTTTGAACTGCGAAAGGTTGATGGTAACCAGTATCTTAAATACGAGTACCAAGCTTCCTATCAAACGAGTCATTTACTTGACGGAGACCTACAGTACACTGGAGTAACGCAATGGCCGTATGTCCGGCAGAAAAAAGCCGCATAGGTAAATCATCCTCAGGGTACATCATCATCATCATCATCAGGGGTGAAATTAAATAATCCTTGCGACATTTGTTTTCGATTTTGCTGATATTATCTGGACATTCAGATGCAGCACAGATATTGCAAATGTATCAATATAAATTAGCGGAAGTCTATCAAGGAATATGCAGCTCAACAAAAATAACAAAACATAAATACCATTAATACGCACTAAGCGATTTGAAACTAATTTTAGTGTGCGTACTGCAAGGGAGTGGAATGCTTTGCCTGAGTCTGTATTCCCTGACCATTACAATTTGGGTGTCTTCAAGAGTAGAGTGAATAGGTTTCTCCTAGACAAGCGTGCTCCATCGTCGGCCGCATCTTCACATTCCATCAGGTGAGATGGCGGCCAAATCATGCTATGCTATCTTTTTTTTGTGAGTTAGTTATAGTTACGTAACGAGCTGAGGGCCCACCTGGTGGTAAGTGGCGACCCACACCTATGACAACAGTAATGCGACTCAGTATAAGATTCGGATCTTACACTGAGTCGCACTCATCCTGCTGCGACCATCACCCAAGACGGGGATGATACATCTCACGATACAAGCACTACTGCTTGTGTGATTCCAGGTGTGGTGGCAGTACCTCGCCGGACGAACTTGGCACAAGTTCTACTGTTAGTTTTTGGTTGCTGCTTTAGCACCACCCAGAGGGTACGTGTAGAGAATCAAAGGGTACACACCTGCGGACGCGAGCAACTAGATCCAATAGATCGGTACGGGGGACTTATTTCTCACTGTATTTAACACTGTTTTGTTACTACAGGACTTATTTCATATGTGTCTGATGATCTAACAACAGTGATACAACATTGAGCAGTGCCCCAGGGAATGGCATTGAGTGAATGAATGGCAGGGAATGGGAATGGCATTCTATTAACAGAGAAATGGAACAATAAAAAGCTTTTTTTTGTCAAGGGGTAAATACTTTGCTTATACCCCACGCCTTGGGGAGGCGTATATTAATAGCAGTGCTGGGGGAATACACAATAAAACCCCCTTGGAGTTCCTGCACTACGCTTTCACGCTGGAGCTACGGGTACGGTAGCGGCCGTACCCGTAGCCCCAAAGGCGTTGGTCCTCGCGTATCGGAACCCCAACACGATGTGTACCTCCCTATAGTGCCGTGCCCGGAACACGAAACACGCCAACCTTCGGTGAGGAGGTCCTCACCAAAGGTTGGCACCTCATCCGTCGGACGGCAGATTCCCCGGATCTACCGCACGGAAGTTCCCGTTAGGGTGGCAGGCGGCGCTCATGCGCCTGCCTACGCCGACCCACTCTCCTCACCAGTCACCAGAGTGAGGAGATTCTTCCTCCCTTACCCTCTCGGCTGCTTCCTTCTGCGAGATTACTTCCTTGCAGAAGGACTGAGCTGCCACCCAAGATCTCCCGCTGTCAATCATGGATGAGACCATAGTTGACAGCGAAAGGTTTCCGCCTATAGCCGCGGTCAGGCCGGAACAATAAGACCCTACCAACTATTCCATCGAATGTTTAAATTTCTTGAGTGCATCTGGACTCCCATCACACAATATATATTAAACTAAATGTCGGAGTGCCCATTGCTCTTTTATAAATTTAAGTCTTCCTAAATTATGTTACGGCACCAGATTGAAAGTCAAGAGTTTAGAGAATTCCTCTCATTCCTATCAACTGCCCATTTAGTTTTAAACGCATTCAGTCTCCGGTGAGCCTATGTTCCGCAGTGACCAGAAACAAAGAACAAGAAGAAACTGTTTTGGTATCAGACGTAGACCTAATATTGAGTTGCTTTTTGCACGGTCCGCCATACTTAGCTCTTTCCCGACTTAGCAATTCAAATAATTTGTATGCGCACGTTCCTGAAATATCCTGAAAAGACGACTTCTATAGTATAGTTTACAGAGAAGCATTATTGTAAAATATACATTTGCAATGGTTGCAGTTTCACTTACGTAGTTCATCATCCAATCAAGTCTTTAACCTTCCCAGTTAACAAAACCCAAGTAATATCGTAAGAATCTAACGGAAATAAAGTATTTTGAGATTTAATTATAACATAATTTTAATATAATAGTAACGAACAGACATAATAAGCATAACATTATATTTCTATCCTCTAGGCTAGGATAGATCTAAGTCCACGCGGACGAAGTCGCGGGCACAGCTAGTAATAAAATAAAAAAAGTAACTATGTAGGTTTATCTATGACCTAACTGATAACCTAGGAGTCTGCATTGGGAGTTACTGGATTAAAAGATGGAATTTATTTCACCGTATTTTGTATTATAAAACTAAAGAGTTTGTGGTTGGTTGAACGCGTTAATCTCACTACTGGTTGGAGTTGAAAAAATATTTTTGTGTCGGATAGTTCATTTATCGAGAAAGGTTTTAGGTTATATAACATCACGATTCGACTAATAGCAATGAAAAATGTTGCAAACACGGAAAAAAATGATTCTTTTTAGAGCTTTCGTTACGTGCGCTGCGTAAAAGGTTAAAGTTAGTTAAAGTTAAAAAAATTTTTTTTCTCTCTGTGTCTTCCGGCTAATTTTTGAACCAGCTGGACCGATTTTGGCGGGAATTTACCTGGCACATATCTGATGTTATAGTCACTAAGTATCGTTTAAAAAAATGAATTACAGTTCCGCGCCAGAAAACTGTTAAATTCCACGCATACGAAGTCGCGAGGAACCGCTGGTCATTTAATAAAAACAAAGAAAAATATTAATCGGCCAATAAATTGTATTGCGTACTTCAAACACTAGTCATTTTGCGAAAAATATGCGGAAACGCAGGAAAGGAAAGACTAACAAATGAATTGCTGTGACCTTTTCAGACAAACTGGCGAAGACACACTGAACAAGGAAAGACAATTAGAAAATTCGCGCACCATCCTAGTGTACTTAACATCATAAGTAGTATACTTTTGTGCTAAATCATCTCAGAATGTGAAAACAAAGAGCTTCTGCCACAAGTCCCGAGAACCAGTTTTATCAGGAATATCTGATTTACATCGGAATCTTCTAGAAAATAGGTCGAAATATAAAGGTGATTGAAAAGAATAATACCTATCTGAATATACATTCTGTAAAAAAACATAAACATAACGTAAGGTGTATAATAAATATTCAAAAACACATCTCAGTTGCTTTACATAAAACATAGATTGAATATGATAACAAAAGGGGAAATATATATTGGAATTCTCTCGGGTTCTCACGCATACGCGTTGTCCTTGAAAATATAAGGTACAAAAGAAATTTTGTATGTTTTTTATATATAAAACTCTCTGTTGCAAAGAGAATCGTAGATCAACAAATGGTCCAAGCTTCCAAAACGATCCAAAAATGAGTATTGGTAATGAGTATGCGCAAGCACTCACACAAGCACCCGTGACTCGACCGGCTGACACTAGAAAACTTGGAGATTAATTTTGGGTCATGTTGGTGCTACAGCAACTAAAAGTAGCAGCTGTATTCCAGTGGAAGGGTGTGGGTGCTAGTGAAATAACAGGTGTATTGGACGTAACATCCCCGTCTCGGATGACGAACATGGCCGGCGCACGGAATGCGACTATTATTATGGGTGGCACTATCCTCTTAACATCAAGCTTATCCCGATACAGTTGTACTATAAAAAATCATCAAATAACAATGAGCTTCATTTTGTAATAAGCGTATTAATTAAGAAATTAACTTATAATTAGGTAAGTCATATTTACAATGTATTTGTAGATCCTGGCATTTGCAGTACGTTGACTTACCTGGAATATAAAAACAAACATAGGTTATATAAAATTACTTTACATACGCAAGTCAACATATTCGTGAGCACATAACGTGTCACAACCATTATATAATATAAATATGAACATAAACATAAACAAAAACGTTTACGCCCTCAAACCTCTGCACTAGGATGCCCTGTGCCGCAGGTGGCATGTACAAACTCAGAAACAGAAGAATACAACCAAGACCCCAAGAACAAACTTCTTGCTCACCACACAAAGTGTGCCCGGGAATCGAACCCGAGACCCCTCGCTTCGAAGGCAGGGCTACTTGCCCGGAGCCGTCCGCGTTTCTTTTTGCACGAAACTCCAATTATTTTTCTGAAATCAAAAGTATCTTATGTTACTCCTTATAACATCAGCTATCTGCCAATGATAGTCATCTCAAAATCGGTCCAACCGTTGGAGAGTCGGAACAATAAGACAGAAAAATTTAAAATTGTTTTTTTTTTTTTGTTATAAATACCGTATACACTTTCAAATGCATTTAGTAAAAGTCTGATATTTTGACATTACTACAGATACTGCAATTTTATTTATTTAAATATATATAATAGAGCAAGGCGTAAGATATCTGTACTACCATACCTACAGCAATATAATTAGAGAACTATTATAATTAAAATGCAGATCAGAAAATTAATGATCCATACACTCATTAAGAGGGGAGAAAAGATTCAAATCAAACCTTCGAATTTCAAGTAAACGCGTTCCACTTTTGAATAATGCTCTTTTGATACATAATAAAGCCAAAATGGCATTGTTTGCTGTACAGTGTTGCAACAAAATTTCGAAATGGCCAATTTATGGCCGTTTATAACCAGCGTATGGCAACACAGCACTTAGCTGTATAGACCGGTATTAATTGAGACCGCTTACGGACCGGATTAGCTAGATCGACAAGTATTACCACGGATAAATGAAGTTAATAGCTTTCATGGCGTTGTTTTGCCACTAAATGATGCTGTCGATATTGTTTGGTGATATTTTGACGATGATACGTTACTTTCGAACCAGAATGAGTTAAATTTAAGGATAGTAATAGGTGTGTGAATATGACTCCGCCCCTTTTTGTCAAAATAAAACACATTTGTTCGCTTACAAAATTAAAAAAAAAATTATTGAAAGTATGCTCCATCTGCAGCTACAACCTTCGCCCATCGTTCAGGTAGTTTTCGTATTCCTTGCTGGAAGAAGTCCTGGTCTTTTGAGCTTATCCAGTTGTCAATCCAAATTTTGATACTTTCACATGAAGTAAACTTTTCTCCAGTAAGGTCTGTCTGCATCGTCCGGAATAGGTGGTAATCCGAAGGAGCTATGTCTGGTGAATATGGCGGGTGGGGTAACACTTCCCAGTCCTGTCCCTCTAAATATCTTTTTACGACTTCTGCGGTATGCGGTTTGGCATTGTCATGCTGAAGAACTAATTTGTTATGTCTATTCACCCATTCTGGTCGTTTTTCTTCTATGGCTCGCTTCAAACGCATTAGTTGTCGTCGGTAAACTTCTCCATTAATAGTTTCAGAGGGTTTGAGCAACTCATAATATACAATACCTTTCTGATCCCACCAAATACAGAGCATGACCTTGGCACAGTGAATATTTATTTTTGGCTGTGATGGGCCTGGTTCGCCTGGTTTCACCCAAGCTTTTTTGCGTTCAGGATTTTCGTAGTGTATCCATTTTTCGTCTCCTGTGACTATCCGATGCAAAAATCCTTTTCTTTGCTGTCTTTGAAGCAGCATTTCACAAATGGTTTTCCGACGTTCCATGTCTCTTTCTTTTAAATCATGTGGAACCCAGTAACCGGCTTTTTGAATCATTCCCATCATTTGTAAACGCTTTGCAACAGTTGAACGATCAACATTTAATGCTGCAGCTAATTCTGATTGAGTTTGGCAAGAATCTTCCGCCAATAATGCTTCCAATTCAGCATCTTCAAATTTTTTTGGTGGTTTTCCATGTTCTTTATCCTCAGTACTAAAATCGTTATTTTGAAATCGTCGAAACCATTCCTTGCAAGTTGTATTAGACGGAGCATGCTCACCATAAATCTCCACAAGCAAACGATAAGTTTCCGCTGCAGTTTTCTTCGCAATAAAATAATGTAATAACACTTCCCGCAAATGACGTTTATTTGGAATAAAAACCGACATTTTCGAAAAGGTGAAAACAATTGTTGCTTACACTTCAACCAAATATCATAAAATGCGTTAGATAGCTGACATTCAGTACTATCGAATACAAGTATGGTCATTTATTAGTACACGTAAACAATACTAAAAACGACATCTGTTGAGAAAGGGCGGAGTCATATTCACACACCCAATACTTGGGCGACCGAGCTTCACTCAGTTCTTTTATAAAATCGTGTTTTATCTGAAATCATACATTTTTCAAGTAACTTTAGCTGAATCCAGTATCACAAAAATTTACGAGATGGCGCTGTATTAAATTTTCAGCATAGTTTAAAAACTTTTTTATTAAAAAATATAAAATAAAAATTAATAGAATTATTTAGGTAAACTTATTTAATCCAAACATAAAAAAGTGAATCAGTAGCAGTAGAAATTGTGCAAAATTCATACGGAGACGTATTGCTTACACACCTGGTAATCTGTTGCCAAGCAGCAGTGCATTGCTGTGTTGCGGTGGAAATGTGTGGGTGCCGGGGAAATCACATACGCTTGAGACGTAAGAGCCCCGTCTCTTACGTCTCATGCGTATGCGTATAATACCGGTGAGACGGGCGTAACGGGGTGAGACTTTGGTCTTCTTATGCTTCGGTCGGGTAGGGCTTTAGTCTTATTCCAGTTGTTATGTAGGTAACCAGGTGGGCCTTCAGCTCGTTCCGTTACTACTTAACAAACAATAAAAAAAATGCCATAGAATTTGTATGAAATAATTTCACCCTTAAAAAAATAAAAGTATGGAATGAATTTAATATCCTAAGAAGAAGGTTATCAAGTATAACCTCCTCCTTAGGAGTCCGTTAAAAATAATAAAAAGAAAATATAAAACACCGTTTTCCAATTTCAAACTACAACGGATAATTCTCAGCGGCCAAGGCGAGTCGATTTACGGACGAAGTGTTCCGTCTATGTGCTTGTTCACACGTACGGGCAATTAACCATAAAAGTTTGTTTACAACCCTCATGTATAAGTTACTGTTTACATAAGCTGTACTAAAAGTACGTGTGTGTAAGTTTGGTATAATAATAGTGTCGATAAGATTCATTTGAAGACTTAGTAAATAAATATCCACGGATATTATACACAGCGCCATCTAGCCCCGAACTAAGCCTAGCTTGGACTATGAGAACAAGATAACTGGTAGAATACTTATGTAGTTTTTTTTTAAATACTTACATATAATACGTATGAACATCCAGACATATATGTTCGTCACAAAAAAGCTTGTCCTGAGTGGAAATCAAACTCACGAATCGAATTAAATGTAAGATAGGATATCAATAGTTAATCTTATTTTTTTAAACGGTGTTTTTTTATGTGATTGATTGACGGAACGAGATGAGGGCCCACTTGATGGTAAGTGGTGACCCTCGCCCATGACAACAGTAATGTGTATTTATAAATAGACAATCCAAGAAGGACTTTAATGCAAACTTTCTCCGAAAGGTTATGTTTATAAGTTAAGTGATTAATCACGACAAATTCGAGCATTAAAGAGATAATCCACTCATTTAACACAAAAGTCAGAGCATGACTAAGATAACCAAAATTTAACAAAGTATATTACTCATTTAAATATCGAACAAACAGACTTAATTACTTTCATCCCCAACTTCGCCTTTTAGGGTAAAGTTTTTCAATAAAATTTCTATGGAGACATCTCGAAGGTACATTAAAAAAAAAAAAACAAGTTTGTCCACAACTGCCGAAGATATTAAGATTAAACCTATTTATTCTTCAAGATATCCTATATCATTTGACAAAAATTGTATGCACAAGAAGACTTATTCACTTGCCTATTATATAACGTGTCACAGGAGGAAATGCACCAAGATATTAATATATGTTTTGGAGGCGGGCGCTGACTTTGCTGCGCAGTTTTTATAACTTTCGCAATGTCATCGTTTTAAGTTGTACCATGTTAACCTGTTTTTGTTCCAATAAATATTATTATTATTATTATATGTCCAATTACTGTTAGTTTTTATGGTTTATAGTGTACAGTTTGATTTAGAACCTATTCCTTTTTTGAATAGATCTCAGACAGAAGAGACAGACCCTCTGTCAGATGTCATCTCAGTACTCACTCCTTTCTTACTCATATCATCTCTCACACAAATCTTTAAATAACATAAAACTATTTAAGTTTTATGAACGCCATGTTGTTCATCCACATAACATATCCATACAACGCTAAACTAACTATAAAACAATAGTCAATATTCCTACTTCATTTAATTGCAATCTGTATCTGTATCACTATAATTATTTGAAAGCTTTGTAAGTTGTGTTAATAATATCTCACCCTATCAAGCTGCCGTTTTCCCTGTAAGTGCGGAACACTAAAAAGAACAAAGAAAATTATTAATAGCTCGAACCGTAAACTACTCAACGTTGCTTACAAACAGACGTTATCCGTCTCGCTCTAACACGCGCGTGATGACAGAGACGAAAGCTACGAGCTTTTCACCACAAAGAGATATTTCCAGCACAGATCGTTACAAGAAGCGCGGAGGGTATAATATTGTACTTGAGGAGGGGCCACAAAATTGGCGTTTTTAAATAAAGACATTTTATTTTATTAAAACTCAAACTCATTTATATCTCAAGTATCATTTGGATACGTAAAATTTTACACATACAAGTAAAAGTATTCGTCTTTATATAACGTGTTACAGGAACTCCTTAGGTACATTACATGAACACAGATATGTCAAATTACAGTCAGTTTGCATGTTTATATAGTTTTATTTGTTAAGTAACCAACCCGAGTATTACATATTAGGAAATATAGTCTTGTGTCTTGATTGGAATAAATTAAATAATTCCCAAGTTTTTTTGTCATCTAGGTTATCTGATATTTTAAAGTAAGCCTTTGTAACAAGTTAACGTTTAATAAAAGTTTTTAATTGTTTATTGGCAGTATTTGAATTTCGCTCGGGATTTTGTTAAAAAAGCGGATACATTGACCTTGGAAATAATTTCTAACCTTATGCAGCCTAGTAGTGGGTATAGCGCGTTATCATCGACATAAATGATTAAAAATTCAGAATCGTTTCATAAATAACGAAGATCTGACAACACACATTAAAAAAATACAGTCATATTGAGAACCTCTTTTTTTGAAGTCTGTTGAAAAGAGAGCATAAGTACGAATAACTTTAACATATAAAAAATAAATTTTAAAACTATCATGGTTATGAACTAATTATTCGCGTTACCGAGATATTTACCATGATTTGTGAGTTTTGTTGACTTGCCCGGGACCATGACGCATGTAACTGCGTCGAAATATCGGGAGTCTACAAAACTCACAAATCATGGTAAGTATCTCGGTAACACGAATAATAATAAAAAATTTAGTTTGACTGTTTCCCACCAGCTTATTGGCCCCACACAAGCGAGTACAGTACAGGCCCGAGGCATTTGTTTTCCATCACCCTATATTTTCCTCTTCCATTAAGGTATATTAAAGGACACCCCGTATACAGGCAGGTTTTTCATTAAACAGTGTACTTCAGATCACAAGTAAGCGATTTCGTGCATTTTGCTTCGGCAGTCATTTACAATGAGAATTTGAGCTATCGTTTTGAGATATCCGACGATAGGTATCGTCCCGTGAGTAATTGGATATTGATTTGTCCCGGTTTTGGGAAATTCAGTCTATTTTAAAGTATAAAGGGAGATGAGAACTGACTGTGATTTGACATAATTTGTATATTGAGAGCGTGGTGGCATAGACACCGACTTTCAATCTGAAGGTAGTATTCAAACCCAAACAAAAAAAAAATCGTGCACCAATGAAAAATTTATGTGCGCAATACCACGTTCTCGAAACGGTGAAGGAAACAGGAAACCGGCATGTCTTAGAACCAATAATTAGAAGACATGTGACATCTACCAATCCGGATTTGGCTCTCGTGGTAGATCAGAGCCCATTCACTCTCAACTATCGAGAATAGGCCGGTGTTTTTGCAGTTATATGCTCACGAATATGTTTAAATAATAAATCTCAATATTATAATAGCGAAAATTTATGTTTGTAGTGTGTGTGGGTGGTGTGTGTGTGTGTTTGTTACTCTTCCAAGCTCAAATGGCTCAACGGATTTGGAAGAAATTTGGTACCAGAATAGCTCATATCCTGCATTAAAACATAGGCTACTTTTTATCCCGGAAAATTACGGACAACAGCGCTGGACGCATCTAGAAATAAATATTCATGGAAATTTCACACAGCGTGATCCCCCGGCCGGGAATCGAACCCGGGACCCCTCGCTTCGAAGGCAACTAAGCCGTCGCCGTCCTCACTATAAATATCCTTAAATTGGTTCTTGACTTATTTGCGTAAACTTCGAAGCTCTGCTATTAGTATTGTATCGAGTCTCGGAAATTGAAGATTGTTTTACAATTTTGTTTAGATTCTGACGATAATCCAATCTTGACATTCTTAGCGGAAAGTTAGATTTGATAAAATTTAAGCATTGGCGTCGGTTGCGTAGTGGTTCGAGCAAAAACAAAGTGGGTTCGATCAAAGGTATGGTGAAAATATTTGTTATGAGTAGATTTCTGTAGCATCGGTGCTTTTGATGGTTTTAATTTTTATTTGAAAAGAAACACAAAATTCAAATAAAAAGAAAAAAAGTGACGTTTAAACTAGTATTCCCTGTGTCGCAGATGGCATAGACAAACAATATAGTATAGTTCAGTTAGTATAGTAATCAATATAGTTCTTTAATTGATATATATTTTAACCTTTACACTCATATTCTTGCTCTAGGATTCCGTTGTCGCAGATGGCTTGAACAAACACAAAGAAAACACCCAAGACCCGAGAACTAAATTTACGCTGATCACACTAAGTCTAATCAGCTGGAATTCAAATCCGGGAATCCTCGCTTCAACACTAGGGCTACCAATTTAGCAACGAAGCCGTTAATTATCCTTAATACCCAGACAGAAAATAACGGACAGACTGTCAGACTAATATTGAACCTACTACCTACAGTTTAGAAGGCACTACCAAGTGAGCTCTGGTACCAGATCACAAACATTTTGTTCTGTATTTATTGCCTTTATAGCCTTCTAGGGTGTTTATAATTAACGGGTCAACATTACGCTACGTATTTTGTTCCCATAGTACCTATACCGTAATCTCTCATCTATCCTTTCCAACATTCTTGAGGAAAACAGTTGTTTATCAATTTAACAATATCAGATACCTTTTTGAATTCTCAGCGCTACAGCGCCTACGGCGTAGACCCAATCATGCTACGCATTCTACAAGCTACGAAAACGTTGGTTATTTTTAAAATCGTCTACGACGTTTTTATGAAAAGTAGTTAGTTTCTTGATGACGGATTCTCAATTTGAAATATTAATTAGTTTATTTTTCATATCCTTGTAGAACAGTTTTTAAGTTTAAATACATTTATATACCTACAGGTTACTTTATTTTTTTTATTTGTGTGAAATGTGACGGAAAAACTGATAGCCCTCCTTAACTATTCTACCGATCAACATGAAATTTTGCATACAACGTGTATGCAAAGTTTCATCACGCACAAAAAAGACGGAAACCCTTTTATCCAAAAATAAATTGACCGGTAAAATCTACATTAACGCGAGAGAAGCCGCGAGTATCTTTATTATAAAGGTTGGCTGTAAAAATAACTTGATATTATAAATTTTCACGTATATTCTAGATATATCTATAGCTATTATATATGTTGAAATGGTTGGTTATGATTATAATATCGCCCGTAGACTTTGTACCTCTATAATGTTACATAAATACGGACACGGACATTTCTCATAGCGCTATCTGGCCCAAAATGAAAGGGAAGAAACATCTATGTTTTTCCCGTAAAATGTTTGTGTTATGGGGATCAAACCCATGCCCTACTCACGCAGGCACGCGCAGGAGGCAGGCCTACTACAAACTAAGCTATGAGGCCAGTCAGTTAAATACGGAATTATGGTTCAATACACAGCCAACATCATTTTTATATTTGTCCGTATAAATTATATATATGTTATATAATTTATATTTTCTTACAAGGAACCCCAAATACAATGCTGGTTAAAATTCCCAGTGCGGAGCAATTTTCATATCACACCTGTTCTCATTCAAGTTTGGAACAGCGTTCGAACATTTCAAATTTGGAACGAATATAAACACGTTACTCCACACATCCGCGTTTCCGATCAACACATGCCACCGAAGCGATTGCCAAGATCTAGGGGTGATGGGGATAGGTTATTGTCATGGGTTTTGACGTTTAATTAAGTTGTTAAATAAAAACGATTCGGTTTTAATTGTTATTGTCAATTAAACTTCGAAATTGGGTTACCTATTACTTTGAATTAGTAATTTTCCTTCCAGTTACTTAAAATACTATACGTATTTAAAAATTTTCAATTATCAAATTGTTACTTTTAATTATAATAGCAACCATTATAGTATATCTAATAAATGGGGGCTTTAAACCGGTGAATCCAGACTCTAGAGGCACAGAAACCGTCTTCGCTTGCAGTACATTCCCATTGCTAGAACGATTATTGTTACATAGTGCTACTACAACCGTTGCGTAAGCTTTTATTGTTAGTACCAGCCCTAAGACAGCTTTACAAAATCGGCGGGTGTTTCGAAATCCGAACGGACGTCGCCGGTTGCACGACGGAACTACCAAACGGACGCCCCGGCAACAGCTGATTCGAACATACTGTGTTCCGTTTTCAAAATGTATATCGGTTTCTTTTTTAAATGTTTTTCATTGTGGCTAGCAACATTCTGTCAACCATGACCCCCATACTACCGAACAGATAAATAATAATTGAGCTAAAGACTTTTGTGGGTACTTTTCGTGGCTTACCACTACTAAGACTTTTCGTAGGTTTTACGTAACTCTTAGGCCAATAGTCATTATAAACATAAAAAAGATCATAAAAACGAAATTGTGTACTCAGAACATCACAATAGGGTTTCCACTAGCTTTAAGCTTTCACTGTGAGTAAGTAAGCAACTTAATAATACGTTTAATCCATGTCGCATGAGACGTAACATCTTCGTCTCGGGACGACGAGGCCCAACGACTTGGGTCTTCTCATATTTCGGTTGGGGAGGACCTAAGTCGTATTGCAATTGTTATGGGCACTTTAGTTACAAAAAAAAATTATCAATTACACGAGGAAAAGAGTTATGTAGATATAAATGTTACTCCTTGCACAATACATAATAAATTAGATATCTTAAACAAAAACAGAGAAGAAATCTTGATCCAACATCTCCCTCAGCACATCAAATCCCGAATCACCGAACACAAAAGTATATTATCACACAACAGCACACTACACAAGGATCCCCATTCTACATAAAACCTGAGCCCTCAATGCCAAAAGAACATTCCAATTCATCACCCCCACATAGACAGGCCATAACTCAGTAAAAACCGACGGCGAGAATCAGTGTGACCGAGATCCCTAACTCTCTTCGCAATTTTCGCTCTCCAGGATGAAAAAGTTGTGTTCCATTTAGCTATAAGCCCCAAAGATAGCACTTTAAGGAGTTTGTGGGCCTCAGAGATGCTGACTCGGAGATTAGAGAATCACTCCCTCAGCCGTACGATCGTACATTCTGAATTCATCTTTGTTTTGCAAAAATAAGAGTGAATTTGCGATGTGCCTCGCGTATTCTTTCGCGACGCGATCTATTTTGCACGCACCGTGTGAGGCTAATATTTCATAGAACCTTAGCGCGTTTATTTTAAAGTACATTATCGCAGTTGATGTATGTTTTCAAAGTTATGGCTCGCATACAAGTTTGGTAGAATAAAGCGAGCTGGTATACGAACCAAGCGAACGATGAGTGAAACTATTGTTTTCTGCACTATGCTCCCTGTGTTCTATTCAGACTGAATGAGCGTAAACAATTTAACGTGACAAAGACACGTGTAATTCTGGACATGGAGAAATATGGAGCACAATATGAAGAACCATTCGAATTTCAAAATGTTTTCTAAATTTGAAAATTCTAATATAAAATTCTAAAATTAAATACTTACAGCGTACAGGGGATAGATTACAAAAACATTGTTATTTGTCAAACAAGTCCATTATAATCTTTGACAGATAACAGTGATGCTTTATTTATCTCTTTCCAGTACATTTAATTGAATATAGGATTTGGCTGTTGGTGCTAATTTTGGTGATCCTACATACCTAAAACTAATAAAATATAGTAGAATATAATAATCTATGTAGAATTGAAAGTGTTTCCGAACGCATAATAGATGGGAGATTGGTCAAACGATGTGATTGCAATGAAAGAGAGGGAAGACCTGTCGCAGTGGTACTATATTATGTTATGGAATAAATAATATCAACTACAATTATTTTCAACTGTCACTGATAGATTAGTGCTGTCAAAATATGAAATATGATAGACATGACATGTCTGAAAACCCAATAATAATTGTCCAGAATAATCGAAGGTATAAGAATCCCCCACAATATATATTGATGTTTTCATATAGTTTTGTTGTCTATGCACTACATCAAGCCAACTTACGTGACTTCCTAAGTTTCTTCTCGGTCCTAAGAAGTCGTAAATTTACTTACTGAGTGCACGAAGAGAATGATGAAAGTTTCAAGACATAAAAGTGAATAGTTATGTTGGTTTATGCCAACGACTTTAATGGAAGGACAATTCAGTTTTCTAACTCACTATTATTCATCCGCTTTCCAGGGCATTCGTACTCGGATTGCTATCTTCATGAAAGATGTCGATGACAAGTCAATTTCTTATGCAAAGAGTTATGACTATTTTAAAAAATATGGGCCTTTTATTTTTTTATTGTGGTAATTCTAAAAAAAGAACGTAGCCTAACGATTTAAAAAAAGAACATTGGCGCTCTTACTGATGAAACCTCCTTTCGACCGCGAAGTTTGCAACAAATGACTGAAGTTATAACAAAAAAGGCGCGAATAGTTTCTGTTGGTTTATGCCGACGACCTCATAATGGCGAGAGCTTTCAGCCGTTTCTGAAAACAATTACTTAAGAGCTAAAGCTAACTTAAATTGAATTAGCAAAGTTACCCGATATATTTACTGTTATAGCAGTTTTCGAGCTGTGAGAAAATACTCAGAGGTTGTTCAACACTCTTTTGTAGAAGAAAGATTTTCAACGTACTAACTACTATTACTAACTTTTAAAATCTTAGCTGGTCTATATGAATAATGAATAACTTTTTTTTTTATATAATAATATAAGTCTGGTACTCTTGCACGTTGAATTTGAAGACAATGCGTTATTTCTTGGGATTTTTGCTACTATTTACTAGTATCACAGCTGATTGTCAAATTGTGAATCAAGACAGTGCAACATCTGCTATGAGTGGTATCCTAATTTATTTGGGTTTTACTAAGATCCTTCTTGTTTTTTAATTTTTGGGACAAAAGCTGTATGCAATTAAGTCCACTTATTCTATCCACTTGAATGTCAAGTTTGATTTCTGCCATAATAAAAAAAATTCTTAGGCGATACTTAGATACATCTGAGATACATTTTGTTGCGTATCTTATCTTATACCAATTAAATAGTAAAATAACAATTAAAATTTTCAATATATGTAAAGTAATAAAACTAGTGATATTTTTCTAATATAACAACACATATAATATAAGCTAGAACACATTAATAAAATTGAAACTTGAAATTTTTACAAAGGCAGAAATCCTCAGACGCAAAATAACTCTTGCATTACTAAAAATTATCAAAGGTGCACTCAAACTAAGTGAATGCTGCATCATCTGACGGAGTGCGCCTACCAGCAATAAAATATCGACCAAAGGTGGTACTCAGAAACCGTATTATGTATCGTAAAACGTGAAAAGTTTTTTGATGTCCTCAAGGGTTTTATTAGCCATGTTTATAGCACTGTTTTATGGTAGCACGAATTACCCGGAGAATTAGATTTGGGTGGACGTTACTTGCGTTAGTGGATTTCAGTTTGAAATAAAATGAAATAAATCAGATTAATATTATAAAGGCGAAAGTTTGTATATGTGTATGTTTGTGTGTATGTTACTCCTTCACGCTTAAGCAGGTCAACAGATTTCGATGAAATTTTGGTACTAGGTTTCTTATATCCTGAATTAAAACATAGGCTTTTTGTCCCGTATTACATTACTTATTTCACTCAATACATTTGTATGAATTGCCACCTACGATATAAGGAATTACTATGGATACCCACACACACAACCAAGACCACAGAACGAACTCAATGGTCATCACACGAATTTAGCTCCGACTGCGGCTTGCACCCAGGTCCCCTTGCATCGAAGGCAGAACCATATATTTGTCCATAATCATAACTTTGGTGTTCAATAAAGAATTTTTGTATTGTATTATATTGTAAAAAATATGTATATACTGCGTAAATGTGTACAAAATAAACAGCGAGCGATAAGCACAAATAATTCACACGAGTAATTCTACCGTCTCTTTTGATTCCATGTGTTTGGGGTACCAGGTCTATCAATCAACGTCATCTCTTGTGTATCTCCATAAATATTTGTTTGAATTCGCGTTACCCTCGAGTCGTGGAGAATAGAATACAATATTCAACTTTGTGGTGAATAACTGGTACTGTGCCACTACCACAGAGCGTGGTGGCCCAGGGGCACAGACGCCGAATTTTAATGTGAAGGTCGCTGGTTCAAACCCACACGTGCACCAATGAGATTTTTCACTTGAAAAATTTATGTGCGCAATACCACGTTCTGGAAACGGTGATGGAAAACATCTTGAGGAAACAGGCATGTCTTAGAACCAAAAATTCAACGACATATGACATCTACCAATCCAGATTGGGCTCCCGTGGTAGATCAGAGCCCATTCACTCTCAATTAATAGGTGTGTGAATATGACTCCGCCCCTTTTTGTCAAAATAAAACACATTTGTTCGCTTACAAAATTAAAAAAAAAATTTATTGAAAGTATGCTCCATCTGCAGCTACAACCTTCGCCCATCGTTCAGGTAGTTTTCGTATTCCTTGCTGGAAGAAGTCCTGGTCTTTTGAGCTTATCCAGTTGTCAATCCAAATTTTGATACTTTCACATGAAGTAAACTTTTCTCCAGTAAGGTCTGTCTGCATCGTCCGGAATAGGTGGTAATCCGAAGGAGCTATGTCTGGTGAATATGGCGGGTGGGGTAACACTTCCCAGTCCTGTCCCTCTAAATATCTTTTTACGACTTCTGCGGTATGCGGTTTGGCATTGTCATGCTGAAGAACTAATTTGTTATGTCTATTCACCCATTCTGGTCGTTTTTCTTCTATGGCTCGCTTCAAACGCATTAGTTGTCGTCGGTAAACTTCTCCATTAATAGTTTCAGAGGGTTTGAGCAACTCATAATATACAATACCTTTCTGATCCCACCAAATACAGAGCATGACCTTGGCACAGTGAATATTTATTTTTGGCTGTGATGGGCCTGGTTCGCCTGGTTTCACCCAAGCTTTTTTGCGTTTAGGATTTTCGTAGTGTATCCATTTTTCGTCTCCTGTGACTATCCGATGCAAAAATCCTTTTCTTTGCTGTCTTTGAAGCAGCATTTCACAAATGGTTTTCCGACGTTCCATGTCTCTTTCTTTTAAATCATGTGGAACCCAGTCACCGGCTTTTTGAATCATTCCCATCATTTGTAAACGCTTTGCAACAGTTGAACGATCAACATTTAATGCTGCAGCTAATTCTGATTGAGTTTGGCAAGAATCTTCCGCCAATAATGCTTCCAATTCAGCATCTTCAAATTTTTTTGGTGGTTTTCCATGTTCTTTATCCTCAGTACTAAAATCGTTATTTTGAAATCGTCGAAACCATTCCTTGCAAGTTGTATTAGACGGAGCATGCTCACCATAAATCTCCACAAGCAAACGATAAGTTTCCGCTGCAGTTTTCTTCGCAATAAAATAATGTAATAACACTTCCCGCAAATGACGTTTATTTGGAATAAAAACCGACATTTTCGAAAAGGTGAAAACAATTGTTGCTTACACTTCAACCAAATATCATAAAATGCGTTAGATAGCTGACATTCAGTACTATCGAATACAAGTATGGTCATTTATTAGTACACGTAAACAATACTAAAAACGACATCTGTTGAGAAAGGGCGGAGTCATATTCACACACCCAATACAATATCTTAACTAAGCATAGCTTGTAATATGGGAAATAGGTAACTGATAGAATACATATAGTATTTTTTTTTTTGTAAATACGTATTTATAATACATATTAACACCCAGACACAGAACGAACATTTATGTTCGTAAACAAATACATGTCCTGGGCGGGAATCGAAGCCAAGACCTACAGCGTAGAAGGCAGAGCTACTACCAACTGAGCTATGAGCCATTATGTATGTATAATTATATACTCGAAAAACATAACTTTCCTTCTGGCACAGTCGGGTGAAAAACGCTGAAAATGTTGAAAACCTCCAGACCTACTTAACTTGCAAGCTTTCAGTCGTTTTCTAACGCACAATTTTACGAGTTTAGCTCGACTTTATGCCACACCAGAGTACTATAAATTTCGTTTTACTAATACTCATACTCATACTCATTTACATAATCCTACATATATGTTCAGGTATATCATAATACGCACGAAATGTGTTCGCCTAATACTAGTAATTACTATTTTAGGAAGCTGTTTCAAGTTTTATTAGACGCATAATATTTGGGGAGGGATTTGTGATTTATAACGATACAGGTTTTGGGTATAACTTGTACATTAACGAAGACATTGGGCAGTTTGATGAGCAACAATAGTGGTATTTGTGCCAAAATTGCAAAAACTGTGTTTATTTCTGACGTCAAGATTTAAAATACTCTATGGCTTAGTAGCCTTGTATTCGAAGCGAGATCCCGGCCGGGTCACACCTTGTAGTGAGCATTAAGTTTGTTCTCGGGTCTTGGTTGTTTGCTTTTGCATTTGTACATGCGACACAGGGAATCCTAGTAAGGGGTATGAGTGTGTAAGCGTAAAAATTTTATGTTAACTCTATTGTAATGCTTGACGTAATCTTTTAATAAATAAATAATCTTTGTTTGACTGATTTAAAGATAGAATATACTGACTTTCTTACCCTTTTTACGTCCTAGAGTGAGGGTGGAAATTATGTCTTTCAATATTTATGTAACCAACGTGGATGGAAAGAAAAAACATTAGAAAATCACATCCACGTCGGTGCATAACTGGAAGAAATCACATTACAAACATTAAAAAAGTACAACCGTAATTATAGCCAACCCAATTTGAAACTTGATTTAATTAAAGACTTGCTTAAACAAACAGCTTCAGAAAATTTTCTGAGTATTATGCAAGTAATAAAATACTCGAAACATCCACATAATACACAGAAATAGTCCAAGACTAAATAAAAATTATGTTCATCACATAAATGTTTCCCCTGCCAGGGATCAACACGGAATTCCTCGTTTTTCATGCAGTTTTACTACCAATTAAGCGACGCAGTAATGAAATAGTAATAATTATAGGGTACATTATGACTTTAATCCTACGTAACTGGCAGTACACTATACTCATCTATTAGTACTGAACCATCAGTACTAATAAATAAGTATTGAGTACAATGGAGTTGGGTAACTTTGAATACTTTTATAGAACTATTGCGAGCATCAAATTAAAAATGTATGGGTCCAACTATTTATATTTCAATTATTTAAGGATGTGCCCATACTAAGAATTCCATTTTAAGTTTCTGGTATTTATTATTCTATTACTTAGTCAATTATTTCTATTACTTGATAGTACCCTTAGCTAGTAATCTGATATAGTAAAAGTTGATAAGTATATGAAATGAAAACAAACAAACAGACCCAAAACAAAAAAAAGCGCACGAAAATATTTACACTCATAAGTATGAGTGTATTAGCATATTATTATATTATAGAAAGCATATTAAGGATTATAAACGACTAGATCAGAAAACTCATTACTATTCAAAACAAACCAGACAATGGATATAATAAGCAAGCTTACAAGACTGAGATAGGCAATTTAGAACATCGCGTGGGCGTTGTGTGGGCATGAGGTTTATGAATATATTTCTATGAGGAATGTAAGTAATAAATAGTTCTCCACTGAAACAATCATTCTGCTGATACCATCCTATAAAATATTCCAACTGCATAACCTACTCTTGAAAAGACAAGTGAATAAGGTTATGTTGACTGTTGTTCGGGGCCCAATATCGCTCGCGTCCGTAGGTGATACTCTCAGAATCTCTACACATGACCCCCGGGTGCGGAAGGAGCAGTAGAACTTGCCAAGTTTGTCCGGAGAAGTACTGCCACCGCTCCGGTAATCCGCCGCCAAGCAGCGGTGCACTCGCATTTGTGTGTTCCGGTGAAATCTCGGGTCTTCTCATAATTGCGTAGGGAGCTTAGTTGTGTTAAGGTTGTCGATAGGCGGTGGTGACCGCTTAACATCAGGTGGGCCGAAAGCTAGTTTCGTAACTTTCATAGCATAAACAATGTCTGTCACTGTAGTTCAACTAGGATTATTACAAAGCCACGAATCTTTATTATAATACCATTGAATAAAATTACCACTATCGTATTGAATTGGTATCTAACTGATTAACGCCATTTTGGCATCGTAAACAATCTGTTAGCAGACTGTCCACTTGACTTGACTTTTTCGTTATGGCTTTTTGTGTCTTTTTGTGCCACACCAATTCTGCCAGTGTCCATTTCTAGTGAGTGTCAATGTGTTCTGTGTGTGAAATAATTTGGTCAGTGGATCACTTAATAACTTTAAAATTCTAACATTAGTCATATCTAATGACGAAAGAAACGGAAAGAATCAAAATACGAAGACGTTCTCAAAATGTTTGCGCCTCCTGAATAAAATTTTATGATTCTATACATATAAAATTATATTTATATCTCATATTGTATATTTCAAATCTTACTTTTTATTTTGTTGCAATAGTAATTACTATTGACGGAAGTATCATATACCTTCTTGTAACTTTTTTATATTGTTATATCTGTTTTGTTTTATTTATATTAATATGTGGCTCCGTGGCTTAGTTGGTAGTAGCCCTGCCTTCGAAGCGAGGGGTCCCGGGTTCGATTCCCGGCCGGGGCGTACTTTGTGTGGTGAGCATGAAGTTTGTTCTTGGGTCTTGGGTGTTTGCCTTGTGATTCTGTGTTTGTCCATGCCATTTGCGACACAGGGAATCGTAGTGCAGAGGTATGAGTGTGTAAACGTTTACTATTTACTATTTACTAAATGTGTCCCGGTTTCTTTCTCGCTGCTACAGAACAAATATGTAAGTTTATAAAGGTAAGTACTTTGTTTCATTAAAAACATTTATGACGTCACCAAGATCAGTAATGTCTCGAAAGTTAATTAACAATCTATAAACTACTAATCCCATAGCTTTGGGTTTCTCGATTGTTCTTCTGCATGGAAGAACTTCTAAGATTCTTCAAACCCGACTCACCATCCAAATCACCCAACTAAGTAATAAGAGCGAGTGATACATATTAATAAAAAAGTTACATTTCCCTTGTTTCAGTATGCAATGAAAATAAATGTTTATTTTACTTTACCTAAGCTTCAAACCGATATCTTAGGCAAATTGAATATAGACCTAAAATCAACGAAAACAATTAAAGGGATAGTGGATGGGGGATATATTAGGGGATCAATGGACCCGTCCGGGATAAAAAGACAAATTCCGTCGATTCACGCAACCTGTTGACTCTTGCTGACATCTGTTCAGGAGGGTCCGTCAATAGACTGGGACAAAGAGGCACCTGTTGAAAATGAAAAAGATACCTGTAAAACAGTAATTATATTGTTTTACATGTATGTTTTTTATTATCACCTGTAAAACAATATGATTAACAAATAATAGCATCGGTTGTTTATTCAGCGTAAGACTCAATGCTCAGAAGATCTACAATTTTGGAAACAGCGTCATGACAATGGAAATGCTCCATTCTTGACACATATCATCGGAGAATATGTAATACGTTCTCCGAGGGGTTTCATGTCTATTCTCTTCGATTTGGTCGGTTAGAGTTGGAACAGACGTAAACCTAACAAATAAGAATAAAGCATGAAAACTGACTGTAATTTGACATATCTGTGTGCCTACAGAGCTCCTGTGATACATTATATGCTCACAAATATTTTTCTTGAGTGTGCAAAATTATACGTGTCCAAATGATTCTTAAGATCAAAAGTAGTAAATGAACTAGCCTATGTATGTAGAAAGATAATGTTAGATGGTAGTTTTGCGTTTGGGTATTAATACGTATTTAGAAAAAAAGAAGCAGTAAAATTTTGAAATTTTTATAGAATACCAAAGGTTCCGTACCACTATCTATATTTCTTAATATTTATAGAAATATTTGTTAATCAAATAGGGTTAAAATCATTGCAAGTCAAGACAAGCAACGTCTGTCATTTAGTTCGTAATAATTAACGGACAATAAGCAAAATATCTAAATCACATAAATTCTACTATGTAATAGACCAAAAAAAGAAATTTTCTCACAAAAACTTGATCCAAGAATGCTGCCGCCAATAAAAACACTTATTTGATTAGGTCCATACAATCCATCGTCACTTCCGGATCACTTAGACCCTCACCCTGATCTCCAATACGCCTTTATTTGCAGAATTGATTTACCTTAACAAAGCAACACCCTTGACCTAAATAAACTCGTCTCGTGATAAATGAAACAAACGGACTTACGGACCGGAGAAACTAAAGCCTTTGTTTTGTATCATTAGGAAAAAGTTTACAAATGAGGGGAAAGTCAATGTCAGAGTTAAAATTTGCGGTAGAAGAATCTGGGCGGTGAAAGTACAGGCGCGTGATTTTAGTAGCAGTAGAACTCCTTCCAAGTTTGTCCGGAGGAGTATTGCTACCACACCTTTGATTGGGCTCATTGGGCAGTTGGTAGGAGCGCTGCCTTCTATGCTGCAGATCGTAGATTCGAGTCCCAATCAGGTTAAGCGTTTGTGTACCGTACCAGCCCGTAATGTTGGGAACATTGCACCAGTTGCTGCAGGGACACCTACGCTCGTTAATTGAGACTCTGTTAATACTCCTTGATTTACCACGGGAGCCCAATCCTGGTTGGTAGATGTCACATGTCTTCGATTATTTCGATCTAGGAGATGCAGGTATCCTCACAATGTTTTCTTTCACCTTTTCGAGAATGTGGTATTGCGCACATCAATTTTTCAAGTGAAAATCAAATTGATGCACAAGTGGAGTCTAACCAGCGATCTTCAGATTGAAAGTCGGCGTCTGTACCGCTGGTCCACGCTCTCATTTGGTACAAATTTTGTGAGAATATATTGATTACATCCTGATTTAGTTATTAGTAGGAAATACATATTCAAATAACATTCAAACTTAACTTATTTTCATTTTTTAAGACTGAACATTGTATTTCAGTTTATTTTTTCGACTGACATATAAACCCTAGATTTGAGCCAAAATTTTGATAGTCCCAGCGTTCAGACCTTTAGTTGTGACACAAAAGCAAAACACTTACCAAATTTCAATGTAGAAGGGTTTATCCTTATAGCCGTACCTAATGATACTTCCGTACCCTAGAGGTTTTTGATTTTGTTCGTAGGCACAACTTTTTTATCTCAAAAAAGGCCCGGATTAAAATTATAGAAAAAAATATTTTGTAATGGTGAAGCGAAGTCCTTTCATATGATATCTCTTTCCAGCTGATTGAATAACTTTGACTTTTGCTTCCCCCTTTGGACCCCTTTTATCTTAAGGACCCCACGAACGATTTGGTTAAAAATCCACCACCCAAATTAGGATATCAGATTACCTAGATGACAAAAAAGCTTGGGAATGAATTGCCTCGACTCTAGACGCAGGACCATATTTGCGAATCTCCGAGGGTTTTCTTGTCTGTTTCTTCCCCTTGGGTTGGTCTGTTAGGGTTGGACCAGACGTAAACTTAACAAATAAGATTAGCTAAAACACAAAAACTGACTGTAATTTGACTATGTGCATGTAATGTGCTAAGGAGTTTCTGTGACACGTTATAAGCTCATGAATATGTTTACTTGTGTGTGTAAAATTTGACGTCCAAACGATACTTGAGATCTGAAGGAATAAATGAGTTTGAGTATGATACATTGATGCGTTTCGTTCTGCTCTGAGCCACATTCAAAAATATATGTTTTTTTTTATGTGTCTATAGTAAAGGGACGAGCGGGCGCTGACGTCCTGAAGTCCTGACTTCCTTTACCTATGAGAAGACCCAAGTCACACTGCGTTGCGCCCATCACTATAAGACGGAGATGATACGCATCAAGTGCGTGTAATTTCACCATCACCCACACCCTTCCACCGGAACACAGCAATGCGAGTGCACCACAGCTTGGCGGCGGATTACCAGGTTGGAGGCAGTACTTCTCCGGACGAACTTGGTACAAGTGCTACTGCTCCTTTTTGTTGCTCCTTTAGCACCACCCAGGGGACACGTGTCTCTAATGTGTCACGTGTCATCTCTGATAATATTCACCTACGGACGCGAAAAATAGTCAACAATGTTTAAAAGAGTCTGTTAAAAATACACAGAATAAAAGCTCGTATTATAATGCTTTTAAAACTATTTAAAGGGTAAAATTTTCCGATACTCAGTATCGACAGTGGAAACACTGAGCCAAGTTTACGTAGCATTTCGTCTGGCTTACGTTCCGTTTCACTCTGAGCCACATTGACAGACTGATGTATAGCCGAGAGCGAGGCAGCTCCTTAGCTAAAATGTTTATTGTTTTAATGGAGACGTATGAGTTCTAGTTGATTTTTAAGTGGAATTCTTCAGGGATATCGGAGAAATGGTTAGGTGAAATAATTGAGAAACTCAGTGCTTTTTTTTTTCTTCTATATCAAATTTTGTGCTGGCTGATACACCACCACTGGTGGCGACTGGGAATACTATTCTTGATTGCCACCTGTGGTGACAAAGGTGGGACTAAAAAACTGGGATTCAAAAATTCCCATCCGCCACCAGTGGTGGCGGAGATGGTAGTGGCAAATGGGAATAGACCAACCAAACCAATATTTTAGTCTTGTAACTAATAACAACAGAATTTTTTATTGTATCATGATAAATCGAAGGCTCCATAGCTTAGTTTTAGTTAGCCTTCAAATAATACGTCCCGGGTTCGAGTTCAGGGCACATTTTGTGTGGTGAGCATGAAATTTGTTCCCGGGTGGCTATCCCACTTTGATACAGGGAACGCTAGTGCAGGTGATTATAATTTAAGCGTTATTTTTCTCGATAGGGCCCCTTTACCTAGTTACGGGACCCTAAAAACCTACCGTACCAGCCTCAATGTTTCTATTGCAGGGACACCGGCCTACTCACGATAATTGAGAGTGAATGGGCTTTGATCTACCACGGGAGCCCAATCCGGATTGATAGATGTCACATGTCATCGAATTTTTGGTTCTAAGACATGCCGGTTTCCTCACGATGTTTTCCGTCACCGTTTCGAGAACGTGGTATTGCGCACATAAATTTTTCCAGTGAAAAAACTCATTGGTGCACGTGTGGGTTTGAACCAGCGACCTTCAGATTGAAAGTCGGCGTCTGTGCCCCTGGGCCACCACGCTCACCACCTAAAATCCTATCTAGCAGTATATTCAGTAAGAAACGTTTTGGACAACTTGGGCGGCGTGGGTAGTCCATATTTTCAAATCCTTCGGACACGTAGCAAATTGAACAAACGCGGCTCGGAGCGGCAGAACTATAAATTTCGATGAACTGCAGTCTACCGAACCTTTCCGTTTGGATGCGATCGATCGCTGTGCGAGCATTTGTTTAACTACCAAGACATTTCAGTATTTTCGCTTCACTTAGAATCAATCCAAGGAGGACATCAATTTGTATGTTATTCATGTCTGTTACCTCAGAAGTGCATCATTTATCAACTGATTTGAATATTTGAAAATATATGCATTGAAATTAGTGCCATAGAAATTTTCTCAAAATAGTATGGATTTGTTTAATCGTATGGATTCAAAATCAAAATTTGTCATCCGAGAAAATAAAATTGCGTATTTTGCTTTTCTATGCCTTTTTTTCTTCGCCCATTTTAGATAGATCTGGATATTTTTTTATTCGTTATTAATATTATGGCTAAGTGCTAATTAGGGTAAACCAATCTGATTTGTAAGCCACAAAATATTTTATAGCAATAAAAAGTGGACAAAAACAGTCAAGCAACATGTAATACTTATTACAATAGCGCCATCCAAATAACTATAACTTGTATTATTCCTAGAAGTTAAATCTAGTATTATTTTGTAAATACATAAATACATAATAATATACCCAGAAAATTAGGAAAATTTACTACCAAAATTTACTACTAGAGAGCGTGGTGGCCCAGGGGCATAGACGCCGACTTTCAATTTGAAGGTTGCTGGTTCAAACCCACACGTGCACCAATGAGTTTTTTCACTTGAAAAAATTTATGTGCGCAATACCACGTTCTCAAAACGGTGACGGAAAACATCGTGAGGAAACCGGCATGTCTTAGAACCTAAAATTCGACGACATGTGACATCTACCAATCCGGATTGGGCTCCCGTGGTAGATCAGAGCCCATTCACTCTCAATTATCGAGAGTAGGCCGGTGTCCCTGCAGTGGGAACATTAGAGGCTGGTACGGAACTACCAAAGGAGATGTAATGCCAGTAAAGTTATATGATTATGATTATTGTTTATTTATGCGTCCAATACATTTGAAAAAAAGAGCGTTAAAAAGGACCAAAATTGTGTTAGGGGAACTTCCTGTGAATAAATAACTGGATGCAGGGATTTTTAAGAAGCAGCGGGAAATTTACAGAGACAGCTCGATCCATTACACCGAATTCCATTGCGCGTTCATACTTTTTCTTTCTTTATACAGTAAAGCAGAGTCCAATGCTAACAAGTTTTTAGTGTTCCGTACTTAAACCTTAGAAGCTTCGTATTAAGGTTATTATTTTAGCTTGCGTTAATATAATTTATTTATGGATGAAAACCTCTGGATAAACCTTCTCTGTAACCCTGAAAATGCGTAATGAAAATATCATGACAATCGGGTGAGTAGTAATGGCGAGACGTAACAACCAAACAAACTCGCATTCATATTTACCTATTATATAATTTACGATTAAATTGATATTGTCACTAAACTAACTTTTACATACTTATAAATAAAATATGTTATTTCTAAAATAACATTATGAAGAGAAATTTCCATAATTTGTTTTTAATACAGTTTTAAAGATTTTATTTTTTCATGAAATCAGTCATTCCGTCTGGCTGCTATTGTCTAAAATCAAACTACGGGCTTAAAATGTTTGCTTGTCATAAATAAAAATCGGGAAACATATAAATTGTAACACATTTCCCAACACCATTTCATAAGTCAACTCGGAAGAAAAGCTTTAAAATTGTAAAACTAACAATAATACTCAATACTATTACAAATAAAAATTGCACAACTCTATACCGATTGTAAAATACATGAACCATAATTACGTTCCCAAGTCTTGCCGCGAAGTGGCTGATATTAAAAGCCTACGTCTATACAAACCGAACGATACTCTAATACGCTACAAATACAAATATCTTATAAACAGTTTTAAAGTATGAACCACATGTGATATTGGATCCCGCACAAGGCTTCGCGGGTATCCGAACCTGAAGTTACCATATAAATTAACTCAAGAAGAAAAATTCCCGAGGTTATTACGGAATAATAACATGTAAAAAGTATCTGCAAGCTATAAAAATGAGAATTAGTAATAAAAATTTTCTGTTGTAATTTTTTCATTTTTGCCTCTAAGATTATGATGTGTTTTTTTTTTATTTTTATATGTATAATAAATAAACAAATTCGAGAAATAAGTAACTTATAACTATCTATCCTATGTGGGGAAAAAGGAAACAAACAAGCAAATAACAAATAAATATAAATATTTTTTTACAACTTTTTTATTTTGGTGATATTATTATAATTACATTTGAACTTAATCGTTCGTCATCGATTGGTTGGTATGGATGGATATAATATGTATGGTTATAGGTATATAGCTAGAACCATACCATTCTGATTGGGTTTCTTTAAAGTAGGTCATGATTGATGTTTGTACAAATAAAAGAAAACATAAAAAATACACCTTAGTTACCATTGGTTGGATGAAAAACTCTTGTGAAAATATCCTGCCATAAAAGTTGAAAAAATAAATATATATTGTAATATATAATAGTCTTTCTTCCCCACCTGGTAATATACAGTCAAGCAATGATGTACTTGTATTGCTGTTTCGATATTCCACATTCCGTGGGCGCCGGTGAAATCACAGGTTCATGTGAAGTAACATCCCCGTCTCGGTGGTGGGTGCAGCGGGTTGTATCTTGAGTTGGAGGACCTATTGTAGATCGTATTGCTTTGTTTTGGATGGAAGTAACCACTTAACATCAGGGAGGCCTTGAGCTCGTCCCGTCACTTTAGTAGTATATAAAAAGCAGATAAGCTATAGATATGCAGAAAACGGGTATGTCAACGGGTTTCAAGCTTAAAAACATCAAAAATATTTTACGACTTAATTTTTACCCATTCGATTGATTGCGTGATCCGAGTTCAGGTAAACTAACTTTTATAAACGTTCTGAATCCATTGAAACATTTCCCGATGCCCGCAACCTTTCACAATAGCGGACTATAGATGCGGAATATAGATACCGACTGAGCCGCTTCCATATCTACCGACACGACACCATACCGCTAAATATAATTCTGCCACCCATACATACGATACAATATACATACGATTCAGATCTTAACCGGCCATACTATGGGTAGACCTAAGTCGGATCGCGTTGCGACTCAAGTGCCTGTAATTTCACCGACCTTTCACTGGAAAACAGCAACACCAATGCACCACTGGTTAGCAGCTGCTTTCCAGGTGTGAAGGCAGTAATTCTCAGAACTTGACACAAGTTCTTCTGCTACTTTTTGTTGCTACTGTCACACCATACGAAAGATACGTATTGATATAGACTTTGAGGGTACTCACCTCCGGATTTCGTACGGGTTTTTTTTTACACAATAATGATTCATATATTAAAAATTGTTTTAAATTCATATATTATAATGTTTTTGATTTATTGTTAAAGGGAAAACACGAGAATGAAATTAGAATATATTAAAAATTGTTTTAAATTCATATATTATAATGTTTTTGATTTATTGTTAAAGGGAAAACACGAGAATGAAATTAGAATATATTTGTATGAAAACTGCCCGATTACGAAAATTTTGGTAATTTTACATACTACATTACATGTCTATGTTATCACATGAATGTAATTCACATACATATATTACGTATAATATTTACACAAAGAACAAGCATCGATGATCATATACATAAAATGTATACATAAGCATTTTTGTTCTAAGTGGAAATCAAACCCACGACCTAAGAAGATTGCTACAAGTTTAGCTGTGATAAAATCTATCGCTGTCGTGTCGTTGTCGGCAGTCGTGGAAACATGCTACATAAAGACACGACTCCGATATGAAGCCATAAATGGAATCATCATTCGTTGGAAAATTTTCAAGTGATATCCGATCCGATCAAACGATTCGTACATATTTTCGATTGAATATTGATATGGAACGTACATTTGATATCATAAACATAATTTGATTGAGTATTATCTTTATTAGCTTGTAAAAGAAAGAATAGATAAATCCGCCGATTGCGATCTATATATTTTTTGAGGGTTCCGTATTACGAATTGTTTATTATTTGTATACGTCATAGAAACTTGTATACTAGCTGTTCTAAAAGTAATTAGTGGAACCCTAATTACTTTTTCTCTTTTTTAATAACAGAAGCTTAAGTTACTCCTTATAACACTAGTTATTTGCAAGTGAAATTCCCATCAAAATCGGTCCAGCCGTTTCGGAGATTAGCCAAATTTTCATGGTACAGAGCCACTTAGCATATGAGCAGTAAACACAGTAAAAATACCAAAATATGAATATAGAAATAAACATTTATGGACATTACACACAGTGAGTAATTCAACGTCTCAAGATCACATTCCAAAACGTTCGGAATTCCATTAATGTGGTCGTGTTAATGCCTCATTAGGAGCTGATAGCCAGAAGTGATTCAATTAACGTACGGGATGAATTTTGTTTACTGTGAGCTGGTGGAAAGGTGTGGGTGCCGGTGAAATCACATGAGCAGAAACGTAATATCCCGTGACGGGCGCAACGGTGTTCTCATACTTCGGTTGGGGAGGACCTAAGTTGTAGTGCTTTTGTTTATGGGCGCAGTAACTAGTTTACATCAGGTGGAACGGCAACCTATTAGGCCACAGTCCTCACATATAGAAAAAAAAAATCGTAATTTTCGATTTTCAAATGACTTCCAGAGGAGGTCAATTCAGTTGTTTTATGTCTCCGACATTTATCAACTGATTTGGCAATTTTTTTTGGAAGTTTATGCTTTTAGGTTATTGTTATAGAATTTTTATCAATATCGGTATAATAGTTTGGTTGTTAAATCAAAATAACAGGAAAAAATATGTCATCCAATACGGAATTACGTATTTTGCGATTCTGCGATTTTATTTTTCACCCGCTGTAAACCGATTTGAATCTTTATTTTTTTTTAAATGTTTGTGGTGGTGCTAAAGATGCAACCAAAAGTAGCAGTAAAACTTGTTCCAAGTTTGTCCGGAGGGGTACTTCCAACACACTTGGAATCTATCGCCAAGCTGTAGTGTTATAGTGGAAGGGTGTGGGTGTCGGTGAAATCACATGCGCATGAGACATAAATCCTCACCTCATCCCATCATTTTCTGAAAAAAGTAGATTGAAACGTTCATTCATTCATTCTACTTTGAGGCTGTAATTGAATGAATTGCCGGACAGACGGGAACAGAACGAGCTCATCGGTGCCACCCGCGTCACGCGACTGCAAGATATTAACCACCTATATCACACCAGTTACGTAACCGTAGTACAAAATTATTCAGTAGGCAAAATGGGGTCTAGCTGCTCGCATCCGTAGAATAAAAAAAAAAAACTTTAATACACTAATATCTCTGTGGATTCCCTGTGTCACAGATAGCATGGATAAACACAGAAACCGACAAACACAACCCTCAGAGTCACTCTACACGGTGCTAAAGAAGCAACAAAATGTAGAAGTAGATCTTGTGCAATATTAGAGAGTACTTGGAGAAGTACTGCCTCCAAGCTTGGAAATTTCTCCGAAATATCCATGAACATTTATTTGCCACTTCAGCTTGCTAATCCTATGGGCTATGTCGGTCACGTTATTCCTGTGACGGATAATTTCGTTCCAGATTTTATCCTTCACAGTGACTCCCAACATAGCCCGCTCCATAGCCCGCACCATAGCTCGCTGAGCGACTTTGAACTGGTGGACTAGTCGCACCGTGAGTGTCCACGTTTCAGCACCGTAGGTCATTACTCTTTCGTTCTTATTCTTATTAATCTCTCATTATTAATTCCACCCAGTATTTAAAATGTTCTTGAGGTTACGATTATGTTCAAGTTATAGAATTCAATACGCTGAAAATAGTCTAGACAGTCTTGAATTACGACAAAGTAGATAGGGGCACGATAGATTTCACGCGGGGTTAATCTGTCAATAATCTTACAAAACTTGGTTCCTTTCACAAAGGACTTGCTTACTGAAACAAATTAATTTATCTTAGTTACAAAATACTACAGTTTATAATCCTTTTACAATTAATTTACTAAAGGCCTTGTAGAGTTAGTTCATAATCTCCTTCCAAGAAGCTGGTTCTGAATTAGGCTGTTTTTTTATATTTGGTACGCGTTTTTATCACCAAATGTGAACTAATATGAATTATTTATTTTTCTAAATTGTATTTTCGTAGAAATCACCTCTAAGGGCGAGTAAAGTAAAGTCAAAATACTCTGTCAAAAACACTTGCTGGTAAATTCCTATAAAAATAATTGAATTCGACACTTATTTTTGATAAATATGTACCTATAAGATTCTTTTTTATGTAATTTATTACGTAACAAGAAATAAGTGATGAAGATAACGAAGTTAGTGTTTTTTTTATATAATATTTAAGTAAATTACTTTATTTAACTAGTTCCTTCATTATTTCGTAGTTAGCGCTACAACAATTCCACAATGGAAATCGCATGAGGAAAAACAAGTCACAATTTCACTGACGTATGTTAATGACATTAATCTGCAGTTTTGGAAATTCTGATTATCTCTAGAACTAAGTAATTAAGCATCGGTCAAATCTAATATCCAATTATCACTCGGGAAAATCCCAATGTCTACCAATTAGCGTTCTAGATAGACAGCTAGCTAAATTTTAATCAGGTTTTCAGGCACTGGACCTAATTGTCTTCTGCATGAATCGTTGTTGCAAATTTAATTTTCATCCTTAACAAAGTTTAACTAGATCTACATATCTTTTAAAATTTATAATTTATTGGGTCGCAAAAGTATAAATATTCGAACAAGCAAATGGTCCAACTAATGGGATGTAATTTTATGAATCAATAAATATTGTTAATAAATTCCATCCCTAAGCGTAAAATAATGAGATGAAAATAATTTTGAAGTTGGGTTATCATCCATGCGCATGTAATTTCATTGGCACTCACTCCTCCCACCCCGCCACTGGAATACTTTCTAGTGAATTACTGCTTGGAGGTATTTTTAGATATGTTATAACTTTTTTTTGTAAATATGTTTTGTTAGCTGTTGCCTTTCTGCACAATAGTACTGTGTCCTAACATACAGTACAATAGAAGGGGAAAGCAATAAACCTCTCACTCCATCCGTTTCATTTGTCGCGACCCGTTTTCTTTCTCGCGTCGAGGACGCAGCATGGGTGAAATTACTTGACATTAGGTAAGATGTTTGGAAAGTGAAGTTTGGATCAAAATATTCGTAGGTACACGTTTTTCAACTCAATAAATCTCAAAAAAAAATCGATGTTCAGTTGACAGTCACATTTCAGTTGATAGTAGCTCTGGCTTCTGCAGTGGCCGTGAGTTCAATTCCCAGCCAATGTTTCAATCACGGACATAGGGTTCAAACATTGGAGTACGCTCAGCAAAATGCTGAAGGCAAAGACTTAGTTCAGCGCTGATTTTCAGAGTCCCCTTCAAGTGGTATTCACCATCTTCGTTCTCAAATTTATGTCCCTAGGCAACTAGATCTAATCTTGAAGCCACGCCTCCAAACATTTGTCACCTTAATAGCCTTTATTATCAGATTTCCATTTGTCTTAGCGATAACGACTGCGTTGATTAAACATAGATTTTATTTTCCCTTAGGCATTTTTAGGTCATTTGGTCGTAGGAGTCAGAATGTCAGATATTTTTCAAGGACAAATTGATTTTTTTTTAGCAGGAGTTAGGTAATCTGTTTTTTATATATAGAAATGAATTGCCTTGCGTTAGTCTCGCAAAAACTCTAAAATGATACGACGGATTTTGTTGATTTCTATTTTGATATATTCGTAATTGTCAAGATAAGGTTTCTATGAAAGGTTTTTTTGGATAATTCACTGAATCTGATTCGACAGCCGATTGTCGAATTGTGAATCAAGAGTAGTAGTAAAAATAATGGTAATTTACCAGCGGTGGTGCACTTGCATTGCTATTTTTCCGAAAGGGTGTGGGTGCTAGTGAAATAACAGGTGCATGAGAAGTCCATCGGCTCAAGTGGCTCATGATGTGGTAACCAATTAACATCTGTAAGTATATACAACCTATCATGGTTATATAATCATTATTTTTAAGGTTCCGAAATTATTTCCATTATTTTTGAGTTTATTAATCGTGTTATAAGACGAAATCGGTGGAAGTAGCGACGCAATCAAACGTAAAAAAACGAGCGCACAAGAGGGTAGACCGATATGCTAATGATGTGCATATCTCACCTCAGTTCAAAGACTTCAGTTGACCGTGGACCATGACACATGAAACTGCGTCGAAGTATCGGGAGTCAACAAATCATGGTGAATATCTCGGAAACTCGAAAAATATTCCGTACCAGCCTCTAATGTTCCCACTGCAGGGACACCGGCATACTCTCGATAATTGAGAATGAATGTGCTCTGATCAACCACGGGAGCCCAATCCGGATTGGTAGATGTCACATGTCGTCGAATTTTTGGTTTTAAGACATGCCGGTTTCCTCACGATGTTTTCCGTCACCGTTTTGAGAACGTGGTATAGCGCACATAAATTTTTTCAAGTGAAAAAACTCATTGGTGCACGTGCGGGTTTGAACCAGCAACCTTCAGATTGAAAGTCAGCGTCTATGCCCCTGGGCCACCACGCTCTCTTTTCATATAATTCAAAAATATTCAGTGAGAAAATATTCGCTCTATCACTTTTATAGAACAAAAATAAATATTTCGACACGAATATTTTTCTTGGTAAGCCACTTACCTATTTTGGTTAGTTTTAAAAATACGAGTAACACAGATAACTCGAACATACCTGAAACAAAAAAAAAACATTGTTATTTGAGTATACAAACATTTGAAATATCATATTGCGAAAAAAATTACTTTATTAAGAACTAGCGACCCGCCCCGGCTTCGCACGGTTAGTAAAGCATCAGTATCGTATCAGAAACTATACGTGCGAACCCGGGGTGACTTGCTAGTGATTTGTACATATAAACCTTCCTCTTGAATCACTCTATCTATTAAAAAAAACCGCATCAAAATCCGTTGCGTAGTTTTAAAGATTTAAGCATACATAGGGATATAGGGACAGAGAAAGCGACTTTGTTTTATACTATGTAGTGATAACAAAAAGATTGAATCCGCGTGTTGGAATAATTTTAAATATTAGTGCATCAAAGAAATCTTTGCTGGTTGTTTGCCCAATTTCCGTAAGTGCAGAATTACAGTATGATATAAAAATAAAAGTAGATTAAATAATTAAAAATTATTTAATCTGATTTTCTTATGTATCAATACTGACGGACGAGCTGATGGCAAATGTTACACAGGGGCGTATGTTTACTATAGGCACGCGAGAGTGAATGGATATTGAGACCGAGATCGTCTACCTTCGAAGAGAGGGGTCCCAGGTGCGATTCGTGCCCTGGATGTGTGAGCATGAAGTTTGTTTTTGAGTCTTGGATATTATCAATTTTTAACTAGATGCTCGCGTCAGTAGTTGAGTACCCTTTGAATCCTTTACAAAAGCTACAAAAAGTAGCAATAGAACTTGTGCAAAGATCGTCTGGAGAAGTACTGCCTCCGCATCTGGTTATCTGACGGCAAGCAATGGTGCACCCGCTTTCCGGTGGGAGGGTGTGGGTGCCGGTGAAAAAAATCACATGCGCATGAGATGTAACACGGGGATGTTCCAGGTGACGCTTACGGGCGCAACAGGGTGTGACTTGGGTGCCTCTGAGGTCGTATTGCTGTTGTTATGATAGTAAACAACAAAAAATAAACAATTATTATTATTATGTTGACATGTTCATTTTTTGATTTGTTGGAACAGACGTAAACTTAATAAAATAAGGTTAGCTTAAACATAAAACTGACTGTAATTTGACATATCTGTGTGCATGTAACGTGCCTAAGGAGCTCCTGTGACACGTTATATGCTCATGCATATGTTTACATGTGTGTATAAAATTTGACGTGTCCAAACGATACTTGAGATCTAAAGGAATAAATGAGTTTGAGTTTGCCATTGTTTTGACATTATCCTTCCACAATACACAAAGGATAGCTGGTAGACAATACTCTAAAGTCTTAAATTCACCTTTGCACCATTTACCTTTATAATAAAAACTCATGTAATATTTCAAAATCTCCAAATAGTTTATCCTGAAACCGAGTTCGTCCACACCGGCAGGTCTATTAAAATCAGTCTTTGTTTCAGAAAATCTCTTTGCGAGTGATGGATGCGTAAAGTTTTTTTATCTATATTTTTCCTCCTCTGGGATACGGACTGCAGGGTTGCTAAGCTTCCAAACTTTTGCCACGATACCGGTTTTGAGTTAATCTCTAAAGTTCAAACATTTTGATACTCTGTTATCTGGATACTGTATTTTTGACATGCATCTGAAATTTGCATTGAAAACTACTTAAAAACAATTATATTTAGTGGGAAGAGATATGCCATATAACTCAGGGAATCATAATGTGGAATCGTCATAGATGTCTTAGTAAAAACATTGTACTTACTTCGACTAATTAATTCATATAAAAATGAATCCATATTTCCCTTGGTCACGGCATCACGCGTGAACGGCTGGACCAAATTCTATTTTTATTGTGTACAAACACAATGGTATGGTCAGGAGAAGGTTCTTACGAAAGAAAAAATTAAGAAAGTTACGCGGACAATAGAAAATTTAAGAAAACTTAAGTATCATATTTACTTTTCTAATGTAATGTAACTTTAGTATTTTTGACAAAATAAACTTTTCTAATGTAACATATGGCGTTTGACATAACTGTCAGTTGTTTGACATAACAGTCCGCGATTGCCAGAAAGTGCGCTGTAAAAATCGTTGAACACAGATGCATCGATCGAAATTATTAAGACAGTACATGGGTCAGTCGGGTCAGCTAGTATTCAATATTATTATAGAAAAGTGCCTAAATTTACGTGTTATTTTTTTCATATCTGCATAATAGTTTCAAGTGATATTTTTATTAAAACTATTTTTAGTAATTAATAAAAGTTTTAGTAAGAAAGGCTTACTATAATATTATAGTACTAAAAAGTTCCTTACAGATAATTATTACATACATGATAATTACTATAGTCTATAAAGAAGGTTTATAAAGAAGAAAATTTATGCAAAATTAACGGAAAATGTCAGAAATTGGGGGAAAACTGAAAATGTATTTTTCTGTGTTTTTTGCCACTACCTCGTTTGACAGACGATTGTCAAACTATGAATCAAGACAAGAAAACATCTATCGGGATATCTGGTAAATAAAAAGAAATATTAAAAATAATTGTATTACTGACATTATTAACAATATTTGTAATATAAACTTGACATTGACATTTCGAAGTGCACAGATAATATCCAATAAAATAAAGTGTTTGAACTAAAATTGAAATAACGTCAAACATAATTCGTCAACACGAAAGGTATCAGTTTCACCTCGATGCGCTTTTCTCCGCTGAAATAAAATAGACCTTAATTTAAAAGATAACTCATATTTGTACAAAACAATATTTTATTACGATGGCACATAATTGGAAACCTTGTTATCTTATTAGAAAACAAACAAGTAAGACTAAGAGAAAATAGGTACTCAGTAAAGAGTATTCATAAATATCATAGCTTTTTATTACAGATATTGTACGGGGGGTCCAGTTGCTCGCGTCCGTAGGTAAGAACCCTTTGAATCCCTACATGTACCTTCTTGGTGGGGCTAAAGGAGCAAGAAAAAGTAGCAGTAGAACTTTTGCAAAGTTCACTTGCAGTAGTACTGCCTCCATATCTGGTAATCTACCGCCAAGCAGTGGTGCACTCACATTGATTTGTTCCGGAGCAAGGGTGTGGTTGCCGTTGAAATCACATGCGCATGAAACGTAACATCCCCGTCTCAGGTGACGGGCGCCACGGACTTCGACTTGGGTCTTCTCATACTTCAGTCGGGGAAGATCTAAAGTCATATTATTGTTGTTATAGGCGAAAGTTACCACTTAACATCAGGTGGGCCTTCAGCTCGTTCCGTAACAACTGTTACATAAGAAATATGTTTTTAGAAAACTTATATTTGGAGCAGATCGATCTGATTATCTCCAAGTATCACCTCCGGGGTTTTGTAATGAAAAAATCAATAAAGCTCCCACATTTTTCTTCTGGCAACCCTAACATGCGATCCCCCTGCGTCAAATTTATCTGTTACTATATCAACGTAAATCTTAAGTATTACAATCCCATCTTTATTTTTCTTGGATATTGGGGATTGCCTTTTTTGCGTAACGAATTGCCAATATATTTTTGGGAATTTATAATGTTTTCCTTAAGAGTTATTTGTTCGATTTAAAAAAATATAAATATTTATAAAGATAAGTCAGTTAAAACCATACATTTGGTTTAAAAAGATGACTGTTGGATATTTCGGTTAGGTTTTTCAAGTATATAGAAAAAAAACACTATTTTTCAGTTTAAAAAAAGACTTTCTTTCCCGTGCTAACTACTCCATCTATTTGCACAATTAACTCTGGAATAGCCAGCTTATTCGGGAATTCGCCAACTTCACGTTGAATATTTAAGCAATTCCAAATATATTTCATGACATCCACGCGTGGTCAATTAGATTTTGTCATTTGGACTTCAGAATTAGATACATTTTAAAAGTTTCATTGAACTACGTGATAACTTACTCTTTAAGTTATGCTTCCATGGTTAATAAAAGAAAAAATAATTGACAGCCATTTTTCCATACCACGCATAAATTATGTATTTTCATGTGTTAATAATTTTATTTTAATATATGATATAACAATAATGCGTCATGTCTTAAGTATGTACACCGTCCCGTTGTTGATTCCCTACACGTACCCCCTGGGTGGTGCTAGAGGAGCAATAACAAGTAGCAGTAGAACTTGTGCCAAGTGCGTCCGGAGAGGTACTGCCACCACACCCGGGACAACCCCGTCTCGGGTGATGGATGCAGCAGGATGAATGCGACTTAGTGTAAGATCCAAATTTTATACTGAGTCGCATTAGTGTTACTTAACCACATAAAAAAAAACAGCGTATATTTGCAGGGTTCATTTAGATTGTATAACATGACTTTTGATTTGCTCGATAGAATGTTCTTCGTATAGTTACTAAATTAAAGTTTCGTCGAATCAAGCCTTACACGTATTTCATTATACGTGTTGGCAACCCTCCATTTGGGAATCCGTAGGTTCATGTAAAACCCGGTAATTGGGTGCTGTGATCAAAGGGCACTGAGATAGGAACGTCTATTAGTTCATAATAAAACGATATTTTTACATATTCTTTATGTGTACCTGTAATTTCACCGGCACCCATACAAATGGTCCTGTCATTTAAAGAGTTTGATTCTACGTATGATACATGACGAATCTTGACCTTGAAGAAGTTCTGACGGTATTTGGGGGGTATTTGGACAACCTCCACTTTTTTAAGAATACAATATTTTTTTTTAATTTGATTTTGTCTTCTCCAAAACTCTCGTGATGGCTGAGTCGTTTGTAGCCCCTGAACGTTAAAAGCTTTAACAGGTTTTAAAAATTTTAAGGATGGATCTGCGCGTATTACATTTCACGAGGGCATAAATTATATAGTACATGGATACATACTGGGTTGGATTTGTGAGTAAAGTTTACGGCCTTTTAAAACGTTGAGAACACAAATTTAATAAATTCGTAAATATGCGTCGTATTGTTACTTTTTAAAGGTGACTGTGACTACTTAACATAAATTTGGGGTGTATAAGTGAGCACCTATATATTGAGTATACATACCCCCTGGGTGGTGCTATAGGTGCAACAAAAAGTAGCAGTAGAACTTGTGCCAAGTTTGTCCGGAGTTGTACTGCCTTGGTAATCTACCACACTTGGCCGCCAAGTAGTAGTGCTTGTTCCACGCTCTCGCTTGCACGCTCGGCTCAGGTGAGCTTGACAATGGGTCATGCTTTTTTTCGTGCAGCTGGCGTTCATGTTTTATAAGACGTTATCACGTCAAAAAGAAAAAAAAATACATTCAAATTAGAAGCTTTTTTGAGGTCGGTTAAAAATTTAATTTGTCCCATTATTAGATGCAAAATTCACTAGTACAATGTCAAAGTCTAAGTCAAACTCATTTATTCCATTAGATCTCATCTCATCTCAACACATATTCTTGAGTATATAACGTGTCACAGGAACTCCCTAGGCACATTACGTGCACACAGATATGTCAAATTACAGTCAGTTTTCAAGCTCATAAAAATTCAGCCCCATTCACATGTTTATCACATCCAAAATAATCTAAAATGTATGCTGATTTATGCAAACGAACTCGCACTACTTTTAAACAAAACCACCCAAAACGTTAGTCGCACATTTGGAAGTGAATCAACGGCAATCAAAGCCCTATTATCCATCGCCCCCACAGAGTATAGCGTGAAGCGACTCATTACGTGCCAACCCTAGAATGTACGTGACTAGACTATCTATCATAACCAGCAGCACCCTTATCCCAACGCAAAAAAGTTCACTTTTCAATAACCCCGCAAAGCTTGCATGAGCGAAAATTAATAAGCCTTGAAGGGTTGAGATAAGGCTTATATTCGAACATTATAGCGTGAATGTTTTATAGCTTTGAATTTTATGCCGTGTTATTACGATTCATATTACAACGAATATCGATGTTGATTGCTCAGTGGCATTTATTACCATCTGTTATTTAAAACAAAAGTGTTTGATCTCATTTGTACTCTACTTTCAAGCTACTTAGGATCCCTATTCTTATTTACAAGTGATACGAAAATGTGTGTCGTGAAATAAATGAGTCTTTTCGCTCTTGTTATATGAACAGAATAAACAAAAAGACATTATGCTTCATTCTCAAACCTGTGAATATTGTTTTGTATATTGGACACACAATAACACAGTTCAAGACCTCAGTGTTTGCTTTGGTCACTGTGGTATATAGACCTTCGAAGATTAGTTTAAACAAGAAATTATTGAGAAAAATAAGTGAAACTAGATTCTATTATTTTTAAGTATCCGTATTGTATCTTTAGCATTTTGAATTTGACTTAAAAGTATTTTCCCGGCGAAAAATTGAACCCAGGACATAAGTTTCAAGGGCTCCCAACTAGGCAACAGAACTGTGGGTTCTGTTGTCTGTTCTGTCGACCGAGGCAATAATCCTTTACAATTTCACAGCATATTATCACGATCCTTTGAAAGGTTGAGCCGCAAACTCAAATAATAATGGCTTTTTGATATAAAACAAAAGTTATTGTGAAGAGGGAAGGGAGGATTGAAAACTATTTGAAATTGAGGGATATTGAAATATTTTGTGGAGTTTCGGTTTTTGGCTGGACTATTCATATTAAAGCACAAAACTTTTGTCCAAAACAGACAAATATGGCCAATAGCTATTGGGTTCCCTTTCTCTAGCAATTTGATTTGTTTTCCAGTCATCATAATGAATATTACAATATTTTTTGACCAGCTCAGTTGGTTGAAGATCTGCTTTGCCCTTTGTATTATGACCGTGTAATTTTTTTATGTAATAGGGGGCTGACGAGCTTGCGGGCCACCTGATGGAAAGTGGTCACCGCCGCCCATGGACACCTGCAATACCAGGGGCAATGCCGATGCGCTGCCGGCCTTTCAGATGCTGAATAACCCATTTCCATTAATTTCCACGAAACGAGTGTATTTTTTTTTAATTCAACGGTTATAAAAATTTTTGGCTTTGACATTGAATATCTCTCATATAACGTTTTCTGATGTCAAGGAACAAACTTGGAAAAGCTTGGGGAAGATCTTCAATGCGGTGGTCAGATCAGCTCAAAGAGAACGAATCTACTTAGTTTGAAACAGTAGTCAGGATGTCCACAGACAGAAACTAATGGTGACGAAACAAACACACAAACATGCTCGCAATTTTCAGTCATGTAGGATCTACCAGAGAGACATGCCGTTTTAGATAATTACGATTATTCTTTTCATCTTTCCTTTAAAAAGCAAATTAGAAAATTTTATTGAAAGTATTTTGGTAATAACCAATCTCCTTTAATAATCCCTTTCAAATCCCCTAATGGAAGCGATCATGCTTGAGACGAGGCTACTTGAAACTTATGAAATTTCGAATCCAAATCAATATCTCGTCCAATAAATCTTCAAACTGTTTTACTTAGAGGAAAACGAAGGAATTCAACAAAGTAAACTCAAACAAGCGGGTTTTAGGACTATGCTGCTCGCATTCGAGGGTGAATACCCTCAACCACCCAGGGGATGTGTCTTACACGTATCCCCTGGGTGGTTCTGGTTGAAAGGAGTAACAGTGAAACGTGTGCCAAGTTCGTCCTGCAAGCAGTGGTGTACTCACTATGATGGAAAGTTTAGGGGACGGTATTGTTTCCGGTTCAAATATATCTTGTAGGATGCTCATAAAGCCAAATTTATATCCTGATTTATGTCTAGACAATTTTATTACCTTTTCGGGATTCATATCAAAATTGTCATAGAAATATCACGGTTATGCGGAAAGCTTATATCAACGTAGTAGGAAGATTTAGAATTAATCTCAAGCATTCATCCTTGACTAATATTGATGAATTAATTTGGAATAAATCCTTACATAGTATAAAACAAAGTCGCTCCCGCTTGTACACTTAGATCTTATACTTCGCAACGCAGTTTAATGCAGTTTTCAGCAATAGATATAGTGGTTCAAGAAGAAGGTTTATATGCAGTACTAGCGTCTGTTTCTGGTACGATAATGATGCTCTACTAACCGTGCGAAGCCGGGGTGGGTCACTAGTTGATAATAATATACCAAATGAAATGAATTCCCTTCAATGTAGAAATAACATTTTCTCAATGTATAATAATCCCAAACTTCATTCCATCACAGGATATGGAGATATATTGCGTTACGTCACCGAATGGATTCGTTGATTTGTAAATGAAAACAATATAAAAGAACTTTATAAAAACATTAAGATAATAACATTAATAGTTGTTCAGTGGACTATATCAATTTATTCCTCGCATTAAACATTTTCTGCCTAACTGGAGTGAAATTAAAGGTACCCTAATCATCTAGTTTGAATTGACCCAAAGTAAATATTAGGTGAAGCTGAATGGAAGAAAGGCAGAGAAAGAGATTATTATGGTTGTACAATTTAATATAGTACGTTATTGTACGTATAAATATTATTCGGCATTCCTCTCTGGGTTTTCATTTCATAATAATTTTATTCCAAATAATATTTGAACAAGAAAGCATTCAAAACAAATTTTCATTTGGTATTTCATGGCAAATAAAACGTGACGTAATGATAAAAGATATTTGCTACAGTATTAATAGTTAATGCTTAGGTGAGAAACTAAGATTAAACTAGCCAAGTGTGATTTGGACGCACACTGGTTTATATACACAAATCATAGTAATTTTTTTAAACATACATACTTATATTCTGTGACAGTTATAAGCAAACTTTTACAGTCCAACTAAATATTTTTTTATACCAGTACATAGAAACTGACGTAGTACCCAATAGTTTCCGCGACGCTTTTGCTATATTTTATTAAAAGTAACTAAATAAAGATTTGATGACACTTATTTACTCTTGAGAAAATGGAGTTAGACAATCTATCGCTAATATACGTTTCGGAATAACGGACATAATCTTTTCCAGCTGTGGTTTAACATTAAAAAACGCGCCACGTGAACGTGTGACGTACTTCGGCTTAAAAATTAAACAGTTGATATTGAATTTTAAGAGTTTCTACATACGTCACAAATTGGGAAAGCGAAAATCGTTTCACTCCCTCCCAAGACTGCCTTGTAAAGTATTGAGATAAATTTTGAACTATGTGCGTTTGCGTTCCTATTATAAATACCAGGGTTTATATAGAGTCTTATAATTTTCATGGATGTCCCTTCGCTAAATATTTTGATGGTTGTTCTTTTGTGGACATTCCCAAATCCCAACCCTTTGTAAACTGCCCTGATGGGGTACGGTTTTATTACCAGGCTCGCTTTTGCCATTAGGTACGAGTGTGCTTATCCTCTCGTATACAAAATACAATATTTGGGAATTCTATTTATCAAATTAAATAAGGTATACGATCTGATGATAAGAAAAAATTAATCATTCTTTAAAAAGTGTCTTGCTTGTTTTCACCATGGATTATCGAATCGGTTTGAACAAGCGAATAACTTTGTGTGATCTCGTAGATTAATATGTATTAATTAAAAAGAAATGAATTCAACGGAAATAAAGATAAACTTTGAGTTTGTATAGTGCTTATCTTTAGAGCGTAGTTAGAAATTAAAACAATCGCCTTGAATTATAATACTATCATCTAAAAGTAATTATTTACCTTGGTACTTAATTCCCCGAGATATCCTCAAATCTATGTAAAGCTAGAGTAAACTGCTAGTGTCTTCAATTAAATCCTGTCTCTTAAAAAATAAAATGTTTGCTCTATTTCCCTCAACAACAGGACAAACTGGACCAGCGCAAGGAAAATACCTAAGAATAGAATTGGACACGCATTTAGATTCTTGTGAAGCGTACTTAGCTATTGAGTGCACCCTTGAAGGCAATCCCTTTCAAGGAATCTCTCATTCCTTGCCATGTTTGTATGATGCGAGCCAGTTTGTGGCAAGGAAAGTAAGAATTTTTACTGACTTCGAAAAGAAAACTTCGAAATACGGAGTTATTCCAGTAAATTCAATGGATATCCGTTTTATATGAAACTAGATTTTGTCAATTAGGTATTTCTAGATGAAAAGCCACAAACATAAATAGCAAAAAAAAAATCTTTATAATATAAGGAAGATACGATTACTTATATTATAAAGGTTTTATATTAAACCCTTGAGGTAGTCAGGGATTAAAATAAAAATTCTAGTCGAAAGTTACTCTGTCAGGCTGAAAAACTCTTATAACTTGAAATGAGCAATTCTTGTATATTTATTTCGTGTAATTTGGAGACGGCTCTAACGATTTGAATGAAATTCTGTGTTGAAATAGGTTTTTACTGTTTAAGTTTACCTGTTTAATTGTATTTCTTGTAAAAACGTATTTTTTTTAGAAAAAAAACTTTTTTTAATTAATATAATATATAATAATATATTGTCACCCAGATACTGGAGAACATAGTTTTGAAGCCAGCTTTCTAGATTTTTAAACAGATACATCTACTCGTAGATCTACTCGTAGATACATTTGTACTAGAAATAACAGTAGAACCCAACCCGTGCGAACCCAAATTACCACGTCTATATACTAAAAGGTGAGCTCATCAACATGAATTACTCAGATAAAATGTTCTTCTTAATAAATCATTTCTAAATAAACGCAGAACAGCTACATCTAAAATGAAAACAGTAACAACGCAGAACTGGGTAAGTGAAAAGTTTTCAGCCAACTCAAAGTTCCATTATTTAGATGGTATTTCATGCGCATGTATACATGGCTACTTTGTTAAGTCAAAGCCACACGAGAGAATTGCTTCGTGCTACGTTTAGTGAATAGCGTAGCAGTTGGCTTGGTTCTTTAGGCGTGAATATGACACTACACAACAAGAAAATATGACCGTTTTATAACGCTCACACGCTCAAAGCCCATAACCTGAAAAAAAAATCATTGTCATTGGAAGAAACCCCTCATTTTGAATGCAAGATTATAACTATAATAATAAAATATGTGAAAATTATCACTCCATTACATTTTTTAAATAAGACTGAAAATAATCAGATAAAATTAAAAAAATATACATTTACTATTCGCTACAATAGTCTTGGTTTGATGACATTGATATTTTAACTTGTTACTATTTGACTGAGTTTTTTTAATCTTATTTAATGTTCTTGGGAAGATTAAATAATTTGGGATGGTAACTACAATATACGATGGTTTGCTCGAACATGTTATTTATCACACAATATATCTCTTATCACGAAGTAAAGTGTGGCTTCGCCTTAGGTATTCGACAACTCCTGAAGAAGTTTCTCTTCTTGAGAATGTTATCGTTAAGTTGTGAATTCTTATTAATGTCTGGGTATTTCGGATTTCACAAGTTTGACCAGAGACATGACTGTGTCCATAGTTTGGGATAGTTCCGAGCTGTTCTAAGAATTGGCTATGCGACCCAGAAATATCTTGTATAATTATTATTCGTGTTACCGAGATATTTACCATGATTTGTGAGTTTTGTTGACTCCCGATATCCGAAACCGGTGGTTGCGGCGACGCGGTCGAACGTACAAAACGAGTGCGCAAGAGGGTAGACCGATATGTCTGCCAATGATTTGCACACTCCAAACGCAAAGACTTCAGTTTGCCCGGGACCATGACGCATGTAACTGCGTCGAAATATCGGGAGTCAACAAAACTCACAAATCATGGTAAATATCTCGGTAACACGAATAATAATGTTTATAACCATGATAGTTTTAAAATGTATATCTTGTACAATGTATATTTCATGCTAAGTTGGGATAACTATAATATTTTTGTAAAACATTGATAGACATGTCTCCGTACCGTACCAGCCTCTAATGTTTCCACTGCAGGGTTACCGGCCTACTCTCGATAATTGAGAGTGAATGGGCGTTGATCTACCACGGGAGCCCAATCCGGATTGGTAGATGTCACATGTCTTCGAATTTATGGTTCTAAGACATGCCGGTTTCCTCACGATGTTTTCTTTCACCGTTTCGAAAACGTGGTATAGCGCACATAAATTTTTCAAGTGAAAAAAACTCATTGGTGCACGTGTGGGTTTGAACCAGCGGCCTTCAGATTGAAAGTCGGCGTCTGTGCCCCTTGGCTACCACGCTCTCACCCTTCCAACAAAACACAGCAATACGAGTGCATCACTGCTTGGCGGCAGACATCGTCTTATGGTGACGACTCCTTGGCTTAGTTGGTAGTAGCCCTGCCTTCGGAACAAGTGGTCCCGAGTTCGATTCCCGGCCGGGGCACACTTTGTGTGGCATGTAGTTTGTTCTCGGGTCTTGGGTGTTTGTCTTGTGTTTCTGCATGCCATCTGCGACACAGGGAATCCTAGTGCAGAGGTATGAGTGTGTAAACGTCTTTTCTACAGCGAGTGACACCGCGGGGCGCAGCTAGAGTAAAGTTTATTTGTGTTACGTCTGTAGCAAGTTCTAGAAGCAAATACAGTTCTAACATGGGAAACATGGTACGAACGCCATACAAAATTGCACTCTGTCGGACTAAAAGGCAACTCTTGCTTCGAGCCTGAGCATTTGGTTCAAGTTATAAGGTTCTTCCGTACCAACCTCTAATATCACTGCAGGGACACCGGCCTACTCTCGATAATTGAGAGTGAATTTACTTTGATCTACCACGGGAGTCCAATCCGAATTGATAGATGTCACATGTCTTCGAATTTTAGATTTTTTGTCGTCACGATTTTATCCTTCAGAGTTTCGCATATATTTACATGCGCACATACATTTTCAAGTAAAAAACTCATTGGTTTTTATAAAAAAATTAATCCAAATCCGTTGAATTGTCCGTTGAACAACTAACACACATACGTACAGACAAACTTTCACCTTTGTAATATTAGTACAATATTTTCTTACGATGGTGAACGAAAATAGTATAGTTAATTGGAATTACGGAACTTTCGGTATGCGATTCCGGATCACACTTGGCCAGTATTATTTTGTTATCACACCTATATTTTAAAGGCAAGAATTTGTATGTATGTGTGTCTGAATGTTTGTTACTCCTTCACCATCAAACGGCTCAACGGAGGGATGAAGTTTGGTACCAGGATAGCTTATATCCTGGCTGACAAAGGCTACTTTATATCCAGGAAAATCGCGAGTAAGGAGGGCGCAGGTAGTCTACACTAATATTATTGTATAAAGAGGAAAGATTTGTACCTATGTTTGTATGTTTGTAATGAATAGGCTAAAAAAGTACTGGGCCGATTTAAAAAATTCTTTCACCAATAGAATGCTACATTCTTCCAACTTAACATAGGCTACATTTCATTTTGAAAAAAATTAGGGATCCTTGGTAAAATTTGAACAATGTAACCGAAGGTGTAGAAAAATGAGCCTTAAAATGTCTTTCGTCGAATGCGCTGCCGAAACTATTAGCGATAGAACAAAATAATGTACAACAATATTGAAGAACATCATAATGTCTACAAAAAACTCCGCGGTAGCATATGTCCAACTATTGTAGTTATGTCACTACCCCGTGCGAAGCCGGGACGGGCTGCTAGTATAAAATATTTTTGTCTCAGGCAATTTATTAAGCCATAGAAAATGTTCGTAAAGTTCTAATGATTGATTAAGTAATTTTCACCAACGAGCATGTGGGTTTAACGTGCCGCATTCATACCAAAAACATCACATACATTTTACTGGGGAAGGGTCCCTTTTTGTCACTCAACATACCCTCCTATTTGGGTCACAAGGTGTTATTAAATGGGTGGTCCTAATGAACGTGAATCTTAGTGCAGCGTGTACAGTGCGCCTAATTTATTAATTTTAATTATTATTATTAATTTATGGTTGTGTTGTCTATAGTTTTATGTTTAGATGGTATATTTTTATAATTTAATATTTTTTTTTTACTTGACTGTTGGATTAATTTTAGAATATTTTTTATCATATTTTTTTCTCTATCTTAACAGGTCACTTTTTGGAAATGTTTTTATAACAGCAACAACAACAACGTTAACACACTCATAGCTCTGCACTAGGATTCCCTGTGTCGCAGATGGCATGGACAAACACAGAAACACAAGACAAACACCCAAGACCCGAGAAAAAACTTCATGGTCACCACACAAAGTGTGCCCCGGCCGGGAATCGAACTCGGGACCCCTCGCTTCGGAGGCAGGGCTACTACCAACTAAGCCACGGAGTCGTCGTAATGTTGCACTTATAAATAAAATAAATCACCTTTTCATTAATCCCGGGTAATTTCTAAAGCCTGGTTATAGTTGTCCCTCATCTGCGGTCATCAACAAACGTCCATTAAAAAAAAAACACTTTTCAGATCATCTCAAAAATATCAGTCTGATTATTCTGTTTTCGATTATAACTTACACCACACCACCCGTATGTAGGTCACAGGGTGTTCTCTAAATGAGCGCTGCCCTAATGAACGCGAATCTTAGAGTGGCGTGCAGCGTGTGCGGTGCGCCTAATTTGATTGCATTGTAACAGCGTTCTCGATAGAAAATTGCTGGCAAATTGGAGGTTAAAATGAGTGCATGTCGACAATTTACTGAAATTACGACGAGGGAAACTCAATTTATTCAAGGTTTAAATTACAGATTAATTTTTAAATATTTTGGTGGAACATGCCTTTTAAACTTTGAAGTAAAATTTTACTAATACATTTCTGGATTGGTTGAAGCGTGCATGCAACCTGCTTACGCAAAATGCTTCTTGTAGAATACTTATTGTGTCCCATTTAGTTGCTAGTAGCACTGCCTTCGAAACGAGGGGTCCCGGATTCGAAGGCCGGGACTCACTGTGTGGTGAGCATGAAGTTTATCCTCGGGTCTTAGGTGTTTTTATGTTCAAGCGGCAGGGGCTCATAGCGCAGAGGAATGAATGCGTAAAAAAAATAATTTACCCTGTGTGAGAGTCGAACCCAATACCTACAGCGCAGAAGGCAGAGCTGCCGAGTTGTTTCGCCAATCAGAGTCCCCGCAAGGGGTATATATTAATACCCTGAATCCTCACAGTATAGACAATACGAGACAACTGCGTCGTTCGTTGTATAATTTATGGGAAGGGGTGGAGGGGTTAACTGCGGTTATTGGTACGCTACAGAGTTAAATTAAACCACATGAATGTTAAACATTTTCATTTCATAAAGTTATTGGCAAAGTCAAACACACTACAAGCCTTTAATGACGCAGAGACATTATGCTGTCAAACTTTAAAAAAAAGAAGTTTTCTTTGATACTGTCAAACTTTTTCAAAAAAGGAATAACTCATTCCTTTTTTGAAAGGTTGTCAATGAGGGCAGTGACACAAAAACAACGTGTCAAAAAGACATGTGTCAAATAACAATTTTCATATGTTATAGTATCTATAAGGCATAAATCACACAAAAGGCCAAAAATAAGAAGAAAAAGAAGAAGTATCTACGAGATCACGCATTCTTATTACTTAGTTCAACTCTTTGGTCCTTAGCCAAAATAAGAACAGGCATGACATTAAAAAAAAACAGTAAAAAAAAAATTCTGTTCAAAAAAGTTGAACACAGCATTTCAATCAGGACAAGATTTATTTGACAAAATTAAATTTAAAATTTTAGGCGAACTTAAAAACATTGGAATTGAAAAAGATTTACTTCACCTAACTGCAGAAATGCCAAAGTAAAACTCACAAATAGGTATTCAGTAAACTTTCCACTATTAGCAGTCTCTGTAAGTTCTCGCTTCTAATACTCAAAGTTCAGAACTCAATCGGACCGGAAATAAATCATTACTGCGACATACCCCTAAATCTTAACTTGTAACTAAATGTGTCCGAACTTGTCCAAAGAAAAGTGCTCACGTGTATTCCAACTTTGCCGCTGCTGAATCTGACGTATTAGGTAGGTTGGACGCATTTACACAAGTGAAGCATGATTAAGACTTATTTTTAATGTCCCCATACATACATACATTAAAAATATAATGTATGGGACCATAATAATTATGTCCTATAATTAAATATTTTTATGATTTCGTAATCGTTTTAATTAATTCTAAAAGGAAAAAACATAATATTTTTTCGTTAATTGTATTAGACAATTATAGCTTATACATTTGTTTGGAATTGCATTTGTACAAAAAAAAATTGTAATATACAGATATTGCAATAATTTTTTTGAAAAATAATTCCTTTATGCCTCTGAGTCGTAAAGATCAGGTTGAGCCACTGTTCACAGTAATCAATTTTATAAAAATGTTGTGATGATTAATTTCAAAGACCTATTAGCAACTAATTCTTACGAAATTAAACAACAAAGCGAAGCCCTCTCCTATATTAATTTATTTGGATTAATAGCGCTTCACTCAAACGCATTCGCAACAACTTGTAATGGAAATTGATCATTATTGCATCATCTGCAGACTTATAGTTCGCATCGGTAAGGGATCTTCATGGATTTTACGTTTAATTTAACCAAACGGATCTGAACTCGAACTCGAAGACTTTGATATGCATTTTCTTTCAAGTTGTATTATAAATTCACAAGATCAATAATATTGCGAGTCGTTTGAATGCAATATATATATTTTTTTTATTGTAATCTACGTGAAAGTATTCACGTTGAGTGTAATTGAAACGGATATCTTTTGTATTATTTCTGCTGAAAGTATTGTATTCAGTTTTATTTGTGCCAAACTGTACTAGTTATAATAAATAAGCCTTTCAAAATTTCGTTATCAGGTAGCGCAAAACAATTCATTAAACATTTAAGTCTTGAGCCAAGTCCGAACTTCGAACGGTACAGTGTAAATGCGGTAATTGGAATTCACTACATCTCTAGTGATTTTCAATAGTGAAGCAATTCAAACTTCACCCGCTACATAGAAATTTATTACGACATATTGAGTTATTCTGTGATCGGGTTTGTGCACGGACAAATATGTTCCAGAGGTAATATTGCCAAGTTTTTGGCAAGAGGGCCAATGAATGGCATCGTCTTTTGAGTGATTAGTTCGCTGTGTGAGTCAAAAGTTTCATAGTCATTTTTGAACAGTTTCCGCATTGAGATTTTGAAAAGTTTGAGAGAGGTCAGGGTTTAAGGTTGCATCTATCATTGTTTTTAGGTTGCTACTTTGAAATATATTTTTTTGTATTTGAAATCAGATTTGCTTGGTCGTTGCTCGCGTCCTTATCCATCCTTTTTTGGCAAGAGGGTCAATGGAATCGCAATATCGTCTTTTGAGGTAATAGTTCACTATGTGCGTCGACTATAAAACTTTTTAAGAGTTACCGCATTGATATTTTGAACAGTTTTCGGAGAGTTCAAGTTTTATAGTGACATTTATCATTGTACCGAGCTACATAGGCTACATTTTATCCCCGTATTCTTAAGCGAACGGGAAATACCCTGGTGAAACCGCGGGGCGGTAGCTAGTAATATTATTAAGTCAATTTGTTAGTGTGTGAGGATGTTTGTTACTCCTTCACACCTCAACGACCAACGGATTTGTTAGAAATTTGCTTTGAAGGTAAATCATACACTGGAACATAGGCAATTTTTATCCCGAAAAACTGAAGTTTTCCCGTGGGATGGCATTTCATGTAGTTACAACATAAAATAAACAGGTAACTACAAAACCAGCTTAACAAATTCTCGTCAACAATAGCTTGATACCGGTAGTTACCTATCCCCAAAAGCCTTATGGGTCCTTAAATTTTATATTCCCTAAATACTGTTTATTATTCTGGTCAGTTTATCTGGAACAGTGCCAGTACATCCAGGGGATACTAAGTAAGTACGTCATTATGATATATTGGGTGTGTGAATATGACTCCGCCCTTTCTCAACAGATGTCGTTTTTAGTATTGTTTACGTGTACTAATAAATGACCATACTTGTATTCGATAGTACTGAATGTCAGCTATCTAACGCATTTTATGATATTTGGTTGAAGTGTAAGCAACAATTGTTTTCACCTTTTCGAAAATGTCGGTTTTTATTCCAAATAAACGTCATTTGCGGGAAGTGTTATTACATTATTTTATTGCGAAGAAAACTGCAGCGGAAACTTATCGTTTGCTTGTGGAGATTTATGGTGAGCATGCTCCGTCTAATACAACTTGCAAGGAATGGTTTCGACGATTTCAAAATAACGATTTTAGTACTGAGGATAAAGAACATGGAAAACCACCAAAAAAATTTGAAGATGCTGAATTGGAAGCATTATTGGCGGAAGATTCTTGCCAAACTCAATCAGAATTAGCTGCAGCATTAAATGTTGATCGTTCAACTGTTGCAAAGCGTTTACAAATGATGGGAATGATTCAAAAAGCCGGTTACTGGGTTCCACATGATTTAAAAGAAAGAGACATGGAACGTCGGAAAACCATTTGTGAAATGCTGCTTCAAAGACAGCAAAGAAAAGGATTTTTGCATCGGATAGTCACAGGAGACGAAAAATGGATACACTACGAAAATCCTAAACGCAAAAAAGCTTGGGTGAAACCAGGCGAACCAGGCCCATCACAGCCAAAAATAAATATTCACTGTGCCAAGGTCATGCTCTGTATTTGGTGGGATCAGAAAGGTATTGTATATTATGAGTTGCTCAAACCCTCTGAAACTATTAATGGAGAAGTTTACCGACGACAACTAATGCGTTTGAAGCGAGCCATAGAAGAAAAACGACCAGAATGGGTGAATAGACATAACAAATTAGTTCTTCAGCATGACAATGCCAAACCGCATACCGCAGAAGTCGTAAAAAGATATTTAGAGGGACAGGACTGGGAAGTGTTACCCCACCCGCCATATTCACCAGACATAGCTCCTTCGGATTACCACCTATTCCGGACGATGCAGACAGACCTTACTGGAGAAAAGTTTACTTCATGTGAAAGTATCAAAATTTGGATTGACAACTGGATAAGCTCAAAAGACCAGGACTTCTTCCAGCAAGGAATACGAAAACTACCTGAACGATGGGCGAAGGTTGTAGCTGCAGATGGAGCATACTTTCAATAAATTTTTTTTTTAATTTTGTAAGCGAACAAATGTGTTTTATTTTGACAAAAAGGGGCGGAGTCATATTCACACACCCAATAAATACAACGTATCATTAAATCTGTATGTTACGATGCGATTATTCTGCCACAGATTGTAATATGTTATGGGAATTATTATATGATAACATGGCAAAGGTACGTTTTATTCCCTGAAAGTATTACAATAAATGTATTATGAATGTATTACATGTAATGAAGGATACAAAAATAATTTATTTGAGATTATTTTTTACAATTATTGAATTGAGATATTATTATTAATTTACAGTAGGTAACATTTATTTTTAATTTTTATTCTGACTTTATTTTCTAATGTAACTTATTTTATTTTTGGATTTTAATTTGACCTAGACATTTAGGCCTAGACCTATAAGTAACTATTTAAATGACAAAATTTTATTACCAATAAAGACTATTATGACTATTATATAGTTTTAGGAATTAGATGGCTCCGTGGATTAGTTGGCTTTAAAGCAACGCGTCCCGGGTTCGAATCCCGTCTGGGACACACCTGAGCTTAAAGTTTGTTCTCGTGTTTTGGGTGTTTACCTTGAGCTCTGTGATTGTCCATATCATCTGCCGCACTGGGCCAGTCAATGCTTTATCGCGAAATTGTTTAATATTGTATTTTAAACTATCACTATATAATATGTGAGGTATGAGTGTGTAAACGATTTAAAAAAAAAAAAATATTTTATGCATCGGTCCCTGGTTACCCAGAACCATGACGCATGAAACTACGTCGAAATATCGGGAGTAAACAAAACTCACAAATGGTAATTATCTTGGTAACTCGAAAAATTTGTTTAATTACGGTTTGAAACATTGTCACGACAAGGAAGAAAAAAATCTCTTTAAAAATCTACGATATGCAGTTGTAAAATTTAACCGAGATAACAAGATGGAGTGCACAGCCTCCAGAGAGTTATTTGTCTTCGCAAAGTATACATCTGATGCTGCAAACACGCGAAGGTGCGATTAAAGTCCACGGCAAAAATCTTTGCAGAGATTGTGAAATGTACAGATTTTTTCTCGTGAGTTTTATGGGTGGTTATTTAAAGTATTTTTTTCACTGTAGGGATACGTTTTTAAGTGTATCTGCTTCTTTTTTTCCTCTGCAAACTTAAACGAGTTGACACAGAAACATACTTTCACACCTCAGTAATATTAGGATTCTTAATTTCAAACTAGCTGATCCCCAGCGGTGATAATGTAGTGTAGCGGGATGTAATGCGCTCCCAATAATATGCGACACACAAAATTGCGTGGTGGCCCAGGGGCACAGACGTCGACTTTAAATCTGAAGGTCGCTGGTTCAAACCCTGGCCAAAAATCCCATGGAAAAGTGCACAAATAGAATTTGATAATGTTATGTATGTAATCATAGGAACTAAATAAACCATACAATAAAAAAGTTAACGTACAACAAATAATTTTGAACTAGGGCACCCTATCCTACTCAAGAATACTAGAATTGCCGCAGTGAACTAGATAACTGATGGAAGACTTTTTTTTGTACATACATACGTACGATTAAAAAATACTAATATTCGGAAACAGTTCCAAGATCTATGGTTGCTACACAGCTATGAAGGAAGTCAAATATTTTAATTAAAATCTTTTTTTTCTTTCCGTGTGAGTAAGTGGCCAATTCTGTTGTCGAAGTTTTCAAGCCGCCTGAAGGTCTCCAGAATGGCTTATCGACTAGAATAGCCAATACCGCTATCTTAACGTGCCCTGCGGAGCTCAGAAGCGCTCAGTTCAAATGTCACTAAACAGTCACCCATCCAACTACTGACCGGTAAAGATCATCCTGGTCAGTCATCAGCTTCTCCACAAGCGCTTTATGCAATATGTCGATATCCTCAGGGTCATGATCTGTATGAAGGACTTTGGTGTTTAGTGATTTTCCCACCATCGGGATCGGTTCTCTGCTGAGCGGATTTGGTAGCTCCAATGCAAAGGGCTCATGGGATTGTCTCCATTTTTCCTGTCAATGCGGCCGAGGATGTTGCGGAGACATATGGTGGATAGCCTTGTTTTTATGTTGAGCTCTTTACGCAAAATAGCTCCTTGATAATGCGCATATACTCGTACTTAAAATAGTTTATCGTTGAATCCTATCAGAAGTTGCCTCTTCTAACTTAAAGCAATAAACATTCTGAAAAATTCCAACATTTACTTTGCTTAAAAAACCAGCAGCGAAATAAATCTCTAACTCGAAAGTGCAGTTTTAATCAAGTTTAAATTACTTTAAGCTAAACCATTTCCACCAATCGGTAGAACGGGCAATTTTCATTAGTGAGTCTTAAAACAAAGATTCTTAAATAAAATACCTCTGTACGGGTTTAAGGTAAACAGTTTCTGCCTTTGAAAGGCAATAAAGAAAACGGCCCGGCATTTAAATTAAGTAAAAAAACTATAGATTGTGTTTAAATTAAGCGAACGACCGTGTTAATCACTTTTACGGTAAAAAATGCAAAGTTCTGGAACTTTTTGTTGTAATGGATATTGGCTGGAATTAACCTTAATGCTGCGAGATATCCGTAGCAGTAGAACTTGGGTTGAGTTGGCATGGAGAATTACTATCGCTATACCAGAAAATTCATGAGAATACAGGCACATGCGACATGTTTTGTCCCTGTATTGAATTCGACGTCCTTGTTTCCCGGTTTGTTACCCGAGTTAAATTGTGACAGGAAAATTGAGTGGATGCAATCAATAAATGCGGACCACGCTGGTCACGTATCTTCTAGTTATGAGTAATATTATTGTTTGGACAACGATAATTATCGTGCGTTCTGATAATCGTGCCAAATACAAAGTAAATTCAATAATGTTGGACCAGAGATATATAATTCGATAATGTTGTTTGGTTGTTAGGTTCGAATTCGGTTAACTGACTTACGATGAAACGTAATTTCATTGTAAAGAACAACTATTTCTTGCAGTACCTAGACAATTTATATGTATTAGTATTTCAAAAATGCATATTAATCAAAAAATATTTCGTTTTCAAGTGCTGTATCGAAGGAAATAAAGATTTTTCACTTTAAGCTCAACAAAATAAAATTATCATTTCACCTGTATGTATTTTTGTTACGTAGTTTTCTTCACTCATTGTAAACCGGATGATTTGGATGATATATTTTTTTTATTTTTTTTTTGGAAAACTTCGTACATCCCAAGTGTACGAAGTTTTCCAAAAAAAAATTCAAGAATAAAGTTATCCAAGTTATCCGCTGTTAAAATAAGGAATGAAAATATTGCAGCCAATTTATAACATATTTAATTCCGTCACTAGTTAACATTAATAACTGTGCTCACAAATTTTTACTCAGTGAACACGCAACGTAAAAATAAAACGAACTAAAAACAAAAGTAAACTTAATGAGCAATGTCAGGATTTTACGACGACTACAAAAAAGGTCTAGTACCTTCTAAATATAAAATATATTGACGTTTTCCCGAGGGATTACAGGACCTAATGGCGTAATGTGACCTAGAAATTATCTCTGGACAAGATGTTGTTGGGAGATCCAGTATGTCGCGTCCGTAGATGAGTACCCTTTGAAAATATGTCTCCTGGGTGGTGCTATGGGAGCAACAAAAAGTAGCAGTAGAGCTTGTGTCAAATTCGTCCGGAGTAGTACTGCCGCCTCACCTGGCAATCTGCTGCCAAGCAGTGATGCACTCGTATAGCTATGTTCCCGTTGAAGTGTGTGGGTGCTGGTCAAATCACATGCATATGACGTAACATCCCCGAGACGTATGCTCGCAACGGGGTACGACTTGGGTCTTCTCATACTTCTGTCGGGGAGGACTTCGTATACTTGGCACTTATAATAATATTTGTATTTGAAATTTCATTCACAGAAAAATATCTCTGTTTGTCACACAAATGCTTGTCCTGGCTAGGAATCGAATTGGAAGGTACTCCAAAATATCTGCTATGTCGGTGAGCAAGCAAATAGGTAGCAGTGGAAATACGAATTACAATTAGCCAATCGTACTTTATGTAACTATAATGTGTTTTATCGTGTCAGACTACAGTCGGCCTACAAAAATCAGCCGTGTGCGCTTGCTCTAAACTACAGCATATTTTAAGAAGTTCCTTGGATAAAATTGAACAGACTTCATAACATACATCTGCTCCATAGTACCCTAGAGAGCTGCTTTGGAACGCGTAAGTATCGTAATTTTACGAAGGAAATGGTTACAAAATTCCGTTTTGTTATTAGATTTCATATTTATCTGAGTTTTTACATTTGACGGCTAATAAGAATTTCATAAAATAAATGGAACATTAATATTTATCGATATAATATTTGGGATATAAAAGTTGTTCCGTATCGAAACGACTTAATAATCAATAATCATATATCATAACTGTTAGTGATTGACAGAATGCGCGCTGCAAAATATCGTTTAACACAGACGCATCAGTCGAAATTATTAAGACTAGACCACGTCTGCTAGTTAAAAATATTATCTACCTGGTAACAAACATTAAAAACACTTAACTATTTTTTTAGAAGCTAAAATCTTCTTTCTCACGTAGGTAAAAAAATAAAATAAAGACGGACAGCCGTTAAATTCATTATATTACAATATTATTAGCCGTTATAGGATTAATTAGTGGAATAACTTTGTTAATTGAGTGCTAAATCTTTTATTTTTTCAGCTATCTGTAAATAGTTGATGTGCGCCTGAATAATTAAGTAGATAAAAAATCTGCGATAAAATTTTCGAAACACGATCTATTGCGTCTAGTACGGTCTATGTTGTGAGTAGATTTTACACCGAAAAATACTGGCAAAACTCGGCATCCATATGCCGGCTTTTTAATTGAGTTTTGGATTTTGTTTGGAATTTATGTTGTTGACGCGAATGAAGTTGTATGTTCAATTTTCGTTTGATTTAAATTTATTATTTTTATAGCATGCAGTTAGATGATACCAATTAGTTTGGTTGGTCATCCTAATATACCTAATTGAACATAAAACGCTTGCACACACATCCCTGTACTAGATTTTCCTATGTCACATGTAACATGGAAACAGTGACGCAACATCTAAGAACAAACTTCATGCTCATCACATGAAACTCTCCCTTACGGCAGGTTTATGCTTGCCTTGGCTTCATAGCCGTCGATGTACAATATATGACTGCACCTTTTTCTCTTTGAAGTTGATAAAGCCGAGGGCTGAGATTTGCTTAACATAGATGATTTTAAAAGAACAGCTAAGCAAGCTTGACCATGAGCGCTTCTATTCATAAAAGTCTATAACTAACTTCAAGTTTTGTTTTATTGTACGTGATTTATAATAGTATACCTCCATCAACTTCTAACCAACTTCTAATAAATTAATTTTGAGGGATCTACTTTCTCACGTCTGTAAGTTAGTACCTTTTGAAACCCTACACCCCCTGGGTGGTGCTAAAGGAGCAACAAAAAGCGGCAGTAGAACTTGTGCACTATTCGCCCGGAGGAGAACTGCCTCCCCACGTGGCAATCTGCCGCCAAGCAGTGGTGCACTTGCATTGCTGTGTTCCGGTGGAAGGTATAACATCCCCGTTGTGGGTCTAAAATATAGGACTTAAGTCCTCTCGGAATGTGACTTATGTCCTCTCATACTTCGGTCGGGAAGAACTAAGTCGTATTGCTGTTGTTATTGGCGGAGGAAATACATCAGGCGGTTGAAGACCCGCCAGATACCATCACTTCAATAGAATAAGAAAAGTCATAATAAATATTAACTTTTGTTTTATTGTTATTGATTTAATATACCTTTACTAAACTTCTAATAAATGAGTTTCCCTAAAACAAATCTCCTTGTTTGTCTTTCTACCGGTAATGTAAACATATTATAGGTAGCAGTAGAACTTGTGCCAAGTTCATCCGGAAAGGTACTGCCACCACACCTGGAATCTGCTGCCAATCAATAGTGCTCGCATTATTGTGTGATGGACGCAGCAGGATGAGTGTGATTCAGTGTAAGTTCCAAATGTTATATTGAGTCGCAAATCTTATATTACTGTTGTCATGGGGGGGGTCGCCGCTTACCATCAGGTGGGCCCTCAGCTAGTTCCGTCACTATAAGTGAAATGAAAATACTAAACAATAAAATCGACACGTGTTTCATCTCTCCTATACCTTAGATAACATTAATTTCAGCCTTCGCCATGGCAACTGACAAAAACAAGAAAAGAAAATGTAAACAAGAAAAATGTACCTAATTTAGATTTAAGTTCTTATTTTGTAACAGGGATCTGGCTAGCGAATAGAAAGTAATCCTTCCATTAGGTGTTTTTTGCTGGAGAGTGTTTTAACAAGCGTGCTAAACTTAATAAGAATGCATGATCTCGTAGCAACATGTTTATTTAAAAGGGACATATCCAATTATTTTTTAAGGATCCAATGAAAATAAAGATTTTTGACTTTGATAGCTAACGCTCCTAACATGCCTCGTGGTAAAGCGAAACACGAAATTTGAGTAAGAAGAATTATCCTAGTCGGTAAACAAAATTGGTGCTAGAAATTTCGTAACAAACAAAGAAGCATCAGGATTGAGAACGTTCTTATTTTAAAGTCAGTTAAAAATACTTTAAGCTTCAAGATATATTTCGGGTCTGTGGCTTCAAACATTGTAAACAATGTGCTCAGCCTCGACATTAGAAGGCATCACCCTTTGTAATAAGCACAATGAAAGGTAATCTTTTGAGTTTGTAAACTAAGTTCGTAAGCTGTCGGTTTCACGGATTAGCGATTAACTGTTGCTAAGCTCAGTCTGAACTCATTGCGCCCAAACCGTGGACGTGATCAATATACAGGAAAATAACTCACAACAGTCTTGGATAAACCAAGACTTCGTACATGTTTTGTGTTGTAGAAAAATGGACACAAGAACACAAGCACGTTATATTTAGAGAGGAAATTCAGAGCGGTCTTTTGGGGGGTCCAGTTGCTCGCGTCGGTAACTGCGTGCGTGCTTTTAAACTAAAAAAAATCCAAAGGAAGAGCCGATAGATCGGAAAAGTCGAAATTGATAATTTTCTTTGTATTATATCAGGTGTTTTAGATGGTAAGTTTACCACCTGAAAAGTTCACGGTGGTAAAAGATGATACGGGTAGGATTTACATGCAAAGGTTAGTTCAAATTTGGAGCAACCAAGTATTAAGTTTTTTTAAGAAAGTTTTTTAAAAAGAAGTGACGTGCTTTGTAACGTTACCTTAACTTTAAGATGGAGTAACATTTATTTAGGATAATTACATTTTTCATCTCTTTATCTGGATTTGGGCTCACGCATTGACCGCGAATTATTTGAGCCCTCAAAAAGTTTATTGTAATTATTGCTGTTGGGATGCAAACAAAACACAATTGATACTGATGCTAACCTTAATACACTTAGCATGTGTGTCACAGGTTGCAACAACATACAGATATACAAATCATTATCTATTTTATACTCAAAATGATATCCAAACATTACCCGGAGCCTCCACAAATAATAGAACTTCACAAAATATGCAATAATAAAGTTACTACACAAGAAAAAACAATGAAAATATCACGAAGGCACAACATTGTCACAGCAAAATTTGTTGCAGTAGTGACGAATTGAAATACATTTTTCAGATTATCGCTTTTGTAGATTAAAAAAAATATGGATTTGTCTTTTATTGGTAAAGTAACATGTAACACTGATTCAGATTTTTGACCCTAATTGACTACGATTCTCGTATATTTTTTTTTGTACTTCTGTAAATTAATACCATATTGTCATAAAAATGTTATTTATAGAGTCAATTTTGAAGTTTATTTAGACTACGATTCCACCTGTGGAATCTACTTTCTCTCTCTATGCTATACACTATCCCCTGGGTGGTACGAAGTCGCAAAAGTAGGCGAACTATGCCGTAGTTTCGTCCGGAGCGGTAATTCCACCACATCTGCTAAGTCGACGCTAAGCAGTGATGCGCTGAATTATGAATGTTGAAGTAATTACAAACGTAACATCCCCGTCTCAGAGTGCTACTGCGACGTGGCTTGGGTTTTATCATACTGTGGCTGAGGTCGACCTGAGTTATATTGCTGTAGTTTATAGGTGGTGGTAACCACGTAACAATTAGTGTCATTGACTTTAAACTGAACTTAAACGTTTACACACTCATACCTCTGCACTAGGATTCCCTGTGTCGCAGATGGCATGGACAAACACAGAAACACAAGACAAACACCCAGGACCCGAGAACAAACTTCATGGTCACCACACAAAGTGTGCCCCGGCCGGGAATCGAACCCGGGACCCCTCGCTTCGAAGGCAGAGCTACTACCAACTAAGCCACGGAGCCGTCTTTAGTAACATTAAAAACCTTACTAAAAGAAAAAAACGCTGCTTCTGAGATCATGTAAGTTTTATTCAATACAACAAATAAAACTTACTGTTTGATGTATATTGTGACTGTCGCCAACGACCCTCCGAAATCGCCGAGCAACTTTTGCTTTTCACTAGAAAATTTCGACTAACAAATATCTCCGTGGAACTGATTCATTATACGTCTTTCAGCAGAAAGTAATTCAAAGTTGCCTCCGCGAATCGCTGGCAAGAGTTTTGGAAGTTTTGTGATGGCCGCGATGTGAAAACGATGCTGGTACCGCTGCAGGAAAATCTACGTAAAAATGAAAACTTTAACTTTTTGCTTTTTCCTACGGAGTGACGACTTACTTAGTAGTTAGTACTTTAACATTAATCCCACAAAAGACAACAAGAAAGGGTTAAACAGTTAATATGAAAAAACAAAAAGTTAACCTTTTCTGGGATTTAATTGCAGGCCACTTCCATAAAATTATAATAAGCATAATCAAGATGAAGAGTAAAAAAATATTGAGTTTGTAGGGTTTTATGTGTGTAAGGTTTGTATAACAATATGGTAATAATTACGATAGTGATAAATCCATTTCCATCCATTTCCATTGGTAACCATACAGTCGTCAAACAAAAATGTCTTCTCATGTTTTCTATTACATTAATATAAATTTATACATCTCAAGACTGGGAGATAAGATCTTAGTCACTCAGAAACCCCAGTTTGTTTAAAGCTAAACTATCATTGAGATTCGAAGTTTTCAAGTTTAGAAACGTTCTGATAGCGCACCACTAAATAGAATTAGAATTGTCTAGATTGGAACTTAATTACTCCTTCATACATTTTGAATTTAAATGATAAGAGTATTAATGAGTACATACTCATACATACACATTTATAGGTTTTAATCCTAATATATAAAACACCAAAATTGTTTCTACTTATAGACTTTAAAACTCCAAGCCGCTTCCATTAGAAATGCAATAATGCGAAGATGATTTTAGACCACTAAAACAATGCATTAGGCACAAAATGTATTTAATTTTTTATTAGCGTAGCGCACGCCGGGTATCCGCTAATAAACATATGACTAACTGCGCCCCGTGGTATTACCTGCGGTTAAAAAGTCAACGATGGGAAAAAATTGAGGCTTGAGTCTACATTACACGTATGTAGACTCAAATCTCAATGTGTGGCGAAACGAGCCAAGTAAAACGCGTAAACAAAAAGTTAAGTTGGGTGAAAAAATTTCAGTCCTATTTCGATTTATAATATAAGAATCCAGAATAAGCAAACTAATTAGGTATTCCAAATTTATTTATATTTTCCTGAAATAGAGCACCAACTATTTCAAGAATCTTCGTGATCAGGACTCCAACAAAGTTCTTGAATAAATTGAACTAGATTACGATCAATTCTTGTATTAAATCGTGAGAAATTTTGAATTGATTACAGACTATAAGTTTGAGAATTGTTATCCTAATCTCTATACTTCCATTGTTTTCCCAATCTCTGTTATAATTAATTTCACCCATATTCTTTTTGAATGTGTATGGGCCCAGAGGTCGGTAGTAGGTGGTGAGTTGACTTAAACCACGGATATCACGATTCTATTTAGTTTATTAGTTAAAAATTCCAAGTTATGTTTAGAATGCTAATCCGCGGTAGTCCGCTGAGGTAGCGTAAGATCAACTGATTAAGTAAGTATAAATAACGTATAAAGAAATGTATAAGTAAATATTAAAACTAGATTGCAGCCTTGCAGCATAAACAAAATGCCTGTACGTGATCCGTACAGAATGAGTAAACGGCACTTTTATCGGAGTTGTCAAACCACCCAAAGGCCTCGTGGCTTATAATACGAGTACAATAATAAATATACATTATAATACTAACAAAATTGAAACAATATTACCTCCAGGAGTATAAAACTGTGTCGCAGATAGCAACACCCTCAAACAAATTGAAGTTGTTATACACGCATACCGAATATCTTAACTGCCCTCAGAAACAGTTCAAATACTATTCACCCGGAGTAGTACTGCCGCCACACCTGGTAATCCACCGCCAAGCAGCAGTGCAGTTGCATTGCTGTAAGCCGGTGGAAGGGTGTGGGAGCCGATGAAATTACATGCACGCGAGTCACAACATCGTCGTCTCGGGCGATGAGCACAACTAGGTGCAACTTGGATCTTCTCATATTGAGGTATGAGAGGATTGGAGTCGTATCGCCAATGTTTATGTTGCATCATTTGTATTACAAAAAAAAAAATAGTGTTTTACCAAAACCTCCAGTTTGAAACTTCCCATCCATAAACTTTAGTTATTAAGTAGCCGTGAAATTATTGAAAATTTTCACTTCTCCCAGCTGAAGTATTAATATTCACACGATGTCACAAGCGAAGCTTTGTACGAGCAAAGTTCCCGCCAAATTGCACCTGCCACATTTCACTTTGTTTGAAAATTGTCAGGAGCTCGCGCCCCGATTATTTGTGAAGTCGAGCTTTCGAAATTATTAACAGGTTCACCTGAGCCGAAAACAAGGTTATAAATAACGGGATAAAGGTAGATTTTGGGTCCACGATTAACCTTTAAAGTAACCTACACTTTCCGAGTAGTGCAAGAGTGAACCTAAAGCAGACTCACAGCAGACTGCTTAAATGACACTATTTAGCAGATCATCTGAACATTATTATTCGTGTTACCGAGATATTTACCATGATTTGTGAGTTTTGTTGACTCCCGATATTTCGACGCAGTAAATGCGTCATAGTCCCGGGAAAAACTCACAAATCATGGTAAATATCTCGGTAACACGAATAATAAGATCATCTGTATCAAAAAGATGTGACACTATTGAAAGGTGTTCATACAAATCAGGTTTTGAATCACATGCTTGAAAATCAGAATCAAATTCAAACTTTTTATTTGACCTCAAAAAGGAGATATTCAATTCGGATGTTTATATTTTTTTATGTATGTTCACCGATTTCTCTGCCATTTATGAAGCGATATGGATTTTTTTTATATTTGAAAGTTTGTGCATTCAGATTGGTCCCATAGAATTTTTTTCAAAATCGGTTGTATATTTTGGTTTTTAAATCAAAACAACTGGAAAAAATATGTCATCCAAGTAAACGAAATTGCGTATTTTGCTACTTTAAAAGTATTAGAACTCGGCTTTTTAACGATTTTTAAATTTTAAGAAGTACTGCCTGCGACCCTCTCCGGTTTCACAAGGTTTCATTATTACTATGGTGCACGTTGTAACCAATAATAAATTTACCACTGTGGTACGGAACCTTTTCTTAGTTGGTTTGAAATGGTACAGCTATATTTAAGGGTATAACTTTAAAATGTAGGTCGAAACCACCAAAAATGCAATTCTCTTTATTATTATTCTCTTATTCTTTATAGGTGAGTACACGGACGTAAAACGACACGGTTCACGTCTACGCTATTTTATTATATATTCTAGTAATTACTGCGTAAGTTGTACCTCCAGCTATTTACCGAGAAACGTTGAAATTCGGGCATCCAGTGCGAGTGTTTGTAGGAGCTGGAAAACTGTGGAAGTGCCGTAATCAGCTGATCTGAATCTAGTTTTTGTGCTATTATTGAAACCAAGAGGGTAAGCTCAACTAGTTTATCGGCGAAAAGACGGACTCGAAGAAATCGATATTTTTTTGCGCCATCTAGCGACGAATATTTGTAATTATTACAGCGCCACCTATTGTTCACTCCCAGTACTATTACAATACCACACTTTACTATGGCTAAGTGCAGTGCGTGTAAAAAATTTATTTCGCCTTCGTCCTCGAACGTCGCCTACTGCTCTGAATGCCGTGTGGTATCGCATAAGAGTTGCGTCGCGCTCCCAGAGATGGCGCCAGTTAGCAAGGATTGGGTCTGTCCGGATTGTACATGCAAGAGAAAGATTCCGAAAGGGGATTCAACTCCGGTCCGGAATACGACTCCCGCTTCCGCACCGGACAAGTCCTCCGCTACCGGCGTCAATGACTACACTGCGAGCTCGGTTAATCCTGAGGAACTCCAGATGGGCATCATTCGGGAGCTTCGTTCCGAGCTGGTTGAGTGCGTGGCGGAGATGAAGGCATTCCGGAAGGACCTGAAGAAGGAAATGGCTGGTCTTCGCGAGACGGTCGCCGGTCTCGCCGTGCGCATGGACGGGTTCGAGAAGAGGCTGGAGGTGGTCGAGCGTAAGGCAGCGCCTGGGGCCGAGGAGATGGCGAAGCTCGAGCGGACCGTGAAAGAGCTGAAGGTAGAGCTGAACGACCGCGAACAGGAGGCCCTGCAGGCGGACCTCGAGATCGGACATCTTCCAGAAGAAAAAGGAGAAAGCGTAGTACACGCCGTCACCATACTTGCCGCCAAACTGGGGGTCACGCTGCAGGAGCGCGACGTGGTGTTCGCGGAGCGCGTGGGGACGGTCGCGGGTGACGCGGCTGCCGGCGCGCCCTCCCGCGAGCGCCGAGTGGTGCTGCGCCTGGCCTCGCGCCGCATGCGCGACCAGCTGATGGAGGCGGCACGCTCACGCCGCACGCTGACTGCTGTTGATGCTGGACGTACTGCCCCCGCCGGAAGTGCGCCACCGCGCATTTTTCTTAATGAACGGCTAACGCGCGCCAACCGCCTATTGTTTCATCGGGTACGCGAAGAATGCCGCAAGCTGCAATGGCGCTTCGCGTGGACGAAGCGTGGGCGGGTCTACGCGCGCCAGGCCGACGGCAAGCCGGCCCATCCTATTCGGTCTGAAGAGGATTTTATGCGTGTTTTTCCTCGGTTATGAAATAGAACACAACAGTTGTAATTACTAAACACTTAAGGGTAGGTTTATTTAACGCAGGTTCGCTTAATACTAGGCACGAAGAATTTATTGTAGCTGTAGAGGAGTTGATGCCTGACATATTAGCGATTAATGAGTCATGGCTGAGAAGGGGTGAGGATGAAAAGGCTCCGAAACTGAAGGGATATAGGTTTAAACATACACCACGACCTGAACACATTCGAGGAGGACGGGGCGGGGGCGTAGGTTTTTATTTACGTAAAGGCATTACCGTTCGAGCTTGCCTGCATCCCCTTGCACCAAACATAGAACAAATGTGGCTAAAGATAAGTTCCAAAGGTCAAAACATAATTATTGGTACTGCCTATAGGCCACCTTGGCAAGATGTCAATATGTTCCTAGATGCTTTAACTGACTCTATCACTTCTTTTGCTAAATGTGATCAGGTAATATTGCTCGGTGATTTCAACATAGATGTTCTTGATCCAAATCACAATAAATGCAAAATTTTTCGCGAGTTTCTGTACAGTTTAAAATTAACACAAATTGTTACCGAACCTACACATTTTACTGAGCATAGTGAGTCTCTTATTGACGTTGTATGTACTGACGCTCGGTTCCGAAGTGTGATTGTAAAGCACACGCCAGATCTAGGTGGTCACGCAATGCTGTTGGTAGAATTTCATTTTAAAAAAGAGAAACCCCTGCCTCGTTTAATAACATACAGGCCGCTTATGAGTATTGTACTGGATTTGTTTGAAAAGGATCTTAATTGTATTTTTTGGGATTTTTTTAAGAATAGTCTAGACGTAAATACTTTAGCTGAAAGATTTACTAATAATGTGGTGTCTCTTTTTGACCTCCATGCTCCCATTAAAACTAATAGATTCAAAGATCCCCCTCATCCCTGGATCACTGATACAGTCAGAAAAATGATAAGTGTCCGGGATGCCTATCATAAAAGGTTTAAGCTGCTTCAAACAGATATTTTAAAGGATTGTTACAAAGAAATGAAGCACCTTGTGATTGCCGGCATTTTAAGTGAAAAAAGGGCCTATTTTACACAGAACATAAATCACAATTTAAAAAATCCAAAAAAATTATGGAAAAATTTAAAAACTTCTATCGTACCTAATAAAAAAGAGGGCATGGAACTCCCAGCACAATTCGACAACCCTGATCTAATTAACAACTTTTTTTTACAAGCGCCTGGGGTTGATTCTGTCTCTATCTCTCAGCTCACCTTCTATGAATACCATAGGCACTGTTCTGCAACTTTTTCTCTCCGGCCTGTAAGTAGTGACACAATTTTGTCTTTAATTAAAGGTCTTAAATCAAATGCCCAGGGCACCGATGGTATCTCTCTGGATATGTTGTTGCTAACCCTACCCCAATCCTTAGATGCCATAACATCCATAATAAACCAATCCATTCAGACTGGTAAATTTCCTGACTGTTGGAAAACTGCAATGGTAAAGCCAATGCCTAAAGTCAGTAACCCCTCCACTCTGCAAGAACTAAGACCCATAAGTCTCCTGCCCTGCCTATCCAAAGTGTTGGAAAAAGCAGTGAGCATGCAGCTCATCAAATACCTTGAAGAGAACAATATCCTTCCTCATGCTCAGTCGGGGTTTCGAAAGAACCACAGTACTTCTACTGCTCTTTTGGATATTGTGGACAATTTATTGGCTGCCCAGGACATGGGGATGAGCAGTATACTTGTGCTTCTAGACTATTCCCGGGCATTTGACTGTTTAAATATTCCATTACTGTTGTCCAAGCTAACTTTTTATGGGTTTGATCTGCCAACCATCTGCTGGTTCCACAGTTACTTAGAGCACAGGCAGCAGTATGTAGAACTGACCAAAGCTGATGGCTCTAAGTTGATCTCTGCTAATCAGCGTGTCACTCGCGGGGTCCCACAAGGATCTGTTTTGGGGCCTTTACTTTTTATTTTATATTGCTCTGATATTGTTCCACATATTACTTACTGCAATCATCACCTATATGCAGATGATCTGCAGCTTTATATATCCTTCTATCCTTCCGACCTGGCTGATGCAGTAGCTAAAATAAATAAAGACTTGGATAACATTCATCATTGGTCAACAGCTAATTCACTTATTGTAAATCCTAGCAAATCAAAATTTATGTTAATTGGTAGCAAACATAGCATCAATAAACTACATGGTATTCCTATTAATATTTTTGTAAATGGTAAGACAGTTGAAAAAGTGGATGAGGCCAAGAGCCTGGGTTTAATAATGGACAGCCATCTTCACTTTGAAAAGCATGTAGCTGAGAGTGTGCGTAACTGCTTCTATCGACTTAAACTATTATATAACATACGCCCTTTCATTAGCGAGGAGGTTAGAATAATTTTGTGTGAGTCACTAATCCTTTCACGACTTAATTACTGTGATGTAGTATATGGGCCGTGCCTGCTACGGAGGACTGAAAAACTAGTACAGCGTGTTCAGAATGCCTGTGCGCGATTTTGTTTTCATGTGCCACCACGTACGCACATCTCACCTTATTTAAATTCTTCTAACTTACTGAGAATGGTTGCGCGCAGAAAACTTCATCTTGCAGTGCTGATGTTCAATGTCATTTATAACAAAAGTCCATCCTATCTTATGAAGAAACTTGTCTGGGCAGACTCTCAGTCCAAATATCCTAGTAGGTCTTGCACAAAAGTATTCGCAACTTTGAAGCATCATTCCATGGCTTTTAGGGGCTCTTTTAGATTTGCTGCTTCAAAGGTGTGGAATGATATACCTCCTCCCCTCAGAGATCTTAAAACAGTAAAAACCTTTAGGAGTACTTATAAAAAACTACTGCTGCAAGACCAACTTAGGAATTCATAATTAGTAGGAATCACCACCAACTTCTCAGGATGTTATGTCTTTTTATGCTTATTTTAATATGATTTTGGTTAGGTACTTACCACTGTTATTTGCTTTTTTTTTTTTATTATTATTATTATTGTTTATTTTTTTTTTATTGTTTCACTTTTTTGTGTAATGTAATATATTTATATAATTATTTTTATTTTTTTTTTTGTTATGCTCTCTCTCTTTTATGCGTGTTTATTTCTCTGTCCGTGTAATCACTGCAAGGCCCGGTCAGAATACCAGCGCAGCACTGACACCAACGAGTTCAGTGCTGCAACATGCTGAGACTGGGACCTGTTTGTCTGCACGATGTACGGAATGTGTACTTACCATCTCATTTTCTTGTTTGTTTAAATATTTTTCTTTTTGTAAGTATGTATAAGTTCTGTATTTTGTGTATTCAAATAAATGTCTTTTCTTTCTTTCTTTCTTTCTTTCTATTCTTAATGCCAGTAATAAAGAAAATTTACTGTGGAACATAGCTGTAAATTGAAAAATTTTACAACTTTGCCTCATACAATATTTATGTGTCAACATAAATTTGAAAAACGCGCAATCCACTTAACTTGGTACAGTTTAAGGCCGATATCTACATTGACCGGGCGTCATTGTAGTGTTGGAAAGTGTCCGGCTTTAGCCGGAAATTTCCAATACTCTATCACTAAAACTATATCAGTGTTATTATTTCTAAAAGTTACTTCTATAATATAACAAAAATGAAAGGATTGAAATCCCACCTGATGTTAAGTGGTTTTCTTGGCCCATAACAACAGCAATACAACTAAGTCCTCCCTGACCGAAGTATGAGAAGACCCAAGTCGCACCCCGTTGCGAATGTTACGTCTCATGGGCATGTGACTTTACCAGCACCCACACTCTTCCACCGTAATACAGCAATGCAGGTACTGCTTGGCGGCAAATTATCAGGTATAAAGGCAGTACTTCTCCAAGTGAACTTTGCAAAAGTTCTTTTGATAATTTATAAAAAAAATACGAAAAAACGATATTTGTGTTCATTACTACCAATCAGTTTTCATGATCCACAATTACATAAAGTTCGAAATGGAAATGGAATCGAACCAACTGTCATCTTGGCTCTGATGCCGGCAGGATCCCATTACTTTTCGTAACTACTGAAGAATACTTAAAAGCAGCCATTGTATATTACTATGTGTCATATGTATTAATTTACAAAAAATACTAATAAGTAGAGTACTTATTAGTATTTTAGTCATACTCACTTATCACTTATAGTCAGTAATCTGTATTCTATAATATTACTAGCTATTAGTTTGATAGTTTGATCTAGATGAAATATCCATGAATTTCAAATTATTCGATCTAGCTTTTTCCCACTACACAGATGAAAACACCTGCGAGATTAGCTATTCGAATCCATATAAAACGAAGTAGAGCGAGACAGCGAAACCAAGTACAAGAAAGTCCGGCTTTTCCGACGTTTTTTAAACGACTATGATTTTTCATGCGGCAACACTAACCGGCTACTGAGTTATGTGGCAATTCTGGGTAACGCTGCGAGCGAAGTCGCGGCCATTACTATGACTTACTACGTTGAGTCGGCGGTATTGACCACTCACTGGGATTTATTTGTAGAATATATTGTATGCTATTGCAATTTCGGGTGAAGCAGGGTTTCACCCTACTTCATCTGAGAAACGAAAAATGCAGCTTGCATATTTTCTTTAATGTTCCGATCATCTAAGCTAATTTCTTACATGTAATGAGCTCATCACTTGTCATGTCAACGTTGGTGTGATACTGAAACCCACAAGGTAAAAAGTGGTCCATTAAGGCCTTTCAAGGAGAAAGTCATCTTTTTTATATTTTTTTATTTGAATGAGTGACGGAACCAGCTGAGGGCCCACCTGATGGTAAGTGGTGACCCTCGCCCATGATAACAGTAATGCGTGCGACTCAGTATGAGATCCAAATCTTTACTGAGTCGCATTCATCCTGCTGCGTCCATCACCCGAGACGGGGACGATACGTCTCATGCGCATGTGATTGCACCGGCAGCCACACCCTTCCAGCAGCACACTGTGTTCTGGACACAGTAATGCAACCACTACTGCTTGGCGGCAGATTCCAGATGAGGTGGCAGTACCTCTCCGGACGAACTTGGCACAAGTTCTGCTGCTACTAAAATCTTTGTAGTTTCCATACCCTGTGTGTATTTTATCCAGAAAATACATAGTAGATAGGTAGTTTTCAGACAAACCAAACAAAAACGAGGTTTCTAATCATAATTTTAAATAGCACCACTAAAAACGAGTTTCACTGTTAATTTAAAATTCACCAATTAATAATTAAATTTAACTATAACCAATTTTGCTTTACCAAAAATCTAATCTGTACACCATCAAACGAAATGGAACTTTAAAACAATAGTCGTAAAGTACACAGTGTAATCTGCTCTTAGAGCCAGTGAAATTGTGATTTCGTTCCGATCCGAGGGAGAAATGAATATTTGATACTTGCTTCCCTACTTTATGATTTAGCTGGGAACTGATGACTAAAACTGTAGGTTTTGATTAAAAAGATATTGCGATAGATTTTTCTGTAGCGTCAATTTATAGGTTTGCGTCAAAGATGAGCTATCTACTATAGTATAGATGAGCCGATGATAGCTCCGTAGTTGTTTGACGAGTATACAGTTTATTCTCGGTTCTCGGGTGTTGTGTGTCCATGCCACTTGTGCAAACATGGAGTTCTAGTGAGTAATAAGAATCCAAACCTTATATTGAGTCGCATTACTGTTGTCATGGGCGGGGTTCGCCACTTACCACCAGGTGTGCCCTCAGCTCGTTCCATCACTTATTTATATAAAAAAAACACATAACGCAAATGAAAACATTTGAAACGCAGTAGAATATTGGAATATGATCGTAATGTCCAATACTTGCATAATTACTCACTGGGTGGAATATTGTGAATGAAAGCAGTTTTCCAGTGAAAATAATATTATGTACAGGCTTTTTATAATACTATAAAGTGCCCATTTCCCGTGCCCCGAGTTGATTCAATTTAACGCTTGTAAAAACAATATTGCCTGGCTAGTTTACTGAAGAAGGCTTCCTACGTAAAACGAAACTAACGATGGAAATCTGCAGAGAGCAGTGCATAAAATGCGATTTTCCTTAAGTTGATGTGTATATAACGAAAAATAAGTACAACGAACACACAGATCAAACATCTAAGTACGTCACACAAATATTTGGCCTGGGTGGGAATCGAACGCACTACAGCTGTAATGCCAGGGTATGTTTATAATATTTAGAAATTAATAAAATTGTGTAATGTCAAAATAACAGATTTTTACTAAATGCATTTGATAGTATTTATGGTACATATAACAAAAAAAAAATTAAAAAAATTTCTCTGTCTGTCTGTTCCGGCTAATCTCCAAAACAGCATGACGTTAAAAGGAGTAACTCAGGCTATTTTTATTGAAAAGATACATAGGTTTTTTTTTTTTTGCGCGGAACCCCAATTCTTTTTCTAAAATAAAGGTACCCTAGGACTCATTATAACATCACCTGTCTCCCAGTGTAAGTCCCATCAACATCAGTCCAGTCGTTTCGGTGATTAGCCGGAACAAACAAATACTTTCAAATACATTCAGAAAAAAAGAAAAGTTGATTTATTTCCTGAACTTAATACTAATTTCCTAAACTAATTTAACAAAAAAATTATGAATGGATTTTTTTCTAAACATTCTCATTTCATTTGTTTTAGTAAAACGCTGTTATTTTGACATTTTGAACAATCACTTAAATTTCATTAATTTGTATAGATGTATAGATAAAGATTAGAGTATATTATGTCGCTGAATACACGGATACTATAAAGAACCATAGTTTCCACTTAAACTGATTTAAACGCTAATAGCAGCCCGCATTCACGTCACGTCCTCATGCATAGTTCCCCCACGTCTTCGCAACGAAATACGATTTCTGATATAGATAGGAAGAATTAGGACAAAATAAACAGATTATACGAGCCTTCGCAGCTGAGTGGTGCCTTCCAACTTCCAAATTGATGGTCGCCCGGGCGAATCCGACGGCACCAGTTCGATTGAAAACTTTATATCTAGAGATGCTTCGATATTTTGAGAACTGCGTAATATCTTCAGAGTCCCTTCATATGTCCGGTTGGAGCAAACGAGTAGCGTAGGTAGCAGTAGAACTTTGTTTAAGTTCGTCCGGAGAAGTACTGCCTCCGTAACTGGTAAACTAGGAGGACGAGGACTTAAGGAGTGGCGCACCCGCATTTCGTGTTCCGGTGGAAGGGTGTGGATTAACCTACATCCCCTTCTCAGAGTGACGGATGTAACGCGATGCGACATAGTCTTTTTTCTTACTTTAGAGGTAACTTTTCAGCAGGTGGGCTTTCAGCTCGTTGTATTAATGACGAGAGCTACATGGATTATCATAACACACTACTCTACGTTACTACATTCAAAGCTATTTTTTATCTATCTATATCATACCATCAGTATAGCATAAACAAAACTATTCTTATACCACAAATAAGAAGCCAACCTAACAAAATAATAGAAAGTCGCGAAGTATTTTTAATTTATCTTCCAAAGTTTTTTAAAGAGCCTTTGTTACTCTACGAAATATATGTCTTGGCATTGCACCAAGGTTTTGGGCCGAATTTTTGCGAAGATTCGACATTTCTTTCAAAGCAATAGAATTCTTTGGAGGGAATGCGTTTCTATAGAATTTCAAAGTAAAAGGATTATGGGTTATGTAAGTTGATTATTAACAAATAAACATTAATAATTATGTATATTAATTGTATAATAATGAATATATAATATAAGAATACCTGGTTCGAACCTACAATTTCTAACGTAGGCTAATATTGTGTCGCGTTTATCATAAACCTGATTGATATATGATTGTATATTGAGAAATGGTATGATATCATTTCAAAAATAAAACAAACAGAGAAACCAAATACATTCTTAATAAATGGTTTTCAACCCTATCGTATCCAGCTACAGAAGATATTGTATAAATCCAACCACAAAATCATTCAACCACACTTTAATAACCAATATTATAAATGCGTAAGTGAATTTATTTGTTTGTTTGTTACGCTTTTACGACTCAACCACTGCACCGATTTTAAAAATTATTTCACCAATAAAAAGCTACATTATCAGCAAATAAAATAGACTTTATTTTATCTCCGTATTCCCACGGGAATGGAAACTAAGCGTGAGAAACAGCGGGGCGCAGCTAGCTCATAATAAATCTGACATGTGCTTCCCTTTACGGAAAGCTAAGCCTAGGTCCACCAAGTCCTGGGTAATTGAGGACATTGAAAGCAATTGCTATCAAATTGTGAATCAAGACAGGAACATCTGTCGAGTCAGATGTTATATATATAACTGTAACATGGCTGCCACAATAGGCCCAGCCCAGTGTGAAAATCTTCAGAACATTGACTGTGACGAAACACACAAAAATATGTTTAATTCCACGCGAACGAAGATTCCGGGAAATGCTAGTTAATAAATATAAAATTCATGCACATTTCACACAGCGCTATCTAGCCCCAATCTAAATATAACTTGTACTATGAGAACTAGATTACTGATACATATTAACACCCACACACAAACATCTATGATCAGACAAATATTTATTGCGCATTATCTACTGCGCAGAAGACAGCTACTGCCAGGCTGTAAGGCACATCATGTTGTGCGACTGTTAACAGTCGTTAACAGATGGAAGTGATCAAATATAACAAGTTGCAGTAGAACAAACAGCAACTCCATGCAGATGAAAAAGTAACTATTTAATTAATTCTGTACACAACATTTCCACAAACATTAATGACCCTCATTTAGTAAGCACGAAAAACTTCAGTCATACACAGAATATCATAACCGCCTTTTTATTGAACTGAAAAGACGAAAGCGATAAGGTCCATAATACTTCTAAACACCACACTTGCAGAGTAAATATGGCACCTAAAGCGAATAAAACTTAAGTATTCTTTTCAAGCTACTGTGACAGTTTTGGACCCGCGTCGAATTTACGAGGAAACTTAAGTGAACTTGCTCTCACTATCTGTCAAGAGAACTTTAGCCACTGAACAAAATAGATCAGACAAGTTACGTACTGCTTTTGGGGCCGTGGACTCCCTTTGTTGAACGAATGAATAAGAAAGTTTCAACAACAAAAGATACTTAATCAACGAAACTATACAATTTTGGTAGTAAAGATCTACTGAATAACAGTATCGTAAGAAAAAAACTCCGATCAGAAATCTTCGAGTCAATCACACTTGTCTTTAGAGTTCAGAAACTCAAGGTAAAGCTACATAGCATAAGACTAGTAATGGTTGTCTAAGCTTCAGCACTGTCTAACTTGTCCCAAAAACTATAATTTGATGATTTCCGCTTGTTAGAAACGCTTGTTCCGTTCATTGTAATGTTTAAGTACGTGCTTTCTGATTTTCATTTTCTGATTTATAAATTTATCTATACACTATTACTGCGGGTTGTACCGCAGTGTTCTCCGATCAAAGTAATCTATGTGTTAATTCAGGATATAAGCTATCCTGATTCCAAATTTCATCCAAATCTGTTAAGCCGTTTGAGCGTGAAGGAGTAACAAATACGCACACATAAAAAACTTTCGCCTTTATATTATTAGTGTGATGAATTAATATATATATGCATATATATTGTGTTATTATGCATAATAGCACGTGCTACTTTTGGGGGGTCAGGAGCATCGAAAAGAAGCAGTACTTGTGCAAATTTCGCTCGGAAAAGTAACTGCCTCCACACCTGGTAATCAGCCGCCAAGCAGCGGTGCATTCGCATTGCTGTCTTCCGGTGGAAGGGTGTTAGTGCCGGTAGAATCACATGTGCAACAGATGGGCCTTTACTTCTTCGCATAAAAAAATGTCATGATATATATCGTTTTTAATATGCAGCTATTCCATAGGAATCCTTTACTGCATAGGTTCGCCTCACACTCAGCCTTTATCCATAGTAATAGTTCTTCGTAGATGTTCTATAGCAATAAAATGGAGATTTTAGTAACAAAGAGTGATATCCGTCCGTAGAATAGGCGAGCAAGTTTATTCAAATGTTTTGCGACTAACTTATCTTTAGCTCTGACATTTCACGTAATCTTGTTTCTGTAGTCTCAAAATGTTATGTGGGCAGATTTTTTGTTAGCATATTATATATTATGTGATGTTCTTATATTGTGAATATGGTTTCCTTTCCATCATATCTATATGAGGTTAAATGAATAGAAATGGGGTTAATGAAGCTAAATTAAGCACTAATCTCTATCTATGAATCCTCAAGCAACTGGTGGAAAGCCTGATATTAAGGATAGTAGGACACACGCGGACTGCAAATTACCTGCTTCCAACCGATGTATAAAAATTGCGCGACTCACTGACTTTTTGGATGCTGCATACCTTTTCAAGTTTAGTCGGAGTTGCATGCAGTCGATGTATCTATCATTTGAAAACTGACTAATTCCCAAAAAGCATGCAGGTTTGTTCAATAGCTGTATCACACCACCAAAAAGCGGCTTACTCGCCACTGATGCTAACAGCGTGCAGGTTTCAGCTCAGCTGTATCAAGATATTGAAAAACGGATGAATTGCTTATCACTTTTGTGTGCATGCAAAATCCAAATTGGACACTTATGTTCGTGTAATGCACCCAAATTTCAGATTAATTATTCTAGACACATTATTAAACCTAAAAAGATACTTTTAGGGATGAAAAACGAACTTTTTTTTATATTAGCGGATAACCGGCGTGTGCTACTACTCTTTAAAAATGAATTAATTTTGTGCTTAATTAATTGTGGTAGTAGTCTTAAATCATCTTCGTATTATTTGCCTTTCTACTGATCCGGTTTGGAGCACATCGGTTGGATGGTTTCAAAGTCTATAACGGACATAGATAAAAAGATATTTTTTTGTTTTACATATTAGGATTTAAACTTATAACCTTTTAGTTTACGAAAACAGCAGCAGACACATGTGTGAATTCAATTTAAGTCACGGAAATGAAGAGAAATTACGTGTCACTTCGTCCTTTGAACCAAACAAGTCCTAAAAGACTGTCTGGTCAAAGAAGAGCGTGACCAGAATGCACATTGCACGTTTTACGAGTGTCGCTGGCACAGAATATCTGGGCTGCGTCGTAGCTTCCCAATGTTATTATATCGATGCCTTTTTGGGATTACGTACCGTAGTGGAAACTAAAACGCCTGAATAATTGTCTGTTATATCTTCAAAGGCTTTTGATTTAGCCGTAGCAGGATAAAATCACGTGGTATTATGGTTTGTTGTGATGAATATTTCAACAAATATCTAATTAATAGGATAATTAAATATTTGTTGGATATTATTGAGGACCTGATTTGTATTATTACTTGTTGTGGTAACCATTTAACATCTGAGGACCATAAGCTTGCCGCGGAAGATTGCAGGCCGCTCCCGTAGCCCCAATGGGCGTCTAGAAAGGTCTAGAAGAATGGTATAACCCGTCCAACGTCCCCAGGGCGGGCACCCGCCCAATGAAACCGATGAAAGTTTTCCCCACGGAAAAAAAACATGCCATAAGCTTGTATTAATATAAATTTATATAAATTTTATACGGATATAATGTGTAAGGATGATAGAATGTGTAGGCTGACGTTGAAAATATCAAGATCGCTTTCAAATTATACTCAACCCGTTTTGCGCATGCCCAAAATTCTTCATAGATTTATAAATAACCAAAGATTAATTTCTGGTTTCTTAATTAATCCCTACACGTTTAAGCCAAGCAACTTAACGTACCTCTTATCCGACATCGTTATAATATCTTAATAAGGGTGAACCCACACCGGGTACCGAATACGCTTGAAATTTTACCAGCACCCACACTTTTCATGGCAACTGCTTAGCGGCAGAATAATTCTACCGGATCAATGGCTAGTCTCACAGCTCGGTTAGAAGTAGCTCTGCCTTGTGATGTACAATAGTTCGTGGGTTCGGTTACAACTTAGGACATTGTGTGAGATGAAATTGAAACACGATAGCGGAAAATATCGCAAATAAAATTTTGATTTTAGTGGCATGTTGAATTCTTACAAAAAAACATACATTTTACAAAGCCCGAAATTAAGCAAAACTTGCACTGGAAAACCATATTACTGACAGAATACTTACAAAGTATTGTATTTTTTTGTAATGTAAGTAACAAATTTAAATCATTAAAAATTATTTGTGTTATGTATTAGGTTAAAAATATGTATTAGTATATTTTAAGTATTTATTTCACTGGGTACACATCCCTACCTCTTTTATCACCTCTCTCTAGCCTCAAAGGTTTGCTGGAAGAGAACTCTTTTTAGGGTTAAGCTCGCCTTTGTACATACTTTTTGTTTTTAGTTTATGTTTCCTTTTATTTTATTTTTTCATGTGTGTGTGTGTACAATAAAGAATTACGAATTACGAATTAAATATATTTCAAACAATTAATATTACAATCTTCGCCCGTTGCCTACCGATGCATAACTTTTTTGAAATTGTAGGGCGAAAAACAAGAAATGAAAGTATTGAAATCGCTTTTTTCTTATGATGGCTCCGTGGCTTTTTTGTAGTAGTCCTGCCTTCGAGGCGATCCCGGGTTCGATCCCGGCCGGGGCACACTTTGTGTGGTGAACATGAAGTTTTTTGGTTTTGGGTGTATCTTGCGTTCCTGTTTGTCTATGCCACCTATAACACAGGAAATCCTAGTGTGTAAATGTTTAATAATTACTTGTAATAAGTTCAAGTTTGGTCAAGTTCATATTACGCGTTTGACGCCTGTTCAAACCTGCGTCGTAAACTGTTATTGCCCAAGTAGAAGCAAACTCTTACGATTAAGGAGCTACCACGGTATTAAGTAGCTGTATAGTAACGGAGGTGAACAGGAAAAGCTTCGTGCGTGAGTAATGATCCTGTTTTTGTCCCAGATGATACACAGATTCTATTTATTTCTGTCCTTGAGGATTTGTACTAAGGAATTAATTAATGATTGTTTCGAGGGAACTTAACAGTAATTGTTAAGCTACTTAAAAATCAGATTTTTTACGTGAATTAGTGAAGGAACCACAGGCCCACCTGGTGGCAAGTGGCGACCCCCGCTCATAACAACAGTAACGCGACTCAGTATAAGATTCGGATCTTACACTGCAACTCAGTTTAAGATCATTCATCCTGCTGCGTCCATCACCCGAGAGGGGGATGATACATCTCATGCGCATGTGATTTCATCGGCACCCACACCCTTCTACTGGTTCCCGGCATATTCAGGTTTGATGGCAGTACCTTTCCGGATGAACTTGGCATAAGTTTTATGTTACTTTTGGTTTCTCGTTTAGCACCACCCAGGGGATACGTGTAGGGAATCAAAGGGTACATACTACACGAGCAACTGAGCGAGCAAATTTTATGTCGTTTTGTATATCTAGCCACGGGAGCCCAATTTATTTTTTGAAACTTCCAAAGTGGCATGTAATCAATACGGTTTTTTTTTTGTGAGCTCAGAACTCCATCATTTATTAATCGATTTTGAAAATTATTTTATTATTTAAAAGAATGTGCTTTCAAATTGATCCCATAGAAATTCCATTAAGTAGTTCCCGTTCCCTTGGGAATACGGTGATAAATGACAGAATTTACAAAAATAATAATAAACATTTCGTATTTATAATAATTACGATAATAAAATATTAATAAACATTTCATACATAACTTGTACTTAGTCCCAAAATATACATAGCTTGTACTATGTAAACCAGATTACTGATATATACCTATTATATATTTTGGATAAAACCCAAAAAACCCGAGCAAAGCCGCGGGCTAGTTAAAGCTAGTAAATATATAAAGGATATTCTGTGAATCTCATTCGAGCGAAACCTCGGGCATAGCTAGTAAACATATTATACGAGTATAGTCAGATTTTTCCTACATTATTTCTGTCGCCACGGTCACGAAGAAGATTAATTAGCAAAAGAAATGTATTAATAGGCACTACTTACATTATGATTTCCCGGAAGCCCCGTTAATACATTTATGAGAAACATTATATTACTAGCTGTGCCTCGCGGTGTTACCCGCAGTTTGCCGGGATCAAAGTAGCCTATGTATTAATCCAGGATATAAGCTACCCTGGTACCAAATTTCATTCAAAACTGTTGAGCCTTTTGAGCGTGAAGGAGTTACAAACACACACACATAAATGTGATTATTCGTACAACTCATTGAAGAGATTATCATATCAGGATCGCCTTGATTCCTTTGGACTTATGAGTCTGTCCAATAGACGAAAAATGCAGGACATGACGTTCTTATATTATATAAACTTTTTAATGACTATATTTATAATCCCGAACTTCTAGGTAAAGTTACACTTGGAATTCCTTCACGCTTGCCACGATACCCTGTCCCTTTGCTCACCCACAAAACCTATAAAACAAACTTAGGTCATTTCTCTGTTGTTCCAAGACTGTGCAGACTATTGAAGGAATTATTAGCTAAAGATAACACCATAGATTTATTTCATGGTTCTCTTGCTGCATTCAAATATAAAATTTCAAGAGTATTTAATTCGTCATCCTCTTAGGTAGATAGTGTTTTGTCATTTTTATTATTATTATTATTTTAGTTGTCGCCAATTTATTATAAATATGTATTATCGTATAGGTACTTCTTTTTTAATTATATATCGTAGGGTTTATGTACTCATTAGTTAATACATGCTGTGTTCATCTGTAAGTGAAATTACATGTAACCTTTTTCTATAACCTAGCTTCTAAGAATGTATTCATGTAAATTTTGTTGATGGACCTAAATAAATAAATAAATAACGTGACGCCTCCAAATATTTTCTAAAAATTAAACAGAAGCAAAGCTTTAGCTTTGATTGTGGAGACAACTGTAATAATGTACAGGGGTAACAGGAAGCCAAGATAATGAGAGCATAGCCACAGGAAGGCAGTTAATGAGCTAAACATCGTCTGTCTCTGTCTATCAGACGGAGACAGACAACTAATTACACCGCAGCTGATACAAATTACTTAAGATAATGCAATGTTGCTCAGTATGTATAATTAATGTATGTTATGCAAAGATCCTGTTGGTTTCACTGAGGGTGCGCTGAGGTAAGTAAGGACTAACTTCTGATGGATGATAATCAATTGATAGATTCTGGCGTTTTTGCGAAATTCCAGAATCTATGTTCATCACACAAATGCTTGTGTTGGGTGAAGTCGAACCCACGACCTGCGGCGCAAAAGGCTAATCTACCAACTGAGCTGTAAGGCCATCTTTAGTGATATGAGAAAAAATATGTTTTCACATTTAACCTGACTATTTGACGGCTCCGTGGCTTAGTTGGTGACGGCTCCGTGGCTTAGTTGGTAGCAGCCTCGAAGCGAGGGGTCCCGGGTTCGATTCCCGGCCGGGGCATACTTTGTGTGGTGAGCATGAAGTTTGTTCTCGGGTCTTGGGTGTTTGTCTTGTGTTTCTGTGTTTGTCCATGCCATCTGCGACACAGGGAATCCTAGGGCAGAGGTATGAGTGTGTAAAACGTTTATTTATTTATTTATTATTATTTATTTTATTTACTTATAGAACATACTAAAATTATAGATATAGCAAAAACCAAACAATTCAACTCAATTTGTATTCAAGAACATAGCAAAATAAAAATAAGGAATAGAAACCTACGAAGGAGTATTATTATCAAAAGGGTCAGGTATGGCAACACTGAAAGGAAGTTCCTTTGTCGAGAATAATACCTTATTTTTATGAAAACCCATAAAATATCACGCGTGTGGAACGAATTGAGCTAAATAGCTTAGTATAATCTGGCTGCTATTTTATTGAAAAGTAAACGTGTCCATGAATTCTTTAGCACAACCGCAAGATTTTATCGCCCTTCTCATGATATACTCTCGAGAATTGGGAGTGCATAAATTCAGTGGCTAATTATGTTATGATTACTATTTTTTTTGATGATTCACACTCTGGCGTTAAGAGATTACATCGGAACTCAAAACCCGGCACAACTTCTACTGCTACTTTATATTGGTCCTTTAGCACCACCCAGGGTCAAATGGTACTATCTAACTATAATGAGGACTTTTGCATGTGCAAGACCCACAGTGGTACAGACACAGACTTTTATTTCAAACGTCGCTAGTTCAAATCCAAAGGTGAGAGTAAATACATAAAACGAGTCAAAATGTATATACTCAATAGAATATAAGGGGAATTCCCCTAGTGATGGATACTTAACGTGTTTTGACAGTTACAAAAAAACAGCATTGAGAAACGTATCCATGCATCTATCGTGCCTAGGCTACCTTTATTCTGGACCTTGATTAACCAGTGTATTTCTATGACTTAAGTGACGGGAAGACCTGAAGATCCACATTTTATTTTGCGGTTACCTCCACCCTAACGAGATCAATACGATTCAGGTGCTCCTCGACCCAGGAATGAGAAGACACATGCTGTTGCACCTGAGATGGGAATGCACCGTCTCATATTCCAACGGAACGCAATAAAAGTGCATCACTGACGGATACGGAAGCAGTTCTTCTACGGGCAAACTTGGCACAAGGTCTACTGCTTCTACCTCCTTTTGCACCACCCGGAGGGTAACTATAAGGACTTCAAAGAGCACCTGTGACTCCTCAAAAGTTGTTAGATCTGGTCGAGTATCAGCCCAAATAGCTCCAATAATGTCCATAATGGTACATCGACGGAAAATGGTGGTTAATTCTTAAAATACAGTAGAGTGGCTTTGGTGGAAACCACTTAGGGACATTATCAGAGCCCTGGCCTTCCAAGCAATTAGCCGTTTAATGGCCCCAAGGCGGGATCTTTCAGCTTTGACGACACATAAATGGTTGCAGTGTGTGTAAATTGTATTCTTCTTTGTTTAGACCGGTCGAACAGCTCGTTTAGTACTACTCTGCCTTCAGCACTGTAGGTCGAAGGTTCGATTTTCGATTCCCACGCAGGAAAAACATCTGTGTGACGAACGTAGTTTGTTCTGAGTCTGGATATTAATGTGTATTAGTATTATGTTTTGAAAATACATACATCCTAACTAATTTAATAAATGCGAAAGTGAGTATATTTGTTTGTTTGTTTGTTACGTTTTTACGCCTAAATCAATAATTCGATTCTTTCACTACGTTTTCAGCAAGTAACGCTATATTTTAGTCCGTTATTCATATGTGAACGGGAACTAAGCGGGTGAAACCGCGAGCGCATCTAGTATTGTGTATTATAGCTAGTGTTCATTACACAATTGCTGAGCTGAAATATATATAGACTGAGCTTTGAGGCGAGTCAATAAATACCACAACAAAAAATACTCTATTATTATTCTATCAGAAATCTGGTTCCCATAATAAAGCTATGCTTCATTTGGTGCTGTGTGAAATGTCCATGATTATTTTAGTTTCTTCGGTGGTCCCAAACCCTATGTTAGTAAGTCCGCAACACACTTGGCCGCTTTTGTAATAGACTATGCTCTCATTAACCTCAAAAACAGGCAAGCCACACCATGCCAGAAAATTTAAACCTCGCCCCTCACTCATACCCAGTTTTTCATCACAGCTATAAATTACCGGTCAGACCCGACCCTTATAAACCATAGTGCACAACATAAAAACCCGGGGAATTACCGTATTACCGCAGCGTAAAGGCCCGGCCACACTTGGCGTAACGTCGGGTGTAATTACGTAAGTCGCCGTACGTAATGCGATGAAATCTCCTATTAAGTGTGGCGTAAATTTTTTCGACTAGATGACATTAAATGCATGGGTTTTATATAAGCTAACGGAACGTGTCGTAAATGGTCGGGTTACAAAGTCGTTTGAGCTTGGAAGTTTATAGTGCTTTTATAAAAAATAAAGTGGCTCCGTGGCTTTGTTGGTAGCCATGCCTTCGAACTTTGTGTGGTGAGCATGAAATTTGTTCTCGGGCCTTGGGTGTTTGTGTTTTGTCCATGCTATCTGAGACACAGGGAATCCTAGTGCAGACGTTTGAGTGTGTTAAACGATCACGTTTAAAAGAAGGATATTAAACGATAACTTTTTGTACAAACCTTATCTGGACAATTACAAACACAGTGAAGAATTAATAAGCCAAATTGATTGCCACGGCAATTTTTATAGATATAAAAAAGAACTAGCAACCCGCCCCGGCTTCGCACGGTTAGTAAAACATCAGTGTCGTATCAGAAACTACCCGTGCGAAGCCGCGGTGACTTGCTAGTGTATTATACATATAAACCTTCCTCTTGAATCACTCTATCTATTAAAAAAACCGCATCAAAATTCGTTGCGTAGTTTTAAAGATTTAAGCATACATAGGGATATAGGGACAGAGAAAGCGACTTTGTTTTATACTATGTAGTGAATATATATCTTGGCGACCCTTGATTTCCAATTAATTGATAGCTGGTAGCAGGAAGATACAAATAACTCCACTTTAAGCTTAATTCAAAGTTCTGAAAACAAGGTATTCAGGTATGCAACTCAGATAAAAAATTCTCAATAATCTTCGGTATATCTTATCACAAGATCATTTGTGTACGTCTGAATTTGAATCAGTGACCTTTGGATAGAGATTATTTATTTAGGTACCACAATAAATAGTATTAACTTACTTGAAAAAATCTATTTAAATGAAGGTCACAATCGAACGTAATCGTGACCGATCGCAACCGATTTTAGTTGGCAATTTATAAATGGGTGAAACAGCCCCTGGGCCCGAGGGTTGAAATTTCAAGGCCTCTGAATAAATAAAGCTTATTTTTAATTGGAAACGTAGTTTGCTGAAGACGTTGAAAATGTAATTAATATTTTAAGATACCTTTATACATCGAGGGTCTTTAAAGTTGAGAATTTGCCTTCAGATTTTGTGTCGGCGAATTTTCAAACAAAAACAATTTTAAAATAACAAGTTAACTTTTTTTTTTTAATTCATTAATTAAGATATACACAAGTATATATGTATACTAGCCTGTAATATTTTCAGCTGCAGGGACACCAGCCTACTCTCAGCGAGTGAGAGTAAGCTCTACCACGTGGCCTAATCCGGATTAGCAGATGTCACATGCGTTCGGATTTTGGGTTTGAGGACATGCCGGTTTCCTCCCGATTTTTATATTTTATATATAGAATTGCTCGTTAAAATATATAACATTCATATGATTCAATTTGACGTCTGTTTCTACTATTATGATTGACATTATGTAAAGTAGGAACATAGCTGTACTGTGTCTCTCTTTGTCTTCTTTCATTACGTGTGTTTCGTAAATAAATGAATGATGAAATTTATGCGAACATAAATTTTCAAACGAAATGTACTCGTACCGTGCCAAATGGGGTTACGCATAGTATATGCAATCAGAAGCCTAATTCTCGTATTTGACACGAATTGACAATAGACTGCAATGATACCGTTTTCAACTGATTTTCAGACAAGTTTTCTTAATATATATTTCTTAATTTATTTCTTGTTATTAATTCTGTTTTTTATCTTTCTTACCTCAGTCTTCCATCATTTAATGACCGTTTTTTAAAAGGATATTGCTTTTAGATTGATCCCATAGATATTTTATCAAAACTGTTTTAATATTGTCAAATGTCTTCAAAATTTTAGTTATAGAACACGCTGACTTTATTTAAATTGTTCTATTGTGTTGAGAACCCGATTTTTTTTATTTATTACCTAATTGTGAATAAGGCAGGAATAGATACGTCTGGAATTGAACCAGCGTTCTCAGATTGGAAGTTACAACTCTGGCGTCACGCTCTCACCAAAGCGTTCTGATGATTACTCTCACCAAAGCGTTCTGATAATTATTAAGGTACTTTACAAAAGGATACTATTTACTCTGTGTACGTCTGCACTGAAAGTAATATCTCATTCGCTGCTTCCTTTATTAAATATCTAGTTAAAACTTTAATTCTTACTTCAGACTCTAAAAGCATAGTTCGTAGTTGAACGCTAGTTATTGTTTTTGTTGCAATAAAGACTCTAACGTTTGTTTCTTTAAGTTCAACAAAGCAAAAATGTTACCGACAGTATAGTAGCAGTAGAACTTTTGTCAAGTTCGCCTGGAGAAGTACTGCCTCCGCCAGCTATCCCCAAACTAAGCATATCTTGTACTATGGGAACTGGACAACATAGAATACTATTATAATACAGTGCTTTTTTAAGAAAATACATATTGGGTGTGTGAATATGACTCCGCCCTTTCTCAACAGATGTCGTTTTTAGTATTGTTTACGTGTACTAATAAATGACCATACTTGTATTCGATAGTACTGAATGTCAGCTATCTAACGCATTTTATGATATTTGGTTGAAGTGTAAGCAACAATTGTTTTCACCTTTTCGAAAATGTCGGTTTTTATTCCAAATAAACGTCATTTGCGGGAAGTGTTATTACATTATTTTATTGCGAAGAAAACTGCAGCGGAAACTTATCGTTTGCTTGTGGAGATTTATGGTGAGCATGCTCCGTCTAATACAACTTGCAAGGAATGGTTTCGACGATTTCAAAATAACGATTTTAGTACTGAGGATAAAGAACATGGAAAACCACCAAAAAAATTTGAAGATGCTGAATTGGAAGCATTATTGGCGGAAGATTCTTGCCAAACTCAATCAGAATTAGCTGCAGCATTAAATGTTGATCGTTCAACTGTTGCAAAGCGTTTACAAATGATGGGAATGATTCAAAAAGCCGGTGACTGGGTTCCACATGATTTAAAAGAAAGAGACATGGAACGTCGGAAAACCATTTGTGAAATGCTGCTTCAAAGACAGCAAAGAAAAGGATTTTTGCATCGGATAGTCACAGGAGACGAAAAATGGATACACTACGAAAATCCTAAACGCAAAAAAGCTTGGGTGAAACCAGGCGAACCAGGCCCATCACAGCCAAAAATAAATATTCACTGTGCCAAGGTCATGCTCTGTATTTGGTGGGATCAGAAAGGTATTGTATATTATGAGTTGCTCAAACCCTCTGAAACTATTAATGGAGAAGTTTACCGACGACAACTAATGCGTTTGAAGCGAGCCATAGAAGAAAAACGACCAGAATGGGTGAATAGACATAACAAATTAGTTCTTCAGCATGACAATGCCAAACCGCATACCGCAGAAGTCGTAAAAAGATATTTAGAGGGACAGGACTGGGAAGTGTTACCCCACCCGCCATATTCACCAGACATAGCTCCTTCGGATTACCACCTATTCCGGACGATGCAGACAGACCTTACTGGAGAAAAGTTTACTTCATGTGAAAGTATCAAAATTTGGATTGACAACTGGATAAGCTCAAAAGACCAGGACTTCTTCCAGCAAGGAATACGAAAACTACCTGAACGATGGGCGAAGGTTGTAGCTGCAGATGGAGCATACTTTCAATAATTTTTTTTTAATTTTGTAAGCGAACAAATGTGTTTTATTTTGACAAAAAGGGGCGGAGTCATATTCACACACCTATTATTATAATACATTTTTAATATTCAAACACAAACATTCATTTTTTAGTCATATATTTGGTACTAGTGTGACGTAAAAATGAATGTCCCACTCAGGAGAAACATTTTTGTGCTGAAATCGGGAATCAAACCTGTTACCTGCAGCGCAGATTGTCGCTACTACAATACTAACTAAGCTGAGGCCGGAATTCGAATATTTGTTCCTCAATCTCTCTACAGAACTGGTTTGGTTGTAATGTCAGATAGAATATACCGCCGATAATATATATACTTTTTACCTCCAGACGTATTATTATTTACGTACTTTATTTACGTACGTAAATAAAAACCTACGGAACCATGGGGCTGCATGAATCATGAGCCGTAGAAGTTACAGCCCTAACTGATAACACTTGAAGGCCAATCACATTTCTCTTGCGGGAAACTTAGAAGATTCACTGCCTTCCCTTTCAACTTTGTGTACCGAAAATCCCGTGGGTTCTGCGTAAGGTTGTGTGGGGTATAGCTAGATGGTGTTGTCGACTAATACAACAACGAATAGCAAATAACTCTTGAGAGTGCTGATAATAAATACTAGTTTATTTTTTGTACCATATCAGCTTCTAATGTTCCCACTGCAGGGACACCGGGACTCTCGATAATTGAGAGCGAATGGGTTTTGATCTACCTCAAGAGCCTTATCTGGATTGGTAGATGTCACATGTCTTCGAATTTTTGGATCTAAGACATGCCGGTTTCCTCACGATGTTTTCTTTCATCGTTTCGAGAACGTGGTATTGCGCACATAAATGTATCAATTGAAAAACTCTTTGACCGTCAGATTGAAAGTCGGCGTCTGCGCCTATAGGCCACCATGCTCACTGCATAACATGAATTCATATTAGGAGTACAAATAAGTTTCCGCCGTTTTTTAACACAAATTAAATATTTATTGTAGAAGAACGGTAATATAAATTTAATCAAAATATTGCCCATCACTTGCAACCACTTTTTCCCATCTCTCAGGCAGCATTCGAATCCCACGTCTGAAGAACTCCTTGTCTTTTGAGGTTATCCACGAATCAACCCAATTTTTGGTATCCTCATAAGATATGAACCGCTGCGCCGTCAGAGCATGTGCTACGGACCGGAACAGGTGATAATCGGACGGTGCAATGTCTGGTGAATACGGCGGGTGGGGTAACACTTCCCAATCAAGTGTTTCCAAGTACTTTTTCACGGGAGCCGCAACATGTGGACGAGCATTGTCATGCAGAAGAATAATTTTTTCGTGTCTAGAATAGTATTGAGGGCGTTTTTCCTTCAGAGCTCGGCTCAATCTCATCAATTGTGTTCGATAGAGGGCTCCAGTAATTGTTTCGCTCGGATTAAGCAACTCATAATACACTACACCTAGCTGATCCCACCAAATACACAGCATATCGTAAATTTTTGGCCTTCCACTGCGATCTTTGTCTTCTACGTCGAAATCACCGTTTTTAAACTTTTGAAACCACTCTCGACACGTTCTCTCACTCAAAGCAACCTCACCATATGCTTCTACGAGCAATCGATGCGCCTCAGCAGCAGATTTCTTTAAATTAAAGAAGTAAACTAATATTTCCCGCAAATGACGCTTACTTGGCTCAAATTTTGACATTTTCAACTTATAAAAATTATATTTTACAATATAAAATCAATGATATTAATAGATTATGTTGTTCTTGAATGTCCAAACTATTTTTTAAGCCGGTTATCATCTGCGAAAGCTAACCGAAACTCCGTGCCGCGTCATCTACAATAAAACGGCGGAAACTTATTTGTACTCCTAATATAAGTCTACAAGCCTACTACGTACTCATTTAAACGAGCATTGTATTGAGTATAAAGCTACAACTTATTAGATTTTTCACTTCGTTACTTTTGGCGGAAAAGTTATTAAACTGGCAACATTATTCGTACGCGTGTGTGCGTGGCGGTTACAGTAATTAGATGAGCACTCATGCATATATTTGTATGTTATGGAATTTTTGTAAAAGGAACAGTTATTTTAGTTAAGCTTGACGGCAACGTAATCGACACTATTTTTCTTCATCTATATTGATTCTAAAAGTATTATCTGTTTTTCTTTTTAAAATCTTGACAAGCTACTGGCTGGCACTTAACTGAAATCTTGTCTATGGCATGATTGGGATGAGAGGCGTTGTTTAACAATTCCTAATAAATTATACATCGTCAACAGATCGCGTGATAAACATTCATAAATACAAACAGCGAACTGAGGCCATTCTAAATCTAAACAATTTAAAAAAAAAATACGCTTATGAAAATAATAATGGTATAGAAAATTATATTCTTAACTTAATCGTAAATTCCTCAAACAACAAACAACTACCTACCACCATAATGACTAGCAGTTAACGAAGTTCAATAATAAAAAGTCCGAAACTTCGGTGTTGCCAACAATTAGAACAGTCCACGACATGGAAAATTCATATTAATGAAACCGGATATTTCACTTTTGGGAGCTACCATAAACAAAAGTTTTATGACATATGTGTGTTATTAGTATAACTTCTTATACGTATTTATTCAGTTATAGGAACATTTCCGATCACTTGGTTTTGTCAATAGTTACATAAAAAAACTACACACATGGCATCCTATCTGACAGTTGCTCGCGTCCATAAGTGAGTACCATTTGAGTCACACGTACCCTCTAGACGGTGCTAAAGGAACAACAAAAAGTAGCAGTAGAACTTGAGCAAAGTTCGCCCGGAGAAGTACTGCCTCCACACCTGGTAATTTACCACCAAGCAGTGGTTCACTCGCTCATTGCTGTGTAGAAGAGTCTGGGTGCCTGTGAAATCACATGCGCATGAGACGTAACATCACCGTCGCAACGGATTACGACTTGGGTCTTCTCATACTTCAGTCGGGGAAGGCTAAGTCGTATCGTAATTGTTATGGGCGGAAGTAACATCAGGTAGACCTTCAGCTCATCGCGACATTAAAATGAAATTTAAAAAAAAGGTGAAGTGACGTTTCAATATCCTCATCGAACATCCTACAGGAACGCAACCCACACATCCTAAGAAAGATAATGTGCTTGTTCAAGCAGCAATGTCCAGGCAGTGCTCTTGATACCAAACGTATCCTATTACGGTCTTAAACTATTATAATAGACGGTAGATTAATGGTAGGTTAAAAGCTTTGAAGTGCGCCGGTCTTTAAATCATTCAATTATTAAAAATTCTATTCTTACGGACCAATCAGCAGGCAGCAATACCGGTCCACAGACTAAATAAACGGTAAATCAACGGTATAATGTTGACCTACTTCTGGCAAGGACAACTTAAACACTGAATTACCTGGGCGACCGATCCTCGCTTGGAGGTATTTTTTTAACGCGTTTGTTCAGGGCTGACACCTATATTCAACTTAGTAAGCCTAACTTTACATATACAATTTTTTTGAGAAATCGTTAGTCGTTTCCGAGATACTTGAAATAATTAAACAAGTATTACTCGTTAAGATAATATGATTTGTAGAGAACAAAATCATGAAAATATTTAACTTTTTCACGTTAAGGAACTAAGTAACATATAATATAATTTAACATTATGTAAAAAAATTGCTGCTGTAAAGTGGATTTATCAAAAGAGACTTTGTTATAATAGTATAATTATGTTTTGAAATGATAAATAACAAAACAAAAATCGCTTTTTCATGTGACTAAGTAATGAAACGAGCTGTCGTCCCGCCCGATTTTAAGCTGTTACCGCCACCCATTAACTTCTTCTTACCCTCCGATACGGCGGAAAGCCTCCGAAGGCCTCCAACGCGGCTTATCAACTACTATTATTGCAGGGACCGACATTTTAACGTGCACTCCGCAGCACGGAAACGCCCTGTTCAAATGCCACTAAATGGTCACCCATCCAACTTCTTACCGTTCAACTAACATAAACTATAGCGATCTACTCATGAGAGTGGATGTAAAGGCTCATGCACCCGCAAGTTCATCTCTTCGAATGGCTCGTACTTTATGTATCACAAAATGGATATTTATTATTTACTATAAAATTTATCTGATATTTTTTTTATTTGTTGGTTTGTTTGCCATATACACACAAATTCTGTGGAAAGAGGCAAACGTAAAAAAGTATTACAAATCAAATAAAAAAATGAATTCGCAATAATATGTACAGCGTTTCAATATCGAATGTACTCGTATTTGTTAAAGGTTTTTCACGGTAATTTTATAGATAATTAATAATGCATATAAAATAAGTGATATTACTGGCCATAATTTCTTATTATCCTGTAATGAGTTCGCTATTTATGCAAAAAGTAATATCTTAAAAATACTGTTTATTAATAGATTCAGCCATTACATTGCGAACGTCCAAGTTTATTTTTTTTTTTAGTACTGATAAGGGTAAGTTTTATTTTAACTCCTCCGCTGATACACTGAAGACGCAAGACACCGTGTCGCAAAGTATTTTGGAAACTCAGTTACTTGGGGTTTAAGAACGAAAGAAGGAAAATATGATTTATTATCTGTTCTTAATATAATACTAAAACTAAAAACAAATAAATCATCTTGAAATAAAATATTTTATGTCCGTTATTGTCGCCAGACTATTTTATGAACACCGCTTACGGTAGTAAAATTTTTTAACAAAGTCAGTGGTAAAATTTTAAATAACATTTTTCTTATTACGATGTAAACATCATAATCATTAACTGAGTAACGCTTTCTTTATTAAATTATGCCATAAATATGATTTAAATCTTTGGATCGGAAGCTTGGTACACATCTCAGGAAGCTTGTTATGCTTGTTATAGAAGCGAAGAAGATCCCATTGACTTTTCAGCATCTAGACCACGGGGTCATCGCGCTCAGTATATTATTATAGAAGTCGAAGTCGCGAAGCCGAAGCCGAAGTCGAAGTCGAAGCCGAAGCCGAAGCCGAAGTCGAAGTCGAAGTAGGAAAGATTTTTACGGTTACACATTCACTACGGTCACCTACGGTTACAATTAAAGCGAGTTGCAGTGTACCGCGAGGTGTAACCGTTCATATATTAATAGCGCCGAGTGTACTGTCGCATTGCGGTTGAGTTTTACAGATTTACTCTTTTATACGGAGCTTAATTTGAGGAGTTTTGTTTGACAGAATTCGTGGCAACCAGACGTGCCTCAGTGAGTTAAGGTTTTTAAAACGGTGAAGGAAAACATAGCTAGGAAAGCGGCATATACGAGAACTTATAATTTATTCTGATATCCTAACTTAATATACTTACTTGACGACTCCGTGGCTTAGTTGGTACTAGCCCTGCCTTCGAAGCGAGGGGTCCCGGGTTCGATTCCCGGCCGGGGCACACTTTGTGTGGTGAGCATGAAGTTTGTTCTCGGGTCTTGGGTGTTTGTCTTGTGTTTCTGTGTTTGTCCATGCCATCTGCGACACAGGGAATCCTAGTGCAGAGGTATGAGTGTGTAAACGTTTATTTATTTATTTATATTGTATATAATATTATAAATGCGAAAGTGAGTTTGTTTGTTTGTTACGCTTTCACGCCTAAACCACAGATTTCAATAATTTTTCACCAACGGAAAGCTACATTATCAGCGAGTAACATAGGCTATATTTTATCCCAGTATTCCCAAAGGAACGGGAACTACGCGGGTTTTACCGCGGGGAACAGCTAGTATAGTATATGTCCCAATAAATTATTAGTTCTCTCATTATCATTTATTTATTCAATTATAACGGGTTGACTAATTACAATAATTGAACACATTGACATTACAAATAAATTAAAATAACAATATTAAATGTCACATTAATTATTTATATATAATTAACTTGACTGGCCTGGCCTCGATAATAAGTCAAAAAATTGTTCTGTTTTATGACATTTTTTTTTTAAACGTGACTCCAGTGTTGTAATCATTTAACTTGGAGTCAATTTATTTCCCTTCAGTTGAACACTAATTAGTAACGAAAATTAAAATTTTTTATCAATCTGAACGTGAAAATCACTGCAAAAATATACATTCAAAAAGCGACCTGAGTAACTTCAAAGCACAAATACACAGGTCTATTTCACAAAAATGGCGCCAAATTCCAAAAAGTAATTAAAAACACTAAAGTTAGACACTGAAATACCATGCAGTTTTCACTGTATTCTATTTCGGCAAACTCTGCCAACGCTGCACCGCAGTATACAGCGGATTGCAAAATAAAACTGGTCGGTGTAATCTCGCTGTCAACGTCACGAATTTGTCCCAAACGTGCCACGTACCGCTGGCGTTATCGAAAACCATAGAGTATAGAGGCGATAGCCAGTTGTCAGATTGAAGGTTGACAATTCATATTGAGCGGCCATTTTGATTTAAAAACATAACATTTTATATTTATAAGCTTTTGTGGTTATGAATGTCATTTTCAAGACGGAAAAACTGCGTTGAAATATAGAATTAAAATAAAGCTCACAAATAATGGTAAGTGGGTATAAAAATTGTTTGGTAACTCGAAAAATTAGAGATCTATTTATAAATGACCAGCGGAGTCGAAAGTGCGTTACGGACTAGCAGTTTCAGTGAGTCAATGGTGGATAGTATTGATGTAAATTTGTAATACCATACCGCTGTAATACCATATGAGTATACTCGTATTATATGAAAAGGTTAGCCTGCTACGGCTTATGGTTCAGCATTTTAAAGGTAGCACAGACAGACAAATGTAGTACGAAAAGAAGAAAAAAAACTTCAGTTTTCTTCCCCATGGAGAGTCGAATAGGGTTTGACAAACGCCAAACTTTGTAACGCGTAATGTTATAGGTGCAAATTATTTTTGAAATTTCGTTTTCATGTCTTAAGAATTCAATGGAAATAAATATTTTTGACTCGTCCTAACTCCCGCTTGACTCTGTAACACCCCCCCCCCCTCCTAAATTATAATTACCAGTAAGGTGATTTAAACATATTTACAAGTCAATTCAATCAAAGTAGAAATGGTATAATTTATATCTCAACTCACATGGTTTACGATACATATACCGAGATTATTCTCTTCAATTCCTTATCTAACAAATAGATGATTTCCGTAATCAAATAATTCAACGCTTTACATGTAAAATTGTAAATTATCATCCTACTTGGTTAATTCCTATTTCGCACGTTCAGTTTTAGTGTACCTACTTTGTGTATTTAAACGCTGTAAAGTGTGTTGAAAGAAATCTAGGAATTGTGGTACTTACTGCCACTCCTCCACATTTAAATTAAACGTGAATGTACAGAGTAAATTGAATTCATGTGTATGCGAGATTGGCAGTCTCGTCGAAGGACTAACTATGCCTCCCTAGCCTACCATAATGGTGTAATATATAATTATATAAATAGGTACAGGATATCTGACACCAAGGACCTAAGGTGACAGACGGAAAAGGGAAGGAATAAGGTGTGTGTACATGGAAAGGTACATCTCACGCCAACTTTCCAGACTCAGAAGAGTTGATTAAGGCTTGAACTTAGTCTTCACCACGTGAGGGGATGCTGAAAAACATAAAAGGGTCCCTAAAACACTGAATTTAATAACTACGAGGATATACAGGAAAGGGTGTAGGTAGGGGTAGGTAATTGTACACAGGATTAGCTCACGCTGATTCTCCAGACTCAGAGATAACCATTAAAGGGCTTGAAGTAGTCTTCGCCACGTGAGAGGAGTATAGGAGTTCCCTAAACCACTGAAGTTAAATTACAATTACACTTGCCAACGTTTACTAAATTTTAAAAACAAATTAAATATAAAATTTTCAAATATTCTACACTATATTTGGGAGCTCTATTCCGCCCAATGATTAGGAAACGACTCTCCCCTGAATGCTCCCACGCTGCTTTTATTAGTCCCTTAGTTGGCCGCACATCTACTCAAAGACGACAGGGTGTTCCAAACGAAAGAGTTTCAAATACAATATAAATACTTATCGAATGTTTCTAGTTTATTATAACTTAATTAATCTTAATCTACAGATGTGAGAAGTATTTGATAATAGGAATCGAACCTATTAACTAATCTTGAAAATATTATTGACTAAATTATTTTCAAGAACAATTGCGTAGATGTGTAACAAACATCGTAAATAATATAATTTAGCACAATATTTCATATTAATACTGTATGAGAATCGAACTCAGACTTTATTTCCATGCCATCTGCGACACAGGGAATCCTAGTGCAGAGGTATGAGTGTGTTAACGTTGTATTTGCGTTTATTGAATATAATACGGTGTTATTTGTGATGTTATTAACAGCTTTCCTGGACCATAAATCCAGGTACCAAATTTCATCCAAATCCGTTGAGCCATTTGTGCGCAGAGAGCAACAAACATACACACACATACATACATACATTTTTTTATAATATTAGTGTGAATAATAATATAAAGACCCGGCGATATTAGCAATTGCTGATTTTGTTTGAGGATCGAACTCAAACTATGAAGACTTAGAATCATACTCATCTGGTGTGTGGGAATCGAACCCACTAGTTTTACAACTAATAATTATTTGAGTGGAGAATCGAACCCACTATATTTTGTACAGTGACAAACATTAAGCAATGCTTTTGTAAAGCACGAGATTCGAATTCGTGACTAACTGAAACATTTTGTGAATTCATCCTCGTAGTAGTTTTTATAGATGAGTATGAACAATGATAAATTGACTCACAATTTATCATTCAGAAACTACAGGAATCGAACCTGTTATGATAGAATTTAATTTAATGTTAAATTATAACTATTGTATTTACTAGTGGCCAGTGCAGGAATCGAACCTGTTATGGTTATGTTAATTTATATTATGTTATAATTGTTGTTATGATTTTAATTACAGGACTCGAACCTGTTATGATTGTGTTAATTTATATTTTGTTATAATTGTTGTTATGATTATAATTACAGGAATCGAACCTGTGGTATGTTTATATAGTGTTTGACTATATTTTTAGTAAAGACGGGACTCGAACCATTCACGTTCACACAGAAGATCCATGAACCACCCTGTATAATATTAATGCATAGTCGCATTTTAAACATTGGACTTTAGATCCTTATGTTTTAATTTACCTCCGTTTCAATAGCACCCCTGTCACATGGAAATAAGGACGTATTTGCCAAACTTATTTTTGTTTTGGCATCGGTTAACACTTAAACAATATTGAAACTCTTAAGTCGACACAATATTGAGCTATGCTGACCCAAATATATACAATTTTTTGTTTGTGTTTAGGACGGATGCGTGGCCAACCATATTGTCTAAAACTACTAACAATACAAATATCTTTATAATATTTTGACCTTTTCGTGAGGGAACGGTAAGCAACATGCGTTCCGTTACAGCCGACCCCCAAAATTTTCGCAGGTGGAAAATTATAGAACCGAAGGAAATTTTCCTATGTTATTCAAAACCTCACGAATATGTAACTTATATATAACATCCTATTTTAAATTATTATTTTATTAAAGTTTTTTTTTTTTTTTTTTTTTTTTTTTTTTTTTTATTAAATTTTTTTTTTTTTTTTTTTTTTTTTTTTTTTTGCTCGTATCTTCTTATTTGACATTATTTGACTTCAAACATATTAGTGTGTGTATGAATGTGAGTGTACCTATTTTGGATACATTATAAAATGTACTGTGTGTTTTTAAACCGAACCTAAATTCATTATTTACTGGACCAGGAACTAAGCTTTATAATGACCCAAAGAAGCTAGCTCCATCCCTCTGTCAAGAGTGGTCTCTCCTGGCAAGAGACAGGGGTTGTGAGGCCCTGCAGCCCTATTAGCATGTTGAGGTGACCGATCGACAACTATTGGTATCACGCGCACCTTTGTACGATAGAGCATGCCCAACACTCCGCACAGTCCAGACATTTCTTAGCGACATCAGCATAGAGAAGCTATATTCAGATCACCCCACTTAGACTAAGTCCAGTGAAATAACTAGTTCACAATTCGGAGCATGTGTAGTGTGGGTCAGTTTCTAGCTCTTAGCTTCGTGTATAGTAAGAACTGTCATGAAATCAGGACAACTCCTGATGATTCACTAACCTAACACCAAGTCTCCAACATAACAGTTCCATGTAAGTGTGTCGTATGTATGAAATCGAATAAAGCAAATCGTCTCAACCCAAGATATCATCGGATCACAAGAGCCCTCCCATGATTTTACTGAAGAACAAGAAAACAAAATGAAATGAATTTATACAATAATATTCACTCAGATGCAGTCATAGCTCCAACATTCGCAACGATTCACGCCACTCAATTAACCCGATAATCATAACTTAAAAATTGAGACATCGAAGTGAGCTTCTTACTATTCAGCGAATATATTTCAACATCAAAAATTATAATTTTATTATAAATAAAAGTTTTTTTTTTTTTTTAATTTTTACCAATAAACATTTGCTAATTTGCTAAAAATAACATCATTGAAACTTACCATACTTAGTAATAATAATGTAATATAATCCATACTTCCTTTTCTAACGTTGTTGTATCAATCCTTGTTACCAAACCTTCCACTGTTACCTTTTACCAATTAACCATCGTTCTGTTCTTTATTCTGATATTATATCATAATACAGTTTAATCATTTCTTAACCTGTAGCTGGAAAATAATAAAACAGATAAATGATTAAATTTTTTAACTTACGTTTTTAAATACAATGTTTTTTTTTTTTATCAACTGATCCAATTATCAGTATCAAGATCGATACTTTGTAGATATTGAGAAATATTTAACTCATTACGGATTAAACCGAATAGTAGTGTAATCCTTTTATAATATCCTGAAAATGAAATTCCATTTCATCATGCAATCCCCCAATAAAATCTACTAATCACCATATCATGCACATACAAGCACTGCAAGAGCTTCAAACAACACATGCACTAAGATACATCATCCTATAGTTTGCAGACTATCAGACCAGTACTTAGCTAGTTTTCTTTTACTATTTTTATGTTGAGTCAACTCAAAATACCCAATTTCAGGTGAATTAATTCACTATCACAAATATAATTTTCTTAATACTTCTTTATGTATTTGTTTCTGTATGTCCGTTGATACAAGTGACTTTTACAATCTCCTAAGTCCTTGTAATAATTTTAATGTCATGTTTTGATCGCCACAACACAATAATTAATAATAATCATCAAATAGTAATAATATTTAGTAGACTTATCGACCCCCCGTTAAATAATTTATTTAACCGACCTCAAATAAAGAGGACGTGATCAAACAGACTATACCCTTTTAAACCGAACTGTTTAAATTAAATCTTATTGGAATTGGAATTCCAATGTGATAAAAAAATTAAAATACAATTATTATTTTTTTCATTTTTCGAAAACACTGTTATTACATTTACTTACATTTACTACCATAACTTGAATAAGTCAATAATAATATTAATGATCCTTATAGAAAGGCCAAAACTGAATCATTCATTTTAATTTCTACTAGAATGTTTAAAACATATTTACTAAACTAATGACTATGTTATATATATAAATTCACAAATCGTGTGAAATAAAATATCTTATTTACGGATAACTAGAGATAAATGTAATAAAGTATCGAATAAGTTTATGCAATCATTTCTAACATGTAGTTCTAAATCTTAGGTATGATTGAATGGTGAGGTACAATTATTTATTGTTAGGCTTAGCCCGCCGACTCAAATCATGTGTAACTATCGAGAAGCATTCTCATTGCCTCTAATTACCAACAGAGGGCCCTGCTTACACAACCTAGTTAAAACACTATTTAGTTAAAACGTACGCATCATCAAGGTAATTTAATACTAACGTCGTTATTCCAGCTTTCATATTAGAGGCACTCTCTTATTAAAAGTTAAAATTGCACTAACGTGACATAAGTTATACTAACACACAACAAATATCACATATAATAAATTGATCCTTCAAGTTGTAAAAGTTTCATAACCAACTAAAAGAAACAAAATGTTGGTAATATATTTATGTAAATTTTGTAAATAAACTTATAATGGTAAGGGTGACTATACTAAAAGATGACAATTTTTTCATTTAAGTATCAGTGAAATACTCCTTGTCTATTTATTTCGAAGTATTATAATAAGACTAAGATAAAATATAATATATTTATGTAAATTTTGTAAATAAACTTATAATGGTAAGGGTGACTATACTAAAAGATGACAATTTTTTCATTTAAGTATCAGTGAAATACTCCTTGTCTATTTATTTCGAAGTATTATAATAAGACTAAGATAAAATATGTTGAGGAATATGGTAACTTAATTTGTATCCCTTAAATCGCATATCTCTGAGATATATATGATATTCAATTCAATTGGTGATATGGAGCCCTAAGAGTGAAAATACCAATACAAAATAATGCAAGCCATCTTTAATACTATTATGTTAACTGATGTTTTTGTAAAACGTCGTGTCCATAACCCAAAAGTAACGACCTGACCTTTCTACAACATTGGTCACTTAAACATCTGCGCGTACGCATAATATATCACTAGTTTTTATAAATTTACCATTTGGCATCCTAACTGGCGGTAAACGTTAGAGTAAACATGTGCAAGACAATTGTCATATGGACAATGGATTATATTATTAAACGAACTATCTCAAACTAAATTTTTTATTCTAAATGGAATGGTTATTGTGTGATATTTTCGACCCCCAGTGTTTAATAATAGGGACAACCATTTTAAGTTTAAATTCCAAGACTTTGCCAGATGTGACTGATCTATTGTTTCTTTTGCTTTTGTTTTTATAATGCAATATAAAGTATATCCTTTGAAGTATATTCTCAAACTGCTTTCTCCCTTTTTTATGACCATAACTAAAATACTTAGATTTAAAAAAACTTCTATAGATGAGATAAACAAATATATATTTATTTTTAGATACGAAATGTAAGTCGGTAATTTACTATTATTTACTTTTCAGAATTAAATGATGACGTTATTCAACTTTTAATGAACGAAACTAACGATGAATGATTATTTTAAACGGATTTAATATGAATAATATCTAGATATTATTAAGTTTATAAATCTATATAATATAAATTATCATATTTCAAAACCAAGTTCTAACTGGAGATTACTAGTTATTAATTATGTTTATATCTTTTTTCAAATGTAACTTATCAGTAAGTAAATTTTTATCCGAGGTTTGTTTAAAGTATAATGAAGAAAAATAATAAGTAAACTTATTTAAAGTATAAGAAGATAAACAAGTATATAAAGGTAAACAATATTAAATAAAGTATAAGTTAGCTACTCTATCGTAACGCTGTATCATTAATCAATGATATCAGATACATTAAACAGAAATATTACTCCTATACAATAGTACCGATCTTTGTTCAACCCAAACAAACTTATAATATGCAAACTCTAGTTGAAAGTGGATTCATAATGGTATTTAATACACCTCATGTATTATGGTTCAACAAAGAGAATCAGATTCTTACAAAGAGTAATTCTCAAAGTTCCAATTACATAAACAATTCAACCTTTTGTTATTTTTTTGTAACCTAAGCCTTAGGTAAGTTAAATAAACAATCATCAACATGTGGCTTTGGTCCCACGATGAGTCAAGTGTTTTGGGTACCATAATTTCAACTATGTTGAGTATGCTAACTTGAAACTGCGTCATTAAAATTGATATTTATGGCCTACTCAGTTCTTGTTAAGCTTTTTCTGATTATTTTGAGAGCAACCCATAAATAAGTCAAACTTTTGTTATCTTTATAAACTGGCCCTCGAGTAAATTAACTAGGTAACTATTGACATGGCACATTGACATATTGACATATGACTTTGGCCCCATAATAAAATGAAACAAGTGCTTTGGGCACCAAAAATGTAACTTTTTCTGAGAATGTATCACTTTGAAATTGAACTGTACCATTAAAATTGATATTTATGACGTACTTAGTTTTTGTTAACTTTTCCTGACTATTCTCAAGTAAATTTATTTACCAATTTATATAAAAGGTTTATATAATATTCGACTCCGTTATATAACTACAGTAACTTGTATGTTTCACTACAGCTACTTAGTAGCTTAGTGAGTTGCCATTTTTATGAAACAATAACTACTCGATAATCTATAAAACAACTATTTTTACCTTATTTAAGTTTAGGACGTTTCCTTTGTTAAAATATTTATATAACGTTAGATTACGAAGTTATATTTTCTTTGACTACGTGTTCAAATTCTAAATGCTTTATTCTGATATCAGATTTTCTTATTACACTAAGTAAAATGATATTAACAATAAACTATTACGACCCCCCATTGTTTAGAATTCACATATCTTATCCAAATTTGAATTTGTATCTGTATAAATATTTATAAATTTGTTCAAAATTTTTGACTGTTCGTTTTAAAAATAATTGATTATATCTGTAGTATAGACTTAATACCCATCCGTTTTCACGTCAACAAATTGTGCGATAAATCGCATCATAATACTATATGTATACCACAAACAACCCCGAGTTACAATTAAACTTTACCTAGATTGTTTTAGTTTAAATATGTACTCCTTTATAAACAAATGCAGCGACTACTGAAATATTACTTAATTATATCCTATAAGGTATCTTATGCTATCGTAATAAGGTTCAAAATTATGATTCCTTGAAAATTATGAGTGAAACTAACTAAGGACCTCTACAGCATGGTGCTTCAGTTTTACGTCAGCATAACTGAAGATTGCTGGTTCGAATATAATAACGAAGTAAATTATTGATTAAAATGATATGTAACTTTATGTAAATAGTTATTCATGATATTTATTTTAAATAATATAATATTGCTAAGACTTAATATATCCTGGGAAAGGCCTACCATATTGTAACACCCCCCCCCCTCCTAAATTAAATTATTAGTAAGGTGATTTAAACATATTTACAAGTCAATTCAATCAAAGTAGAAATGGTATAATTTATATCTCAACTCACATGGTTTACGATACATATACCGAGATTATTCTCTTCAATTCCTTATCTAACAAATAGATGATTTCCGTAATCAAATAATTCAACGCTTTACATGTAAAATTGTAAATTATCATCCTACTTGGTTAATTCCTATTTCGCACGTTCAGTTTTAGTGTACCTACTTTGTGTATTTAAACGCTGTAAAGTGTGTTGAAAGAAATCTAGGAATTGTGGTACTTACTGCCACTCCTCCACATTTAAATTAAACGTGAATGTACAGAGTAAATTGAATTCATGTGTATGCGAGATTGGCAGTCTCGTCGAAGGACTAACTATGCCTCCCTAGCCTACCATAATGGTGTAATATATAATTATATAAATAGGTACAGGATATCTGACACCAAGGACCTAAGGTGACAGACGGAAAAGGGAAGGAATAAGGTGTGTGTACATGGAAAGGTACATCTCACGCCAACTTTCCAGACTCAGAAGAGTTGATTAAGGCTTGAACTTAGTCTTCACCACGTGAGGGGATGCTGAAAAACATAAAAGGGTCCCTAAAACACTGAATTTAATAACTACGAGGATATACAGGAAAGGGTGTAGGTAGGGGTAGGTAATTGTACACAGGATTAGCTCACGCTGATTCTCCAGACTCAGAGATAACCATTAAAGGGCTTGAAGTAGTCTTCGCCACGTGAGAGGAGTATAGGAGTTCCCTAAACCACTGAAGTTAAATTACAATTACACTTGCCAACGTTTACTAAATTTTAAAAACAAATTAAATATAAAATTTTCAAATATTCTACACTATATTTGGGAGCTCTATTCCGCCCAATGATTAGGAAACGACTCTCCCCTGAATGCTCCCACGCTGCTTTTATTAGTCCCTTAGTTGGCCGCACATCTACTCAAAGACGACAGGGTGTTCCAAACGAAAGAGTTTCAAATACAATATAAATACTTATCGAATGTTTCTAGTTTATTATAACTTAATTAATCTTAATCTACAGATGTGAGAAGTATTTGATAATAGGAATCGAACCTATTAACTAATCTTGAAAATATTATTGACTAAATTATTTTCAAGAACAATTGCGTAGATGTGTAACAAACATCGTAAATAATATAATTTAGCACAATATTTCATATTAATACTGTATGAGAATCGAACTCAGACTTTATTTCCATGCCATCTGCGACACAGGGAATCCTAGTGCAGAGGTATGAGTGTGTTAACGTTGTATTTGCGTTTATTGAATATAATACGGTGTTATTTGTGATGTTATTAACAGCTTTCCTGGACCATAAATCCAGGTACCAAATTTCATCCAAATCCGTTGAGCCATTTGTGCGCAGAGAGCAACAAACATACACACACATACATACATACATTTTTTTATAATATTAGTGTGAATAATAATATAAAGACCCGGCGATATTAGCAATTGCTGATTTTGTTTGAGGATCGAACTCAAACTATGAAGACTTAGAATCATACTCATCTGGTGTGTGGGAATCGAACCCACTAGTTTTACAACTAATAATTATTTGAGTGGAGAATCGAACCCACTATATTTTGTACAGTGACAAACATTAAGCAATGCTTTTGTAAAGCACGAGATTCGAATTCGTGACTAACTGAAACATTTTGTGAATTCATCCTCGTAGTAGTTTTTATAGATGAGTATGAACAATGATAAATTGACTCACAATTTATCATTCAGAAACTACAGGAATCGAACCTGTTATGATAGAATTTAATTTAATGTTAAATTATAACTATTGTATTTACTAGTGGCCAGTGCAGGAATCGAACCTGTTATGGTTATGTTAATTTATATTATGTTATAATTGTTGTTATGATTTTAATTACAGGACTCGAACCTGTTATGATTGTGTTAATTTATATTTTGTTATAATTGTTGTTATGATTATAATTACAGGAATCGAACCTGTGGTATGTTTATATAGTGTTTGACTATATTTTTAGTAAAGACGGGACTCGAACCATTCACGTTCACACAGAAGATCCATGAACCACCCTGTATAATATTAATGCATAGTCGCATTTTAAACATTGGACTTTAGATCCTTATGTTTTAATTTACCTCCGTTTCAATAGCACCCCTGTCACATGGAAATAAGGACGTATTTGCCAAACTTATTTTTGTTTTGGCATCGGTTAACACTTAAACAATATTGAAACTCTTAAGTCGACACAATATTGAGCTATGCTGACCCAAATATATACAATTTTTTGTTTGTGTTTAGGACGGATGCGTGGCCAACCATATTGTCTAAAACTACTAACAATACAAATATCTTTATAATATTTTGACCTTTTCGTGAGGGAACGGTAAGCAACATGCGTTCCGTTACAACTCCTACAACACAAAATAATCTTTATTAAATTGTGTTTAAATTTCGGAACAAAATAAAATAGTAGACTATTGTAATAGTGCAATATTCTGTGTCAAGAAGGTTCTATTCCATCAAACTCTTTTTTATTCCCGCCATAAAAGAATATATCCGTATTCCTCGTTCAAAATTTTAAATTAAAAAAGCGATATAAGAATCCTCCGTCCCGCGGGTGTCGTGTCACCGATGAGCGCTTGAATCGCTGCTTTGCATACAACTATTACCGCTGATTTCAGCGTCCGGTGCCTTAGGGAGCCACGGTCTCTCTCATCTCCTTTTTATCTAGCGATGGAAGCGCTATAGTTACATTTGCATGTTGATATTTGCGTAGGGTTGATAGTTTTCCGGCATTTTGACAAGTATTTGGCTAATTTACTGTTGTCGTTATGGTTTCTCTTTCAGCTATATACTTTTCTATTTAGTAATACTTTTCAGAATACCGGACTAGCCTTCGCAAGCGAGAGATAAATCACTATCACCAGGGAATCCGGATTGCCCTCCATTTACGCTCATTTGTCGAGAGTAGATTGTTTTCCTTGTAGTTTGTTTTCAACATTAGAACCTAATAATAACTAACATTAGAGGCTAATTACAGAGTATATAAATAGTATTAATATTCACAGAGTGCCTTATGTAATTATGAAGAATATACTAAACTAATTAAATACAGATTATAAATTAGTATATGAGTTTTCTTTCAACTCATTGGTTCAGTTATTTGCTCATAATAACCATCTTATCTAATATTGTTTCAATGTTTAACTTGCACCAACTAACATACTAACATCCTAAACGTAATTAAAACTAAATTACTCATGTCTAAGTGATATGTAGTAATTAGCTAAGTCTGCAGAGAGATCTTGATTTGATAAACACAGTATCTTATCGGTTGCTTGGAGATTATGTTTGGAGAGTAAATTACCACATACGGAAATGTGAGAATGAGACTTCGTGGCCTAGAAATGTTTGAATATATATTTCCGTCTTTACAAGTAATTTTCTTCGACAGTCATCTCTAGTTGTCTCAAGCGGATTTCGGGATAACATACTCATTATGAAACTGCAACAATGTTGATCAAGATTACATGGTTTTTGTTTCCGCGAACCGTTGAGATTTTCTTGCGAGATTGTATCTCATCTAATTGAAAATGTCGTGTTCCGTGCGAAATTGGGGCAACGTCGGTATAGTAACAAGGTTCTGGTTGTTTATATTATTAAATTGTGATTGGCTGTTAGCTTAATTAACAATGAATAGTTGATTATTAATATGATCTGAAAAGGGGTACTCAGCTTCTAATGAATGTGCTTCTGAAATATACAGATACGAACACTGTTTGTGCATTGCGTGTGAGAAACTCTCAATCAAGACATGCTACAATGCTCTTGCTCTTTTCAATAATAAAAGATACATTCGGATTTTAACCTTTGAAAGTGCAAAGGATATCAATCTGCCTGTTTTTTTATTTTTGTTCTCATTTCTCCGTTATTTATGAACCGATTTTGAAAATTCTTTTGACGTGATAACGTCTTATCTTACTTAAGCAGAAACCAAGTGGTCATCTTTGATGTCGGATTTTTCAAAGTATCCGAAGGCCTCCCACATGGGTTATCGATTGAAATAGCTAGGACATGCCATCTGAAGCACGAAAGCGTTCATGTCAATGCCACTGAATGATCACCCATCCAAGTACTATCTGGGCGGAGATTACATGCGACGTTGTTAATGGTACAATGGTGTTTAATAGTTTTTAATCATCATCAGTCAGATCATTAAGTTAAGTTTAATTATTAAGGAGATGGTAATGGATATTACGTCCAAATGGATTAATTATATGAGCTGTATAATGACGGCTTCTACATCTTAATATATATAAATTACGTGTCACGATGTTTGTCCGCGATGGACTCCTAAACTACTTAACCGATTTTAAACAAATTTGTACACCGTGTGCAGTTTGATCGAACTTGAAATATAGGATAGCTCACATCTCAATTTATGATCGCAATATTATTTTATTGCAAATTATAATATCGTATGACAAAAGCGTTAGCCACAGCAACGCGTGGCCGGGTCAGCTAGTTATTATATAGGCGTTTGATATTATTCGAAATTATAGTCTAACTTATATAAAAACCTGTACCTGGACAATGACAAAGTCAAAGTCGAAAGTGGACCGAGAATCCTGGTGGAGTCTGGTGTCGGAGGCCAATATCCACTTTAGATCGCTGCCTCGTAGTAAGAAAGTAATCACTCACTCACTCACTCACTCAGAGTGAGTGAATGAGTGATTAAGTGAGAGAATGAGTGAGTGAGCGAGTGAGTGAGTGAGTGAGTAAGTAAGGGTCACAGAGATTGGCTATGGCCTCTCTAAACTATTATATTTACCATTTTTAGCGGCCTTGATGAATCCGAGGACCGCAGCCGTGGCCAGCACCCGACAGAGCGCCGGCAGCATGTTGGCGCCTGTCACTCCAACATCACTGCCACATCATCACTAAACGCACTGATACCCGTTGTCAGCCCCCCTCTCACTATCCAACACCCCCTTTACACTACAAAACATTCTCACTACACTTCTGCACACGATATGCGAATGTTTGTTGACTTTTCACTATGAACACATACACGTTTGAACATTCTCAATTTATTCTCATATTATAACCAACGAGTTATTTTTACACAATTCAACCTCCTTTTTCACTAAATATTTTTTACTTTGAAGCTGAATTTCCTGAATTTCACGGTTCTTCAACGTAACTACCTAATGATAAACCATACCATTATATGAATTAAAATTACCGTAAAAATGCGTTCGGGAATGAAAAATTTGCTACAATAAAAAAGAAAAATGACGTTTTAATTTAAATCGATTCATAAAGATACGGCTGACGACTCATCTGAAACAAAAGAAATGAATTTTATTATTACTCGGACGAAATGGCGAAGACAGTTAATGGCGTTTTGTGCTGTTATTAAACCGAGGGTAAATTGAGCTTAATGTACCGGTCAAAATGTGTTTCAAGAGTTTTGTAATTTGCTTGTGCTTGTTGCTTTTATTATAAAAGTACGAATAATGGTTGCTTTTATAATTTTAACGTATAATATTGTACGATATTATGCTGCATGAGCTGTTATCTTCGTCGTAAATGATATAAGCGCCGCCATTCCTACTATCCCGTACATTATAATTCCCAAATGATTAACAGGAAATTATAATGTACGGGACATTATAATTTCCTGTTAATAGTTTGGTTGGCAGAAGTTATTCAGGCTGTCAGATTATTAAACAAATATTTATTTTAATGGATCTATTTTTCCGCTAATACGGAACAGTCACGTTTGCGATTCTACGAATTGTTAACCCGCTAGGTCAAAAAAAGAACTTTTGAGATTCTGCTGAAAATCATTGACTGAAAATGTCATGTCATGGCGTAGAATTAACTGGCCCCGGATTTAAACCAATAACTCTTGAGCAAACAAAACCTCTTTAGCACTTAAACAAAAAAAAACGTGCTAAAGTTATAATCCCTGATTAGGGTTTCTCATTCAAAGACTGAACGCAACCAAACACAATTAGTCATGTCGACGGCGTCAAGTACCAAAATTCGAATTACAATTTTGGAACGCGAGTGCAACGTTCCCGTCAAATGAAATGCGGTTCGTGCCAGAATTCTAGTTTGGAAATTTGAACTTGGAACGATTGGTGCTTTCTAACGATGTTGGGTAATTCATAATTAATTTTAATGCTGGCAACTCGCTCGTTCGTACGAGTAAATAGTAATTTATTCACCACAATTCTTTTTCATAACCTAATCGATTTTCCCAGCTCACGCGATGAAAGGGCCTAGAGGAAGCGCTATTTTTTCATTTATTTCATGTGATATTAGATACAGAACCATTTGCGGCGAAATACTGAGATGGAGATGTAATGTGCCTCTTGTGCCTGTAACTTTACCGACACACATACCCTTCTCGAACACAGAAATATGGTCGCTAAGGTTAGCGGCAGATTACCAGATGTGGTGGCAGTACTTCTTCGGAGAAACGTGACGTAAGTTCTACTGCTACTTTTGGTTGCTTCTTTAGCACCACAAAAAGGGTACGCGTAGGGAATCCAAAGGGTACACACCTACGCATCCATATAAAAACGCATTTTATCAAAATAAAAGTTTTACACAAAATGAAACCCAGGTATTTATCAGTGACGTAGTTTACAAGTACGTTAACTTCGTAAGTACGCCATTGTTCCCTTGTGACTTCAGTTAACTACGAATAGGTCAATTTTCAAAGCAGATGTTTCATAGAATAGCCTATTATTGAACAGCTTTTCAGCGAACTACACTTTGTACAATATGACGGGTACTTAATAATGTAATAAAATAGTTACAAGTTCATTTGTGATTTTCCGAAGTGCTCGTGACGAAGGTTGCCTGGATCACAGATCGTTAGTTAAGCAACTCTTCACCCGGTCATTAGTTGGATTGATGACCGTTTATTTCACTACATTTGAACTGGACGTGCTTTGGAGGGTTCAGATGGCGATCCCGGCTGTTCTACTCGATAAGCCAGGTCGGAGGTCTTCAGGCGGACTGAAAACTCTGACAAAACTGGCCACTTTATCACTCGAAAAGAAGTCATTTTCTGCGAGAGATCAATAAACTTATGAACTTTATAAATGTAACTCGTGGACATTTCACACAGCGCCATCTAGACCCAAACTAAGCATTGCTTGTACTATTAGAATCAGATTACTGATAGAATACAATACTTTTTTTGTAAATTTACTCATAATATTGTACATATTTACATCCAAACACCAAACATCAAATGTCCGTCACACAAATGGTTGTCATGGATAGACATCGACCCCACTAGCTAAAACATATTTATTAAGGTTATAATTTATGGCGATTAATACTTGAGATAGTAGACTACGATTCCTCGTCACGAAACGTGCGATAAATCACCATATAAACGGCCCTTTACAAAATAAAATGACAGGGCGTGTAAATATTGACAATTGCAACCGTTCCCATAGACAGTAAGAGCTCGACAAAAGTCGTCCGAAATTGAAGACGCTCTAATACATATTGTATAAGACAACAAAGCAGTCCAAAAAAAAAATCTCAACCAAATATTGGAATCAGAATCGATCGACTTGATCGACTTTCCGTTTTTTCGGTGATATTGTTTTATAAAAATAATACAAAGTAGTCAAGATGCGCTGACGCAGTCAAAATAGGACATTAACACAAAATAAAATTATAAATGTTATTCCTGCGCCTAATTATACTGTTATAATATAATATATTATCCGTGGCTTAGTTAGTAGTAGCTCTGCCATCGAAGTGAGGTGTCCCGGGTTCGGTTCCCGGCCAGGTATACTTTGTGTGGTGAGCTTCATGTTTGTTCTCGGATCTTGGGTGTTTTTCCATGCCATCTGCGACACAGGGAATCCAAGTGCAGAGGTATGGGTGTGTAAACGTTTATTTATTTATTATATAATAAATAAAGGGCAAAAAAAATATTTTGAAGCCACATGGACGACTTACCAACCATAAAATAAAAAAATAATCTTGCAAATCGATCTACAATTAGCGAAAATATCGCAGTCAAACAAAAAACTAACAGCCGAATTGATCCATCAAATTGTAAATCTTAAACAACGGTAGATAGAACAAATATCGGTAACCGATTTATATCGCCCGTGTGCGTTAAGCCTACGGCTTGTATTTATTTAGAATTGTTCGCGGGCCATAAAAAGCTAATGGGCTGTCATAACTACTGAATGGTGTTAATGAATCACTAAGGTCGGCTTTTACGGGCCACTTAATAACGGGCCCGTATAACCTCGTAGGTACCGTGGGCTGGTTGCGGGTCATTTTTGACCTATTTATAAAATTATTTTCAAACATGTCATGACAGATGGCAGATATGAACAGTTTAAACATGTCAAACATGTTCATTATTTGGGCATGCAAATATTTTAGTTATTCAAAGATTTTAACATAATATAAATTAAGTCTTCGCGTTAGTTTCCCAAATTTTTATTTAAAGAAAAAAAAACTTCATGCAACCTAATAACTGAAGAATGGCAATACACAAAACGTGTGAACCCAAGAGAAAAAAAAAATTAAGTAAACATTGGTAAAGCGATAAATTGACCAAGTCGATTTAGCGGTTATCAAATCAAGCACCCTCATGTACACTTCTCTTGAGGAACTAGGCTCAAACTCTCCTTCTCCTTAAGCACCCCCTGGGGGGACATTTACATGGACCCCATTAAATACCAAGTAGTGAAATGCAATCCTGGTATATTAAAAGTTATACGAGCAACTATCACAGAAATATTGTTTAGAACCTAAAATGTACCGCATATGGTCCAGTTTACAGAAATCCAACGGTAACAAAATATTTCCTGCAACACTTTCCTTCACTGCATAAAATGTTTTCTTTTCGTACAAGCGAAATGTATGCAATCGTAAATACATTTGTCGCCGTGCCTGCAAAGTGCTATGTACTTTACTGAAGGTCGTTGAATATATTCTCTTCTTGTACACTCCTAGTTTAAATTCGGACACACATACTTGCTTGTAGCACCAATTATTGGAAAAAAGATTTAGCTAAGCCTCTGATAATTTCTCTGTTAAACAGTAACCAATTGAAATTATAAAAAAAGTTATTATTCGATTTATTATAATAAAGTATTTACCCAAAGTACATAAAAAAGTATATACTCAAATTGTATTTATATTTTTCTGAAATTGTTACTGTTTTATTGTTAAATTGATGCCATGTACTAAATTGTTTGTTCAAATAAATTATTATTATTTTTAATTAAGTAATTTATGTACCATATGGTTTTAAATTATAACCGTGTTGATTATTATTAAATCGCAAATTATTATTATTATTATAATACTCACTTATTAGAAGTTAACGGAGGTTTACTGAATATAACCTCTTTTCAGATCATTGCCTTATTTAACTTCTATAACATTGCAACATCTTAAATAGTGACATATCACTATTTAGTTGTCACTGTCAACTGTCAAATTTCTTACAAGGCTCTTATGTGTGGTAATCAAGCAAGTGCAATCATCCCAATGTCTCATTGCGGTAGTTTTCTGCAAGTAAAATATAACGGACATCCAGAACTCTGAGTATTAATCGAGAATCTTCGAGCATGGAAATCTTAAAGTTTATTCAATGGCGTTTTGGCGTAACACAGTCGCCATTTTTCTATTACACTGCGATTCATACGTTCAAAGAGTTTTTAATAAAAACGCTCCGTTTGAGCTTTGTGTATTTTTATTGGATATTTGCAACTAATGCAGGAAATGTGCGGGGGAAATCGAATTTTGCAATTTAAATTGGTTCCCGTACTTGTGTGCAAATTTCATGTTCTATATATAGTAGGTATATATTATACCCACGTACATTTCACACAGCGAGATTTAACTCCGAAATAATCATAGTTTTTATATGGAACAATTTTATTTTTTAAATACATACAAATGTCACCCAGACACTACACATGATTATAATCTAACAACAACAAAAATACATGTAAAAGTGATGAGTGTTTAACGAAAGGATAATTTTAAGCAGAAACGTGAAAAAATACTTCTACTATCATTACTATAGAACAAATTTATTTTACGAAAATGTAAAAGCCCCAGACTTGGTGTAATGGTTATGAGCTGATGATCTAACGCCTGAATCTTCATAAATTATAACTGAAGCCATCTCGACCACGTTAGCTTTCAAACAGAAAAACAGCATCGAATTGATCCGTTCGTTTGGGAGCTACGATGCCACAGACAAACACACAGATACGTACTACACATATACACAGACACACTACAAAGACACACAGATACATACTACAAACTTATAACACCACACTTTTTAGTCGGAGGTTGAAAATAAATAGATAGTGGTGTTGAGCATTGCTAAGTACAGTATTAATAGAAACCGAGAAATTCTACGCTAGAAGCGCTTCGAAATCGAAATGAAAATCAAACGTTGAATAAAACTCGGAGATACCGGTTCCCCAATCAAAAGCTGTTGACTCCGAGAAAATTACTGAATATCTGAAATACGAAACAGTAGTGATTTGAAACAGTAATGAATCTCGCTCGACCAACAATGAACCAATATTCTTAACTAACGAACCGTACACACAATTTCTGAACGTTTCCAACCGTTTTCCAGATGGTGACGATTCTATAAATTACACGCCAATTTCACCCTTATTGCTAGGGGTATACATTTTGGAAAAATTCAAACCTTTTCGCTAACGAATTATATTGGGAACTGTGAGGTAATTTTAAATACGTCGAAATGATACAATTGAAAATTCGATCTCCTGATAAATTGGAACAGACAAATCCTTAATTCAGTGAATAATTGAAGTGTCATTTAATATTTAATTTCATTGAATGGAGATAAAATCTTTTGCATCTTTTATGAGTACATAAATGTATAAGGTCATTTTAGGGGGGTCTCGTTGCTCGCGTCCGTAGGTGTGTACCCTACACGTCTTTATTTTTACCCTCTGGGTGGTCCTAAAGGAGCAACCAAAAGTAGCAGTAGAACTTGTGCCAAGTTCGCCCAGATCTGGACCACATCTGGAATCTGCCGCCAAGCAGTAGTGCTCGCATTATTATGTTCCGGTGGAAGGGTGTCACTGCCGGTGAGACGCATGCGGGGATGATATGTCTCATGCGCATGAGATGATGATACGCATCATCATAGGTACATGAGATGTATGCGTTCTTAAAACTAAGTTTAGAGCTTGTCCAAACCCTATGTGACCTTCCATGGAGAAGAATAAGCAAGAAACCCCTGATGGAAGGATTACTTTCTTTTCAGAAGTTTTCCAGTCTTGATTTACAATTTGACAATTTGCTGTAAAATGTCGTAGTTGAGAAATAAGTTTGGGAAAGTTCCCAAACTTCCTACACTTCCTATGAATTTCTCACGTATTTTCTATCATAAAAACCTTGTCCTGCAAACTCAACAAAAAATGGATTTAGCTACATAGGTGCAGTCATTCATGCAAGGTCGTTCATACCTTTACATTTGACTATTGTTTTTTTAATGTATATTATTTTGCTATTGACTTGCGAACAACACATTGACAGCATCCGAACCGAATTCCATTTTACCGCGGTTTGCGTCGGTTAACCCAATATCCGAAACAGGTACCCGAAAATACTCAAATTTGGACGGTGATGCAAATTTTCCTCGACCCTCCCCACCGCATATCCATTTATTTTGATTAGTTAATTTCTAAACGTACAATGCGGTTACGGCAAACCGTTTGTAACTGAAACCTGAATTAGCCTATTGTATAGTTTAATTAAATTTTCCCAACCCTAATTTGGTAGTCTTTGATTGAATACTGACTCGCTTGTCGTAGGTCAGTTGCGTGATAGCAGGTTTACTTGTCAGCTTGATGACTTGCATAATCGTAGTTTCATTGTACTTTAGGATTAACCCAGCTTCGCAAGCGACTGGCAGTCTGTCTGTATCTTGGCCGCGCATCACGCCGAAACTAGTCGAAGTCGCGGGGCACAGCTAGTAATAAATAAAATAGAAAAAATGCGTAAATTATGGCGTTACGTAACGGGATAATTTGCGTTTAGATAACCAAAGAAGAATACTTCTTCAAAAATCCATTCAATCACAATTCTAGGCTACTTTCACTACATTTATTTAGCCGTTTACCTGTAACCCGGAGATACAATACCGCTCTATTTTATATGACAATAGCTGTCGAGCAAACAGAAAGGCCCAGTTGATCCTATCAACAAAGATAGTATGGATTCAATTTGAGGGTAGCCTCCAACCGATTCGATTTCAATTGTTCAGTACAGCGTAGTATGAATCCAATTTACTTGTGGCACATTTATGAGGAAGTAGCTTCAGACCATGGCGACTCTTCATCATCAGTATCACGCAAGGATAGTAGAGATAAATTTATGAGTCAGTACCTGGGTGAACATCGCTCGGGTTTCTGCTTTTTTATATATTATAAAAAATGCGTTTTTACAAGACAAACAATCATACAGTTTAAATAATTTCAGCAAAACCATTACAGGTATTTCCGAGATAAACGAAATAAATATATATACAGGAATTGCTAGTTTAAATTAATAAGAAATTTGATCATCGTTTTATACGATCGTGTTTTCACTTTCCGCACATTCAGTATTTGGATGGGTGACCATTTAAGTAGCATTTGAACTGAGTGCTTGCTTCGGAGGGTATCTTTAGGTGTCGCTACAGCTTTACTAGACGATAAGCCAAGTCGGAAGCATACAAGCTTATTGAAAATTACAACACGATAGTTGGCCGCTTATTCAAAGAAAAAGACTCGTTTGCTGAAAATTTCAGCAAAACGAAGGTTCTGTGTTTTGTGATTTAAAAATCAAAAAAGCCTGCTTCAATAAATAATAAATTAACGTTTACACACTCACACCTCTGCACTAGGATTCCCTTTGTCGCAGATGGTATGGACCCAAGAACCGAGAACAAATTTCATGCTCAACAAAAAAAGTGCCCCGGCCGGGAATCGAACCCGGCATCCCTCACTTTGAAGGCAGGGCTACTACCATTAAGCCAAGGAATACTTTCTTTCAATTATTTTTCGCCCTAATAATGGAGTTTCTCAATGAAATTTATATGGGACCTTCTTGGACCCTATCAAATTAATAACAGATTCAACCAAATCCACAATACGCAAAGAAATTGCGAAAAGAAAAACATAAAATAACCTTTTTTGAAATAGTTTAATAATGCTTATAAATATTTATTAACGTTTTTAACAAGAGTCTGTAGACTTCTGGTTGTTTCCTAGAACCAACCAATAATTGAATTTACGCTCTAACGTGGCCGCTGTCAGCGCCATTTTGATTAAAACATTTAATCCAATTGTTTCCGCGGGAATGCGAGCCGGAACATTCGGCCACGGCACTTCATGGTTAAGTTGAACGAAAATGGTTTTTGACTTGTATCACACATAGAGAGGCGAAAGTTTTTATGTATAAATACACATACATAAAAACTTTCGTTTCGTTACTCCTTACTTCATCCAAATCAGAGCGATTTGGATGAAATTTGGTAATCAGTGGATAATCAGATTTTATTTTTTAAATAGTATGGATATTGATGAAAAATAACGGATAAAAACAATAGGCTACTCGACGTACCAACTATACGCATGCAAAGTCGCGGGCAAGAGCTATTTAGGTATAATTCGACGATGTCATAAGTAAAATTTTATTCACTATTACCTAATAGTTACTTAACTTTTACATTCTATTGTCTACAGTTGATTGCCGTTAAAAACGATTTATAAAACGTGATAGAGAAACAGTTACTTAGTTAAATATCAATAACAATGAATTGGATTTTAATTATCATTAATATTCTACCGATTTTACTATAAGACATATTAACACTTCGTTTATTAATCTATACTTAAATGACATTTCACACTTAATAAGTTTTTATCCGTCGTTTTAAAACAAAATTTAAATCCGTAGAAACAAGAGTATAAAGAATAAAATTCTGCAAAGTACGTATTCCTTTTTCTATGGCTCACGACACACAGCAGTCTCTCGACAGTATTTGTACTGTCAGCGACCAATTTCCTTCACAATGTGCTTAAAAATAAAAATACTATTACCAGTCTGTAAACGGCTTTTTAAAGAATCTTTGAGGTGCCTTCATAACTCAAAACAACGGGTAAATGAATTACAACTAAGAACTTATTTTGACTTTCATCCCCTCTTCCCAGGGAACTGCGCTGAATTTCGGGATAAAATGTATCCAGTGTCCTACCTCGTAATACGAAATCAAATTATGCCAAGTTTCATTTGAATCCATGCAGTAATTTTGGAGTGATGCACAGCAAAGAGAAAGGTTTATCCTGTTTCTCAAAATTGATGAGGATCTTGCTCGCTGCCGTCGACAGTACAGAAGATCTATAGAGTACACATTCGCATTCCAGCCTGTCAGCTACACTTACGATTCGAGCGATTGTCAATAGTGTTGCATTTGTTGCACGTACGAGCAATATTGCACGCAAATTGAAATGTCAAACGATTATTGCCTCATCATTGCGTCATTCTAGAAAAGCTTAGGGAATAATGCGAATTGGATATTCGTTTAGTCGTTGACACAACGAGTTTAGCATTCTTAGTATTTTTTTTTATGCAACGGATTCAATTTTGTCTGGATAGTTCTTTCACAGAAAGGTTGCACCATTTTGGCTGAAATACATATTTACACAGATACAAAACAAATGTTCTTCACACAAATGTTTTTTCCTGGGTAGGAACCAAACCGTAATCGTACCTATGCTGAAAGTAAATCCAACCAACCAAGCAGCAAGATGAAACATCTTATTTACTAGAAGTATGAAAACAGTTCAGCCAATAGCTCACACAAACAAGCTTGCATTTTATCAGCTTATTTATCTAGAATGTTCCCCCAAACGAGGAGTCAGAACAGATAGTTCACTCCACTCCTCGCCAGATGTCTCACAAAAACGTGGGCACAAGTAGCTTTGCGACGCGACACATACACAAAGCGTCTAAATTGGAAACGTCGCAGGAAACGCAGACGTGTTATTTGTTACCGGGATTGTGGTTCAAGTTATGAGCGACAGGCTGTTATGTCAGACTTGTGCAAAGGAACGGGGTGAGACTTAAGTCTTTTTGTGCTTCGGTCGGGGAGGGCCCTACATAATGGTTTTCACAGCCCAGTTGGTCTAACCATTCGTGGGTTCGATTCCCGCAAGGCAAGCATTTGTGTGACAAACATAGTTGAACATATTATTTCTGTCTGTATGTTAATCTTAATACTTTAAACGAGCAATTTTTCTATATTTTTATTTCTTTCTTTCACGTATTTCGGACACAGCTCTAACAATTTGGATGAAATTTTGTAAAAAGGCAATATTTTACAAAAAAAAAGGTAATGGTCAGTCAATTTACAGATGGATACGACAATACTTGAACATAATAATTGAACCTATTGCGTTCAAGTATTTCGCTTTCCACTTGAGCCACTACGCAAGAAGAATCCTAGTGCTTTCAAACTGAAAACTTGGAGTGAAAAATATCCGACTGTTGTTCTTTGCTACTATGAAAATGGAATATTATGTACCTACTCTTTAATATATATTATTGAAGGCTTCGTAGCTAAGTTCGTAGTAACATTTCGTCTCGGTCTCATGCTCGAGGCATGCATTGTGATGAGCATGAAGTTTGGTCTCGAGTTTTGGCTGTTCGTTTTTTGTTGTCCATGCCAACTGCAATGCAGGGTTAGCTAACCATTTCGGGTTAAATGATACATCGCCAAAAGATTGTCACAAAATTTATATTTGCGGATATAATGGTTTTGTTTCGTACTGATTACATAAAATCAATTTGTATTCATTGCCATAATTAAATGAAGGTCAAAAATGTATGAAGGCTGGTAAACATCGGATGTATGTATGTATGAAAAAAATTGAATATGTTAACTAGATGAGCCCCGCTGTGATACCTACGGGTTTCCGGGTATAAAACAGCCTATATGGTAATCCAAGACATAGGTAATGTCCTGTATTACCACATATATACACATCCTGGTACCAAATTTTATCCAAATCTGTTTTTTTTTTTTGCCGTTTGAGCGAAAAAAAGTTACAAACATACAAACATTCGCCTATAGCAAATATGCAAGAAAAGCTCGTATAATGTAATCAAATAATTTATTTCTGGATGGATGGTTGAAAATTGAAATTTATGTCGTTTTGTGTACCCTTGGTAGTGCTTGAAAATTTTATGAGGATCGGTTGAGTAGTTGAGCGTAAAAGTGTAACAAACAAACAGCGATTCGCATTTATTATATTAATATTAAATAATTATAATAATTTGGATTACAATAAACAGTCGATTAGAGAACTTTTGTTTTCAATGCATTAGATTTCATTATTTTTAAGGTTAGTTTCAAGGGAAGAGAATTTTTGTCTTTTCACATAATTTCTAGATAGAAAGTACTATCTTTGTTGCATAAAACATAGATGCTCTGTAGGACACAATTTAAATGCAATGCAATTACTATGCAAATGACTACATGGACACTTGCTCACTTTGTACTTAGAATAGAGGTCGCTTAATTTGGATGGTCACAATTTATCTTCTGAGTGAAGTGGACGCTGTATAAGACATCTAAATTTAGACAATTTATACTACAACCAAAGTTCACCGCATTACCCATATACTCGTAAAAGCATAAAAACTTTATCTTTTAAAATTTTTATTTGCAAAGACAGAAAAATACAATCTAGGCGGGTTATTCTACTAGCATGTAACAGAAAGGACATGGCAATTTGTAAATTTTCCTGTCCTTTCTGTTGGAATTTACAACCTTCCCTAGGTTGTATATTCAACAAATTTAAAACTTTCCGAGACAATATCTCTCAGATCTCTCTCCGAAGTTGAAACCTTCAAGAACCTTGGTATGTCGGAGGCATTAGGTTTAATGGATAGAGACATGAAACAGTATGTTAAGGAGCGTTGCTCTTACCGCCTACCAAAAGTACTTAACAGTCTTTTATCGGGTGGTAACAAGGTTTGTGCCTTCAATTGTTGGATCATGTCTGCTCATACACACCTTTTGCATACTAAGGTGGGCTCAGACTGAGTTAGACATCCTGAATTGTAAGGACCCTCGCTCGTCGGTAATGAGAATGTACATCCCGCGGAAGTATGGACACAGAACAAACACCTATGTTCGTCATTCAAATGCTTGTTGGTGGGATTCGAACTCACGGCCTACAGCGCAGAAGGCAGAGCTACAGCCAATGCAGCTGTGAGGCTAGTTGATTAAATCGAAGTCGAATGAAATTATTAAAAATATTATGTAAATACTATTAAATCTTACCAATTATAATATCTACCTAATCTAGCAAATTATTAATAACATAATTACTATATTACTAGCAGGTACCAGGCATGTGTAACTACCCTAAAAAAAAACATTTAGTTAAATTAGTGACTCAGTAATTGAGTCCGTTAAAGATTATGCCTGGAAGTTCATGAGTCCTTTTTTGTTGCAATTTCCTGTGGGATGATGTTTAGATACTTGTGTTATGATGCGAAGAGGTTAGATCACTTTTTATAATACTTTTTACACAGTTTTATTAACTTTTTCCATGATATTTCAATTAATTTAATGGTGTACTGTGCAAAGTATGTGTTTACATTTCGTAGGAACCAGAGTGGATCGGTTGTGCCTAATGCATTGTTTTAGTGGTCTAAAACCATGTTCGCATTATTGGCTTTCTAATGAAATTGGTTTGGGGCACATCGGTTGGATGTGTTCTATGTTTATAACGGGCATAGGTAGAAATAACTTTTTTGTGTTTTTATATATTAGGATTTGTGCATTAGCACAAGTGTCAATGCACGAAAGAAATGGCGTAATTTCGCGTTGTACGCGCCTAGCCTTCTATAAATAAACATCTATTCAGGCCGTCACACAAATGCTCGCCCTGAGTTTGATCCAACCCACGATGGAACTGATGAACTGAGCTGTAAGGCCGACATAGTAGGATCAATAGAGTATTAAGATTCGGGTCATTGACACCGCGGCTGTTACAAATGATACTTGTTCCACCTCCATCATGAGATATGAAATTCTGGCACACACTCGTTACGGACCGTTTTTGTCGACGATTTCCTCCAATCGGAAAGCAGTTAGCGGAACCGTGTGCTGAAAATGGACAAACTATTGGACGTTATACTGGATGTATTTTTTTGGCTTGGTATGCAATGAGAACAGCGAAATTAGGTAGATTTTAGGCTAAAATTACTTTATCGTATAGTGTGGAAATATTGTAAAGACAATGACAATTTCATTATCTTTTTAATATTTCTGTATTCGTAATCGTTCGTATCGTATTATATTATATTTTCTTAACGGTTGCACACTCATACTCCTGCACCCTAGATGTCATGGACAAACACATAAACACACAAGAGAAACCACACAAAGTGTGTCAGGGAATCGATCCTGAAACCCCACACTTCGAAGGCAGGGCTACAATCAACTCAGTAAAGATTGGGATCTCATACTGAGTCGCACGCATTACTGTTGTCACGGGCGAGGATCACCACTTACCATCAGGTGGGCCCTCAGCCCGTTCCGTCACTCATTCGCATAAAAAAAATCTAACTATTTGCGGACTATTTGCGTGGAACACTAATTGTTTTTCTTTTTATATAACAAAAGTAGTCTTAGTTAGTCTATAAAACATCAGCTATCTGCCAATGAAAGTTCCGTTTAAATCGGTCCAGCCGTTTCGGTGATTAACAGGCACAAAGAGACATAAAAATGTTACAGATAATTTTATGGGTTCCGTACCCAAAGGGTAAAATGAGACCCTATTACTAAGACTCTACTGTCTGTCCGTCACCAGGCTGTATCTCATGAACCGTGATAGTTATAGAGTAGAAATTTTCACAGATGATGTATTTCTGTTTTTATATTTTTTGACGTGCGCAGAAAGCAAACTAACTACCAACTGAGCTATGAAGCCAGTCAAATCGCTACCTGCTGACAATCTGGCCACACCTTTAGGCACATCGACTCTTTATAGGGCTGTTATTGTGTTATGTGACAAGTTATGAGGGTAAGGTCAGGCGAGTCGTTAGGGTATTTTGTAAGATAGTTAAAGGTAATAGCTGGCTTGATTGTCTGTCTGTTTAGTAAGGAACTATAATCTCTTTATCAGGGGAAAAATGGGGCGGAGAGATTATAGGATTATATCATATATCATGGATTAACTTAGACGGTTTCGTGGCTTACAATTAAGCTACCCGAAGCGAGGGGTCCAAGGTTCAATTCCGGGCCAGGGCTTACTGTGTGGAGCATGGAGTGTGTATTCTGTTCTTAAGTATTTTGTTTAACAGGTAACAAGCAAAATAATTAAGGAGTCAACCCTAACGAAAGATTTCACTTGTTTGCGTCGTATTTTATAAATTTATTTGAATAACACTATCTATTAATAGTGTAAAGGGAATATAGCGCTAATCGGCCATTTTAATTTTGATATTGCACGTATCACTCTCAAAATTAAGACGAATCTAACGGCACCTGTCTACCTAAAATCCATCAACCACAACGCGTGCCAAGGATACATACATACAACCATACATACATACACTCGAAAAACATAACTCCTTCTGGTCCAGTCGGGTAAAAGTAACCAATTGCAGTTCTACTGCACCCTTCGGAGAAAAAGGTGTAAATTTCTGAGTAAGCTACATTTAAAAAGAATGAATGATTCTTTCTAGGACATCATTAACTGGTTCAGTGAAAGTTTTCAGATTAATCACGCAGCCCTCGAAGTTCCGCCTAGGGACAGCGACCAAATAAAAAAGTTGAAAAAAAAAACAATGCCATCTCGCTTCCTCTCGCGGGAGAGGGCTTAGAATCGTTGTTATAGATTGTGCTTGGCTTTTGTCGCGGATATTGAAATAGCTTTCAGAGTTGAAGCTGGGATTAAGAGTAAATCTACAAATAAATGAATGAAGGCAAGTCATTTTTGTATGTGAATAAATTGATGGAGTGAGCTTTCGGCCCATCTGATCTTTAATGGTTACAGCTGCCCATAAACAATAGCGATACGACTCAGGTCCTTCACTACCGATATATGAACAGACCCAATACAGTATTTTGAGCCCATCTCATGCCCCCTTTAATTTCACCAGCACTTATTGAAGTAATGAGGGATGAGAATTTTGAAGTCAATATTTTCGATTTTTTTCAAATAAGTCTATTGTCTTATTTGAGCACCAGAGACTGTTTTAAAACCGAACTATTTTAAAAAATACCTTGAAATCGGCATACAAAGAACAAAGTCGTAGGGAAACAAAATACCCAATTTCGTTTGCTTGGATGACATAATATTGTTTAAGCACAAGTATAAAGCATAAATGAAAACTCACGAGACTTTTTACACGTATACTGATTTTTTATTAAAGGTAATACGGAAATGAGTTGCAGACAATGTTTCAGTCTCGAAGTTGTGGTTGCAAGTGACAATGCACAAGTACAAAAAAAGATATCGCCTTGCGAGAAACAGATTGACGTGGCGAAGGCTTTGCTCGCAGAAAAACGTAGGCGTTAAGACACATTTTTTCCAGTTACTAAAACAACTATGGGACCAATCTGAAAGCATATCCTTTCAAATAAAGAACGAATTTTTGAATTCGGTTCATAAATAATGGAGAACTGAGGTAACTGAGGTAAAATATAAAAACTATCAAGAGAAAAGTTGGTATTTACGTTTGCAAAAACGACAGAAAAGTTTGAAATGACCTTTTTCACAATCGGAGCGGTAAAACGCAACTGGCCGCGCTACGCGGGAAATCTAGTGGTCAGTTGGTATTTCACAGTCCATTTAACAGAATCGATTGTTCCTAACTCACTGGGATCGTCGTTCGTGGCCCTTAGAATTCTTTGAGTTATTGCAATAAATCGCCCGCGTTCCATTTGCAATGAGTTTTTACAGTCTTCAGAAAAGAAAGTTATCATTGAGTTCTTTTTTGTATGTACGATTGCTACATCGATTGCTACGATTTCTTCGCCAATTGTGTACCAATTTAGTTTACCTATAGTAGTGTACCTTTTTTAATTTAATTCGAATAAAAACATCGATATCAGTTTACAGTTTGCAAAGATATCGCATAACATATTGTACAACAACCGAATTGAGAACCACCGCTTTCCTTTGAAGTTGGTTAAAAAGGTAATCTTGATGCTACTCTGCCACGTAAATTCCCAGTTAGCACAACTGCGTAGACCATAATTAAACTTCTATAGAAATAAAATATTAACTGTCAAGCCAAGAAGCCCAACTCCTCCAAGCTGACCTTAATCAAAGTTTAAAGGGAGCCGAGCTCTGGGAAATCAAGTTAGTTAACTGTGATGCAGGTAACTTGTGCCGTTCAATTCTTGGGAATAATTGGGTCGGTTTGCTTCGAAGTAGGTAATTGCTTTATGACAATGGAAGACCTAAAGGTCAACAAAAGTTGAATTGTTATGGAATACTTCCGTAAATAAACATATGTTGGTATGTTTATTTACGATTACATTCTTATAGATTAACATCTTTTTAACCGAGAATTCATTGCGATTTTACGCACTACACATTCTAAAAGTGTAGTCTTATTGAAAAAGAAACAATGCATCACCTTTATTTTATCCGACGAAACCGACAGTTTCCTGTATTCATTCACAATTTGACAATCAGCTGTCAAACGAAGTAATGCCAAAATTCCATAAGAAAATCGCACTTTCGGATAACCGTTGTTGTTCGGATAACCAAAAAAAACCTGAAATTATCATCGTTTGGATCACAGATGTCTGAATAAAAAATATTATTAATATGATTAAAAACTCTAATTTCCAATTTATTTATTAATTTTTCAAAAAATTGTCTCATGTACGAACGTTGTCTCGTATATCAAGGACAAAGTGAAAAAAAAAATTTGCCAAATTGGCAGCTATTTTCGAGTTTTAGCGAAACTAACTTTTTAATTAGTTAGAAGAATTTACCTAGAAAATAAATTATATCTTTCTATTATATGGCTTTAGAATACGGCAGAATTTTAGACTACTCGTAACTTGAAATACAAACTGAACAAAATTATTAGAAATACGAATACGCGAACACCCAGGAAGAAGGATGGGTCCATTGTATTCGTCCCCATTGAATACAATATTGTATCCAAGGAACGCGCAGAGGTATGTACTTGTCTGATAACAGCCTCGCTCGCGTGACCTTTTACTTCTCCAAACACCAAGAATCAAAATAAAATAAGATTAGCTTGAACATAAAACTAACTGTAATTTGACATATCTGTGTGCATGTAAACTGCCTAAGGAGCTCCTGTGATACGTTATATGCTCATGAATATGTTTACTTGTGTGTATTAAATTTGACGTGTCCAAACGATACTTGAGATCTAAAGGAATAATTGAGTTTGAGTTTGAGTTTTCAAAGAATCACGAGCATTTATGGAACGTATGACTGCGTGTAATTTCCGACACTATTTTGATTTTTGTAAATATACCTCCGCACAATCGGACCGTGTGGTAACATATTTTTTTACCACAGGAGAAATATATTGTATATTAGTGTTTGTCACTTCTTAGATTTTTTAGTTCTACGACACAAGGAAGCAGGCGCATCTTACATTAAAAAAAAATTGAAGTGTATAGTTCTGTCTAGGTATATTTTAAGCGACATATGTGCTGTCTTATACTTATGGCCCACCTGATGTTAAGGGGTTACCTTCACCCGTAGACAATCGAAATACTTAAGTTAAATAGCGATCATTGAGTGAATGCTATTTTCATTTACCACAGGAGAAATTAATATTGGTGGATGTCACTTCATAGAATTTTTATTTCTATGACAAAAAAATTACTGTAGTTCTATTTATGTTTTTAAGTGACAAGAGTGCCAGCGTAAACTGACGTCCCATCTGAAGTTAAGTGATTACCTTCACCCCTAGACAACAGAACTCCGACTTAGCTCCGATTTAGGTATGAGGAGTTGTACCCCGTTGTGCTCAACACTCGAGATGGGGATAAAACGTATCAATATCTGCCCGCACGTTCCACCATTTCTGTCACATTAAATGTTGTACACATTTTCTCACACGCTCTCTATATACTATATACTTTTGCAAACCAGGGCATACTACCTCAAACATACTATGAATGAATGGAAATGTTTATATGATCTTCAGGCATCATTCGTCTATCCCGAACGCCACTGAATATGGCGGTCTGATACGATTTGGCGCGACGTGCCCCGAAAAATCGATTTCGGTTATCGATAACTCGATATCGTCAACTCGATGTTTGCATCGACATGACGGCAGATGAATAGCAACGTGGGCACGTGGTTGAAATGTGGATGCGTTTATGGATTGATACATCGAGTAGGTATAATGCTTTTCCAGCTATTTATTTGAGAAATCAATGAAAATAAATTACTATTGATTATGATATGATCATAACTATTGTTTTAATGTGAATGAGAGTATGTTTTTTACGCTTTCACGCCTTATACTCAAGCGATCATCATGAAATTTCGTTTCATTCAGCGTTTTCTTTAAGAATTAAATGAACATAAATTACTATTGATTATGATATGATCATAACTATTGTTTTAATGTGAATGAGAGTTTGTTTACACTTACTCAATACAATACTCAAGCAATCATCATGAAATTTTGTATACACATTGTTAGCTGCAGATGAAAAAACATATAGTTCTTTCATCTAGAATTAGTAGACAAAATCAAAAGTTATTTACTGTAATCTAGCAGCAAGTTTGCTGGCCTTATTGTACATTTTTATACTATCTCTAACATATTTGTATTGTAGATGAAAGGAAACATATCCTATGTCCTTTTTAGTACTTCTGTACTAACAATGATTACCTATGCAAAATTTCATGATGATTAGTTGAGTAGAAAATGACATGAATTGGCATGCATAACAAATAAACAAACAACATTCGCATTTATTATAATTATTCAACATTAGGATTCGAGTAATAATGTCTATTTTTTTCTCTTATTATTTGTATTGCAAAATTTTCTCAAAGGTTTTTCATATTGGTATCTATACAAAATATTATCTTTAGCGTACCAGTACCCAGGTGTCGCAAATTGGTATAGCCGAGCTGACTTATTAAGCATTCCGATGCTTTCGGTTAAAATTCCACTTATCGGTCACCCATCCGAACTGATGTTATCGTATTGATGGCTCCTTAGTTTATACATATACATATAGTTTATTTTCCATAGGAACACTTAGTAACTCTTGGTTTCGTCCTATACACAATTAATTAGCGGCAGTTCATAAGCCTTCTCAATTTTATAACTAATAAACAAATAAATTAGTAATAAAAAATTCAGTTGGTAGCTCCGTTGTTTATGTTTGATTTCTGGCCGGGTCAAACCTTGTGTGGTGTTGAGTTGTAAGATTTTTTCTCAGGGCTAGGGTGTTCAAATTTTTTTTTAATATTATTTTATTTAATTAGTTTCAACTGATAATCTCATTCAAAGGAAATCATAAAATATAAATTGTTAACTAATAATTTATGTGTTATTTTTTTCATTAAAAATTTCAAAAAAACATTACGGTATTTTCGATTTAAACATTCAAAATAATCCACATGATTCGACAAGAATATTCGCAAAAATAATCTGCATATTTTTCGATTAAATGCGAAAAAACAAAAATCGATCTTACTAATACAATAGCCGATCCAGAATACGAATTATTTTCCATTAACAGGAACACTTGAGTTCCTAATATAATCAAATCGAACATCCAATAGACCGGTTAGTGTCGATACCCACCATTCAAGTATCGAATATCGATTCCGCTCACTCGATTATTGTCCGCTTAGCATGGCCTCTCCGAATGACAATGTAATTGACATTTCGACCAAGTCGCCACGCCCGCACAATTGAATTTGAACTTTACCGGACAAATGATAAGGACTAATTACGTTGTAAAAGTGATTTGAATGACTGCAAAGTTCTGAACGATAATAGATACGGTCGGATAGAGCATTAGATACAGATGTTGGACTTGGGCCGCAAGTTCAGTGATTTGTACGATTCATTCGGATAGGGACCAGTTTGAATTGTGTTTGTTTGATTGTTCTTACTTGTTGTTAATAAATAGTTACTAGTTTTAATCAAATGGGGCTCGAGCACAACTATGTTCGATCGATTAATACTCAATCACAAAATACTTCGTAACCTCGCTCATAATTACTTTTGGGGGGTCCAGTTGCTCGCGTCCGTAGGTGCGTGCTCTTTGAGTCCCTACACGTACCCCTGTGGTGCTAAAGAAACAACAAAAGCAGTAGAACTTGTGCCAAGTTACAATATTTATAACAAAAAATCTGTCTGTCTCCAATTTCGACGAGACTTTTACCGGCAGATAGCTGATATCATATGGAGTAACTTAGAATACAATTAAAATAAAAATAAAAAATTAGTGTTCCCCGCAAAAAAGTTGTTAATTTCGACGTGGATGAAGTCTCAGGGAACAGCTAGTATAAACTAGTAATTTAAATCCATTATTTTTATACAGGTTAGTTTCAATTAAAGCCCTTTTTATCATTTCCAAAACTCATAAAACATTTGTGTAGCACAGGAATTGAACTACTCGAGCTCGCGAGGATTCCTCCCGTTATATCGTTTCACATGCTTTCCAGAACGTTCAAACGCAATTTAACTTTTATTGAAGTTAATTCATATTGAACTTTTTAATTTGTTCTGTGTAACCCGAAGCATCCGCGGGGAGTTCAGTGTTTGTGTATTTTTACGAGAATAACCAGCTGTTTTTAAGGTTGATGTAATTAAAAATTAACCAAAAACTGTCTAGACGTTGATTAGTCGGAGTAATTACTTTTTACGCGGTTTGTAAATCGACTATTGCACCTTTGGCACCTTGGCCGCATTGGCTCAGTAATTGGGCCAGCATGTACACGCGCAATCGCAAATAGTCAGGATACAGTCCAACAAACTTTGTAAATTATACGCTCCGTTTACCCGAACGAAAAAAAGCAATCACTTGGGAAATTCTGGAAAGTTTTGTTATTGTCATGGTATTCTCATTGATCTCTTATTTTCATATTTTCTTAGGAAAGCTATCTAAATAATTCATACGGGAAAAGGTAGCACAAAAACCTGAGGAATTCTTGTGAGGTATTTTCTTTGCACAAATATTTTTGTGGAATCTGATGTATCTGAGGTACTCGCCTGTCCGTTTCTTGTAATAAATCGATATTGTAATGGTTTGTGCAATATACTGAGACGCAAACGTCGGATCGTTTATGACAGTTTTTGTTGATTGTAGTCTAATCTTAGTTCTAGATCCTGACCTAGAGTAAATAATATGTAAAATGTCTTGCCTGTAATGCAGACGCATTAAACATATAATAAACATATACAACAAAACCCTTTCTATAATAGAAAGATATCTATTGCAAATTCGCTAGTAATTAGGTCTTATCTAGTATTTTTATTGTCATCTTAATATATATAAATTACGTGTCACGATGTTTGTCCGCGATGGACTCCTAAACTACTTAACCGATTTTAATCAAATTTGTACACGTGTGCAGTTTGATCCAACTTGAAAGATAGGATAGCTCATATCTCAATTTATGATCGCAATATTATCATATGACAAAAACGTTAGCCACAGCAACGCGTGGCCGGGTCAGCTAGTTACCTATAAAACCTGATCATCAGCTCATTTCGTCACCTGAGTCACATAATTAAAAATGCTTCGGTATCATGAGAAGCATCATATTTGAACACAATTAAGTACAATTTAAAATGCAATTTAAGGTATAATGTAAGAGTTCAAATTGCCAGAGCTAACGAGCTATTTGTCCAGCCGTCACAAAAACGACTTCAATCGATCCACACCCGATATCGTAGCGTCTGAGAAGGCATTCAGAAAAAGAAATGAAATTATTTATCAACGTCTAAAGGAAGGCGAAATGTCCGAATATGACGATGTCCTTTATAAATTGGAAAGAATTGGGGCGCTGAGATTTGTTCGTTTTTCTATTTCACTGGAATTTTTTCAACAGCTATGGGTTTATCGCACGTTCCGTAGTGGCGACGAAACACACGACAGTAAATTGCTGGCAAACTGGGCCGTGGAAGGATGTGCGAGTAGATGTTTACACGTATTCTTTTGAAATGAAACTTGTGAGTCAGTCGAGTCACTATGTTGAAGTTTCGTGACTATTACAATAAAATATTTAGATAGAAGAAAGGAAGATTAGCATATAATATATAAGTATCCGAAGATACATTTCGGAACCTTGCCTAAAGGGACTCCTTTTAATAATATATTTTAGTTCTTATATTATATTTTTAAGATTTTTGTTTTAGATCTGTTACCATTCTATGTTGTTATTATAATAAATAAATAATAAATATAATAATAATAAATATAAATATTCTTTTTAGATTACTTAAAAAAAAAAAAACAAGGAACGAAGATAAAACATTTATTTGACTACACATAATACATAACTCAAAATAAATAATTTATATTATAATAATACCACAACTACTACTTATAAGATTAGATATCCGATCATACTACAAGTACAAGACTTAAAATCCATTATCTCCATTAAACTCTTAATAAAGTTACTTGAAATCTTATTTTTTTAAATTAATAATCACGCTTTCTAATGACTAAGTTTGGCGCTTGTTTAAACCCTGCCTGACCCTCCATGGGGAAGCAAGCAAAAAGCCATAATGGAGGGATACCATTATATTCGCGCGCACCATAAACAAGTTAATTATGCAAAAAAAACAGTTATGTTTATGTATCCGATGGATAATAGGTACATATTACACTCTGAAAACTATTATGTTCATTTTCTAACGCGAATTTTTTATTTTGTGCTCAAGACTACATGGACATGCAGTTTTTAGATTCAATTTGAGTTGATTCACTGGCCTCGCAGCTGATGTTTTTTAACCATTGGTTTTACAGAAGTTAAGATTAGACGGTTAAAGTATTATTAGTACTACTATTGTAGTTAGTATAAAACAGCATAACGTGAACGCCGACGCATGCAAGATAGTAGCACTTGCTTATTTTTACCTGCCGGGGTGAGCGAGCTACTGCGAGGTACGCTGGAGATAGCGCGGGATTTTTTTGACAAAGCAAATAAAATGAGAACATTATTGTACTGTTTGAATTACTTTTTCAGTGATCCCGCAGGCAGGTATTCGAGCAAACATCTCAATTACCAGTGACCCAAGAAGTTCATGGTATATGAGCGGCTACTGTTTTTTTTTTTTTTTAAGCCGGTTGACAGCGTGTGTAAGGTCTGGTTATCAAGACCAACTTCGGAAAAACACCATACAGCGCTTTGAAAAAAAAACTAACTTGACTCCGCTGACTTTCTCCCCCATATTTGGGAGCACTGTCTTGCCAGACTTGGTACGTGTGATAAACGCATTATCTGCTACCCAGCCGAGCCGTATTCTCCGAGTCACGTAGCGAATGGAACAGGCGCCATCTTAGCAAGGTCACTGGATATAGACTGTAATTTGACATTATAATAAATGTTGGTGTAACGTGCCTACAGTTGTGATTGGGCATATTTCAAATCTTATATATATATATTCTTTATAAAAAAAAAATGTTTTGAGTGTTATAATAAACTTTATAATATGAGGACACAATTTTTGGCTTCAATTTTATAGTAAAAGTCTCATATACAATCATAGAAGGTGATAATTAGAAGTTAACGCTTCCATAGCTTAGTTAAGAGTACTGTTTTTGAAGTGAGGGGTCACGGGTTCGATTCACGGCCGGGCAGACTTTGTTTTATGATTGTAAAGTTTGTTCTCTGGTTTTGGGTGTTTGTCTTGTGTTTCTGTGCATGCCACCTGTGATACAGGGAATCCTAGTGCTAGGGGTAAACGTGCATAATTTAATATCATATACCGAAACTACTGTCAATACTCCAATGATCCCAATCCCTTGATTTAAATTAAAATCAGCTTGATCAGGGCGCAAATATACGTAATTAAAACTTTTCACGCGGAATGAAATTATCGAAATTATTGAAACGCAGTTAAATGAGGTGGCTGGCTTTATATTATCCAATAATACGGTATTAACTTTGCACCTATTGATATTTTGTATAACAATAATTATTGCTTTTTACACATGGCGTCACTGAAAGCAGTGTAGCAGTTGCAAAACTCTTACATCAAGTTGAGGGACTACTTACTCGATGTTGTCGCATTGTCATTTTTATCATATCTATTTTGATTTTATATTATTTCGTTCGCGTGGGAATTTATAATTACTTTTTTTTAATAAGAGTAGCCTATGTTACTCCTAATGACATTAACTATCTGCCAGTGAAGAAAGTCCCGTCAAAATTGGTCCAGCTGTTTCGGAGATTAGCCGGAACAAACAAACAGACAATTTTTTTTTAATTGGCTTATATACTTTCAAATGCATTTAGTAAAAAGATGTTACTTTGATATTACAAACAGACACTTCAGTTTTATGTATTTGCACACTTAGATCAAATGTAATACCATACACAACCCATTTTAATGCCCCCATTTTAAATGTTAAAGTATAATTCTAAAGATACATGCCTAATAAATTTGTATATTAATCACACTAATATTTGAAATATGAAAGTTTGTTTGCATGTATGTTTTATTCTTCACGCCTAACGGCACAAAATATACTTCCTGTGAAAATTTCAACCTATTTCAGTTCAAGGAAATACGGAGAAACGAATTCTGTGGATCTTTGTGATGCACAGATACACAAAACAAAACACAAAACTGTTAAACTAAATTGATAGATATAAATTTCAATAGAATCAACAACGACTTCGCATACACGCCGAAATGTGTTCGTTTCATAAATCAAAATAATTAGAGGCAAATTTCCTTGCCATGCCTATTACTCCATCACCCGATAAATTACCAGGTGGAAATATTAGCGTTTCATTGCGATTTAGAACATTATTTCTTATTGGCTGCGCAACCATTTCCAAAGGATTTTATGGGTGCAATTTCAAGTATTCGTAGAGATTTATTTATGCATCTTGATTGGAAGAGGTAGGTTTCCAAGGTGTTTTTACAGACCATCTAAGTTTATAATTTAAGCGCTCTCTAGCAGAATATTGCGATACTTGAACAGTTATCGCAATATTCATAATTATAATCACTCTGGGCATCGGTTCTCACTCTCTCCATTTCTACGAAGTCCGCTTCGTCAGAGCTATTCCTTGTCCATAGTATCCACCTATAGTAGTGTGCTTAGTGAACTAAACAACCAGCACGTGAGGAAAACTACTGTCTATAGGTCCATCTCCTGTCTATAGGTTGCATGACAGTAGACCCTTCTCAATTTATTATAAGTATGTGTTTAAATAGAATCTATAATTAGTCTGGAAATATTGTGGCTGTAGGATTTAGGGAGCTGGGGCGGTAGCACACCCTGGGGTTAGAGGAACCACCCCGGTCCCTATTATGTACATTTGGTTCGGGCTTAAAACGACGAGTTTGCCAATTATTCACAACAGTGAAGAAGATTTTGATATGGGAAGGAGAAATGTAGCTAAGCTATTGTTGGAACGGAAATGCTGCATGCAAGTTCATGTGGCCAGCCTTAATCGAGGACTTTTTAATATTCGTAGCAATTTAAATCCCAGACGTACGTTATCGAAAATAAATCACCCCGCTGAAAACAGAATTGAAAATCAATAGTGTTAAAAATCACTCCATGCATATTAAAATACCATTATTATTCATGTCAATTCATGCGATATCAGAAATTGTGTATTTAGCGATATTGAACTTGATCATTTAAATGGAAGGTATGCCGTGGCATAATTATTTTAAACTCATTTCATGAGTATACAGAATTATTTTGGGAGGTATTTAAGCTCTTTGTATTTGACAATTAAATCTGGAATGAGCTTATTATAGAAAACATCGTCAGTGGCGTTATTAGCGTTGAAGGATATGTACAGATAGTACCATCCACGAAGATGCGAACCACTCTTTTTCCTAATCGCTTACAAGAGCAGTAAAAGTGTGCAAAATTCCACTAGTGTTTTAGTTAGTCGATACAATAGTATTATAGATAGGCATTGGAGTGTGTAACGAATTAAAACAATAGCGTAATATTGCACGCTTGTACTGTGATTGTGAAACAGAATGGGGCGCATTTTCGTGGATGGCACCTATCTATACCATATCCATCTATATCCAGTGAAACCATGTATTTATTCGTTAGGGCAGACCATGTCTACAGAATATATTCGTTTCACAGTGGCGGGTGCTACGTGTCGTTGGGATTCCTTATACTATGTCTCACAATAAGCTATTATGGGAAGAAGAAGCGTAGACACAGCATTGCGTTTTCAGCACTCAATTGACTAAAAACTGTTTGCTACCCAAAGCCTTTGAGGGTTTCAAATGAAATTGAAATGCACACGACGAAAACGCTTATAAATTCGAAAAATTCCTATTTCACCGCGCTTGCCACGGAGATCTTAAAGCGGAGGCTTAAGGTCGAATATCGCGAGGCCATTCGCAGTGTATAGTGCAATAGATTATGCATAATACCAAGAAATTCTAGACCTTCTTTGGTACGTGATCGCGTCGCCTGCATTCGGCTCCCAAGATTTGCACGTATAATCTAAACGTTATGACATTACGTGAGATGAAATTTGGATTGGTGCAGGTAGGCGCTGTGAAATTGTAAAGTGGTGTTGAATTTACAGATCGCAAGTTACAAAATGTTGGATGTTTCGAATGGATTTTCTTGCCAACTTTTGTTACAGACGATCGAATTCTTTCATGTTAGTACTTTTGCGGTCTAAAACTACAATTTTCTTTTTACTCGACTGTGCCAGAAGGATTTTTACGTTTTTCAAGTATATATATTTTACTTTGTGAAAAAACTTTTTATTTTTTCTCAATAATTTCTTAAGATTGTTACAACGAAACAGAAACCAGCCAAATTGGTCGAGCCATTTTCGATTTTTCTGGTGTCGGAGTTTTCAAGTCGACCAAAGGCCTCCGTCAAGGCTTTTCGACTAATATAGTCAAAACCGACATCTTAAAGTGTCCTCTGAAGCACGGGAGCGCTCCGTTCTTCTGACCAGGCCAAAAGTTGCTTTACTTAAATGATCTGTAAAGAATAGCTAAGCAAGTTTTGCCAAGAGTTTCAATTGAGTCTTGCGCAAGTAGAATCCATTGTATTCCCTGCTTATACTTGATAATAAATAACGAAGCCCTATTCAACAAAACACTATTGATATAAATAAAAGCCCAATTGATCATCTTGATAATGTCGTCACCACAATGGTTAAGTGGACTCCAGATCCACAATAATCATAAGCCTCTGAAGGGAGAATATTTTTATCCTGCCACTTAATCTCACAATCAAACTCAACCATTTTATTTTCATAGAGCAAAAGAACCGTTCATAAAAGCGCTTATCGATTTATGCTCTAATAAATAACAACTTTGATCCCTGCCATAAATTGGGATGTTGTCAAAAATCCTTTTAGGAGTTATCTATCCTTTATTTTGCCTTATATAATTGCGAAATATTTGCGAGAAATTCGAAGTGATTTTCTTGAATTGATGAAGACTGTTTTAGGCAAAATACCTCAGAGCATTCTGGATATTTTGAGATTGTAATTGAGTGGAAATTCCTTACATTATTAATTTTCTCGTGTAATCATGCGTCCGTTCCAAAAAGATCCGCTTGGTTACATTTTGTAAAGAAGTGCGTGCACTAGAATGGACCGGACCGTAGCATAACGCATCGAATAGTGAAATATTCTTACGACCAAACCCTATAATCTACCAACAGATAACTAGAAATCCCACTGAAAACCAGCGCTGAATTATAGCAGCGCCGCTGATGCAGCACGCGCTGAGTGGTAGCCTAGATGTGGTTACCAAACCACTTAAAAATTTTTGATTCTGCCTGTTCTGTTTAGAACGCAAAATAAATACTTTTCTACTTTTATAAAACTGAAATGAGTATTATATTCTAAATAGTACCTAAAAAAGATTATTTTTTCTCGGGTCTTGGGTGTTTGTCTTGTGTTTGTTCATGCCATCTGTGAAACAGGGAATCCTAGTGAAAGGGTATGAGTGTATAAGCGTTTATTTATATATTTAGAATACCGCTCTAGATCGCATAAGATGAAGCCTTTTCTCAACAGCTCTTAGAAGAACGGTGAAAACGTACCTGAAAATAAAGGCATGATCAATAAATATTGTCAATAAAATAATACGAGTTAAAGGCAATAAATTTATTAAACGTCTTTTATTGAAAGATCGAGTGGCAGGTCTCTGAGGATCAGGCAGAGGACCATCAATCCATCTATTATAATATGTTGATGACAGCATCAAATCGACAGCAAACGTAGTCGCCCAGGGGACGCCGACTTTCAATATGAAGTTTTACTTTAAAAATATATCTGTTGTTCTAAAAACTGTTCTTCACTATAAAAAGTATATACTACTAGCTGACCCGACCGCGTTGCTGTGGCTAACGTTTTTGTAATTGTGACTGTCAAATAATAGACAAATAATTTGCAATAAAATAATATTGCGATCAAAAATTGAGATGTGAGCTATCCTATCTTTTAAGTTGGATCAAACTGCACACGGTGTACAAATTTGATTAAAATCGGTTTAGTAGTTTAGGAGTCCATCGCGGATAAACATCTTGACACGTAATTTATATATATATTAAGATATTATACTTAAAACGAAAAAACAATTCTTAACATTTTTGTAAATCTGTTCCGGCTAAACTCTGAAATGACTGGAACAATTTCGACGGTAGTACTGATTACTGGCAGATAGCTGATGTTATGGAGTAACATAAGCTACGTTCATTTTCGAAAAAAAGTACTTTGGATCCATGTAAATAATTGTTAAATTCCAGGCAGACGAAGTCGCGGGGAACAGCCTGTTCACTATACGTTTAATTCCAACGGTTGCAAACGAGAATGCCCATGAAAGGTAAAATAGACATTCTGACGCTGCAGCCAAAATAATAGGGTCCCTATGGGTTAAAATCCTAAAAAGGTAGTATTTTTCAGTATCTAAGTAAGTTTTTGAGAGTTTTATTCATTTTGTTTATGAGAACAAATATTGATAAACCACACATTTTTATTCGGGTAATAAATTTCTGTTTTCGTTGAAACTCAAACATCTGGCTTGCGTTGTTGGTTATATGCTACCAGAACTTTCTAGACGGTCTGATTAAAAACAATATCGACTACTTTTTAAAACAGATGAGATATATACTCGTAAGTAGTAAGATATTTTGTTTAAAGTTATATATAACTAGCCTCAAAGCTCAGCCTTCTGCGGTGTAGGTCGTACTATTTGTCTGGCTGTTTATATATGTTATATGCATGTATTTACAAAAAAATACTATGTCAGTATTACATTAGTTATCTAGTTCCCATAGTATAAGATATGCTTAGTTTGGGGCTAGATGACGCTGTGTGAATTTATTTATTTATTTATTACCCTTTTTTCTTTAAACATGTAAAAAATTGTTAAAATATTATATATGTATATGTAACATTGGAGAAGCAAATTTATCTATCTATAAAAAGACACAAGAAGAAGATTTGTACCTACAAATCATGGTAATAGTCAATATGGCACTTCACGTTTGACGCAGACAAGAGTGATTCATGAGTGATGTGGAAATATCAAGATATTTTTTTTTTTTTTTTACTAAACGCACCCTTAGATTCAGTCGATTTAGGGCTGACACTATAATATCGTAATTAAGTAGGTAAAATTTGGTTTGCTTTTTTATAAATTACTTTATATTTTAGTATAATTATGTTATATACAAATTTTTTTTTTTAATTAATATTCAATTTATTATACATTTTTAATAACTGTTATGTAACTGTTTATGTAATGTGTCCATATTGCAAAGAGGTTTGCATGAGTAATTGAGGTAGCCATTGTCTTGTATATTAATTTCTTAAGCATTGTATTTGTGTCCACTTTGTTGATGCAACGATATAGTTAGTAAAAACATAAAATAATAAGGTTGTATCATCTACCAAACAAGCGTATGATTAGCCACACTGACCATTGGTAACGTGCCGCGTGACTAATTAGTGACAATAACGGTATATTGTGACTAATTAAACCACTAGTTAGTCATATTGTCAGTCCGGGAATCACGCATCGGCAGCGATCTGCATCTGGCTCCGCAAACTACAGAACTCGGCCTACCATGCAAAACTGTCATTGTGGCTTCGATTAGTGCTAAATACTCCATACGGAAAGCGTGGTGGCCAAGGGGCACAGACGCCGACTTTCAATCTGAAGGTCGCTGGTTCAAACACACGCGTACACCGATGAGTTTTTTTACTTGAAAAAAATGTATGTGCGTAATAGCACGTTCTCGAAACGGGGATGGAAAACATCGTGAGGAAACGGTATGTCTTAGAACCAAAAATTCGATGACATGTGCCATCTACCAATCCGGATTGGGCTCCCGTGGTAGATCAGAGCCCATTCACTCTCAATTATCGAGAGTAGGTCTCTCTAGTGGGAACATAAGAGGCTGGTACGGTACTCCGTACGGTGAAATTTTATACCGAAACCAAACTAAAATATATCGGGAGCTCTAAGACTATAAAACGGAAGCGCAACTTATCTCTCCATTAACAAGACAAAAAGCTACTATTTCAGCTAAATCTTACTTTCTATCCGAATAAATCCGTATAAGTTTAACCCGTTCTTAGTACAGGTGTTGTACTTAGGCCGTTTCGAAAATTTACGGCCCAAGTTTTGTGTGTGGGTTGTTGAATTTTTAACTTTACTTGTACAACTTTTGAGGTAATTTCGGTTTGTCGGTGAATTTTGGAGTTATGCGGAAGTTTCTTTTGTGGCGAAGTTCATTACGGTTTTTGTTTGGTAAGCACCATTGTGATTAAGTTTATGAATACGGTTTCGTCTCATCTTGAGGGTAAGGTTCGCTTCGGTTTCGTAACTGAAGAAGAAAAAACACTTTTCTGCAGGACTGTTTATCAAACCAATAAGAGAGCACTGAATTTAAAAACGAGAAGGTGGCCCTGTGATACAACTAATTATCAATTTAAAAGTCTCAAGCGTTGATCAAAAAGTTTTTACATGGAAAATATATAAGCGAGACCACGCTTTCAACAGTGAAGGAAAAAAACATTAAGAAATCAGCACGTTCTTAAAACCAAAATTCGAAGACATCAGACATTTTCCGATCCGGGATTAAGCTTAGCAGAACAAAACCCACACACTCCCATTTATCGAGAGCAGGCTAATGTCCCTACGGGGAATTAAAAACAGTAAAATTCAGGAAAGCGTGGGAATAAAAAAAATTGTTTGGTGCCTTTATCTGCCTGTGGCTACGTATCCAAACGGATGTACATTTCTCTTTTAATTTCAAGCTGAATTTAATTAAAATCATTGAAGCAATGATGGTATACAGACACGACTGCTGAATTAAAATTCTTAGGTCGTTAGTTCAAATTTAACAGTGCGTTAATTATTTTTGCTGACAAAAAACATTTGTTTTACAAATTTCATTTTTAACTCACTTTCATTTCTCGACAGTCAAAAGTCCTTGTTTTGGCAATATTACAAGACTTGTACGCTTGAACATAGCCTTTACAAAATATCTTGTATGTACGTACTTTGTACCTACTCTCAGGACTAGTTAAACTTAGTTAATATTGTCTACGAAGCTTATTATGTACATAGAATATACTTGAAAACTTCGTACGGGGATAACAGGGGAATGTTTCAAGACTATCTTGTTAGCTGTATTTGCTTTTTTACCGACTTAAAAAAGGAGGTTGAAAATTAGTATATTTATGTCATATTATTTTAACTATTAGTGACCAAACACATATACAAAATTTTATAGCTGTATTGTGTAAAGATGTATGTTTGTCCACGCTTTTTTCCGAAACTATTATCGAATTGTGACTATTCTCCTATGAGCTTACATTTACATTTTAACTTATGAAGCAGTGCAATATATGGACATATACACAAAATAGAAAAAGTTTTTTGGGTGTGGATATCTTATTGATACGAGCTACGAGTGTGGATATCTTATTGATACGAGCTACGGGTGTGGATATCTTATTGATACGAGCTACTGGTGTGGATATCTTATTCATACGAGCTACGGGTGTGGATATCTTCATCAATTGCTCTCGACTCTTTTTTTATTTGATAGGATGTACCTCGGCGTTGGTCCCATAGATTTTTTTATGAAATAAATTTCAACCTTCAGGGTGGCTTAAGCGCTTAACTTTAGTACTTTCATTCTCACCCTTAGAGGTACACCCTACCTTAGAAGTACACTATACCATAAAAAAGAACATTCAAATTGGTCTACAATGGGCGAAGAAAGTTACAGGAAAGCAAAATACGCAATTTTGTTTACTTGCGTGACATATTTTTTTCAGTAAATTTGATTTAAAAATCAAACTATTAAACCGATTCTGATGCAACTATGGTATTCCAAATTTCAAATCAGTTTATAAATGACTTAGATTAACCGAACATCCGAACCGAAACGAGCTGAAATCCTTCCTAAAGTTGAGTGGTTTTCTCTCAGAACAACAATACGAATTAGGTCCTATTTGACCGTAGTATGAGACCCAAGTCGAACCGTCACCCGAAACGGAGATGATACGTTTTATGCGCATGTGATTTCACCGGTGCTAAGCAGCAGACTGTGTGACTTGTGAGAACGTGGTGGCCCAGGGACATAGACGCCTACTTTCAATCTGAAGGTTGCTGGTTCAAACCCACACGTGAACCAATGAGTTTTTTCACTTGAAAAAATTTATGTGCGCAATACCACGTTCTCAAAACGGTGACGGAAAACATCGTGAGGAAACCGGCATGTCTTAGAACCAAAAATTCGACGACATGTGACATCTACCAATCCGGATTGAGCTTTCGTGGTAGATCAGAGCCCATTCACTCTCAATTATCGAGAGTAGGCCGGGGTCCCTGCAGTGGGAACATTAGAGGCTGGTACGGTAAGCAGCAAACTAAAATTCCTTCCGTGGAAAAGGCGTGAATATATGTAAGATTTTGTAAAATTTTACGTACAGATATATAATTTCCTCATTACAGCATCCATTCAGTACGCGACACTGATCCGCTAATACTATTAATCCTATAAGCCGGTCGGTCACAGGTGCGGCTCATGGCTTAATTAATATCATACGAGAACAACGTGTCACACATCCACATACATACATATATGTCGGGCATTTGTTAAAATGCATTGGGTGTGTGAATATGACTCCGCCCTTTCTCAACAGATGTCGTTTTTAGTATTGTTTACGTGTACTAATAAATGACCATACTTGTTTTCGATAGTACTGAATGTCAGCTATCTAACGCATTTTATGATATTTGGTTGAAGTGTAAGCAACAATTGTTTTCACCTTTTCGAAAATGTCGGTTTTTATTCCAAATAAACGTCATTTGCGGGAAGTGTTATTACATTATTTTATTGCGAAGAAAACTGCAGCGGAAACTTATCGTTTGCTTGTGGAGATTTATGGTGAGCATGCTCCGTCTAATACAACTTGCAAGGAATGGTTTCGACGATTTCAAAATAACGATTTTAGTACTGAGGATAAAGAACATGGAAAACCACCAAAAAAATTTGAAGATGCTGAATTGGAAGCATTATTGGCGGAAGATTCTTGCCAAACTCAATCAGAATTAGCTGCAGCATTAAATGTTGATCGTTCAACTGTTGCAAAGCGTTTACAAATGATGGGAATGATTCAAAAAGCCGGTGACTGGGTTCCACATGATTTAAAAGAAAGAGACATGGAACGTCGGAAAACCATTTGTGAAATGCTGCTTCAAAGACAGCAAAGAAAAGGATTTTTGCATCGGATAGTCACAGGAGACGAAAAATGGATACACTACGAAAATCCTAAACGCAAAAAAGCTTGGGTGAAACCAGGCGAACCAGGCCCATCACAGCCAAAAATAAATATTCACTGTGCCAAGGTCATGCTCTGTATTTGGTGGGATCAGAAAGGTATTGTATATTATGAGTTGCTCAAACCCTCTGAAACTATTAATGGAGAAGTTTACCGACGACAACTAATGCGTTTGAAGCGAGCCATAGAAGAAAAACGACCAGAATGGGTGAATAGACATAACAAATTAGTTCTTCAGCATGACAATGCCAAACCGCATACCGCAGAAGTCGTAAAAAGATATTTAGAGGGACAGGACTGGGAAGTGTTACCCCACCCGCCATATTCACCAGACATAGCTCCTTCGGATTACCACCTATTCCGGACGATGCAGACAGACCTTACTGGAGAAAAGTTTACTTCATGTGAAAGTATCAAAATTTGGATTGACAACTGGATAAGCTCAAAAGACCAGGACTTCTTCCAGCAAGGAATACGAAAACTACCTGAACGATGGGCGAAGGTTGTAGCTGCAGATGGAGCATACTTTCAATAATTTTTTTTTTTAATTTTGTAAGCGAACAAATGTGTTTTATTTTGACAAAAAGGGGTTCACCAGCGTATAACTTAGAAAAAAATAGCATACCTAATGGTAGATAGCCTTCCTCTTGGATGTGGTAATCATTTACAAAAATAATTTTTCAAATTATAATATCATTCAGTTATAATTCGGCTGTTTTCTTGTATCGGTGATAGACCTTCTCTTGACCTCAATCTATAATACCTATTTACCTATTGAAGAGGGTTAAATTGTAGTTTTCAGGAGAGACGCTGGCAGTGTTCCATTCCTTAGCTGTTCACACTACGAGGCGAAGGTTATGTACGGTAACGGTATGTTGGGTGGTATGTTGATTCAATCACCATACCATCACCGTGATTGCTTTGACAATAGTAGACCGCTTTATTTGATACGCTATACCTTCAAAGTGGTTCCATAGTAAATAATTTCTAGAAATGTCTATGTTTTTAGCAGTGCGTTAAATAAGTAATTAAATTATTGAAGTTGATTTATTCGATTTTTAATTAAGTAATTTTAACATATACGATGGATAAATGTGATATAATAATGGATGCAAAAGTGGAATATAGCTTGATTAATTGCCATTCAGCGTGAAAATGTTTCCAGCATTTTGGATAAGCTGCCATTAAGAGACGGATTAGTTAAATAGGGAAGGTATACAAGATTAAAAAAAGTAACTCTGCCATAGAAGCAATGGGTCAGATAAAGCTTCGGATTCAACAAAATATATTGTATTAAAAATAAGACTTTATAAAATAATATTATATTTTTAAAGATAATTTAAAACTTGTGAAGCGAAAATACAATAACCTTCGCAGGCTGTAAAGGTAGAACCAGCATAACCACATAAATTCTAATCTAATGCTGAATGAAGTCCGTCACAAGAAACGGGGTCGTTTCCGCCCGGGGGGTAATTTTTCCCCCTTCCCATTGGGAAATGTTCTTTTCACGTCAACATGTCGGGTTGTGATTAAATTCAGATACTGTGTCACAGGTGATTTATATAGGGGATTGTTTTGGAACCTGAGGGCATTTTTATCAACGAGACTTCAAAATAGGAAGTTATCAATTCAACTGCATGTTTTTTTTTTGTTTAATATAACCCATTTGGATGTTTCTATTTTATTTGAAAGGGTGTACTTTCGAAGTAGGTCCTATAGTCATTTCTAGGCAAAATTTTATCAGTAAAAGCGAAATATAGGGTTTGTTTTGAATTCCGTTTAGTCGTTTTTAAAATGTTACTAATTTGGCTTCTATACATTTTGATCTCAAGTATCATTTGGACACGTCAAAATTTACACGTAATGTAAACCTATTCAAGATATCATAGGAGTTCGAGGGTCATAGGAGGTACTTATACATTACATGCATTGATGTGATTACAACTGGTGGAATGTAGAAGATGATTAGGTGACTATTTTTTTTTATGTTTTGAAAGTGACAAGCCTTAAATTGCAATGCTGTTGATATGGGCGGCAGTAACTTAACTTCAGGTGGCCCTTCAACTCGTCCTGTCACATAAGTAACATACTTTTTTTTTTTTTAATTTAACTTTGACATAATCACTAGCAGTACTTATCATTGTGCCGTGGTGATTACCCGACGATAGGGGGGTAGTGGACTCGCCACGAGACATTCGCCTGTGGATCCCCAAGACTTACTCCACATTACATAGAAGTTTACAAAGTCTGCAAAGTTTCAAGATATGACAATGTCATCTGAATAAATGTTGAACTCAGGAAAAACTGCGACTTCTTGAAATTTTGAATTTGATTGAGTGCTTGAGAAACGAGAAGTTTTATGTATAATAGAGATTAAATTATGTAGTTTGTTTATGTAACATCACTTAATATGTATAAATTAACTGAAACACAACGAAATGTGAAATAGAACTACGTCGGGTCAGTTTGTAAGAAATAAATCTAAAATGAAACGTTCATTTCTGAAAACTTGATATTTAACCTACTCTAACCTGAAATGGTATTACCGGGAAATGATATGTTATTACCGGTTGAAACATTTTATTACGCAATGTCTCGGAAAAACCACTTGGTTATATTTCTGTTCCCAATAAATAAATTCTCATAATCATAACTCCCTAATACTTATAGAGTTCTAAGAAAGCGATGTTAGAAATTAACATCGCTTTCTTCGAACATTTGATTCTCGATCAAAAATCATATAGCCTTTTTAGATGTATTTTTTGAATTAACAGCTTAGTGAATGTCATGGGAAAAATTGGCTCCTAAGGTTAATATAAAATTACTTTAATTTTAAATGTATAAAGTATCGAAGTCGGCTAATTCGGATTTATAAATCAGTTACGAAAATAACGGATTTTTTTTTAATTAATTGATTATTCTTAGAGGAAGAAGAATTAGAATTTCGTATGTAGGTTGAATTCCACCCTGGACAACAATCAAGTTTGTCGAACATAGATATGGTGCGTCTGAATTTTAATATGTATTACGATTCCGTATGAAAAATATATTACTATCCAAGTATTCCTTCAGCTATAGCAAAAACTATGCTTAGATCGAAGCTAGATGGCATTGTCTGAAATGTGTATTTAATTAATCAGTGAAAAACAAAAGAAAATGATGCAGCATCGTTCTGAAATGATGCGCTTACATTCGGAAACTGATTTTTATTTCTATAAATATAATATATAATATATTTTTCTGATACAGTTATTTCTAAAATACTAAATACTAGTGTACAGATGATTTCTCAGAATACTAAGATCATATCGCCTAGAGGCGCCTATAACAAGGAAACTTTATCACAGACGAGTCCAAACGCATTGTTCAATACCGACTAATCATTGAAATTGAAACCTTTTGGCTTAACATTCGGCTTGAAAACATAACACCAGCATTGGATACTGGTACAAAAGTAAAAGTGGGGTTTAAACGACATGCGCATGAGACGTATCATCTTCGTCTCGGGTGATGGACGCAGCAGGATGAATGCGACTCAGTAAAGATTTGGATCTTATACTGAGTCGCACGCATTACTGTTGTTATGGGCGAGGGTCACCACTTACCATCAGGTGGACTCTCAGCTGGTTCCGTCGCTCAATGAAATTAAAAAAAAAACATGCCACCCCACGTGTCCGTATCATATTTTTCAAAATGTATCATATTACCGTGACCCTATTTACCCTGTCAGCGTATCGACAGGAGATTAAAACTGGCAGGTGGAGGTACGGCCAGGGGAATGAGCGTAATTGATTTTTCTGCGTAGCCAGTAATTCCCTCGTCAGAACACGTATCAGTGTTTTTGCTGAATTGATTTGGTATATATTTTCAATGAACAGGAGATCTGCTATATCGAGCTTAAGCATGTTATTACGTTATCAATACAGGGAAGACAACATTAAAATAATAGATGTACATACAGATAAAATGTATTATACGTATTTAGATAAAATGTTTTGTTTAAGTAATCTAGTTCCCATTGCTTAGTTTGGGACTACATAGCTCTGTACGAAACGTCCCATGAATATTTATATAATTTCTTATTGACCTTCAGCGGTGTGAATATCGAATAAACATAGCATCACATAAGCGTTCTCAAAGTCATACCCTGCACTTGTTTTTTTTTTTTTGTAGTATTCAACTTGGCCCTGTTTCCACCAACGCAGAGGTTTCTTCACAGTACAGAGAGTATTTGTAAATAACCAGTCAGGTATCCTTATTTCGAAATCTCTGTGTGTAGCTTCGGTAGACACCATTCAAGCGTGGAGATTTAACCCTTCCGCTGCGTACCAACTAAAAGCACTGCTCTGCTCTAGCTGGCTCACATCTCCGTTCCGCATTGATGGAAAAGCCATTCCTCTCAGCACACGTCTTCTTCGTTCCGCTTTGGTGGAAAATGGGCCTTAGTTAAAATAAGAATAAGAATATATTTTATTGTTAAACTGTGTATATAAAGATCTTATAAGTAATGGTTTATGAAACAACAGTTTGTCTTCTCGGATTATTAGTATAGCGTATTTAGTATCGTGCATATTGTTTCATCATCGTGCGATTAGGCGCATTCGTAAAATTTCACGCCGCAATTTTCAATTTACTACTACAATTAATTTCCACGTCTGTATAACAACCATAGAATATTGATTGATAAAAAAAAACTTTCATCCGTTAGGTCTCGCCCACACTTAGTATCTACACCCTAATATTTTACAAAAGAAACATCCAAACGATCTACAACGGTCGAAGAAAAAGTCACACGAATACGCTATTTCGTTTACTTGAATGACATATTTTGTCCAGTTATTTTGATTTAAATGTGAACCGATTTTGATAAAAATTTTATGTAAACAATTTGAAAGAATATTTTTGCCTCACGAGCATTCTCCACATACGTATGCAAATCCACATAACGTTAATTGTATGACCCGCTTTAAAACAAGCGTGTTTTGTTCTAAATGAACTATGTTTTAAATTCAAATTATTCACCGAAAACAAAAAAAATTCCGTTCCAATTTATTTTCCACTCCCTGCGATAAATAAATCACAACATATTGTATTTGGAACATTTCTAATAAATCGATAACCCCAATAACAGAATTATTCAAACAGCTGACAAAAGGAAATTTAAAAATGTTTTACAGTGTGTCACATAGCTTCGTGTTGTCCTAGCTGAAACCATTTCGTGCTGTTCTAATCTCATCTCTATTTCCGATGTTGTACAGTTTCAAAACGTTTAATTGGAAGGGAGTTGGATTGTCCGGATTGAATACAACTCCACTGGGATTATTTTATTCGAAGTCGCACAGTTGATTGAAAAATACTAAACTGCTTTTTGTTAGTTTTGAATTCTGTACACATTGTCCTTTTTTCATTTCATTTTGCGTTCCACTTCGTGATCAGACGAATCCGCGGGATATTTTTTTTCTGGTACAGCTGAATATGTACAATTTATTGAATCTTTTGAACCCGACAATTTGTAGGAAACAATAATTATAAAGCGAGCGAGTTTCCAAGTAAGCACATACCGTTGTCGAACCTCTTTCATAACTCTATTTTAACTTAAGATTAAGAACATTTAACATTTTGAAGTTTTATGATTTAACAAATTATTATTTCTCATTATTTATTTTATTTCTCATTTGTATACATTTTTCACTACAAAATAATACATTATTTATAAAATAAACAGTATAAAAACATTGTAGTAAAAAATATATAAAAACGGAGGACCACCGACTGCGGAGTAAGACCCAAGCAGTCGGTGGCTAGGGCTGCAGAGAGAGGAACCTCCTGACGATGCGTGCCGTGTCCAGGAGTACCGCTTTCTGTATCTGGCCCTTGATCCAGCCGCCTAGCGAGAGCCTCTTAAGATGTTGGTCGAGAAATTATTATTATTATTATAACATTAAATAAGACATATCATATATATTTAGCTAGGTGTTAGGATAAGACCACATACTCGTCTCGGGTGACGGGTGTAACAGAATGCAGCGAGTCTTCGCATACATGAATCGTTATTTGAAATCGTTTAAAAAATAAGATTTGGCGTTCGAGCCCTGGGTCTGACAAATATCGCTCGCATTGCTATGTTCCAGTGGAAGGGTGTGGGTGCCAGTGAAATCACAGGCGCCTGAGACGTCTCGGGGTACGAACGCAACGAGATGCGACTTGGGTCTTTTGATACTTCAGCCGGGGAGTAAATTAAAACTGTGTATCGCTGTTAAGAACTACTAAAGATTATGTCTTGGTGTAGAGAAATCGGGTACGGGGCAGTAGAACTTGTGCCAAGAGAGGTACGGTAAGAGAGGTACGGAGAGGTACTGCCACCACACCTGGAATCTGCCGCCAAGCAGTAGTGCTCGCATTGCTGTGTTCCGGTGGAAGGGTGCGGGTGCCGCTGAAATCTCATGCGCATGAAACGTATCATCTCCATCTCGGGTGATGGACGCAGCAGGATGAATGCGACTTAATGTAAGATCCAAACCTTATACTGAGTCGCATTATGTTCTCATGGGCGGGGGTTGCCACTTACCACCAGGTTGGCCCTCGGCTCGTTCCGTCACTTAATCACATAAAAAGAAAACTTATTTGGCTCGCTTACTGAACAGTTGCAAGTCATAATAACACAATCTATTTGTGAATAGACTGATTGGTCGCTTAATATCCACCGAGCACCTATTCCAATTAACCGAACTAATACTGCATTATACCGCGCACAGCGAATTTGCATGTGTAATTAATTAATGTCGGCATATTTTGATGTCTCGTTTTCGTTTTCGAAGGAATAATATTACTATAAGAGATATGTACTCTAAAAGAAGTAATAATGAATTACAAAAACAAATTATTGATTTAAAATTTTGAGATTTAAGCGTAGAAATTGTCGTCTGGAACTGTCAAAAAATAAATATTCTTGGACAATTCTAACACCTGGACATATAGCCCCAAAACTTAGCATAGCTTACCAAATTGACATGAAATTTAAGGCATTAATGAAAACACCCGTAACTTTATAAACGCATATTGATTTAAATTTTAAAACTATCATGGTTATGAAAATTATTATTCGTGTTACTGAGATATTTGCCGGGACCATGACGCATGTCTGCGTCGAAATATCGGGAGTCAGCAAAACTCACAAATCATAGTAAATATCTCGGTAACACGAATAATAATGCATATTGATTTGTTGTTAATAAGGCATTGCTGACATAGTTTTACTCGACGGTTTGATTTCAAGATACAATGTATACAAAAAAAAGATATTTCCTTGTGAGAAACAGATTAACTTGGCGAAGGATTTGCTCGCAGAAAAACGTAGGCGTTAAATATATTTTTTCTAGTTGTTATGATTTACCATCCAAACTATATAATCGACTTTAATCGATTAATTATGGGACCATTCTGAAATCATAACCTTAAAACAAATAAGGAACTTTTATAATCGGTTCATTAATGACGTAGAAGTAAGGTAAAAAAATATATTGCCGCTGTCTTAAAAATACCTCCCCTGGAAGTCGGTTGAGAAATCCATTTTATACTACTGTTCAAAGTGTGTTCCACTCACTCTAGAGTCAAAAAATTTATACATTTTTTTCCAACCTGTTCCGCACACATTTTTACACCGAAAATTACTTTAACGCTAATGAATTTAAGCAATATAGGGGTTGGCCGTCAGGCGGGCGCGAACATCGCATTTTTTGGGTTCTGTATATAAAATTATAAAAGGCACTGAAATTGCATTAATGTTTTTGTCCAACGCAAGCGGTAAAGGGAAGTGGCGTGGCGTTTAGCATTTAGGGTGGAGTTAACCGCCGACATAAAGGAGGGTGTTAAAAGAGGGTGCGTTTTCCTGTCTACAAACAGACAGACAAAACACTCACGTATTCTAAAATAATGTCTGTCTTTGGAATAATTGAAAACTATATTTGAAAGGCCCAAGGTACGTTGCGCATTACTGTGAGACGGGAATGTAACACATGTGCCTGTAATTTCACCGGCAGCCACATCCACCACACTCAAGTCATTATACAATATTAAAAAAAATACCAGTTATTTATTTTTTATAAATAACTGGTATTTTTTTTTAATAATAATCTTTCTCCGAACCCAACAGCCAAAATTCACACACGCATAGTAACGCCATTTTCCAAAATCTGTGGAAATTTTTGCAACTATCGTCGGGAAAATGTACATTTCACGGAATCGTATTAAAATTCGATGACCACCAATGCCGTGATACCGTGATGCAATTATGCGCCGATATTGCCTGAGGTCCAAATCCATTAGCCATAATTTCCGCCCCTCATCGAAGCGTTGGCAGAAAAGTATTTAATTATCGGGCAGTGCCACCCGAGGGTCTAATAGCCTCGTTAGTTATTTTTGGAAAATAATCTGTTTTCGGAAAATCGTGTATCGGAAAAAATTGATTGAACTTTTTTTTACAAGTTGTTACGTTGGCACAATTTTTGAAGCGCTCGCGACTTATTTTCTTTTATGTTCTTTACAAATTCAGCAACTAGTTTCTAGAACTTTCTAGTGCAGCAAGCAATACTTTTCCAGCAATTAATAGTGAATAGAATTGATAATGATTTTCATCTTCCGACTCCATTAAGTTGCATGCCCAGGTGATTTTCAGAGTCGCTACATGTGCCTCTCGGTGGTGCAAAAGTATTGACCCAAAGTAGCAGAAGAACTTGTGCCAAGTTTGTATTAAGAAGACCATTTGGCTTGGGAGTTTGTTATCAGTTTTTTATGCAAGTCTGCACAGACTTGCTTGCAGGGAAGCAATGATGGGATGCGATCACTGACACCTTTAATACCAGAGGCATAGTGCACTTGCAATGCTGTTTTCCGTTAGATAAGTGCAACCGGTAAAATTATAGGCACATGAGACTTACGTCTCCTCATTTTCTCTAGGGGAGGGCTGAAGTTGTTTTGGTCACCTGATCAGACATCTCTTATTGCAATATATATAATCATTAAAAAATATACCAGTTAAAAAAAAGTACTTTTTTAAGTTTCATCTTCCTTAATTATCCATAAGTACTGGACCGTACACTGCCGATGAACAAAACGACTTTTGTTTAACGAGCACATAAAGTAGGCAAATTATGAGCATTATCAGATTTTCCATCTAATCGTTCGCTATTAACTTTACTAGGGCTGTTACAGCCGATCGTAATCTGCTTTGTACGGTTAGCAGTCAATTTTTATGTTCGATCCCAGATTTAATAGCCAAAGTTTAGTGTGCAGTTAATTTCAATACGGGACTTTATTAAATCTTAGTGTGCACACTGAAAATATTGGTTATTTTGTAAAATTTCATAACAGTATTTACAGTAAATCATAACTAACTTAACTGAAACAGAAAATCACAATTACTTATACTTGGCACCGGTGAAATTATAGCCTCATGAGACGTTACATCCTCGTCTCGGGTGACGCGCGCAACGAGATGCGACTTGTGTCCCATACTTCGGCTGGGAGACCCCAGTTATAATTTCGTTATTATGGGCGGAGGTAACCACTTTACATCAGGTGGCCCTTAAGCTCGTCCCATAACTTCTGTAATACACACTATCTTGGTACCAAATTTTATCCAAATATGTTGGGCCGTTGGAGCGTGAAGAAGTAACAAACATACACACACATGCATACAAACTAACTCCTTTATAATATTAGAAATAAGTACCTACCATAACAGTGTAACTGTGCACTATTTTTGATGCACATAAATAAATAAGTATACCGTAACTTTCACAAATGGCGCATCTGGTAATGCCTCATGAATACATTGTGATGACGAAAAACGAGTGTTGAAGTAACATCGCAACATCATAATAACAGTGTTTTCATGTCAAGATTATAGCGAAAATAATGCTTGCACATTTTCAACTGTTTCTGCTGTCGGTACACAGATATTTGTGCATCGAAGGGTGAATTATTCGAGGCGATTTTATAACTCCTAATTGCAGTGGTTTCGACAGAATTGCAAGTGCTACCACTTAGTATTGAATGTCCCGACTGATATTTGAGTGGCTATGTTTTTCGAGTGTATGTATGTATGTATATATAATATCAATTGCCGCATTTATAGATTAAAAGTTGAGAACGGCTTTGGCAGTGATATCGTTCGCAAATACTCAGACGAGATAATATTATTAATGAAAGAAAAAACAACTTAATATTATAAATGCAAATATGAGTATTTTTGTTCGTTGGTTACGCTTTCTCGGCCAGTTACTCAACCGACCTTCATGAAATTTTGCATACACGTTGTCTTGGGTACAGAAAAGAACATTGGGGTACATTTTATCTACAAATATTACACAGTAATTTACATTAATGCGAGCAAAGCCGCGGGCAAAAGATAGTTATACTTTTGCAAAGCGCACTTCTCATTTTCTTCATTAGTAAATTGCACCCGCGCAAAACTATTGTACAATGATAATGCTTTGACTATTATTTTTAGTTTTCTTTCAAGTTCTTTTTAATTTTCGTCATTAAAACTTTAATTAAGGTATACTTACACTGCAGTTAAAAATGAACAGTTTATATGTTCACAGCGTGGCACAAAAATCATTTTTTTAATGCAAATTTTAGTTGTGGAACTATTTGACAGCCCATCTGGTGTTAAGTGGTCACCGCCGCTCATACACAATCGCTAAGGGGATATATCGCCACAAGTGCCTGTAGTTTCACCGGCTTCCACACCCTTCCACCATAACACAGTAACGCGAGTGTGTAATACTCGACGGCACTACTTGTTTGCATTAGTTTAGGGGAAAGACCCTAGAATAATCTTTAATCAATCGATTTTACACAAATATCTGCCGTTTCGAAGGTAGATATTTGTTATCTGCATATATCGGTTATTAGTTTATTATAACGCAGAACAAAGTTGGCTGACTATTATTTTTTTGTGACGCCGATCGATAGATGGCGCAATAAGAGCTTCTATTTTTCTATCATTATGTGCAAACTGTAAAAATTGTTTATGTCGAAGATAAGTTTATTTAAAAATATATTAGGATAATTCAAATAAATTGATATTAATGTGGTTTTGTCATTCTGTCAGTATTTTTGGTTCGGGGATTATCAATTTCATTGTGGTCAAAATGGCGGCGCGTTGTTTGTTGTGTCTGCTATTGTTGTGTCGGCACAGAGCACTAGATGTCGCTACATACACAAATCTGACGAAACTATCTCAGTTGTAAGATGTACTCTTTGATTACAAGTAGCTTTGCTACACCACTGTTAACGAATTTACCTACAAAACATAGATCACATTTTATAGGTTCTATAATTAGACAACTTATATTACTAGGCATTTTATAAACTGACTTCCAGAGGGTTATCAGTTCGGCTGTATATTTTATCTTTTTTCACCTCAGTGCTACGTGATTTATCAACCGATAATTCTATTTTTATTTGAAAATATCTTTGAATCAGTATCAATAGTTTGGAAGTAAAATGTCATCCAAGTAAACAAAATTGCATGTTATGCTTTCCTGTACATTTTTCTTTGCCCGTTGTATACCGATTTGTTTGGTTTACTCCTAAGGACGAAAAATAAGGCATAAAAGAGTTGAGTCAGTTTTTTTAATTTCTATAACAGTCTTATCATTCTATTTATCTATCTACAATATATCAATTTTATGAATCTATATCAGATTTATCTACAATTAATCGCTGTTAGCAAAAAACAGCAAAATTTGTTGTAGAAAACCTGTTTTAAATTTATCTAAGATATTTGTAAGCTAATCTTAGAAACATTGTTTACGATATTCTCAACTCTAAGTAAGAGGCCTCAAAAATTCAAATTTTGAATAATTTGTAACACAAATACCAATATTTCATCACAAACAACACGCAATTCGGAGAATGAATGATGCGGAGAAACTAATAAAGAAAAACAAATACTGAAACATAATAACATATAAGAAAAGTGCTCAGCAAACTGAGGGAGACATAAAGACAAACATTTGCCAGGAAACTCTTCACACGTCCGACACGATCGGTACGACAGGTCTCATTGAAAAAAAAAAATAAAAAATCCGACTAAATAGATACACGGAATAATAATGCGTAAGTACTTATTTATTAAAAAAAATGATATATCAAGTTTCTTTTTATCAAGCTGTAATAAAATAAAATGACTTTTTTTAAATGTTCCAATCGTAATTGGAAAATATACAAAAAGAGTTCTATGAAGAAAATTTTCTCTATAAGTGTAAGCTTTGTATGTGCTAAGTTTAGTTTAATGTCACTACTCGACGGCGAACCTTGCATTTATGGTTAGGTTTTTCGCAGATGGGAGCGAATATGACTTGTAAGCCCAAATTTAGTTTTAAACGTTCTGTTACAGGACGCACAGAACAGTTGTCCGGAAGAGTTGCAGGTGTAATTATAAACTCAAGTGCTTAAACTTATATATAATTAGATACACACACTTCAGAGCAATAACATTTCAAACCATGTGCGACTAATAATATTTTGGAAATTGATAATCCTGTGAAATGAAAACGGAAGAAAAGTGTAGTCTTGAGCTAAATGTAGCGTACCGGCCTCTGTGTTCTCAATTCAATAATCTCATAAAAATAAATGTGCGTTAAGATGCAGTCGTATCGGACCGTTAAAAACCCTTCGGAAGAGAAAAGCAAAATAAATGTATTAAAACTTTTCGTGCGTAATTGTGGCCTTAATTCAACTGCTGTTTTAATTGCCGTCTTAATGAGGCTCATCCATGCGTGATGTGGCAATCGGATGTGATGTTAATTACAGTTTCTACGCAAACTTTTATAAGAAGAATACTTATAAGAGATTTCTCTCTATTCGTAATGAATAGGTTATCTACTATTTCCGTGTAGAAGGTTCGTTGAATTTCCCGTATCGTGATTATATTTTGACAACTAAAAGAACAAAGACCATCAGAAAAAAAAAATTGTTGAATTTCTTTCGTTGTCATTGTCACTAGGGCATTAAAATAATAGAAATAGTTCTAGGTGGTTTTCCGGTAGAGAAAAACGTAATGTCTGCAGAAATTCTGAAAATACTACCGTAAAAGTTTAAAGTATCGCATTAGCTACGTCCAAGGCTGAAGTATAGAAGCTGCCTAACTTATCCTTTGAAAAAGCACATTAACATAACAAGTTTGTGACTTATCCGAGCAATCGAAGCGTGAATATCCGGGTTGCTAAGGGCCTGGACGGAGAGATAGCGGGCGATTACTAAATAGTTTTTACAGTTCTAACTAATAGATAATACGGCTTTTCAACTGACTTCAAAAAAGAAGGAGGTTCTTAATTCCACTGATTTTTTCCGTCAAGAACCGATTTTGATAATTCTTTTTTGTATTTGTAAGGATATGATTTCAGATTAGTCCAATAAAAAAATATTAATCTGTCTAAAATATGTCATCTTAGTAAACGAAATTGCGTATTTTGCTTTTCTGTGAATTTTCTTCGTCCAGTGTATGTACCGATTTGGATGTTTCTTTTGTAAAATGGTAGGGTACACCCTCAGGGCGAGAAAGGGATGGAAGTTTTTTTTTTTTTTTTTTATGTGAGTAAGTGATGGAACGAGCTGAGGGCCCACCTGATGGTAAGTGGTGACCCTCGCCCATGACAACAGTAATGCATGCGACTCAGTATGAGATCCAAATCTTTACTGAGTCGCATTCATCCTGCTGCGTCCATCACCCGAGACGGGGATGATATGTCTCATGTTGCATGTGATTTCACCGGCAGCCACACCCTTCCGCCGGAACACAGTAATGCAAACACTACTGTTTGGCGGCAGATTCCAGATGTGGTGGCAGTACCTCTCCGGACGAACTGGGCATAAGTTCTACTGCTACTTTTGGTTGCTCCTTTAGCACCACCCAGGGGGTACGTGTAGGGAATCAAAGGGTACACACCTACGGACGCGAGCAACTGGACCGGTTTACTTTCGATTTTTTTAATCAGTCACTTGTTTATTTATTTATTTAATTAGACCGGGACAGTCTAACAAAATACTTTTTTTAATCGCTCTTATAGAGACCGCACCTTTACTTGGAGTAACAACTATCTGACGAATTATTCGTATTAGGAAAGCTCCTTTTAGGTAGGAACTGTCGTATTTATGTACTTGTATGTACATTTGAAGAAAGAGATGACCATTTCATTGTCAGTCAGTCATTACAAATAGGTAGCACTTATAATAAAACCATGTTACAAATCAAATTATAGTCATGTTTTACATAAACGTATATAAAAATTTGTATTTTTTGTAGTTCTGCTTCACAACTTCTACAACTTTTAATACCTATATTAAAATAAAATATTTAATAACAAGACATATCTATATGTAGACATAAGGAACATAGTCTTATATCTTGTGAACAGGATCATGCTCGCGATAGAAAGTAATCGTTCCATTAGGGGTTTCTTGATTGTTCTTCCCTCTAGAGGGCTAGATAGGGTTTAAACGAGCGTAAATCTAATAATTGAATATACACTAAAAAAATTAAGCGTGAAATGTCCAATTTATATTTCAAGAATGCAACGGAATTATACATTTTTGACTTTGACTTTATGTAAAGATTTTTATTAGTAAAATTGTGTTGCATTTAGTTTAATGAAGTATTATAATTAATATATTCCTGATACACTCAAAAAGGTACAGCTGGCCTTATTCTAATAAAGATCTCTTCCAGGTACAATAAATACTGATAAGGACTTGGTTGAAAAGAACCAAACATCAGAAACATAAATCATCAATATTCTATGTTTACTCAAAACCGTAACTACAAAACCCAATAATCCATTGCACAAGTCTTAAACCTATAAAACCGGTACATTACGAATAGAAAAATCGGAAAAAGAAACGTATTCTCACAAAAAATGACTTACTATCTCAATTAGCTCGAACAGAGTATGGATCTCTGGGAGAATTCCCGAGAGCTTTTAGAAAACAGTCAAAAAACAAAAGTACATCATCAAAGGCTGGCTCGAGGCAAATGGTAACTTTATCCTTTCGATATTTTCTTTTGATTATGCCATTCGGCAACCCGAAAAAATGTTATATTATTTTTACGAGGCTAACATATTTCTGCAAACTACGAGTATGTATAAAACATCGGCTGAAACGGAAAAAACAAAACAAAAGTCAATTTTCGGCGGTTTCGTATTGAACTGGTTATAAAGCCGTATATATTTAAATATATTAATTGACATTATTGTACAATCGAAGATTTGCCTTGTATTGAAAACAAACATATTCGCAATATCCTTGCGGGCCCATGTTGAGTCTTGTTTTGAGTTGTATTGCTGTTGTCATGCGCGTAGGTAATCATTTATTATGAACTAGCTGCGCCCCGCGGTTTCACCCGCATAGTTCCCGTTCCCGTGGAGAATACGGGGATAAATTGATTTTATTTTTTTCGTTAATTTTCCAATGTTTTAATAGTTATTCTGCTATTCGGGACGGAAACAAATCCAACAAATCAAAAACCATGGCAATCGGTCCAGCCGTTCTCGAGTTATAAGTGTTGTAACAAACACGACTTTCTTTTATATATATAGATTTCTTACAAATATCAAATAGTCATCCATACGTCATTACATAGCTGTCATTATACGTCAATTTTGTTATTCCAAGTCTGATTCTTTTTTGTTATACCACGTTTTATAGTGACTGACGTTACATGTCAAGTCACACGGGAATGATGTCGAACGGGATAAAAAGTATCCTATGTCCTTCTCCTGGCTCTAAACTACCTCCCTGCCAATTTTCAGCTAAATCGGTTCAGCCGTTCTTGAGTTATAAGTGAAGTAACTAACACGACTTTCTTTTATATATATAGATATTGTTACTGGCCGGTAAAAGGCGCGGGCGGCCGAAAGCGCCGAGCTGATGAGTGAATAAAAAAAAAGGATGGCATCTTACTTAATTTTCATTATGCCACATTTATTAACTATTCACAGTCAATTAGACACTTAATTTAATAGGACGGTGTTTATATCATTCCCCCTCTAAAAAGCTCATTTTATTCACTGAAAACAGTGATAAAAGCACTATTTTGGTGTTTGAATTTAGAACATAATAATATATTCGACCTCCATCTCAATGCTATACAACCTCATTGCGCAAAAAAATAGACAAGGAATTTGTATCGAGATACAAATTCCTTGTCTATTTCGCTTAAATCTTCCTTTTTCTCGTAGTCACGGTATAAAGTATAGTATGCAACTCTTGAATAAAAGGGATTTATATCGAGGACCATGAATTACACGCGTTGCTCAGGATTCAACACTGGAATCACTAGCTACGATCGTGATTCACCTACGGCCCTCGCTTTAAATCCGTCCTTTATTCACTAATTGCATAATATACTATTTTTTCCTCATTAAAGTAAGAGCAAAATAGGTTTTTTCTCTATAAAACTTTTACAATAGTAATGAGCTTGAATTTCGAACATGAATTCTCTAATGAGTGCCATCAAAGAGGTTGAACTGCGCTGATAAAGTCACTAGGGAAGGTATAATTAAATTGACAACTATCCTTGTGTCTGTATTCAACCTTACAGATAAAACTGTAAACAAGATCATTTTACGAAAATGTAAAAACACCCGACTCGGTGTAATGGTAATGAGCTGATGACCTTGAAACGGCTGAACTGATTTTGAGAAAATATGTCTAAAATCCACCGCTATAAAACCTGCTCTGAAATAAAAAAAACAGCACCCAAATCATTTCAGCCGTTTAAGAGCTACGGTGCCACAGACAGACACCTTATAATGCCTCTCATTTGCGTCAACGGTTAAATACTGAACAAATTCTTACATCACAAGTGATACTGTACACAAAAAGCTTGTCTTGTAATTCAAAACTACAAAACAACTTCCTAACCACAATGTTGAAGCCTAACTTGTCCCCTTAATTACAAAAATTCGTTGCACCCGTTGTTCTGAATTTGTTTCAATGTAGTTTGTCGGTTGTATTAATCTTGGGCAGACCCTCGGAGGGTCTGCGGTGTCCTTGTTTAAAGTTGGCTAAACTAAGTTACTACTTTTAGAAGGGAAGTTGAGAAGTGATTCTGTGTTGAACAGCCAAGGCTATAAATATTTACAAAATAATAACGAAAATAATTGGTCTTTACAGATGTCTCGCAAAGGTTTCGTGTCTTTGTTAAGTAAATTTACTTACATAAAATGGTAATTCTAACAAGGTTGTTAAGTAAATTCATTATTTTTTCATAATGCAGTTAAATATTATAATAAACCATTAGCTTTTACCCGCGGCTTTGCTCGCGTTATGTTGTGTTGATTTTGTTAACCAATTCCGGTTGTTTCAAACAAATTTAACGTCTGCTTGTGAGGTGGGTTTCACCCCTTTTTCTCACTTAAAAGTAGGGAGTAAAAGTAGCCTATAACCGTTTCCAGGATCCCATCTATCTCTATATCAAAATTCATCGTAATCATCGTACGAAACCAAGCAGGAAACAGTTGCTAACGCAGGCGCAGTCTCCCCAAATGCAGTTTGTAAATTTTCGTGAGGTTCCTTGAAGGTTATAATCTTAAAAAATAATTTTATAATCATAAAAAAATGTTGCAAACAAAAGAAGAGTAGCATAATCTTGAAAAATATTTGAAAATTAAGAAACAAAAACTGCAGTATGAGAAGACCCAAGTCTACCAATAGTTCTGAAACGAAATCAAATAAAATCTATTCAGACTAATTTTTGCTCACTACTGCATTTTATTTCTATCAAGTTTGTCATGAATTTATTAAAAAGACCCTGATGTCCACTGTGTGGAATAAATTATAAGGTTAAGTGGAGTGAAACTGCGAAAATTTTGTCACATAACTTATATCTGTGAAAATCATTTATCCGTAAAAGTGTGGGCGAAGTCACTATATTAAGGCTATATTGTGTCCCAGCGTACACCGTCAGAAGAAGTGAGATTCTGTATTTTTCAGATGAGATTGAAAACAAGCGAAGGTCTAACAAGCGAAGGTAAAAGAAAGTATAATAGTTTAGCATAGAAAGCTATGCTAGAACCCTTTTCGAGAAAAGAAAGATAAATCTAAAATGTAATTATTGATAAGCCAATAATTATTTAGCCAAGAAATAAACAGTTTCTCTGTAACTTAAATTATCTTGGTTCAGTTTGGATGGATGGATGGATGTTTTTTACAACTCCAGAACGGCTGTACGGATCTGGATGAAATTTGGCACAGAGATAGATTAGTCTGGAATAGTGCATAGGCTTTTTAACCTGTAAAAATGCACGGTTTCCATAGGATGATCAGCCGCGGGTAACACCGCAGGGTGCAGATAGATTGATATAATATTCGTTGACTAAAACAATGAGCCAATATCAATATCTACTCTGTAACTTACATTGTACACACATATACGCAAACTAATCAATGTTACAAGAATAGTAATTGTTTGTTTGATAAAAAAAGGTCACATTGTATTTTTTTGGATAACATAACGAATCTCAAGAAGAAATAAATGATATTCCTCGAGGAAAATAAGCTAAATAAGAAATATACATTTAATTACAATAAAAGTTTCATAAGTACCAAAATATTGAAATTGATAATTTATGGACACGTTACTTTGGGTTCCATGTTACGAAGATCTAAAATGGAGACCCCTCGCTTCAAACGCAGGGCTACCGTCAACTTAAGCGGAGGTGTGCTAAATACTCATATCACCTTCTTTTTAGATCCTGTTAGTGTGGAGCGGGTGAAAATCCGAAGAATCTGCATTCACTCTACTTCATCCCACTTCAGTGGATACTAGCCCTATGCAAAATGAAATCATGCATAGTAATCTACATTCCGTTTTTATCTACTAATATACAAAGTTCTGAAAATCTCCGTGAAAATTTACATTTGCTGTCTACAACCTTCGGTTTGTTCAGTGACCTAAAATTATAAAAGGTTTTTGCCGAGTAAAAATGCCTTTTTTCTAGGTCACATTTTATTCTATTATCGAAGAGATGAAAAATAAAAATATTATAGATTGTGCAGTAATCCCATGGACCAAGGAAAGAGCGTATTTACAGAAGTATTTCTAGAACGAGCATTACATGAAATACTATGAAGGTACAAAAAGGGAACCTAAGTCAGGTTTTAAAAAGGTTTTTTTTTATAAGCATACTAATATTGCTGCTAATGTCGTAGAATGATGTTTTTTTATGTAACTTTATAAGTAGATAGCCCATTTGATGTTAACCAAACAATAATTTGACTGGCACCCACACCTTTCCACGAAAACACGGCAGCAATGCGGCGATGACTACTTTTTATGAGTATATAGAAAAAGTCGTAGTTAATGGATTAGTATTCCATATTGCATTCTAAAATGTCAATAAAATATGGTAAATTATAACTATTGTTATAAATAAAAATCCGAATCTAGATTTTTCTTTTAGACATCAATATATAACACAGTGTTTTGGGGTTTTGATGTGAAATAAGAACAATATTTATCTCAACGTTATCTAGAGCCCTTATACAGCATTATAATAGTTTTTTTATGGCTTGGCAAAGCAGTAAAACTAATAGATGTGCTCGTTCAAGCTTTCCTATTTTCGGAGTCTATACACGCCATCTTACTCACTCCAATGCAAACTTCCATCTGTTTAAATTAACTCCAATTGTAAGTGTATGTTTGCCTTCGAAGCTAGGCGTCCTGGGTTCGATTCTCGGCTGGGACATACTTCGTGTGGGCATGAAGTTAGTTCTCTGACCTCGTTTTTCTTGTGTTTTATAGTTTGTCCACACCATCTGCGATACAAGGAATCCTAGTGGGTTCCCCTGGGTATGAGAAGTAAAAGTTTTTTTCTTTTTAATTTTTTTTTAAGCGGCCTTCACCTCATCCTTAATACTTCCTTGGACTGGCCTATGACTCTGTTGGTAGTAGCTCTGCCTTTTGTAGGTCGTAGGTTCGGTTCCCACCCAAGACAAGCATTTGTGTGCGAACAGAAATGTTTGTTCTGTGTCTGGGTGTTAATATGTATTATAAATATGTATTTTAAAAATAAGTAATTTAAGTATTCTATCAGTTATCTAGTTCTATATTACAAGCTATGCTTAGTTTGGGGCTAGATGGCGCTGTGTGAAATATGTCAATGTATATTTATTTTATACTAGCTGCGCCCCGCGGTTTCACCCGCATAGTTCCCGTTCCCGTGGAGAATACGGGGATAAATTGATTTTATTTTTTTCGTTAATTTTCCAATGTTTTAATAGTTATTCTGCTATTCGGGACGGAAACAAATCCAACAAATCAAAAACCATGGCAATCGGTCCAGCCGTTCTCGAGTTATAAGTGTTGTAACAAACACGACTTTCTTTTATATATATAGATTTTATAGAAACCTCAAAAATTGTAGCCTATATGTTATTCTGATGTATAAGCTATATTGTGGTAAAGTTTCATTCAAATCCATTCAGTAGTTTTTACGTGAAAGAGTAACAAACATCCATACATCCATACATCCATTCTTACAAACTTTCGCCTTTATAATAGTAGTAGGATTTACCTTCTATTATTTAAATCATCTTTACATGGACTTACATGGATTTAAAATAGCACCTGAATCCAATTATCGAAGGTTTTTTAATTGTTCCTTAAACCTCATTACCACATTATAAATATCCAACCGCAGTCGTTACAGCGTGAGTAGATCCTCACAATTTAACATTGCCCATAATTCTTGTCAACCAGCCCTTGTAATCTAAAACTACTTGAACGCGTTAATCCAACATTTTGCCTCAAAGAGAATTCCTGGCGTTTAATTTGGAAGACGAACGCGTCGAAACAGTGTGTTTATGTGCTATAACGTTTCTTAGCTATTTGCGAGTATCGTGCTCCGGTTACTTACTACGGGTAGTTACGAAGGGTATGGTGCAAGTACTTGAAGTTCAAAGCTTTTTAGTTACATATTATTTTTATAATAAACGTGGCGGAAGCACCACCCACACAATGTTACCAACGTTTAAGTTATTGATATAATAAAAAAACGACTTTAATACTTCCATCCATTCTTCGTCTATTTATTTCTCGAAGAAAACTGTAAAGGTACATTGTATATTCAATATTCATTCTATAAAAAATAATCAACTAAATTGGTTTTCAATTGGTGAAGATATCATGTAAAAAATATTCTAGAAAAATTTTAAATTGGAATCGTCTTATTTTTTTAAATTCGTTTAATGTTAATAATTTTACAGAGCTGCCAGTGTCAAAAAATAAACATCGCGAGAAATACAGGTAACGTAGAAATTTAAAATATTTCTCACATTGGAGTCTCGCGAAAACTGAGACTTTAAAATGCTGTCCTATCGATGTAATTAATTTGTATTCCAAATATATTTGCTTTCCTTTTATCGCCAAAGCTCATAGCGTGATCCACGCGGACGCATACTTTCATCAGCTATTCATTGAAAAGTAGTCTTTACGACCTGACATGTGGATACATTTAACAATAACAAGAGAAAATAGCCAACAGTTGGTGGTGAGTGTGTTTGCCAGTACCATGCGTGTCATACGTGACATGCGCATCAAGCAAGCATATCGAGCGCTTACAGCGAGCTTCAACTGACTGTGTTGCCAACTGCAAGTGAAATATTCCCCGAGCACGGTCGCAGACAAGTAGGCATAATATTTATCTCATCACACTATAATATTATAAAGCCGAAAGTTCGTATGTATGTTTTTTACTCCTTCACGCTTAAATGGCTCAACAGATTTGGATGAAATTTGTTACCAGGATAGCTTATATCCTAGACTAACACATAAGCTACTTTTTATTCCGAAAAACCGCGAGTAACAACGCAGAGCGCCGCTAGTGACATAATAATATATTATATCTTTATTTCAGGAAACAAGAACTTAAAACTAAGTTCAGTGGCCCATAGATTACCTTAATCTAACATACAAAATGTTTTGCTCAGTACTTAGAGCTTACAATACGTTAGGTGTTATACTCTGGCGTTATCCAACGCATGGTCTTACTTTTTTGTAATGGTTTCACTGACAGTTAGCCGCCCTCGCTGCATGACAAATTTTAGTCACATATCGCGTTTTCAAGAGAACAGACGCAAGAGAAAACTAATCTCACGTTTTGACGGTATTTTTTAAGGGTTCAGTAGCGTAAATTCAGTTATTTTCGGATATATATTATACATCCAAAATTGATAAAACCTGACCAATATACGATGTGTACAATTAAAAGGGTAGTATTCTTAGAAATTATTATTTTTAAAATCGATAAAATACCGAACATTATATTTCTAATTTCAAAGTTTATAATGACAGCAACATTCACTTGCCAAAACCGATTTATTTGTTATTATTCCTTTACAATTTGCGTGTATATTGTACAAAAGTTTGTATCCAAGCTCAAACGGTATTTACGAAGTTTCGATAGGGATGTCAAATGGAATAATATAGCGCTAAAAGCCGTTAAAATCTCTGATACCGGGGAAATTCTATTGGCATTACTTTAACCGAAAATTGATAATAAAGTTTTTTCTTTTTTCTGTCTGTTCTTCGCAAAGAAGATCCTGGTTTCGAGTTATCAAATTCTTATTATTAATTTGGTTTAACTCGTGGCTTTATGACTGGCCTCACAGCTCAGTTAGTAGTAGCTCTGCCTTCTGCGTTGTAGATCGTGGCTTCAATTCCCACCAGGGGCTATCGTGTATGTGAAGAATATAATTTTTTCTTCCGTCTCTGAGTGTTAATATTTATCGTATAATATAGGTACTCGTATATACAAGTAGCTGATTTAAAAACCAAAAAAAAAAAAAAAACAATTTCCTTAATTTCATCCCTTATAACATCTAATTACACCCTACCATTTTAAAAATAATAAATTAGTATACAACGGGCGAAGAAAAAAGTCACAGGAAATCAAAATACGCAATTTCGTTTACTTGGATGACATATTTTGTCCAGCTATTTTGATTTAACAACTAAATTATTGAACTGATACAAAATCTATATGAGGAATCCGAAAGCAGATCTTTTAAAAAAAAATACAAATCTTTTGATAAATGACGGAGAACCGACGTAACAAACATAATTTAAAAAAACACAACTTCGAGTGGAGGGTTCCACTAGAAGTAGGTTAAAAATTAATGACTAAAACATTCCATCAGTAAGCTGGTTATCATAATACGCTATGCTTAGTGTAATACATTATATTTATCTACCACCTTCTTTTGTTTAATTAAATCATCTAGCATATAAATCCGCATTACCCGACTAAAGTAACAGCACTAACGCTGGGCAGTTTTGCCTTAGCGGCGAATGAAACTTTCCTTTACCAGGCCTGCAACACAGATATTTCAACTTTATGAAAACATGCTCAAAATTATTACATACTGCGGTCCATTTTTGGCTGTAACTTTCTGACTTCGACACAGCGATATATGGTAAGGCTGTGTGCGTATTTTGTTCCCTGGTGTAAATACGGATTCGTATGCCAACTCTACTAAAAATGATTAATGTTGCATTTTCCTCTCAATATGCAGTGCAGTAAATTCTTTGATGAAATATCCTAGGAAATGTACTAAAAATACAAAATACATCTGACATCACGTAACATTAAAAAGCTAAAAAATTTTGTATGTATGCATGTTTATGTGTGTGAGTGTGTGTAGGTTACTTCTCCACGCTCTAACGGCTCAGCAAATTAGGATCAAATTAGGTGTTGTGACCAGCGCCGAACCGGTTACCAGAGGGGAGGAAAATACTTTTCAAGTTAACAGTCCGCTTATTACATACAAAGAAGACCTACCCTCAACATAATTATGGTTCCTTGGTTCCTAGGATATGGGATATGCAGTGTACCTTTAGCATGCCCAATCGCGGGCAACACCGCAGGGTATTTTCTCCCGTAGCGAGCCTCAATGCGCCATTTTCTATCTTGTGGGTCAAACTAACGTATAATTGATTTGAGGTTAACTCATCGCCATTGTTTCCCCACAAATAACTCAACAAAATAATATTCCCGCGTGAAAAAAAGCGCATAATAAGCATAATTCTGTTCTACACATTTGGTTAAAAATACAGATCCCTTACGGCGAAACGGCACCTGTCTTTTTCCATTTTCATTACCTGTTTGCATGTCTAGGCACTATATGTTATTTTTAACAAGTTTACTGGCTTTAAATAAGTTAAGTTTATACAAATAGCAAGTTTACGTGATTTTGCCTACCTTATTTTTAGTACGTTGTTATGTTTGAAACTGTATTACGTAAACTAGACTATTTAAAACTAAGTAGTTTAATAACTAGTTTATTATCATTTATCAAACAACATGGTAGGAATAAATCCATAGAAGAAAAACAGTGACACTCCGGGCGTGCCAACAGAAGTGAAAACAAAAGCAGACTACACCACAGATACTCATATACAGAGGTGTCGGTAACGGTAACAGTGTCGCGAGTTCAATGGTTTTTTCCCTCATCAAAAAATGCCCGACGCGCCAAAAGGTTTCACTTCAAAAACAGTTTTTCGATTTTACCAATTTTACGCTTAACTGTCAAAATTTGCTTTCTAGTTCCAACTAATCTTAAAAAAAATCTCAAATGCGACACTTACCAATAAACAGTATCAATTTTAATTTATACAGACATATAGGTAGTTTATATTACCTTTATGTTTGTTTACTAGCCAACATTATATTGCGAGAATGTTACGGAAACTGTTGAATATATTCATTAGTGTAAGGATAAATCCAGAAGTTCTTCCGAGAAAAAATTGCCATCACTCAGTTATTATTCCGATAAGAAAGAATAATTATTAATTAGCTGTGGCTGTGGTCATATATTATCAAAAAAATACGACGAGCGTAACGAAATGCGACTTGGATTTTCTCATTTAGTATACCTGAGTAGTATTTTTGTTGTTGATGGGAGGCGGTAACTACTTAACATCAGGTGGGCCGTATGCGTCCCGTCACCTTGATAAAATAAAAATAAAACTGAGGTAAAAATGATATACTCTATTAGACTAAAATACTAGACCTAAACTCTATTCACCCAATGGTTGTAAGATGAAATAACTGGTAATTTTCCAATATAATAATAGACTAGTGAATGCCTCAAGAGCCTACTGAGAGCCTGACGATGACAACCCCATATTGTGCTCCCATATTACGTCTATATTTTGAAGATATTTTTCTCTTGAACGTTTTTATCGACAATAGTCCGTAGAGTGCCTTGTTTTTGATATAAATAAGCTTACTGAGATATTTATATTGTTGTTTTATACACGCGGGATACAACTTACAAAAACGCTGTAAGATCTTAAATAGTTTATTTGTAAATATAAAGTGCTTTTGCCGTCGGATTAGGATATAAAAAGGGGAATCCCTATTTCCGTTGGTCACGGCATCATGAGCTGGTTGGACCAATTTAGCTGATTCTTTTTTTGTTGTGTTTTTTATTCACAGCTATCACTATCTATCACTAATAAATAAAACTTTTTCTGCACCGGCTCTGTTTGGTGTGCCCCTAATTAGAATGACAATCACTACATAGTATAAAACAAAGTCGCTTTCTCTGTCCCTATATCCCTATGTATGCATAAATCTTAAAAACTACGCAACGGATTTTGATGCGGTTTATTTTAATACATAGAGTGATTCAAGAGGAAGGTTTATATGTATGATACACTAGCAAGGCACCCCGGCTTCGCACGGCTAGTTTCTGATCCGACACTGATGCTTTACTAACCGTGCGAAGTCGGGGCGGGTCGCTAGTTAGTAATACACATTAAAAGATTAATTTCCTCTCAATAAAATTACTACGTTATCGAAAAGTACGACTCAAAGTTTATCGTTGCAAGTATTATCCCAAATATGCAAATTTATCTTGTTACATGAAAACTTTATACCCTTCAGACTCGTTATACAAAGTATTAATTTATTAGTAGTCCAAACACTGTGATTTAAAATTTAAGCTTTATATGAATTAATCTATGCATATATTACTCATTCAGGGGTTTTAAAATTAACATTGTTTTTAACTTGATGTAGATGTTAAATTTTTGACACAAAGTGAATATATTTCCTTTTTAAAGTCAAAGTCAAACTCAAACTAGATGTCAAGTATAATTTGGGCACGCCAAATTTTACACATGCATGAACAAATATTCGTGAGCATATAACGTGTCACAGGAACTCCCCAGGCACATTACATGCACACAGATATGACAAATTACAGTCAGTTTTCATGTTTAAGCTAATCTTATTTGATAAGTTTACGTCTGTGCCAACCCTAGGAATCAGTACCTTAATAAGAAAAAACTAACCCTTATAGGGTCACTTCTTTGTCTGTCTGTCCGTCTATTTGTCAGTCAAGTCAAGTAGAAATTAATCAAATACTTGGATCTACAATCCCTTGGAGATGTGAAAGAATCAAACTTCGATGTCAACGCAATCAAAGCATACGTTCGTTTATGCCACATATTGTCACTCTCGAGGGAATCAAATCCATACCGGTCTCATCCAAGACCTGGATCTTAGACTGGGTTATATTCATCATACTGCGTCCAACCCACGAGACGAGGATGTAACGTCTAAATGATCATGTGACTTCACCGGCACCTACAACCTTTTACCGGAACACACCCATGCGAACAGACAAGTGCTTGGCAGCAGATTACCAGGTGTAGTACCAGTACTACCGGATGAACTTGCAAACTTTCTGCTGCTACTTTAGGTTGCTCTTTTAGCACCACCCACGGTGTACGTGGGTACATCGTGGGTGCTAAAAAAGAAGGGTATTCACCTATGGAAACAAGCAGCAAGAAACCAAAAAAAAAGTTCATTTATCTACATTTCACCTGACCATTAAAGTTATCACACAAATCTACAATACACAACGCTAATGAATCGAGCCATACATTGTAAATTATGCACACAACACAGTATTAATGTTAGTACTTCAAAAAATATTTTTAAATGGCTTCAGTCACGTATACGGAACACGCCAGGAATGCCACGGATTGGAGACCATGAGACCACTTGAAGTCATCACGCAAGCAATTATTTTAAAAATGTTAATGGTTGTTTGAATTGTTTTCATTTTCGCTAACGAGCTCACTTGATATTCATCTACACAGGCATAACTAAAATATTGCTGCTGATATAGCATCATATTTTTTAAATCGTTATATTAGTGCGGACTATTGCAAATATTTCAAACCATTTTCACCAAAATATTTGATTTTGATATCTACAAGGATTTGAAAAATTGAAAATATTGTTGCAGAAATGATATTTAGAATTTTTATTATAAAAATGTTATTCGAAAAATATCGAATAAATGTGACCAATCTACAAATACGTCGCTCTGCTCCACGACAATGCAAATAAAACAAAAAAAAAACTTGTTTTATCAATTCAACATTACAATATTGACTTACAAGATGTATACGTAGGTACATAAGGAACATTTTATTCTTTATGAACAGGATCATGGACGCGAAGAGAGAGTAATCCTTCCATTAAAGGTTTCTTGCTTGTTCCTGCCAATGGAGGATTTGAACAAATGCCGAACTACGTAATAAGAGAATATATAATAATATAATATAATATTCAAACAATAATAACCTACTAAATCACTCGTTCTTGTTTAGTTGGGAAACGGTACAAACAAAATCTTGAAATTAAAAATAAACAGGCCGGAAATCGAAACTGGGACCTTTGCTTCGAAGGCAGGGTTTCATCTACAACCAATGATAAGTATATTAATGACAAGTTCTAATTTCAAGGTATCATTACATCATTTATCAAAGCAACGAAACTCGTTTATCATAAATCAGGCGCAAGTCAATACAGCTCATTTTCGTATCGTAACGGGCTACCGGCGTTAAACGGCCGACATAAAGCTGTCAAGTGTAATTGACGGCCATTGATGTATAATTAATGAGGAACAAGTAAGATTCAGAGACATAATTAACTATAGTTGTAATAGTTTAAATTACAGGCATTGGAGGTATTGTGTAGAAGTGAAGGGTGTTTTATGCAAATACATTACATGGTTGAACTCCTCGGCAGAACAGGAATTGGAACGGCAGAAATGATTTTTTATGGCCCGGGTAATTTTTTCAATATATTGTGTACATTTGACAGTTCATGGCTTAAAACTTATATCAATAAATGTTTGATATTTAATTACGTTTCATTACTTTACATCTGTTATCCCCAAAATCCAATTTCAATTTCGAAATCAAATAATTTCAATGTGGACCCTGGCTGAAGTATTTATGCCGGAAATACGTAGATTCCTTTGATGTGATTGGCAAACTCAAATACAGCATCCAAATCTTGTGCAAAAACGGTGAAAACTCAACATTCGTGCATTTGCATGAAAGTATTAAATATTTACCTAACTTGGATCCTCATTATCAACAATAGATGGCTATTGTTGACGAGCTTCAGATGAAACAAAAAAAAAAATAAGTTCAAGTTAAAAATGAATTACCTCATGTATGAAAGATCAGAGAATGTTTCAGCCAATTTGGCATTTTTTTTTGTAGTATTCTAAATTATCAGGCAATGTTTTATATGAAACAAGTAACATACTTAATTATTACTTTGCTAAGCGCGCTACTGAATTTCTTATTCTGACTCAATACCAAAAGGGGTAATATCGGTAAAACTCACAGTTTTTACCGATGTTTAAGAATATTGGTAAAAACTGTGAGTTTTATCACAGTTTTATGTGAGTTTACGTTATTACGTATGAATTCTTTCGTTTAAGTACCCAAAGAGTGAGGAAAATCTTATCACTAAGCTTACAAGGTCTGTTTGTACAATATGTCTCAGTCTGTTTTTACTAAATAAAAAGCGATATGTTTTGTTATTTGAAGACAACATATATATAATTTGAATAAATTGCTGTTTTGAGTATCAAAATATCTCTTTGAAGTAAAGTTAAAAGTCAAATATAATGTAACTCCATGGCATTTCACACACACCACATCTAGCCACAAACTATGGTTAATAACTATTTAAACAATACCAATATTGTATTTTCTGTTCATACAAATAATGGATATTAAACACCCAGAACTAACAAACATATTTTTCACACAAATGTTAATATATTTTGGCAATTGAACGTACGGCCTAGCGCAAAAGCAGAGACCAGTTGAATATATTCTCTTAAGGTAAAATATACCTGGTTCGCCGAGCCTGTAGCCAGCGGCTCGAGTGAAATACAGAGTGACCTAGCACTTACAGTCTGCGTATGTCCTGCAGATGGATTGAAAAAGCCTCGATGGCTGACAGCGCAATCAGTTAATGGACACGGCGAAGTAGTCGGAATAATGCGTTCTATGATCAAACAGTCAAACGAACATGCAATCCTATTAAACAAAAACAATTAAGTTATGATGTAAGTGGTGGTTATCAATGTGGATGTATATTTTTTTTAGGTGCGTAGGTGGTTTCTCTCGTGTAGATGTTGTCAATCAATTTATTTCAAGTTAAAAGGGCCTACTTTTCAAACATATATAATAAGATAAATTATTGAGTTGACGAATTTTTAAACGGTAAATTTTAAAATAGTAAAATGTTTAACGGTAAATTTGGTACTAATAACATTGTAAACGAATAAGTAAGCGTGGTGGCCCAGGGATATAGACGCTGACTTTCAGTCTGAAGGTCGCTGGTTCAAACCCACAAGTCACCAATGAGTTTTTTCACTTGAAAAATTGATGTGCTAGTAATCAAAAAAAAGCTTTGCTTTGCTGTCCTTACTTTTACAATATATATATGATAGTCGGAAACGTAATTAACAATTTATAATATATTCAAGAAAATTAAATATGGGCTAACGGTCGTTAATCTAGTACAGTTTATCTGCCTGCTCTAAGATTTTACATTCGATCCTGTCTTTTGCTTTACGAGTCCATGTCAGACCCACTTTTTTCTTGATGTCGTTGTCCCATCTCAGAGCCTGCCTTCCTCTGTTTATTTACATCTATACCAACTTTCGCATTTGTATAATAATAGCAGTGTTATTATCATCGTAATATTACTGTCTGCGGGCTCCCGCTAGATTAATATAACAATATTCTAGTATATATATTCGATATTTCACCCCGAACAGAGATCCATTGGCTTGTATGGCATCCAATAAAATATATATTATATTATACATTATATCAGCATATTAAACCCAACAAGATAGAAATGAAACCACACAATATCTCACGTCAGTTGCATAGGGCATTACCGCGAAATGTTGGCTAAACAGACGCTATTGTTGGCGAATAACGCCCTACGACGTAAATACAATTTTAGAGATAAGAGCGAACAGCTCAGTAGCTCTGCTTTGTGCGCTGAGGCCATGGGTTCGATTCCCACCCGACAAACATTTGTGTCACATACATAGATTTTTGTTGTGTTTTGTTTTAATACACGTATTAGTAATCTGTTTCCCATAGTACAAACTATGCTTAGTTTGGGATTAGATGTTGCTGTGTGACATGTTCGCGAATATTCTTTTTATTTGAATATTGTTCATTAATATTTATTACTAGCTGCGCCCTGTGGTTTCGTACGTTTACCCGTACCGGAATACAAAATATAGCCTGACTCACTGATAATGTAGCTTTCCATTGTTGAAAGAATTTTTATAATTAGTATAGTGGCTTAGGCATTAAATCGTAACAAACTCACTTTCACATTTATAATATTATATTTTAGTTAGGATTACGTTGAAACTTTGCTTTACTGGCTGATAAAGGAATTCAAGTATTAGTCGTGAGCAGTAGGAGCGGTGCTCGGTTTGACAAGAGATTCAAACTTGCGTACCGAAGGACCCGTGACATAAACTGTATTCTTGATAAATATCCACTATAGCTCAAAAGATTCAGACCTTTTTATGTAGAACATACAGAGACAATAAGCTTAGTGATAGGGTTTTTTGACATTTGGGTGCGAAACTTTAAACATTACTTTTGCCAATTACAAAAAGAAACTCGTTAAATTAATATTGGCAGGTTAAAATTCTACAACCTTATTAAAATTTAACTCATATAGGTACGTTCCTCTTACCTAAACCTGAATTTAATTTAGCTTGTAAACGACAATTTCAATTTGCAGCTAAACAATAACGTTTGTAAATTATCAAATTCCGATTTTTCACACGCAAAGTAATTATCGCTAGGTTGACCACAAATTCAATTAAATTTTCGTTTTGGGATTAATTGATTAAACGTCATGAAAACGCGTTCTAATACATTTTTATGAATAAATTGGACCAGCTACTTACAACAGAGTTATGCAGACAATAGATATACATATCAGATTACCTAGATTACAAAAACACAAGACCATATTCGCGAATATGTAATACTGTCTCCGAAGGGTTTCTTATCTGTTTCTTCCCCTCGGCTTGGTTAGTTATGACATCACCAAACTTTTACTCCTCTAAAAAAAATTCCGTGCTTTGGAGGACACGTTAAGATACTCGTATCAGTGCTATTATAATTAATAAGCCATGTTGGAGGCCTTTAGGCAGCTTAAAAACTCCATTACCATTACTCCATTAACTCCATTGAAGAATAAAAATTATATGATAATCCAAAAGCCAGGAAAAGTCTTTACCAATGAAATTACACGTGAAATGAAGGAAAATAAAGATAAAGTAATTATTATATCATTATTAATAGATAAAGTAACAAGATAATGACTTCTTTTATCGTTCAAATTGAAAAATTGTCTCCTAAGAATACCGATAAGATTATTTGTAAGCATAACAAGACTTCAAAGAATATATGTGCAAGTCGCAATGCGATAAAGATAATGCAAATTTAATAAAATACAAATTAATGATATTTCAGTCAAGTTATTACTTTATATTTAATTAGATGGTTTTTTATTTCCTTACCATAACATAACATAATCCTTGTAAATTTATTTTTATAATAACTTTTAATCGGTTTGAAATAACTTGACTCCTTCACGCTCAATTTTGATATAGGAAAAGTACCCTTGGATGGCCAAACGCGGGTGGCACTGCGGGGCGCAGCTAGTACAAACCTAATGCAATACATATTAACACACTATATCAAACATTTATGCTCGTCACACAAATGCTTGTCCTGAGTGAGAATCGAAATCTCGACCTACAGCGTTACTACCAACTGAGCTACTATCAGTCGTTTGACTAGTCCTACTCGTATGAGAGATTATATTATATATAATATAATATATATACTATAAGCCTGATATTTCTTACTGCATGCTTATAGTATATATAATATATATACTATTATATAAGCCTGATATTTCTTACTGCATGGCAAAGGCCTCCCTTCCCTCTTTCCAAGCATCTCTGTTTTTAGCAATTGCATTACAATGCTTTGAATAGGAGTCTATCTCATCTCGCCATCGGTGTCTGGGTCTTCCAGTTGTTGTCTAGATAAAAAAATAAATAAAAAAACAATAAAAAATACATAGAATGGTGATTATGCCTTCTCGCAGTGCGGAGACAGGGGATCACCAGCAAGGTAGGCAAGTCGACCACTTAGCTATACTGAATTATTAAGTAAGCTCCTGATTCCATGTCTCGCGGGCATTCCGGTATTTAATCTGGATATTTTCCTGCAGCCCGGTCTTGTTGGTAATTTTCGACCGTATAAGCTACGTAGCTATCAGATTTTCAAGAAAAAATGTTTCCACAGCAAAAAATATTGCCGATTCGTAGGGAGACAATGGTGATGACGGCTATGAGCCGTCCCGTTTTCGATTCTCGGCAGTGGCACGCTATATGTTGAGCATGGTTTGCGGGTCTTGAATTTTTGTTTTCATGTTCATGGCATTTGCGACACAGAAAATCTTAGTTCAGGAGTGTGAGCGTTTATCTAAGTTATTTATTTGTTGAGTTTGACACTCAATAAGTGCACTCTACAAGTGCACTCTACAGTGGCTTATGATAGAGGCCCTGCGAAACCTTTCGGAAAATAGTGAGTACCTTACAGATTTGTATATTTTTCCAATATTTTTGACAATATTATTGAATCGCTTGACAGCTGATTATCAAATTGTCAATCATGACATAACAACGTCTGTTAGAACAGCTAGTTAAAAAGAATTCAAAACAAAATATGAATGTTAGCATCAAGCAAGTCTAAAGACAAAATTTCATAAAATATCCGTAGAGATTTTAAATTCAATTCATCATAGTTTACTCCCACCAAACAGCTTTCGCCTTTATCCTGATTCAGTCAATCTCTATTCGAAATTCAATACAAAATTGGCGAAGCACATAAAATAGAAAGGCGAAATCATAAAATACAAAGAATGCACATAAAATAGAATGCATAAACAGTTTCTCACTGAACTCGTAAAGTGGAAGGAGAAGGGCTCTTAAACTTTTCGCTTCTACGTTTTGCACTGCATGTAAGGTCTTTGACCCCGCCGTGTTAGCCTGCCTAACGCGGGACAAGGGCCTATAATTGCACAGCGAGACTAAAAATCCGACTCCGGTGGTGTGGGTGCAGATAAAGTTATAAGACCGTAAATACTTCTTGGGTGACAGGCGCAACAGGATGCGACTTGGATCTTTTGGTCCTGAGGGAGGACTAAAGTTATGTTGCTGTTAAGAGGGGTGGTAAGTAGGGGGAGTAACTTGTTTCATCAATTTCATCGCATAAACAATATGCGATACATAAATAATTATCAAAACACGTAAACAAAGTTATTACTATTACATTCCAACTTCAACTTCACATAACAGAATAATGCAGTTATTAAGAATTTGCCCCAGTTTTATTTATTTTGAGCGTTATAGAACCGAAGTTTTGGTCACAAACTTTCAGATTTGCGATGTCTTTGTAAAACGTGGAACTTTGCGACGTTCCGAACTCGTTCCGTACGAGTCTCATTCTAATGAATGTGGACATTTAACTTGAGACTTGTATTTTGTATTGACTTTATATTCTGTACTTTTATTTTGACTTTTATTTTATTGACTGACGAAGCTTCTACAGCTGAATTTATCTCTAATATAAATAATAAGTTGTTTTGATTACTAATATACTTATTGTATATTTATATGCGTATATTAGTAATCCATTATATAATTATAATATATTATATTATAATAGTAACCACGCATATGCCTTATGCGTGGTATCTTGGCTATTTTAAGTATGAATTTAAATAGTGACAATAATAATGAATAGGAGTTATCTAAATGCTTATACAGTGCAGGATGTGAATTCAATAATAGTAGATATATAATAGTATTAAAGTACGCTTCTAATTTTTATCCTCAAGCGAAATTATGTCCGCGTGATTGAACCAATAAATTTCCTGGACATTCCAAAAAGTATATACATAAACCATCATAAAACTGTTCACGATATTTCAAAACTGGTTCGAAGTTGTATAAAGAAAGCAACATAAATAAAAATCGTTGACCCAGTCCTAATTCTAGATTAACGGACCCGAGCTGAAGTCTAGATTAACGGTCTAGAAACAAAGAGCTATCAAACGCCTAGAAAATGTTCACATTGTAATCAAGAATTTTGTCAAGAATTCACACTTCAAAGAAAGTGACCTTTTCAATTCGAATGTATTTCGTGTATGTCGCGAAATCTTCGCTGATTGTTTTTTTTTATTTATTTTTTTATGTTATTGAGTGACGGAACGAGCTGACGGCCCACCTGATGGTAAGTGGTGACCCTAAGTAAGTGATTGCGAAACTATTTTGGTTTTTATTTATTAATTTCGACAAATCAATGAAATTTGAAAAAAAAAAATGTTTTTGCGTCTATTGTGACGATAAGAGCAGGTGGTCAAAACGATGTTGAACATTAGTTGTTACCGTTCCTTTCAGGTACACTTTACAAGTGAGAGTATGTATGTTTTAATCTTCCACCAGAGCCCAATCTGAATTCGTATATCACATCGTATATCGTTTTAGGACATGCTAGATTCGCGATACTTTATTACATCGTTTTTAGAACGTGGTTCTGCGCACATTACATTTTCAAGATAATTCTCAATTTTTCCTGTCTGGATTTGAACCAGCAATCTTCAGACTGAAAATCTTCTAGACCACCAAGTTTGCCCAAAATCATTATATACCACGAAAGCCACTCGAAGATATATTTTTGCATTGAATTAATATAGACAAAGAAGGAGAATAGCAACAAAATTTCGCCCAATGGTGAAGCCAAAACGTAAACAATGTATGTGCGTGAGTTTCATGTTATTACACTACCGCCACACATAGAAGTGTACAAATTATTTTATCAATCCAATAACATTGTCGCCAATAAATGTTATATTTTAGTATCGGACTAAGGCATGGTCTTGCACACTAAAGTCGCCTGAACAACTAAGTCACCGTAGACTTATACAAGTTGCATCACTTTGCGTACACACCAGTCCTCCAGCATCTTAGTCAAGAACAACAATTATTTGCCAAGGGAATGATGTAATAGAATTTGTCCGAAATCGTTGGCAATTATCGTTGGTATAAGTTTAGTCCTGGCTGTCGCAATAATTAAGAATGATTGATCTTCCTAAAGGAATGTTTTGGTAGCGTTATTCTTAGGCAATGACATCACTAATGCCTCTACATTCTCATAATAGTGTTATCCACAAGGCAAAAAATGGGCATTGAGGCTTTGTAAAACTGTAAAATAACCCTTCTTTTAACGAAGTCGACTTAATAGGCGTGAACGTACTAATGAATGAATGAAAATACTTTACTGTACACCAATACAGAGAAATACAATGTTAGACAAGTAGAACACGTACAATGGGCGGTCTTATCGCTAATCTCTTCCAGACAACCTTTGGATGGAGAGGATTGTGGAACGTTTGATTGGATGGCGGTGTACATAGATATAATAAAGTGTCACAGAAAAAGAAGAATAATACGTTTACTAATTATACGTTTCTACATAATTTTTAGTTGCGTTATTTGTATTTAAGCGGTAGAGTCGATAACCTCTGTTTGGAAAGATCCATTCATCAAATTATTTTGAAAAAAAAAAAACTTTATTTGTGTTTCGGAGCGATCTTTGCATTATTAAAACAAACTGTCACTTGTGAAATTATGTACTTGAGAATTTGATACAGAATATTTTATTACTGTTAATTGAAATATTTGGTTGTTTAGTAATATGACCAATAAACTGGCCATATTTTGTTTTCACCGTCATCCGTCTACATCAGTCTGCTGCTGGTCATAGGGCCAACATCGTATTTTGTTTTAAATAACCCAAATGCAGAAAAACTTGTGAAAGTATATTCACTAGGACATTGGCAGAATGTGTATGAAATTGTGTTTTTTTGTGACCAGACACAAAAAGCCGAACTGAACTAAGTATCAGTGTGTTTTTGCGCAACCAAAAGTAATCCTCATCCAGGTTAATATCTTATACACTCACCACTTGTCTTAGTAATGATCAGATAGAAACTTACGGTTCTGTAACCTATGGTAGAATACGAGAAATTTCATGCGTGATTTAATTATAAAATTAAAATTGGGATAATATCATTAAAAAAAGGTCCACTGCGGATCTATCTACCCCATCCGCTACGTTGGTATGTATAAACATCTGTTTTTATTTAATTTCCGACCTTTTTTGTGTACACGCGGGATTTGCCCGGCGCTGAGCGTCAAATTTATTTAAATCATAATGAGTATGCGGTATTTCTTGTTTCAAAGATATTTCAACAATACGCATAATTAATTCTGTCCCGCAGAAAATAACTCACTCGAGACTTATCTAATTAAATAATCATGATATATCTGAAATGCGTAATGTTTAGAATTTTCAATAATTAATACTAGATATATAAAACTACTACTTAATATAGTTGAGGTAGTTTTTCTAAAAAAATTTCATATAAAATCATTATTTTTTTTGACAAGAAATGCTATGGTTGATCTACTTTTTGAATTTGTTTAAAAAACAGAAGTTTTGTTTGAAGTTTAATTTAATACAAGAAATGCGTAGAAAAATTAAGGAGTTTTTAAACACATCGTGTGCTTGAAATTTTATCGTAGCTTTGTATCCCAAAATGAAAGCCCATCTCAGATCTTACTCAGCCTTTCAAGGAAATGTCCATTTATAAATCTAATTATAATGGATGAATGCGACTCAGTAAAGATTTGGATCTCATACTGAGTCGCACGCATTAATGTTGTCATGGGCGAGGGTCACCATTTACCATCAGGTGGGCCCTCAACTCGTTCCGTTACTCAATCACATTAAAAAAAAAAATATCACGCACTTAGTACACTATTTTAAAAAAGTGACTCATAATTGAAAGAAAAATCATAGAAAAGCAAAATACGTAATATCGTTTACTTTATTAATGGTTATTTAACAACCAAACTATGGATCCGATTTTGCTAAAATATCTATGTGACTTAAACTCACTGTAACTTAAAGGATATATATTTAAGTACAAACAATATATTAACATCCGAATCGATAACCTCCTCCTTTTTTGAAGTCAGTTCAAAATACTATGTACGGCGCTGTGATTTTAAAAACTCATTTATTAAAAAATAGCGGTGTTGTACTAAATACACCAGATAGCGTTTTCAGATTAACATAAAATGATTTTCAAAATCATAATCAAAACAACATTTTTTATTTCCGCTAAATTCCTAATAAATACTGGGAAACGACAATTTCTCTCGACAAATGAGATCGTGCGTTCTTAAAACTAAGTTTAGTGCTTGTCCGACTATCCATTGGGAAGAATAAGCAAGAAACCCATATTGGATGGATTACTTTCTTATCGTGAGCATGATCCCTTTAACTTAAATCTAAATAACGTTTTCCTTATTGATTATTACTACACAAAAGGCGTTACTTCCGCTAAGTAACGCCTGAATCCATCAATTTCCTTCATAATTAGATATAACAACCTTAGAACCCTTAATCTCCATAGGTTGTATCTAATAATAGCGGGATGCCCATACATAATTACCGCGCATATCATATTATATGTGTAGGCTATATACGCAAAGTTCTATTTACCCAGTGAGATTCCAGAATAATCCTTTGGACAATACACTATTATATGCTGCAAACGGCTTTATCTTGAGAAATTAAACGCATTTAGTTAAATTCTATCTGCTACCCGATTTACGTGTACCTATAAGTATAAGTGTATTATATCCCACAGCTGGGATATGGACCTGTCATGGACAAGTAAGTAAGATGAGCATGGAATCTACCACGAGAGCCCAATCCAGACTGGTGCCAAGACATGTCTTTGTAAAATTAAGCTTTATTATGGATAGCTTCAGTTTTTTAAAAGGCTAACTTGGTGCACATCTTGATTTGTACCAGTTACCTTTGGTTTAAAAGTTAGTGTCTACACACCTAGGCCACCCGTACCCGAGAACAAGCGGATTTGCCCAAGTGGAATTATAAAGTACAAAGTATGTTATTCTAGTAAATTTAAACCATTAAGAGTTCATTTTATTGTACGAAAATGTGAAATCCTCCCAACGTGGGATAATATAATGTACAGATGAACATCAAACAAACCATATCGACCACGTCAGCTTTTAAACAGAAAAATCTATATCAAACTCGATCTATTCATTTAGGAGCTACGATGCCACAGATATGCAGATACACACTACAAACTTACAACAACCCGACGAAAATACAAACTTATACAAATTTTAACTCCTGACGAAAAAGAGGGGCTTTTTCGTCAGGGGTTAAAAAGGTCACTGTATTAGTCGATAGAACAAGAAAAAAGGTTTTAAAATTCTGACAGCAAAATTTTCCGCTTTCTGGAAGAAGGCACGAGAAGGCATAGCTTGGGATGGGCACTCCATTTCCGACGAATACAATTAGTCTCTTCGTGTAAAAATTCCAGTAAAAACTGATCCATTGGTGGACTTATAAACTATACATAATCGTTCGAGGAATATGGACAGAATTTATCCTATTCCGTTTATATTCCTCGAACATATTATTACCGTACCAGCCTCTAATGTTTCCACTGCAGGAACACCGGCCTACTCTAGATAATTGAGAGTGAATGGGCTCTGATCTAACATGGACGCCCAACCCGGATTGGTAGATGTCACATGTCGTCGAATTTTTGGTTTTTGGTTCTAATTTTTGGTTTGGAATTTCTGGTTTCTACATGCCAGTTTCCCCACGATTTTCCGTCATTATTTCGAAAGAAGAATTGCGCACATAAATTTTTCATCTGAAAAAACTCATTGTTGCGCTCATGGGTTTGAACCAGCAACCTTCAGATTTAAAGTCGTCGTCTATTATCACACTAAATTATAAAAGCGAATGTTTGTATGTATGTATGTGTATTTGTGTGTGTGTTTGCTTATCCTTCACGCTCAAACGGCTCAACGGAATTGGATGAAATTTGGTACCAGTTACTTACTATCCTGGATTAACGCATAGGCTACTTTAGATTCAGGAAAACCGGGGGTTACCGCAAGGCTTAGTTATTCTATAAATTTGGACAATCTTACAATGATTACCTAACAGGAAACCATCTAAATGAAACATTGCACCGAGGCTCACTGCGAGCATTCAGTGCGTACAGTCGTTGCTAATGTTCACAGCGAGCACTCGCCCACACAGCCTGTGGCGAGTGTCAAATCATTCAAGATATTTCGTTATATTTTAATATTGCATTATATAAATAAAATAATAAGGCAAAACTTACACACAAAATAAAGTAACAAAATACCTGACTACATAGTAACCAAAACATGTTTATTATTAACTGTTAATTATAAAAAATCATTTTGAGTATACATATATTCATAGCGTGGTAAAAAGATAGAGGGTGGTTTTAGGGCTTAATAACCTCATAAAAAAGCTATGTGATGTGCCTACATTACGATAATGAAGCGGTAATATACTACTTTTGTTACAGATAGATAAAAAAATCTTTGCTCTCACCGCAATAGAAAACACTGCAGTGTCACAGCATCAGAAATAACCATCAAATTGTAAAAGTATTTTCGTGTTGTGCTATCCAGGCGAGGCTTATCAATGAACGAGGGTCAACACACTATTGATAACAATAAATTGTACCCAGAAAAATGTGAGCTCTATTTAAGGATTCTTTATCGTATTTGTGCTTAACCATTTTCCTTGTATTGCTACTGTATTAATATATCTCCTGAGAGGAAGGATTAAACGTTCTAGATGTGGTAAGAATAATACTTTCTAATGAGCACAGTCATTATCTCAATATGGAAAGTAGATCCCTAAACAATGTGGAGACCCATTTACAAAGGGAAATTCCGACCTTCTGTTTCGAGTAACAGTATCCCTAATTGATAAAGCATTTTGGACTAAAATCTTGTGTATCACTTATTTACCTTGAGATCATATCCTCACTTCAACACAACACTGACACAGCACGGTTCACACACAAGTCACAAGTCACAAAAACATTCGATGTTTAAAAAAAACCGCGTAGTGGTGCTACGGCGTAGCGTGCGCTACGGGCTACGATCGGGCTACGACTAACGTAGTACCCCTCCTCCTCCGCCCCGGGACCGAAACGCCTCCGTTATTTTATTTGTTTCTTTGAATTTCACTTTCAATAAATGATGAGATGTTATTTGTGTTTCTATGAATTTGTTTGAGATTCAAACAAGTTTTAAAAGTTGAAGTCTGATAGCTTTTTACTTGTTTGTATTCAATTTTTAAGTTAAATAAGATTGAATCTTTGAGTTCTGTGATCAAATCTATTTTGAAACATTTCTAAAGACACACAAAACTTTATCGATAGGTATTTTAATATATTTTATCATTTACAAACTGGCAATTTTACGAGCAGCTATGTTTTTATTGAAAACCGAATCCTTTCTGCATAGAGGCTACAAGGATCATATTTCGGTTAAATATGTGGTTAATTAAACAAGCTGAAATAATATAAATAAAGGTTAGAAGTCCAAACGTTTTATATTTAAATTAGTACATTAATGTAGGACAAAATATTTTTAAATAGGTATATTAAATTGACTGACCCAGTTTTTATGAAATTATAATTGGTGTGGTTTAATAACTATTAATATCTTCGTCCTTTTCTCGCGTCAAGCTCTCACGGTCCAATCACTTTTGGTGTTTGGATCAAGTAGTGACCTTCAACCATTTTGTTAGAACAAGAACCATTAAAACAAGAAAACATGTTGATTATAAAAATTATTTTATAAAAACCTTTTCTTTTAAACCATCTATAATAAACTTAAATGTTATTTTAAGTCTATAAAATTGAGTTAAAGTGCTATTGCTCGATACCATCTAATAAAAAGAAAAAATGTTTAAAAGACGCAGGGACCAAATAATTGGTAGAACTACCAATTACTTGGTCCCTGCTTCTTTTACGAACATCGCCAAAAATCTCAACATCATATTGTAGATGCGTGAAAGTCACATACTGTGCACTTCTAACGCTCGTTCCTACCTTCTGTTGTAGTTATTTCCAATTAGGTTTGATATGTATAAATTTTAAAATAATATAAAACGTTGTTAGCTGAAAGATAGCGTTGGCAACACCTTAAGCTGTGTATTGAAAACGTCTACAAGTGACGGTAGCCGTTTACCATCAGGTAAGCAGATAGTTTGCGTGCGACATTATACACATTAAAAAAAAATGATGTGCTACCGTGGTATATTAAAACAAGTGGTTACATTCTTGAGCTCCTGTCGACAGACAACTTTACCTCTGCAGTGGGAAAAATCTAAGCTACATGGTCATGGTTTGTGTCATGTACCATGTGTTTTTATGGATCTTGCGACACAAAGTAAGTCTTAGTGTAGATTATACAAAATGTAATAATTTAATAATATGTTTTTTTTTATATAATAATAAATAGCATGGAAGCGAATAATGTCTTAACAATACACGAATTTCATATTTATCGAATTCCATACTATTTATTATAAAAACGTACTGCGTCGTCAAAAAACAAAGAGAGTATGATTAAAAAAAAGTAAAGCAATTGTACTCTTCAAAGAATTAGAGACAAGTCTTAACAAGTTACGACATGCTTAAATTGAGGCGTAGGAATTTTCACATATGAAAACCTACATTACTTATAAGACACCCCTATATATTATAAAAGCGAAAGTTTGTATTTTTTTAATTCTAATAAACGGACGCATTCATTCCTGAAAACCGTGGGTAACACGGTATATAAATAACTTGAAGATGCAGATGCTGATAGTAAATCACGCCATAAAATAGCCCGCTACTACTTATAACAGACACCAAACCCCACGTACTCAGCATCGCGCATGCGCCATGGCCGGGTAGCAAAATCATCTGACTTGCGTTATCCCAATTTTTTCCTACACTTAATTACGCTAACAAAAGTTTGGGCTCACTTTCCAATAATAACAAGAGCTTGTTAGGGTTCCGCAGTAAACAATCCAACTCCCTTTGTCATTGACATTTTCATTGACTGGTTTATGTAACCGATAGTTAAAGGAAATTTGGTAAAATTACCCTTTTAGACTGGTTGGTACTAACTATTTTTACCAGTTCAAATATACGTATATTGCGCTTTATTAATTACCTATAATAATATAAGCCATAGATTAGTAAGAACATCATTCATTTTGGACTTTTATGAACAAGTATCATAACTATAAAAATCAACAGACAGAATCGCCGCTCCGACTCAGGTCTTCCCCAACCAAAGTATGAGAAGATCCAAGCCACATTGTGTAGCGCCTATCACTCTGAGACGGGGATGTAACGCCTCAAGTGTTTGCAATTTCACCGGCACCCACACACTTCCACTGGAACACAGCACTGCTAGTGCATACTGGCGGCAGATTACCAGGTGTAGTGGCAGTACTTCTCCGGACAGAATGGGGACAATTTCTAATACTAATTTGGATTGCTCCTTTGGCACCACCCAGGGGATAAGTGTAGGGACTCCCAGGGTATTCACTAACGAACTCCAACTACATGGTCTGTCAAGTAGCTAAGATTTAATATGCTCTAATATTTATTGTATTATAATATATTAAATCAGTGCTTAGCGCATAGAAGTCTGAATATTGGAATTTTAAACTGTTTTTTTTTTTTAAACTAACTATACAAGCAATTATTGAGAACAACAAAAAACCTGAGTGCGTGAAAAGTTCCAAATTACATTTAAACATTATAACTATAAATAACATTATAATATTATAACTATATTCGCTATATGCACGACAGTAGCGACAGTTATTCTCAATCACACCCTTGCGCCTGCCTCACGAAACGGGGATGTTACGTCTCATGTGCATGTAATTGCACCGGTGCCCACGCCCTTCTGCCACAGCAACGCGAGTGCATCACTTGGCACTTCACTTGACTACCAGGCGTATTAGCAGTATTACTCCAGATCAACTTTGCACAAGTTCTACTGCTTTGGGTTGCTACTTTCGCAACCGGGGGACACGTGTAGGGCCTTTGAGGGTATTCACCTACGGAAGCAAGCACCACTGACCCAGAAAATATCACGGTGTGTCTGGGCTACTACATTTTAAAAAAGACTCGAGAGAACGGTACGTCTAAATATTCAAATCTCAAAGTTTAGGACCGATACTCTTGCTAGCTCGTGTTTCCAAATGGTACTTGAAATGTAAACTTTATCTATATTGGAAAACTACGGCTTTGAGGCGCTCCGATTGGAGGATTTATGTACAACCATTCAAACGTTTGTGTTGTTTATATTAGATGTGAAACTCTCATATATATAGCCCGGGATTGTTAGATTACTGAGTAATCGAGTTTTTAATCTAAATCTAGGCCTAAGCTTTAATTAAAACTCTATTAATCCACACATAACTTAGGTTTAATTTTGTCTTACCCAATATTTTATCTAACACACTAATCTTATACTAACCAAATACACCAGCCTAATTACGACCGACAGCTAAGTTAAGAGTACTAATTTTTTTAATTAATTTTGCATTGAATACCTTTCCGTTTTGTCTGATGACAAAGCAAAAGATTTGGAAGATAGGGGTTTAACTTGTACTAATCAAGAAAACGCAAGCGTGAATTGGTAAGTGCGTGAGATTGTAGGTGCATGTGACGCTGGCAAGGATCAATCAGTGTCAGCTCCTGTGTCACGTTATATGCTCATGAATATTTTTACTTGTGTGTGTAAAATTTGACGTGTCCAAACGATACTTGAGATGTAAAGAAATAAATGAGTTTGAGTTTGAGTTGCGGGCCCAATAAGGTATGAAATGGATCTTTTCCGACAATTCGATACAGTTTCATGCGTTATACTCATGGTAATATCTGGGGTCAACATAACTCCCAAATCCCATGAAATGAAAATGAAAAGCAGGGTATACCCCAGTCGTATGCGTGTTGATAGAGATAGAGGTAGAAACTTTCATTACATAAAACAGGCGGCGACTTCCGTCAAATTGATTGTTTACAATAAATCAATAGTTTCCTCCATTCTGTTCGAAGGTAATTGTCATTACAACAAAAGTTCGGGTTCACTTTCCAATAACAAAGGCTTGTTAGGGATCCGTGGGTAAACTATTAAACCCGTAGATTAAAGTCTGTTTGCATAACAATGTGACCCTTCTTAATTTCTTGATGGTTATTCTGACAGGTTGATTTAGTGGACGCGTAAGTCGATTTTGGAGATATTTTATAGTAGTTTTATCCTTAATATATTGTAAAACAAAAGCCGCTCCCGCTGTTTGTACGCTTAGATATTTTAAACGCAACGTATTTTATTGCAGTTTTCAGCAATAGATAGAGTAATTTAAGAGGAAGGTTTATATCTAGTACTAGCAACTCACCCCGGCTTCGCACGGAACGTTATTAGTAATTGTTAATAAATACCGTATGTAAAATATATTTGATTTTTATTTAAATTTTCTAGTGTAAGTAATTTTTATTATTTCAATATACAATTATGGTTTTGTTTCCATGCCACTAATAATACCAATGAGCGACGGTTCACGAAAAAAATTCTCAGTGCTATATAAACAAGTACAGATTAAGATATAAAAGATTAAAAGCATAGACATATGACAGACGTTATAGGTTTAGTCATATGGTTCCTAATAAACAGATAAGGAACCCTAAAAATTTATGATAGCGGATAAAATACAAAACACGCGGTTCCGTACAAATTACTATCCAAATGTTCTTTCATACAAACCTTGACCTCATAATTACGAACATAAAAAACAGCGAAATTGGCCGAGCTGTTCTCAAGTTATGATTCGTCATACATAATTATGGCAATTGATTTCTATTTATACAGCGGCAGCGTTAACTAGCGGCACCCCGCAATGTTACCCACGGTTTTCCGGGATCAAAAGTAACCTATCTTAAACTGTTATATTACCTAGGATAAAAGCTACACTGGTACCAAATTGTATCTAAATCACTTGAGCCGTCAAACATATGCACACTCACATACACACAGACATACATACATACACACCTTTATAATAAACTAGCGACCCGCCCCGGCTTCGCACGGTTAGCAAAGCATCAGTGTCGTATCAGAAACTACCCGTGCGAAGCCGGGGTGACTTGCTATTGTATTATACATATAAACCTTCCTCTTGAATAACTCTATCTAATAAAAAAAAACGCATCAAAATCCGTTGCGTAGTTTTAAAGATTTAAGCATACATAGGGATATAGGGACAGAGAAAGCGACTTTTTTTTATACTATGTAGTGATTATGATAATATTGAATTTTCATATACATTTTGCATATCGCCATCTAGCCCCAAACTAGGCCTAGCTTATACTATGGGAACTATATTACTGATAGAATACCTATAAACTTTTTTTATATAAATATATTTACACCTGCAGAATCCAGCATAACAAGCACAACTCACCCTTGACCAGTTATATTTCTATTAGCACGGCACGCCGTCTTTTGTTCGGCATGAATGAAGCCGTCATCCTATCTAACCCCAAGTTATGTATCTAACCCCGGGTTATGTATTAACTCAAGTTGTTTACATTGTTTTGTCTAAATAAACCTTCGCTGATTTTGTATATAGGCCTTGAAGTTTTATGAAAGTTACAAGTAGTTACATAATAATTCATTGTATTGTAGTTATTCGTAAAAAAACCAAGGCGTCAATGATATTACGTTCATCACTTGTCACGTCTACATTGTTACGTTTTTGAAACCCACTAGGCAAAGATTCATTGGAAAATATGCTTGAATATATATATATGTGAACTTTATTGCTCAGGGTGCAGACGCAATCCAATGTGACTTATGTCTTGCAATAAAATAGGGCAGCACTGAGAATTATTGCTGTTGCTTCGAGCAATATGCAGAGACATCAGGTGAGATGTAAAATCGAGGTGTTGCTTTACTAGCAATGTTATTAACTGGCCTCACAACTCTACTTTCTGTTCTGTAGGTCTTGCTTTGATTCCCACCGATGATAAATATATATGTAAGGATCATAGATGGTATTATATATGAATGTTCTGTGTCTGGATGATAATACGTATTATATACGTACCAAAATATTTTCAAAATCAAAAGTAATTTATTAGTTATTTAGTTGCCATAGTAGATGGCGCTGTGTACAATATTTATTTATTAACTAGCAATCCGCCTCGGCTTTGCACTGGTGGCAGAGCATATATTTTATGCCTAAATTATTTTTGGTATAATGGTGGTTTATCATCATGTTGCGTAGAGCACATACTCAACGCAGCATTAAATTTTAATCTTATAATAAAATGAATGAATAAAAATTATAAATATAATATATTTTTTTATATTATTTGAATATTAATATATTTTAATATAATTGTATTATATTAACAATATTTATAATTATATTGTTAATATAATATCAATATATTTATATTAACAATATAAATAAATTGATGTTCATCCCACTTGGCGTATTTTAAATGCACCAGAATGCACCCGACTGCACCAGAAGGAGGTAATATTTTTAGAGTGTATGTAGCCTAAATGGCTCGATCGATTTTAGCTTGAGAAGTGTCTTTAGATTGCGCTTATTTGTGTGAGAAACGCTGGACATCTTTTTTTTAAATTTATGTTTGTTATTTGTTCCAGCTAATTTCCAAAACAGCTGAATCGATTTGGACACTGACAGATAGCTTATGTAATAAGGAGTAAATAAAGCTACTATTAGCTTAGAAAAAGAAAAAGGGAGCGAAAAAAAATATAACCGGGCGAAGTCACGGGGAAACGCTGGTTAAAAATAAATTACCCTATAGATAGCCTGTATACTTCCACCCCTCCTACTAGCGAGTTAGTTGACCACCCTGGAACTCCAATATCCATTCAAAGGTCACAATTAACTTCAAAATACCTGCACGTATTGTCTAGACGTTCAAAGTACTTTGAAGAAATTTTAATTGCTAGCCCGTGTATAAATAAGCTAAGTATCGCCTTAAATAAATCCATACATAACTTCAGCATCAAGTTAAATAACAAATATAAATTTCACAACAAATACTGCTGACTAATTAACTGAAAAAACTACACCAACTCTTATTATAGATTAAATAAATATAGATGCGATATTAATATTAAATTTTCATGGACATTTCACAAAGCGCCATCTAACCCCAAAATATGTACTATATATGTACTATAACCAGATTACAGTCTGAATTGGTCTATTGATGTATGAATCCGCGCTTTGCTACCAGTTGAACTGTGAAGCCAGTCTACAATTCTACTTTTAGATTAACACAGCATTGTATGCACGTTAACTACATAATCTTTACAAGAAAGTCTGGAAGAAATCGCAATAAGCAATACATGCACAGAGTATACATATCTTTTTATTAAGCTTTATGTACAAAATTTTTCATGTATGTTCTGTATTTATGTGTAAAGCACAATAATGAGTTTATTGATCTAGCTATCTATATCAATGCACATTAATAAAGTAGTATAAGACAGAACAGACGCTGTCCTGTCTTAATAATTTGGACCGATGCATCTGCGTGAGCTATAGACATAAAATGCAAAAAAGCAAAATTCAGTGGAAATATATTAAGTATTTTTTATTATGACTTTCGCTTTGAATACAAGATCACTTCGTACTAGGTAACTGTAAGTGTGACCGCAAACTTATAAAGGCCTTTGGACCTAATTTTACTAGGCCAAGACTAACGTATCTACTTTCTTCAATCTCACAGTCCAATTAAACCGAAATTCATTTGACAAACTTCAGAACAATGAACAGCACAAAAGTTTATTTTTCGAGAGAAAAAAAGGTGAAATCTCGCCCGAATTTATGTTTGCTAGTTTCTTTTTCAATTTCGAGTTGAGGGGTCTTTAAAGATGCAGAGGGCACTCGCTGTGTATATATGGTATAGTGTGTATATAGCTTAAGCTTATTTCTTTTGTTACGAGTGTAACTTTGGGAGAAATCATTAACACGGTTCGGAAATTTTGTTTTTTCTGTGCAAAAATCTTTTTAATGCAGAAAATATTTTTTTTTATTTATTTTTTGTGCGTACCGCCTTTCAATATTCTTACTGCAGTGACAAAGTCATATCTCTGGTAAGCTAGAGCTCGGGATTTAACGGATTTAATCTGATTTTATCTGCCACAGGAGCTACTTTTAGATTTAGATGCTGAAATTAGGGGAGCTTCACTATTTTTTATTTATATTTTTATTTATGTCCAATGGTTATCAAGTAAATTCGCGGAAATTATTATAATTTCAAAGACATCAAATAACCGACTGGTACGAAATAGTTTAGTTGGACGATTGACAGCACTCTCTAGGGATGCTGTGAAGTCTGTGAATAATTCTCAGAAGCGCGCGAGTACCTCTTCTGTGAGATTTATAAGACCGGTAATATCTATATTCCGATATATTAAAGCAACATTAATTTGTGTCCCAAAGACCCAACAAACATAAATTAATCTAAATAAATAATAACAATAAATATTCATGGATATTGCACACAGCACCACCTAGCCACAAACTAAGCGTAGAAATTAACAAGTAATAACGTATTACTATTGCCTAGACTACAACAATGAACTATATTTTGACCGAAACCAAAAAAAGTTTTCAAATTGTATAAGGAAATCGTCCGTACTATGGGAACTAACTGATAGAATACTTATAGAAACTGAGGGTTACCTACGGCAGAGAGTAAAATAGCCACTCTAATTCTATTGGGCTATAGATTCCAGTCTTAACTCTTGGTGTAACATATCTCCGACGATGCACATCCCGGGAGAATCTTGTCACTCGCACCATTAGGTATTACGTTGAGAGAGCCCAGGGGACTTAGATCTGAACTGGCTTTTACATATATATCTAGACAAATCAATAAAATTTACGTGTCAGTTTGTAACGTCAAAACAGCTTTTTACTGATGCATTTCATTTCTGAAAGTGTGTTGGTCTGTTCCGTCTAATCTCCGAAGGGCGTGGTGGCATAGACGCCGACTTTCAATCTGCATGTCACTGATTCAAACTCACACGTGCACCAATGAGTTTTTTCACTTATGTGAAATGAAAATGAAAAATTATTTATTAACACAGCACAAACAAGTACACAAAACAATGAATTGGTAAAAAAATGACAAATTACAAACAAAAAAAAGAGAAAAAAAAAAGTTGTCTAAAAACACAATTCATAAATATAGCAAATAGGCTGTGGAAAAATACTGTGATAGCTGATGTTATAAGGAATAACTTAATTTTAGAAAAATAATTTGAGTTCAGCGCAAAAAACATCCGCGCTGACAAAGTTGCGATGAACAGCTAGTATCTAAATACTGTATTGATGGACATTACACACAGCGCCACCTAGCCCCAAACTAAACATAGCTTGTACCACAGATATAATAATACTATACTAACTAAGAGAACCTGAGTACTTACGAGACTTACTATGCAATATTGACAAGATATAATATATAATTATAAATAAATAAATATAAGATTATTTAAACATATTTTTCCTTGTTTGTGTACAGTGTACACATTTCTCTAGCGTCCAAATACACGAAATACAGTTTATAAACAGTTTGGAAGTCAAAGGCTTCAAAAATCCATTGTTCCTCTGGTATTCAAAAACAGAAAAGATTTATTAACAGATTTTTAAAACAAAACTCTTGTTCTTGCTGGAACAAAACTCTTGTAATGGAAAGCTCGCCTAAATACATATATTTTGTGTATATCGTATTTTGTTCACAATAAATAAACGAAAAACGTATTTTTGTGGTATATTTTCAACCAGGAATTACAAAATTGTATCGTATTTCGCAAAAAGTAATAAAATCACTAGCGTACAAACTCTTCGAACCCGTCAATCAAGCTAATCGTGATGGATGTCCATCAGTAGAGACCGATGGCTACGTGCCACAGCATTAACAACACACCGAAATGAAACTGCACTTTAAATTATTAATTAAAACTTTCTAGATAGACAGTAATTCCTAGATGTTCAATATTTCATCGTCCTTGTAACACATATGAAAGACTAACTGCGTCTCACGGTTGAACAGGACTTCAGCTATCCTGGTACATGTTTGTTAGTCCTTCACGCTCTAACGTCTCAACGGATTTGGATGAAATTTGGTTCCAGGATAGCTTATATCGTGGATTAACACATAACTTATTTTGGACCCTAAAAAGCATAATAATAGCTAGCATAATAATAAATCACATTCGCTTCTACAAGCCTGATTACACCGGATGGGGGCACGTCAACGGCCGGAACCAGCCGGATTGAACCGGCTTGGCTCGACTTGAACTAGATCATGGCAACTTAGTTATAATTTTGTATCGTGTGCAGCGATTCTGTGACATTATGTCGCCAACAGAATATGGGAATGCGTGCTGTTTGTGTGGATATTACGTACATGGGAATGTTAACACCCTTCCACCAGAACACAGTAATGCGAGTGCACCACTGCTTGGCGGCAGATAACCAGATGTGGAGGCAGCACCAATAGTTTGGTTAAGCAAATCAGAGATGACGATTATATCACGTCTTGACTTTTTGGTTCTAGTTTTGAGATAGCGCACGTTCCTGTGGTAAACCTAGATAGCATAATAAAAAACGAATTTACGAATGATCCATAAGAGCTATTAACATTTCATAATTAACCTTTGATGACAAAATCCACTTATCGCCAAACGACCGACGTGAAAATTTAATGGCGTCCGAAAACAATTTAATTGCATGCCATCATCTGAGAGACATTAGTACAGGATAAATAATCATAAAACATTAAACGAATATTTACAGAGGAAATATAATTATAATGAGATTTTATTTTTTTGCTTTATTTGTTTAAATCAGCTCAATTGGGTTCAGTAGCGCTTACTGAAAGATCACAAAGTGGTCAAGTAATAAATAATGTTTTTATTTATAAGACACAAAGTGTATATTAGGTAGAGACAGCTGCTCGCGTCCATAGGTGTGTACCCTTTGATTTCCTACACGTACCCCCTGGGTGGTGCAACCAAAGGAGCAACCAAAAGTAGCAGTAGAACTTGTGACAAGGTTACATTACTGTGTTCCGGTGGAAGGGTGTGACTGCCGGTGAAATCACATGCGCATGAGACATATTATCCCCGTCTCGAGTGATGGACGCAGCAAGATGAATGCGACTCAGTAAAGATTTGGATCTCATACTGAGTCGCACGCATTATTGTTGTCATGGGCGAGGGTCACCACTTACCATCAGGTGAGCCCTCAGCTCGTTCCGTCACTTAATCACATAAAAAAGACAATTAATTATTACAAATAAATTATTAAAATATACTGTTAGAGACATAGAACAGCGTTATCTAGCCCCAAATTAAAAAAAGCTTGTGAAACAAATTACTGATAGAACACTCATATTTTTTTTTTCTAACTAGCGGATAGCCGTAGTCTGCTTTTACGCTACAAAAAGAATTACACTTTGAGACTAATACATTGTTTTAGTGGTATAAAACTATTTCATTGTAGAGGCAATAATGCGAATATAGAGTATCAAAGTATATTTCTTTTTGTTCAAGTGTTTCAAAGTCTATTACGGACATAGGTAGAAGAAATTTTTGTGTTTTATATATTAGGATTATATACTAAGAAGATATAGTACCCAGACACAAAACAAACAGCTATATTGGTCACGTAATGTTTGTCCTGAATGGTAATCAAACTCTACAGCGCAGAAGAAAGTGCGCACTACCAGCTGAGCCAAGATTCTTGTTATAATCAGAATAAATTATTAACAGTATTTTTAACGAGTTTCCAAGACGGAAAACATAGATAAACCCAGTTAGAGCGAGAGGACAATTTAAAATTAAACCCAAGACCTGCACTTTGTCACCGCGTCAGCAGATTATCCTAATTTCACGGTAATATACAGAAATTTGCTGACAGACAACTGAATAAAATGGCCCCTTTACACTGGTGGATTCACTTGTATTGCAAAGTTTCATCCAATATTTTAGAATTTCTGTTTAGTCCTAAAGTGTAATGCAAGGGAGATGCGCTTTGATCTAGCCCAATCCAGATTGGTAGATGTCACATGCTTCAACTTTTTACCCGACTGTACCAGGAGGGTTATGTTTTCGAGTGTATGTTTATGTATGTATGTATATTTCTTTGGCATCCTCTGTAGCCTAAACAGCTTGATAGATTTTAGCTTGAGACACCTCTCAAGCTTCGTCTTAATTATGAGAGTGAGACTGGTGATATGAATATTATAAAAATTTAAATGGCCGATTTTTGACGATATGTTATATGTCTTCAAACATTATTGTTCCTTCAAAATCTATCAAGTGGGGTATCAAAATACAGGGCGCTATATATTATATTATAATATATAATGTACCTATATGTTTAAATGTAATTTGGATTTTGAAAGCAATCGGGTTTTTTGGTAAACGCTACTTTTGTGTATATTTGTATTAATACAAAATTTAAGTCGGCTTTCTGCTACAATAAAACGACCTAGACTATTGAATCCTCAAAGATAATGTTAAGACGCCAAATACGCAGAGATCCCGCAAAATTATAGCTAAACTGTATAAATTATCTTAAAAATTGCATGACAACATAGAGTTGACATGTAAGATTGAAAACAACCGTATTTTAGATTTTTTTTTTTCAATTAGGCTTTTTAATCTGTGAAGTGAAAACCATCACTTTCTTATCGACTTTTAGGGTGAGCATCAAAAGCCCGATGCTCATAAGTTGTTACGAAGTGCTGTACTAATTGAAGATCTCTCAAGTACCACCTGTAATTTTACCGGCACCACACCCTTCAAAATACCACAGGGTTGTGCTTGAGGGCCAACCTCAATACAACGGCATTAGGTACTTCCACTGATATTACCTATAGAGTTGAAAAACACAAAAAAAAAATTCTACCTATGTATATTATGGACTTTGAAACCATCCAACCGATGTGCCCCAAACCGATTTCATTAGAAAAACAATAATGTGAAGATGGTTTTAGACTACTAACACAATGCATTAAGCACAAAATATATTTCTTTTTTTTAGCGTAGTAGCACACGCAGGGTATCCGCTATTTACCCATATTTTTCTACTGATGAAATTATACTAAAAATGTTGCATGTGTTTTGCTAAAACGAACAAACTCGAACTTAAAATCTTTGAAACTTTTAAGTTATAACAAATTCTATATTTTTTTGTTATTCATAACATAATTAATACTGTTTAAAATTCTTTTTTACATTTCACGAAATCTGTATTTCCCTGTATTTGTAGCAAGTTTAAAAGTGCAAGTGCAAAATAATTGCGGTCACTTAGTGAACAAAAAAGATTGAAACGTAATTACTCGTAGTACAAATGTCTCCAACCTTCATTCCGGGAGAATAAAGGCAAAAAAGTGTTAAGCCGAGCTACTTGTGGAAAACCAATGGCAGCAAACCACGATTTATCACGAATACGCCAGGATAGCGTAACCCATAAAGTAAAAAGACTCCACCTAACCCTTAAAACCCGAGCATATACCTATGTATGTAAGAAGCAATAAGATAGAAGCAGTGTGATAACATTCAAAAATCACCAAAGTAGGTACTAGGATATTGAATTCGGAACTGAGGGTTGGAAGAGCAAAGTTGCGTATTTCCTCAATAAATTTCCAAAAGTATAGGTAAAATTTTAAAGTCTCCTTGCCCTCCGTCAAAGACTAAGCTGGGTTGAAGTATCCACCATCAGTCTTTAAGTAAGCCGTGGGATGAGTGCCCACCGTTGACTATTCAGCAAATAAAAGAACAGTTTTCCTTGCCGACGACAGGGTAATGGAAAACAGAGAACGGCGGGGCACGGTTACTTTGAACTTGGGTTTTATTCTTATTTTCTAAAGCTTTTGTGCTGTTAGCGTCTGCTGTGTTTGGTTATCAGTTCTGCTGAAGCTTATTAAAGCATATATTGAAGCGAGCGTCGCGTTTTTTTTATGCGATTTTACAATCTTATTGATGGCCCATAATTATTGATGACGTGGTGCCTGGGCCACCACAGACACAGGGCCGGCACAGACGCCGACTTTCAATCTGAAGGTCGCTGGTTTAAACCCACACGTGAACCAATGAGTTTTTTCACTTGAAAAATTTATGTGCGCAATACCACGTTCTCGAAACGGTGACGGAAAACATCGTGAGGAAACCGGCATGACTTAGAACCAAAAATTCGACATGTGACATCTACTAACCCGGATTGGGCTCCCGTGGTAGATCAGAGACCATTCACTCTCAATTATCGAGAGTAGGCCGGTGTCCCTGCAGTGGGAACATTAGAAGCTGGTACGGACAACCTTATTGTATGGATGTTACGCGCTATCACTGGCAATCTAGCAGCGATATTGATTATTTTTAGAGTTCCGTACCCAAAGGGTAAAACGGAACCCTATTAGTAAGACATTTAAAGAATAAATTTAAACAGAACACATAATTTTAAAGAATATATTCCTACCCTAAGGGCATAAAATAAGGGATGGATATCAGTTTACTTGATTTATAAATAGCGTTAATAAGACGCGAGGTCTTACTTTCAATATTATATATCTTAATTTTTGCCTTATAAATCTGAAAACATCCTACGTTCAGAGTTCATCAAAGTTCAACGAAACATGTAAAAACAATTTAAAAATAGCTAATCTGTGCCAGTCTTTCATTTATATTATTCTTACCAGGGCACCAGCCTTGAGAATCAACCTAAAACGGAAGCCCAATGCGGACTGGTAGATATGTGACAGTGTTCATTTTTTTATTTAGACATGTCGGTTTTCTCACGATGGTAAACCATTTAACTCACCGTTTAGAGAACGTAGTTTTTTTCATCTACTACATACGTGAAGAGACGAGCTGAATGTGAACCTGATGTTAAGTGAGTACCTCCGTCCATAATAACAGCAATACACCACGTTGCAACCCGTTGCGCCCATAACCCAAGCCGAGATTGCAACGTCTCATGCGCCCTCATCAACACAGCAATGCTTGTGCCTGTTTGGCGCAGAATTCCGAACATAGCACGATTTTTACTTCTACCTTTTTTTTTAGCACCACTGAGTACCCCTCAATGGTGCTAAAGAGAAAGAGACTTAAAGGGAATTGAGCAACTATTGACTTAAAGGGAAGTGAGCAACTAAAATACCTACAATTGTGCATATTTTTCGAGCAAAGAACACAGTGCGCATTTACTGGATATAAACCAATCCCTTTCAAAATGCCACGCTCTCTTACTAAAATGGGTTCATGTTCGAAGTGTCAGTGGCCCCCCATCCCGTTCGAGTGTTCGGTGGAGATAAATGTGGTTAGACGTATAATTTGTGCTATTTATCCCGCAGTTAACAATTATTCGGTTAGACGCGTCCAATTTATTCATGTTTCATATCGCCCACTATTACGTGGATTTATATCGAGTTCGTTTGCTTTCGCACGAAGGGATTATATTGTACATAAATTATCGATCCGCATGCGGCCAGCAAACGAAATTTGTTAAAGATATTATTTTTGAAACTAGGTATATAACTAGTAACTGAATAAAAATGGAATAAAAACAGACTTTAATACTTTTAAGAAGAAAAATAAGCAATTTCCTTTACTGGAAAAAATATGTCATCCAAGACATATTTTATCCAGTTATTTTGATTTAACAACCAAACTATTGAAATTTTGATAAAAATTTGATATCCTTTCAAAAAAGGATTTTCCAAAGAGTATAATAAATGGCGGAGAAATGAAGTCAAGTCAAAAATAATTTATTTCCAATGAATTCTTTAAGAATTTCTTTTTTAATTATAAATATTTATACAAGATCATGCGTTGTTACTTTAACACTAACCACTAATAGTCCTAGGTTTCCATTCCTGGTCGGGCACTGTTTGGTGAGCATGAAGTTTGTTTACTATCTTGGATGTTTGTCTTTTATTTCTGTCTGTCCATGCCATCTGCAACAGGGAATCCTAATGCAAAGGTTGATAGATAGTTAGATAGATAATATTTTATTGTATACCAGATGATAAGGCTAACAAAAACGTTATTACACAAAAAACATTACAAAGGGCGGTCTTATCGCTAGTAAACGATTTCTTCCAGACAACCAAAATGAGTGTGTAAACGTTTAATCATATTATTATTAAAAATATCAATCTGTTACAGATTTTCCAAAGATGACTTCATAATAAGATTATTTTTCCGCTACGGGTAAGAAACCCAAGAAAATGAACGATACATTTAAATGTACTGTTTATACTAGACGGAGTGTCTCAAGTGCTATTCAACTCTTCAGCGCTCTTACCTGATCGCTAAGAACCCTCATGCCTCGGGCTTCGATTACTCCAACATGCGTCGATTCCTGAACACTCTAATTCGATTATAAAAATATTAGCCTCATTAAAGTTGGATGCACTACGCTTCTATGACTGAGTATAATTGACTCATTTAAAAATCGAAGGTGATTGATTCTTGCCATTAGGGGAAAACCTACCATTTAATAAAAACATCCCAATCCAAAGAAAAAGTTTCGCTTACTTCGGTGACATATTTTGTCAAACAAATGTTGATCAAATACAGATGTTGATCAAATTTATATGGGACCAATATGATAGCATATTTTTTCAAACGAAAATATTTTTTTAAATCGTTTAATAAATGGTAACAAGAGGTAACAAGCATAAATAAATAAATAAAAAATACAGCCGAATTCATAAGTTACTCCGAAAGTCGGACTTCAATAGTTTAATCCCCTATTTCATGCCTTTAGAAGGTACACTCTACTATTTTTAAAAAGAAACATCCAATCTATGTAGACAATCTTGTTTCTACTTTTTCACCTTAGTATTAATAATGGGTAGCGAGGGGGAATGGTGCTCAATGGGTAATGGTGCTCACCTCTTTACCTCTGTCAAAATAGTACGTAGAATCACGCCACGTCGTATGAAGGGCGAGGGGAGGGGTTCTCTAACGGACAGCGATGCATGCGGACAATCAGCCCGCGTCATGCGACACATTACATTTTATAATTTTAATTTATAATAAATAATTTAAAAAATACACCATGTTTTCTTTAAGTGAACGCCATCACCCCTCGCTACCCTAAATTCATTAGTTACCAAGCATTGTAAGATTAAATAAATACCCACCGTGTTAAACAAATCGTATAACCAGATTTCCACAACACAGGCATGACTAGTGAGGAGATCATTAGACAAACTAGCAATTTTTTTTTAAATGACTTGTTCTCTGACCCCGAACTCAACCCCGACTTCGACTTCAACTTCGACTTCAACTTCGACTTTGACGTCCTCAAACACAAAATCAACTTGACCCAATTCACTTCCGCAGATCCATATCGTATCCTATTAAAGGATAGTGGGGCAAGATGGGCCTTAACGCCATCGGCTTACATTAAATATTCATAGCATTATGAACCCTCGAGATAAGAAGGCAAACGGTAATACATACCTGGAAATTTAGACGAGATAATTAATATTGCGTTCATTTTAACCGTTTTATTATTTTTGTATAATTAGTGAAATACAGAAGAGGTTAATAAAATGTTAACTTAGTAGAGGAAATATTTTCACTATAGGGGGTATCTAAATAAAGTTATTTTTAGTCATAAAATATAACAGTAAAATTTGGAATTAGTTGAAGTTAGTGGACCGAAAACATGTATCCAGTAAATTGTTTACGCAGATTTTCCTAAAATTTTATAACAAAATTCTACTTTTCCATTCGTTTTTACATTCTACAGAAATTGTTGTTTGCAGAGTTTCCTACCAAATGAATAAAAAAGTCCTATAAAATGCTAACTGTCAATCAGTGTCTGTCTGTAGGTCTAACTTTTTAAACTCATTCATTCTTTTAGATCTCAAGTATGGATTGGTAACATCAAGTGTTTTTTTTTTTCAGATGCACGGACTGAAAGTTTAACAAAATAACTTGTATCGATGGTATGAATCCCGCGAAACACAAGTCCGAATCGCAGTTATAAATACGTTAGTACCAAGCATAATTGATAGATTATAACAGTAAATAATAATTATTCATGGACATTTCACACAGCGCTTCCTAACCCCAAGCTAAGCATAACTTTTACTATGAAAAACACAGAAACCAGAAACTATATATGTATACACATAGTTTATAACACCCAGACACAGAACAAACATTTATGTTCGTCACACAAATTGTCCTGAGTGTGAATCAAATCTATGACCTACAGATCAGATGGCAGCCAGAGAGATAATACCAACTGAGCTGTGAGTCCGAATATAGTTTTTTTTAATAGTACCGTTGTCATCACATGCGTATGAGACGTAACATCGTCTCGGGTGACGGGCGCAACGGGATGTGACTTGGGTCGTCTCATACTTCGGTCTGGGAGGACCTACGTCGTATTGCTGTTATGGGCTGCGGTAACCACTTAGCATAACCTTCAGTTCGTCCTGCCATTTTAGTTACATAAAAAAAGATAAAAACCATGTTTGTTTATACACTCTGATCGTTATTACGATACCATCCCCACAGCACAGATCACAGCGTCAGCACAGGTTTGATTAGCCGCGCCAAAACAGCAACGCTTTTATTTACTTAATTAGACACAACCTGCTTTCGTTGAGCTTTTCAAGGGAACAAACTCTTTTATAAAAATACGCCATTATTTTTGCTGCTATGGAAAAATTCGCTTCACTTTTAACACGGGGCTAAGAGGACGGAAAATTGAATTCTGTTTCGTGTGGAAGGTCTTGCGTTTTTACTACATAACAAATAATAAATTTATACTAAGATTCCCTGTGTCGCAGATGTTATGGACAAACATTTTTTACTATACAGACAGGCTACAGTTTTTTTTTTTTTTTTTAATGCGTGAGAGAACAATCTGAGGGCCCACCTGATGATAAATGGTGACCCTCGCCCATGACAACAATAATGCGCGCTATTTTTGATCATTTTTGAGTTTTAAAGTGATATGCTTTTTAGATTTCCTCAAAAGGAAATAGGTCCGTCTGTCTGTCAAGACCTTCTCAGGCACGCGTGGTGGTATCAATTTGAACTTAATATCATCAAATACTTAGGTATGCTGTAGAGCATTGTGAAAAAATCCAACTTAAAATAACACATACAAAAGATGCGGCCAATTATGCCTATTACACTAGCAAGAAAATCAAATGAAATTTGCCCATAAGCAAAGTTAAAAATCGTATTCCTTAAATCGTAATCCTTAAATTAATTCCCTGTAGGTAGATAAATCATAAAACAATAACCGTTTTATCATAAGGTTGATAAATCACTGCAAGTAGACGTTAGAAGACAGATACGGCATCGCAGAATGGAAACAAATATAGATAAAAGGGACTTTATCAATTGTCAACTTTGAATATAGACATTAATTTATATGCTACATTTATACTCCGTACTCCGTTTATATTTATATTTCAGCTCCGTGGCTTAGTTGGTAGTAGCCCTGCCTTCGAAGCGAGGGGTCCCGGGTTCGATTCCCGGCCGGGGCAAACTTTGAGTGGTGAGTATGATGTTTGTTCTAGGGTCTTGGGCGTTTGTCTTGTGTTTCTATGTTTGTCCATCCATCTACAACACAGGGAATCCTAGTGCAGAGGTATGAGTGTGTAAACGTTTATTATTACATTACCAACTAGCGACCCGCCCCGGCTTTGCACGAGCGCCATGTAGATACTAATTTGACGACTCCGTAGCTTAGTTGGTAGTAGCCCTGCCTTCGGAGCGAGGGGTCCCGGGTTCGAATCCCGGCCGGGGCACACTTTGTGTGGTGAGCATGAAGTTTGTTCTCGGGCTTTACGACATAGGGAGTCCTAGTGCAGAGGTACGATTGTGAAAAAAGAAATGTTGGCTAGTGTGGACTGATTAATAATATTATGATTATGATTAGTCTTTTTAAGATATAAAATTCTGTAGAACATTAATTAAATTTATCTCGTAAGATTTAATCAGTGTTTGCAAGGTAAGCGCACAAAAATATGTTTGTTACGACATCACATTACAAATCATTGAATTTCTCGACTTTTCTATACTATATTATGCATGTACACTATATATGAACCATCCCCTTGAATCATTCTATATATTGCAGAAAACTGCATTAAAATACATAAATGTTTCAAAAGTTATCTGTTCTATTTAAAAGACCTAAGCATACACAGAGCGGGAGCGACTTTGTTTTATACTATGTTTGGATTGCTAAACGAATTAAAATGTTTTAGTAATCAAAGTAAACGTGCGCGAGCGAAGCCGCGGGCAAGAGTTATTCAATAAAGAATGTAATTTGAAAGGTTTTGAATAGATTGTAAAATATGATCGAGCTGAGAAAATGACCACTACCTTGGACAAATTTTTTGGAAAATACACAAATTTCATGAATTTCATTTCAAGAAATGACTTGTGTTTGAGAGTCACACCACTGGGCCACCGCGCTCTGCCACAGTGCGACCGCCAACTGACCTGGGAGTCATATCCAGAACCCGTCCAATCTTGGTTCAATCCAATTTGCGGTTGCAATCGGCAACATTAATCGTACAATACATTACTGTGAGAGCTACAAGCCACTTCTAGTACCCGTAGAAAAATCAATAACCTCTTTGTACACTGCTACACTGGTTAGATTAGATAGACAGATAGTTATAACTATATTGATCACCAATCTTACAAAAAAAATCTTTTAACGATGGGCCTTATCGCTAAAAGTGATCTCTTCCAGGCAACCTTTGGATGGACCAGATAAAAGAGAGAAATAGAAGGGGCATGCTGGTGTATATGCGTGTGTATATAAATAGCTTGGGCACATAATTTTATTAAAATAATTCTAAATAATTTCGCATTTTAACTACGAGACAAGAAAAATAAAAAATAAAAATAAACAGAACAATTTATCTATGTTCGCTATGTCCTGGGAATCGAACCCACGACATCATCTATTGTAGTAAGTGGCTAACTCTGGTGTCGGAGTAATCAAGCCGCCTGAAGGCCTCCGACATAACTTAACTACTAGTATAGCCGGGACCGACATCTTAACGTGCCCTCCGAAGCATGAAAGCGCTCAGTTCAAATATCACTTAGCGGTCACCCATCCAAGTACAGACCTGGCGGAAAGTTGCTTAACTTTAAAATTGTTAAAAACTAATATCGTAAGCAGACCAGTGTACACAGGTCTTAACGTGAACGATAAAGTGTAAACACGGCATAGCACTGTAGGTACAAAATAACAACCCCTTTCTCCCCTAATATGGTTTGGCAATCAACTTCACGGGCCGCTAAGTAAAAATACGCATTTGTATGGAGTTATCGGCCAGGGCTGCATTAGCGCGGCGTGAATGCTTTGCGAAAATGTTCTCCTAAAATAATTGTGTAAACGTAAATTTTTATTGCGTGGCAAGGTTCTTAGGGTTCAGTGGCTAAAAAACTGGGTAAAATAAAAAACCGGATAAAGTAAAAGCCCGGGTAAAGTTGCCAAGGTCATTTGCGGTCATTTGATATAAAAAAATAAAAAGTTTAGACATACCCATGCACTAGGATTCTCAGCGCCGCAGATGATACAGAAACACAACACAAATATGCTCACTACACAAAGTGAGTCCCAGCCAGGCATCGAACCTGGGACCCCTAGGTTACTACCAACTAAGCCACGGAGTGTAATCCTAATATCATAATTTACGTAAGCTATAAATGAATTCTACGATGAAAGCACCGAATCTATCGCCTATAATGGAAACCAAATGGGGACTCAAAAACTTCGGATGGATGAATAGCGGAAATGACAGACAACTTTGAAGTTCGAACTTTTTTCATTTCCGTCCGTTCCGAACACCAATTTTGAAACGGGCCGCGAGGTATGGTCTTAAAACTTAAAGCTAGCGCAAACGGCCGATTTCATCAGCCGATAATTTCGCCAAGATGACATCCTATGCGTGGTGGCCCAGGGGCATAGACGCCGACTTTCAACCTGAATGTCGCTGGTTCAAAACCGTACACCAATGAAATTTTTCACTTGAAAAATTCGAACGGTGACGGAAAACATCGTGAGGAAACCGGCATGTCTACCAATCTACCAATCTGAATTGGACTCTCGTGGTAGATTAAAGCCCATTCACTCTCAATTATTGAGAGCAGGCCGGTGTCCCTGCAGTAGGAACATAAGAGGCTGATACGAATATGGCCTTTAGACCAACCTGCAGTTTTTCTAATCATATCAAGCCTTCTAACCGTAGAGCTTAGAGGTCTTAACTTTAGAGGTCAAAGCGTTTTGGTGCTATGAGCACTAAATATACTGGGGTCATAACCACTTCTACGGAGTGTGTCCTAGATCCAGCGGCTGAGGCGTTGAGCTGATCTTTGAATATGGTTTACAGTAGATGAACGCTTCCGTGGCTTAGTTGGTAGTAGCCCTGCTTTCGAAGCGAGGGGTCCCGGGTTCGATTCCCGGCCAGAGTACATTTCGGGTCTCGGGTCAAACAAGTAGTGGGCAAATCTGAGGCTTATCAATAAAAATAGTTTTATTTGTAATTTTAATATTATTTTTAATTTGGACCAGAGGTTTTAATGTTATCGGTAATTTTAATTGAAACTGCCCTTCCTGAACATACTGGTTAAATTTATTAGCGAAAATTTTTGCACACACGTTATCACTAGAGCTAAGTCTTTAGAATATTTTTTCTGATTTAAGACTATCATGTGGCCAGTTTTGTAACAATTAAATCCAAGATAAAATGGCGGAAATGCGTAAAATTTTATATTTGCCCAAGAAATAGTAAATGCATCAACGGTTCACGCCTCTGGATCGCTTTTACATGTAACATGAACAGAACATTAGGTATTTGAACGACTGCACATAAATCAACTTTTGGATTACCAAATCTTTAATTTATTTATATGCATAATTTTCCAATTCCCATTCGGTGTCATTAAACCTTTTACGTGACAATAAGTCTGCTTCGTCATTTTCTTTTGTAGTCTTGTAGGATGCAAATATTACAATTTTACGATCCTCACACCATTTCCATGTCTCTAGTTATGTTATTCACATGGGGAACACTTCCCATTATATTGATTCTAAAGATTGCTGTCATGTGTTTATTCGGAGTGGGTGTGGTTCTAGTTCGCCAGGCAGTTCCTAGTCCAATGCTGCGCTGCTGTGACCTTCAAAGCTTTTACTGTTCGTACAGCGCCCAGAAAATTCAGAATTTCCTCACCCAGTTCAAGATTTTCGCTAATCTCTTGCCAGAGATACGCTGCGGTAACACCTCTAGGAAGATCTGTCATAGATCAGACGAATCATGGATCAATACCGCGATTCTCTCCTTATGTTTATCGCTGCGTGCTGAGTCTGAAATAATCGTTCCAACAACTGATTGCTGAGAAACATAACATCTCGAGTGATGGGCGCAATGCGATGCAACTGCTGTCTTGTCATACTTACATCGGAAGGACCTAAGTCGTGTTATTGTCAATGGGCGGCGGTGATTACGTAACATCAGGTGGGCTGACAGCATGTTCCGTCACTTTAAAAAAATACTTTGGTCCTCCCTTTAGATTGGATTTAGGTCTCTTTGGATTAGTCTGGATGTCATAGCTCCAGTATGACCTGTAACTCATGGGACAGTGTAAACAGCAGTATCTCGTTTAAGAAAACATTAACCACGTCCGGTGTGTGCCTTATTTTGCCACCATGTTGCCTCCAGAAGCAATAACTTGCGCCCGGGCGACTTGATATCTACGATTCTACGGCAACGGCGCGCGCTCAATTGATTTTCAAAATATTTGCTTCAGTTCACTTGTGATCACATTTTGTTTCCTATTTAGTATTTGGCTTCGATCGTGGTGTACGCGAAGGTTTTTTTATAAGATCTATCAGATTGTTCACCTAATTTTCAGCGGTACCTATCTAGTTCTCATATCAACAGCATTTAGTCGTATTGTACACAATGTTTATATTCTTAAAACTTATTTCTGGATATCTAGCAAGGGTACATTAATATCAGTGGAAAAGTTTCATACCCAGTAATAGGTCTTCTTTTTCTTTTTGAGTGAATAAGTCTATCCTCGGAGCATTTCCCTTCTTCAAAAAGAGACATTTGAAGTGCCAATTTTATGTCTCAGGAAGGAATGCTCACGGGCTTGGCTTTCTCATACAAACAACAACAGAATTTATTCTTAAAAAGTTTTAACATTCCAATAACAAAGATGAGCAACAAGGTTTTAAACAAACTTCATCTCAAAAAAGAGGTTTTTCTTGCAATTTAAAATTAGAACGCGGCCAATACATTCTTTATTTCCCGCGCAAACTTTTCAAGCCGTTGTTCACGCATAGCCATAGATAGCAGTTAGTCATCAATAATCCACGACATCCATACACAATAAACTTTATCTGCTTCTGCCCTTTGTGCGCCCGTAAACAGGTTTATTGGCCCTCAACGCTCACAGTATAAATTGTTATTGCAATCAGTAGTATCAGAAAATATATACGCACATAACGTATTGTAACCCAACGGTACGGACGATGACTCAAAAGTTTTGTAACGTTATAAGTCGATTCATTACGGCTCAGCATTTATTGTCCACTTTTGTCTAGTTCAGCGTCTTAAATAGAGTTTCCAATTAGATGGTAAACATTGTTGATGTGCTTTTGGATGGATATGGCTGAAAACGTTAGTATGCTTGCATTTGCGACGACGAAGAAAAACTTATAGGCGTAGCTCAGGAGTGAAATGGATCAAACTTTTTCTAAAGTTTTTTACCCCGTTCTCAAAAAAGAGGACAATTATATTCTCTTGTTGCTCACTTTCAGGTTACTCCCACAGTGAAGGTATTGATGAGCTTACATTAAGAGAATTGACAGGGAACATGTTTACCTACTGCTTTGAAAATTTTATCTTTACTGTGCCGTTGTTTTACAGTTTACTGGACTGGGGCTGGGTTTTACCACTGACTGAATGAAAATAAAGGTACTAGTAAAGGTGTGTTAAGGCGGATAGCCTCTAGAAATAGCCACAGATAGTAAAGGTTCAGGAATATGTCACTGTCAATGTACCTAACTTTCAGGCAGACTGTTTCTTTTGCAGGAAACATTCTTATTTAGTGACCGTACCACAGACACAGTTAAAGTTATGTTATATATAGTAATTTCTGAACTTTATCAATCCGTAGCTACCTTGCCTAAGTACGCAAACGACCGACTTAAAACGTTCTATTTTTTTATGAAACTGGTGTGACGGGACGAGCTTAGCCCACCTGATGTTAAGTGGTATCCTCCGCCCATAACAACAGCAATACGACTTAGGTCCCCGACCGAAGCGTGAGAAGACCCGTAAACGCTCCTTTGCTCACGTCACCCGAGACGGGCATATTACGTCTCATGCGCATATGATTTCACCGGCACCCACACCCTTCCACCGGAACACAGCAACGCGAGTGCACCACTGCTTGGCGGCAGATTACTAGATGTCGAGTGTACTACTCCTGGCGAACTTTACACAAGTTCTACTGCTACTTTTAGCTCCTTTAGTACCACCCAGGGGTTACGTAAGGGATTCTGAGGGTATTTACCTACGGACGCGAGCAACTGGACCCCCAGGACCTATTTCTTTTTCCTTCTAACATCAGCTATCTGCCAATGAAAGTCTCGTCAAAATTGGTCCAGATTTTTTATATTTTGCTGTTGAACTGTATGCTGAACTAAACTATATAAGAATATTTCTAGAAATAATTCGAACATGTGTCTTTTACCAATCTGAATCCCTGTGACAGCATAGTCAATCGTCGAGAGTAGATCTGTAGATCTGTATCACGCACGGTTTGTACGCAATTATAAGCTTCAAAGCCTCACATACAAGTAAGATCATACAAGAAACGAGGCCAGTAAGAAAACAATATAAATAAAATACATATAGTTTGTCACGCGCCACCATTATCTGAATACAAAGATTTGTAGTCCTTTGATGGTGCTCCCTTTGTGCGAAGGGTTCAGGGATTAATATAACTGTACAATTTCGGTGCAATTTTTCTGCTTTGACAAACTATACGCACGAAATAGGAGTTACGTGTCACTACTACAAAACAAAGATTGACGGCTCCGCGATGCTTAGTTAGTAGCCCTGGTTTCGAGGGATCCCGGGTTCGATTCCCGGCCGGGAAATTTTAGTGGCAGAAGTTTCTTCTCGGACCTTGGAGGTTTGTCTTGTCTGTCTAGCGCAGGGGTATGTGTGTACGTGTAGACCTTAAATTTCGCAGGTCATGATAAGAGAGACAAAGGACAAATGTATTCGGAAAGTATTTTTTTATGTAACTTCTCATGCGCACCTGATTTCACTGGCACCACACCCTTCCATCGAAACCTTAAAATGTGGTATATATATATATATGACAAGTGATAGAAGGTCGTGACTTTTAATTGAGCCTGCTGTTTGAAATATGGCATGTGGACAGGCTAACACGAAACTAACTGAAAAATTGTGTTGAACCTAGCTCGAAACCAACTAAAAACACGTAACTTTTTTATTTGAAACACCGGAGTTTTCAAAATCAAATCAAGAAAGTACAATACATACTATTTTGATAGGAATGCCAGGAATTCTCTTTACTTGGATGACATTTTTTCCAGTTATTTTGATTTAACAACTAAACAATTTAACCGATTTCAATATTTTATGGGACCAATAAGCAGTAGAACTTGTGCCAAGTTCGTCCGGAGAGGTACTGCCACCACACCTGGAATCTGCCGCCAAGCAATAGTGCTCGCATTATTATGTTCCGGTGGAAGGGTGTGGGTGCCGGTGAAATCACATGCGCATGAGATGTATCATCCCCGTCTCGAATGATGGACGTAGCAGGATGGATGCGACGCAGTGTAAGTCCCATATCTTATATTGAGTCGCATAACTGTTGTCATGGGCGGGGGTCACTTACCATCAGGTGGGCCCTCAGCTCGTTCCATCACATTTTCACATAAAAAAACTCTCAAATAAAAAAGAATTTTCAAAATCGGTTCTGAAATGACGGAGATCTGAGTAACAAACATAAAATAGAAATAATAAAGAACACAGCCGATTGATAATCTCCTCTGAAGTCGGTTGAAAGTAACAAACAAAATGAGAAGCATACTAATTGGCCTGTGGAACGAAACCAAATGATTATTTTCAATGTAAAACTGTCGAAGCTATACATTATTTTCGAATTTATTTATCGCACAAATTAACCAAACAAAAGGCTACAGAAACTCGTATAATAAATCTTCGGTTACACGTTAAAATGTTCCAGTTTTTTTATCATATTTATCGGCTGGATTCGGTTTTATTGAATGAGTTTTAGGTTGGTCTGACATTTTTGAACAAACTTTTGTTTAGATTGTTATTTTCCTGTGCGAAATATTTTTACGGAAAAAATGGCGAGCGAAATTGCCTAAATTCTGTGAAATGTATACTGATTTGTTATCCTAGATTCGAAATACCAATTATAGACAAATACAAAGCTGACAAATATATGCTTATGGCGAAGCTTGCGATGTTCTCAACTCTCCAGTCAGTATTTGGATGGGTGACCGTTTAGTGGAATTTGAACTTAGCCCACTGAGCACTTCCGTACTTCGGAGGGAACGTTAAGATGCCAGTCCCGGCTATAATAGTTGACAAGCCTTAAAGACAGGTAGACAGCAGACAGCATTCGGACAGCTAAAACTACATCCACTGTAGCTTTTTGTGCACGAAAGAAGCTGAACCCTATAATCAACTAACAGGTTATTACTGCGATTACCATAGCAACAACACATTACATGCACACAGATATGTCAAATTACAGTCAGTTTTCATATTTTACATAGTCATATTTGTTAAGTTTACGTCAAACTACGCCGAACTATTAAAAAGCTCTTACTTTATAAAAAGTGCAATATATTACAAATTCTCCCAGCTTCCTATATACTGTGTAAATAATCGTTTTCCGAGCATTCACTTACGCAACACACATAAAAGTTGCAGCGCAAATGAAACGTGTGGGTTATTTATTTACTTGTCATTGGCTGTAGTGTGCTAGTGCCACGAGCACTAGTGCAGGCGTATCGTGTAAACGAGGCATCAAAAGGCTACAACTCAGTTGCTAATAGCTCTGCACCACTGGTGGCGAGTGGGATTTTATTTCTCAATTGCCACATGGCGTTGATGGTGGTGGAAACTGGTAAATAGATGCTTTCTGCGTTGTAGCTTGTGGCTTCGATGCCCAGGACATTTTTGTGAAGAACATAGATATTGTTTCTGCGTCGGGCTATATTTATCTATCTCTACATAGCTATTTATTATATTTATTGGATAATTTTCATTTCGTAATTTGTAACCGTACTAATCAAATAAATAAATAGTATAAAACAATGTCGCATCCCGCGTCTGTCTGTTTATCTGCTAACTTCTTAAAAACCACGCAACGGATTTTAATGCTGTTTTCACCACCATTTAGATAATTTTTCAAGATAAATTTATAAGTATACTAATACATGCGTATGTAGAGAAGACGTCAATAACATTTTTTTTTGTAATGATGTTGTAAAAATATATTTTTAGACGCTTACATTGCTAATTCTGTATTTACCTCGAAATGATGTACCACGGAATTGTATCACGAGCTAGGTCACCAACACTATATAAACGTGCGAAGCCGGGGTGGGTCGCTAGTGTACTTTTTTGTACTATATAAGTATTCTATCAGTTATCTAGTTCCCTTGCTTGTACTTTACAAGTTATGTTTAGTTTGGGGCTAGATGGCGTAGTGTGAAATTTTCATAAATGTAAACATATTAAAATAACTATTAAAAATAAAATAACATATAACAGGAAAGTTCTTGGGTGGTATACCTTTGCGCCAATAAAACTTGAATAACCTTGTTTCTACAAGTGAAAGATAAATAATATATTTTAATTCTCTATAAATATAAAATACACAAAACTATTATAATAAAAGCGAATAATAGCTTCGTATATTTTATATTTATATATATGTATGTAATGTAATTATACCGTGTACGAGACAGAAGTCAAACTATTAAATAAAACATGAATATTATTAGCATTTAAAATGTTGCATATATGAATCAGAATAGTCGTTTGAAAATCAAATAAATTAATTTACAATCATTTTGCATGTCACAGTCACATCACGATGAATTTAAATAGAATTATAATTTGATAATACATTATTTATCCCCAAAAAATGATGTATTTTTTTTAGTAACTTGCTGTCAGGTTTTCTCATAGTTTCGTGTTGACAATTTATAGGGGCGGGGGCGCATCTACAAAAAATCTAATTAATAAAATGTCAGATCTGACGGCCAATTTTACCACCGCGCGCGCTCATTGGTCAAATCAAATAGCGCGCGCTTTCCCGGCTTCCTGTTACATATTTCCGTCCCTTTTCACAAAATCACTCCCACAGATTGCAGGAAAGTGAGACAAAATTTTTACGTATCAAAAATGATAATTGCTATTTGTACTCGCAAATCAAGGTTTCCATGCCGCCGATTGTGGTTTGAGACAGTAACTCGCCCTTTGTATAGAGCATTCCATTTTTATTTGCCATCATTGCGGTGCATATGCAAGTCGTTAATTCACACTAGGTGGGCTCTGCTCATGGCCAATGTTTTGCGAGAAAAATTGGCATTCATAAAATGGCGAGATGAAATATAGTTCAGTTGGCGATACACTGTTTGTGGCGGTGGGTCGAATAAAACAACTTTGTATTTTTTTTTTCTTTCTTCAGGGTACAGATTTTGCAGCATGTAGAGACCTAAATAGTGCAGATGTTTCGACTACGCCACCCTAGCCAACCACGACCTACTAAGAGATATATTTATACCTGAATACTCATTCTTGCCAATTTAATTGTATATTTGTGCAATTAATTCATTAGCTAGACTTATAGTAAAAATAAATTTGGTAAAATTTAATTATAAAAATCCGTCACAATTTTCATATAAACATAAACAAAAATAGCAATATTTAGTATTTGAAAATACTGTGATTGCAATTTATAAATTATAAGATTCTTAAAAGCTATACTAGTTTATTAACAACGGAGGCTTTTGGGTAGCTTGTAAATACCAGTAGAGTTTGCCACTTGGAAGGCTCCGTGGCTTAGTTGGTAGTAGCGTTGCCTTCGAAGCGAGGGGTCCCGGGTTCGATTCCCGGCCAGGGTACACTTTTTGTGGTGAGCATGAAGTTTGTTCTCGGGTCTTGGGTGTTTGTCTTGTGTTTCTGTGTTTGTCCATGCCATCTGCGACACAGATAATCCTAGTGCAGAGGTATGAGTGTGTTAACGTTGCTACTAACTCAAACGAAAAAAAAAGATCGGACCATTTAGCACGCAGACACATATAACCTTAAAGTTGATAATCCAGAGTTTCTGCACCATTTATTACATTACCTATCGAGTCTAGACGTACCCACGGTACGTAATCCTGCACCTAATGCCTGAAGATAGTAATCAGACAGACATCGATACCTACTCCGTTATTAATAGTGATTCACGTCGCTAATCTGATTCAGATGACGCTGCGTTTGTAGATTAATATTCACGCTCGATCTGGGATTTCTGATATCTGCTGAGTAGTGTATGATCTAGTTATGAAACATACTAGCTTCGCCCCGCGGCGTTACCCAAAGTTAAAAAATCTAAAAAAACGCACTTCAATACCGTACCAGCCTCTAATGTTCCCACTGCAGGGACACCGGCCTACTCACGATAATTGAGAGTGAATGGGCTCTGATCTACCACGGGAGCCCAATCCGGATTGGTAGATGTCACATGTCGTCGAATTTTTGGTTCTAGAAATGCCGGTTTCCTCACGATGTTTTTCTTCACCGTTTCGAGAACGTGGTATTGCGGACATAAATTTTTTCAAGTGAAAAAACTCATTGGTTCACTTCAATACACTGTTCTCTTTTTTATGACCCTTAAGGGGTACACCCTACCATGTTATAAAAGACACGTTTATATCGGTATGTTAAAGTTACAGGGAAGCAAGCAAAATAAGCAATATGACATATTTTTTTTAGTTATTTTGATTTGACAGCCAAACTATTCAACTGATTTTGATAAAATTCCTACGGAACCAGTCTGAAAGCATATCCTTTCAAATAAAAAAGAATTTGATTGATAAATGACGGAAAACTGAGGTAAAAAAATGCAGCCGCCTTTAGAAATTGGTTAAAAATCGGGATAAGAAGTAGCTATGTGCTAATCCAGACTATGTGAATTAACACATTATTTCAGTGACGTGCAAAAAACACAACTTCTGTCAGATTTTTCTTATCGCATGTTGCCTTTTAACCGCGGGTAACAACCGCGGAGCGCAGCGAGAAAATACTAGTTTTCAGCATTTCAAAAAAATAAAAAAAAATAATTCTAAATTTTTCGGGATAAAAATTAGACTATGTTTTAATCTTAAATTAACACAGGCTACTTTTTATCCCTTTTTGAGCTACCTTCAGACTTTGAAGCGTGAAGGAGTTACAAACATATTTATATTCAGACAAACTTTTGTATTTATTATATTATGTTATATTCTATTTTATTTACTTAGAATTATTATTAAACCCCAACGAAAAAAGGGGTGTTATAAGTTTATGGTATCTATCTGTGGCATCGTAGCTCCCAAAAGAACGGGCCAATTTTAATGCGGTTTTTTTATTGAAAGATGACGTCATCGAGATGATCTTTAGCTATAGTTTTATGTTCAGGCATTTGAAGATCATCAGCTCATTACCATTCACAAAGTCGGGGACTTTTACATTTTCGTAAAAACTACTTGTGGTTAGTTTTTTCAAAAGATATAATTCGAGTGAGTCTAGTAGTTTTTTCTTGTAAATGTTCACCAGAGTGATAACAAATTTAACCCTCCGAGGGCGAACGAAGGCAGCGAGGGGACTTTTCAGTAACTAAAATTTCTTCTGTGGCTTGATATTTTATTGATATGAAAATATTGTGTGCATTACATCTCTGCTTTCAGGGATGTGCTGAAATTATTTTGAAATATTTTAAAGAATAGAGCCAGACGAAGATACCCGAATAGTGCAATTTTTTACCCGACTGCGCCAGAAGGAAGCTTACGTATTGTATATATGTATAATTCTTTGGCACGCTTTGTACCCTACCTTTGTAACAGTTTAATGGATTTTAGCTTGAGAGGTGTCATTAGATTCTTCTTAATTGTGAGAGTGATACTGGCTTATTTTATATGTATTGTAGGTCTTGCAGGTTGCTCGCCTCCGTAGGTGTGTACCTGGAACCAAAAAGTAACAGTAGAACTTGTGCCAAGTTCGTCCGGAGAGGTACTGCCACCAAACCTGGAAACTGCCGCCAAGCCTAGTGCTCGCATTACTGTGTTCCAGTGGAAGGGTGTGGGTGCCGGTGAAATCAGACGCGCATGAGACGTATCATCCCCGTCTCGGGTGATGGACGAAGCAGGATGAATGCGACTCAGTGTAAGATCTAAATCTTATACTGTGTCGCTTTACTGTTGTCATGGGCGGGGGTCGCCACTTACCACCAGGTGGGCCCTCAGCTCCATCCGTAACATACTCACATATTTTTTTATCATCTTATTTTTCAAAATTTGAACTTAAAATAATTACTTTCTTAGAAATGATACAAATATCAGCACAAAACTTATATTAAAGCATAAAAGAAAAGTATAATTTAGGTTTTGACTTGACATTTATCGATATCTTATAATAATATAAAATTATCAATCTTTGATGAAGATCAAAATGAGAATAACCTGAGAAATTATGTCAGTTTTGTATTCACTCACTCGCGCTGTACCAGCGTAAGTGTAAGCGAGACGGGTGATTTGAGGACAGTGCCTTAAAGTAATACCAGTATCATTAATCCGTGCGCGACAGCCCTATTGTAACAGACATCCAATCTGATACTGAAATAGGCAATTTCGCATTTTGTACAATGGACATAATTACGTGAATTCGCGTAAACATGTCATATCTGCACGACGATATACTTTGTCTGTGGTTTGTTTTGACTGCATATCAAATCACAGATAATATAAAATATAATATTATCATATTTGTTACGTGATCTTGGTTTTCGATTCACTGCTTTAACTTTGGTACCCACTAAAATCAGAATTTGTAATGTGATCTAAAAATAAACCGCATCAGACTAATTTTCAAATGTTCATATTGGTACTAACTTTATAACAAATAGAAAGTTCTCTTATGTTTATTATTCGTGTTACCGAGATATTTATCATGATTTGTGAGTTTTGTTGACTCCCTATATTTCGACGCAGTTACATGTGTCATGGTCCCGGACAAAATTTACAATTGATATCACTTATGTTTTTTTGATTTAAGTTAACAGTATTAAGTTTAACAGTAGATTTTTTTTTATTGCTACCTCTTTAATTGTTCTTGTTTTCAGCGATCGACCTGACGAAATGCTCTTAATTTTTTTTAACAATTAAAAAATTTGTTTCTTAAATAATATAAATATTTAGTTCCATGAATGACTAAATTTACTATAATATATTGCAAAGGCATATATATGTAGCCGCGAATGTATTATGAACGCTAAGTTAATAATCAAAACGTATGATTGAAGGTACAAATTTATTTAAAAAGGGTCTTCTGCATGTATTTTTTAAGGTTTTAATAGAAATAAAGTATTTTGACTTCGTCTTTGACTTTAAAACAAGGTCATGTTTTGTCCAAAGTGAATTAATTAATGAATTGTAATTGAATTGATATGCTTAATAACTATTATATTTGGATTATAGCTAAAGGTGCGCTAAAAACCAATAAATAAATTTAGTACTATGCCTAATTCTAATCTTGAATATTTTTGCCTCATTTCTGAGTAATTTTACTGTTTAAGCTTACTGATTTCGATGAAACTACTGGGGCGAGTGAACTCAGAATTAATCCATACAGCTCCCGTGGTAGATCAGAGCCCATTCACTCTCAATTATCGAGAGTAGGCCGGTGCCCTGAAGTGGGAACATTAGAGGCTGGTACGGTACTAAATATTTCGTTCATTCGTCAGCGGGCGGATCGGCTCGGCATGTCGTACATGTTTGCCCTACCCTGGTTTAATATAAACAGATCTGATGAAATCGCTTTAGGTAACTGAGAATACCTGGAGAATAATTATATACAATTGCATCACTACTGCCGATATGTTGAGCAACACGAAGCAAGGTCATGGGTTAATTGAGTTAGACTACGTCTCCGTAACTATTATTATGGAACGATCCATATGGTATGGTATTTAGATGTAATGGAAGCAAATGGTTGTAGAACGCAGCGCAATTGGTAGAAGCTCTGCCTGTGTGCTAGTATACAGCGCACAAAGCAAGGATACGGCGTGTGCTATGACGCTAAAAAAGAAATACATTTTGTTCCTAATGCATTGTTTTAAGAGTCTAAACCCATCTTCGCATTGCCTTTGAATGGTTTCAAAGTCTATATCGGACAGATATAGTTTTATTTTTGTGTTTTATTAATTAGGATTTCCAAACAAATGTACCTTCTATATAAGTATTCTATATCTAGTTCCCATAGCACAAGTTATCTTATGGGGCTAGAGGGCGCTGCGTGATTCGTCCATGAATTTTTAATACTTAATTTAATTTAATTTATCGCGTCTACGTTCTAATTCTAATTCTAGGTGGGGGTGACTAGGCCTGCACTGACGTCCCCGCCTACGTTCGATAGTATAACCGGGAAAAGACGCGATTTATATGTATATCACGTCTATGTAGGTAAACATGAGGCATCCCAGCACAATTATGGATCAAATTAATCCATGACTTGGTGTCGTGTTCAATCATTACATCGGCCGGTAACGAGCCGCTAGCATGCACCTGATTATCCCCCGAGGAGTCAGGATACTGATGCCTCGGGCGGTGTTGGTAGATCTATCCAGTTAACACAAGAACCCCGGAGGTTATAATGTTATGCTGTTAGAGTTACGTCTATTTGTTCGATATACATTTTGTGTTTCATTTTAGTTATGCGTTACCGGGCATTTGAACTTAGACAAACTATTCGTTTAATTTCAAATGACTTTTGACTGACCTCAAAGCGCAGATGTTTTATATTTCATCTATATAAATGATATTTATTATATAATACTTAGGCGACCGTGAAAGGCTTGGTCTTTTTTTGTAAAAAAATAGTTTTTACAAGAAATACAATTATACAGGTAAACTTAAACAGCAAATCCCTATATAAAATACAAAATTTCATTCAAATCGTTTGAGCTATAATATTTATTTCTGAGATACGCGAAATAAATAAATATACAAGAATTGTTCGTTTAAGGTAATACGATATATATCTTACTTTTTTTTGGTAAATAATTTAACATCCAGACACAGAACAAACATCTATGTTCGTCACACAAATATTTGTCCTACATGGGAACCAAACCCACGACCGCAGAAAGCAGAGCCACTACCAACTGAGCTGTGAGGCCATTCGTTCGCGTCAACCATTCTACAATAGCACAGGAACCTACTATGAAGAAATATTTTAGGCCAAATTCCGATCCCTGGAATACGTGACTCAAACTTTTCCTGACATTTGTAAACCGAATCTGAGAAACCTTTGTCAAATTAGAATCCCATTGTACCCTAAAATATCTCAACACGTTTCGACAATTAACAAAAAAAAGTAAAATTCTTTGATAAACGAGCGGGGATTCCTTGGACCTCAGTTAATTTCGTGGCCGGTTGAGTTAGCCCAAATCGTTAAAGTAATTTGGACCCACAAGCTTGCATTAAAATGGGAAGATTAATTTTTTATTCTTACTACGTTTAAATAAGTGCAATGGACCTAATTCTTACTGGAAACATACAAAATTGAATCATATCCGAGAGAGGTAACCGGTGAAATCCTTAATTTCACGCATGAGAAGTTAAATCCCCGTCTCTTTATCCTTGGGTCGTCTCATACTTCAGTCGGCCATTACAGTTGTTATAGGCGGTGGTAACCACTCAACATAAGGTAAGCCTTAAATTTGCACCGTCACATAGCAGTGGGAAAAAAAAGTTTTTATGTTTTGCAACTTTCATAGAGTGCAGTTTCACAGAAAAATTGTGGTCTGGAAAATTTGGTGTGAAAAATTTTAATTGAAAGTATTGAGTTTGAATTGTTTCGTTATTATTTCTACAGATATGTGCTTAATATTAGTCTCTTAAATGAATGCTCAGTATTTATACTACCGACAGAATAATGATGGAAGAGACAACAAAAACATTCGACTACCATTCGATTATATTGATATTAAAACGCGACTTATCTCCCCATCCTTATATTAATCTCAGCCCGTAAATGAAACGCGAACGACATAAATTACAAGTAAATTAAAAAAGCGAATTCATAAAAAAAATCTTCACCGTTATCTCAGATATTACCAAGTTTTTAAGCGGGAAGTTTGAGATTGGTTGTCTCTGAACGCCTCTAAATAATGTTAAAGTTTGGGAACATCTTATTTATTTACGTGTCTCCAAAGCCTAGAACTGATAATGTGATGTGTTCTTTATTCGAATATTTTGGTACTTTATGAGGACGTCAAAACTTTTTAATCGAATTTCGGTTCATGAACATTGCTGGTTTGCCTTGAGCTGGTTTATTTATAAATATTCGTATCTAACATTGAATATCAGATTAAAAAGTCATAATAATAAAAAAAAAGTTTATACGCTGATGTTCCAATTATCTATGGTCACATCTATGAGTATTTGTGTTTGTGTGAAAGCGGCTCTTAGATTCTGACAATAAATAAACGTTTACACATTCATACGTTAGCACTAGGATTCTCTATGTCGCAGAGTCTGTGTGGCATGGACAAAGATAGAACACAAGACACAAGACAAATACCCAAAACCCGAGAACAAACTTCATGCTCACCACACAAAGTGTGCCCCGGCCAGGAAACGAACCCGCGACTCCTCGCTTCGAAGGCAGGTCTACTACCAACTAAACCACGGAGCAGGAATATACCAAACACTATAAACAATTAAACCACTAACCACTTTAGAGACTGTAGCTTTGATGCGAGGGATTCCGGGTTCGATTCCCGGCCGGGTCAAAACAAGTCGACACAGGGAATCCTAGTGCAGAATGAGTGTGTAAGCGATGCTTATAAGTGTTGCTAGCGTTAGTTAAATCGGAAAGCACTAATGTTGCTAGAGTATTTATGTTAAATTTGCGGTAGAATATAAATTTTTAAACTATCATGGTTATGAACATTATTATTCGTGTTACCGAGATATTTACCATGATTTGATTAGCGGCGACGCGGTCGAACGTACAAAACGAGTGCGCAAGAGGGTAGACCGATATGTCAGCCAATGCACACTCCACTTCGCAAAGACTTCAGTTTGCCCGGGACCATGACGCATGTAACTGCGTCGAAATATCGGAAGTCAACAAAACTCACAAATCATGGTAAATATCTCGGTAACACGAATAATAATTGCGGCAGAATGTCTTAGAATCTATACAAAGAGCCACGTTTGTACTTAGACCAAGAATCCTCTAAGTAATTCTCTAAGATAGTTCTCTAGGGTTAAGTTAAGAGCGGTTTTAAGCACACAGACCACGAGTAAGTGAGATTCTCAAGATAATTCAGTTTTACCTTTGAACATTTACTTGAAAATATGCAATATATTGATATAAAAGTATAAAATATGATATATAAAGTATAAAATTCAAAGGTAAACGTACCTTCGACTTTTATACCAAAGAAGCGCATTGATTATCCTAATATATCATAGTAATATTATTATATAAATGTGAAAGATTGTCTGTATGCATGGCTTAATTTTTACGTTAAGCTACCTTCATAACAAATTTCTTCCAATTTGAGGATGAAATTTGTCGCAATCCGTTGAGGCGTGAAGGAGTAACATACATACATACAAACTTTCGCATATACAATATTGGTATGACGAGACCACTAATATTTTAAAAGTATAGTTTTATCTGTGTCATCGTTTTTTTTTTTCTTCTGGCGGCGAACAATACTGGATTCGTAACCAAATTCTCGTTCTAAATCCTACTACTATTATAAAGGCGAAAGTTTGTAAGTATGGATGTATGGATGTTTGTTACTCTTTCACGTAAAAACTACTGAATGGATTTGAATGAAACTTTACCACAATATAGCTTATACATCAGAATAACATATAGGCTACAATTTTTGAGGTTTCTAATGTGAGGTCGTAAAAAAACACATTTTTTGCGCTTACATTGCTTAGTTACCGTATTTCTTACTTATTACTAGACTAGACGGGACGAACCTGAAGTCCACGCGAACGAAGTCGCGGGCAAAAGCTAGTTTAAAAATAAAGGAAAATATCACTTTCTTAGACGACAGCACAATTTAATTCAACAAAAAGAATCTATGCAAAGAAATAATTATGCCAGAATAATGGAATGAAATTGGGGATGTCAACATTTTTCCACGAATCATTATCCAAGAGGAATTCATTACTGCTATAATAGGCTTTCTCTGTCAAGATTTTCTTAACTATGCTCTTAAACTTTGAAGCTTTGAACAATCGCTAAACTAAGTAATAAGAAATCATACGTTCGTATTACAAAGTTTAGCGCTTAATGAACGTATGATTTTATTTAAAAAAGCGACGTTTCCGAATAATATTTTTAAGAATTCAACGGATATAAAGTATTTTGACTTTGACTTTCTTCATAGTATGTTCTGGTAACACATTAAAGACACCTTATATTTCCAAAATTTGGTAAATTTGACGTTTATGTATGTCTATATATATATATTTTCCCCTGTGTCGCATGTATCAAGGATTCATATCCGTGAAAAAGTGCAAGGTTCCATCAAAACGTTAATGACGCAATTAAAAACTCCATACAGCGTGCGTTTCCCAACTTCAGCGGTACTCTGGGTAAGGTCATCGCATTCACTACGGCTCAAGCTATCATTCATCAAAAATATATAATACTGACTATTAGGTATAATAATCATTTAACATTTAACACAGTTTGGGGCACTAAACTAAACTAAGCATAGCTTGTACTGTGGATACTGAAACTAACTTATGGGAGGTTCAATTGCTCGCGCTCGTAAGTGAGTTGCCTTTGAATTCCTACACGTACCCCCGGGGTGCTAACGGAGCAACAAAAAGTAGCAGTAGCACTTGTGCAAATTTCGTCCGGAGAAGTACCTACTGCATCTAAACCTGGAAATCCGCCGCCAAGCATACAGACACTTGACACTACATTCATTAAAATTTGTTATGGTAATTGAACAAAACAAAAAACAATATCTATATAAACGAGATTCAAAAATAGAACCGACAAAAAAGCTTTACTTTTTGTTGTAAAATTACCAAAACAAACTTTCTATAATGTATTCAAATTAAAACGATCCTATGCTAAAAGTAATAAGGTATCAAACACATTGTCGGTAACGTACACGTGCATTCGCCTCGCAGACAGTGTTCGTCCAAAAACAACGCGCGCATTACCGCAGCATATGCTCCTCAGCCGCACCATGAAAAATTCATAACCGATATCATAGAGTTACGTACAGACGGGGAATCACACTACGAAGAGCAGAATAAATTACAACACATATTTAACTGGAAAAAAAAGTCAAAGTCAAAGTCAAAATACATTTATTGTCAAAACATTATGTACAAGGGATTTAGTTAGTATCTTTTTCATAAGTTCCAATGTATTTCTAACGAAAGGGCATACACTATTTTTATTACAAAATGAGTCAATTATATTAATTATGAATTATAAAATAACACAAAAAAAGGAATTATTAATAAGAGATTATAACAAACAACGTTAACACACTCATACCTCTGCACTAGGATTCCCTGTGTCGCAGATGGCATGGACAAACACAGAAACACAAGACAAACACCCAAGACCCGAGAACAAACTTCATGCTCACCACACAAAGCGTGCCCCGGCCGGGAATCGAACCCGGGACCCCTTGCTTCGAAGGCAGGGCTACTACCAACTAAGCCACGGAGAATAATAATAAAAAAATACATTAAAATAATAATAATAATAAAGGCAATAAAAAATAGGATGGTTTCGTGTTCTACGGGATTGAAAGTTCCACATTTAAAAAGGAAATCAATTCTATATCTATCTTTTTTTTTTTTTCAAAGGAGTATGAACGATAATATCTATAGTGTGGCCTGAACAGTTCATAAAATATTAGATATGATGTAAATCCAATCCACAAAATTGTGGAACCAAATCATAATATTTATTTACATTTTCCTGACACGGTTAGTCTCATCTATTCTCTGCTCTTTGGCGTATCTTCAGTAATAATAATGTGGGTGCACCCACGACGTATAAAACAGTGTTCGGGTAAATGTGGATTTAGAGGCACTCGGAACCCGTTGTGACAACAAATCTTACGACATATCCGATATTGAAACCCTGTCCATATGGGCGTTTGAGTATATATTGGAAATCTTCATGGATAGAAGTATACGAGCTAAGATAACCTTTTTTTAAGTAGTAAAGGTTACAGAACGAACAGAACGAGAACAATAATAATACGGAGAAGTACTCTGGTTCTTGGTCTATAAAGTTTTTTCTGTGGTGAATAAATAATTTATAGATAATAAATTTGTAAGAACTAAATGGTATGAAGCTTTTTATTTACTTAGGTCCTCCCTGACCGAAGCTTGAGAAGTGTATTATGTAACATAATCATCCGTATATGATTTCATCTGCTCCCACAACCTTCCACCGGAACTAAGCAACGTCTTCAAAAAGAATAGGAGTTTTCCAAATTGGTTGTATAATTTATTTTATTTTGATGTTTGTTACGCGACGTTCGGTAAATATATTATTTTTCAATGGGAAGAAATCGCCAAAGAGCTTCCATAGTCACGTCATGGAAAATTTTCACCCAAAATGACGAAAAATGAGAAGAAAATATTGACGTCGACTATTTTTAATCTGTACCTTGTATAACATGCAAACTTTATTCAATAAGCCTCTACGTCACAGACTAAATATGCGCCATCTTGTTTTTTAATTTGAATCGTCCGACTAAGAGAGGTCTCGGCATTCAACCAGGATAAAATCTAACCACGAAAAAAGAAATGCCAGGGTTAGCTTAATTTAAATAATCTTATACATTGTGGTCTTCCCTCCAAGACTGGCCGATTCAATTACGGGCAGTATGTAAATCGGTGAAGCCTATACGGGGTGCTCGATACAATAGCGTTATCTGTATACAGGGTGTATCTAACGCCACAGGCGCGTTGCTTTGAACAATGGGATCACTGCGTCGGTTGCCCCGTGACGGGCGATAAGTACCAAGCAGAGGTACTCAACATTTTGAACTGTGATAAGGATTTTGAATCCACTGTCACTGAGACAGAAGTACAGCACAAAGAGTAGCTTAGTTCCTGCAGTTTTTCTAATTAAAATAAATGATGATTATCACATTTTTTTATATTAAGTTTAATTAATTTAAAATATTTTTATAAAAGATCCCGCTACAAGATTACTAAGTTCATCGAGTTTTTATTCGATAATATTTTGTATATAATTATGAATGGGGGAAAATATTTTTTCTGTGCCTATCAAAAATGGCCGCTAGTATTTTAAATTAAAATAATATTAGTTATTCCGATAAAAATTCGTTCACTTATTTTTTAAATAAATTACTAGGTAAAAAATACTAGCCGCCACTTTTTGATATATTTCACGGCAAAAATATGTTCCCGCATTCATAATTATATATAATATAAAAAAAATATTTAGAATAAAAACTTGATGAACGTAGTAATCTTGCAGCTGGATCTTGGACTATTAGTATTTTTTATAGCAACGCGACCTGGCTTCACACGCATATATGCCTGCATTTATTTTTCCGTCGTATCGTCGTATTGTCGTATCAGCCTGCTCCGTCGAGCATGTGGGTCAAAATAAAATATAACTAATGTTCATCTTACTAGGCGTATTTTGAAATTATTTTATTTCCGGAAATATATAATAATATTTCCTTAATACATTGTTTTGATATAACTCTAATGGTTTACGTATCGCACGCCTGCCATGCTCGATGATAACATGATTTTTACGAGTGTTTTCGTTTTTCGAGTGTTTTTCGGCATTCTGTGTAGCCTAAACGGCTTGATGGCTATTAGCTTAATTAATTAGCGTGTCTCAAAAATGAATATCATAATTAAGGATGATACTTAATAACAGTACATAACTATCATTTTAATAACTTACTAAGTTTAGCGCTTGTTCAAATCCTATCTGACCTTTCACGGGGAAAAGCAAGCAAGAAACCCCTAACGGAAGGATTACTTTGGTTTCGGGAGCATGATCTTGTTCAAATACAATATAATGTTCCATAAGTCTACGTGGGTATACATATTGTTAGTCAATATTGAAATGTTAAATGTTGTTGAAATGGTGAAACTACAATACAAAAAGCCATGAAATTGAAATAGTTGATATTTCAACAGGCCATGGAGTTTTTGTATTGTAGTTTGAGAACCACTGGCCTAGCAGGGTATAAGGGTAGTGTACAAAGGAAGGATTTCTTGATGACATGAGCTCCCTGTGACCTTGTCAATGAGTTTTGTGTACATTTTTATGTAAACTTTATGACGCGCTTCCGAACGACATGTGAACGTATTTGTGTGCGTCAGAATTTTAGGGGAAAAACCTTTTGCTTGTGCTTTTAGTAACAGCCGAACCCTATAATAAACTTAAAGATGGCTAGAAATTAATTCCTTTTAATTCAATTAATTATAAGAATAACTTAATAAGTATAATATTATAATTATAAGGTTAATTAATTTCACACAGCGGCATCTAGCCCCAAACTAAGCATAACTTTTACTATACTATGAAAACTACATTTTTTTTTTTTTGTAAAATTGTAATTTTAATACTTATTATACCCAGATACACGAACATTTATATTCATCACACAAACGTTTGTCCCGAGTGGGAATCGAACCGAAATACAGTTATTTGACTCGAGTCTTATTATTTGGTGCCGATAAGGCTTAGGACAGTATCTTGGGGTCCATTTTATGCGTGTAACATAAACATTTTATTTTCCTCTGTATGGCATTATCCTTTGAGTCAAGAAACCGTTTTTTATCTCACTTTTATGTAAGCACTTCAGATAAATTTTGATTGCCCCGTCCTTGTTACTACTAAATAGAGGTCTAACCAGAGTAGGCAAAGATGAAGCGTTATAGGTTTTCATTGAACGTTTCGTACTTTTCCATGCCCCTAATGTTCTCACTGCAACGACGCAGAACTAAATCTGTACAGTTTTTTTTATATGACAAAATCTTCGCATTTTTCTAGCGTTTTCTAGCAGTTTAGCAACACGTGGCCAGTAGCTCACGTGTTGCCAAACTGCTCAAAAGAACTAGGGGTCCAGTGGCTTGCGTCCATGGCTAAGAATCCTCTAGGCAAGAATATAATTTGCAATAAAATAATATTTCGATCATAAATTGAGATGTGAGCTATCCTATCTTTCAAGTTAGATCAAACTGCACACGGTGTACAAATTTGATTAAAATCGGTTAAGTAGTTTAGGAGTCCATCGCGGACAAACATCGTGACACGTAATTTATATATATTAAGATTATATTACAATATATAATATATATATTGTAATTTTTGTAAATCAGTAGCAGTAGAACGTGTGCCAAGTTCGCCCGGAGAAGTACTGACTGCACACCTGGACACAAAACAAACATCTTATGTTCGTCACACAAATGCTTGTCCTGAGTAGCAATCAAACAAACGACCTGCAGCGCAAGGCAGAGCTACTTCCCACTGAGCTATAAGGCCAGTCCAAAAAGCGACAACTGAATTAAAAAGCAGTAGCTCCGTGGTGTGTGTTAAACAATGCCACCTGCGACGATGCCAAGAGAATTACAATGCAAGGCAGGGCTACTACCAACTAAGCCACGGCTCCGTGGCTTAGTTGGTAGTAGCCCTGCCTTCGAAGCAAGGGGTCCCGGGTTCGATTCCCGGCCGGGGCACACTTTGTGTGGTGAGCACGAAGTTTGTTCTCGGGTCTTGGGTGTTTGTCTTGTGTTTCTGTGTTTGTCCATGCCATCTGCGACACAGGGAATCCTAGTGCAGAGGTATGAGTGTGTTAACGTTGTTTGTTTTGTTTTTTAATGGTATGAATGTGACCATCTGTACGGTACAAATGGTCACATTTTTTTTATTGATTGATCCTTAAATAAATTTCAACATAAATAACTATCAAATCAAAACGAGGCAATTGTAAAACAACTACAAAACATTGTCGGCGAACAAATCCACGAGTAAAGATGACAAATCCGTTTACATAATCCTCTAAACCCCAGTCACGTCCGTAATATTCCTCTTGGAAGAAATTTCCCTTACTTTAAAGTCGGTTAAAGTCGGTAAAAGTTGTTTTTAGAGTTCCGTAGCCTAATGATAGACTCGACTGCTCAGAATACATCTCAATACCTGCCCCGCATTAACACCAACTGGTTCAGGGCAGATGCTGACAATGGGGCCTATTTGCCTACAGGGAATGTCTACGGACAATGTCTGCTTTTATGTTTATTGTTAATTGTTATTACAATATGTAATGTTGTATGTTCATACCTCGTAGTTTTGTGAAGACAAATATAATATACTAGCTGTGCCCGCGACTTCGTCCGCGTGGACTTAGATCTATCCTAGCCTAGAGGATAGAAATATAATGTTATGCTTATTATGTCTGTTCGTTACTATTATATTAAAATTATGTTATAATTAAATCTCAAAATACTTTATTTCCGTTAGATTCTTACGATATTACTTGGGTTTTGTTAACTGGGAAGGTTAAAGACTTGATTGGATGATGAACTACGTAAGTGAAACTGCAACCATTGCAAATGTATATTTTACAATAATGCTTCTCTGTAAACTATACTATAGAAGTCGTCTTTTCAGGATATTTCAGGAACGTGCGCATACAAATTATTTGAATTGCTAAGTCGGGAAAGAGCTAAGTATGGCGGACCGTGCAAAAAGCAACTCAATATTAGGTCTACGTCTGATACCAAAACAGTTTCTTCTTGTTCTTTGTTTCTGGTCACTGCGGAACATAGGCTCACCGGAGACTGAATGCGTTTAAAACTAAATGGGCAGTTGATAGGAATGAGAGGAATTCTCTAAACTCTTGACTTTCAATCTGGTGCCGTAACATATTATAATTTAGGAAGACTTAAATTTATAAAAGAGCAATGGGCACTCCGACATTTAGTTTAATATATATTGTGTGATGGGAGTCCAGATGCACTCAAGAAATTTAAACATTCGATGAAATAGTTGGTAGGGTCTTATTGTTCCCGCCTGACCGCGGCTATAGGCGGAAACCTTTCGCTGTCAACTATGGTCTCATCCATGATTGACAGCGGGAGATCTTGGGTGGCAGCTCAGTCCTTCTGCAAGGAAGTAATCTCGCAGAAGGAAGCAGCCGAGAGGGTAAGGGAGGAAGAATCTCCTCACTCTGGTGACTGGTGAGGAGAGTGGGTCGGCGTAGGCAGGCGCATGAGCGCCGCCTGCCACCCTAACGGGAACTTCCGTGCGGTAGATCCGGGGAATCTGCCGTCCGACGGATGAGGTCCTCACCGAAGGTTGGCGTGTTTCGTGTTCCGGGCACGGCACTATAGGGAGGTACACATCGTGTTGGGGTTCCGATACGCGAGGACCAACGCCTTTGGGGCTACGGGTACGGCCGCTACCGTACCCGTAGCTCCAGCGTGAAGGCGTAGTGCAGGAACTCCAAGGGGATTTTATTGTGTATTCCCCCAGCACTGCTATTAATATACGCCTCCCCAAGGCGTGGGGTATAAGCAAAGTATTTACCCCTTGACAAAAAAAAAGCTTCTTATTGTTCCATTTCTCTGTTAATAGAATGCCATTCCCATTCCCTGCCATTCATTCACTCAATGCCATTCCCTGGATCACTGCTCAATGTTGTATCACTGTTTTTAGATCATCAGACACATATGAAATAAGTCCTGTAGTAACAAAACAGTGTTAAATACAGTGAGAAATAAGTCCCCCGTACCGATCTATTGGATCTAGTTGCTCGCGTCCGCAGGTGTGTACCCTTTGATTCCCTACACGTACCCTCTGGGTGGTGCTAAAGCAGCAACCAAAAACTAACAGTAGAACTTGTGCTAAGTTCGTCCGGCGAGGTACTGCCACCACACCTGGAATCACACAAGCAGTAGTGCTTGTATCGTGAGATGTATCATCCCCGTCTTGGGTGATGGTCGCAGCAGGATGAGTGCGACTCAGTGTAAGATCCAAATCTTATACTGAGTCGCATTACTGTTGTCATAGGTGTGGGTCGCCACTTACCACCAGGTGGGCCCTCAGCTCGTTACGTAACTAACTCACAAAAAAAAGATAGCATAGCATGATTTGGCCGCCATCTCACCTGATGGAATGTGAAGATGCGGCCGACGATGGAGCACGCTTGTCTAGGAGAAACCTATTCACTCTACTCTTGAAGACACCCAAATTGTAATGGTCAGGGAACACAGACTCAGGCAAAGCATTCCACTCCCTTGCAGTACGCACACTAAAAGTAGTTTCAAATCGCTTAGTGCGTATGAATGGTATTTATGTTTTGTTATTTTTGTTGAGCTGCATATTCCTTGATAGACTTCCGCTAATTTATATTGATACATTTGCAATATCTGTGCTGCATCTGAATGTCCAGATAATATCAGCAAAATCGAAAACAAATGTCGCAAGGATTATTTAATTTCACCCCTGATGATGATGATGATGATGTACCCTGAGGATGATTTACCTATGCGGCTTTTTTCTGCCGGACATACGGCCATTGCGTTACTCCAGTGTACTGTAGGTCTCCGTCAAGTAAATGACTCGTTTGATAGGAAGCTTGGTACTCGTATTTAAGATACTGGTTACCATCAACCTTTCGCAGTTCAAAGTACAAAGAAAAACTAAACTATTATACCTTTAAACTAATTACCTAATTAACTAACCTAAACTAAGACTAAACTACGACTAAACCTGTCATCTGCCTTCAAGCGCCTGCTCTTATTCATATTGCAATACACCGAACCGCCACACCGAGTCAAGAACGCAGGACACGGCAGGCGCTTGTAGAACGTTTTGTAAAAAAATTAAAATTTTGCATAAAACATTGAATAACTTTTGATTTTGTGGGTCGATTTTGATATAATAAACGCTATTCACTATTCCAGACTCAGCTTAACATTTCTTAGTACCTAGATTTTGATAACTATCTATGGTTTTTGCGTAAAGTGCGCACAAACATACAGACAAACAGACAAAAATTTCAAAAATTATTTTTTTGGGTTCTGTTACTTATTCTTAACGTCTCCCAGTTATTATTTTGTAAAAATATTCAATGTACAGACACGGCAAGTCTACGATTTTATTATATGTATAGATTAACCACTGGCCACGGTTACTTTTTATTACAAAACTAAACTAACAAATTTTATATCCAAATCCGTTCGGCCGTTGAGGCGTGAAAGAGTAACAAAGAAACAAGCTTTCGTACATATAATATTATAATAGTAATGAAGGAGCATATTCATTACTGCCCTTTCATTAAAACATACAAAGTATGTCCGTCTTCTGTCCTATAAAGAGATATTGCAGCTTAAATAAAAACACAGCCGCCTAAAAACTCGCAAAATATGAAGCAATAATAATAAAGGTATAAACTAGGAAAATACTCAAAAATAGAATCAACACGAGTTTTGGGTCTCCGCAAGGCATCCTCAGGAGTGTTGACTAGAGATGTTGCCGCAGAAAGTTGGTCCTAAAGTGTGTAGTTTTTGACAATTACAACTGGTAGCACAGAACCCACGGTGTATACGATAAATCGCACTTTGCCAGTTTATTCTAAGATTAATGTATATAGTGCAGGTGCCTCGGGAGTGTTGGCTGCCGACTTACGGAGTGAAAACTGGCAGATGATAGGGATGGTACGCGTGAAAAATCATGTGCCAACATGTTGGACAGATAGCGAGAAAACTGACACGCATCCAACAATTTGTTGTGAACATAACATGTATAGTGGCGTAGTTTTTTATTATTTGATCATTTACTCATATGTTTAGCCTTATTTCGCCTGAGACACAGGATTTCCTAGTTCAGGCATAGTGTATTCTTACCTTTAATTAGATATTAGTTTACAATGTTAATCTTAGCACTAAGTCAATTAATAAAGATTATTATAATATTATTATTATTATGATCAAGTCAAGTGAAAAATCTTTATATCCATTGAATTCTTAAAAATTACTTGGCAACGTCTATATTTTTTAAAATAAGTATGTACTTACGAGGTCATGCTTTCTTAAATTTATGTTTAGTTTATGTTTAAATCATATCCGACTCTCCATGGGGAAGAATAAGCAAGAAAAATCATTGAGACAGAATAACAGAGAGGGAGACCTTTCAAACCAAAACTGCACTAGACAACGCCTAATTTTTTTTGTAATAAACTAGCAATATTCGCCATCAAATGTAATAAAAACATACTTATTAAAAACGTAAAACGTTACTTGGTTCCCAGAGTACATGCTATGCTTAACTTGAAGCTTGATGGCACTGTGTGAAGCTTCCATGAATATTTATTACAGTTCAAAAGATCATCATTTTAATAGTAAAACAAACGAACGTAGGGCCAGGGTTTATTTAGGTGAGGGAAGTACGATTAAACATGTTTTTACTAAGAAGTAACCCTATTATTGCAACCCTTGTTTTTCCTGCAATATCCATTGGGTAAGAACAAGCGACAGCCGACGCCATTACCTGGCCGGTACACTTAGCTCATACAAAATGCAAGGCGGTCAATAATTTGTTTGCGAGCACTATATCGGTATTGTAAGTCTAGATTATTGAGGTCTGGCACTGGTAAATGTACATTTTCTTTCTCTTTGTGTAATGCTACGGAATATTTTAACAACTGATACACAGCTGCCAGAATGTCTAATCTCAAAATGTCTAGAAATAGAATATTATTTTGGTCTGATCATCGAAGCAGATATTAGAGCTTGGTTGGATGAATTTTTCGTGTCGGGTATGTGTGTTTTTTAAAGGATTACGATGGGAATAATTTTATTTATTGTCTCTGATTTTTTTTTAACCTTTTTTTGAGATTAAATGAACATTATTAATAAAATAATAATAAATATGCGTAAATATTGGTGTCTTCAATAATTAATGTTGCGTCAATTAATATAAAATTAACAAAAAATTGTGTAAAAAAGAAACGGAATATTTGCAAATTTTAAAATCAAAAGTATTAATAAATTAGGCTATGATATAATTATACAATTTAATGTCCAACTATTACAGTTTTATGAAGCTTTTCACCTAAATGTCGAAATAGCGAAAATATCTTTATCGGCAATTGCTTCGTCAATTTTATAATAACTTCTCTTTATAAGATGGCCCCTTACGCCAAATTTATATGAGTATCTGTCAAGTCAAAGTCAAACTCATTTATTCCTTTAGATCTCAAGTATCATTTGGACACGTAAAATTTTACACATGCGTGTAGACATATTCGTGAGCATATAACGTGTCACCGGAACTCTCCAGGCACATTACATGCACACAGATAAGTCAAATTACAGTCAGTTTTAATGTTTAAACTAATCTTATTTGTTAAGTTTATCTGTTTAATTTGTCATGGTTTTGAATAGTTTTTTGGTGCCTTGTTATAATATGTTATTTTGGTACAACTTTAGAATCTTTTCCAAACAAGTTAATGGTATCAAATGATCCATATATCCAATATTATAATTATGCATAGCTCCCCCAGTTGTCAAATTCCCTGGGTAAATACAGATAAAATAACCACCGGTAAAATACTTGGATACGTCACAATTTAAGAAGGAGAGCGTAACGTGTTCCACGAACATTTCAATACAGACGCCAAATGCCTGAAAAGCACCGCCCTTTCAGGCACTTTGCCTGCCACCGTGTTTATGAACCTAAATGCCAAACCTCTACCACCGCCTTATACCAGAAGCTAAACTGTTAATTAGTTAAAATTACCAGGAATAACATACATCCTTCATTCGTGCTTTAATTAAAACATTTTGTAGATATAATTTTGACACCTTGAGCCTGTTATTCAACTCGCATTTTGTTCCTACAAGCTTTTACAGCTCCTCTACAACGTAAAGCAGAAACTCAATATGGTTACCTCATCCTCGCTTAGAGATCAGCTAGACCGCTCTCTCTTCACAGCTATGGAATTACACTGTTAAAAAAACAACAACAATAAAAAAACAACGTTAACACACTCATACTAGTACACTAGGATTTCCTGTGTCGCAAATGGCATGGGCAAACACTGAAACACAAGACAAACACACGAGAAAAAATGTCATGCTCACCACACAAAGTGTGCTCCGGCCGGGAATCGAACCCAGGACCCCTCGCTTCAAAGGCAGGGCTACTACCAACTAAGCCACGGAGCAGTCTACCCAAACAAAACTCAAACAAAAATAATTATTCCATTTCACGGCTTAGCTTAGTAGCAATACAGATTATTATAATTATTAGCGTATTAAGAAATAATTATTTTTCGTTACGATAAAATGATTTCAAATTATAACTGAATATTTTTTTTGAGGATATTACCGAGGTGATATGTCAGATGTAACACATCATATGCGACCGCTGTAAAGCGCGCTCGTTTTTTTTATATATCTTTTATCCCTTTCAGCATGAAACAGTATAGCGGGTAGCAATTTGCATCTGTCGTCTTGTACCCACACCCGTCGCCTTGCTGTTACGAGTGAGCTATCTGTTTAGCGCATCGCCCAGAACCATATCAAAGGGGGTAAATCCCACTTACAGAATAATTTTGGAGGAATCTCATATACGAATTGTTTTCCGGAAATCGCGCTGAGGTTTCCAAAATGTATTATATTTTGGATGAAATTAAATATACAATGGCATAAATGTTGAAATTCCGGAGAGGTGGGTGCGAACTTACGTGGTTTTTACGTGATACCGACTTGTATAGTCTACTCTCGCGCGGGTTTATATTTGGTTGGTAAGGTTTCATGGCTAAAAAAGTTGAGTAAGAATTGAGTGAGTGATATTAGTGTGTGTGATTTTGTTCCGATATAATATCTAATACCTTTAAACAAGCAATTCTTGTGTATTGATATATATATATATATATATATATTTCCTATATCTCGGAAACGGCTCCAACGATTTGGATGAAATTTTGTGATTAGTTAGGGTTTTGCTATATAAGTTTACCTGTAAAAACGCATATTTTTACAAAAAAAAAAAACGGTTTCTACTTAAAATTTAATACAGCGCCATCACGTTAATTATTGTGGTACTAAAGCGAAGCCCAGGTACTGGTGATATATAGTCCAGTCACTTCTGTTAAATAAAAATTACTCCACTTACTTACACTTACAAACTTAATAAAACTTACTCCAGGGCCCGTCACTTCCAGGTAATGTAAGAAACTGAACATCTGAACGTCAATCAATCAATTCCGTCAATATCTTTAAAGATTTTCCTACTATCTTCTGTCTGTCACTCATTTTTAAAAAAATATTTCACTTCTCCGCACAATTTTTAACATTTTCTTTCATACAAACCTTGTCCTAACAATTACAAACACAACAAAAAATATTTAGCCAAATAGGTGCAGCCGCTCTGAAGATACGCTTACATACATTCAACAATTGCTTTTTATTTATATTTACTCCTTCTCCTTACCTTCGGTGCTAACTCCGCGTCTTGCCGTATATGAGCGTAGTAGAACAAATACCTAAATTAGTTAGTCGACATCACAGGAGACCGAAGAGCTTGCAGCTACCTCGGACAAAGAATAAGTCTAGCTGTTCAAAGGCGGAACGCTGCCAGTATCTTCGGAACCTTGCCTAAAGGGACTCCTTTTAATAATATATTTTAGTTCTTATATTATATTTTTAAGATTTTAGTTTTAGATTTGTTACCATTCTATGTGGTTATTATAAGCTAATATTCTCAATGAATAAATATGTCAATACCTAAATAAGTAATCCACTTACATTTCAAGTCAGATTACTTAAACATTAATCTCGAAGTACTGCCGTCTATACCCCTGAAACTTTCAGGTAACATTTCGTTCCACAATGTTTACTTTCTCCCGTCCATATTGTATCTAATACATTAATATATTCCACCTGTACCGACAACAGTCACGTCCAGAACAATAAATTCGATCGGACAGCTTTATAACATTTCGCCAACAAATAGCTTCCCGCTACGCCTTAGCGAAATTAAAAGTGGGTCCTATTACACATAAATCAGCTTCTAAATCAGTTGCCTTTAAATCGCTGCCTGTACAAAATCCTCGAAGTGCGATTGTGCTTAAATTTGTGCTGGGTCCTGTATATGTAAATATTTTTACGCGTTTTTCACCAGTTCCCCGCACTGCTTAACTACGGACTCCCGAAATCCTGCCGCGTTTGGCCTTTTACCTCCAAGTCAGCAATACCGAATTTTTGCGAAATATTGTTACTAATGACGATGCAAAATATTTTTCTACAAAGTGTGACTATAAATCTGAAAGTCAATGGTTCAAACCCAGAAGAGCATTCATGTTTACATGATTTTATGCATTACTAGCGACCCGCCCCGACTTCGCACGGTTAGTAAAGCATCAGTGTCGTATCAGAAACTACCCGTGCGAAGCCGCGGTGACTTGCTAGTGTATTATACATATAAACCTTCCTCTTAAATCAATCTATCTATTAAAAAAACCGCATCAATATCCGTTGCGTAGTTTTAAAGATTTAAGCATACATAGGGATATAGGGACAGAGAAAGCGACTTTGTTTTATACTATGTAGTGATATCACGTTTTTAAACGATAAAGGACATCATCGTGACGAAATCCTCATCTTCCAATGTTAGTTAAGTTTTTTGTTTCGGTTCAAGCTAATTCATTATTACTAGAATATTGTGAGTTGGCCAGAGTACTTAAAAAAGATAAGTAATTGCGTTTTCAACATTTTTGACAGGGGATTTTTCTTTTATATAAATTCCTTAAAGGATTTTGTTTTTAGCAACGACACAATGTCATCATCACAACTTTCTGACCTAAATAGTTGGTAAAACAACAAAAGCTTTTGAGGTACAGCTTAGAGTAAGTATTACGCCAAACTTTCCCTGTCACACGTTTTAAGTTTCGTCTGGGGAACTCTAAAAATGGTAATTTTATGTCGGTCTATTGTAATAAAGCTTAAAGACTAATTCGTGGGAGAAAATATTTGGTAACTATAAAAACGTGGCTCAAAATTACAATGATAAATATTCGCTGGGAAAAGTTAATTTTCAACGTTTACACCGACGGCACATAAAACAGATTATAATGGAAATATCGTTTAAAATAAGGTTAATAAGTACGCTGAATTTACATACATGCGTAGTCGTTATATATAAATGATGACTGTGGAGATTTTGGCCAAAATAATGTTCTGTGACTTACTGGTTCAGCGCGATTGTAAGCGCTTTGAAATTTTGAAGCGGTTAGACTATGTCCTACATTAAAAAAAAATGGCGCTGAGTACTTAAGAACTAAAACTGAGGGCCACTTTTTTATTTGACATCAAAAACAAATATAATGTTCATATAGATTAGCGTAGCCCAATAAAAAAACACCAAGTTAGTAATGAAGGTAGCTCATACGCTGGATAAACACAGGAAAAAGTGAAGTGAATTAATCCCATCGACTCATGTTGACTTTTTAATCGCAGGTAGTAAATATAATACAAAAAAAAGAAATTCGACAGTAACCGGTGACTTTTAACGATCATCTGCGTTAGCCTAAATGGTTAAAAATAACTATCAAGTTACGCCTTACTATCTCTTTTAAGAGGCTTTTATTAAGAACTATCCGAAAATCTTTTCATAGAACAGATAACCGTTGAAGAACCGTTTTAATATAATCTGCTAATATAAAACTTGAAGTTTAGTTTGATAGTTTCGCAGCAATATCCGGATATGAGAGCGATTTAGAATATTCTTTTAGCGGTCGAAAGTTTTGCCGGTTTCCTTAAAGCTTAAAGAGTGAACGAGTGGTATGAACGCAATTTTTTTTATGTGATTGAATGACGGAACGAGCTGAGGGCCCACTTGATGTTAAGTGGTCCTCTCATAACAACAGCAATACGAGGCCCTCTCCGACTGAAGTGTGAGAAGACCCAAATCGCACCGCGTTGGTACCGTCATGTGCCTGTAATTTCACTGGTACTCACACCCCTTCCACCGGAACACAGCAATGTAAGTGCACTACTGATTGTAGTGTGTTTAGTATTTGTGCATCCATTTTAATTCTAAAACGGTTCTCATTAAATTATGTTAAAAATATTGATGGATATTTCACACCGGCATAAAGTGCCAAAATATTCATGGATATTTCGGCACTTAGCCCCAGACCAAGCATTATCTATTGTACTATAGAAATAAATTACTGATGGAATACTTAAATAGTTACCGTACCGTACCGGACTATATTGTTCCCACTGCAGGGACACCGGCCTACTCTCGATAATTGAGAGAGAATGGGCTTTGATCTACCACGGTAGCCCAATCCGGCTTGGTAGATATCACATAGCTTCGAATTTTTGGTTCTAAGTAATGACAGTTTCCTTACGATATTTTCTTTCACCGTGGTATTGCACACATATTTTTTTCGAGTGAAAAACTTATTGGTACACGTGTGGGTTTGAAGCGACCTTCAGATTGAAAGTCAGCGTCTATGCCCTTGAGCCACTACATTCTCTTAAATATAAATTTTTGATACTAAACAAAACAGGTATTAACACCCAGCCAGAAGAAATATCTATGTTGGTCACACAAATGTTTATTCTGAGCGAGAATCAAACCAACTGACCTGCGAGGCGATTCTTACTAAACGATAAATATATATTTACACATGTCATGTACAACGACAGTAATGTGTACAGTAATCAAATCCAGCAGTCAATAGGCACAAATCTATACTAATATTATAAAGCTGCAGTGTTTGTTTGTATGTTTGAACGCGCTAATCTCTGGAACTACTGGTCCGATTTGAATGATTCTTTCAGTGTTGGGTAGTCCATTTATCGAGGAAGGCTATAGGCTATGTTTTTTTTTTCTTTAAAAAAAAAAAACTAACAAAAAAAGAACTAGAAAAACGCGGGTGAAACCGCGGGGCACAGCTAGTTGTTTATAATTTGTGCCTGCTGGATTTAAACGCTCATATTGCGTTCCATTGGAACGGTCTTATTGCATCCGAAAATTAGTACAGAAGCAACCCGTCATTTTGAAATTGAGAACGTTTCCCACCACGCCACAGAACTCATTACAGATTCTCAGAGTGGAATGTAATGTACATGTAACTGTAATTTGCACCCACACATTTCCATGGGGGCACAGCAACTCGAATGCACTACTTCTTAGCGGTGGATTACCAGATGTTGTTTATTCTGTAGTACGATCAGTAGTAATCATAACTTTGCACGTTTTTCCGCCAAAAATAACGTATCTGGTAATTTTAGTTTTCGGATACCGCGATACAGGCTAGCCCTAGTACGGGATCCAATGTTACAAGTGTGTTCTGATAATAATGTTCTGTTTTTAAATAAAGATATTATTTAATTACATACAAATAAATACATACAAATACATTGTATGTGCTGGCAGTTATTCTCGAGACGATTTTGACAGAAGTTCTACTACTACTTTGGGTGGCACCTTTCGCACCGGCCGAGGGACACGTGTAATGACTTTGAGGGTATTCAACTATGGACGCAACATGATCCCCCAAGGTCGATTAGATAACTTTTGATGAAGCCAACTATAGATTTCTATATCAAATGTAACGGTTCACGAAGGAATCTTTGTCTGGGGCGTCAGTTTCTACGCAAAGATCAAATTTAGCCTTTGACTCTCCGTTAGTTAATTCAACTGCCATAGGTTATTTCGTGAGTGATGATTTCGTAAATATAATTGTTCATTCTTCAGATGTCACATTCTTAGAAGTGCGAAATATTTCTTAATGTATTTTTGTTACAAAGTCTAAGTCAAAAATATTTTATTTCCATTGAATTACTTACTTTAAATAAATTTATATAGTTACAAGATATACTTTAGCTCTTGTTCAAACACTATGCAACCCTCCATGGAGGAGAACAAGCAAGAAACCCCTAATGGAAGGATTATTTTATTTTCTTTACGCCTTCACGCCTCAACGGTTGAACGGATTTGAATGAAATCTTTATGAGGTTACACGTGGGCTACTTTTTATTCCGAATATGGAAGTAATTTTTTTAGTGACTTAAATACACAACTGATGTCAGTGTTTTGCCATCGTCTCATGTCACTTTTTAACCGCGGGCAACACCGCGGCTCGCAGCTAGTATCACTACATAGTATAAAACTAAGTCGCTTTCTCTGTCCCTATATCCCTATGTATGCTTAAATCTTTAAAACTACGCAACGGATTTTGATGCGGTTTTTTTTAATAGATAGAGTGATTCAAGAGGAAGGTTTATATGTATAATACACTAGCAAGTCACCCCGGCTTCGCACGGGTAGTTTCTGATACGACACTGATACTTTACTAACCGTGCGAAGCCGGGGCGGGTCGCTAGTTGAATATAAATTTATGTTAGCATATGAACTAGGTCCAGTTACTGTCACCGTATAAACTACCCTTAAACTATATAACCTAGAATTCCTAGAAATTCTAGAATAAACATGATTAGATACGCTTAAATAAATACTTGTAAACAACCATATTTTTCGTAATAAGATTTCGTTTGATATAAAAAAGCTTCTTCTCAATTTCGAGTAAGGATCAAATTAAGATCGTCCGCTTGGGAATTAGTAAGAAAACAAACGTTTCCACACTTTGATTTCGACAGTCGTCGGCTCTGTTGGATGTCGTCTATCCATATTTTAGATGGTCCCAAACTAGAACTCATTTATTCCTGTAGATCTCAAGTATCGTTTGGACACATCTTTTACACACACAAATAAATATATCTGTGAGAGTCATAGGAGATAAAAAAAAAACGTTTACACACTCATACCGCTGCACTAGGATTCCCTGTGTCGCAGATGGCATGGACAAACACAGAAACACAAGACAAACACCCAAGACCCGAGAACAAACTTCATGCTCACCACACAAAGTGTGCCCCGGCCGGGAATCGAACCCGGGACCCCTCGCTTCGAAGGCAGGGCTACTACCACTAACCCAAGGAGCCGTCAACATTCCATAACCATAACAATATATATACACTTACCAATCGTTTTTTCTTCCACGCCCTACATAAAGCATAGCTTGTACTATGAGGTTAATGTAAGTAATGATTATCAGCAGCTAAATGATTTTTATTTTATACACACAATTATATTTTAATTTTTAATTTATTTATTTCTTATTTTTTTAATTGTCATGTATAAATTTAATTGTAATTATTTTTAACTAAGGTAAACTTGACAATGCCCCTTTACAGCATCGAGTGTTTATCATTATTATTATTATTTTTAATCTTAAATGACCTGTTTACTGTTTGTTTTTAAATTTTGATGTCAATTGACTAAGCCAAGTGTACCCTAAGGTTCCTACGGTTCCAATAAATGAGTATGAGTATGAGTATGAATAGAAGACTTACATATTTTTTTGTAATTAATAACATATAATACACTAGCTGACCCGGCCACGCGTTGCTGTGGCTAACGTTTTTGTAATTGCGACTGTCAAATAATATACAAATAATTTGCAATAAAATAATATTGCTATCATAAATTGAGATGTGAACTATCCTATCTTTCAAGTTGGATCAAACTGCACACGGTGTACAAATTTGATTAAAATCGGTTAAGTAGTTTAGGAGTCCATCGCGGACAAACACGTAATTTATATACAGAAAAAACATCTATGTTTATCACATAAATGCTGGTTCTGGGTAGGAATCGAATCCAGAACCTTACAGCGAAGTAGGCAAAGCTACCAAACTATGTGGACAGCTTATTCTTCCATCGGAGTTACATACGTAAAAACATCAAGACTTATTCTAGTCTATCAATGAAAGTGTAACACAGAAGAACTCGGTTCCACTCTGGTATACTTTTAGACTTTCACGCTCTGTGACGACTCCGTGGCTTAGTTGGTAGTAGCCCTGCCTTCGAAGCGAGGGGTACCGGGTTCGAATCCCGGCCGGGGCACACTTTGTGTGGTGAGCATGAAGTATTGTATGTTCTCGGGTCTTGGGTGTTAGTCTCGTATTTCTGTGTTTGTCCATGCCATCTGCGACACAGGGAATCCTAGTGCAGAGGTATGAGTGTGTTAACGTTGTTTTTTTTTTTTTTTTGTTGTGGACTCGTACTAGGACTATGTAGCCTGTATGACAAGATTACAGATCTTGAGTTTATTTGTTAAGTTCCGTCTTCAAGATCTCCACCCCAGCAGTCTCCGAGTAGACCACACTCTGTCCATTCGGTCCACTTCGTGAAAATAATTTCACAACTTGATCCCGTTATGAAAATCTTAAAGGGAATATACAATGTAAGACCTGAATAATTTCAAAGCTGCTAAAAGAGTATTAATATTAAATCAACAAAGTTCAGCCGTAACTTACAACATTATCAAAGTTACGCTTAATTAAAAAGTCAATTATGAGTGTTGGCGCACTCTGTAGGACGACTGGAAAATTGTAACATTCGTGAAGAGTTTTGCCTGACTGAGGAAAATAAACTCTATCCCTACATCCGGAAAAACTCAGTCTAAATAATTCTATACAATAAATAGTCATGTATATTTAACATATAATAGAAACAACCAGCCGCCCCAAGCTAACGATAGCTCGTACTATGCGTTTTACAAGAAATACAATTATACGGGTAAACTTAAATAGCAAAACCCTATCTAAACACAAAATTTCATCCAAATCGTTAGAGCTGCTTCCGAGATACACAAAATAAATAAATATACAAGAATTGCTCGTTTAAAATAATAAGATTAACACCCAGACAGACAACAAACATTTATGTTCATCAAACATTTGCTAAGCGGAAATTGAATCTACCAACTATAGCCCAGAAGGCAAAGCTACAACCAACTGAGCTATGAGGCCAGAGTAATTTTATTTTTTTGTAAAGACATTATATTTAATAAGTTTATTTATCACTCAGACACAGAACAAAAATATGTTCGTCACACAACATCTAAGCTACGCGCAGAATGAAGAGCTACAAACCACTGAGCTGTGAAACCTTGCTACTATTGACATGGGCGTACCCAGGGGGGGGCAGGGGGAGGCAGCTGTCCCCCTCCCCTGGAAATGGAAATTTTAAATAAAAATACTTATATTTATTTAACTAACTATAAAGCAGGATCATTTGCGGCTGTTTGCCTTGTACACTACATTACATATACCTAATGTTTCATGTAGGTGTGTTTGTGTAGTGTGTATGAAAAAAAGCCGCGAACGATACGACCTAAAAAATTCTGAATTCTGACCCCCCCCCTAGGCCAGAAGCTGGGTACGCCCATAACCATTGAGTATAAAGTCGAAACAATAGAAACCTACGACATAATAGTTCGTTTTCGAATTTGAGTTAGAAATGGTTATTCGACGGACCTATCATATCACACGTGCTAACATTATTTCCAATATCTTACCATACCAATTGTAAAGTAAAGTTCATAAAACTTAATTAGGTACATTATCCCGGCCTGAACCGAGACGGACGCGTCCGCACCTGAAACTCAATCTGTCAATACACAGACCGAAATTAATTAATTAACTAATTTATATTATTTCGCTGTCGATTTACCTAATTTGGCAGCTAGTGATAGCTGCCAAATTAGGATTTTTCAAAATGGCGGCCGTGTACTCTAAAATGTTCTATGATTTTTAACGTAATATAACTCGTATTATGATTTTTTAGTTGGATTTTTTGATGGGTAACTGATTTTTTGAGGATACCTAATTGCTAACATTGCCAGTACCAAAATACAACCATTTCTCAAATAGAAACACTTTAAAACACTTTAAGGCAGGAGATTTATTTTTTGGCGCGCTTCGTTTCACTGTTATTTTCCTTCCAAATTCAAGCAATCATGCTAAATGTATGTCAAAATAATGTTCATAATCATAATAATAAGGCTTATCGATTTTTTTTCTTTATCATTTATTTATTAATTCTGTATTACAAGTTCCTGAAATACATTATACTTGGATAAAGTGGAGAATTAAAAATCGGTTATTTCAATTCAAAAGTATTTATTTCCATTAAATGTTTAAATAATTTCTTGAAATAATACGAATTTCTTTAGAAATAACTTATACTCGTTTCGAGTTTTGGTTTTTCTGTAATAACAATAATTTATTTCATTGAAACCACAATGATAATTGATAATTGATTAATGATTATTCTAGGGCATGGTGCCCCAGGGGCATAGACGCCGACTTTCAATCTGAAGGTAGCTGGTTTAAATCCACACGTGCACCAATAAGTTTTTGCACTTGAAAAATTTATGTGCGCAATACCACGTTCCGGCATGTCTTAGAACGATAAATTCGAAGACATGTGACATCTACCAATCCGGATTAAGCTCCCGTAGTAGATCAAAACCCATTCACTCTCAATTATCGAGAGTAGGCCGGTGCCCCTGCAGTGGGAACAAAAGAGGTACGGACAATGATAATGAAAAATAAACACTCACAATTAGAACGGGCTCAATGTTATTTTTCATCTGTTTAAAACAATTAATGGCTCTAGGGAATTACTAGATTTCCCAGTACTGTGGGAGGGTAGTCCCTTCCATACAGTACTTTTATCGTATTATTATACTTTTATTACAGGTCGCAGTGCAGGTTTGCATGGTATATTTGTATGTAAGAGTAAAAATTCAACCAATATATATTTACGTAATTAAAATCATATTATAATTATAAATTTTGGAGTAATGTTGACGGCTCCGTGGCTTAGTTGGTAGTAGCCCTGCCTTCGAAGCGAGTGGTCCCGGGTTCGATTCCCGGCCGGGGCACACTTTGTGTGGTGAGCATGAAGTTTGTTCTCGGGTCTTGGGTGTTTGTCTTGTGTTTCTGTGTTTGTCCATGCCATCTGCGACACAGGGAATCCTAGTGCAGAGGTATGAGTGTGTTGACGTTATTGTTGTTTTTTTATGTTTTAATAATTCTTTTTATAATCATGTACTAACTGAAAATTTGTGAATAAGCTGTAGCTTGAAGCAAGGTTAGTTCCACACTTCATCAATATCTCAATCAACCTTCCTCAAAGCCGTGACTCCGACCCCGGAGACCAGCACGGGGACAAAAGTGAACATTAATATTAACATACAAATAGGCAGGGCACGGAACCTCATTTTGTTTAAACTATACTCGAACAATGTACGCTTTATATTAATGACAAAACTCTATTTACTAAACTTGATTATATTCTCAAAATAATAGCGCGGTGACTTCTACGTAAATAGAAAACAATTGCTAAATGTACGTAAGTGCAGCCCTTCAGTACGGCTTTTTTTTATTTAACTAAAGTTACAGGACTAACTGACAGCCTACCTGATCTTAAGTGGTTACTGCCGCCCATAAACAAAAGTAATACGACTCCGGTCTTCTCGTACAGAAGTAAAAAAAAAACCCAAGTCGTACCGCGTTGCGCCGAAAACGTTGAAACTCTCACAATCAAAAATATACAATTAAAACAACTGAAATGAGAAAATCCTTTTTTTAAAGTTTGCAAAAAGAAATCTACTATAGAAATAATGAGAATTATTTTGCATTAGCGTAAGAAAACTGCACGTTGCGGGCACGGTCCCGCATACGTGTATCCCAAAGCCACATGTCGCTTTCTTACACATGGTACTTCGCTACCAACATGTCTATAGTCAATTTGCCACTAATCTCATCCCGCACGCAAGCAATTTAGATAAAGAGCCGAAATACCTGTGCCTAAGTAATCGACTATTCAACGCAAAATTCACAGCCAAGAAATTACAAATAGGAGCTTAGTGTGGCATGTTTCAGACTACTGTGGAAAGCTGCAAAAGCTAGTAAAATCTTGTTTATAAATTGACAAATTAATGTAGGTAAATGTTACTGTCACTGTGTTCTAAGATTTTCTCTGAAATTGAATAGTACCTATCCATCTAAATGTTATCTATTAGTAACCAAATATTATATAATACATAAAATATTAAGAATAATAGTAGAAGTTAAAGAGTTTTTAAGAGAGAACCTTACTAATTGTATTTATAAAAAACTACGGCTTGTTAATATGTATTAAGAAAATGAAGCATGCTACCTAAAAGTCCAAATATACTTAATGCATTTTTATATTTATATAAAGAAATAAATATTTCTTTGTGATGATTTTAATCCAAAAATGTTATTTATGCGGCACTCTGAGCTCGCTTTACGTGCCATTAGATAGTATCAGAATTGCATAAACAAAATGCAACATAATTTCGAAACATGATTTTATCGTGATTTGAGATGTCGTATTCGGATACCGTAGCAGACTATGTATGTATGTATAACATACATACAATACTACCACTATACCTGAAATTCATTTGTATAAAGCAAAGATAACAAAATCCGCAAAAAAATGCCTGAACACAAGAATTCACGTGCCTGTAAACTACGCAAAACATCGCCGTGATATGCCGCCGGAGCGTGTGAACATTTCAAATTTCATTTGCTTTACATTACCCTTGCGAATACCGCACGCAACCGACGAAACTCGCCCATGATTACGTAAATTAGCAACTAGCGAGAAGCTATGTAGCTAGCGTAGTTACACGCTACCTACGGTGGCCTATTCTCAGTCTAGAACGGATTTAGCGTGATTTGATAAGCGGAAACATAGCATAGATCATAGCACAGATCTCTCTTTTCTTTTCGTGTGTGTGATTTTCGTGTGGGTCAACTTTGATGCCGAAGTTTTCAAGACATGGATTATTGACAAGAACCCTGCGAAGCACGCAACTAACCTATCATATAACATTCTAAAACGCTGATCGAGTTGTGAGAATCATAGTATTTTTTTTAAGTAGAGTATTTTTTTATATTATTGACGGCCAATGTTTAGTCCAACAGGACCAGAGTGGGGCGGAGTGGGGGAAGCAGTAAAGCCAGTACGCAAAATTACTGCACCCTCCCGGCCCGTCACTAATGGGCGCCGACGTTTACGCCACGTCAAAACTGCTTAGTCTACAGTATTTCAAAAATAATGGATATCTAAAAGTGGGATTAAAATATGCTAGCAGATGGTATTTGGTACTAGATCGGAGTTGGTACGTTCGAGCGACAACCTGAGAATAGACCGCCAGATTGTGTTGCGTGACTAGTTGCGGTCCGTTTGCAGGTTGATAATGACTTCCTAATTGCAGTCTTCTTGAGCATTTTATTCATGTCTGTGCTTTGTTACAGAATTTAGGGTTGATTTAAATGTTTAAAATAAACTGTATTTCGTATATATTTGAAAATATATCAGGATGACTTAAATTCGCGAGAAAAGAAGCAGTTTTTCATATATATAATAAATGTGTGACGCGGAAGAATGTAAACATAGCCTCAGCCAAAGGGCAAAAAAAATAGGTTAGGTACGTTGCTCTTTGCGCAGAGTTCACTTTAGGTTGAGAAAAAAATGTTAAAGGCATTTGGCCAATCTGACGTACCAACAATGATTAATTATGTCCTCAGTAAGTTCTAATTACTGCTGATTTATCAGCAAAGCACTAATATCATTGTATTCTTAATTACGGACTGTTCATATTTGTGTTTTATTAGAACTGTGGGGTGCCTTAATTAGGTAGGACTTTATTATAATGGAACGGACTCGTAAGACAAGAATCCTTTTTTATATTTTAAGTAATAAAATTCTGCCGAATTTAAGCGTAGCCTGAGTCTAAAAATACAAAATAGAATAAAAGAATACGTAAAAAAAAATATTACGGAGTTTGTTCTGAATTGAATTAAATACCTAGGCTGAAAGTATTTTGCCAGTCTCTCACGTTATTATATCCTCATTGATAGGTACCAATCACTTCTGCCGCAAAGCAGTAGATTGGGTCTATCAAGCACTCGTATTATTCGAGATTCAGTTGGATCTTGGTGGAATTACGAACATGATAAATTTCTGGTCTAGATATTTGTAACCTGATGAATATTAAATAGATTTGATAGTTACTCCTAAATTATTAATTAAACTTCTATCCGTGGACACGTCCACGCTCGAAAAGTATATTAAGCACTTTGGATAAGTGCATAATTTATTTTCAATATCTTATGCATTCCCTTGCTTAAAGGTCATGTTTTACTCAAATGAATAAATAGATCTACAAGTATGGCGAGCGAAATTTGTCACGTAATATTCTAAGAGCGAAATAGATATCTACACACTATAGATAGCGTTATCCACGAAGACGCGCCCCACTCTTCTTCCAAATTACAGCACAAATGTGCAACATTCCGCAAGTGTTTTAGTTTTGTCGATACAGTAGTAGTTTAGAGGAGCGTGGTGGCCCAGGGGCATAGACGCCGACTTTCAATCTCAAGGTCGCTGATTCAAACCCACGCGTGCACCAATGAGTTTTTTCACTTGAAATTTATTTGCGCATTACCAGGTTCTCTAAAATGGTGAAGAGAAAACATTGTGAGGAAACCGGCATGTCTTAAAACCAAAAATTCGAAGCCATGTGACATCTACCAATCCGGATTGGGCTCCCGTGGTAGATCAAAGCCCATTCACTCTCAATTATTGAGAGTAGGCCGGTGTCCCTGCAGTCCCTGCATGTTTTCATAGAACATTAGTGGCACTATGTATAAATATAACATCCTATTAACTTGACTAAGTATATCGTTTGTACGTACATTTCCTGGTCCCACGTTTGCCGCCATAAGCTATGTACGCTGGTATCCTAAGTCACGTCTCCGTCGCAATTTACACAACAAACACGAACAAGACTCCATCATAACGTGTCGTCCGCAAGCACGTTGAATATATCTACTCCCAGACAGCTGATAGTGCTAGCCTAATTATGCTATGTGGAGCATGGTCTGAGGTACAAGGTCTTGCACTCCGGGACTGACACATGCGTCCGTCACTTGATCTAAGACACAATACAGGGGGAGACGGGAATCTCTGCTTTTACTTTGGTTTCATAAAAGTAGCGCCATCTATCCGCCATATGCAATTGATGGCCAATGACGTCAAGTGACCTTATTGACACAAAATGTTAAAGATAAATGAAATATGGATAAAACGATAAATGGCGCAATCAGAGTTTCTATTTTTGTAACTATAATTATGTGGAATCTCTAAACTATGTTTTTTTTTTGTCGAAGATGAATTTATTTAAAAATATTGTAAACCATTGGAAGTTGACTAGTGTTATTTTATGTGAACAATAACTAAAACACAAGCTGTTCTAACACTTCTAAGGGTGAAAAATAGACGATACATTTATAGATATCGGTTATTTCCATTTTTAAAATCGGTCACTAGTATATTTTTACCTTTCGGCGCGGCGATGCCCACTTTGACCTCGTCTATTTTTATTCGATTTATAAATCCTAAAATATTACACAGATAAAAAATTTATTGCCTATAATACTAATTCAAATTCGAATATTCCAGCTTCCACGCTTGGCTCCATAAGCTATGTAATGCTTGTAATCCCTAGTCACGTCTGCGTCGCAATTTACCTAACAACCGCGATCTAGGTATACTCCATCAAACGCGTTGACCGCAGCACGCTGAATTAAACTCTCGGCTACTGTTAATATGGGATACTTGCTGATGAAGAGTCAACAATGCAACAACATTCTTCAGTATTCTTTACTTTATCATAATTTTTTTTTTGTATACAATATTCTAAGATGTAACGATTTGGAATGCTGTAATGTTGCACTTATAAATAAATAAATAAAACATTATTTAAAAAATCATTAGCCTTTTTATTTGAATAGTAGGTTAGTTTTTATAATTTATGCGCGGCGATGGTGTCTTTGACTCAGCCAATGCTGGCTTACTTTGGTTATGTATCGTAACCTGTGATAGTTACGATAAATACGATAAATTTATGATAAAACCGAGTATTTTGTTAATCCCAAGAATACAATTTAAATAGACTTACCTACGAAACAACAAACACAGAATGACAAGACAAATATCCAAGACCCGAAAACAATAACTCATCACAAAAAGTCTGCCCCGGCCGGGAATTGATCCCAGGACTCCTCGCTTCAAAGGCAGGACCTACCTTTTTACCTACTACTTAGCGGTAGAACAGTCTTCGCCAGCGCAAACCTATAGTTAGCATCCTAGCGAGTACGGCGTCGAATAATTCCTGGATGTAAATATTGTATGAAACAGGCTGTGTACGTGACAATGTTTTAAACTTGCGGAAGCTTCTCATAAAATCAAATGTACAATGTATAAGGAAATGGTCCACGATCCGAACATCAGGTTGTAAATCTAAAGTATCAAGATCGTTAAGCCAGCGAACCGTATCTATAGCCAACCTTCTAAAATATTTGCTGGATGGGCATGATCAGCTGGAAATATATAAAGTTCTGGGGGGTCTCGTTGCTCCCTTTGTATCCCTGGTGGTGTATGGTGCTAAAGGAAACACAAAAATTTGCAGAACTTGTGCAAAGTACGCCCGGAGAAGTACTGCCTCCTCACCTGGTAATCTGCCACCAAGCATACAATTTAAATAGACTTACCTACGAAACAACAAACACAGAATGACAAGACAAATATCCAAGACCCGAAAACAATAACTCATCACAAAAAGTCTGCCCCGGCCGGGAATTGATCCCAGGACTCCTCGCTTCAAAGGCAGGACCTACCGTTTTACAAGTAAACTCGTATTCTTGTGTTCCAGTGGAAGGGTGTGGGTTTCGGTAAATCACATGCGCATGAGACATAACATCCCCGTCTCGGGTGACGGGCGCAACGGGGTGCGACAGCCGTAAGTTTTACGTGAATGTGTGTACGTAAACGGACATTATGAGACACAGTGAAACGACCTCAAAATGGCGGTGCTTCCCCCTCCACCGCGTGCTATCATGACAGTCCTCATCAACGTCACTAATTATTTGATCTTTTAGGTGTCAAGTGGGGTAATAAAACTTTGGATGTAGATGATAAAATGTAGCTGCAACATCAAACTGTTCGGCTTTTTTTTTCTTAATGTTTTTTACCATTCATTTATGAACCAATTAATGAACCTAAAAAAAATATTAAAATCTGTGTAATAGTTTAGTTGTCAAATCAAAATAACGAAAAAGATGTCATCCAAGTAAACGAAATTACGTATTTTGCATTTCTGTGACTTTTTCTTCGCCCAGTGTATACCGATTTAGATGTTTCTTTTGTAAAATGGTAGGGCCCCCATTAAGGGCGAGACATAAGGGATGAAAGAAGTGATGTCGGTATTTTTAGATTTTTTTAAACAGTCACTTGTGCTATAATCAGTTTTCTGAATTGCTTTCCATTATAGAAGGATGTTTAAAGACGTATTCACGTCAAAATTATCCTAGATTTGTACATAAAATACAAAGAAACTTCGCCCCATATTTGACTTTGAAATATTTTCAATACACTTAGAGTAATCTCACTTTCTTCATTTATAGTTTATTACGAGCGACGGCTCCTTAGCTTAGTGGGTAGTAGCCCTACCTTTAGAGCATGGCGTCCCAGGTTCGATTCCCAGCCGGGCCCGACCATGTGTGATGAGCGTAAAGTTTGTTTCTGGGTGTTTGTCCATGCCACCTATGACATAGGGATTCCCTTATGAGTGCGTAAACTTGACTTTCTTTTTACTAAAAAGTGATGTTAAAATCTGTACGCTCTCTCTCAGTTTTACATTATCAAGTTCTATAAATAAGGCCCTAAAATCGTTGAGATACTTGCCAGCGGAAGTATCATAAACCAAAAGACACAATACATTTGGCCGGCCGTAAATCGAACGGCGACGATATTAAATATTCGTTAAGACATCCCCTTCGAGCCATTTATAATAATATTGGGCATATTTTAACGTTTGTTGAAATGCCGAACAGTTACCTGGCGGGTCGAATTACATAGAAATTTGCAGGTAAACAGTTGTTGGCAACATTGTGAAATGTTTTTGACAGTTAATTGGAAAAAAAGATGGTTTGTGAAGAAGATCAGAAATAGTTACAGTTTTTAGGTATAGGGGTCGTCGAAATAAGCGGTATAGGATTATAAGCTCCCCTTTTGCTTGACACTTCACTTTTGTACAGTTTAAGAATAATTATTGTTTTGTGTCGATGAACGAGTTTAAATAAAGTTTATTTAAAAAAAATGTTTTAATCCACCATAATCTATTTTGTTCTCACATTATAACATTTCTTTTCAAATTAATTTAACACACATTCGGGGTTAAATTATAATAACCGTAATAGATAGTTATATTACGGTTTAAATAAGCTTTTAAAAGGTAAGACAGATATAAGTGAGTAATAGATTTTTTAGCCCCAAGTATGGCTTGTACTATAAGGAACTAGATAACTGATAGATTTTTTTTTGTAAATACATTTAATTTTTTTTTTTTACACAAATGCTTGCCCTAAGTGCGCAGAAGACTGAGCTACTAACCAAGTGACTTTGGATAAAGTTCTCTCAAATACACAGAATGATAATAACTAAATACAAATGAAAGCTAGTAAGATACCGTCTCAAACTATATATAGATAGCTCAACCAAGAAGTAAAATATTGCCTAAAAGGAGCTTTAACAATTACTCAAGCAATATAAAAGATTGGTATAACGCTCACTTGCTTGTTTCGGTGTGAAAACACCCGGATATTAAGTGGCCATAAATTGCGGTGTGCGCGGGATGATTCTCGTTTCACTTAACCTTTTTGCGTACGGTTTCGCACCGTACAGTTACGGTTAATGTACGGTTACAATGTAACGAAATGGGCATATTAGTGAGATCCTTTTCACGTGATAAGCCCGAAGTCCGTTGAACGTGTACCGAATTATTTAAAAGTAAATCTACACGTCATATATCTAGCAATAATGAAACATAATTTTCTTACCTAAAATATTGTTGAATCCATGGAAAGGGGCACGTACTTTCTGTACTTTCTGTAGTTCATGTTTTACAAACGTATCACAGACCAGTCTCTCACAAAATAGGTTTAAAAGCTATGCTTTAGTTAAAGTGACAAACCTCATCATCATCAGCCTACATCAGTCCACTGCTGGACATAGGCCTCTCTCAATAAGCGTCATCTAGCCTGATCTTCGGCTCAGGGCTGAAGAGACGGCTAAACATTGTATAAAACAACCGAAATTGATTGACAAAATCAACATTAATACAAACGAAGTCGCGAGTAAAAGCAAGTTTTCTATAAAGCTCATGTCAAGTTTTTTTAAGAAATTGCTGATCCATTCCTGCATTATGAAGCGCTTCGTACCCTAGGGGGACGAGTTTGATTGTAAATCAAAGAGTCCACCTGCCTTGATGACAAACATTTTCCAACTAAACAAGTACCATTAATCCGAAAACACTTTCCACAGTACAGCGGGCGCTAAAATGTCCCAATGAGTCTCAGGAAAAGTACGTAGTTAATATTTTGTTTCGAAATAGGATATTTCAGGGTTGGTCCTCCTGCCTTCTTGTCTCTCCTGTATCTTGAGGGTTGCATAATATCCCTATTTCCCTTGGTCACTTGAGAATGACTTAACCAATACCATTCATCATTTTTTTATGTTAAAGACATAATGAATTGTAGAAAGATTTTCCTAAAAAAAAATTAAGAAAATGATGAACAAAATTCCCAGAAAACCGCAGTGCAGCTAGTATAAATACAATAAATATCTATGAACACACATTAATTTCTCATTAATTAAAAAAAGTTGCTTTCAAGTAACTTTTTAAGAATTCGACAGAAATAAAGATTTTATACTTTGACTTTGTAGCATTTCTTTAGGGATTCCTAAAAGTATTTGATGTCTCAAACAATGAAATATTTTAATAACTTATAACTATTGACAAAGATTTTTAGCTTTGGCAACTTTAGTCTCTTCTCTTACCAACTTCTCAGTGAGTGTGACATCGTTAAATATGTTTCAACATGTTCTACTACAAACGTGCTTTAAACTCTTACAAGTAAACAACTCGAAAATCCACCCTCAGCGTCATTTTAGCACCCTGACTTCACTCCCCATGAGGCTAAAACGCTGCTTTCAGACGGCTAAAAGATCCTTGCTCCGATTAAATTCCTGAAAAGGCTCTTTTTTGAACAAGTGCACTGGACATTTCATTAATGGTACAGACTGAATGGAAACGATTTATTTTGAATCTTCATTTTTTCATACGAAGAAAAAATGCCTTTTCTGCTTTCACTGAGTTTCAGGAATCCCGTTCCTCTAGGAACCGCCTGCCTACTCCCGATAATTGAGAGTGAATTAGCTCTGATCTACCACGGGAGCCCAATCCGCATTGGTAGATGTCATATGTCTTAAAATTTTTGATTCTAAGACGGTTTCCTCACGTTGTTTTCCTACACCGTTTCGAGAACGTGGTATTGCGCGCATAATATTTTCTAGTGAAAAACTCATTTGTTTACCTGTGGGTTTGAACCACCGACCTTCAGATTGAAAGTCGGCGTCTGTGCCCCTGGGCCACCACGCTCCCAGGAATCAACCCGTACATATTATATAATTGCATATCAAAATGGCTTCACCAATCAATGCTAAATCCAAAAACTATTCTAGAAAGGTAGATTTTGTTGCGACTATTCCAACTGATGTACCTACGTAGTGATGTAACAATGTAAGGAGCTGAAGACCTTCTCGATGTTAAGTAAATTCCTCGATCTTTAACAACAGTTATACGATTTAATTACTCTTCAACTAAAGTCTGATAGATCCAAGTCGCATCCTTTTGCACCCGTCACTCGAGACGGAGATATATCATGCGCTTGTGATTTACCGGCACATACATACACCCATCCACTGGAAAGCAATGCGATTGCGCGACTGTTTGGCGCCAGATTTCTAGGTGTGGTGGCAGTACTTCTCCGGATGAATTGGCACAAGCTCTACTTACTTTAGGTTGCTCCACTAGCACCAGGAAAAGCGTATGGACTCAAAGGTTAAGTAAAAAGAGTACGAATAAAAACATGGACCACCCAATCTAGACGTATTTTCGTATAATTTTCATGCTTATTCTTCCCCATAGAGAGTCGTATAGATTTTGATTGACAAACGCTAAACTTAGTTTTAAGAACGCATGTTCTCGTAGGGTACTTAGAAAACTTGACGATTCCAACAATTTTTTTAAAATTTAACGTAAATAGAGGTTTTTGACTTTGACTTGAACAGTTTATTTAGTTGAAAAATTCTTTGTTTTTCTTACAAAAGCAATATATTTGAGACGCGCCCGGTGCGTGCGGAGGGAATATGAGGATAAATGATCTGAGCAGAATCTAATGAGTAATAATGAGGCGATATCCTGACCGTGGCTTCGTTTGCATAACATATTTCCGGAACCTTACACACTCGTAGTCGTTACTACGCTCCATTTTCTATTCTCCGTAGCTAAATAACTTAATAATAATTATTATAATTTATTTATAATCGGACAATAAGGTCCATAAACTGTTACAATGAAGAAATATTAATGTGCTATATCACTTGCCACTTGGGCGGGACACTTGGCTAGGCGGGAAGATCTCCGATGGACCAAGACAGTGACCGATGGCCAAAAGATATGCGTCGTCCTCAAGGCAGGCTACCGCCCGGTCGGACAACATTAAGGCAGTAGGAACACAATGGATCCGCTTTCCATAAGACCAGCAACAGTGGCGTGCTGGAGTAGCCGGTCGGCCTATACTCAGCAGTGGGTGTTACCAGGTGATAGATATAGATAGATAGATAGATAGTGTACTTCAGGGCAAGGGCGGATCCAGCTTTGGCGCTAGAAGGGGTCACATAGTGGTGGTCAAGTCAAGAATTTATAATTTAATTTTGTCAAGAATAGATACAAGTAAAAAGTAGGTATTTTATTAATGTACGTAAGTATTGTACTTAAAAATATTTATTATTTATTGTACACTTGGAAAACTTAACACATAACTTGTACATATTGTAGTTACATAAATTCTGTATGGTGACAAAATATATAAATAAAATCATAATGTTCAATTAGTGGTCCACCTAAGTCCTGGAACCAGCTCAGGGCGGCCCATGACCCCCCCCCCCCCCCTGGATCCGCCGTTGCTTCAGGGTTCTTACGCTATAACAGAGGAGTATGGGTTTTCTTATGTAGCAAAGTCCACTTGGGAATCAAATTACAAACAACGAAAACCACCAAGATAAAATAAAGTTAACAATTCCATAACCCACATCTGAAATTATTTCGGTAACAAATTGAATAAAATTTTATCGATCCGCGGCATGCTCTATTTGCCCAATGAGGCGTGCTAGCGCAAACATCCACACGAAATATTTGGTATAAAATATTATTGAATAACATTTTCATGCTTAGGTTTTAAAAAAAGGATTGTTCCAGCCGGTGGAACGGTATGGTTGCCGGTGAAATCACAGGCGTAATATTAAATAAATAATAAATAAACGTTTACACACTCATACCCCTGCACTAGGATTCCCTGTGTCGCAGATGGCATGGACAAACACAGAAACACAAGACAAACACCCAAGACCCGAGAACAAACTTCATGCTCACCACACAAAGTATGCCCCGGCCGGGAATCGAACCCGGGACCCCTCGCTTCGAAGGCAGGGCTACAACCAACTAAGCCACGGAGCCGTCTAAAATATTTTCTATTTTTATATTTAAATATTTATATTTTCTGAATAATATTTTCATGCTTAGATTTTAAAAAAGGATGGTTCCAGCTAGTGGAACGGTATGGTTGCCGGTGAAATCACAGGCGTAATATCCCCGTGTCTGAGTGATGCGACTTGGGTCTTCTCATAATTTTGTAGGTAGTTTTTAGTAAGTAGTCCACGGCTTCGTGGCTTAGTAGCCCTGCCTTCGAAGCGAGGGGTGCCGGATTCGATTTCCGGCCCGGCACACTTTGTGTGGTGAGCATGCAGTTTGTTCTCGGGTCTTGTGTTGTGTTTCTGTGCTTGTCCATGCCATCTGCGACACAAGGAATCCTATAGTATGTAAACGTTAACATCGGATGGACAACCTGCTCGTCCCGTAACTCAATTCATATAAAAAAGGTTTGACCGAAGTTAAAATCGAGCCTGATACTTTATTCACTCATGGCGAAGCTTGCCTAGAGTTTCTTTTCTATAATAATCTAAGTTAAGCAACTCTCTCTTCGGCCATTATTTGGATGGATGACCGTTTAGTTTTTTGAACTGAGCAATTTCATTCTTGCACGTTAAGATGTCGGTCCCGATGATAGTTTATAAAGCCATGTTAGAAACCTTCTAGCGACTCGAAAACTACTACACCAGTGTTTTATTTATTTATTACCCATACAGAAAATTGTAAAATAGTCCTAAGCAAGAGCGAAATCTCCTGACAAGTATATTTTATACTTAAACGGAGATTTTATTATAGTTAAGATGATGTACTTTTGGGAAATGTTATTATTATTCGTGTTACCGAGATATTTACCAGGATTTGTGAGTTTTGTTGACTCCCGATATTTCAACGCAGTTAACATGCGTTGGTAACACGAATAATAATGTTCATAACCATGATAGTATTAAAATTTATATTTTGGGAAATGCAATAAAAACATTATTATTATTATTAGTGTTGGCATACTCACATGAAGAAAGAAGTAGACTTACCTTTACAGTTTCAAAAGCATAGCAAATACTAGATAAGCTGTGACGCTAGTTAAATGCTAAGATGCGCATTTCTGTAATATTATGTCCCAAAATAGCGAGCTCATTTTATACCGGAAATGAGGTGAGATATTACATAGTGTACCTCTTTCCTGTGCGACGGAAACATGCATAAAATAATAGTTTAGAGGACCGGAAACCAGTACAATTATTCATTGTTATAATATTATTTTGACACACTCACCTTTCCACCGCAATCTATTTTTATTTGAATAAAAAGAAACGTGTCTTTTAACGTGGCTATTTGTTTTTAAGATGTGTGTTTAATGTCATAGTACCTGGACGACCGAGCTTCGCTCGTTTTATCTGACATTATAAATTTTTCAAGTAACAGTAGATTAGCAATCCAATACCACAAAAATTGACGAGATGGCGCTATATAATTTTCAGCATAGTTTACTATAAAAAATGTTTTATTGAAAATACGCGTTTTCAAAAGAAATACAATTAAACTGGTAAAGTTATAAAGCAAAACCCTAAACACAAAAGTTAATCCAAATCGTTAGAACCGTTTCCGAGATACACGAAATATACAATATATATCTACAAGAATTGCTCGTTTAAAGGTAGTAGATGTGGAATACCAGAACATAAAATTCAAGAATCAACTAAAATTGCAGCATATAGACCTACGTAGGTTAGCTTTTCTAGACAATAAACCATGTCTGATGCCTTCATGCACATTGAAAACTTCAACGATAGCCACGCAAACGAATTGGAAAGAGTTATTCTGCCTTCTCCCTGGGAAACGTCACTAGATTCACTTATAATTCGTTTACAGAATTTTTAAAAGTCATCGAATACTCTAAGCTCTGAATAGCAAGGAATGTACCATCAGCATTAGAATTCGAGTCACGGCCCGCGTTGACATGGGTCCTACAGTCAGCAATTTGTCACTTGACCATTCCACACCCATCAATTACCTACTCCATTGCAAATATTGGACACGGAGAAATATGTTTTTCCAATTGTGTCAAGGGTTGGGTCAGAATATGTGTAAGTGTTGCAGTTTATGGAAAAGAAAAAATAACGTTTAAATATGCTTTTTGTGGACTCGTGGGTTTCGATAAACAATTATTTATTTTTCATTCTATGACACATAAACATACTACTGTACTGTAATTTTTAAGCATATGTTATGTCCTTTAATATAGGTTATTATTAAGGTTTTTTAATTGTTTTAATTAAAAATAAAAGGTTTTGTCTCAGTATTAGGTATGCTGCAAAAGTGACCATTTGACAATAAGTAATTCCAATAGATATTCTTGGACATTTCAGCGCTATCTAGCCCCTAACTAACCATAGCTTGTACTAACATAGCTTGTAGCTAACTAGTTTACTGACAGAATTCAATATATCTACACGAATGTGGGCACCTAAATATCTCTTTACACGTAATCTCCCTGAGTAAGTAATTGTGCTCGCAGTAAGCCCGCCGGCCGCTTCTGATCCACAGCTTACAAACTGCGCCCCCTGTGTTGCTGCAATTTCATTTGTCTGTCTAATAAGATTTGGTTAAATTCCGCCTCTTTGTTACATGTACAGAAATGGATAAAGAACTTCTTATATGAAGTTGAGAAGTCATAATACATGAATTATTATTTATGTTAAACAATTGTTCAATATCAACTTTGCATGTGAACGTGATATGCGCATTACTTGAGAAAGAGGGGTAGAAAAAATATAAATTGAGGAATCGTTGAAATTGCGTCATTCTATAGAATGTTTATTACTTCTTTTCGTGGTCTTGGGTCTTCTTTTACTTTAGTAGGGCAAGACTTGAGTGGTATTTTGTTGTTTATGAGCGGCGGAAACCACTTAACATCAGGTATCCTTCATACATGTGAGAGAAATAAAATAAATTAAAATCAATGAATCTAAACTAGACCGAATTCCTGTCACATAGACATCTGCGCAGCATTGCTGGTACAACGTAAAAATTATAAGAAATTAAAATTTAAAATAAGATTAATTAGATTATTAATCAAAAGTAGATTATTAAGTAAAGTAAAATCCCCTAACAAAGAGATTTCTATCAGTCAAAGCATCGTCTAATTTATAATGGCTCTTGTCAATCAAATGTATTTTAATGAATAATTCAAAGAATTAACAGTCATACTTTTTACTTCATCTTATTTAATATATTATCCAAATACAATTATAACTGTTTAAGATCGTAGCCAATCTGGTTTGTAATAGCAATAGGCCCTATTTTTTAATTTAGTCACTTTCATTATGTTTAAATTTTCGTTATATTTCATTTAAAGTGATATGACTTTGATAGTGTAGCTTTTATTAAGAAATAATCTTCAAAATCTATTATATATTAACGCGTGCACTCTCTATAAAATCCCATATTAAGATACGCTCTAACTTGTAGTCCCACTTAAGGATCTACGCTATTATAACAGGTAATAATTCCTAACTACCCTCAAGTTGAGTATGTTGATACACGCTGCACTTCGTCGAAGGGCTCTCAAGTCGTATATGTGACGTCACAAGTAGGTACTATCGACGTCTTGACAAAGACCGAGGTACTCATCGATGTCTCCTGTGAATTTTTTGTGATTTTCTTCATATCAGATATCTACTCAATTGTCTTGTGTCCTTAAGGTTTAATAAGCCTTGTTTATGAAAATAACATAAATCATAAATCATTTATTAATTTTCAAATATTGGTACATAAAGATCTACATACATTGAGATAATTTTTTTTGTTGAACATTTCACACAGAGCCATCTGGCCCCAAACGAAGCATAGCTTGTAATATGGGAACTAGATAACTGATAGAATACCTAATAGCAAATACATTACTTTTTTTTTGTAAATTACATTATCAATTACCTATCATATTAAACACCCAGACACAGAACAAACATTTACATTCACACAAATGCTTGTCTTGAGAGGTAATTGAACCCACGACCTCAGCGCAGAAGGTAGAGCTACTACCAACTGAGCTATGATACCAGTCTACTTTTCACATAACAGAGTGACAAAACGTATGTACCTAAATATTAAAAACATTTCAAACACTCCGATCCGCTTCACATCGCGTTCCCAAAATATACTTATTCAAATCTTTGATAACACTGCCAGCGTTAGATGCTACTAAAACAACTTAAAACTTTTCCCTGCAGCTAGGCAGATATTACATCAAACTGCAGTAAACACAGTAATATTAAGAAAGTTAAAAGCACTCGTGATAGTTTTAAATTGTCGATATTCTGAGAAACTACAACTTTGTCGGTACCTGAGACTTGTTGAGTGGATTGAACGGCGATCGTCCAACTTGTGCTTGTATTGTTTCACTTTTAACTTACGACCAGTTTATGCAGAGGCAATAAGCTAGCAAGCAAGAGCGTGCTTCTTCAATACTCAATAGTTTGTTGTATTCCACAATATAAAAAACATGTGTTATAGTATTATAATAAATACAGAACATTATGGGCCCAAGGCACAACAATAATATAAAATATGAATCAAAGAGAACGATATTATTAAAAACATTTATGAGTGGTAGGTGGGTAGGTTTTAATTTATCTAAATAGGTAAAAAGTCATTTAATTAATAATAATTAAATTTAATTAATTTGCACATGGTACATGAAAGATTGACATTATGGAGTTTTTTTTTTTTTTTGTTGAACATTCCACCCAGAGCTATCTGGCCCAAACGAAGCATAGCTAGTAATATGGGAACTATATAACTGATAGAATACCTACTAATATAGCACTTTTGTAAATTACATACCTATCATATTAAACACCCAGACACAGAACAAACATTTATTTTCCTCACACAAATGCTTGTTTTGGGGAATCGAAGTGCGTAGTATCTACGTATCTTAGCACGTAGATTTTTTTACCTATTTATTTATTAAAACCAAGCAAGTAAATTATAAAGTCTAAAATATAGTAATACAAGTACAAGAAACATAAGCTTGTTAATAAATAAATATCTAGGTTTGGTCGCATTAAAATAATATTTCGTATCAGTGATAGTTTTTCAATGAGTCTTTGAAAATAACAATTTCTATCTTGCAAAAGTCAAAAGTCAAAAGTCAAACTCATTTATTCCTTTAGATCTCAAGTATCATTTGGACACGTCAAATTTTACACATGCATGTACACATATTCGTGAGCATATAACAAATCTTAGTCTATTAGCAAAACACAGTAAATGTTGTGAGTCGCAAAGTGTAAGCACAGGAGAACAGGTCATATGCGAGATGGAAGATCAAGTAACCTCGGTGGGAGCAAGTTGGGCAAGTTACACCGAAGTTACCCAATCTGAGGGGAAGTTAGGGCAATTTCGAACATATTGATTCCTATGGTATATTGTATGCAGAAGTGCTGTTTATTGATAGCTTAGCAATACTTTAGGATATGATTCCTTGAGCAATGGAAGAATTCCCATGATAAATTGAATTTCGAATTTGATTTTTTATTTACCGCGCGAGTAATACTTTCAACGAGCTAAGTAAACAGCATGACCTTGATATTTTTAATTGCAGTGTGGAGACACTGAGAAATAAACTGTACGATACATTTTTCCGTTGACATGCACTTTGATAGTATGTGTTAACCTTACGTCGTAATATGCATAAAATATGTAATAATGTGATTGTGTGATAGTGCGTTAATGTTTTTTTTTCTGTTTATTGTTTTTTTTTTTAACTAATGTATTGCTATAAGTAGGGATCTTTAAATGGCCATCTCGTTTATAAACTGTCATTTAAAATGTTATTTTGTGGCGATGGTTTCTTTAAAATAAATGAGCTGGCTCGAGCCAGATAAAAGCTAGAAAAGTCAGAAAAACAAGCGAAGAAGACAAAAATTTAGCAGTTTATATTTAGATTTTTACTTTTTCTACGCAGTTCAGCTATTTTTATGCGATTGCTTTGCGGCCCACCTGATGTTTTGTGGTAACCTATACCCATAGACCACAGCGATACAACTTAGGTCCCCCTCTAAGACTCAAGATGCATTGCGTTGCGCCCATCACTGAGACAAGGATGTAACGCCTAATGTGCTTGTAATTTTACTGGCACCTACACCCTTACACCGGAACACAGCAGTACTTCTCCAGAGAAACTGAGCGCAAGTTCTACTGCTTCGGGTTACTCCTTCCACACCACGCGAGCTTATCTGTAGAGAATTAAGGGTACAAACACGAGAAATATGGTCTGCAATGGCAGGAGAACTGTATATCTGTATTATTTAATTAACCGAAATAAAAAAACTGATTATAAAAAGTATTATGAATACCTTGCTGCAAGAAAACATTAACCTAGTTTACGTTGTAACTTACAAACTTTCACATATTCAGCGAGTATTCAAGAGAAGCTACTATTCATAACTTCGTCTTAAAGCAAACCACGTAATTGTTGTAACTTACAAAGTGACCACACAGCTCATATTCAAGATGGCACCTGAAGCTCTGTAGAACAAGTTACATAATTGCACGAACTTGCCCCGGCTTGAGTCAAACTTAGGGCAATATGAGACATACAGTGACTAGACAGACATATGTGTCAAGTTAACTATATCATCTTATCAATCGACCTCCGATTTGGAAAAATCTTTTTTTTATTTGAAAGGTTATGCTTTGAGATTGCTTCTGTAGAATTTTTTTCAAAATCGGTTATATAGTTTGGTTGTGAAATTCAAATATCTGGAAAAAATGTCATCCAAGTAAACGAAATTGCGTATATTGCTGTCCTGTACCTTTTTTCCTCGCCCGTTGTATACCGATTAGGAAAGACCGATGAAAGTATTGAAGTCACTTAAAAATACCAATTCGTAAAATGAGCTTCTTAAAATCGGTTAATATCGTGCGCTTTTATTGTGTTTTGTACATGTACTCGTAATATACCACCTGACAGTCTATCAAATGCAATTCTCATTGAGTTCCCGACTCCGACTATGCTGGCAACAAAATGTAGTTGTCTAGTTGACTCTGGTTAATTTGAAAGCGGAAACGAACAACTAAAATACTTTTAATAAAAGCTAAAAGCTTTTAAAATCAGCAGGTGCAGCAAACTAGACTTTATATAATTGTAAAATGGAGTCTATTTTGACTAGCGAGATATAAATTTTAGCCGGGAATGTTGTAGTATACAAAACTTTCCTAAAAGCATAATATGAAACAAACATGCATTTTAGAAGAGGTTTTAAAAAGCTTCTTTCTTTTAATATCCCGATTAAATCCATACGCTGAATCCTCCTATGAGACAGTAATGGAATTTCTTACAAGTTACGCTTTGAAAACTACATACTATACAGAAGCAAGCCTTGCCAATTTATTCCTAACAGATTGTCGACGGGTGGAACCATTTAAATCGAACACTTCCTGTTTCGAAAGGTACTTTAAGATGGTTTTATCTTGTTATTAGAGTTAACATAATAGTCGATTGGCCATGTCAAGTTCTTTGGGCAGCTTGAAAACTCTGCACTAGGGTTAGACACTTACTCAAGAAGGACAACAAGACTTATAATCATATTTTTTTTTTTCAAATACAGTTCTGTATGGACAAAACGTTAAAAAAATATTTTTGTTAGTTATACACCATTTAATGAATAAAAAATTCTGCACCTTAATGTTTAGTCTAAGATCCACAACATTACTGCGTTCATTGAGTTTTTAATCGAAATCAAGTTTTTACTTATTAGTTATGGGAGTATATTATAGTCGAGGTGCGTGTCAAAATATATTTTTTTAAGTATTTAATTAGGTACCTATACCGAAATATTTGGTTCAGTTATGTTTCAAATAAATTATAATTCACTTCACAGCAATAAATGTAAAGAACTTGAAAAATTCGGTTACTGTTGCACAGTAACCTTTTCGCAGCCTTACCCGGGCTGCTATTCAACTAATATTATTTTAATGAAAAATACGAGTGGCCATTTTTATAGACTTTTGACTTTTTAATTTATATTAAATATATTTAATGTAAAGTGATTTATTAACATTGACGAAAATATTTCGTTTCAATATACAAAGAAATATATCAATATCGAAAACTATTGAAATCTGTTGTTTTATACTGAAATATTGCTGAATCCTTAAACATTTCATGACAAAATATATCCTGCGAGTATATTTACCTCCAGCCACATGTAAGTGGAACCACATTGCTCGACTATGTGGAGGTATTAAAAAGAGCAATATTGCATTCCCAACTAAAGTATCATCCCAGGTTCACGGCTCCGCCCGCAATGCCACCGAAAAAACCGGCGATATTGTGTAACACCCAGCATTCAATGACTGACACAATCGTTTGGGCCCTCCGTAATTTTCCTGCCATGTTTTATCTGCGTTGAGAACAATAGCAACTCATTTTGGGGGCACAATGAATTTCATTTCGGACGCAATCCACCAAAATACGCCCCACCATTAAAATCCTTTAGTCGCAATGGCGGTGCTTTGTTACGAATTCCGTGGAAAACTAGCTGTTATTATAACCTAGATATTGTTTGTGATAAATACATGCATTAGTGTGGAATCTAGCAAATTAGCCGGCAGTTAGCACGTGTTTTGTTCTGCCCGGCCGTCCTAATGGCGGCAGTGTTGCAATCACAGGATTGTTTCATTTGGGTGTGTCACCGGGATATTGTTAACACAGGCATTTCATAAGGGTCCGTGTCACCAGTTGTAATTTTTTTTAGGATATTTTCACGCCAATTGGCTGAAGGCTTAATGGGACTTAACCTTATGGGGTACACTATCATAGGAACGTAGACGTAGCAAACGGTGATCTTAAGCTGCCATTGTTTTCCAACGATCGACGCCGTTTCAGCAGTAACAAAAATAGAAATAATACAACCAAAAGCCTTTATAAAAACTTAAGTACTTTCTATTAGAATGCAAACTATAACTAAGACTATAAACTAAGCTATTTATTGAATCTTTATCCGATCGATGTGAGTACCGAATCTACAATCGATCAACCAAATCCGAATCTACAATCTACCGGCAATTGACGTCATCGCCGTTTCACGATACCGGTAACCGGCTATGTACATACAAACTTTCACTTTTATAATACTAGTGTGAAATGTGTGTATTTATAATTTCCCTCTGACGTAAAGTAACCTATAAGTACTTACAGTGCGCTAAATTGGAACTTGAGCTTTTCAAATACGGAAACCTTAAAACATAATTAAGTTCTCTGATTACGAATGATAGGTATTGAATTACATTAAAGCTGTAAGGATTCGTGGCTGCTTTCTCTGATACCATTACTGTATTTAACGAATGGCCTCGAACTCAGTTGGTAGCTCTGCTTCCTGCGTGAATTCTATTCCTACCCAGGACAGAAATTGTGACGAAAAATGTTTGATCTGTGTCTGGGTGTGAGTAAGCATTGTATAAATATATTTTTCCAAAAAACATGCTATAAACTAACAGTCACATGTACTTGTCACTGTTAAAAATCATAACTGATACAAGTCATGATATTTTTTATTAAAAAAATTATTAGTAGATCATTATATTAGAAACAACCCGTGTGAAGCCGGGCTGATTTGCTAGTGCTACATATAAACTTTGGAACTAAATAACTGATAGAATACTTATAAAGTACTTTTTTTGTAAATACATGTCATATTTATAACACCCAGACACAACCAACCACATATGTTTGCCACAAAAAATCTTTTAATTTATTTGTGCGCTGTACTGTAATACTTTTTCTCTACATTATCATTTATTATTCAGCATTGATTATGTATTGTATTTTAATAAAAATATTGCAAAACCATGGTTGTAGACCTTCTTGAACCTGTGTTACTGATGCTAAAAGCATTTGGAGAACAAGCTTTCCGAACAGAGTTTTCCGAGAAAGATCTTCCACCTGGGTGATGTGCTTGCGGGTGCGGTCCAACAGTAAATGTCTGGAGGTTCTATATATACTCAAACTGCCCGAACGCATCACTTGCTCGAGTCCGATTATTATTGCAGATCTGTTGTAGATCTTGTACAATTTTTGTAGGTTAAGTAATGTCTTTGTATGTGCGGCAGATAGAGCCGCGACAAGGGCTTTCTCAAGCTGAGAAAGCGCTTTTAGTTAGAGAGATTCACTTCAATAATTATCCCTAGCTATCAGCAGCTCTCAAAAAAAAGTGATGGAAACAGTAAAATCGTTCTTACATGAGCATAAAGTTCATTCCCCGGTCAAGAGGGTTTGCATCACTGAACGATATCCATGCCACTTACGATTAAGGGAATCTTTGTACAGTGATATCGGCGTGTAAGGTCTTGATTTTCTTTGATAAACCGATTGGATTGGTTATTGGCTTATGTTAGATACGTGGGGCTATAACTGGACATGACAAGGAAAGTCTCCAGAAATACTCCGATAGATACCGTACCAGCCTCTAATGTTCCCACTGCAGGGACACCGGCCTACTCTCGATAATTGAGAGTGAATGGGCTCTGATCTACCACGGGAGCCCAATCCGGATTGGTAGATGTCACATGTCATCGAATTTTTGGTTCTAAGACATGCCGGTTTCCTCACGATGTTTTCCGTCACCGTTTTGAGAACGTGGTATTGCGCACATAAATTTTTCAAGTGAAAAATACTCACTGGTGCACTTGTGGTTTGAACCAGCGACCTTCAAATTGAAAGTTGGCGTTTGTGCCCCTGGGCCACCACGCTCTCCTCCGATAGATACTGAATGGTTATCATTAGTGGGGCTTAGATATTTCCCCTCACGGCAAAGAACAATATGCAGAGCTAACCAACCCTCACTAATTGGAGAGGCACCCTTAGCAATACCGAGCCAAAAAGCCTTCTAGGTCGTCTTGAAATTCTGTTGCACGAGCTCACACAAGTTTCTTGCAATAAAATGCGATCTAGTTGAACCAACAACACACTTGGGCCAACACAAGAGCGTGGTGGCCCAGGGGCATAGACGCTGACTTTAAATCTGAAGGTTGCTGGTTCAAACCAACACGTGCACCAATGAGTTTTTTCACTTGAAAAAATGTTGTGCTTTTCAAACGAGAGTGACGTATGAGGGTAGTTGTAAAATATAATATTGTTAATTGAAATCTATTTAGATTTTTCACAATTTCAAAAGTATTATCGCAGGTTGATTATAACTTATCAATTAAGTAAGTTTTGTATTTTTACAAGTTCTTTAATTTCACTATAATTTTCATATTTTTTATATAGTTCATTTGTATTTTTTTTGTTACTATAAATACTTACTTTCCTAAGTTAGTTATTAATTAATTTGGCGTCTCCATCCGTGAGTAATAGCGCTCTCAGCCATATAATACTTAGGAAACTAATTAGCTTACAGGAAGCGGACATTATAAGCGCAACACTGCAATTTGGCGGTAGGCCAACAATAGCCCGCTTCCGGATTGATTCTTGGGCGGGCAAGTTAGCTGTCGGGGGGTTATTCGAAAGCTCTTGACATTTTGAATATACACTATACATGATAATAGCTTAATACTATAAATGAATAGAAAGGATATCTCCTAAAACGAAATCTTTTTGCCATTACAAGTTTCCGCTGAAGAAAAAGTATTTTAAAATTTTAAGCTGTTGTATCTTTAGAATCGGCAAGCAGATAGAAATAGGTAGCCAATCAAACATTTTATGGCGTATGTGCGGATATCTCAACAATCTCGCAATCTCGGTGTGCCAGTCGAAATCGCAATTAACCGGATTAAATTTATAATAAAAATTATTTAAAACACCATGCAGTTGGAAAAAAATTACGATTCCCTACCATTACCAATAGTCTTAACAAAACACTTCTATTTCTTATAGTCCTTTGAGCAACACTACATATTATAATATAAAACAAAGTCGCTTTCTCTGTCCCTATATCCCTATGTATGTTTAAATCTTTAAAACTACGCAACGAATTTTGATACGGTTTTATTTAATAGATAGTGATTCAAGCGGAAAAAATCACTAAATCACATCTCGCGATCGACCTTCCCCGAATAACCCCCTGATAGTTTAAGCTGCCCCGCACCGCTTCATTGGGTTACGATGTCCCACATAACGCTGGGTTCTGGTGGGATCACCGAGATAAATGATGTGTGACTCTGTTGCAACTGAACAGCTTTTGGCTGACCTTATCTGGTAGTTGGTCCTGAATCCATATTCAGGAGTTTTTTTTATGTGAACTTACTCACATGTGATGGTTCGAGCCGAGGGCCCACCTGGTGGTAAGTGGCGACCCTCGCCCATGACAACAGTAATGCGACTCAGTATAAGATTTGGATCTTACAAGTTGCATTGATCATGCTGCGTCCATCACCCGACACGAGGATGATCTAACTCATACGCTTGTGATTTCACCGGCACCCACACCCTTCCACCGGAACACAGTAATGCGAGCACTACTGCTTGGCGGCAGATTCCAGATGTGGTGGCAGTACCTCACCGGCACAAGTTCCACTGCTTCTTTTGGTTGCTACCCAAAGGGGGTACTTGTAGGGAATCAAGGGGTAGGGATCACACCTACGGCCGCAAGCAACTGGACCCCCCAAAACATCCCAAGGTGTTACTTTGAGGCAACCCATCTTAAAAAAGTCTTTTTTCATACTACTGAAGTGACAGGACGAGCTGAAGGACCACCTCATGATAAATGGTTACCTCCGCCCATAACAACAGAGACTCGATCTAAGCATCCCTTTGCGCCCGTCACCTGAGACGGGGATGTGACGTCTCTGCACCTGTGATTTCAGCACCCACACTCTTCGACACAGCAATATAAGTGGATCACTGCTTGGCGGCAGATTAATAGTATAGGCAGTAAGTTCTCGGGACGAACTTGCTTAAAGTTCTACTGCTACTTTTAGTTGCTCCTTTGGCACCATCCAGGAGAGAAATAAAATAAAAACATACGGATGTCTACAAAATCATGGTAAATATAACGGTAACTCGAAACACTGATCCCTATTTCTTTCACTGATGAAAACTACACTGTGTCCAGGGCAGTTTTCATCAGCTATCGTACATAGCACCATAGTATCTTCGTGACTATTAAGGCTAGATGACCCCGAACATTATCTCTATCGCCTCGGCTCACCTTACCAGTTAACTTACATCGTCTATTAATCGATCCCTGTCCGTATTCCGACCACGTACCAATTAGTAGCCGTTAGTATAATCCGGACACAACTGGATGTAACTGGTTCAGGGTTAGGTCAGGTTAGTCTCGGATTCTTGGCTAGGACGCTCCCGGAACTTTCCGCGATATGAAGAGAGATTTATTTCTATGAAACTGGATGGAACTGGTTCGAAATTTACTCTTGGTGTCTCTTCCACAGACGCTAAGACGCTTCCACAATTTAAAGAAGGTTTAATTTTCGGCTTCACTGCTGGCGCTGACGCGACGACGCGGTGGTATTTCTCTAGGATGCATTTGCACAAGAAATATCCGATTTAATTTCTATGAAACTGGATGGAACTGGTTCGAGGTTTGCTCTTGGTCTCGGGTTCTCGTCAAGGACGCATCCGAAACTTTTCACGAGGTGCAGATAGATTATTTTCTATGAAAATACATGGGGCTTTATTTTCGGCCACGTTGCCGGCGCTGGCGCGACGACGCGGTGGTATTTCCCTAGGATGCTTTTGGACAAGAGATGTCCGAGATAGTGGCAAACGAGGTTGACGCGCACCTATGAAACGACGTAGACGAATATACATTTGGTTTCCACCAAGGCTAAAATGAGAAGTGCAGTGGGTAAGATGAACTATGTAGACCACGGAAGAGGTACATACTGAACTGTGAATTCAAATAATCAGCTATTATATAATAATAATAATATATTCATATAGCTGCAAAACTCGCGCAATGCGTCTCGCATTATTAAAAGAATAAAAACCTACATAAAAAACAGGAAATAAAAAAAAATCGCCTATAAATACCCTTTTGAATCAGAAACTCAACTCACATATTCCAACGATCTGATTACTGGTATTAATGAATGCAATACTGGGATACCGGGATATCGTCGATTTGAGCGGGACCAAACCCGCACTTAAAACGAGTGGAATTCTTCGGAATTAGCGGTTTTACGCAGAAAAGTGTTAAATTCAATACGTATAAACTTGAATTGGCCATTATACTAATTAATAATCGCGTAACTTAATACAACTAAGTTATTAAACAACTCTAAAAAAGTCTATTGTTTTCAGTCAGACGATTTTTCATCATTATTTTTAACTAGCTGACTCTGTAAACGTTGTCCTGTCTTGATTAACAATTTCCCAATTAACCGGCAAACCAGAATACGTAGTAAAAAAAACATACAGAAAAACACTTTTAGCTTCTCCCAATATATAAATTTTACAGGGCTACTTTTCCAATTATTTTTTTTTTATTTATATTCGAATTTGGTATATTATGAACATTTTAAAACATAAAATAACCAATTCGGTAACCTAACCTCAGCCTCATTAATGCTCACTGGGATTCCTCAGTGGAAAATGTCAAGTCCAGCAGTGGATTTTTCTGACCATCACCAGCCTGGTATCGCTAAAGAAGTTCTTGGTCTCCGTAAAAGACGGTGCAGTCTCAATCGACCACCGAACTGGATACAACCGGTTCGCGGTACATTTTCCCGGATTTGTTTGGTGTCGATTGTTTTCGGCCGGGTGGCGCGTGGTCGGAATCTCAAGTTAGGGGAGCAGATACATTTTGGTTAGCGGTTATCACGAAAGACAAAGGTAAAAAACAAATTGGTTCACAAAATGAACCCACGTTAGTATAACGTAGATGCGACATTGAATATTAAACATGTAACTTGCTTAGCTGTTCTTTAGACATCATCTAGGTTATACCAGCAACATACAAACGCCGTGGTATTACAAAAAAACGATACACGTTGCCATTGTTTTATAAAACTTACATTCAAAGTAAGTCCCCTAGAGTCCTCGTATCAATTTCAGTTTCGCATAAAGGGAATCCCCGCTTTTTAGCTCGCGGCACCAGATGTCAGTTAAATCCTTATGGTTTTTGCATTTCGCTCTTGGCTCTGTAGAATTGTAGCGTAGCCTTTGTTCTAAACCGACTTTTTTCTGCTTGTAAACACAATTTGGGTATAAAACCTTATAACTTTTAAACATACATAAGGTTTTATACCTTATAACTTTTAAACATACCCAAATTGTGTTTACAAGCAGACAAAAGTTGGTTAAAGGTGTAAAACCTTACAACTTTAAACAGACCGTAAACCATACCGTACCGTAAACATAGGTAAAGCGGTCTCGGGGAAGACAGACCAGCTCAACTCTACTAAGTTTGAGACAGTAGTCCGCATAGAAACCAATTGAGAGGACTCACGAACACATTGTACATGGTGATCGCATCTTCAGTCAAAGGATCGACCAGAGAGAGAAAAGGTTTCTTCTGGGTGAGCGTGTGGAACAAAACAAGACCCCGTCTACATCGAACAATTTCATGGAAAATTTTAACCCCTAAATGCGAAAAATAGACCATTGAAGTCGGTTAATTCGATTTTTAAGAAAAAAGAAAACTTTTTGATGGATACAAAAAAAAATTCTTATAGTACATATTTTATCCGTAGCCAAATTCGCGGGCATAAGCCAGTCGGTAGTACCAGAATAAATTATGATTATTCTCAGGTTTTCAATTTCCATAAGCGATAGAAATACATACATCCATACACAGAACAAAAATGTTTATCCTGGTTGGGAATCGAATCGACATACAGTGCAGAAGACAAAACTTATACCAACTGAGCTGAGAGAACAGTTGAGTACCTCAAAGCACCCAACAATAGAAAAATTATTCAGACACACGGAATAATTTCTAGGTTCGTTTCCAAAGTTGGACAACTCTAGCACTGGGTATTTGAATCGACCCAGAACATTGATATCTGGGTCAATACGGTCTTCAAATCGATGAATAAAAATAATGTGAGAACTGAGAATCTGTTTTAGCTGGTATTCAATACCTTTCTCGAGCTAATCTTCAGTGAAACTTATTGGATTCTCAGAAACCACGCTCCGTAAGAAAGTTGCATTTTTTCCTGCAAGAAAATGTTGCATTTTAGCTGACAGTTTTGTTTTAGGATTTTTTTATATAGGGGTGTTTCATAAGTAATGTCGGAAATATTCACGGAACAATCTTTAAAGTATCTTCCATTCTAATAAAAAAAGAATGAATGAAATCGGACAACGCGTTAATGAATTAGCAACTGGACCCCCCCAAATTTATCGTGTCGGTTACAAGCGGATGTTACCATCGGTGTTGTAACTTCGAAATAGACTTCCCTTTGGATATAACCCCCAAAAGCTCCTGCATGTTTATCAAACATCCATAATAATTTTTAAAAACAATAACACTAAACTCATCTGACCCAAATACGAGGAAAATAACACAGCCCCGCCCGAAATAACCTTTAAGAAACCCAATTGTAGTAAAACCTATTTAAAAAATTTAGTAAATCCTTTTTCAAACGTTTCATAAAGCTGGAATAGACCTTTGCCAAACAATACCTCTATAGAATACGTAAATGTCAACGTTGACATAAAGTCAACATTTCCCGCCAACGCGGAGTGCGTCTAAGAAAGTCAAAAATAATGTAAATTTTCCGTTTTTTCTTCAGAAACTACATCATTTCTTATGGAATGGTGGTACTTTTGGCCTCTAGTCTTGGCTGTGATCATGTTTCTGCTTGTCGGAACTATCTTTGAGAAAAGGATCGAGACAGTATGGCAGCAATTCAGTACGTATGTTCGTTGGATTACTACGGTGATGTTATTCTAAGCTGTTTACAATAACCATAGCTAACATTCGGTGGGTTCAGAAACAGTCGCTGGTTGTATCAAGACAGGAACAAAGGACTTTGTTATTTATGTACACAATACTATTTTAAAGGTTAAGGAAAACATCAGGAGGAAAGCGGCAGGTTTCGCAACCAAAAAAAATTCAAAGACGTGTCGTCTAGCAATCCGGATAGTGCTCCCGTGGTAGATTTAAGCCCATTCACTCATATAAGTATTGCCGCTATGGTAAAATATTGCCTAAAAAAAATTAAAATATTCAACCTTCTAAATAGACATACAGACGTAGAGTAAGTACCAGGGTTCTTTATACGTTTGGTTCCTACAGCTATAAACGAGTGATATTCAATACCTAGAACTTATTTCGATAGCCATTGGGAAGGTCTAAGCACTGATTGTCTGATCTGAATGCACCAGCTAAACACTTTTTTCAAACACCGTTTTCACCAATCAATAAAAGTCAATATTGTACTATGCTCGTTGAACCTTAAGACCTTAATGGAATTGGCCACATACCCATACACCGGTGTACATACAAACCCGGCAAGAATAAGATGTTAAATATATCAACCTAACGACAGCAATATAGCTTACCTAGGTGTAGAAAGACACAAGTCATACAGTATCACTACAGTATCACTACAGTATCACTACAGTATCATACAGTGTCACGCCAGCTACTCCCATATGTAATTTCACCTGTCTTTTAACTGAAACCCAGCAATGCGAGTACACCATTCCTTAGTAAGGACTTATAGCAGTACTTCTACGGACGAACTAGGCACAATTTCCTTTTCTTTTATGTGTCTAAAATGACGAGACCAGCTGACAACCCACCTGAGCTTAAATGGTTTCTGCCGCCCATAGATGAGACGAATATTTTACGTGTCATGCGTTTGTTATTTCCCCAGCACCGACACTCTTCCATCGGAACAGCAATGCGAGTGCACCACTGCTTGACAATGGACCAGGTGTGGTGGCAGTACTTCTCTAGCCGAACTTGGCACAAGTTCTACTGCTACTTTGGGCTTTCTTTCGGACGACCCAGTGGACACGTGGACAACGTGGTCCCCCAAAATTTCTGCTGCCTTTCTTTCTGCTTCTCTTGCGCATCACCTACTACGCGTGGGTATTCAAAGGGTATTCACCGGACTCTGGCCAGATTTATTTGTCGATTTCAGTGGAGAATCGTCGCGTCCAGATAGCGGCGATGGCTGACCATCCAATCGGACGACTTGAGTCATGCCATATCTGCGACCCTGCCAATCCAGCCTGCGAAGGGATGCCTAACGCGTGCAAAAATTGCGCATCCAGCGCACCAATCAGTACCACCACGTCTAAGAAATCATTGCGCAGTCGGAAATCATCCACTATAAGCCGAAATAGTGGACGTACTCACAAATAACGCAATAATGATGATGATACTCTTATATCTAGTTTGGTTAGATAGAGGCTGTGGACGTGAGTGCATATGATCAGAATCGGAGATTACCCACAAAGCTTCTGCTCACGGATTCCGCATCAGCTTTTTTTACTGGCAGTGCAAACGACCATGTCTTATCGCATTATGCCAAAAAAGTCGCAGCAATGCGAAATTTGCATGTCGAAAATCACAGGAATATGATATTATCGCAATTCGTGTCTCTGCGCATAAATTCAATCATACGCACGCGTACTATTTTGACTGTTTAGCCACTAGAAGGAACTAGCCTCTTTTCTCTACCATGACGACGTAATTATGAAGATAGTTTGAGTAGTTAAAGTGTGGAGCGTAAAAAAACAAACATTCGCATTTATAATTAATAGCTGTTACCCGCGACGGCCGCGTGGAGTTTAACGTGTTTTTCCCCTAATTCATCTTTATTTTTCTAACCTGAAAATATCCTAAGCTACTTATAACATCAACTATCAGCCAGTACCCCGTCAAAATTGGTCCAGCCGATTACGAGATTAGCCGGAACAAACAGACAGACAAACATTTGATATGGTTTTTTGTTATATTACCGTATATACTAATGCATACAAACTTAAATTCTGACCCGCATTAGAAGATGTAGTGTTTAGGCTAAATGCCAACTAAGAAACCTTTATACGCTCTGATTCCGATGTGCGCACTTCTTTATACCAGATTTGGATTAATATATTTTTCTTATTATTGTCTTAATTTTAACTATTTAGCCACATAATTTAATATTATGTCACACCGGCCCAAGAACTGCTCCTCCAGAACTTGTCAGCAGATATATCTACTCTCACAAGAGATCTCTACTCTCATTCGCCTCGAACTTTATATCTAAGTAATCTAATTTGATTAAGAAACTTCTCAATAAACGATTTCCAAAGAAATAAAATTAGTAAAAAGGTTCGTTGTAAAAAGTTGTTCTGCATTTTCTTTTCTTGTAAATAGTTTTTCGTTTTACTGCAATTAAATGAAACTGAATAGTACATACAAAATTCAGACTGTTTTAAATTCGTATTATTTTAATTTTCCCTTTTGGCCCAGCGGCACAGACGTAGACTTACAATCGATGACTTACAATAGAAGGTCGCTGGTACAAACTCGTACGTGCACCAATAAGATTTTCACTTATAATGAAAAAATTATATACGCAATACTACGTTCTTCAATTCGCCGTTTTACTTGCATTTTATAGATAGTTTCTATGTTTGTCTAACTATCAGATAATAAAGTACTTTTGTTGTACTGTACATGTCGATTATAACTATTTTCAATAGCCAACCGATTCAACTTTACAACTACAATCCTAAGGTTGCTTAAAAGAAATCGTCTTACACATAGTTTTGTATTTCTCTGTATTGGTGTACAGTAATGTATTTTCATTCTATTATTAATTCACATAAGAATTCTACTTTCATAATGCCATTTACTTATGCAGGTATTTAAATAGGCTAGCGCGTACAATGTTATAGACGAACCGACAAACTAGCAGGTACCTGCTATAGATGTCTAAGCCAGTGTTCTTAGACAAACCATTTATCTCATGAATAACTTGTTCAGAAAAATTGCCAAGAAAATGATACATTCCTACGAATTCGTGTTCAATTGAACATGTTATTTATACTTTAAGAAATTGTTTAGGAGAGCTTTGATGCCTAAATTAATCTCGTGAATCCGACTTGTCTCACCTTTGCTCCTGTGATGTGCTCGAGCCAATGCCAACAACGACATTTCATTCATCAGTGTAATATCCAGGGTTATTTAGAAGACAAGTTACTAATATGAAAATCCAAAATACTTACTTTTACTTTTTACTTTAGTCGAAAACTTATTTTAAATGACTGTGCGTACTGTGGTTCACAAAAATTCAAAGCACGATTTTCTTTTACAAAAAAAAAATACAGAATACAACCCGGTAACAAGTTCGACCACACACAGTCATGTTGTATGATATTTACGACCTCGTACGACGCCGGGCCGACGAAAAAACGTTTTGCCACCCCACGGTGACCCACAATTTTAAGGTCGGTCCATAGAGGGATACTATTTATCTATATTACAAAACCGGGCGGCGTAACTCCGTTTGCATTTCAGCGGGGCGATTTGCTATATTTTATGGAACTAAGTTTTTCGCCCTCCCTATATGTATCCCCGGGTGGTGCGAAAGGAACAACCTAGAGTAGCAAGAGAACTTGAGCCAGTGCTGTCTTTACTATAAGGGCACGTGGAACCAGTGGCCCAGGGCCCCAGACCTCACAGAGGCCGAGGAACTTCCACTCAATAACGCATTTTTTCAAAATTTCTATATTTAAATATTAATTGGACCTGGATCAGCAGGGCGACCGCAGACACTCAAAGAAAACGTAAACGTGTTGAATTTGACAGTTGACATTGCTTCTTTTTCGCCTTTTGTATAACCTTTAATTTAGTACCACCGAACAGTTACATTTACCATTGACTGGGGCTTACGATTAACGCTTTCGAATAAAATTATAACAAAAAAGTTTATTTCACTTTTTTTTCTTTTCTAAAGAGGCCCCAGTCTTCTATGTGCCCGATGGCCCCAAGCTGCCCTAAACGGCCTTGACTTGAGCCAAGGTTGTCTGGAGAATTAATGGAACACTTATGTCCGTAGAGAACACTTTGAATCTTTACCCCCTGTGCTATAAGAGCAACAAAAAGTAGCAGTAGAATTTATGCAAAGTTCATCTGGAAAAGTACTGCTTCTTAAGATGGTAATCTGCCACCAAGCAGTGGCGCACTCGCATTATTGTGTTTCAGCGTAAATGCCCGAAAAATTAAAGATACAAGACGTTATATCCATAAAAATGCAACCGAAAATACGCGGCCGGGTACGGTAAAGTCTACGAGTATTAAACAATAGCCAAGGATAAGGGAACAACATTGTATTAACAAACAGTAAATTTGGCAATTCTATACTACCTAGGTAAGACCTACCCATAAAGGCATGTATTGTAGTATTTTTTTATGTACGGGTCGAGCTAACAGCGTACTTGATTATATGTGGTTACTGCCACCCATAAACGTAAGTATAACGATTCCGGTCCTCGATATCGAAGTATGAGAATACCCAAGTCACACCGCGCCTGTGAACTCAAATAAAATCGAATATTTTTTCAAGCAATACCTTAATAATATAATTTGGTTTTACGTAAATATCAGAGGCATTTATTTTTCATAAATACAATTATTTTATAGTAAATTTCTAAGAAAATACAACATGATTTTTTATTTTAGTAGATTCTGTTATGTTTATGTAATTTGAAATACAACTAAACAAAAAATTATTAATTGCCGTTGTTGGTTGAGAACAGAAGCTGTCGACGCATGCGCAATGGCTCGTACAGCTGGCAATCGCCATCCTTGTCTAACGAGCGATGTAGCGCGCTAACTCTCATTCACCCTTATCCATGTTTAACAGCTGGCAACACCAATTTTCGGCCTCTTTTACGTGGACAGAGATATTCCTTTTACATGGACAGAGGTAAAAAGAAAATATAGCTTTAATTTCATATTTATAACAAATGTTTAACGTATAAATGTTTCAAAGACCTGTTCAGTACTGGCTGCGAAGAGTTGCGACCAACTGCGCAACAGTAGCCCAAACTTTTCTAGTTCTTGACATTATATTCTGTGAAGTGGATTATCATGTACGAGTATTAAAAAAAATGGTGAATGAATTTTTTTCGGAATAATCAACTAATATAATTTTAATTAAAAATAGTAACGTAACGGGCACGTTTTGATAGGCACTCTGGCAAAAATATATTCTCACATTTAATTTTATATTAAAATACTAAATAAATTCGCGGCCTGATCATGTACTATAATTAAAAGAATGTTAAAGCTTGTGTAAGATATTAAGATCAGATATTGAATTACTTAACCCATCGGCGAACAATAAGTTTCTAATTTAAAAATAATTTTGTGAGGAAAGTAATTTTAATTTTCTCGCTAAAAGATTATATTTTAATACGTGGTGATTTGAATAAAGTTTTTACGCTTGTAAAAACTTATCCAAATCAAAATGCAGATACAAAATGCTGTTCGGACGCCTTTCCGTACCAAAAATTTCATTTATAATTCTTCAATTTCATAACCGTCATAAAAACAGATATTCTTTGAAAATTTTAGCCCTCTACGGCTAATGGTTCAAAAGATACAGCCTTTTGAAGTCTTCCTTCAAAGGGCAGGGTAGGGTCGCATAGGGTTTGAATCGCCAAACTTAGTAACAACGACACGCGATTGTAAGTACATATAAATTTTAAAACAGCGACGTCACCTAGCAATTAAAAAAAAAACTTTTATAGGCAGTTCTAGTCTCAGTTATAGGTACGCAACCTTAAATCTCATCTAATAAACGCGAATCACGTAAAAGTCAACTCGAACGGGGTAAAAATTCACGAATAAAATCGACTCGAGCTTCAATAATTGTGTTTATCTAAAAAACCCCTGACCCCACACGAGAGCCCAGACACAGTATTTTACAATCCCCCGGGAGTCGACTCCCCGACCTTTAGCGACCTGTGCTACCTACGGCCTGATTAAATAACTTTCACTTGGAATATTACTAATAAGCCTGTGTTTTAATTGATTTTTAATTACGTTTTGCTGATTTTGCAGTATTCAGTGTAACAGGGAGAGATAGGCTACAAATCTAATACCTACTATCGGCCAAACTTTTTAATCTACTTACAAATGTTTGGAGAAAAATTGCCATAGTTCTTTCAAAAGGGTCCATATATTTTTGACAGATAACAATGTTGCCATGGTAATCTATCTCCAGTCTCCTAAACTGCGGGCTTTTATTATACGTTATAAGCCAATGACCCTAGTACTTAATTGTTTCTTTTATGTTACCATTTAGGTTTATTTAATGTTGTTTGTATCTTGTTTTTGTGTTTCAAATAAAATCCTATCCTTCTAATATTATAAACGCGAATGTTTGGATGTATGGATGGATGTTTACTCAATCACGCCAAAACGGCTGAACGGACCTGGATGAAATTTGGCACAGAGATAGATTATAGTCTAGAATAGCACATAGGCTACTTTTTATCCCGGAAAAATGTACGGTTCCCGTAGGATGTCCAACCGCGGTTAACCGCGGGGCGCAGCTAGTACTTTATATTCTATTCTATTCTAGTACTCTAACACGGTACAATTTAGATTTTAACGTAGGTTGTTCCAATATCATCTGCCTGATTGGCTTGCAACCTATATAAGTATTATCTAAAGTTGGTAGGTGTTACAAATGGGCTATTTAATCTGCGAGAGCCCAACAGTCCAATATAGATTAGTAGACATTGATTAATCCAGATTAGGCTTTTGGCCACATATCTTCTAATACATATTTGTTTCTTGAACATTAAAAGTCATCTTTCAGCATTTCCAAAACTCATGAGTGCAGGTCATTGGCGAGTGTGGTGGTTCCGACTTTCAATGTAAAGGTCGCTGAATCAAATCCCCATCGACCTTTGGATTTCAATTCGGAACCACCTAACTCTACAATGATCAGCGTCACGCATCATCCCCGTCACAAGAGATAGATGAATTGGGAAGTAAGGGCCTGTAATTTCACCAGCATCCACTTCCTGAACTAGTAAAATAAGCTTTGGTTATAATAAAAATTGGTTTTGTGTCAGTTGAGAGCCTTCCGCTCTCACCAAAAAGACACGTAAACTCTTCAAGGCCATCTGCGGCCATCTATAATCCCGTCAAAAATGCAAGCCTCTGTTACGTATATCTTAGATGTACGTAGCGTGTCGGGGAAGCGTGTCGACATGGCGCGTAGGTCCGCAGACGACAAGGACATATGATACGCGTCCGCCGCTCGCCGACCGGTTGGACCAGGGTAATTTCCCCGGTGACCGAATCCTTTTGGTGAGCGTTGACATGACTTTTTTAAAAGTTAGCCCGGCGTTTTATTTTTGATCGAGCCAGTTCGAAAGGTGAACCGTACCGTATTTTTTTTATGTGATTACGTGATCGAACGAGCTGAGGGCCCACCTGGTGGTAAATGGTGATCCCCGCCCATAACAACAGCTAGCTTTAATCTACTGAGGTAGCCTAATCCATATGAGGTACTTGACATACAGCACCCTAAAAAATTGATTGAGATTTCCATTTAAATTGTATATTTTTGCTCAATTTCACCTATTTCTTTCAAAAGATGCACGTGCAGATTTAGATATTGGTACATTCAAAGTTCGTTTTTTGTAACTGTGAAAGCGCTGGAAGCCAGTGAATAAGCATGCCAGTAACCTACTCGGTGTATCCAAAGCAGAAACGCATTCTATTTACCAACAATGCCAGGTCGCATTTTATTATTTAGCTACGGGCCGGCTATTTTAGTATCGGGCTGACTTGGCTTTTGGAATAACAATGAGCACTATTTTAATCTTTAAACAGACCAATCGGGGTTGAGGTTATACCATGACCTTCTAAAAAGTATATTACAAAAATTCTCTTGATAGGAACACTATATTTTTCCTGATATGGCGTTTTACTGTTTGTAGCCGATGTCATTGTGGCTGCATCATGAGTCGCCAGGTCAGCATTAAAAATGTATTATCAGCATACGGCGTTTCCACGTTGCGTCCTGGGGATGGAGACCAGCCAGATAATGCAACGTTTCTCGTACAAGAGAAATCACCCGTAGAAACCGTGACCTTAAAAATACATTGAGTTAATATTATACTAATATAATATCATACTATAAAGGCGAAATATAATCTGTGTGTGCATGTTTGTTGTTGTTACAATTCGACGGATTTGGATGAAACGGGAGTACTTAACTTTGTGGGGATAAAAAGCCTGTGTTAATCCAGGGTACGAGCTACCTTCATATACAACTTCATACAAATCCGTTGAGCTGCTTAGACATACGCACAAGAAATAAATACAAAGTATCGCCTTGATATTAGTGTGATTTTAAATATTCAACATTGTAACTTTGTACAGATATACCACCTGTTCCATCCCTTAATTAAAACTAAACCAATTGCAATTAGAAAAACACAGTACAAACGTAGCTTGGCCAATTAGGTAAAAACAAATTAAAAGAAACCGGTGTTTACTGCACAAACAGTTGTTTCATTAAACTAACCATTAGCTGAAGCGAGCTACAGCACGAGTACAGACGTAATCAGAGTTATTGGTGACTAAACTGGACTTATACCCTTCAAGAAATCGCCGAAATAGCTGGCTCTCTTCTTCTTATGTAACGATATAGACGAGACAAAGGCCCACCTGATGTTAAGTGGATCTCCAACATCATTAATACGACTCTGGCCGTCCCCTACCCAAATCGCATCGTGTTGCGCCCGCTACCTGAACTTGTCTTCTGCCTGTGCCAGATCCTTTCACCAGAACACAGCAATGGGAGTGCACCACTTGGCGGCGGATTCCCAGATATGGTGGCAGTATGTCTCCCGAACTTGGCACAAGTTCTACTGCTTTCAGTTGCTCCTTTTGCACCACCCGTGTCAAGGTATTCTGCTAAGAACGCGAGCAAAATGATCACCTTATTGGACAGATATACGTTAAATTTCAAGGTTCAGTCAGTTTTGATGGTTTAGCTATTCTTACTTGTTAAGATTATGCCTATGCCGATAAAAACCCGGTGTGTTCCGACATCATGTTCGGTGTCACCACAGACCAGAAAGACCGTCTTAGAACAACTGCCGCGTTCTCTGTGACCATCATTATGCTACTTCGTGCTTCAGCAGGAAGTAAACCCACTCTCCACCCAGTTAATAATTGGATAGGTGGTCGCTAAGTGACTTTAGAACTGAGCGTTCCCGTGCTTCGGGGGCATATTAATCCTTTACCTGATGTCGTCTTTCAGGCGGCTTGAGAACTTAGAAGTTAGCTTATAACGAAAAATAATAAAAAAACCAGCTGTCTTCATATAACTGTGCCCGCTTACAGAGTTGTCGAAATTAATTTAGAAAGTTTGTGACCCGCCTTAACTTGCGACCTCTAAACAAAGGCAGACGAAAAGAAAATATTACTTTTAAATTCGCAACAACATGTAATTGAATTGAATCTGCTGAATTTAATGTTACGGCTCTTAAATATTCAAAGGTCTGAAGAAAGCGTAGGAATAACTTAACACACGGATAATTTTGTAATATACGAAGTCAAAAGAAATATTGCTCTTGCTTGATATGTATGAAAACATTACAGACATTATTAGATCTAATGTTTCCACTGCAGGGATACCGGTCTACTCTCATTAATTGAGAGTGAATGGGCTTTGACCTACCACGGGAGCCCAATCCGGATTGGTAGATCTCACATGTCTTCGAAGACATGCCTGCTTCCTCAATTAATAAATAGTTTTAGCAGGTTTTGCAACCACTCACAACTAACCAAAGCGATATCGATTTCTTGGCCAACTTTAGTGTCGTAGTTTTCACACCACCGAAGGCCTCTGACATGGCTTAACGACTAATATATCCAGGACCAACATCTTAACAGAAGCGCTTCAAATAACACTAAATGGTCACCCATCCAAACTTGGACTGTCAAGCTACGCAACGAGAGCTTGTAGCTCTATATGACCGAGGCTTACCAGGTATACGTATTCCATATCTATGTACTTTCGAGGATAATCGCCTTAGGTAGGCAAGTCGTAGCCTTTGATGATTATACGATATATTGTTATAATCCAGGATAATAGATACATGCAATTGGAAACAGATTATAGACTCCATTAATACAATCAGTCCATTCCCATATAGTTTACAGTTTATTTAATTACCTTAGACACAAGATGAACACTTGGTGACGTCATGCAAACTAGCAGTTTACATATAAGTTAACAAATATAATGAAAGCAAAAAGTTCTGTAGAAACAGACAAGGACAATAAGTGGTTACAGTAATGAAGTGGTTTTATTTTTCCAATCAGTCACCTCTATATCGGAAGAATTCCGTCTCTAACATTGATGTATTAAATCAAGAAGATTGGTGATTGACGTCTCGAGCTTAGTCGCATAAATTAGGTTTTTCTTCACAATATGCCTTCACAATCAGCTTGTATCCGTATCAGCATCTAATGTTCCCACTGCAGGCCTAATCTCGATAACTGAGAGCGAATGGGCTTTGATCTTCGAGCCCAATCCGGATTTGTAGATGTCACATGTCTTCGAATTTTTTGGTTCTAAGACATGCCGGTTGCCTCACGATGTTTTCCTTCACCGTTTGGAGAACGTGGTATTGCGCACATAAATTTTTCAAGTGAAAAAACTCATTGGTGCACGTGTGGGTTTGAACCAGCGACCTTCAGATTGAAAGTCGGCGTATGTGCCCCAGGGCCACCACGCTCTCACTTATGTACAAAATCAAGACGTCAAGGAAGACAACTACTACACGTATCTCTTTCTGTCATTATCTTTGATTCAGAAAGCATGACATTGCGGAAATGTAGCTCTGTAATAATTTTACTAATGATTGTTACTAACGGACCCATTAAATAAACTTACTAAAGCAATAAGCCCATTATCCACCATTTTGTTTTTGACCGAAGTAAGAAAGAAGAAGGTTTATGTTTTTTGAGTGTGTGCATATATGTATGTGTATGTATGTTTCTTTGGCACATTCTGTAGCCTAAACGGGTTGACGGATTTTAGCTTCAAAGGTGTTGTTAGATTCGTCTTAATTGTGAGAGTGACACTGGTTAATTAAAGATATAAGTAAAAATTAAAATGCTAAAAATTCTTTTTCCTCAAAACCTATCGAGTGTGGTATCAAAATACAGGGTTTTATAAATGGCTTACAAAAATGTATGTAACTTATGCTTAAATGTAATTGGAATTTTTCACACAGCCCGACTTTTTTGTTTTTCCCAATAATTTCTTGTTAGTTCGTATAATCTTTATTTATATTGTTTTTTTACCTTATGTGTACGATAAAATGTGTCTACATTTCCTCTAATTAGTTACTACTAATTGGACCTAAAACTACGTAGTAACTTACATATTTTTATCTGTTACTATAGGTTAGTTTATTTATCTGGTCACTGACAAAAATATGTAAATTAGGTATGTGTATATATAATATTTCTTGGAGTGAATATAGCAAAACATTGCAACCACATAAGATATTAGATCTTAAAACTCTACCTTTATCTGTACCATAGTTAACGAACTTTTAAATATCATACAAAGTGATTCCACAGAAATTTTCAAAAATTCTCCCCCTTATGTTCGAAATCGAGATGAAAGAATAGAACTTAATTTTTATTATATAAATCAACTTGTTTTGTGATAACCATATTTGATGGGATATGGCCAACCCAGAATATCGACATTGCATTACAATGTAAGATTTAACGAGCTATCTGTTAGAACGAACGACGATATACTTATCTAAAAACAAGAATTATAATTTATTTACGAGAATACAATGTAGGTCAACTTCGTGTCAGGCTCTACGAAGCGGCTCTTTCCATTTGACGATACGAAACGACACAGTGACTCGTGTAATGCCCAAAATATTTTAAGGAATTTTTATCCAAACGTATGGGGGGTCCAGTTTCTGCGTCCGTAGGCGAACCCTTTGAATCCCTACACGTACCCCCTGGGTGCTAAAGGAGCAACGAAAAGCAGCAGTAGAACTTGTGCAAAGATCGCCCCCAGAAGTACTGTCTCCACATCTGGTAATCTGCCGCCAAGTAGCGGTGCACTCGCATTGCTGTGATGGAAGGGTGTAGGTGACGGTGAAATCACTTGGGTTTTGCTCATACATCGGTCAGAGAGGACCTAAGCCGTATTGCTGTTGTTATGGGCGGAGGCAGCCACTTAACATCAGGGCCTTCAGCTCGTCATGTCATTTTTGTAACATTAAAATTTAATAAAAAAATAATTTCTGTGTATTTTACCTTACTTTGGACCGCTATTATCATTACAGATCATTTGAATTAAGCAAGTCTTAACCCGATCACTAGTTTAATGAGTAACAGTTTTGTGGGATTTGAACTAAGCGCTTCCGTGCTTCGGACGGAACGTTGCCACATCAGTCCCAGTTGTTGTAGTCGATAAGCCATGTCAAAGGCCTTTGGGCGGTTTGCAAATTCGGATACCAGAGTTGTCCACTGTTCAGTACGTTACTATTTTTGTCTGGTTGTGAGGCTACGCATAAAAGCATCATCAGATTTGTGTATGTTCTATTTGTCCTGGCATCAGATAAAGGCCCAATGAAAATACCAGCACCGCAGTCACCACTTCCGGTATCTGGGAGGCATTATACTGAGGTTGCATCTGTTTGGTTCCACGAAACAAAGTGTGTGTCTCTCCTATGGAACCTATCTGTATATCTGTTAATTATTTTAATCTGACTAAACCAGGAGGAGGGTTATGTTTTTAACTGTATGTATTTATAATACATATGTATATTTCTTTGGCACGCTCTGTAGCCTAAAAGGTTTGATGGATTTTAGCTTGAGTGGTGTCGTCAGATTCGTCTTAATTGTGAGTGACTGCCTATATCAAAATTATGAAAATTGCAATGACCGATTTGAGGCGCCATATTTTTTCATCATAAATTTATTTTCCTGTAAACCTAGCCAGTGTGGTAACAAAATACAGGGTTTAAATGACTTACAAAAATATACCTTATTACTTTATACGAACAAATCTTTTATATTTATTTATTTCGCGCGAAACACCTCTAACGATTTGGATGAAATTTTGTGTTTTGACAGGGTTTTGCTGTTTAAGTTTACCTGTACAATTGTATTAAAAAAACGCAGATTAGTACATTTTTTTTTTATTATATACAATACCATGCTGAAAATTAACACAGCGCCATCTAGTAATTTTTTGTGGTACTTGATTGGTAATCTACTGTTACTACAAAAAATTACACTTTCAATATAAAATACAAAATTACAAAAAAAAAAAACAATCCTAGCTCGGTCGCCCAGGTACAAAACTTAAATGTTTTAAATGGTTTCACGCAGTCAAATTTTTGTTTTTCTCAATAATGTCTGGTTTTAGGTACAGATAATCATCTTATACATTAAGATAATCATCTAGACTCTTGAAAGCAGATTCCCAACTTGAGAGTAGTCGAAATATAATCTGTGTCGCTAGCAAGCAGCTCTGCGCTAATTTTCATCTACATCTTTAACTACAATAGAGTATTTTAAAATATAGTTAGATCGGTCACCATAGCTTCCTAATTTCACTCTGTGTAAACAGAGGGTTTGTTTGGTTGGTCCTAAGCAAACCTCCTGCACCACTTCCCGTATTTAACATGTAGCCAATAAAAAAGTTGTTTGGAATACCTAATGGTTCTCTTGTTTGCCTTTCACGGACGCTTCCGATTAAGTGGCCCTTGTTCTTTGATTAAAAAGATACAATGAAATTACATTTCGCTGGGAAAATTTCATTCCGGAAAATTACGCAATTGGAGGTGCAAATTGATTATAACGTTTCAGATTTCTGGTTCCACTGCTTATAGGAATCTACTCCTGAATTGAATCCTCTGTAACAGAGACGCCTTCTAAGCGATTGGTCCAGGGTTTGTTCCCTAAAGGCTGACATTTGAGGAACGAGCACAAAGTTTTGTTGCACAAAGTTGACTGTGAGTTACACTGCCTCGGGACCCCAAAATCCTAAGTTTAGAAGCTATGCATACATCCAACAACTAGATGTTTGTTTTAAAATAATTAGCTTCTAATGTTCCCACTGCAGGGACACCGGCCTACTCTCGATAATTGAGAGTGTCTTTGTCTACCACGAGATCCCAATCCGGATTGGTAGATGACACATGTTTTCGAATTTTGGTTCTAAGACATGCCGGTTACCTCACGATGTTTTCCTTCACCGTTTCGAGAACGTGGTATTGCGCACCTAATTTTTTCAAGTGAAAAAGTCATTGGTGCACTTGTGGGTTTGAACCAGGGATCTTCAGATTGAAAATCGGCGTCTATGATTCTGGGCGACCACGCTCTAAAAAAATTAACATAATAATAATGATTACTTAACCTTGATTTGGCCCACGAGATCACCGCGATGGGATGTGGATTTAACGATTATTGTCCCAGTAGTCGTTTTAGTAACGGACTTATAGCGAAGAGCCTCGACCAACATCTTAAGAGGCTCTAGGCGGAGGTTCCTCTCTCTGCAGCCCTAGCTACCGACTGCTTGGGTCTTACTCCGCAGTTGTGGTCATCCGTTTTTATATATTTTTAGTACAATGTTTTTATACTGTTTATTTTATAAATAATGTATTATTTTGTAGTGAAAAATGTATAATAATGATTACTTAAAATAGGAAAAGGGAATAAGATGGAATAAACCACATTGATAAAATAAGAAACATTACAATATTCTGATTACGAGAGCTCGTTGAATATTTGATGGCTGCACGGCGCATTCATGAATTTATGGATCCCTTAATATCATGTGAATGTCATTATATTCTGTTTTATATCGCTGCTTCCATAAAAGTAGGTATCGGTATTTGATTTTCAAGTTTTTTGCATCAGTTTTGAATACGAAACGAATCCAGCGTCATTAATTCTTTAAAGATAATTCTTAAAACATTATTTTCAGGCAGATCTGCACTTTCTTAGAACAATGGCCAACTTAGTAATAAAAAAGCGTGATCTCGTAGTAAAATAAAAGTGATGTTAGCCATTTAGGTAAATTTTTAAGAATTCAATGGAACTTAAATAAAATATTTTGTTTGCTTTCGTAAGCTCGTTTCTATAACAAGTAGGCTTTACCTTATCTAACAAGCTTCCTAAGAATGCTACCGACCTTCTGAGCCAAATACTTAAACCATAAATCTTCTATAAGTAGGTACATACTATTGAATAAAATTTACAGTTTGTAATGTCAATATAACAATATAACATTTAAATAATACCAATCGATACAAAAAAATATATCTGTCCCTCTGTCTGTTTATTCCGGCTTATCTCCGGAACGGCTTCATAAGGAGCAACTCAAGCAATTTTTATTTAAGAAAAAGATAGAATAAGGGTTTCGCTCTAAAAAATATTTGATTCCACGCGGGCGAAGTCGCGGAGTACAGCTAGTAAGAAATAATTTAATAAAGAAAGCGTATTACTCAGTTAATGGTTATATACACCAAAGCATTTCTCATCGCTCCACGACAAGCCAACAAGCAAATTTGTAATATCTACCTATATGTTTGCACACTAATAGTAGCTATGATAAATGTAATTTAGATTTAAGTACTTACTTTGTTAAAGGGATCATGCTCGTGAAAAGAAAATAATCCTTCCTAATCCTAATTAGGGTTTTATTGCTGGTTCTTCCCCATGGAGAGTCGGATAGGGTTGAACAAGCGCTAAATTTAATTTTGACATGATGTCGTAGGTAACCTAAATAATTATTTATCAGAAAAAACCTTTTTCTTTTAAATATATAGTTTTCCGTTGAATTCTTAAAAATGTAGTTTTTAAGAACTCAATTCAACAGATTTTAAGTTGGTGGTAAGTGGCGACCCTCGCCCATGACAATATGACATGACAACCGTACCAGCCGCTAATGATCCCACTGCAGGGACACCGGCCTACTCTCGATAATTGAGAGCGAATGGGCTCTGATCTACCACGGGAGCCCAATCCAGATTGGTAGATGTCACACGTCATCGAATTTTTTGAACCAAAAATTCGGTTTCCCTATGTTTCCGATGTTTTCCGTCACCATTTTCAGAACGTGGTATTGCGCACATACATTTTTTTCAAGTGAAAAATCTCATTGGTGCACGTGTAGGTTTGAACCAGCGACCTTTAGATTGAAAGTCGGCGTCTATGCCCCTGGGCCACCACTATTTTCGCTTTGACTTGATTTTGGTTTCGTGTGTGGAGACAGCCCGAGGGTTTCCTCTTATCTTGGCATGGCTTATCGACTAGCCCAGATAGGAACGTCATCTTCACGTGCCCGTGCTTCACGGAAGCGCCCAATTTAAATGCCACTTAAGGGTCACCCATCCAACTAATGAGCAGGCCGAGAGTTTCGAACTATTTTCTAAATTATATTGCTAAGAACTACTCGTTTGACCAGGAGAAATGACTGAAGTTGCAGCTGTGGTCTAAACATAATAAGTCGTAAGAAATAATCAATATTTGTGGATTGATATAGATAATAAAATAAAGATAGGAAATATATTTTGGAAATAGCAGAAAATCTATTTTCTATTTCTTACAAAATTTGTTGTTTACGTTACCGCAATTCCATAACAATCAGTACAGAACAGAGAAATCTGCAGTTCTGAATGCACCGATCCCGGTCATATTAGGCATAACTTTGTTATCGATGTAACATTTTTGTAGCATTCGAATATAAGTTTAACAGCGCCATCTCTTGAAATGGGGCGGAACCTGATAAAAAACTTTAACTTTGTGCCGTCTCATTATAACAAGATGGTACTTTTGCCGCTCTTTTGCAGACATAAGAGTTGTTTTATATAACTGTTCCATAGATGGCAGTGCTAAGAAACTATTCTCACGTAATACTCTTATGTGGTGCAGGTCAATGTTTAGGTAAAGCATTATTAAACATTATCATGTGTCGCGGATTTCCGCGGTATCATGGACATAACAAACACCTAAGATCCAAGTACAAACTTCATGTTGTCTACAGTTTACATTTAATAGGTTCCATAGAGAATATTTTTCATCCTTAAGGGCGAAAAATAAATTGGTGGAAGTTTTGACTTCGGTTTATTCTATTTTTAAACCAAATATTTTTTTAGAATCGATCTTTAGCCGAATGATTTTTGACTTTGACTTTCAGTGCTTTTGTTTTCATTTCTTCTGCTTCTGCGTGGTACCGGAATATAAAATAGCCTGTGTATGTGGTAGCCCCAGGGGGGCAATACCTAATTATTTATGAGCGCAATCAGAATGATTGAGTAAATCGTAAAATGAAAATACAGTAAATAGGCCCTTTGGTCATTGTTTACCTAAGTCGGAAATTCATTCAGCTGTAAATCGTTTGGGCGAGAAAGAGTAAAAACATTTTAATAGATAATGATTTTATTTTTAATGTGACTTTTTTTACAGAACTATTTGAGTACCCAACCTGTTATTTAGTTGTTACTACCGCTTACAGACAACAGCAATACGACTCCAGTCGACTATGCTTAGTTTTGAGCTAGATGGCGCTGTGTGAAATTTCCATGAAGATTTATTTATTTACTAGCTTTTGCTCGCAGCTTCGCTCACGTTAATATAGTTTTACCAAATTACATTGAGGTGCATTAACCGATATAGCGCCATCTAGTGAGAAACTAAACTATAAACTATGTAACTGCGCTATCTAGGGATAATTATGTAACGAACTAAACAAAAATGAAACAAATGACCTTAATCCAATAGGAATTTCAATTTTTTTGGGATGAAAAGTACCCTATGTCCTTTTCTGTTTTACTGACAACGTGTATGCGCAATTTCATGATGATCGGTTCAGTAGTTGAAGCTTGAAAGCATAACAAACAAATAAACAAACAAACTCACTTTCGCATTTACAATATTTTATGTAATATAAAGCGAGATCCAGCAGAGTATAGAATCTGGGATAAAATACACTAGTACCCTGGTTACAAACAAACGCTTGCATAAATTTATATATTATAAATAAATACCATCATAATTATTAAAATATTAAAGCTTTTGAGTCCAAGAAGTATACTTATTGTATTATTTATAAGGAAAACATTCAAAAGTGAAATTAATGACGAGTGACACAGAATTCCATCGCAAAGACAACAGCTTTGCGAAGGTGCGACTATAGAGTAACCACAAACTATAAAAATACGCTTATTTATATAATAACTAGCTTTTGCCCGCGGCTTCGCTCACGATAATATGGTTTTACCCAATTTCATTACGGTGCATTCAGCGATATAGCGCCATCTTGTGAGAAATTACGAACTAAACTATAAAAGAAAGTGCATTCCCCGTAACAGCGCCATCTAGGGAAAATTCTGTCACGAAGTAAACGAAAATATAAAATTTAAGAAATTAATTTTTTTTAATATTATGAAATAGATAATACTTTTTCTGCTTTAACATGAACTTTGCATGTGTGATAACTTTTAAACTATAAATTTGAGATGTTTTTCCTTAGAGCTTTTCTTGAAAGGCTTCAGAATAGATTCACGTAGAAAAAAAAACATTTTTCAGTTTCTTATTGATAATTTTCGTAGTTAAGGCAGTATTTATCACAACAGGTAAAAGTTATAATACTACTTTTGCACTTTTATCACCACTCAGTACCCCATGAGTGGATAAAAGGATGATAAAAGGATCGTGTAGGGATTTAAACTACGGACACGAGCAACTGGACCTAAAAATCTCAGACCAGGTACATTTTATGGTCACCAAGAAAACTTGTCATACAAAGCACTTGTGTTTTGTAATAAACGAAAAGTGAAAGCCAGACGCAAGGTACACGCAGGTTAACACATAGTTAGTATACGAATGCCATAGAATATAAATTAGTTAGTACGGCTTGGCTATAGAATACACCAACAGTTAGTATGCTTTAGTCATTGATGCATTGATGACTTGCTGCACAGTGTATGCAGTATTACCTGTTCCCCGCGACTTCGTCCACGTGGAATTTAATGTTTATTTTGAGAGGAACCCACAATCTTTATTCTTTTTCAAAATAAAATATCCCAAGTTACTCTATAAAACATCAGCTATTTGCCGGTGAAATCCCGCCGAAATCGATCCAACCATTTCAAAAATTAACCCGAACAAACAGACACACAGAAAACATTTTTTTAAATTGATTTTTGTTATTTGTACTTTCAAATTGATTTAGTAAAATGACATTATGTAAATGATGTAAATTTTGACATTACAAACAGACACTTTAATTTTATTTATTTGTATAGATGAAGTAGAGGTAAGATGTTGATTCTGCCACCTGCGGCAGCATCCACTGTGTGTCAGTTAACGGGACTCGCCACACGACATGGTAAGTACCTTTGTATCAATTATGTTTCTATGGTTTCTATGGTGTTGGTATTATATTATTGTCTCCAAGATACTGTCCCACACAATCTGGAAGTAAAACAATATAGTATAATAGTTTAATTTTATTGCACATATTTTATTTCTAAAACAAAGTTGCTCGCGTCCGTAGGTGTGTACCCTTTGATTCCCTACACGTACCCCCTGGGTGGTGCTAAAGGAGCAACCAAAAGTAGCAGTAGAACTTGTGCTAAGTTCGTCCGGAGAGGTACTGCCACCACATCTGGAATCTGCCGCCAAGCAGTGGTGCACTCTCATTCCTGTGTTCTGTTGGAAGGGTGTGGGTGCCGCAATCACAGGCGCATTAGACGTAACATCCCCGTCTTGGGTAACAGGCGCAACGGGGTGCGACTAGGGTCTTCTCATAGTTCGGTCAGGGAGTACATAAGATGCATTGCTTTTTTTATGGGCGGTGGAAACCACTTAACATTAGGTGGGCCTCCAGCTCGTCCCGTCCCTTTATTTATATAAAAAAAGAAAATAGATTAAAAGATAGATTATACCATGAAACTCTGTTAGGGTGTAGTGTAGCATCACCTGCATCACAGTTAGATGGCGCCTTTATTTATAACAATTCGAAACTTATAAGTAGATGTAATTAACTACATATTATTTTATTTAGATTTCCTAAAACACCTATTTCTCTTATAGTTATTTATTGATATATATTTTCCATACCTATCTGAGGGGTGCGTCCGTATGCCCTGAAGCACAATCCTGATAAGGGAGACGTATTGTGGCAGGTATCCATCAGTTATTTAGAGGAAATGGACGAATTATTTGGAGACAATGGAATATTGCGAGAGCTGATGGGAAGATAGGAGTAACATTACGGGATTGAAACTACAGTGCTATAATAAGCAGGCAGTGTAAGCACCAACCATGTTGGATCACAAGCCTACTCTCGAGAAGCGGCAGTGCAACAAACCAGAATGGTGGATGTCACATGTCTTTGAATTTTTTGTTTTAGAATATATCGATTGCTTCGTGACCAACGTTGCACTCGTCGTTTTAAGAACATGGTGAACATGAAATTGGTTTTTGGGTATTTGGTGTTTGTCTTGTTTCTGGATTTGTCCATGCCACACAGGGAATCCTAGTGCAGGGGCACAGATGTGATGATCTATGCGTGGGTATGAGTGTGTAAGCGCGTTTTTAGTATTTATTTAGCTTAGGATTCCTGGAATTTGGATAGTAATTATTTTTAGGACCTAGCTAGAAAACTATTATACTAAGCTGTTAAACTTAAGATTATGAAACAGTTTAGCACTGTAGTAGTACTACATACTAGTAGTATCATTAATTTTAAATAACATACCGTACGTAGCGATATAAGTTTGTTTAAAATCAATCAAAACAGATATGTTACCATTTCCGTTTATAGGGAGCTAACCACAGTGATCACGCAGCAAACAAAGCTGATCTGGTCAGCAGGATCAAAGCCAAGGTTGAGGCGGCAGACCCTAAGAAGGCGAGGGAGCTCGGTGGGGTGTTCCTGTTCAACATCATCAAGGGAACCACTTTGTACTCTTGGAGTAAGTTTCATTCTATTTCCCCCTGAATTCTCTCACTAGGTGTGCTAGAAATCATCGCTGTGGATGGATGCTGTGGATTTCCATAGAGTTGACATTTGTGATATCCTCTATAGTTATAAGAAGTAGAGAATTTTATTTTTCTGCATCTTAAACAAACATTTGTTTAGGTAGACAAACATCCTTTCGCTAACTTTTATAACTTTTCACTTACTACAGACTGTTAAATGCCTGAAAACTATCAAAACCAAAAGCACCTCTTTACAGTTTTAAAAGCCTTTATCTCCTATGCTAGTTAGAAACTATGTTACGGCAAGGTAGGTTCTCATCCCATACAAATACGATGTACCTATATCTGCGTTCAATCCGGTCGTTTACAGAACAAAAAACCCGAGCCGCCCGGTAAAAAAATTAACTTTACAAAAAATTTAAAACCCTCTAAAGTTTTTCTCTAATCTTTAAGAATTACGGTTTGAAATCAGAGCTTTACTTTTTATACCTTATCAATTTCTTTTCGACCCCAAGTCACAAAGACAGTTTCTTTGTGACTTGGGGTCGAAAAGAAAGGTATCACGAAAGGACCACACAATCGGCCTGAAATCAGTCAAACCCAAACCTATTTTTAGGCGGATGCTAAGGAAACCGTATAATCTCACTAATATTGTCTGTATGTACAATACGTTTGATAGACATTTGCGCGTCAACCGCTGAACAGATTTGGATGAAATATGCTATTAAAGTAGCTTTAATAGCATGCAAAATGTAGCCTATGTGTTCCAAGGTATGGAAGGCTACATTTTGACCCGAAAAGATAAAGTTGTTTCTTTAGTAACTTGTTTAAACACAACTTTTGACAGTTATTCCCAATTCTAGTCCAATATTGTAGGACCCAAGGATTATTTGTGATTCTTTTATTGTCATATTTTAATGTACTTTATATGTCATTTTTCAGCCATGGACCTCAACAATCAGAAAGTCTACGAAGGCGAGCCTGAAGAGGATCCTGACACAACGTTCACATTGAACGAACATTATTTCAAGCAGATGGTTCAGGGCCGAGAAGAGGCCAGGGTCATCATGCAAGCTGGGCGGTGTTCCGTCACCGGAGACATCATGAGGGCGATGAAACTTGAACCATATATCAAGCTTGATTAGGGTTATGGAATACTTCGTAGGCAAGATTTACTAAACTACGTTAACACACTCATACCTCTGCACTAGAATTCCCTGTGTCGCAGATGGCATGGACAAACACAGAAACACAAGACAAACACCCAAGACCCGAGAACAAACTTCATGCTCACCACACAAAGTGTGCCCCGGCCGGGAAGCCGTTTAGCTGGGTTGCTAAAAACTGAAATGGCTATGCAATTCGGAGTTTGCGTGACTATTGATAATTAATTGTTCTTTCTGTGGCGGCTGGCTCCATCTGCCGCACATACAGAGAACCTTTAAGAGCACTGAGTAACGACCTAACACAATTAGTACAAGAGTCATCAACAGATGGCGCTGTAAACTACATCGCGCATGTGATGCGTTCGGGCAGTTAGAGCATACATAGAACCTCTCTACATCACCCAGGAAGTGGAATATCTTTCTTCTTCCCGGAGAACTGAGGTAGTTCTCCAAAAGTTTATAAAATTCATAGCCTAAATGCGGTTATAAGTGTACAATACAAAAAATACAATTATGTTTCCGTGTAGAAGAATTTCATAGAAAATCCCATCCCGTTGGAACTGTGTTCATCCAGCTCTTCAGAATAAACGATTTTTGAATAAAGAATAAGCAATAAAGCATTGTCATTGCTATTGTAACAACACTATTATGTAACTAGATTTAACGGTTTGGTTTCCAACTATAATGTTATATTTGTAGTCAATAAATAATTTGTAATTGTTAATTAATAATAGTATATTAGTGAATTAGTATATTAGTAAGTAATTTATGTAATTCTTAACTTAAGCGTTAATTTTTAGTGAATACTTGATACTACCCTATTACTTGATACTATTATTATATGTTAATGTACTAGATATATTAAAAATTAAAACAAATACATATTATATTCGACAATCAAGTATGGTTTTATTTAATAATTTTTGGGGGACTCGCGTTCGTAGGTAAATACACTCAAAGTCCCTAGAATGGGTGTCCCTTGGTGAAAGAAGCAACTCAAATGAGCAGTAGAACTTGTCCCAAGTTCTTTCGGAGCAGTGGCAGATACACTATCGATGCTGAGTTAAGGTGAAAGAAGCGCATGCGACTTAAATTTTCTCATACTTCGTTTCACTTCATTACGGACGATGAGTTAGTTGTATTGCAGTTGTGTATGGGTGGCGATAACCACTTAACATCAGGTGGGCCGCTAGCTCATCCAGTCAATTAAAAAAAAAAAAAAAAAAACGTTTACACACTCATACATCTGCACTAGGATTCCCTGTGTCACAGATGGCATGGACAAACACAGAAACACAAGACAAACACCTAAGACCCGAGAACAAACTTCATGCTCACCACACAAAGTTTACCCCGGCCGGGAATCGAACCCGGGACCCCTCGCTTCGAAGGCAGGGCCACCACTAAGCCAAAGAGCCGTTTTTTTAAATAAAAAGTAATCTATTAATTTCTTAGTTTTAGTGTTCTATAAATATGGCTGGAATAATATCGCGGTACATTTATTTATAGGTACATAAATACTTACGATTATTTTACAGTTTTATTTCATAGTGCAACCGCCAGTCACTCACCTACTTAACTGACGCGAGTGTATATACATAATTAGTACGTATACTTAAAGTATTATAAGTACCTGCATTCATATTAGATTCATATCATTCTACTTTCGTTTCTTTACGTCAATCATATACCCAGAATGGTTATAATTATAACGGCAGTTTTTTTGCTAGTTGATAGCTCAACATTTAAGCAGTCAGAGAGGGCCCGTCGCACATTTTTTTTTAAATATAATTGTTGTACCGAATTTCCATAATAATAATAATCATTTATTTTAGACTGCCACGGACCAATGAGAAACGAAGGAGTTCTTCCTAGCCTGTTTGCTACAGGCATTTCAACTTTTCAACCGTTTCACCATGATCTGGTCACCATCAGCTAGCACTGGAGCATGAGTTTGGAACTGGGAACTAATTCTGTGTTGGAGTTCTGTTGCAGAACAGAACAGAACAACAGAACATGATTGTTTATTGCGGTAACCACCGATGATCTCATAATCACGTTTAAGACTGCCTATAGGAAATTTAATTACAAATGATCCGTATCCAATACATACTGAAGATGGCAGATATCCGGTTTGCGAACGGTATCGCGGTTCAACGGCCCGCGGTCGTCCACCTTCAGACCCTGGCATTAAGAACACTAATTAGGTAAAAACAACTTCTATTAAAAGGCCCGTTTTACTGGCCTAGTTACCAATGCCTCTTTTTATTGCTATTGAATATGTCAAGAAGCAAACAAGCGTTGCGCTTTTTGGGAGATATCTTAGATCCTTTGTTCTCAAAGTGTATAGGTGGACCCCCAGGGGAGAATCCACGGGAGAATCAACGGGGGTCTACGTTAGCGTGACAAAAATATGGGGGTTTACAATTCGTAACTCAGCCGCAACGCAAATTTCCATAGTTAGATCTAATCTTCACATTTTTTGTCGCGTTTTGGGAATATGGTAGAAATGTAGCAGTGGGGTCCACTGGAACCAGAAAAAAATTTAATGTGGTTTATGAGAAAAAAGTCTGGGAACCTCTGCCTTACATAAAGGAAAATATTCTGCGCATGCGAACTTGACAATAAGAAAGCTGGTTACAGATTGGCATTGTTAGATCTTGCCAGGCAGATATCATTTTAGGTATTTTTACAACAACCACAAAGAGTAGTTTAGTCAACAAAACTCACAAAAGTACAGTGAGTCATGGTAAAGTATCATTTTACAGTAGCAGTAGAACTTGAGCCAAGTTCGTCCGAAGAAGTACTGCCTCCACATCTGATAATCTGCACCAAGCGGTGGTGAATTACAGGCACTTGAGGCGTATCATCTCCGTTTCAGAGACGAGTATTTCATAGGTACTAGTAGAGAGCTGTCATATTTTTTTGTTTATGGGGGCGGTAACCACTTAACATCAGGAGGGCTGTCTGCTCGTCTCCTTACTTTATCCACATTAAAAAAAAAATTGCCTCCTTAAAACCATGTTTGAAAAGTTATATATCGAAAAAATTCCACTAACCTCCTTACGGAACTTTTTGTGGCAAAACGATTAAGTGAAAGATCTTTAGCAAAAAATTGGACTAGTTCATCATTTAATGAGGGAAGGCAATTGAAATAGTATGTGGTGGTACACTTTTTCCAGACTTTTGACGATAATTTTGACACGACCCAATCCGAGGGCGAAACCCTCAGATTCGGTCGTGCCAGATTCTATTATTTCTGGACAGAAGGTATTCATACTCGTAATGCATATTTTTTTATCTTCTTCTTTCGATAAAATAAACCTTTACTTCAATTAACTTCAATGACTTAGTGCTGGTTTACTGGGGTGGTGTCGGGGTGAGTTTTTCATGGCTTTGGGAGTACTTTGGGGTTTATTAATCGTGGTGAGAGGATTAGTCAGCCTAGGAAAAGCGTTACCGTACCTAGCTGCTTGAGGTTTGCGCCGCGTGGAGGCTCCTTTCATGCACACAATTACTTTTAGATTTACTAAGTTCTGTGAAGTTCTAAGTAAACCTAGGCCTTGGGTCCAATCAAGTATCCTAATTGGTTTAGAACGGCTCCTAGATATTATGTAAAGGACAGCAGCGATCGCCCTTCAACTAGAGTCTAGAATATGCACTTGAAGTACACTCCTGCATAGAAGTGGTTTACCTAACCTCACCTCACAACATTTACTATGTAAAGAAGCATATATTTACCATACAAAGAACATATTTTTGTGTTGATTTGACAAGGAATGTTCAAATACGTATTTGAAAAGTTTTATCTGTGGAAAAATAAAAAATAAAAAACAATGTCTATTATTGACAGCGTCAGTATAAAATGCTGTAATTAACTGATTAGGTAACGTTGTTGGATAGATGCTCCCATAGATAAGAACTTTTTGCAGCAGAACTGCGTTGCGATATTAGCGTTATTCTACATGTTATGTTTTGATGGCATATAAATTTAGACGTTACATCCCCGTTCATCTGGTCTTCTCATACATCGGTCGGGGAAGACCTAAGTCTTATTGCTGTTGTTATAGGTAGAGGTATAACCACTTAACATCAGGTAAGACTTCAACTAGTGCCGTCACTTTTGTCAAATACTCGTAACACAGCAATACGAGTACACCACTGCTTGACGGCGGATTACCAGTACTTCTCCGGACGAACTTGACACAAGTTCTAGGTAGCTATCCACAATTTGCCAGCATCGAGTCGCAAGAATTATATGTATCCATATTTTCATTTGAAACAAAAACGTGAATGATGAGACAAAGCAATGCAGGATTTAAAGTCGGGCTTTGAGTTCGTTGGTGATCTTTTTATTTATATTCAAAGCTCTCGGTTTCACGTCACTTGTGTGTGTGAGTGTACCGGTAGATCCACCTTCATACACCATAACCACCGATAAACATATCATTTAGTTGTTGACCAGCTACAGCGTCTGTTGCACATCTTGGTGTTAGTGCTCTTGAGATGGATAAAATACTTTTTGTTCTAATTGTTGCAGCTTGTCTCGCTGCAACAAGCGGTGAGTCTAAATTCATTATCGATGACAGTGAAATTAGTTCGCAATTTTATTACTGTCACCAGCATAATTGATATCTGCCTTCTTTGGTGTAGGTCGCGGGTTCGATTCCCAGGACATGGACTTGTGTGACGAATATAAACGACTTTGTTGTGTCTATAGTATGTATTAGTTGTATTATTTTATGTAAGACCCGCCCCCGCTTCGCAAGGTTAGTAGAGCATCAGTGTCGTATCAGAAAATACTCGTTCGAAGCCAGGGTGAGTTGCTAGTACTACATATAAACCTTCCTCTTGAATCACTTTATCTTTTGCTGAAAACTGCATTAAAATACGTTGCGTAGTTTAAAAGATCTAAGCGTACAAACAGCGGGAGCGGCTTTGTTTTATACTATGTAGGGATTAATAAAAATAGTACTGTATAAGTATTCTATCAGTTTTCTAGTTCCCATAGTACAAGCTGTCGGAAATGTCCACGAATATTTATTTATTATTTATATTTTTCTCCTACATGTTAGACAAATAAAATGTAGCTTTGGAATATTTCTAACTCATACTTATTCATTCCTTTATATCGTTTGGATGCGCCAAATATGTAAATTCGTCAAATCTCTTGTTTTGGTTAACTACCAGTTATTTACTATTTACTATATACGCACTGATAATAAAAAAAATCCCATAGCTGTTATTATTACCTATTCAATGGTGATAATTTTAAATAAAATAAATTTATTAGAATATCTCAGCCATTTCTTAGAAAAAGTAAGTCCACGGCGAAAATAAATTTATTGTAATTTCCCCAAATTTCATCGGATATTATTTTAATTTGGATATATTTCTGTTAAATTTTTAATTATATATCTTGAAAGTTGTGTTTGGAGAAAGGTACTATAAATAAATATTGAATAATTGAATAGTAATTTTGAGAATAGTTTCACTTATCTCAAAATTTCTTCGAAATTCGTAACATTGCTTCTAGCTTCTACATTAAAAACTACTAAAATACAAAATGAATCCATACAGTTTTAAAGTGTGTTTTATTTGAAAAGGTATCGACGTCTCGAACTATGAAATAAGCAGAAACAAGCTCGGTGGTGAGTGTGATGTACATCATCATAAATCAACCAACTCCATAGATATTCAACCACAACATAAACCAGTTCATTCAACCATTGTTTCATCTTATAATACCTACATTACGGTTCAAATTTTAACGCAAATAATCATTATGCAAAATCGCATGTTACCAGCTTCTTTTCATATCAATATCAGCATGAATAGTTCAAACCCATTCCAATTAATTGCAATCCAATTCTAATTATGTGAACTGCATTTGGAGTGAGACTCGCAGTGTTTTTTTATCCCTCTAAGGGCGAGGAATAAAGGTTGAAAATATTGATTTCGGTTTTTTTAGTTTATTTTAATCAGTCACATGTTGCTGGTTGTTGGTACAAACATACAACAATACGAGTGCATCACTGCTTGGCGGCAGATTACCCGGTGTGTTAGCGTTTAGGTAATATCCTGTAAATTGTTGTTTGTTCGTTAACAAATAAATTTCCGTAAGAATATTCTAGAGACCCGCTAAAAAGCCATTCAAAAGAAATTGAACTTCAGCATCCACATAATTGTAACGGACCCCATAAAAACTCTTAATTACGGAAACATTGAGCACAAGGTCAATGCTAATGTTCAGTGAATCTTCTGACTAAAGGTCTGTCCACCAACAACTTAAATAATACTTTTTAAATAAACCCTAAACACTTAATTTTGTTTAAAACAATCATTAGGAAGATCGAAAACAATTTTGTAGTCTTCTTATCTCTCGTATGCAAAGTGCAAATAATAATAATAATAATAATAATTCTTTATTGCTTTATTTTATTGCAAAGTGGCCACCACTGCTATCGGAGTTGTCACGACACCAGAACGCCCCTGAAGTGGCTTATCTTACTTATATTATAAAGGCGAATGGTTGTATGTTTGTATCACCATCATACTCAAACTCGTTCCGGTGGAATAAGACGAGGTAAACGCACGAGGACGCAACGAGGTGCGACTTGAACCTTCTCATACTTGGGTCGGGCAGGACCTAAGATAAACTGCTGTTATGGGCAGAAGTAACCACGTAACATCAGAAGGACCAGCTTGCCAAACAAAGCCGCTTTTATTTCCCAAAGCTATTTTAACAACCGAGATCAAATATTAATATGCAATCTCATTAAATCACACAGCTTTATAAACGAGCCTTTATATCACTAATTACCCAAAATCTAGTAGCCGAGATAATTAACTAAGACATACAATATTTAATTTTACGGCTGAGATTTGAATCTTGTCTCGTTTTAATTATCGCCTCACAAGTTTCTTCGCAAAAAATAACTAGACAAGTATTGTTCGCTCGGTTCTTTTTAACTTGCAAAACTACTTAAGTTTTGTTTCGTACCAAAATGAACTTCGTAATTGAAATAGTTAGATGATCCTCTTGTTTTCCTCGACGGCCTCACAGCTATAGTATGTCAAACTCAAACTCATTTATTCGTATTAGATCTCAAGTATCGTTTCTTCAATTTCCACCCAGGACAAACTGTTGTGTGACGGATTTAAATGTTTGTTGTGTTAATACGTATACATTCTTGTAATACGTATTAAGATAAACCAACCAGTAAAAATTTTATATAGGTATTGTATCACGTGTCTGGTTCCCATAGTACAAGCTATGCTTAGTTTTGAGCTAGATGGCGTTGTGCAAAAGGTCCACGAAATACCTATCATAACTAGTTCATTGGGTAAGTGAGTACGATGATTGTAAGATGAATCTTAAATCTGAATCTAAGTCTGTTGCGCCAGTCAGCGTGCACCCTGATTACCGCTTTACCTACCCGCTATATCATTACTACACCATTTCATAACTAACCACCATACCATCTCATCACTAAAATTCATCGACAGGTTTCGGAATAAGGGATATACTGAACTATATCATAGGTGGGCCAGGATATTACGGCGGGGGTAACTACCCGAGCGGCCCCGGAGGGTACTACCCGAGCGGTCCCGGGGGCCACTACCCGAGCGGCTCCGGGGGCTACTATCCGGGCGGAGTCCACAGACCCCCTGGGCCCCCTGGCGCGCACGCGGGGTGCCCACTGTGCGATTCGTCGGTGTATTCATACTGCTCACACAAGGAAGCTCACGACGCCTGCTGCTGTAGTGGATCGTGTGAGTATTGTTATATAGAAAGAGTACAAGACAATTAAAACCAGCTACCAGACGAAATAAAATGTGAACAAAAAGATGAAACTTTCAAAGTAAATTCAAAGCTTTTTGAATAGATAAATACTATTTTACTTAAACGAATATTTACAGGATAAATTTGTTTCAATCTCACGAAATCATCAACATGTGGTTAACATAACATAACATAAATATAAAATAATCAATTAGATGTTATCCACACCAAACTGTACTTTAAATTATAAATTCTAAGTGCATTACAGTATTGCTACGCCCTTGCATTGCATTTCATTAGTTTACGAGAAGTTTCTAGTACATAATACTAATGTAAATGCTGCAATAAATGAATAATTCAGTTACATTAATCAAATTCTTTTTTTTCTTCACCAGCTGGCTACGGGTGCTACAAGACAGACTGCAACTTCCTCTACGCCAATACCTGCCAGGAGTTCAACCTCATCTCCAGCTGCTGCTGCGTCGACCTGAAGAGTGCTGCTGGCTCACCTGTGGTCGCTGCGCCTATAGCCTAATCTCACACCTCTAACAGAAATGCCATGTAGATAACACCATTCAAGTTTAAGAATCTCTTTTTAAATAGCCTGATCGTTGTTTGGTTAGCAGGTGACCTTACGGGCTCTGATCGTAGACTAAATTTTAAATGCCCCGCAAGAGAAGTAAAACGAATTCTTAGAAAGAAATTATGGATTACATTTTGAACTATATCCGATGAAACATTTTGAAACTTGCATGGTGTAAATGAACCGTAACCTACAATGGCTGTACAATTGGTATCTCTTTCATACGAACGCGGAGATAATAATTTTAGAGGTTTCAAAGCCTATTCTAGTGTTCGATGCCTTCCAATTGTGTGGCGACATCTTATACTACGATATGAATAGGTTTTTAATACAAACTGCGCTCAACCGAAATGGCACTTTTGGTTGGGCGCAGGTTGTCTCGGGCTTTTGTCCGTTCGTGACATAACGTATAACATAACGGAACGTAGGACTGCCTGCCTCAATGAGCACATTTACAATTAGGTACATAATCTAGAAAAATATTACTTGTATACCTAGTTTATACTGGGGTTTCAGCCATAGCATTAGCACGCTGTAAAATTCAAATGAAGCAGTCTCGTCCGTTTCGATTAGTCGGAATGCTCGATAAATATTAAAACAACCGAAATTAATAAGATAATGCTTTGGCAGGGCATAATGCGCTCCAGTCAGTTTAAAGTAAAGCCTTATATTATATTGCTGACACAAATAATATTTTTATTTTTTACCCGACTACGCCAGGAGGATGTATATTTCTTTGGGACACTCTTAGCCTAAACGGCTTGATGGATTTTAGCTTGAGGTGTCGATTTGTCTTAATTGTGAAAGTGACACTGACTATCTCAAAATTACAAAAATTAATATAGGTCATCAAAAATTATTTTTACTCTAACATATAAACTGAATATAAAAATATATACATTTGATATGTTTAAATGTAATTTGGCACTATATCACGCATTTGGTTTTTGTTTTTATAATTTCTTGTTACGAAGATGAATGCCATTGTCATTGAAACATTTTGTTAATCTCTCAAAATCAGTGTTAAACTGGTACAACTAATAAAAACTTAATTTACATTCCTAGTAATTTCACAATATTCGCAATAACACAGAGCAATTCATGTATTATTGCTTATTAATGCTTCAATTTTGGCATTCTATGAATTGGTCCAGTTAATTCCAATTAGTATGTACCTACAATGAAACAAAATGACGTCGACCCAAGGGCCAGGAAAAGGATTTAGTAATAAATAAAACAAATAAAATTGGCTTAAAGGTACTCATTTATGCACCACAAAAATACTTATACTATACAACATTCACGCGTCCTCGCTACACTATAGAAAAAGAGTCACTTGGCATCCAGATACACTATTGAAACTACAATTCACATCAAGAGTCAATATTTTGGATTTCTAGCGCACGAGTTCAGTGGCAAATATCACGGGATATTTAAATTCATCATCAACGCTCGTATAACTCATTTGTAACGATAAGTACGAAAATTTTAATTGGATTTTGCGATTTTGATTTGAAATTTCTCCAGTATGGGTTCTCAAATGACATTGCTAATGACCTTGGCCTATGACTCTCTATGTCAAAAGATATACTCTATGACTCTCTATGTCAAAAGATATACACCCCATTCATACGGCTTTTATCCAGTGTGGATTCTTATGTGAGATTGCAAATTATTTGTATGTGCACATTACATGGACATAGATTTCCTGCGGTGTAGGTTGTGTATGTTTTCACACAGCAGAAGGTTGCGTGTCTTTGCTCTTTAGCATTCACCAATAGTTTCATCATAAGAGAATACTGTGCGAATGATAGCAAGCTCTTCCACAGATCATAATTCCCATAGCATGATTCAAACCTTGAAATTTGCCCGTGAACTCAGTGCCGTGATTCAACGTTTCACAATGAAACAGCGTACCATCCCGTGCCAGAGACTTAGGCGGTAGTTTCATACAGACAAACATGACACTTATAATGTAAACATCATCATAATACGTCTGAGCTCATTTCCACATACATATTAAGCTTATTTATGAAGGTTTTATCTGATGATATTATAAGTCCAGTAATATAGTGAAAGATATAAAGCTTGTATCAAGTACGTACTATCTTATTCAATGAAAATGAAATGAATGGCAACATAACACTGCAAGCTTTACTTTAGTCTAGAAAAAGCAATACACAAATATGAGATATACTTACTTACCCTAAATATTCAAGTTTGAATAGCTGTTTGAACAATCTACACATTTAGAGATCATCTCGTATAAAGGATTCCAGACGGCTAAGTTAAAGATTCAGAATTCTACATATCCCTACTTTACGTACTACAAGGCGATATTTCAAAATATGTATCACTGATAAAGTAACTACAGACCATTAATTATGATGTAAGAAAATGTGACATTTTGGATTTTATTCTTGTGGATTCGTGATGTTACTTATGACAATGCTTGAGCCGAAAACATACTATTGAAACGACATAGTCTGAACATAAATCAAACGATATGATTTGAATCAACATGCTTCACTCTCATCTGGCAACATCGATTGCTATAATGCGCGTCTCCACAAGTCATTTTCATTTCAACTTATTGGCCGACTAAATCTGTCACTTTAGGTATCAATATTGCAGTGAATGTTAACATCACAGTTCTACAACTATCCTAAGTAGGGCAATACCCATTACAACTATGAAAATGTATCATAAAAATGGATAAAAAAGCTTCCTTATGAGACTATCAATACATAGCCCCGGATTCTGATACACCACGACTTATGTCTATTATAAATCTAGGGGTCAAAATGAGCTCAGATATCAACTACATACAGCGACCGATAATGCACGAAATGAAAAAAAACGTTAAACAAAAACCAGCCAAAAAGTTTAAAAGAATTTTGTGACTTACGTCAATCGCTATCAACATTAGATCAACAGATCTTGCAGTGTGTATGTTCGAGAAAGAACGCAGGATATACACAAAAAAAATTGAGACGTTTAAGTCTGAGTGAACAAGCTGCCAGCAGCCTCGCAAAGTACTTAACAACAATTTGGGGTAACTCACAAAAAACCATAATTATAATTTTAGACATAAATGTTAATGCAGTAAGTTTCAAATTAAAATTAACATCAACTAACACGACTTTTATGTAGGTACACCTCTAATCCAATAATTTTAACTTCAAATTCAGATTCCAGAGAAGCTAATTTTTCTTAAAATGAAATATCTAGTTACTAAACAAGAAATTGCACATAAAAATGTAATTATATGAACACTGGGTGAATGAATACCATTTTGACTTGCATATACGATCTGCAAAGGGTCTAGTAGCTAACAATGTATTGTAGCATAATACGATTAACCCTATGGAAAGTTAATATGGATGATTGGTAAATCGAATTTATACCCCTTACACAAACGCTCGTTCAAATGAAGACCCGAACGAATAAGTCGATTAAAACTTGGACTAAGCTTAAACCCTTCTGTCACATTCAAGTGCTACATGCAGTCTGTGGAAAACCACTGTTGTAGAAGATCTGTGGTTGTTCTCATATTAAAACACTTCAGATCACAGTCTTAGCGTTTGCCGAACCTAAAATTATTGTTGTCTCACAAAACTACAATGGCATCAAAAAACTGGGTATACATAGGCTGGCCGGTCTTTACACGTTAGACCTCAATAATACTAGCCCGTCGGCCTCCGCCGCCATCAGCGTCGAAGCGTTCACTATTACAATGACGGAATGTTGGTGACTGTAGACGATCAATGCATTTGTTAGTTTTATCTCCATTACATTTGGTATCAAAATACTGAATGAGCAAAAGGTCTTTTCTACTTAGAGTGTGAGTTTCTGTGAGTAGCTTTGTTAAATTATTGATATACCAAATCTTATTATCATTGTATGAAGATAATAGTAAAATACTAGAGGAAGCTCCACGATTTTACTTGTCATTTGTTCGTGAAACTGTCAGAGTTGGTAGAAGTTGAGTTTGAAATGTCAGATCAGGTGTAGAATACGCATTTAGTACGTTGATTTTAAGCAGCGTCATGTACGACGCCAGTACTATACGTTAGCCTCAGAATGTTGTTCTCTCTCACTCTTCCTCGGCGCACAAACGCTCGTTCAAAAAACATGTTTCGCCAATATCAACTAACTTCAGTTTTGCTAAGTTACGTTTGTGGAACTGCATGTACAACCCATGCCATGATTGCTGCATTGGTTAGCAAACCAATCACAAGACATGGATTGCGCCTGACGATGCGGTTCTCATTTCTAATACTATTTGTCCATCCAAAGGTTGTCTGTAAGAGATCGCTTTATAGCGATAAGACCGTCCATTGTGCCATCTTTTTATTATTTAAGATTTCTAGTTTTAAGCTATTGTTATCTTTTGGTGTGCAATAAAGTGTTACCTATCTTTGATGCTCCATAGTTGACAACACCATCAAGCGGGATAAGTTTCTGAACAGTGTGTCATTGATCGTCTACGATTCACTATAGTGGGCTATTTAGTGGGGTCGGGGGGTGGGGTGGGGTCTCAACGCATCCGATAGTGGTTTTTCTCCTTCACCTGGCAGAGTTCGCCCTTGAAGTCGATGTCGATCTCGAAGTCGAGGTCGCGGTTGTTGCGCGCGTTCTGACGCATCGAGAATGTGCCTGTTATCTCCTCAAACTTCTTTACCTGCAACGCAATAAGTTGTATTTAGTTTGTTTTCTCCGAGTAAGTGGGAGAAGCAGCCTAAATAATTATCATGTAATACATTCAGATGACAAGATTAATTTAGTTCCCGTATCAGCGTATAATGTTCCCACTGCAGGGACACCGACCTACTCTCGATAGTTGAGAGTGAATGGGCTTTGATCTACCACCGGAGCCCAATCCGAATTGGTAGATGTCACATGTCTTCGAATTTTTGGTTTTTAGACATGCCGGTTTCGTCACGATGTTTTCCTTCACTGTTTCGAGAACGAGAACTTCACTGTTTCGTTTGCGCACAAGTGAAAAACTCATTGGTGCACGTCTGGGTTTGAACCAGCGACCTTCAGATTGAAAGTCGGCGTCTGCGCCCCTGGGCCACCACGCTCTCATTAATTATGTTAGTTAATAATAATAACTGTGTCTTAGAGTGGATTTCTTTTTATAAGGCTAACACTCATTGCCCATACAGAGAGAGGGCTATCTTTTTTGTCTGCCAAGATATTTTTTGATATTTTGATATTTTGAGATTGATATTTTGTTGAGTAGTAAGTACTGCTACAGAAGATAAAACAATGCTCACAGTCATGTAGTCGTCCAAGTAGAAGACGGTTTGCTTCCAATGAGTGTAGGGAGCCTCCGGGGCGGTGCTGAAGCCCAGCCGCTTGTGCGACTTGGTGAACTCCACGTTGAAGAATGTCACCAGCGCTTGGATGAAGTCGTTGCGACGCACCTAAACAATAACCAACAAAATTTTTATTACCGAGTTCAATTAATTTATTTACTACCGATTGAAATAAGTAGCAATAGAACTTGTGCCAAGTTCGTATGGAGAAGGGAAGAAAAGTACTGCCTCCAAACCTTAAGTTTAGATTCCCTTGCGAGAGTCAAAACATGCGGCATAAACGGCAGTTTTGATTGCTTTGACTTAGAACTTTGATTTTTTCACTGAGCCTAGCGATGGCAGTGAGTATTAGATATTAATTTCACCTTGTTACCTCCACGCATTCCTGAGAAAAAGGATCTTGACAAATGGACTGACAGACAACGTTATTGTATAAGGCTTCCGACTCTTTAATTTCGAGTTACTGAACCCTAAAAATGATATACATACCTGAAGGTGGAATTTAGATTCAAAGTTGAGATCCTCTTTTTTGACGGTGTACAAGTCAATCTCTGTCAGTAGGCAGGAGTTAGTCACCACCTGAAAGTTAACATAAAATTGAAATTGCTAATACACTGAAAATATATCGCCTCCTAATTAGTAAACAATACAACAGTACACCTGCTTAACATCAACAATCTTTACCAACAACTCTGAAATTACTCATACAAGTCGTCACAGTTTATTTTCCCCTAGCTAGCAAGCAATACAACAGTATGCTACATCACTTAACACCAACTACTAACTGCTGAGAGATTGCCACCTTGCAGATGGACGTACTATAAAGCAATACGTCACCTGCTTAGTAAGTTAGTAAGTAAGCAATAAAACAGTACATCGCCTGCTTAGTAAGTAAGTAAGCAATAAAACAGTACGTCACCTGCTTAGCATCAACAACGTCTACCAGCGGCTCCGAGATGGCCACCTTGCGGATCGACGACATATCGAAACCGTACACGTCGTCCCACCAGTTGATCTTCTCGTCCTTGTACTGGCGGTCTTCGATGCCGCAGATGAACAGTGTGCATCTGTATAGACATGTATTATTATTGCCACCAATGTCGATATAATCCACTCTATTGAGTAAGGTCGGCGTACAACGTGCGAAAACGGCACAAGCTAGTCCAGTTGCTCGCGTCTGAAGGTGAAATCCCTCGAGGGGGTACGTGTAAGGGCGTATCCTCTGAATACTTGCATTGCTGTGTTCCGGTACAAGGATCTATTGGATATTTCTTTTATATAGCTTCATCGGAACACTTATTCAAAACCTGTATATTTGATCACTTGTTCATCCAAACATCAAAACTCAAAATGCTTCATAATTACTGTGAAGATGAGACAGCCATTTAGCATCTTGTCACATGAAACATCATGTACTAACCTGTCAGGGAACAGCATGCCATCCTCTGCCAGCCACTTGTCTCTCGCATAGAGTACAGTATCCAGCATGCTTTCATAGAACAGGCAGTACCCCATCCACTCCGATATGATGATGTCCACCTTTTCTACTGGTAGTTCCACCTCCTCCACCTACAAATCAGTTATTGAAGCTGTAGAACCATATTTGTTGATATACCACACCTATAAAATATTGTTTTCTTGGAGATTCTAGGGCATGCTAGTCCCTTCATAAGTGTTTTCCTCATCATACTAATAAATGTTGAAATGAATTAGAAATTAAGTTAGAAATATATTAGACAAAGGCCAAAGGACCATCCATATACAAGCTAAAACAGACACATAATCACAGAGGCCCGTATTTGAGGCCAGATCTTGGACAGAGTCAGTTGAACTGTGAACCAACTTGTTCTTCTATCATTTAATTTAGAATTATTTGTATCATCGCCAACGATCCAAGCGCGACATTCCTGTAATAAACGTAAATCCTGTGGATCCTGTAATAACGCAGCTGTACTTATTATATTTCTGCACTTCTTACCTTCCCCTTGACGATTTCGATGACGTCACTGAGCCGGTTGGCCTCGATGATCTTCTTCGCGTAGTCCACGATGTTGGAGCACTCGACGGCGATCACCTTGGCGGCGCCTGCCTTCGCCGCGAACATCGACAGGATGCCTGTACCGCATCCGATGTCTAGCACTGTCTGTTGGCGGGAGAAATCACTTAATGTGGACCCCAATTTAAAAACTTAAGTTCAGTTGCATCTGAAATCTAGCACCTTGTCTAGTCTGTTTTCGTATATATTTATCAAGTTCCTACCCAATCTGACGCTATCCATCAAAGAGAACAATTATTTGATCTGGATCTCAGTTCTCATAGATAAGACAAATTGCAAGAAGAGTCTGTCAGCAAGATTGTCTGTGCTATTAAATTATTTGTTCTGAACCTTTTCATAAGTATTTGACAAATGCCAACCCATCCTAACACTATGTGTTGGGGGAATAATTATTTGATCAAGGTAGCTTAAATATTTGACAAATTAAGTGACAAATCAACACTCAAATTTTGGTTTGATTTGATTTCATTCAAATTAAATAATCACAATATTTCTTGAAACAAAAGTAGTGTAATATGCTCCAATAATTTTCAAATACACACTTAGTAGAGGTAAACATAGTTTACACTTACCTTTCCTTTAAACAAGTGCTTGTTGTGGTACATGGCATTCCTGTAGGACAGTGTGCGGACCTCGTCCTTCAGCATCTCCTCATGGATACCGAAGTGTGCATATGAGTCAAAGTAGTAGTCCCGGGATGTCATCTCCTCCGCAGTGACAGTCTTGTCCGGGCCTGGAGATGTTGAGCTTTTACTCGCATCTGCTGTGATTTATGATAGTAAGAAAATGGGAAAATGGGGTATGATTGGGTCTTCTCATACCTAGGTCTAAAAATACTATATTTTTCTGTAACAGGTTCCAGTGTTTCAATGTATTTTTTTGTGCAAACACTTTTAAAAACAAAGTGTTAATACAAATTACCAAACAGTATAAGACTATTTCATTTTAACCATGACCAGTAGCTAAAACATTATTTAATTTTTTGTGGAAAATTGATCCCGGTATTGTTGGATAGAACTTGCTGTGATCCGTGGCAATCTGATACCGGGATTGGTTTAAAATTTCAATTGAGTTTCAATTCAATTCAAAATTTCAATTCAATTCAAAATTGGTTCAAAATGTCTGAACAAGAAATAATTATATATTCCTGATCATTATATTCTGTACAAAGTGGTTTTAGTGTTTAAAATCATCTTCGCATTATTGCCTTTCTAATGAAACCAGTTTGGGGCACTTTGGTTGGATGGCTTCAAAATCTATAATGGACATAGGTAGAAACAATTTTTGTGTTTTTTATTGGGCGTGTGAATATGACTCCGCCCTTTCTCAACAGATGTCGTTTTTAGTATTGTTTACGTGTACTAATAAATGACCATACTTGTATTCGATAGTACTGAACGTCAGCTATCTAACGCATTTTATGATATTTGGTTGAAGTGTAAGCAACAATTGTTTTCACCTTTTCGAAAATGTCGGTTTTTATTCCAAATAAACGTCATTTGCGGGAAGTGTTATTACATTATTTTATTGCGAAGAAAACTGCAGCGGAAACTTATCGTTTGCTTGTGGAGATTTATGGTGAGCATGCTCCGTCTAATACAACTTGCAAGGAATGGTTTCGACGATTTCAAAATAACGATTTTAGTACTGAGGATAAAGAACATGGAAAACCACCAAAAAAATTTGAAGATGCTGAATTGGAAGCATTATTGGCGGAAGATTCTTGCCAAACTCAATCAGAATTAGCTGCAGCATTAAATGTTGATCGTTCAACTGTTGCAAAGCGTTTACAAATGATGGGAATGATTCAAAAAGCCGGTTACTGGGTTCCACATGATTTAAAAGAAAGAGACATGGAACGTCGGAAAACCATTTGTGAAATGCTGCTTCAAAGACAGCAAAGAAAAGGATTTTTGCATCGGATAGTCACAGGAGACGAAAAATGGATACACTACGAAAATCCTAAACGCAAAAAAGCTTGGGTGAAACCAGGCGAACCAGGCCCATCACAGCCAAAAATAAATATTCACTGTGCCAAGGTCATGCTCTGTATTTGGTGGGATCAGAAAGGTATTGTATATTATGAGTTGCTCAAACCCTCTGAAACTATTAATGGAGAAGTTTACCGACGACAACTAATGCGTTTGAAGCGAGCCATAGAAGAAAAACGACCAGAATGGGTGAATAGACATAACAAATTAGTTCTTCAGCATGACAATGCCAAACCGCATACCGCAGAAGTCGTAAAAAGATATTTAGAGGGACAGGACTGGGAAGTGTTACCCCACCCGCCATATTCACCAGACATAGCTCCTTCGGATTACCACCTATTCCGGACGATGCAGACAGACCTTACTGGAGAAAAGTTTACTTCATGTGAAAGTATCAAAATTTGGATTGACAACTGGATAAGCTCAAAAGACCAGGACTTCTTCCAGCAAGGAATACGAAAACTACCTGAACGATGGGCGAAGGTTGTAGCTGCAGATGGAGCATACTTTCAATAATTTTTTTTTTAATTTTGTAAGCGAACAAATGTGTTTTATTTTGACAAAAAGGGGCGGAGTCATATTCACACACCCAATATTATTATGATTGAAAATTGTTCTGAGTTATATTGCTAAAATATTTGTGTAATCTGATCCAGTCTTGCTGCACAGGATAGTAAAACCAATTTTACTATCCTGTGATGACTTGGTACAGGGCATATGAACTATGCTGTTTATACTGTTTGAACTATTTTTTCTCCATTATCTAATCATAATTATCCTACATCTTTGATTGTGTCTGTTTAATATTTTTAGCAAGAAAACAGGAACAAGAATTTGACATAGAAGTTGCACTCATAAAACTACAGGTGCTCATTACAATGAAACATTATAATCACAACTTTGGTGTTTTGCTTTGATTATGAACAATAATGGTTATGAAGAACCAACATAAGAGACAGAAAAATGAAATATCCTAAAAAAAAGTTTGGCGTCTCGCATGGCTAATGGCGATAGTGCTAAATGTACTTCATACATGGACGGCAAAGTCTCGTCATTGCGAAATGATAAACATAGACTAGCGGTTTTTGATGTCTGATCAAACATCATAACGATAGGAGAAGATGAACTGCATAGACCCAAGAAAATTCTGAGATTAGAGCGAAAATTAACAAAAACACCAAACACGTTTTTGGCGCACCATTAGCCGGCATTTTGGCACAAATACAACACAAACTCACCATTTTCTACTGTAGGCGTAGATGCAGCCGAAGTTCCTTCCTGTGCGACATCCATGCTTTCCATTTCAATGGTAAATTACGAACAAAAGAAAATATTTTTTGGTATAACCTGAAAGTTGTAAGCCGACGGAATCGATCTGTCAGTTTTTTTTTCTACGCAATAACTAGCTTTCAACCAAAAATAACCGCGTTATTTACTCAAATACTATACTTAAACACTAAAATATATGACTACCAACTAATTTATCACAAAATACTTAAGTTTTTCGGGAAAAACGCTCGAAAATGTTCCCCAGGAACAACGAGCCTTTTTTTCCCAAAGAACGAAAGAGCGAAACTGTGTTACCATGTGTATAAGTAAAATATAAAAATAAGCGGTGGGTGCTTGCTTGGTTCATTTATTTCCATTGGATTACCTAACATTTTACTGCAATACAAACAACCATATGCATTGAAAACAATTTTAATTCTAAAAAAATTGTACATTACAGTTATTAACGACCACATATGATTTTTTTTGTAATGGCAAGTTACTTATTTAAATAGAGCTTGATCGCTTCATTCGCGTTCGTAATCTCGCATTCGCTGATTAGTACTCGATTCATATTTTATCCTGAATGGATAACCATTAAAGTACAAACTAAATGTATATCAAGATGTTAATTTTTTGACTTTTATATTTTATGACATGTTACAAACCAAACTAACTGTAGCCTTTGGTAACCATATATGGGCAACTCTTTAAATCTTTCGTTAACGGACCTGAGTTTCATCATGTTAATAAATATACTTTCAGATAGGAAGAGCGTTTGTTATGTCTCTTATCCATATCTATAAAATAGGATTTATTAGTAGGTATTTCTATAAATTAAAGATATACCAAAAAAAAATTAAAAAAAAAACAATAAAACATTGTCATTAGAACAAATTAAAAATTAGATAACACAAAATATAAACCTTTGGTACATTTCTTAGCAAATGAAAATTATTCAGATCTATAAAAGATAAAAATCACTTACTTTAACATTACACTTGTTTTTATTATAACACACACTCATATCCCCTACGCTTTGTCGCAGGTGGCATGAACGGACAAACACATACCCAAAAACCACAGAAAACCAAGAACCCAAGAATAAAGTTTACGTTCCTCACATAAAGTTTGCTCATGTTGGGCATCGAACCCGGGACGTTACTTTAGCGACAGTTGATATGATGTTTTTACGTGATAGTAGATTGATTTATTCGTTCGTGGACACAGCGTCATAGCCCCAAACTAAGCATAGCTTGTACTATGGGAAGTAGATAACTTAAAGAATACTTGTGTAATAAATATATACAGAAAAAAAAAAACACATATATGCGTCGTCACAAATGCTTGTTCTGAGTGGCAATCAAACCCATGACCTACAGCGCAGAAGGCAGAGGTGAGGTACCAACTGAGCTATGAGGTCAGTCTTTATTACAAAGCATAACTTGTTTTTGATTCTGCAATCACATAAAAATCAATAAAGGATAAGTGCATACAAAATGCATGTTGAGAAGAATTTACAAAAAGTTAAGTAGTAAGCACATATAGACAGTATGTCGTCTTTGGTATTATTCAGTGCACTGCACAGTCAGTACATCAATGACAACCAACGTAGGAGCACGTTAGTATAGACATTTTGGTGGCGGGAAGTGTACAGTGATCGATTTAGTTTTCAATTAAATTTATACAAGTAAGTATATATACGTATCGTGATATACATAGTTAAGGTACAAAATTGATATAGTTTATTAAAATCATTTTAGTAATTAGTTCCAGTATAACGTTGCTGTGTTATTTGTCCTTAGTTCATATTACTAACTAGGTAACGAATATGTATACCATATAAAAATATTTATCGTACCTTACTATCGAATCCCACTTTAGCAACACCAGCCTACTATTGCCTAGTGAGAGTGAACGGGCGTTGATTTACCAAACCAAATCAATCTGAAATCAATTTGAATTTTTGATTTACAGGACAGTTTTTCCTCACGAGGTTTTCTTTTACTGTTTTCAGAAAATGTTTAATACATTTTTTTTTATTTTATTTTGAAATGTGCATTGGTGCCTATTTGTATTTGAACCAGCTACCATTGGATTAAAGGTCGGTGTAGGTACATACCCCTGGTCCACCACGATCTCAAAATATGTATAATAATATTATATTATGCTGTAAAATTTAATTATTTTCTGCAAAACTCAAGACTACCATTCCCTGAGTGTAAGTGTATTATGTGACCTAATGCAACATCTAATACTATATATATATGACATTAAACTTTTAAAATAGTCATGCCACCAAGCATAATAGTTTGTGGCCACAAAGGTTGGTCTCGGCCGTAAGGGAACCCGGCTTCAATCCCCTAATTAGAAGGCCGGAAACTTAACCACCTCTAATTAAACCAGACAAGGTTTATTAGATATCTTGTTTCTAGAATCTAGATTTAAGCTAGTAGCGAGTAAGTGTGGACTAAGAATTTCCAACCAATTTGTAAGCGCTCTATGGAATTCAAGAAATGGTTGGTACCTACCTACTATTATAGTTCTTATCAAAGTCCCTTATGACTTAAATGTTTAATTAAAACACTTGTTTGAAAGGAGGTCAATAGCACACAACTAAAGTTCATAACTTGATAATCCACTTCAAATTGAATAGCAAGTCCATTTACTGTTTACGATTTTTATTATGTAGCTTATTGTACAGCTGAACTGACCGATGTTTTCCAGTCTTCATTCACAATTTGACATTCAGCTGTCAAACGAAGTGGCGAAAATAACATAGAAAATGCACTTGCAGCTTTCCACAATTTCCAACATTTACCGTGAATTTTCCAAAAAATATAAAATTTTTTGGAAAATTCATGGTAAATGCAACACGGTAATACAAAACATGACCTGCCAATTACGGACGCAACGAAATATAAATCAGCCAATTCGGTCCATTGATTATTATAATTATGTTTTTTGAAATATATTTAATGTAATATTTAATTTAATGTAATAATAAATAATGAGTTTACAGATATATTCATTAGTTAATTCGCAATAAAAATAAATAAGTACATTACATTTAAAAATGATATCCTATTTATTTTGATGATAATGAGCAAGTATCATTACTTACGAGAGCATCGATTTATTATTTATTAAAACAAATAAATTTTAAAACTATCATGGTTATGAACATTATTATTCGTTAATATACCTCGGTAACACGAATAATAATAAAACAAATAAAATGATGTGTCACATACGAACCCAAAGATCGAAACACAGTCGTCACGTTAAATTGAAATGCATTTTGCCGTTATCATTACATTAGTGATAGTGTTATTTCTTATCACAGTCTGTCATGAGCGATAGCGTGGTCAGTGGGAACGTAGTGTTTGCCCAGAGTTGTCCGCGAGGGCACGTACATGTCGTGAAATAAACAGTTTTCGTGATAAATCGTGACTGAAATCTCTCATTGTAAATTAAAACCTTGACTGATGGTATTTAACAGCCGCAGAAAACGGCGCTGGACATAACAATTTACAAATAACAAGGTACAGTTTGGAAAAATATAAATATGTGTAATTTTATTGTTAAAATATTATTTTAGTTTCACTTTGATATAAACTTTATATATTTTATATGTTTATAAACAATTTGTACACTTATGGAATTTTCATTGCAAGTTACTAGCAAATAATAACTGCTAAAGATTACGTGTCATACTTAGCTAATGAAAAATGCGTAAAACACTATCTAATCATACAGGACCAGCTGTTAGCAACAATCCGAAACGATGTAGTAATTATCTTCAATTACCTATTTAGTCATTGTTGTCAAAGATTAATTAATCCATTGGATGTTACTGTTATGTTTTCTGTTTCAATCACTTTACAATCATGTATTAATATTGTTAAACACGAAAGAACAGCCTAAAAAAAATTTGGTCATCAATTTGACACATATGTTGGTTTGTCATAGTAATGGACTGCAATACATTCTCATACGATAATTTATGAAGTATTCCAAACAAATATCCTAATTTATATAAGTGTATGTATGTTTGTCCACGTATTTCGTCGAAACTATTAATCGGATTGCGACCATTTTTATTGGCTTGCGTATACTTCAACTTAGGAAACAGTTTAATCAAAATTGGTTCAGTGGTTTTCAAGATATGGAAGTTGTATATGTTTTATAGAATTTGAAATTTGTCTCATGTTGTTTACGTGTACTAAAGTAATTTGTTAATCACAATCTGTTTTTTTCCAACTTTTCTCTGTTGCGAAAGGACAGCTTGACATTGTAAAACAAATCTAGCACCCATACATATAAAATTCAGCTTATTTTGAACTCCCAGTTTATATGGTTATGCAGATTAAGGTTGCATAATCGATTTTTTAAATAGATAGAGCAACAAATATCACTACAAGCGGCCACAACAAATTTAAATAACACCTTTTGCCTATTTAATAGTATATATTTTATTACCTATTGTCCGTGTCCAAGTCTTTTGTCGCAAAAAACATAATGCATCTTATAACTAACAAATAGCTTGTTATTTATCTTGTTTGCTTAGAGCATCACACAACTACAATAGAGAGTTCATAGTACACAATTTAAGGCAGCTGAGCAAGTACCCTCTAGTAGGTATGCCTACACGTACCCTCTGGGTGGTGCCAAAGGAGCAACTAAAAGTAGCAGTAGAACATGCGCCGAGTTCGTCCGGAGAAGTACTGCCTCCACACCTGGTAATCTGCCGCCAAGCAGTGATACACTCGTATAGCTACGTTCCGGTGGAAGAGTGTGGGTGCCGGTGAAATCACAGGTGCAGGAGACGTAACATGCGACTTGAGTAGGTAACTAAGTCAAAATTCTGTTGTTACGGACGGAGGTAATCACTTACCATCAAGTCGGCCTTCAGCTCGACTTGTCACATCAGTAGCAGAGAAAAAAATAAAAATTGCATTACTAAATACAACTAACAGTATTGAAAATATCAAGAAATTTAAACTGCACTGCGTTCATATAGTCTTTATAAAATAATATGAAATTAGTACTGCATTAACTCAAACATTGGTTTACCTACAAACTATAATACTTTAATACGGTTTTATAACGCAAAAATTGTACTTGGGTGTCCCTAAATCAGGATGTATGGTTCGGTCTAAAGCTTAGTCTTAAACTTTAAGCAGAACCAGATTGGCCAGAACCAGATGTTAAATAGTTGGGTTACAACTCTTTGCTAATCGTAATCGTTACAAAATATATAATACTTAATTAATAATAATACAAAAAACATTTCATAAAGTATAAAAATAATTTCGGCAAGAGTCACTGTTACAGGAACCGCCTGCTGCGAAATATTATGTTCCTAAAAGGGACCATGATTGATAATCATTTTCGGAGAATCTGAGCCTCGCAATTTAAACAAGTTTTGTGTAATTTGAAATAAGGAGAAATCAGCGTACAATTTCGTATTGCATTCTCAGAAAGATTATTCAGTTCTTCTTCTTTTTAATTTTAGCTGGATTATTTGGTTGTGAAACTGAGAATGACAAAATACATTAATGATAGGTTATATGTTGGGATTTAATCGATATTACAAGAACATGCTTTCCAAAGCTGTGTAAACAAAGCGACAATATTTAGGGTCAATCACACACAAAGTAAACAACGTTACGCGTGTGATATAAATAGTGTTGCATATTTCACATGCACATGCACTAGTAGGATGTGGGGAAGTGTGGAATTTATTGCAATGTTTGATTTAAGAATACTCTGTACTTCATAATATTGCCTTTGTATTTCCATCTTACGAGACAAAGGAGAATATGCAACGAGTGCTTTGAACGTTTTTGATGTGGAAAGCCCAAACAAGCGTCAGGAGTTAGGAACGGAATGCACATGCAATGCCAGTGACTTTCACGATTTATTTTTAGAAGGAGTGATTTTGGAAGCTTCTTGGTTATACGACATGGAATAGCCTTGACCGTGATGAGTTAAGTTCAATGGCACTGAACAATAATATTGTTATGGGAAACATTACTTAGATAGTTATTTGGTTGCATATCCAAATATTGCATGCATGTTAGCGTAAGGTTAGTAAAGAAAAAAACTCGTAATGTTTTCTTTTGGTATAATAATCATTACACTTATATTATAAAGGTGAAAGTTTGTATGTTTTGTCAAACGGCTCAACGGAATTGGATAAAATTTGGTACGAGTGTAACTTATATACTGAATGAACACATAAGCTACATCCCGGAAAACCGCAGGTGCCGCCGCGAGGCGCAGCCAATTCACAAAAATAAGTTAATAATAGGTGTCCATTTTGTCACAGCTAAGTTAGATAGAAACTAATATACTTATGTGTTTCATACGTTTAATTTGAGGATTAAAAAGGCACATGCACTATGGATAACATAAGCCACATTGTTTCAGTTTGTTGACTCTAATAGTGGATTCAAATTACAAGAAAAGAAGGTTTGCAATAACAACACTACGCTACGTTTATGCATTTTTTGTGTGTACCATAATCGAATGGGTAGATTATCATGGACCCAAAACAATAAAAAATATACGAATATCTGGATTATAGATATATTAAAAACTAAATCAAAACAGGACTGGAAATTCATAGTGTGATAAGTTACGGAGAAAAAGTTAAAAATATTAGAAACGTTTGTGATGCTTGCAAGTAGGGATACGTTTTGTCACCTATTCAAAACTTAGGTATAGGTAATGTAGTTCAAGGACTAATTGGACAACTTTTTAACAAATTCCTTTGTGCGTAATTGGAGCTTCACGCCTGAAATGAGCACAAAGAGCGTTTACATAACATCCTGTTAATAATAAGTAAAATTCCATAACAGTGATATGCAAGTTATACATTATACTACGTAATTACCACGAAACGAATGCGTGAGTTGAATATACACGTCAAACACCATGTGTGGGTGAGCCATACAAATGTACCTACACATATCTTAATATTATTATATTAACAAATATTATAAATGCGAATGTTTGTGTTTATGTTTGTTATTCCGTCGTGTCTCGGCTAAATTGCTAAAAGATTTGGATAATTTTTTTTATGAAATTAATTCATACCCTGAATTGTTTTTTTTAGTGTCTTGAAAAAAGCATAACTTCTGTCACGTTTTTTTTCATTATGTTGACTTTAAACCGCACCTAGTCTGTTATACATTTTTATAATATTAACACTTTTTTAATGAATAGGTACGGAATTCGACTCTACATTCAATCTGTCTAGAGGTTCGAAATTATTTTTGAAGAATATTGCAAAGAAGCTGGATAAAATTATAATAGACGAAAAATATAAACAAATAATATTAAAATAGACTGGCCAAGCGTGATTTGAAATTGCACATACAAACGATACTTGAGATCTAAAGGAATATATTAGTTTGAGTTTGAATTTGAGTTCAAATTGCAAACATTTAGAATAAATAACAATAGAAACATAAAGAATCTATCAAAAATTGCCAACGCACTCATAATAACGAAATTGATTAAGTCATAGTTAGTTCTAGGTTATTCCCACGAATGCCTGAAAACTCCACACATTTGTTACAAACAACTTACAATATTATGAACCTACTATGTTTTATTATTGATAACACCAACAACAATTCAGCGTACATACTCCTTGTTATTGTAAGATAACCCTCGGTCAATCATAGTAAATTGAAGTAGGTACGTATGTAATGTGTGTATTCCATATATACCTACTAAATTTTATTCTATGTAAATGTATTCATATTAATTATAATACCATTTTATAATAATTTTCCATAGTCTCATTAATAATCCAGTGTGGATTATATAATTTACTAAAATATGTTACTCTTAAAAAACTTTATTACAATGTTTTTTCATTGTCATCATCCACAGATAGCAAATAATACGAACGTATCATCAAATAAGAACTCTTTTTTTAAAGTTTCCTTTCCAATTATTTTTTGAGAATTAATTGGACATAAATAATTTTTGACTTAGTTTTTGACAAATTAGTCAGTGAAGTTTCATAAACTCAAACTCAAACTCAAACTCATTTATTCCTTTAGATCTCAAGTATCATTTGGATTTTCATGAGATTGGAGATCATTTTCTTCATCGTAAAATACTGCAGATATAGGGTATTTCATACGGTTTGTGATCGATACATGCAAATATTGCAGAAAATCATACACTACAACAAATAATAATTTAAACTAGTTTATTTGTGGGATGATGTTTAACAGTAAAGGACTATATTTACTTGCAACCAGAGTAGAGAACAATCACATAGGTAATTAACACACACAAACTGATACAGTCATAGGATTAGTGTACCACATTCGCAGAAGTACGAAATGCTGTACCTATTCATTCGTGAGTTTGGTTATCCTTTGCTTGTATGTCATGCAAAATAATTGCAATATTTCAATAGTGTTACGTTGTAAATTAATGATGGTGATATTATTGTGAAGTAGTACACGGCAAATTACGTTGATAATGGAGCAGATCAATAGCTCATATATCTAATCCTGATAAAATTTATGTTGATATATACTTCCTCTTGTTGAGTCAAAGCTTAGAATTATTTATAATATTCTCAATAATAAATTCAATTTTCCTCGCGAACCTAAATGATCAACCTTTAAAACAGGCATTACGAGTATAAAGCGTTTTAAAGGCATACCAACGATTATCCCGTAGATCATCAACTCAAAAACTATTCAATAGAAAAACATCTTCTAGATAAATATCATTCAATTTGTCCACCCTAGGGGCAGCCATAAATAATTGATCATAATCGGTCAATGAAATTATGGTCCCAATTTGACAAAGAGGTCTAAAATGTTCCCGTGTGTATCCTTTTCAAGAGTCACGTGAGGAGGACGTTCAAGTTCATTCACCGTTAACTCGATTATGCCTACTAGCGGTAGTCTTTTCTTTATTGCTAAGGAATTTCTTGTCGTCTCCGTTTGTAAGCTAATAACGAGACGGGACCTGAGAATCAGTTATGGGGACAACTTATAACTTAAATAGGGTATTTCTCGATTCGTTTATAAACTAACTTTAATAAAAAATGTACGATTACGAATCAGGTACTTTTTCTAGACTGTATTGAGCCTGATTCAGAATGTGAGAATATCAGTATTTTGTATTATGTGGTATTTTGAACCAACTTCCGATGGAGTTATTTTTTTATGTACTCCGTCATTTATCTAAATTGTTTGAAAGGATTGGTCCCATCGAAATTTCACCAAAATAGGTTCATTTATTATAATACCGATCTGGATGTTTCTTCTTTTTTTAAATGGTAGGGTGCAGGTACCCCTTTTTTTGAAGTCGCTTTTCTTATTTCATTTATTTATTGTAGATATTAATAAATTAACTAAGATTAGGTGTCTATTCTTTATATTTTTATGTGCGGAAAAAAGTTTTTTACCAGGAGTGAATTTGTTTCAGGTTAACCAAAATGCCTGCACAAGTTGCAGACTCATCTGGAAAACTAGAAGAGAATGGGAAAGTTAGCGCAAATGGCAGTACTGTTAAACTTAAACGAGAGCTTGGCTTGTTTTCCGCAGTGAATCTAATCTTAGGTGTTATGATTGGATCCGGAATATTTGTTTCACCAGCTGCAGCCTTAGAGCACTCGGGGTCAGTCGGCTTGTGTTTAATAATATGGACTTTATCCGGAATAATTTCGTTACTAGGTGGGTGTAGGTAAGGTTTCATTGGTAAAGTAGACAAACTCTTTGTTGTAAGCCAATAATCGTTTAAATCTATAAGATTTTGAAGATTCATCATCATTGATGATTATCAATCTCAATCTATCAATGAGTGTAGTACCAATTTTAGTCTTTTTGTTATCACAGAATTTTCTGAAAGTTTACTATATCTATTTCTTATCATCACGATTATTGTCTCGGCACACCGAGACTGTCATAATCATAAAAATCATTACACACAAGTTTCATAACGTATTTTTACCGTATAAATGTGTTTATAATGCTGTAATGCTGTAATTTCAGGAGCCTTATCGTTTGCTGAACTTGGCACAGTGGTTAACAAGTCAGGTGCTGAATATTCGTACTTTGAAGAGGCATTTGGTAATACACACAAGTACTGGGGACCACTGCCGTCATTTATATGTGCATGGATTTACGTGGTAATCCTTCGGCCTGCAGAAGTGGCGATCGTTGTAATGACCTTTGCCGAGTATGCGATACAACCATTCTCTGTCAATTTGCAGCCAGATTATAAAGATACAGCTATAAAATTGACTTCTTTATCAGCACTATGTAAGTATGAAGAAAATATAAAAATCATAATTGCGACATGTATTTCAAGAGATACAACGCAACTATATCTGGGTGTAAAGGTTTGTAAATTAAAAAACGAAAATCTTTCAAAGTAGGTATTTCTTGCATGTCTTGTTGACACATTGACAGCGAGCTCTAAAATAGAGTACGTAGTAAATATTTTTACACTTTAACATTCTCGGGATTTAACATTTTTCGGATAAATGTTAAATATAGCTCCACCCCGCGGCTTTTTACTCATGGCTATTATGTAAACATGAGACGATGTTGAGACGATATTTTAATGTTTTCAGCTTCAACATTTGTAGAATAGAAAGTACCGACTACTATAAAAAAATTGAAAATATCATCTTGGGTCTGCAAGAACATTTTTTTGAACTGAAAAAATAAATATATAAAATCGTTCAAACAGTGTATTGAAGTTCAGATACGTCTTTTATTTTGTAAGGATCGAATAAATGTTGCGACTGATACACAACTGGCAAAATAGGGCTGATTGGCCACAAATATACACTTGATCAAGAAAGAATTACGTGCTGACTGTTAATCCCAACATCGCTTATTCGTATGTAATGAATAATCGATTGTTGAACGATGTTTTATTTTTAATACGATTTATCTTTAGGACATCCTTACCGGAAGTAATGCTGAAGTGTCACCGTACGTAGGTATCGTATTATTGTGAAAAATAGTGCAACAAATGTACTTAGCTACTAATCAATGGTCGATAAGAAACTTAATTGCTAATTACAATAACGTAACGGAAGCGGGGCAATTAGCGTTTTCTAAAAAGAAATCTAACTCGAAGAAAACTAGTGCCATTTTTGCATTTAGGTGGCGTAGTAATCATAAAGATGAAACCTGCCAAAGTAATTTATGTTTTCCAGACAGTACGGTGGCCCGTCCTACAGTTTTTACTATGGAACGGGCAACCGTGCTGTATATCGGTACGATGTCTTTGATTTAACTTTAAGATATAAAATAGACTGCGTGGTCGGCGCTGCAGCGTCGCATTCCAAATCAAACTGCTTAAACCTAAACACCCGGTGTGATACAGGATTCTGATGCGATGCTGATCCGGAATTCTACCGGGTTTTAAATAGTATGGTGGTCCGACCTTGGACGGTCGGACCACCGTACTATCTGAACAAGAGTTTGTAGAACGTACTAAGTGAGCGATTTATTTAGAAAACTATTTTAGTAACTGATATCCTTTGAACAACTAGATTGTTCATAGTAAGCCCGAAATGAAAAATCAATGCATATTTTTTTAAATCCCTACATCCTATTTCTTAAGGCAAGACGCTACAATGAGCCTTCCATAATTGAAGGATAAGTTGACTTAAAAGGTGACCGTCACAGCTTGCTCTGCAGATGTAACATGTATTGTGATAACTTAAGTCTGCCGTCACGGCATACAGTTAGTTTTAGTAGATTGTAAATAGAATGTACACATTAAAAACCGGACTATGTGGTCCGCGCAGTAGCGTCACAGCGTCGCATGAGTTTCCTTCTTTGCTTCCCGTAACTTGCCACTAACAGTTTTTCAGCAGAATTTCACATAAAAAACGAATGGAAATACTAAAAATGTTATAGATATTATGTCTATAATGAAAACATTTTTTTTTTTAATTTTGCCCATAAACGGCTCATTCCGAAATGTTCTTCTTTTTTTATTTATGGGCTCCGTGGTGAAGTTCGGAAATGTTACTAACAAATTACCGACGTTTATGGATATGTCAATTTGACAAAAAAAATAATCATTTAAAATCCAACGTACGGAACGGAACGGCTGTATTTCGATTGTTTACAATTTAAATTTAAAATAATTCGTCTAATAAATGCAAATGAGTAGCCGCAATTAAGAAGATTAAATTGGGAATAGATAAATATTAATAAAAGTGATTATAATTTAAGTTATAATTAAGTGTTGGAAGTGATATTTTACAATTATCAAGAGAGTAAGTACAACGGTAGTATTGTTTTAGTTTTCATACATTTTGTGGCGCTTTGTGTTCATAAAAATTAATTTGTGTTGTAGAAGAATGTCGCACGAACGCAATAATGAGACACAAGAGTTACTAAAACGAGAAATAAAAGCTATACAAACGAAGTGTGTGGAAGCATCTGACAGGTTAGCAAATGTACCTACAAACGAACTTGTATCCGAGGAACTCTCATCTACGAGAATAAACAATTATATCGAAGCACTTCGCACAGAAGTACAGAACACGGATACGACATTTTTCTGCGACGAAAATCTATTGACTAGTCAGTTTCTGATTGATATGAAGAAGAAGACTGAACAAGTTGAAGAGATGGTGGCACTTACAACAGGGAATATCCATGATACCAACAATGAGATAAACAGGTAACTCTACATTAGTTTACTTAACAATAAGTTTTAATGATCAAATGAGCAACTTTTATACACTGAGTTTCCTTTTTAAATGAAACTCAGTGTATAAAAGCTGGCATAAAAGTAATAGATATTACATTTCAATTTTAATATGGCTTAAAGTGTCTGTCTTTAATATTGTAAATATAACATTTATATTTTCTGTCCCTGCTGAAATAAACAAATAAATTTTTAGTTTTGTCAATACTGGTATCTGTTTACAGTGCAATCAATTAGGCACAAATATAAAATGACCAATGCCTCAGTATAATGCATGTGAATTTTCGCTGAAGCTGTACTTATAAATTTTAAATGGTAGATATCTGCCATAAATTTAAAACAATTTCTCTATTCACAGAATACAAACATTAATAGAAATATCCAAAGAAGCAAAACTGAAGCCGAAAACAAACAAAGCAGAAATAAAGCCCGAACACATTAAAAAAGCAAAGAAGAAGTTCAAAATGATGAAGACAACACTCCATGGCTTAATACAGTCTCTGTTCCCAGACTGCCACGAGCTCATGGTTGAACTTATGGGTGTATGTTAATGTTTATTTTCAGACTAAGTTTAAGTCTTAACATAGACCATACCAGTTCTATATTTCTACGATATCTCAACTATTTTGTTGCCTTAGTCTGGAAGCAGACCTGTAGAGCATGATAACTTCATCGGAAGTCTGTGAAGCTATCTCTGAAACAGGCCCACCTCCAGTAGGTTACATCAATTGACAAAGTGAAAGTCAAACTCATTTATTCCTTTAGATCTCAAGTATTTTTTGGACGTCAAATTTTACACACACAAGTAAACATATTCATGAGCATATAACGTGTCACAGGAGCTCCTTAGGCACTTTACATGCACACAGATATGCCAAATTACAGTCAGTTTTATGTTTAAGCTAATCTTATTTTATTAATCAGTACTACACCATTTTTTTATTTTCAGAATGTAATGACAGCAAAGCTGAATGATAACCCCAACGGGTACATACCCATCACCCCTGATAACTACAAGCTCATGGAGTTGTTGAAAGATATGAACATTGTGACCCTAAACCCTTACAACAACACAGAAGTCAAACTCACCTATTATTAGTTTTCTACTTTTCATGTTATAGGTATACAATGTACACAGCATAACTGATTGCATGGTGATGCATTTTTGTTTCGTTCGCCTTTCATAGTAAAAGTTTGGTAAATGACTGACCTCATAGCTCAGTTGGTTAGTGCCTTCTGTGCTGTAGTTTGTTGATAAGATTGATTGTAAAAAAATAATTGTTTGTTCTGTGTCTTGATGTTAATATGTATTAAATATATGAATTTACAAAAACAAAGTACATAAGTTTTCTATCAGATATCTAGTTCCCATATTACAAACTATGCTTAATGGGGTAAAAGTAAAGATTTCTTTTTTATTATTGTATATTCGTGTCTCAGTGAAATGTCTGGTCACTTGACATGTTAACATTCCCATGATGATGTACTGCAATCCACAAACAGTATAAAAAACCCCAGTACATTGGGGTTGGGCAAAATATTGCCCTTGTGATTATAGTTATAAAGTATAATATGTTTATGAATGATGACAATAAATCAAATTATTAATTGATATTGAATTTTATTTTACCTGTTCTGGTAGGTAAAAATACATTGATTCATCAAATTATAGGTATAATTTGATGAATCAATGTATTTTTACTTCATAACAATAGTTATTATTTGATGTTAACCTAACTGGCACGGGTGGTATAGGCTTATAAAACCAATTGGCAGCTATAAATATATATAAACCTATTTAAATCTAATATTTTAATATTTATTTGGTATAGTCAAAGTCAAAATATGTACCTGCAAGATCATGCCTTCTTAATATTGGCACTTTTCAAACTCATCCCTCCAAGGTGAACAAGAAGCAAGAAACCCCTAATGGAAGGATAACTTTCATTTCGCGATCATGATCCTGTTCTTAAAAAAGTTTTAACTGCTCAAAAATGCTAAAGAAATGCTTTCTTTACCTACACAATAAATCTTTTTTTTTTTTCAGTTATTATGACCTACATCAACATAACAAGTGTGAAGTTATTTGTAAAGGTCCAGAACATTTTCGGCGTGTTCAAAGTATTCGCGTGCCTAATCGTTATTGGAGGAGGAATATACGAAATTTCTAAAGGTAAGACATAACAAGCCTTTGTGACCGACCTAAAAGAGGTGGTTATCAATTCGAGCAAGTCCACCCCTAAATACGATATCTGTTTATATTACAGTACCTCGTTCGGTTTTATATTACGTAAAAAAGTTTTTTGTAAAAAAAATTGGTTCGTAAAGTCAGTTTGCAGATGATAATTTTACGTGATAACTTAGGCTGATATCACTGAGTCATACTTTTTCGCGCTGGCAAGCGAAGGGTTTGATTCCCGGCTTTCGCTGTGTCGGTCTGTGCCACCTGCAAAACAAGTAGTATGAGTATGTATGTAAGCGTAACAAGTACCCATTTTAAAACCGAAGACAACCGAAATCAATACTTTCAAATAGCAAAATACGCAATTTCGTTTACTTGGATGACATGTACCAAACTATTGAACAGATTTAGATAACTAAATAATTTCCCAAATTGGTTGATAAATGGCAGAGAAAACGGTGAAAATTAAAAAAAAAAACAGTGGAACATAGAACCTCCTCTTTTTTTGAAGGCTGTTAAAAAACGTAGGTGCGTAAGCGATGTAATTAAGTTTATTGATGAAATAGCCATGCCATTTGGTAAATTAACGCAGGGGTGTTACAGTGTGAGTCACGAACTGAAAATTCACGATTTTATGCCCACGTCTTACTAAATACAATCTATACAAATAAATAAAATTGAAGTGTCTGTTTGTTATGTCAAAATACCAGCTAAAAAGCTGGTATTTTGACTAAATGTATTTGAAAGTATATTAGGCAATTATATTTAAAAAAAATTGTCTATCTGTCCGTCTGTTTGTCTGTCTGTTTGTTCCGGCTAAACTCCGAAACGGCTGGACCGATTTTGACGTGACTTCACGGCAGATAGCTGATGATAAGGAGTAACTTATGATACTTTTATTTTAGAAGAAAAAAACGACTTAGGGCAATAAAAATATGTTAATTTCCACGCGGTCAAAGTCGCGGGGAACAACTAGTTGACTATTAAAATTGTCACATTATGTACCTACAACCGATAGTAGTAATTGCTTCATCTGCGATAAAAGTAGATGGGTTTATGCGGAAAGAAACATGGCAAATCTTTAGTTCCAAGTAGTGACCTACTACATAAATAAGTTGGCTATTATTTTGCTTGCATATTCGTGTATAAAGTGACGTAATGAGCTTACAGCTCACCTGATGTTCAGTGGTTACAAAAAGACTCCGGTCCTTCCCTACAGAGAAGACACAAGTCGCATCGAGATGCGCCACTCTGAGACGGGGATGCAATGTCTCATGCTGTAATTTCACCAGCACCAACAGTTCCACAGGAACTTTGAAGTATTTTGAGTCGTTTTATGATCTTCGTAGCATCTTCTATCAAACGTTCCAACGGAAGACCTGTAACTAACCTACTAGTGTATTGTACTAGTACCAAGACTCTTAGTTCCCAAAGTGGTCCAGATGAACCCCCAGGGGTCCACGGGAGACTTAACGGGTCTACGTCAGCGTGACAAAAAAATTGGGGTTTACAATTAGTAACTCAGCCGCAACACAAATATCCATAGTTAGATCTAATAATTTTTTGTCGAGTTTTGGGAATATGGTAGAAATGTAGCTGTGGGGTCCACAGGAACCAGTTAAATTTTGATAGTGGTTTATGAGAGAAATGTCTGGGAACCTCTAGACCTAACACCTAGACAAAGTGATTCTTGGTCATGCTTATATTTGGTACAGTTTCGCCCAAATCCACACGTAAATAGGACATCCCACGCGGCATTGTATTCCGACTTCCAATTACGTGCAATTACCGAATAACTCGACTAATTTGTGGGTTTGTTGAAAGATAATCTAATATTCTGTTTCATTGTTACTTAATCAGCTTCCTGCATCAAGTTATATTGAACAATTGAAAGCTTGGCATCTGGATAGCCTCACAGCACAGTTTGTAGTAGTGTGTTCGATTCCCACCCAGGACAAACATTTGTGTGAGGAATATAGCAGCTTGTGTCTTTGTGCTTATATATTTCCTACATGCTGTTTCCCGCGAATTCGTCAGCGTGGAATTTATTCATTTTTACTTTTTCTAAAATAAAAGTTGCTTATGTTACTCCTTATAACATCAGCTATTTGCCAGTGAAAGTCCCGTCAAAAACAGTACAGCCGTTTCGGAGATTATCCGGAACAAACCGACAGACAGAAGGCAAAACTAAAATATGTATTTATTGTATATTGTTTATTATAACCGTACATACTTTCAAATGCATTTAGAAAAAAGCTATCATTTTGACATTACAAAGAGACATTTAAATTTTATTTATTTGTTTACTACTGCGCCCCGCGATTTCACCCGCATAGTTCCCGTTCCCGTGGAGAATACGGGGATAAATTGATTTTATTTTTTCGTTAATTTTCCAATGTTTTTAATAGTTATTCTGCTATTCGGGACGGAAACAAATCCAACAAATCAAAAACCATGGCAATCGGTCCAGCCGTTCTCGAGTTATAAGTGTTGTAACTAACACGACTTTCTTTTATATATATAGATTAGAGAATTATTAGCCAAAACAGAAGCGAAACACTATTCTATTGATAAGCTTCTGAGTTCTTAATCATAGTACAATACATACTTTTTAAATAACCAATTTTGCTGATATCAGAGGGCTAGACTTGTCCTAAGGTTACAACAATTGTATGAAAATAGAAAAGCACTACGTAAATTGTATATAGGTTGTTTCTTTCAGGGAACACAGGAAACCTGAACAAGGGGTTCGAGGGCAGCACCAGCAGCCCGGGCGGCATAGCGCTGGCTCTCTACTCGGGACTGTGGGCTTACGACGGCTGGAACAGCGTTACTGTCGTCACCGAGGAGATTATCAATCCAGCCGTGTGAGTCATTGCGATTGTCACTACTCAAAATTGACGGCTCCGTGGCTTAGTTAATAGTAGCCCTGCCTTCGAAGCGCTCGTAACAGTTCTTAGATTTTCTTTACAAATCATTTGAGTTAAACAACTCTTTGCAAATAGGCATCTTCTAGACCTCCGTGTTCATCATACCTCATCAACACTTAACATCAGACATATTGAGGTCAAGCAAAGGTCAATCAATGGGTGAATCAATATATAGTTATAAAATATAACTAATCGTAGTTTATCTTTTGGGTCTATTATAATCGAAACTCTAAATATATTTGTAATATAATAATAATTCATATTAGTAGCGTTATTTTCAGTCATGCTCGCGATGTGAGAACAAGTCTAGAATAAAAAGAGAACGCTTGTCTTGGTAGTAGTAGTAGTACCAGCCTCTAATGTTCCCACTGCAGGGCCACCGTCCTACTCTCGATAATTGAGAGTGAATAGGCTTTGATATACCACCGGATTGGTAGACGGACATGTCTTCGAATTTATAGTTCTAAGACATGCCGGTTTCCTCACGATATTTTCCATCACCGTTTCGAGAACGTGGTATTGCGCACATAAATTTTTCAAGTGAAAAAGCTCATTGGTGCACGTGTGGGCTTGAACCAGCAACCTTCAGATTGAAAGTCGACGTTTATGCCCCTGGGCCACCTCGCTCGACTCGTATCTTTCGTCATACCTCCTGAGAAAAATCTGGCGCTAAGTACTCAATAGTGTGATCCGTCATCCTCAGATATCCAACCCGAGCGCAGCGTTTGCAACTTATCTTGTGCAAACGCAATGCTCAACGCAATGAGTTTATGCCCCTACCCTGGGTTTATCTTTGCAGATTAATGAGATGGATTTTGCAACTCAATTAGTGTGACATCAGATGCACGGGAATTAAAAACATAATGCAGCTGCATTTGCGTCTTAGTAACAGGTGCCGCAATTAATTGCCTTGAAATTAATTCGGCCAATATAATAGGTGTGTGAATATGACTCCGCCCCTTTTTGTCAAAATAAAACACATTTGTTCGCTTACAAAATTTAAAAAAAAATTATTGAAAGTATGCTCCATCTGCAGCTACAACCTTCGCCCATCGTTCAGGTAGTTTTCGTATTCCTTGCTGGAAGAAGTCCTGGTCTTTTGAGCTTATCCAGTTGTCAATCCAAATTTTGATACTTTCACATGAAGTAAACTTTTCTCCAGTAAGGTCTGTCTGCATCGTCCGGAATAGGTGGTAATCCGAAGGAGCTATGTCTGGTGAATATGGCGGGTGGGGTAACACTTCCCAGTCCTGTCCCTCTAAATATCTTTTTACGACTTCTGCGGTATGCGGTTTGGCATTGTCATGCTGAAGAACTAATTTGTTATGTCTATTCACCCATTCTGGTCGTTTTTCTTCTATGGCTCGCTTCAAACGCATTAGTTGTCGTCGGTAAACTTCTCCATTAATAGTTTCAGAGGGTTTGAGCAACTCATAATATACAATACCTTTCTGATCCCACCAAATACAGAGCATGACCTTGGCACAGTGAATATTTATTTTTGGCTGTGATGGGCCTGGTTCGCCTGGTTTCACCCAAGCTTTTTTGCGTTTAGGATTTTCGTAGTGTATCCATTTTTCGTCTCCTGTGACTATCCGATGCAAAAATCCTTTTCTTTGCTGTCTTTGAAGCAGCATTTCACAAATGGTTTTCCGACGTTCCATGTCTCTTTCTTTTAAATCATGTGGAACCCAGTCACCGGCTTTTTGAATCATTCCCATCATTTGTAAACGCTTTGCAACAGTTGAACGATCAACATTTAATGCTGCAGCTAATTCTGATTGAGTTTGGCAAGAATCTTCCGCCAATAATGCTTCCAATTCAGCATCTTCAAATTTTTTTGGTGGTTTTCCATGTTCTTTATCCTCAGTACTAAAATCGTTATTTTGAAATCGTCGAAACCATTCCTTGCAAGTTGTATTAGACGGAGCATGCTCACCATAAATCTCCACAAGCAAACGATAAGTTTCCGCTGCAGTTTTCTTCGCAATAAAATAATGTAATAACACTTCCCGCAAATGACGTTTATTTGGAATAAAAACCGACATTTTCGAAAAGGTGAAAACAATTGTTGCTTACACTTCAACCAAATATCATAAAATGCGTTAGATAGCTGACATTCAGTACTATCGAATACAAGTATGGTCATTTATTAGTACACGTAAACAATACTAAAAACGACATCTGTTGAGAAAGGGCGGAGTCATATTCACACACCCAATAAATGACCATGAACAGAACTCCTTTCTGCTTGATGTCATGTCCAAGCGACTATTTACTGTTAGGAATTAACTATTTTTCTTCAATGAGCAATAAACCAGCATGTAATTTGAAACTATTTAAACCCCGACGAAAGGGAGGGCTGTTATAAATTTGTAGTGTGTATATGTGGCATCGAAGATTCAGGACGAAAAAAAACAATTTTGATGCGATTTTTTCTGTTTCGAAGCTAACGTGATCGAGATGGCTCTTAGCTATAATTAATGAAGATTTGTTCAGGCGTGTGAAGATAATAAAATTAATATAAATAAGACTAAAATAATGCACTTTAGGCAACGCGATACTGCTGCTTTGAATCTTGACATTGATTTTAATAACACTTTAGTAGAACAAGTTGACTACGTTAAGTTTTTAGGACTCAACATAGATAAGAAACTTAACTGGAAAAGCCATGTAGAATATGTGTGCAAGAAATTAAACAGTTTAGTTTACATATTGTATAAAATTAATCCAATAGTTAGCGTTGATACACTGCTCATAGCATACCATGGTTTGATTGCGTCAAATGTAAGATATGGTATACTATTTTGGGGCAACTCCACAGATATTGACACGGTGTTTAAACATCAAAAACGATGTGTACGAGCCATGTTTAATCTGGAAGTGACGGACTCCTGCAAGCCTTACTTTAGTACATATAAAATATTGACAATACCTTCATTGTATATTTTTGAAACAGTTATGTTTGTCAAGAATAATCCTGATTTATTTTCTCGACTTTCTGATGTAGTTATACGTAACAGACGTGATAAAGCTCGAGTTTTTGTGCATAATTCTAAGACCACGTTGATGCGCAAGAGTTTTTTCTGTTCAGCTCCTTTCATTTACAATAAGCTTCCGGAGTCGATAAGAATGCTACCGTGTTTGCTGTTTCAAAAGAAGCTTAAAATTTTACTGACTAAAAAATGTTATTATTCTTTAAATGAATTTATGACAGATAAAAACTTGTTAAATTGATAGTACCTACCTTAATTTTAATTCATATGACCTACGATTATTTTTTTGACTTAATTTAAAATAATTAATTTTTGACTTGTTTTTCTTTGTTTTAAATATTTTCAAATTTATATTAAATAATAGTTTATAATGATTGTGACTCATATTATAATATTGCATGCCGAAAGGTAGAATACATTGATACTAATAATAATATTGACATCTTATATACCTACATGTATTTCAAGCAATAAAGTATACTTTGACTTTGACTTTGACAGACTCATACCTCTGCACTAGGATTCCTTGTGTCGCAGATGGCACGGACAAACACAAGACATCAGCTCTCACAAAGATCAGATCATCAGCTCATTATCATAACACAAAGTCGGATGTCTAAATTTTCGTAAATTGAACTTGTTTTGTTTCCAGCAACGTACCGCTCAGTATTTCGATCGCGGTGCCTCTGATCACAGCGCTCTACGTGTTCATGAACGTAGCGTATATGACTGTACTGAGCTACAGCGAGATGGTCTCCGTGCCAGCGGTGGCTGTCGCGTTTGGGACCCGGGTTCTGGGGCCAGCCAGCTTCCTCATCCCCCTGGGCGTCGCGATCGCTACTTTCGGCTGCGCAATGAGCGTGCAATTTGGAGTTACTAGGTGAGTTGGTAGGACAAACGGGGTACCTAAAGAGATACAGCTATCGCTACTAGGGTTCTTGTGAATGGGCCAGCCAATCTGGTCTCCTCAGAACTATACTCACTACCTTTGGCTGTGAGCTGCTGTGTTTTGTGTGAGATCATATTCGTGTTCGTTGCGCAGCTTACACTTTACTTGTGTAAAGTATGACGTGTCCAAACGATCAAAAATTTATTATGTCATATCATTACAAATATTATGTTAATTAGGTTAATAATATCACAGTAATAATACCATCTTCATTTAAAATTAAAATTATTTCTGTTAGTCTGTTGTAAAAATTCAACATTTTAACAATTCATGCTACTCACATAATTCAGAACAAACAAAAAATAGGCAACATTAAATCAACGATTAAAATTAATAGCATTGTCATTTAATACAATAAACATTACTGGGACCAGATAGTATTAATTATAATATTAAATCTTTCATTGTAATCAACAATATTATTCGAGTTTCCGGGATATTTACCATGATTTGTGAGTTTTGTTGACTCCCGATAATAACCCTAAACTTTAGTTTTTAGTTAGTTTAAGGTTATTATTAGGGTTTAGTGTTACACTTGTACTATACTAATACTATTATTACCGAGATATTTACCTTGATTTGTGAGTTTGATGATTGTGCTTGTGTCATTGTTTATTCTTTCTGATACAAGTCAGCTAGAGCTTTAATTTGATAGTTATACTATTATTTTACTATACTATTATAGTACTAGTATTGATACGATACGAGTAGTTTTAATTTCATCCGCTACCAGCATACCTAGCTAGATGTATCTATACCTTCTTTTAACTGTCTCATTTTAATTCGACAAAGCAAATAGGCAATAAAGTAACCATAAAACTAAATAAGCAATTTTAAATGGAGTTATTTAACTGAAGAATATTGTCGTAGGTATACGGGATACTATTTATTTTTATAGGTACTCGTAAAATTACTATGTACGACATAATTATGCAGAAATTATGTTTATTTGCAAAACTTCAAAGAAATATCAAGTCAACCGACTTAAAAATGGGAGGAAATTTTCATTGTCCTAGGTTTGTACAAGGTTTTTTTCAATGTGACTAGTGACGGGATGAGCTTGCGAGCCACGTGATATTAAGTAGCTAGCGCCGCCTATAAACAACAAAAATTATAGAGGATGTAGAAGGGGATGCTTAAATAGGTTTTTTAGATTGCCGTCGGGGCTACGGAAGAGTTCCTTAGCGTACCCGTGGTCTCCGGCAACTAGGGGTCGTGGAGGAACTCTGGGCTGGCCGGTAGGAGTCCCGCACAACTCTCTCGCTGCCCCTGCAACGAGATAGTATCCATGAATAAACATTGCTTCTTGTCAAATTTCATAGTTCTAGTTCAATGGGAAGTACCCTATGTTCATATTCATTCATAGTCTTTATTAACCGTAGGGACACTTCGGAACACTTAGTATAGTCAAAACATATCAGGAAGCGGCTGTACATAGGCCTTGTCAAATGGCCTTTGACTTCCTTGTGAGAGTCAAAATATGCGGTATAAACGGTCGTATCTTTTGATGCGTTGACTTAGAAATTTTATTTTACTGCTTCTAAGGATTGCAAACCGAAGTATTTGATATCTATTAGTTTCAACTGGATACCTCTACGCGTTCCAATAAAAAAGGGGACAAATGGACAGACGGACAACGAAGTAATCTTATATAAGTGCTTTTTTTTAAAGGACCTTTTTTTTAAAAAAAAACGCACTAAATAATTATAATATATAATAGATATATGATAATATTTTATTTGTTTTGTAATACTACCCAGCATAGCAATAAATGTCTTAGAAATAAAGCAATATTAATCTCTGAGATTTTTTATCTTTATCTTTACTATAAAGATAAAAATTACAATTTCGAGACAAACGAACTTGATATGCCAAGTAAATAGGTTTATCACGTTTCTTCAACTTTATCATTAAATAAATAGGTAATTTTTTAGATAATAATTTATTGTCTAATTAATCGATTACATAACATTTGAGTGATACATTCCTATTATATTCAACTAGCTTTTGAAAGCGGCTTTGCTCGCATTGTGAAGGTACCATGTGCTCTCTTGTGACTACGTGTTTGCAAAATTTCATGATCGGTTAAGATGTTAAGGTTATAAATCGAAACGTATGGGCGTCAAATCCATAGTCCGACTTACGTATAAATTCCAACGGTAGTTGAATAAACTAACAAAAAGTCAAACTCCCAATACTTTTCGTAGAAAAAAAACCAAACTGCAATAGCTTTTACTTAGAATAGAAACGAACGCTACAGGTCCACAGGTCGTCTTTCGTAAAAACGTGTCTCGACTCTACATTTGCCATTGAAATCCATACGAATTAAAGTTATGTACCCCACAGATGATTTACTTCACGCTTATACTCCTAACATTCCCTGAGTCGCAGGTGGTTTAAACACACGCTACTTATAAATTGTTCAACTATCGTGGTTATGAACTTTAGAATTCGAGTTACCGAGATATTTACCATGATTTGTGAGTTTTGTGTAAGATCCAAAACTACAGATGTAACGGGGGTAAACTTTTATAAGTACCTACTATTTTTTGGCTTTGTGGCTAACTCTATTGTTGAAACACACATTGAAAGATTGAACCACATATTGAAAGATTGTCGAAGAGACTTAGTTCTGCAGCATATGCCGTCAAAAAGATCCGCCTGCTCACAGACGTAGATACCGCTAGGCTTGTATATTTCAGCTACTTTCACAGCATTATGTCATATGGCATACTGCTGTGGGGGCATGCTGCAGATATCAACACCATATTTGTGTTGCAGAAGAGGGCTGTTCGAGCAGTTTACAATATGGGTCCCCAAGAATCATTACGTAAAAAATTTAAAGATATAAATATACTAACGGTTACATGTCAGTACATATATGAGAATGTGATGTACACTCGTAAACATATGAGCATGTTCACAAAGAAAAGTGACAATCATAGTGTAAACACTAGGCATAAGAATAAACTCGCTGTGCCCACTACTAGGCTCCATAAGGTTAGCAATTCTTTTAAAGGTCAATGTGTACGCTTTTTTAACAAAATCCCGAGCGAAATTCAATTACTGCCAATAAATAAATTTAAAACTGTCATCAAACGTAAACTTGTCGCAAAAGCTTACTATAAAATATCAGATTACCTAGATGACAAAAAGGCTTGGGAATGAATTTGCTCCACTCTAGACGCAGGACCATATTCGCGAATATGTAATACTGTCTCCGAGGGGTTTCTTGTCTGCTTCTTCCCCTCGGGTTGGTCGGTTAGGGTTGGAACAGACGTAAACTTAACAAATAAGATAAGCTTAAACATGAAAACTGACTGTAATTTGACATATCTGTGTGCATGTAATGTGCCTGGGGAGTTCCTGTGACACGTTATATGCTCACGAATATGTGCATGTGTAAAATTTGACGTGTCCAAATGATACTTGAGATCTAAAGGAATAAATGAGTTTGAGTTTGAGTGAGTTTTGAGTTTGAAGTTTCGAACCTCCCGTAGGAGGCTTCTGTGGTAGATCAAAGTGATATTCATTCTCACTTATCAAGAGTAGGCCGTGCAGTGGAAACATTGTTTAAGTGGACTCATATGGAATATTGCTCTGAAACTTACTGTTAGCCTTAGTGCGGGGTCCATAGACAAAATCAAATTGTTGTTACTCTTTGGATAAATAAATTATTTGTATTAAAAGACAATTTCGTTTTATTTTTCAGGGTGTGTTACACAGCTGCCCGCGGCGGTCACATGTTGGAAATGTTTTCGTATGTCAACATGAAGAGATTAACTCCTGCGCCGGCTGTCGCGTTTCAGGTCAGTGGCTGCCCCTGTAGTACCGAGAACAGGAACCTGTATGTCGGATTGGTAAAGACGTCCATTAATTACGTGAGGCGTTTCTGATCCACATCCCTAAGCTCGCGTTTTCGACGATTTTCTGACCCACTTTCCTAATCTCAAGTGAGATTTTTCAAAATTTCCATTTTTAGAGTTATAAGAACATTATTATTCGAATTACCGAGATCATGACGCATGTAAGTGTGTCGAAATATCGAGAGTAAACAGAACTCACAAATCATTGTAATTAATTAACACTTATAGTGATTACAGACTGAAATGTAATAAAATAATGAATGAGTAAACTACCTACATGGTAAAGTCTAACTTTACCATGTAGGTAGTAATAAAATTACTACCTACATGGTAAAGTTAGACTTTCACCTTTACATTATCCTCAACAAGTGTGATTACAAGCACGCGAGTATTTCTAAGCGAAAAATTATCTTTCTTAATTAATGAAACACGTGTAACGTAGAAACACGACTTTCTAATCAAAAGGTCATTCAATTACAGATTAAGTCCCAAGTAGGTCTGCTTATGTGTAGTTGATAATACATGAAGTGCATTAGCGTGTGGCATTGTTCAGGTCATCGTAGCACTGCTTTAGAAGTGAGTGGTCTGTTTCCACGCCACCTACACAGAGAATTGCTCGCCAAGAAGTACGTAGCAGTGCGTTCGGTGTACGTAGCAGGTGAAATTGCAACCACTTGATTCAGTTAAAATTAGAACTGCGTAGTTATGATTGTCTGACTGTATTTTCATACTTGAAACCAGAGAGATAACTTTTAAATTCCTTGCGGACGAATCGCGGGGAACAGCTAGCATATATAGGTGATTTTTTTTTAATCGTTATTTTTCGGTTTTTCCATTCATTCGTCCAAACATACAAACACAAACATTTATTTCTTTCTTTTTAGAGAATATATTAATTTTGCGCTCGCTTGTTCAGTACTCCATGAAAGAACCGTATTCCCTATTTGTCAAAACATTTTCATCGGCGTTTCAAACAATTTCTTTTGTTTTTTTTTTTCAGTGTCTCCTATGCGCGGTTTTCATCGCAGTTGGCAACATTAGAACCCTCATCGAATTCGCCAGTTGGTTCCTATGGTTTTTCTACGGGCTGGCCATGGTCGCGCTGCTGGTGCTACGGAAGACCCAAGCAAGCAAACCCCGGCCGTATCGTGTGCCCACCATCATTCCGTGTTTTGTGTTGCTAGTTGCGATATTTCTGTCGATATTGCCAATCGTACACGATCCGTCCATAAAATATTTAATGGCGATAGGTTTTATCGTAATTGGGATGGTGGTGTACACGGTATTTGTTTATTATAAGAAGACGCCGACCGCTTTGTTAGGTAAGTGTGTGGCTCTAATAAGATAATTGTTGTAGATGATTTTTTTTAATTAATAATAAACATTATTTTTCGAGTTTACCGGGATATTTACCTTCATTTGTGAGTTTTGTTGACTCCCGATATTTCGACGCAGTTTCATGCGTCGTGATTAAATCTCACAAATCATGGTAAATATATCGGTAACTCGAAATATAATAGATAAAAATGTTATATTGAGGTGGTGATTGAAGACATATTAAAAATGAATAAGTAGAAACAATTATTTCAATATAGATTAGTTTTACTTTAGCTTTTCGAGTTTCGCTACCAAAAAAGACTATATTACTAAGCCTACGACGTATGCCTGTCTGCCTGTCTGCCCTACCTTGAAACAGCTGTGCGTTTGTACAGCTGTGTACATTGTATGATGAACCATAAGCCGTAGCGCGCTGAAACTTTCAAAGAATATGTGTTATTACCCGACTGCGCCAGGAGGGTTATTTTTCGAGTGAATGTATGTATATTTTTTTGGCACGGTTTGATGTATTTTAGCTTGAGAAGTGTCATTAGATGTGAGATTGTGAGAGTGACACTGTACAACAACATACAACTTATGTTTAAACGAAATTTGGATTTTTTTCACGCAGTCGGGTTTTTTGTTTTTCTCAATAATTTCTTGTTATGATGGATATTCTAACAAATCATAAAAAATATGATAGTGGTACGGAACCTTCGGAATGATAGTTCAAATTACACCGATTTTCTTTTATTTTTCCATGCTAACCAATTTATTTTTGTTCGCAGAAAAAGTTACGTTCCTCACTCAAATAATATTCGAGAGCGTCCCGCCGAGCCATGAAGACTGAACAACTTTTTAATAAATATTATAAGAATATAATACTACTAGGTACTGAATCTGTACATATACTTTGTAAGATCTAAGGACAAGAGAATAAAGAATATTCGAACAATCAATTCCCGTTATTAAACTATACTCCTATATATACTATATATACATAATAAATATATAATCATACTATAGCTGCTTATGCTTCCAATTTCAATGTTTGCCCGACTGGGTCTATTCAGTAGAACATTAAAATTGAGTATGAACAAATTGTAAATGACTTTTTAATCATTGAAGACACGTAAAAAGGAACTAAATTGGTGGCCCCGCAGCTTAGTTTGTAGGAAGTTGTTTCTACCTCCGAAGCGAATGTGAGTGTAAAGTTTATTCTTGGATCTTTGACTAAAAAAAAATTCAAGATTAATATATGATTTACCGATCCGAATAGACCTTTCGTGGTAATTCATTACCTCCTGATACTTTTCACGTGCTCACGCCCTTTAGATACGAATATCTTCTGAATTAAAATAACGTAGGGCATGTACAAGTTCTCTACTAACGTTATTTTGCTCAGTAGAGTATATTGAAAAAATCAAATCGCATTAAAAGGACATAACTAATTCATAATTTACTCCCAAAAGTTTAATCAGAGGCTCAATTAACCACTTTTCTTCTATTGGGTTCAACTACCGTAAGAACGTAGACGTATCAAATGGTGAGCCCATTCTTTCCCGCCGCAATACTTTTCGCACGAATATCTTAACTATTCCTTCCTTCAGTAAAATTTTGAATATTCAATTAATTTTTTTTGACAAAATGTCGAAACGAGCTATTTTAGATAGTTTGAATTAGTTAATAAATTTAGAATTTTTTTTTTCGTCATAACTGTTTTGGTCCTAAGTTAAGAACTTTCATTTTGCTATGCTGTGAGGCCTAAGTTGGAAGAACGTTCAAGCTTTCTAATAGACTTAGAAAATCTATAAAAACTCTTATACTATCACGCAACCGCATCACTGCGCAGACTAGTAGCATCTAATTTTCTTGTCATAGCAATTCATGCCACTAATTTTAAAGCTGGCAACCAATATCATATAGTGATGGGCATATCCCAGATAATTCTTCATACGATTGAAAATCGATTCCTAAAATGTTATGGCAATTTATTATTTTAAAATGTGATAGTGTATTGAGAATATTTTAATATAGTTATATTAACTGCACGAAAAAAATTAAAATGTGATGATGTATTGAGAATATTTTATTATAATTATAAAAAAGTGCGCGAAAAAATTTTAATGAAATTTCACTTTTCTGATGTGACTACCTACTAGAAAAGACTTTTTTTTTCATTTCGTTTATTAAATTACACACTTTTGTTGGAAATAGTAACACACATTACCAAAAAACATATAGATAACCTACAAACAATTACAACATGAAATCGAATTATGTGTATAACAATGAAACTTTTGATTAAAAATATCAACATGGAATGAAATATGAATATACTTAGAGAAAAAAATAAACAAACATTGAAGAAAATAAGACATTCATATAATAACAAAATTGAGCGATAAAAGTTTATTCATTAAAATATTGACACAAAATATTTGGTATATATTATATAATATTTGATTATTAAAACTTAGCACTAAACTTTAAAAAGGAATTAAATAAATACATCAACGTTATCGTACAATTTTGTAATCGAAGCTACCAAGTAACCAATTTGTTCAATAATCGATTCGAAACGGTCCTTGCCCGAAGCGTTGTGGGCAGCACTAAGAAAGACAAAAAAAACAGATTACAATTACAATACAAGTCGGCGAATTGTGATTCGTATTGTTTGATGAATTTTGTGTTTGAATTAGAGTTTGAATGTGTTATTGTGAGTTGCTATCATGGCATATAATTACGTGGTGACGGCTCAAAAGCCAACAGCCGTAACATCATGTGTAACCGGTAATTAAACATTATATGTTGTCCTTTCATGATTGTTGAGGTTACCTCAAAATTCATTATTTTCAAAAATGAGTTCCAGCTAGCTGATTTTCCCATTGAATTGCTTGCTAATAAATCGATCTTAATGTATTGTATATAGATTACCAAAATTTTCGTAATATTTGCCAAGGATGTTTTAAAAATAAGATGATTGCCTCATGCTTGTGAAACTAAGCTTCTTTATAGATACAAGCAGCTCCCCGGCCTGTTTATCGATTTAAATAGCTTTCACTATATATTTATTAGTAATTGAGATGTATTATTTTTTACTTAAAGAAGAAGAATATAGGCTATACAATTTTTGTCTTAAAAACTATCAGTTTATGTTAAATAACAATATTTTTTGTTTCACTGAATTTATCAATTTATTTTTCTAGGCAACTTCACATCGCCGACAGACTTAAACCTTCTAGTTGCGAAGGTGAGCCGCCTTGAAATGTATCTGGTGACACCAGAGGGTCTGCGGCCAATGAAAGAAGTTGGATTGTATGGGAGGGTTGCCAAGATGAAGCTATTTAGACCTCCCGTGAGTACCTACCAGCTTATACCAAAAACATAATTCTCTCCACAAGCTAGTGATTCTTCCACAAAAGCCCCAATTTTATGATTTGGATTTTTATTACTGTCAAATTATTTTTTTATATTTGTTCCAGTATGAAAACAAAGATCTAGTATTCATCCTAACTGCTCGCTACAATGCCATGATATTGGAATGGAGAACCAACAGCAATGGTGATTTGGAAGTAGTCACTAGAGCCCACGGCAATGTGTCGGACCGCATCGGCAAACCATCTGAGAATGGCATACTGGCTGTCATAGACCCACAAGCTAGGGTAATTGGGTTGAGGCTATATGACGGATTGTTTAAGATCATTCCCTTGGACAAAGATTCAACAGAACTGAAGGCTTCTAGTTTAAGGTAAGAGAAGGTTTTACTAATTACAGATTAAGATTAACACAGCTTGGTTGTTAGGCTTGCCTTCTGTACTGTAATTTGTTTGTTCTAAAAATAAAACATTTGTGCGATGAACATAGATGTTTCTTGTGTCTGGATGTTAATATGTATTCTATCAGAAATCAACTAGACTGATAGATACTATAATACAGCCTAAGCTTGTTTGTTTGTTTGTTCATCTGTGGTGTTTAAAATGGTATTTAAATGGGTAAAATGACATAGACATGTGCCTGCCAACTTGTTTCAATTGTTATTGGTGATAATTAATTTTATTTTACAAGTTTCAAGGTCCTTGATCTTTTTTGCAGTAAATTTTTTTATATTTCGTTTGGTTTAATGATTTTTCCTTGCTGAGATGTTATGTATTACATTTCAATTTGATTGTATTAATAATTAAAATAGTTTTGAAGATTAGTTTACTATTTGATTTTACCAGATGAATATCAAAAAAAATGCATGCCCTTTAGTTTAGATATAGTATTGTTTAATGCTAATAGAGAATGCATAAAAGTTCATTGATGGAATGATGTGTTTGATTGACTGAGCATAAGAAATGCTGAAATGGTGCTGCCAACAGTCCTATTCTGGTACTTAATGGACTATTGGTCTGTCTGGAGTAGGTTTTTGTTCATTAAGGGGGTTGGACATCTGCCTCTAGAATCAGAATTAGTGTTTGATTGCATTGGCTTTGTTATTAGTTTTAATTGTTGTAGTGCATAAGTTTTTAGATGCATATCAAAAGATTTTGATTTGTGATTATGATAAAGTGTATTAACATTTAGGCATTTAAAATATACTTTATTGGAAAGGCGATCAATATCAGTTTATAACCTTAAGAGTGTCATTGCCCTCTTAATTAGGCTATAATTAAAGACACTCACTATCTGCACTTGTGAGGCAGCAAATTATTTCTGAAAAAAAATTGTGCTGCGAAACAATAAGTGAACTTGTCTTTACAAAACATATTGGAATGGTAATTTTTGCTTGCTGCTTAAGTAACGAGTGTTAAGAATGAGTTATTCAATATTTTATGTTCATGGAAAAATGCTGTGTTTTCGGTGGATGCTGGCAGCACAGTGGTTGTCTAGGGCACGTCTGGAAAATTTTTATTGTAATAAAATGAGGGACATAGTTCTTGAAAAATAAAATGGTCTCACAATGTAATGAATCGTTGTTTACTTTCTGGATCTTTAATAAGGGGTATAAAAAGTATCCCATAACAGAGAGTAATAGAGTACCACAGCTGGCACAGAGAGTTTTTTTCACAGCCATCTTTCTTTGACATATCGTAAACCAATAATTAGTAATCTGCCATTTAGGGCATAGAGCCAGTTTTAGTAGCTGATGCTGTCTTTGGCAAGGGGGATTGATTTCATTTCTGCTAACGAAAATTACCAACAAGTCTAATAATTGGTACAAGTTAGGTATTGACTGTTGGATTACTGAGAAATAATATACTGGAAGGTGTTAGGTTGTTCATAGGGAAACTGGCAGCAATAAGCTCACCATTTGTCATGTCTACATTCTTCACCTTGGTCACCCACGGGGTGAAATGTGGCCATGGCTCTGCCCTTAAAACCCCCCTTTGGGAATACCCGCGTGAAACATCAGTGTGCGAGGCTGAATCGCAACTAGACATTTTTTTATATCAGGAAAAAAACTAATAAAAGTTGAATTCTTTGTAGGTTGGAGGAGCTCAATGTATATGACGTGGAATTTTTACATGGCTGTGCCAATCCTACTTTAATTTTAATTCACCAAGATCTCAATGGAAGACACATTAAAGTAAGTATCCCAATAAAATAATATACCTTTTCTCCAAACCACGATTCGGTATGAGACAGATACTCAATCTTATTTAATTCAAACTCAAACTCATAAATGAGAGTTTGAATTAAACTCAAACACATTTATTCAAATGAACGAATGTCAAATTTCAGTCATTTTTCATAGTTTTATGTGCGTTACCACTAATAGTCACCAAGCGAGATGTGGCCAAAAACGTAGCATGAAGACATAACAAGTAGAAATTAAATGTTATTTAAATAATAACTCTTAGATTTTCGCTAACAATATTTTATTTTTATATTTTAGACGCACGAAATTAATCTTCGTGACAAGGAGTTTATGAAAATACCCTGGAAACAGGACAATGTGGAGACAGAAGCTTCAATACTAATACCGGTCCCGAGTCCCCTCGGTAAGAATATAATAAATTATTCTTTCTTTTTTATCCGACTGCCAGGTTATATTTTTGAAGTGTATGTACGTATGTATATTCTCTGGCACGCACTGTAGCTTAAACGGCTTTCGTGTTTAGATAGGGTTTTTTCTGTTTAATTTAAATACCTGTTCAGATGTATTTCTTTTAAAATTTTTTTTTTTACCTGTATCGTTTTATACAAAAACCGGAAGCTCTTTCACCCAGTTACTCAAAGTTTTTCTTTCCCAGGTGGCGCTATCGTAATAGGTCAAGAATCAATTGTTTACCACGATGGACAGAGTTATGTGGCGGTTGCCCCGCCACAGATCAAGGTAAGCTAAATATATAACGTTTACACACTCATACTGCTGCTCTACGATTCCCTGCGTCGCAGGTGACACGTACAATGAGAGATACACCACCGGGGGAAAAAATTTATACTCGTCACACAAAGTTTGCCCCGGTCGGAATTGAACCTGGACCTCTCGCTTCTATGCTTTGGAACTATCAACTGCCGAGCCGTATCAACATGTATTCGGCCAAGCAAAATCGTAAGAAAATTAACGCCTTCGAATTTATTGAAAATGATCCATTTTAAGTTACGGGACGACCTAAAGGCCCACCTGATGGTAAGTGAGTACCTCCGACCGTAACAACTGGAGTACGACTTAGTTCCTCCCCGTCCCTACTAGCATCCCGTTGCGGCTGTCGCCCGAGACGGGGATGTTACATCTCTGCACCTGTAATTCCCCTGCACTCGTAACTTTCCCATTTATAGTAGTAGTGACATATGAACGCGTACCCTGAAGCCTATATCTCCGGCCATTTTCCAGCTGACCCCCATAAGCTGTTACTGCCGCGTGGACGGGCGCGGGTTGCGCTACCTCCTGGGAGACATTGCCGGCAGACTCTTCATGCTTCTACTGGAACTTCAGGAGAAGATGGACGGAACACAGTCTGTCAAGGATCTGAAAGTGGAACTACTGGGTGAGTCATTTGATTTAATGAAGCCGGGGTGGGTTGCTAGTATAATATAAGTATTGTATCAGTAATCTGCCGCAAGACCAGATTTCATTCGCACCATCTGGATGGCTGGTTTTCCACAAGCACTCGTTTCTCACGTTCTTTCCTTCCACGACATGGTTGTGGGATGGTTGGTTGTCCAGTTGGTTGTCATGGTTGTCCAGTAGGAAAACAGCAGCAGGAAGCTGCTGCGGTTTTCCTACTGGACTTCAATATGGGGTCCTTCAAAAGGCGGTTCAAAACCTCATTTAAAAGAGGCAGCACATCGGCATTGCCTCTGGTATTGCAAGTGTCCATGGGCAGCGGTGACCACCTTCCATCAGGTGGTGGCCTACAGTTCATCTGCACCATAAAGTGTAGCCTGTCTACAATACTACAATCTTGAGAATAGTAGTAGCTCTTTTAGGCTATTAAACAAATTTCTCTCCCCAGGTGAGATCCCCATCCCAGAATGCATGACGTACCTGGACAACGGGGTGGTGTTCATCGGGTCCCGCCTCGGGGACTCCGCGCTGGTCCGGCTCTCGGCGTCTCGCGAGGAGGCGAGCCAGTACGTGCAGCAGATGGAGAGTTTCACCAGCCTCGCGCCCATAGTCGACATGTGCGTTGTCGACTTGGAGAAACAGGGCCAGAACCAGCTCATCACATGTTCTGGTAAGTAAGCCGCTAAGCCCAAGGAAAACATAAATCTTATGAGTGGATAGCCTATGATTTAGACCTTATGAGTGATGGTTTATGTTGGGTTGGAACAGACGTAAACTTAAATAATAAACTAGCTACAAATAAATGATATTAAAATCGAAAAAAAACCGACTTTAATGCTTTTAAGTAGCAAAAATACGCAATTTCATTGACTTGGATGACAATTTTTTTCTAGTTATTTTCTAGAAGAATCGGGCCACCATGTTGCTCTGTAGGTGAATATCTACCCTCAGCATCCCTACACTTATCCCCGCATCCGCCGTCAAGTAGTGGTGCACGCGTGTTCCGGCGGAAGGCTGTGGGTGCCGGGGAATTTACAGGCACTTAAATCCCCGTCTCTAGAGTGACCGGTGTTGGGTCTTCTCATAGAGCGGAAGAAGACCCGAGTCGTTTTGTTGTTGTTTATGGGTCATTTAAGTTCAGGTGCTCCATCACATAACTACACAAAAAATCGTTGTGTAGATACGATAACGATATTTTCGTTTTGTCCTCCAAGGTGCGTTCAAAATGGGTTCCCTCCGCATCATTCGCAACGGTATCGGCATCCAGGAGCAGGCGTCCATAGATCTGCCGGGCATCAAGGGGATGTGGCCGCTCACACTCACCCAGGACTCGGTCAAACATGACACCTTGGTGCTAGCCTTCGTGGGACAGACAAGGTCAGTACTTTACAAGGACAATATAATCAATATGATCAACAGGATGTATGTGTACATAAGGAACATTTTATTGTTTGTGAACAGGATCATGGTAGCGAATACAAAGTTCATTCCATTAGGGGTTTCTTGCTTTTTCTTCCCCATGGAGGGTCGGATAGGGTTTGAATGCTAAACTTAGGCATAAGAATGCATGATCATGTTGGTACATATGTAAAAAAAAAAGTGATGTTTCCAAGTAATTTTGAAGAATTGAATATTTAAATAAAGTATTTTGACTTTGACTTTGACATTATTATTTTCAATGGGGGTCTTATTCTTAGGGGGTTATTGTGCATTGTCCCCCAATGGCTAACCCTACCACATCCCACCCAACTCCTTAAACTACCAGAAGATGACTGGGTTATTGTCTGTTACAATATAAAATTGTGTACATCCATTGTGTTGATGATCTTTTTAGATCTCCACCCACTATGAAGATGATCAGTTCATCAGGTCGTAAAATGAACTCGTTTTGTCAGTTCATCAGTTTGTAAAATGAACTCGTTCTTTTACAGGGTGCTCGCTCTCACCGGTGAAGAAGTGGAAGAGACGGAAATCCAAGGATTTGTTTCGGACAGACAGACTTTCTTCACGGGGAATGTGTGCCATGATCAGCTGGTTCAGGTCAGCACTTACTCCATGGATGATACAAAAACAAAAATAGGGATATGGCCCATTGGTGACGTCACGTTAAGAGATCACCAGATCATATAGACCGAGAACATTGTTGATGCGTTGACTATAAAAAGTTCTATATATCTCGAAAGCAAGTTGAGGGTTTAATATTTGAGGAAAAGTATTATCATTAATTATTTCACAAGGTGACGTCTAAACATTAGTAATGTGTGTTTCAACAGCCGCAACGCACACAAATGTACGAATTACGATGCCCGTAATTTAACGCATTAAATTAGACCATCGATTTCTAATTATAATTTAGATTAAAGAAAAAAATAATAATCTAGTTTTCTTTTTTTATAATAACCGTTTATTCTGTCAAATGCATTTATTAATAAGCTGTTATATTGACATTACAAACATACTACAATTTTATTGATTTGTTTAGAATATATAGTTTCGAGTAGATCCATTTCAGCGTGTGTTACAATACAATATATTATGAATAAATCAAATGTTATTTGATTACAGATAACGGACGAAGGCATCCGTCTGATCGTGCGCTCGGAGGGGGGGTGGCAGCTGGGCGACACGTGGGTGGTGGGCGGCGGCCGCGCGCTCTCCGTGGTGGCGTGCGGGGACACGCGCGCCGTGTGCGCCGCCGGCCCGCGCCTGCACCTCGTCGCCATACACAAGAACAAGCTGCAGCCGCTCAAGTGAGACGCCACGCCCCTACCGCCCTTCCCTTTCTCGCTCTTCCTCGCACTCGGATAACCGTCCCTTTCTCGCTTTAGCAGCAATAGATAGTGCCTCACTTGGTGAAAAGTTACAGGCGCTCTAGTGAGAGCGCAGCAGTCGGATCCTGTGTCCCTTTCTCGCATTAGCAACAGTAGAGGATGAAAACTCCGATACTAGAGTTGGACACTCATTCCTACGAAAGAAGGCACACAGCGCACCTAGCAGCAGTAGGCTGTACAGGCAGTCCTCGTACTTCGGCATGTTAGGTTCTCAAAATACGCGACGTAAATCGAAACGACGTAAGTCGAGACATATTTATTCGTATGTCATTGGCATCGCGACAAGTGAATTCTCGTATGCCGGAAATCGAAACAAATGACGTATGTTTGAGGAATAGTGTCAAAACATTGTTCGACGTAACTTGAAAAGACGTAAATCGAAACGACGTAAGTCGATGACTGTATACTTCTTAGTAAAGCAAAGTTAACTGCAACAATTTGTTCCAGCGAAATATGCATGGACGAAGAAGTGGCGTGCCTGGACCTCGGGCCGGGGGGAGACCGGGCGCTGCTGGGCGTGGGGCTGTGGACCGACATCTCCGTGCGCGTGCTGCGGCTGCCCGACATGCGCTCGCTGCACACCGAGCGCCTGAGCGGAGGTATGCCATTCACCTAACACTGCCGATTTTGGTTTGAACAAGTCACTAAATTAAAAATCAAATAAACAGACTTAATTTTTGTGGGGTCGAGTTGCTTGCGTGTGTAGGTGTGTACCCTTTGATTCCCTACACGTACCCCCTGGGTGGTGCTAAGGGAGCAACCAAAAGTAGGAGTAGAACTTGTGCCAAGTTTGTCCGGAAAGGTACTGCCACCACACCTGGAATCTGTCGCCAAGCAGTAGTGTTCGCATTATTGTGTTCCGATGGAAGGGTGTGGGTGCCGGTGAAATCACATGCGCATGCGACTCAGTATAAGACCCAAATCTTATACTGAGTCGCATTACTGTTGTCATGGGCGGGGGTCGCCACTTACCACCAGGTGGGCCATCAGCACGCACGTTCCGTCACAAATTCACATAAAAAAAAAACTTTTCTCTTAATGTTTACCTTTAGGTGTAATTTTTCCATGAAAATTCGATGCAATCAAATCTCTATATGGTATAAAACATACTCTCAAATCTGTTACCAATTATTGGCGAAGATATCGAAAGTAGTCTGTAAAAAGCAAGTTGCCTACAACAGTTAAATTTGTTAATTACAGAAATGATCCCCCGTTCGCTTCTGATCTGCGTGCTAGAAGACGTGTGCTACCTGCTGTGCGCGCTGGGCGATGGCTCCATGTTCTACTTCACCGTGGACCCCGTCATCGGGGTGCTATCCAACAAGAAGAAGGTGACGCTTGGCACGCAACCCACCGTGCTGAGGAGTTTTAGGTCAGTTTATATTCTGATGCTCCACTTTTGACGAGGGAACACCAATATGATGTGGACGAAAGGATTCTTGGCTGCTGTTGCTTGGTTAGGGTTGGCTGTCTTATTAAAAGCTTGTGAAAATAGGAAGATAAATAAATCTTCTTTCGTGTGAGTAAATTACCAACTCTGCTGGAGTTTTCAAGCCCAAGGCCTCCGACGTTGCTTAACGACTAGTATAGCCGGGACCGACAACTTAAGCCCTCACTTCAAATAAAACTTAATAATAATAACTCTATATTTCAGGCAACAACAACTTTTTTTTTAATTTGATTAAGTGACGTGGCGAGCTGAGTGCCCTGGTGGTAAGCAACAGTAATACGAATCAGTACAAGATATGGATCTCACACTGAGTCGCATTCATCCTGCTGCGTCGCATTCATCCGAGACGGGGATGATACGTCTCATGCGCATGTGATTTCACCGGCATCCATCGGAGCACAGTAATATCAACACTACTGCTTGGCGACAGATTCCAGGTGTGGTGGCAGTACCTGTCCGGACGAGCTTGGCACAAATTCTACTGCTACTTTTGGTTGCTCCTTTAGCACCACCCAGGGGAGACGTGTAGGGAATCAAAGGGTGCACACCTACGGACGCGAGCAACTGGACCCCCCATAATATGATCTGTAAAAAACAGCTAAGCAAGCCACGAGCTTCTATTAAATTATTATACCTCTTCGGCAAAGAATACTAAAATTTGACAGATTTGAACAACAAACAGCTACAGTAATGAAATGTATAACGTGTATTTAAATTTCAGATCTCTGTCGACGACCAACATATTCGCGTGCTCGGACCGGCCCACCGTGATCTTCTCCTCCAACCACAAGTTGGTGTTCTCGAACGTCAACCTGAAGGAGGTGACACACATGTGCTCGCTCAACGCGGCCGCCTACCCGGACAGGTCAGATATACAGTTGACAGCACAGGTAGAATACATACTGTCAGGGATAGGTATGGTAAGCGAAACAACTTGTTACGAGATGTAAAGGGTGTGCCACGTCCGCGCGCATTAAAAATGATCGGGTGACACTGTTGTCGCAAAAAACTCAGCGGGTTCGCGCCCCGCCGCCCCCGCTTCCCCGCGCGGTCGAGCCTACAACGCCTGCCTTTATTTTATAATAAAAAAATACAAAAAACACATTTGGTACACAAATTAATTAAAATATAATTTTTAAAAGCGTCGCCTACAGGTACTAAACTATTTATTGTACAATCACATGCGTACGTGTAACATACCTGTCTCAATCAAACAGCGCTAAACTTTGTTTTAAGAACGCATGTTCTCGTAGTTACATATAAGTATTTTTTTTTTTTTAATTGACGTTTTCAAGTAGTTATTAAGAATTCAACGGAATTAAAGATTTTTGACTTTGACTTCAAAAAATGTTATTTCGAAAAAGCAGACCTCAGTAAGTGATTACTTTAATTAGTTAATTGTAGATATGTGACTATATTTCTATACAATATTTCTATACACTCCAATAATCCGAACATTCCAATAATCCGACCTGGTTTCTAATAGTGCTGGATTAGTGAGCCTACTGTATTTTTATTTATTAAAAGGAACCATGTTTACAGTTTAGCGCTAGCGACGGACAGCACCGTGACCATCGGCACAATAGACGAGATTCAGAAGCTGCACATCAGGACCGTTCCGCTGGGCGAGACGCCGCGGCGCATCGCCTACCAAGAAGCATCGCAGGTAGTCTAACACCAAGCCCTTATCTACTTACTGTCCCCTAACTTTACTATGTGACTGTGCTTTTTTTTGAATACACAAATAAATTTAAAAAAAAATATTGTGCGAAAGGGTGTGGGTGCGCATGAGACGTGACATCTCTTCTCGGGTGACGGGCGCAATGGAGTGCTACTCGGGTCTTCTCTTACTCCGGTCGGGGGGGACCTAAGTCGTATTGCTATTGTTATAGGCGTAGGTAACTACTTAACATCAGGTGGCCCTCCAGCTCGTCCCGTCACCTTTTTAACATAAAATACATGTATCTGTGACGTTGCAGTCGTTTGGCGTGATCACGATGCGGGTGGACCGCGCCGAGGGCGGGTGCTCCGTGGCGGTCCGCGCGTCCGCCTCCACGGGGGCGGCCGCCAGCAGCGGGCCCCCGCCGCAGGCTAAACACGCGCCCAACGCGCTCGACCTCGAGACGCACAACCTGCTGGTGCTGGACCATCACACGTTCGAAGGTACGAGACCGCGACCACAGGAGCGGCCGCCAGTAGCCCCACAAACATTTTGAAAGAAATTTAGAAAGAATGCGTAGTATAAACAGGATGGATGTGCGCCCGTCACTCTGAGACGGAGATGATAAGCTTCAAGTGCCTGTAATTTCACCGGCGATCACTCAGCGACGTGAGTGTACCACCGCTTGGCAGCGCATTACCAGGTGTGGTGGCAGTACTTCTCCACACCAACTTGGCACCAGTTCTACTGCTACTTTTTGTTTCTTTACCACCACTTCTTACCCCGACCAAATATGCATCCTATGGAAATAAATATGTTTTGTTTCATTCCAGTACTAGCTGTGTTCCGCTGTTTCACCCGCGTTTTTCTCGTTTCCGTGGAAACAGCGCACGCAAAAATAGGTTTTCGATTTTACACCTTGTGTTACAAAATAGCAATTTTATTACGGATCCCTAATTTTGAAAAAAAAAACATAGCCTATAGCCTTCCTCGATAAATGGACTACCCAACACTGAAAGAATCATTCAAATCGGACCAGTAGTTCCAGAGATTAGCGCGTTCAAACAAACAAACACTGCAGCTTTATAATATTTATCCAGTATTACACGCTCACCAACTGTCGGCCAACGAGTACGCGATGTCGTTGGTGTCGTGCAAGTTAGGAGACGACCCGAACCACTACTACGCCGTGGGCACCGCCATGCTCAACCCGGAGGAATCAGAACCCAAACAGGTAACTTGGAATTACGTGAACTCAATTATGTTAATAGTATTAGTACGCCGTGCTGAGCTACAGAAGTCGGAATCTAAAATCCTTTGGAACTGAACGGAATTTAGTCTACAGTCAAGACCTTTGGGAGAGAGGGGGGGGGGGGGGGGTTGGGAGTTTAAGCTAAATGCTTAAGCTTTATAAAAAGAAAGAAGTTGTTCTCGATTTCTACTATAAAATCTATAATGTGAACTGGAAAAGGCATTGAATTCAGCCAAATCGGTTTAGCCGTTTTTGAGTTTTAGGCTAACGAACATCAATTGATTTTATAACATAATAGATCTAATACAGTACTGGTTTACAGGGCAGGATTCTGTTGTTCCACTGGATGGATGGCAAGCTGAATCAAATCGCTGAGAAGGAAATCAAGGGCGCCTGCTACGCGCTCGTCGAGTTCAACGGGAAACTACTAGCCTCTATCAATAGCACTGTAAGTAGAAAGTGACTTTATTACTTGTGACGTAATGCCTTATACCTCGGTCACGTACTTCAGTTTGACCCAAGTCGTATTGTTTTAGTCAGCTAATTAACTGTTTGGGCATATAAAAAATATGTGGGCATGACAAGAAATTAGACGCCAAAAGTGGTATGTGGGCAGAGACAGTACAGTGGTCCGTCAAAGGTGACTTCCGTCTCTATGAGTGAATTCCGTCGCAATGGTCCCTGGTCTACGTAACGCCAAGTTACAGTAGCAGCAGCAAATTACAGTGCAAGAACCCACCAAAGTGGCGCTAGCGTAGCAAGAGGACTTGATATGAATTTAGCAAACGATACTTGAGATCTAATGGAATAAATGAGTTTGTGTTTGAGTTTGCCGTTGTAAATGGAATGAAGTGTGCTGAGCTTACTGATAGTAATATGTACGTTTTTGTGTCAATAAATGATTATTATTATGTAAATAAAATAAGTTTTTTATTAATTCTTATTTCTTCAATTAACAATATTGTTAGTTCATTATTATAATTATTTTGATAACTCATCACATTAACATGTTTCGGTATCTTACTCCAATGATTTTAATAATATTAATAAAAAAATTTTGCCCACTTGCTATCGAAGCGCCACCATAATTGGACGCTTTTCGAGGACACTTTTCATACAGAGATGGTCCTCCTTACCTCTACCCCTCCATATTGTTACCATTAGATTCAGATTCAGATTATTTTATTCATAACATTTTGTTACAAGTCAATACGTCAATAATTTATAATTATACAAAATAAAAATGTCATATTAAATAATCAATTCAAATTAAATTCAAATTTAAACAACAAAATAAATCATGAACGAATTCAAAATATAAACATTCAAGGAAAATAACAAATGTATGACAAAACAAAAAAATCAATTAACAAGAAATTCCTTGACCCTATAAAACGATTGTTCAACAAGCCATGTTTTAAGCTTGAAGGATTGCGTTGGTTGAGTGCTTGTGATGATGTCAGGGAGACGGTTGTAGACCGCGGGCCCCATTATATGCACCCCGTACCAGCCACTAATGTTCCCAGTGCAGGGACACCGGCCTACTCTCGATAATTGAGAGTGAATGGGCTCTGATCTACCACGGGAGCCCAATCCGGATTGGTAGATGTCACATGTCGTCGAATTTTTGGTTCTAAGACATGCTGGTTTCCTCACGATGTTTTCCGTCACCGTTTCGAGAACGTGGTATTGCGCACATAACTTTTTTCAAGTGAAAAAACGCATTGGTGCACGTGTGGGTTTGAACCAGTGCCCTTCAGATTGAAAGTCGGCGTCTATGCCCCTGGGCCACCACGCTCTTACATGCACCAGCTTAGAAGATTTAAAACATTATAAAACTAAACTTGTTTCTTTATTTTTCAGGTGCGTCTATTCGAGTGGACGTCTGAAAAGGAGTTACGTTTAGAATGCAGCCATTTCAACAACATCGTAGCCCTGTACCTGAAAGTGAAGGGAGATTTTATTCTAGTCGGCGACCTCATGCGGTCCATGTCGCTTTTACAATACAAACAGGTAATACCCCTTCCAAAGACCACCAGACTTGCGTGATCTTCAAGTCGTCGACTGGAGAAGTGCAGCAGTGGATTTTTGTTTTATACACACAAATGTTTTAATTTTTTTTTTTTATCTGACATTTATAAATTTAATTTTAATTATTCAAAAGTAAGGTAAAATTGACAATGCCCCTTTACAGCAGCATGTACTATTTATCATTCTTTTTAATCTTAAATGACTTGTGTACTACCTGTGTAACTGTTCCGTTCTGTTTATGTTTTTAATTTATGATGTGAATAGACTTAGCCAATACCCTAAGGTTGGAACCGTAGTCCAATTAATGAGTATGAGTATGAGTGGACCGGGAATCCTGGCGGACTCTGGTGTCCGAGGCCAAGATCCACTTTGAATCGTTGAGCCACAGTAGTAAAGTAGTAATACCACCCCTTCCCTCTTTTCCTGTTCTCTTTTTTTCTGTCTTTCAGAGGTTATGAATTCGGCCGGATTTTTTTTTTGCCAGGCCAGGCAACGATTCCCTGATCAGATTATACCTGTATTTAAAGATAATATTCTGAAACTTTCAATATACTTTGTACCAAGAAAACTTATGTTTATAACAAAGAAATTAAAATTTTTATTTGTTCCGTCTCCGAAACGACGGATTTTGACGAGACTTTCACTGGCGGACGAAGTCGCGGGGAACAGCTAGTTTATTAATAATGTTTTCTTCTGCAGATGGAAGGTAGTTTCGAGGAGATAGCCCGTGATTACAGCCCCAATTGGATGACGGCCGTGGAAATACTAGACGACGACACATTCCTGGGCGCCGAGAATAGCTTCAACCTATACGTGTGCCAGAAAGACAGGTTGGTATTATCTATAGCGTGTTGATATAAGAGATAACTAGGCACGTTTACAGGTCTTGGGAAATCATTGTTGCTCCGCAATTTGAAAGCGCAATATCTGAATTACCAAGTATTTGAATATATAAATTGTATTGCAGCGCGTCGACGACGGACGAGGAGCGGCAGCAGATGGGCTACATGGGACAGTTCCACATAGGGGACCTGGTGAACGTGATGCGGCACGGGACCCTGGTGGCACAGCACGCGGACACGGCCGCGCCCACGCAGCGGCCCGTGCTGCTGGCCACCGTCACCGGCGCCATCTGTACGTATGCACGGACGTGACGCGGCACGGGGCCCCGGGGGCACAGCACGCGGATATACAAGAACGATATATAAACCTATTACGGTTTGTTAATGCAAGACGGTTAACAATTTTATAACGTTAACTATCTTGCATTGACATCTTGCAACAATGCAACAAACTGCTGACTTGGCTATTCCGTTAGTTTCGTCGTCAGATTCAAGGACGGCACAGTCGCAGACTTTCAATCTGTAGATCGCTGTTTCAAACCCACGCGAAGACCGCTGAGTTTTTTTACTTGAAAAAATTATTTTCGTTATACGAACCGTTCCCGAAACGGTGACTCAAAACATCGTGAGCAAACGGGCATATTTTAGAGCCAAAAACTCGAACATGTGACATCTACCAATCCGGATTGGGCTCCCGTTCTAGATCAGAGCCCATTCACTCTCAATTATCGAGAGTATGCAGTAAGAACATTAGAGGCTGGCACGGATCTTAAAAGTAGGCGAATGATTTCTAATTCAGATGTACTGTCCCCCAGGCCTGGTTGTTCAAATCTCCCAAGAGCTGTACGAGTTCCTGAACCAGCTGGAGGAGCGTTTGAACCACACGATCAAGTCCGTCGGCAAGATTCCTCACCACTTCTGGCGATCGTTCAACACCGACCTGAAGACGGAGCCGGCCGAGGGGTTCATAGACGGGGACCTCATCGAGAGCTTCCTGGACCTCAGCCGCGAGGTGCAGGAGGAGACTGTCAACCACTTGAAGGTGAACTATACTCCTATACTCCTACCCATTTATATACTCAACCTTTTTCATGACACGGCCCCTTTAGTATGAAGAAATATTACGAGACTGATTTAAAACACTGATTTAAACGTGATCCTAAACACTAGGAACGCTTGTGATGTTAGGTATACAAGGTGTTTCAAAACGGTGTGACCATATTGAAAGGTATTTATACAAATCAGATTTTGAATCATAAGCCTGACAATTAGAATACAAATTAAAAGTTCTTTTTTAACATACAATATAAAAATAATTTGCAAGTTTTTTGGGCAGCCCTAATGAGGGGTCACTGACCGCGCTCATCATTCCGCACTCACACACGCATGCGGTTACCTACCCCCCTAGGTTTACGTTAAACTTTGACTTGTGATAACTTGTGTCCTAACACGCTGAAGATTGGGAGACCTGTCTCTTGTTGATACAAATATTCGTTTACAGATCGACGACGGCGGCGGCATGACGCGAGACGCGACGGTAGACGACATCATCAAAATCGTGGAGGATCTCACCAGGATACACTAATTTGTTTGTTCCGAATATACTTTGAAGTGACAAATCACACGCTTAGAGCCAAGCCACACAGGCAGGAGGTTCGCTTGGCGTTTAGCTACGCGCGTCGTGACATGATCTAGCGAACCAACGAATGGTTTCACTATTGCAATGCAACGCATGGTTTCAATATTATAATGAAACGCATGGTTTCACTATTGCAATGCAACTCGTGGTTTCACTATTGCAATGCAACGCGTGGTTTCACTATTGCAATGCAACGCATGGTTTCACTATTATAATGAAAGGAATGGTTTCACTATTGCAATGCAACGCATGGTTTCACTATTGCAATATAACCCATGGTTGCAAAGCCTAAAAAAAATAGTAGTATAACCATTTTTTATTATTATTCAATGGAATGCATCATTAATAAAATTAATTATTAATTTTGTGTTATTGCAATGACCAAACTGAAGCCTTGTGCCGCGCTGCACTAATTAGTGAGAAAGCGAGGCGACGAATAATCACTTATGTCGATAAGCCGTACTGCTCGGTTCAAACTATGCTGCCCAAGAGGTACTTAACTAAGCTCCCGCCTGTGTGGCTTTCATCTTCTCGGTTTGACACAAATAACTCTGCTACCCCTCAGTTTCTCGAAAGCAGATAATTTTTAAGACGTCAAATAAAAAAAGAGGTTTTTAGTTACTTTTTTCTACTTGGTACGCGATAGCGTAAATGTTAGATAGATTTCGATGATTTCGTTTTTTAAAAGGGTTGAAAAGGTCTTATTGAAATTTCATGGAAATAATGTAACACTACAGACAAAGAATAAGGCCAAGAAAGTATTGAAGTCGGTTTTTTTTAAATTTTGAAACCTGTCTGGTTCTTTTGTTTTTTAAACGCCGCTGCATTAGGATTCCCCGTGTCATTTTTTAAAGCAATCACAGTAAAAAACCTTGTATAATAAAAATAAAACTTGTGAATGTGTGAGTAACCAAGATTGTATCGAAACTCAAGACTAAGAGACCAGACGGAGTCTTATCTAGTATTAGCCAAAAAAAAATCTGGCTTGAAGATGATTTTGCAATTTTTGTCGTAGATTAGGATCTGCGACAAAAATATCTTAAACATTCTACTCGTCCTGGACGCCATTCTTGACTATCTTGTTTCATTATCATTATTTTCAGAAAAGATCAATATACTTTAGATATAATCAGACTTAAGACTGGGGGTTCAGTGTAAGAACAATATACATAAGAAATGTGTTTACAAATTATGGCAACCGGTATTAGAAGCAAGTGTAAAAGGCTCCGGTGTTGCCACTAGGCAAAAACTGCAACTACAAACTGCTATAAGTTATTACCATTTGATTAAACAATTTTAGTATTATTCATTTGTTTTTTTCCTGCACTTTTTATGTTAATAAAGCGACAGGCCGTGCTTACAGCTCACCTGATGTTATAAGAGCTAAGTCGCATTGCGTTAAGCCCATCACTTTGAGACGGATATTTCGTTGCACCTTATAATTTACTAGCACCCACATCCTTCCATTATTACTATTACTATACACTATTACGGATTACCAGGTGTGGTAGCAGTACTTCTACGGACGGACTTTGCAGGGTCTACTGCTACTCGCGTTGCTTCTTTTGTACCACATGGGACACGCCTACGGATGCGAGCAAAACGGACCCTTCAACGCAAATTTGTTACGCAGACGTTCCATCTATTGTATTGTACTTAAATTTAGTCTCTGACCAAAGCGTAAATCTATCAATGAAAAATGACGAGTCATGTCTAAGTTGGACACTTATCAATCAAACGTCTAGTGGTTGATTATCGAATGCAATTTTGTTAGAATCAGGATCGAGTAGACTTTTTCCCAAATAGTAAATCGTTCCATCAAATGAACAAAAAAGTTGGCCGTCGCGGGACGCTTGGCAAAAGAGCATCAACATGCCGTTTGCCGTCAGTTTTACTGCCAATGTGCGCCAATAAATGTTTCAGATCAAAACTCAATCAAGTCCCAATTTAGACTCCAATACCGTCAGTCCGTCAGTTAGCCATCTAATTTGAAGAACATTCTACGTTCATTTGCATTGATTTAATACGTTCCACGGTAATTTTGATAATATGGATATAATAAAAAGTCATTGTTCGTATAATTCTATGATTTAATCACAGAAAGGCATTACAATCACAGTATATTGCATTTATAACAAACAAATTGGGCAAATAATATTTATTAAACGATAATTGCTTCCATAGGTATAAATACTTTAAATACCTAGCACACCGTACCATGGCATGCAGTCAAACATCATTGAACTATGCCTCGTTGACAAAATACACAACAAAGTTTGAACACATAATTGAGGAGCTGGTAAATAAATCCAGACTTGTCCTATAATTTTTTTTTTACCGGTGATTTCAAATACCAAAATAAGCAAAACTAAAGTAGTTAAAGCTATTGTTCATCCTGCTAGCTACGATATGACTGTTTCTGCTTGAAAAAGCAGTTTTTAAGAATTATTTTGAAGCGTTAGAGCCGGTTATGATGAAAATAATTCTAAGCCCTCTGCGAAATGTTTTTTTTCTCTCGAAGAGACAACTATGGATTTGTTCGCCAGCTCCTCAATTATAATTTATAAATATTTAACATTTTAATATTCAGGAAATAGACAACATTGTCTAGGTAATAAATTCTGAACAAATTTTCCTAAACCCGCTAAATACAGGATTATTTTATATTTGACGGCTGTCAATGTCTTTGTGACCATCGGCAAGAGTTGCACACAGCTCAGAGGTTATTTAGCTATTTATATAAAAATCTATTGCCGAATGAAGCGTATGTAAGCGCATCGCTTCAGATCGGCTGCACTTATTGGCTAATTCTTTTTGTTGTTGTGTTAGGAATTGTATTGGAATTGAACCTTCACCTCGTGAAAGAAAATATTTGGGATTTTTTTTTTTTTTTGGGCTTTTTGCTGCTACTAGGTTTGTCGTCTGATCGTCAAATCGTGATCCAAGACAGGAAAACCCGACGAAGGCGGTTTTATATGATTAGCCATTTCGTATCGGCCTCTAATGCTCCCAATGCAGGGATACCGCCCTACCTTCGAAGAGTCAGGAGTGAATGCTATTATCATGGGAGCCATTTTGGTAGAAACAGGTGCAGCCGTTTCCAGTACTATTAGCTCGTATACAAATTCAATGGCAATTTTTGTACATTTAGTTACAGAGTGTATAATTAAGTATATCTTGGTCTTTACATCTAAGTGGTGCTTTTATACAGGACGCTTTGAAGTCAGTAATAAGAATACTTATAATAGAATAGTAGAGCAAATTCTTGAATATGAACGAATGAACGAAACATGCGGTTGTTTTGCATGTGTAAGCAAGACGTTAAAAACAAGAACACGCCAGTGAGCGTACAAAATGCTAATTAATTAGCGCTATTAGTATTTTCTGTTTTTACCAAACTATTACCACATTAAGGGTGAGTTGACACCAAGGACTACGTTATTGTATTGATTAAAATTAACTTTAGCTATAGCTATAACCATTTTACAATCCACCGTTGCACCATGTGGTAAAACATTACAGTTAAAGTTAAAAGGTTGCCCAGTCATAAGACAGCCCGAAATTGGACGGCTAATGTTAACATTATTTTAACCATTGCTAATTGGTGCAACCCTCAATTCGCTTAACCGAAGATTTGACAGCAGGTTAAGCTTTTGTTATCGTAATAGTTACTTGGTGCAACTCACCCTAAAAGAGAAAGTAAAGTCGTTAGTATAATTCTAACATTATAAAGTAATCATTTTAATTTTACATAATTAACTAACAAATAGGTTAGGTTAGGTATCTACATAATAGGAATCGTTATGATAATGAACTCCCATGTGTATTTATTCCGACCAAGTACGATAATAGTTCCACGAGTTGTGTAACTAGCTGATAACTATACCTACTGTATGTACAGCTCAGGCCATTAAACTACGTACTTACTGAATTCATGAATGCAAAACATTTAAAATACTCACTAGTTTTACTAGAAAATTTTCATATCAACACAGTTCGAAGTGAGCAGATGGGCCACAATCGTAAAGCCGTATCTTGAACCTATATATATATATATATAACAATACGACTTTAGTCCTCCTCTACTTAGATATGGGAAGACCCAAGTCTTCCAATATCAAAGTAGGGGCCATAGTCATGGCGTGGGGTAGTTATTTTGAAACGTAAAGATGGAGCGTAAACGAGACGAGTTATTTGAAGAATGAAATTAATAAATAAAACACTTCCAATCGTCTTACAAGTTAGCTACTGGAATAGCAATTACTCCAGTAGCTAAATTAGTCTAATGTCTAATGAATAATGGCCAAACCTATATTTGCCGCCAAAAAGACCCACCATATTGGAAGTGTGATTAATTATAATTTCATAACTCGTCTCGCTCGGCGCGCGTGAGTGAATATAAATTATTTATTCAGGTTATGCGGATTTTCTCGTTTTATTCGCGAATTTACAAAAAATTCCAAGAAGTAGAGAGATAATGGCGGATTGAATATTTAAATAGTTTCTATTTCCGGAGATCAATCTGATCCAATAAACGAAACTTATGAAAACAACTGCAACTACTAAAAGTTAATACGATGCAACTACTAAAACTTTTGCTGTTGATAGTTTCTCTCAAGTCTTTAGGTACGGATATCTGGAACCAACAACTTGAGATCGAGATGTAGGGACCAAGATAAATGCTTTTCGACTCATGGAACTGCGAGTTGAATGAACTGTTTTAGGCACTACGTTACCATAAAACAAAATAACTTAGGAGCTTCTTCATCGCACTGGTCCCAACATCCATCTATAAATATTGAGCAAACTCATCCACTACGGTATGAAGATAGTTACGTAATTACCGCAATGTAAAGCTAAATGTATATTCAAAGTAATCTATGAATGGCAATAGTAATATGAAACAAAATACATTACTCAACATAGTCAAATAAATAGAACAGAAAGTAAAGTTTTATTACCATTCCACAGAAGATTTTTTGCAATCAGCACAAGTTCTCTCAAAGCTCCTGTGACATAAATTATTTAAATACAATTATTAACTACTAGCCTTGTAAATATTCATTTCCTATAAACGAAATGATAACAGTTTTATAGGTTTTATTTTAACCAATTTGTAGTTCATTATCATGGACTTATTATCGTTAATTGTGGTTATCTCTTCAAACGATGTAATAGTTTTTTTTATTTTTAAAATAGCCTAATTATTGTTACTGAAGGCAAAGTGTGAAGGCAAATTGTGTTCACGCTCCATATATAAGTTGACACGTTACAATGTTACTCTGTAGTTTTGGTAATAATAAAGCTATGTTTATTTAAATTCATTAATTATTAATTATTAACGAAATATAGCTAAAATGCGCATAAATTTCAACTCAATTTGGCTAGATTGCGGGTACGTGTAGGTAGTGTGAATACATTCAAAAATAAAGTTTAAACCATAATTACTTTTACTCGAGAAAATAATGTAAGACGGTTAATGGACCAATGAAAAGATAGATTGGATGGAAATAACGTCTGACAGAGTAGAATGGAACAAAACATGTGCTGACCTCCCTTTGAGGGCAAGATGTTGACTTTACTGAACCGCATTCAGCTGCGTCACCCGACGATCGTTACATGTTATGTAACGATCCCCGTATTTTGATTGGTTGTTTCATTAGGAACACCCAAAAAGGGAGTCATCAGACAACCGTTAGGCGACGCTACCGAACGCGGCCCTAGGGATATCATGTAATAACTTGTGCAAACATAATAGGAATACATTATTGTCACCTAATTAATCCACCACCCATTTAACTACTTAATTAATAGCATCATGTAGTACTACAGACCATTCCAGTTGCAATTTTCAACAGATTAAAATAAATAATAAATAAAATATTACCATATTTAAAAATTGCCAATGGAATAAAGTCCATTATAAGAGAACTACATTTAGAAGATATTTTAAATAACTCCAATATTTGGGATGTGATCCTCAAATAGATGTTGCAAAACATGTGCTTGAGTGTTTCAAAGCATTTTTATAGTGTTAACTTTTACAATGTTATTTTTTCACTGGAATGCCGTGTCACAGGTGGCATGAACACACAACAATATCAAAAGATCGCATGTACAACTTCACACAAATGCTTGCCCCAAGCAACGATCTGACTTAGGAAGCAAATTAACTAAGACAGTCTTCATACCTATAATATAAGGTCAGGTTTACACTAGATGTTGCCAGTTCCGAGACTTCCCTTTCAAATATTAACCTTTTCAGGCCATCTTAAGATGGACCTCTGCAAAGTAAAGCCTAAATCCACTTTGACCAGGCAACGTTTTGCAACACCTATTTAGCAATATTCTGGAGAGTTCGGCACACCTACTTTCTATACTTGTCTGCCTTGTGGCGCAAGAACCACATGAGGCCGAACAGGCAGCTCGGCGGGCTAGGGATGGGCCCCGGAGACTCCAGCATCTTCTCAATCTCCGGAATTTTCATCTCTATCACGTCTATTATTTCGTCGTCCACGCCGCCACCTGAATGTGTTTGGTTCAATTTATAAGCAACTAACGACTGCCTGACTTCGCACGTTACAGTGTTTGTGATGTAGACCGTAATACAATTCCGTAGTACACCATTCTCTATTCATCTCGTAATGTATAGCCAGCATTAGTAATGTCGCGTCCAAAAATGATTTATACGACATCCTTTACATATAATTGAAATTCTCAGGACTTCTATACCATTATATGCATGTAGTATAAATATAAACCTTTAGTAACCTGGTTTTCCGTGGTGCCAAATTGGTGGATCTGTTTCCAACCTCATCAGCTCTTAAGCTTTAAAAAGGAATTTAATAATTGTTACTAATATATCTAAACATGAATAACAGTAAGGTTGTAAAGTTCTTAAAAAAAATACAATCAGAGGTTTTCAAACTTCCTTTTTCCTCTAACCAGTGGGTAACAGAAAATTACTTTAAGTCATGAGTTAAGGGAACTATGCTTGTCTTACCCTTCATGGCATTATAAGTGCTCTAGCTTTTTAACTCTCTCTTACGTAATGGAATCATGCAATAAAAAGGATATTTACAATTGGTGCTACACATTTGGCATAGGTACATATCTCAGGAGTATAGTAACCTACTACTCTAGTAAAGAACTCACCTTCCTCCGTTTTTTGGTCATCAGTGACTTCGCAGTAGAAGAATGTTTGTAAAGCACCTTGCACACCGACTCCTGACCTAAAAATAAGTAGAATGTTTGTACAGGAAGTATTGAGATCACAAATAACACCAAAAATACTGATGCCATATATTATAACAGCCTCGCAGGTCAGTCGGTAGAAGATCTCCCTTCTTTGCTGTAAGTTTGATTTCTATGCAGGAATTAGAAAAAACATAAATGTGACAAACATAGATGTTTTAACTGTGTCTGTGTGTTGAGATGTATTTAGGAAAATAAATTACACTATAAGTATTGTTCCTGTAATCTGGATCTGGTAAGGTAGCTTAGTTTGCTGAATGGTACTGTGTGAAACATCCTTGAAAAATGTATTTAGATAAACATAAACCATTATTTATTTGTTTTCGTTTGGGTTATGTAAGTAAAAATGATATGTCAGTACAGTGAAAGGACATAATAAAAAAAGTTTGCCTTTAATCCCCAGACCAGTTTTAATTATCATCTTTTACTCTACCATCAAATCATTTATAGTCATTATAGCAAGGGAATGGGTACACTTTTTTCCCTATCTTACCACTAGTGGGACAAACCTAAGAAGAAAGAGATTAAAAATCAATTCAATCTCAATGCCACCAAAACTGTATCGGATGGTTAAGTCCAGGGTTACATTCAATAGCATCACCTGAGATTGTTGCATGTCAGTATTTTCATTGTGATTGATAGCTAGATTAAACTGACATTTACGGGATTGTCATCTGGCAAGCATTAGGCAATGCTACTGTACACCAGTTAATTGACAAGCAACTAGTGATGATGATGAACAGAACTCACCTGTAAGATGTAATCCTCTCCAAACTTTTCAAAGGAACATTATATCCACACTCTTCTGAAACTTCCTCTTGAGCAATCTCAATTAATGGTTTATCTTTATCAACAATCCCTGCACACATCTCTAGGGAAATGCCAAGCGAAGCTGGGTATTTATCAGTATCAATGATGCCCTTTTTCCGGTCTTCTGGGTCAATGCAGTTAAAATAAATAGCTAAAAAAATTTTATAAATCACTTCACTGAAGCGGGAGGTCCTAGTTTCAATTCGTGGCTAGAGCAAAACTTTCTGTGAAGAGACATTATAGCTCATGATGTGTATGTTTGTATTATTCATCTGTGTCTATGACGCCTGCGACACAGGGAATCCTAAAGCAGGGGGCCCCTGTTATTTGTTACTATGGCAATGGGTTATCTAATGCGTACTCACCGGGACGAAACTGCTTCACAAAGATCATAACCTTTCTAGTTACATTAAATACCACAATCGCGACGCTTTCGTGCACCTCAAGGAGATCCCAGTTCTTTTTCTTGCCATTCTGTGTGTAGTTGAAACGAAATGGTTTAACGTATGGAGAGTCGGGTAGGGGACTGAGGAATACGTCTTTTAAGTCTTCCATAGTTTGAATAGGACTACTACACTGCCCGAATCACAGAATACAGAATATCGAAAATAGTCGATAATAATCGTTTTTTATTCAATTCTTGTTGTATGAATCGGTTGGGTTAGCCAATTCATTCAAAGATACTTTAATCACTGTGTACGTTAGAAGTTCTAGTTAGCTTTAAAAGAATTTTTGTACTCGACACATAAAAAATACAACACAGCTGACTATCCAGCTTGACTCGCAGCGCTGACTGACAGACACTTGACTTGACTCATAGACAGTATAGACTATACATATCTGCGACTAGTGCTATCAATTATGATCGATTTGATCATTCGGATCGCCTAAAAGTACCTAAGTAAAGTATCGGATCAATGAAAATTGATGATTCCAATTATCAATTGCTACCACTAATTCATGATTGATAGCTTGAATATGTACCGCAAATATTCAAAAAATGTGTATGAGGTGCATTGGATTGTATTAAATGTATAAATTTGTATCGAAAAAGTGAAAATGCTTGAATACATATTTATGACAACTAAAGTTTAAATTGAGGCCATCAAACGACCGATTATAACAACATACGAACAGGAACGAGTGAATATAAGAGAGACACATAAATTACCGAGAGCCTAATCATTAAATAAAATCCGTCCGCAGTTAAGCTTTAAAAAAGCAACCATAAGAATGATTGAATCAAATTCTTGGCTTTTACCGCAATCATTCTTGCATTCGTGCATCGTTTCAGTGGCAATGCCATAAAAACAAATGATAAGTATTTACTCAATTAAAAGCGAGTTGCATAAAATAACAATAAACTATAATAGTTGTAATTTACTGATTAAAACAATGTTATATATTTATATTTGCAAAGAAGCTACTAATCTTAATATACCCATAGGGAAAGTAGGATCTTTTCGTGATGTCATCAATTTCTTTAGCTCTGCCTGAGTAACGACCCGCTGGTACTAGAGCTACTACTGAGCTATGTTGCGTTGAGAAATTGTAATGTAACATTCATTTCGTTCAGTCTGATTCGGTTGGAGTCCAAATACTTTCGATTCGATAGCGAGTAAATATTGTAAGATTGATTCGATGCTCAAAATACATGGTAATGAAACAAACGTATTAATACGTAATAAACGTTATCGGCCATCTATGAAAAATAATTGTGTCGCGCTCTAAAGAGTAAATGGCCAAACACAACGTTTAAGTATTTGTTGGAGACAGGGGTGTACATTATTATGGTTGGCTTAGCTGGGCGTACAATACAAACAAAACAAAAATAACTGTGTTTTGTGTTTTTGAGTCTGTGCTGTGATTGTAATGGACAATGACATACCCATACGTAATACCATATAATTAATTTATTTGGTTTTCTATCCTAGTTTGTGATATTGACTGTTGAATCGTAGAAATAATAAACAGAAACCTGCTTTCAAAGTGAACTATGGGCTAGGTAGGCCACACACAACTTGCAGTATGGTTAAATCAGAAAAACTAAGGTCAGGATTTGTAATCAAACTATCCAACGAGACTGCACAGAAATTAGCTGATGAAGAACAGCAGGCTAAGACTAAAACTGAAGAGTTTAGTAGGCTAAACGATGAGCTTATGAAGAAAGAGGAAACTGTACCAGAGCAAAGTACGCTAGAAAAGCAAGAATCGAGTTTAGAGGTTACCTCTTCAAAGACAGAGACAACAGAAGCTACTGAATCAAAAACTGCAGAAGCAACCTCTATAGAAAAGAAAAACACCACTAAAGACACAGAAGTTTCCAGTTCAGAAGCTGCCAACCCAGAATGGGGTGATTATGCACCATATATCACCTATGAAGGTGAGGAAGCCATCTATACAGATCCTACGACAAAGCAGAGGTACACTTGGAGCAAAGAAACCAACTCCTGGACTACTAAAGACGAAGATGCTAGCAGAACATATAGTTACGAGAATGATACTCATGTCTACACTGAAGCTGATGGATCTAAGTGCTTCTGGGATGAAGAAAAGAAAGCCTGGATACCGAAAGTTGATGATGATTTTTTAGCATTCTATCAAATGTCATATGGTTTTGTTGACAATAAAGCTGAAGAGAAGAAGGAGGAGGCAACACCAAAACAAGTACAAAAGAAGTCTGAAAATCCTCCTCAACTGAAGCGCAAAGTGGAACCAACATGGTTTGAGCAGTCTGGAGAAACCAGTACAAAAGTATATGTGTCTAATTTACCTTTGGACATAAATGAGGAGGAGTTTGTTAATTTCATGCAGAAATGTGGGCTTGTTGAGCGAGACCCCACTAACCAGAAGATGAAGGTGAAATTATACATGGACAAGGAGCAGAATTGCTTCAAAGGTGATGCTTTATGTACATACATTAAAGTTGAATCAGTTGACTTAGCCTTAAAGTTACTGGATGGGTATGACTGGAAGGGCCACAAAGTCAAAGTTGAAAAAGCCCACTTCCAGCTCAAAGGAGAGTATAACCCAGCACTAAAGCCCAAGAAAAAAAGAAAAAAGGAACTAGAGAAGTTGAAAAAAATGCAGCAAAAACTGTTTGATTGGAGACCTGAAAAATTCATAGGAGAACGGTCCAAACATGAGAGAATTGTCATTGTCAAAAACCTGTTCCATCCTTCAGACTTTGATAAAGATGTACAGCTGATTTTAGATTACCAGCAAGATCTTAGAGAGGAATGTGGAAAGAGTGGGGAAGTCAGAAAAGTGGTTATATATGACAGACATCCTGAAGGAGTAGCTCAGATCACTATGAAAGAGCCAGAACAAGCAGATGCAGTCATAGCTCTCATAAATGGGAGATGGTTTGGCAAACGACAGATCACTGCTGAAATTTGGGATGGTAGAACAAAGTACAGAATTGCTGAAACTGATGCTGATATCAATCAGCGACTAGACAAATGGGGTAGATTCTTGGAGGGCAAAGAGGATGATGAAAGCAAAACAAAAACAGTAACAGAAAGTAAGATAGTTCCATCGGAAATAATTATTGAAAATGCTAAGGATTCTAAAAATATTGTTGGTAGTGAACCTATGGAAATGGAGACTACAGAATTGCCATCTGAAAGCTCTTTAGATACTACAAAAATACAAATATCAAATGATGCCTCAAGTTTAACTGGAGTGTGCACAGACACTACTGAAATGAGCAATGATGCAGTTAAGGGAGAAGAACCCTTAGAACCAATAGTTGTCACTGATAAAGGTGACTTAGCTTAGTATTTTATATTTTATTAAGAATACTGTTGTTTAATAAAGTATATAATAAGTATCATTTTTTTACTGTAGCTTGTACCCTAAAATGGAAGAGAAAGAAGTGAAAATTCTATGGCATTATTATTGATAAAAAAATCATTCCACTGCATACTACTTGAATAGGTCACTACTAAAACCAATAAAACAGCTTCCATGCTTATTATTATAAACGGCTGAGTACACTGTCACAAGTCTTCTGTGTTCTTGATACCCTCCCTGAAAGATCAACCTTTACTGAAGTAGTATTAATAGGTATGTATAATGGCTTTGCTCATCATAAGTTTATCTAAATCAAGTAGAAATCTTGATACCCTACAGATTCGCAGGTTGAATTCATAAAAGTATGTATCTTAATGGACTTTTTTTTTATGACTATGAATGGGTTAGCCATATCAGCATCTTCATATAAAGTAAGTAAAAAAAAGTACGATAGAGGTCATTTTTTATTTATTTTGTAAATATATTTTGTGTTTGTAACCCATCCACAGCCTTGATTTTTCGAGGTAAAAAAATAAACCAGCCGGGGTACCATAGACAACGGAACGAACGAGCCGTCATGTCATGTCATGTATGTCATGTTGTCTTGCCTGACACCTGACTTTTTGGTTGCATTCAGAATTTTATCTAATTTGACGATTTTTAATTGAAAACTTGCACAATTAAGCATATCGGACGGCTAGTTGATGAGTTAAGTTCCTACCTGTGCATCTATAACCTGTGAAAGCCGTGCGGGTGCAATTTAAAACCGAGAGGAAGTTCGTGTGTACCGTCACGTCGAATAGGGGCTTCTCTGGCGGCGGTCTCCATGAATATTAACAGGATAATATGCTAGCATGGCTGTACAGTCCGAATCCGCAGGGAAGGACGAGGTGAAGACTCAATTTGCGACACGAGAAGGCACATATCGATTGATGACTCTGTCGGAGTATTCCAGGCCTAATCGAGTTGGTTACACCGGGGGACCGGGCTCCGCGCAGGTGCGGGTGTCGCTGGTGACCCTGCCGCCTGGCATTTCAGAACCGGGGTCCGAGTCCCCAGCCTCGAGCCTGGAGGACAGGATATGTTTCAATCATGGAAAGGAACTCTTTGTTTATATTTACAGAGGCATCAAAAAGGTAAGAAACATGAATTTATGTACAGAGTTATGTGCAGAGTTCTTACGTTAGTTGTTCAATTGTTTGTAATGAAGATTTACAATTGTAATTTGTTCTGTAAATACCACAATTTTGTGTAATAATAATGCTTTTAGAGGAATAGAAAGTTTAGTCATGCTGTGTATACTTTTTGACAGTAGGTCAAGTTATATCTCAAATAAACTAAACTGATTGAAAAATTCTGCAGAAATTAAAGGGTTAGTTACTGCCCATTAATTTTGCTACTATTGATTAAAACAGTTAAAAAATATATATATTTTCACACACCATCCAACTTAGAAATCCAACTATTAGAAATCCAACTATCAAAAAGTGAGCTTGTCATTTCAATGTTAAATATTACAGTTTACCACAGAAATGCTTTTTCCTGTATTCAATAATAAATAAATCATGGTCTAATGGAAGGCTCCATGGCTTAGTTGGTAGTAGACCTGCCCAAACTGGGGGTCCGGTCAGAACACACTTTGTGTGGTAAGCATGAAGTTTGTTCTCAGGCGTTGGGTGTTTGTCTTGAGATTCTGTGTTTGTTCATGCCTTTTGAACAACGGAATCCTAGTGCAGATTAAATAAATCTGCATTAAATTAAATCAGCAGATTCAAAATTATATTAAAAGCTCTCAAAAACATATCATAATGTTTTATTTTTAAGTCTGTTGTACCTATTTCGTAACTCGAAAAACATGTGACTGATTTACCGATAAAGTTATTTTCACTCACTCATTAGCAAAAAGAAAGGCAAATATTAGTGTTTACAGTGTTTATGACTGTTTTAATTGAATTAGAATAGTAATCTCCACTTACTGTATGTTATGATAGTTCAGAACTATAAAAATGACTAGAAACAGTTTTGTGAGTTTGTTTAGAATCATTTTAATGATTATTTTGATTATTATCTACATAGTTAAGAGATAATAAAATTTTTGAAATGCATTTTAGAGATTAAGGTACCTTATGGAACCCATAGGGTTTGAACAACTGATTGACCTAACAATATGTGGACAATGTGATCTTAAAATTTTAATGAAACTAATGATTTTGATTGATTCATGTTATGTATCTGGTCCGAATCCTTGTTTTATAGAACATAATGTGACATCACATGATCATGCTCGTTCCACATGTGGCAGAGCTTGGCTGATTGATCTTCACCAATCATTTGAGTCAAGCAACTCTCAGCCCTGTAAGTAGTTGGATGGGTGACCGTTTAGTGGCATTCTGAGTGCGTCCATGCTTCAGAGGGCATATTAAGATGTTGGTCCCGGCTATGCTAGTTGTTATGTCGGAGGCTTTCAGGTGGTTTGCAAACTCCTACAAGTTGGCCACTTACTCACACGAAAAGCAGAAGATTATGCCTGTCACCCAAATATTTAATATTTTTAATATTTGTGAAGCAAACATCATATATGAAGATTATCCCTCGTGCCTGTAACATCATTAGCACCCCATACTTTAGTCACAGTTAAAAAAAAATATATCCAGTAGATTATTACAAAAAATGCATGGAAGCTTTTAAATAAATTTAATAATTTACTTAACCAATATATACCTACAGGATCACACATTCTTATTAACTATGGTGATTGTTTTTAAGAACAGGTCTTTCATAAGTCTATGTAACTAGACGAGTCCAATTGGGTGACCAATAGAGTTCTATTGGTCACTCTATTTATAATCTAATCTTCTTGATTCAACTTTATAAAGCATGATAACTGCATTGGAAGTCTGTTCACTTTCAATGTTCTAAAAATGTCCCTCAAGAAACTGCTCCGGGCACATTCCATTAAAAAGTGATAAACATCTTCCTTTATCAATCAGGGAATTATTTACTCCATAGTCCAACCATACATAATTAGTATTTCTTTTTTATTTAACAGATGTTACAGGACAAGCTGAAGGCCCACCTGATCTTAAGTGGTAACCTTCGCCCATAACAACAATAATATGACTTCCACCGGAACACAGCAATGCGAGTGTACCGTTGCTTGGTTGTAGATAAAAACAGGGTACAAGGCCCCGCGGTGTTATCCGCATTTATAAAGTTAACGATGGGAGATGAGACGATGGCAAAACGTAGTCTGCCAGCCTATGAAATATTGTCTATGATTTCATCTAAATCCGTTTAGCCGAGACGTGAAAGAGTAGCAAACATACATACCTACAAAATTTCATACTATTGTATGTATGTGATCTCTGCTATATATCATACTAACAATTAGTATGATATATAGCAGAGATCACAGGATTTATGGATTGAATTATCAAATTAAGTCATCAAAATGTTTGTTTGCCAAATTGAGCGGACCTAGGCTTATACCTTATGATACCTTTCTCAGCTAACTCTTCTCAGAAACATTAAAAAAATTTAAACATGAAAAAAAAACTCTTAACTCTTGCTCTCTCTCTTATTGAGTACTACTACAACAATTTTATTTATTTGTCCAATAGGCAGCAGATCTCACAAAACCTGTGGACAAGAAGATGTACAAAGGCACAAACCCAACATGCCACGACTTCAACACAGTCACAATGACAGCGGACAGTGTGTCTTTAGTTATAGGATTTTCTACTGGCCAAATACAACTCATAGACCCTATTAAGAAGGAATTAAGTAAATTATACAATGAAGAGGTGAGTGGGAATGATCGAGGACTAGTAACACATTGAAATGGAAATGAAAAATACTTTATTGTAGAATAGAATAGAATAGAAAAACTTTATTTTGTGTTACATAATTAGGGCTCACTTAAAAATTAAAAACAAAATTACACGTTGAAGAATATGTAACAACAAAAAAGGTAACCACCCAGCATATGCTGCGTCAGTGGACTGAATACAAATGCAATTAAAATGTATAAGACACAGTACACTGTGTCTACAAATACATAAGACACAGTATATTGGGTTGTTTTATCGCTAAGAAGCGATCTCTTCCAGACAACGTTGGTATGGAACAATGTGTTTAGAATGGAGTCGTACTGCTATTGTCTTGGGTGGCGGTAACCACTTATCATGAAGTGGGACGCAAATCGTTCCGTACGTCGAGTGTTTAAAAAAGCTGGCTTTGGCTTGATGCTTGTTCTGGTGTAGTTTGGACCGCGCAGTGCTGTTTCAGTCGGAAGATTCGCTATAAAGATAAAGATACAATATTTTGTTTGCATAAACGTGTGAAGTTTAACATTATTATGTTAGGTGGTAAAGTGAAAAGAGACAACACATACTTTACCGATAGGTGTGCAAAAGACAGGCGACAATTACTTATCGCAGCGCGACAAGCCTCGGTGTTGCCATTGTTATCATAGAGTTGGTTCCAGCAGAAAAACAAGACAAGCGCGGAGCTATAACCACCTGGCTTTGATCTTTCTTATTTTAACAAGAATTCGTTTTTCTAAAGTTCAGTCAATAGCTAAGACCACCTAGATTGTCTCATGCGTGAAGTAAGATTAAACTTTTTAGTGTAACAATTTATCTTCATTGTTTTATATATGCTGTGTAATTGATTAGTAATGCGTTTTGTTATCAGAAGCCACATCCTCCAAACACATGTTTAACTTATCAACATTATTATCACAAGGCTGCAAAATAACTGCAATTTTCACTCATTCTGGACATTGCAAACCTGATATCAATTGAACTTCAAATATAGTAAAATATGTCGTAATCTGTGGTACCAGTAACTAGTGCCGGATTAAGCAAGCGCGGGGCCCGTAGCAAATACTACCGAGGGGCCCTTGATCTGCATTGGTTTCAAACGACACGTGTAACTGAAAATTCAAGTCCCCTCTTTTCTTTAAAGTATGTTGTTCTGGGACGAGTGTGTAACGACATCTGTCTTTTCCAGAGACTGATAGACAAAACGCGCGTGACGTGCATCCGGTGGGTGCCGGGGTCCAGCAACCTGTTCGTGACGTCACACGCGTCCGGCCAGCTCTACGTGTACAACGAGGAGCTCACTTGCGGCTCGGCCGCCCCCCACTACCAGCTCTTCAAACAAGGGGACGGCTACTCCGTCCACACCTGCCGAACAAAGTCGACGCGGAACCCGCTCTATAGATGGCTGGTCGGGACCGAACCCAGCTGCATCAACGAGTTCGCGTTCTCCCCTTGCGGAGCGAATCTAGCCACCGTCTCCCAAGACGGGTTTCTTAGGGTGTTTCATTACAATACCATGGAGTTGATCGGCCGAGCGCGGTCGTACTTCGGCGGATTCCTCTGCGTGTGCTGGTCACCCGACGGGAAGTACGTCGTCGTCGGCGGGGAGGACGACTTGGTGACGGTCTGGTCGTTCGGGGAGAGAAGGGTCGCGGCGCGCTGCCAGGGACACAAGTCCTGGGTGTCGGTCGTCGCGTTCGACCCCTACGTGGTCGACTTCGGCGACCACAATTCAGAAGACGGGGAAGATAATAGGAAAGGTGAAAACGTCCAGTGCTACAGATTGGGCAGCGTTTCACAAGACACCCAGCTGTGCTTGTGGGATTTGACGGAAGACGTGCTCAAACCCCCGGTCCGGGTGCGGGCGTCCGCCCACTTGTCCCCCAACGGGCAAACTCTCCCGCCGAACGGGGTGCCGGGAGTGAAACCGGCCGCGAAGGCCGCGAAGACCAACAAGATCGGGCACAAGCACGCGGAGCTGAGCGCGGCGCCGGCCGGCGAGCCCTCGGGCGCCAAAGCGAAAACGCTCAACATCAGCGTCGGCGGCAAGGAGAAGAAGGAGGACGCGGGGTCGCTCGGGGTGAACTCCCTCACGCAGCGGCTGGCGGGCTTCTCGTTCGGGGAGCGGCGCTCCGACCACCGGCGGAACTTCAGCCTGTCCAAGCCCGCCGACCAGAAGGGTTCGGCTTCCAACTCCGTGGCGTTGCGCGGGAAGGCGGCGGGCGCGGGCGGCGCGGGCAGCGAGTCGTGCGACGCGCTGCGGCTGATGGGCACGCCGGCATGTCCGCGCTTCGACGAGTGCCCGGTGCTGGAGCCGCTCGTCTGCAAGCGGATCGCGCACGAGCGGCTGACGGCGCTGCAGTTCCGCGCGGAGTACTTCGTGACGGCGTGCGCGGACGGGTGCGTGCACACGTGGGCGCGGCCGCGGCCCGCGGCGGGCGGCGGCGTGGGCGCCGGCGACCGCGCGCCGCGCCGCCCGCCCGACTCCATCCACCGCGTCGACTAGTGCGAGGTACACCTGCGTTACGACTCCCGAACGCGGGTGTTAGCCGCCGTGCCCTGATCACTTCTATTCTGTTGTATCGCGGATCGCCCGCGGGTCGAGTCTAGTGCGACGCGCGTGTTCCGCCCCGCGTCGGCGTTCCAGACGTTCGGAGTAGTGAATTCGTCCCGTCGATGAACAAATCGAGACACATTTTTTCTTAAACCGCGGCCTAAGTTGGCTCCACCAAAGCCGTGTCTATGGTTAACCTTTAAACAATAGTTGTAAGCGTTACGACGGTATCGCATAGTTACAGCTACACGAACGATGTGTTGTTGCATTTAGCATATTATTCGCTGGAGCTTTACCTCTAGGACATGTATTTACCGAATTAATGGTAGTTTTTGTAAGCAGTTTTATCATCTCTTATGTATACTATTTATTGAAAGAATTAAATGTCTGTACAGGCCACATTGTCTCAAGGGATCCGAGAAAAACTGTTTGCTACAATTACATCTGTGTACAAGACAGTTTTGCTTTAGAATCAATCCTATTGATTAGTATACAAAAAGCAGCGCATATATAAAATTGCAGTTTATATATGCACTACCATTTGTATAAGCATCCTAACCTGCCTGAGGGCAGATGTCCATTGTTTTGCCATCTGAACTGCAATAGCTGTTTGACAGCTGACAGCGCTCGATCGAAGCCACGCAGGCAAGAGGAACTCGCTGGTAACTATGCATGTCAGTCAGCGCTACCAATTATCAGTGTGACTATGGTCAACAATGTTTTACGTGAATACGTCTTTACATATGCTTCCATAGTGGGAAGCAATTCACAAAACTGATGATACATAATCGGAGGATACACTGATGCTGCAGTTACATACATAATCTACATCTAAAATTTAATAACTCTATAGCTTAAGGATCAAAGGATTCGTGACGTTGAGTGAGGTCTGTGACGAATCGCTTGCGGTGGAGGGCGAAACACCGCCATTTTGAAGTCGTTTCGCCGTGTCACGTAATGTTAAAGTACACGTATTCATGTAAAACACGTCCACACCGTTTTTTTTACTTGAGTAAAGCATCTGACTGAAACAGCGGAGTTCCCGTAGCACTCCTGTCTGCGTGTCTCCACCTTGGTGATGATAAGTGTGCATAATATTAATAAAATTCTCACTAAAGCTCCAGTTCGCAATGTTCCGATAAGCATTTCTAGATTTGTTAAACGATATACGATGAAGGTTAGGTAGCAATAGTTTGAGATTAACTCTATGTATAATAGACAATGTATATTGTAATTAAGTTTCATTATCTCAGCTCATTATTGTAAATATAGACGTAGGCAGGCGATTTGATCGCTTCGTGTTAATGCGGTCTTCGCTTTTCACAAAAAATTATTTATTTGATTTTTTTTAAACGATTTTAATGTTGTTGGGATGGACGTCTCAAAGACTATCAGAGTTTAGGCATCATTGTAGGTGAGACTTGTATTTGTTATTTTAGCTATTACTTTAGCATAGTGAATTTATTCTTTATTTATATTAGATCACTGTAACTCGGTTCTATGTACATAATCAATTTATATTGAGCTTTTTCACGCTGTTGTAAATAGTACTTTGTTGTCGCGAATGTGCGTATCGTCACCTAGAGAATTTGTTAGCGCAAAAGAAAACATGAATAAATATCCGAGTATAAAATTAAATTAATTAAATTAATTTTTTTTAATTATTGGAAACATGTATTTTCAGACCCCCCCTTCAGTCTTTTATGTTATTACAAGACTTGTAACAAATCGGCCTAGTGGTATGGTAGATATGTTCTACTTGCTTTCTAAATAGTAAAGCCTTAGTGGTACCTGGGACATACAAACGTCTACGTCTTGGTAATAGGAGGTTCCGTACCCATAGGTTAAAGGAAACCCTATGACCAAGCCTGCAGCATTACTGTCCGCCCTAGGTACCACTAATAGCTTCAATATTTTGAAGTATGTCGCAACGTGCTGAATGTTTTAGTATGGCAAATATCTTGAAATTATTGAAGGATTAAAACCCGACTGCGAGAAAAATTCCAAAATACATTAAAACATATAAGTTGTATATATTTTTGTAAGCCATTATGCCCTGTATTTTGATAAACAACAATTGAAGTTCAAAGGAAAAAAAAATTGCTACTTAATTTGGCGCCAAACGTCGGCCATTTTAATTTTTATGATTTTGATTTTACCAGTGTCACTCTCGCAATTTAGATGAATATAACGACACCTCGAGCTAAAATCCATTAAGCCGTTTAGGCTACAGAATGTGCCAAAGAAATATACATTCATACACTCGAAAAACAACCGTTCCAGGCAGTGGCGGATTTACAAATTTTCAAGGTATAGGCTGAATAATTTTTGCCGCCCTTGCCTCAACAATTGTCATATCATACATTATTTTCACAATGCAACAATTTCGTTTAAATTGCACGTAAAATAATTTTTCGGTATATTTTTGAGCTAATCGAAGATCAATCATGTATGGAATATGGAAGTTTGCTACTCTCGGAATGTGCAATGACAAGTGAGAGAGAAAAGTCATCGACAAAATTTGTTGCAGACTTCTACCTGTAAGACATCAGAAAACCGTCATAGAAAAATCTTTTTTGATGAAATTAGGTAAAAAAAAAATCGTTCCCCAAATTTGCCGCCCCCAAAATCTGCCGCCCTAGGCTCGAGCCTACTCAGCCTGCTGGTAAATCCGCCACTGGTTCCAGGACCTTCTGATCTTTTTCTGACCAGGATCTTTTAATCCGACTGCGCTAACTCGGGTAAAAAATAGCCTAGCCCACGCTGTCATCAGTTTGCTCTCTTTTTGGATATCGTGCTGTGTATTTGTCTACGCCACCTGCGGCACAGCTACTACGCTGTTTACTGCCTATATCGACAGAATTTTAGTGCAGGAGTATGAAAATCGTTATTGTTGAATTTTTTGCCGATGTATTCTTTCGGTGACGAGGCATCTTACGTATTCTTCAACACAATGCGTTGTGAAAGACTTGTTATCACTACAAAGCAATTCTAGGCACCTGTTCCACTGTTCTCTACTTGTCTGTTGAGTTTTTGACAGATATCTTGTGTGGTTAGCCAACAAAAAGGCATGAAACTGAACTGGCAGATAGCTGTGATTCCGTCTTTGTTAGTGTTAGAATATGCAGGAAAATTGCACATGATATCAGAAACTTAACAGACAATGATATGACGGTCCGTTATTGTATGTACGTATTGATAGTAAATAATACAACCACGGTATTTCCTATAGTCGCCTAAATTATTTGTTATAATTAATATTTTATAGTCATTATTTATGTGTATAGCGTAAAACGTTTATTTAATGCAAAATTATTGAGAATTGTGCGTTTCTACTGGTATGTACCCGACAACGGTCGGATTTAGCGTGAAAAGACATCTTGATATATTTCAGAATAGATTAATTATCGAAATAATAACGAAGTACTGCATTTTTGCTTTTTAAAGTGGTAGTATTTGAGCCACATTAAAATATTAACCTTATTAGATTCGAATAATCGTGTTTTCCTTTCTCGATATGCGTATGTTTCGTGCGTGGTCTGTTATGTGAAATGTTTCAAATATCCTTTGTAAAATTTTAATCAATTTTGCACGTTGCAATCTAAGGTGTAAGTTTGTAATATGTAAAAATTTTCTTTTTTCGTGGCCTTATAAAAATTGAACAATTTCTTGGTGTCTCTTACCAGTTTTGTTAGATATTATCGTGTATATACTATGGTGTGTCCTCACATTAGCAAAGGCTCGCCTGGTAATAACTATCAGTGATTCTGGTTTATTGGAGAGTTTATAATGATGTTAAAGTCAAAAGTGTTTAATTAAATACATGGGTTCGGTAAAGTCTCCTATTTTATAAATATTTATTGGATAAATATCTTAAAATTCAGTGTAGAACATGGTTAGTTTTTGTTAAATCTATGAATTTGTTATTTTCGTATTAATTCTATCGCAATAGTATAAACAAGACACGTTATTTTATTTTTAATTATCTGCAATTCGTTTTATGGACAGATTTTCGTGTTCAGGTGACGATTATCCTATTGATAAGCGAAAACGCATTGTGATTATTCATGCTCGTCAACCTTTGATGGCTGATGAATGGAACTGTCCATAAGGCGACTAGCATGCAGTACTTATGCTAAATTAATTAAAACTGAGTATGAGCAACCGAGCCAGGACATTAAGTATTGCACGATTCACCCACACCCAATAAAAACCAAACAAAATGTTGTTTACTAAACAACTTTTTAAATTTAATTTTAGGCTATTAGCATTTTAGAATGTCCCAAGAGTAGTCAAGTATATCTGCGATAGATCCATAATCTTACATTGTATTGTACTTAATTGAACTGAAACTTTAGGTACAAAAGAAAAAATAGACATGCACACTTTGTTGGACGAAATGTACATAACTTATTCTGTTCACTTATTCTGACGTGCGACATGTATAGATTACGTAGAACAACTTATTTACGAAATATAATGTGCTCTTACATTTTTTATTACTGACTTTTATATTCCGCTCTTTGAGATAGAGGATTAGAAATGCTTGAGTTATTTGTTATATGTCGGCAGCTACATTGATAATTAATTATCATCTTACTAATAGGTTGTGCCCATTAGTTATATAATTAGTAAACCGTAATACGTGCTCCGAAGGTACCGCAAATGAATTAAATACAGTAAACGTATGACATATTTTGTTGTTTCTATTTCAAATATTTTTTCTTGACACTATTTCAATTTATTATAGTTGTCTTTTTCTTTGACGTGCGAGAGAAAGGGATAGAGCGTAATAGGATCAGTACGTGAAGCGCCTTTCACGAAACAAGTTCCATGAGTGTGGCGCTAGTTTCTACGTAAGGACAAATTTGTAGTTTGAGTTTACGTTAGTTCCTTTATCTGCCGCAGGACTTTGTACGTGAGACGGACCTAGACCTATACAGTCATTTCTTCATCGATGGAAACATATCTTTTGAGTAGTTCCTGTACCACTACAGTTGCCATGTGTCTGAGTATAATGTATATATTTTTAACATTTCTTTTAATAATGATGTGTTAATTATTGCCGTAGCAATCGCTTCGGCTCGGTCGCTGCTTCTCGCAGATTACTCTGGTGAATGAAGTAAGCCGCGAAATGTTTGTGCCTCCTACCAAACATGAAACATATAGATTATTTTATTTATTTATAGCCCCCAGTGACTATAGCTTCCCACGATTTGCCTCAACATAATAAAACCATTATAACATCAGAACTGTCAAGATGCATCGCCAAAACTGTACATCGGAATCTGGCAACATTTATGAATGTTCCGCATTTCAGTAAGAGAGAGAAAATACCAGAAAAAAAATTTGTGTATATAACTGTGAGGAGTGCCTCACAGATAGATACATTCGATATTTTTTCTGTCTCTAGATTATATTCGATTCTGACATTTCTAAAATTATTGCCGTCTCTTTCATTCCATATGAAACAACGATATGGATACTGTGTAGTGTAGTATGACTAACATCTTTATTAGGCACTAATAATTTTCTGTCTTTGAAATCCACTAAAGTATGGTACCTATCCGATGTCGATTACATAACTTTGGACTACATTTCTATCAAATTCAATGACACATCCGTATTCTTCGCTAGACTGGTTCTGCGACAGTTGAAGGAACTAACGAAAATCAATCTGGAATTTAACCTTTGCGTATCTACTTATCCTACTACCACTATACACTCTCAATTATCGAGAGTAGGCCGGTGTCCCTGCAGTGGGACCATTAGCTGGTACGGAGTTATCTACTTAAACGCAATATTCTTTCATATTCAGACTTTCGTGAAGTACTGACATTGAAATCGATAGGAATTGATTCAACACAGGTTGATTTTACACGGATTAAGTAGATTAATCAGTGTTAATATTATCTGTGGATGTGTGAAGGCATATGAATGATAGACATGAAATGTAACTATTAGTACCTACGTATTTTAAGTTATTAGAATTCTTTGTAATCAACTAGTGAGACACTACAAGCCTATCAAATAATTTAATAAATAGACAAATCCCTTGATTATTCTTGTTTTTTATTGGCATTGTAAAACCTGAGCGAGTTTCTAGTTTTCAACACTTAACAAACCTCCTTTTGGCTGCATGTGCCATATTTTTGTTAATCGTGGACCGATCTGGGATAACTTATTATAGGACCCCGGGGTGGTCCCATAGAAATTTCATGGAAAAATTTCACCCCGAAAACTAGAAATAAAAGAATTGAAATCGACAAATTAGATTTTCTAAACGAGTTACATGTTGCTCTAGATAATTCTGTGCATAGCAGCAGTTATTGATTCGTTTTAGTACTGTCACTATGATCCATAGCTATCGGCGATAAATGCAACGTCTCTGTTACGGTCTGAAGGGTGTGGGTGCCGTGGAGATTACAGACACGAGACATTCCGTTATTTCAGGGAAGGTTTCACCACTCAAGCGTCCGGTCCGCGTGGCGAATTATGTCTGTAACGTCCCGCATCTAGTATCAAATAGCAGTATTAATAACAGCTGAATTTGCGTCTGTTGACGCGTGAATAGGATCGATTACCGCGCGAGTTTTTCCACCCAATCGAAGCGTAGACGCTAAAGCAATTGTAATTTTTTGACTCAATCGAAACATGGACGCTTGAGTGGATAAATAATTCGGCGATTTGAATCTTCCTTTGCCGTTCTGATTACACGGGTAAACTTGTGGTTAGAGGCGCAGGCAGAAGGAAAAGAGTCGTTCTGCATTATGGAACAGAACCTTTCTGTTCCGTAATTCAGGACAAACTCTTTCTGCCACAGCCAAAGTAGCATAAAGGTTGTCCTTTACTTGTACGGTGTCCCTTAGTGTAAATCCCTCTCAAAATTTATGGTATACATTTTGAAAGGGAGGATTATAGAGTATAGATTCTATACTAAAGAGCGCCTTAAGGCCTTTGTTACGATAATAAGTGAAATAAGAACAAGAGATATATTTCTACATAATATAATACACTAACAATGTTTTAGTTCTAGAAGCCGGGATCCCAGCTAGTCCGGTCCGTCGCATCCACCATCCTGTAGCATACTACCGTGTCCCCCGGCTGCACCTGCAATCAATTACAAAACCCAAATATAACTGCATCAAATAAGTATCTAAAAATACAATGGGTGGTACAGAACCGTTGAGTCCGTCACCCGAGACAGGGATATAACGTATCATGCGCCTGTGATTTCACAGGCACCCACACCCTTCCATCGGATCACAGCAATGCGAGTGTTTAGAGTTGGAGTAATTGTGAATAGCATACATCCAAGGGCGGCCTTAGATATTGCGAGGCTCCGGGCGATAGATCTTTGTGAGGCTCTTGGCGTTAGGTGAGTTGGAATTTAGGTGAGTAGGAAGTGTACAGGGCTCCTGGTAATCAGTCAGCATCCTCCTAAAGACAGCTGCAGTACATCGAAACAAAAAACGGGTTGTTCTGCGAGGGTGCGAGGCGCTACAAAAGCGAGGCCCCGGGCGGTTGCCCTGCTTGCCATCCTCTAAGTCCGCCACTGCCAGCCACCACACCTGGAATCTGCCGCCAAGCAGTAGTGCTCGCATTGCTGTGTTCCGATGGAAGGGTGTGGGTGCCGGTGAAATCTCATGCGCATGAGACGCATCATCCCCGTCTCGGGTGATGGACGCAGCAGGATGAATGCTTCCAGTAAAGATTTGGATCTCATACTGAGTCGCACGCATTATTGTTGTCATGGGCGAGGGTCACCACTTACCATCAGGTGGGCCCTCAGCTCGTTCCGTCACTAATTTACATTAAAAAAAAAAAAAGTTTTACCTCAAACGTGGGATCTTCGAATCGCAATCCACACTCCATATCGCGTTTTATGGTGGTCACTTCGTCTTTCAGATGCTTCATAGACGCCAGTTTACCTGCAATAAGATTTAATGGTTTTTGTTACAGTATCTTTGTTTTCAATGTTTGTTATCTCTGTTCTTCGTCATTTACAACCAATTTGGAAAATTATTTTTTTATTTAATAGGACATGCTTCAAAAAAAACCCATATTTTTTAATACAATCGGTTCAATAGTTTGGTAGTCAAAGCAAAATAACTAGAAAAATAAAAAACTGACAAACGAAATTGCAAGTTTTCCTTTCCTGTGACTTTTCTTCGCCCGTTGTGAACCAAAATGAATGTACTGCTTTAAAATGGTAGAGTAAAGGCAAGTCAAGTCAAAGTAAAAAATCTTTCCGTACCGCCCCAGCCTTTAATGTTCCCACTGCTGACACCGGCCTACTCCTGATAATTGAGAGTGAATGGGCTCTGATCTACCACGGGAGTCCAATCCGGATTGGTAGATGTCACATGTCGTAGAATTTAATTAACCTAAGACATGCCGGTTTCCTCACAATGTTTTCCGTCACCGTTTTGAGCGCACATAAATTTTTTCAAGTGAAAAAACTCATTTGTGACCGTTTGGATTTGAACCAGCAACCTTCAGATTGAAAGTCGGCGACTATGCCCATGGGCCACCAGGCTCTCGTTAAAAAATCTTTATTTCCGTCGAATTCTTAAAAATTACTAAATGTCAATTTATTTTATTAAATAAGAAGCAAACAAAAGCAAGGCATTTTACGATTTTGGACACTTGATAAATGGAAAAGGCGTGAATTGATGTGTTTATTACCTTCGAAGACCACCTCCTGTCCCCTGACGACCCTGAACATAGCCCCCCGCGCGAGGGATCCCTTCATGCAGCGGCACCCCGCCACCGGGAGCTTCTTCTTGCCCTCCGTCACCACGAACTGTTGGAGCACATTGGCTTCGCCTGGCAAAAGTTCAAAAAATATTAATTATGATGGCTCGTTAGCTTGGTTGGTAGTAGCCCTGCCTTCGAAGCGAGGGGTCCCGGGTTCGATTTCCGGCCTAGGCACACTTTGTGTGGTTAGTATAGAGTTTGTTCTTAGATCTTGGGTGTTTGTCTTGTGTTACTTGATGTACGTGTTACGTGTTTGTCCATGCCTTCTGCGACACAGGGTATCCAAGTGCAGAGGAATGAGTGTGTAAACTTTTATTTTATTTTTATTTTTTCAGCGGCAGACGATTTCAAAAGTTGCAATGTTTAGACGGCTCCGTGGCTTAGTTGGTAGTAGCCCTGTTTTCGAGAAGTCCCGGGTTCGATTTTGATTGCGTTCTCTTATTATATTAGTCTGTTCCAACCCTAACGAACTAACCCGAGGGGACGAAACGCAGCACCATCTCGCCTCAAACTAAGCATAGCTTGTAATATGGGAACTAGATAACTGATAGAATACATATAGTTCTTTTATGTATATACATACTTATTGTAAAATATATATTAACACCCAGACACAGGACAAACATTTATGTTGTACAACCTACAGCGCAGAAGGCAGAGCTACTTCCAACTAAGCTATGAGGCCAGTCAAAATAAACGGTTATTCTATTCTATTCTAGAATGTCCATTTGTATAATATGTATAACAACCCTGTAATATTTATTCGATGAATTATTAAAAGAGAGAGATTACATAACATACATACAAAATCAGAAAGAAACGAAAATGCATATCGAAATTCTGAAAAATGATAACGAAAATATTATAAATTTTAAAACTATCATGGCTATGAACATTATCCCAGTTTGCCCGGGACCATGGCGCATGTAACTGCGTCGAAATATCGGGATTCAACAAAACTCACCGTACCAGCCTCTACTCCTCCCACTGCAGGGCTCTGATCTACCACGGGAGCCCAGTCCGGATTGGTAGATGTCACATGTCATCGAATTTTTGGTTCTTAGACATGCCGGTTTCCTCACGATGTTTTCCTTCAGCATTTCGAGAACGTGGTGAACGAAGTGAAAAAACTCGTTGGTGCACGTGTGGGTTTGAACCAGCGACCTTCAGATTGAAAGTCAGCGTCTGTACCCCTGGGCCACCAAGCTCGACAAAACTCACAAATCATGGTAAATATCTCGGTAACACGAACAATAAGGAAAATATTATGTAATCCAAACGCAAAATCCAGTACCTAGGAACTCCTCCTCCTGCCTCTTCGGTATCCTAGCGCTGATCTCGTCCTTGACGTCGTCCACCAGTCTGTAGATGACGTTGTGTTTCTTGATGGGTATGCTCTTGTTCTTGGCATCGGCGGCCAGCGGCGGCGGGCACTCCACGTTGAACGCGTATATCACAGCTTTGAACGCCTCGGCGATCTTAACAAATATCCTATATATTTTCGCATATTTGTGCTGGGTAGGAATTGAACACACGACATGTCCACGGCACATGAGGCAGGGCTAACTACCAACTGAGCTGTGTAAAATTTATATTATGTAGTATTATTAGCTGACTAAGTGGCAAAAATAACATAGAGAAATGTGGATCTAGGTTTACCCAATTTCTGACTTCTCACGTGAGTATCTCAAATATTTTCTTTACTTTACTTTTAAGGTTCTTTACAAACCTTGTCCTGACAATTAAAAATACATCAAAAAAGAATTAGCCGTATCGGTGCAGCCGTTCTGAATACGCTTACATACATTTTACAATTTGTTTTTATGTATATATGATTTAAATTACTAGCTGCGCCCCGCGGTTTTCCGGGATCAAAAGTAGCTTATGTAAATCCAGATAAAAGATATCTTGGCGCCAAATTTCATCCAAATCCGTTCACCCGTTTGAGCGAAAAAGAGGGGCGGAGCTAGTATTAAATTTTAAAATTTAAAACCACCTGACGTTTTAAATTTTAAAATTTAATAAATCTTACGAGTTTATGGCCAACCTGAGGCTGATGTAATAACGCAAACAATTTTTTTTATTAGGAGTACAAATAAGTTTCCGCCGTTTTTTAACACAAATTAAATATTTATTGTAGAAGAACGGTAATATAAATTTATTCAAAATATTGCCCATCACTTGCAACCACTTTTTCCCATCTCTCAGGCAGCATTCGAATCCCACGTCTGAAGAACTCCTTGTCTTTTGAGGTTATCCACGAATCAACCCAATTTTTGGTATCCTCATAAGATGTGAACCGCTGCGCCGTCAGAGCATGTGCTACGGACCGGAACAGGTGATAATCGGACGGTGCAATGTCTGGTGAATACGGCGGGTGGGGTAACACTTCCCAATCAAGTGTTTCCAAGTACTTTTTCACGGGAGCCGCAACATGTGGACGAGCATTGTCATGCAGAAGAATAATTTTTTCGTGTCTAGAATAGTATTGAGGGCGTTTTTCCTTCAGAGCTCGGCTCAATCTCATCAATTGTGTTCGATAGAGGGCTCCAGTAATTGTTTCGCTCGGATTAAGCAACTCATAATACACTACACCTAGCTGATCCCACCAAATACACAGCATAAGTTTTTTTCCGTGAATATTCGGTTTTGCTGTTGATGTTGACGCGTGGCCAGGTAATCCCCATGATTTTCTTCTTTTTGGATTGTCATAATGTATCCACTTCTCATCACCAGTTATGATACGATGTAAAAAACCCTTTTTTTATGTCTAGCTAGCAGCATTTCACTTAAGCATAATCGGCGTTCAATATCTCTCGGCTTTAATTCGTACGGAACCCAATTTCCTTGTTTATGAATCATTCCTAATGATTTTAAACGATGTGAGACTGCTTGCTGAGTGACTTCTAATGTTAGAGCAAGTTCTTTTTGTGTTTGAGATGAATCTTCCTCCAATAATTCCTCCAATTCTGCATCCTCGTAAATTTTTGGCCTTCCACTGCGATCTTTGTCTTCTACGTCGAAATCACCATTTTTAAACTTTTGAAACCACTCTCGACACGTTCTCTCACTCAAAGCAACCTCACCACATGCTTCTACGAGCAATCGATGCGCCTCAGCAGCAGATTTCTTTAAATTAAAGAAGTAAACTAATATTTCCCGCAAATGACGCTTACTTGGCTCAAATTTTGACATTTTCAACTTATAAAAATTATATTTTACCAATATAAAATCAATGATATTAATAGGTTATGTTGTTCTTGAATGTCCAAACTATTTTTTAAGCCGGTTATCATCTGCGAAAGCTAACCGAAACTCCGTGCCGCGCCATCTACAATAAAACGGCGGAATCTTATTTGTACTCCTAATAAAATCGGATATTCCACATTTTCAGGATTATTAAGTGTGGTGAGTGGGTACCTCCAGGTCGTTGGGCGTGACGGGCCCCACGCCGAAGTGCACCAAGTCCAGCCTCACGCGGTCGTGTTCGTCGTACGTCTCCAGGATGTCCAGGATGGCTTCCACGGACCCGTCCACGTCGCCTGGCGGACACCACAACTCAACGATAATAAACGTTTACACACTCATACCTCTGCACTAGGATTCCCTGTGTCGCAGATGGCATGGACAAACACAGAAACACAAGACAAACACCCAAGACCCGACAACAAACTTCATGCTCACCACACAAAGTGTGCCCCGGCCGGGAATCGAACCCAGGACCCCTCGCTTCGAAGGCAGGGCTACTAACAACTAAGCCACGTCTTGGGTGTCTGGGTGTCTGTGTTTGTCCATGCCATCTGCGACACAGGGAATCCTAGTGCAGAGGTATGTGTGTGTTAACATAGATGTTGTTTTAAATTTTGAAAAAAAAAAAATTGTTGTTTCATATTATATTTTGATCACATGCATGAAAATCAGAATCTAAATCAAAAACTTATTTTTACATATTTTTTTTAATATTAAACATACTTTTGATAAGTACATCTTTTCCCTGGGACCAGTTCATGTCACGTTTCCTAGCCTACATCACTCTGAACCCTACATCTACTCAAAAAGATTGCTTCTTTTAAAATAGTCCAGTTGCTCACGTTTAGGTGTGTACCTTTTGATTCCCTACACGTACTGTGTTCCGCATTACTGTGTTCCGGTGGAAGGGTGTGGGTGCCGGTGAAATCACATGCGCATGAGACGTATCTTCCTGTCTCGGGTGATGGTCGCAGCAGGATGAATGCGACTCAGTGTAAGATCCAAATCTTATACTGAGTCGCATTACTGTTGTCATGGCCGGGGGTCGCCACTTACCACCAGGTGGGCCCTCAGCTCGATCTGTCACACTATCACATAAAAAAATACCTTTGACAAGTACATTGAGCCTGGGATGCGTGTCTTCCTGTATCATCTTTTCCCTAGGCCCAGTTCTTATGACATTTCCTAGCCTACATCATTCTAAACCCTACATCACTCTAAACCCTACATCACTCTGAACCCTACATCACTCTGAACCCTACATCACTCTGAACCCTACATCACTCTGAACCCTACATCACTCTGAACCCTACATCACTCTGAACCCTACGTCACTCTGAACCCTACATGACTCTGAACCCTACATCACTCTGAACCTTACATCACTCTGAACCCTACATCACTCTGAACCCTACATGACTCTGAACCCTACATCACTCTGAACCCTACATCACTCTGAACCCTACATCACTCTGAACCCTACATCACTCTAAACCCTACATCACTCTGAACCCTACATCACTCTGAACCCTACATCACTCTGAACCCTACATCACTCTGAACCCTACATCACTCTGAACCCTACATCACTCTGAACCCTACATCACTCTGAACCCTACATCTACTCAACAAAATATTTCTTTTTAAATATGAATCATACCTTTGACAAGTACATTGAGCCTGGGGTGCGTGTCCTCCTGTATCATCTTTTCCCTGGGCCCAGTTCTTCTGACCTTGAACCGTCCCATGGCGCGTTTCTTCGCCAGCATGGATTTGTACTCCGTCTGATGTTCAGCCTCTTTCACCGCTATCACTTCCGAGTCGGCCGCCTGCTTCTCCTTCATGCGTTGGTTGTGACGCCATTTCATCACTTCGTTTGCGCGTTTCTAATACATAATAATTTCAAGGATAAGATATTACAAGTAACATCGTTGCCAATAACTGTGTACGATTTTAAATACATAGTTTCATGTACATTCGTGTCTTTTTCGGCGAAGGGTTTTAGGCACTGAGAAAATTTATAGCCCATCACCGCCATTATTCTCCCGCGAACTTAAAATAAGTAATACGAGTAAAAGACTAGATTTAATCATGAAAACTTAGTCCTTCACTTTCCGTCTTTAAGAGCAAAGTAAAAGAACATTTCCTCTCGCTTTAATCTGGTATTTGTTAGTAAAATATGGATTTATTATTAATTTATGTATATGTATGTGTATGTGAGTATATATATTAGTTTATGGTTGGTATTTATTTTTGTATTTGGAATATGTATATATGTTATAGTTAATTATTATATATTGTATAACTTTTCCTCTTTTTACCTATGTACACAGTCTGCCTCTTTAATCAACTCTCTCTTTCCTCAAAGGTTTGCTGGAAGAAAACTCTTTATAAGGTTAAGTTCGCCTTTGTACATAATTAAATTCTAGTATAAATGTGTTTTTTTTTGTGTACAATAAAAAAAAACTGGATTTTACTGGATGAAAACTTTACCAACGAAATGAACAATACGCCCGGCCGGGCACAGGGCGCGCTACGAGCCAGTGGCGAGCGTTACCTCCGAGCTGAGCTCCAGTACCAGGTCCCCGGCGGAGGGCAGCTCGCGCCAGCCCAGCACCAGCGCGGGCGTCGACGGCGGCGCGCTCTGCACCACGCTGCCGTCCGCGGAGTGCAACACGCGCACCTGGGGAACGCTTTCAATGTTACTCTTAGGTGTAAACCAAATGATACGTGATAGGAATCAAGAGCGTACGGCGTTAAAATATGTTTTGTTCAGTATTTATTTGTATTCTTTTCCGTTCTTTACACTGACTATACCAGTCCCATAATGGATTCTGTGATATCTCAACTGAAAGACCACTTTCTTGAAAGGGGAACTGTTGAGCATGATAGCTTCTTTAGAAGTCTGTGAAGCTAACACACTCTGAAACAGGTACTGAAATAAATTCAAATAGAATAATTTTGAAATGACCGAGTAAGCCGAAAACAAACAAATCAATTTAAAAGTATTAAGTTATTAAGCTTAGTTTGGGGTTCTTTGATAACTTGCTACAAATACGGAACACTGTATATGTTTTATAATGTAAGTAGAAGATTTATTTTGGCAAATAAATTATTCTTCTCTGGATGAACTTGGCACAAGTTCTACTGCTACTTTGGGTTGGTCCTTTCGCACAAAACTAAAACAATAGTGGAATGTTACACACTTCTAAAAGCGATTAGGAAGAAGAGTGGGGCGCGTCTTCGTGGATGGCACTGTCTATACAATGGGAGGTTGAGCATATGAAAAAAAAAATCGGATCTGTATATATAGATGAATATACATATATAATGATAGATGAAAATATAGATTATTATTATTATTCATAGTTTACCTTGGCCCATCCAGTCCCCGCGACAATAATGCTCCCTCGTCGCAAAGTCCCCCTCTGTACAAGCACTGTTGCTTGCTTCCTGGCAAATCAGAGTATCATGTGAATTCCAGAATTATAGTATTACTAGCTGCGCCCCGCTGTTTCCGCGGTTTCCCAGGATCAAAATTAGCTTATGTGTTAATCCAGGATGTAAATCATTATAGTACCAAATTTCATCCAAATCTATTGAGCTGTTTGAGCGTGAAGGATTAACAAAGACACACATACATAAAAACTACGCCTTTATAATATTAGTGTGATGTAGTATGAATTTCAAATAGGCCTTTGAAGAATAAACTTGTGCAAATAGTGCTTGGAAAGCTGTTTCTTAACGGACAGTTTTGACTAGGCCCGCCTTATGTTAAGTAGTTACCTCTACCCATAAAAACAAGACGACTTTGGTCATATCCCGTGGCACCCATCACCCGAGATAGGGATAAGGTCATATAATTGAAAAAAAAAAAAAAAAAAAAACGTTTGAAGTGTATTTTTTTGATTTGAATAAGTGACGAAACGAGCTGAGGGCCCACCTGATGGTAAGTGGTGACCCTCGCCCATGACAACAGTAATGCGTGCGACTCAATATGAGATTCAAATCTTTACTGAGTCGCATTCACCCTGCTGCGTCCATCACTCGAGACGGGGATGATATGTCTCAAATATATGTACTTATATGTCTATATTTACCCAGTCCTGGGGTCCAGTTGGGCCTCAATGACAGTGCCCTCCACGTAGCCCCCAGGGTCAGCCTTGAGGTCCATCAGCTGCGCTTGAAGAGTGAGGGCCTCCACCAGAGTGTCGAGGTTCTGCTTCTTGAGCGCCGACACGGGGATGGCTTGCACGTCACCGCCTAAAGCTTCGCAGACTACGCCATGTTGTGCGAGGGACCGCATTGTACGCTCCTGTACAACAACGAGTTAGACGAAATTATTGATGCTTTCTCCGAATGCAGTTGAATCTAATATCTTAATATATAAAACACAAAGCTGGCAGCTACCTCGGACAAAGAATAAGTCTAGCTGTTCAAAGGGGGAACGCTGCCAGTATCTTCGGAACCTTGCCTAAAGGAACTCCTTTTAAAAATATATTTTAGTTCTGATATTATATTTTTAAGATTTTAATTTTAGGTGTGTTACCATTACTATGTTGTTATTATATGCTAATAAATATATAAAACACAAAAATTGTTTCTATCTATATCCGTTATAGACTTTGAAACCATCCAACCGATGTGCCCCAAACAGGTTTCATTAAAAAGTCAATAATGGTAGATGGTTTTAGACCACTAAAACAATGCATTAGGCACAAAATGTATTTCTTTTCTTAGCGCAGTAGCACACGGCGGATATCCACTAGTTATTCTATATTTTTCTGTTTATCGAGTTAGTTATAATTGAGTACAGAGTAATCTCTTAGACAATTTTTGCCATGATAATTATTATTAATTCATACTGAGTTATGAATAGGGATGCTTTTGGTCAAAACTTAGTCATATATGTGGATGTTATCCGTCTGGTAAGAATGATGGAAAAAACTTATCGTTTAACTAACTAATGGGCGTTTAAATAACTGACTAAATATTTGAGGCACAGCGAGAGTATATTGCATTATTGAATGGCGCGTCTATATTTTTTATAGACGCGCCATTTAATAATCGACCATGGACACTGTAGTGTCACTCCATTATTTAAGAACTATAGGCTCCTGCCATTGTCTCGTGAGTATATGTTGAAAGCTTGTAAGATTTTTATGTAAGAAGTGACGCGACGCGCTAAAGGTATGTTAACCGTCCATAACAACAGCAATACGAATTAGGTCCTCTAAGACCCAAGTCGCACCAGGTCATGCGCGTGTGATTTCACCGGCACCCACACCCTTCCACCGGAATATAGCAACTAGAGTGTGCCAATGTTTGGCGGCGGATTATTGTGTGGTGGCAGTACTTCTCCGGTGAGCTTTCCATAAGTGCTACTGGTACTTTTTGTTGCTCCTTAAGCACCACCCGGGGGGTACGAGCAGGGATTATAGAAATAAACATAAATAATAAATAGAGGCATACCTACAATGTTCACACCCGGCTTGTCGATTTTGTTGATTGCCACCAGAATCGGAACTGTGGACCAAATAACAATTTTATTAATTACTAGCTTCGCCCCGCGGTGTTACCCGCGATTGGACTTCCTAAGGGAACATACAAAAGGGTAAAAAGGTGGGTAATCGAGCAGACTTTTTACAGTTTTGACGAATCTATAATATATTGAAAAAGTTGTAATAATTTAATTATTACCTAATTTAGTTACATTCGTTTGACAATTTGAATTTATTTATCTTTTTACTTCATATTGTGTATTGACATTTATTTTTGATTTTATGGATTGTTAACCAAATTTTTATTTTTAATTTTTATATACAATGTGTATCAATTGACCAGAATGACCTGTAAATGTTATTTACCAATACATACATAAGACTTATGACAACATTGTTTAAACTAGTGCAATATTTTGTAAACTAGTGCAACATTGTGTAAACTAATGTAACATTGTGTAAACTAATGCAAAATTGTGAATGTAAAATTGTGTAAACAAGTGTAACATTGTGTAATCTAGTGCAACATTGTGTAAACTAGTGTAACATTGTGTAAACATGTTTAATCTTGTGTAATATACCGTTAGCTTCCCTGGCCATGCGTATGCTCTCCACCGTCTGCTCCATGACCCCGTCATCGGCCGCTACCACCAGCACCACTATGTCGGTGGCGTGCGCGCCGCGCGACCGCATCGCCGTGAACGCCGCGTGGCCCGGCGTGTCCAGGAACGTCACCTTCTCGCCGGACGGGAGTGATACTGCAGGTAATGGGTAAACATAGAAACCTCACAAGAAATTTTAGAGCTAAATAATGATAATAATAATCATTTTATTGCAGAAGAAATTCATATAAAACAAAAACACATTACAATTAAAGTAAAACCAAATTATATTATTGTATATGAAATTAGAATAATAAGTAAGGAGCACATAGAAACACCTGAGCTTTTTAAATCGTTAATACCACACTATGTTAAACATCCAAAACCAAATGTGATTACATTATTATTTGAGAATGTAAATTGACTTTAATTTTATTTTATTTAAATATGTTCTTTCTAAATTTCATTGTTTTTTTTTCTGCACCACCTCTATGTTATTTTTAATAATCAATGTTCAAATAATCAATTATAAGTGGCCAAACTGTGTATTATCCTATCCTACTAATTTTATAAAGTTTGTAAGTATGGATGGATGTTTGTTACTCAATCACGCCAGAAAGGCTGAACGGACCTGGATGAAATTTGGCACAGAGATAGATTATAGTCTGGAATAGCACACTTTTTACTACTTTTTATCTCGGAAAGATGTATGTTAGAAGTTTGTTTTTTTTTTACTGAAGACCTGAGTATATTAACTCCAGCTTGATACCTGTACGCGTTCATGAGAAAAAGGGTCTTGACAGACAGACGGACAAGGAATTGATTCTATAATGGTACCGTTTTTTACTTTTGAGGAACAGAACGAACAGAACAATCGTAGTGTTTTATTTTTGATTTAAAGTAAGTCGTCAATGCGTTTATATTATATATGTATAATATGTGTCTATATTATATATGTATAAAATTCCTCGCTTACCTTCAAAAGCTCCAATATGCTGAGTGATTCCACCGAACTCAGTGTCCACCACGGACGCGTCCCTCAGCGAGTCCAGGAGGGTTGTCTTCCCGTGGTCCACGTGTCCCATCACGCACACCACCGGAGGCCGAGGGCGCAGCGCCTCGGGCGGAGCAGGGGGCGCGGGCACCGCGTCTTTATTCTGAAAATGACTAGAGTTTCATCCTCATAAACAAAGCACAAAAATTCTACCCATGTCCGTTATAGACTTTGAAACTATCCAACCGATGTGCCCCAAACCGGTTTCATTACAAAGGCAATAGTGCGAAGATGGTATTAGACCACTAAAACAATGCATTAGTCTCAAAATGTATTTTTTTAGCGTAGCACACGCTATGTATCCGCTAGTATCTTATAAATCTAAAAGACTGAAAGGAAAACTGTTAAGTTACTTTGATAATTGTCGCCTCCGTAACTTAAAGCGATTCCCACATTCTGTTTTCTCCCCGACAAACTTTGTATTGAGCATAAAGCTTTTTCATGGATCTTAGCTGTTTTACAATATAACAAATGGAAACTAACCTCCTCCTCCTCAACTTGTTCATCGGGGCGCGCCACAGGCTTGAACCTGTAACCAGTGATCTTGATAATGTCCCGGACCACCTGCGGGTTGTGGATCACTGTATCCTCTCTGTACTGAATATCTGAAGTCTTGTCGGCGAACTCCAGCGCTTTCAACACGTGATCTGAATAAGCCAAGTTGAGGTGAGTACTAAACAATTTCCTTCAATTAACACCTATTAATAACACAACAATTAGGCAAAACTAATAAAATTAGGGCAAAATTAATAAACTTATCATATAACTTTTCTGGTCAAACAACACTGTTGCTATTTCTTTTTAAGTTTAAAATTATGAGATCAGCTGAAGGTCCACTGGATGTTAATTGCTTACCTACACCCATAACAACAGCAATACAAATTAGGTAATCCCCAACTGAAGTATAAGAAAACCCAAGTCTCACCCCAAAATGTTACATGTCATGTGCCGGGCCACAGCAATGTGACGGCACTACAGTTTGGCTGCAGATTACCAGGTGTGGAAGCAATACTTCTCAGGGTGAACTTTGCACAAGTTTTATGACTGGATATTAGTAGTTTTCCATATTCACATACCCACATCTTTATTCAGAACACTGGCCACATCCTGAACAGTCATGTTTCTCCATATACCAATAATTTCTGATCCTGCTTTCGGTGAATACCTTATAGGTCCTCTCTTTAGAGTGCCAACAGCCTGTAATTAAAAAAAATCATAAGTGGCATATAAAAAAAATGCTGTATGAGAATCACTACTATCTAAATCCTTTAATCAAGTAACAGATAACTCCTGATGGATTACCTTAGCTTTTAATTCATTAATTTAATTGGAATTTTTCTAACCTTGTTAATTATGACCAAAAAATTAATGTTGGTGATCCCTTCAATTATGTTAGTTAATACATTTTAAATGATATTTGTCCACACACAAAAACATGTTAATCTGTCTTTAAATGCAGTTTAACACTTTGACTGCGGAAAACACATATGTTGCGTTTCTCTTGGCCGAACGCGAGTGCGGCCCGCAGTCAAAGTGTTAAACCAGAGAAAGTGAATAGAACCCTTTTCAAGCAAAGTTACAGTTCAAACTACCAACAAATTAACCCTCCTGACAGTAGGAGGTAGCCTAGCATTGCTACTAATTTTCTATAATTCTATAATAATTATATATAATAATTATCTGTTTATATCTGTATATAGATACATCTAAGACTTAACTTAAAAAAGTAGGTGGCATCAATAATAGATGCCCCCTAATCTCCAAAATGGCTGAACTGATTTGGATGGGACTTTTAGTGGCAGATAGCTGATGTGATAAGGAGTAACTAAGGAGTTCCATGCAAAAAAAGCTCGGCTTTCAGTGCTGTAGGTTGTGGGTTTGATTCCCACTCTGAACAAGCATGAATGTTTGTTCGGAGTCTAAATATTTATTTAATTTTTATGGTAATTTTATGATCCTATTAAATAACATTAACTCTTTCAGTCAATGTATATTTTCAGAATTCACAGACCTTTTCCTCCTCTGATCTTCTTTTTTTATAGCATAACGCTGAAATGGATAAATGTCTTGCACTATGGAGTAGCTCTGATGGTATTGTTTTGCTCATCACTCGTATTAGTTCATTTTTTACTGGCTTTTGGTGGAGCCTGAAATAGAAACAGGTATATAGGTTTACAAGCTAATTATTATAGAAAAATGCTTCTAAGATATAATGTAAAACATTATGTAAATCAGATTAGCTGAATGATAATGTTCACAGTGGACTTACCAACGGAACATAAGGTTTCTATACATAGTGTAAAGTAACAAATCCTAAGTCAACTGGTCAAACTGCCGGATTTTAGTTAAAACTTATGTGATAAATAATAGCGAAGAGGTTATGATACATTTCATTATCTTCTGTTTATGTTTTTCAGGCTAACAGATTTAAGTTAATTTAACGGTAATGATCTTCAATGTTTGTAATTATGGTATCATTAAGTATGAGTAATTTTGGTTAAAATATTCATTAAAGAAATTGCAATATTTTTCTTCATAAAATAACCTCACATTCATGATTCAATTGACAATTGACATTGATGTATCTGTATATTTTGTTTTATTAATAAAACTGACATACAGTGTTGTCAGCTCTAAAAGAAGAACTGAATAGGCCAAAAAGAAGAAAAAGAACTGAATGCTACAAACAACAAACTTTTATCTCAACGTAGTTTAAAACAGTCGCATTTCGAGTCTGTCTATACTTCGACTAACTTCCCATAAACCAGGCAATGGATCATGATGAGGTTTTCACCACCAGTTAGATATTTTTTCATGAAAGGTTTATGTATTTATTGGTACCCGGAGTGAAGCTTTGGGTTGCTAGTTAATATAATATAAATTGTGTAATCTATTAAAATTATGAGTTTGAGATGAAACTTAATTTCTTCTATTTAGAGCATATAATTAATAGCTTGTTTTTTTAAATGTCATGAACAAACACACACTGGCGTGCCCCCAAAATTGTCATGAAGTGTGTTGATCCATACGTACCTACGTACTGCACTGCCACGATGGTAAACGCCTGATTATCTGTCTCTACTAGCTTACTTCTTACTCAAACCTAATTGCTTTGAGAATAATGGTTGGTAATTTACACTGACCTCTTTTTTATTACCACTGGATAGAGGGTTGTCATTTTGTCTGTCACAAATAATTCGAGGCTATTGTAAAGTTAAAATTACAGTTGGTCTATTTGACACAAACAAAAACGGCCAGTATCAGCGCAGCAGCTGTTGAAATTTTACCAGTGTAATTTTTTTTATCCTCCATGAATTTTTAGGTAATACCTTATGTGATAAAATAACCGAAACTATTGATAATTTTACATATATGAATCTTGACTATAAAAGATCGATTTCAACTTGTCTAACAAGTTGAAATTGATCATTGAATTATGTCATCTTGTTTTTTTTTTTTCTTTTAAATTGACGCGTATTTTTGACGCCATATTGGTGCTGGGAACCATCTGGAAATAAATATGAGTGTCTAAGTAACTAATACAAGCGTTATCGACTTAAGTGGTCATTTACATAATTAGTTCAAGAGACACTTGCATGTCAAGTTGCGGTGCTTTCAATTAATACGATTTAACAGTCTTAAACATGGTGTCAGCCGGTCTATTTACTTATGTAGTGATAATGTATTTCCATAGTCAAATATCTATATAAAAAAGTTGGATCATTCATAGACAATTACTATTTATGTCCGCCATTCATTCTTTTTGAGTTGCTTTTTCGTTTTATTCCCAAGAGCACGATTTGTCATCGAGTTCTACGCAACACCATCGCGTAATTATTTAACCTCCGAAGTAGCTTCCGTATCAGTGAAATCCCCGCGCCAGGCATCGCAAACATCAGTTCAACGCAACCGCCGTCTGACGTGATCAAACCTGTGAGATCGTATCTTCCTGTGATGCTCTCCCCTTACGTTATCGGTCGCGAGGTGAGTTCGAGTGCCTGATGGTGTGGAAACTATGTGCCAATAACTTCATCGAAAGAGAGGACTCAGCATGGGAGCGTTTTTAAACAAGCCCGAAACCAAGAAGTACAACGAGAGCGGGGAAGGAAACGGTCTTCGCTATGGCGTGGCATCGATGCAGGGCTGGCGCGTGGAGATGGAAGATGCGCACCGCGCTCAGCTGACTCTGAACGGAACGCTGTCGGACTGGTCTTATTTCGCGGTTTTCGACGGGCACGCGGGAGCTCGGGTCTCGGCGCACTGTGCGAAGAATCTGCTTGACTGTATTCTTCAAACGGAGGAATTTCGGCGGGACGATATTGTAGAGGCGATCCGTGTCGGCTTCCTCGACCTGGATAAGAAGATGAGGGAGCTGCCTGAGCTGTGCAACGGCGAGGAGAAGTCTGGCTCGACAGCGGTATGCGCGTTCGTTTCGCCCAAGCAGATATACATCGCCAACTGTGGCGACTCGCGCGCCGTACTCGCGCGGAACGGAACGCCAATATTCGCGACCAAAGACCACAAGCCGGAGCTGCCGACTGAGAAGTCTCGCATCATCAACGCCGGTGGGTCTGTTATGATCCAGCGCGTGAACGGCAGCCTGGCGGTGTCGCGGGCGCTGGGGGACTACGAATACAAGAAGGTGCTTGACCGTGGGCCGTGTGAACAGCTTGTTTCACCTGAGCCGGAGGTATCAACACACGAGCGGTCTGAATGCGAGGATGAGTTCCTGGTACTGGCTTGTGACGGGGTGTGGGACGTGATGAGTAATGAAGCCCTGTGTGCATATGTGCACTCTCTGCTTCAGCTGACTGACGACCTTGTTGCTATCACTAACCAGGTCATCGACACATGTTTGTATAAGGTGAGCGCATGTTTTTGTAACTTTTGCATGACCTACTCTTATTCAAGCTATTAGTTGCACTTGTCTGACTTTCTGTGTTGGAGTAATTCTTTCTCTAGTACATTATCATAACATTTGCTACTTGTTCAGTGATTTCATGGTTAGATAATGTTATTAACTTAGTGAAGTATGTAACATTCCAATGCTAACATCTGATAAGCTTAGCTATTAAGCTTTTATTGTAAGTAACTTAACTATTATTTACATCTAAAAGTACTATCTAATTTCTAAAGATGACAATTTAAAGGAACCCCCTAACTTGAAAAAACTGTTTGTCTAATGAATCAACAGGTTTCTTCAGGGACAAATGAGATGTTAATTAAATTGACAGTATTTATTGGCAAATAAATTGCATTGTTTCAGAATAACAATAAGAATACCTTTACTGGATGTTACATCTCAAAAGTCACATTAATTAACATATAATTAGTTGTCTTGTCAGTGATGGCCATTATAAAATTTGTTTTTTTAGTACACAAAAGCATTTTTGTAATCTTGTGTTTGTGTTTCCTGTATACTTAGGTAATCTACAATTGGATTGATTTACCCAAATGCTCAGAAGTTAGTCTTCAAATGTCACACTAAGTTTTAACTTTCATATTCACATCAAGGGTTTTGTACTGTAGTATTTTTGGATATTTGCTAGTTCTATTTACTATAAAACAATACATATTATGTTCAAATTCGTATTTCTTATCTGTTACTGTTCAAAAGATAGATTTTTTAAATTGGGATGAACATAAAGGCTTAGTAGTAGGGGTTCTTTAGAGCACAGAATCCTAAAAAAAAATTCTGCGCAACCCAAAATGAAATTGTGTTATATACATATGAAGGCAGCAGTGGTAGAGAGATAGTGTTAGTCCTTGGTCCTCGGAGATACCCAGCATGGGTAAGCATTGTGTGTTCTCGGGTGATAGTGAAACAGAATGAGCATGTCAGTGACATGTGAATGTTCTCAAATGTCATTTTGACAGTTAATGTTACCATACTCAAACCAATAGTGTTGGTGAATCTGCTATTATCTTTATTTAATTTAATAACAAAAGTCAACATGAATTTCATGAAATGTATTAATGAAGTTTTATATTACAAATCATTCCTGAGAGCTTTTATTTTAGAATTGTTGAAGTTTCCTGCACTTTAAGGTTATGTTTTGTTAAAATAAGTTCATCTATCAAGTAATATCCATGTTCTTACAGGGTTCAAAGGACAACATGAGCATTGTGCTGGTGACGTTCCCGGCAGCGCCGAAGCCGAGCCCGGAGGCGCAGGAGGCGGACCGGCAGCTGGACGAGAACCTGCGACAGAGGCTTACAGGTTGCTATCACTCACTCCTGCATGCATGCTCACACAAACACAGGGACAGACAGACGGACACCATCGCGTACAACACTCAAACTGAAACTGTGTCTAGCGGCACCTCAAATGACGCTAATGCGTAAATTATCTATGAAATATATTATATGGGCTGCTTTTGCCCCTGTCTGCTAAGTGATTTGCAATTTGATATCTGTGATGACATCTTGTGAGAATGAAAAGGAACAGATAATCTGTTAGGTAAGATCAGGAACAAAAACAATGTAAAAAAACATTTAAAAAAAACCTTACAAAACTTGAATTAAGTATCCAAGAACTTAATGGACAGTGGTGAAACCAATGCCAGTGTAGAACGGAGTGACCAGTCATATTGACCTAAGAGTCTATGAAATATTGAATGAATGTGATATGAATTTTTTTCAAGTGCTAGTCGCATCGTAAAAGACATAAAAGTGTTTTTTATATACAAGAAATTAGTAGGTCAAATTAGGTATGTCTTGAAGACAATATATTTGTTACGAGAGCTTAGTTTTACTATACCCCTTTACAATCTAAATGTAGCATTTAAATGCTAGCTGATTTCATGTTATTTAATCAGTGTAAAAATTTACTAGTTTTAAAAACGATTTTCATGGATAGGAAGCTTATTCAAGAAAAATGTAGATTAACCCTAGTTTTCGGTCGATTATCGCATCTTGTAGTGTAAACACTTTTTGACAAATAGGTCAGCCTTCCATCAACAAAATTCGCTTTCAAAATCACACATTCTTCGCGAAATTTGCTATCTTCCAACATTGAAATCATATCATCAAAGATTCCATTACCTATTCACAAACACCTGAGTTAATAGATTTCAAGGGTATATTCTATTGAGACCGATTAAAATTATAAAAGTATGTATGTCTACTACGTAGTTTGCTTGGTCAATGACTTAATATTTTCTCGATATCAATTTAATTAAACGTAAGTTGCGATAGGGAATTGATAAGTTAATAATATAAATTGTTAAGGTCAATTCACTACTTTCTGCTGTGAATATGTTACATGGAAATCAAATAGTATTTAGTGTAGGATTTGCGTAATGCTCATTGTTTACTTCCACTGTGGTATATCAGAGACGCAGTTTTACTTTAAAGGTATAAAATACACACTGACTCAGTGACTAAACGATAGAAAGCATCACAATCTTCACGATCTATAATTTTACATACCTATCTCGCTTATGTAAATTTCTATGTACGTATTTTATCGGAAAACGCATATACGCTCATTTTATTGATTCAATACTTTGTGCTTCACCTTTGAAGGAAATGGGTCACGCTTAATTATAAAAAAATTAAAACAGGTCTTGAATTTTCGTTCCGAATTGTAGGTAGTCGTAATCATACCGAAATTACATTAAGTATAACTAAAGATTGCATGTTTTCTAAAGCGCAAACATAAATTTTTTTAAGACAAAAATAACTATTCAGAGCTGGAACGAGATTGTTCCAGATCTGAATACTTATTTTTGAATTATAAAAAAATCTCACACATACTCCATAACGGTTCACTTTGCGTGTAGGTACTATGAAACATTTAAGACTCGCATCTGTGTGCTTCAAGTCTTCGCCAGTCTGAATCCACGCATGCTATTTACAAAGCATGAAAATATGATTTACTAATTCTGCGATTGTCGTCTTCCAAGCACGCCACCGAAGCAATATCATGCAATAGTCTTCGATTAGCGATCCTACTACTATTATAAAGGCGAAAGTTTGTAAGTATGGATGTATGGATGTTTGTTACTCTTTCACGTAAAAACTACTGAATGGATTTGAATGAAACTTTACCACAATATAGCTTATACATCAGAATAACATATAGGCTACAATTTTTGAGGTTTCTATAAAATCTATTTATATAAAAGAAAGTCGTGTTTGTTACAACACTTATAACTCGAGAACGGCTGGACCTATTGCCATGATTTTTGGTTTGTTGGATTTGTTTCCGTCCCGAATAGCAGAATAACTATTAAAACATTGGAAAATTAACGAAAAAAATAGAATTAATTTATCCCCGTATTCTCCACGGGAACGGGAACTATGCGGGTGAAACCGCGGGGCGCAGCTAGTACTACTATAAAGATTAAAAGTTTCTTCCAAGTTCTAGAATACACTTTCGGTATCCATTGAGCCTATCTTTTAGGCTTTTAGGTATGAAATCATTTATGGATAAACATCGATTATATGTAATTGAAGGATTCAGGCGTTACTTTGCAGATATCCATGTTTAGATGATCTAAAAAGAGGTTAATGTTTAGTACGTCTCCGCTAAACATCTAATAAATAGGTTTTCCAAAAACAGCTCCGTGCACCGTCTTTCTACCTGTGATGTAAGATTAATGCAGGTTAACAACTGAAATGGAAATACTCGAGAATAGAATCGACACGTATTTTACAATAGAATCGACAATGTAACTTTTAACGGAGGTATTTAATATTAATTGTATATTTTGAAGCGGACCATACCTATCTTGCTTCTACAAATAACGCTTACCTTTCGTGACCAAACAATGTATGGAAGACGTCACATTATGCATCATTGCCGTATCAGATATTGCCCACTATCAGATAGATTATATCAGAGGCCTAGTCTAGTCATTTATATTCCGTGCGATCCGTTCGTTCGAATGTCGTTTGTGGAATGGGTAAGTATATTATGGGTTTAACTCTTACACAGATATGGGCTTTTCCAAGTGTCCATAATATGTAAGCCATAAGTAGAATATTAGATCTATCTATGGTAATTTGCGTTGCGGCTGATTTACGAATTGTAAACCCTCATTTTTTTGTAACACCAACGTAGACCCCTGTCGAAACTCCCGTGGACCCCTGGGGGTTCATCTGAACTACTTTGGGAACCAAGGGTTTAAACCCTAAATAGTTGGGAGTAGTTAAAAGGTTAAAAGGTTTCAGTTATTGATGTTTGTTATTAAATTCTCGAGAGTTAACAGTTTCAAGGCCAATTCTGAGCACTCAAATATTATATACCTAGTAAAACATATATACGATACCTTCGTATATTTTACTAGATAAAAATATTTGTGGAAAATTTGTAGAAGCAATGAGTGAGTTCGACATCTAGATTTTATATTATTTTATACGTTTACGACCACGCAAAGTAGGGTTTCTTTGTAAAATTGGGATTCTCGGTCGAGCCGAAATTTATTGTGATGTAGTCACATACGAAGTCGCGGGCGGTTTGCTAGTATACTATAAGTAGTTAATTTAGAAACATCTACTCAATGGTTCCTAGTTATGATGTTTGCGATCATGCTCAGAATACGTAATAAGTTGTAGTACCTTCTTTATTAATTTATGGTTAATTTGAACACAATCCAATGTCTATTGGGACTTAAAATACAGTACGTCTTGTTTATAGGTTCATAAAAATATAGTAGGTGTATAAAAAAGCTCGGTTTAAATTATCAACCTTGATTTCGGATTTATTATTTTCACTGCACCAGTTGGAATATTGCATATTTCTATATGGAAGAGTTTGACTTTGAATCCCTCGCTACCCTCGGCTTTAAAAGGAACACTCACGCCATATATTGTAATTGTTAACAAAAGAGCCAATTCTTGCTTCATCTTCGAAACTTGCCACAAAAATCGTACTAATATTATAAATGCGAAAGTGTGTCTGTTTGTATGTTTGTTACTCCTTTACGGCGGAATTATTTTTTTGGTACCTTGCTATAACCATTTGACGTCAGTTTTTCCCTTCGTCTCATATTGAGTTTTTAATAGCGAGGCGCAGCTGGTTTTTTATAAATTTCATTGTTCCTAAAAATAACCCGTAAACTAACAATATAAATAATATTAGCGTAAGTAAGGGCAAAGATCGCTCGGTACGTTCCATACATACCTATTTTTACCTTGAGACTTGCCAAAATTTTCGTCTCATACATAAAACGCCTTCGAAAACATTATGTCTTGCCTCTCATGTCGGAAACAGTTAGGCTGTTCACATTACCATCACAATAAATTGTATATTAGAATATTGCACGTGCCTAGGCACCATGACGAATGCTAAACATCCACATAGATGGACAGACGCCCGCCCATCTCGTTAGAATATTAATAGACTCGCAACTGTTGGTACCATGCAACACTTTGAGAATTTGTCACAAATATATATCGTCTATCGATCGTAAAATTCAATTTCAGCACTATTTATAGCTTAGGTTCTTAATGTCGCAAGCACTTCCGTCTCGCCATTTAATCATTTACAACTCTGGTAAATGTCGCGGACAGTTTGTCCTGTTATTCATAATAATATATGGTATACATAATAATATAGATCATATTCATTAAATAACCTATTTAATATTAGAAAATAGGTTTGATACCCTCGGTTCGTATAAATTACAACGTATGAACGAACGTATTTTTATGGAGCTAGATTGTACAGTATTTGCTAACGGGATAGTACAAATACAATAATCCTTATTAATTATTTACAAGTTTTAACGACTAGCTGACTAGTGGTCCGCGTACTACGCAACTCTGCGAGGCGGGGCGGGGCAAATAGGATAGAATATTTACAGGATAGAAACATCAAGAAATTAAGCATCAAAGAATAAATGGTTAATTCTATTTAGAACCATTGAAAATAGTGTTTTTGCTATAGAAATGTTATAATTCATACAAATAAGGTCATCGTTCCTTGATGATTCAGTTTATGGATAAAAAATCTAATCTCCCCTCAAATCTCTTCATAGGATTTTTGTAATATTAATAATGGTTTAATATTTTTGATAGTTTTAAGTATTCAGTGTTATCGAAACTACCAAAAGTAGTACCTTCTAGACTTAGGCCATTCAATAAACAAGGCCATGCAGTATGAATTTGTTATAAAATGTCTGAGAATGGAATTTGTTTTCCTGTCAACTTTTTGGTCTCGCACGGCGAAGCTGATAAAATTAAAAATGCATAATTGGGTGATACATTTTCAATGTACCTCAAATTAGTCGGTTAATTGCGCCTATTAATTTAAGATAAAGTTTTTTCCATCATTGTTACTTGACGGATAACATCCCCATGACTAAGTATTGGCCAAAAGCAACCCTATTCATAACTTAGTTTGAATTAATAAGTCATGGTTTTTTTTTTTATTGAATAAAAAATCGCATCGACGTGCTCCCATACTGCTCTATACCCAATTATACCAAACTTGATAAATAGAATAATATAGAATAACTAGCGGATACCCGGCGTGTGTTACTACGCTAAAAAAACAACACATTTTGTGGGTAATGTGTTGTTTTAGTGGTCTAAAATCATCTTCGCACTTTCTAAAGCCTTTCTAATGAAACCGGTTTGGGGCACATCTGTTAGATTATTTCATAGTCTATAACGGACATAGGTAGAAACTATTTTTGTGTTTTATATATTAGGATATAATATAATTATCAAAAGGTTCAAAATTTGAATTGAGAGCTTCCATGTCTCGGATGGAATGTTAAGATGTCGGTCCCGGCTATCCTAGTCGATAAGTCATTTTCGAGGTCTTCCGGCGGCTTGAAAACTCCGACAGCAGAGTTGGCCACTTACACGAAAAAAGAGTTCTCAAAGTTATTAATGTAAATCAGCTAGGTTAAGTCAGGTACATAACACAAGTACTTACTTATCAAACTTAAGTTTATATATAAAGCTGTTTAACTTAATACATTAAGGGCCTATTGTTTAGTCAAATCTAACAGGTTTAAAAACACTACTATATGAGTAACATATAACTGTATTTTGGTTGATAAATAAAACTATTAAATCAAAATCCTTATCCTAACTAATAAAATTAAAACAAATGATCCGTCACACTTGTAAAATTATTAATTAATTTTGTTAAGAGATGACCATATCAAGCAGTGGTACCTTAGTAAATATTACCTTAATGTTTGGTTATTTATTTAAAGTACTATGAAAACTAATTTAATTCTCATACATTTGAAAGGTACTAACATATTTTATGGCGTTTATTGAAATGATAACCTGTGACTACTGTATTTGTGTAATGTTTTGATATTACGACAAGACTTACTTTAATATCTAAAAAAATGCACTACAGTTTTGTAAATACTAGGAAAAGTATATATTTTACCCGATTACTTGATGCCAACTTAGAATAATTATTCCTAATTCTCCACAGTGAAAAATCCTCCTGTCTTAGTACAATTTTATAGGATTATGCCAAATAATAGCAATGATTAAATGTACAAAATAGTTAATTATTATTTATATACTAATAACTTGCACTCTTATTTATTAACCTTGTTGTTTATTTAGATTGTTGTTGTTGTTTGTTGAATTTGATAATTTTTATAGTATATTTAAAATCTAGTTGAAATTGAATCTTCTTATTCTAATATAATGATTATATATGCTTTAATAACAACTACTTAATTAATTATATATTGCAATATTTGCATGATTGTTCATATTTAAGCTTGTCCATTAGAATGAGACACTGATGACTTAAGGGTTGTTTCTCCCAGCGTTGAAAAAAAGAGGGAACAAAAAATATATAAAAAAAAATATATAATGTTTGAAAGTAATTTACATTTATATTTATGTATTACATTTTAAATTTATTATTATATAAAAAAAAACTTTAAACTCGAATTGAGTCGATGAATTTGAATTTTACTAACTTAAAATATTAGTGATAAGATTTTATGCATATCCTCTGTGCCCTTTACAATTTACCTGATTGAATGAATAGTGTATACTTTCACCAACAGTTCCGTATTTGTAAGTGGTACTCAATAGACGTACTGTCTAATGAATTTGTTTAAAATTCACTGATTTATTGAAGGCAAATTCGTGAAAAAAAATACACAAAAATTCTGCGCCATTGTTAGTGAAAGTACAACACAACTAACAAATGAATTGTTACCCTGTTTTCTCGTATTAAAGTATATTTGAACTGTATACCATGGTTTCATTGCTTTAGTCCTAGCCCTGGAGTAGTAAATTTATTTCGTTTTAAAATATTATATTCCTAAAGGGTTAAAGCAATGAAAGCGTGCATCCGTCGGGGTCGTCGCCGGTTAATGCCGGTTAGTGATTCAGTATAGCTGTTTATGTATGAAAGGAAGCCATACAAATGCTTGTAATCTTGTTGAGAATGCTACCAGTATGACTTAATATGCTTGTTAGGAGGCATTGAGGTGCTGTGATATTGAATATGAATAATTCTACTTATCTCGAATTATCGATGACTAATAAATGTGATGCGCAAGATGACCCGTTAAAGACTTGTAACTGCACGCGTTTTGAGGCTAGAATATGCAATTTAATCGTTCGTAGTAGCTGAGATTGACTATAGATATATATATATATATATATATATATATATATATATAGTCAATCTCAGCTACTGAGTAACTATCTCAGTAGCTGAGATTGACTATAGATATATATATATATATATAGTCAATCTCAGCTACTACGAACGATTAAATTGCATATTCTAGCCTCAAAACGCGTGCAGTTACAAGTCTTTAACGGGTCATCTTGCGCATCACATTTATTAGTCATCGATAATTCGAGATAAGTAGAATTATTCATATTCAATATCACACATATATATATATATATATATATATATATATATATATATATATATATATCTATATAAGAACTATATAGAGCTAAAGTATCTGCTTGCGTTAGAAACCTTATGAACATTAGATTTCTAACGCAAGTAGATAAACTTTAACATCTTTGATTCTGTAACTTTAAGAACACGAGTTGTGAAACGATCTTTAAAAATGTTTTTGCATTTTCATAGATCGGATGCGGAATTTCTAGATGATTTTTGGTTTGTCATGTATGTAATAAGTACATATTTATATGTGGGCAAAATTTTTTTTTTTGGTTATGATAATGTTAACTACAACGAAACAAGACATATGATAGTCTAGACTATATAATACGACACACCGTTAATATTTTCATACCACATTTCAACAGTATTGCATCTTAATATTGATTTTTAAGTACATACATCGATTTTGAATACTAATACAAATAGGAATGTTTATAAGCACATTAAAATACCTTCCGGGAATAGGGAGCCTTGTCTGTGACTGGTTCAATCAACTGCGCTATTCGATTCGATGGAAATTGAACCAACAAGGACAGTATTTTAATCCACTCTGTAGTTTTATAATTAAAATGTATTTGTAGACTATTTAAATGGAAGTCGGATTATCTTTAGCTCGTAAGTTAATGCGACTCGCTGACCAAGCAGGATATTAGCTATAAAGTTCTATCTTCTATTAAAATATAGAAATTGTAAAATAACTGAAAAATTACCATTTATTTTTCACTTGTTATTAATGTGTTATGTATTACAAAAAACCTGAGTATGAGTACAAGAATTTTATAATCATTGCAATGAAAAAATGCATTAGGGTGCACGCGTTAATTCGAGTCGCACGTGTATTGTATATCGACCTCTGTCAAAAACAGAGTTGTGTAACACAAGCCAATTTATTAATCCACTTATCGCGATATCCAAACCGTCTCTATGTAGACGCTAGTCGCGTAAACTTCTATCGAAACCCTACGAAATGAAAATAAAAATGTAAACGACATAGGTAGCGGAGTGATATGAGTATGGCGTGTTCCAAACGGACAGTTTTATGGGTCGCGCTAAAACTGGAACAAAATCCTTCGGATTTAAACACCTGCCGATTCTGATAGACAAGTTGTACCATATAATATAGGCCGCGGGCTGTAAATATTTGATTTCCATGTTTTTTCGTTAAGATTTTGTTCGCGATCTCATCTGGTGGTAAGTGACGATGCGGTGGAAGATGTAGCATGCTTGGTTTAGACCAAGATCTTGATTAGCAGAACATTTTATGACCCGTACTCTGTGACACCGAACATCTTATCGGAACATGACGCAACATGTAATCTTTTTAAATCTGTGATTTCTTAATGTTCTTTTAAAAATAGAACCTAGTTCATGATTTGTCTATGACAACATATTTGAAATGCTTTTTGGAACGTCGCGTCGTCTCCTTACTTTGGAGCGCGGGCTAGCCATGAAAAACTGATGTGCTTGTTTCTAGGAACCAATAACGCTCGATTACTACTCTCGAAGTAATATCGAATTGTTACTTACATTACTGGGTGAATCAGCTGAGCCACAACTACAGTAGCTCGTAATGTGAATTGAAATTTAGGGTACTGCATTGCCACTTATCACTGGGCTTTTTAGCTTTCAGTAAATATATTTTCTACGAAATACTTAGTTTATCCTCTTAATGGAACCTCACTTACACTCCTTTTATTATAAGTTTCGTATACTTCTCACCGCCAAAGTCTGACTCCGCTGGCTCTGCGACCCGAAGTGCACCATGGCTTCCAACACACGAATGCGCCAAGCTTCCTTATGAATGATTTCTTACCAAGGCATTGAGTTCACGCAGAGCAGCTTCTGTTTCATCCTTCCAGCGGTATCTTGGTCTGCGTCCTTCCATTTTAACCACCTGATAGTCCCCCATTCTTTCAACATGCCCAAGCCAGCGAAGTCTATGTTGAAGACAACTGTAATGTTTTATGTAGCCTTGAAGTATAAGATTATGACCATCATTTATAATATAGCTATCAATATATTTTTTTAATCAGGAGAGAGAGCCTTCTTCTTAATATTAACAGACTTCAGAACGTAGAAGGTTCTTATTTCGGCTGTAGGTTTTTTGTATGTTGGTGGTGGTGGTATGATGGATCTTTTTTATTTGATAGGGTTTAGATGTACCTCTGCGGGATTATATACAAGTCACTTGTTTAAATTAAATTTCTATCGTTTCTTTTCAGCGCTTATCGAGCAAAGCGCCGGTGCGGGCGCAGAAGAACGCGAGTCTGCCGAGTGTCACTTCTCCCGCGTTCTTAAGCAACTCGTCCAGGAGAATATCCCCAACCTGCCACCCGGAGGCGGACTCGCGGCCAAGTGAGTATATACTCTTATTACACGCTGTATAACATGCAGATTTGCGTATCCATGTCACTTCTTCCGCGGTCTTAAGCAACTCGTTCAGGAGAATTTCTCTAACCTGTCTCTTGGAGGCGGACTCGCGGCCAAGTGAGTATATACTCTATACACGCTGTATACCATGCAGATTTGCTTATTCATGTCACTTCTTCCGCGGTCTTAAGCTACTCGTTCAGGAGAATTTCTCTAACCTGTCTCTTGGAGGCGGACTCGCGGCCAAGTGAGTATAGACTACTGCTCATTGTATAACGTGCAGATTCATCAATGTCACTCCTGAATCTGTCAACTCTTTCAGGAGAATATTTCTAACCTACCACGCGGCATAACGTGCAGATTTGCTAGAAGGATCTCGTCATTGACCAGGACTGCATGCCTCCAATACCGAGTTGGTCCAAATTAATAGAAATTAATAGTGCTGTCGCTTTCTATGCGGTTTCGACGTTCACTCGCTGTCTTGCTCGCACCTATGCAAATACCTGCTTGTCAATTTACAGTGCCAGGAATGTCAAGATTTTTTCCAATCTAGTCTGATATAATACATTGCATGGGCATGAAGTACGTAACCCAAAATCTATGTTCTTGTTTAGTATATTTGGTCTCCAGATATTCCCGGTGAGTACTAAGTAAGGTCTATGTTCGCTTGGTTCTGTCCCATGGCTTTGACCGTTTTAATTTAATCGATTCCCATCCGGGTACACAAACCTGAGGCGCTATACGTGATAATTCTTAAGTTATTTTGATTTTGACAGATGAACCGCCACCTGATGAAAATCAAAATAATTATCTGTTCTTTCTAAGCCGTTGATTTAATAAGGCAGACTTATGAATTTTACGTGACTTTGATTTGGCTAAGTGCAGTACATCGAATGTACCTTCGCTTCAACCGACTGCACGGAGATGTAGGCGCCTCCGGTTTGTGTACTTAAAGACCAACGCGTTCGTTTGATGATAGGCAAGTGCCGCCATTGTCGCGCTTTCTGAAGCTACTCGACCAAGAGAATATACCCGGCCTGCCGCCCGGCGGCGGCATTGCAGCCAAGTGAGTACCTATTGTATGGGCCATAAAGTTCTATAATGCCTGACAATGTTGGGGGGCGTCCATTAGTTACGTGAGGTGATTCAGGGGGGGGGGACAATAATAAAGTAATTTTTGCGTAAAATGGGTTAAATTAAACTTTTATTGTTTAATTTTACACTATGTCCAATGCTATATAAAAAAAAAATTAAACAAAGTAACAAGTTTTTTTTTTTATAATTTTGATTTAAATCTCACGTGAGATTCGGGGTGCGGGGTGGTCGAGTCAAAATCTCATGACATCTCACTTTGTCGTGTCAGAAAATCGACAAAAACGCTTCACGTAATTAATGTTGCATAAAGTTCTATATTGCCTCACGTTACTAATGTTGCATAAATTTATATTTTGCCTGACAATGAGCATGAGGAGTTATTTATTTGCATGCTTGTATTTGAGTGTGTTTTGCCTACTAACATTCAGATTTTAACCGACTTTAAATAGGTGGTCTTCAATTCTGCTTGTTTGGTAAGCGGTTTCTTCGCCTATTGTGGACCTATTTGGATTGTTCTCTTTTAAATGGTAGGCTGCAGCCCCGATGTGGTCCAATACAAATTAGATGAAGGAATTTCGGCGGGAAATAAGGGATGAAAATATTGGAGTAGGTTTTTTGATGTTATAATCATCAGTGATGATGATTTAGGATGTATACAGGTCAAACGGTACCAGTTATTTTTGAGCATTATTATTATTTATTATGGGGTCGATTTAGAGAATTTTCTTTTAGTTTCCCTAAATATCCTTCAATTGTATAGGCGGGTAGACGGTGGATGGAGGTGGCTCAGGACCGTCTAACCTGGAAAGCTATGGGGAGGCCTATGTCCAACAGTGGACGTCTGTCGGCTGAAATGATGTATAGGCAAAACAAGTGATATTTCGATATTTTCGGTTAATTGAAACTCATAAAACAGGAAATTTATGACTAGATTGAACGAAAATTACTAACGAAATAGCAAAACAAAGATACAGGAGACGTCGGCATTTAAGTTAAATGAGCATGAAGAACTTACAGTATTGACGAGTATAATATAAATAAACCTGTGTATATTTTGTAGCTACGAAGTTAACAAAAGCTTTGTTTTTGGAGTAAAGTTATAATAACGAAAATGAAGGCATGTATATCAATAATTTCAACATAGACTCTGTATAGTGCATGTTGTTACTTTATTGTACCTACTAACGTTAACGACATTTGTGATAGGTTTTTGGGGGGTCCAGTTGCTCGCGTCCATAGGTGAACACCCTAGAGTCCCCACACGCACCCCCTGGGTGGTGCTAAAGAAACAACAAAAAGTAGCAGTATGTAAAACTTGTGCAAAGTTCACCCGGTGAAGGACTGCCACCACACCTGCTATTGCATTGCTGTTCCCGTGGAAGGGGTGGGTGCCGGTGAAATCACAGGCACGTGAGACGAAACATCCCCATTTCGGGTGACGGCCGCAACGAGGGCCTAAGTCGCATTGCTGTTATGGGCGGAGGTAACCACTTAACATCAGGTGGGATTTTAGCTCGTCCCGTGGGATTTCAGCTCGTCCCGTGGCATTTGTTTGTATTAAGCGTATCTTTAATATATGAAACGTGTCTCCTTTTCCAGGCAAGGGCTTCTCGACAAAGTATACAGGGAGTTCTATCCAGAGCACGCCGATAGTTCCGACACATTCGACTGCCAGTCGGACATGGCAGACAATTTCGGGAACTAAGCGAATAGCCACAACCCCTAGTAGAGCCACTTTCCAAGCGTTTCAATGCGCACTTGTGAACTTTGTATAATTACAACGGTGATCTTTTCACTTGTTGAATCTGTGGTTCGTTGTCTCAATTCTGACAATGTCAGTTCCATATTTTCTTAAAACATGGATATATTGAACTAATACGTTGCTACTAAACACGATATCGTTTTGCCATTACGGTGATTCGTAATGAAACGCTTTGTAAGGCACTCTTCTAGGGCAAATGGACATACACTTTGCAAACAACTAAACAAGCTATATGATCAATAGTCGTGAACTGTTTGTGGGTAGATTTGAAAGGTTACATTTGTCGCCATTTTGAAATGTGATGCAGTGCTGCCCCATTTTTTTAAGGTTAGCTGGTTATTTTATTAGTAACAACCCTTACCAAAGATTTAATAACCACCCGCTGTGTAAATTTTTGGCAAAGTGTATGTTCACGTAGTTTTAGCCGAAAAGATTAGTACAAGTCGAATGGAATTGCCGTTACATTACGTGTAAATTTTTGATGATGGCAACACCGTTTTATGTTATACTTTTGTACATACAGTCTCGAAACAATCTGTAATGTAATAGTAATTTTGTTTGATTGTGACGCTAACAGCAGTCGGTCTGTGTTGGATGTTGTACGTTAGGGGCTTTGTAAAAAAATACTGCTAAAGAGTGACATAAAAATAAATAGATTAAAACGTTGTCGATGTAATTGTACGCTATAGGAAGCGGGACACTAACTTTTGAATAATGCCCGTAACACAAAATCATGAGTAAAAACAAAACAGGTCGAATGGACTAATGTCATGTCATGTCAATGTCATGTTGACTAATGTCAGCGAGGATTTATTTAGTTTAGTTAGATTTGACCATGCCCTGACCATCGTGGTGAGTGTTTCATCTATTGGACATGCTTCCTGTAGATTAAACGTACCGTTTTATGTGTACCTATTCTCCTTTCATGTTGATAATTTCTCCAGGAAATATCAAAATCGAAATGTTAATGTGGCACAAACCCTATGTAGATTAACCAATATTTTTTTTACGTAATTCATGAACACACTGTATAGAGAACACGAGTTATAATTTGGTCATCTAACGTTTTTATTTTAATTTTTAGTAGTTTTCTTTTAAGTTTTGTGTTAACATTGGCCATTCTTAATGTCATAATATTAGATGTGTAATATAGATTCTACTAAATATAAAATTATAATAAACTATCTCCACATCTACCTTTGTTTTGTGACGTCTTGGTTCTTAGCAATGGTACAAAGTTGCCAGTTGAAATTCAAAATAATGTTCACTTTATTTTTGCGTTACGCAGAAATGATGAGAGAAATTATGGCATGTACTAGTGAAATAGTCTACAAATTGTATTTATGCTTAGATTCTTTTTGTACATAAATATGTCTTTATCCGTTACAACAAATTAGTCATATATCGATTACATTTTTCGATTTAAGAATTAAATTGTTTGATAATTCGGCAGGTTGGAAACTTTGGGATTTATATTTGGTTTTATTTTACTTAATTTTTTTTGCGTTACCAAAATTTTGTATTACAGTGATTGTTGGTCTTAAATTTGTTTCTTAATTTTGATATGCTTTTGAATTGCTTCGTACTTAGAAAATTAACTAATAAAGTTTAAATATAAATTGTTTCTCAAGTAGTTTATAATTGACCGTACAAATACTATGGACCTTATATCATTGATACATCTTTGTGACTTGTGACCAAACCAATATGGGATATCATATTTGCGTGACCACGTGTCATTACAAATTATGTAAATAAGTGGGTAGAAAAGGAAATGCGAAATACTTTGTACCTGTTTTGATGTTCTAAAGTGTTGGGTAGACAAACGTTTGGTTTCGTACAGAATATTCGGCCTACGTTTAGCGAGATTTCAATATCATAAACAAGTTCAAAATACCTAAGACATTGTATTTTAGAAATCTAAATCAGTTCCCATGAATAAAATGATATTATATTCATGTGGCGATAAGCGAATTTATTATAAAGTAGCTACAAAGTTACGTAAATATTTTCACTACTGGCTCGATATTAATGGTAATGTTCATTCGAAAAAAAAGTAACATTTTCCTTCATATTTCCACAGAAATTCGTTTCAGCTGATTTTACGATTACAAGATTGTTTTTTTTTTTCAAATCTTTCATTTACTTATTGGTTGTTTTAATGTAGTGCTATTGTAAGTTCTTTAGACCAAATATTATTACCTACAGTGAGTTTCGAATCATATGAAATCCATACAGTAGATTCTATGTCTGATTGTTTTAGCGATGTTGTCTTAGCGCAATGACGTCTTAAAATGTGTCTCGTAATATCTTGTAGACGCTTGAACAATAAATACCTGTACCTTTTTAGAAATGTTTATTTTTTTATATTGCTTCATGATTTGTAAAATTTCCTTTAGTTAATTCACAAAATTTGTATTGTAACAATAGTATCCTTTGTAATACTAAAAATTTATTCTAAAATCAACAGATCTTCTTGTACGAACTCGCAAATAATAAATTTTATGAATATGTAGCTTTAGTGTCTAAAACGAATTACGAAAATGTGTCGCGAAGAAAATCTTAACGTTTAAGCATCAGATTGCAATTGCCTTGCGAAATGGTTTGTTTGATCTGTGCTTCCAAGATTTAGTGATGATACTGGTGAGAGCTTGGTGGCACAGGGGCGTAGACGCCGACTTTCAATCTGATGGTCGCTGGTTCAAACCCACAGGTGCTCCAATCAGTTCTTCACGTTAAAAACATAAGTGCGCTATACCATGTTCTCGAAACGGTGTAGCAAAACATCGTGAGGAAACATATCTTTCAACATGTGACATCTACCAATCCGGATTGGGCTCCCGTGGTAGATCAAAGCCCATCTCTCTCTCAATAATCGAGAGTAGGCCGGTGTCCCTGCAGTGGTAACAGAGGCCGATATGGATGGAAATACTATAAAAAAATAGATATCGAGTAAAATTTTACTGTCAAATTATGTGACAAAATGTATGGAATATTGTTATCTATAAAAAAGATCATGTGTCGTAAAAGTTCAGTGAGTTGATGAACGCCTGCTGGGCGATTTGCGCGTCGTACACCGCTCGTTCCTGTGTGTCGTCCGACTCTTCGGGCTTGCGACGAGCGACTTGCTTGGCTTTCCAAGCCTTGCTGGCAGCTACCGCTTTCTGCGTGGAAACAGTGGGTGACATGAAAATTCCTATCGATTTCTATGATGTCAAGTCTACGGAACAAGTCTTGGCTGTAGCATCTCTGTTAATTTTATGTTATTATATTTTAATGGCTCTATGTTAATTTTAACGAGTCTTGGTAAGTTCTACCAAAATACTACCTAAGCCAAGTCTACAAATTGGTTGTCTATTGGTAACAGACAACGACTACTACTACGGCGAGTATACATCTCACCTCCTTTCGATCTTTGAATATGTTCGCTCTGTACTCATCGGCTTCATCCATATTAAGGCGCCGTTCTGTCCATGTTCTGTTATAGCTGAAAGATGCCACATTAAAATTATGATTAAATTAGTTATGTGGTACAATAGGAACGGTAGCCATTTTGACTGGTAGTAACTCTGTCTTCAAGGTAAAACGACGGTTTCCCAACCAGTAACACCTCATCGAGTCACACTGTTTCTGGTTGGGAATTTCCTTCCCATCGAGTCACAATATTTAATGGGTGTGACTCGTTGGGAAATTATCTGCTAATAAGAGTTGCAACTAGTAACAGTGTGACACGATGGGAAGAAAATTCCTAGCCAGTAACAGTGACTGTGACTCGATGAGGTGTTACTGGTTTTTTTTTATGTGAAAATGTGACGTAACGAGCTGAGGGCCCACCTGGTGGTAAGTGGCGACCCCCGCCGATGACAACAGTAATGCGACTCAGTATAAGATTTGGGTCTTATACTGAGTCGCATTCATCCTGCTGCGTCCATCACCCGAGACGGGGATGATACGTCTCATGCACAATGGTTGGGAGATCACCTGTAAGACGAGCTGTAAACTTTATTTCAATCTATGATCCAAATGTATCTGATTAAACTTACTGGTGATGCAGTAGTTTATGTGCCAATAAATGTATGGGATTATTGTCTTTGGCGATTCCCACGTCGTATAGTGCGTCAGGGAGAATACTGCCGAAACTGTCCCAAAGGTATTTCACAGTGCCAGCATCCAGAGTACCTGGTGAGTTAATAATAATAAATATTCACGGATATTATGGCATCTAGCCGCAAACTAATGCCGTGCTTGGAATATGGGAATACATAAAGTCCTTTTTGTAGACGGCTCCGTGGCTTAGTTGCTAGTAGCCTTGCCTTCGAAGCGAGAGGTCCCGGGTTCGATTCCCGGCCGGGGCACACTTTGTGGTTAGCATGAAGTTTGTTCTCGGGTCTTGGGTGTTTGCCTTGTGTTTCTGTGTTTGTCCATGCCATCTGCGGCACAGGGAATCCTAGTGCAGAGGTATGTTAACGTTGTTGTTGTAAATATGTACTTAAAATACATATTAACAGCCAGACACACAACAAACATCTTATATTCGACACATAAATACTAATCGTGCGTAAGAATTGAATCCACAACCTACAACTTGCAAACCTAGAGCTCCTACCAAGAGCTGTGAGGCCAGTCATTATCAATAAATCAATAAATAACACATTGTAATATTTATCATGATTAACTCACTGGCTGAAAATCAGCGCCGTGGTATGCTACTTGCAGATGTATCGCTGAGCAGTCTACCATAGAAAACTGTACCATGTCGTGTGATGACAATAAGTGTCAATAAGTGACAAAAAGTAACACGACATGGTATAGTTTTAAGTCCTAATTATAATGATTATTCGATTTAACGTGGAAGCGTTTCAAATGTGTTTGAGTCAGACTAAACTAAGACGCGTTCCGTTTTAATTGAGTAACAGAGACAATTAATAATATTAATAATTCAGTTTGATATATCTTCACCAATACCGCGTCGATCATATTTTCTGTTTTCAAAGTTTTATTTAGACACCAATAAAATCTGACTTGGACCCGCTTGGAACTCACTTGTAATATCCTTGGGTTCGAAATCCGGTAGTATCACCACGTTATTGGGATCCTTGATCGCCATTTTGCAATGATTATTGGTTGCCTCTGCGTGACCGCAATCCTTGGTCACTTTATTCAGCAGAGTATTGTCTGCCAACTTGTACTGACTGGTACAATTGGCACATTGGTATATTTTCTCACCATCTTGAATGATGTAGCGACCGTATTTGTCGAAGTAATATAGATCTTCGGGCACCTGGTAAGTATTTTTTTTATGTGAATATGTGACGGAACGATCTGAACGCCCACCTGGTGGTATGTGGCAACCCCTGCCTATGACAACAGTAATGCGACTCAGTATAACATTTGGATCTTACACTGAGTCGCACTCATTCTGCTGCGTCCATCACCCGAGACGGGGATGTTACGTCTCTTGCGCATGTGATTTCACCGGCAGCCACATCCTTCCACCGGAACATACTAATGCGAGCACTACTGCTTGGCGGCAGATTCCAGGTGTGGTGGCAGTACCTCTCCGGACAAACTAGGCACAAGTTCTGGTACTTTTGATTGCAACTTTAGCACCACCCAGAAGGTACGTGTAAAGAATCAAAGGGTACACATCTACGGACGCGAGGAACCGGACCCCCCTAAATACTAGATTGCATAGAAAAGGTGCATGGAATTAATCCATGGTCATTTTAGTTACATAAACATTACAAATTATATCCGATTACTAGTATTCACATATTTCGATATCTGCCTCGAAGTACCGAATCAAACTGCACACGAATCTTAATTTGAAATTAGAACATACATTCTTGAAATCTCCTTCGCAGTTGACATGGTACAACTTTAGTCCATAATCCAATACGTAGACTTTGTGATTAAACTCATCTAGATAGTACGGGCCGATGTTGTCAGTATAGATAATACGGTCCGTGCCTGAAAAAACGTAATAATAAATATTCATGGACATTTCACACAGCGTCATCTAGCCCCAAACCAAGGATAACTGATAGAATAGGTACATATTTGTATAGATTTTTTTTGTAAATACATTCATTACATAGTAACACCCAGACACAGAACAAACATTTATGTTCGTCACACAAATTCTTGTTCTGGATGGGAATCGAACCCTGAACTTCTGCGCTGGAGGTCGTCTACATAGCAGAAGGCAGAGCTGAGCTATGAGGCCAGTCAAATTATTGAAATAGGTACCTTTGCAAGCGAAAAAGGTTAACAATGCCCTGGCTTCTATCAACAGCTTTTCTTTCAGATAAACTTTCCTTTCACTAAAATTGGCGCCCATGTTCTCCCAGCACTGGAGCTTCGCACCGGGCAGCTCGGTAGTCCTGGCAAAATTGGGATTTAGTGGAATGTTACTGATGAAACTACAAAACAACTCTAAAACAAGTTTTTCAGCTTACTCTTCGGTTGCTCGAAGCTAATGCTGCGAATGCTATCAGCGAGCAGACATGCTTCTTGTCGCTTCCACCAAGAAGCGGCGAGAGTCTAGCTGCAAGAACTTGCTAAACGTCTTAAGCAAGTTCTATATACTGGGATGAGTATAGCTTGTAACACGTATGTAACAAAAATTCGAAGACATGTGACATCTAACAATCCGTATTAAGCTCCCGTGGTGGATCAAATCCCATTCACTCTCAAATAACAAGAGTAGGCCGGTGTATAAGATATAGTTTCCGGCAAAATCACAGGCGCAAGAGACGTTATATTCCCAGTCGCTCAAAATCGTTCCGTCACTATTAACGCATAAAGAAAAATGTCTGATCGCTGTGTTTTAGGTACGAAGAAAACTGTGTAAAGGGTAACAAGGAAGTAAGAATGTGCACCTCATGGAGTTATATATTTGTTCCTGCTTTAATACATTTTCCTGTTCAGTCTTCAGTTTGATCAGGTTTGCTGCCACTTTGTTAAAATCAGCCAATTTTTTCTGCCAGAAGCTCACCTCTAGTTCAAGGTGGGAAAGCGGGAACTCCGCTGCGACGGTGACGATTTTATTACGTATAATTTGGATCCCACGTTCCACCTTCAATAGAAAAGCTATGCTATGAAAATTGCAACACCAGGCCATGACTGCCTATGCCAATGCCTATTTGGTAGTGAGAACGGCATAGCAGTACTTGTGCTGAGTTCGCCCGGAGAAGTGCTTCCACACCTGGTAATCTGCCGCCTGGTCGTGATGCACTCATATTGTTGTGTTGCGGTGGAAGGGTGTGGGCGCCGGTGAAACACATATGCATGAAATGTAACATTCCCGTGTCAAGTGATGGGCGCAACATCTGAGATGGGGGGTGGTATGTGCCTTGGGCCTGAGGACCCGGTCTGAGCCCTCACGCTAAAAGAGTTCGGATACTGGCTCTCACTCTACTCGCGTGAGGCTCTGTGAATACACCTTTACGCACAGTGGCAAATTCTAAACTTGACCATGCTATGGATTCTTAATGTTTCACTTCATCAAGTATTTTTGATGGTAAAAAAAACAACAATATGACTCAGGTCCATACCGAAATGTGTGGAGACCCAAGTAGAATGGCGTTGCGCTCGGAATTTGATAGAAATTTGATCATGCGTCTCATGAGCTTGTAATTTAACCGGCACCAACATCATCCCACCGGAACACAGTATAGTGAGAGCGCCAATGCTCGGTGATGGATTGGTCTAGTGGCAGTATTTCTTTGGATGAACCTGGCACAGTTTCATACTGCTACTTTGGGTTAAAGAGGAACCACCACCATCCAAGGGACAATGAGGTCCTATGGACAGTGCCGTATTAACTACGTACCAAGAGCAGCAATTGCTCCGGGCCCCGCGCGGGTTTGGAAACGCGGGGCCCCCGCGTGTCATCCCGCTCACCTCCGCTTGAGCTTAATTTTTTGAACTAAACCCTACCCCAGCCATCCCAACTCCTTTATGTACCGGAAAAGGACTCTGGGTTGCTGTTGGCAGCACTGTTTCAGCGTCTCAGCGTAATCCGGTAGTGCCTATGGACGTGAGCGAAATGAACTCCAAACGCAAGAGGACACCGGTCTGTACGAGAAGAGATTGAAAGTCACCTCGGCCACCTCCTCAGGACATTTCTCATGCCTCCGAGTCACTAATAGATTCTCTTTATTCTTATCATAGAGCTGGTTCAGCAGATTGTTGATGGTATCATCGTATTGTTCTCGCATGTTCAAAAGGTTATTCCTTAGGCGAAGTTCATTCTCTTCGAGGCTCGTGCGGATTTGATTTACCTGTAAAGGAAGTTAGAAAACGTTGGAATCCTATTAAAACTATGTTTTTACGCTTATCTCGTATCCCTCCAGGATTCCTTAAGTCGCAGATGACATGTTCATCACACAAAGTTTGCCCCAGCCGGGGATCGAAGCTGGAACCCCTCGATGCCAAAGTGCTTTCTTACTTCTGGACCTTTCGATTCGAAAAACCTAGCTTCGTACCGGAAATATTATTCAAAATGGTAGTAAAATACATGGTTGTTGGAAACAGGTAGATCTTTGTAACTGAAGACTTGAGAGAATCCAAAAGCAAAACGTTATGGTTATGTTATGGTTATGCATAGTAACTGCAACAAAATATTGACCTAGGAGCCAGGTATTGGTATCAAAATTACTAACAGAATCAGCCAACAGCAATGCCAGGTAAGAATGTGCAAATTGCAGCACATCACTCGTTTTCTTGACTACTATTTCAAAGTGAACTTTTGCGAACTCAACAATGTTATTTTTTTTCTGCATCATTTCTAACTTTGCTCTGAATTCGAATACCTTTTTCATGAAATTGTCGTATTTTGATTGTATATCTTCGTAGATTATTTTTTCTTCTTCAGATTTGATTGGAAGAAAGTTGTTGCCAAATTCTATTTGAATCGTTTGATGGGTTGATATAGTTTTTTCCATCAACATCATCAACTCATCTTTAGTCATATTATTACTGTATCTATCTGCTTCTTTTATAGTTTCATCTATAGTATCATTATAGTAAACTAGGAAACTAACAATGATTCTCTTCACCTCTCCGTAAAAGATGTGATACGAACCATCTTCAAACGTTACATCAGTCAGTAAACGAACGTATTCTGATAGTTTAGGTGTAATATCCCATAGCAAAATATAAACCTCGTCGAAAGCTACTCTTCTCAGCTGCTGAATAAAATCCTTGTAGATATTCATGACTATAAAAAATAGTATAGCTTTTCCAATCCAATGTGCCTACTTTTAAATTTGACCGCTACAGCCGACGGCCGACGAAGGCGCCGCCATTTTTAATGAGTGAATGATTCATCCATGTTTATTGGATTATCTACTTCTGCTAGGCATGAAGTCATTGTATTTTAGTCAACGTCACTTATTTTTTACGAAGTTCGTACGTACTAAATGTTTATACTAAGGTTTATTTGTATACCTATCGTGGATATTAATTCATAATTTGTTGTAATAATAAAAGTCTTCAATTACTGTTTATGTGCTAACAGTGAAGTGCTCATTGGCCTTATTATTTAAATTAGGTGTAGTATACACCTAACATTTTATTATTCATGAAATTTAAATTGTTGTTATCATTTCTAACTATGGGTATACTTTTGTTAATCCTACTATTAGTTACATCAGGTAAGATGTTTCTTATTTTTTACCAAACTTAATTGTTACTTATTACTGAATAACTACTTTGTGTTATTATAGGGTTTACAAATTCACTTTCTGATTTGAAAGACATTCCTGCACTTGTAAAGAATGGCACAGTAATAAAAAATGAACAGCGGCTCGTGGAAAACCTAAATAAAGTAATTGAAGCTGGCTTCACGCGTTTACAAATTGTTACGGACTTTGACAATACATTAACAGCTGATAATGGCATTAAGGATAAACCCGTTCTCAACAGTTTTGGTGAGCCGAAACCAATTGTTTATTATCTCTATTATTTACATTTTACCGAGGCTTTTAATAATGGTAATATTTAATTATTGTGCGTTATTGTTTTATTAATAATATTGACTTTTACTTGTTTTTTTTTTCAGAGATGTTTAGAAAATGCGCTTCCGTTCCACAATGGTATAAAGACGAGGAATATAATTTATATCTTCGATATAAACCGGTTGAGAATGACCCCAATATGAGCACAGAAGAAAAATCAAAACGGATGATTGAGTGGTATAGAGAAGCAAGTAACCTAATGAAGTTTGTATCTCATGTTCGTTGTTATCTTTACCGTTAAAGTGGTAATGCCCAATCCATAATTTCGATGTTTGTTCTAGAGGGCTGAAGTTCCCCAGGAAAGAGCTGATGGATGTAGCTCAAACTGCGAAAAACAGTTTCAGGTAGTTTAATCAATCAAATCCAAATGAAAACGCAATTCAGTGCAAACTAAAGTTTTAATTAGGTATCTAAATGTAGATTAGAATGCATGGATATTACTATTAAATTAATTTTAATATGTGACATTTATGTTTGTGTATCAATTATATTTAAATATCAATTTTATTATACCAATGTGGCTATACTATACGATTTTATTTAATAATTGAATAACTTTACATGAAATTGTAAGATTTTTTTTATAATGGATGTTTTCAGGGATAACATTGATAAACTTATATCTTGGGCTGAAGCTAAGAAAGTCCCTATTATAGTGTTATCGTCTGGACTTGGTGAGGCGGTAATTGATACAATTGAAGCTGCGAATTTAACTTCGCCGCAAATTAAAGTATGTGGTTCTTGATTGATAATAATAATAATTGATCCATAATATTGCTATTACTTGTCTCATAATGATATTACCTATTACTTTCGTAAATATAAAGTGCTGGTGTACTTTCAGGTAATAGCGAATTTTTTGGAAGTAAACAGTGACGACAATATAATAAGTATGAAAGGTGACCCTATTCATAGTTTCAATAAAGGCAAAGCTTTTAAGAAATCAGGATTTTATGAAGAATTTGCAGAAAGAAAAAATGTTATTTTACTGGGCGATAATTTAGGAGATGCTGCAATGGTTGAGGAATTTGATAATGCTGATACTGTAATAAAAATAGGATATCTCAGTGCAAAAAAACAAGGTAGTCTTAGTGAATATTTAAATCATTTTGATATTGTTTTACAGAATGATCAAACAATGGATGTTATCAATGATTTAGTAAATTTATTATAACGTAAATAGTTATTTATACGTGCTTCCCTTCCATATTTATAAATATGACATCGGTCGGTCAGTGACGCGACGAGCTGATGTTAAGTGGTAACCTCCGCCCATAACAACAGCAATACGGCTTATGTCCGCCCCGACCGAAGTATGAGAAGACCTAAGTCGCACCCCGTTACGCCGGTCATCCAAAAGGGGATGTTACGTTTCAAGCCCATGTGATTTAACCGGCACTACAACGGAACACAGCAATGCGAGTGCACTACTGCTTGGCGGCAGATAACAAGATGTGGAGGCAGGTACTTTTCCGGGCGAACTTTGCACTAGTTTTACTGCTAATTTTTGATACAATAGCTAAATGCGATAGCTTCCATGGCTTTTCTCATTAATAATATTACCAAAACCTAGCTTCATATATTACGCACAACACGCGTCATTAAAGACAGTATACTTACATGTAATGAAGTCTACCATATGGTTTATTTGTTTCCTGTTGTTTTTTTAGATTTTCCATGCTATTTTATTATTGTACATTTTTCTTTAGCTACAATAGTTTTAATAGATTTAATGCGATAGTTAGCTTTAATTATTGTATATATAATTACTTATTATAGTTTATTATATTATTATAATTATTGTTCTATACAAGTATTATATAGAATATAATAACAATTATTATTATTATTATTAATAATAATTCTTAAATTACAAATTGAACTATATCAATCGATAAGTTTACACTCATAACTATTCAATTCGCATAGGTATATAATTGATAAAATCGTATAACTGAGCAATTTTTTACAAGGATTTTTTGTCTGGTTGACCTTACGTCTGTTATGGCCACAGAGTGTTGTTACTACTCTATCATCAATAGGAAGTGAAAGTGACTATGCCTAAATAGTAACATTTTTGAGATATCACATAAAGACGGTTTTAAAAAACTAACTAATAATAATAATAAATTTGCCAACTTGTAAATCGAGTTTGGTAGATAGATAGATAACACTTTATTGCACACATAAACAAATTATCCAATTCGAAGCAACATCTATTGGTAGCAGGAACATTTTTTTTTTGTTTGGATATATGCCTCATTACCACCCGGCGACACGAAATGTTTTTACTTCCGGATTGATTTTCATTCATTCTTTGCAAATTTGCAATTCTTTCAAAAACACTTTTATTTCATAACGAAAGTTACTTTGTTGATACAGACACTAATCGCAATGCAAGTATGTAGATTGTGGACTTAACCGGACGTATTTAGTTATCTGTGGCTGGGGTCTATAAATCTGCTGTCAATGTCACTGTCTCACTGACAGTGTCAGGTCTATGTAATGTTATGTCCCTGTCAGTGATTTTTATCTTGTTTGTGGTGGGCGCTGTCAATCAATATTTATCAAAATTTTATCAAAAAAAAACCTAAAATGAATGATAACATGAGCTTATTAGCTGTTCAGTGCATCATATTACCGAAATAAGTTCTGTATCCGTACGCAACACGGTTTAAAACTGCCCCAACTGAAAATAAATTGTTGCACTAACTTGATCCGGCGAAGCGGTAAGACGTTTTCCTCATGAATTTACGCCAAGGATGGTATCAAATCACCATGAAAGGTGATCTTTATACTTAAGGTGTATTCAATAAGTTTGTCTGATAGGTTATGAAGTGTTGATAATTTCCAGTGATCGGAATTTGTCCTTGTACTGAACTAAAGAACGATCTTGGATTCCGTTCGATCGAGGGCATCTATGCTACGTGACCGCAGTCACAAAGCCTTTGTGCTTTGACAGACACTTTGGTAGTCACAGAATTTGTACCTCTAAAAGTTATAATATTTCTGACATATTTTATTATATATGTGACCTACATAGCTAATGTTTATGTAATGTGACACCCACTCCAGTTTGAAGCATAATAGTAAACATGTGTTGTACTTTTTTGTAGGAGAATGGTGGTCTGACCGGTTCATGTTTAGAATCATTCCAGCTTAAAACATAAAAAAAATTATCAGTAAAAATTTAATCATGGTAAGGTATTTTGAAAACACATCAATATTTAACTACAGTTGGGACCAAGTTGCGTGTGGATACTGGAAAAGATATCCGAACCCTCAGAGGTATGTTTTAAAAATCATCTTTATGTACACTTGCTATTATTTAAGCTCTTTACTAAGTTCCTATAGGTGACATGAAAAAAAATTATGTTGAGATTCACATGCTAATTACCCCTCCCTTGCACTAGGTTTCCCTGTAGGTTTGATGAGCAATTGAGATAAACATTTAAGACCAAAATAACTTTGTCCATACTGGTATTTGATGCTAGCAACCCTCACTACAAAGGATTAGTTGTCTAGCTAAGTTGGCTATGGAGCAACCAAATCTTTTTTTAATACACCCTTTGTAATCCTACTCACGCATTTGACTTTGAATAGCTATGACCCTGATACAAGGCTAACTTAAGTCAATTTTAACTTTAATTACATTTTCATGGTAATTAAAGTTATTAGTGATTTCATTACTACTGGCTGTTTGCAGATTTGCCTGAATGTTGCCAGTACCATGTATGTTCACTTACTTCTAAAATCTATATAAATAAATAAATTTGAAATGTGTTTGTAATATGAAATTCAATACTTTTTACTGCATTTATGAGTATATACGGTGCATGTAACAATAAAACAATTTTAATCATTTTTGTCTGCTCCATCCAAAATTAATTGTTAAATTCTATGTGGGTGAAGTCGTGAGACACAGCAAGTATACAATACTAGCTGTGTCTGCAGTTTACTGGAAAATTTTTGTGCAACTTTCTTAATTTTTTTTTATAACCCAACAAAAAAATTATGACATGACCCCCCTTCTCGACCGCCCCTGCCCTCACCTTCCATTGTATAAAGAAGTAATATTTTTATTTATATTGATATGAAATAAGTATTTCCACTAAAATAAAATTGGTATTGAACATCATATCTCTTATAACTTGAAATTAAGTTGTTTTTCAATCTACTAAACAGGTGGTTGATAATATAATTAACCAATGATATATTTTCAGTACTCATGTGCTATCGGAAGACACATGGAGCAGAGAAGTTAAGAAGGATGGCTGCCTGCATACAAAGAGGGTTCTGACAAAGACAAATAAAGTACCAAAATGGGGTGAAAGGTTTGTACTCTTTGTTTTGTTGAACTTTTTAATTAGTGCAAAAATGTTCTATATGTTTTAGTTTTGTTGATACACACTAATTGCCTAAAATATCACAGGAAGTTGAAATTTTGCATCTTACTATTATACATTTGCATTAAATGTTATAAGTTGATATCCAAAAATGTTGTAAGATATCAACTTACTGAGATATTTTATTTTTAATTTTCAACGGTTACGCCCAATCGAGCGGCGTCTGCGGCATATATCCATCCCTTAATTAAATTAATAATTTTCTGCGGTTTAATATATTTTCTTAAGTATTTTTGATAATTCATTATTATATCAGAAGTCATAGTAATAATATAATATTATACTTTATTTTTTTAAATATAGTTACAAGGTCATGCATTCTTTTTGTTCACAAAATTTTGTGTTAGCTTTTCAATAATCCTATTCGGTAGAAAAATATTGGGTCGAACGGGGAAGCACTCTGAATTTCGAATAACAACAGTTATTGACATTCACAATTTAGTGAATGAATTTTGAAAATAAATAAATACAACAGCTGATATGAAAATTTATTATCATGGCCTAACTGATCATGGTGAGTTTTGGTTTGACGAGTTGTTTACGATTCAATGAATTAATTTTTGGCATGTTATTAACTTGCTAACATCATTAGCAAACAAGGTACACAAACCTGCAGTAAATACGTTAACTAGGTAGGTAGTTTATTTACATGACTCAAGTCATTGCTATCTTAGAGGCAATGTTTTTGTATCGCACGGAATGTTGATAGGGTTGTCCTTAACTTTGTTGAAGTAACCTTTCTGATTGATATAATATTATATTATTTACAAAATTACTTATAACATTATTTATATAATTATTTTTAACTAGCAATCCGCCCAGCTTGGCGCGGGTAATAACATTATATTATATTACTTACAACATTACTTAAAACATTATTTATATAATTATTTTTAACTAGCGACCCGCTAGCGGCTTGGCGCGGATGTTCGGCTTTTCACTACTATAATATGCATGTACACTACATATAAATCTTCCTCTTGAATCACTCTGTCTATTGCTGAAAACTGCATTAAAAGATCTAGGGGTACAAACAGCGGGTGCGACTTTGTTTTATACTATGTAAGGTTATGGGCTATGAAATATGTCATTCTGAGGTCACGCCATTCTTGCGGGTTCTCAACATTTATCGTAAGCAGTATTTACAGGTCATGCAGGTCATACAGGTCAGGTCATTATTATGTAAATATTAATTTATTTAACACCAATTAAATTGTGTTATATAAAAACAAAGTATAACGCATTTATTCCGCTTTAAAAGATATAAGAAACTGTAATGCTATATGTCTATCATCTAATATTAAAACATTATAATGAATTTTTTTTCGGGATGCCATGCCTTTTTAACATATCTCTAAATTAAGTGATTACTGAATTACGTATCCTTATTTAATTAAATTAGACCATAATTTGCTGCAGTTTATTTCTATTCAAAGTTGTCGGTACACCAAATAATTCTAATCAGTAGTTCTAATTTTTGTGTGTGTATTTATTATATAAATATTTAATTTGTGTTAAAAAACGGCGGAAACTTATTTGTACTCCTAATAGTATGTGATTTTGCGTTGTTCACCCACGCAAAATCGCATACTAAAAACTCAGTGAACAATAAAATACATAAACTAAAAGGGATACAATTCGATCGGTTACATTTTAATCTAACCCACGTGGTCAAAACGGGGTGCTACGAGAATACGCCACAAAAAAAGCAATTGTTTTTTTGTAACTCATCTCGGTTTCTAGGAAAAAATATTTTGGTTCAGTATATCTAGAATTGTATCTTTAGGTATTGCAAGGAATTACCTACGTTGCTCACAATTGAGCTCAATTGAACAATTGCATTCAGGCAATAATGTTGATGTAGACTGAGTTTTATTGGATCGACATTATTTATGTTGATCAAAGTCCAAGGTATTATTGCTATACCTGTTGTCTGCTTATTGTTTAGCTATACGATTTTTAATAAATTCTCAAATGCTCATGAAATTCATGAACTGATGATATCTTAACACTTGTATGTATTATTGCATTATTGCATAAGTAAATTTTTCCATATTATACCTGTTTTACTCTTCGGAAGTAGTTATCAATTCGGTTGTATTTTTTTCTATGTTTGTTACTTTAAGGTGACTATGACTTTGAAAATTCTTTTTTATACAATATTTCAGATTGAAGCCATACCATTTTTTCTAAAAAACGGTTCAATAGTTTCGTTGTTAAATCAAAATACTTGAAAAAAGATATGTCATCCAAGAAAACAAAATTGCGTATTTTTTTTTTTACTTTTTTGTTCACCCGTGTCCAGGGGTACCGCCTTCTGATCCATCTGCTTAGCTTTTATTATTAATTGAATTAATCATCGCAAAATACTCGAACTATTACGTACCTTAACTCTATACGTATAATATATCTACGTATAACAAGCAACACCGACACTTTATTGATAAAGTGTTTTTTTTACCTTATCTGAGATAAGAAAGGTAACTCAAAAATACATATCTATATCAATCTCATTATGGAGGTGACGTAGAAGTTTATCTTTATCCAACTGGATTGTAAACACATCCTTTATTAGACAATATAGTAAAGGCTATCTCTGCTACATTAGCCAAATTACATATGAATTTCCCGTATTTTATATGAGACTATGTGGCGAGAAGGCTGGCAGCCCAACTTATGTTAAGTGGTTTCTTTCGCCCATAAACTATCAAAACCACTCCGGTCCACTACTGAAGTATTAGACTTAAGTTGCGTTGAAATGGCTGAACCGATTTTGTGAAACCATGTTTTAGAACCACCGCTAGAAAACCGGCTTTTAAATAAAAAAGAAACCGTACTCAAATCAGTTCAATAAATATTTAAGAATCAAGAACCAAAAATCGCGGATGAAAGTATAGAAGTGGGGTTTTTCGATATTTACCAGCCACTCGTTTGAAATTTCAGGTTCTTCAGCGCCAAGTCAGTGAAGATTATTGAGGAGAGTGTATTGGATCCGAAAAACAAAGTTCTCGTGACATACACAAGGAATTTGGGATACACGAAAGTCATGGTGAGAAAACACACATCATATTTTCTTTTCCAGCTGACTTCAAAAAAAGGGGGTTCTCAACTGGACAGTATATTATATGTATATGTTATATGTATACAAATAAACAAAATTGGAGTGTCTATTTGTAAAGTCCAAATAACAACAGCCTTTTGCTAAAGGCTTTGAATGTATATACGGTACTTATAACAAAAACATAATATTTTCCACAGCAGACGCTGCAACAGGCCCACAACCCAGAGTCCTTCTCCAGTACTTTATAGCGTTCGTCTGGGTGGGACAGGGTTAGTCATTGGGGGACAATGCTCAAAATTCTTCTATGCGGGAGGTCAGGCCTTGTCACCCCAGCAAGAATAAGGATTGTGTGTTACAGAGCGTGGTAGAACGGGTAGAGTACGTGTCGGCGGGGCAGGGGCAGACCCTCGCCAAGCGGTCTGCCTGGATAGACTCCCAGGTGTTCGGCTTCTCGCGCGCCATCCGCGCGTTCGGCGTCGACCGCTTCAAGAAGAACACCACGCATATGGTGAGCTACCGTACCCTATGGTATATTATAGATCCTTGTTGGTCGAAATAAATGAATTATTATTATATTAAATTGTAATATATTAGTAGTTTAAGTTGCAATAAACATTTTTTCATTTAAATGTTTCAATTACTAAAATATTGACGTGCCCAAATAATTGGCTTGTGTTTGGCATTAATTTTATCTACCATCTTTCATGTACCCATGTTCAGTGAATGATTTTAAATTTATATTTGTTTTGACATTAACTTTAACCGTTCATATCTACCATCTTTCATGTACGCATGTTTGTAAATTAATGATTTTACTTATTTTGATCAGGTCAACGGGTTCAACTTCGTGCTAAGCTCGATGTTCCCCCGGCCGACGCCCCACCCGCACGCGCCCGTAGCGCAGACCCTCAAGGAGATGCGCGAAGCCGCCGCCGCCGCCACCGACCGCGCCAAGCACAACGTCCTATCCTCCGTCAATCGCACATAACGCACGCCTAAGGACGAATAGACCGGACTATCATTGCCTAGAGCCAACCGTTCGTAACGTTCCGTTGGTAACCAGAGTGACATTGCATATTTGTCAAAAAAAATCATATGCTATTTATGACACTGACAATTTTTTCATATTTATGTCATAAAGTATAACTAGAGTAGCATTGCTCTGTCTAAAGGTTTTTAGGAACTGGTTGTAGTATGGTAGTTGGTAGGAGTTTTCAATTGAAAGATTAGTTCCTGACTACATAATTTATTGGACGAACACAGCTTATATTGTATATAAAATTATTACACTTTTTGACACATTAACAAAGTAGCCAAGGTACTGGGCATGTTTATGTCATAAATTTTATATGTAACATTGCTCTGTCTAAAGGTACTAACCACTTCTTGGCACATTAACAATTTTGCCAAGGTTCCGGGCATATTTATGTCATAAATGTTATTATGTAGATAAGTAAAGTAACATTGCTCTGTCCAGAGGTACTATACACTTTTTGGCACATTAACAATGTTGCCACAGTACCCGGTATGTTTATGTCATAAATTTTATATGTAAATAATTAGAGTAACATTGCTCTGTCTAAAGGTACTATACTATTTTTGGTACATTAACAATGTTGCTACGGTACGGGGCATATTTATGTCATAAATGTTATTGTAGATAACTAAAGTAACATTGCTCTGTCTAAAGGTACTATACACTTTTTGACACATTAACAATGTTGCCATGGTACCGGGCATATTTATGTCATAAATATTATATGTGCTTGGTATATGTTCTGCACATTGAGCAATTGTGTTCACTATTTGTGTGGCATCCACACTTAAATTCCACCAATCACTAGATGACCGAATATTACAATATTAATGTCATTGACATATTCTACTGAAGACAATATACACGACTTACTACTCGTACTGTTATGTCAAAATATTTCACTGACGTCTAGATTAGCGCAGTTTCCAATATTTATTCCATGTGTCATAATATTGTGTATGTGTGTGAAGTGTAGTAACTGTCATTATAATATATATCCGTTACGTCGGTGTCTGTGTCGCAGGACTGTCCAATGTTTGTGTTGTAATAATGTGTGTACTTGTGGTCTTAACATGTGTGAGTAAAAGCGTAGCGGACCGCTTACGTACCTACGATCTATTTTCATACTAACGTTCTTTGTGGCAACTACAGAACTCAGGGACCATCCACACTAATTTTGTGATGTTTGTGACCACATCCTCACAATTGTGTAAACACCCCCCTTAACCCCCACCTTCCATAAATTAAAAAAAAGCAATGGAGATATTCCAATTTGAGTTATATTTGGAATCCTAAAGTTCATTCATTTTTGCCTCGATATACACCAGAAAATATAGTTGGTCCTAGTATAGTTGGTTGATAAAGGAACGGAACGGAACGGTTGACCGCAGAACGAAAAGATGCCGTAGGATGTAGCTAAATTTGCTTAGCTCGCGTGATTCTCGAACATTCGGACACGGCGCTCACTTCTGTGCTTGATTGCTTCGAGCGATTTGATAAAAATCATCAATTGACAATCAATGTATATTCTGATTCTGTATTTAACAAAATTTTGATTTAATTTAATCGTCGCATGGTCGACAGTAGCATTTTGAACGACTGCCTAAACGCAAACGCACTTAGTGTCAATAATTTGATAGCTCTGAAATTAGCCGCAGGCTGTTTTCTCTACGTCTCAGACGGTAAAAGACAATATTCTCTTCGGCAATCATTGTCGAATTACATTGGGATCCATTTTGTTGTAGTTTGGTTAATTATTATCCGTTTTAGCCAGCGCGAACATCGCTCTAAAAGCATATTATAAAAGTTTTGTGTTACAATTTTACTGAGACTGCAATGATGAAAACGAAATTAAGTTATTGTAAAAGCAGATTATGGCGTTTTTGAAATGTCTATCTTCACTGCATTATTGTATATATTGTTCATAATGCAACAACAATTTATGAATTATCCGTTTACATATATAATTATTTTATTTATAATATATGTATATGTCGAATCATTCAAATGTTTTGAATTTGTTTTGATGCACTGCCGTATAATTTTCTCATACATTAATAGCTACATGTACCTATGAACCACATTCCAACTTGTGGAAAAATGTGTAGGGCTGTCAATTATTGTAATCCTAAAGGAGAAATTAGTAAAACCTGTTTCTAATAATTTATGTTTGTAATCAATGAAGTTGTCTCTTTCTACGTCTCAGATAAGGAAATACAGCTAATTTAAATTGACCTCTGTTAATTTCAGGGCTCCCTGTTGTCTGAGACGTTTTAAACTGGTGATGGTTGTTTGTTATGGTTGGCAGCCCTATGATTGCTGTGTATTGATTATTTTGAAGATCACACTTGACTGAAAAATGTTGCCGCGTATATTTTATGTATATATTGATAAATGTTTCAGATAATAAATAATATTTAATAATGGATAGGGCGCTGTTTTGTGGACGAGCTGAAAGGTAATACTGATGCACCATGATTTAATTATAATAACTTGTCATAATAATTATATATTTCTGATAAATATCAGTGTTGTAAATATTTATTGTAAAATTAAGTAAAATAATAAAGAAGCATTGCCACGTCAAAAAATTGTTAAAAATAAATATATTTTATCTAAATCTCTATTTTAATATTCTGTAATCTAAATTTATTTTAATCGTGTATAAATAATATAGAAATAAATTTGTCTAAAATAAATTTTATTGGGAGTAGACGCCAGAGCATTTACCCTTCACCCATTTTAACTAAACGAGTATTGATATATATCCGATATTTGTAACTTAAAAAGATTGTAATTAATTTTATGTGTGCAGCGGGTATTCACCTCCTGCGTTATAACATGGAAATGCTTTTGGTTCCGTACTAAAGGACAAAATAAACCATTATTTACACCTACAACTTTCGTGATATAAATTCACATATAGGTTCGAAGGGCTGTATCTTATGAACCATTATATAGCAGATATTCTAAAAATTATACAATAATATGGCTATTTTTTTTTAATAACATTTTTGTTTGTTTTCTTAGCAAAGGTGTACTCATTTTCACAGCCTGCAACTGCACTGCTTTTCTTTTGTATAATAATCGGGTATGCAGTGTAGTGCAGTGTTATAGCATTGTCTCCCTATGCAATTCCAATGTAACTCACCTCAACGGCTGGCCTTGTATCTCGATAGAGATTTCTCTATCGCGGGTGCTAATCTACACGGTGACTTGTCGACTACTCGCTGGGGATGTAAATGTCGCAGCCGTGTGAACCCGGTATAAAAATGTTCTCTCGAGAATAAGAACCTGTTTCACTACTGTTTTGTTCCTGGTATGCTGTCATGCTGTCTTCTTCTTGCGGGAAGAAACAGAAAGAGACAGCGTTTTAGTTATTTGTCAGATATCTTGACCAATAGGCGATTATAATGATTGCGTTAAGATTTATCTGGGAAAGCAGATCGTAGTCTTGTATGAACGCTTTACACTGTTATTTCATCACAGGTGACAGATAGAATAAATTGATTTCGATATGTACTTTTATCACCATTTTTGTTGAAAAATATAGGTAGTACAAAATAAAAAAGTAATCATCAAGATCGGTCTACGATATCGATATCGGTTCCACGGCGATGATATCGTGGAACAATTAAATACAGCTACGAGTATATGAGAACCTCCTACTTTATTCGGTCGGTTAAAATATAAAAAAAACAGTATGACTCGATTTTCTAGCCACCATCTATAGAAGGCTATGGTCCACTTTGATAAAGGGTCAGCCAGTAATGCATTTTATGTCCACTTCGTACCTACCTTAGTATTTTGTACCTATGCCTAAGTTAGGCTAATTTGTTCATAATGTTGGGAAAATTTTAGATTTTAAAGCGTCAATGGATGTTAGATGTTTGATAAAATATATATTTATGTAAGGTCTAGAATGCATGTGTTAGGCGGTTGTAAATTAGTATTAGTTACCACGTTCAATAAGAGAATCAATAAATGTATTCTATTTAATGTTGTATTTTTATTTCAACTCCAGATTCTGGATCTGGAATTTAAGTTCGTCCAGAGAGGTACTGCCAACACACCTGAAATATGTCGTCAAGTATATCTTAATATCAAGTAACTTATAATCAAGAACCAATTAATTTATCTGTAGTGTTCACCGAGATTGATCACAGGAACAGTGGTGCATCAACAGTTTACCACTTGTCAAGTCTATATTCTCATGATAGTGTAACTTCCTAAGGAAAGAAGCATATTCATACTCTAACACATTAAGGAAAATAGCTTAATTCTATAGATGAATAAAGAAGGCTGTCAATTTAACTATTATTCGATTTATTATGTAGGTAACTAAAACTATAACTAAATAACATTTTCTAATAATCCTTGTGTGAAGGATATCAATGAATACTATTTACCTAAGTCTACTAATCATTGTTTTGTTAAAACAAGATTGGTTGCCATGCAATGTTAATATCCAAAGCTGTTACATTAATTCTTCAGTGATTTTCTACTTTATTTTGATTGCAGCTCGTAACCTTGCACTTCTGCTTCTTGGATTTCTTTCGACTTCCTCATCAGTGGGTACTTCTACATGCTTATTGATCGCTTTCCATGATGTGTCTAGAAATTGATTAATTGTATCTTGATCTTGAACTAGCATTGGACTTAGGTATTTCAACGGAATGGGATTGGCCACTTCATCTATAGTGTTACCAGCGACGTGCCGTTTTACAATGGTATCTTCCAGAGAATGAAAACAGATTGTAACAAGTTTGCCGTTGATTTTGAGGTAGTATCGAGCCAGCACCATGCCATAGTTCATTTCATTCAGTTCATTGTTGACAAAGATGCGTAATGCTTGGAATACTTTAGTTGCATTAGACTGCGGTCTCTGTAATTTGTCTAATCTAACTTCATCAGGGCAACATGAGTTTACAACGTCCACTAGTTCATGGGTAGTGTCAATATTTTTGATCATGTATCTGGCTTGGATTATTGTTTGCGCTATCTTTGCTGCTTTCTTTTCTTCTCCATATATCTTGAATATTTTGTACAATTCACCCTCATTGGCTGTGGCTAAAACTTCTCTTGCTGTGATTTGATTAGGGTCTCGCCCGGCATCCATCCTCATATCCAACAGACCATTTTTGCTAATTGAGAATCCCCTTTCACCTGTGTCTAACTGCATTGATGAGCAGCCAAAGTCAAACAGAATGCCATCCACCGAAGATTGGCTTATGCCTGTCTCTTTCAAAAGTGAAGGAATTTCACTAAATCTTCCTAACAAGGGTGTGAGTCTATTTGGATATTCTTTAGCTAATTGTTTTGCTCTTTCATAGGCCGTGGGATCTCTGTCTAATGTGATAAGCTTACAGTCAGCAGCTTCAAGTATTTTTCTAGAATGACCACCAGCTCCAAATGTCATATCAATGTACAACTCATTATCTTTTGGGTTCAAATGTTTTATCACTTCATTCAACATTACAGGAGTGTGGTCCCTGTAGCGAACATGTTCAGTTGATAATTTTCTGCTAATGGAAACTAGATTGCGTTTGAAATTACTTAGAATCATTTTTTATTCTTGTTGAAAATTTTACTAAAATAACTTTTGTTTTCTTCCTTCAAGAACTCAAGGACTTCATTGGAGAGTATCAAGTTGCACTCTTCAGCGCTCAAGCCCGTTGCAGTGCTGTTTAGGGTCCGTTTATACTTATTTTTGTAGTGGTTATCAGCTATTTTGTTCAGTGAGTTGTACTGTCGAGTGCAAAGCTCAGAATCTAAGTTTTGTTTTTCTGATGACTCGAAAGCAATTTTGACTTTTTCTCTGATGAATCTGCCAAGGTCTCTGTAAGTAAAATCAACCAATAGGTAACCAATACTTACGTTTCCCGCAGAAGGGGGAATCTCAAAATCTAAATATGAACTAACCTCTCGCCTTTACTTGTATCTACCGGCCATTTAGCAATGAGTTTTGTGAATTTCTTGTATTGAGAAGTCATTATTTAGCTTCAAGCTTCATGTCATAGGATGTCACTGGTGTAATATGAGCAGAAAATAAAATATAGTCCTTGAAATAATATTCACGATCACGACAAAACGTTTGTTCTACTTCTTCTCCTTCTTTATGACTTTTTCTGTATTTAGCCACACAAATTCTGCCAGTGTCTGGTGTTTTTGTGTCTTTACAAATTCTGCGTTAGGCACTCACGCACGTTGACACTGACAATGACAGATAGATAACATAACACTAACAATAGATTTCTTATTAAATTGCAATATGAAATTTGCACTCAAAAGGCCAAAGAAGAAGGAGAAGAAATTTGCACTAAAGAAATACGTCGAACGAAAGGTCTTTGGGGTTATACAACGCTGTTGCTGCGCAAAGATAATATTTTAATCACTACTGACTCTTGAGGATTTAGATATATTATTTAATTATGACGTAATATTAGGTGGAGACATTCGGGGTAACCGTGCGCAGAGGGTAAGTTGCAGCGGTACGAACTGCATTATATCTCCTCAGTGAGGGAAAACAAACGCAACACTACGTTTTATTTTTAGTTTATTTGTGTTTTTTGATGTCCTGGAAAACACTGGAAAACACACACGCCAGATTGTTAATTTTCAACGGTAACTTAGTTTTTTGTTAATTATACAAGGTGAACCTAGGGTCATATGCGCGTGCTCACATGACCCTAGGTTAACAGTTGATCTACAAATATAGAGACATGAGATGTTTTAGATCTGGGGCCGCTCAAGTATTACTTAGGCAGATTTTTCGCAATTATTAACCCACCCCCTCCCCCTCGTCAGCAAAGCTCTTACCCCTGCCCCCATGCTTACGTAAATATTGGTACAAAAGATTGATTCCTTAGCAGGATTCATATGTGAAAATTGACGGAAAAAATTAAGACAAGTGAATAGCGCGCGGTAACTCAGTTCTAAGCGTGTAATGTAAGAAAGTATTCATTATTTGTAGGAATCCCCGAAAATGCATTTCGTTTTCAAGCATAAACAAAAAAGTATATAATTACTGCTGACGTAATCACCATCTATATCCCCCCCACCCCCCATGTCATCAAAAATAAAGTAAAGACCCCCCGCCCCCTATAGTGCTTACGTAATACTTGAAAGGCTCATAATACGTCTTGTTATACATATTTTTCGTTTTGTTTTAAACGGGAAAATGTTGAATGTAAAGTGTAGATGCTTTAATTTTTATTTTCCTATAAGTACTATTTTAAGCTTGATTGATCTCAAGTCGGAGTTAATGCCCGAATATTGTGATATTTCGATATCTTTCCAAATACATTTACGTACTCGTTCATTTTAGTGTCCCTGGTTCGATTCCCGGCCGGGGCACACTGAGTGGTGAGCATGAAGTTTGGTCTAGTCTTTTATGCCTTGTGTTGCTGTATAATATTGCGTGACGTAGTACGAAAACTGTTTTTTGTAAATAAAATGTAGTACGCGGGACTGTTGACTATATGTAAGTATTCAAGTCATGAATACGAAAACACCACTAACTCAAAATACCTAAATTTTGAGTTGCCGGGGTTTTCATATAGGGGTGAGATATATTGCTGTGAAGTAAATTATAATTTATTTGAAAAAAGAAGTTAACCGTTTTTTTTGTGGAATAATCAACAAATATATTATAAGTATTATAACTATAATTTAAAATACTTACAAGCGGCCACTTTTTGATAGATTTCGTTTAAAAACACGATAAACGTAATAATCTTGCAGCCAGATCTCGGGCTACAGGAATATATTTAAATATTCATAATTATACTTATTTCTTGACAACAGACAAATACTTCTTTTTCTAAAAGTAGCATATGTTACTCTATATTATTATATCAGCTATCTGGCAGTGAAAGTCCCGTCAAAATCGGTGCAGCCGTTTCGGAGATTCGGAATAAACAGACAGACAAACAAATATGATTTTTGTTATAAATTCCGTTTATACTTTCAAATGAATTTAGTAAAAAGCTGATATTTTGACATTACATACTGACACTTCAATTTTATTTATTTGTATAGGTAAAGCTGTCTACAGAATAAATCCAAATACATATGCAAACATTAGAACAAACTCTATGCACGTCACACAAATGCTTGTCCTTCCCTCCGGGACCGGGATCTCGTTTGTAAGCACGGGGTAAGTTATGCCAGAGTAAGAATAAAATCAGACTGTTTAGATTAGATTAATTCTTACCTATCGGTCTTCAAATAGAGATTTGGAGATTGGTGACTTATAAAGTCATAGCAAAGACTTTTTTGATCATCTCAGACCGTTTTCAATATCTTACAGCACTCGCTAAGAGATTTTACTTTACTTGCAAAAATCAACATTTTTTTTTCTGTCGGCAGCTCTCCCGTACATAAAATAGAAATACTACGCGTCTACAATATTTTGGTATTGAACCATTGCTGGCTATCTGTGAGTCTCGAGATAAGCATGTGACTACAGACGGCAATGGAGGTAGAAATGACGAAAAGTTTTAGATGGGCGAGATCGTTAGTGAAAGGTAACGCTGAACGTTACAAAGTGTGAACCTTTTGTCTAGATTAAAGAGCGGTTTCTGATACGCGATTTGGATTTACTATTTGCTGAGAAAATATAATTTATAAGGGTGTCTCGAATGTCATAAGTGATGTCGGGTTTCATATGTGAAAATTCCTCCGCCTCAATATAAACATGTCTTAACTTGTTAAGACTAGTAGTAGTATTATAGTATACACGAACTTTATCGTAGTATGGAATGAAATTCGTGTATTGTTAAGACATTATTCGCATTCCATACTATTTAGTGGCATCGTAGCTCCCAAACGAAAGGTTGTTTACATTTTCGTAAAATGTCACTTCAGTTCAGTAAACAATCTGAAATTCCCATCGTAAAATATTGTAATTCAGTCTTAAAACCTAGAGAAATCGCGCATTCCCGCCCTCAAAACGGTGCCTTAACCGTTGGGCGGGCGGCGCGCGCATCCGACGGCCATTTCCATCTGCAGTCGGCACCCGCGCGTCTTGGCCGCGCCATGCAACCGACATAACATTACATAATATTACTATCAAGTGCCGGACAAATCTACTACCAGTGATAGACATTAAACTAAAAAAAAAAAAAAAAACATTAAAACGTCAAATCGGTGCGTGCAATATTGTGAACTCTAGTGTAAAACTCGGACTATCAATGATTAGGGTAAGTTTACCATAATTATGGCACAATAATGTATTTTTTTTTTTCAAAAACCCAGCTTGCAATAAACGTGTATTTGTATAGTCTGTTTGGAGTAATGAGATGAAATCCATTGACTAAAACGTGAGTAAATTGCTACAAATGTTTGAGTTAGACAGTCAGCGGAGGTTTCATTATCGATCCTGCAGGCTGCTTGTTTTGTTTCACGCGGTATAACACTCAAATAAATGGTCTGTTTGCATTTACAAAGAGTAGTGTGTGTGTGTGTTAGTGTGTGAGGTTTGATGTTTGGAGGTGACGTGCTTTCTTGCGCGGTTGTATTTTAATGTTTGATTTGAATAATAAGAACGATTATTAAAATTTGTCTTTATATGGAAATTCATCCCAAATTTTGATATTTTTATATTAAATACGAAGCATTGTGATGTAAAACTGTATATTCTCAGTAGAATATACAGTTTTACATCACAATTATCATTTGGAGTATGTTTTTTATAGTTAGGTATATACTATCGGCTAATGACTACTATAGTTGCTATACTTTACCCAGTGTAATTACCACCTAAACGTAATATTACGTACATTTTAGTGTCCTTTAAACTTTACTTATTGTATGAACTTATTGTTTATAGCGAGCTGATTTGAAGAAGCTTAGCTTAGCTTTCAATACTTAGGCTGGCTTAGCTCTGTGCAGTTCGCGGTGTGAAGTGAAGGATGTCATATTTCGCAATAATTCTCATTAATTTTACGTTAAATACTCTATGTTGGGATTCCCTGGGTCGCTGGTATGTTGTCGTACAGTCCCAAGAATTCTTCTTGGGACTGTACTTGTCTTCATGCCTTGGCCGGGGATCGAACCTACGAGTCGATTCGAAGGCAGGGTACCAACTCGGCTACCATACCATTATTTTTTTTATTAGAATGGTTATGCTTTCAGATTGGTGAATTTTTAACAAAATTTGCTACATCAAAATTAGTAGCGTTTTTTTTTTGTAATAATTATATCCGAGATTTGCATGAGATACATCAATTGCTGGTATCACCGAAATCAAAAACCTCAAGGTTACTTCAGGTTATTTAATCGATGGAACGAGCTGATGGCCGATGTTAAGTGGTAACCGGCGCCCATAAACCACAGAATAACCACTCAGGTCTTCCCCTATCGAAATGAGAAGATAAAAATCGCATCGTGTTGCGCCCGTCACTCTGAGATGGGGATATCGTCTCAAGTTCTTGAGCCATGTACGTAATATATTCATAATTATTTACGAGTTCTTAGTTCGGAGACCGCTAATTTAGGAAAATTCGTAGGCTGTCAAAGGGTACTGTTTCATTCATGTTCAAAGGCAAGACGATACGGCTGTTAGCGCCTGCCCGCATGTCATATTGGACAAAGGTTAGCGTGGGCGGTACGCGTCATTTCAACAGCCTGCAAAACGTAGGTTGAAGAAACAGACGTAGTCTTAACTATGTAGGTACTTATTTGAGATATGTTTCATGCTACGATTACGATCACGATGTAAGCAAACATGTTTATATTTTTCAACATCGTCTCGGCATATTCACTTATTCCACCAGTTACTTTCCCGCTCGTTGGTGCGTGTGTACTTACCTTTATGCCGGTCCGTACACGATCCAACATCTCAATTTGTTTCATTGTTGTTGCAAACACCTGCCTTATTTCAATGCCTCTGTGAATTGAGTTATCGTCTTTCACGTGAAAGTGTATTGATTACGTATATCTACGGCGTGGGCGGGATACAATTTTCTTCGTAATTTCGTCATGCGAGAAAAAAAGAAATGTGAAAAAAAATAGGTTTTGCGAATCACAAATATAATATGATGCGACCTTTTTCAATTTGGTGTAAAAGCATTACAATTATTTCAGAAGCCAGCCGCGGTAAAGTTACCGTAAAATCACTGTTGTGCCTATAACGTAGCAATAGAACTTGTGCAAAGTTCGTCCGGAGAAGTACTGCCTCCACATCTGGTAATCTGCCGCCAAGCAGTGGTGAACTCGCATTGCTGTGTTCCAGTTGAAGAGTGTGGGTACCGGTGAACTCAGATGCGCATGAGACGTAACATCCCCGTCTCGGGAGACGGGCGCAACGGGGACCTAAGTCGTATTGTATTGCTTAACATCAGGTGGGCTTTCAGCATGCCCTGTCAATTTGGTTACATAAAAACAATATAAATTCCAATGCCGTGCTTTGTCAATCAGTTATAAAGATAGAAAGAGATGAGCTACCTACCTTGAAGATCTAGAATCGCCCTACAAATCTACATGTTATGCTCGCACGAATCAAGTAATCATCAAAATTTTGTGATAACTTCCAAAATGTATGAACGTAATCTGCGATTATTTATATGGAGTTTGAAATTTTTGAGATCGTAAGTAGAGATAAAAATTGGAAATTATTAAACGACCTCGTGCGACGGTGAAGGGGAAATATTAAGACTTGAGTCTTAGGTCGTATCGGATTTAACTGATTAACTGTCTGACGGCCTGTTTCTGATGGTTCAAACTTTAACTTATTTACCTATTTCTTTCAATCTCATTACATGTCTAATGAGATTGAAAGAAATAAAAATAGAAATCGTGGGAATATTTTATAACGTGTCACAGGTGCTGCTTATTTTTTTTCTTTTTAATTATTGACTGTTGAGGCTTGGCTGTGCGCAATTTAGCCACTAACGATGTTTTTCGGCAAAATTTCGCATAAAAAGCGGATGGAAATACTACATAAAATGGCCGTTATTGAGAATCTTTTTAAATCTTACCAAAGTAATAATTTCTCAGGAGCTGTTTACATTACGTGTACATAAATATGTCAAATTTGCCAATGTCAGTTTTAGATTGTTTTTTTTTTTAAATTATGACAGCTACTATACAACCCGAGGGGAAGAGGCAGGCAAAAACTTTGCGGAAACAATATTACATATTCGCGAAGTTGGTTCTGCGTCAAGAGTGGAGCAAATTTATTCCTAAGATTTTTTGTCATTTTATGGTTCAGACACAAATGTCTAGGGAACTATAAATATTAAAATTACTCTGCAATTTATGTATTTATTTTCCAATGTCACCCTTGATAACCGTTTAATCTGTATAAAACATCATTTGCATACAATAACATCAAAATAGATATAATAAGAAATATAAAAAAATATTTTGTAGCACAATCATCTTTTTTTATATCTTACACTCATATCACTGCTCTAGTGTCGCAGATGATATGAACAAATATAGAATTACAAGACAAACTACCAAGACCCGATACCGACCGACCGGTCGGTACCCTAGTACCGTATATACTTTTTTTTTCCTTTCTTCTGGCATCGCACCGTATATACTTTCAAATTAATTTAGTAAAAAGCTGTTATTTTGGCATGTCAAACAAGACACTTCAACTTTATTAATTTGTATAGATTTAAACTCGATCTGAAACAGGTAAGTTTTCGTTAAACAAAATGCATATTTCATTCCACCACCTGCACAAATTAATCAAAGCCTTCGCTCCGTTCAATAGGCACTTTGTAAATACTTTAGGCACAAAGTTCATCGTACACTTTACGGGAGCTGCCACACTATAACACGCTGAACCGAGAATAAATCAATCACTGAGGGTTTTTTTATAAAAATATTTTTTTTCTGACTTAGTTGATTTTTTTACCTTCATTTCAGAATTTCCAGATATTTGTAACGGAGTGTATGAAATTTATTGCTTGGAAATTGGTCTAAAATTACTGGGAAAAATATCTTTTTGAGGACAATTGTCTTAATCCTAATGTGAACCAAATGCATCTTCTCAAATGCATCTTCGAGCGAAGCTCGGTCGCACAGGTACTACTTAGGTACATAAAGAGCGCCAGGATGTATTTGATGACGAAAAACAACATAATCCATTTTAAATAGCACTTATATATTTACTATATTCCATGTTAAGGTGATATTAGTACCATCACTATCGTACCTACTAAATATTACCTCATCTTCAGAAATTTAGTATTTTTGCTTGCACCGTCAATTCCGTTGAGAGTGGAGAAGTGTGGTGAGAACCTAAGTTCGCAGCTTACGCTTACTTGCCGAGTCTCGTTTAAGTTACGCTAAGTTACGAGTAGCTAAGAATTTATAGGTAGGTAATCGTAAGTGTGGGCGCTTTTTGTAAGAAATTAAGTTTCAGAAGTTTTGCAAAGCTTAAAGTAGATGGTGTTTAAGCATTCAGGTACCTAGCATTCAGGCGGAGTTTGGTTTTAACTTGTGAAGTAAGTCTCTGTCACTTAATTGTTTTAGGTACGTGTTTACCAGCTACTATATCAATAAATATGTCCGTTTCATCTTGAAATGGGTGAGTATTAAATAAAAAGCCTTAATTAATAAGGTAAAAATTAACGAATCCCAGTTAAAATACGCATTATGACATCGCAACACTTATATTTGCGTGAAAACAGTTGACTTGGAAACTAGTATATGCAATGATAAGTATAATTTTATTCTTTTATTTTTCTTTTATAATAAATAGGTAAGAGCTGATAGCTAACCTAGGTGTAGTAAAAAGCATACAACTAAATTGAGAACATGTTTTTAAAAGTCGTTTAGAAATCAACAATGCTCGTAAATTGAGTCATTATTCCATCAGCAAAGATTCTTATCTGCCTAACAATTTGATAAAGCTATATTGCACTGCACGCAGCTATGCACCCTTGGCGGTAAGGCCGACCCAAGGCTAACGAGCGAGATGACATTGCTATTATACTAACTTTATACCGGCTTTACAATATGGTCGATTTTGTATCGAGCGGTTCCCCGCGGTGGTACCCACGGTTTTATGGGATTAAAAGTAGCCTATGTGTTAATCCAGGATATAGCTATCGTGGTACCAAATTTCATCAAAATTCACCATCGAGGGGCACGTGTAGGGATTCAAAGGGTACTTATCTACGGACGCCAGCAAATGGACTCCCCCAAAATTCTAATTAATTGTCACTGTAAGAAATGAATAAGGATTTATGGTCGTTGTTTAACTGAATCTAGGAACGCTCTTTATCTTTAATGTATTGGGTAAAGCTATGTAAAATTTATAGTCGTTGTGAATATAAGTATAATGAAATAATTTTTTTATTATTGACTAGCTGCGCCCCGCGGTTTCACCCGCATAGTTCCCGTTCCCGTGGAGAATACGGGGATAAATTGATTTTATTTTTTTCGTTAATTTTCCAATGTTTTAATAGTTATTCTGCTATTCGGGACGGAAACAAATCCAACAAACCAAAAACCATGGCAATAGGTCCAGCCGTTCTCGAGTTATAAGTGTTGTAACAAACACGACTTTCTTTTATATAAATAGATTTTATAGAAACCTCAAAAATTGTAGCCTATATGTTATTCTGATGTATAAGCTATATTGTGGTAAAGTTTCATTCAAATCCATTCAGTAGTTTTTACGTGAAAGAGTAACAAACATCCATACATCCATACATCCATACTTACAAACTTTCGCCTTTATAATAGTAGTAGGAAGTAGTAGGATTTATTAGACACGATTCTCTATCAAATTCCAAAAACATAAAGTAACATCAAAAAATTAATTACTTTCATAATTTATTCCCTACAACTCCAACATTAAGTCGTATTGTAATATTGTGAAGGTATAATAAGTTAATAATGAAGAAACAGGTACTCTTAGTTCAATATAACTTAAAATTTGAATTCTTGAATTATTCTGGAATGTTCTCAGAACTAACATAATAATTAGAAACATTTCTTGAGTAGACTTAATTAAGGATGAATTTTATTCATGTAACCTTTTTCGTACTTTATGATGAAGAATAATTTTGATAGAGGGAAATATTACAGTTTTGCGAAGCAACAAAATTTGATTTGATTCATTCACATAACATCCACATTTATAGCCCACATTACAGCTTAGTTGGTAGTAGCCCTGTCTTCGTTGGTTGCTTAGTTGGTAGTAGCGAAGGGTCCAGGGTTCCCGGCCGGGACACACTTTGTGTGGTGTGTCTCGGGTCTTGGGTGTTTGTCTTGTGTTTCTGTGTTTGTACATACCACCTGCGAAACAGGGAATCCTAGTGCAGGGATAGGACTGTTTGATATTTGATATCTGGAGTTTGCTCCCGTGGCATAACTAAGGCCATTTATCCTCTATTGCCAAGAGCAGACCCGAGACCACATTAGATGCTGATAAGGGTGCCAATAAAGCTATGATCGCGATTGTAAAATATCTCGAAAACACTCAAAATAATTGACAAATTTAATGTTTAAAGCGGCATCCATTCTACAATAGAATGCAGATTCTTGCTGTATATTTGACGCAAATAATTTGCCGGATTCCAGCATTCGGGATCTCGCTGCGTGCCGCGGATATTGTTCCCATTGAATGCATTTCACGTGCCGTAACTGCAACTAAGCGTTGATCATCATGCGATTGTGATTTCACCGGCACCCTCACCCTTCTACCGGAACGAGTGATTAAACACTAAATTTATATACTTACCAAAGTCAAAGTCAAAGTCAAATTCATTTATTCCTTTAGATCTCAAGTATCATTTGGTTTATACCAGTTTATATCCATACACAAGTCAAACATCACTCATAACGTACTTCATCATCCATTCATATCATCCATTGTACTTCAATATTGCTTTTTGTGATTGTTATTACAAGCAAGTACAACAAAGAGTTATCTATCTAAATATTCATTTGTCTACTATTATTTGGAACGATAAGTTATTGCCATTTTCCAAAGATCAACAAAATACAGACGTTGTCGACTCTGCAGTCTATTACAGTGCAATATTAGATGCACGTTGAAGCTCTGATATTAAAATTCCAATGAAACGGAAAGTCCCGACGTAACAGTTCTAGAAACTTCCGTATAGATATTTCCACCTGAACAGAACTCCCTGTGCAATACAAACGAGTTCTGTTTATCCTAGAAACTGTTATGAAGTCTTGGTCCAGGCTACAAGTAGATCCAAGTAGTGATGAAAGAATATTTACTTTGGCTTTTTACATTTTTATATCTATTGTTTGGTATACCTTTTTTAAATTATAATAACTACATATGTATTTACAAATCTGGCTTCCATATTACATAGCTTGTAGTATGGAAGCTAGATTTGTAAATATATACACACCGACACATAACGAATATCTATTTTCATCACACAAATGTTTGTTCGGAATTGAATGCACGATCGACAGCGCAGATTTGCAAACTGATTCGCGGGGCTAGTCAATCTAGCTGTTGGAAATTTTAGAAGCTCATTAAGTGGGTCGATCAGAAGACTTTGATATTTAGTAACTCCTAACCATAACAAAAGCCACACAACTTAGTATACTCACTTTCAAACTGCAACCGTTTCAGCGGAGTTTGAAGCTGTGACAAACTAGACACGTAGAGTGAACGAAATACATGTAAAAGTTAAATGTTTCACCCAATACATTAAAATATGAACATAGTATACGAGTAGGATACTCGTATACTATGTTCATATTTTACTTTCTTGGTTGCAGTCTTTCCCAGATAAATAAATAGATATAGTTAGTTTACTGCTACAATATCAGAATAGAATAGAATAATTTAGAATAGAATAATTTATTTGCCAAAAAATAGGATCTAACACAGTATGTTAACAGAGAATCCCAAACTAAGCTCGTTAAAAGCTTGTGTCTTGGGACTCAGAGTACGAGGTTGTAGACACTGGACTTATTACACATTTAAATTAATAATTGCGAGGCAAATTATCCTAGGTTTATACAAAAGACTACAATTAGGGTACACAAAATTACATAAATGATAGAAAAAACAGAAAAAAGAAAAGGGATGTTAATGATATTATAGTTATTACAAATTAAGAGCGTCATATGTGTGTGTGAGTTGTGTGTGTGCGTTTGAGTGTGTGTGTATGTGTGTGTGTGTGTGTGTGTGTGAGAGAGAGAGAGTGTGTGTGTGTGTGTGTGTGTGTGTATTTGTGTGAGTATGGGTGTGTGATGTATTCATGCGGGTATTGAATGGGAGAGATGGGATGAATGATTGAGTAGTTTTTATTTTAACTAGATTGAATATTACTTAATAGATAGCTAGCCTATAACTTAAACAAGGTCTTCAGTTTGACAATAGGTAAGTGTAAGTAGCCAGTCGCGCACTTTGCGCTTACAAACAAAAGTGGTGCAGTTTTTAATATCACAAGATTTTATGACATTGTTATAGGTATGGGGTAAAGAGAAAGATGGACTTCGCCTGGCCATTTGGGACTTTATGCATGGAAGTGGCACTCGGTATGCCCGTCTTTCCACAAGCTCCTTGTAATCGTCTCGGGACCCAATACCTCTATGTGTTTTGACAGTAGCTATCAAAATAAAGAGCTGCCTAACTCGCAGTACTTTAAAGTCTCTGTACAAGTCATCAGTAGGATATCGCATTGGTTTATGTAGTGTAACTTTGATCAAAGCACGCTGAGCTCTCTCAAGCTGTATAAGGTAACTCTTTCCCACATTACATCATTACTCTTTCTCTACCCCACACGGAGACACAATATTGTATAATCGATTGACATAGAGAAACATAGATCATTCTCAAGACATCTGAAGGTGTACAGTCTCGAAGCTTCTTCATCACATAAATGAGTTTTCTAACACGGCCTGATAGCATTGATATATGTTTTTTATAGTTAAGGTTCTCGTCCAGATTAATGCCCAAGTATGTAATAAAGGGTACGCGTTCAATAAGACTACATAAACAGTTTGACTCATCACGTCCATATTGTAAGCACGAGTGAAATTTCAGTTTCAAGTTAGAGGGAGGTCTATTTGATGAAGTCTTCGAGAAAGCCACATATTTGGTTTTAGCCACATTTAACGTCAGAAGGTTTATGTCTAGGGTCCGTGACATTAGTGAGATACCCTCATTAGCGAGGAAGTAGAGCTGATCCCAAGAATCTCCATGGAACAATATGGCGGTGTCGTCTGCGTAAGCGATTATATTGGCACTTTTTAAAGGAAGCTCAACTAGATCATTTAAATAAAGAATGAAGAGAGTAGGCCCAAGTATACTGCCCTGCGGTACTCCAAAATCGATAGAAATTGATTCACTCAAGTGGTCCCCCACTTTAACACATTGTTTGCGGTTAGTTAGGTAGCTTTGGAACCAATTTAGTGCCACACCTCTTATTCCTGAAAACTCCAACTTTTTTAGAAGTAAGTTAACCGAAACGGTGTCGAAGGCTTTAGCTAAGTCAATAAAGACGCCTAAGCAGTTTTGCCCATTTTCAATGTATGTATTAACAAGATCAACTAGAGTTGAAGCTGCGCTTTCAGTGGATTTTCCTTTTCTAAACCCGAACTGTTTATCCGACAAAAGGTTATGACTTTCTAAAAAGGGGACGAGTCTGTTGCTAACGATTTTTTCCAGGATTTTTGAAACAATACTTAAAAGCGCAATGGGTCTGTAATTGTCGGGAATATCTTTTGTACCTGATTTGTAGATGGGAGACACAGCTGCAACTTTCCAAACCTCTGGAAATGTTCCAGACTCCAAGCTTAGGTTAAATAAATGTGTTAGTGGAGCAAGAATATAAGGAAGTATTTTCTTTAGTAGTAAGGCTGAAAGTTTATCAAGGTGAACTATCATTATTAAATTTAGAAAAGATTTTAGTTATTTCTGTTGGATGGGTAGGATAAAGAAACAGTGAATGTGCTATGCATCTTCGGGGTCTATAAGAGGCAACTAATGATTCTTGCGTCTTTTGAAGTTTGTTTAAGATGTCATCGGCCAGCTTCCGACCTGCACACGCAAAGTAACGGTTACAAAGATTAAGAGATGCTTTTGGATTATCATTGCTACCAAGCAGTTCAAGACAGCCACTTCCATGAGCAGTGGTATAGCAGATATTTTTTATTGTCTTCCAGAGCTTTTTAGGGTCATCTTTGTTTTGTTCTAGCTGCTTTCTGTGATATTCAGTTTTTAATTTACGTAAAAGGTTGTTACAAAAATTCCTGTACCGTTTGTAAATTTTATGAAGATCAAGGTCATCCGGATGTGCTTTTGAGTCACGGTGCAGTTTGTCTCGATGTCGCATACATTTGACTAGTCCTGGAGTAATCCAGGGTTTCATGGTTACTAATTTACGGCCAATGTATACTGTAGTCGTGTTTTTACTTACAGTCTTGTTGATAAGCTGGTAAAATGAGGCAACAGCGCTTTCTAAGTTGGAGTCATTAGTTACTTCTACCCAACTAGTTAATTTCATTTCAGCAACTACAGCATCAAAGTCTATTTTTGTTCTGTGACGAAGACAAGTATTATTTCGTGGTTTGAGAGATAGACCTGCCATGACTATGTCATGATCTGTGATGGCTGACCGACAAACAAGACCCAGTGAGTTAGTATCTGATTTTATAAAAATATGGTCTAAACAAGCAGATCCTCGCGTTGGCTTTGTTATAGCTGGAAGTAATGCATGAGAAGCCATGAGGCATAAGTATTCCTGAAATAGATTATTTGAAGAATTACAAATATCAATGTTTATGTCTCCCACCACTATTATACGAGGTGTATTGAGGTTGCTGCCTAGGACTGAATCGAGTGACTCCAAGAAAGGTTCTATGTTAGATGTGGATGGGGATCGATAAATTCCCAGGACAGAAATATTTCCATTTATGGAGACTAACAAGCAGTCAGCGTCACTAATATGAGGTGTAAAGACAGAAGTACTGTGGACATTTTTCACATAAATAACAACACCACCACATTTGTTGAGTGGAGTACCCGAACGGAATGAGTTGTAACCAGGTAGAGTATCAATGATCATAGCATCGGCCAACCAGCACTCTGTCAGCACGATTACGTCGATGTCACTGTTTATTCGGTTTAATGTTACCACAAAATCGTCAAAGTTCTGCTGGAGGCTCCTAATGTTAAGAGATAGTATTTTGAAGTTAAGTTTCTGAGTTGTAAAGAAATACTTCGTAGTTTCTGGAGACTCAAGTATATGACAATTAATAAGTATGGTTTCGTCAATGTCGTTAGAAACACTAAACGAACCCGTGTTTGTAAAACAGAAAATCTGAGATTGAATTTATTTTAAGTAATGTTGTCATTTTAAGCAGGAAATTATTTTTACCATAGTTTTTGTAAATATAGGTTACATGAATTTGATGTATTGTGTGAATAAGTGAGTGGCAAGGAATGTGTGTTGAAATGTGTAACTGTGTGTGTACATATAAATTTGAGAAAGCAACTAACATAATTAATAATGTGACGCTGTAGATAAAACAGTACTTTAAACAATTTAGTATTTTAAAATGGTATTTAGGATTATTAAAATTAGGTACTTTACTATGCAGATTCAAATTCCGCTGTGGGGTCGAGCTGCCGATGCAAGTCGTTGGTATTCTTAATAGGGACAGCTGGGTTGCCGTCCTGTTTACGAACGAATATTGTTCCGTTTTTGACCCAGCAGTACTTGTAGCCACATCCCTTGGAACGGTGGCGGGCCATCCGAAATAACTGGCGGTTCTCTAGGGTAAGTCGTTCATTGAAATAGATATTCCTTTTAGGGCCTGACACTTCAATATCGTAACAATTCAAGTTACGTTTGGTTTTCCCTAATTTCAAGAACTCATCACGCTGATTACGCCGGAGGAAACGAACCACGAGTGGCCGCGGAGGCTTGCTTATGAGGGTATCTGGAGATTCGCCGGTACCGTGTCGTTGCGGAGGTCCCACGCGTGTTACGTGTTCCAAATCTCTGTCGTCTAGGGGAGCTCCAATTTTTTGTGCTATCACTTGGACTATGTGCATTGGGCTTTCATTTGGGTTTTCATTAATCCCTGCTATTTCGATCTCATTCTTTAGTAACGATTGAGCGCGAGAATTTTGCTGTTCCTTCAGAAGAGTGATAGTGTTTTGCAGGGATATGATGATCGAAGACTGCTCTTCCAACTGGCATATTCTGTCCTCTGTTTGAATCAAGTTTTTCTCATATTCATCGAGTCGCATGTTGCATCTAGTCATATGTTCAGTAAGAGACTTCATTTCCGTCTTAATATCACCTACATCCAACCGGAGTAATTTAATTTCGGCGGTGAGAGCGTTTAGCGATTGAGAGTCCGTAGTTGGAGAGCTTGTTCCTAACATGAGCGGGCTCAATGGAGCCGTTTTGCGGGATCCGTCTCGATGAGTCACATTCGCGTGATCGCAGCTATCGGTGGCCGCATACGCAGACGCGCCGCGCAGCGGCGTGTTAGAATTGTCTCCTCTAGGTAGTTTGGTTTGGCATAGCGGACAGATCCATTTTGATTTCGCTAACTGTGATAATTTTCTTAAATCAGTTATATTTACACATGAGGGATGGAAGTAACTAGTGCATTTAGAGCATTCCATACGTTCGTTTAATCCCGCAGGCTCCGTACATGCCGCGCAGTTGTTCACCATTTTTAGTTAATTATGATCGTTCTTACCGGGTAATAAACAATAAGATAACCGGTAGTCCGTGCGACGCCTAGGTGACAGCCCGTTGCCCGCGGTCTCTCCGATTCAGTGCAGGTGCACTGGGTGTTGCGAAGTACAAACTGTTGCGTACTCTGTGGCGGCTTCTGAGCTCAGTGTTGCGAGACAAGGATGAATTATTTTGGCGTTCCGGAGCCCGTCCCGCTTCAATTTGAGGTAAAGGAGGGCGAGGTACACGTCAGACAAGTTAATTGTATTTTTATTTGTAATGAGTGCGCACACCACTCTAGGTCGGAAGTGATTCTAATAAGGGTAAAAGTCCTTTGTACACAATTTTGATATTTCCGGACACGAGCGATACGTCTTCACCTCAACAAACTAAAATTCGTACTCAATCAATGCCAGTGGTCTACGAATCAATACGATCTCATCTGTCTACATTAGGATCTAGGCTAATCGGCTGGATATATGCCTCTCAGCAAGCGCCGAGCCCAATCTCCTGCTCTCCTCATAAAATTTGTACCTTTTTTTGGCGTATTCAAGTGAGGAATTTAGATGCATTCTTTTGATAAGGGTATTTAGTTAAATCACGTTTCCATTCTGTTGTAGAATACTTATAAACTTATCAAAAGTTTATCTGATGTGTACTTAATAAAACCCCCTTCTCAGATCATCGTAGCAATATATGAAAATGGCTTTTATTCATATTCTTGAAACTACTCGGTCGAGATTTTCTAATCTTGAATTGATGACTGTGAAACTGAAATGTGTATTTTATGCAATCTCACAGTTCAAACACGTTGAGATTGAAATGTAAAATCTACGTCTTTATCCAAACGAACGCTGGGAGGTTTTCTAATCTTAAAATGTAGAATAGGTACAAAATGTCCAGACGCTATTTATGGATATGAAAAGTCCTTCAATTCTGTTCATATGTGGCCCATCACTAGACGTTTACTCCTCATTGTGGACAGCTCCTGAGGGAACGGACCGAGATTACGTTCCTAGGATTGCATTCCAGTCCGTACATTGAGCGAATAAGTTTGCTGGTAAAAATGTTTTAGCATTTTCTTGTACCTGTTTTCGCGTGTCACGACACGCAAAATGACTTGTATTATTTAATATTTCAATAACAAACAAGATGTATACGTAGATATAAGTATCGTTATTTAATTAAATTGCTGTGAACAGGATTATGCTCGCGAAGCGAAAGTAATTCATCCATTACGGGTTTCTTGTTTGTTCTTCTCCATGGAGGGTCGGACAGGGTTTGCACAAGCGGTAAAGTAAGAAATAAGAACGCGTTATCATATAGATAAAATATTAATTAAAAAAATTGATGGTTCTAAATAAACTTTTAAGAATTCAACGGAAATAAAGGTTTTTGACTTTGATTTTTTGGAAAAAGCATATTCTTATGATCACTGGCGTACCTTTTTTTTTTTTTTTTTTTTTTATCGTGTGGAAATGCACTCGCATACCACCCTGCCACGGGGAGACAGAGCGGTTATGTGGGACTAGACCCACTAAAACCACACGGTGTCCTCCTCTGCCGCTTAGTGGCGGGAACACGGGAACGTTTATACACACATCCGCGAACCCGCCGCGGCTGTCCGTTTCCGGACCCCTCTCGTCTTGGCACCGAGTGCCACTCCTTGATTAGCGACACGCCAGAACACATAGCGTGTCGCAACCACCTCGGGGACCTGGCCAGCGAAAGGGCGTTAGATGACCCCGTATCTAAACGCCCTAGATCCCCATGTGACGGGTCAGATTTGTGGCCCCGTCACCTGCCACTACGGCCGCAGAGGATAGGGAGAGTGGCGCCTCTCAATACCAACACTCCTCTTCCCCTGCGGCCCCACCGCGTCCGCCATCTAGCGGTGGCGACCCCGCCGTGGCCGCGGAAGGTAGGGAGAGCGGCGCACCGCTATACCGGCACTCCTCTCCCGCCGCGGCCCCTAACCCTCAGCTGCGGTGCCGCCCATACGACACCGCAGCCCGCCTCAGTTGCGGTGCCCCCCATAAGGCACCGCCACCTACTGTGGCCGCTCCTAGTCGGCTTGGAGGCAAAGCCTAAAGGAGCAGCCCCTCCCGGGTTCCTCTTGGCTTCACCGTGGGCAGCCAAACCACGGTTACTAAGCCCCCCCGCCCCGACAAGGCGGGAACCCGCGGGGGGGATCACTGGCGTACCTACCATTGATAGCGCTTACTTATTCTTTTACAACTACAGGTACGATCCTTAGTTTATTGATTAAACAAAATAAAGTAACTATTCGTCCGTTTACATCAGGCACTGATATTAATACAATAGTATTGATATAAATGGATGTATGATTAAATATTTGATACGTGTGCTCTTTCCAGCTGAATGCGGTGCATCGGTTTATTCTTGTCATGTGAGATAAGAGTGGATATGATTCTCAATATACCTCTACAGTACAGTTTAATACCTTACAAACTGCAAAAGATCTCTGTGAAGGTGACTGTACTTGGCATTACCAAGATCAGCTTTGGAGGGGTATTTGGTTTAACTATTGTACTTAGACGTAGATGTATATTATTATATTATAGGTATATTTAGCAACACCTCACATTGTATTTAGAACATACAATAATTAAGATGATTACTTAATGGTGTTTGGTAAGGCAAGTAATTTGTGTAAATGTTATAATTAAACAAAATTTTGCTTTATTTACTTATGTTTTTTTAGTTTTGACGGCTCCGTGGCTTAGTTGGTAGTAGCCCTGCCTTCGAAGCGAGGGGTCCCGGGTTCGATTCCCGGCCGGGGCATACTTTGTGTGGTGAGCATGAAGTTTGTTCTCGGGTCTTGGGTGTTTGTCTTGTGATTCTGTGTTTGTCCATGCCATCTGCGACACAGGGAATCCTAGTGCAGAGGTATGAATGTGTAAACGTTAAACAAAATTTTGATTTAAATAATCTTAGTATCGTTATGTTATAATTATAAGTTAAAATATTTAATCTTACAACAAATAATACGTATAGAGGTATTAATAGTATGTTTTAAAAATATCAGTTTAAGCAAAATACTTACACTTATTAGTCTAGAATAAATGAGACGTTGATGGGATAGTAATGTGCTTAATGCGTATTATTGATTGAAGAAAAAATTAAAAACCAAATTTAATAATTTCATCATTTATGTGAAGACATTTCTAGTACCTAGTGCACAAAATTCCAGTATTTTGAGTTCGACAACAACGATATTGCAAAACTTTAAGTACGGGTCTCCCTTGTGTTCGTTCGAGCGGAGATAGTTTTCTCATGATTTTGCTTATGTTTCTCGCTTATCGGTGAGCGTGGAAAGTTCTTTGAAAACTCATCCAGACAATGGGTTCAGAACTTCGGCAGAAAGTTGGCGAGCTCCTCTAAGTATGATTGTAGCAAGCGTTGTCTTAAGGGCTAAGCTATAGCGAGGCCTATAGCTACCGCGTCATACAACGCGTGTGTGATGCGTGCGGAGTTTGTTCTCAGGTTTGGGATGTGTCTTGTCCACGTTACTGCGACACAATGAATGATGAATGAGGTATGAGAGTGTAAGCATTAAAAAGCGCTTCCACACTTATATCCTCGTATCACAGATAGATGGACATGACAAGACTGTGGTCACTAGCGGCCCGGCTGGGAATCGAACGGGCGTCCTCTATACATATATAGAATTCTAACCATTGCCTCTAACCATTTTGCGTTTCCGTTACATCCATTCACATCCTTACATAGTATAAAACAAAGTCGCTCCCGTTGTTTGTACCCTTAGATCTTTTAAACTACGCTACATATTTTAATGCAGTTTTCAGCAATAGATAGAGTGATTCAAGAGAAAGGTTTATATATAGTACTAGTTTCGCACGGGTGGTTTCTGATACGACACTGATGCTTTACTACCCGTGCGAAGCCGGGGCGGGTCGCTAGTTATATGAAGGGTTTAATTTACCAGTTTATCTCGAAAAATAATTCAGCGAAACGAACGTAACATAAATAGTCTTCCGAATTAATCCCGGAAAACAGTGGGATTATCGTGAATTAAATTGCGGCCACCAAACCGTGCCGAGTTAGGGCGATCACAGACTGTAGGTATTTATTCTGCGTATATGCTTGCATCACGCTCTTACGGCACTCATCATCATCATCTGGCCTTTACATCTAACAAAGATGTTTTTTTTTTAACGTTTACACACTCATACCTCTGCACTAGGATTCCCTGTGTTGCAGATGGCATGGACAAACACAGAAACACAAGACAAACACCCAAGACCCGAGAACAAACTTTATGCTCACCGCGCAAAGTATGCCCCGGCCGGGAATCGAACCCGGGACCCCTCGCTTCGAAGGCAGGGTTACTACCAACTAAGCCACGGAGTCGTCGTTAAACGGCGTTAGTTAAAGAAAATGTTATTGGCACTTTTTCTCGTGGCTGAAAAGGCCTATTCGGCAGTGGCAGCCACGACTACATTTGCGACAAGTGAAAATTGTCTCCATTGATGATGAAGGTTAGCGGACTATAGAATAAATAATCCATGAACATTTCACACAACACCATCTAGCCCCAAACTAAGCATAGCTTGTATTACGGGAATTGGATAACTGATAGAATACTTAGACGGTTTTTTTTTTAAATACATACGTCTAATATGCATTAACACTTAGATACAAAACAAAGATCGATGTTCGTCACACAAATGATTTTCCCGGTGGGAATGATCCCGCGGTTTACCTTCCTAAGGGAACTGCACATGTTTCCGGGATAAAATGTAGGTTATGTACTATTCCAGACTACAATTTATCTCTGTGCTAAATTTAATATAGATCCGTGCAGGCGTTCTGGCGTGATTGAGTAACAAACATCCATCCATCCAAGTTTTGACATTTAAAATATTAGTCAGATTCGTAGAATCGCAGCGCCGTCTGTTGTAAGGTTCTTGTGAGAATGTACTTTCTTAGTGTTTAGCAGTATAGATTCTTGCAAGAGGTGGTCGCGTTGCCTTGTTACGGTGGAAGGGTGTGGGTGAAATCACATGCGCATGAGAAGAAACTCTCGGGTGACGGGCGCAACGGGGTGTGACTTGGGTTTTCTCATAGTTCGGTCGGGGAGGACCTACAATACAAAAATACTTTATGGCACACCAATATACTTAAATAAATGAACAAATAATCTTAAAAAAGAATGTACAATGAGCGGCCTTATCGCTTAGAAACGATTTCTAAGTCCTATTTCAATTTTTATAGGCAGTGGTAATCTCTTAACGTCACGTGACCCATGGTAACACGGACACGTAAAGATAGCATAATAAAGTAGCTCATACACACGTAATTCACTACATTATGTAATTCTCCTGGGCCTGTTACCTCAGTTGTTGACTGCCTGGAAACAGTTGTTTGTCAGAAAAGTTTGACTGATTAGTGACGAGAAGACGGTCGACGTAATGGCGTCTGTCCCAAAAGTTTGTATAATAGGAAGGGACACAATAATTTCTCGTTTTGGAATCCGATTTCGTCAACGTTTCGTTCTCAAAATTAGGTTGGTGTGAAATTACTTTGCGGAAATATTGTATGTTCGGTCAATTTAAAATGACGAATTATTCGTAAATGGAATGTTTGTTAGGGAGAGCGTGGTGGCCAAGGGGCACAGACGCCGACTTTCATTATGAAGGTCGCTGGTTCAAACCCACACGTGCACCGATGAGTTTTTTCACTTGAAAAATTTATGTGCGCAATACCACGCTCTCGAAACGGTGAAGCAAAACATCGTGAGGAAATCGGCATGTCTTAGAACCAAAAATTCGAAGACATGTGTCATCTACCAATCCGGATTGGGCTCCCGTGGTAGATCAGAGCCCATTCACTCTCAATTATCGAGAGTAGGCCGGTGTCCCTGCAGTTACATTAGAGGCTGGTACGGATACGGACGGAAATGTTAGTAGTGGATATACTAGCACTTTAGTATTAAACATAATAATCCTAAAGTTGACGAATACACGCACAGAGTTTATACATATAAATAAATACATTAGAAGTGTCTGTTTTTAATGTCAAAACAATAGATTTTTACTAAAAGTATTCGAAAAGTATACGGTAGGTACATATAACAAAAACGGTGCATAAAAAAAGAACTACTTCAGAAACAAAATAGCAAGTTGATTATATCATTTTAAGAAGAATAGTATATTATTGCTTCACATTAGAGTGATTTTCCATTTTTAAGTGATAATCCTTTCTTTTCTTTTTTCTAAGAAAAAAAATAATCTGTATTATATGTATTTTGACACAAATGACGGCTCTGTGGCTTAGTTGGTAGTAGCCCGAAGGTAGGGTTACGAAGCGTGGGGTCCCGGATTCGATTCCCGACTACACTTTATTTGGTAAGTACAAAGTACAAGTTCTGTCTTTGTCCATGCCATCTGCGACTTTTAAGTGATAATCCTTTCTTTTCTATACAAGCATAAACATAAATTCTCATATACATGTTCTATTGAATTATGAAGACATAGTAGGCAGATTGGCCACTTACACGAAATAAGAAGTATAATAGGTAGTGAAATATGAACTCAATATAGTCCAGTCTCTAGATTAAAGGTTTTCCGTTTTCAACCTCAAACTCGTTTATACCTTTAGATCTCAAATATCGTTTGGACACGTCAAATGACTATAGAATTTTTCTGACATTCATTTATTCCATACATGCAAACAGGTATGGATTAAATGAATGGTAAAAAAAACTTTTTAATAACAAGCTTATTTCGTGTTTTCCTCAGTAAGCCCTTTCATTTGACTAGTCCGCCATCTTGGATGATCCGCCATATTGGAATTAGAATGACGTCACATAACTAAGCATGCATTGTTATCCAAAATAAGCGTGTATACCAAATTGCAGCTCAACCTATTAAAGATATCTGATTTAAAATTCAGTTGCAAGATTCCAAGACAATACATACATTGCAAGTTATATAAAAGCTTGTTACATAAAAAAAGTAAAAAATAGAGCAAACCTAAAAACCACTCGTAAATTTCTTGGTACATTCCTAAAACTATTATTGAGAATGTGCTGATTTTATAGCTTTGCTTGGTTGTTACTAGGAACCTAGAAAGGTTACCTGGGTAATTGAGTCATGAAAATGGAAATTAGGTGCCTGAGATAAAAGTTTATTGCTCGTACGTTAGATGTACCAGTTCCCGTGAAACCGAAAATACCTTGAGACTATATTTCTCTGTTTACCTTGAGATTATATTACATGGAACGCAACTTATTTATAACAATTCGTTGTCAAATTTTGAATCAAGATAGGAAAATATTGGGTCGGTTAATAATATATATAAAAATCAATTGCCGTACGTTAGTCTCGCAAAAATCTCGAAATAGGCTCGACCGATTTGAATACATTATTTTTTAGTTGGGTTTCTAGTTTATTATTAAGTCAGAGTAGTAAGCTAAAACCATTTTTTATTTATTTATATTTAACGTATTGTAAATGACGGCAGGTCGTCTGATGTTAAGTGGGTACCTTCGTTCATAACAATAATACGAAATAGGTCTTCCTTGACGCAAATATTAGACTCAAGTCTAAGTCTCAAGTCTATAGACGGGGATGTAACACTATAATGCGAGTGCATAGTAGTAGTTACTTGGCGTCGGATTAAGGATTTTGTGCCAACCCTAAAGATTCCAGCTCCAAGATATATAGTGCGTGGACATTAGTCTGGATGAAGCTGGATTTTTCGGGATAAACGCCACAAAATATACCTTTGTTCACCGCTTGATTTACGGCGCGTCAATTAAGTGGATTGCCCCAACCGTTACGGGCGAAACATCCCTAGTATTTTCATGAGATTCATGTGCTTTCATCGTTACTATGACAGAAAATATAGTGGATTTCTAACTTGTAACTGAAAGCCCGGAATGGCAGGACATTTTATTACATTTATCTATTTTATTGAATAAATCTCGGCCGTTGGACGGACGCTGACAAGCAAAATCATTGGTGCACATCTGGATTTGAACCTTCGGATTGAAAGAAATTATCCAATTAGACCACTACGCTTTCTTAATGAATAATACAGTTATTTTTCAATGATGATAGCGTTCAAAAAAAAAAAATCTGTATTATATGTATTTTGACACGAATGACGGCTCTGTGGCTTAGTTGGTAGTAGCCCGAAGTTTAGGGTTACGAAGCAAGGGGTCCCGGGTTCGATTCCCGACCACATTTTATTTGGTGAGTACAAAAGCACATGAAGTTTGTTCTTGGGTCTTGTGTTTCTGTCTTTGTCCATGCCATCTGCGACACTCTGGAATCTGGAATCCTACTGCAGGGGTATGAGTGTCTTAAGGTTTTTATTTCATTGTCTTAAAGAATATGGTTCAAATCCTGTGGAATGTGTTAATATACTTTTGGGAAACGTGTCTAGATAGATTTACCTTTAAGGAACGTAAAATAGAGCCGGATTAAACATGTCTCTAGAAAGCGAAATCTATCTTCATCTTTTGTTTATAGCAATATTTTACACAAATGACTGGGTTTTTCGCATCTCAAGATGAGCATCCATCTGGTGCAGGTAAAAGCCACTCCACAGATACAAAGCCAGCATGTAAGGAAAGGAAAGTAGGCCGCACGTTGGATGTTCGAGGTTTTGGAGGTCGCAGTTTTGACACAAAGTAAATTGGTTTAGAGTAAATGCAGCATGTAAGTAAATGCACCAGGCATATTCAGGGGGTCCAGTTACTTGCGTCCGTAGGCGAGTACCACGGTTGCGCTAAAGGAGCAACAAAAAGTAGCATTAAAACTTAAGCCAAGTTCGTCCACACCTAGTAATCTACCGCCAAACACTCGTATTGCTGTGTTCTGGTGGAAGGGTGTGAGTGCCGGTGAAATCACAGACGCATGAGACGTTACATCCCCGTTTCGGGTGACGGACGCAACGATACGCGACTTACTTTTAATCTAATTAATAATGTATGTCATATATTTTCAACAAAATCACTTTTCAGCGTCACTTTTTTTAAATAAATATGTACGTACAAGATCATGCGTTCTTATTGCTAAGTGAAGCACTTGTTCAAACTCTATTCGACACTCCATTCCACTCAAATGTAAAGCTTTTCGAAGTTAAAATTAAATATTCCATCACACTTGTCTTACGCGGGATCAAAACCATTAAATCTGCCACACATTAGAGCGTAATCCCATAAAGGCCGTATAAATTTGACGCCTCATCCGAAGCTTATCTACTTAGGGGTTCATTTCGAGCGGAAAGCGCCCAGTCACCCCGAACAGCTTGCTTCACAACTTGGCAGCCGTCCCGAACCGGTTTTTACCAGTTCCTACTGTATATAACCGGTTCCCACCGGATTTTACCGGTTTGACTGCTGATTTTTCGGTTTGAAAGGAGCACGCTCGAAAAGTTTTGATTTGTTGGATCTTCGTTATTTTGACAGTTGGGGTGAGTCCCGGTCATTAAGAGTTTGTTCGGATGAATGGAATTGTTTAAAAATGTTAAGTATTCAGAAGTTGTTTCCGAAAAAAGTGCCAACTAAGTACCAACAGTCTTCTGAGGACGAGTAAAATTTCGATTCTCGTTAATTTGTCAAGAAAATCTTAATTATGCTGTTCAAAAAATGTAATTAATTTTGAAGTATTAAGCCAAAGACGTAAGAAAAACGTAGTTTTGGGGTATGACTTTTAGTCTTAATCGAGAAACTGATCCCAAGGTTGATAACAATAGTTTCGACAGCAAATAAAAAAAGAAAATATTGTAAATCCCGTAATCTTAAGAATTGCCCTCAACCAATTTAGAGATACTCTTAAACAATCCAACGTAGCGAAGAAAAATAGGAGTCTGGCCACACGACAAAACGTTACCAATTACGCAATAAAAATGTATCAGCCGTGGAAACTTGTCAATTACAAGCACCTGGAAGGGCCTGAATTATAGCTAAACTCTCTGTACAGCTGAGACAGAGTGGCCAGTTAAGTCACTATTTAACCATTAGAACTTAATTAATTCTTAATTACTTAAGACTTTTACAATAAAAATGTTTTTTCGAGACAACTTCAACTTACAAATCGTGGCAAATATCTCACTATCTCGAAAAAATAGGTTCAATAATTGAATTTAAACTGAACAAGTTTCTTCAGTTTAACCAGAACCATGATGTGTGAAACTGCGTCTAAATGTAGGTAGTCCATGAAACACATAAATCTATATAAATCTCTTTAGTCAAGGTCAAAATACTATAGTTTCGTTGAATTCTTAAAAAAATACTTGGAAACGTCACTTTAACTCAACCTCAATTGAAGATCTGTTTATGACGTCTGTAACATTGAAAAAATTCTTCTTCTAATATTTTGAAATTAGAACTTAGAACAAAATATTTTATTTTGAAATTTTGAAATTAGAACAAAATATAAAAATACTGCTTGTATTTTTTTATTTTGTCATGGATTGAATGTGATGGAACCTGCTGATAGCCCACCTGATGTTAAGGGGTTGCGTCCGTCAATAACAACAGTCAAATGATGGTTGATTATTACAAACATAACGAAATAGAAATTTTCTAAAACGGTCCAGCCATTTTCGAGTTTTAGCAAGACTAGTGAACAACAATTGATCTTTATATTATAGATGTTTGAAACAAGACCAGCTGTTTCCAATTGCCCATAGTCCGGGGCCCGCTCCACGGAGTGGAAGTAATGGCTCGCACGGATGATTAATTCACACAGACGTAGATTTTCATGTATCGTGAAAACGGTACTATATTTTGTGGAATTATTTAGCGGAAATATTAATAAATTTGTCGACCAGCAGACCAGCCCGTTTGTCGGACGACAAGACTGGCAACAGTGGCGTGTTGGAGGTGTTGCCGATGTTCAGCAGTGTTGCCAGCTGATCTTCTTTTCGTGTTCCTGCTGCAATCCAAAATAAAATTGCCACCTCGATAGCATTGTCGGTAACTTTTTTGAAATCACCTGTGTAAGGAGCTCCTGTGATACTTATATGCTCTTGTGAGTATAAAATTATACTTGAGATCTATATATTGAAGGAATATATTATATTATATGTGTTTGAGTTTTTTTTGAGTTTTGTTAGCGGGTAGTTGGTAGAGATAGACCAGTAAATGAGACCGCGGGGCAAATAGAAAAATCAAAATTTCTAAACTAAAACCTTAAAAATACAGTAATGTAAGTGCTTCATCTAACAGTATAGCAAGTACGAGTAAAATCTCGAAATCTACAGTAGTCTCGCGTAGTACATTGAGTTTAATCCACTGTACTTCATTGCATGCTCAGGCTTTCATTGGCTTCTTCCATTTCATTGCTCCGTTCCTTACTTAGGTAGGTACTCCAGTCATCTTCAGAACGCGTTCACCGTTGACCTAGATATCACTGCAGTAAGACAAAATTTCAATTCAGGTTTTCAACAAACGAGGGATTTAAATATTCTAAAGAAAACTAACTTCATTTCTTTCATCCCTTATTTTTCGGTCTAAGGGAGTCAAATCGGTATACGAATAAAAAAGTTACAGGAAAACAAATTACGCAATTTCGTTTACTTAGATGACATTTTTTCCAGTTGTTTTGATTTAACAACCAAACCATTGAACCATAACATTGGGAGCAACATAAGCAGATTTTTTTAACAAAACAAATTAATTTTCCAAATCCATTGATAAATTAGGTAGTTCTGAGGTAATAACATAAAAAAGCACCGAATTGATAACCTACTTTAAAAGTCTTTGAGAAGCCATTTGATTGATGTGAGTTTCAAACTGAATGCTGCTTGGTTAAAACTATTTAGCTCTAAAAAACAAATTTCAACCGATTCATTTAAAAGAAAATAATGAGAAAACTCCGAAAGTACCTCGTTTAAAATGCATTTTACTATCTGGAAGATCCAACTTCGAGATAGTTGAGGAAGCGATCGCTTTTTAAAAACGGGAACAGTACATTAGCGTCGATCTCTGTGGTTCCGCAATGATCGGATAATCATTACAGAGAGAGTAACTGGATAGTTTCTTTAAGTTAGTTGTTCAATTTATTTCAATTTCAGAGTATGCTTTAGCTTTTGCGCGTTGAAAAAAAGACAGAAATGCAGACCAAAACGGACATGGCGAGATTATTTGATCGATAGGTCCATGCCAGGTTTTGTAGCTCTGCCTTCTGTGCTTGTAGGTCATGGGTTCAATTCCTACCCACCCAGATCAGCCGTCCACTCGTTATTAACCAAATCTTTTTTGTTTTTTTGTGTCTTTAACCACACAAATTTTTCCAAGTTAATTAATCCAAGTCCGATGTCCGAGTTAATGTACTTCCACAAGTTGTTTCAGCAGTTTTGTTAAAACAAAACATGACCAGTTAATTTCGCAGAAGTTAAAAGAATAGTAATAATAATCAACGTACGTACTATTCAAACGTTCACGTCATATCTACGTGAATACCTAAGCGGCAAATGAGTTTACCGGTCCGCAACCTTGGGAATCCAGAACTGAGGTGTATTTGGGTCTATTAGACCTACAGTCGAAAATAGCGTGTAACGAGTGCGGCGCTGGCTCGTTAGCAGAAACTGCCGAATAAAACGATGCGCGGCAAATGCACAGTCATCGAGTTGGGGTTCAGGAAGTAAATAGTGCAGCAAGAATCCAGTCTTTTAATTACGCCCGCAATCTAATGATAAACTGTTGGGCAGGGAGACATTAAACCCAATTAGCTTTTTAGTGTATTAGTAGGAATAGTGTGCGGGGTTTATTTCGACAGTGCTAGGAAGGGATTTTAGTTTAAATGTTTGATGTTTGATGTGAAAGCCGTACTGATAATTCATGACAAACGCATCTTATCCGCGTTTGAATGTTGGTGTTCGTAAAAGTTTGTTGTTAACAGGGTAAGATTTAAGTTTTATTGAAAGAGCGAGCGAATTCTTTATCAATTTGGCCAAAAACCTCCAGGTTACTGTCAATGTCTAAAATATGGGACTTTGTTGAACTTCTCCTGAAACTCAGGCCGGAAGTTATCAGTTGCAGAAAAAATAAAATTTGTTATTTGTTTGGACAAATAATCCAATTTTAATGTTCTTCAAGAACGAATTCATTATTTTGTATATACCAGATACCAGAGACGTAAAAATTAGGGTAAAAAGACGACTGGATTGACTGAAGAAATTACTCCAAAATCTTCTAGTACAATCATGGGTCGCGGGTTCCCAATTCGGGGACCACTAGTTGTAATTAATATAAGGTATCTCTGCCTAATAATAAAAACATTATTATGTTTAACATTAAGAAGGCAATCTTTTAAGCCTAGCATGTAAAGAACCATGATTATTAAAATCACGGTTCTTATCATTCAAACTACAGGTAGTCTAGCAGACTATCTAAAGCATTTTGTAATACAAAAGCTAAAACCCTGCGTTCTGATAGGGCACGGCGAAAAGCGTGAAAAGCCAAAAAAGACGCGCTTCCGAAACTAGAAGCGTTCTGTTCGCCACAATGGGAGCACAGTGACGCATTACGACAGGGAGAGAATGGAACTATCAAAGCAAAGGAAACCGTTACAAATGGCTTTGAAGAGCTTCCAGATATCTAGGTCCAAAAAGGTCATAGGAAACGTGGCAACGCTGTACAAATCGATTCTTGTTACGTCGCGCTAAGGTTTGCTTTTGAAAGGGGACACTTGCATGACTTGAATTGAAAGGTTTCTTTTTACATCGGAATTACATATCCTTTGTATTCGTCGATTGAACTCCTGTTTTTGTTGTTTTTTTTTCATTATTATATAATAGTAAATGTCTCTTTTTCTATATGTATTATATAAAAATCAATTGCTGTTCGTCAGTCTCGCTAAAACTCTAAAACGGCTCGGCCGATTTGTCTGATTTATACATTGTTCGTAATTTCCAGGAAAAGGTTTGCAAAATTGGTGAAAAACTGAAAGTAAAACATCAAATGGGTCAGCTAGTATTTAATGAAAATACTTCTTGTGACAGGTGAATCAAATATTAAAAGATTTTATCAATTTAACTTTTCTGACCTCCGACTAAAAAGAGGGGTGGGCTCGTAGGGTTTGCCTATCTCTCGGTGGTATCTCTGTGGTTAAAGTATTTCTTAAACGTTCGTGATATACAGGTTGTAACATGTTTGTTAAAGATAATACGTGTATTAAATTCTTTGACGCCTCATAGCATCAAAAGGGATTTTTCATTTTGAAAGTGGTTTTCATTTAAAGCTGGGTTGTGGAAAATGTTTCGTAGTTATGTTTTGAGGAAATAGAGCAACCGTTTATTGTGCTAACATAATAAAAAATATACACTATATCAAACGAAATTCTCACTATTAAATACTATTAAGTTTTTTTCTAAAATTACCTTTTTGTATATTTTGTAACGAGATACATCCGCTGATTATGCCACTTTCATTACATGAAAAAAACATGTGCCAAGATTAATTGTTTACTATGCTCTTTTTAAATTGTTTTATCTTAATTTAGCGTATAACAATTTACGTGTATATTTTTGCGAGTAAAAGCGGTGAAGAGTGTAAAACCAAATAAATTGATGTGTACCTTAACAAAACCATATTTCTGGAAAAAAAATCATCCACGTCAAATGTTTAATACGGACAGTACCAAGATAAATCAACAAAAAACACTTGGCGGTACATAATTTATTGAACGAAGAGATAAAACATTGACACAAAGGAAGCAAACGTAAAACTGCGATGTTTATTTTCGAGCCGAAACGTTAGACTTGGCCTTTATGTACAATACAGGAACTGAGTTCGGCGTGAGATTACCATGCGTACGAGATACATAAAGCTTTACACAACATGTGACACGGCAATTCGTTATGTAAATCTGCCGTGCAAGCATGTAACAGGTCATCTAGATAGGGAATCCGCAATATCTCCTAATATAGAGGCAGCGTGCATACAAATAGTGTGAGATGCGACTTCGGAGTAATTTATACCTGCTCCTGCCGGGTTTGTCTCCATTTGGGGATCTTGGCATTGTTGGAATTTGGGACGGATGATTTAACATAACTCAACATAACTTCCTTCTCAGTTTACGAGGCTTTATACAAAATCCACAGGATTTCATGTATGTGTCACTTGGAGCGCTAAGGTAAAGTTTGCTTGGATGTTGTGCCGATTATTTGAGTGTATAATCTGTAACTTACAGACTGGAATCGCAGACTAGATTATTGGTATTAGGATGCAAGCGTTTTTGAACTACTTTTATTTATAAATTAATCCAACTTCTAACCAAATACCTACTCTACCCTCTGGAGTAGAAAGAAGTCAACTAAATACTATTTTAGAAATAAAATTGTTGTCAATTAAACTTTAAGAGCCTAGTTTGCGCGTTTGGAAATTTAAAACAGCAAACAAATCGTTACTTTTAACTTATACTTTCTTGGTATAAGAAAAGAAACAGTTGTAGCTTAACTGTTTTCTCTCAAGACCGTTACCTACGATGATGTAAAATGCTGAAATGTCAATTTAACCTTAGAGTTTAATATAGAAGTAAAAAACACAGTCGGGGTAGTCGGGGTGAAAAGGATTTATAAAAACCAGCTTGCGTAAGGGAAAGGACGATGGGAGGGTCACTGATTTTCCGTCTAGTCCAGACAAGTGCCCTGAAGGGTCATTCACCCGATTAAGAGATAAAAAGGAACATACCCACCTTGTTTAAAAGGCATGTCATAAAAAATCCGACTAATTGCAAGTCAAACTCACACACCCATATTTGAAGAGATATCTGCCATATAGTTGCGTGGAAATTTTAGCTTGCGACGGCTTAAGATATAGTCCAGACAGACAGGGAGGCGTTATAGGCTTAGTATTAGAGTAACCTTTACCCCCACGTAAAGTTGTTAAGGCCATCTGCGATCATCACCGTAAAGATTAATCATAGAAAAATAAATTAATGTTAATAAAACAAAGTAATATTAATAAATAATTTATTTTTTGGGTACGATATAAATTACTAAAGAGACCACAGATTCAAAAATGGAGCCACAATACTCTAAAATAAAATTACGATCTGATCGCTAAGATGCTTAACTTGTATAGGCTGCTGAGTAGCAGATAAACCCTTCATCACGGAACTCCAAGAAATAATTCCCTGACTCAAAGGTCTTTTGTTCCAGGATCCCAAGACATGAGACGCAAACGGAACGCGCCAGGCGTCGCGTGGTGACGTATCCTCTGCAGCCATGCCGGCCGACGTGACCACCATGCGTTACATACTGTTCTGCCTCCTCTCCATCTCGTTCAACAAGAACTTCGCATTCGTACTAGACAAGCAGAATCCCTACTCGCAATTCCGCAAATGGAACGCTGGTCTCAACGGGACGTTGGAGTTGGAGTTTAAAACCGAACAGCAGAACGGTCTGCTTTTGTATACCGACGATGGCGGCACGTACGACTTTTTTGAGCTGAAACTAGTGAATGGACAGCTGAGGTTGAGGTACAATTTGGGGGGAGGTGCCCAAATTATCACGGTTGGGAGTAATCTCAACGATGGACATTGGCATAAAGTTCAGGTAAGTATTTGGTAAAGTTGGTATTAAACAAGGTTGCTTCGTTGAAAACCAATAATAAATTGCTTGATTGTTGGTATACTTTTGAATTCAAACGTATCAATCATTTTAATGATATTGAGTGATATTATAATTATGAACAACAGTAAATCGTCTCAGGTGTTTCCTTACTGTTGGTTACCACACTACGAGATCCGTAAATTAATTAGAGTGGAATTCCTTTAGGAAATTAGCTGAGTTAAGAACTTTTGGAGCAGCATACCAACTAGAAACAATCAATGTGTGTAGGTACTTGTCGTTTTGTGAAACTTTGGAGATTATTCACAAGCTTTGAAATTATTGAAGCTATTAATACATAGCTGTTCTTTTTTTAAATATTTCATATCTAGTTAGTTTTTTTAGAAACCTTCGGGTTTTATTAAAATCTGTTCAATAGTTTGGTAGTTAAGTCAAAATAACTGGCAAAAATATGTCATCCAAGTCAACGAAATGCGTATTTAGCGTATTTTTTGAAAGTATTGAAGTTGATTATTACATAAATATTAACCAAAGAACAAAACACAATGGAAGCAATTAAAATATCTCAGGATTGTTCTAAATGCTCTGTAAATGCTCTGTGTAGATGACAGTGTGGGTTTGAACCAATGACCTTTAGATTGAAAGTCGGCGTCTGTGCCCCTGGGCCACAATCTGGTTATTAGTAACAAGGTTTAATTCCCAGGTTGCCCGCCGCGACGAGCACACATCGCTAACAGTGGATGGTGATACTCAGAGCAAGACATCTCGCGGCAAGGAGTTCGCCTTCGGGAAGTTCAACACCAACTCTGATGTCTTCGTCGGCGGGATCCCACCATCGTGAGTACTAGCTATTAAAGAAATTGCGAAAAATTCGACTTTTTGTAACAAGTTTGATAAATGATTCAGGATTCAGCCTGATTCTCCAGCAGGATTCTTGCGCAAGCCCAGGTTAAGATGATCTGAAAACGGAATATATTTCATAAACTATAAATCATAATACATGTAAAACACAAAAATTGTCTATATCTATGTAGCTTTCAGCATGAAGATAATTAACTGCATAAAAGAAACAATTAAAAAAATAAGATTCTGCTAACTTTGTTACATTTGACTACGAACCAAATATGACCCAAGTCGCGTCATGTTACGTTTGTCCATACCATCTGAGACACAGGGAATCCTAGTGCAGGAGTATGAGTGTGTAAGCGTTTTTGTGTTCATTTTTACATCTGAAAAGTCTGAATTGCACCCCTTAAGTGTTGGGAACAAATCACTTTCCCAGGAACAAATGGAGCCGATATATTAATCCAGGATATAAGCTACCTTAGTACCAAATTTCATCCAAATCAGTTGAATCGGTTGAGCGTGACGGACAATCAAACAAGAAAATCTGATGTTCAGGGATTTATATATGTAAAAAAACACTTATGTAACGCCAGAATTTAAAGAGGGTACATCAATCAGTTGATTAAATTAAGTAACCCTTAGTGTACGTAGCCCGAACCCTTTAGATTGAACTTCTTCGCTTTAATAAGTTCCAAGTTCCAAGTAATTAAATTGTCTGGATCCCAGAGTAATTCACAGTCAACATTTCGTTGGTCGCTTATTGTCTCTAAAGGCCTTTGTTACGATCATTCCGAAGCCTAGACAAGTGTAGACTGTAATATTCAATAAAGAAATTGTATATATTCATCTTAAAATTTTAATAATTCACTTTTTTATGTTAATAAGTGACGGAACGAGCTAAAGGCCTGCCGGTAAAGGCAGTGGTAAGTGTTTATGAACCCATGACAACAGTAATCGAACTGAGAATAAGATTTGAACTGAGTTGTATTTATCCTGCTGTGTCCATCACCTGTGATCCTAAGGGACGGATCACTTACGGACGCGGGCAACTAGGTTTCCCAACAAACTTTTCAAGTGACTGATTTAGAAATAGAATAAAACGACTATCGTTTATTAACGTTTATGAAAAGAAACATCCAAATCGGTGTACAAAAGTCACAGGAAAACAAAATACGCAATTTCGTTTACTTGTATGACATATATTTTCCAGTTATTTTGATTTAACAACCAAACTATAAAACCGATTTTAATAAAATTTCTATGAGGCCAATTTGAAAGCATATCTTTTCATATATAATAAAAAAAGAATTTTCCAAATCATTTCATAAATGACCAAGTGCGGTAACAAAAATAGACAATATGTTATATTATTTTCTATGAACAGACAGAATATCTCCGATGCCGAAACAGAATATCTCGGGTGTCGGGACGTCGCGTGTTGTCGCGTTTACACGAAACGTTTCTAAAATACTACTTAATCATTATTTAGTTTTATAACTATACGCAATAGTGTAAAACAGCAAACTTTACGAATACTATATGTTTATATTAGGAATAGCTTGGTTGGTTTTTATACCCATTAAATAAACGAAATTTAATGCAACATGAATTTGATTGAATAACGAATTTAACATTTAGCCACTTAGGTCACGAAATCTTTAAACCCTTAATTTTTTCGTTACTATATTTATAGTAAGAAACTACTTATATACACTTATACTTATAGAATTAAGTAACCAGAAGTACTTATCCAGAATTACGCTTAAACACCTAGGATTTCCTATGTCGCAGTTCCATTCGCTCATTCACTCATTCATTGACATGAACACACACAGACATAAAATACAGATCAATGAAATACTAGCATACGCATGTAGGGTTTATCACCGGCTAACAAGACTTAATTTCTCTTATTTTACATACGCTGCCTAGCATATCTCCATTTCAAACAATTCTATCTCAAGTTTGATTGTATACATAAACCCTAACTGGCGTGGGATTCGTTCCAGTCTAGTTTCCGTTGTTATATCTAACCAAATAATTGGAGTTTAGTACTAATTGTAACTTTACAATGTTCTGTGGCTTTATTTATATACGTCTGCTAGTTAGCGGGCCGACATTACCTATTCAAACTAACTCCTGGCTATTTTATTAACTAATTTTCACTAAGCCCCTAAAACTTAAGGGTTGTTTCAACATAAGTTATCACACTTTATGTTGGGACGAGACGATTTTAAACGATGTTTACGTAGGTGTTTTTGAGTTTTTTTTTAATTTACTTGTAACAGAATTCAAAAGACTGTTCAACTAACTAGCGTAGTTTATATAGTTAAAATAGTTTTTATATGTTTGTTAGATTGAGGTATTTATCTATAGTACTTATTTTTTCTGATTGCTTGAAATATAGATATAATTATTTATAAAAGTCACTTATGCTGGCCGCATATTCTGTTAGAAAATATTGTAGACTAGAATTTGCTCCAATATTGTAAGATGAAGATGAAATGGTGAAACAAGAGCTGCCAAAAAAAAAAAAACAAGGATCCCATTCTACCGAAGTAATTCGCTATTGAAGCAAGTCGGCCCGCCACAGTTTACAGTTTTTTTTGGCACGGGAGCCTAATAATCCATTTTGTGATTTCCTACACTAATATTTATTTTAGAGTGGTTTGAATAAACGCTAACTCAGCAAGAAGTCCGATCTCGTAAGCTGAAGTTTATTAAAAAGTGCCGTATCCAAGTATTTTTTAATAATACAAAAGAAATGAGAAAAATGCCTTTTGACTTGAGAATATGTTTGTGCCGCTGTAGTGTGAAGGAACTATAAATAATTTATTGATTTATCATTGAATACGGCTCAGGTTGAGCTTGACATAACATAGCTCGTATTATTTCGACAGCTTTCACCTGAAGCCTCGTATTATTGCGGCGTATGCTCACATTGAACGATGAGCAACCCGTCCACGCAGTCAGTTCGAGTTGTGTTGTATAAAGATCAAGTTTGACATGAAATTAATAAGTTTGTGTACATCCAGCTTATTAATATCTTCAAAGAAATTATAATATGGCTTCAAAGACGGTCCATTTGCCTTGGGCTTATCAAAAAATGAATAGATTAAACGGTAGCCGTATTAATGCAAACCCAAAACCAGATTAACCTGTTTAGGAAAAAAACGCCATTTACATCCGATAAAATCTCTTTTACCGCCCAACGGTACATTTATGTGCAAATTCAACTGTATCCAATTTAGGATAAAGTCTGAATTCTTAGGGGCGTTATTTTTGTTTAAGGGTGTAGTTATTTTATTAATTGGTGCGTAACCCATTAGTCTGCCATACCTGATATTTGGTTTCAACCGTCCCTAAAGATTATTGAACCGCTATCAGTCCGGTATCAGTTCCGTTTTCCATACATGAAAAATAATTAATATTTTAGAATTTATCGTTTTTATTTCACCATTCAAAACAGGAAATTGATTTAAAAATAATGTTTGACTATTATTATAGACATAGAAGTATAAACGTAGAATTAAATAAATACATATAATATATATTCATGGAAATTTCACTCAGCATTATAAATTTTATAGCTATCATTGCATTGGTATGAACATAATTTTTCGAGTTACCGAGATATTTATTAGATTTGTGAGATTTGTTGACACCGATAGATTTTTTGACGCAGTCTCTTGCGTCATGGTCTCAAGTAAACACACAAATGCATGTGCCTGAGTGGGAATCGAATCTACAATCTGCGCAGAAGGCTACAACTATCAACTGAGCAGAGAAGTCAGTCGAAACTAAGCACATACTCTGTGTTATATTTGTGTTTAAAATATATTTACTCACGCGATAACACCTCCGTGCGTATTGTTATTAAAATTAAACAACAAAATATCATAAGTACACGAACCTTTTCATAACAGACTTTTTAGGTCAGCCTACGTTTAATACTTTCCTATTTTCATTCATCGGATTTTCCTATCCTTGACCGAAAAACCTTAACATATTTTATCACAATTGATACAAGAAAATTGGGGTTTTTATTGATATTCGCTACGTTTATCCCTTAGTAAGGGGTTGCTCGGGACGTATTACCTACTGTACGTGTATTGTGTTTGTGTACCTAAAACGTTAAATTATATATTTTTTTAGAAAGATTTTCTAAAAAAATATATTTCTATATTTTCTTTAAAACTGAAGGAGTCTCTCTTGCCTTACTGTTTATTATACAATCCTAAGTGGGTGTACGGAATGAACAAATATTTATCTGTCGTAAGGCCAGATGTGACGATAGACTTAAATAACTTAAATCGTTATTTTGAAGATTTTTGCTTCACATAATTCATAATTCTACACTTTTCATACAATAATAATTGAGTGAAACAATTTAATCCTTATTTATATAAGCTATAAAGTAACAATGAAAGAGATCCGAAACAATAAACATCCATTCATTATCTCAATTACCAGCAGTAGGAAGCTATAATGGCTTCACGGCGCTACGGTTTGCGGAGCTACGTAAGTGGCTGCTACGGTTCTACGCCGTAGGTGAGTGCTACGACGCGTGGATTTCAACGTTTGAGATATCAAATTATCACCTTTTGAAGTATAGAGTTCTCTGTGAAATTATATTTTCTTAAAAGGTTTCTTTCCTTCAGAATAAACAGAATGCTTTACATGCAGTAATGGAATTGTAGGATTTATTTCTGTCCATCTCACTCAAAATGGTTATTGATTTTGTCAGCCACTGTATGTAATGATACTTGCGACGCAGATAATCGTAGTGCAGGGTTTTGGGAGTGTAAGCGCTTGTTAATAAATCAAGCAAAATAAAGTTGATTTTTCTCTTGGCACTGTGTGGAATCGTCAACATTTAATATGATTACTAGCTTTTGCCTGCGCCTTCACTCGCGTTAATGTAGATTTTGTGATTATTTATTGACGAAAGGTATCATTTGTCCTTTTCTGTATACCTGACACCAAGCATGCAAAATTTAATGATGATTGGTTCAGTATTTAAATAAACTCACATTGACATATATAATATTTTTGGAATACATTATAAAATGTATTGCGTGAGTTTTATTTGAATTTTCATATATTAATACGTTATATAGGTGGCAAATAGCACAAAAAAAATTTATTAATGACAATTTACTATTGTTTGAATATGTAGAGTGCCCTAGATATCTCGCCGACCAACATCAGTTGCAATACAGTGAAGAAAAAAAAAGGTACGTAAAAAAATAACGTGTTCCGGTGGAAGGGTGTGGGTGCCGGTGAAGACACCTCCGGAGGTCCTGAGTTGTATTGCTGTTGTTACGAGCGAGAGTACCCACTTAACATCAGGTGGGCCTTGAGTTCGTTTCGACACTTAGGTGACAAAAAAAGGCATTCACGTCAAAGAGAAAATAATGCTAGAAACTCCATATTTTTACTACGTAACTCCTAAACACGTTTCCGAGAAATGTATTTAACTGTGAGCAGTGACGTGACTCGTCCGATACAAAGAATTGCATTTTCCCTCTTCAATTCAATTTTTCCTCAGTATCACATGAAGCTAGAACTTTAGGTATTCCGTATAGAATCCGTATAGTGGCCATTGCTCTCGTATCTGGTCCAAGGACCTCGGATTCAATAATATTGAGTTTACATTTTGATACTGCTCTTATGCTGACCACGTAAGCTTTGAAAATATTACTCTTGTTTACGGAACGAAAACAAAATTGAAACGAGAATGTACCCTTTGAAATTGGATATTTTTAGACAGATATTTCGGTTTTTATTGTCGATATAAATGTAACTTTTATCCCGATGTGTAAAAAAGATGTTTACACACTCATAGTACTGTTCAAGGATTCCCTGTGTCACAGGTGGTACGGAAAAATATAGGAATAGAAGACAAACACCCAAGATACGAGAACAAACATAAAAAATCTAATTATTTAGCAATGATCATAAAAAACAATGACTCGAGTGTTCAAGAGTATCGCCATCCTGTAGGCCGTGAGTTCGATTCCCACCCAGGACAAGCATTTGTGTGACGAACATAAATGTTTGTTCTGTGTCTGGGTGTCAATATGCATTATATGAATGTACTCATAAAAAGTACTATATAAGTATTCTATCTACTTCCTATAGTACAAGTTATGGGCTAGATGGCGCTGTGTGAAATGTCCATCAATATATATTATTGTTTAATTGTGACAACTATTGTACGTTTCAATACATTAATGACAGCGTTAAAATACAATGCATTGAGAAAACTCCCAAGCAAGTATCTCTCCGCGCGGATGCTTGCAGCCATTCTGAGGCGCGACCTCGATTCAGGGGCAATGGAAGAGATCCAGGACGTCCTGTTTGTCCTTTGAACGCTGCAGATACGAACCCACCTACGTGCTTATTAAACTTTATGATGTGCCCCTGGGACTCGAAGCGTTTAAGCAAGTTCATTTGCTATGTATTTTGCTATTGTAACTTAACGAATAGAATAGTATATTATTTTTTATTGCCTCTGTATTATTGCATCAAATTGGGACAATCACACTGGAATACTGTTCAGTAAAACTTACAACAGAGGCTCGTCATACATAAAAATACTTACTAAAAACATATTCACTTTAGTTATAATAAACTAGCGGCCCGCCCCGGCTTCGCACGGGTATAAATATATAGCCTATGTCATTAACTGGAAAAATGATTAAAATCGATCCAGTAGTTTTGAATGTTTTGATTTATTCATTACTGCCCGTGGCCCGCACGCGTTAAATTCCCGCCGCCCCCGGCCGGCCGGAACCGCCGCAAACGCTACGTCCCGCAATTTTTAAATATGTAATATCTTCGAAAATATTCATTTAAATCATATGCTGTACAGGGCCATATAAATCTATATTAAATCAACAATGTATTTAAGGTATTTAATTAGATAAGGATTAATCCTGTATTGGTTAAAATCGCTTCGAAAATTAGCCATTATTTGTCGTAAAAAGTAAATGACAAAAAAATGTTATTGTGGGATATCCATAAAAGATATACATATACCATCACGGACTTTTCTGTAGACCTTTTCAATGTGTACAATACTTAGTACATTATTTTGATAAAACTCGTAGGGTTCAGCCTGCGTTTGCAATGTAAGCGGAAAAAATGTAATTATTTACGACATCACATTAGAAACCTCAAAAATAACAGTACTTCTCCACTATTTAATGGATGTTATTATACATATAAACCTTCGTCTTGAATCACTCTATCTATTAAAAAAAATTGCATCTAAATCCGTTGCGTAGTTTCAAAGATTTAAGCGTACAAAGGGACATACGGACAGAGAAAGCGACTTTGTTTTATACTATGTAGTGATACAACTCCACTTTTATCAAACAATCTTAATAAAATGTACGCATAAATAACTAATATTAGTACTAGTATACTAGCTGTGCCCGCGACTTCGTTCGCGTGGACTTAGATCTATCCCAGCCTAGAAGATAGAAATATAATGAGATGCTTATTATGTCTGGTCGTTACTATTGTATTAAAATTATTATATGTTATGATTAAATCTCAAAATACTTTATTTCCGTTGGATTCTTACCATATTACTTAGGTTTTGTTAACTGGGAAGATTAAAGACTTGATTGGATGATGAACTACGTAAGTGAAACTGCAACCATTGCAAATGTATATTTTACAATAATGCTTCTCTGTAAACTATACTATAGAAGTCGTTTTTTCAGGATATTTCAGGAACGTGCGCATAAAAAATATTTGAATTGCTAAGGCGGACTGTGCAAAAAGCAACTCAATATAAGGACTACGTCTGATCACTGCGGAACATAGGCTCACCAGAGACTGAATGCGTTTAAAACTAAATGGACAGTTGATAGGAATGAGAGGAATTCTCTAAACTCTTGACTTTCAATTTGGTGCTGTAACATAATTTAGGAAGACATAAATTTATAAAAGAGCAATGGGCACTCCGACATTTAGTTTAATATATTGTGTGATGAGAGTCCAGATGCACTCTAGAAATTTAAACATTCGATGGGATAGATGGTAGGGTCTTATTGTTCCCGCCTGACCGCAGCTATAGGCAGAAACTTTTCGCTGTCAACTATGGTCTTATCCATGATTGACAGCGGGAGATCTTGGGTGGCAGCTCAGTCTTTCTGCAAGGAAGTAACCTCGCAGAAAGAAGCAGCCGCGAGGGTGAGGGTGGAAGAATCTCCTCACCCTGGTAGACGCAGGAGAGTGGGTCGGCGAAGGCAGGCGCATGAGCGCCGCCTTTCACCCTAACGGGAACTTCCTGGTGGTAGATCCGGGGAATCTGCCGTCCGACGGATGAGGTCCCCACAGGAGGATGGCGTGCTTCGTGTTTCGGGCACGCCACCACAGGGAGTTAGACATCGTGTTGGGGTCCCGATACGCGTAGACCAACGCTGCTGGGGCCGCTACCGTACCCGTACCCCAAGCGTGAAGGCGTAGTGCAGGAACACCAAGGGGGTTTAATGTGTATTTCCCCAGTACTGCTATTTCTGAGTAGTGTTGGGGGTGAGTCACACATAACCTCACGCCTCCCCAAGGTATACGTAAAGTATTTACCCATTGACAAAAAAAATCGTCTTATTGTTCCACTACTCTGTTAATGATGTTGAATGGTGTTCAATGCCATTCCCTGGGACACTGCTCAATGTTGTATCAGTGTTGTTAGATCATCATACACAAAATACATAGGAGGTGTGTGGCCGCATGTTTAGTGTTCAATGCATTGGTATAACGTTGTCCCACAGACTCGAACATTAAGACATGCGGTAATTTCATCAACCTTAGTATCTCCATTTATAAACACCACATAAGAGCATGGTGATATCTATAGGCGGATCTAATATATCGCAGTGAGTTCGGTCCATCGCTTTAACTATTATATTTTACGGGTTGCCATTGTGCACTGATCCCATACTACTAAGCACAATCACGTAGAACCTTTGCTTTGTTGCTATTTCTAGAAATGTTGCAAACAGGTCTTCAAGTTCCAAGTTCCAGATTCAAAGACTTCCAAGTTTTTGGGATTTTAACGTTTTGTTGGCGGTTTTAGTTTCATGTAACTATGTGTATAGCTGTTTTACCCAATTAGGAAACAGAGGGAGCAATTTTATTTCGGTTGCGTATTTGGGTCAAGACTGCTTTGGTGAGAAATAAGTCTCCCGTACAAATTTATTGGATCTAAATAGTTGCTCGCGTCCGCAGGTGTGTATCCTTTGATTCCCTACACGTACCCTCTGGGTGGTGCTAGAGCAGCAACCAAAAAGTAACAGTAGAACTTGTGTCAAGTTCGTCCTGCGAGGTACTGCCACCACACCTGGAATCACACAAGCAGAAGTGCTTGCATTATATTTGCATGAGACGTATCATCCCCGTCTCGGGTGATGGTCGCAGCAGGATGAGTGCGACTCAGTCTAAGATCCAAATCTTATACTGAGTCGCATAACTGTTGTCATGGGTGTGGGTCGCCACTTACCACCAGGTGGGTCCTCAGCTCGATACGTAACTAACTCAGAAAAAAAAAAGATAGCTAGCAAGCATCGATTTATGTTTCGTTATCATTGTTGAGCTGCATATTCTTTGACAGACTTCCGCTAACTTATAATGATACTTTTTCCATAAATGTGCTGCATCTGAATATCCAGATAATATCAGCAAAATCGATAACAAATGTCGCAAGGGTTATGTACTTTCGCCCCTGATGATGATGATGATGATGATGTACCCTGAAGAAGATTTACCTATGCGGCCATTTTCGGCCGGATATAAGGCCATGGCGTTACTCCAGTGTAATGTAGGTCTCCATCAAGTAAATGACTCGTTTGACAGGCAGCTTAACTCGTAATCAAACTTAATCAACTTTTCGCAGTTCAAAGTACAAAAAAAAACTGCCTTTAAACTAATTGCCTAATTAACTAACCCAAACTACGACTAAAGGTGTCATCTGCCTTCAAGCGCCTGCTCGTATTCATGCTGCAATACACCGGCTCGCTACACCGAGTCAAGCATGCAGGATTCGGCAGGCGCGTTAAAATTTTGAATAAAACATTGAATAACTTTTGATTTTGCGAGTCGATTTTGATAAAATAAACGGTATTCATTAGTCGAGACTCAGCTTAATATATGTTAGTAATTAGATTTTGATAACTATCTATGGTTTTTGCGTAAAGTGCGCACAAACATTTTTGAATAAAACATTGAATAACTTTTTATTTTGTAAGTCGATTTTGATAAAATAAACCCTATTCATTATTCGAGACTCCGCTTAACATTTGTTAGTACCTAGATTTTGATAACTATCTATGGTTTTTGCGTAAAGTGCGCACAAACATACAGACAAACAGACAAACAGACAAAAATTACAAAAAATGCTTTTTTAAGTTCTATTACTTATTCCTAACGTCTCCCAGTTATTATTTTGCAAAAATCTTTAATGTACAGACACGGCAAGTCTACAGTTTTATTATATGTAATAGATATATTAGTATTAATATCGGTTAGTGACGGAAAGAGCTACCTAATGTCAGTTAGTTACCTGCGCCCATAATAGTAATACGTAAAAGACGAGTCAAGTCGCATCGCGCCTATCGGTGATGTTACGTCTCATGCCTTGTAATTTCACCCTTCTACCGGAACACAGGGAGTGTTCAAAGCCTAACAGCCAATAAACCGAAAGAAACGATTAGTAATTACAATTTTAAGTGGTACGAATTTTATCGGTAGTATATATTAATATCTAAAAACAATTGCCACTGTATGACGTAGCGTTACTTGAAGACGGCTCCATTTTCAGGGTATAATAGATTCTTTTTGGAAAATTATCGGAATTCTCAAACGCAAATTCTTGTAATCCGCATTATTATTTTGTTGTTTGGTCTCGTCAAATTTCGTGTAAAATAACGAGTTTATCGTGGCATTTCTTCAAAGAAATCATTCAATTATCATTAATCATTCTTATCTTCACAGATTAGAATGATTAATTATTTATACCGACATTCGTTCATACGTAATAAACTCAAATAATGAAATTAATCAATTGTAATATACTAACACAAAAAAGTTAATTATGATTAAATTTCAATTCCATTTTAATCTAAATATAATTTTGTTTTTATTAATTATTTTTAATAAATTATATATGTATATATCGGTCTGCTTCTATTGCAACGCCCGTTGGGTAGCATAGTCATTGAGTCAGTAGGAACATAACCAATGTTATATTAAGAAATGATGTATCATGTCTAAATACAAAAAAAATAGTTATCCAAAAAGTAACAACAATTTGATACATTTTTCTAAGGACCCCTAGGGCTAGCGTGTATCGCAGGTGTCCGAACTACGAGTAACTTAAGTTTCATAACAAATTTCATCCAAATCCATTCCGCCGCTGAACCGGGAATGTAACAAACATACAGACAAACTTTCGCATTTATTTATAATATTATTAGGTTATTAAAATAGCAATTGGATTGCTACTTGAAATTCCATGATGCATTATTATTTGATAAAAGTTAAACAACATTAGGTTTTAGTTATACGGTTTGGTGAATTTCCTCTTTTCTTGCAACATGATACAGTATCGTTATATTAAACTAGATAAGTTACGGACCGACTAGTCTACTGGGACACGAAACTTATTACCCAGCAGTCCTTCTGATAACCTTCGGTTTAGTCTAAAATAACATTAATTTAGCTTGTCTTATGGCTTATAATAATATTCGATATTTATTTGTTGGAAATGAGCATAAATTCTCGTACATTATTTAAAAGGATAAATACCCTTGATAGCAAGGAACTTACAACTCAAGTAATATTACTAAGCTTATTTGAATGAGTTATGTCAAGTCAATCACTCACAAAATAGTGAACAAATTAGTTATTTTAATATTTTATAATATTTTTTCGGTGGCCAAATTGATTTAGCCTAATTACGGTTATAAAAAAACGATTCTTTGGTCATATAGGTCAATCAAAATTAACACTAATGGTAGTCAGGCAGATTACAAATAGTTACATTACAACAGATAACAACAGCAATACAGTCCAACCTGTTTTGATGAGTTTTTTTGTTCTGTTTAGAATAGATAAAATATGTTGTGGTTTTCTATCGAGCAGCTTTCTTTTCGATCATTGTTACACCAATTTGTAGGAACTTCATAATAATAAAGATTAATAAGTGTGTAATCTTTATTATATCTTTATTTATCGCATACATAGATGTTTGCGAATGGATTCTCTGAGTGTTATGCAAATCTGTGTGTACAACACGTGATGTATATATAAATTTCTATATTACATAACAAATTTAATACCTGTTGTCGGCACCCATAAATCTAGTGACATTTATTTTTGTTTATTTCTTGTTTCTAATCTTAGATTTTAAGTTTACTGTCTTGCCGCTCCAAATAAATAAACAAGATCCGAGAAAAACGTTTGCTCATCACCATCGTTCACAACTTTAGGTACTGGTATTGCAAAATGCATGCGTGTTGCATTGAAAAACAACAAAACAGACGTTTTCACGAGAGTATCCAACTCATTAAAACAGCTATCACGCGCCAGTCGGAAAATTCAAAAGAATCGAAATTAAAATTAAAAGTTTAGCTTCATGAATGTATATTTAACTCCCCGAAGAGATAAAAACCATTTTAAATTTGAAACAAAGCAAAATTACAATGCTACAAGCGATTTGCATAATCCCAACAGCCGTCAACGAAATTGTGGTCAAACGTTTTGGCGACACGATGCAAACGGTTTTAGTTGGACCACGCTCGTGAAAGTAATTTTAGTTTGCCCACTTTCATTTCGATGGCGCCGGTTGTGTAGTAGTTCTGGTCATTTTTGGAATATATTTTTATTAAGTCTTTATTTTCTATTGTATATTTGTGGCACGCAGGAACGGAGCAAAGCCGCGGCGATTTTTTGGATGAAGATATTAAAATTATATAAAATTATAAGATATTAAAAATAAAAGGCTGAAAAGTAATAAAAGCTACTTTATATGCGAGGTAATAAAATAAAATAAGCTGGTAAATTAATAAATTGACTTTCTAGCCTGAAACATTGGCTCAAACAGAACTAATGATGTTCTAAAACAGGTAACACAAAGTTGAAGGCATTCAACATAAATATCAAATTATTTTATGTAAATCTTATTTTTCTTTATCTTTATTTGTCATACTCTGGTGTCGCAGTGTTCAAGCCATCCAAAAGCCATGGCATCGTAAACTATATGACGTAAATAACCATACAACTATATCGTAAACGTCGTAAATTATATGACTGAATGAGGTAACCCAACTGTTTACCATATCATCTATAACTTCTGCGTACAAACTCGTCGCATTAATATCTATTAATTCCATTATTCTGGATTGTTCTACACTTAGGCACTGACACCTAAACTGTGGCATATTTCAGCTGATGGGGCACGAGGCTTGCTCAAATTAAGCATGACATGGAGTAGACCAGACTTGTTGAGTCGCAGCTACCTTCTCGATTTCAACCAGTGTTGTTATCGTAAAAATCTGGGATGCCGTATGTCACATTCTGATTTGCCGTATTTTAAGGGAAAAAATACCTAAAATGCCGTATATAATTTAAAAATGTTTATTCCTCATTTGTTTGTTCTCCATACAGGTTTCTAATCGTCGTAACTTCAGATTCATTCAGTTTTCCCCCGCTATCTGCTGTGAGTGTGCTAAAAACGTTTCGTTTTACTTACATTTTTCTTGATACGGCATTGAAAGGCCTGCCGTATACCGTATTTTGTAAAAAAAACGGTGAATTACCGTATATTACGGCAATTGCCGTATCAATAACAACGCTGATTTCAACTCTACTTTCGTAATATGTTCGGAAGTCTTCCCAATGTCTCTGTGTTACTATTGCTACTGTTTGGAAGTCAGAACAAACTGGAAACAGAAGTTATAAGTCAAATGGAATTCTATTACTGAGCCTAAAAGCTTTGTATTGTATAAGACTACGTTATAATGATCTTATCGAAGTCTTAAGCTGATTGGAGTCCTGAGATTAGAATGATTACCCGCGACTTAGAAGGCGCATTCAATGAAGTTATTATTAATTTTTTTTTTCTCAGGACTAGTGTATCATTTATTATCGCGAAAGAAAACTGCATATCGCACTACGCGATTAGTTCTCTTGTGTGAAACAATTTAGTCGGACCGCATAATGTTCGTCCGTCCTTGTCCGTCCCATTTCGCGCGGCACACCAGGAAATCGTAAAAGGGAGACAATCTCTGAGATTACAGCTCGTTACAAATGAGTGCGTCACCGCCGCCACGAATCATAGCAGCTACAAATCATGTACAATAATGTAGCCCAATTTCGCGAGAAGTTGTGCGTTTGAGATAATGGGGTACAATAGGTTGGCCCAAATGTTGGACGCTGGCGGTGTCAAACTTTTTCAATGCTATAGACGTAGTTAACTGTTGGAATAGAAGGTGCGCAAGATAAAATATTTCTATTGAACGGTTCGACTTTTCAATCACAGTAATTTTCTTAGAAATTGGACATTCTTGGAATAATATAACAACAGAGTTTTAAATATTTAAGTCTATTTAATAAGGTATTCACGGTTCAGGCTTGTCTAGACTGAAAACCACATATTAGATAATTATTATACTAGCGTAATCAGCACGCAGTAGTTATAGTAACTAACCGTGTATTGTGCCTATATTTTATATATTCATTTTTGTTCATTTGGTTTTAAAAAAAAATTTTTTTCACTATTTGAAAAAAAATAGTGGTCTCTAAATATAGCGTACTCATTATGTTAAAGAAGTTCTTAAGGGTCCGTACCTGAAACTTAAAATGAATCAATTATTACCGATACAACGCTTGTCAGTTTATCTGTATGTTCAACATTTTAAGGACTACGTTGTACTTTTGTAGTTGTAATTTTGAATATGGCGATTAGATTAATAATAAAAGTATATCATAAAATTTATTATACAATTGGGGGTTTTTTTATTTAAAAAGGTTATGTGATAATAGCTATTCGTTGATGAATTGAATTTGCTATATCACGCTTTAGTTCGAAGACAATTGATACCACATTGGGACTAATTATTCCACCACGTAATAGCAGTATAATAGATGTGACTGATGATAATTTACCCTAATTACATTCAGTGTGTGGTGCGTTATTGTCAATTATACGCATAATCGTATTATGCGTCATTACGAGAGATGTAGTGCTGATTAAATATAGCGTCTTCGCATGTATCGTTGCCAATATCTAGGTAGACCTTCGGTCGCATTCATTGTTAGTATATCCTTTTATTGCACAGCAGTGGGCGATTAGATAAATTATTTTTGTTTTTCCGATTTTGCATTTGGTTTTCTTAGATTACGTTACTTATTGTAATTTCTTTGATGATGTTAATTGGTTTCCGCAGCCCATAAATAATTAAAATACGACTCCGGGCCTCTACCTTACTTGTATACATAAGAGAATACCCAAGTAGCGTTGCGTCATTTTTATTTAATTAAAGAAAGCACGTTGAGGATGCCAGCTTTCAGTCTGAAAGTGATACAAATCCAGAATCCCAGAGCTCAGCTCTACCATCACATCGGACTCGCACACCGAGGGTTCCGTACGACCGATGCGATATCTGCCGCAGTATATTTGATAAAAACTTCAGTCCAAAGTTATGGCTAAAGATTCAAATAAACAAACTTTTAACCGTTTGTCTATCTCTCATTTTGATTGAGCAATTAAACAATTGAATTGAATTTACTGATTGAATAATCATAATGATTGTTTAATCATAATCATAATCATATGATTGTTTAATCATAATCATAATCATATGATTGTTTAATCATAATGAGAGATAGACAGATGGTGTAGGCTTACTAATTAATCTCCTTTCACCCTTTGGATACGGAATTTTTAAAACGTCGAACTCCAGACAAAGCGTTTTTATATCCTCGACCCTCAATGTTTCTTGGTACAACGTTCAATATTTGGTCCAAACATCGGTAATGTTTGGCCGACAAGTGATACGTCATTGTCTTTCTAGGACACAGCTAGGGCGGGCTTTTTATTGGGACAAACATAAAAGAAATAGGTGAGAGAGATTGCGAGTTTTTCTACCTTGGACGCTATTTTGTCCGGCATTTTATTTACGACGGATTGTGACAGGTACAGACAATATTTGATTTATGTGCGAACACAATTTTGTTTTGTGGTGTTTGTTGTTTGTCAATCTATTTATATGATCCCTGTGCACCGACATTGTATAAAGTGTTAAACATTATTTGTCAATTAAAGTGACAGATGATGTCATACATCATCTGTCACTTTAATTGACAAATGACTTATCTGTCAACCAGCCTAAAAGTAGATTCTAAAACTTAAACTAGTATTTTCAACCAACTTTCAGAGGTAGTTCATTCGGCATATCAATTCGGCTATATTTTTTTAAATGGTTGTATCATCAGTTCTTCGTCATTTATCAACAGATTTGGAAAAAAAATTAAGTTCGTCATTTGTTTTATGTTTGTTACGTGATCTTCGCAAATTGATAACCTAATTATTGTACATTCTATTTAAACTTGATTAGGTATACCTATAGAAGTTGAAATAAAGTGCAATACGATTACTTGTGTACGTGTGGGTTTGAACCAGCGACCTTCAGATTGAAAGTAGGTGTGTGTGCCCTTGGGCCACCATGCGCTCAGAATTTTGTTACCAACAATCAAAACCTAAATCGGCTTTGAACGTTATTGCTGTCCCTTTCACATTCTTTAAAACAGAACGAGATGGATGTCATTTACTTCGTTTGACACTTACAGACTCTACAACAATGACTGCTGGAAAACATCAAACAAATCGCATCTCAAAACTTGCGAAAGAACATTAACTCGGACATTGGCAGAATTTGTGTGGCAGACGCAAAAGGCCAAAAAGAAGAAGAAGAACAAATAGCATCTCTAACTAGAATATAGCCTCGAAGGCGAAATGTCACGGAAATGTCTCAAACTACTAGTCATGATTCGAAATAGGGAAACCCTTGGGCGTTTTGCTAGTTGAGGTACAGTCAGCATCAAAGGAACACGAATAGAAAGTAAAAAAAAAATTAGATCTCTTTTTCTGACTGACATGTCCATTGTCTGTGATTTATTTTCTTTATTTTTGGCCTCATCTAGCTCACTTTTATTTGCTCACGAATCATTTTCGACCAAAACTAGCTAAAAACAACAACAAAAGAAAAATTCAATGAAAGTATTCAAGTAAAATTTTTCAATATTTTAATAGAAATTTCATCAGTAATGTTCTCAGCAATAAACTTTGCCAATTTTGTAGCTACTCTACTTTTTCGTATTTTGGTTTTTGACCTTTAAAAAAAGCAATTATGGGACAAATCCGGATTTGTTTGCCTGTTCTTCAAATATAACAGGCAAAACAAACTTCCATGTAATAATCCCCTGTTTTTACCCCTCCCGGAGGTTTTTTGAATTTCTATCGGATCACCATTGGAGGTACACCCTCAAATAAAATGGTCCTTCCATTGAAATCATGTGTAATATGTGAAATAGGTTCATGTGAAAATATCGTGTCACACACATACATGCTACATACATGATAATACATATATGCTGAGTTGAGTTCCTTCGATATTATTAAATTATCTAAGCAGGAAAAAACACCGAGAAAACTACATTTCTTCTTTGAATAAAATTGTTGTCATCGTTGACAGTTGCCGTTAGGTCAGTGGAATAACCATGTCGTAGTATTTGAGATGTTATGAAAATCTACAGAACAGTTAGTCATTATACTAGACAAGATTTTTATTTGTTAAATTAATTTCAAGCGTATTGTAAGAACACAGTAATAATGTTTACATACGCATACCCTTGCACCAGAATTCCCTGTGCGTAAGGGGCATAGATAAACATAGAAACACTAGACTTGAAAACTAACATAACGATCATGAAACTTTGTTTCCCCCGGCCGGGAATCAAACCCATGAACGCTTCAAAGGCACGGCAACCAACTAAGCCTAGAAGCCGAATACCGAATCAGTTCACAAAACTGTTAATATTATATCGATAGCGAAACACCGCGTGCTTCTTACGATCGTGAATTATGCGCCAACCGTGTTCCAACACTAGCCGAAACTAAAGTCCGATTCAATATCCCCTAACTCGATTACACACAGTTCAAAATAGAACGGCCGCAAAACGATGTCCTGATAGGGACGCTCGTAGTAATAGAGTTGGAGATCGAATCGAGACTATATGTTATAGAAAGCCTTAATACCTCGGGATAGGCTTCAGAATTAATCGTCCAGGCTATTCTCTGCATAGAGCCACTGGCTGGGCAAAGTGTACTGAATTTCGTTGTATTAAGATGTAATTTCGAGTGAAGGCGGATTATATTATTCAGACATGTGTTTTCTCTGTGCGATTAATCGGTATAATAATATCGAGAGAAGGGATTTCTTTTTGTTGGCATAAGGTAATCTGTTAGGCATTGTAATATCAATAATAGCCTGAGGCTTCTTAATATTGATAACAATGTGTGTAGTCAATAGTAATTTTGTAATACAATTTGTTCTTATAATACTCTTTGATTTAATATTCTTGGGGATTTAGACGCAAACGCGGAACAAATATATATCTTTGACAAAAAAATTGTCCTAGGTGCGGTGATGGACGCAGCAGGAAGAATGCGACTGCATCCATCACCCGAGACGGGGATGATACGTCTCATGCGCATGTGATTTCACCTGCAGCCACACCCTTCCACCGGAACACAGTAATGCAACCACTACTGCTTGGTGGCAGATTTCAGATGTGGTGGCAGTACCTCTCCGGACGAACTTGGCACAAGTTCTACTGCTACTTTTGGTTGCTCCTTTAGCACCACCCAGGGGGTACGTGTAGGGAATCAAAGGGTACACACTTACGGACGCGAGCAACTGGACCCCCCAAAATAATTGTATTTCTTGTAAAAACGCATATTTTTTAAATATTTTTTTTATAGTAAACTGTGCTGAAAATTTAATACAGCACTATCTTTTAAATTTTTGTGATGTGATTGATAATCTACTTTTATAGATAAAAAACGATATTATTATACATAAAAAAAAACTACTGGTACTGTTATTGTCACTATAGCTAATACTCAATAATATCCAGGTATCTACTCAATAACCAGATACCCAATACTAGGTCAAATTTATTGCATAAATAATTAAAAGAACTACGAACAAAAAATGTGTCTCGCGTAAACAGTAAGAGATCTATTTCTCATTATCGAGTCCAAACAATACGAAACGTTCACTCCATCACAGCGGACGATTTGTTTATTCTGTGAAACAGACAGTAAAATTAGTTTTGTTCCCGAGAGCCTGTCGCAGTTCATAATGAACAGCTGGGTAAGTGAACTGCATGTATGTTCTCAACAGATCATTTTAGTTTAGCAACTGTTTACCCGGTTGGTAGTTGGATGGGTGACTGAGGTCTTTATATAGAGCGCTTCGGTGACGTCAAAATGTTCCCGGTTATTTTAGTCGATAAGCCATGTCCGAGGCTTTCGGGTTATTTAAAACAATGAATGAATGAATTCTGAAAACAGAATTTTTAAATGATAGCTTATAAAAAAAAATATTATGGGACAACGGGCGGTCTTATCGCTGAGAGCGATTTCTTCCAGACATCTTTTCCTTTTTGTTCCAGACAACAGACAACACAATAATCGCATTTTGTTCAAATTAATCAGTCAAAACGCGGGTAAAATCGAAAGATTCCAGCCATGATATGAATACTAATCCAACTTAATAGTTTTATAATGTACGAATAAATAAAAATAAAGCGTTTCTTTTATTATTATTTACGGTATAAACGGTACTTATAAAAAGAATTATTAAATTTTTGTCTGTCTGCCTGTTTGATCCGGTTAATCTCCGGCTAAACAGTAAGATCGGCCGTTTCGATACGCGAAATAAATATACAAGAGCTGCCAGTTTAAAGTTATAAAATAAAGATAGATTAGCTGTTCTTTCTTAGACTGTGCCAATAGATATTGCATTCGTTCAAAAGTTTTATGATAACAATACATTTGAATTCTAAAACAACAGTAATAATGTAAAGAAGAATTTTACGTTTCTGAACATTGTTTATACTTCCACAATTCATTCACATTGCATTTACAATACATTTTTTCGGACCCCAGATAAACTCACGAACGATGTAATAATAGGTGTTAATAAATAATACTAATATTATAAATTCGAGTGTTTGGATCACGTCAATCAATACTCAATGACGCCAGAACGGCTAAACGGATTTGAATGAAATTTGGGACAGAGATTAATTAAGTCTGGAATAGCACATAGGCTACTTTATATCCCGAAATAGTGCAGCATCGCGGTGCGCAGTCGTTTCTAGTCCGAAAAAAACTATTAAAACATCGAAAAATTTACTTCAATACTTTAATTGCTTATTTACTGATTTTAAGCCCTTTTAGATGGAATTTTATCATGAAATTCATGGGACTGGTAAACCCTATCCACAGAAATCATCCATGTTGGTCCACAATGTTCGATACCGTGTAACAAATACAAAACATACGGCCGATTTGATAAGACTTTTGAAGTCGGTTGAAGGCAAGGCAAAGAAAATTGGGGTGAACGACCCCGTTATTGAATGTCTGGCACAGTATATACAGTAGTTGCCAGAGGTACTATTGGCACACGCACCGATCTGAGGCTACATATCGACTGTAAGGGGATGTCGCGGTTATATTGCGAGGCGCCAAAAAACTACTTTCTTACCCCTGGGTGGGTCACGGCTGGACGAGCAAATGGAATCTTTGGTAACACTGATCACATGTTGTCTGTTCTATTCTAGGACAAGACGTATTCATGAGATTTAAATGAGTTTTTTCACTTAAAAAAAATTATGTGCGCAATACCACGTTCTCTAAATGGTGCCGGAAAACATCGTGAGGAAATCAGCATGTCTCAGAACTAAAAATTCTACGACATGTGACATCTACCAATCCGGATTGGGCTCCCGTGGTAGATCTGAGCTCAGACTCTCAATTATCGAGAGTAGGCCGGTGTCCCTGCAGTGGGAACATTAGAGTCTGGTACGGAACGGATTTGTTTAAGAGAAACCATCGACACAAAGGAACAATATATAATACATATACTATATTACTACTTTATTAAAAGGATCATGCTCACGAAAAGAAAATAATCCTTCCATAAGGGGTTTATAGGGTTTTGACGGCTCCGTGGCTTAGTTGGTAGTAGCCCTGCCTTCGAAGCGAGGGGTCCCGGGTTCGACTCCCGGCCGGGGCATACTTTGTGTGGTGAGCATGAAGTTTGTTCTCGGGTCTTGGGTGTTTGTCTTGTGTTTCTGTTTGTCCATGCCATCTGCGACACAGGGAATCCTAGTGCAGAGGTATGAGTGTGTAAACGTTTACGTTTAAAAAAAAAATTTGAAACGTATAGGGTTTGAACAAGCGGTAAACGTAGTTCTAGGAACGCATGCTCTCGTAGGTATATATTTATATAAAAAAAAAATTTACATCTCCAAATAATTTTTAAGAATCCAACGGAAATAAATACTTTTGACTTTGACGTTATTATTTTTGTAGCCCTCCCAAACACAACAAATTCAATATTCACTTTGGTATTGTCAAAATAACAGTTAATACGCATTTGTGACGTCTTAGGAGCTCTTAAACTTGTAACAGCCTCAGTGACCTTCCTCTGGTCCTTGAACCTTCCGTTACGTTTCCAATCGAAGAGTTAGCTGCTACGAAGGTTACTCGCTTTGTGAGCCAATTGAAACCTTAAACGCATGACGGCAGTTGTTCCTTTCCAAGGGAACAGCGTCGATGCTCTTCATGTTAGAATTTACAACTATTTCTTACTAGCTGCGCTCCGCGGTTTCAGTCGCGTATTTCCCGTTCCCGTGAGAATAGTGGGATAAAATATAGCTTATGATAATGTAGTTTTCCATTAGTGAAAGAATTTTGAAAATCGGTTTAGTGGTTTAGGCGGAAAAGCGTAACAAACAAAGTCACTTTCGAATTTATTATTTAAAAAAAAGATCACGTTTTTTTAATACTAAAGTGACAAGACCAGCTGGTGACCTCCGCCTATAGCAACATCAATTTGACTTAAGACCTACCCGACTTAGTGTGAGACTCAAGTCGGATGCCGTCGCGTTCGTCTCCCGAGACGGAGATGTACTGTCTCTGGTAAAGTCATGCTGTGATTTCACCGGCGCCCACCGGCGCCTTGCTCCGGCTTACTACCAACTTAGGTACGGAGCCGTATACTTAAAGAGTTAAATTAAAAGTTTGATTAAAAGCAGAGAATATGTAAAAGTTTGCTGTAGATCCACCTTCGAGATTGCAAGTCCCAAGTTTAAATACGCGTGAAACTTGTTACCAATTGTCTTAGATGTCATTTGTGACTCATGCAAACTTAGTAATGATCGGTTTCTGCAAGTTCCAGCAGTTTGGTTATCAAACTCTATCGATGCTCAATAAGTTGTTGTCGATAGTTTAGTCCTTGTTCCAATACTAAGGAGCAGGTTAGCAGCCAAACCCTCGGGTTGGTCAGTTAGATTGAAACAGACGTAAACTTAACAAATAAGACTAACAAAAACATGGAAACTGACTGTAATTTGACATATCTGTGTGCATGTATTGTGCCTGGGGAGTTCCTGTGACACGTTATATACTCACGAATATGTTTACCTGTTTCAATTCAGCCGTAGATTTTTTTTTCGTATTTACGAGTGTGAACCGATTTGAATAATATTGTTAGATTCGATAGGATGTACCATCAGGGTGGTCCCATAGACATTTTAAAGAAAAATTTTACCACTACTGTAAAATAGAAGACAAACATTGAATTTAGTTTATTCGACTTTTAAATCTATTATTCATCACTAGCTGTGCCTCGCTGTTTCACCCGCGTTTTGCTAGTTTTTTTTTTTTTTTTGAAAAAAAAAACAAAGCCTTCCTCTATAAATGGACTACCCAACACTGAAAGAATCATTGAAATCGGATCAGTAGTTCCAGAGATTAGCGTGTTCAAACAAACAAACACTGCAGCTTTATAATATTAGTATAGATTACGCTAAGTGTGAAAGCAAGTTTTGATATCGATGAGTTCCTCACGACGACGGAACGATGAAAAGTTCCAACGCGAATTAAGAAGGCTATTAAGGCTTTTAGAGGGTTGGAGATGACCTACTGAACCTGCACACGTGGAGCCTTTGGAGCATATTAATTGGCATTGTTCGTTGTTTAATTAGTCTCCAAAGTTCGACATGAGAATCTTTTGAACTCCTATAATAAAAAGCCTCTTGAAAACTTTGTTATTTATATTTATACAAATAAATAAAATTGAAGTGTCTGTTTGTAAAATAACAGCTTTTTACTCAATGTATTTGAAAGTATATACGGTACTTATAATACAATTTTTATTGTTTTGTCTTTCTGTTTGTTTGTCCCGACTTGTCTCGGAAACGGTTGGACCGATTTTGACGGGATTTTCACAGGCAGGTTGCTGATGTTTTAAGGAGTAACTTGGATACTTAAATATATTGCGTATCGTGGAGCAGAGCGCTATCGGCTATGGAGTTTTGTCATATAGGGAAAAATACACAATAAAAAAAAAGAAAATTTCTGTCACACCACACCGATAATATTATTAAGTCTTGGTAGCGTTTTTTTGGTAACGTATTAAATTTTCCATAAAACGTTTACTGAATTTTCGACCAATTTCTTATTATTACTAGTGCAATTTTCTATGGACATGATTTTTCTTATAATATTGTAACCAAAAAACAGCTTACCTAACATTCCGAAAATTTACTAAGGTTGCATCCGTGCAATAGGAAAAACTGGAGTTTATACCGACCCTTGATGGCAGATTCATATGAGAGCGCATTTTTCACCTATGAACCATCTGCGAGTGTCGAAATAATGTCAAAACTATATACATATTTAACAGCATATTTCCCCGATCGCTGAAGCGACTACAGCAGTGTACGTGCAAATGGCTCAATATGCAAGGTACAGTGGCATTATGCCATACGCTTTGTGTTTATCAGCCGAGATGAAAGAGCATTGTGCCTGTAATTTCACCGGCAATTCCATTATGCAGCGTATTGTACCTGGCTGAATCAAATTACAGGCAGCTGCAGTCTCAATAAGATGCCTCTCCGAGTTTCATATAACATAGACGAAAGGTCTATCCATACATATCAGGGCCGTGTCCGGGACGTGGCCGGACCGTGCCTCGTCACGGGCTCAATAAAATATCAGTGTGTACATTTCATATGAACTTGTTCACACACTTCCGTGCCCGGGCTGACGCCAAGAAGTGCGGGTGTGCCAATATTTTCCTTACAGGCTGTCAATTTTTTCTGTAAAAAAATATGAAAGACGAGTTGATAATAGAAGTGGTACACATATATTATAGAGTTTTGTATGATTTATCAAATTTATAGTATAATATTATATTAATTAAACAGCGAGGGTAAGTAAAATAAGGTCCGGCGACATGCCTGACGTGTACATAAAGTCCCTGACGGGACTGATGCACGATGTTAGCACGGACGTCCCTGTCATGTCCCGGACACAGACCTGACATGTGTGGATAGATAGTGAAGTACACAAGTGTATAATATTGTCGACAAAGCACTGAGAGAGGATTTTATGAAATATTGAAGCAGTTTTAACGGTACCAGGGACTGGGTGGGTATATTATAAGGGACCAAGTGTAATACGGACTCGCGCACCCAGAGTACCACACATTGTTTTTGATATATTTGAAAGTTTCAAAAATCAAAAGATCCACTTTTCTATAATAATTTCATGAAATTTTCATGGGACTTTCGAGGTACATTCCATCATTTTTTTTTATTTTCCATCAAATTTTTTTTTTTTATGTCAGTCGATTATCTACCGAACCGAAAATTATGTGGGACTTACTTGGGGAAAATTATCCATTATATATAACTGCCTGGAACTGGACATACGTATGGAGTAAGGGATTGAAAAAGTTGTTGTGTTCCTTTCTTTGCTAGATATTACTAATGCTACTATCGATCCTTTGCAGACGCCACATTCGAGTATTTTTTATTATTATTATTCATCGTAAGCGCTAAGCCAATCATCGTGAAAGGCCTGAAAAACCCTTTTAGGGTAAAAGAAAATAGCATAAAACCCATTGGAATTCTCACGAAAAGGCATAATCATAAGAAAGGTCATGGTAAGTTTAGAGCTAGCTACCGTTGATCGAAAACTTCTGTTGAGCTGAAAGCATTACCGTGTTGCCTTCAGGTGTTTTACATAACTTGGCGTAAAAGTTTCGTCTACGCGGTACAGTCTAACACAGTTAAAAGGAAGCAATTGTATCGAGTAATAGCAATAATATTAGTAGCAACCGCGGGCAACAACACGGTGAACCAAAAGTAGCATATGTGTTAATCCGGGATATAAACTATTCTGGTACCGATTTTCATCGAAATCCGTTGATCCGTTTGAGCGTGAAATCGTAACAAACACACACAAACATACATATACACAATAAGACTGAAAACCCGCCCTATCGCACCGAAATATGAGAAGACGCAAGTCTCTAATTTACTGTAATTTCACTGCCAGTCACTTGATTCGATAATACGCCTTTTGTCCATATTAATGTAGTAACACCCCACAGATAATGTATTTTTAATGGTTCAAAGGAAATAAAGATCATTGACCTTGATTTTGACATAACCAATTTATAGATTGACTGATTCAAAAATCGAATAAACTAACTTCAATACTGCCATCACTTATTTTACGCTTAGGGGTGGAATTTGTTGCTAAAAGTTCTATTTATTAAGAAGGGTATTTAATCAAAAAATATACATACATCCAAATCGGTTTTAAATTGACGAAAGAACGTGTAAAACATTGAGACGTATTGAGAACGTCCTCCTTTTTCGAGGTCAGTTAAAAATGTAGTTTAATAAACCAACATTTCTTATCGTGTCCTTGTGTGATCTATGAAACGGGTGTTAGCTTATACAGAGTGATTTCGTTGTCAAAATTATAAAACACCAAATTCTAAATACAATGAATACACGTACATAATTGGTCGATTTTGCATGATTGGATCTGTGAATCGCATGGCATCGCAGAATGAATTGATTGATAGCCTATAAAATAGTGATGGCAGTACGGCCGAGGCCTTTGTGTGTCAATAAAAATATATACAAGTACGGCACGCGAGGCATACAGCCAGAAACGAAGCCAGTCACGCGACTGCGATTACTGCTTGTAATTTTATAATTTTTTTTAAATTTAATAATCTTTAATATATACAAAAAGGTTGGCTTAAGGACTATGGGCACATAAATAAAATTTAAGTGTCTGTTCGTAATGTCAAAATATTTTTTTAACTAAATGCATTTGAAAGTATATACGGTACATAAAATACAAAAACTTTTTTCAAATTATTTCTGTTTATTCCGTCTAATTATCTAAATTGGTTTAAATTTAGGGAAGATAAATCGTCTTACAAACATTCAAAAAATACAGCCTAAAAAGATGACAATTTCCTCTTCCTTTTTTGAAGTCAGATGGAAGCTCTCGGTTTGTGTCTAATTGGATGAAGACAAAAAGTAACTCTTACCTATTTAGGGTTACATCGGATGAAGATAATTTCCAGTAAATTCCAGTCGTTCACAGTGAGTCACAGCTCAGTAGTAGCTCTGCCTTCTGCGGTGTAAAACGTGCGTTCGATTCAGTAGCTCTGCCTTCTGCGGTGTAAAACGTGCGTTCGATTCAGTAGCTCTGCCTTCTGCGGTGTAAAACGTGCGTTCGATTGAGTAGCTCTGCCTTCTGCGGTGTAAAACGTGCGTTCGATTGAGTAGCTCTGCCTTCTGCGGTGTAAAACGTGCGTTCGATTGAGTAGCTCTGCCTTCTGCGGTGTAAAACGTGCGTTCGATTGAGTAGCTCTGCCTTCTGCGGTGTAAAACGTGCGTTCGATTGAGTAGCTCTGCCTTCTGCGGTGTAAAACGTGCGTTCGATTGAGTAGCTCTGCCTTCTGCGGTGTAAAACGTGCGTTCGATTGAGTAGCTCTGCCTTCTGCGGTGTAAAACGTGCGTTCGATTGAGTAGCTCTGCCTTCTGCGGTGTAAAACGTGCGTTCGATTGAGTAGCTCTGCCTTCTGCGGTGTAAAACGTGCGTTCGATTGAGTAGCTCTGCCTTCTGCGGTGTAAAACGTGCGTTCGATTGAGTAGCTCTGCCTTCTGCGGTGTAAAACGTGCGTTCGATTGAGTAGCTCTGCCTTCTGCGGTGTAAAACGTGCGTTCGATTGAGTAGCTCTGCCTTCTGCGGTGTAAAACGTGCGTTCGATTGAGTAGCTCTGCCTTCTGCGGTGTAAAACGTGCGTTCGATTGAGTAGCTCTGCCTTCTGCGGTGTAAAACGTGCGTTCGATTGAGTAGCTCTGCCTTCTGCGGTGTAAAACGTGCGTTCGATTGAGTAGCTCTGCCTTCTGCGGTGTAAAACGTGCGTTCGATTGAGTAGCTCTGCCTTCTGCGGTGTAAAACGTGCGTTCGATTGAGTAGCTCTGCCTTCTGCGGTGTAAAACGTGCGTTCGATTGAGTAGCTCTGCCTTCTGCGGTGTAAAACGTGCGTTCGATTGAGTAGCTCTGCCTTCTGCGGTGTAAAACGTGCGTTCGATTGAGTAGCTCTGCCTTCTGCGGTGTAAAACGTGCGTTCGATTGAGTAGCTCTGCCTTCTGCGGTGTAAAACGTGCGTTCGATTGAGTAGCTCTGCCTTCTGCGGTGTAAAACGTGCGTTCGATTGAGTAGCTCTGCCTTCTGCGGTGTAAAACGTGCGTTCGATTGAGTAGCTCTGCCTTCTGCGGTGTAAAACGTGCGTTCGATTGAGTAGCTCTGCCTTCTGCGGTGTAAAACGTGCGTTCGATTGAGTAGCTCTGCCTTCTGCGGTGTAAAACGTGCGTTCGATTGAGTAGCTCTGCCTTCTGCGGTGTAAAACGTGCGTTCGATTGAGTAGCTCTGCCTTCTGCGGTGTAAAACGTGCGTTCGATTGAGTAGCTCTGCCTTCTGCGGTGTAAAACGTGCGTTCGATTGAGTAGCTCTGCCTTCTGCGGTGTAAAACGTGCGTTCGATTGAGTAGCTCTGCCTTCTGCGGTGTAAAACGTGCGTTCGATTGAGTAGCTCTGCCTTCTGCGGTGTAAAACGTGCGTTCGATTGAGTAGCTCTGCCTTCTGCGGTGTAAAACGTGCGTTCGATTGAGTAGCTCTGCCTTCTGCGGTGTAAAACGTGCGTTCGATTGAGTAGCTCTGCCTTCTGCGGTGTAAAACGTGCGTTCGATTGAGTAGCTCTGCCTTCTGCGGTGTAAAACGTGCGTTCGATTGAGTAGCTCTGCCTTCTGCGGTGTAAAACGTGCGTTCGATTGAGTAGCTCTGCCTTCTGCGGTGTAAAACGTGCGTTCGATTGAGTAGCTCTGCCTTCTGCGGTGTAAAACGTGCGTTCGATTGAGTAGCTCTGCCTTCTGCGGTGTAAAACGTGCGTTCGATTGAGTAGCTCTGCCTTCTGCGGTGTAAAACGTGCGTTCGATTGAGTAGCTCTGCCTTCTGCGGTGTAAATCGTGGGTTCGATTCCCTCTCAGGACAATTTGTGTGACGAACATAATGTTTGTTTTAAAAACGTTAAAAGTAATTTGTATGATTTCAACGGAAATAAAGATTTTGACTTTGACTTTGAAAAATGGTAATATAAAATATATTCTATCAGTAATTTGGTTCGCATAGTACAAGCAATGCTTATAGATGGAGCTAGATAGCACTGTGTGAATAACCATGGTTAATTTAAGACTTATATGTAGTATCAACTTTACCTGTCAATAATGATTTAGACGGCTGCGTGACTTAGTTGATAGTAGCCCTGCTTTCGAAGCTAGGAGTCCCGGGTTCGATTCTCAGCTGGGACACACTATGTGTAGTGTAGTGAGCATGAAGTTTTTTTTTTTTCGGGTTTTTGGTAATGTTCTTGTGTTCTGTCTATGCCATTTGCGACGCAAGAATTTCTAGTACGAGGATAAAAAATAATAAAAAAATAATGATTTGTAACTTAAGTTCGCGTTACGAATTCACAGGAAATGTTTGACCAAAGCATTGCTTTATTATATGTAGATTATTTTTTGAAACGGAATGCGGAAATGTATCGCGTGATTTTAACTATTAAATATAATATGAAATAGTACAACAACAAACAATCAACAATTTTGCTCACCTTGCCAACTAATTACCTAATTCTTAGGGTTTTGAAAATTATTTGTTTCCAAGGTGATTGGTTGATGGTAAAAACGAAATAATTTTCTTATAATATAACCAAAACGTTTACACTCATACCCCTGCACTAGAATCCCCAGGTGGCATGAACTAACAAGGAAACAAAAGACAAACAACAAGATTTTTTTGACTTTGATTGATCTTTATTCGTACTGTAGGGCACAATACGCTCATACTTTGCACGTACATTCAAACACCCTGAAACTTTATACAGTAGAAAAGGTCAATATAATCATATTCGAATGAAATATTACTTTATTGAACATATATCATCATTTTAAGTTATTGATTATTTACAAGTACAACGTTCTACATATATACTAAACGGCAAAACATTGATCGTGATGTGTACGAGAGAGGCTATAACCCACAACACAGGTTCTAAATTAGGGTGGGGGATAGTCACCTTTGCATCAGTTCTCGTAGCCTGCATTAAAGTCATATACTAATACCTAGTGCATATTAAAAAATATTGGATACTGCTGCTTTAATACGCTGCACCCCGCGGTTGCACCCGCATAGTTCCCGTTCCCGTAGGAATACGGGGAAAAATTTATTTTATATATTCGATATTTTTCCAATATTTTAATGGTTATTCTACTATTCGGGACGGAAATAAATACAACAAATTAAAAACCTTGAAAATCAACACAACAAACGCGATTTTTATATATTAAAAGATATAAGAATACAAATTATTGTTAAATTGATACCATGTACTAAAAATTGTTTGTTCAAATAAATTATTATTATTATATATATAATAACATATGCATATATAGCGTGAATGCATAACAAAAATAAACACACGCATACATACACACTTTCGCCTTATAATATATGTGTGAACATTAACGTAAACATTAGCTGTGGTGACCACCGTCTACCTACCCTTACTTTACAAACGTTGGTTAACTTTTGAGCAGTATTTTGGCAGCAATTACCAAATAATTATTCGTTTCTCACGCTCTCTGTAATGGGCTATAATACAACATTAAAACTCAAATAGAAACTCAAAGAGTTAACGGAGGTAATTATCACTCACATTTACCTAAGCACATTAATCACACCGACTTACAACCTATCACGACAAGTCCGCAACTAATTTTCAACCTTAAAATCAACCCCTATATAGCATTATTTCGGTAAATAGCTGGTGAAGAAACTGGGGTAAGTTTGCGATCGATTTTGTGCACTAAGTGCTTTGAAATAGGGTTCCGTATCCGGCGGCAGGAAGGGTTGATTTTATCAGGTACTGCGCTACATAAATCATTGCAGAGTTTTTTCGGGTCACGCCTAATTAGGTGATTCGGATCACACTTTGCTTAATCAAGTTATATTTTAGAATACCTTACTTAGGAAGTTTGGAAATTAAGAAAAGTTTCGCTGAAGGAGCGCTTTTGTTCAATGTGAACTTATTTTTCAATTAAAATCTTTTTACTCTTTCTTTATTTATTTTTTTTTAGTTTATAAGACTACTAATTTGTTTTACTAAGTGTAAAAAAAGATAAGAAACAAATCTACTTTTTAAATTTTTACTATCTTGATTGATAATATGAAATGAATTTCATTAATTAAAAGTAAACGATTATTACGCAAATTAAAAAAGCTTTCTAATTTTTGAAGTCGTTTAATAAATTAACTTATCAATTAGTTTGTTTTTGCATGTTTAATACGAGGCAATCTAGCGAATTATAAACTAATTTTCAACCATCAACGAAAAAGAAGGATATGATCTGTGGCATCGTAGCTTCCAAACCAATAGACCAATTTCGATGCGGTTTTTTCTGACAGAAAGCTGACGTGGTCGAGATGGTTCATATCTAAATTTATTAAGATCTGTTTGCTGTTTATCACTACATAACCATTTCCAAAACGGGGGCTTTTAATTTTTTGTAAAACGAACGCGTTTTGCGTGGAATTGCAATGCCACTTCTTATAAGGTAGCTCAGATAAGAATGAAAGTAGAATGCAGCTGGCGAGCGACCGCAGCATCCACATTTCTGTTCTAAATGCGTCCCGGTAACGTTTATTTGACATCTGCAAGCTCTCGGGATTTGCGGCGTGCGAGATCGGACGACCATTTATTGCGTTCCGATGTTTATTCTTCCTTAATTCAAACGCTTTTAGGTGAGGAAAGAGCCGGTAGATTTATGCCACGTCTTTTTAGTAAGTTTATTTCGGCTTTTGAGTATCTATAAGTTCAGGCGATAAACATACATTTTCTTTGAGTGAATCAACTATTTTTGTTTAAAAGATGATGTTGACGTATTGCGTTACGCTTAGGTAAGAAAGTAAAAAATATATTTACTAGCAAAGAATGTTCACCGAAATTTGAACTATAATATTATTTAATTTTAGTTTATTTGGGATAACAAACTGTTTTCATTAAGTGGTATTTATAAGCAATTTATGTCTTAAGTGACACTTATGGTATTATACAACCATCCAATATACAACCAGCACTGTTATCCAGATATATTATATATAAGATAATATTATACACAAATATATTAATCGGGCTGTAGTTCCGTCCCTTATTCAAAGTCGGTTATATACATTATATACCTTTACTTTATGAAGGCATGTCTTTATATTATGAGCTTGCAAAGTCTTTGACATTCGCATATCATTACAATATGAAACCATGCTGAACAAATAACATCGCTTTAACGTTCGCAAACATTTCCTTTCCCGGAATACGAGTATTTACTTCAAAAAGATTTCAGAGCATTTGAATACCTCTAAAATTTTCCACAGACCAGTATTTACAACACCCACACACATCCACACACAGAACTGAAAGAGGAAATACACATCCATTTCATAATAGAAGCGAAATTTTTGTTCGTACGCCATTTCAGATCAAACGTATTAATGTTTATTTTTAATATCCGACGAAAAAGAGAGGTTTATGAGTTTGTAATGTGTATCTGTGTGTCTGTCTGTGGCATCGTAGCTAACGAAAGAATGGACCAATTTTGATGTGGTAATTTATGTTTTAAAGCTGACGTGATCGAGATGGGTCTAAGCTATGAAGATTTATTATGCTATATACATTATTGTATACAAAATGTATCTATATGATGAAATAAATGAAATAGGTACCCATGCCAATTGCCCAGACTTGTTGATAAAATGCCAGATTATATTTTCCTGAAGGAAACTTTAAGCTATGTTATTCATTGGAGAATGGTAATGAGTTCACCACTACTCCACGCCTACGTTCACACAATACGTAACCCACAAGTTGAAAAGTGACCTGCTGCCTATCTTTTCAGGGAAAAAGCTCATGTTTATATGGCGATACTTCGCTTTTATGTGGCTGGTAGAACGTAATACTTTGTTAATCTTTATAACCAAAACATAGTTATATTAGATTATTTTGTTCTAGGATAAACGAAAGGTAGATCCCCTTTCGATCCGACAGATTTTAATAATAGTTAAATTTGTGTAAAACATGTGAGAAGTACTGAGCTTGTAATGATATGCAAAGAAAACCACTCATCTGACACTTTGATCAAACTGTCAGACGGAAGGAGTGAAAGCGGCAGTAATTGACTGAGAATTTCAACATTTCAAGTATACTTTCATTTCTATAGCTTTATTGTTCTCGTACCTACGTGGGTTTATAAAGTTTATTCTGCGTACAAATACTTAAACAAACATCATAAATCTCGTTGTGAGTGTACTTTACTTACATTTTAATTTAAAAATGTATATTTTACGGTATCTCTGTTTTGACATATTGTAGCGGGCGTCAGAGGTAGGAGGTGGAATTAATTTTAATGAAAGCTCAGAAAAGCTGGGAAATATTCCAGCAAAAATATCATGAACACTATAGATAATATTGTGGATTCAAAACAGTAAGGGTAGCAACGCAGCTAAATCTATACAAATGAGTAGAATTGAAGTGTCTGTTTGTAATGTCCACATAACAGCTATTTACTGAAAACATTTGAAAGTATATACGGTACAGATAACAAAACAGTTATTTTTTTTTATTTGTCTTGGAACAGCTGGACCGATTTTGACAGGACTTTCACTGGCAGGTAGCTGATGTTATAAGTAACAATTATTTTTTTTAGAAAAGAATTAGGGTTTCGCGTTGAAAAAATGTTAAATTCCACGCAGACGCGGGAAACGGCTAGTTGAGTATGTTTTATAAGCATGTTCTAAATTTTTGGTTGCGAGACTGAGTGACTTGACAGATGTGACACAGGAAACACGATTATAGGAATATGTTTTAAGGACTACTAAAATCTCAAAAGTCTCTTAAAAGCCTCAAAATATTTGTGCAATTCTCCTACTTCAAAAAACTGGTAGACAACAAAAGAATTTTAATTTTTCGTATTGTAACATTTTTAATTATAAAAACTTCGCACTCAAATCATGCCAATGAACAAGATTTAAGATAAATTAATTTCATGAAAATGTTTAATCTCCCCAGTCTTTTGAAGCGCACTCTAATTTAATGTTATTAAAATTGTAGGTTAAGAGGTAAGCTTAGCTTTTAAACCGCAAATATCATGAATTAACTGGCCTCATAGCTTAGTTGGTAGTAGCTCTACCTTCTGCGCTGTAGCTCGAGGGTTTGATTCCCGCCCAGCACCATCCACCCACTTGTGTGACGAGCATAATTGTTTGTGTCTGTGTGTATCTAGTTCCCTAAGCTATGCTAAGTTTGGGGCTAGATGGCGCTGTGTGAAATGTCCATGAATATATATTTTATATTTTTTTATATTCCTTCAAAGTATTGAGAGATAATGATGGCTCCACTTATTTCCAACTAGCGGCCCGCTCCGGCTTCGCACGGGTATAAATATATAGCCTATGTCATTAACTGGAAAAATGATTAAAATCGATCCAGTAGTTTTGAATGTTTTGATTTATTCATTACTGCCCGTGGCCCGCACGCGTTAAATTCCCGCCGCCCCCGGCCGGCCGGAACCGCCGCAAACGCTACGTCCCGCAATTTTTTAATCTGTAATATCTTCGAAAATATTCATTTAAATCATATGCTGTAAAGGGCCATATAGATCTATATTAAATCAACAATGTATTTAAGGTATTTAATTAGATAAGGATTAATGCTGTATTGGTTAAAATCGCTTCGTAAATTAGCCATTATTTGTCGTAAAAAGTAAATGACAAAAAAATGTTATTGTGGGATATCCATAAGAGATAGACATATACCATCATGGACTGTTCTGTAGACCTTTTCAATGTGTACAATACTTAGTACATTAATTTGATAAAACTCGTAGGGTTCAGCCTGCGTTTGCAATGTAAGCGGAAAAAATGTAATTATTTACGACATCACATTAGAAACCTCAAAAATAACAGTACTTCTCCACTATTTAATGGATGTTATTATACATATAAAACTTCCTCTTGAATCACTCTATCTATTAAAAAAAACTGCATCTAAATCCGTTGCGTAGTTTCAAAGATTTAAGCGTACAAAGGGACATACGGACAGAGAAAGCGACTTTGTTTTATACTATGTAGTGAAGCATGTAAATAACGGCTTGAAGACTCCGAAACTAAAGTTGGTCACTTACTGTTACGAAAGTAAAATAGTTTGTGGGCTCGAATCCTAACCAGAGCCAACATTCGTGTGACGAAAATAAGTCAAAGTCAAAAATTCTTTATTCCCACTGAATTCTTTAAAATTTTCTTGGAACCATCACGTTTTTTAAATAAATATTATATATTAATCTACAAGATCATGCGTTCTTATTACTAACTTTAGTACTTGTTCAAAACCTATCAGACCCTCCATGGGGATAACAAACAAGAAACCCTTAATGGAAGGTAATGTTTCCTCTATGTATTATATGTATGTATTTATTTCAAAAACATTATTTTAGTAATCTAGTTCCCACGGTACAAGGTGTACTTAGATTGGGGCTAGATAGCACTGTGTGAACTGTCGGTAAAAATTGATTTATTTTTATCGTTTTTGTCACACAGGAGTTGACAACACATATCCATAGACAGCCATATTCAGCCGTCTAACTTCGAACCCTGTTTATAATGTTAGTTATAATTATTACAAGCTGACCCAACAGACCTAGTCGTGTCTTAATAATTTCGATCGATGCATCTGTGTTAAACGATATTTGTAGCGTGCATTCTGCCAACCGCTGACAGTTATGTCAAACGCTATAAGGTTACATTAGAAAGATTATATTGTCAAAAACATTAAGAAGGTTATATTAGAAAACTTGATATGGTCGTTAAGTTTTCTAAAATTTTCTGATGTTCCGCGCAACTTTCTTAACTTTTAATTTCATAAGAACCTTCTGACAATGACAAGCACAATAGTAAACAAATTAGCAAAATTGGTCCAGCCGTTCACGCGTGATGCCGTGACCGAGGGAAATAGGATTAATTTTTATATGTACAGATTAGTGTCAGTTATTATTATGTATACTAGCCGTGTTCCGCGGTTTCACCCGCGTTTTTCTCATTTCCGTGGAAACAGCGCACGCAAAAATATGTTTTCGATTTTACACCTTGTGATACAAAATAGCAATTTTATTACGGATCCCTAATTTTGAAAAAAAAACATGGCCTATAGACTTCCTCGATAAATGGAATGAATACCCAACACTGAAATAATCATTCAAATCGGACCAGTAGTTCCAGAGATTAGCGCGTTCAAATAAACAAACAAACAAACACTGCAGCTTTATAATATTAGTATAGTTAGTTTAAGATATTTATTTTCTATGTGACAATTTGTACAAAAATATCCTATTTTTGTATAAACTTGTAATGCAAAATAGCGTTAAGTTCACGTATGTATATTTTTTCTAGTACAAAGAATTTTCTTTCTATCTACTACAATATACCCTTTGTGAAATAAATGGATAATATAACAATGAAAAGCGAAACAATATTCTAAAGCTTAGTACGTAGGAACAAAGCATTTTTTCAGCAATTATTTATGATCTAAATGCGGAGCTTGCACAACAATTGAACTCGAATAAAAAGGCCGTAAGCTTGCCATCTGTCCTGTTTTGCCGACGCCGCAATGTCCCATATTTGGGCCAGAACGTGACAGGCCCCTGTTGGGATGCCGGCAGAGTTGGACATCTTTGGACACGGATAAAGTTCCTAGCTGTTGTTTTTGTCGTTAAGCATTCTAGCTGCGTCCCACTGTTACCCGCGGTTAGCTATTGGAAATACTCGTCGTTTTCAAGATAAAAAGTAGCCTATGTACTATTCCAGACTATAATCTATATCTGTGTCAAATTGCATCCCGATCCGTTGAGCCGTTCTGGCGTGATTGAGTAACAAACATTCATCCATCCCATTTCCCATTTATAAGTAGTAAGATCCTAACTTTATATAATATTATTATTAAAGTAACTTTGTTTGTTTGTTACGCTTTCACGCCTCAGTTTCTGAACCGATCATCATGAAATTTAGCATACACGTCTTCAGGAAAACGGAAAAGAGCATAAGAAACACTTTATCCCGCAAAAATGTGAGATTCGTTTAGTTCGTTACATAGTTTTCCCTAGATGGCGCTGTTACATAGTTTATAGTTTAGTTCGTAATTTCTCACTAGATGGCGCTTAATCGGTGAATGCACCTCAATGAAATTTGGTAAAACTATATGAATGTGAGCGAATCAGCGCAAAAGCTAGTAAATATTAATAAAAAGGTTGGTACTGAACAAACATTCCTCGCTTTCCAACAGATGTGCTTAGCTGAAGCACATCTGTTGGGATAGAAAAACCATATCAAACAGCTGTAGTAAGCGATATATATTACGGAGGATTGAAGTAGGTGTTTAAAACGAGACACAGGCTGAGTTGACAAGTCTATTAACAAGCAGAGCTTCGCCTTTTATATCATTAAAAAATCATTAAAAGTGCACCGTTGACACACGTTTCTTACGCTTTTATATGATCAGTACAAGTACATTCACATTAATTTAGAAGTTCCGAAATATTGTTTATACCGATATTCAGTTTGAAGCTAGACCAGAATACATTATATATTCTTATTCGAATTATAATTAAGTTCATATTTAAATTATAATATAATGTCTTTATGTAATCTGTTCACTTTTTCTATAAAATAAATACTACTGCATAGAAATCATTATATCACGAGAGAATACAATTAACCCTTTACTAATCCACTATATGGTACTGTATTGTCATATAACTTGGCGTGTGATGTAGTTAGGCTACCGATAGGAAGTTACTTTTCTAACATATACGTTAGCTATCCTTAAATAGTACAGATGACTAGATCCGCGCGGTTCGTTTTCCAGTAGGTTGGATCAAGCCGTCCCTGGGGGGATCCTGGGAGATCTACAATCCCCCGTTATTGATATCGAGGGCACCCGAAGTAGTGGAACTAGATATGTGGGGGAGCTTAGCAGCGGCTAGACATCTCAATAGAACGTGTCGATAAAATATTTTTTACCCAGAAGGAGGGTTATATTTTCGAGTGTATGTTTGTATGTGTGTATATTTCTTTGAAATGCTCTGTAGCCTAAACGGTTTGATAGATTTTAGCTTGAGAGGTGCCGTTAGATTCGTCTTAATTGTGAGTGACACTGGTTATTTCAAAATATAATGCCTTCGAAAAATTATTTTTCCTCAATACCTATCGAATGTGGTATCAAAATACAGATTTTATTTACTTCAGGGCTTACAAAGTATTTTTCACGCTGTCCGGTTTTTATATTTTCTCAACAACTTCTTGTTTTTTAATATCCTATTTTTGCATTTGGCAAATGGTATATATTATGTAATAAGTTGTTTCTAGAAGTAACTAACACAAAGCTTAATCCATTATCATCATTCAGTATTCATCTTGCTCTGTTTGATATAGAAAAAAGCGACAGATTGAAGATTGATAGTTGAAAGATTCTCAATATAGAATTTACATATATATACAGTGATCCACACACACAGATATGTTAAAATCTATAACGTCATATAGAACCTTCAATGTTCGAGTATAAATCCCACTGGCTGGTTTATTTTTAGACTCCTTGCTAACTGTTTGATTACGCTTTGAAATTCATGTTGTCTAGCCCCGCTGAGCGATGAATTACGAAGGTTGTGGCTAAACACACGAAGTTCTATTTATATCAATAAAGCATTTTCGATTTCAGGTCGTAATAATATCGATATCGGGGTTAAATTTTTATGTATTAGTTCGAGGAGTAACTTCCTAAACTAACTCGAATAAGTGTACGTTTCATTTTATTTTAGTACTGAATTATACTGTTCTAATGATCCCACTGCAGAGATACTACTCTCGATAAGTGACAGTGACAGTAGTGAGACTTCGGTCTTCCCGTACTTCGGTCGGGGACCAAAGTCGTATTGCGGTTGTTATGGGCGGAGGTAACCAGTTAGCATCAGGTGGGCCTACAGATCATCCCGTTACATTAATTACAAAAAAAACAGTGGCACTCCGGGAGTGCCGACAGAAGTGAAAACAAAAGCAGACTACACCACAGATATTTATATACAGAGGTGTCTGTAACGGTAACGGTAACAGTGTAGCGAGTTCAATGTTTTTTTTCCACCTCAAACAACGCCTAACGCGCCTTAAAAAGCTTTCATTTCAAAAATCTTTACGTTCACACAATTTCTATTCCCAATAGTTTTGGATAACCGACCTCGGTTTCTCGCAAGTTTGACGTAGCGAATTGTACCAGTAAGCTAGTATCTCTTCCTGCTAGTATAGTTCAATAACAGATAACATATTATATACAGGGGCGGCCTTAGATATCGCGAGGCTCCGGGCGATCTTTGTAAAGTCTTGCCCTATGAGGAACGTATGTGAAATCACAGGCGCATGACACGTGATATCCCCGGCTCGGGTGACGGGCGCAACGCGATGCGTAGATCTTTTCATACTTACGTCGTCCTAAGTTGCGTTATTGTTGTCTATGAGCAGCGGTAACTACTTGACGCCATGATAACATACGCATGAGACGGTAACCATATCTCATGTGCATTTGATTTTACCGATATCCACACAGTAACACAGTAATGCAAGCAGTTCTGTTGGGCGGCAGATTCTAGGTGTTGTGGCACTCTCCGGACGAACTTGACACAATTTCTACTGTTACTTTAGGTTGCTTTTGCATCAACCATCGTGTGTATCGTGTAGGGATTCTAAGGGTTATTCTTCTACGGACGGTGCGACTCTGGGTGACAAGAAACGGGTAGTTTTGCGAGGGTGCTAGGCCCTGGGCGATCGCGCTGTTTTCCATCCCTAAGGCCGCCACTGTTTATGTATCTGGGTTCAATGCATTCGACCAACTTAAAGTGATAGCTCAAACTGTAGTTGGAAGAGAATTTATTTATGCTTACCATTTATACTAGCTTCTGCTTGCGGCGTCACTCGCGGTAATAAAGTTTTTGCCTTTCAAATTATTTCTTGTATCCCTGTGTCGTGGATGATAAATTTCATGATGATCGGTTGAGTAGTTCAGGCGGGGAAGCATAACAAACAAAGTCACTTTCGCATTAATAATATTAGTTATAAGTAGGATCTGGCAGTTTTGTGGTCCCTTAGATTGTATCGTCACTTCTTCGCATAAAAAAAGAAAGCGTTTGAAAAAAAAGCAGTGGATTGGATATTTATTAAATCCTTTGCCGTATCTTCATTGTAGAACAAATCCGAGTGGAAATCCTTGTCGTAAAAACTGTAACTTGTTTCATCCACCCTGCCACCCTGGGCCTCTTAACATTCGTTCCACAGACTCGTTGACCTCCAGACGGAGCCTTGAATTAAAGTGTCTCAAGCATTCATGAAGCACGAATCACGTAAGTATTCGTGACATAAATTTTACAATATGATGAGGGTCAGTGTTCTGTTGGCTTGGGGATTGTAAGTTGAAGTTGAACCCTAAAATGAGCTTGAAGTATTATTTATTTTATGGGTCTTCTTTTCGTGTTAGTAAGGCCAATCCGAGTTTTCTTATCAGTGTTGGGTATGCTAGTCGGTTAGCGACTAGAATAGCCGGGACCGACATCTGAAAGTGTCATCCGAAGCCCGCGCTCCGTGCCCTCTTAGATTGGATTAGAGAACGCGATAAACTCAAAAACAATCGAATGGATTTTCATATTCACTAACAGATGGATGTTTTAGGAAGGTTTATAATTTATTTGAGAGTGCTATCAAACTTTAGATCCAAAGATTTAATCATATATAAGGAATAATTTAATAAAAAAGGGAATTCCTCGGCTGATGATTATATTCCGTGGCTTAGTTGGTAGTAGCCCTGCCTTCGAAGCGAGGGGTCCCGGGTTCGATTCCCGGCCAGGGCACACTTTGTGTGGTGAGCATAAAGTTTGATCTCGGGTCTTGGGTGTTTGTCTTGTGTTTCTGTGTTTGTCCATGCCATCTGCGACACAGGGAATCCTAGTGCAGAGGTGTGAGTGTGTTAACGTTGTTGTTGTTTTTTTTATTAATGACAAAACTCCGTGGTGTGATGTTATTCTACTCCACCCCAAGCAAAATATTTTGTAACATCTGTTTACTTAGTACTAAGTTATTAAAATTTAAGTACTTTGTAAAAGTAATTCTTAGATCGTAGGTAAATATCAATTTAAAAAAAATGCCGTTTTCATGTCATTTTTAGGAGTTTATCGGAACTATTAAACCTGAAATATTATGAAGATGACGATGAAAAGCATGCTTACTAAGAGAAGCTTACGGGGAAAAGTATGTATTACGGAATTACTCCTCTTAAACAGATTTTTAAGCTGTAGTTACGCTATACGTCTATCTTCTAAGATAAACGCACAATAATTTATTAACATTGCTAAAAATTGTTTAATATCTGGAAAATAAGCGATTTATTGTGGTAATTATTAACGATGAAAACGATAGTCTAGTTTCATTTTACTCGTTAAATGAAATTAGGCCATTATATTCAGCATTTTATACCGATGAAAACAGTGTTATACAATTCAGACCCGAGGTTTAATTTTCTCAAGTGCTTTTTTGGTAAGATGGTTTTCGCGGAAAAACTCAGGTTTATTTATAAAATTACATTAGATCATCATTTTCAGTATTTTATCTAGATTAAAATTGTTCCTCTTTCCAACAATTTGAAGTAGCTAAATATTTACCGACCGCCGCGCCGCTATACGAGTACATATTCTACCCGTGCAGAGCCGGGGCGAGATGCTACAACAAAATAGCTTACAATTTATAATAGAAAATAGATTCGGCAAACTCTTTTGACTAGCTGTATAGCTGTAGTGTTTTATTTAATACTACAGCTATACAGCTAGTCAAAAGAGTTTGCCGAATCTATTTTCTATTATAAATTGTAAGCTATTTTGTTGTTAGTATTATAATTTTTCTTGCAGCTACAATTTTACTAATTTAAATAATTGACTCCAATGCTGGGTACATCATATATTCGGAAAAGTTTTATATAATACTCGCCCGTCTACTGCAGCCGACTACAGTGAAAATGTACGAGTATTCGCTGAATTTCAATAGCTACGTTGAATTGGGTCTGAGTTCAATACGAAGCTTGTGGCAGCAATACCGGAAGTTTGTGGTGGATGCAAATTCATAATCACCGGTTGCCTATGTAAAGTAACTAAAAGAGTAAATAAAAGAAGGAATGAAATAAACTTTATAAATGTTTTTAAGCATTAAGAAGTTCACAAAAACTAATGCACGAAGTAAAAGTCGTTTAGAAGACTTTGTTCTGTTTTCTTAGTTTTGTTTCAGATTTACGCAAATATTACGGATTTTGGCTAGTCTAACCTCAGATAAATATAAAACCTATATGTTAACCTGTTTTGTTATCTGTAATAATATTTATTTCAAAGTAAATTAACGTAAGAACTAATAATCCTTCGCACAATTTTCTTACATTGTGATACGTATTTTGTGTCAATTTTCGATCATGTAATCGCAAGGCATTTTATGACTGCAGCGCAGGCTAAAGCCAACAAAAGCAAGTTTCACTTCAGCTTTTTGAGATAAGTTTCTCGATTACATTGACTGTTATTACATTACATTGGGTGGTTGACATTTCATTTTCACTTGAAAAATTTATGTGCACAATAATACCACGTTCTCGAAACGGTGACGGAAAACATCGTGACGAAACCGGCATGTCTTAGACCCATAAATTCGAAAACATGTGACATCTACCTATCCGGATTAGGCTCCCGTGGTAGATCAAAGCCCATTCACTCTCAATTATCGAGAGTAGGCCCTGCAGTGGGAACATTAGAGGCTGGTACGGGTGGTTGACATATATAACTATAACCACAATTTCTATATTAATTAACTATAGGATTGAATTACTTGGGTTTAGTCTGTCATTTGAATGGTTTTAGTCAATCCTACTATATACTCATGATGAAATCAGTGTCTCCCGCCTATCTCCACTTAAGTCGATTAAACCTTAAGAAAGGACCGTTATAATCCATGGATTATAGCTTTTGGAGATAATCATAGCTTATTATGAAAAGATTTACTTAGCAATTGAAAACTGTCTATACATTCCTTTCGGTTGATTCCAACGCGGTATAAATATTAATGGTCGGTTACACGCTCACATATTTATGAATGTAGTCGGGCTCCGTCCTCCTTAATTCAATTATGTGTGCACTCGGCTTTGGTCGGCATTTTCTCGGTGATATTTTTCCCGCGCCTGTGGTTTTGGGACGGCTTGCTTTGTCGGCCGCATAGCCGATGGAAATAGAATTCAATCTAAGAATGGAAGGAGGATGAATGTCGTTATAAACCGACCGTGGCTTAGTTGGTAGTAGCTCTGCCTTCGAAGCAAGGGGTCCCGGGTTCGATTCCCGGCCGGAGCACACTTTGTGTGGTGAGCATGAAGTTTGTTCTCGGGTCTTGGGTGTTTGTCATGCGTTTCTGTGTTTGTCCATGCCATCTGCGACACAGGGAATCCTAGTGCAGAGGTATGAGTGTGTTAACGTTAAAAAAAAATATAGTTCATGCGGCTTTTTGCATCAGTTTCCGTGAAATTTTAAGCTGAAAAAGTGTAACTTAATTAAGGCTGTCAGTTTCAAAAATGTTTGGTTCCGTAGTATAATTGGTTATAAACCTACTTTCGAAGCAGGTGCTATTAGTTCCCGGGCTTAATTATGGATATGTTGAGTATCTGTAGTTTTTCATGCCTGTGACACAGATAATTGAAGTAGGGTATTAGTTGTGATATTTTTTGTAAACAATAATGTTTAAATGTATTTAAAGCTTAAGCTAAATAGAAGGTTGATTTATCGTTTTTTTTTTTAAGTTTTAGCTAATTTCGATAAGTGTTTTAAATAACTCACTTAAGTTAATGATAGTTATAAAATTTAATGGAAGTGAATTAGGATTTAATTAATCCTTTTTTATTATGACTATTACGGACATACGACTCAAAACACCCTATCTCACAGATGAACTAATTTGATAAAAATGAACTTTATGTTCCATTAAAAAGACGTTAATTCGCTTAATTGCTTACACGGATAATAAACCATGTAATTAGGTACGAAATAAACATTCCTACAAAAATGTTGCGTCAAACAAATTGTCACAGTCTATATGCATAAAGTTTGTTCAGTTAGTGAACTTAAATATTAAAAGTCATAGAAACTCGTATCTATTCTATGTCACAGAGCATAAACACAGAAGCGCAGAATATTTTATCGTTTGATGAATAGTGTCGGGTGATCCGAGAGTGAATCTCGTGCTCAGAAAATTATGTTTGCTCTAGCCAGGGACCGGATCCAGGAAAGGAGCTTCGCAGTAAGAATTAATTATGATAAATAACTAATGACACTATACAAAATAATATTGGTATGTTCGTTGTAGTATAATCAATCGTTTTACCCTTAACCCTTTCCCGTTTTACCCTTTGCGTACGGAACTCTAAAAATATTATTTTACAAAATTATTTCACTAATTATAATTATATAGCTACATCGCTGATAATGTAGCATATAAATACATGGGTTACATGAGCTGTATTATATTTGCAAACAAATTGAAAGTGAAAAATAATAAATATTATAAACAAATGTAAAGTTTATTATTTTATGGTGAGTTATCCAGCTGTCTCTCTCTGTCATGTGTCTCAAAACAGTATTTTTACGAAATAGCTGAAATAAAAGTGGGATAGAAACGCCTTAGGAATTTTAATTGAGTCTCCAGTTTGTGAGAATGGCGCGCGAGACGCGAGTAGCGAGGATTCTTCCAGTTCCGAAAGTTGCAGAATGTCGCGCACACGGGGGCGTAGTATATCAAAGCCGTGTTTACTCGACTATATTATCTAACTCGTATTAATGCAGCATTACAGCCGTTTAAAGAATCAATTATTATTATTATTATTATTTTCTTTTTATTTCGCAAATTATTTATTAAATTGTTTTATTGTAAGTCAACAATTACTTATCTAGATACAATTTGATTATTTTACATGGAGAGATATTTTCTCATATTTGACAAGGCTTATGTACAGCAGCAACAAAAACTGTTATATTAACGAAACTAAGCGTCCATTGTGTCCATTGTCAATGAATGATGATGAATGGCCGTTGCACTTTTGTTGGGCCAATAACAGAAGTGATACAAGATTAGCGGATCAATGTGGTGGAGTTAGTAGAACTGTTCTGCTACTACATCCATCTATAGATGTGGAAGGATATGAGACAAGACGTAGGACAAAAAAAAAGACGGGTTGCACTCCGGGAGTGCCGGCAGAAGTGAAAACTTGATTATTAACGTTGAGCATGTTTGATATTTTGGAATGGTTAGGGAATAATTTTGCACCAATTGCTTTATCAGTATAAAAGTACTATCATTTATGTGGTAGAATACAATATTCATTTATTGCGCTATCGTACACAAACATGACAATTTATATTACATTAAAAATTTAACACTTTAAAACTATTACAATTATTTTACATTAAAAAGTTTATCTCTCCGAATAATCAACCATAAAATGTTGAAGGTTAAGTTCAAAATCGAATGAGAAAATTTGACTGGGTCTTACGCTTTTTCGATCAGGTCACGTGTCCTGACGCGAGTTTAAGATTTTATACCCATTACAGAAAAAGTGCTCAACGCCGCTAAAGAAGTTTTCACTTCAAAAGATGGATGGATTATGTGAAAAATGATATGTATAAGAAAGGAGTGAGTACTGAGATTACGTCTGACAGAGGGGAATGGAAGAATAACCCCACTTAGTGTGTGATAAGGGCAGGGAGATGGTGATGATCCTATATTGTAATACAACATATATTTTTAATAGGCTCACAAAAACAGGAAGATAATGAAATAACTATATGTCTTTTGACGGAAAATTACAAATGAAATAGCAAAAAGATTGATCGGCCTTTATATCAATATTTGCTTGTTTAGAGTCTCGAGTATTTTTGTGAATCGGGAATAGCTGACAGCTCTTTATGCCTTACCAGCCTCTAATGTTCCCACTGCAGGGACACCGGCCTACTCTCGATAATTGAGAGTGAATGGGCTTTGATCTACCACGGGAGCCCAATCCGGATTGGTAGATGTCACATGTCTTCGAATTTTTGGTTCTAGGACATGCCGGTTTCCTCACGATGTTTTCCCGTCACCGTTTCGAGAACGTGGTATTGCGCACATAAATTTTTCCAGTGAAAAAACTCATTGGTGCACGTGTGGGTTTGAACCAGCGACCTTCAGATTGAAAGTCGGCGTCTATGCCCCTGGGCCACCACGCTCTCAGCTCTTTATATTAAGTGGTTATTGCCGCCCATAAACAAGAGCAAAACGATTTCAGTCCTCCCCTAATGAATATGAGAAAACCCATGTAGCATCGTTGCGCCCATCACATATATTATTTTAACAGAAAGGAAACCCAAGACCAAAACTGTGTATCTGTTTATTCTAAGTTTAAAGGGCTGTATCTTATATATCGTTATAGGTCATTTAGTGAAACAAAATGATGAGGTTTTTCACTAATATATTATAATTGATGTTTTCATGTATATTATTTCTTTAGTAATTCGATATCAAGTTATTTTTTCTGTCTTTAACTCTGTGGAGAAGCATTATGAAGCGTAAGGATTTATTGTGCTATAAACCTGACGAAACGAAAATAATCCTTTAAGTCGGGAAACACGAAAATGTCACTATGGTCGTAACATTTTAATTACCGCGTAAAAAAAAAATCAGCCAATTTTTTCTTTAATATTTTTTCACGGGTGTTTCGTATTTTATTTACATTGGCTTGGAAATAAATTATATACGGCATAATAAGTACGGCAATGTGTATTTATAATAGAAATGTTTAATTTTTTTTTAAACAAAACGACACTGGGAGCCCGCGGCGGCCAGTAAATTCTGGTAAAAACTAGTTTTCAAGTGCTAACTACTCCTGCGTGACCCAGTTATGGCAAGTCGGAACCCGTTTCAGCCGGTTTTGGCTCGTTACAACCGGCCCAACTGAGATGAAGGCACGTACTTGTTCACTTGTCTTCTGCTCGTTAGGGAAAACAATTAATTTTGCTTGTCAGCTTAATTATTTTTCAAACATGGATTAAGAGCTTCGCTGGATTTTGTATTGGAATGATATATTGCTCTTTGGGGCTCCATGACAGATCCTTGTGAAGAGTAAAGCCTGAACCCTTTCTTACAAACGCCACCATTCGCAGTTATCCGCATAGATCCATCCAAAGTTTGCCTGGAATAGATCGCTTTTAGTGATATGACCGCCCGCTGTGCCCATTGTACCAAGACTTTGACTTTGACAACGTGGATGCAAAATTTAATGAAGATCAGTTGAGTAGTTAAAGCGCGAAAGCGTAAAAAACAAACAAACTTACATTCACATTATAATATTACTTAGGATAGAATTATTTCTTTAGCTTTAGACTTATTCACTCAATATGAAACTTGTAAACTTTCAGCTTTCGTTATTCTTCAATAACTTGAATTTCACGATTCTTTGAGGTATCTCAACTTATTTTCTTTACATTTCCGACTCAGTGAACAGAAAACTTTAGGTAGCTTTAAAAATTATCAAAGGCCAAAACTTTTATCATAATTAATATTTCCAACAAGTAATCGATTTTCGATTTTTCTTTTCAATGGTTTGTTTTGCAGCTGTAGTTAAAGTTCCATGAAAAGGTGAACAAACAAATATTAAATTACAATTGGTAGGTCGGAAACCCGTGTTTGAGTCTGACATATACAATACATTCTACCTTGCTTATTTAAAAAATTTCGGAAGCTTTTTTTTCGTTACGACTGAAGTTTGACTGCCGAAACATAAATTATTTTTGTATATGATAGCCACATTTATGAGGTAGGCAATATAGGCTATCTAGCATTACGCTTAATATCTTTAAGTTATACGTGGGTGAAACCGCGGGACACAGCCAGTGCCCTATATGTAAGTATTTACAAAAAAAAAATCTAAGAAATATCTGTCAATTATCTACAATCAATCAACATTACATCCCATAGTACAATGCTAAGTTTGCGGCTAAATGGTATTCTATGAAACGACCATGAATATTTATTTATTGATTATTGCTTTATTTATTTATAGGATAATTTTAAACATTAATTGCTGCACGCTTGCTTGTTTCACATTCTGCTGTCAAGGAGAATCGATTGATTAGTCCTTCACACAGCGACATTGAAATTGAAATGCATTATCTAATACAAATATACAAATACAAATATCTTTATTAAAAAACAAAACATTAATTATCAGAACACACTTGTAACATTGGATCCCGCACTACGGCTAGCCTGTATCGCGGGTATCCAAAAACTAGAATTACCAGATACATTTATTTGGAGGAAAAACGTGCAAGGTTATGATTATGATACCACCGCATACTATAATTTTACAGACCTATTATTACTTTATTAAAATGCAATGAACTGTAATCATGTTACTGTATAATTAGGTAGGTTTTTATATGTCAGAGAGCATGTTGGCCCAGTGGCACTCAGGCACAGGTTTGACCCTCAGATCTGAAGGTCTGAGGGTCAAACCCTATGCACCAATGAGTTTCTCACTTGAAATAATGATGTGCGCAATACAACGTTCTCGAAACGGCGAAGGAAAACGTCGCGAGGAAACCGGCTTCTCTTAGAACCATAAATTCGAAGACATGTGACATTTACCAATTCGGTTTGGGCTCCCGTGGGAGATTCACTCTCAATTATCGAGAATAGGCCGGTGTCCCTGCAGTGGAAACATAAATATGAAAAGGAAAAAAATATATGTTCGAGTTATGACTACATGAAGCTAATATCTATGACAACTGACAGTAGAATAACTATAGTCTGTGGGCGTCGCACTCCGGTTGAAAGTTACCGTTATCTGGAGACAGTCTGTGGCGTCGCAAACAGTCGATAATGTATCGACTGTCACTTCCAACTTGGAACGTTAATATTCAACGAGTCGCCGGCAAAGAATAGTCTATTGTTCATTTTGGGGGGTCTAGTTACTCGCGTCTGTTGAAGAGAACCCGTTAGTATCCCCTGGGTAGTGTCAAGAAAAGTAAACATTTTTTTACGTATATTTGAAAATTTTCATAAATCCTAACAAACTATAAAATCCACAATAATTGGAACAAGCAGCATAGCAGAATTTTATTACCATCATGAATATATTGTATTTGTTGAATAAAATATGAACCCAAGAAACGTTTGTACAAAATAAACAGCTCATAAATAACTATCATTACTAGACAAACAAAGACAAAGGAGAATCCTTATACAATTCCTAGTATATATTGTTTGTTCTAGAAAACTGGAGCGGGGCCAGTAATAACTATTGGCTTATCTGTGTCACCCGGGTATACTATTTTGTGTAGCTGTACCACAGAATAGAAAATAGTACTTGTAGCTGAAACTCGCCATAGTTCATAGATTCGAACTATAGTATAGTAACGTGAAAAATTTCATTGTTTACACATGTTTTCGAATTTATGGTTCTAAGACATGACGGTTTCCTTGCGATGTTTTCCGTCACCATTTCGAGAACGTGGTACATACATTTTCTGATGAATGGAAAAATTCATTGGTTTACTATAGGTACACTAAAGAACACTTAGTTATGTCAAAAGGATATTATATAATAATTTTTTTTTCGATGATAGTCATAATACATTCGTGTTAAGAAAAATAATATATACTTCAATGCAAAAAAGTCTACTTAGTTTTATACTATAAAATTCGTATCAAGAGGTGCTGCTGTAAAAGGGCATTATCAAGGTGTAGTTAATAATTTGGTTAATACAAATTAGATGTCATTAAATTTGAAATAAAAAAAAAATATGGATATATTTTTGATTACCAAACTTTAGATTGCCGCACTTTGTAAAATTACACTTACACTATTTTGTAAATTTTTAAAAATAATACATTAAACAATTAAATATAAAACAAACTTCTGTTTATATCTCAAGTCGCATCCCGTTGCACCCGTCACCCGAGACGGGGATGTTATGCCTCATGCACCTGTGGTTTCACCGGCACACCCTTCCACCGGAACACAGCAATGCGAGTGCACTACTGCTTGGCGGCAGATAACCAGATTTACTTCTCCGGGCGAACTTTTACAAGTTTTACTGCTACTATTTGTTGCTCCTTTAGCACCACCCAGGAGGTACGTGTAGGGATTCAAAGCGTACTCACCTAGCAACTGGACCCCTGAAAAATCTATAGTTATGAAGCAAACATAAGAACCTTATAACATTGAGACTTGATTCGTTTTTAAATCGTCTCTGGCGACTATCCACCGCTCTGGTCTAATCATAATACACTCCGAAGATTCTCAATAGTCATTATAAAACTTGATGTTCCACAGTCCTTGCGATAAAACTTAGTCTAGTGATGGGGTGTCTCGACTCCGAACTCCAACCGGTGCATTTCCTTTCGGAGTTAAAGAAGGTGCCAGAACTTTGTGTGAGAGAGAAGGAAATATAGTCAATTGATTGTTTGTTAGAGAGTTGTTTGCGTGAAAACAAATAATGATATAATTATACTGGCTTGGTAGGGAGCTGCATCGCCTAATGCATGTAAGGTATCTTTATATATAAAATTAATTGCTGTTCATTAGTTTAACTAAAACTCAAAAACGGCGTTTCCAATTTTGATAATTTTGTTGTGTTAATAATTGTCAGGGCAAAGATTTTTCTGGAAATTCAACGGAAAACGTTAAAAATTGAGAAAAAACTGACGGCGCATTTTTTTTTGGGTTTTGCTACTGTTATTTCACAAGTGATTGTCGAATTGTGAATCAATACAAAAAAAATATGTCGATTGGGTTCGGTAACTAGCTAAGAAAAGGTAGGTAGGCTTCATTTTGACAAATAATTTACCTTTACCTTTATTTGGGCTCAGTTGATTTTTTTCACAATAAAACAAATTCGGAATGACATGCACCCAACTTTCACAGCCCTTTTTAAAATAGCAATAATTTGAGTCCCATTCCCCCGGGACCACATTAAGCTAATTAAATTCCAGCTTCGCTTGGTTCTCCCGTTCGCCGTTCTACTGCTCGCTAAGTAGGACAGGAAGTGGGGGAAGAGCCGCACTAAACGCGCAATGGATTCGTAATTGAGAAATAGGTACGGTGTGTCGTTATCACGTGCGCACGCTCCTCGAGATTGGTTAATTAGTGAATTTCTCCGGCAGAATTTTCTTAAGGAAATTGTCGTATGGCATATTAATTATAAGGTTTAAGAAATGCAAGTTTATAACGGTACGATGTTAGAACGTAATCATAATTATTCAGAAGATATGGACCAGGGTAGCTCAAGATTTTAGTTCTATGAAGTATCCCCGTAATTGGTAATTTTTTAACACTTTAATAAGAACATAAAGATCTCGTACTGAGCTCATCACCTTTATGGTATCTCACGAAGCAAATTGATACTATTTTTCATTGTAAAAAATTGAATGTGAACTCTTTCCTACTCTTTGACTCGTTTAGGCAAGACTCTTCATGAAACCAATGTAGTAATTATAACCAACTTAAAAAAATGGATGAGTTTTTTAATTAGTCTGTATATTTTTTGTATGTTTGTTATGCGATTTATTTGCCAATTGTGGAACGATGTAGTTGTATTGAGGTTTGATGTAAACCTCAATCTTGTTCCATATAAATTTCACAAAATAATTCTACCCCTTATCGTGAAAAGTAAGGGATGAAAGCAAAGAAGTCTGTTCATGTGATTTTTAACTCAGTCACTCGTTCGTATTGAAAAATACACATAAACAACAAGAAAATTTATTGTGCAACAATACAATCATAATTTATTTAAACTTACCCATGTCTTCGGAAAGTAATTTCAAATAGCTATTCCGTGAAACGCTCGTCAACTCCGCTGAAATATGGCTCAGCTCCGTCTAATAGAAAAGGACAGGAGATAAATGGCGTGTGTCCTTGTCACTCAAGATGGATGCTGGTTACTAATGTCGAGAAACTGGTTTTATTAGATTGGGAATATGCTGGGAAATTTATGTTTCAGGACATGACACACATAGGGAAATGTCAAAGCTAACGTTTTATAAACAATTACAGAACTTCTCATGACTTCGCTTTGTGCGAAGCCTTTCTTGTTGCCGGGACAAAAACCAACTCTCGATAAACGAGTCAATTGGAAATAATTTTTATTATAAAATTATAATATAATAACTTCTGAAAATGTCCATTTGTTTCAGATATAACTCCAAGCTTACGACCCTCGCGCTGCCGTCCGTGATCTTTGAGCCGAAGTTTCGAGGGTCTGTGCGAAATCTGGTGTACTCTGACATGCCTGGACAGCCGCCGAGGAGGCAGGAGCTTCGGCACTCCAGAGATTTAAAGGTTAGTGAACCAGAAATAAAAAAATACTTTTAATCCTGTTGATATAAGCTATACATTTTACTATACTTTCCATTATAAATGTGAAAGTTTAGATGGATGGATGTTTGTTACTCAATCACTCCAGAATGGCTGAATGGTTCTAGATGGAACTTGCTACAGAAATGGATCATAGTCTGGAATAGCACATAGGCTACTTTTTATCCCAGGAAAATTTACGGATCCCGTAGGAAGGTCAACCGCGGGTAACACCGCAGGCACAACTAGTCTTTTTATAAATATAATAGGCTGCTATTTATGAATGCTATTATAATATTAAATTTTCTTTTCGATTCTAATCGAATTTGAAACGTGGTCCATTAGAATTTGTTGTCACACCGCCTGTTTTAAGAACTGGGATCTACGAATTCGTAGAGAGTCTACGAAATGTTACGTGTACGTAGCCGAAGTGGGTCTACGAAATCGTAGAGCATCTACGATTTCATCTCAATTGTGCAGCTAACAAGTAACCGATTTTAAAATAAAAAAAAAAACGATTTCAATTCTTTCAAAGTAGAAAAATACACGATTTTGTTTACATGGATTTATTTTGATTTAACAACCAAACAATAGAACTGATTTTGATAAAATTCTATGGGACCAATAAAGCGTACCCTTTCAAACTACGGAGAAATCGGTGAACATACATAAAAAATATAAAGATCCGACTTGATCACCTCCTTATTTTTAAAGTAGGTTAAATATTAATAATCGCTATTTAATTTGAGTGTTAAAAGGTAAGAAAGTATGACAAGTTAAATAAGTAATAAATGGAACTTTACCTGGCAATCTAATAATCCGATTGGAAAACATTCGCAAAACAGCTTGTTTTTCAAGTGTTTACGTAGAGGAATAATGCGAAACTTTTTATCAATTAAACTTTTTCACTTTGGGAGCAAATCTCTTGTTTTTACAAAGAAGGCGAAAACATGAATGAAATTACTACCTGATCCGCAATGTGTTTACTTACGTACTAACTAAAAGATATAGTACTAAAAGATGTAAACTAGGTATTAACTATTATAGTTCGTAGTCATTACGATTCTTCATCTTTTTTTTCAAGTGAGTAACTCTCCAAAGCATGGAAACAATTAGTTTAATTGCTACCAAACGTTGACTCTAGTAACTATTGGCATAGAGTTTCTTAGTTTAGACGACTTTTATAGAGGTAAGGGTTTGAAACTCCCCCCGAAGTGTGAGGCATTTGGGCCTATCCACCTTTTTATAAACGGAAAATAGAAGAGCTAGGAACAACCCTCCATTTTAGTAAAAAAATATTCAAAAGATAAAAGTTGGTTAAAATTAGAGGTGTTTGAGATGTTAAATCCCTGTTTCTGAGTGATGGGTGCAACGCGATACTATTTGGGTTTTTTGACACTTAGGGTATGGATGGACTGGATTAGTTTTGCTATCGTTTTTGGGCCGCGGTAACCATTTTACATCAGGTGGGTCACCAGTTCGTCCCGACATTGTAGTCACATAAAAAAGACGAAAGCTTCATGTAAGAGAGATCGGTCACTACAAAATTGTTATTATTTTTTTATATTTCTCTCTTTTAGTTTCAACTATAGCGCATCACTACATAGTATAAAACAAAGTCGCTTTCTCTGTCCCTATATCCCTATGTATGCTTAAATCCTTAAAACTACGCAACATATTTTGATGCGGTTTCTTTTAATAGATAGAGGGATTCAAGAGGAAGGTTTATATGTATAAAACACTAGCAAGTCACTCCGGCTTCGCACGGGTAGTTTCTGATACGACACTGATGCTTTACTAACCGTGCGAAGCCGGGGCGGGTCGCTAGTTAATAATAAAATAGAAAATAAAACGAACACAATACCATTGGAGCGCCAGTGGGCGGGCACAGTGAAACTTATGAATAAATTTAAGTTGAACTCATTCCCTTATGATAATACTATCTCTAGGAGGCACCTAAATAAATTAAGTTGAGTTATTGAATAAACAGACGCCCACATCTCTTTCTGCCCTTCTTATTATACTTCCGTGAGCTGTAAAGAGCGAGGGTTGTGTTTGAATGTAATTTGTTGTAGTAGTACTTATCATAAGATTTGTTCTAACATTTTTTTTTTTTCAAATAATTATAGTGACTGAAATTTGTGGTTGTAGTTACCCCCGCCAATATCGGCAATACGACTTAGATCCTCCCGGCCAAAGTCTGGAGAACTCAAGTCGCACCGCGTTGCGCCCGTTACTCGAGACGGGGATGTTGTGTCTCATGTAATTTCACCAGCACCTACACCCTTTCCGGAACACAGCAATGCGAGGGCACCACTGCTTGGTGGCAAATAACCATGTTAAAATTAAGTATTGAACTGAAATAACAGTAATCATGCCGGTTTCCTGCAAGGAACTCCAGGAAGGGTAGGTTACTGTAATAAAATTATTGATCCGACACGTAGCGAGCATATCATCGCAGGGACACCGGCCTACTCTCGATAATAGAGAGTGGATGGGCTCTGATGTACCACGGGAGCCCAATCCGGATTGGTAGATGTCACATGTCGTCGTATTTTTGGTTCTAAGACATGCCGGTTTCCTCACGATGTTTTCCGTCACCGTTTCGACAACGTGATATCACGACATAAAGAAAATATTTATAGTAACGAGATAAAATAACCCTGAACTACGAAATCGTCACCGGTTAAAATTGATTCATAAATTACAATTATCTTTGAATCATAATTGATAATGAAAATATAACAAAACCACTATATCTATAAAGATCTAATGGTTTTCCACTAATGGATACGTCAATATCATATTCTCACGATTATCTGCCCTCAAATCAGGACTAATATTAATGGGTATACAATAGAATCCACTGTTTTGGTAGAAAATTATCCCAAACTATTGTAATAATGTTATTTCATAAACAAATAGGAAACATGTGGCAAGAATGAAATATTTATAATATTAAAACAATTCTTTTTAATTGTTATGTAAGTGACGGAACGAGCTGGTGGCCCACCTGATGTTAAGTGGTCACCACCGCCCATAGACAATAATAACACGATTTAGGTCCTCCCCGATGTAAACATGAGAAGACCCAAGCCGCATCGCGTTGCGCCCGTTACCCGAGACGAGGATATAACGTCTTATACGCCTGTGATTTTACCTGCACCCACACCCTTCCACCGGAACACAGCAATCCGAGTACACCACTGCTTGGCGACGGATTACTAGGTGCGGCGGCAGTACTTTTTGGGACGAATTTTGCAAGTTCTACTGCTGCTTTGGGTTTCTCCTTTCGCACCACCCGGGGGACACGTGGAACTTATGGCAACATGTTACAACGTAGGCCTAAAAAATTTTATGGTTGCATGTATTTTATGCTAAATAACTTGTTCAAAAAGACCCAAAACGAACGATGACCTTTTATAGAAGCGTTCGGTTCTCTTATCCGTAAAACAAAAAGATTTTTATAAATATTCATTCCATATTTTCTGCATGAGTGATCCCAAAATAAGATAGTCTCTCATCTCTTGTCCAAACACAACCACCGGTCCCTTATAATCAAATTATTTCCACCAAATAAGGGATCTTCGTTCAGGTACTCGGCGGCATTCAAATCACAATACAGACATAATTCCTTCCCCGAATTCTTTTTCATAAATATCTTGATTGCGGTCGGATCGCACAATACATTGATAAATTTTACCCGTCGTTAAAAAGTCAACCTTATTGCGTACCTTTGGAGTTAACTGTAGAGTAGCGTGGAGGCTGCGATCAGTCTCACAAAGAAAGCGATTCGGCTGTATTGTGGTATGAGATGGGCGATTAAGATTGGTATGCTAAGCGTTTGAGGAATCGATGATTCCACGGCTTATCATATATAAATATTCCCGTTCCAATTTAAAATACAATACCTCGGAATGGTATTGATGTGTGCGTGCTGGTGAAATTACACACACATGAGACATTATATTCGTATACCAATTGAATACGTTCAGTTCTTAAATCACAGAGTGACGGGCGCTATGAAATACGAATTACCTATGTTACTAAGTTAGTATGGTTAGGGAATCTGTAATTGTTATCAACTATCTAGAGACAGAAGTCTTGCCGCTACAAGTTGACCCAATTTTCTCTCTATTTTACCACTACACACACATCTCCCCCTCACTCACACACTCAAACCTTCCACTGCACACTTAAGCACTCATTCATGTTCATATACATCATATGCACATACACAAGCGTACATAACAAAAATCTATGTTCGTTCCTTAAATGTTTGTCATGAGTGGGAAAAAATATCCTTTTTGTAGCATGGCTTGGTACAAAATTCAGTTCAGATGTATGTAGAATGTATTTTTTGAATTTTATAATTATAATTTCTTGTTAACATATTTTTTATGTTACGTTAGCTGTTTAAATATCATTTTAAAATTATATATAATATAATTAAATATTATTTTTTCGCGGAACTTTAATATTTTATTCTTGTTCTAAATTAAAAGTATCCTAATTTACTTATTATAATATTAGCTATCCTGCCAGTGAAAGTCCCATCAAATCGTTTTAGCCGTTTCGGAGATAAACTGAAACAAACAGAATTTTAATTATTTGTATAGATTTGACCATCGTATTAGCTTGATTTAAAAATCATGAATCACCTATCTACCTAATTGTTGTTTACTCCCCGTGCTTATGTTTGCAGGCAAACCTTCAATTGGTACTAATTCGTAGAAGAAACTATTTTCGTGGCAAATGACATTGTTTCTAGAAAATATAAGTAGTACACAGAATCAATACCACAGCCGTGAGTTCTGGGTAAAATAGTTGTTCAAACATTGGACCTGAATATGGACAGAGTTAATAATATAGTACGATACACAGTACAGTGATAAATCTAGATTACGAAGAAACTCTTTGTTTTATTATTTAAAAAAGCTCTTTCTACTAAAATAAGGTAAACAATCAAGTATAGCGTGCATTGCGTCATCTAGCTTGTTTGATAAAATGAATAGTTTTTCACTTGAAAAATATATGTGCGCAATACCACGTTCTCGAAACGGTGAAGGAAAACATCGTGAGGAAACCGGCATGTCTTAGAACGAAAAGTTCGAAGACGTGTAACATCTACCAATCCGGATTGGGCTCCCGTGGTAGATCAAAAGCCCATTAACTCTCAATTATCGTTAGTAGGCCGGTTTCTGCAGTTGGGAACATTAGAGGCTGGTACGGACCAAAAGTGTTGAATTGACAGGTGAGGATCAACATATGTAGTCACAGGTATAATATCTAAAGGTCACCAATATATCTTCATCTCTTTAAGCCCTCGAATTTAATCCGTCTGGTCCCAGATTTAATATATAGAGAATAAACTGTATTCAATTATGAGCTCTATATCTGAAACTTTACGGGTGAAGGTGGCATATTTGATGCTAGGCTATTTCGTCGTGTTAAAGGTTGCATATAAATAGAAGTTTCTAGAGTATATTTGAAGGCTATTTCTGCACGGCGCATAATTGATTCTGATGTTGGGAGTTTATATTTGGAGAATAAACCGGGGCAGGTTCGAATGGAAATAGATTTTCACAAGGATCTAGGCTAGGTTGAAATAAATAAATATTCATGGACATTTCACACAGCGCCATCTATACCCAAAGCTAAGCTTAGCTTGTAATATGGGAACTAGATAACTAATAAAATACTTATATAGTAGTTTTAAAATATATTTTTGTATCATAAGTATGCATTTACAAAAAGTAAGTAGTAAGTATATATAAATACTTATATAGGATTATTAAAACAATACGTATTTTTCTATGTATTCAAATTTCTTGTAATCTAATAACCATCTAGATTGTTTCAATAAAATCTATTAATTATAATAATGTATACATATAATTTTAGCAGAGCCAAATTTCGTTTCAATGTATAACCACGAGTGTGACTGCGTTCATATACAGCACATCAAAATTTGAAAAATGAGTACAATTTTTTTAAGTTTTTTGCTTCATTTAAACCACAAACTTAATCGGTAAAATCTCATGAAAGGCTTGCTAAAACCTGTGATTCGTATGACATTAAGTTGATCCAGCTATTGATAAACCACAGCAATCAGGCAAAGTGGATGGCTGCCGGCGATAAGCCAGACATGACGAACCGCACCCGTTCTCCCCATTCAATCAGCTTAGATATCCCTTCCACCTACTGCGTGAGCAAGAGCGTAGCCTGCCTATGGGCCAGGGGGGGGGGGGGGAATCATCCCCTCTGGATGCCTCACAGCGCAGTTGGTAGTAGCTCAGCCACCTGCGCTGTGGGTCGTGGGTCCGATTACCATCTGAGTATTTGAGGCTTGTGTCTGGGTGTTAAATGTATTATATATCTGGTTGAAAAAATATCGGTATACAACGGGTGAAAAGTCACAGAAAAGGAAACTACGCAATACTTTGAAGAGATTTTAGAACCAAATTAGGTGGTCGTCTTTTATCACCAGGTGGTGGTACCACCATAAAAAATACGTTTACACACTCATACCTCTGCACTAGGATTCCCTGTGTCGCAGATGGCATGGACAAACACAGAAACACAAGACAAACACCCAAGACCCGAGAACAAACTTCATGCTCACCACACAAAGTATGCCCCGGCCGGGAATCGAACCCGGGACCCCTCGCTTCGAAGGCAGGGCTACTACCAACTAAGCCACGGAGCCGTCAAATACTCGAAAACTTCGTATAATACTGTTACTTATAGTTTTATACTGTTAAGATGCGGCCTGGCACGCTAGATTCATAAGATTCTGAATGTGATCAATAAGATAAAATCACTCAAGAAGTTTGATCTCAATATATCTCATATATATATATTGAAGTTCTTAACCTTGACTTTTAATCCACCGTAATAACTTTGGCATTAAAAATCTTAAGCCTTGATGTAAATAGAAGGCCGTTCGACCCACATTGACCCTTGATATTTAAACGTTTCTCAGCTATGATTTTAACCGCGAATTAGCATTCTCTTTCGCATCCCCAATTATTCTGACCGTGAAATTGTAAAATCCAAAATATACTTTAGCAATATCCAAAATACAAATATCCAAAATATACTTTAGAGTTAATTTGTCTAATATTTGTTTTTTTACTAAGCTACACGTTGTTGGCCGCAAATGGCCTTGGTGAGGCCATCTGATACGTAGGCTTTTGGTGAGAGCGGAAGCGAAAAATAATAATGTTATAGTATTTTTTTTAATATATTGCTTAGTGTAGCTCTGCGGTCTGCGCTGCAGATGAATATATTGTATATCCCACTACATACCTGGATGGGTACCCAGGACAAGCATTTAAAAAAAAAATAAGTACTATAAAACATTATATCAGTAAACTTGTTCCCATAGTACAAAACAAAGCAGCCATCTGGTATCCATGAGACAGGACAATACAAAAATCTTTATTTCCGTTGAATTCTTAAAATTACTAGGCAAAATCAATTTTTCCAATAATGAATCATGCGTACTTAAAACTAAGTTTAGCGCTTGTTCAAACCCTATCCGACCGTCCATGGCAACATGGCCGCGAATCCTTCATTATTTCGACTTTTTGACGTTTGCCGTTGATACTTACCAGTGTAAGCATTAAACTATGTCCTTCACATGACAAAACATACCGTTTCCAAATAAATGACTAAAATTAAACCATTACCTCAGAGAATATGAATTTTACATGGAGTATAATATCTCCAGCATGTCGTCGTCTCGGATTTATGTTCGGGACGTGACGGGACTCGCGAGGAGTTTCTCTCTCGGTACGTAATGAAAATGAACCAATTTCTTTACAAGTTTGAGAAACTTAGGCGCTAATGCAACACTTAATTGGTGATTTTATAATAGACAGAACAAACGCGATTATAATTATAAGACCTTTATAATGCAACGTAAGTGACGAAACGAGTTATTGCGCGCCTGATAAGTGGTTACCTCCGCTCATAACAACAATAATACGACCAATTATAAAAAAATTATGTAAATAATAAATAGACTGACATAAAAATCGAAAAAACTGATTTTATTACTTTCATCCCTTATTTTACATCCTTGGGGGTAGAATTATTTGATGAACTTTTTATTGTCCACCCCGGAGGTAAACCCTTTCAAATGAAACAAAGAATCATCGAGATTGGTCCATAATTGGGGGACAAATCGTGTAACAAACGTTAATTAAACAACCGAATTGAGAACCTTCTCTTTTTTTGACGGTGGTTAAATACAGCGAGACAAACAAGTCACGTACGGACATCGTACGAACCAAATTGAAAATCGAAATAAAAGCAAAAAAACCTTCGCTCGTTCCAATAGAACTAAATCCATTTTCATGTACAGCCATAAAGATAAAAAGTATGGGGGTTCAGTATCTCTCCGGATGAACTTGGCACAAGTTCTGTTGCTAATTTTGGTTGCTCCTTTCGCACCATCCAGGGGATACATGTAGGGGATCAAAGTGTACAAACAACACAAGTTTTATTAGCCACCCAGTGGATTCTGAGGGTATTCACCTACGGACGCGAGCAACTGAACCTCATATTATAGTGCAGAAAGGTTCCTTGTAATTCATACTTGATCATTTTTAGGGTACATCCTATCCAATTAATAAAAATAACATTTATTAATTGGATAGGATGTACCTATCCAATTAATAAATGTTATTTTTCGCAGTTGGCAACAATATATTATACGTAACAAACAAAAAACCTTTTTGAAGTTGCGTCAAAATAATGACAACCTAACAGAAATCTGACTAAAAATAAATTCTATTTACAGTACAAATTAAACCACTTAAAGCCATTTCCACACCGCTGGTTTTTCCTGAATTTATGAACACACGAACGCCCTGAGATTCGCGTCTAGCTGCGGCTTAATGTCTTGGAAACAATTTATTGTATGGTGAGATCTGCACATGACAGTGAAACTGGGGAACAAAAGGCATGTTTAAAACAATTCTTACTACGGAAATACTCAAGTTTATGCGAAGGTTTAGAGAAAAAGGAATTTGTATAAATTTTCAAGGACATACAGACATACATTGTAGAATAAGTATTAGGCTTTATCTATTACTCTAGACGCAGGACCATATTCGCGAATATGTAATACTTTCTCAGAGGGGTTTCTTGTCTGTTTCCCTCGGGTTGGTCAGTTAAGGTGGGAACAGATGTAAACTTATAAAATAAGACTAGCTAAAACTTGAAAACTGACTGTAATTCGGTATTCAGAACTCAGATTTAGAACCATAGAAAATCTTAAAACTTTTCATCACGTTTGGACATAAAAAAAATTACACACAAGTAAACATATTCGAGGGCATATAACGTGTCACATGAGCTCTTTAGGCACATGACATTCACACAGATATGTCAAATTACTTCAGATTTGATGTTTTAGCAAGTTTTATTATGTTTATCTCTGCTCCAACCCATCCATTCTATCAAAATAAGTAATACCTTAACCGTACCAGCCTCTAATATTCCTACTGCAGGGACATTAGCTTAGTCTCGATAACTGAGAGTGAATGGGCTCTGATCTACCACGGGAGCCCAATCCGGATTGGTATATGTATGTGACATCTACCAATCCGGATTGGGCTCCCAGATTGGGTCGTAAAATTGTTTGTTCTAATGTATGCCGGTTTCCTCACCGGATGTTTTCCTTCAGCGTTTGGAGAATGTGGTATTCATTTTTCAAGTTAAAAAACTCATTGCTGCACTCGTGGGTTTGAACCAGCGATCTTCAGATTTAAAGTCGGCGTCTGTGTTCATGGGCTACCACGCACAGAGCGTGAGCGTGGTACCGTGGTACCAATTCCTTTACGGTTTCTAAGAATTTCTTATAAGGAACGGATATATTAAAAAATATATAATATTCGCTACCTCGCTGCTCTACGACTACCGAAGATCAGCTTACTCCGGAAAAATGCCGTGTTTTTGTTGTGTTAAAATTTCCCAGAGTTATTTTATAATTTTTATGACGCAAATGTTGTTACCCCCAAAATTAGGGGTTTACGGGGCCGTTGAACCGCAGAAAACGAGAATTTCATTATCAAAAAGCGATCTGTATTTTTGTAACATAATTTGCTTAGCGTGCTGAAAATAACAATTACTTTTTGAGGTAGAGCTTAATCTATATCTTCGAAAGTATTTTGTGGCGCAGGATAATATTTACAATAGGGATTTAAATATGAAATTGCTATTCTAATGTACTGACACTTTAAATTAAAATTTAGCCTGAATTGTGTTGAATTTCGTAGGTATTTTTTGCCACAATAACACAAGCTTTCCTTAATCATATCCCTTAATTATCGGCCTAGGATTCCCTGTGTCGCAGATGGCATGGAAAAACATCTGTTAAATCTGTTAGGTTGGTAAAGTTGTATTAAAAATCTCTTATCTTATCTTCTATATCTCTCTGTTACTCACAATGGCGATTTCTCTATGTGTGATTTTCGACAATTATCTGTAGTACCACGTGATTTGTCTCGCAAATGGCAATGGACACGTGACAGGCGGCAGCGAGACACGGGACAGAAACTATTCTCGTAATAATCTCGAGCACGAAATTTCGTCAAATAATAGTTACGTTTAAGACCTAAGTACATACAAGACGTTAATTACCTAGTAATTAAGCATAAATCGTATTTTTTTTCGGATGAGAGTTACTAAGCAAATTGCTATAAAATGAATAAATGAAACAGCAACGCGAGTACCACTGCTTGGAGGCAGATTATTAGATGTGGTGGCAGTACTTCTCCGTCTTTCCGTTGCCCAAAGTAGCAACTTTGGGCTGCTTTTTCCGCACCATTCACGAGATACGTATAGAGATTTGAGGGTATTCAAATATTCAATATTATATCTACGGACCAAGTTTCCTCTCAATTAATCGACTTCAAAAATGTTACAATGTATAATATTAATATATATTTTCTTTTTATATATCTACCGATTTGGAAAATTCTTTTTTTATTTGACAGGATATTTCCATTGATGCCATTTTTATCAAAACCGGTTCAATAATTAGTTACTAAATCAAAATAACTGAAAAAAATATGTCACCGAAATGTCAAGTAAACCGAAAAAAAGGGTAAACGTAAAAAAAAACTCGCATTCGAGATTAATCCAAGAATCGAACCCGGGGCAGTTCCGCGGGCGACAGATGTCAGTTTACAGATTCCCGTTTTAGTTGACGTGTTTCACGGTCCAGTAATGGAAATGGGATTGGGAATTGAATAGAAAATTTTGTTTTTGAAGACGGTTCGATCGCGTTTATTTTTAGCAAAATGTTTCTCAGAAGCTTTGTGTATGTAAGTTTTTAATGGAGCTATTTATTTTGGAAGGGAAAAGATATTATATTTTCTTTTATACTAGAATTTTCTTTTGAGTTGACTGTTCTGTGGCTCAATGCCGGATTACGAATAATTTTGTATTCTTCATAATAGAAATACAAGTAGTTTGTAAATTACAAATCACTAATTAGTTAAATGCTGGTATCAGACTTGGAATAAATTATTTCCAACTATGAAATAAATAAATCTTAATAATATATCTAATTAATACTCGTGTATTATTTGACAGGAGGTAATAATTTATTTATGTAAAATCCGTTTAAATTGCTTTGTTCATATTTATTATATCAAAAACACGTTTTAGGTTGTTCCGTAGCTAACTTTGTATCAAATCGAATTGTACAAAACATTCAATGTTTTATGTATATCTTTCTAGGCATGTTTCTACCCTTTTTTATATAAACAATGAATGTACGTGTGTGATTGGAGAAACAAATCATTTATCTATCTATATAAAGAACAGCTAAGCAAGCTACACCACGATGGTTTCTGGTTCGTTTTTGCTGTTTGTCTGTGAAACTAAAAAGTGATGAAGCGGACTCAAACCCGCCACTCTCATACGGGTGGCAGCAGTAAAGCAATTAGCTGCGCGACACCCAGCACCCTCTGTCACACATCGCGCCGGAGGCTTGAGAATCACGGCACAGTAGCAAGAAAACAGTAGCATAACTTTTATAATGAAAACATTGAAGGGCATAAATAACGCGTTCTCTATGGGTACTGGATATATATTTTTTTGTATCCAGTACCCTCTATCCCACATCGCGCCAGAGGCTTGAAAATCACTACTCAGTAACAAGAAGACGGCAGTGTGACGCGTTCTTTTTGGGTGATGTAAATAATATATCACTTTTTTTCAACGAGAACAAAAGTGAGTGCTCTCTTACGAAAACAGCAGCGCAAATTTTACGGTGAAAACAATGAAGTTAAAAAATACTCGTTTTTGAATATTTCCATTTCAGTTCTCTGTGACCCTGTTTTAACTGCACTGTGTATGTGGGAAACTCATTTATAGAAGTTTAGCGGAGATGTACTGATGACCTATTCAGATAATCTACAGATTTCCGCAATGTAACGCAACACCTAAATCTACTAACTACAAAACTTTTATAGTTAACATTTTAAAACAGTATTGCTTATTTAAATTTGATTTTCCTACTGCATGAATAATTACTATTTCTATAAGCTTAAATGAGTTTAATACTATGCACAGCCTCTACAAGTTAGCGCCATTAATTCTAGGTTACGGTTATTTAATATACGCGTTGAAACCAGTAAAAAAGTATTTTGTTTTATATGCTAACAGCGCCTTCAATAGTTAGGTTAGGTTATTCTCGAAGAAGCGCTACTATGCAAATAAGATTGTGTGTTATTCTGTTGGCGGCATGTTAGACCGCCCTAAAAGCTTACGATATATTCAAGATTGCTGTAGGCGGGTTGATGTTTGACTTTGGCGAACAACCACAGTGATTACTTCCCTGATTGAACCATTAAGGCGGACAACGAAACTTATTCGTTCTACACCGCATGCGCTTCAAGTTTCTATTCAGTTCATTAATTGCATGCACTACTGGTATAATCGTATTGCACAGAATGAAATATGATAGCATCTTATTCAACAAATGTGTACTACTGCATGTAAATATTTTACTGTGTCAACACGCCGGATGCTGCAGGTAATGGGGAAATTTAATTATTGAATTGAATTGAATTTCGTATTTTGATAGCGCGGACGGATATGTCTCAAATATTGGAAAGATTCCGTGATGCTTATTGTAATGGGCCCATTTTAAGTTTTATGTAATAAATATGACTTCAAATCTCTTATTAGAGCATATGAAAAACGGTACGTAAGCCGTCTATTAAGATATTATAAGTCATGGAATAAGTCTCTAGACCCAAATATGTTCCGTTTGGTAGAAAGACCCCTACTACTTAACATTGCTGTGTTAAACTAAACCTCTAAAAAAGTTCAACTTGTGCTGTGTGAGAATCAATCCTTAATATTATAAATGCGAAAGTGAGTTTATTTGTATGTTTGTTACGCTTTCACGCCTAAACTAGTGAACCGATCATCATGAACTTTCGCATACACGTTCTCAGGGAAACGTTCGGTTCTTGTATATTTTTATTGAGTAATTGTGGATTTCCACGTAAAATCTATCACAAAAAATCCAAAAAAAAAATTATAATTATGTATTTGAAACTTATATATACCCTTTTTTACTCGACTACGCCAGAAGGCGGGTACTGTTTTTCGAGTGTTTATGTTGTAAGTATATTTCTTTTTAACCAGCTTGATGGATTCTAGTTGAGCTGTCCTTATATTCGTCTTAATTTTGAAAATGACACTAGTTATATTAAAATTATAATAATTAAAATGGCCGATTTATGGCGCCATATTATGTCATGGGATATCAAAATACAGGTTTTGATAAATGGCTCACAAAATATATACAACTTATATGTTTAAATTTATTTATTATCTATTTTAATATTGCTTCGTTATTACCAATCGTTATTTAATTATTATTTCTTCTAAATAATTAGAACATTATGTATTTGAATTATCTTTTTGATAAATTTTTTATAGCTTTACAATGTTGCCTTGAATTTATTTAGGGGAAAATTCGACCTCCCTTGTCCCTTACTTCAAACATTCATTACAGCCCCTAAGGCAAGGTCGCCATGATGTTTGGACGGGTACAAGCAACAAAATAATAAGTGATTTGTAAAAAATAGAAGAATCTGACTTCCATAATTTCTTCCTTGAAATTTATTCTTACCGAAAATTATATAGTGATTCGGATACTAGCGCTAACGGTTTCATAACAGCAATTGTTTATAATCTATCCTAATATAAATTGTTAATAAAAACAAAAATTTTTACTACCTACGTCCGTTATAGAATTTCCATCCAACTTAAGTGCCCCAAACCGGTTTAATGCGAAGATGGTTTTAGACCACTAAAACAATGCATTAGTCACAAAATGTATTTCGTTTTTGACGTAGTAGCATACGTGGGATATAGTATGATATATTAATCATATTCATATATTGCTTCGCAGCATAGCTACTAGTAACCTTTGAAGTGAGGAGTCCTGGGTTTGATTCCTGGCCGGGGAAAACACAGAACCAGCACACAAGCTTTACGCTCATCATCCACGCCACCTAATATTTCACACAGTATATGTTAGTGAATAAATAGGTATTATGAAAAAGCAACCAGTCTACCTATTAAAAATTATAAGATAAAGCCTTTTTAATACCACACATACAGATATAGAGGCATTTTTAATACATTTCTTAATACGGTTCTAAGTCTGAGGGTACACAACCGAATAAAGAATTTCCTCATTTTTCGGACTCAGTTACGGGCAAGTTATTTTCTTTGCCCAACGCAGGGTTTCTAAGCTTGCATGTGGCACACTTCCTCACTAATCCTATAGCGCCATAATAGTTACTGGCTCCGAAGAAGGGTTTTAATCAGCCTGAAGCCCTAGGATCTTAATATACCTTACAATGGAGCGATCGTGAGGAGTATGGTGTTCTTTGAATAAACTCACCAACGTTTGATTTCGTTTCGAAAGCGTGTAGCAGTAGAAATGTAGATTAAAATAACGACTTTTACTTTTCCTATTCTGCGAACATTGACACAATTAATTGTATTACTAAGTTAAATGACCGTTGACGATATTTACAATTTAAAACAATGTTTTCTTGTTTCCCGCAATCAAAATTGCTCGTTCTTGTTTTCTAGTCAGGTCTACTAGCTTTCGTTTCGTGGGTTTGTTTTTAAATTATAGAGTTCTTTTCTCTTTTTTAATTTACCCCAGTCATAACAGTGAAATGAAAAAAAGGGAATACTCCAGTGCTTTGTTTGTCTGTGTACAGATCCTTACCCCCGGGTTAGGGAGCGAAGTGCGCCGTAAAGTAATGGGTCCTGCGCGCTCGGTATTAATCATTCAGACGAGATGGTACCAGCCGTCTATACCCCCCTGCACGGATACCATTCTATTCTTGACATGCAAGAATAGACTGGTGGCAGAAAGGCTAGACTCTGCCTTTTGCGCTGGAGTTCGTTTTCGTTGGCAACCAAACTCAGTCTTATTTATTCTTTTAAACCCCGACGAAAAAGAGGGGTATTATAAATTTGTAGTATGTATATGTGTATCTCTGTATGTATCTGTGGCATCGTAATCCCAACGAAATGGACCGATTTTGATGCGGTTTTATATGTTAGACAGCCGATTCGATCGGGATGGTTCTTAGCTATAATTCATGAAGATCTGTTCAGGCTTTTGAAGATCATCAGCTCATTACGACTACACCAAGTCGGAGGCTATTACAATTCGTAAAATGAATTTGTAGATCTCAAGTATTTGGACGGATTAAAATTTACACGCGCACACATATTCTTGCGCATGTAACGTGTCTCAAGGGCTGAGATTATTAATTTACATAAATCATATACACAGATTAAATTAAAGCCAAATTTCAGTGTTTATCTAGTCTTGTTTGTTAAGATTACGCCTGATTTAAATCAACCTGAGGCTACGAATAATTTGAACCAGAGAACCGCTGTCTGTGCCCGTAGGTCACCACGCCCTCTCTAGTCTCAATTGGGATGAGTGTTAATAAATTTATCGCTCTGAAATAAAATTAATGCTTGAGTCAATGCTTTAGCCGCTGTGGTTTTAGCAAGTAAAATCTTAGTTTTATATCGAAACTTTTTGATAGATAACTTATGTTCAATTTTGTCTATATGACAAAAGAAAAAGGTTAAGAAGAAATTGAGTTTTGTGAGTTTTTGTACACGATTTTTTATAGCGTAATTATCTTATTCTTTTACCTAAAATTGATGAGGTAAAACCGCGATAAAAATCTGTAAATAAAAAAAACTGGTCTTGAGATTTTGAATGTCCTTTATTACAGAAGTGCTTAGCATAGAAAAAAGAATAACACACGGGAAAATAGTCACGCAGAAACGAGTACAAACGAGCTCGGATCAAGTCGGTCGAACGTTCAACGGAATCAACGCGTTAGCCCTCTGTCCCAATTTATTTTGTGCTAAAGCTACGCGTAAATTACTCTATCGTTATAATGAAGCATTAATATCTTTCGTCATTTTAATATCCAGACGAAATTAATGGAATAATTCACTTTACGCCGCATACGACGGTTAACGACGATACGACGGTTTTATATCAAAACGGCGTTATAGCGTTTCGATATTAAGTCCGTTTATAACCTGTGGCGTCCATAAAATTCTAGATTAGCGCGTCACTAAAATATTATGCGGATTATCTTGGATTGCGAAATTTATACCAGAAAGTGTTTTCAGCAATTCGTGAAGATGGTTATAAACAGATCTGTATACAATGGTGTAGGATTTTTTTATGCTAGTCTGTTTTACGACTGGCCCCACCTCTGTAGTAGTATGCTGGAAGTCGAAGGTCGACGACGCTCGGCTTGAAAACTGAAAGCAAAAAAAAACGACGTTGATTAAAACAAAACAAAAAAAAAACGTAAAATGTTTACACACTCATAACTGCACTAGGATTTCATGCTCACCACACAAAGTGTGCCCCCCAGATTCCCGATCTGCACGCATAGATTAAAGTCTGAAATAGCACATGGGCTACTTTTTAACCCGCAAAAAAAATTACAATTCTGGTAGTATGGCCAACTGCGCCATTACATATACGCATTGCTTTTTTAAAGGTGGTTAAAAGAACGCCGAATGAAAAAGTGACCAGGTGGTGATAGTTACACTAATGGGAGGGCACATCACTGGGAGACGCGGGCAGATTAGAACCGATGCTCCACAGAGCGGTGTGTAATGGATTCCTAATGACGCCCCATTTACTACCACTCAATAAAGGCACTGACTGAGCTATTTCATCGATGAGCTAGTTTTGCATTACGTCTTGTTTATATTTGTTTTAGGATTTTTAAATTCAAAATAGGATGCACTCGGTTGTATGAACGAAAACAGAATAGTTATGAACTCGGTTGTATGTTTTTTTTTCGCTCGCTCTTCGCTTAATTTTTTTGTTAAATCTTGTTTTATCTGAAATTATACATTTTTGAACTAACAGCATAGTACCAATCAAGTACTACAAAAATTCACTAAATGGCGCTGTGTCAAATTGTCAGCATGTACATATATTAGTAAAAATATTTTTACAGCAAAACCCTATCTAAACAAAAAAATCATCCAGATTGTTCCAGCCGTTTCCGGCATACGCGAAATAAAAATATATAAAAGAATTGTTCATTTAAAGTAATAAGATAAATTTAGTAGCTAAGGTATTTTTCCGGTAAAAACAAACAGTCTAAGTGTGCCACCTCCTTTTTTAATTCGGTTGTTTCGGTCATTAACGAAAATATTGCTTTCCGATATAGCACGGGTGATACGGGTGATACGAGTGATACGAGTACAAAGGTATTGGAATGAGACAATTTGCAAAGGGCGATGACCGGGCACGCGGCGTAGGATGAAGGTTGAATGAAACACATGTATTGTTCCCAAAATAATAAGTAAAACCTCAGTATAGATCTAAAAAAGGCGACATAAAAACTTTTACCTAGTATTTTGTATATATACATTTTCTAAATTTAGACTGGGTACAAATTTATCTTGTATTATTGTGACGGGACGTAGACGGTCCACGGTCTCCCCTGCTAAACAATGAGAAGACCCAAGTAGCATCTGAGACGGGATGTTACCGCACCAGTCTCTAATGTTCCCACTGCAGGGACACCGGCATTCTCAATAATTGAGAGTGAACGGGCTCTGATGTACGACGGGAGCCCAATCCGGATTGGTAGATGTCACATGTCGTCGAATTTTTGGTTCCAAGATATGCCGGTTTCCTCTGCGTCCATGTAACTGCGTCAAAATATCGGTAGTCAACAAAACTAACAAATCATGGTAAATATCTCGGTAACACGAATAATAATGTACTAACTACGCTCTGGGTGGTGCGAAAGGAGTAATTGAGAGTAGCAGTGTGGCGAGTTCACCCGAAAAAGTACTGCCTCCACACCTGGTAATCTGCCGCCAAGCGGTGGTGCATTCGTAATGCTGTGTTTTGGTGGAATTAGTAATGGGTGTGGGCGCCGGTAAATCTCAGGCGGTTCTCGGTGTAGGTTAACGGGCGCAAAGGGATACGACTTGGGTCTTCTCATATCTGGTCGTATTGCTGTTGTTATGGGCGGAGGTAACCATATAACATCAGGTGGGCCTTCAGTACATCTAGTCAGTCAATTACATCTAGTCAGTCAAATTACAAAGAAAATTAAAAAATAACTAGCAGATTTTTTTGTGGATATATAACAGTCGCGATGAGTTCACTGATAACATTTACCTGTTTTATGGGTAGCTGTAACCACTTAACGTTTGGTCAGCCGCTCGTGTTGAATTGAAAGAAAACATTTATTTTTACGACAATCTTAAAAAAGTTAACATGTTAATTACGCCAAGAACTTAGTTCTACCCTCAAAAGACACGTTACTTCTATACTAACTGCATACCATCTGTGGCACTTAATTCACACGAAACATGAAACTTCACTTGTGAAAAAAAATGTACTAAATTTTATAATTACAAACCGTTTTACGGCTTTTGAAGTTGACTAGATTGCTCTAAATGTTTTTTGCATTGATTCGTGTTTGCGTATACAACATTTAATTTAATGCAGGACTTAAAAATAATATTATGTTTACCGACCAAAATAGAGGAAGAAGTTCGACTGTATGTTTTTTGTGTATTTGTTATCTTGACGGCTCAGTGGTTTACTTGGTAGTACTTAGCCCTGTCTTCGAATCAAGGGGTTCCGGGTTCGAATTCCGTCTGGGGCACACTTTGCGTCTTAACACATGAAGCTTGTTCTCGAGTCTTGGGTGTTTGTCTTGTTTCCTATTGCAGGGGTATGAGTGTGTAAACGTTTGAGTGTGTGAGTGTGTGTTATCTGATTAGTTGACCAAGTAAATTGATTTGATGATTCCTTATCTTATTAAAAAAAACTCCGAGTTTGTTCCATACAAATTTCATGAAGAATTTTTACCCATAACCCCGAAAAATAAATTGTAGCTGATTTTCCCGATGTTTTGATCAGGCATTTGTAAATTTTTGTTACAAACTAAATCATTTTTTAAGGGAAAAAAATTCGCTAATTGCTGTAATTGAAGTGATTTTAATTTTTTTGGGTTAATAATAATACTTAACGACGATTTTCGAAGCGACACCTCATTTTTTTTAATCCGGCTCGTTTATCAAACGCCCTCTTATCAACGTTTACTCGAGTAGGTACCTCACATTATGCACATCACAATACCTTTTACCAACTCTGTATTAATCTTACATGAAATATGGGCCACATGATTTACGAACGACGCTCTGCTTTCTCGCCACGTACATCGCTCGCGTTCATCGCTTGTCGTATGAGTTATTCAGTCGCACCGTTCAATGTATGCGGAACATTAGCAATTACGTTGGTATTAGTTTGATGCAACAACTTTCGAAGTGCGGTTTTCGTCTTCCTTAACCTTTACATAGTATAAAACAATTTCGATCCCGCTGTTTGTACGCTTAGATCTTTAAAACTACGCAACGTATTTTAGCAGTTTTATTCAAGAGGAAGTTTTATGTGTAGTATATAGGAGAGAAAAGCCGTGTTACTTCTTGTATTATAGATGCGAAAGATTGGATGTTTGTTACTCAATCACGCCAGAACGGCTGAGATCCGTTCAGCCATTGATGAATGATGAATGAATGAATTGAATGCCATAATTTTTCTAGTTATTTTGATTTTGATTCAACATACAAACTATTATTTTGTAAAATTTCTATGGGACCAATCAGAAAGCATGTCCTCTCGAATAATAAACAATTTTCGAAATCTATTGACAGAGAACGGAAAGTAACAAACGAAAAATATAAAAGAATTGATAATCTCCTGCGAGAGCTGGTTTTAAAAATATCTTTTGTCGATTAACATATGAACGCAATTTACTTAATTTCATTTCATCGGAGCACTTACAAACATACGTTTATTTTTGGCGTATTTTCAATAAAAACGGCAAAACGTTGCGAATAAACTCACTGAATAAATCATATCACGTATTGTTAAATCAACTTTGTTTTCAACGTGGACATTAAAATGAAAACTACACGGCAATTTCGACTCAACCTTTTCCACCTAAAGTAGAATTTGATTGGCGGAAAGTGGATGCAATAATTCCATTTCAATAGTTATAATGACGTCAGGTATTGATACAGAAGTGCCTCATTCATTTGGTTCTTTGAAAGTAGATGATTTATTATTAACCGACTTCAAAAAGTGAGTTATCAATTCGGATGTTTATATTATATTTGTTTTATGTATGTTCGCCGATTTCTACGCCATTTATCAACCGATTTGGAAAATTCTTTTTTATTTGAAAGGATTTGCTTTCAGATTGGTCCCGTAGATTTTTATAAAAATATGTATATGTAAACAAAATTGCGTATTTTGCTACTTTGAAAGTATTGAAGTAGGCTTTTTACTTCAATACTTTCAAAGTAGAAAGTAGTAACCGTTGAAGTAGGTAACCAAATGATTTTCGTTACCAAATGATTTCGATGATGAAAAAATAGTTTTTATATTTCTTTTACATATTTATATTCTAAATAGAATAACTTTAGTAGCTTGCTTTAAAGCACGAAGCGAACGCAAAGGTAGCATTGCGGGTTCAACCTTAGACTCACGTCATAACCTAGCGTTTAGCAGCTAAGCGTGTTTCCAAGTACTTGTTATCTTATGCCTTTGATGTTCGTCGGTTAATGTTATCTTCCCGGAGCAGGTCGTGTCTTGAAATTTTCAAAGGGACATAAATAATTGTAATAAATTAACGTGAAGTTTCCCATTAAGATCATTTCCTCAGATTGAAGGAGTTCCTCCGAGCGAATTCTCATTTAGAATGCTTTAAGATAACTGAGTAGTTAGATGAGTTGAGCTTATAGAGAGGATGAAAGGCTAATGAAACAAGTACTTAAGCGTGTGTGTGTGTGTGTGTTTAATTGGAAGATACTTTGCAAAGGTGATCGAAATAGGGGTAATATTTAGTACACCTCCACTAAACTTCAAATAAACTAGCTGACCGGGCCACGCGTTGCTGCGGCTAACATTTTTGTAATTGTGACTGTCAAATAATAACAGACAAATAATTAGCAATAAATTAAAATTGCGACTATAATTTGAGATTTAAACTATCCTATCTCTCAAGTTGGATCGAACTGCACATGGTGTGCGAATTTTATTATAATCGGTTAAGTGGTTTAGGAGTCCATTGAGGACAAACATTGTGACACGAGTTTTATATATATTAAGATAAGTACTCAACAATATAACATTATTATTAACATGCTGTGACGCCCTATAATTGCGGGACCACTATTATTTAAGATCTTTGATTATTGATTAAGTTGTATGTTCAGTGTAACCTGTGTTGGGAGCCCTTATTCAATAAATAAATAAATATAACTCACTAGCTGCGCGCCGTGGTGTTACTCGGGGTTGGACTTCCTACGGGAATCGTAAATTTTTCCAGTTCAGCCGTTCTGGCATGATTGATTAACAAACATCCATCCATACATCCAAACATTCGCGTTTATAATATTAGTAGGATTGTTATAGTAAATATAACAAAAAAAAATAATAAAAAGCAAATCATTAAAAGTCTCTTGGAAGCCATCACGAATGGCATCTATTTTACCATCGAAGCATATTAATTGAACGCTGCTCTTTCAATAGAATCGTGTCCGTGGCTAGGAAGCAAAGGGCATGTTCTAGATTCCATTATCTATTAAGTTCCAAGCGCAAAGTGCCCGACCGGGTGTCACCGTTATCAGATTATCGTTAAAGTCTTGCGACTAGAGATTAACGGCACAGTTAACGATAACCGTTTAAATGTTCCGTTCGATCGATGGACTATCGGGTAAATGGACTCCAATACCCCGGTACGGTTCTTGAGGGTACCAATATTGTAATGGAAAACAGTTGAATGTTACTCAATCGGTAAATACTTTGATTTCTATGGAGAGGAAAAACTATCGGAATAAATTGAAGTAAGTATATTAGTATTATAGATAAGCTGTGTCCGAAATACTTTCTAAACAGGTATGTCTTATACGTCCTGAAATGATTTTTTGTATTTTATTTTATGCAATCTACAGCTATGTATGAAAAATACTTTTGTTACTTAACATTCCACCATTATCTATTGATATTACTAAATTGCTGCTTTATTTATTAACTACCTGAGCCCCGCGGTGGCCATTCCACGGGAACACTTCAGTTTTTCGGGATAAAAAGTAACCTATGTCTTAAACAACGGCATAGTCATGCTTAAAAAAAATCGCGCACTTTTTATGCTGTTTAGGAGTAACACACACAGACATACATTCACCCTTTTATTAGTGTACATGAATATTTGAGGTTAACTGCAACAGCTCTATAAAATATCAAATTAGTTTTTCCAAACCTACCTTCCAATATTCACCAGACGGTGATCAAACGACGCAATTATCATGATTTCACCTCCGCTGAATACTCATACTCATACACATTTATTAAAACCCGTAGGAACACCTACATTTGGCTAAGTCAAAAATACAAATTGTCCGCATCAAAATTCATAAACACAAATCTGAGCCATACATAGTGGATTTTAAAAACAGACAAGCTAGTTAGAAAACAATTTAAGATATAAAGAGAAAAAAAAAGTTATTAATAAATAAAATATTATGAAGGGGCATTCCCTTTATAGTAAGTTTTCTAACTAGTCTGTTTTTAAGATAATTGTTTTTTTTAACTAGTCAAGTTAAATAACATAGTTTAATTCAACTGTTTCTTAATAATTGATAACAATTATTGGTTTTGTTACAGTCATCTCGGATAACGAACGCGAGCGGCGACGCGTGTGAGCGCCGCGACCCTTGCCAGCACGGCGGAGTCTGCATCAGCACTGATGACGGACCAGTCTGCGAGTGCCGAGATGGAGATTACGAAGGCGCTTTCTGCGAAAGAGGTTAGTGCTCATTATCGTCATCAACTGAAAAATTACTTGTTAAACCTTAATATATAAAATTACGTGTCACGATGTTTGTCCGCGATGGACTCCTAAACTACTTAACCTATTTTAATCAAATTTGTACACCGTGTGCAGTTTGATCCAACTTAAAAGATAGGATAGCTCACATCTCAATTTATGATCGCAATATTATCATATGACAAAAACGTTAGCCACAGCAACGCGTGGCCGGGTCAGCCAGTATGGTTATAAAAAAAACAGTCAGACTGAAATGGGATTAGGCGGGTTACTTAAGAATGCACCGTCTACAGTCTACGTGGGCTACAGTCGCTACCCAATGGCTACCTTCAGCAGGTTTCGAAGAGGCAGATCCAAGAAACAATGGCTTGACGAGCTTTCCATTGGTTAAAAAATCGGTTTCGTGCTTTAGGCGTGAAAGCCTAGCAAACAAATAAACTAATTTTCGCATTTATAATATTAAGCTAGTATTATTTATTACAACACCTAATAATAAAAAACGCAATAACACTTAATACAATACCCTAAACGAAATCAACGACTAATTTCTCATAGTTCAAGTGCTTCAGGGTCGATAGATAGATTCTGAAATGTTTGAAGCAGGCGTTTTATGAAATAATATTAGGTAACGCTACCTTGAATACCATTGTTTAACTAAACTAGGAGCTGTAATTTCCCGTCAAATACCTTTCAAACATTTACCTGGTAAAACCCTACTCACCGAAGTGTAATCCCAGATTCCAGGCATACCAAAATACCGCGAATTCCTAAGCCCGAATAGCGTCGTATTAGTTTGCGCAATGATCCTGCTCAGTTAACATTTATTAATTTAAAATTCGCAAATGTTTTAGACTAAGAATTTTTTTCACTAATTCAAATATTAATAATACTTCCATATTAAGCTGTACAAATAAATAAAATTCGTAGTGTCTGTTTGTAATGGCAAAATAATAGCTTTTTACTAAATGCATTATAAAGTATATACGGTATATATATCACAAAAATAACTATAAATTTTTTTGTCTGTCTGTCTGTATGTTCCAGCTAATCTCCGAAACGGCTGGACCCATTTTAACAGGACTTTCACTGGTAGATAGCGGATGTTCTATGGAGTAATTTACGATAGGTACTTTTATATTAGAAAAAGAAAAGAATTTGGAATTAACACTAATGTGTTAATATGTATTATATTTACAAAATATAAAGTACTGTATACATATTCTCTCAGTTATCTAGTTCTTATAGTACAAAGCTATGCTTAGTGGCGCTATGTGAAATGTTCATGAGTATTTATTTATTTAATTTATATATCTACCACGGGATCCCAATCCCGACAGATGTCACCAATCTTCCATATTGGTTTCTTCACAATGTCTTCCATCACTGCTTCGACAATTCATTTGGTGCAAGTTCCATTTTAAGTAACGATTTGCGGATGAAAATTCTGCGTCCGTACTTAGCAACCACGCTTTCAGAGATCTGCCAGTGGACCATTAATGGGGCGGCTTTTAAGCTACGAGTGATAACGGCTTGTTAACATGAACAACGACTTGTACCGACTGAGTGCGGCTTACTTCGACTTGAACACGAAACGGTCACCTGTTTATTGGAATCGTGTAATATGTGTTCTCAGCATAGAAAACGAAGATATACCAATCTTTGGCAATTAAATAATTTAAAATTGGAAAAAACAACTTCAATATTTTTGAAATAGTAAATTCGCGATTTTGTTTTCTTTGATGATAATTTTTTTCTGGTTATTTTGATTAAAAAACCAAACTATTGAACCGAATTTGATAAAAAAATCTATGGGAATATGAAAGCATATCCTTTTAAATAAAAAAGGAATTTTCCAAATCGGTTGATAAATGGCAGAGAGTGAACATAAGAAAATATACAGTAGAACATAGAACCTCGTCCATTTTTAAAGATGGTCAAAACATAAAACATAAAACCATTCTAGCGATTGTTGTATTGTATTGTACATTCGCCAAAAAGTAACTTTGTAATATTTTTGTACACTCCATACATTCTATAAATTGGTCACATGCATTGAAAAATATGTGAGAATTCATCACATGTAAATAAAGTTATTGAAAAATATGTGGGTATTCATCACATGTAAATAAAGTTATTGAAAAATATGTGGGTATTCATCACATGTAAATAAAGTTATTGTAAATTAGTTCACTCATTTCACATAATTTTTGCATAAAGTTAGCAAGTAAAGTTTATGGTAAGCTCGAAATGAAAGAAAGGTTTAACAATGGAAAACAAATAATTAACGTGGCAAACAAATAACAAATTAGCCTGTAGGCTATAAGATAACAAATTTTGTTATTGCTCTTGCTCTTTTTTATGTGATATGTGATGAGGTGATGTTAGGTGGTTACTAACTAAACTAAAAATTCATTTCACGGCTGGGTTTCCAAGCTTCGGGGAAATCTGATTTAGTTTTTTTTAGCCCCAATGACGTCATAATAGTTAACTTTCGGATTTTTAGAAACTTTCTAGAATCTTTCCTCTTTATACAATACAATAATATTAGTGTAGATGTAATAAAGTATAAGTATAATATTATAAAGAGGAAAGATTTGTACCTATGTTTGTATGTTTGTAATGAATAGGCTCAAAAAGTACTGGGCCGATTTAAAAAATTCTTTCACCAATAGAATGCTACATTCTTCCAATTTGACATAGGCTACATTTCATTTTGAAAAAAATTAGGGATCCTTGGTAAAATTTGAACAATGTAACCGAAGGTGTAGAAAATGAGACTTAAAATGTCTTTCATCCGAAACTATTAGCGATAGAACAAAGTAATGTACAACAATATTGAAGAACATCATAATGTCTACAAAAAACTCCGCGGTAGCATATGTCCAACTATTGTAGTTATGTCACTACCCCGTGCGAAGCCGGGACGGGCTGCTAGTTTAAATAATTTTATTCATGACTTTCACCTACTTAATTTGTTATTTTGGAAAATACTTTTGTAGAAAAATGCTAGGAAATAATTAATTATGCTGTCCGACTGTGACACAATAATGAATTTTGATGATTTGATGAAATAACAACCTAATGGAAAACCCACGCACGGCCTTAGAAATCTCAAAACATAATTCAAGGTTTCCAAAGAAACGTACTGTTTGTTTGTGGGTGAGTAAGTACTTCAATTGTACCTAAAATTCTATTGAATCTCGGAAAATCTTTGTTGATATGACTATTATTTCTTGGTTGTATATTTATAACCCCGACGAAAAGGAGGGGTTGAATCATATAGCGTGCTTCGGCCATTGTTAAAGGCGTGTATCTCTCTATCCGGAGATCACTGGTTCAAATTGAGAGGTGCAAAAAGGAATCCCTTTAACTATTTGTGTCCGTAATACCACGCTCTCAAAATAGTGAAGGAAAACATTGTGAGGAAACCGGCATATCCTAGAAACAAAAATTCGACGATATGAGTCATCTCAATTCGGATTGGGCTCCCGTGGTAGATCAAAGCCGATAACCGTAGAGATGGTAGAGAACACCGTTTTTCCTGAAGGGGGATTTGATTACGTAAGAATGAATGTTTGGAGAAAAACCTGAGTTCGTGTTTGGGGACCGCGGTCCAATATGCTCAACGAGTAAGACCCAACTTTTTTTATGTGATTTTTATTTTACTATCGTGGCTCCAGATGGCCTTACACCGCAGATAAACTTTCCGCGGAGTTTATGTTTGCGCGATGTAGGATTGGTTAGCGACATCTGTTGTCGAGTTCTGGTAATAAAGTGTTGAGATTACTCAACCGTTTACGTATTATATTAACTGCGATAATGCGTTTTATTATTCATTATATATAGGGCAACACCGGTGTTGTTACCCGCGGTTTTCCGTAATCAAAAGTAACCTATGTCTAAATCCAGAATATAAGCTATCCTAGTACCAAATTTCATCCAAATTCATTGAGACATTTGAGCGTGGAGGAGTAACAAATATACACACATACATAGACATAGAATTGTCCACCTTTATAATATGAGTAATGTATGTATATAAGAATACATAGCTTAACTTTTTTAGTAAAGTAAAAAAAGCTGAACCGATTTTGACGGGATTTTTTATAAAGAGTAACATAGCTTACTTTCATTTTGCAAAAAAACTTAAATTCCACGCTTACGAAGTCGCGGGGAACAGCTAGTATATAAAAATATAGGGAGGTGGAAGTTTTTTTTTTTTAATTTTGCATGTGTGCGCGAAACAGCTAAGTTAATACCTTATTTACACAAAAAACGGTTTATGCTTGTTGGCAGATATGTACGACCTTCACAACAATGTAGGATAGCAAGCAACAATAGATTGCTAACATCGTGGGTACTTGTGTCAGAACTCGGGAGCATACCGTTGTAATTAATTGTACTACGAGTATGAGGCTTGTTACACTGTTACGTTTATTGTTACACTGTTACGTAACCTCTATAGGGTTATCAAGCTCCGTGTGCTATTAAGAAAATATATCTCGATCTTGCCTCTCTATCGCTTGTTCCGCGCTCTCGCTTGCGCGCTTGGCACAGGCGTACCTGATAATGAGTTATGCTTTTTTCGTGCGTCGATCAGCTGTTGTTCATCGAGATGTAATCAAGTCAAAAAAGAAAAAAAAACCAAAAGGGCTTATTTGCTTTCATCTAGGTTCTAGCCAAGTGGATGCAAGAGCGCTATGAAAATACTGCAATTACAACTTTCGTTGTTCAGTACGCGAAAGTTTTTGACAGCCCTGAACAGAGGGTAGTCGCAAATCGCGGCCGCACCGTTATTATGACTTGTTATTACGTTTTGTTACGCGTGTGGACCTTTATGTATGTAGTTTTAATTATGCCACAATGTATCCGAATGAGTTAAACGAGGAAGCCCGTTTCATAGTTTTGCTTTTACGAAACAATACCTTTGTTGCAGATGTTTGTTTAAGTGTAACGCCACGCCACAGTTTACAGCAAAACTATACCTTTCTCTCTCTTTCTTTCCTTCAAATTACTTTCGTCCCTAATTTCAGGTATTTCCGATACTTGGAACCATTAAGTGCTACACCAATAACCAAGCAAACGTATTAATCATACCTTGAAGCACTTTTTATCCGACTTCAAAAATGGAGGAGCTTCTCAATTCGTCTGTATTTTTTTCATGTTTGTTACCTCAAATCTCCGTCATTTGTGAACCGATTTTGAAATTCCTTTTTTTTACTTGGAAAGATATGATTTCAGATTGGTCTCATAAAAAATGTTGATATCGGTTCAATAGTTTAGTTGTTAAATCAAAATAACTGCTAGAATAAAGGGTAAAGTATTGAAGTAGTTTTTTTTCGATTTTTTAAATCACTTGTTGATTTTTAATGGTCTACGAGTTATGTTTTAAACGGCTTCTTGATCAGCTTAGATCTTTTAAACTACGAAACAAATTTTAATGCTGTCTTTGGCAATAGATAGAGTGATTCAAGAGGAAGGTTTGTAGTAGCAAGTCACCACGTCTTCGCACGGGTAGATTCTGTAACGACACTGATGCTCTACTAACCGTGCGAAGCCGGGGCGGGTCGCTAGTAGTAAATAAATTTAAATTCTTTAACAATGTATAGCCAAATATTTCCGTATAATATGTTAGTAAGAACGTGTTCTAGAAAATTCGTAATATATGTCGCTGCAGACGACGTACCTTGCAACATTCTGCAGTAACTCGTGGAAAATGTGCCGCGCTAAGGATATTATAATAGGTAAATTACCGAGAACCCGGTGAAATTACGCATGAGACGTTACACTACACCCAAAGTGGGCGCAACGGGATGCGACTTGGGCACTCTCGTACTTCGGTAGGTTGTGTTGCCGTTATATGGGTTGCAGTAACCGCTTAACTTCAGGTGTTTTACAATGTTAGAATTTAGTTTTGAATTTGGTCGAGAGCCATTCGCTCTCACCAACAACTTAAAACTTAAATAAAAATAAAAATAAACGTTTACACACTCATACCTCTGCACTAGGATTCCCTGTATCGCAGATGGCATGGAAAAACACAGAAACACAAGACAAACACCCAAGACCCGAGAACAAACTTCACGTTCACCACACAAAGTGTGCCCCGACTGGGAATCGAACCCAGGACCCCACGCTTCGAAGGCATACTACCAACTAAGCCACGGAGTCGTCGAAGCCGTCGATATTTAAAACCTTGAACTGTACCTATAGCTACGAAACAGTATTTTCCAACCATATCATTCTCAATCTAATCCCCACGGTATAAAGGCCAATTCGGTCCTACTTGAACCGAGACATTGTAACATTTTTATAAGCACGTAACAATCATAAACTAGGAAACGCGTTATTCCACCAAAATGTCGTTTGATTTGTTTAATTGGGACTTTATTGCGTTACAAACACATTTACAACGCCATTAAAATTCTTTTACAATGTTTTCGGCTAACAACTGTAGTGTATATTATATAAGAACTAGCTAGATCTTATATCCTTTGCATGAATTCTAATTACTAATGCTAAGAACTCAAAAAGGCTGTTTATAGCTCAGAACTCACTCAAGTGTAGTTCAAATTTGAAGACGATAAAAACAAGTTGCGTAGGAATAAATTGACACCATTGAAACTTTTCTAATAAAGTTAGGCCTCATATTATTACAGAACTTTCAAGATTATAGTGATTTAATAAAGTTTGCCTTCATCATGTTATTGAGATTGTGGTAGTCAATTGGTCTTGGTTGTATTACAATACAACCACCTTTGCCATCCTATCCTGCTAATATTATAAACGCGAATGTTTGTAAGTATGGATGGATGTTTGTTACTCAATCACGCCAGAACGGCTGAACGGACGTAGATGAAATTTGGCACAGAGATAGATTATAGTCTGGAATAGCACATAGGCTACTTTTTATCCCGGAAAAATATACTGTTCCCGTAGGAAATCGAAATAAACAAATAAACGTTTACACACTCATACCTCTGTACTAGGATTCCATATGTCGCAGATGTCATGGGCAAACACAGGAACAAGGCAAACACCCAAGACCCGAGAACAAACCTCATGCTCACCACACAGTGTGCCCCGGCCGGGAATCGAAACCGAGACCCCTCGCTCCGAAGGCAGGGCTACAACCACTGAGTCGTTTTAAGAAGCGTTCGTGGTGTAGCTTGCTTAGCTGTTCTTTACAGATCATCTAAGTTAAGCAACTTTCGGCCCATCAGAAGTTGGATGGGTGACTATTTAGTGGCATTTGAGCTGAGCGCTTCCTTGGTTCGGAGGATACGTTAAGGTGCCCCCTTATCGGTCTCGGCTATACTGGCCGTCAAGCCATGTCAGAGCCATGCCTTCGAGCGTCTTGAAAACTCGGACACTAGAGTTGGCCACGTACTAATCTGTCCAGCCGTTTCTGTGATAAGCCGGAACAAGCAGAAAGACAGTATAAAAGCTTTTTTGTTATAGGTACCGTACAATATACTTTCAAATGCATTTAGTATAAAACTGTTTGACAATACAAACAGACAATTCAATTCTATCCACTTGTATAGGCTATACGAATCGCATAGACAATTTCCAATGCCCTCTTTATACAAAAAAACGTCGTAAGCTCTACATCTGCATAATCCCAAGAGATGGAGAGATATCCCTGGGATCGTTTCTGAATGAATTCCGACATCCGCGGATACGATTTCTCGCAAAAATACGATAAGAAAGGTAAAATAAAAGCCCAGAAATATTATTATAATAACTGTGATCTAAACCTCCTATGTATGTCTGCTTATATACATAACTAGCTGACCGGGCCACGCGTTGCTGTGGCTAACGTTTTTGTCATACGATATTATAATTTGCAATAAAATAATATTACGATCATAAATTGAGATGTGAGCTATCCTATCTTTCAAGTTGGATCAAACTGCACACGGTGTACAAATTTGATACACAAAATCGGTTATTGTGATTAAACCATGATAGCGAGATATATATTCTCGCGGACTTTTTTGTAGGTCTTAATGGGATCTACAAACCCGTAGTACATCATTTTGTTCTATTGTCAATAGTTTTTGCAGCGCACGCAAAAATAGGTTTTCGATTTTACACCTTGTGTTACAAAATAGCAATTTACTTACGAATCACTAATTTTGAAAAAAAAAAAACATAGCCTATAGCCTTCCTCGATAAATGGACTACCCAATATTGAAAGAATCATTCAAATCGGACCAGTAGTTCCAGAGATTAGCGCGTTCAAACAAACAAACAAACAAACTCTGCAGCTTTATAATATTAAGTATAGATTAACATGTTAATTTTACGAAAATGTAAAAAACCCTCTAATTAGGGTTATGATAATGTACTGATGAACACGAAACGAATCCAAACACGAGTAGATATAGGTATTTAATAAAAATCGTTTATCGACGAAAAACATTTAATTTTATTATTTCTATAGAAGATATAAGAAGAGCAAACCATTAACTTTCTTTGATTTATAAACTTAACTTGTGTTCCAGTTCTGCCTGCTGCGAAGTAGGTCGCAGGTTCGATTCCCAGGACAAACATTGGTGTGATGATCGTAGATTGTTCAACTACCATGATAATCACTACCTTACTTCTAGGCATCGTGCTAAACGATTGTGAACTTTACAACGCAAACAATTCGGTCTATCAAATATCAAGTCTATCTACAACTGCCTTCCAAAGCACAAGCGACTAACTCCAGGAAATAGCAACCGTTCGAACATGGCTCACATCCGTCCCACTCAAACTTGCTCTCAAATTGACAGTTCCCGAAGCGAGGGGTCGCCGGTGACCCCTGGCACATGCTTCCGGCCCGCCATCGTGCCCATTTCCGGATACCCGCGTCCACTGCCATTACCCGCGCGGCGGAAACGCCCGAGCTGGTCCGAACGCTCGGAAATTTGAATTGGAGGGATTCGTGGCTTTAAATTGGAGGTTGCCTTTTGCATTTTGTGTTATAAAACTTTTTGGGGAAAGATTGAAGATTTTATAACGTTTATACACTCATACCTCTGCACTAGGATTCCCTGTGTCGTAGATGGCATGGACAAACACAGAAACACAAGACAAACACCCAAGACCCTAGAACAAACTTCATGCTCACCACAAAAAGTGTGCCCCGGCCGGGAAGCGAACCCGGGACCCCTTGCTCCGAAGGCAGGGCTACTACCAACTAAGCCAAGGAGTCGTCGAAATTTTGTCGTTTTTATGTCGTTTTTGTTTATAGAATAGGATAATACACAAAACCCTAACAGGGTTTCATGTGTACGCGGTTAACCCATTGGTGCACGCCATCTTAATTTAGCGAATACTGGTTCGAACTAGTTTGCGATCACTTTTCTTACATTTCCAAAATTAGGTATAATAATTGTTTCATAGCTGAGTGAAGCTACTCGTATCTTTGTTATTGATCTTCTTGGAAGACTCGTAAACTCTCGTTGTTATGAAATAATTTAAAACCCGTAATATACGCCCCAAAATCCCATGCATTATTATTTTTATGAGGGTCTCATGTTTTGAATTTATATTCGTGGGAAGATTAAAAAAAAGAAATTAACGTCTTTCAATATCAGTATAAAATCTACGTTACAATTCGGGTTGTTTTTACCGATATGATATAACATCTGTGCTAAAATCGTGTCGTTTTTTTCACACCATTTTTTTTATTTCAGTAGCTGGTATGTAACCTCCGAAACGAAACATTCGAAAATGGAATGAAAATAAAACAATTCAAATTCGATTCTGAACGTCTGACAGCGCGATATCGCAATCCGTTCTAAAATTGAATTTCCAATTAGTTGGCTGCATTCGGCCTGTGCAGAGCTACAGATAACCTATTGGTTGGGTTTTCGATCTGTGGCTGAACGATTTGTTGCGGAATTTTCGTTCAAGAACCATTGCTAGTAACCTTTTGCTTTCTTTACTTTCCGTGAATTCAATAGAATATTTTTTTTATTCAATGCTAGTCCTGATGTAAACTGAATGATTGAATTGGACGTCAACTGAACAGAAACTGAACTGAAATAAATAAATAAACATTAATGAACACACAGCTCCATCTATCTCCAAATTAAACATAGCTTATATAATCATTTTTGTAAAAGACACACACAGAATAAATGTTTATAGTCGTAACAGACATGCTTGTCCTATTGTACATGGTAATCAAACCCACGACCTACAGAGCAGAAGGCATGCTACCAATTGAGCTATGAGGCCAATCAACTGAATAGAATGTAAAGCGTGTTTAAAACGTTGTAAATAGAACAGGTCCCATTTTTTATAATAAAATAGTACAAGAAACTCGAGTAGAAAGAGTGAATGGTTTTTACTCCACCACGGAAGGTCGATCTAGTTTGGTAGATGTCACATTTCCTCGTACTTTACGTTCTAGAATACGCCGATTTCATTACGATTCCCTTCACAGTTCTGAGAACGCAGTAGGATAACTAGATAGTTACAAAATTGACAAAATTCGATATTTTTCACTATAAAAATTTTGCAATTAAACTTCAAAATTTAAATTTAACTTCAAAATTAAAAAGATACCAATCTCGGTAGTGTTTTTTTTACTCTATAGACCTTCTCCAAATGTGAACCAAATTGGATGTTTTTTATATATTCACAGAGTAAAAATACCATCTCACTATAGAAGTTTAATTGTAAAATTTATAGAGTGAAAAATATCGAATATTGACTCCGATTTCTTCGAATTTTAAATAAATCACATGTTTAGCACTCTTCCTTAACTCTGCAAGTATACTCTATGGGCTTCAGTTAGTAGTATCATAACATTCCATTGTATTGGAATGGTTTTGAATTATTGTGCCAATTTAACATGAACCCTTGAGGATTGAATGTAAATTAAAGGACGGTTTATGTCATGAAAGGTAAATATAACGGGTTTATTGGCGCTCATAGGCCGTATTTGCAATCAAATATAACTTTCAAGGCTATGGGTTTAGTGACACACATAGAGTCACATGCTGGTTGAGACGTTGGTAGCCACTTAACAACATAATCGCTTAGCATTTTTTTATGTAACAAAAAGTACGTGACGAGCTGAAGAGAAGTGACGGGACTTGATGTTAGGTGGTTACCTCCGCCGTAATACGACTAATGTCCTAACCGACGGAAGTATTAGATGACCCAAGTCGCACCAAGTCCAGACGGGGATGTTACGTTTCATGCGCATTTAATTTCACCGGCACCCACACCTTTCCACCAGAACACAAAAATGCGAGTCATTACCAGCAGCATAGATGTGCTTTGCACAAATTCTACTGCAACTTTTTGTTGAACCCTCAAAATGATGATCTATTTGTTACCCCATTAGATGATTTATGTGGTCTGATGCACCCGCCCTGTCATGCATGGACACCGGCTTACTATCGACAAGTGAGAGTGGATGGGTTTTGTTCTGTAATTATTGTAATTTCCAAAATAAGTACGAAACACTTAGTTCCATCGTGAGGAAACCGGCATGTCTTAGAACCAAAAATTCGACGACATGTGATATTTACCAATCCGGATTGGGCTCCCGTGGTAGATCAGAGCCCATTCACTCTCAATTATTGAGAGTTGGCCGGTGTCCCTGCAGTGGGAACATTAGAGGCTGGTACGGTACTTAGTTCCATCCCGTAGGTAGGTAGGTATATAAATTTTAATTTATTTCTATCTTAAAAGACTCTTCAAAGCATATTTTTGTGTTATATAATTTGTCAAAATATTAATTTTGTATTCAAACTTTTATGTAATGATGAAATAAAAAATCGCAAAAGCAACGACAAAGTTAACGACAAAATCTTTACAAATTACTTTAAATAAAACACCGAAAACAAAATAGAAAAAGAGAATTAGACACGAGAAATTCGGTTCGTCATAATCTTGTTTCTTGTAAAGCCTTACCTGGAACTGCCGAATAAAGAAACAAATCTTATTTGGTGTCTGAAAAACTCAGTAAAATCAACCAACAAATACAAAGTTTACCTTTCAACATTTTACGCACAAAAGAGCTCTTACAAAATAAAACGTGTACTTTATACGCAGCCACATAGGAGCGTTGTGTTCTTAAGGCGTTGCCATGTACAAGGTAACTAGCGAACCAATGCATGCAACTAACCAAAAATTAGTAATATCATTTAATTTTAATAGTTTTGATATTGATATGATATTAAAATTCTTTCATCAATGGAAAGCTACTTTATCAGCGAGTAATAGGCTATATTTTATCCCCGTATTCCCACGGGAACGGGAACTACGTGAAACCGCGGGGCGGCAGCTAGTCGAATAATAAGTGTAATTCTATTACAATCTCCGTCGTCACTCGGTTAATAATTGTTGAACGCTGAATGTCTACCGCCATCAAATCTGGAGATGAAATGTCAGTACCCTTTTGTCGGTCTGATTTATCTAGCTGGCAGGCGCAGACTAGCTGCGGCCCGCGGGGTTCACCCGCGAATTTATAATATTAGAATTTATAATATTAGTTAGGATTTAGATGATGTCACGACTATTGTATGATGTAAAGAGTTGTGCATTGAGTCCGTTGGTAAACACCAACCAGATTCTTAGAGGTTCACCAACCGGTTCAAATCTCTGATCTAAGACAAGCTTAAGTTAACAGCGATGTCAAATTTGATTGGCATGCTGAAAAAACAATTGCGTGGAATATTGAATAATGTTTAATACTAATTAGAAATTAGTGTCAACTAATTACGTAGACATTATTATACGTTTGGTAATCCTGATCTCTATTTAATGACTCTGTGGAGATCATACAAATGACAGATAAATTATGTTATTCAAAAATATATTAAATATATTCAAAAGTGACATAGACTGTCTAGAACTTTTTTTTCGTGTGAGTAGGTGGCCAACTCTGGTATCAGAGTTTTCAAGCCGTAAAGGATCTCCAACATGGCTTATCGATTAGTATAGCAAGGACCGACATTAAAGTGCCCTCCGAAGCAAGGAAGCGCATTCATTCAAGAAGTTTTCACTTCAAAAATATATCATGCGTTCTTAAAACTAAGTTTAGCGGGGGTAACCGTTTACTTTTTACTATTAAATGATATCACGTCGTGAGGAAATATGTAAATCTCCCACAAGACCAGCGTCACCAGCTAATATTGTTGTTTGAGTGTTTCCTCGCCCGTACATTTGTTAATTGCCAGTTTGCTAGTGGACTAGCGTAATGTTTGTCCGCCCACTGCGTAACATGTTCATTAATGCTTGCTCCGTATACGAGAACAGGCTTGTTTGGAAAGGGACTAATTGTGGTACATAATGAACGTCTTCATTTACAAAGTAACTTATGGCATAGATGCACAGAACAGCGAGAGCGTGGTGGCTTTTTTCACTTGAAACAATTATGCGCTATGCCACGTTCTCGACATGGTGAAGGAAAACATCGTGAGGAAAACGCCATGTCTTAGAACTGAAAATTCGAAGACATTTGGTATCTACCAATCCGGATTGGGCCCCGTGGTAGATCAAAGCCCATTTACTTTCAATTAACTAGATTAGGCCAGTGTCCCTCCGTACTATGGGAAAATTAGAGGCTGGTACGGATAAAGAACAGATATAAGATTCGTTTAGGTAAAAATCCCTATCAAAATCGATACATCCTTTCAGGATCTATGATGCCACAAACAGACCCACAGATATAAACTACAAACATCCATTTTTTTTGATGGGAGTTAAAAAAAGAATAGAAATAGTGACGAATATTGATGAAATGAAAGGGCCCAGTTCATTTCATATGGTAACTAAATCATAAAGCACGGCAAATATCATGACGCTTTCGTATGCCGTCGTGCTTCATATCTGCCGTGCGTCCCGTGACGGCCATAATTTTTTGCTTTGTTATATCGTGTGTTGCAACGCACGATACGTCACATGGCGTGTGAGTTTGTATTTGTGCATTGAGTAGTTGCTCTGTTGCTTGAAAAACTAACAAACATTATTCGCGCTCAATATATTAGGGTAGATCACAGCCAATCCGTTATTGGAATAGGGACCTGGGTTCTCATTAAAAGTTCAAAAATTGAACGCAAGTTAGTATTCCCACAATCCGATCTGGACGACATTTTCAAAAGTCAATGATCCTTCGCAAAGTGTAACGCGGGAAACTTTCGAAGCTCTTACGAATGACATAAAAAATTGGAGAAGTTCAGCTTTATGTAACTTTATTACAAGTTTTATTGGACGAAATGGTTGTGATGTTACACGGGTATGTAAAATTATGGGACATTGTCGGAGCGTCGTCATAAAACGGCCTCATATCGCGCAACGCAAATTTTATTACTTTTTATACAACTTTTGTATTGTGTTCAATGGTTTGCTATTCAAACTTCTTTCTACTTTAAGAATCAAAACATATAACACAATTCAAAAACAATCAGACATGGTTAAGAAGAACTTTAACATTTGTAATGTGGTTTAATAACGAAGGCCCAAATGCCTCCCCTAGTGTCAGTCTCACCAGTAATAGTTAATAACCCTTCAAATATGATTAAAACTTTACACATACGCCTGTTATGTGGAGTATTGTGGTCCGTCTCTATGTGTGTAGGCTACTTTATTAAGTCATTAGTACTTTATAAGCCTGTGTTCCTAAGGTTTCTCTGCATCAAAGGCCTTTAAAAAGTCCCTAATGAGTCGTAGGGCTTTATACGCGGCTTTACAACTTTTGTATAATGTATGATTTTGTTCTTTGATGTTAAGTTACCTAACATTAACATATTCTCAGACATATTTTAATGGTTAATATGTTTATTTTGAAACAGATGTGCACAAGTGTGACTTATCAGTTTTATTAAAACTCTCATAATACAGTTAAACAGCGATGTATTTTAATGTTGTAATTCAAATCACCAATTAAATTAATATTTGTAAACATTTCACACAGTATCATCTAGCCCCAAACTAAGCACAGCTTGTACTATTGTGATATTTATACTACTTTTTGTAAAATTTAACTAATTCTTTGTTTTTTTTTTGCCTAGATTCCAGATCTATATCATTGTATGGAATAATTTTTTAAGCTAATTTAACTAAAGTGATTTATTAACAATAACCTAATAACCAGCATGTATTAGAACCAACAATTTGAAAGCATTTATCATTATTGTGGTTGGTTCGTTCCCGGAAATGGGAAGATGTGGGAGACTGGAACCCAAATATAAAATAGGGTACCAAAAAAAACAAATTTTATTATTACGGATATTCGTTTATCCTGTTCTGCGATTTCGTTTGCAAACTTAAAGTGCCTACCTCCGTCACGTTTTCATGAAACATGTCAGATGTGGCTGAAGCCGCGAACAGTAGTCGATTTACATGCATTATCCATTAGCGTTATTTGATACTACCCACAATCTGTGGATGTTGCGGCATTTTAGTGGGATATTTAAAAAAATAATGAGTTTTATATTAAAACTTTACAATGGGTATTGTTAACTAGTTTGCATAGTACATGCTATGCTTAGATTGAGGCTCGATGGCGTTGTGTGAAACAAAATGTTGTGTGCATAACAGAGTTTTATTTTAAACTAGCTACGCCCCGCGGGGTTACCCGCAGTTTTCCGGGGTAAAAAGTAGCCTTTATATTAATCCAAGATATATGCTATACTGGTACTAAATTCTTTCAACAAGCCTTCGCATTTATATTATTAGTATGATTTATTTTGTACGGTATGACTCAGTGTTTAATAGATTTCGATAAATAATTAAATTGTTTAATTATTTTTTTAACACCGTGGAACGCAGCTAGTATCAAATCCGTGAAATAATATACATAATATAGTGTTATAATCAGGCGTTTTCCTCTGAAGGAATAGGCAGAGTTTCAATGGACCTTTCATCTCGCGGGTTACACTATTGTGAGAAAGTAGACGTCACAAATGATTTATGTAACCCTCCAGGTACTATGCCCCAGTATATTATTCCGTAAATCATAATAGAGTGGCCAAAAGTAAAAAAAAATTCGTAGTTAGTTACACGTTGTCTGTTCTTCAATCCGGCGTCAAAATTGCATAGGCTCTACTGGAAAATAAATGATAGAATAGAAAAGTTCACTTTATTGGTTTCACGGGCATGGAAACTCAATTTTGGCGCAGCGTCACAGTGTGGGCGTCTCTGTATGTAAATTACCCAACGCGGTTTATTCAAATTTAGGGTAAAACAATCAGACCAATTTTGAACCTTATCGCGTTCATTATATGGAACCTTTTGGCGCGTTGGAACCTCTAAGTGGGTTTTCGTTCAGCCACCATTTTAATGTGCTCAGGTAATAGGGTACAGTTAATTCGTTTTTATTTGGCATCTATTCATAGCTGAATCTAGGGTTATTGATATCAACAAAATGTTGAACAATTTTGAGGGACCATGTTTCTCGTCGTGAGGTCGTAGGTGACTACATCCTCACCTACCTACCGAGGTCGGACCCTCGGAGTCCCTACACTTGTCCCCTGGGTGCTGCTAAAGGAACAACAAAAAGTACCAGTAGAACTTGTGCCAAGCGTCGGAGAAATACTGTCCCTACAGTGATCCGCCGCAACGCAGTGCTGCCCTCCGCGTCGATGCTACCAACGAAATCGGTACACCATGACGCATGAAACTGCGTCGAAATTTCGGTAGTCAATAAAATCACAAATTATGGTAGATATTTATATCTCGGTAACTCGAATAATAATGTCCATAAACATGATAGCTTTATAACTTATATAGCTAATGGTGAAGTTTGTCTGGATGTTCTTTACAGAACTTGGATGGAGAATTGCTCGTTGTCTCCTACAACGGTAAAGATCTAATAAAGTTCTAAAAATGTCCTACTTTATCACATTAGTCTTTTATAACGAATATGAAAGCTCTCTCGTAAGTTGAATACGATTTTAGCGAAACTCAGATCAAAGAGTGTTACAGCATGAGTGCTTTGAGAATGATGAAGGATACGAAATTCTTTCATAACATCTTAGAGCCATCAACGGTATTAATATTTCATCTTGCCAGCCTTTAATGTTCTATTGCCGGCTCACAGGCCTACTCTCGAGCAACGAGAGTGAATTATTTATTTAAAAGCACCAACATCACAGGCATAAAGAATAAATTACTACTTTGTATTAGTCAATATACAAAGACTTACGGTCCGGTAGTTGTAGTAACCCTTCGAAGCATGGGGTTCCGGGTTCGGACCCATGTTGTGGCACATTCGTGTATTAAGCATGAGCATGTACTCAGGTCTTGAATAATTGTCTCCATGCCATCTGCAATATTACTATCCTTTTAATACGTAAATCATTTCCTCAATCATTTGTACGGATTATTATATAATTTTCAGATAAGAATTATACGCGTAATTATTTCCTGTCTTGTACTAAAATTGCAATTGTACCTTTAAGCCTAATTGCATGTACTTAATGACTTTTGACTGTGTCTGGGTGTCCATATGCCTTATATGTATGTATTTACAAAAAAAAGTACTAGGTATATGTATTCTATCTGTTATCTAGTTCCCATAAGCATTGCTAGTAAGCTAAGTTTGGAGCTAGATGGCGCTGTGTGAAATATGTCAATGTACAATATATTATAAGATGTTAAAGAGGTGCAATACAAAATATTTTATTATTTTATTTATTTACGAAGCAAATTCAAGATCCGGAAACCAAACACTATAATGAACCCATAAAAAAGAAAATCATATTATATAATATATATTTCCTCATTAATAAATATAAGTATCGAGTATCCATACATACATTTTAATAAAACCGCGATCAATCAAGTGTCACCGGGGGTGCGTAAACAAGACCCAACCTTATTACCAAGCCCTAAATACCAAAATTAAATACATTATTCTAATCACCTCATTACTTGTAATAAGTTCGCCCGTAAGTAGGTATGTTTGTACGGAAACACGTCGATACACCCGTTCAAAGGATGTTTGGGTGTAGAGTACTAGCTTCAATTAGTTGCTCTTTGAAGCTTTGACGTATGTTTAAACCTTAAAAATGTTTTTCACGTTAATATAGGAAAGTATATTTCTTTCCTGTTACACATTTCTTATTTAAGTGCCCATAACAGTAATCCGACTTAGGTTCTCTTCGAACAAAGTATTAGAAGACCCAAGTCGCCAAGTCACCAATTAAATATTATACAACAAAGAGGAATATCTAGTATAAAATAAAACAAGTTTATAATAAAAGCCCCTAAAATACAATAATGCTCAAAAACAAATGGCGTATTCAAATATACTATCTCAAAATGAAACGCAAAAGGGCAAGGCTTAAATATTTTCAAATTTGATACCACTGGAGACAAAACTTTGTACATTCAGAACCTTTTCGCGCTAAAAGTTTGTTGGGGGTTTTGCGTCATTCGAACCCGTGAATACATTTTAGAAAAACCTTTTTTATATCCGTCGACAATTAGTTTGAGTAAACAGCTATTCTACCACAAGAGATTGCAGATTCGAAGAAACAAAACTATAAAGATTATTATTCGTGTTACCGAGATATTTATGATTTGTGAGATCCCGGGACCATGACGCATGAAACTGCGTTAAAATATCGGGAGTCAACAAAACTCACAAATCATGGTAAATATGTCGGTAACATGAATAATAATGTTCATAACCATTTTACTAGTAAAAAAAATTATAAAACGATAAAGATTTGGCATATAGTTATAGAAATTCATTTATTTGATGTTTAACATTAATGTACATTACAAGTTATACTAGGTTTTGGAGGCGCATGTTGCTCGCGTTCGTAGGTGAGTACCCTCAGAATCCCCACACGTTTTCCCCGGGTGGTGCGAAAGTAACATCCCAAAGAAGCAATAGAATTTGCCAAGTTCGTCCGGAAAAGTACTGCCTCCACACCTGGTGGTAATCCGCCGCTAAGCAGTAGTACACTCGCATTGCTGTGTTCCAGTGGAAGGGTGTAGGTGTCGGTGATATTACAGGCGAATAAGACGTTACATCCCCGTCTCGGGTGACGGGCACAACGTGATGCGGCCTGGGTCTTCTATACTTCGGTCTGGGAGGGCCTGAGTCGTAACTGCTAACTATTTAATATCAGGTGACTCTCGGTTCGTCCCGTCACCGTAGTGCGGATGCGACCATCAACGCCACGGTCGACGTTTGCCTATCTAGAATTAAAATAAATAATACCCGCAAGTCCACTCCTTAATCCAACTTCTGTCTTTTTAATATAAATAAAACCTGGCAACATTTCGTTCGTTAAAAGTTTCACGATGATTATGACAGTACAGGTGCTGAGAAACTCATCTTGTTACATCTTGTTTATAAGATCTCGCTCGCGGGAATTTCGCACGAAATAATATCATAGTTGTGCCAAGTTTGGTCCGTTATAAAAGAACTTATCAAACACAATGGCGACATGGCACTTAAAATGTTTTTATTGTATATTTTATACACACAATATATTTTATACAAGCGAAGAGGTTTGAAGGAGAATATGGACACAATTTCACTTAGAAAAGTTATTCACTATGACCAAGGAACTATGGTTGTTAATTCTGCTATAAAATATAGTAATTAAAGCAATAGATTACTGCTAAATTGTAATCTTTTTACAATAGACAACACATTGTAAACTTCATTCAAATTCTTTGAATGTATTCCAGGATCTTTCTCTTTGAAGCCAGTAAAACATCAATAAACGAGAAACTTCTCAATTAAAATGTAATGTACTTTTCGTATGTTAATAAATAATACAATACTGCCCAATAGTACGTTCTCAAAACGGTGAAGGAAAACATCGTGAGGAAACCGGCATGTCTTAGAAAAAAAAATTCAGAACCAAATTAGACATGTGACATCTACCAATTCTGATTGGGCTCCCGTGGTAGATCAAATCCCATTCACTCTCAATTATCGAGAGTAGACCGGTGTACTAAACATTAGGATCATAGGCTGATATAGTAGATATGGTGGTTTGCAAAATCAGGGCCTTAGAATTTGCCTCTATTGCGTCAGGACCACCTCCAGGGTGGAAGGGGTTTTGAATTACTGCCGTAAAAGTAAATACAGAACATTTCTTGAATGGGGGTTCTAGTAACTATCTCATTGGTAATTTTGGTTGCGTAGAGATGTTCCTACATATCCTGTAAAATCAGATTTTCTTGTTACAATGCTCCATTTCTATTTATTGCATAGCCAATTCGACCCAGATCATTATGTTCGTTATATTGCCTTCGGAACATTCTTGTTTTGAATCTATCCCATGTATTCTTACGGGAAGTGAAAGATCATAAGGATTTAACGTACATATTGCTATCAGTAAAATATATTTATATCATCCCCCCTCTAAAAAGCTTAATTTATTCACTTACAACAGTGAATAAAAAGCACTTTCAATTACTATTTTGGTGTTTGAATTTAGAACACACCAATATATTCAACCTCCATCTCAATGCTATACAACCTCCTTACGCAAAAAATACTCGAATCAAACTCCTTGTCTATTTTCGCTTTAATCTTTCTTTTTCTTGTAGTTATGGTATGAAATTGAAGTCTGTTTGTAATATAAATGCATGAAAGTATACATAGTAGTTTTAAAAAATACTGTGTATACTTTCAAATGCATTTAGTAAAAAGCTGTTATTTTGATATTACAAACAGATTTTTGTCTGTCTGTCTGTCTCTCTGCCTATTTGTTTGTTTACTTTAGAAACAGAAAGAAGAATTAGGGTTTCCAAAAAAAAGGCTAATTTCCACGTAAAAGTCGCGGGAAACCGCTAAAGCTCTCTGGCGTCCCGTTCCCGTCCCGGACGGCGTACAGATCTAAAACACCCCGCGAACATCAGTGATACGGTAACCGTTACATTTTAGTATCACCTTCTAGACAACATCTAAGACGCAGGTGTTAGAAACGCTAAGATAAAATTTAATTGTGAACAAACTGCAATCTTTATCGCCGGGAAGATTACTCCTGGGGGTATGAACTTTGTGTCAGTAGGTTCACAACTTATGGCACAATAACGCCTAAACTTTCACGGTAAAGTTTGCTTAAAATTTCTTTACAGATCATTTAAATGCGCCAATGCTTGGCCGCGAATTACCAGGCGCGGTAGCAGTATTACTTTGCATAAGTTTGCACATCGGGTGATGCTTTTGCACCACCCGGGGACGTGTAAGGATTCTGAGGGTTCACCTTTGGGCGCGAGCAACATGATCCCCAATGATCATTTATGTTAAGCAATTCTTCGCTCGTTGTGTGTGAAATTATCAGTTTCACAACTGTCCTCCCACGCCTGTTATATATTGAGAGCTAACTAATAATTATGTGAGAACTAGTTCGTTTTTTTATAAAACTCAGTCTCCAACATCTGCTGGTAAATTGATTACTCGCTCGAAGTTTCTCGAAAGCCTTCGGTAAGAAGCAGTTTTTGCGATAATATTTTACGTAGTCGTGAGCGGAATACGAACTAGGATTGTTGAGGATAATTTTGTTATTAAAACTAGTTTTCTGAAACATATTTTGAAATGATAGGTTACATAGAATTCTGTTATTTACGGATCATTTGGGTAATCCAACTAAGTCAGTAAGACCATTTAGTGACGTTTGGGGTCTCATGCGCATGTGATTTCCCTGGAAATCATATGCGCCCCATCTCGGGTGTTGAGCCGTTGTGCCGTTTGAGCGTGAAGGTGGTACAAACATACACACACACAAACAAAATTTCGCCTTTATTATAAAGGAAGTTATGTAAGATAACATAAAGCAGACGATATAAAAATGTTCCGTTTTAAACAACATAAGTTGGTTCAACACCAAACAATATACGTACAACTTTAGCTTCAATATCGTACTTCCGATATTGGTTTTCTAATAATCTGGCGCACTTTTATGCAGCTTTAATGAGACCACACCTGAGCGAGGGGTATTGATTATTTGCACTTGCACCAGCTTCAGTCGAGGGTCTTTCGAATATTCTTTTTTAGTGTTCCGTGTCTAAAGGATATTTTTTAAGATTTTATACAATCCATGAAACCTAACACAAATACGCAAGACCCGAAAACAAGCTAAATGCTAACCACACAAATGTTTGCACAAATTCACAATATCATGTCCCCATTTTACCATAAATATAGCGATTAGAATACATTATTATTTAAATGAAGACAGATCTTCGCCAGACCCGCATTATTTAAAATAATCGCATTAAATCGTTTGTTTCGTATTTAATAAAGCTACTTAAACTGTTTCCCATTTATTTTGGGAATTGTGAAGCAAGGCTTCGCTCTTACCTTTTATCGGAATAGAAAAAGTATATTAAACTCTTTTTTGAGATTTGAACTTTATACCCATTGGGTAGGGGGGTATAAGGGGGATAGACTTCACGCGTCTGTGTGTCTATCTATCATACGTGTGTGTATGTGTTTTGAACGTTTTTTACATATAATTTTTTGACTATAAACTTATTACAAAAAATAAATTTCACATATCAATGAAATTATTAGGTTAACAATTAGATACATATAGTGCTAGATCTAATACATTTGAAATCTAATGTCACTAAAAGCAATTTTAATCAAGGCTCAATGCTATTTGCTAGCTCCAAATACTCCCAGCTGTGTACAGACAAACATACACGTCATGTATGTCGTGAACTCTCACGAGTTGTTTCCCAAACTATGCTCAAACTAATAATGGTTTTCGCAAGTAATATCACGAAATTCTCGTCCTTAGTTTGGTGGCTAAAAATGTTTAGCTACCCGCTTGCAACTGCGCGCTTTTCACTCTTTCAACCATATAAAGTAATCTCTTTTGTCAACCGACTTATGGTTATAAATTCGGTTGAATTTCATAGCAGCCACCTTTTGATAGGCACCTCGGCATTATATTGTATGTTCCCAAATTCATAATTCGTAATCCTTAATAGTGTAAAACAAAGTCGCTCCCGCTGTTTGTACGCATATATCTTTTCAACTACGCAACGTATTTTAATGCAGTTTTTAGCAATAGATAGAGTGATTCAAGAGGAAGGTAGTATGTAGTATACATGCATATTATAGTAGAGAAACTGCCCCACATTGCACCCGTGCGAGGGTCGCTAGTTATATATAAAATAGATTTTGATTTAAACTCGATGAAAGTAATCTTGCAGACGAATATACTATAAGAAATACATATTATAGATATGTTATAAAATAGATATCTATACAAAATTGATATAAAGTTCACATTAGCTTCGACTTGAGTTAATCGTACGGCATTTGATGACTTTGAACTTGAACTTGAAGGCAGACAAATTAATCATTCAGCCACTTCTTCAAATTAATCGGTGCAACCTTGGAATTGAAAGTCAGTATAATTGCCAATGTTTACCTTTATTAGTCTGTATTTTGTTTTTGTTACTTTATGGTTGGTTTGTTTATTTATTATTAGTATCCCCCCCCCATACCTACTATTCGATGGTCGTGAGTCCTCTAAGGCTTGCGCTGAAAATCAGCGCTGGGTATTCTATTTACCCAGCACATGCTGAGCACAGAGCTTTTCTCGCTAACCCTGTATACGGCAGTGATCCGCCAAGGCATGACTATTTTCTTTTTTAAGTGGGATTTTATTATTATTTTAATTTTGATGTATTGTGATTTGTTGTTTACAGTTTGCGAGAATAAAATATTTCTTTCTTCTTTCTAGTATGTACTACTGAGCCACTTGGTGTTCATTGTGCAATATTCTATAGATACAAACGGTTCTTTGCAACCATTTTATCGGCATTTTTAAAAGGTTTTCACGTCGCGTTGCAGCGTTGACGGCTCGCGGAAGGAAACCGGAATCAAGACAGACAGACGGTGGACGTGCCTTTTCAGTAAAAAATATGTTTGGGGATTCCATTCATGTTACATTTCACTTTAAAGGTTTTATGTTCGGTAATTAAGCGAACAATCTGTTTCATAGAGGTATACTCACCGAAAATAGCAAATAATGGCTTTTGTCTTATTTTGACTCGCTAGTTATGGACGCGTTTCAAGTTAAAGTATTAATTAGCCTTGATAAACGTGAGAAATCTACGTTAGTGTAACTACAATGTTGGAAAATGGATTAAGTTCTTTTTTTATGTAACTAGGCTACGGAGCTGTAGGCCCATTTGATGTTTATTTATTTATTTATTTACAAAATAAACACATAAAGGCTTACAGTGGGACCAAATCGCCTAAATGCTAAAAATAATAAGTGGTTATCTCCGCCCTTAACAACAGCAATACGACTTAGTTCCTCTCCAACCGAAGTATGCGAAGGTTCAATTATATCACGTCCCATGATCATGTAATTTCACCGGCACCCACACCCTTCCACTGAAACACAGCAATACGAGTGCACCACTGCTTCACAAGTTCTGCTGCTACTTTTTGTTGCTCTTGCACCACCCAGGAGGTACGTGTAGCGATTCAAAGGGTGCTTCTAGAGATGCAACCAGACCCTAACTCTTCCTAACTTTGAGATGAAAATGTCGTGAATATTTAAAAATAAGTTTAATTCAATACAACACGCATATTCATAAAATAATCGGATGATAATTATTTATCCGAACTCAATAAGGCTCGCAATTAATAACTCCACTAGATTAATTAATGAGTTATGTATTTACGCTTCTGTGCGAACCAATTCATTTTCTGATGCTATAGGCGCATCGCATACGGCCAATTAAAATCCGATTTGAGCGTGACAACAACTGATTTTAATCGGCGATGACTCTTGATTCCTGTGTTCAATCTTTCTTTGCCACCAATGCCGACAATAATTATATAAAAAAATCTGCGTTAAAGAACTTTCGGCGGCTAGCTTTAATTTAATAATCATGTACATTTCACATAACGGTAGCACTGTTCTAGCGATTGCTGGGGGGTGTTAGATTTTATTATAGGGATACACATAATTGATGGAACATACAATTCATAATTTTTTTATCAATTTTATTATTAATATCTTATAATATATTCATAATTATGTGTTAGAAGTATGTTCTTATGTTTCGTTGTCGGTCGAAATAAATAAAAAATCAGGCCGCATTCAGAATGTACGCGCATGTTACGCGTACGTGTATCTGAGCAATCTGGGTGTACGTGTATCAAACAGCGTTGTATCTGGGGAATAGCAATAAATAACTAGTTATCTTTATTATCCAGAATGTAATATGTAACGCGATAATTTAGATAAATTACCTGTCAGATTATGTCCAAGTGTTATTTTATCATGATTATGCTTGGTTTACTAAACGGATTACCTGGATGAATAATGGCGATACAATGTACCCTACATTGTATTGCCATTGTATGAAAAATGCTTATGTTGCGAGGAATTGTGATTGTATTTTTTTTAATACTAAACTTAAAGTTATTTCTTCCTTTAGATCTCAAGGAGATAAAATTTGTACGCACAATTACATCATTGACTTTGACTGACTTTATAACTCGGTTGTAGCTCTGCCTTCTGCGCTGTTCTGCGCTTTAATATATTTCTATTAATTATAGTACTATATATCTTCCATAGTATTTTAAGCGTTTTTCGTCTTCATATTCATGTACCTACCTTTTCTATTACTTCTCTCTAGGACCTGTTTGCTGGAAGAAAACTCTTTTCAGGATAAATCTCGAGTTGGTTGGTTAGGTTTTGACGTGTCATGATACTTGAGATCTAAAGGAATAAATGAGTATGATTTTGACTTTAACTGGCATTTCACTCCTTGTTTCAGATAAGGCTCCATCAGAAGCCACATTCCGAGGAGCCGAGTTCCTCTCGTACGACCTGACCCAGACTGGTGGGGAACCCATCGTCAGCACACAGGATGCTATCTCACTCTACTTCAAGACGAAGCAGCCCAATGGACTCCTGTTCTACACTGGTGAGCTATCATTATTACTATACCAATACCTTTTTAATATTGCATATGTTATCTATTCGTGGTGGCCCAGGAGCCAAACGACTTTTTTTACTAAAATAAAATTATCCTAAATTACTTCTTGTAATATCAGTTATCTGCCATTGAAAGTCCCGTCAAAATCGGTTGAGCCGTTCGGAGATTAGCGATAACAAACAGACAGACAAAAATAAAAAAAAAAAAAAAATCTTTATATCTCCCGTATATATACTTTCAAATGCAATTAGTAAAAATCTGTATTTGACATTCACAGAAACAGCTTTTTCTCTTTGCTTCTTCAATTTTATTTATTTGTACAGATTTTTTTTGGTATATGTACCGTAGATACTTTCAAACGCAATTCGTAAAAAGCGGTTTTTTTCGACGTTACCACAGATTCTTAATACTTACCGTAGTTACTTTCAAACGCAATTAGTAAAATATTGCTGTTTTTGAGATTCCAAACAGACACTTTTTTATTTTTATAGATAAATACAATTAATTATCACCGAAAAACCCTTACATAATTCCTGACTTTCCAGCCCACGAAGCTGATTACATGAACTTAGCCGTGCGCGATGGCGGCGTCTCCCTCACTATGGGACTGGGCAACGGTAAGCAAGAGATCCACATCAAACCGCCCAAGACCAGGTTCGATGACCAGCAGTGGCATAAGCTGACCATTCATCGGAAAATCCAGGAGGTGAGACCATTTGTATTTAGTATTTTATTGCATCACATCTTAATATATATAAATTACGTGTCACGATGTTTGTCCGCGATGGACTCCTAAACTACTTAACCGATTTTAATCAAATTTGTATACCGTGTGCAGTTTGATCCTTGAAAGATAGGATAGCTCACATCTCAATTTCCGATCGCAATATTATTTTATTGCAAATTACAATATCCATGACACAAACGTTAGCCACAGCAACGCTTGGCCCGGTCAGCTAGTAGTAATATATGACATGAGTTCTTATTAATACGAGTATAACATTAGGTATGTTCCTACTGACACAATGGCTATGCTGCTCAGTGAGGGTGTTGCAATAGGAGCGGAATTTTAAAACATAATGAAAAATTGAAATAGAATTGCCATATGATAATAATAATTTCTGTTACTGTAGTAGTACGCACGATTGTCAGTGTAAACAATTAGTCATTCTTATCTTTAAAGAAGACAGAGTATAATAGCATTTGTCAATCAGTCTGTTTTAATTAATTAAATTAGTTTTTATTTTTATTAAACAAAGTTAAATGGTTATCTCATCCAATAACAACAGCAATACGATTTAGGTCCGTCGCCCGTTACCCAAAACGGGGAAGTTTTTTTGCGCATGTGATTTCACCGCGACCCTCACCCTTCCACCGGAACACAACAATGCGAGTGCACCATTGCTTGGTGGCAGATTCCAGGGCAGTACCTCTCTGGATTATCCTGACACAAGTTCTACTGCTACTTTTGGTTGCTCCTTTAGCACCACCCAGAGAGTACGTGTAGCAAATGAAACTAAAAATAATATTATATGTACATTGGTAAATTCAAAACTAAATTTAGAACTCTGACAAAATTTTACAATATTTATAAGCATTTGGTGTTACTAAAGATAAGATTACAATATAAAATTGGTTTGTTAGATGTACTCATCTGAAACATTATATTTCAGAAAAACGTGTATCCAAGAATGAATTAGCTAAAACTAATTTAACTAGATGATAGTTTCAGGACGTGCATTGAGATCTACTTCGGTTCTGAAAAGTCTTTGTGCATAGTATTGTGTCCGACATCCTATTCTCTCTACTCTAGTCTATAACACCATTGAATTCAATTTTGATATCGGCTGTTAAAACAGAACAGTTAATTAGTTTTGAAATCGAAAAACGGAATCAGACAAAGTTGTCCGTACACGCAGTGAGCTAATTGGCGGATCGATCGCTTTGTTCAAAGTAAATCGCGAGAGTGATTATTTAACAATAATAATTATTTATATATTTGCAAGAATCTACATACATTTAGTTGATAAAAGGTGTCTACGCTAGGGGAAATTCTTCATCCTACTAATATTATTATATAAACGCGAATGTTGTATGGATGGACGCCAGAAAGGCTGAACGGACCTGGATGAAATTTGGCACAGAGATAGATTATAGTCTGGAATAGCACATAGGCTACTTTTTATCCCGGAAAGCGATTACGATTCCGATTCCCGAAGGAAGTCCAACCGCGGGTAACACCGCGGGGCGCAGTTATAATAATAGAATAAAAAATATATTACTAGTATTGAAATATTAAAAACAAAAGGTAAGTGAAAATATAAATGAACCTGTACATTATAGCTCGTAAATAACGCGGGAAAAAATTAATAATCACATCTAATATTATAAAGGCGAAATTTTGTATGTTTGTTATTTCTTCACGCTCAAACTTAGTAGCAAATCGAAATAATTGAATAATAAAATGTTATGTATGGTATAGGTACATCCAAATCGTTTCATCTTCCCACATTTTGCTATCCAACCAACCAAACCAATACAAACACTTTGATGTCAGCTATAACTGAAAATCAAATACATCAAACAAACAAACCGATCTGCTTTGATACGTATTTGAATTTTAAGTAATTAATGGTTATTCGTTGATGTTGTACACGCTAGAACATCATAAAGGTATCGATCGAAGTTCAAGGAATTTTCGAGTGCCGGTAAAAGGCGCAAAATTGATATTTTTCTCAGAAACGTGTAATTACTATCTTTAGAAGGTAGAAAGTTAATGAATACAACTATTCAATGTGTCAATGTTAGAGGGTTGATTAATGTGGGGTATGGTGTGAAAGGGATTCTTATTAGTAAAGCAAACGAAACAAAATGGATTTGATTTAATGCTAAAACACAACAGATGCAGCACGTAAGCGTAGACGTTTGCGTATAAGAGTTCGTATTCCTTGGTTTACGGCACGCAAGTGGGAGAACCTATTGTTTATTTTGATATAATAATAATATATCTTTAATTCAGACACAAGATCCACCGACTTAAAAAAAATTAACTAATACAAACACAACAGAAAATTAATAAGATTAAGATTAAAAAATTAAAAAAAAATATATATAATTATCGCTAACAATGTACAATGTACCTGAGTGCCTAGAGAGCAAGTTGCACCCAGCGTTTATAGGTATAATGAAACAAAATGTTGTAGGTAAGAGCTTTTTAAAAAAGATTTTCGTAGTGAAAACTTTTTTAGGCGCGTTGGGCCTTTTTTGTTACCGACACCTCTGTATATAAGTATCTGTAGTGTAGTCTGCTTTTGTTTTCACAACAGTTGCACTCCGGGAGTTGTTTTCTACTTAATTTGTAACTAATATAGTTTTTGTTTAATATATTAGGTTACATTAGCACGTTAATAATGTATTTGTCCTATCTGTAAGATTGACTGGCAGAAAATGCTTTAGCATTAAGTCCTCCTTTTGTACATGAGAATGTATCAATGTGCAAAAAACATGTTTTTTTTCATTTTAGTAGAAATTAAAAATATATTTAATTTCATCGTATTTTATCTGTGTGCAGTATTAAAATATAAACATTTCACACAGCGCCATCTAACTCCAAACTAAACATAGCTTGTACTTGGAAGCCAGAATACTGATAACCTTAAAATAACTTTAAAGACATATTACATCGAACCCACAGAAGACAGAGCTACAGGATAGAATTAAGTTTGGGCAATAACACAATACCAGCCCGGTACTGGAAGTTCTTAAGCTTTGTAAAGCTATAACCGAAAGCACTCATAAAGCAGAAACACCCAAAGTCCAGTAATTAGTTATGCTGATCGATGTTTTTCGTATGGGCTTCGTAATAGAACCAATTTACCAGCGATAAATTCGAGTAAGGTGGAATGGGGCCGTTTCCCTCGGCCCGAATAAATTGTGGAGTATTTGCGGCAGTCATCGGTGGTCTGTTTTTTTTGGAAAAGTTTAGGCTTTCAACGGTGCTTTAATAGGTGCTGTAGATAACTATTATAATGATGAAGTATAATCTTCTATTAATTAATCAATTTATCTATGCCCTTATCCCATAATCTCTAAGGAGGGAATAGGATTTGATCAGGCATCAATCTAAACTATGTCAAACATGATTTTATTAATGTTTTAAAGCCTTTGTAAAAAGCATTATTTTTTCCAATGAAATTACTCGTAATTTTATATTGATCAGGGTTTTTTATTTAACAATTGCTGTAAGTTATCTTTTAGAATTAACTAACACTTGAATATATACGGCATCTGCTGTCCCGATCTACTCGCCAATTACAAATTTCAAACAAGTCTGTTATTTCCTTCCTTACATCTGAGACAACAATTCTTGATGAATTTGAAGTTAGCTGCAAAAACTTTTGTCTCTTGTCATGAAATAAAAATGAAAGGAGAGAACAATTTATTTTGACCCTTTGCAGCAACTTCAGATCAGTCTAGATACATCTTACCGATACACAAGTAAAGAATACGTAAGACACGTACTATTGGACCGAAAAATCTCATAGTAGAGATACTTGTTCCTGTGAACAGAGTACAAAGCATAGGTCCATAAAATCCGACGGAGGCTTGAAGACAGTAAGTTTCACGTGTCTGTATTTTCACCAGCTACTTGTAAGAAGTAATTGTGTAGTTTTAGTAGCAGAGATACTTGTTCCTGTAAACGGAGCACAAAGCATAGGTTAAATAGTTTATTTGCGTTAGTCCCTTCCGTAGTTTAGGTCCTTGGCCCATTCCGAGGTATTAATGTTGTTTGTGGAGCAACTCTGTAATTATTTAACATAAATAGCCATTGTTTTAATTCCAGACTTACTGTTTACTCTTTAAACATCTTGTTAGTCTAGGACTCAAATCCCGGCTTAGCATTAGCTTTTATCCGTGGCTTTGTGACCCAGAACATCTATACATATATAGTGAATGAGAGAAAATCGAGAGCGTGGTGACTCAGGGGTACTGTCACCGATTTTCGATCCGAAGGTCGCTGGTTGAAATTCCGGCGTACACCAATTAGTTTCCAATGCAAATATGAAGATATGTGACATCTACTAATCAAGATTGGATACTGAACTGCTGGAATAGTAGAGGCTGTTCCAGATGGAATGAGCCTTATTTAGTACTAGCTACGCCCCGCGATGCTACCCACGGTTTTCCGGTATCATAAGTAGCTTATAGCACATAGGCCTATCATAGTATGATTCATCCATGATCCAGGATACAAGCTACCTTGGTATCATTTTTTTCCGAAATTTATCATATTTTATGAACATGGAATAATCAAATTTTTGTTTCTTGCAGGTACCATCAGGAGCGATGAGTTTCTGCAGGGTGAGTCCTTTTATCTATTTATAAGTTATTTTTTTCTACTAGGGACCAGCTCAGCTTACGGAGTTCCCTAGCCAAATGCCCCCAGCGTAGCTTAATAAAGCTTAGTTCAAATGTCACTAAAAATGTCAAATGTCAAATACTGACTGGGTCTATTCTGCTGGGTATAGCTGTATTGTATGAAATTTAATTGTATGTGCGAGAAAGCATTTTTATTTTATAAACAGAATTCTTTCAAATGCATTCAACTCCGCCTCCACTCCATTTGATCTTGTTTACCCTCTATTTTCCTCGTCTCGATGGTGCGGTGCATTATTAATTTCTATTTTCACTCTCATGCCGGTCCATTGTGTCGTGAACCATTGTCAGCCTCCTATTCAGCGACATCCCCCATTATGGACACCTATTGAGAACTAGTACACGAGCTTATTAATTTTCATCCTGGTAGGATGGGATTTTTTAAAGTTTTGTTATCTCTTCTAGGTCGCACTGGCTCTTGTATTGGTATCGTACAGGTTTCTATGTTAATAGTTAAGTTATGGTCACTATATTTTTGATCCAATCTATTTGAGAAACAATGCTTTTGGCCTTAATAGTGCGAAAAAAATAAGTCTTGTAATTATACATAGAGCGGGAAATTTCTAATGAGTTTGAATTTGGAACATTTTTATAATATTTTAAATAGCCACGCCACGCTAGGCTATCAAAAAGATCGTACGCCAAATATTGTTCCAATAAAGTTACGGGCCGGTGAGAGGGGCGAATGACGCACCGACGCTGCGTAAAATATGACTATATAATTTAAAAAAAAAGCGGCTTGCTCTGTTTCGCGGGTTAATATTGCGCATACTATTTTACGGCTTTTGTCATCATTAACTTTTTTACTACCAATACTTAAGGTAAGCGATAGAATTATTATTACAAAATTATTTAAACAAGGCGAGAGGCAAAAAAACATTGTAATTGTGGCATTGCCATATAAAACAACATAGTGTTATATGATTATCATAGGTTTAAAAACACTATTCAATAATTAATTTTGTATTTGTGTTTGATCAATATATAAATAAGAAATGATTCAACCTAATATATTTCTAGTTATATAATAGTTTGATTTGATCCAACACGCGTTACGTTTTTCTGCGCGGCATCGGATTTTTTGCTATCGAGTTTTCGTAATTTGTATACTGCTCTACTGCGTATGCCGTACGTAGAATAAGACAATTGTAGTTTCTGATAGGGTTTGAACAAGTGCTAAACCATCTATTAAGAACGCATGTTCTTATACCTGTAAGAACTTGTTCTTAATATTAAGTACGGTACATATTTTACAGGTACAGAGCGACATTTCCAATTAATTCTTTAATAATTCAATGGAAATAAAGTATTTTTACTTTGAATTTGACATCAAATACAAATAGTGTGTGTAATAACTTTTAAGAATCACCATGGATTCATATTTGAATCTTTTCTCAAGGCAAACTGAACATTTTACGCAATCTATATACGAAAATAGTAATTTATGACTCTTCTATACAACTCCGTAATTTGCTAATTACTAGGTCCTTTGTCTCATACGAAAATAATGAACTTTATTTTATTACGGCGTGTTCTCGTGGAAATGTCATCCGTATCCATTAGCGCGAATGGGAACGTCATCGAAATAAATGGTCACAATTATAGCGCTATGCATACAAATTAGAACATCGACTCATTATGATTTATAGGTTAAAAATAGTTATTGAACATTTTGCCTAAATTCTAGAAATTAAGAAGAAATATCTTTTAAACATTTGTGTTACAAGAATTTTCTAATTATGGATAGTACCTATAGCTGTTAGTATAATATAATATCTGTGCCGTTGGTATGAGTTAGTTCTTATTTTTCTTCTTCTTTTTGGCCTTTTGTGTCAGCCACACAAATTCTGCCAATGTCCGAGTTAATGTACTTTCGCAAGATTTTTCTGCATTTGGGTTAATTAGAACAAAATATGGCCATACGTTAGTCTGTATGAAGTTTATTTGACGAATCATTTGAAAACTTGCTTCAACTTGACTTTACTTTGCTTCAAAACATTATTTTCTATTTTTTCGGTTATATGGCTGTTCCTTGGTTTTTTCTAATTTTCTTTATTTGTTGAACCCGGGACCCGCTGTGAAGGCAGGACTACTACCAACTAAGCTACGGAGCCGTTAAATATTAAAATAATAGTAAAGTACTACAAATTGTACTTGAATTTTCGAGATTTTTTATGATCGACCGCCAGGTTTGGGATTTTTGCCACGCTATCACCTAGTATTGGTCATTTACGTTGCAAGAAACAAATTTTATCTACATTTTGTATATCTTCTTCTTTAGTGTAAGTGGCCAACCCTGGTGTCTCTGGAGACCCAAGGTACCCGAAGGCTTCCGACAGTGCTTATAGACTAATATATCCGGAAACGAAATCTTAAAGTACCATTAAATTCCATTAACGGTCACCCATCCAACTTCTGACTGGACCGAGAGTTGTTTAACTTACATGATTTGTAAACAGTTAAGCAAGCGCTTTGTATATGAATAAAGTTTTGTTAGAATATTACGTGAACTAGAAATTCGTTATCCACCACCTAAGTTTGTTAATAACTCGCAAGCAAAGTTTGGTTGAGGGCGGTTTTTTCTTTGTTTTAGAAGTGCAAGTTGGGATAGTTTATGGATGCAAATTAATTTGCTGGAGCGTGTATATTTTACAGCGGCTTTTGCATCACGCCAAAGGTTTTAATTACACTTTTTGTCTACAAAGTCTTTGTAGGAAAATAAGTTAATTAGGAATCAGTGCAAATTATGGTTCTATTAGTGACTTAGAGAGTTTCGTTATTATTAATATATCCACATATATTAATAGGTATGTGATTCTGTATATAGTGCTTCTGAGGGCTCGTTAATAATTCAGTCGCGATCTTTTCCAATATCACCAAGCGACTTCTGACAGAGCGGAAAGATGTTTAGATGCAATTAAAGTAATGGGGCGAGGAGACGACTCATCTGATGTTAAGTGGTTACCACCACCCAGAAACAACAAAGATCATCAGTTAATAACATTTCTTTTTATAACAGCATCATTACGACTTAGGTACTGGTCGACCGAAGTATGAGAAGACCCAAGTCGCAACCCGTTGCGGCTATCACCTGGAACATCTCATGTGCCATTTATTTTTTATTTTATTTTTTCGTGCATACCGGACTAGATCCACTGAAACCCCACAACGTTCTCCTCTGCCGCTTAGTGGCGGGACCACGGAAACGTTATCACACACATCCGCGATCCTGCCACGGCTGTCCGTTTCTGGACCCCCCCTTACATCTCATGTGCCCTATCAATGGCACCCACAACCTTCCACCGGTACACAGCAATGGAAACGCACCACTACTTGGCGGCAGATAAAATATAAATGTTTAACTTTTCTCAGGTGTCAGCAATAGTGGATGACGTTTACTTGGAACATTCACACGTTGCTGGTACGTTCACCATGCTGGCCAGCTCTCGGGCGCATGTCGGTGGATCACTAAACACCAGGGCTCTGCCTGGAGCGAGGGTCCACAACAACTTTAACGGCTGCTTGAAGAAGGTGAGATAACTTTTATTATGTATGTAAGAACCATTTGTTTGTTGTGAATGAAAATCTAGAGAAAATTATTAACTTTTTTATGGGAATATAGAACCAGCTGAGGGCTCACGCTCCACCTGGTGGTAAGTGGTGAACCCCGCCCATGACAATAGTAATGCGACTCAGTATAAGATTGTATCTTACACTGAGTTGCATTTATCCTGCTGCGTCCATCACCCGAGACTGGGATGATACGTCTCATGCGCATGTGATTTCACCAGCACCCACACCTTCCACTGGAATACAGTGGCAGTCAACAACTTGGCGGCAGATTCCAGGTGTGGTGGCAGTACCTTTCCGGACTAACTTTGCACAAGTTCTAGTGTAACTTTTGGTTGCTTCTTTAGCACCACCCAAGGGGTACGTATAGGAATCAAAGGGTACACACATACGGACGCGAGCAACTGGACCCCTTAACTAGCCAGTCAGTCAATTTATTTATATTTTATAATGCTAAACATTTTTCAAGGTCTACATAAAAAGGCCTCTTTCATAGCCTTTTATGAGGGTAAGAACATAATAAAATATTGGTAACCAAGAGCATCTGAAGCCATAAAGCATTACCCATCATCATTGCCTAGCATAACAAGACATTATTTTCTCTTAAGGTGGAGTTCTCAGCAGACACTATTCGATTGAACCTCATCGACTTGGCGCGCACTGGCAGTAAGCTGATCACTGTAACCGGAAGACTAGACTACGCGTGCACTGCGATGGATAACACCAACCCGGTCACCTTCACCACAAGAGACGCCCATTTGGTGAGTCCTGACCAAATAGACTGTTTAGCTGGTGACAAAACGGCAGAGGGACAATTTTCATTGATTTGGACAATAACATAATAAAAATCGAATGTTTCTAAAATGCTAAGCTTAATTGTATAATTTTTGTTCCCTCGGCTGATTTGGATACAGCTATTCAAGAACCTTACTGATAATGCTTAAGCTTATATTTCCATACAGGTTCCACATCCACATCCACATCCATATACTACAGACAGCCCAGTTAAAAGACAATATAGAGCCTATATAGGTTTCAGGGTCATTTCAGATGGATCAAGAACCCAACAACATCGTAGATATAGAAACCATCACAGATACGGTGACGGATATCATAGATACAGGAATCACCATCAAAGTTCTAGGCATAAAGACCTACCTAAGAAGGAAGATGAAGCAAAACTGTTGAAACTGGTGGTCATTAATATTCCTGTGACGTTCAAAGATGACGTTGTTACAAGTACAACAGAGAAATCACATGATATAGAGACATTCACTACTGATACTCCATCGAATAATATGAAACCTACTACGAAAGCGGCTAGACACTCAGCTCACACGGAATCTTCCATAGAAAATTTTAACGAAGATGATAAATATCTAAAATCTGAAATTGATCATCCATTAGTGAGACACCATCACATCGAAGAACCAGATTTAGATGATCAATTAATTCACCGTGCTATTAAAATTTCTATACCAGTAACTTTTAAAGACGCTGTCCCAACAAACAGACCCAAGATTCCTGAAATACAAAATCAAAATACTGGTTTTATCGATACTAGTATTACTATGAAAATTGTAGCGACTAACTACACTGTCTCTATGTTGGATCCCAAGCAGATACTCGAACAAATTAAAGAAGAAAGAAAAGAAGAGAGAAAGGCCAAAGCATTCGCTGCTGCTCGAAAAGCTGCGGCAATTAGACGCGCGAATGCCAACAAAAAGTATTTGTTCTCTATATTTTCTAAAAATACCACTACTCCATCACTCTTGAACGAAAATTTTAATAATATGTCGCAAAATTCTACGTATTTGATAATGTAAAAGTTAACGTATTTTTATCTGAAGTTCATTCTTAATGTTGCTGTAGGTAAAAGTAGGTCATTCGGTAGATGTAGAGGGTAGGATGGAACTACTATTTAACCTTGTAGTGATGATATAGCTAGAAAATCTATTAGAGTTTTATCGTTGACTGTAGGATTCTAGTAAACAATATCTTTACCATTTAAATTAACTCTCATCAATAAATGCAATCAAAAATGCGGAGTTTCAATTACCATTGTAACATTCGAACATTGTTTTACGAAACTTTCTCGCCTTCAAAATCGAGTAAGAGGGTGACGCTTACGCACAATTCATTAAGCCAAAACGTCGTCCCACAAAAACTGAGCACCAATTAAAAACAATGGAGCTCCCACTCACAAAAATCATCCGTAAAAGGCGACATGTTAAAGACGGTAAGAATTCGTTTGGAGAACTCTTCGAATTCCGGGCTCTTGAATTTGGTCGAGCACCCGCACGGACCTTTGATTGGGTCGGGGCATCGATATTGAGTTAGTGGTGATTCGTTCAGGGCACTACTCTCGGTTGGAGTGATGTAATTTGAGGTCAATTCGACTTTCGAAGTGGAGTTTGAAGACAATGAAGTTTTCTGTTTCACTTTGAAGTTGCGCTCAATGTGGTTTTGCGAGAAATCGAGAATAATCGTTCTTACGTTTGGTCCAAGAGAAAGACAATGTAACAACTGACATAATATTTTCAACCGACTTTAAAATACTCAAGTTTAAGCTAGTCTTGTTTCTAAATCGTCTAATTGGTGAAATCTTTAGAATGATTGATGGGAAAGATTATTTATGCTTTGAGTTGACGGTCCACCCAATGGTATGTGATTACCGTCACTAGCGCCTTTGCATAGAGTACCTACCCTATATCCTTTTCCATAACCCTGACCGTATAAACAAAATTTCATGATAATCATTTGATGAGACGTGAAAGTGTAACAAATAATCACCTAGAAACAAACATTTAGTAATAAACTAGAGTTTAAAAAACTTCATTAAAGTGAACGCCGTCTTAGCTAAAAGTATTCTATATTTTACAATTTTGCCCACTTCCTACTAGAGATTCGATTGAAAAGTGTCGGGACGAAAATTGCGTGTCTGATATATTAAAAATAATATTTTTCATACTGTTCCGTTCCGATATCATTACTCTTAAGGTCGATGGTCACTCTCGAAAGGTCACTCTTAAGTTCATAGTTCACACTTACGCGAATTCACAGAATAGGTTCAGTCGCAATCACGGTCAAGTCAATCGAACTAAACAGGTCAGTAATAGATTCCTAACCACTTAACTAGAATCGGTGAATGAATAATGAGTATTCGGAGTTACTCAGAACCTCGAGAGGAAAAGGGTTGAAAATGCAAATTGCGGTAAGTCTTTGAACTTTGAGAGTGGTCAAAGTCAAAGTCAAAAAACTTTTATGTCCATTGAATTCTTGGAAACGTCATTAATTTAAATAAATATATGTGATCACTTGTTTTTATTACTTAGTTAAATTAGTAACTTTTTTATAAAGACTAAGAACAATGGAGCTGGTATTATAAATTAATTAATAAATATTCATGGATATTTCACACAGCGCCATTTAGCTCCAAACTAAGCATAGCTATTACCTGCTATGGAAACTAAATTACTGATAGAATACATATTATATAGTAATTATATTGTAAATACATATAATACCTACATATTGGAATTCAGACACAGGACAAACATTTATGTTCGACACTATATCTGTATTGAGTGAGAATCGGAACGACAACCCAGCGCAGAATTACTAGGGAGCCTTCCGATAAAGTCTTATGCGCAGTGGATATTTCATCCGACCCTTACTCATTTCAGGCGGTCGGGTGACGTTACGTCCCTATATTTATAAAGTAACTCTTAAACTGCTTAACACTCAAGGGGCACTTTCATACAAAAAAAGCAGCCGAGTCGCGTAAGTCATTCAACGACCAGAAACGTCAAAAAAATTCAGACTGGCACGTGTCTTGCCGGAGTCGTGAAAAGAATTTCTTAGATAAATTATGTTTATTAACTGGTCGCCGTTGAATAAATATTCCGTATTATAGACTAAACAGAGGAAAAGGTCGATGTTGTCTAGGGATTACGCAGTCTTGTGAAACTGCAGGATAATATTTTGGATGTGTAATGAGGTTATTAGTTTTGTAGCTTCGCAAATATTTTTTTCGTTGGGTGAGAAAGGTTACGCTACGAAAAGCTCTTATTTCTATTTACTTTTATTATCTAGACTTATTTAGTAGGTAGGGCATGAGATGGAAAAAATGCGTAATACAAAGCGTCGTGAGACTATAGTAATTAGTTTTTAGATTAGAAATTACCAAACTTAATGATAAAAGATAATCCCATTTGGTTTAACGTTTAAATAAAACCCGTTGATCCGTATACTGTAATTAATCGTATATCCAATTTGTTTTCTCTATGTATTAGAATAAATATTATTTTGTGTATTTTTCCTTGGCAAGGTGAACATAGTAATCCGGTATTTGTTATTGAAAAACTCGCTTTCAACTTATAATTACTGAATTTACTGTTTGTTTTAGCAAAAATTTTTTGTCTGTTCCATTATGAAAACCATTTTTTTCATCTACGGAATAGCGCATTGGTTAAAATTGAATAAAAAACCAACCATGTCGAATGTACTTTTTTAGAGTGCTTGCTATTAAATTAACAATGGAATCTATCATTCTTTTTCAACATCGTTCAGGGAAATTAATTATTAAGCCTTTCAATGAATGAAATCAACGTCTGCCTGTTCGTTTTAAACCAAAAGCCGTTACGTGAAATGTTCGCACAACTACATAATATAAATTTTTAGCTTTTGTGGATATTGTATCAAATAATTAAAAATAGAATGTGTGTTACTAACACATCATTCAAGTTCAAATCACATGAATCTAAAATCCATTGACTTAAAACGGTATATTCTCCACTTTCTGTTGTAACACAAACTCAAACTCATTTACTCGTAAGAGTAACTGTCGTTTAGATTTCAAATTTTGGACACACAAGTAAACATATTCGTGAATATATGACGTGTCACAGGAGCTCCTTAGGCACATTACATGGATACAGACTGATATTTCAAAATACAGTCAGTTTTCATGTTTTAGCTAGTCTTATTTGTTAAGTTTACGTCTGTTCCAATGCCTCGTAAACGTTTGTATAATGTCCAGTCCAGTTTACTGTCTACGCTGCAAGTAATTAGATGATCTGATCTGACTTTTTAGTTAGTGCACCTCCGCTAAACCTTTTATATATCCTTAGATAGTGTAAAACAAAGTCGCTCCCGCTGTTTGTACCCTTAGATCTTTTAAACTACGCAACGTATTTTAATGCAGTTTCCAGCAAAAGAAAGAGTGATTCAACTAATGTGGAAAGGGGAAAGAGGGGGGTCCAGTTGCTCGCGTCCGTAGGTGTGTACACTTTTATTTCCTACACGTACCCCCCGTGGTGGTGTTAAAGGAGCAACCAAAAGTAGCAGTAGAACTTGTGCCAAGTTCGTCCGGAGAGGTACTGCCGCCAAGCATTTACTGTTACTGTGTTCCGGTGGAAGAGTATGGCTGCCGCTGAAATCACATGCGCATGAGATGTATCATCCCCGTCTCGGGTGATGAACGCAGCAGGATGAGTGCAACTCAGTAAAGATTTGGATCTTATACTGTCACCATTTACCATTACTTACCAGGTGGGCGCTCAGCTCGTTCTCTCAACGATACACAAAAAAAAACACCCTACATGAATCCTAGTAGCAACTCACTAATAGCAAGCCTTTATTACATTCAATTCTATTTAAAGACTGATTTCAATCACGTCAAACGAACTCTTATCAAGTGATCTACGTATGTTGACCTCGAAGGTCACACGGGTGACCTCGAGGTCGGACATGACCACTGCAGAGTTATTTACGTTGTTAGTAAAAACGCAACAATGAATCAAAGTAAAAAGCTGAATTATAGACATTATGGCAAATGCCATGAGAAGCACGCTAAGTTTAATAGACCGATTGCTGTAAACGTTTGTGGAATACCAAATATTCTATATCTAAGTAAATGGGGTGTTAGACGGCTCCGTGGCTTAGTTTGTATTAGCCCTGCCTTCGAAGCGAGGTGTCCCGGGTTCGATTCCCGGCCGGGGCACACTGCGTGGTGAGCATGAAGTTTGTTCTCGGGTCTTGGGTCTTGTCTTGTGTTTTAGTGTTTGTCCATGCCATCTGAGACGGCGGAAATCTTAGTGCAGATGTATGAGTGTATAAAACGTTATAAGTTTGACGGCCGCGTTTGTCTGTATATCATCTTCCTTTGGGGCAAGGTAGCACCAAAAAAGTAAATGTAAGAGATACGGTATTAAATAAACAAGAATGGATTGTTTATAGTAATAAGATAAATATCTAATACCCGAAAACAAATATCAAACTACCACCCAAAATTAAAGTGGAAGAAATCATGTGCTTGATATAAATATATATATATTTTTTTTCGTACAGAGTTTTATGTTAAAACGAGCAGTAAACATTTATATAGATTATGGTTTCACCTTGATCTATTACACAGTTCGTAATTGGGTTTCCCAGTATACGTAATTGCTGTATCGATTTATGGCTTATTGGGTACAAAGTGGTTTTTGATACAGGTGAAGTGTTATAACAAACTATTATAGTAGAAAAAAATACTCAAAAGATCATTTTACGGCCTTTTGAGTATATTATTGATCGTGACAACTTGTAATTTATAATAGTTTTGTAATAGTTACTTATATAAATATTTATCTCTTGGGATCTCTTGGATTATAATAAAAAGGATACAAGATTAGCTGATTTGTTCCAGTGTTGTTACTGGGTTGGATTATAAGGTATTAACATTTATCTTAGACACAGACCGCTTAGTTTGGTTTCACCGCTAATCAAAAGTATTAAATTAAATAAACCTTTATTATCTTTTCCGGTAATTTAATATCGCTCCACCATCACTAGATTGAGAATTTAAATAAATTATTTAACCACCCAGGAGAAATATATGTAAAAAGTTTTAGTTAAAATTAAATGTTGTAATATACTTGGTTAACATTTAATTCTATCGTAATTATATTTAAATTATAGTGTAAGAATGTAATGTAAATCTTATAATTTATATCTTATAAGTTTCCCGTAGCGGATAGCTGCAGCAAAAGCAAACGGACAATCCGTATGTTCATCATGTATTTCTTAATAGTTTGAGACACTTATTTACTGAATGCTATATTGTTATTAATTTAATCTACTTCAGCTAATAGCTTCTCCTTCCTAGCATGAGTGTCTATCTTATAATCAGCTTCATGTCTAAGCCGGGTCTTACTATCGTTGACTTTAAAACAACGTACTTATCTTTATATATATGTTCTTGATTTACAGATATTACCAAAATGGGAAGCAGTGAAGACGGGGACATTGTCATTTAAATTTCGGACAAACGAACCAAACGGTCTGATTATGTTCAACATGGGCGCTAAACCACCAAGGGTAGGTTGCACGGTAAGGGGTGGAGCTTTTGGGGGTAAACCAGTTGAATAATCACCATTAAAGTCATTATCATTGAGAACACACACAAGAAACATTGCTTTGTTACTGGGAAATGCAAAAGGTTTGTTTAGAAATAGGATGGGGATTGAACTCATGACCATCGCTTCCAGTGCTAAAAACCAAATATAATACATATATTATGTATATACTATACTAGGTTACTAGTTAAATTCAATTTTAAGAGAAACGTCCTTACAAAAATTAATTAGGCCATTTAAGACCAGATCCAGTTATGTTGAGTTCATAATATTTAGCTTATAGCGTAATTAATGTTTATTATATTGCTTCTATTAAAATAGTCTTCAGTTAATCTGATATTTATACTATTATATATCGAAATAATCAAAATATAAAAAATGATAAAAATGATCTTTGATAAAAAGAATAAAAATTAAATGAGGATATATATTAATAAGCACGAGAATATCACGATATAAATAATGGTTGTGATTAAATTTTTGAATACATCATATAGCTGTGTAGCAATACTATTAGTCAATACAAAAGCGTATAACTACCAAATTTAAGATCACGTAAAAAAAAATCAAAGATTTCCTTATTATTGTAAAGAAAACTAAATTGCATTTCCCAGTAAGGACAGTGGAAAGCCGAATTAGGATCCAAAATACATTAAATATTCTGAAACTATTAAAGTCTGTTTTATATATGAAATTTAAATTATAGAAACATTCAAAGTTGTAACAGAACATTATCGCAATGTATTAGGTTATTTAACGATGTTAAATGAACTAAGAATAGTAAACATTAATATCAACGAAAAAAATGATGGAAGATTTTGAAAGCATATATAAACATAAAAGCGACTACAAAACATATTCTATCAAACTAAAATAAGAGTGAGGTATGGTTAAGTAAGGTTAACACAAAAATAAAAATCCTTTATGAAGTTATCATTGGTAACGTTAGGAAATAAGCAGGTATTAATTATTAAAATGCAATTCACGGCTATCCACAAGATCCTGCATGGTAGGAAAAAAATAAACACTGGTATAGGGGAATTTGTGTATGGTACCTTATAAAGTTTCACCCACTGATATTTGTATTGAAAGTGTTTATGTCGTCTATGAGAGCACCTTCTAGAGCACAATCGTAAAGCACACAGCACTCTTGTACCGCCAAATTTAGATATTATGTTGTGAAGTGTTTGCACTGTGTTGACTATGTATCAGTGATTGTTTGGCAATAATAAAAAAATTACCAAGAACCTAAAATATGTGTTAAAATTAATTCTTACAGATATATTACTTAAACATATTTACTAAAAAAAAAACACTGAATTTAAAAATTCATTTTGGTCTTCGAAATATTCGGAACACTGTTTATGTGAAGAGCAATATGTGCTTACAAAATGCACTAATTATACTGTCTCCTACAAGTGATTATTGCACTTAATTGCTTTATAGAAAAAGGCTTTATTAATACCTACACAAATTCGCACCATTGCGACCGTAGCCTCACAATTTTATTCTTAGATTATCATCAGTAACATAAATTAGAGTTATCTTATGCTTCAGTGAGTTTAACTGTCCAATATCTTCAAACAAAACTTTGCAATTCAAATACGTTTGAGATAATTTGCATGTCTGGTCTCCTAGAATATTAGTATTCAAATAGTTTGTGAATGATTTGCATGTATAAAGTACTGATCGTTTTTTGCCGACCGTGCGCTGTCACGTAGCTATCGATTTTGTTGATTTCCAGTACCGAATTCCGTTTGTGCTCTGCTGCATTTAAATTGTTGGTATGATTTAGTTTCTATGCAAATGATAACGTTGAATGTTGATGTAGTACCAGTTTTTGGTGCAATTTGCATTGATTGTGTCTTGTATAATATACAGCAAGGTGAGACTAAGCTTGTATTAGATTAGATATAATAATTCTGAAAGTTCTTACTTATTCTGCGCGTCATGTATAATATTGAGTCCGTCCATATTAACTATTGTTACAAACCTTTTACACTACATTCCAGGCCGATATGTTCGCCGTTGAGGTTTTGAACGGTTACGTCTACGTTCACATGGACCTTGGTTCTGGGGCTGTCAGAGTCAGGGCGACGAGAAGACGGGTAGATGACTCTGCGTGGCACGAATTTCTATTGAGGAGGAGTGGGAGAGACGGCAGAGTGACCGTCGACGGGGCGAATGCCGAGTTTAAAACTCCCGGTATGTTGATTTTTACAAGCCTTTATTTAACTTGCAGTGTATGTATGTTTGTCCGGGTGGAATCTTGCAACTGAATTTTATAACAGTTATCTTTAACCAATTGAGCTGAAATTTTGGTATACACCCTTATTTTGGATGACTATACATGCTTAGCTATTATATGTGACGTCATTCACATAGCTAAGCAGTCGGGGAGGAGCTGAGTCGTATTAATGTTGTTATAAGAGGTAACCACTTAAGATCAGGTGGGCCTTCAGCTCGTCCCGTCACTTAATTAGTATAAAAAATGATCTAAATTTGATGAAAAACCCGCAAATTTTTTGGTCATTTTTTGACGTTCATATATTTCAGGGGAGTCCAATCAACTGGAACTTGACGGTTCGCTCTACATTGGTGGACTTGGTTCAGAGTACTCCGCATCCAGGACTCCGCCAGTACTGTGGACGGCGGCTCTGCGACAAGGGTTCGTGGGCTGTATCAGAGAACTTGTATTGAATGGGAAACCTCAAGACCTTGCTGCTTATGCCCGGCAGCAGGATTCAGGTATGGCTAAACTAGCTGTTATCAGCAATTTTTTTTTTAATCTGCTATCTGCCATTGAATCTCGCGTCAAAATTGATCCAGCTGTTTCGAAAATAAGCTGAAACAAAAAGAAGAAAAAATGTTTTATTGTTATTAGTACCAAATGCATTTAGTAGAAAGCTGTTATTTTGTTATTTTAAATAGACTTAAATTTTATTTAATTGTATAGAGTTCAAGGGCAAAGGTAAAAAACCGTTGAACATTTATCAAACATGACAAAATTTTCCGGTCTGCCGTCAAAGGATGGCCTATTGTGATTCAATTAGCCCTTTCGTTGTTTTGTGGTAATTAAATAACTTATTTAATTGCTTCTTTGAAATACACCGAAACATCTGTTATTTCTTAGATTCACACAAATACTCAATTTTAGGGAAGGAAATTTAAAAGATAGGTAACAAATATTAACAAAGGACTGAATCAAAAATCGAAAAGACAAACTATTCAATTCTTTCATGCCTTTCTTTGTCATCCTTAAAGAGTTAGAGAAAGATCTAAATTTCTTCCAATTATTTTGATTTAACCAATAAAATATACAATATTTAAAAAAAAAAAAAAAAAACAAAATTGGTTCGGTAACAAACATAAAAAAAGTACACCCAAATTGATAACCTCCTGAAAATTTTAAATCCTTTTATGCATTATTTCAGCCTCTGTTCGGCCTGCGTGCCACATGCTGATGAAGCAATGCACGAGCGCCCCCTGCCAACACGGAGCCACGTGCAGCGAAGGTTGGAACCGGGCGCTCTGCGACTGCTCCAATACTGATTACAGTGGGCCCACGTGTGGACGAGGTGAGTCTGGGTGACAGCTCCTTGTATTATATCTGATTTTTATTTTAACGTGATAACGTCTTATAAATTGATGAACGCCGGCTGCACGCACGAAAAAGCATGACTCATTGTCACGTTCCGCCTGAGCCGAGCGTGCAAGTGAGAGCGCAGAACAAGCGATAGAGAGGCACGATCAGCCTAAGCGTTCGGCTTGTGATGCATCTCTCTTCCACTCCATCGGCCGATGCGTCCGAATAATGTTTTATTATGACGTTATCCCGTAGAATTATAGCCCGTAAACCGACTGTACAGACCACCAATTTTCATAGCAATTCGAGAATCAAATGTAGATGTTGGCAATGGTAAGGCGTGTGTATAACAAATGAAATAAAACTAATCAAATCCAATTGCTATTGCCTTCAATATTAACCACATACCGTACCAGCCTCTAATGTTCCCACTGCAGGGACACCGGCCTACTCTCGATAATTGAGAGTTAACCACATATTTTCTCCAATTCTAGAATCCCCAACCATCTTCCTCAACGGCAGTCAGCATCTGACTGCGTCGCTTGGCCCCGAGCACATCACGCAGACCGAGGAGCTGCTGTTACGCTTCAAGACCTCTAAGGCTGGTCTGCTGCTGGTCACCAACTCTGAGCACTCGCCGGACAGGATAGAGCTGGCTGTTTTGGCGGGAAGGGTCCGAGCCAGTGTTAGGCTAGGAGAAAGGGAAAAAGTAAGCGTTATACATATTTTTTATGCAAATAAAGAGAGGGGACGAGCTGAAGGCTCACCAGGGCATTGACACAATGGGCGGTCTTATCGCTAGAAAGCGATCTCTTACAGACAACCTTTGGATGGACAAGAAGTATTAGAAATGAGAAGGGGCATTGGTGCATCTATATAAAATCATACTGAATTTTAAATATAATTTAAATAATATGCTTACTTATATAATGTATGTTAAGTGGTAACCTCAGCCGATAGCAACAGTTATACGACTTAGATCTTCCCCGACCGAAGTTTGAGAAGACCCAAGTCGCACCCTGTTAGATGTTACGTCTTGCGCATGTGATTTCATCCACACCTTTCCATGGAACACAGTAATGCGAGTACACCACTGCTTGGCGGTGGATTACCAGGTGTGGTGGCAGAACTTGGCACAACTTCTACTACTTTTAGTTGCAGTAGAACTTGTAAGGCACCAAACCACTTAAAATCAAGTGGTACATTTGCTCGTTCCGTCAACTATCATTAAAAAAAATCATTCAATATCTCTTGGTATGTGTCTAATTCTCAATTTGTCATCTTATAAACAGTTGGTACCAAATGAAACCCATAGTTTCGTTTTCAAATCAAGCATATTTATACATATTATATCGCTTTTTTGCTCGACATTTATTTATTTTTTTAGTGTTTTTCTGGTTTATAATGTTTTGTACTACTATATGCATCTTCGATGGACCAAGGCAGTAACCGAATGGTGGCCAAGAGATATGCGTCGACCTCAAGGCAGACCAGCCCGATGGTCATACTAAAGGCACAATAAAGGCAGTAGGAATAAACTTGCACAAGACTGGCAACAGTGGCGTGCTAGAGAAGAGGCCTATACTCAGCAGTGGGTGTTACCAGCTGATTAAATAGATATGCATCTTCCGTCTAGTTATTTTCAGATCTGTTTTTAATTTTTGTGTGGTACTTGTTTGTTTTCGCAAATAAACATTTCCATTTCTATTATTTATGTATTTTTCGGTGTCCCCAGAATCTCCTGGCCGGGGCAAACGTGGCCGATGGCAATTGGCACACAGTTCGGTTCTCCCGCCGCGCGTCCAACCTTAAACTGCAGGTGGACTCTGCACAGCCAGTGCGCGGTATGTTATGTACGTATGCACGGGCCGCACCCCGCACACTTTTATTTTGACCCTAAGTAGTGGAAGTAAGGTTTGTTTTGGCTTGGCTTAGCTGTTGAACTTGTGATGTAAATGAATCTGAATGATCTTACACCACACAAGAACTACAAATTATAAATTTACCAAATATACTTCACATTACAGTGATCAATTACATATTCGAAAATATATATTACTAATTCAGACATAAGATGTGTATTTTTATTGATGGCCTCTACCTATACAGCCGCTAAAGACTTCGCAGGGATCGACTAATATAATTTTTTGTGAAATATAATAAAAATTTCATTTTAACGATTTTAATCCGTAACAGAGTTTGACGTGTTCAAATGATACTTGAGATCTAAAGGAATAAATGAGTTTGACTTTTTCACTTTTATAATTATTCATAACTTTCCAATACTACAAAGCTCATACATACATAAAAGTTTCACTACATCGCAACACTTGACTATATGGCTCAATCCGATCATTTTAAATGTTAAAGTAATCATTGAATACCTGCATTTCTCAGCAGCAAAGCTTAGCCAAACGTTATCTAATTCTAAGAAAATTTGAACTTACCCACGAGTGAATTCAAATTCGTGCACTCCTCGAAGTGCTTCAATGTTAGACGTCCTGTTGGCCGTGTAGTTAGCGCTTAGTTTCAGTTCGTTTCTAGCTGGCACTTCGTACCCACCTTTCAGTTCAGCTTTTGTTTCTTCTACTTATTTAGTTTCTTCTGTAGAATCCTTTGTGAATGTGCTGTTGTATCAGAAATTATTATTCGTTCTGTCAGTTGTAATACTCTTTGTATAGCTATTAAAATTAATACTAGTTTCTGAAACTTTTCTTGTCGCAATAAGTAAATTGAAAAACTGTTTTGATTCTAAACATTTCAAATCTTTAACAAAAGTTTAAATTGTTCACACAACTGACAGTACATAATTGTTTTTATGTGTATTCTTTTACTTAAAACAATACCTTTGGTCTTGATAAGAAGGTAAGAACAGATTCCAAAATGATTGTTATGGTAATTATTATAAATGATTAAAAATAATTAGTTGATTAGTCGTTCTTGAGCATCACCCGATAGTGCTAAAATTGATTGAATTCTTCTAGTTGCTAAGACTACACTTAGCGTCTATATGATAGCTTTCTGAAACTGCTCTCCTATTTGACTGTACATAACAAAATGGCTGCTAGTACAAATCTATCGAGTTCATTTGCAATTATTTTTGTTTCGTCAATGTTGTGGTTAGGTGTTATCTTGCCATCATTTCGATATACTAACAAATGTATTGTATTTACAGCCGAAACTATTTTAGGAAAGGCTTCAACGTTGGAAATTTCCACTTTACATTTAGGGGGACTTTACCACCCTGAGGAAGAAATCCAAATGACATCGACGCTACCAAATTTCGTTGGACATTTACAAAAGTTTGTCTTCAATGGGATCAGTTTCATAGACCTAGCTAAGACTCTCGGAATTGGAAGTGCAGATGAAACCAACAATATTTACGATACGTCCAATATTATATTAACTGGAAAATTTACGAAGCCAGACTCATTATCGGTGTATAAATCTGTAACTTTCAAATCAAAACATACTTATGTTGGCCTGCCTTTACTGAAAGCGTATGCGAACACCTATTTAGATTTTTACTTCCGAACTACTGATATGGACGGTCTGCTCTTCTACAACGGTGGAAAAAAGCAGGATTTCATAGCGATCGAGCTTGTAAATGGTCACATACATTGTGTGTTCAACTTGGGCGATGGAGTGGTGACGATGAAGGACAAGTTAAAGAATTTCTTGAACGACAACAGATGGCACTCGGTGTCGGTGCAGAGACCAACGCCAAAATTACACATTTTACAAGTCGATGACGATTTGGAAATGCATACTACAAGTAAGTAACCGTACCAGCTTCTAATGTTCCCACTGCAGGGACACCGGCCTACTCTCGATAATTGAGAGTGTATGGGCTCTGATCTACCACTGGAGCCCAATCCGGATTGGTAGATGTCACATGTCGTCGAATTTTTGGTTCTAAGACATGCCGGTTTCCTCACGATGTTTTCCGTCACCGTTTTGAGAACGAGGTATTGCGCACATAAATTTTTTCAAGTGAAAAAACTCATTAGTGCACGTGTGGGTTTGAACCAGCAACCTTCAGATTGAAAGTCGGCGTCTATGTCCCTGGGCCACGCTCTCTACAAGTAAGTATTCAATGAAATGATCTTCTGAAAAAATCCTTGGGGTACATATTGCGGGTAAACTTTTAGTTCCCAACGAAAATAAGTAGTAGAACATAAGCTAAATGAATCTAGGCAAGATTTTTACGTAACTTTATCTTGCTACCATGCCGTATTGCACTGGCATTTGTGTTCCGTTTGTTCGTTTATGCCAAGGTGCCGGTGAATTTACAGGAAAATAAAGCATTTTATAGTGACTGATTTCGTCCTTCCGCCGTTGTTTTTTCATCAGGCTGTTCAGCAGGCCTTCAAAAGCAAATAGTTTCTGGGTCTCTACAGAAGGAACTGTAACAGTACCGCCAAAAACTCCTTCTCCGATATTTTAATATGAACCCTCAAATTACACTATTGTAATTTCACCACCACCACCACCACATGGGCATTGTAATTTCAGGTTCGAGTCTGATGCTTGAATTAGACAGCATCCTCTACATAGGCGGAGTTCCTCGGGATATGTACACGTCTTTGCCTGTTGGAGTGCTTTCGAGACAAGGATTCGAAGGTTGCATGGCGAGTCTAGATCTGCCGGGCGAATCACCCTCGTTGATGGAAGATGCAGTTGTAGCGAGCTCTTCATTAGGCTCTGGGTGTGAAGGTATAATATCTAAACTCTGAAGTTATTACAAAATATAGATTTTTCTTCTGTCAATAGTAGATAGATAAAAAAAAAAAAAAAATGCATGTGAATTTCGTTAGACGATGTTACAATGGTACATTTAACGAATAGTATTAATATCAGACGGCCAATTTACTTAATATTGGGCAAAATAGATTTAGACATGACTATCGATAAAAAATCAAATTAGATTAATAATCGTATCCTACGCAATTATATAAACAATATAGCCTGAATAGGATCAAAATTGAATCGTCAATTAATAATAAACATTTATTTATTTCGAAACATCAACAACAAATACAAAATTCACTAATATAAATAGAATAATATAATATTATATAATATAATAGCTTTTTCATCAAACTACTTATCACATAAAACCGTGTAGGTACAACATGCTTACATCATTTTTGTGTGTGCTTTTTGTATGTTTGTTAAGCAATATGTTTATGAGGTGTGGATGATTTTTTGTTTAATTTGATAGATTATACCTCGGAGGTGGTTTCATAAAACTAAAAGCTAAAATGAGATGAAGGAATTGAAGTCTGTTTATTAGATAGACAGACAATTTTTTAATGCACATAACATGACTAGATATACAGTACACAGGTTAACTTAATACTAGGAAGCAATCTCTTCCAGTTCGATTTGTCAATCAATTACTTTTTAAGCTGACATCTCTTCAGCATTGGTTCTTTTACAAATGGATTATAAACGTCGATCACTTCCTTCAGATGTCTTCTAAGACGACAAATAACCAACACAAAAAATAGTTATTCTGAAAATTCCTTGTTTCTGTTTTTCAGGGCCAACAAAATGCACACACAACACTTGCGCTAACAAAGGTGTCTGTGTGACGCAGTGGAACACTTATGTCTGTGATTGTGATCTCACGTCATTTACTGGACCTACATGCTATGATGGTGAGACTAATACTCTATCGCCTATCGTTGCTTGGAAGAGATCGCTATTAGAGCTTGGTCAAATAAAAGTTAGGGGTTGTGTGATGTGAGTGCCCATGCTATCTGCGATACAGGGAATCCTAGTGCAGGGGTATAAGCAATTGCTTGTGGTATGATCAAATTTTAAAAGCTTCTACTCACTGATGTAGGAATTTTGGGTCAAAAATCAAATAGTAGAACGTGAAGATTTGCTTTCCTTCCATCCCTGTCTCGGGTGGTGGATGGAGCAGGATGAATGCAAATCAGTGTAAGATTCAAATCTTATATTGCCGAGCCGGGTGGGCCCTCAGCTCGTTCCATCACTTACACCGCGGAATGTTTTATTGTCCCGGTGTAAGTAAAAAAATCCTGGTAAATAATTCGAATTGTTCCTCGCATACAGAGTCGATAGCGTATGAGTTTGGTCCGGGCCGAGGCATCATCACCTACACGTTTGCTCCCAACGCCCTTGAAGACAAAGACGCCAACAAAATAGCGCTTGGTTTCGTCACGAGTAAAGCTGATGCTGTGCTGTTGAGGATCGAGTCTTCAAACACCCAGGATTACATGCAGATGGAGATTGTGAGTATGACAAGAAAACATCCTTTTTTACCAACTTCAAAAGAGGTCAAGCCACGGAGCCAATCAATAAACACGCCATTTATAGCTAAGTTTTTATAAGATTCTCACCAAAAAAAGAGAAACAATATGCTCCATTCTTTTGACAAACTGGGCACAAGTCCTGCTAATATATTGTGGACTACTTTCAGATAAACGGCAACCTGTTCATGACATATAACGTGGGGGGCGGTGACCAGCCCCTGGGCGACGAGGCAGCGAAGGTGGACGACGGAGCGTACCACGTGGCCAGGTTCACCAGGAACGGGAGCCGGGCGTCCCTGCACCTTGACAACTATGCTGTCAACATCAGACATCCTCAAGGTGCGGTTCACAATAAACATACCCTCAGTGCCACCCCCTGGTTCCGAAAGGAAACTAAAACTAAAAATGTATTTATTTTGCAGTGTTCTTTAGGAATTTCTGACTCCAAGAATTAAACACGAAGCGAATAGTTAAAACTTAATACTAAGTAATGTACATCAAATTCATCATCTGACTCTGCGCATATTGGATTTTTCAGGTGCCGGCCAGCAATCAACAGTCTTCAACGGCATGTCTACCATAACAGTCGGCGGCGGTGCGGGGGGAGCCAGGACCTTCAGTGGAGTGATAGCTGGGCTGGTGGTCGATGGAGTCAGGGTGCTGGATCTGGCTGCAGCGGGGGATCCGGCAGTTTCCGTGAGGGGGGACGTGAGGAGGGCTTCCACTCCGTTGGACCGAGATATCAACAGGATGCAGCAGGTCAATACAAGTCATGTTGACCTTCAAGCGGCTTGAAAACTCCGGCACAGCTTATATAAATAAATATTCATGGACATTTTACACAGCGTCTTTTAGTTAAGAATAACTTGGGAATATTTTTTACAGTATTTACAGTAACATTTACAGTATTTTTTAATGTAAAAATAAATATAATACATATTAAAGCTAGACAGAACAAACATTTTTGTTCGTCATACAAATGCTGAAAAAGTCCTGAGCGAGAATCAAACCCACTACCTACAGAACTACCTACCCACTACGCAGAAGGCAGAGCTACCAATTGAAGTATGAGGCCAGTCAATTTTTAAGTACAATTTTACTTAGCAAAGTGACGGGACAGGTTAAAGGCCCGCCTGATGTTCAGTTGTGACCTCCGTCTATAACAACAGCAATATGACTCAGGTCCTCACCGACCGAAGTATATCAAGACCAAAGTCGCACCCCGTTGCACCTGTCACCCCAGACGGGGATGACGTGTCATGCGTGATTTCACCGCCGCTTACAACCTTCCACCGGAACACAGTAGTGCACTGCTGGGCAAAGGCCTCCCTAATCCACTTCCACTCCTTCCTGTCTTGCATTTTTGATGGCATTCTAATTTATAAAGTTATAAAGTTGTTTTATGTAAGTAAAATCAACGGGATCCCCTTGCATGGTTTTAGGTCGTCTCAAACAAAGGCCTTGGGAATAGAAAAGAAAAGAGAATAAGAAAAGAGTGGAAGGGGCTTTCTTCTTGAGTTTTTGATGGCCAGACTAATTTATCAAGTTGCAAAGTTGTTTTATGTAAGTCAGTGAAATCAACGGAATCCCTTTGGATGGTTGTAGGTCGTCTCAAACAAAGGCCCCCATAGGGAATAGAATAGAAAAGAGAGTAAGAAAAGAGTGGAAGGCCTTGGAAATAGAATAGAAAACAGAATAAGAAAAGAGTGGAAGTGGCTTTCTTCTTGCGTTTTTGATGGCCAGTCTAATTTATCAAGCTATAAAGTTTTTTTATGAAAGTCAGTAAAATCAACGGGATCTCCTTGGATGGTTGTAGATCGTCTCAAACAAAGGCCTTGGGAATATATAAAAGAGAATAAGAAAAGAGTGGAAGGGGCTTTCTTCTTGCGTTTTTGATGGCTAGTCTAATTTATCAAGTTGTAAAGTTTTTTTACGTAAGTCAGTGAAATAAACGGAATACCATTGGATGGTTGCAGACGCCGCCGTCTGGGTACGGCGGCCCAGGAGTGCTGGACGAGTTGGTGTACTCGGGCGCGGGCTCGGGCTGCCGCGACGACGACGAGGACGCCTGCGTGCTGCCCGACGCCGGCTCCGGGGACGACCTCATCACGCCCGTCTACGTGCCCTCCACCCGGCGCCCGCCTTCTAGGGGACATAAGGTCAATGGACTTTTCGATCCCCTTTGCATTTTATTTTAGCAATTGTATGTGTGTATAGTAATTAAATGTGTTAGGCGGCAGTGCGCCTTACTTAATTAAAGTTTTATATAAACTTTATACATTTTTTGTAGCGCATCCCAATTATATAAGTTATCTAAATAGATAAACAATGCTCATTACTATGATAGTTATCTCTTCACTTAATAATATAGTACCTGGGTAGTAACTTAATATTTATATTTGTTTAATGTTTAAAATTTAGTTTACTTACCATAATTGAAACTACCAATACATGTGATCATATATGTAAACTTTAAAAAAAAAACCCTGTTTAAATACAAAATTTTATCCAAATCGTTATAACCGTTTCGGCTTAAGTAGCCTATATGTTTATCCAAGATATCAGTTATATTGGTACCAAATTTCATCCAAATCCGTCGAGCCGTTTGAGTGTGAAGGAGTAACAAACATACACACTATTCGTATGTATGTTTAATTACATGCATTTTATAGTACCGAAAGAAAACCCGAGAATTTTAATGATTTGTAATGATGTATCAATGCATATTTTTGGACGCTTAAATTGCTCATGCTGGCTAAAGCTTACGATATACTCGTAGATACACACACACTATATAGCTGTGCGAAACTGGGGCGGGTCGTTAGTGATATATAATTGAATCGTCTTTACAGGGTGACGTGAGCGGTAAGCTGATGAAGCCGTGTGACGACGAAGACTGCATAGAAGGTTCAGGATCCAATCCTGAAGAAATAACTGAACCTGAAAATCCTACAACGTACGTATTAATTTAACATGAACCTACTAGTACATACTGTAACAGCATATCAAGCATAAGTATCCAGGAAGTACTGCTAACAACAGCGGCCAGCAAGCGAGCATTCGCATTGCTATTTTCCACTTTGATGCTTCATCGGTGCCAGTGAATTCACAGGCTCATGAAACTTCCCATCTTCAATGTGACTTGGGACTTAATTTGCATACTTATGCGCTTTTATATATGACTAAAGTGACAACAAGTTCATTTTACGAAAATGTAATGGTAATGTACCGAAGAACATCTAATGCCGGAACAGATCTTCATGAATTATACTAAGAATCTATAAGACGTGGTGGAGACGTCAGCTTTCAAACAGAAGTACCCGCATCAAAATCGGTCCATTCGTTTGGGAGCTACGATGCCACAGACAGACATGCAAATATACACAAAACAACCTCAACACTCCTCTTTGTGGTCGGTAAAAATACAAATCAGGTCTACTAAAAGGTTCCTACTAAATAATGAGAAAACTTTAAATTTCAAAAATATACTCATCATTTCAACTCATACGTGCTGACCTACATACCCATCAATGAGCTTTTCACTTGATAAATTTATGTGCGCAATACCACGTTCTCAAAGGTTCGATATTTTATATTAATCAAAAATTCGAAGACTTGTGACATCTTCTAATCTGGATTAGTGTGGTAGATCAAAGACCATTCACCAATTATTGAGAGTAGGCCAGTGTCTCTGCAGTGGGAACACAAGAGGCTGATACGAGATACTCATCATTCATCACCAACATTTCTGCAATATGAAAACAAATTTCACATCTTTATTTTCAGTTCCGGAACTAGCAGTACTCACAGTATGACGTCTCCAACCTCCTCATCCACTGAACACTTGTTCAAGTTCAAGACCCTGGACTCAGGGTCCACTGATGTAATCAACGGGGGGACCACTAAGGGTGTCACCGATGGGACCACGTTGCCCGACCACGATAATATGCATGCTGGCACTATAGATCTTGGTACAACGCCGGAAAGGAGAACTACCCCCACAGATGGTGAGATGGGAATTATAAATCAAAAGCTAGATAATTACTTACAGCAGTTGTTTTTTCGGTTTTTAAATATTTTTTTTATATTAAAATAAGAATATTTAAAACATGAAAATTGTTAATCTGTCACCACTCTGTCTATACTTTTTTGATTTTTTTGAGTTAGAGTATAACTTTCATAAATAAAGATTTTTAATTAATATATATTATATTTATAACCTATCCACAATCTCATTTTACAGGACATTCCCACACAGGCCACTTCACCCCCACTCAAAATGGCAAACATACTGAAGAGACCCCCCACACAACAGAAGACGACAACCACATACCGGACTACGAAGATCGCAGCGGCAACGAGATCGAAGCCAGGTCCCCCACCTACGAGATTGACGAGAGGATCCCAGGGAGGGTCCACCCAGACTACAATGGATACGAGCATGAGATCACTACGAAGTGGTACCATCCGAAGACCACGGATAACAGGGTCGTGCCGCCTGAGTCAGAATTCTTTGCTACTATCGTGGGTGAGTATAGAATAAATATAAAACAATTTACATTTAGCAGAACATTTACATTTGAACAAGACTAAACCACTTTAGCAGTCCACAAGGATCTTTATTTTTAATAGTTTCGTAAGATAACTAGGATAGGGTGTTGCTAAAACTAATTTTATTGTGCGCACTGCAAGGGAGTGGAATGCTTTGCCTGAGTCTGTGTTCCCTGACCATTACAATTTGGGTGTCTTCAAGAGTAGAGTGAATAGGTTTCTCCTAGACAAGCGTGCTCCATCGTCGGCCGCATCTTCACTTCCCATCAGGTGAGATGGCGGCCAAACGCTTGGCTATACATTAATAAAAAAAAAGCTAAATCCCTCAGTCTCTCGCCGTGCCTCCTTGGTATTGCGAAAGTAGCAGATAAACTTACGCCAAGCGGTGCTGCAGTTGCGCTGCATTATCCCGGTGAGAGGGTGTGGGCGCTGATGTAATTACACAGGAGACGTTACATTCCAGTGTCAAAGTGACGGGCGCAACTTCTTCTCACACTTCGGTTTAGGAAGACTCACTGGTATTGCTGTTGTCTATGGAAAGCGGTATACACTTTATATCTGGTTATCGGAGTTGGATCATAAATTTGGTTATCGCGTTGCATCACTTATGACTAAGAGAACGGTTGTAATATTTGGTATATAATCATTTTGCTTCATAAGATATACCTTTGTTTCTGTTGGTACCTTCAAAGAAGATAAAATTACAATAGAATATTTGTAATTATAATGATTTTGAATTGTATCTCTTTGCAGGAATAGTAGCGTCAGTACTAATAGCGATAATATTGATCGTGATCATTGTGCTCAAGTACATCGTGTTTAAGTTCGACCCCTCGTACAAGGTCACTGAAGATAAGAACTACCAGCAAGGCGCCAGTGCCGCATTGTTGGGGAACCAGGTGAGCTAATTTGGTATATATAAAGTGTGACAGAATGTGATCCGTTTCTATTTGTATAAAATTTGCGATGTTTCTAAAGCGACTTTGTGATAATTCAAAAGAAATAAACATTTTCGATACAATAATTAAAGTAAAAACTAGAAGATAAAAACAGTTTTAAATATATTAATATTTTTGCTAGTATATGAAATTCATTAATGTTTTGTCGTTATTCAGGTTATTATATGGCTCTTATTGTACAAAATCAATTTTGACTAACTCAAAACAATTCATGTGAGAAAGCTTATAAAGTAGTAGTTAACGCGCTAAAAAACACCATCTCAGATAAAATCGTGAGCTTATTAACTACTAGCAGCCCGTCCCGGCTTCGCACGGGGTAGTGACATAACTACAATAGTTGGACATATGCTACCGCGGAGTTTTTTGTAGACATTATGATGTTCTTCAATATTGTTGTACATTATTTTGTTCTATCGCTAATAGTTTCGGCAGCGCATTCGACGAAAGACATTTTAAGACTCATTTTTCTACACCTTCGGTTACATTGTTCAAATTTTATCAAGGATCCCTAATTTTTTTTCAAAATAGCCTATGTCAAATTGGAAGAATGTAGCATTCTATTGGTGAAAGAATTTTTTAAATCGGCCCAGTACTTTTTGAGCCTATTCATTACAAATATACAAACATAGGTACAAATCTTTCCTCTTTATAATATTAGTGTAGTTTAGCGGTCCTTGGTAAAATCATGAGATAATTAAATCCCTGGTTAAACTAATGCATCTTTTCCCAGGCCCACTCCAGCTACCAAACTGGCACAACTGGCGGAGCGGTGCGCAACCTCCAGCCGCTGCCTCTGCACCGCAGCACGCCGGCGCCGCTGACGCCACTTCCGCCGCAACCGGTGAAACGTGACGGCATCAAGGAGTGGTACGTGTAAGATATTAGTTTGATAGGACGGACAGTGAAGAAAGTGAACGTTTCAGAAACGAAATTGTGTATTTGGACGATACCAATTATAATAAGGATCATATATATGATAATGATAAACTTAAAGTAAAGCAAAATAATTTTAAAAAGCACGCAAGCAGAAATCATATAAAGTGTTATGAAATCATAAATGACATTAAGAAATTCAAAAGGTATAAGGTATAAGTACATCATTCGGCAATCGAGTTTCTTAATCTTGTAATAATTAATGGAACATTAAAAGTATTGTATCCAAATACACAGTCTCGTTTAAAAGTGTCAGTGTAATCCCACCGTTAGCAAGAGACAGTGACAATGCGCTGTTGTTCGTCATATCAAGACTTTAGGTGGGGTGAGTGTTACCGATATGTGATCCCGTAGTTGCTTTTACCCTCAAAGACCTGTTGTAAAACTAATGCTACTTCAACGTGTTAAATGTTATCCTTGTCATATTAATAGGTTACGAAGGAGACAAAACAACTGTCGATAAAGATGCAACTTTTAAATACGATGAAATGGAATTAAGAATGATCGTTAACACAATACGATTAATCGAAAGTTATTTGCTTTAAGGCGTAAGAGAATAATGTAAGAAATGAAATACTGACTGATACGCAAGTGTTTATTATTGTAAATATTAATAATTATTGTAATGATTATTGATTCACTTGTGCGATCGAAATGTGCGTGTAAATTCAATAAATGTAACACTAGTAAACTGGAATTGCATTGTTTAATCTATTTTATTTTGAGTTTGTATATTCTGTCTGGATCTGATAGCTATGTGATTCATCATTGAAACTACTCTATCTACTTACATTGCTTTCGATAACTATCCTAAGACTAACCTAATCTTAATTTATGTTTTTGATGGGACATCAGAGTTTCGTCACTCCAATAAATTTTTGTTGAGTCGATAATATTATGTGAAATGTGATGCCTTATCATTAGTCTTCACCAAATTTGTATTATGACTCAAATCGCAAAATAAAAGTTGGAGCTGTCACCATGTAAATGAAGCATATCGTTCTATTGAAGACTACAATACTTTTACAAACTCAATAATCTTTCCTATATTTATTAGAAAATTTACAACATTTTTATTAGTGTCGCGGTGAGTAGTTAAATTAGAAATGATATCATTACCAGAGGGGTGGTAAGATCTTAATTGGCTTGGAGTTTGTACATTATCGTAGAATGCGTAATTGTACGAGCTTGTAGATTTGATATGGAAAATAGATAGATTCTTACAAGTTATACATTGTTTTTGGTTGTCCTCTAAAGATTATAATAATATTGCTCAAACCCCATCAACCTAAATTATACTCGGACCAGGCCTAAAGTCAGAAACATCTATCGAAGATAATGAAGACAGCGCAAATATTTTAATATTGGTCTCGTAAAAAAAATCTTCTATTTCGAAGTAAATTCATCCAATCACTCAGCAGCTTATTGATGTTTGTTATATAAGATCATTAAAAATGCTTTAGTATTAACATTTTTAAAACGAGAGGCTATGAAACTATGAAGTGTTTCACAAGGGGCTACACTTGGTCCAATAATGTTCTCCTGTTAATGAAATGTTTCTTCATTACCTTTAACTATCTTTCATCCTTCATTATTGCCTGCCCGTTTTGTCTTGTTGCAAATAAAAATGCTAATATTTTTAAATCTAGAGTATATTACATCCACCGTCCCATTTTCCTCTTTCCGGTTATATTGAATTAGCTTTAAAACTAAAACAAAAACATATTTATATAGATTGTTATAAAGCACAGGTTCTAGGTATTTAAAGTTGCATTTATTGTAAATAGTTAATTAAATGTAAGTAAGCGGTACAGTACGGTGTATGTCACACTCGTTTTAAGGCACAAAATGTTAGTAAAAACAGTTTAATTGTCAATTTTAGTGATAAAATTTAATGGTTAAATATAATGATTTGTACCGTTAAATTTATAAGTCTTTTGTGAAGTCTCCATAGATGCTTTAGTTATCGACATGATTTTAAATATATTTTCAGTTAATATGTTTATAAATATTGCGTCTATAGAATTAAAAATTTAAATTATTATCCTAAGTTATTAAATAGTAAATTTAATGAAGTTGTTACACACGATTTCGGTCGGACCAAGTTTTGTTTAATCCAGAAGCAACCGTTTTGAAAAATAAATAAATGTACATTACAGAGCAAATATTGTTTAATTTATTGATAATACTTCTCACAGATAATCAACAAATTTCACGTTTAGTGAGACACGAGAAGGATGACCAGCACCTTGAGATCTGGCTTAACTGAAACTTGTTAATATAGTGCTGTCAAAATCCATGTGTAGTTTGGTGCCAACGGAATAAAAACAATAAATATATATGGACATATCTGGATTGTCCTCACAGCTCAGTCAGTTCTGCCTTCTGCGTTCATTCATATTTAGTTATACGATTATTTTTGGTATTACGTACATTGAATATATGTTAACACCCAGACATAGTCAAATTAATGTTTGTCCTGGATGGGAATAGAACCCGTGCCCAGAAGACATTGCTACTAACCGAGCTTTAAGGTATTGACACTAGGTATTGTCCAATGCAGTATGAGAAAAAACGATGAATTTCCTCTAAATACAGAAAATATATTTTTTTAAAATTATAAATTTCAAAGGTTCATTTCTTACGAAAGAACCTTATTTAAAATTTAATTATATGAAAATCGCATGTTTTTTTTAAGCTAAGTTTCCTTTCCAGCTTCCTTTAACAGATAAAAATATTCACAAACAACTTTCTCGGCCACATTTCTCTAAATCGTCATAGATGGCTCTGAAAATCTTCACATTTGGCTGCATGCAATAGGTATGTAAGTAACACCTCCTGCAAGTTCATTTTGGCTTCGTCAATTGTGCATTTAATTTCCCGAGAGTATGCTTGAAATTGTCACTGAAATTTTATAACAGTTTTATGTTTCTTTGAAAAAGGTCCAAAAATAAGGATATGAAATCTTATACGTGTCGAAAAGCATCAAAAATTTAAGAAATACGTACTTTTCGTCAATTTTTACGTACGTATGTAACAATCGAATTCAAACCAAAATTTAATTGAACAATAAGAAATCGAATATCTACGAAGGTCATTTAAAATGATAGTATAGCTATTATATAATTTTGCAATTCATTTAGAGCATTTTTCATAACCGTATTAAAAAAAAACTCATTGATTAAAATAAACGTACAATTTTGTCCATGCTATCTGCGACACAGAAAATCCTTGTGCCTTGCGCATTTTGACCGTATGAGAAAGCAAACGAGACACATAAAAAAAAAAAATATTGGTATAAAAATATCATATAGATTCTAAATATAAACACTTTATTTAAAAAAAAACTATAAAATAAATAATTACAATGAAGGGTGGGGCCAAGTTCTTGGGGCGCAAACGATAAGAATCCTTCTTTGCGCACTATACATTTTTGATGGTAATTGATGTATCAATATAAATATATAACTATTCTTATAAATACACCATGTATAAACATTATTTTCAAATGCGGACTTTCAGTGCCATCTATGTAACGTTTTAGTAACTATGCCCGGAATATTTCATTCTGTTAAATCGTCAATAACATTTATAATAACGCTAATTATTATAAAGTGGTATTGTCGGTGCAATGAAACAATTTTATAAAATCATTCGAATGGTTGCATATTGTCTATTCAGGCTAAGCATCCATTAGAATAATGGCCTTCATTGAATATACCAACCGTGAACTTAGAACATGATAGAGATCAATACATTTGTATTTTTTATAAATGTCACGGTCAAAATTATGAAGAAAACAATCTAAATCACGAACACTTAGAATGCTTTGAAAGTTCAGTGTAGACACATGACCGTGAAACATATTGCGAAACATATCAAAACTGTTTCAGAAACAATTCGTTTAGTCGTAAAGATGCACGCCAAGCTTTTACTTCTATTTTTCGTACATTCTATTTCTTCGAGCGTAAGTGAACACCCGCTGTTAATGACAACTGGAAATTCTGGTCAAATAGTAAAAACAGCTGAATGCGTTTTAAAGCTATCCGCTAAATATTTCGTGGAGAAGAAGGCGCTAAGCGGCAGCATTGTGATAATCAACATCAACTCTTATGTATCTACAACACAGATGCTTTTGCTGCAGACGATTCACGGTGGCATCCAGTATTCCATTATGGTAAAAGATTCTTTTTATCTGCATGCAAACGCGTCACATTTTCCAGAGAAAGCAAAAAATTATATGTTGATTTTGGAAGAAAAATCCGAGTTAACCAGAAATATATTGCAGTTGAATAAATTGCCAACTTGGAACCCGCTCGCTAAAGCTATACTCTTTTACAAAGTCAAAGAAAACGAAGACGGTGAAAGAACATCAATTGAATTCATTAATGTTCTGAGGGAGTATAAACTTTTCAGGACGATTATATTCATTTATGACGAAGTCAGTGACAAAGTTGTCTCGTACACTTGGAGCCCGTATAGCGATGTGAATTGCGGGGGAGTGTGCACATCTGTTTATATTCTGGATATTTGCAAGGATAATGTAGTAACCCAGTTGGCAGAACAAAAAGATATGTTTCCGGCTGATTTGAAAGGATGTCCTTTGATTACATACGCTGTAATCGCAGAGCCATATGTAATGCCTCCTGTCAGGAAACTTATGAATAATAAGTACGATGATGCACACGAGTTTGACAAAGGAGGAGAAATAAATCTCGTAAAAATTATAAGCGAATTTACAAATATGAGTTTGATAGTTAGAAAATCTGAAATTTATGAAAATTGGGGTAATATCTATTGGAATGGAACAGCGACAGGAGCTTTCGCCATCTTAAGAAATGATTCAGTTGATTTAGTTATAGGTAATATTGAAGTCACTAGAGCTATTCGAAGGTGGTTCCATCCCACAGTGAGCTATACGCAGGATGAAATGACATGGTGTGTGCCGAAAGCGCGCCAAGCGTCCACGTGGAACAATTTAGTGATAATATTCCAGTGGCCCACATGGGTTGCGACGATTGCAAGCGTTATTATAATGGGTATAATATTCCATTGCTTATACTATAAAGAACATAATGGTAAAGTAACCAAATGGCCAACGAATTCATTACTACTCACGTTTAGCATGTTGCTCGGCTGGGGCGCGGCGTTTGAGCCAAAAAGCGCTACATTCCGAATTTTAATGTTCATCTGGCTCTGTTTCAGCATAAACATGGGAATCTCGTACGAATCTTTCTTGAGAAGCTTCCTAATGCACCCGCGATTTGAAAAGCAGATAAGCAGCGAAACAGATCTTATTCAGTCTGGGATGCCGTTCGGTGGCCGCGAGATTTACCGTTCCTATTTTGAGACCAATAACGCGAGTTCCTTTTATTTGCATCGCAAATATAACTCGACGACGTTCAGTGAGGGGGTGAAGCGAGTGGCTTTGGGCAGGAATTTTGCTGTTGTATCTTCTAAGAGACAGGCTGTCTATCAGGATCAGAAGTTGGGGAAAGGAGCTCCGCTGATTTACTGCTTCCCTGAGAATAATAACATGTATAAATACGGAGTAGTTTTGCTTGCACGTAGATGGTTTCCTATGTTGGATAAATTTAACAATATTATTCGAAGTATGTCGGAGAATGGTTTGATAGACAAGTGGAATGAAGAGCTGTTGATTCACAGGGTTAGTGTTAAGGGAGCCAGTGAGATTGTTGCATTGGGTACACCACACTTACTTGGTGCATTCATGTTGATAAGTTTGATGTATGGGGCTAGTGTGCTTGTGTTTTTTTGTGAGCTGGCTATTTATGGGTATTTATCGGGGAAAAAGAAAACCAAGCCTGTACTTAAAAGACGCTTGAGGTTTCATGAACCGAATCGTATATTTTTGATTGATTATTTGAGGAAAAAGAAACAAAGCAGTGAAAATTGTATTCATTCATTATAAAATGCAAAAAATTTGTCAAAGAATGCATTCAAAGTTTCAGGGGCTTTTCAGCGTATAAATATATTACTAACCAAAATATTGGATAGTTATAATTTTGTTGTAATTTGTAATAAATATTTTGTTATTCCCTTAACTCGGAACATTTTTTGTCATAAATTATAGCTATCCAGTCTTCCTTATATATTTTCTAGCCGCCCATCTCAAAAGAAACTTGCTAGCTCGGGTAAACAAGTAAAACTAAACACGCTAAAATTCATACAGCACAAAATATCCTAGAAAATAACAAACATATATTAGAACCGCAATATATGCTCAATTCACCCTAACTGTCCCTCTGGGAGACTTGCAATATTCAGGAACGAATTTTGAGGGGGGCGTTGTTATACATAATTTTTCGTTGTTTCTGCCCATTTTGTTAAGGTGTCGGTAATTTAAGAGCTATATTTGGAGATGAAAATTGATATTGCTCCGTGGGTGAACACTTTAGTTTGTATATCAGCTTCCCGGTTACGGATACGGAAGTTTTAAAATATAATTTTTCCGCAGATAATTTTGGTGTAGGTTTTAGAAGCCTTATTCTTGTGTTTTGGGATCATGCATCAAGTTAAAGCAGAAAGCACATTCGAATAAAGTAGATATCGGCAAACGTGTATTTGTTGCTACTGAATTGTTTTTAGTTATTTAAAGTATAAGTAGAACAATGATTATATTGTTCACAAAAACAATTGTACTCAAGTACGAAGAAGAAGAAGAAAACTAGATAATAAGGAATATTAGTATATGGAATTCGTTGTATACCTTTGTTTTATTCATGAGACATATTGGTCTGGAAGACCTAGGTCTTTGCGGATCGATGTACCTCTAATTTGCTCAGTCTAATATAAAAAAGATTATTAAAAAAAAAATTTGGAGCTGACTTTAATACTTCTATCCCCCTTTGAATCGTATTGAATTGAAGAATGGATTTGATTGAAATTTTGGTTGATATAGTCTTAATATCCAGTTCCATAGCTAACTTGAAATAAGTTTCCGCCGTTTTATTGTAGATGGCGCGGCACGGAGTTTCGGTTAGCTTTCGCAGATGATAACCGGCTTAAAAAATAGTTTGGACATTCAAGAACAACATAACCTATTAATATCATTGATTTTATATTGGTAAAATATAATTTTTATAAGTTGAAAATGTCAAAATTTGAGCCAAGTAAGCGTCATTTGCGGGAAATATTAGTTTACTTCTTTAATTTAAAGAAATCTGCTGCTGAGGCGCATCGATTGCTCGTAGAAGCATATGGTGAGGTTGCTTTGAGTGAGAGAACGTGTCGAGAGTGGTTTCAAAAGTTTAAAAACTGTGATTTCGACGTAGAAGACAAAGATCGCAGTGGAAGGCCAAAAATTTACGATATGCTGTGTATTTGGTGGGATCAGCTAGGTGTAGTGTATTATGAGTTGCTTAATCCGAGCGAAACAATTACTGGAGCCCTCTATCGAACACAATTGATGAGATTGAGCCGAGCTCTGAAGGAAAATCGCCCTCAATACTATTCTAGACACGAAAAAATTATTCTTCTGCATGACAATGCTCGTCCACATGTTGCGGCTCCCGTGAAAAAGTACTTGGAAACACTTGATTGGGAAGTGTTACCCCACCCGCCGTGTTCACCAGACATTGCACCGTCCGATTATCACCTGTTCCGGTCCGTAGCACATGCTCTGACGGCGCAGCGGTTCACATCTTATGAGGATACCAAAAATTGGGTTGATTCGTGGATAACCTCAAAAGACAAGGAGTTCTTCAGACGTGGGATTCGAATGCTGCCTGAGAGATGGGAAAAAGTGGTTGCAAGTGATGGGCAATATTTTGAATAACTTTGAAACTTATTTGTACTCCTAATAATATAAGTTATAATATGATATTTTCCTGCACCATTTTTGAAAATGCGATGCAGCGCATCCATAATTTTTTTAAGAAATTTACTCATTGTCTTACGTTTTGATATGAACCAGCTACCAAAGGATTCAAAGACGAGGTCGCGCCACTGAACCAACTCTAATTAATTACGCTTACTGTACGTCAGTACCGTAACGTGCCACTTATAATAAAGCAACTCTCCGCAAGGTCGGTAGTTGGATGGGTTACCGCTTTTGAGATTCGAAGTGCACGTAAAGATGTCCAATCGAATAACTATGACGGAGACTAAACGCCGACACTAGAGTTGGTCACTTAGATGAATAGAAGAATATGCCTCTAATGTTGCCAGTGCCCACCAGCCTGTTCTCGTCATGCGATAGTAATTTTGAATGAAAAATTAGTCGTAAGACATAATTTAAATGCAACGTAAATCTTATTATATTATATAATAACATCTCAAATAGAAACGTTTCGTATACTTAAATGAAGATAAGTTTACGCTAATGATGGAAACACACTGCTCTTCTTGGTTGACAACTGTATAAGGGGCCGGTGACACCAAAGTTTAACCGTAGTTAACCCTAACTGTGGTTTATATATGTTAATGAAGTTTTGAGTAATTAAAGCTTCACACTGTACCATGTTGCTCGAATTTGTAAGTGAATACAAATCCCTGTACCTACGTGTCCTCCGGATGTGGGGTAAGGAGCAACGTAAAGTAGCAGTAGAACTTGTTCCAAGTTCGTCCAGAGAAGTACTGCCTACATACCTGACAATCCGGCGCCAAGCAGTGTATTCGTAATGTTGTATTCCGGTTGAAGGGTGTGGGTGCCGGTGATATTATAGGCAGTTGAGGCGTCTTTTTTTCAGAGTCGAACGGGTGAAACGCGATGCCAATTAAATCTTCTCATAGTAAAAGAACATCTAAGTCGTTTTTTTTGTTGTTTTTGGGTGGCGGTATCCATTTAACCACTTAATTACTTAAGTCATATAAAAACCCCAGCAGGACATGATTCTAAAAAAAAATTATACAGGATTTAGAAGACAAAAAACTCCCAAAATTTTTGATTTTTGTATTTTACTTGTGAATTTTTATAAAATTTAGAATCTACTCATGTTTTTTCTTTAAATTACATAATTAAGTAGTACAACCTAACGAGTTTTGTGAGTTTCTGATTTTTGAGATTAGTTGAAATATCACAAACAACATGGCATTTCTACAATTCAACAAGTCATCTTGATAGCTATTAGCTTGTTTGCACTGTTTTGTCAGTAGAAGCTGATAATAAATATTAATAACTCTGTAATATCTAATCCTACTATATAATCAGGTAAACTTGCTTGCAAACTAATTAATTTTGGTGTTAAACCGGGAAGAACCCGGATTAAACTTGTCCTTTGGTTATGATAATGGTGAAACTGGCTCCAAAACGGCAATTTATCTCGACTAACGTTTGAGACTGACACACGCGAAGGGCCCCCATTTGTTACTTCTACCACAGACTACATACATAGTACTTCACTACGAAAGACTCACTTTTACTCAATTTTACTCTAAGTCAAACTCAATTTCCGGTTATCTTTATTTCCTTTGAAATTTTAAAAATTCCAAAAATACGATATTTAGATACGTCGTAAAAGATACGTAGAAAAAGGCCGTAGATACGTTGATACGTACCGACGTATCTACGGACTTTTTAAGATTTCATATAAAACCTACCTACCTACCTACCTAACCTACCTACCTAACCTAGCTACCTACCTAACCTACCTACAAAATCACTCGGTTGCTAAGTTTGGCACCTGTTCAAACCATATCCGACTTTCAATGGGATGAACAGACAAAAAATCTCTAATGGAGGGAAATCCTATTTACTATAATATAATGTTGTTAAATAAATATTACAAAATATTTTACTTCCCATGAAGCAAAATTACTACAGACCATTTACGTAATTATTTATGGAGAAACACGCTTTCTTTACGTCAAGATTATGAACTTGGTTTGAATTTAATAAAAAAATATGTAGTATTTTTGTCGTGCCTACATTTAAGTAAAATCGACGAATTATAATGTAATATACACAATATTCTACAATATAAGTACCTATCTATGTAACACAGTGTACTACCAAGTTATTATGGCACAGTTTTAGTTTGTTTTTATATGTTTAAACATACCTAGATAATATGTAGTATAAAAAGGAAGAGGCTAACAGTCCACAACACAGGAAAACCTAGATTGGGGGCTTGCAACCATTCAAGATCACGTAAATAATTTAATTAATAATAATTATTATGACTTCCTAACCCTGGTTCTAAATATATTTGTGTATTTAAATGTCAACATATTGGTATCAATAAATGATTATTGCTATTTTTAAATGAAGCAAAAATAAAACAGTAAAAGTTACAATTCGCTTTTCAAAATTCGACATTAGATCTGAAAGCACAGATTATAAACTTCAAATTATGCGCCGTTTTGGATCTACATGCTATGAAGTACAGCGAGGTTTCCATTAAAAGTTGCCATTTGAGTGCGTTCAGTGACGAAGCAACATTAGTAGTTTTCAAAAATTACCTTCAGAGTAATAGATGGGATGGTATGACGTCACTTCATTGGGATTTGCGGCCGGGAGAGATGGTCTTTTGTTTTTGGTGTTGGACTGAAAAATATGCAGCATAATTTCAACTTTCATTAATTTCAGGTAGCGAAATGACTTATTTTGTCTAGCAAAATTTTTCACACCGTGCATTTCGTACGCGGATTTCGTTCAATGCAGCGAACAGACAAGGACAAAACTATATAAATACATATTTTATAAAAAGAACGAAGATTTCACGCACTAGGACTCCCTGTGTCGCAGATGGCATAGACAAACACCCAAGACCCGAGAAAAAACTTCATGCTCCCTGCACCAATTGTGTCCTAGCCAGGAATTAAACACGGGACCCCTCGCTTCGAAAGCAGAGCTACTACCAACTAAAACACAGAGCCGAATGTCATTGTTCATATCAAAATGGCGTGATTAAGTTGAAAAGACACTGCGAGCGTGGCGGGGCGTCGGCGGGGCATTGGCGGGGCGTCAGCGGGGCGTGACGTCTTGTGAACTACATACTTTGAAAAATATAACGCTTTCACTATTCCCTGTATCGCAGGTGACATGGTAAACAAAGAGAACAAACTAAACGCTCATCACCCAAAGTTTCAGCCGGAAACCAACCAACATCACGTAACTTATACCATCATTATAACAAGTCTCAGCGAGCAAAGTTTACCACCCTGTCTAAAATTAAAAATGGCATGTTAAATATGAGTACCGAGAGGAGTGGAGCGTCTGTCTGTCAGGACCACCTACAGCGGGACACGCCGAATCTACCATAATCATTCATCTTTAGTCAACGTGCAACTCACATTTACACACCAAATATACCTTATTCCTGAGAGGTACAGAGCAAAATTGAACGCATCAGGAAAGGGTAAGTTGGCAAAAGTGGGACCGGGTAATTTATGGACAAAGGTCTTATCACATCGAAATAAAGTAGGTATTCGCGTGGGTGAAATGAAAAATGAATTGTGAATAATGTGTGACGGCTTTTTGTTTGGATCTGTTTGTGCAATGTGCAATTTTTTTAACAATAAATGCATTGTTTTTATTTGTATTTATTCAATCTAATTTACCTCTTGCAACGGCATGAAGCGCTTTTAGTTTACAATCAGCGAATTTTGAATTTCACTGATGGTATGATGATTATACTATAATATAATTATATTATGATTATGATTGAATTGATTTTGATGCGTTATGAATTGTTGATGGACTTTTAAGACTTCAAATAGTAGGAAAGCCGCTCGTGGCGTAGCTTGCCCAGTTCTTTTTACAGAACCTATTAATATACAACTGATTCAACGCAAACTATGGTAACTACAACTTACTAAAAGAAAATTTTACATTTCTTAAAAATCTGTTACAGTTTTAGTAGTACACAGCCAAATTAAAGATAGAATCGACAGAACGGATCCCTAAAAATAAACTGGAAAATAGTTTTCAGCAGGTTCCCAGTTGTAGACATTAGGTAGCTAGAGGCTATGTATACCTTTCAGCTCGGCAGTGAACAGTGACTGAACATCGTGAGTTTTAGTTTGGTTATAATCCAACCTGCCGGTTTTACACTCGGAAAAACCCCGTCTCGGGTGACGGGCGCAACGGGATTTGGGTCTTTTCTTACTTCAGTCGGAGAGGACCTAAGTAGTATTGCTATTTTTATAGTCGGAGGTAACTATTGAATTGAACAAGTAGAAGATACGCCATATTGTAATTGAATTGTTGGCCACAGATGGCCTTGTCAACTTTACGCGGGCTTTTGGTGAGAGCGAGAGGCTCTCAACCATGGACTAATAATATTATGGGAATTTGTGTTTAGTTTAAGCAGTCCACACCCGAAGAGCTATTTAAGTATCTTCTATGTATCAAAATAACTAAAGAACTAATATAAAAATAAATCAAGAAATATTCCGTTTCAGAGATGACTTAAAAATACTCCGGAATAACACATCCTCTATCCAGTAAAAAGTTTAACTGAACAACATCAAAGTATTAATTAACACGGTAGTCTTAATAAATTAGCCAGTCAGCAAACAGAAACGAAACGTAAACGAAAAAGAACAGAAAGGAACCAACGAAACACAAACGCCCATTGTTCTGCCGCGAGTGGATGCGGACTGAAAAATATCATCTCGGGACTGTCTTTTGATCTATAAAATTAAAGTGGGCTTTTCTGTGGTGCAAGTCATATCTATTTTTTTTTTGACTGGACTATTTGTTTTTGACCGCAGATGGCCTTAACAACTTTACACGGGCTTTGGGTGAGAGCAGATGGCTCTCATATCTATGATAGAAATCAGTTTCCGAAATTTATGTCAGCGCATCAATACAGAACGGCTGCGCCTTTTTGGCTAATTCTGTTTTTGTTGTTTGTTTGATAGGATTGGATTTGCGTAAAATGTATTTATGGGGAACTCACGTGAAAATTATGAAATTGGGAAAAACTAGAACTACATCTTTGTATGGGATTTTGCCTCCACGTCGGTTGACACCCGATTGTCAAATTGTGTATCAAAACAGGAAAACATCTTTCGGGTTAAGTAGTTTTTAATTAATTTGTAACTGACGTAAAATGTAGGATATCAAATCAATGTGTTTATATTGTTTTTATTAATTATGCAATTTTTCTGTGGTGCATTTCTCTTTATTTTAATAAGAAGATGTAAATTTTAAAACTATCATGGTTATGAACATTATTATTCGTGTTACCGAGATATTTACCATGATTTGTGTGTTTTGTTGACTCCCGATATTTTGACGCAGTTTCATGCGTTAGTTTGCCCGGGACCATAGTCCCGGGCAAACTAACGGGTGTGGCAAATCATTGGCAGACATATCGGTCTACCCTCTTGCGCACTCATTTTTACGTTCGACCGCATCGCTGCTACCGGGAGTCAACAAAACCCACAAATCATGATAAATATCTCGGTAACACGAATAATAATACGAAGAAGGTTCTCAAGTTGACACGTACATACTAGTATGGGTCAAATATGTCCTAACGTCGCGTCACTAACTGGTGATATCGATGTCAAAGTCACAGTAAAATTCAAACCACTTTATTCCCGTAGAATTTTTACAAAAATGAATGGGAGCATCACATTTTTAACTAAATATATATTATAACTATAAGATCTTACGTTTTTATTACAAAGTTAAGCACTCGTTCTAACCCTATCGAACCACCACGATGAAGAAAAAGCAAGAAACTCAAATGGAAGGATGACTTTCTTTTTGCGAGCATGATCCGTCAAAATGTTAGCTATCTTCGATAAAAATGAGGTAATGTACAATATAGATGACTCTCACGTCCCCCCTCTTCCGCTATCCGCCCCAGTTTAGGCCAAGCCACAAAAATACTGCACATAAATAGGATTTTTCCCACACGAGCCAGTTGAAACGTACCCTTTGTCGATGCACGGTTCATTTTAACAAAGTGTACATAATGAACATCGTAAACATAGCATTGAAATGCTGCTATCTACAATAAGTATCGGATTTAAAAGTGGAAAAAACATTTTTTTTATCTACAATAATTTAAAATTAGTAAAACTTGCAAAAATTTAGCAAAAAATGTCTTTTACTTGGATAACATATTTTTTCCAGTTATTTTGATTTAACAACGAAACTATTAAACGGATTTTGATAAAAAAAATATTTTAAATCATTTTTCAAACTTATTCAAGTACTAGCTTTTACCCGCGGCTTTGCTTGCGTCAATGTTGATTTTGTCAACCAATTCCAGTTGTTTCTACTAAATTCTAATGTTCCCACTACCAGCCTCTAATGTTCCCACTGCAGGGACAACGGCCTACTCTCGTAGTTGAGAGTGAATGGGCTCTGATCTACCACGGGAGCCCAATCCAGATTGGTAGATGTCACGTCTTCGAATTTATGGTTCTAAGACATGCCGGTTACCTCACGATGTTTTCCTTCACCGTTTCGAGAACGTGGTATTGCGCACATAAATTTTTCAAGTGAAAAAACTCATTGGTGCTCGTTTGGGTTTGAACCAGCAACCTTCAGATTGAAAGTCGGTGTCTATGCACCTGGCCACCACGCTCTCTAGTTTGATTAGTTAGTTCTCGCTTTAATTAGTTGCATTTATTAAGATTATGACTTTAGTTGGTAGTTGTACCAACTAATGCTTTGAATCCTAAATGGAGTGGAAGCTGATATAGTAATCACGTATTTCACAGAACAGCCCCAAGTAACGCTGGAAAATTCAGCAGGTAACTTAGTTCAAAACTCGCCCAAAATAGGCACTCGACCGTTTCAGAGTAACTCGCAACCCCAAATACCTATCGCATACCTAACCCATATAGTTACATTCTAAATTCCTCTCCGGGATTAGAAATGTTTGGATATGCGGGTAGGCGAGAAATTTTGGGGTGTGAACAAAACGTGCCTTTATTTTGGATTTTTATATTTTCCCGAGGCTTTTTATGAATTTTGAAATGGGATTTTATTTTTAATATTCGACGAATGATGAATTATCCCAAGAATTTTGAGTGACCCTTTCATGGTCAGTACGGAGTAGAATGACTGTTAATCACATTGAAGGGTCAGTATTTTTTAGGGTATCCTATATCGAATAATGGGGGGTCCAGTTGCTCGCGTCATTTGTATCTTTTGATTCCTTACACGTACCCTGGGTGATGCTAAAGGAGCAACCAAAGTAGCAGTAGAACTTGTGCCAACTTCGTCCGGAGAGGTACTGCCACTACTCCTGGAATCTGTCGTCAAGCAACTCGCATTACCGTGTTCCGGTAGAAGGGTGTGGGTGCCGGTGAAATGACATGCGCATGAGACGTATCATCCTCGTCTCGGGTGATGGACGCAGCAGGTTGAATGCGACTCAGTGTAGCATATAATCACAATACTTTTAGTTTCTTTTTTCCTTTGATGGAACATGAAATGTTTTTTGGCAATACTAGTTAATATCGGTGGAAATTAAATATTTAACAGCCCGTATGCCTATTGGCTGTATGCATTAAACGTAGGCATTTTTTATATTGTTGTTTGGTCTGAACCGTTTAAAATAGTCACTCATTGATGCCAGAGGATTTATCAACCTATTTGATATATATTTTATTTTTGTGCTCATACACGCCCTTTCACAGCGAAACAATGCGTTGATTGACGATCAGTCAGATCAAGTGTCTAATGTCACTACCATTCCATCAGTCACTCAGAATTCATGATTAATGGAATCGATTTACGCTTGCGTGGGCGTGTAAAGGATGCCTTATTTTGAAGTAATAGTGAGTTATTGGGAAGTACTGAGGGAGCGTGGTGGCCCAGGGACATAGACGCCGATTTTTAATCTGAAGGTCGATGGTTCAAACCAACACGTGCAACAATGACTTTTTTCACTTGAAAAAATTTATGTGCGCAATACGACGTTCTAAAAACAGTGACGGAAAACATCGTGAGGAAACCGGCATGTCTTAGAACCATTTGACGACATGTGACATCTACCAATCTGGATTGGGCTCCCGTGGTAGATTAGAGCCCATTCACTCTCAATTATCGAGAGTAGGCCGGTGTCCCTGCAGTGGGAACATTAGAGGCTGGTACATCTAGATCTCTCAAGATCGTTTCCAAGAAAGACCTAAGCCAACTGTACCTACTTTACCTTGTACTCTGTTCCTGAACGGATATTAACATTAGGCTTATCAGAAAACAAAGGTGATCGAAATAAACTAACAAGAGATTAACGGAAAAATCGTAAAAAAAAGACAAATTAATGGTTTTTTCTTTTTTTTATCCATTATTTCTCACCCGTAGGAGGTTTCTATTTTAATTGGCTTTCTATTTAAAGAAAAAAGTAATAGAAAAGCAAAACATGCAATATCTAGTTATTTTAATTTATTACCAAACCACTGAACCAATTCTAATAAAGTTATCTGTAGAACCAATCCGAAATATAACCTTTCAAATAAAAATAGAATTACGTTCATAAATGACGGAGAATTTTGAAAACAAAAACATTGAAGCTGAATTGATAGCCTCTTCTAGAAGATGAAAAATATTATAAAACACCACATCCTCTACATGCAAAATCCACGTTAAAATTGATAAACAATTCATAACTTTGGTTGTAACACTAAAATTTCCTGATATTTATTGAAACCGCTCAGAAATATAAAACTTTACCGGCATACTCTAGTTGCAGGTTTAATGGGAAACTTTACAACCCATACTTTAAACTACAGTTTATTGTTGTACTTATGTTTAAAGTAATGAAAGTGCTTTAAGTATGCAACTTAGTTGCAGTAGAACTTGTGCCAAGTTCTTCCGGAGGTACTGCCACCACACCTGGAATCTGTCGCCAAGCAGTAGTGCTCGCATTACTACGTTCCAGTGAAAGGATGTGGGTGCCGGTGAAATCATATGCGTATTAGAAATATCATCTCCGTCTCAGGTGATGGACGCAGCAGCATGAATGCGACTCAGTGTATGATCCAAATCTTATACTGAGTCGCATTACTGTTGTCATGGGCGGAGGTCGCCACTTACCACCAGGTGGGCCCTCAAGTCGTTCCGTCAATTATTCATATTAAAAACTAACTTGCTAAGTACTCACTCACTCACTTGTACCTCATACATTTGTACTAGGATTTCCTGTGTCACTAGCGGAGGACAAACACAGATATACATGACCAATATCCAAGACCCGAGAACAAACTTTAAGTTGCTTCGATCGGGAATCGAACTCGAAACCACGCTTTGTAAGCTACGCAGTCATCTTTCAGTATGCGAACTTGCATATTATGACGCAACTGCAAACTATATACTAGCTACGCCCCGCGGTGTTACCTGTGGTTTCCGGGATCTATAGCCTATATTTTAATCCAGGATTTAAGCTATCCTGGTACCAAATTACATCTAAATCCGTTTGAGCGTGAAAGAGTAACAGACATACATACCACAGATAAACTTTTACCTTTTAATGTTAGAGATACAAATACATATAATATTAGTGTGATTAGTGAAATGAGTTTCCTATATTTTCTGGGTACGTAACCACAATAACGGTTTTGTAATGATGACCACTTATTTCCGTGTCAGATAAAATTGACTGTGACCTCACAGCTTAGATAGAATGGGAGAAAAAAGAACAGGAAAAATCTGCTTTCAAATCGGATTTCAAAGCAGATTTTTGTATTGAAATTGGTGCGTGGGAGATTGTTCTTAGCTATACATGTTGAATATCAGTCGTTTCCACTATAAATATCACAATTTCAAATACCAGCTTTATTAAAAAAGAAACTGCTTTGAGGGGGTCCAGTTGCTTGCGTCCGTAGGTGAGATCCCCCTAGTATCCACTCCCCGAGTGGTGCCAAAGGAGCAACTAAAAGTACCTAGCAGTAGAACTTGCGCCAAGCTCGTCCGGAGAAACTGCTAGCACATCTGGTAATCCGCCGTCAAGCAGTGGTGCACTGGTGCACTCCTGTTGCTGTGTTGCTGGAAGAGTGTGGGTGCCGGTGAAATTACAAGCACGTTACATACCCGTCTCAAAGTGATGGGCGCAATGCGATGCGACTTGGATCTTCACATACTTCGGTCGGTATATTGATAACGCAGCAGATGCAACTAATATTTTCATCCTTCAACAAGTTCTTTGCACGAAAATGTAAGAACTCCCGACTTGGGGTGATGATGAACATCAAATACTTGAACAGATCTTAATAAATATAGAACCATCATAGATATAAGAACTTTCAATCACGTCAACTTTAAAACAAAAGAAAACCGCTTCGAAATTGAGCTACGACGCCACAGACCGATAAACAGATAGTAAAAAATTTAGTTCAAAAATTGAACCCGACTACTGAATTTTTTTTTAAATGACAGCCTCTATCAATGCTATTTCCATCGTCTCATATTGAGTTTTATCACGGCTAGTATTATATAAATCTGAATGTAAGTTTGTTTGTAAGTTTGTTTGCCATAACTACTCAACCGATTATCATGAAATTTTGCTTACACATCGTCAAAGATAAAAAGACTTTTCATCCAGAATTTTGATTGTTAAAAACACGGGCAAAGCCTCCAGCAAAAGCTAGTGATTCAATAAATCATCATAAAACAGTACCTACACAGTTATTTACCTTGTTCCAAAGGCGCCTAGTCATTGGGAACGCTCGTTAAATCACCATAACGCGCATCTGTAATAGCTTGTTGTACCGCGGCATAAAGTCACGTACCATGTGCCTGTAATTTCCCCGGTGTCCTGTCCGTCAAACTGGGTCATGTAGGAAATGGTATTACGTCTTGTGGCAGTCGAAAAACCCTTGGTTATTGTTTTATTCATACGTGAGATATTGTTATGTGATTATTGCTAATAAAATGTTGGCCGATGATCGGTTTAAAAATGAAAAATAAAACCGACTACAATTTTCTTTCATCACGTTTCTTACGACTTTAGGAGTGGAATCACTCCATGAAAATTTGGATCATTTTTTTTGATAAATCTTTAAAAAACAATGATCCAATTCGGTTCACAATTGGCGAAGAAAAAGCATGACAATTGGCGAAGAAAAAGCGAAAAAAACGGAATTAAAAAATCGAAAAGAAAACTGACTTCAATTCTTCAAAAAAAGAAACATCCAATTCGGTATACAACTTGGATGATAGATTTTTTTTTTAGTTATTTTGATTTAACTACCAATGACGGATAATTGAGAAAAATTATATAAGTTAAACCTTGTAATATAATTAACCATTTATTTTATTTTATCATTACTAGATCTTTATCGGTGATAACTGCTGTTATGAGCTTGAATTAAAAACATTTTTTTTTTTAATTCGACAATTATAATTTTATCGAATTTGACTATTTGACTACAGCGCAACATTCAAGTGTCAAACATACTCGTAGATGTTTGTTTAGTGCCTGCGACATAGAACAAACATCTTTATATCCCGAGCGTATAATATCGACTCCTTTAATAATTTACTTATCTATGGCTCTATCGGCAGAATATAGCAGTATACCCGATACCTTATTACCAACTCCAAATATAGGATACTGCTTAAGTTTGCCCATATTCCAAAATATAAAGTCTTATATTTGGAAAGTAATCTTCTTATAAAGGTATCCTAAAGCAATAAGATGCCTTTATAAGATGGTATTAATAATTAATTAATGTATTAATACTCGTAAAAGACGTTGTCGCGACTTAGTAATTTCAACCAATGCTTTTTCTTCTTCTTTATAATTTTTGGCTTCTGAGGCTTGGCTGCCCGCAATTTAGCCTTCAACCAATGCATCTGTATGTTAAATGATATTTGCAGCGCGCATTCTGTCAATCGCTGACAGTAATGTTAAAGAACTGTCAGTTATGTCTAGCGCTATATGGTTACATTAGAAAAGTTGATATGGTCGTTAGTTTTTTTAAATTTTCTAATGTTCCGCGCAACTTTCTTAATTTTTTCTTTCGTAAGAACCTTCTCCTAACCATAACAAACACAACAAAAAAATAATTATCAAAATTGGTCCAGCCGTTCACGCGTGATGCAGTGACCATGGGAAATATGAATTCATTTTACTTTTATAGAAGATTGATTAATGGCATATTATATCCTGTATTGCAGCTGGCATAGAAACAATACAGACATCAAAACGCGACGGCAAATTTCATGTTCATCCCACAAATATCTGCCGCGGATCAAACCCCTCACAACCAAGCCTACTAGTTGAGTCGCAGTACATTATTTTAAAGCAGAATCGAACCCAGAACTCATCTAACTTTGCCAGGAAGCCGTCAAAGTGTGTAATTTTGACTGGTATAATAATTTACTTATCTATGGCTCTATAACGGCGGAATATAGCAGTTTACCTGGTACCTTATTACCGGCTCCAAATATAGGTTACTGCCTAAGTTTGCCCATATTCCGAGAGTGGCCCATTATTAAACAATGTCCTTTACGTTATCTAGATAATAGCTATTGAAGTTTTCTTGTGTTCATCATTATTAATTGTGGGGACATTCATGATGGACGTGTAGGTCAAGTATCTCGCTCAGGGACCCTCAGAGTCCCTACATGTTCCCGTGGTGCAGCCCAAACTAAAAGTAGAACTTGAGCTCAAAATAGCAGTAGTTCGTCAGGAATAGTACTACCATCTGATAATCTACCGTAATTGCGCATTTGCTTTGTTGTAGTCCTGTAGAGGGACTGATATCTTAGGCGGTAGCTACCCGAGGCATCCCGGGTTTGATTCCCAGCCGGGGCAAACTTTATGTCATGTGCATGAAGTTCTGTTTATTCAGACTTGTGTTGCCCAGTATTTGCAACACAGAGAATCCTAGTACAGGGGTATAAGTATATAAACGTTATTTTTTATTTAGTTTTAAGTTTAAGTAAATATATTGATGTAAAATTTTGAAAATAAATTTTTATATTAAAGTACTAGGATCGACCGCAAATAACCAGTGAAAATGATTGAAATTACAGGTGACGTTTGGGCGTAGCGATTTCTGTAAAACCATTGTTCCTATTCAAACCGCAGCATTTTAATTGAAAACACACTTTTTACTCATAAGAGTTGGCCTTACTAGTTAAAGTATTATTCCAAACTCCGGCGAACTGGCAATACCGCAGGGACAGCGGCTGTGCTGCCAACTTCAAAACAAAAAAGTAAAACAAACAGAGCGTTGACGGCAAACTGAACTGTGAATAACGTGCATACAAAATGAATGCATCGGAGTTTTGAACCGGGTACGTTTGGAATGGACTACCATTGTCACGGAGGAAGTATGGAGGGCATGCTTTGTGAGTTTTGAGCTAATAGTGAAGGCTTAAGCGTATTTTCCACCGGATTTTATGTTATAAGCAGCAGCAAACTACTCAGAGAGTGGTGGCTCAGGGGTACAGACGGCGACTTTCAGTCTGAAGGTCGCTGGTTCTAAGCCACAAGTGACCAATGAGTTTTTACTTGAATTATGTGCGCAATACGATGTTCTCGAACCGGTAAAGAAAAGGTGAGGAAAACGGCATGTCTTAGAATAAAAAATTGGAATACGTGACATCTACCAATCGGAATTGGACAACCATGGTAGATCAATGCCCATTCACTCTAAATTATCGAGAGTAGGCCGGTGTCTCTACAGAAGGAACATTAGAGGCTGGTAAGGCAACGGGTTGCGCCTTAGATCTTCTTATACTTCGTTCAGGGAGGATGTTATGGGTGGAGGTAACCAGTTAATATCAAATGGGCCTTCAGCTCGTCCCGTCACTTTTGTAAAAACATCTAGTAGCGTCGTGCTGCGTGCGCTTAGAGAGTAATAGAAAAAACGGTAAGAAATCAAGCAATTTAGGTGTAAAATTGTAATTTCCTTACAGACACCCAAATTTTAACTACCTCCCGCAGCCGGCTTGATCCTCAGAACGAGCTTATGCATGGCTGTAAAATTTAACGGTTCACAATAAAGTAAGCTAAGGCTGGCGCACACTGCGCGCTCATAACTTGCCCGCCACGTGTGCCACTGCCTTAATACAGCGTGTTACTTTTTAATGAGTTTTTTTTATATCACAAAGTTTAGTATTTTATGGCGAAATTAATAATTTTGTTACTTTCGTGCTCATTGTTGACTGACCTCAGCTCAACTGGGGGTACCTCTGCCTCCTGCACTGTAGGTCTTAGGTTCAATTCCCAGGACAAACATTTGTGTGACGAACGTAGATGTTTATTCTGTATCTGGGTCTTAATATAACCCTAAATGTCAATGAATATTTATTATTTATTTATTACATCAATGTAACGTAGATTATTATTATAGTAATAATAATCAAGTATTGTTATTATGTGTTCCTATTTTTATTTTAATAATATTAGAAACTTAGACAGAGAATATAGTAAGATTTTTGGCCTGTTCCATCTGGTAGTGGGAACAGTTGATCTACCTATAGAAAATTTTATCGGTCTTTCGATAGCTCAATAGGTTCCTTTGTATATCTATACAAATAAATAAAATTTAAGTATTTTTTTGTTATGTCAAAATAACAGCTTTTTGCTAAATGCATTTTAAAGTATTTACGGTACTGCTTGTCTGTCTGTTTGTTAAGGCTCATTTACGAAACGGCTGGACCGATTTTGATGGGACTTTCACTGGCAGATAGCTGATGTTATAAAGAGGCTACTTTATTTTAGAAAAATAAATAACAATTTTAATTACGCGCTAAAAAAATTTTGACTTACACGCGGATGAGTTGTAATATATATTTTCTTTATTTAAAAATCTTATCTCATGAGTATTTCTAGATTTCTTTCGTATTACTATAACGCTTTTGATAACATTGTGCTGTTGAATTTTTATGGTATTCATAAATTATTTATTCTTTGAAAATCACATCACCCTGTATTCGGATATGATCACTTTATACGGTTTTAGTAGTGTCCGTTTTTATTGAAGATTTCAAGGTACGGGATTGTGGGCAAGTCGCCTTAATGCCCTATTAGAGCCGGGTTCGGAATTACTACTGTTTGCTCAGCGGGATTGGGTGAACCTTAACGTGATTCTTATAAGAATTGTTTTGCAATGATTTTTAGGAAATTTCTATATTTTGTTGCTAATTCGTGCAGTAAAGTCTTTGAATGTTTGTATGGGAACGGGTTGTCTTTGGATTATTGTGTTTGGAATCCGATATTGCATTAAAAATTTTACTTTTCATATTTAGAATTTTAATGAACAATAATGAGTGTGTTAGTTTAATAATAATATATATTGTATTTAATACGTTAAATCAGAGTAGAAATTAATAATTAATTCCATTCTGAGAAGTTTAAGATTTTACGAAATTAATTTGTTTTCACATAAATTAATTTCGTATTTATAAAAAAATAACTCAGTTTACTCACTCACTTTAAATAGGTAAAAAAATTGGAATATACAAAAATGGGAATTTATTAGTGCCAACTTCAAAGCAATAATAATATCACAGCAAAAATGAGATTTGTGCCACGTAGTTCTCAACTGGAATAGTTTTCAGCAGTTCTTCAGCTCAATATATGGTATACGGGCGCCGGCTACTCGCAACTTTACATCGTCCAAACTCAAAATTACAAAGAGCAAACTTCATATAATTGGTTCTAGCGTGGACACAGCGAGCACAAGATATACAGACGCAGAGGACTGTCTCCATACAGCAAGAGGTTACAGTGCACAAACCACGAACACTCGCAACTGGTGTTCGGACAAGTTGATCAGCTACCGAAAATATGGTATGTCTAATATTTGATGGCTTTCAAAAATTGATGGTCGTGGGTTGTATTCTTATTCAGAAACGGCATTTGTGTGAAGAGCATAGATTTTACTGTTTATCGGGTGAAAGAATTTATATAAAAAAAATACATAAATATTCTATCAGTAATGTTCAGGCTATTATTATGTTAGATTAACTTAGATGTGGCTGTGAAACGCACATAAAATAGGTCAAATTTTTACCTAATAAAATAAAAGTGGTAATGAACATATAGGTACCTATACTGACTGATAGACACTAGGCTGATTTAAAATCACAAAACCGTTTTTAATTACATCCGCTCCTTAATCAAGGATCGTCGTATACGCCTTTCTATGAGTGCGCCGTTACCTACCGTCGTATGGACACGACCATCTGTATTTATGCATATATTTTTGAAAGCGGAAGAGTTGATAACTTGGCCGAGCTAAACACGTAATGAAAAGCGTAGCTGAAGTTAGCCAATAAATTTGTATGCTAACAGATGGTTAAGAACTTCCAGGAATGTTTTTGTTTTTCGGCCTTTTTGTAAACAAGCTCACAATTTTCAGTTTGCGGTTGTATCAACATGTTTATCATTTAAGTATTTTTAACTTTGACAAAGAGGTTTTCAATTCAGCTTTCTTTTTTGTAATTTCTTCACCAATAGAGAACTGATTTGGACCGGCACCCACACCCTTCCACCGGAACACAGCATTGCGAGCACCACTTGTTGGCGGCATATCTTCTCCAGACGAACTTGACATAAGTTCTACTGCTACTGAAAAAGCCCATTCACTCTCAATTAACCAGAGTAGTCCGGTGTCCCTGCACCGTTTCAGCCTCTACTTTCCAACATTAGAGGCCGTTACGGTGAATAAATTTAGTTTGGGATTTTTCAATGCTTTTTTAAATATTTTTTTGTAATATATTGTATATCATTTTAACACACACTTAATACGCCGCATATATTTCTCTCACTCGTACATCAAAGAGGCGTGCAAAAGCTCTATTTTTTAGCATCTCCATGCAAAATTATGATGATATCTACATTCACGTTTACATAATGTATTTCTTTAATTTACATTTTTACGATATCTCTTTGATGTCGCGAATTTATGTTCATTTATTTGTGTCAATATAATTCGTTAGCCAATTTGGCCGTTTGCTTGTATTTTTACATAGGATTCGTATTGTAATAACAGGGTTCGAACAGATGTAATCTTGATAAATTAGAAAACTAAATACTGAAAGAAATTTGACGTATTGTAGATAAAGTACCTGGGCGAAGTAAGGTTGCGTTTTTTCATACATATTGTTAAACAGCAAAATCCTATTTACAAAATTTCATCCAAATCCTTAGAGCCGTTTCCGAGATACGTGAAATAAATATACAAAAATTGATCGTTTAAAGTTTTGTTTTTATAAAAATAAAATATATTTTTGAATGACTTCAATAAATGTATGAATTTTTTTTTTGTTACGCAGTTTCTTCAATACTGGCTTGGTTGATTATTGAATAAAGTATTGAAGTCGCATTATTATATTTTTGAATCTTTTTGCTTTGTTTTGTTATAAAGTGAATAGTTGATTGCACAATGTGGAAATATATTGCAATCAGTTTTTTCTTATTCAAAAACAAATGTTTTTGTCGCAGGAGGCATAGACACATAGCCTTTATGCGCATCACACAGAAGTGGCATTTGAACTGAGCACTTTCACGCTTCGGAGGGCACGTTAATATATCGTTCCTGGCTATTTTAGTCTTTGGGTGGCTTGAAAACTCCGACACCAGAGACATTCACACGAATAAAAGAATAAATACATAAATTAAGATCACCGAGAGGAATTTACTCAGCTATCATTAATCAACCTAATACACTAACTAAGAAAGTTCCATAATGTTTTAATGCCAGAAAAATTAACTATATTATGTCATAATAATTATGTTAATAGCCCTTGTCTAAGACGAATCAAAACTCTGTGGGAAAAGGGTGTCCTTTTATATTTTTAAGGTATGGTCATTTTGAGAGCGTGTTTTGGTTTGGTTTTATTAATAAGTGACTACTTATTATTATCATTTACTTTCACATTGCGAGCATAGGATTATTTTCTAATTTCCTTCGCGGAAATTGCTGTGTTACTCGCATTGCTGTGTTACGGTGGAAGGGTGTGGGCCAGTGAATCACATGAGTATGACAGGCAACATCTCCGTCTCGGGTGACGGGCGCCACGAGGTGCGACTTGGGTCTTCTCATACTTTGGTCTGGGAGGACCTTATTCGTATTGCTGTTGTTATGGGTGGAAGTGACGATTTAACATCGGGTGGGCATTCAGTTCGTCTCGTCACTTCTGTAACACTATACAACGAATAAATTACCTACTTGAACCATGAATTTTGATTTTGATTCTGTCGCTCACCGCTACTTAACACGCCAAGCCTTTTCTAACGGCCCTAAATGACTCAATGCGTAATATAATTTTTATTATGTCGGCGTTTCCTAGAAAGCGACTTATGATTTACAGGCCACTGATTCTGGACATGCTGTTCCCACATGGTATGAAATTGGTTGTTTTCAGAAGTGGTTTATGGTTAAAAAGAAATGACAGTTTGTTTATGGAGCAAATAATTACTACGGTATGACAAAATTATCTTTATAAGTTTTGTCCATGGACTTTATCTTTGTAGCCTATTTTAACCGACTTCAAAAAGAGAGCAGGTTCTATATTCCACTGCATATATATTATTTAAGTATGTTCACCGCTTTCTCCGCCATTTATGAACGTATTTGGAAAAATCTTTCTTTTTAATTTGAAAGGATATGCTTTCAGTTTGGTCCCATAGAATTTTTATCATAATCGGTTCAATAGTTTGGTTGTTGAATCAAAGTAACTGCCAAAAACGAAATTGCGTATTTTTCTACTTTGAAAGTATTTTAGTCGTCATTTTTCTATTTTTAAATCAGTTACTTTTCAGTTATCAGTTTAAATACTAAAGTTTTCTTTAAAAACAACAAATATTAATTAAGCTATTTTCGTCTGCGCCTTGGCAGTAAAATAGACGAGTATGACTAAAATAGACGTGGCGCTCTTTTATACTGTCATGTTTCACATCTCCCTGGAATCACGTAACGACCAACTATTTTTATATTAACTTAGTTGGTTTTCATAAACATTTGACCGCAATTTCACCTGAGAGGTAGCAATATGGTTGAAGATGTAACACTCTTGGTCAGATCAGGTAAGAACGGGGCAGCAGAACATGTCACGACTTGCAATCTCTGTGGCTTCACTGACCACGGCAAATCGCGTCTTCGGTCAGCTGGATCCGCTTGTCGACGACGAATAGCTTTGTTTTTTTTTTTTTTTTTGAAATTTTGAAACTATTTGAACTTTGAAAATTTGAAACTATTCTGGGTCATAAACCGTAGCTGAAGCCAGAATTATTTCGTGGAGACGCCGTACAAGGATTCGAAGATCACCTAAGGACGTGAGGATGGATACCCAAAAATAATTTAGTAGGATTCATAATAGGAATCGAAACCGGGACTTCCTTTGGTGGTAAGTCAAAATTGCAACCCTAAATATATCCCATTTTCCAATAAACTTCACTTATACAATTCCCGATAATGAAGATCCGAATAAATCTAATCCCAGTTTAATTTGACACCAGTATATCACAATCCAAACAAACTTTCAATTACAAAGTTGGACCAAGGATCGCACCTGGAGGCACGCCAAATGCATACGCCATATGAAATTCGGAAACTACTATAAATTCAATTATTCAATTTAACTCATGATAGTGTGACTGTCGCGTCACAAGTTAGGATTCTGCGAGATACTCTGTAGAGATCGAGAGAGTGCTAACTTCCATTGGTTTAGTTTACAGTTCGCTTGATAGCTTGTGTGAAGTCGAAATTGGCGCAGTTGTTGCGATTATGAATTCTATCTACATTAGGATACAGAGTTTAGACTTCTATGCATGGAGAAACATAAAGCAAATTCCATTGTTCATTGTTTTCATAATATATGAACTTTGAAAATATTTCGGTTTGCTATTTAAAGGCTTCACTGATGGCAAATTAGAAAGTTATTTTTTCAGGTCCATTACTATCGCTGTGATATTAAACGAATATCGTAAAGGTATTTTAATTATGTGGCACGCATATGTACCAGTACATAGGTACTTATAGAGTTGAGCAGGCACCGAGACTCAGCTATTAATTAAGATATATTATAATCAAACAAACATTTTTTAAATTTCATATTCATAAAACAAAATGTCAGCTAACTTCAAATGGCCAGTATATTTTTGTTATTTTCATTAGTTACTAGCTGCGTCCTTCGGTTTCACGCCGCGGCCGCAGTTATATTAAAAATATATTTAAATAATACCTATTTTGTAAGTATTCATTGTACACACGATAAAAGAAACACACATGATATACAATAAACAAAAAGTATTTACAAAGACGAGCTTAAGCCTAAGAGTTCTCTTCCAGCAAACCTTTGATGCTAGTGATAAGTGATAATAACATAAACACAAATAACATTTAAGACCTATGTTATTAAATGAATTAACTCTTAATTAGAGTGTACAATACTTTCTTAAGTAGTTTTCATTGTAAGAAGACGTGTGTATGTTTACCTTCGGATCTTTTAAGCTATTAATTGTGTTTGAGCTAGTGAAAGGTCCTCACACTTAGGCTTCCTGTGTTGTGAGGTCTAGTCCCCTCTTATTTAATACAACATATATTTTTAATAGGCTCATAAAAACAGGAAGATAATGAAATAACTATATGTCTTTTGACGGAAAATTACAAATGAAATAGCAAAAAGATTGATCGGCCTTTATATCAATATTTGCTTGTTTAGAGTCTCGAGTATTTTTGTGAATCGGGAATAGCTGACAGCTCTTTATGCCTTACCAGCCTCTAATGTTCCCACTGCAGGGACACCGGCCTACTCTCGATAATTGAGAGTGAATGGGCTTTGATCTACCACGGGAGCCCAATCCGGATTGGTAGATGTCACATGTCTTCGAATTTTTGGTTCTAGGACATGCCGGTTTCCTCACGATGTTTTCCCGTCACCGTTTCGAGAACGTGGTATTGCGCACATAAATTTTTCCAGTGAAAAAACTCATTGGTGCACGTGTGGGTTTGAACCAGCGACCTTCAGATTGAAAGTCGGCGTCTATGCCCCTGGGCCACCACGCTCTCAGCTCTTTATATTAAGTGGTTATTGCCGCCCATAAACAAGAGCAAAACGATTTCAGTCCTCCCCTAATGAATATGAGAAAACCCATGTAGCATCGTTGCGCCCATCACTCTGAGGAGATGTTACATGTCACGCGCCTGTAAAAAATACTGTTTTAATATTAATTAAAAATAAGTAGTATTTATTAAATAATAATTATTATTATTAATAATAATAATTTATTTATTCCAAAAAATATCAAGCAAAATTATTAATAAATATAGGAGACAGTATGTAGATAAGGGCTTGGTTTTAGACACAGAGCTATATACAGAATCTACACTAAGTCATAAAGACTTGTGTCGCAAATCCTGTATTCCTTCCAGTGTAATTATAAATACTGCAAATCAGATTTCATAGAAGTACGTGTGAAAAATCAGAACCTTTTTCGTGTCACATTGACAGACGGCCATACAATATAGTAGTGAGAAACATTTACTGTAATTGAGCAAAAACTGTCGAGCGGACGAACGCGCAAAAACGGTGAGAAGTTTTAATTGTTTCCATGAAATCGAATTCCAATTTATACCTGACGATACGACAAGGTTTTTTAAAGATTGGTGGTAAGTGACAATGCGGTGGAATATGTAATATGTGAGTTTGGTCTAGATTAGCATTTCGCTATGTGCTTACAGCCAGTTTCGAATATAGGCGTAGTACAGAAAAAAAAAATGTATTAAATTCTTCTCCATGCTAGGTTTTGAAAACTTAATTGACCTCTAAGGTACTTACATATACGAGTTATTTCAAAAAGTGATAATTCCAATGTTTTTGATGAAGCATGTACACATCTTGGTCTGATGCCTTGGCAGTAAAACCGACTCATGCCGTGACGCGAAACGGTGCTCTCAACTGAGCGTCAACTGAAAACCATATCTTTTTCTTTAAATTCTTAGATAATACCAATGGCGGTATTCCAATGCTAATATTTATAGTAAAAATCGTAAGGAGTAAAGATAAAATAATTAAATAAATAATTAGTTGTCGTAGTGATTGATTAGTGGTAGATAATCCAACATAATACATAATTATTTTTCCTTCTTTTAATCATTAATTGTGGCTCTTTAGGCAGCTCATCCCGCTCTAAACTTTTTTGAGTTGTATGAGTTGACTAAATAATTAATTTTATAATTTTTGATTTGTCAACTGACCCCACTTAAAAAAAAGATACATTGTATTGTATTATATGAAATATATGTACACTCGTGAACAAAAATGTTCGGGGAAACAAATGACACACCATGTTTGGTTATACTGATATATTAAAAAATCACATTTATTAAAATTTTGTTGTTCAAAAGCTATCATAATCACAATTACTAATTTACTATAATAATTTTTAAAATAGTTAAGCATGGTAATAACACTATTTATATTCGTAGTGGAAAGTTGAAATGAATACATATAACAATAATAAAAATATGAATATGAATGCAGCAAATATATTTTGAATTCTATGTTTTTACATCAAAATTCACAATGCAGTTCAAAATCGAAGAAAGAATGACATCTCAGCCAGATCACTATGTTTCATAATATTTTCTCCAAAATGGGAAGATCACATGCAGGATTTGTACGATGGATTTGAACACACGACAAACTGAAGGATACATGACAAATTAAAGCAACGAGTAGGTGACAACGCGTGATCAAGATAACGATAAAACTACAAATTATTTCAAACGATTTCAAATAATGAACGATCTCAATTCGATTTTATTTTAATTACTGTTTGCTAGGATTAATGTTTTTTCTGAGGCGAAGTTATTTATTTCGCTTTTGAAATCGGCGATGAGTATAACACTGCTTGGCGGCAGATTACCAAGTGTGGTGTCGGTATTACTCTGCACGAACATGGCACAGTTCTACTGCTAAATTTACCTAGTCATATAAGAGTACAAATATGATTAAAATCTACATTCATTAATTAAATTGATAGTAATTACCATGGTTGGCCGAGATTGGTTTCTGGACTTCGTTGGATTGTCAATTGGGATTATCATCCTGATGGGTCTGTGTAGTGTCTTATTGCATCCCTTGTCCAATCACAGGAGATACAAGATAAGGTTCAATTGTATTTATGATTTAAATTTGATTTAATTAATTTTGGCGTTTATTCATTATCCGACTGCAGAGGAAGAGCTTCTCAATTTGGCTGTATGTTTTTTTTGTATGTTTGTTACGTGATTACTTCGCCGATTTAAAGGATAGGGTGGACCTCCGATGTAATCCCCTTTAAATTTCACGATGAATTTTCAACTCTAATGGCGGAAAATAAGTAAATAACGTATAGAAGTCGGTTTATTTGATAAAAGGAAGAATTAAATTAGCAAAAAAATCAACTATTGTTTTTTTTTTTTTGCCTTGTAAATTACTGTTTGTATTTAGAAACACTTATTTACTAAGTTTAGCGCTTGTTCCAACCCTATTCGACCGAAAGGGAAGAAAGTCTCCTTTGCTTCCAAAAATGGATCTACATTTGCATTGTAAAGACAGATGTCATTCTGCAAAAACAACAAATGAACGATCAAAGGGTACTAAAATAAACAGACATGCCTACTATTCTTGGTCCTCAGTGAGGACGCTAACATAAACAAGGAGATTTCAGTCGCACCGTATAAATACCGGAATAAATAACATTTGGAAACATTTCTTTGTGTCGATGCGGCAACGACTGATTTGTGATCGGCACGAGAGTCTGGCCAAAGAGTTGCCGAGTACAGAATATACTTGGGAATTAATGAATGCCACTTGAACAGATAGATATATTGACGGCTCCGTGGCTAAGTTGGTAGTAGCCCTGCCTTCAAGGCGAGGTATCCCGGGTTCGATTCCCGGCCGGGGCACACTTTGTGCGGTGAGCATGAAGTTTGTTCTCGGGTCTTGGGTGTTTGTCTTGTGTTTCTGTGTTTGTTCATGCCATCTGCGACACAGGGAATCCTAGTGCAGAGGTATGAGTGTGTTAACTTTAATAATTAATAATAGGTAACAGGTTTATTGCTCACAAACAAAATAACAGTATTCATAAAAAAACCCATTAATGTGAAACAATGGGCGGTCTTATCGCTTTAGAGTGATCAATAGCTAATATTAAATAAATAGCCTTGTCGAAAACCACAATTGTCAGAGTTACAAGTATTTACTTCTGGTTACACAGTAACGGCTCAAGGCTAGCAGATACTTTCCCTTTCTAATTGACGAAGATAATTATTCACTCGAGCGTCCATGCTTCGATTGGGTCAAAAAATTACAATTGCTGTAGCGTCTACGCTTCGATTGGGTCGAAAAAGTCGATCCTTTCACGATCCTATTCACGCGTCAACAGACGCAAATTCAGCTGTTATTAATATTGCTATTCGATACTAGATGCGGGACGTTACAGACATAATTCATTATTTTTTAGTTATTAACATGTATGATATTTTCAAATTAGTTTATATAATTAAATATTTTTACAGTTTAAGCTCGCCTTTGTACATTCCACATTTTAACATTACATTAATGTAACTTTTATTCAGTAATAAATAAAAGCCTAGATAAATATTACTTACATACCAACTGAAATAAAGGAGTACATCTGCTATTTTATTTATTTCATTAAGTAAATACATCGTTTGATATACTTTAATAATATCTCGAATGGACAAATATCGACTTGATGACTTTTCGCTCTACGGCATTGATATTTTGAGGTATTTTGATTTAAAATTTAATCGACTGTTCTTTCTACCAGATATCTACTCTCGCACGAATGCTTACTTTATTAATAGCAAGAATGCTTTAGCGCGAGTGTCACGCGTCGCGTGTGTATGTGCCCTTGGAGTGCTAATGGTTGGTTCATAAGCCCTAATTAGGCAATCTTAAGACAAGTCTATAATTGCCTTGTATATACTAGCAGTTATGACTACTATTGACCGAATTGTGGTCCAGATCAGACCGAAGGAATTCAGGTTGGTAGAAAACTCGTCGGGTTGGTGACATCTTTAAAGTTGCAGACGACTGTGGCTTAGTTGGTAGTAGCCCCACCTTCGGAGCGAGGGGTCCCGGGTTCGATTCCCGGCCAGGGCACACTTTGTGTGGTGAGCATGAAGTTTGTTCTCGGGTCTTGTTTGTCGTGTGTTTCTGTGTTTGTCTATGTCATCTGCGACACAGGGAATCCTAGCGCAGAGGTATGAGTGTGTAAACGGTTTTTTTTTTATTTAAGATTTAAAAGTTACACCTTTATTCAACAGTGAGTGATACCAGGGTATGATGATGATGAATGGGGGTCTAGATGCTCGCGTCCTTAGGTAAATACCGCCAGAGACCCTACACGTGTGGTGTTCCCCACGTGTGGTTTGGTGCGAAAGGAGCCATCTAAAATAGTATTAGAACTAGTGCCAAGTTCGTCTGGAAGAATACTGCCTCTGCACTTAGTAATCCGCCGCCAATTGTGCTGTCCTAGCGCTGATGTGTTCTGGGTGAAAGGTGTGGGTGCCGGTGAAATTACAGGCACTCGAGGCGCAAACCATAGACTCCATTAATACCACCAGGGGGCCAAGTGTAGGTACTTAAAAGGCTAATTAAAAGACATGAACAGACTGCAGATCGTAATTTAGAATTAGTTGAACAAACAGACACTTCAAGAACAGGTGATGCTCCGCTAACTAATACGTTTATTTCCCAATGTTTTCAAAACATGTCGGTTTTGAAACATTTATTGCAAACAATCGCAATGAAATAACTGAGGTGAAGACGGCTATGCTAATGGCAACAACTAACAAACAATATGTATATGTTGAAATTGCAAACAGTTCTCGAAACGGTGAAGGAAAACATCGTGAGGAAACCGGCATGTCTTAGAACTAAAAATTCGACGACATGTCACATCTACCAATCCGGATTGGCCTCCCGTGGTAGATCAGAGCCCATTCACTCTCAATTATCGAGAGTAGGCCGGTGTCCCTACAGTGGGAACATTAGAGGCTGGTACGAGATTGCTGGGAATTGAACCTGAGACAGCTGTCAAAAGACATTCGCGTACGTAGTGGCAAAATCCAATAGATTATTTTTTCCAATATTTCCAATTATCCGGCCAAATTTTATTTATTTTTTCTTTCCATTAAACCCTAATTGCGCTATTACGTATTATAAAAGGAAAACAAACAGTTAAATTTGTTTCAATTTATTATTTTTTTGGGTTTCTTACTTTATGTCTACGTCATAACCATATCAACCAGGTACATTAGTTATATAACATTAGCTAATTGCCTGTCAAACTCCCGTCAAAATCGGTCCAGCCGTTTCGGAGATAAGCCTTAACAAACAGACAGAAAAAAATTATAAAAACATTTTTAAATAGTTTTCTTTTTTGTTTTACGTTCCGTATAATTGAAATGCATTTGTATAAAGCTGTTTTGATATCCCAGTTGCTTGCGTCCGTAGGTGTAGTACCCTTTGATTCCCTACACGTACCCTCTGGGTGGTGCTAAAGGAGCAACCAAAATTTGCAGTAGAACTTGTGCAAGGTTCCTCCGGAGAGGTACTGCCACCACACCTAGAATCTGCCGCCAAGCAGTGCTAGTATTACTGTGTTGCGGTGGAAGGGTGTGGGTGCCGGTGAAATCATATGCGCATGAGATATCATCTCCGTCTCGGGTGACGGACGCAGCAGGATGAACGCAACTCAGTGTAAGACCCAAATCTTATACTGAGTCGCATTACTGTTGTCATGGGCGGGGGTCGCCACTTACCACCAGGTGGGCCATCAGCTCGTTCCATTACTTAATCACATAAGGAAGGAAATTGAAAAAAGACACTTATATTATTATTATTTTTATAGTGTACGAGCCGACTCGTATTTACCGCTGAATCATCAATATGTACATATTGATACGTAGCTATGTAGCATTACTTTTTATTAATAAACCAGTTTACTTACAAACTCAGAGCAAACGGTCGTATTTGTTATCATTGGTGATCAATGCTAATTACGATGGCCGGTCCCATCGTAATTAGCATTAACGTAAAGTTAAACGTTTACACACTCATACCTCTGCACTAGGATTCCCTGTGTCGCAGATGGCATGGACAAACACAGAAACACAAGACAAACACCCAAGACCCGAGAACAAACTTCATGCTCACCACACAAAGTGTGCCCCGGCCGGGAATCGAATCCGGGACCCCTCGCTTCGAAGGCTACTACCACTAAGCCAAGGAGCCGTTATTGGGAATGATAACAAATCATCATCATCACTGCACGGTGATCAGCCCACCGTACATATAGATTTGCACTGAGTATCTGATCAGTGTAATGTTGTAGCACGAGACACATTTTGTTCTGGGCCATCGAGCAAGAAAGATCGCATTACAATAAAATATCATAACCAATCGACAAGGTTTATGTAATGGCCTTAGTCGAGGAGCTCACGTCCGCTATCTGTCCGCATTGAATCAGCCACGTGCTTAGATGGTGCCGAACGGACAATATAAATCTAGAGAAGAGAATTAATATACAACACACAAAATAAAATTCTACCTATGTCCGTTATAGACCTTGAAATCATCCAACCGATGTTCCCTAAACCGGTTTAATTAGAAAGACAATTATTTAAAGATGGTTTTAGATCACTAAAACAATGCATTAAGCACAAAATGTTTTTCTTTTTTTAGCGTAGTAGCACACGCCGGATATCCGCTAGTACTTAATCAATAGTCTTTTATTTTTAAAGAATTATTACACGTCAATGTTATTATTAAATTAATATAAAAAGCCTTAATAGGCACAAGTACTTAACCAATCACAATATTAGATACTTTTAGAATACACTTATATTTACATTATTCAAGATTCTGGTATCACGTAAATACATAAATTCAACAATAAATTGATAACATACGAGTGCATAGAAATGTCAATATAAAATTTAAATAATTAGTCAAGTATTAAACAAAATATATTGCTTAACTTAAATTGTCTAATTATGTCAAGTTAATGAAGTTCTCTTATCTATAGAATGAGTATCGTAACTTATGAGAAAGAAAGTGAGTATTCATGGGTACTTCAAGCGCCATCTAAGCTCAGACCAGCCCCAAGCTACGCATAGCGTACTATGAAAATTAGAACATTGAAAAAAAAAAAGTAAACATATATATTTTCGCTTCTATAAAGTTTTAACTGCAAAATCCATTCCGTCAAGTGCAACTGTTGGGACTATAGTGTAGGAGCCGGTTGGGATATTGATCTGAGATATCGAGTGTGAAATGTTTTGTGTCCGTGTGGCAGATTCTACGAAGTTCTGATAAATAAAATTTATCTTTTAGGATAAAAAATGCCGGCCTTTCCGGTAATTGTATTTGTTCTGGTTGCCAGATTAATTCTAGAGAAGGATTTTATGTATGTAAATACATTTATTTCAAAATTGGGCTCATCAGTACCGCGTATCTGAATATTTTTAACAAATCATGTAGGTATTTTTTTGGGGGGTCCAGTTGCTCGCGTCCGTAGGTGTGTACCGTTTGATTCCCTACACGTATCCCCCGGGTGGTGCGAAAGGAGCAACTTTAGAAGTTGAATTTGTGCTAGGTTTGTTCGGAGAAGTTCGGAGATTTTTCTACCCAGTAGGTATTTTGCTTCGTTCGACCCAAGACATTTGATTGAAGTTACCCTTTCTACCCACGCATACTTATTCCTAATTTCTATTGTTTAAATACAAATAATAATCGGAGGCGACGCGACGCGCGCGACACGTAAACAAAACAGCTCCTACGTAAAATTAAATTTATAAATTAAAATAGTAGTGTGATTGGTGAACAAAACGTTTTAATGTGGCAAGGAATATTCAATAATTAAACGGAAGTGTTATCTTAGAAGGATTCCAAAAAATAAACTCAGAAACAATGGAAATATAACGTGTGAAACCAGACTGTGAAGTGGCGTAAAAAGTGGAGTTTCAAATATTACAATAGATAAACGAACTTCTTGAGTAAAATTAATTAATAATTATACGACATGGACCCCAAAATAATAATATAAAAGTGATAATATAAGTGTTGTGGATATTTTTTTTCGCACATCATATGAAAAAGGCGGTGGTTTCAAAATAATAGTTGCAAATAACAGTGGCTGGTTTGGCACGACTGGTGACCGGTTTGGTTCACTATTTTGACCGCTCATTACATCTCAGCGTTGGCGTGTTCGGCAAGCAGCTGGATTGAATGTGAATACACTGTTTTGCGAGTAGAAAAAGAAAAGAAAAGAAAGAAAAAAAAAAAAAAAAAAAAAAAAAAAAAAAAAAAAAAAAAAATTACATATATATTTTGCTCCAGCAAAAAGTCTTGCTTGGATGGATTGGAACCTATGTACCAAGATCGGAATTATAAAAATCTCATTCGATACCTCGCCCTGCACCAAACTTGATTCATAAGCTTATAAGATGGATGAGATACGCGATATGTTTGTAAGACTTCAAGCTGATGTAAACGCAACTAAAACCTCACTCAAAGAAATGGAAATAAATATCACACAGAATATTAATACTAACATAAATGAAATGTTTGGAAATTTACAAATAAAGGTCCAAAATCTAGAATTAGAAAATGAGTCTCAAGAACGGAGATTGGGAACAATCGAGAGAACTATCAGACAAAGAAACCTCATCCTTTTTGGAGTGGAAGAGGAGGAAAATAGCTATGATGAACTTGTTAAAAACGTACTGAAGATCTTGAATGACATCATGCAAGTCCAGTGCACAAAATTTGAAATACAAGCATTAAGGAGAATTGGACGAAGGGGAGATAAAATAAGACCAGTGGTTCTAACGTTTACAACTCTGGGAAGAAAAATTGAAACTCAAAAACAATGGAAATCGTTAAAGAATACGAAATACTCTATCTCGGAAGATTTTCCTCCTAAGATTTTGGAATTAAGAAAAACCCTCTATGAGCAAGCTAAGAAAGAAAAAGAATGTGGCAACAGAGTTATACTAAAATATGATAAGCTTATAGTACTTCCTCCATTACAGGACGGAAAAAGGAACCCATCAGAGATGGGTGAGGGACAAGGAATAAGTACTACGTTTAGAAATTTCTCCGACCATAGAAATAAAAAACGAGCGCTATCGAGTGAAACAAGCCCAAAAAATCATGAAAGCGAACACAGTAGAGCTATGAAAAAAAGTAAAGCAAGAAAAGAAAACAGAAATATAACACAATACCTATCGTTTCAGAAAAATATCACGTCACCAAAAACTATTCAAGACGGCTCTAGAGAATCATAGCAATTAACGTCGCCTCCTCCTAAACTTAAACCAGTAGAAAAATTATCAAATAAAGAACGTAACTTTCCCAATATGGCTGGTCCCCACGGGAAAAGTAGACCAAAACCCTCCAACCTAAATAAAAACAAACTTCAAATGGAAGAGAATAGTTATAAAAAAAGAGCACAAAATACAATAAATATTTGTACCTTCAACGTCCGATCGCTGCTAAATAACACTCGATTCATAGAATTGAATTCTTGTTTGAAAAAATTCCAATGGGATGTTATTGGTCTGGCTGAGATAAAAAAAGAAGGTAAAGAAATATTGGAAACAGCGGAATACATATTCATGTACTATGGTGAAAAAAGTGGCAGCAACGGCGTCGGCTTCCTAGTAAACAAAAAATTAAAACAAAACATTATTGATTTCCAAATAATCTCGGATAGAGTCGTGCGCTTAGATATGTGCCTGAACAATAGAAACATCACTATAATTCAATGTTATGCTCCAACAGAAAAATATAAATATGAACACGTAGAACTGTTCTACAACCATATAAGACAGGCTCTCGAAAATACAAGCAGAGATACCATAGTCATGGGTGATTTCAATTCTAAAGTAGGCCAACAAACACCTGACGACAAAAAAGCAATGGGTCCTTGGGGATATGGGGACAGAAATGAGCGCGGAGAGATATTGATTGATTTTTGTTTTGAAAATCAACTGCACATCATGAATACACAATTTAAGAAAAAACTAAAGAATAAGTGGACGTGGCTTTCACCAGATGGAAAAACCAGAAACGAGATCGATTTCATTCTTTCAACGAATAAAAACAGCATATTAGATGTACAAACGATCAATACACTGTTCCCAAGCGACCATAGAATTGTTAGAGCAAAGCTGATGATGGATTACAAAATCGTTAAGTCGCGGCGGTCCTTCAAAATGACATTTAGTCAGTTAAATCCTATTGAAGTTGAATCATTGAAAAGTATATTTGCGTCTTTAACTGATTCTTACATTATCGATCCCAACAACTCATATGGAAACTTAATTAAAATTATCCAACAATCTATGAGCAAACTACAACGAACGACAAACAGTAAAGAACTATCACCAATGACTGAATATATTGCGACCCTTATAAAAGAGAGATATAGATTGAAATTTAAAGAAAATAAAACTCGAAGTGACAAGAATAAACTAAGTGCGCTGTACAAGTTAGTGAAAAAACTCTTAAAAAAGAACCGAAAAGTCCACCGCTACCACATAATAGAAGAAGAATTGGAAAAGAGAGCGTCAGTTAAAGGAGCCGAACAAAGACTAAATAGAACGAAAAAGTGGATAACAACGCTAAATAATAATAATAATTCTTCACATACCAACCGAAATGAGATTATAAGGATAGCATCAGAATATTATCAAAAATTATATGAGAGTGAGCAACGTCACCAAAGCAGTCAGAACAAGTTAAGTAACACCTGTGAAACCATACCAATACTCCTCGAAAGTGAAATTCGAAACGTCATTCAGCACCTAAAATCTGGGAAAAGCCCAGGAGAAGACGGAATAACAAATGGAGTTCTAAAAGCCATTATTGAACCTCTTACACCACTGCTGACTGGGATATTCAATGATATATTATTTACAAATATAATACCCGCAGATTGGGTTACATCTATCATTACACTGTTGTACAAAAAAGGTGACCCAAAAGACATTGGAAATTACAGACCTATTAGCTTGCAGCAGACTCTGTATAAAGTGTTTACAACTGTGATTTTAAGAAGGATTTCCAAAGTATTAGAAGCTAACCAACCACGAGAGCAAGCTGGATTTAGACCAAATTTCTCAACTGTGGATCACATATTCACTTTAACTCAAATAATCGAGAAATACTCAGAATATGGAAAGAAACTCTACATCGGATTTGTGGATTATTGCAAGGCGTTCGACTCTATTTTACATGAACCCCTATGGGCTGCGCTAGAAGAACAAGGAATAGAAGGAAAATACATCTTAATTCTTAAAGAAATCTACAAGAATTGCAATGCTTCTGTAAAATTAGAACGCAAAGGGGAACCATTTCCAATTAAAAGAGGTGTCAGACAGGGCGATCCAATATCGCCAAATCTGTTCACAGCTCTACTGGAACACATTTTCAGGAATTTACATTGGTCAAAATTAGGTATAAATATAAATGGTGAATATCTTAATAACCTACGGTTTGCAGATGATATTGTGTTGCTATCTGAAAATCATAGAGATCTGGAGTATATGCTGAACACACTAGATGCTGAAAGTCGAAGATGTGGACTGAAAATGAACTCGGATAAGACAGTTGTGATGACTAATGGAACGAAAATGCCCATCAAAATTCAGTTGAAATCAATTGATTATGTAGATGATTATTTGTACTTGGGACAAAATATTTCATTTAAAGAACCAACATCCCGAGAAGTTGATAGACGCATTAAGAAAGCATGGAATAAATATTGGTCACTCAAGGAAGTATTTAAATCAAGCATACCAATAAGATTGAAGAAAAAAGCGATGGACACCATAATCCTTCCCACTCTACTCTATGGATGTCAGAGTTGGGCCCTTACAAAGAATGTAATCCACAGAATTCAGGTTTTCCAGAGAGCAACAGAAAGAAGTATGCTAGGAATTAAACTAAGTGATAGGATGAAAAATACGGAAATAAGAGAAAAAACTGAATTGATTGACGCTGCGGAACTAGCATGTAGACTTAAGTGGAGATGGACTGGACATGTAGCACGAGCGGTAGATGGTAGATGGAGCGAAAAAATATTACACTGGTACCCAAGAAATACTACTCGGCCACGTGGACGACCCAGGCGACGATGGCGGGATGATATTATGGGATTAGCCGGTGCTACATGGACACGTCTAGCGCAACAAAGAGACGCTTGGAAAGGGTTGGAGGAGGCCTTTGCCCAAAAATGGGTAGCCCCAAATACAAAAGCATTATGACAAACAAAGATGAACTAAAATAAATACATACTATATATTATACTGATTACCGTAATAATTCTTAAATAACTAGATAGTCTATTATATAATACATTGAAAAAATTAATAATCTAAATGAATTCATTGAAAATATTGTAACTCAATTTGGTATTGTTTTGTGATCGGGGAATAAATGGCTTTATTATTATTATTATTATTATTATTAAATACAAATAAATGACACAGCGAAACACTAAAATAGAATGGCCAGCACACATTAAATGTAGATCTATTTATCTATGTATCGTCTATGCCTATGTTCGCATTGCAGACACAGGCAGACTCCCGAAAAGTAAGAGTGAATAGGTTTTATATACCATGTCCGAACTATATCGGAAGATGTGATATCTTGTTGACATGTCGGTTTAGGAATATTAATTTACCAAACAAGTGACTGAATTTATCATACAATTATTATAAATGCGAAGCTTTCTCGGTATGTATGTTTGTTACTCCGTCACGCCTCAATGTCTGAACAGTTTAAATGGAATTTGTAATGTAGGTAGCTCATACAAAATTTTCATACAGACAAGCTCATACAGACTTTTCTAGGAGACCACTTTAAAAATGATTATTTATAATTTCAAACTGTCTATTATATCATCAGTAATCATCCGAATCGATCCACAAATGGCGAAGATATCGTGTTACATACAAAAGCAACATACAACCGCTTTGATAATCAGTTTTGGAAGTCAGCTAAAATTAACTTTAGCTCATACAAAACCAAAAGCAATCCACGGTATCAAGTAAACCCTGGTGTGCCGCATAGTATTTCAATGCTCGTACGCTGGTAATCCACGTAACACTGTCAGCTAGGGTGACCAATATCCTCACTTTTTATGACACATTTTTTTAATGTGGATCAGTGACAGGACGAGCTGATGGCCCACCTGGTGCTAAGTGGCGACCCCCGCCCATGACAACAGTAATGCGACTCAGTAAAAGATTTGGATCTTACACTGACTCGCATTCATCCTGCTGCGTCCATCACCCGAGACGGGGATGATACGTCTCATACGCATGTGTTTTCACCGGCACCCACACCCTTCGACCGGAAAACAGTAATGCGAGCACTTTCAGGCGGCAGATTCCAGGTGTGCTGGCAGTACCTCTCCAAATGAACTTGGCACAAGTTCTACTGCTACTTTTGCTTGCTCCTTTAGCACCCGTGAAGGGAATCATAGGGTACACACCTATGGACGCGAGCAACTGGACCCCCCAAAAGAGATAGATGGGACCCTGGAGAGGGTTATAGGCTATTTTTTGTAGCTAAAAACTTATAAGGGGTGGAGGAGTAAACTTTGTATGTAAAATCCGGAATTGGTTGACAAAATCAGCATTAAATTAAATGGTAGTAATATATAACGAACTCATGTTAACCCTACTAAATGCGCACCTGTAATCTGATCGTGACTTGTATAAAACAATTTGTTTCACCCGGTTTTCAATTTGCGTTGCAGTGATAGGGTTAAAAAAGAATTTTGTATCCAACCGGGATTAGAAAAATGTAATGAATAGAAATCTTTTCCACACTCCGATGGCAAATGGCGGTCTGGGAAATTGAAATAGGTTTCAGTAGGAACGGAAGTGAAATAAACTGGTTTGGACGGGGAGATGACAGACACTAGACATTTCTGTCATTTTTTATTATTACATTTAACTTGCAATGTACAATATGTTTGTATGTTTGTGAAATCTTGCTACTGAATTTTAAATCAGTTATCTCTAACCGATTGAGTTGAAATATAAAATTTCTGTACACGCTTATTTTGGATGACAATGCATGCTTATGACGTCATTATAATTTCCAAGATGGCCGACTAGTTATTTTTTTTTGCACTACCACAGCATGGGTATGAAATGAAAGCGCTTGCTGAGGAAGACACAAAAACGCTATTATTAAAAAGTTTTTTTTTTTTTTTTCCTCTTGTGTTGTCTTCGCACTTCTTGTGCATTCGCCATTTTCCAAAGTGAACTTCAGTTGTGATCGACTTGATAACCGCCGCTTCGACTTGGTCAGTATTGCTTGCGCTTCGAAGAAAAGTTTTTTTTACCATTAATTAATTATTTATTTGAAACTTCTCGTACTCTTGTCAGAAAACTGACATGACTGACATGACTATGAAGTGAAGTAAGTATCAAAAGATCCAAGTTGCACAAAATATATATTGGGTTTTCTCATACTTCAAGGAGGACCTAAGTCTGCTGTTGTTATGAGCAGAGGTAACCATTTAATATCAGGTGGGCCTTTAGCCCGCCTCGTCACTTTTTTACATTAAAACACGTAAGCACGTAAGCAATACAGTATTCAAATTCAAAAAACACGCAAGAAACAGTCTTGAAATTCACAATAAACCTTGTAATTGCAACGTCTCTTAATTAATATTGTTAGTCAACTCGTGAACTAAAACCACAACTAAATTTAAAATTAAACAATGTAGTATGTAATGAACAACAAAGCCTAAGGTATTAGAAGTTGAACGCTCATGAAATTATGTTACCTAATGGATGATATTAAATTGCTAAGTCTCTGAAGAATTCATACGAAAACGTAGAATAGTTATCTCTGGTACCTAAACAAGATAAGAATTACTGATGTAGGCATACCAATTATGTAACTATTTGTAATCTTATAGCAATTTTTAATAGCATATTATAATTTTAGATTAAGGTATTTATCTATGAGCCATTGTATTAATATTATATTGTACTTACCTAATAAAAAAAAATATGGACAAACTAGCTGACCGGGCCACGCGTTGCTGTGGCTAACGTTTTTGTCATACGATATTATAATTTGCAATAAAATAATATTACGATCATAAATTGAGATGTGAGCTATCCTATCTTTTAAGTTGGATCAAACTGCACACGGTGTACAAATTTGATACACAAAATCGGTTATTGTGATTAAACCATGATAGCTAGATATATGTTCTCGCCAACTTTTTTGTAGGTCTTAATGGGATCTACAAACCCGTAGTACATCATTTTGTTCTATTGTCAATAGTTTTTGCAGCGCACGCAAAAATAGGTTTTCGATTTTACACCTTGTGTTACAAAATAGCAATTTACTTACGGATCCGTAATTTTGAAAAAAAGAACATAGCCTTCCTCGATAAATGGACTACCCAACACTGAAAGAATCATTCAAATCGGACCAGTAGTTCCAGAGATTAGCGCGTTCAAACAAACAAACAAACAATCAAACAAACAAACTCTGCAGCTTTATAATATTATAAGTATAAGTATAGATGTGACGGGATGAGCTGAAGGCCCACCAGATGTTAAGTGGTTACCTTCACCCACGACCTAAGTCGCACCTCGTTACGCCCGTCACCCCCGTGCGAGACGGAGATTAATAATATTGATTATCTTTAATCAATTGTGAATTATCATTTCAAATAAATTCAATGAATTGATATTGTGATGGGTGAACAGACGGCATGGAGTCACTGTAAGTCAAAACAAAATTGTTCTCGTTATGCAAAAACAGCAATAAATGCGAATTAAGTTCAATGCTTTAATTCGAACATTTCAATTGGAAACGTAAAAGAATTTTCAGAGTCAGCCAATCATAAAACTGAAGAAAGTTAAAATCTTAAAGTAGTAACAAGTAAAAGAGCATTGTGCTCCAAGTATGAACTAATGGAATTAGAACGTAACTTTTGTATTAATTCATCATGGCCACAGCGAGCATTTTTAGCGGGCGATCTAAATATCGCCCGTATAAAATAATCCAGAAATATTTATATTGGTTTTGACGTGTGTGATTTCTCATTTTTTAACCCGTCAGGGGTCAAATCAGCCCCCCCGTGGGTTCCCGCCTTGTCGGGGCGGGGGGGCTTAGTAACCGTGGCCTGGTCACCCACGGTGAAGCTAAGAGGAACCCGGGAGGGCCGCTCCTTTAGGCTTTGCCTCCAAGCCAACTAGGAGCGGCATTGTAGGTGGCGGTGCCTTATGGGGGGCACCGCAACTGAGGCGGGCTGCGGTGTCGAATGGGAGGCATCGCAGCTGAGGGATTGGGGCCGCGGTGGGAGAGGAGTGCCGGTATAACGGTGCGCCGCTCTCCCTACCTACCGCGGCCACGACGGGGTCGCCACCGTTCGATGGCGGACGCGGTGGGGCCGCAGGGGAAGAGGAGTGTCGGTATTGCGAGGCGCCGCTCTCCCTATCCTCTGCGGCCGTAGTGGCAGGCGACGGGGCCACATATCTGACCCGTCGCATGGGGACCTAGGGCGTCTAGACACGGGGTCGTCTGACGCCCTTTCGCTGACCTGGTCCCCGAGGTGGTTGCGACACGCCATATGTCCTGGCGTGTCGCAAATAGAGGAGTGGCACCCGATGCCAACACAGGGGGGGTCCGGAAACGGACAGCCGCGGCGGGTTCGCGGATGTGTGTTTTAACGTTCCCGTGTTCCCGCCACTAAGCGGCAGAGGAGGACATCGTGGGGTTTTAGTGGGTCTAGTCCCACATAACCGCTCTGTCTCCCCGTGGCAGGGCGGTATGCGAGTGCATTTCCCCACGGAAAAAAAAAAAAAAAAAAGGGGTCAAATCAGGGGTGAGTCTTGTTATAAGTTTCAAGGCTCTGTTTGTATAAAGTATATAAATCCTACATAATATTATAAACGCGAAAGTTTTTAAGTATGTGTGGATGTTTCTTACTCAATCAGAACGGCTGAACGGACCTGGATGAAATTTATCACAGAGATAGATTATATATAGTCTAGAATAGCACATAGGGTACTTTTTATCCCGGAAAAATGTACGGTTCCCGTAGGAAGTCCAACTGCGGGTAATACCACGGGGCACAGTAGTAAATAAATAAATCTGTCGTCTGGTCTGTGGTCTTCTTTAGAGGAAACGTATCTTAATTAAAAAAGATGTTTTATTTTATACTAATGTATTATTAATGTAATTTTAAATTAAATATTGGCAAATTTGTAGCATATTAAGGACTATGTTGACCTAGTTCGAGTTGTATTTATTACTCTGATGTCAATATAAAGGAAATTCCATCTTGAAGATTGTAATTTTCCTCGTCCATTGTGTTTTTGGCGGGAAATTATAATGAAACGGTAACATAATTATTTTTCGGTGTTTTCACAGTCTACGCGTGAATTTTGGAAACCTTTGGAGTGGCATAGGAACAATTTCTTATATTTTGTCATAATTATAGCGATATTTAATTTACGGAGAGTAATAAACTCAGATTTTTCCACAAAATATTTTTTTAGGATCCTTTGTATTGACACTGATTAAATAATTGTACCTACCAGGACAGAGAGATGAAGATACACTGTTATGGTGGAATTTCAAACCGCCCTTACACAATGAATGACTCAATCTATTATTATTATTCACTAACTGCGCCCCGCGGTGTTAGTCGTGGTTTTTCGGGATCAAAACTAGCCTGTATTCAAGATATAAGCTGGTAAATTTGATCCGTTTTTATATAATAATATTTTTTGTAGTAAAAATGTAAATAAAATGAGATATAAAATTAATAATGTGTAATATTAATTAGGCGGAGCGACGACTTGCGGAAGGTGGCTGGTAAGAAGTGGTTAAGGAGAGCCGAAGATCGGGCTCAGTGGCGCTTACTAGGAGAGGCCTATGTCCAGCAGTGGACATGTATAGGCTGATGATGAATATTAATTAGTCTTTAAGTCTAGAACTCCATCTATCGCGTTAACTATCGCGTGTCGTACTTGTGATTATAAAGTCAGTTACAGCAACAATAACAATTAAATTCGCCCCAATAAAAGGGATTGAAATGAGCCACAACAATATAATCTGTAGAATAGATTGTTTATTGTCAAGTCGAGTCAAAAATCTTTATTACAATATTATTGAAAACCTGCACAATTCTCTGTTATGTAACAAAATAAAAGTGGCATTTGTTACTCTTGATAACATCAGCTATCTGCCAGTGAAAGTCCCGTTAAAATCAGTCCTGTCGTTTCGGAGATTAGTCAGATCAGACAGACAGACTAAAATTTTGTATATTTAATCATACACGGACACTTCAATTTTATTTATTTACCTACAAGACAACACGTTCTTTTTAGTAAGTTTAGCGCTTAGTAAACCCTATTTGAGCCAACTAGGTTTTGGAAGAACCAGCAAGAAACTCCTAATGGAAGGATTATTTCATGTCAGTTATGTAACTCTGCCTTCTAATGCCGTAAGCTGTGAATTCTAACCAAGACAACTATTTGTAAGATGATTCTAAATGTTGTATATCAAAATTACCCATACTTTTTTTGAATATTTAGTAAATATATATTACCTACTAATATCAACGTGATTAATCCTTGAACCTAGTTACCATTGAGTACCGTTTACTAGAGCTTCCTGGAAGCACCGTGCGCATCAAGACTTTACATTCTAAACGTTCGTAATGTAAAGCAATAGCTACAAACGAGCAAATCGCATGTCGCTCACATTCAAACATTATATGGTTATGTGTAACATTGTTGTCCTAATTAATACAATTATCATTTAACACAGTAATTTTACAATAATTTAGGGGGGTCCAGTAGTTTAGTAGCTTACGTCCGTAGTTATGAACCCTGTACCCCTGGGTGGTGCCAAAGGAGCAACTAAAAGAAGCAGTAATAGAACTTGTGCGAAGTTCATAGCTGGTAATTTGCCGCTAAACAGTGATGCACTCGTATTACTCATGATGCTCCAGGGGATGGGTGTGAGACGAGAGCGTGGTGGCACAGACGCACAGACGCCAGCTTTCAACCTGAAGTTTATAGATGGCGGCACCAACTGGGGCGACATATACAGGATTGTCCGTACGCACCACGCAACATATAACTATCATTGAGCGGTGTTTTTTCATACTGATATGCAGGATGAAATAATTATTTTGTTATAATATAATATGTTTTTTTTTTTTGTATTTGTTGTTATAGCGACAATAGAAATCGACATATAGCGACATCTGTGAAAATTTCAACTCTCTAACTATCACGGTTCATGAGATACAGCCCGGTGACAGACGAAAATACAGACAGACAGACAGATGGACGGTAGGACAGCGGAGTCTTAGTAATAGGGTCCCGTTTTTCCTTTGGGTACGGAACCTTTAAAAGAGCGTCTGTCTTATCGTCTTTGAGAAAAACGTAACGACTTTGTTTTTCATCACAATGCTGTCATAAAAACAAAACTCAAACATCTAGTGCGAAAAGGAAACTGGTTCAAGTACAACACCAAACAATGGTATAGACCTTCGTCTAATTATAGAAGTATTTTCTGTATGTCTGTACTGTAAACAGTGCCTTTTATTGACGATCTGCCGATGACCAAACAACGAGAGATGCGTTACTGCCTCAGTAGAATCTCTCGTTGTTTGGTAAATGAAAATACTATTGAAATACGAACAATTTTGTAATAGACTGGCCTTGCACCTAAGCTCTGCCTTTTGAATCGAACCCAAGACCAACAGTCTTGGGTTCGATTCTCACCCAGGACGAGTATTTGTGTGCCAACCTAAATAATTTGCTTTGTGGCTGGGTGTTTTATTTTAGAAAAAGAAAAGGATTCCGCGCATGTTAAATTTCACTTTTTACGAAATAATAAACTGAAGTGTTAATAATAAGACAATTTTGGAAGAATTTATCAGATACTGTCTGTAGGAGCCAATGGAAGATCAGCGCACTTCGTATGTACCTGTGCGTGGCGCATCATGCTGAGTCCTAGTTATGAGTCCTGATTCCTAGTTATAACTTGGTCGTACTCTATTTTATTATTTAGTTAACGTACTTTATGATGTATGTCCTTGTTAATAAATTTATTTTCTTTCTTTCTTTGTTTCTTTAAGTGTCATTCAGAAGTACCTTATAACACAAAACTAGGCCAGTGAAACAATTTTATGATGTATGTCCTGGTTAATAAATTTATTTTCTTTCTTTCTTTTTTTCTTTAAGTGTCTTTCAGAAGTACCTAATAACACAAAACTAGGCCAGTGAACCAAATTTTATGATGTATGTCCTGGTTAATAAATTTATTTTCTTTCTTTCTTTTTTTCTTTAAGTGTCATTCAGAAGTATCTAATAACAAAAAACTAGGCCCAGTGGACCTAGTTACTAGTTGTAGTTGTAGCTAATGCAGAATAAAATTACGTCTGTATTTACGGTATCTTCGAGTTTCTCTGCAGACATTCAGTCTTATTCCGCGTAGTTTCGACGCCATTTTATTACAGCCATCTGCTTTATTTGACTATACGTTTGTTTGGATGTTTATTAGACGTGAGATGCTTTACTAGCATTTACCACCGGGTTTACTCTATCTTCTTTTAGAGTCGATAACTAATAGATCAATACAAATAAATAAAATTGAAGCAAATGTTTGTAATCTCCAAATAACGGCTTTTTACTAAATACATTTGAAAGTTTAAAAGATACTTGTAGCCAAGAAAAAACATTTTTAATTTTTTTATCTGTCTATCTGTCTGTCTAGCTGTCTAGTTGTTTAGGCTAATCTCCGAAGCGACTAGACCAATTTTGACGGGACTTTCACTGGCCTGCTATTTAGCTGATGTTGTAAGGAGTAACATAGACTATACTTTTATTATAGCTATGATGTCCTTGACTTGCTTCTGTAGTAACTTCTTCAACCTGATGCCACCCAAGAGTTGAAAGAAGACCTTTTCCATTGCACACCATTTTTTTACTTTCATGAGATTCCTTCTTCCCATTTCTCCCCGCTGTTATAACTAGATCGTCGATCCACCGTGGTTCCTGTCTCTGAGGTTTCGGCGACTATTTTTGGACTCAGAGGCTCTATCTTCCATCAGTCCAACGGCAAATGGAACACACCTATTTCCACTTACTTTTGCTCCCTTGTTATAAAGTTGCTAAACTATCGCTAGTCGAGAATAGCCGATAGGATAGTCGAGGCTGCAGTGGGAACATTTAGATACTGTGACGACTTGACGGCTCCGTGGCTTAGTTGGTAGTAGCCCTGCCTTCGAAGCGAGGGGTCCCGGGTTCGATTCCCGGCCGGGGCACACTTTGTGTGGTGAGCTTGAAGTTTGTTCTCGGGTCTTGGGTGTTTGTCTTGTGTTTCTGTGTTTGTCCATGCCATCTGCGACACAGGGAATCCTAGTGCAGAGGTATGAGTGTGTAAACGTTTAAACGTTACTGTACGGTGCTTTATTAAAATAAGATTAAATACATCTATAAATCTTATGCTAGCATACAAACAGATTAACTTTTTATATATAAAATGTAACTATGTCAGTATTTGGCAATGTTTACGGAAACTGGTACTGGTTCAACTGTGGGGGTAAATGATTAGAAAACTAAATTAAATATTAGGTTAACTATGTGTTAATTTTCTTTCAATTTCATTCAATGCAATGACTTAGCTGGTAATAACATTGGTCTCGATACATTCATTCCAAAGGTGAGCCATTTAATTGAAATTGTTAAGGCCATCCTCTATTACAATATATATACTTAAACTCATATATTTTTTAATAGTTTTAGTATTAAGTTTATTTTGAAGTTTATTATTGTAATATACTATAGTTATATGTAGATATCTGCGTGATAGTGCGTACATAATGTTAAGTCACAATCAAATTCAGAACTTTATAACTTTGTTTAGTGGTTCTGAATATTGTCTAAATAAATTAAATTAAATTCATCAATTGATTGTTGTCTGGAAGAGATCGCTTCATAGCGATAATACTACCCATTGTACTGTCTTTTGTATTTTTTTTATTTTAATTGTATTTTTATGGTGTACAACAAAGCATCTGTATTTTTCATTCATTCATTCACACTCCCGTACCTGTACCAGCCTCTCATGTTCCCTCTACAGGGATACCGGCCTACTCTCGATAATTGAGAGTAGGCCGGTGGGCTTTGATCTACCACGGGAGCCTAATCTGGATTGGTAGATCACACATGTCTTCGAATTTATGGTTCTAAGACATGCTGGTTTCCTCACGATGTTTTTATACACCGTTTCGACAACATGGTTTGCGCACACAAATTTTTCAAGTGAAAAAACTCATTGGTTCTCGTGTGGATTTGAACCAGCGACCTTCAGATTGAAAGTCGGTCACTATGCCCCTGGGCTACCACGCTCTTTCATTCACACTCTATCGCGTACATCAAATACACTCGAATTACGGATGCAAACGAAGCTAATTGCTATCGCTAGTTCAGAGTTGATTGCAGTGGTACACAAAACGATTACTCCTATATCAAGTTAATGTCCTGATTACACAGGGTGTTCCAAACAACTTAAAGACTAGTTCTGTTATGTCACTTCTTGTTCTTTCGTGCAAGTGGCAAACCCTGATGTCGGAGTTTGGAAGTCAATATCATAGCCGTAATTAAAATACCGCGGGTTCTGTTATGTCACTTCTTGTTCTTTCGTGTAAGTAGCCGACTCTGGTATCAGAGTTTTTAAACCTGAAGGCCTCCGACATGGCTCCGACATTTTAGTGCTCCCCGAAACACGGAAGCGCTCAAGACTCAAGTCACACCCCGTTGCGCCCATCACCCAAGACGGGCATGTTACGTCTCATGCGCGTGTGATTTCATCGACACAACATTTATACACTCATACCTCTGCACTAGGATTCCCTGTGTCGCAGATGTCATGGACAAACACAGAAACACAAGACAAAGACCAAAGACCCGAGAACAAACTTCATGATCACCACACAAAGTGTGCCCGGCCGGGAATCGAACCCGGGACCCCTCGCTTCGAGGCAGGGCTACCAACTAAGCTACAGTATATCTATGCATCAGATCAAAGAATGAAAATCTTAAAACTGGAGCCAGTACTGGTGCTCGGTTCGACACAGACCCCACCCTGTATCAGTATTGCGCTGCAGTTGATCCAGTTCAGTTATTAAAGTTACGACAGTTTAATATGAGCATGCCTACCAACACTTTGCACCAGGAATTTCTAAGATTATATGTCGCAAATTGTTGCTTTTTGAACTGTGACTTGATTTGATAGTTCAGAATGCTTTCTGAGAACTATTTAATGAATCAAAACAATCTTCATCATATTGTTGCTGAGACTACGCTCCCAAACGTTTCAGAATTAAATCGCATTCACGTTCATTATGCAACGTTATTAGATCATTGCGTCATCCTATTTTGTTCGAGAAAAACCTGCACCAAACTATAGGGTTCTGCCTACAAGGCGGGGCTGCCTATCCCGCGGGATGAGTTTAGAGCGGGATCAGCTGACTAAAGAGCCGCCTACAACTACCTATATGATACTAGTGTTTTGAAAAATTGTACCTTAAGAAACTACAATGAGATCGATATTGCATTGTGAACATGTTGTTTACTTGCTAATTAGAAATGTTCTGGTCATTTTATACGGCTTGTTTACTTTTTAACTGGATTGCGAACCTTCGAGAAGTTTTTAGCGATCTATAAATACCTCGCCTTTTGGCACAGAGGTACAGTTTAACTTGTGACACGAAAGTGGCAACATCAAGTGAATAAAGTATCTTCGACGGCATACTAGCATTTTGGAATATCCAGAACAATTGGCATGGTCTGTTCCAATCGTGTCCATTGTATGTTTTATTGATACAGATAAAGCCGCGGGTTGCTGCTTGTATTTAAAAAATATATATATGTAGTAAAATAAGTACCTCATAAGTTTTTCATCAGCTATCTAGTTCCCATATTACAAGCTTTGCTTTAGATGGTGCTGTATAAAATATACATGAAAAATAAATAAATTAATTTTCATGAAATTTAACACAGCCCCATCTAGTCCCAAACTAAGCATACTTTAAACTATGGAAACTAGATAACTGATAGAGCTACTACATATTAACACCCAGACACAGAACAATATTCATTCATATACAGTAGTTGATACAATAAATTTCATAACCTCCTCGGTTTTGCGTCACCATAAATAAGATATATCGAAATTCCCATATATTTACGTAATGTTGAAAACCAGCGCAGTCGTAAATCATAAAAATCAGGAAGCTGCGCTTGTTGCAGCACGAGACTTTAATTGAATTAGGAAACATTTGTGTTTGGAACTTCACACTGCATGTTACTGGATATAAATTGCACATTTGTATGCTGCGGACAAGTGAGAGCGTGGTGGCCCAGGGGCACAGCCGCTGACTTTCAATTTGAAGGCTGGTTCAAACTCACACATTCAACAATGAATTTTTCACTTGAAAAATTGATTTGCGCAATTCCACGTTTTCGAAACGGTGAAGGAAAACATCGTGAGGAAACCAGTATGTCTTAGACCCAAAAATTGGAAGATGTAACATCTACCAATCCGGATTGGGCTCCCGTGGTAGATTAAATCCCACTCACTCTCAATTAACGAGAGTAGGCCACAGTCCCTGTAGTGGGAACATTAAGAATCTCGTAACTGTGCCTAACTGTCACTTAAGTATACACCTATCTGAAATCACAGGGGCATGAGAGGTAATATCCCCGTCTCATCACGTTTCACCCGTCACCCTGAAACGAGAATGAGAATGAGAACGTTCCATGTGCCTGTAATGTCATGGGCACCCATACGCTTCCACTGGAACTGTAACCCTTCTATGGTGGCGGATTATCAGGAGTGTGGTACGAGTTCTACAGCTACTTTAGTTTCACCTTTCGTACTCTCCTAAGGCTACCATAAACATGATTATTCTTCGCTATATTTCCATTACCAGGATAGATTTGAGTAGAACAATATCGCAGGTCAACATAACATTGAAACCATTATAAGCAACATCAAAAGCACCTTCCAAAAACTGAGTATTTAACGCATAAATCAACGTCTTCAAACAGACTTGCGTAACGTTTGTAGATGTTGTTCCACTGAACTGTTTGTTTGTACGCTACTATCTGGAATTATGGAGAGCATAAAGCACATTCAAGGCTGAGAATTGAACATGGACCAGACATATAAAAGGAGCAGATAGGTAGATAAATTATTTATATCAGCTTTTATTTGAGTCCTTATGTGATGTGCCGAAGTTGTTACATCATTTACTCAGCACATGCAGGGTGCATGTGCTGAGCGTAATATAATACTCAGCGCTGATTTTCAACCAATTATTTTAAGAAATGGAGCAATACTAAGGCCAGGTCTGGTTTCTATTTTTTCGTGTGACTAAGATGGCAGGAATATCTGACGGCACATCTGGTTTTAAACCGGTAGAGTCTGGTCAAAATAGATATTTTTTAACTTTTTTTCTGGATGTAAGGAATTTCCTTCTCTATACTCCTGACAACGTCAATGTAAGAATTCATGATGATCGGTTGTGAAGTTTAGGTGTGAAAGCATAACAAACAAACAAACTCACATTCGCATTTGTAGGTAATATTAAGTTAAGAATAGGAAGGATTTGGAGTACGTTCTTGTTTCCTTTATTTAAATATTTTCCTTAAAACATAGGTTACATTTTGTGCCGAAAAAGTGAAGTAATGATTTTAGTGACTTGCAAAAAACACAATTTCTGTCAGATTTCTGCCATCGTCTCTGCGATTTCTACCAGACAGCCCGTAATAAGATGTGAAGGAAATTTTTTCGGCGTATGTTTGATGAGGATAATGTAGAGTGTCATCAACCTCTTATTCAGTAGAAACTGTACTTCAGTGAGCTTTGAGTTACTGCCTGATCTAGGGCAACTACAATTATGTAGGGGTCTGTTTATGGAAGGCACGCTCCCTACAAAACAACTTGGCACCCACGTTGCTCGCTCCATAGGTGAGTACCCTCACCCCCACTGTCTCCTGGGTGGTGCGAAAAGAGCAACCCAATGTAGCAGGAGAACTTGCCAAGTATGTTTGGAGAAGTACTGCCACCGCAACAGGGAATCAACTGCCAAGCAGCGCACTCACATTGCTGTTTTTCGTTAGAACGGTGTGGGTGCCGGGGAAATCACAGGCCCATGAGTTATATCCACATCCCAGGTGGGCCATCAGCTCGTTCCATCATTATAACGGATAAAAAATTCCATGCACTTTCGCTTCAGCTCGATGGAATTAGCAAATGGCAGTGATCTAATATTCACGCTGCCAATACCGCACAAATTGTTGCAATAAAGTATTGATGGTTTCCAGACCACGGGGAAATTTCTTATTTTCACTGAATGCATGAAAAATATTCAGTTCCTTTTCCCCTTTCGTATCCAGACCAACGAAGAACTAGGATATAAGAAAAGCTTAGCTGTAAAGGATAATAATATATTTAAACATTAGTGAAAATTATGTTAAGTTTGTACCATGTTATTTGTAAGGCTGTCCTATTCTACTTTTGCATGTGTGTCAAATAAATGTTTCTTTCCTTCTTTCTCCAGGGAAGCCAGCAGCTTGCTGATTCCAGTCCAGGCTTCAAAGTCAAAGTCAAAGTCAAATTCAAACTCATTTATTCCTTTAGATTTCAAGTATCATTTGGAGACGACCTCACTTCTCTAGGCGACCTCGGTGTCCCGACGTAGGCTGCCCTTTGGGACGCCACGCTTGGTGCACGGGTTTGAAACAGAGACTTTCAGTTAAAGCCCCCAAAACTAGTGAACGAGTCGCGAATATGAACCTTTGCCAAATGAACGCATTACGTACTCAATTGAACATCGACCCACTCAGCCCCTGAGCGCAAACAGAGCCACTGGCGCCGCAACGTGATTCCATAATTAACATCACACATAACATACATACCGCGGAGTAAGGAAACTATACAAGCGCCTATTAGTTTATCCTATTAAAAAATGGCGTAAGTAACGCGACATGTGATAAAACAACTTAATATTTTATATAAATAAAAATAATGAAGTTATAAAAATCTCACAGAGAAAATTTCACACTAGACGAACTATTTTGCATCGGGGCTCGTATATAGTTAGGAATTTGTTAATGAGAAAAAAATTGGGCTTTTACCGTTTAATTGGACACTGTGGAGTTTTAGTTATTATATTATATTTCTTTGATATTAGTAGTAATTACCACTTGTCCGACATAACTGCTCTGTTTCGCCGTGGAAAGACGGTATGTGAGTGCATTTATGCACTGAGATACCGCGCTGCCATATGCATTTTTTTTATATTCACAGTCTATGAGCCCGTTTATACCAAACTTCCCTTGTTTTATAAAAGCTGAAAGTTTTTCAGCGCATTCTTCCAACACAGGTAGGAACGATGGGCTACTATGAAGTTTGGGCCATCGTGTCTTTGGCAGGTAACAAGTAGCAAAGGCATATAAAATAACAATTTAAGTTTATCAAATAATAAAGCGTAAATTTCTTATATTTTCTTCGGAATAAGATTAAACATCACGTTAGCTACGAATCAGCCATTGCCCGGTACTATCGTGGCAACCAGACACCCTCAAACTTTTATAAATTATATTGCAATATTTTATTCTACTGGGAGTTGAAACCAGACTCCTTATGTCTAATGCACATTATTAATCGGATTCCGTTTTACAGCATTACGTGTTTGCGAAAATTCTGCCGACGCTAGAATTGGTTCATACTCGAACTCTTCACGACTGGTGTTGGTGAAGATGGTAATATTACTCTCAGTATTCGACATACCCAAATTTAAGTCAAAGGGAACTTATCATTTTTTTAAATGTAGATTTTAAATTTATAATTATAATATTAAAATATAGCATAAAAATCTGTTCTATTATTTTTAATCGGTATGGCATCTGTATAAACTTGATGTTATTATAGACAAAAACAAGTAGATATTTCCACTAACTTAGTCACTCGAATTATATTCCCTTTTTTCACTTGTTGTATTATATATTCTACTTTTTCCTTTGACTATACTGTATTTGACTTGAACAATAGATTTTTTCATTAATTTTGAGGGCGGTCCCGGTCACCGGAAGAAAAATAATTAAATTTAATCGATCTTTTCATTGGGACCGCGGTCCCAGTACCTACTGGTCCCAGTTGACGGAAGCCTTATAATAATATATGTATTGTGCTAATTATGTTTTACATTTTCATAAATAAAATATAACAAATCAATCAAATCTTAATCTTTATCTTTTTTTATTTAAATTGGTTTGCTTTTTAAGTAAATTTTACACACAGTGTCATCTAGCTCCAAACTAAGCATAGTTTGAACTGTGGGAACCAGAATACTAATATGATAAAATACATAAATAGTACTTTACGTATAATACGTACTAACACCGTTCGTCGTTTGTCACACAAATGTTTGTGTGAATCAGTGAGAATCAAAGCCACGGCCCACAGCGCAGAAGGCAGAGCTGGTATCAACTGAGTTGTGAGACCAGTTAAGTTAATAATAACTTCAGAAGAAGACCCTCTAAGGTGCTTACAAATCACTTACTCTACATTTAAGGATGCGTCCCCAGAACTTTACTAAGCCCAGAATGCTGGCAGCATTACCACGTGGCAATGCCGCCAACATTCTGGGTATATTGTGTGTGAATATGACTCCGCCCTTTCTCAACAGATGTCGTTTTTAGTATTGTTTACGTGTACTAATAAATGACCATACTTGTATTCGATAGTACTGAATGTCAGCTATCTAACGCATTTTATGATATTTGGTTGAAGTGTAAGCAACAATTGTTTTCACCTTTTCGAAAATGTCGGTTTTTATTCCAAATAAACGTCATTTGCGGGAAGTGTTATTACATTATTTTATTGCGAAGAAAACTGCAGCGGAAACTTATCGTTTGCTTGTGGAGATTTATGGTGAGCATGCTCCGTCTAATACAACTTGCAAGGAATGGTTTCGACGATTTCAAAATAACGATTTTAGTACTGAGGATAAAGAACATGGAAAACCACCAAAAAAATTTGAAGATGCTGAATTGGAAGCATTATTGGCGGAAGATTCTTGCCAAACTCAATCAGAATTAGCTGCAGCATTAAATGTTGATCGTTCAACTGTTGCAAAGCGTTTACAAATGATGGGAATGATTCAAAAAGCCGGTGACTGGGTTCCACATGATTTAAAAGAAAGAGACATGGAACGTCGGATAACCATTTGTGAAATGCTGCTTCAAAGACAGCAAAGAAAAGGATTTTTGCATCGGATAGTCACAGGAGACGAAAAATGGATACACTACGAAAATCCTAAACGCAAAAAAGCTTGGGTGAAACCAGGCGAACCAGGCCCATCACAGCCAAAAATAAATATTCACTGTGCCAAGGTCATGCTCTGTATTTGGTGGGATCAGAAAGGTATTGTATATTATGAGTTGCTCAAACCCTCTGAAACTATTAATGGAGAAGTTTACCGACGACAACTAATGCGTTTGAAGCGAGCCATAGAAGAAAAACGACCAGAATGGGTGAATAGACATAACAAATTAGTTCTTCAGCATGACAATGCCAAACCGCATACCGCAGAAGTCGTAAAAAGATATTTAGAGGGACGGGACTGGGAAGTGTTACCCCACCCGCCATATTCACCAGACATAGCTCCTTCGGATTACCACCTATTCCGGACGATGCAGACAGACCTTACTGGAGAAAAGTTTACTTCATGTGAAAGTATCAAAATTTGGATTGACAACTGGATAAGCTCAAAAGACCAGGACTTCTTCCAGCAAGGAATACGAAAACTACCTGAACGATGGGCGAAGGTTGTAGCTGCAGATGGAGCATACTTTCAATAATTTTTTTTTTTAATTTTGTAAGCGAACAAATGTGTTTTATTTTGACAAAAAGGGGCGGAGTCATATTCACACACCTATTATTTCCTGGCCGACAAAAGTCAACATTATTTAAAGTATGGCCCTTTTATACCTATAAAACTTCAGAAAGAACAATTTTAATTACACCATTATTTGGAGGAAATGCTAAACTTTAGAGGACGAGTGACGTCACAGAACCTTTGTTTCGATTTGTGCGGTTTTCTTTTGTTATTTTCCATTAAAATCTTTTTATTTAATCCTAAGCGGGATTTCTGTTAGCCTGTTCATGAGCTTGACAAGCGAAACGAGAATTTTGATAAATATTGTTCTATCTATATATTGAATTAATGCTTTGGAAACATCACTACATAGTATAAAACAAAGTCGCTTTCTCTGTCCCTATATCCCTATGTATGCTTATATCTTTAAAACTACGCAACGAATTTTGATGTGGTTTTTTTTAACTCGCCTCGGCTTCGCTGGGATACTTTCTGATACGACACTGATGCTCTACTAACCGTGCGAAGCGGGGGCGGGTCGCTAGTTGTTTATAAATAACAGTTCAATTGCTATTGTAATCTACCTACGGATATCCGATACTTAGGTAATACTGAATTTCTCTGGATTCTGATAAATGAGACTAGATTTAAGACTTGCAATACATTTATTGTTTTTCAAAGTATATGACACAGACACATTTCTCAAATAGTTCGGCAAGTTGGACTAATCCAATCCAACCACAACATAACAACATCTTTGTTAAAAGTATAATCGATATGTAAGTAAAAAAAAAATAATGCATTTTTGTATTTTGGACCGGTCTTCCTTAGGGACCCCTCCTTCCTTCCTTATCGCAATCACAGCCTATTCAAAAATTGGATTTGGATCCAGTTTGAACTGAGTCTCATTCATTCTGCTGCATCATGTGCATTTCGGTTGGCACCCAAGTCTTCACCAAGTCAAATATAACTTGCATGGTGCATCGGTTGGCACCCAAAAGTCAAGTTGTCGAACATGGGGAAAGCCAGCCACCCCAATTAGGTGCATTAGGGTCTGTATCATGAATAAAAGCCCTCACTGCCCCATCCGGGTGAATGTGCACATTATTGTTTTATTATGAATCGTTTACCATTTGCCGAATAGCGCGGATTCTGCCCTCTTCTCTCATGGTGATGGGACATTGTGTATTTCTGATCGAAACAAGGCCAAGATTGATCTTGTTTTCTTAACAGTTTTTTTTGACGTTTATTTCGCCAACATCCTCCTTATTTCGAAGAGCGAGGTTGAAGACATGAAATTAGTGATATATCTTCTGCTGCTTCGAATTGTTTTTGTTTTATTATTATTTTGTGCAGATGCTAATGAATATTATATAATATTATGCTCGTAAAATCTACCGAAGAAATGTATTAAAGAAGTAACGTATTGAAATTTATCCACATTTAAAAAAAATCTCTACCAACAACATTTTGAAATCTTTTTTGTATTGCACCCGGCAGTCAGACACAAAAATCCTACAGTACCCTATGTACTGTACGATTTTTGTGTTCGACTGTCCCATAAGGAGGGTTATATTTTTCGATGTATGTATATTTATTTCGCATGTTTTGTAGCCTTGAAGGGTTTTTGATTGTAATTGTGATTGGGCTTTTGATGATAACAGCTTGAAGGGTTTTTGATTTAAAGGTTTCGTTGTCTTAATTATGATTGTCACTGGCTTTTTTTCAATTTCTTCGCTATATAATATGAAAAAAATAAAAAATTAAATCCCCTAAACCTATCTATTAAAAATGTATGTAATATTGTCAATTCAATTCAAGACTGTTTTCCCATCCCTAGCCTCTCTCCCGGTCCCGCTGACGTCGCATTTATGGTCATCCTAATAAAGAATAAGTACGCAGTCCCTAATATATCCCTTATGTCAGTTTAATGATTTCTGGCCATGGGTTTTCGCACTGGCCTAAAAAACGCCAGTTTATAAAAAAAAGTAGCTAATGGGAAACTGTTTAATTCTTAAAAATGTGTCAGTACAAACATAGTAAGTAAAAAAATCGTTTTTTTCTTACTATTTTTGTACTTGTAAGGAATATCTTGACTTGCTAACTTTGAATATAGTTTGATAAATGTCATTTGACATAAATATATGTGTGCATGTAAGTGCCTAAGGAGCTCCTGTGACACGTTATATACTCACGAATATGTGAACTAGTGTGTGTAAAATTTGACGTGTCCAAATGATACTTGAGATCTAAGGGAATGAGCTTGAGCATCGAGAAATGTTTTTTTATTGTTTTGGGTACTGGAGGATGGTCAATGAAGATGTTATAAGCCTAATAAAGATGGCTAGAAGATCTGAAGGCACAGTCACAGTAATATACGCGACGTTTTGGGAGTATATGGAATCATTTTTCCCTGCAGTGGGTTAAGATTGGTTGGTAAATAAAAAGACATTTTGATTATGATAACTTCACTTATACGGGTGCTTATGGAGAAGGCGTTATTATGTGCCCGGACTACATGTATAACATGAATGAAATGATGAATGTGTGAAAAATGTATGTATGAAATATGTATGTATGAAATTTAGCTAAACAAGAAGAATCTGAAAATCAGAACATTTTGTTATTTTGTGCTACTGCAAGATATTGATTTTGATTAGTCTAATAGTTCAGGAAATTTATCAAACTCAAAATTATTTACGTAAAGAAAATCGCTCAAGGATAATGAAAGCATGTAGTTGCAAAAACGTTTTTGTTTATTTTTATTTTATTTGTGTAAAAATATGCGAAAGCATAACTTACCAACATGCTTTTTATTTTTAACATAATTTATGTGTATGTGAAAGATTTATCGCCTTAGCGTGACATTGACGTGTTAAAATCTTTTTTGAATAAGTAAAATATTACGGATAAAAACCTATTACAATTGTTTTGATCCGAAATGATAAAGCCAGCGTAAAAAAAACACCAGTGTGAAAGGCGAAACGTGCGAATGACACCGTTAAAGAATTATTTACGAGGTCTATAGACAACTTTACTATTTCCACTATGAGTGAGGGTCCATCTGATTCGGTGATGGCTGCAAAAAGTTTCCGTTGCTTCCGTACCAGCGTCTAATGTTCCCACTGCAGGGACACCGGCCTACTCTCGATAATTGAGAGTGAATGCTCTGATCTTCTGATGTTTTCCGTCACCGCTTCGAGAACGTGGTATTGTGTACATGCATTTTTCAAGTGAAAAATCTCATTGGTGCACGTATGCTTCAGATAATTAAGTTAAATCTTAAATTTCAACGGCGTTAAGTTAAGTTTACCCTGAAACTTAACGCCGTTGAAATTTTTACATGATTTTCTTTGGACGACATTGGACGTAAACCCTATCAATTAAAAAAAAAGGATAATCATAATCGGAAAGCGTGCGACGAACGTACAAAAAGAAATTGGCCGTCACGGGATTCCCGGCAGATATGAAACATGTGGAAACTCACACAGAACCAACGATATGTTTAGAACAAGCACACACAAGAGTTGAGAGCGGTGGCGTACAGGGGCCATGACGGCATGAGAGAGCCGCTTGCCGTCACGGCATACGAATCGGATTTGCTGTCAAGAAGCGCCAATAGATTATGCGAATTAAAAAAAATGGCACACTCCTTTTTTGACTTGATTTTGTAGACGGTTAAAAAGTTTTACCAATGCAGTTTAATATTTTTCCAGTTGAGTATCTGTCCAGTCGCTTTGTCATTTCTAGGACAAATGTTTGTTAATCTTCATATTCTGAAGCACTCCGAAGCAGTTATTATGATGTAAATACAACATTAGAAAGGGTTTGGAAGGCGCTAGCATTGTTTGACAGTTCGTGACAAGTCAGTACTTGCTTTACAAACGCTCAAGAATATTACGAATTGTTTTCTAAATCTTACACAGAATGATTATTATTCGAGTTATCAAGATATTTACCATGATTTGTGAGTTTTGTTGACTCCCGAAATTTCGACGCAGTTTCAAGCACGAAACATTGGGATTCAACAAACACAACCCCGTTGCAGTCAAACATCTTCTTATTTCGTGTGAGTTGCCAACTCTGGCGTCGGAGTTCTCAAGCCACTCGACGGCGTTCGACATGGCTTTACTAGTACCGACATCTTAACAGCCCTCCGAAGCGCTCAGTTCAAATGCCACTAAGTGGCTACCCATCCAACTTTTGACCGAGCCGAAAGTAATCCGTAAAGAACCGCTACGCCACGACCGCTTCATATTATATAATATAGCTTCATATATATGTATTGAGCTGTTTAGGTAATTAAACTAATTAAATAACCTAGTTATAAGGGTGATTAGATCTTACCAAATGAGTCCTGTTTAAAAAAAAGTTATTTTCAAACATCCTGTATCTACGATTTAAACTGACACGTAGAAACGTCACACAAATCATTCAGTTGGTTCAAAAGAAAATTCTGGAAGAAAAATGTCACAGTTGCATTCATAAGACGCCATTTTTATGCAAATATGGCCTCGTCATATTCTCTCTGGATTCTAAAGAGACGAAAACGAGGCCAAGTTAAGGTAAATGCTAACGGTTTATTTAATAGTAAACCAGTAACATGCAGCTCAGGAGCTGCAACTCAACACTCAATACATTTATTGCTTCAATGCTTCAGTATTTTTGGGGACTGAAACCATCCAACTGATGTGCCCCAAACCGGTTTCATCATGCGAAGATTGTTTTAGACCACTAAAACAATGCGTTAGACACAAAATGTGTTTATTTTTTTAGCCTAGACACATGCCAGGTATCCGCTAGTTGAGTGTAAAAAAAACCCTTAAAAAATATTGTCCAGTATCCTGCTGCAAAAGTTATGTTGTATTTTGAATTACTGACAATTCCTGACAGATGGAACTACCGTAGCGATATTAATAGTCCAGTCGACTCTTGCGCTAAGCCGGCAAATTAGTCGTACGCATAGCTCGGTGTGGCGCGCGCGCGTTCCACGATGAGACGTTCGGTATTTGAAATATATAGTTCGAAAGTTTGAAAATCGAATTGTGAAGTTGTGTGTCGAAATGAGTTCGATTTTTGAATGATTTGAAACGATGACTCGTGTTCGATTTTTGATTGTGGATTCAGGATTGGTTTATAGTGTAGTGATGGGATGATGGATTTTCAGGTTTTACAAGGTAATTGTCTTTTGATTGTAATATCTATGTACAACTATAAAAGAAAAATCTTTATTCTTATCCTGTGAGTAAGTTGTCAACTCTGATTTCGGATTTTTCATGACATCCGAAAGCCTCTGACATGGCTTAATAGCCGGCAATAATATCTCAACGCCTTCCGAAGCACAGCGCTCAATTAAAATGCCACTAACCGGTCACCCATCAAACTATTGACCGGGCGAAAAGTATTCATATAATCTGTAAAGAACACCCACGAAAGATTCGCCATGAGCGTTTAAAAATCATTAATTTCACTTGATATCTTATTAACTGAGGAACATAGTATTTTCAAGGGATACTTATAATATTATTCGGTTTGGTTGGATAAGGTTGCATGGACAAACAATCAAGACCCGAGAACAAACTTCATGCTCATCACACAAAGTGTGCCCGAAAAATCGAACCCGGGACCCCTCGCTTCTTACCAACTAAAACTAAGCCTTTTGAAAATTATGCTCACCATTATGCTCCTGTTTGTCAAGAATAGTCCCCCCACTGGGATCACTAAAAGACTTACTCCGCACAGAAGTAATAAATTTAACTCTCTTGTTGTAGTGTCATAATAAAATGACAGTTCGACAAGTTGGCCCCACAGACTAAATAACAGTTTGTCTATTGTATGATAATACAACCTCAAGCAAAACTGATTCCAAAACCAACAAACGAAAGTTCAGTTTCAGTTGGCAGTTCCCTTACTCTCTCGGGGGATTCCCGCATAACTCATATTGGATCTACAACAATTGCGATAAGGTTTTATATCCTAAGGCATTGTTCGACAGTGAGATGACTCCAGAGATTTATCGCAGCATCAGTGTACTGATAGACTGTTGTGACTGAAATGGTCACTTTTTGATTGTAATTTTTAGGGAACGGAACCATTTCTTTTTTTTACATGGGGTAAATGTTTACGTGTCATCCCTCCCCGGGGGGAGGGGTATGTCGGACTCAGCTTGTAAAGCTGAGTGCCACTAAAGACTAAAACCCCATGATGCTCTCTCTTGACTAGGACAGGGCTACGGGAATCGCGATATGTCATTATTATTATTATTATTATTGCTAATAATGACAAACACCAATACAACAGACATGATTTTATGCCGTTTTTATTATGGACTAGCGACCCGCACGGTTAGTAAAGCATCAGTGTTGTATCAGAAACTACCCGTGGGAAGCCGGGGTGACTTGCTAGTGTATTACACATATAAACCATCCTCTTAAATCTCTATCTATAAAAAAAACCGCATCAAAATCCGTTGCGTAGTTTTAAAGATTTAAGCATACATAGGGATATAGGGACAGAGAAAGCGACTTTGTTTTATACTATGTAGTGATAATGGTACGAACTATTCGTGCGTGAGTCCGACTCGCACTTGACCGGTTTTTTTCACTCTCAATTATCGAGAGTAGGCCGGTGTCTCTGCAGTGGGAACATTAGAGGCTGGTACGGTACTTAGCTTGTATTTTTTTAACGTGAATAACTCACGGTACGAGCTGAGCCCACCTGGTGGTAAGTGGCGACCGCCGCCCATGAAAACAATAATGCGACTCAGTATAAGATTTGAGTCGCATTCATCCAGCTGCGTCCTTCACCCGAGACTTGGGTCTTCCTCATACTCGTATTTACATAGGGAAAGATCTAAGTAGTTTTAAAAAAAAAAGTTTTTTTTACGACAATACTTTTTTTAACACTATTCTTTTGCCATGTTTAGGATTTATATAAAAAGGAATATGAAAATAAAATGATAATAATAATAATAATATGCCCGGGACCATGACGCATGTAACTGCGTCGAAATATCGGGAGTCAACAAAACTCACAAATCATGGTAAATATCTCGGTAACACGAATAATAATAAAACAAATAATCCTCAATTGTCATGCCCAAAATACGCCAAGGCCAAAGGATCTGATGAATCTGCATACCTACCGTAATGGGACCCAGATAGATCACACGCTCGGATGGGGGACCACTTACCTGTCTCAATTCGATACTTCCTCCCTCCAGAGGCCAATTCTCGTGCATACGACATTTTTTCGACAACCACTGCGGAATGTCGTCGTACGTCCAGGAGACGTCTACCTGCAGAAGATGTTGGTGACGTCATTTGTAGCGTTCCAAATCCAAAATGATAAGAAAACCTTAACACTGAGGCTACAATGCTTGTTAATCCTTTAGGGCTGTATTTTCAGCCATAAGCCGTAGCGGGCTAACCTATAAAAAAAGTGTGACTATGGCGGATATCCCAAAAAAAAAAAACAACAAACGCATTTTTAAGTACAGGACCCTTGTCTTCCAATGGAAGGGTGTGGGAGCTGGTAAAATTACAGGCACATTACATCCCCGTCTCAGAGTGACGGGCACAACGCTGTGCGACTTAAATCTCATACTTCCGTAGTTCGGACCTGAGTTGTATTCCTGTTCACCAGCTTGTTCAGTCACTTATAGCTTAAAAAAGTTATTTTATAAAATTGAGTATCTGTAATATCATTTCTGAGTTAGATAGATAAGTGAGTCAAGTATCTTTATTAATGTTATTAACTAAATGACTACCTTTTGGGGGGTCCAGTTGCTCGCGTCCGTAGGTGTGTACCCTTTGATTCCCTACACGTACCCCCTGGGTGGTGCTAAGGGAGCAACCAAAAGTAGCAGTAGAACTTGTGCCAAGTTCGTCCGGAGAGGTACTGCCACCACATCTGGAATCTGGCGCCAAGCAGTAGTGGTTGCATTACTGTGTTCCGGTGGAAGGGTGTGGCTGCCGGTGAAATTACATGCGAATGAGATCCCCGTCTCAAGTGATGGACGCAGCAGGATGAATGCGACTCAGTAAAGATTTGAATCTGATACTGAGTCGCATGCATTATTGTTGTCATGGGCGAGGGTCACCACTTACCATCAGGTGGGCCCACCGCTCGTTCCGTCACTTATTGACATTAAAAAAAAAAAAAAAAAAAACCTATAGTTTGCATGTCGTAATTGCTATACTTGCACAGACAGTCGATGCTTAGTATTATGGGGTTTTTTGTTTGTTCTTCTCATGGAGTAGTAGGAACGCAGATCTCGTAGACATTATTTATATATAATAGAAAACTTTGGTTCCAAACGGAACTGGAAAGAAAATAAAAACAACAAACAAAAATTTTCATTTTTTGGGTTGGAATAGACGTAAATATAACATATAACTAGCTAAAATATGAAACTGAATGTAATTTTACATATCTGTGTGCATGTCATGTGCCTTACGAGGTACGTAGAAGCTCCTTACGAGTTTGTTTACATGTGTGTGTTAAATTTGACGTGTCCAAATGATACTTGAGATCTAAATAAATGAGTTTGTAGCATACGCCATTTTGGTTGTAAGTGTCAGACATATTTTTTTTCCTTTTATTCTCTATCAAGAAACGTCAGCTATTTTATACGCGCTATCAACTCATCAGTAACTTATAGAAACAAAAATAATCTACATCAGGATATCCGGTGTTGAGGTGACATGGACGCAGATGATAAACACAGGTTCAAGTTACACAAAATGTCTGCCCTGCATGAAGCCAAGATGTTTCAAGGGAGGGCTTTTATTAGAACTAACTATCAATTTTATTATACTAGCTGCGCCCCGCGGTTTCACCCGCATAGTTCCCGTTCCCGTGGAGAATACGGGGATAAATTGATTTTATTTTTTCGTTAATTTTCCAATGTTTTTAATAGTTATTCTGCTATTCGGGACGGAAACCAATCCAACAAATCAAAAACCATGGCAATCGGTCCGGTCCAGCCGTTCTCGAGTTATAAGTGTTGTAACAAACACGACTTTATATATAAGATTTTGATATCAATTGTTTTTAAAAAAATTTTATACTAGCATTTCCCGTCAATAGGTTAACCGGTTTGGAAATTAGTCAGAACAATCATTCAATCAATGCTATTCTAAAATACAGCTGCAGTAAAAGGCTGCTATTTTGAAATTACTAAAATACACTTCAATTTATTTATTTGTGTAGAAGGCCATGAGAATTGGCCCCTAGTAGTTAGAAGCGGGCCGGGTAACAATGTCAAGTAATATTCGCAATTGCGCAAGTTTTAAAGGAGAATAGTTAATTTGTAGAACATAGAAATCGTATCGTTGTTATGAACGGAGGTGACCACTTAACAGCAGGTGGGTGGAGCACCTTGGTAGTATAAAATGAATCAGATAATTGTAATTCAGACTCGCAGAGCGTTCTGTGTCACCGATTCTATTTTATAATATTAAGAATAATACGTAATACGGCCTTTTGGGGCCTGTGGGGTTTTTTTTTGCAAAAAAAATTTTGCTTTGTTTTATTATTTATTATATTAATAATAATATCTAATATATTATATATCTTAAAATATCTCTCAAGTCTATATTTGTCTAGTATTTGCTTAAGTTGACATTAAGTCTTCCATTAGCTGTAGAAAATACAGACTGAAGATTTGTCTTCAAGTTTCACTATAATTTATGCTTTTCCAGACTTATCTACACTAATATTATAAAGAGGAAAGATTTGTACCCATTTGTTGTATTTGTTGTTTGTATGTTTGTAATGAATAGGCTCAAAAAGTACTGGGCCGATTTAAAAAATTCTTTCACCAATAGAATGCTACATTCTTCCAATTTGACATAGGCTACATTTCATTTTGAAAAAAATTAGGGATCCTTGGTAAAATTTGAACAATGTAACCGAAGGTGTAGAAAAATGAGTCTTAAAATGTCTTTCGTCGAATGCGCTGCCGAAACTATTAGCGATAGAACAAAATAATGTATAACAATATTGAAGGACATCATAATGTCTACAAAAAACTCCACGGTAGCATATGTCCAACTATTGTAGTTATGTCACTACAACAACTTTTCCCGTGCGAAGCCGGAGCGGGCCGCTAGTAGGAAATAAAATAAAAACCAAGACTGAACAGAATGGTTTCGCTGTACGAGTATTGGCAAAATTATTTTCTAAATGTCTGTGGAAATGACATGAATTTGTGAGTGAGTTGGTAACCCCGAGGGTAAAGGGATCTGTCCACTAATGTATACCATATCCGTAATAGAAACGTGTGTTGGTCCAGGGGCAGAAATATATTTAAATATTTTATTAGAAATAAATTTTTCACTTGAAAAATTTATGGGCGCATTATCAAGTTCTCGAAACGGTGACGGAAAACATCGTGAGGAAAATTCAAAGACATAGTAAATAATAAACGTAATAAACGTTTACACACTCATACCTCTGCACTATAATTCCCTGTGAAGCAGATGGCTTGGACAAACACAGTAACACAAGACAAACACCCAAGACCCGAGAACAAACTTCATGCTCACCACACAAAGTGTGCCCGGGAATCGAATCACTAAGCCAAGGAGCCGTCTACCTTTCCAGTTTGGGCTCCTGTGGTAGATCAAATTCACTCTCAATTATCGAGAGGCCGGTGTCCCAGCAGTGGGAACATTAGAGGCTGGTACGAAACGAAATTATACAAACATCATCTGATATTTTAATACCTAAATCCTGAATTTCATAATGTGATCCCGGGTTGGAATTGTGAACACCTCTGTTCCAAAATAAATTTTATAACCAAGCGGAAACCGTTACGTTCAATTAGAATAATTGACGGCAACTTCCGGTTTCCAAATAGTTTCAACCCATGGGGAAATGGGACGAATGGGACAGTAAATTGCTTTATTATAATTTATTATGATGATAATTTTATTTGTCAGGGTTAAATTGGTTGAGGTCAGTTAATTTCATACTATAATATATAAATTTACGGATGCTACTTACACAAGGAACAAATCACAAGGAATCTATACAAATTAATTAAATTGAAGTGTCTACTTGTAATGTCAAAATAACAGCCTTTTACTAAATTAATTTGAGGGTTCTTAAAAAAAACCTTTGTTTTTTATAATTAAGGAATAGCTGCTGTATAGTGGCATTGTCAAGAAATACTACATAAAGTACAGTGGCATGTCAAATAAATTTTAAAGTAACAAACATACACTCAAATAAACGTTAGCAATAAGCCCCTCCTATTAACAAACACCCACAAAAGCTATTCCACACGATTCTTTTATATTTTTCATACATTTTTAATCAAAATTACCTCATTGTATATTCATCACAAAGAGAAATTCCAACCAATTCCAAAAGCGATAAAGCGACCCCTGTACAGACAGACAAAAATTAATTGAGTTACCGTAGGAACAATTAATAACAATAAAGGCGCGTCCACACTGGACCGCTAAGCGAATGCTTAATGCAGCGGCCAATAATATTTCTTAATGCTGTTTCATTGGACCCCGACTGTTTTCTGTCTTGTAGGGGTGTTTTGATGGCAGGACATGTTGGATGACAGACGACATTATGAGAATCGACGCTTATTATACCTTGGTAGTACTTGAGTCGTAATGGTTATGGGCGATAGTAACCACTTATTATCATTTGCTATTTGATGATAGCACATTAGCATCCGCCCGAAGACCTCCGACATGACATAGCGACTAGTACCTATAGCCGGGATTGATATCTCAAACGCTACTTGCCACCCATCCAAATTCTAACCGGGCTGAGAGTTGCTTAACGTAGATCATCTGTAAGGAAGAGCAACCTTTGTCACGGGTTTAATTTAAAGTAATTGAATACGGTCGATTTGGGCCCTTGAACATTAGAAAATCGGCTAGAAAAAAAAATCTTTATAGCAACGGCTTATACTCTAAAGAGACAGACACAAAATACGGCAAAGACAGACAGACAAACATTTAATTTTTTAGAATGATGTCCTAACAATTTGCTTGCAGAAACTAACACCAGTCTATAATAATAATAAATAAATATAAATAAATAAATTATTCATGGACATATTTCACACAGCGCCATCTAGCCCCAAACTAAGCATAGCTTGTAATATGGGAACTACAATATATAACTGATAGAATACATCTTCTTCTACGTCGTTACGCTCTTGACAGAGCGGTCGTGATCGTCATGGAGTTGTTTTTTTTTCCCGGGGCAGACGTTATGCGCCTCACGATGTCACGCCATCGGCTTCTATTAGCGGTCATCCTTGTGCATTCATGCAAAGGACCGCCCGATAGAATACATAATAGTACTTTTTTTTTGTAAATATTAACACCCAGACACAGAGCAAACACTTATGTTCGCACAAAAATGCTTGTCCTGGGTGGGAGTCGAACTCACGACCTACGCCGCAGAAGGTAGAGCTAGTAGGCCAGTCAATAACTTAAATGCAGAAACAATATATAAGCAGTAAGATTATATTACTTATAGTAGATCTATTCTGCAATAGGCGGTCTTTTTTTTTTATTGCCTTATTAATTGTTATTGTTATTGCTATTTTTTATTATTATTATTATCTCTTATTTATATTCTTTTTTGTGTTATTTTGCTATTATTATTAAATATAATTGACTAAATTGTAATCAAAATATTGTACGCCCTTTGGGTAGAAATGCATTGAAACGAATGAAAAAGATAATTATTTAAATCCTATTTAAACATGTGTTTCCACAATATTTAAAGGGTCGGCAACGCGCGAGTGATACCCCTGGTATTGCAAACGTCCATAGGCTACGGTAACCGCTTACCATCAGGTGGGCCGTATGCTTGTTTGCCACCTAAGTGGTATAAAAAAAAAAAAAATAAAAAAAAAAATAAAAAAAAAAATAAAATAAAAAAAAAACAATAAATGAACTTTGACTTTGACTTTAACTTTGACTTATCCCTGTAGAGATTTCATATATAGATAACCACTTCATTTAACTAATAATAATTAAAACCTGCCTATAAATATAATAAACTAGCAGCCCGTCCCGGCTTCGCACGGGGTAGTGACATAACTACAATAGTTGGACATATGCTACCGCGGAGTTTTTTGTAGACATTATGATGTTCTTCAGTATTGTTGTACATTATTTTGTTCTATCGCTAATTTCGGCAGCGCATTCGACGAAAGACATTTTAAGACTCATTTTTCTACACCTTCGGTTACATTGTTCAAATTTTACCAAGGATCCCTAATTTTTTTCAAAATGAAATGTAGCCTATGTCGAATTGGAAGAATGTAGCATTCAATTGGTGAAAGAATTTTTTAAATCGGCCCAGTACCCTTTGAGCCTATTCATTACAAACATACAAACACGGATACAAATCTTTCCTCTTTATAATATTAGTGTAGATAACTTCCATAAGACATAAGTCTAAATTCTCAGGCTTACTAATATAAACCGCAGGGCCACCGCATCATGTGCAACATTTGCACAATTACGCGCAATCGAGCACATAACTGGGGATTATCTTACGCTGCACTAATTAAACCTTGATTAAACCGCGCCGAGACGTGTGGCCCCTGAGCAGACATCTTGTGTACTTCGATCATATCTCAGAATTAATAACAGTACACATATTATATAACTAGCTGTTCCCTGCGACTTCGGCCGCGTGGAATTTCATATTTTTTTGCGAGGAACCCAAAATTCGCATTTTTAATATTCATCATCATCACCATTTCAGCCGACAGACGTCCACTGTTGGACATAGGCCTCCTCCATAGCTTTCCAGGTTTATAATATTAGCTAGAGTGTTATTATAGTGGCAGTATGTTCAGTAGTTACCTCCGCCCATAACAAAAGCATACAATGTCCTCCGCTATCAAAGTATGAGAAGACCCAAGTCGCATCCCGTTGCGTCCGTCAACCGAGACGGGGATGTCACGTCTCATGCGCATGTGATTTCACCGGCACCCACACCCTTCCACAAGCTCAAACACATACTGTACATGGTGATCGCGATCTTCAATCATGAAGGATCGACCAGATATGATGATATAGTTGACAGTTTCAAGTTTCAGAATAACCATTCCCACGGTACTAACTTGCGCTTGACCCATTTAGCTGACAATTTACTGAAGGGGATAACAAAACTATTTACATTATAAAAGATATTATTCATAGTGGAATTTTAAAGCTGAAGATAGCTACGACCTTTGTTTGCAGAATATACTTTGGCTTTTGTGAAGGTAAAATAAGTCTGAATAATTTATGAAGCACAGAAATGTACGTTTTTGCTTGGCTTTGAACAGACATGTTATCTGGAAGAAAATATAACAGACGATAACACCGTCTTATATAAATTATGATGAGATTTTTGGACCAAAAATATCAGCTCTGCCTTCTGAGCTGAAGATCGTGTGTTCGATTCTGCCCAGACAAACATTTGTGAGTTGAACATAGATGTTTGTCGTATGTTTGTGTGCCAACGGCCAAGTGCGAGTCGGAAGCGAACACTTAATGTACCGTACAAAGTATGTATATATAATATAGAATTTATCTAATACCTAAACACCTGTTCCTGGTATTTTTCACGTATTTCGTTGAAATCGTATTGCAGTCGGTTTTTCCAATATAAATCACTAAATTTATTCATCTTGGTTGGTATTAAAACACATGATGTAGATTCTCAAATTGTGCAACCATTACCTATTACCATGTTTCAGAAAGAATAAGAAAACGGTGTGCAATTCTTGGACGAACCCACATACATCAAATCAAATCAAATCAAATTGTTTATTTCCAAAAACATTGATACATCAAGGTTGTAACACTGGTTCCTGCGTTAGTTTAATGCAGGAAAGCAGTTATATCTTCCCTAAAGTATACAAATAAATGTGTACAAAAAAACATACCGACAAATACCAATTAGTTATAGTTAAATTAGATAACATCGTTCTAACAACAGTTGGAATGCGTACTTTTCATATTTTCCCGTCCAAATATACTGCGGTTTTATTTTTACAAATGAATTCGGTATTGTGTTTATAATAAAATGTTTATGTCTACTCAAGCAGCTACTGTGCCACTGCATAAACTAATAAACTGAAAATAGGACCGGAAACCGAATGTTAACGCATTACTGCGAAAGTAAAATTAAAAAAATAAGAATAAGAAAATATCTTTGTGACCTTTATACTCGCTCCAGTTGCTTGCGTCCGTAGGTGTGTACCATTTGATTCCCTATACGTCCCCCTGGGTGGTGCTTAAGGAGCGACCAAAAATAGTATTGATTCGCAAAAATCATTGTTAACGCTACATTTTTTAATATACTATCTGTAAATGATTAAAATATAAAGATCAGACATACGTAGCAGTCTCAGTAAAAGATCGTAACTTAGAAAATGGTAATGCAGCAAAGAATAAAGAATAAATTGGTGGTTGAGCTGCGAACAAAGTCCTTTCAACTGTAAGAAAACAACGCCGAATCATTTATAACCGTAGAAATAACTATTATTGTACACCATCTCCTAAACACCCCAACTAGATTCCACATAAATCGAAAGGAGGGGAACAAAAATAGAATGCAAATAAAAATCAACAAGCAGTGTACAAATACGCGTCAAGAGAATTATAAACAACGTATCATTATGGAATATATTAGGGCCAAGTTTGTCGTCAAGTCGAAAATAGAAGAAGTAAATATATAAAACCACGCTGTGTCACACGATAATGAACTTAACGGTAACGTTCTTACAGCTAGTTAAATAGGAGATAAAAGTATGTGGCTCATTATAAGAGCGTTTGATGTAAACCCCTTTGAAGTAAGTGACATACAGTAAACTGTGGATGATTCGCCTCGGTCGGCACTCTCAGTGGCCGGGAATGATGTACCACGCATTGTTAGAATTTACGTGCAACTAATTATAGAACCAAAACTGATTGATGGTGTGTGAAATGACGAGGATGTCGGAATGTAGGGGAGAAAAATGGAAGAAATGATAAATGTGTAGAATGTCATAGAGATAGATAACTTTTTAAATATAAATGCATTAAATCTTATAATATCTATTATTATATTATAAATTGTTTTAAAATGTTTATGTCATGTCTGGAAAGTATGGCTATGACGTGAGTCTGACTCAAATATATATCAAATTAGCTGCGCCCCGCGGTTTCACCCGCATAGTTCCCCTTTCCCGTGGAGAATACGGGGATAAATTGATTTTATTTTTTCGTTAATTTTCCAATGTTTTTAATAGTTATTCTGCTATTCGGGACAGAAAAAAATCCAACAAATCAAAAAACATGGCAATCGGTCCAGCCGTTCTCGAGTTATAAGTGTTGTAACAAACACGACTTTCTTTTATATATATAGATTAACTAAAATTAATGTAATCAGTAGTACATTGGTGTTGTTCTTTCATTAAAAATTAATGATTTGAGACTTTAAATGCCACTAAACATCATCCAACTACTGACTGGGCGGTAAACTACTTAACTTTGAATTGAACAAATTTGAAGATAGATCATCTATCTGTCTTCAAATCTGATAATGTACGATGTAATTAATTTCCAAGTTATTCATACGTATTCATATCATTATCGTCCTCTTAAAGATACATCAAAAGATTTTAAACATCATATTAAATTCCATTCCGTGGATTGTTAAGTATTCTCGCAATCCAGGATCCGGATTTGAATAAACACGATGGCGCCAAAGCAATTAGGCTCAGAGGGTGACAGCATTAAATGGAACAGATAATAATATTACAGATAAGTCTCTCTGACAAGGCTTTTCTTTTATAAGCAGTCTTGTTGTGTGGCCAAGGTTTCGCACTCCACCACTTAAGAGTATCCGTGAATAAAACGCCACAACTACAACTTTCACATTCTATTAGCTCATAGCTTATAAATGTGAAAGTTGTATATCTAAATAAACATACAAGAATTGCTCGTTTAAAGTAATAATATGTAGTAATTTAATGGGAAAATGCCACTCTTTAGGATAAAAAATAGGAGTATAAATGGTGGTAATTTTTATAAATCATGTTAAGACAAATATATACCTACGAAATCACCCTTTCTCATTACTACGCGGAAGAAGGTTTCCCGCGTGAAATTTAACATGGTAAATGCGATATCCGATTTTTTTATAGTAACCTGTTACTCATTATAAAATCAGCCACCGGCCAGTGAAAGTCCCGGCAATATTGGTCCAGCCTTTTCAAAGATTAACCGAAGCCTTTTTTTTCTGCATTAAGGTGCTTATAAACGATTATTTATTATTATACTACTACATACGCCCCGCGGTGTTACTGGCAGTTATCCATCTCACGAAAATTCTTCACATTTTCTGGATAAAAATCCAGGAGATAAGCTACAAATTTCATCCAAAGCCCTTTAAGCGTGAAAGAGTACTAAACACACACAGGCACATACATACAAACTTTTGCGTTAATAATATTAGTGTGATTATTTGTATTAACTATATTTATTGCTCTGATGAATATGTGTTTTGTCCAAGTCACGTCTTCCACCGTCGATATCTTAAATCCGAGTGCTGCGTTCTATCACAAATCCTGAAGTTGGCTCTGTGCGTTGCGAACGGCAGTTTGCAAATCGTAAATGTTGTCTATGTAGATGGGTTTATGCATCAGACAATTCTAGAAGCTCTGAATTCTAATACGAGCTCTGTCGCTTACTGTACGGCCAGGGAATGGAACTCCTGGATGCTGGAATTTCCAAAAAGAGTGAACAGGTTTTTTTCTAAAAAAACGTGCTTCAACTTAGACCAAACGCAGTCTATGGTTAAACGCTTGATTAAAAAATAAGAAAAAAGCTTTTTTTCTTAAAATATCTAATTTACATCCTTCTTTTTTTGAACTCAGTGAAAATGCTGTATATTTTTGGCCAATAAACAGTTTAAACGACATGCTTTGGCTACTCTAAGTAAGCTGTAAAGAATTAAATTTTGTGTTTCATTCCTGGTAAGAGAATAGCTTTTGTCAGATCGAATGTCAGGCCAGCTTCTTTTTTATCATGTCCTATTTCAAAATTGTACCCTATTCATTCAATCTTTGGGTTGGAACAGACATAAACCTAACAAATAAGACTAGCTAAAACATGTAAATGACTGTAATTTGTCATATCTTTGTGCATGTATGTTTAAGGAGCTCCCCGTGACACGTTATATGCTTCGTGTGTAAAATTTGACGAGTCTAAACTATAATATATATGAGATCTAAAGGAAATACAACAAACAACAACGTTAACACACTCATACCTCTGCACTAGGATACCCTGTGTCGCAGATGGCATGGACAAACACAGAAACACAAGACAAACACCCAAGACCCGAGAACAAACGTCGTTGGTTCGATTCTCACCCAGGACAACCATTTGTGTCACTCATCACGGTTATCTAGTTCCCATATTACAAGCTATGCTTAGTTTGAGGTTAGATGGTGCTGTGTGAAATATGTCAATGAATATTTATTTATTTTTATTTGCCACTATCGACTAAAGCCTCACAATGCTCTGCTGCCCCGCAATGCTGACCTCCATGGACCCTCCTTGGGAGGGGGGAATGGGGAGCCATTTGGCGTGACCTCATCCTGGCGAGGTCCCCTGGTTTATGTCCTCTTGGGTGCATCAAGTTGGGCACAGAGGACATAAGATAATTATTATTTATTGGGTGTGTGAATATGACTCCGCCCTTTCTCAACAGATGTCGTTTTTAGTATTGTTTACGTGTACTAATAAATGACCATACTTGTATTCGATAGTACTGAATGTCAGCTATCTAACGCATTTTATGATATTTGGTTGAAGTGTAAGCAACAATTGTTTTCACCTTTTCGAAAATGTCGGTTTTTATTCCAAATAAACGTCATTTGCGGGAAGTGTTATTACATTATTTTATTGCGAAGAAAACTGCAGCGGAAACTTATCGTTTGCTTGTGGAGATTTATGGTGAGCATGCTCCGTCTAATACAACTTGCAAGGAATGGTTTCGACGATTTCAAAATAACGATTTTAGTACTGAGGATAAAGAACATGGAAAACCACCAAAAAAATTTGAAGATGCTGAATTGGAAGCATTATTGGCGGAAGATTCTTGCCAAACTCAATCAGAATTAGCTGCAGCATTAAATGTTGATCGTTCAACTGTTGCAAAGCGTTTACAAATGATGGGAATGATTCAAAAAGCCGGTGACTGGGTTCCACATGATTTAAAAGAAAGAGACATGGAACGTCGGAAAACCATTTGTGAAATGCTGCTTCAAAGACAGCAAAGAAAAGGATTTTTGCATCGGATAGTCACAGGAGACGAAAAATGGATACACTACGAAAATCCTAAACGCAAAAAAGCTTGGGTGAAACCAGGCGAACCAGGCCCATCACAGCCAAAAATAAATATTCACTGTGCCAAGGTCATGCTCTGTATTTGGTGGGATCAGAAAGGTATTGTATATTATGAGTTGCTCAAACCCTCTGAAACTATTAATGGAGAAGTTTACCGACGACAACTAATGCGTTTGAAGCGAGCCATAGAAGAAAAACGACCAGAATGGGTGAATAGACATAACAAATTAGTTCTTCAGCATGACAATGCCAAATCGCATACCGCAGAAGTCGTAAAAAGATATTTAGAGGGACAGGACTGGGAAGTGTTACCCCACCCGCCATATTCACCAGACATAGCTCCTTCGGATTACCACCTATTCCGGACGATGCAGACAGACCTTACTGGAGAAAAGTTTACTTCATGTGAAAGTATCAAAATTTGGATTGACAACTGGATAAGCTCAAAAGACCAGGACTTCTTCCAGCAAGGAATACGAAAACTACCTGAACGATGGGCGAAGGTTGTAGCTGCAGATGGAGCATACTTTCAATAATTTTTTTTTTAATTTTGTAAGCGAACAAATGTCTTTTATTTTGACAAAAAGGGCGGAGTCATATTCACACACCTATTAAATACTAGCGGATACCAGGCATATGCTACTAGGCTAAAAAAAGAAATACATTTTGTGCCTAATGCATTGTTTTAGTAGTCTAAAACCATCTTCGCATTATTGCCTTCCTAACCGGTTTGGGGCACATCGGTTGGATGGTTTCAAAATATACGGATGTAGGTAGAAACAATTTTTGTGTTTTATATATTAAATGTCACCAGATGTTTTGTACGTACACAGATAACATATGAGTCTCTCGCTATGTCATATCCGTTTCAATAACACACTTCCCCTCGGATGTGGTACCTTGAATCTGTTAATTAATTAATTAACGGGTGTGTTTAGTGAGCTCTGTGGAATGTAGAATAGCGTAGCCCACGGCATTCATTGTAAATTTAAAAATGTACTGATAGATGTGGGATTAATTTCTCTTGTAGGGAAAATTATTTGAAGGGGTATTTTAGGTAGTACAAGTATTTGTGTTGAAGTTCTGGATACCTTTCTATTTTTACTGCAAATCAAAACCTATGACAGTCAACGTAGAGGACGTTGGGGGGACCATGTTGCTCACGTTCGTGGGTGAGTACCCTCAGAGTCCCTTCACGTGGTTTCCTGATTAGTGAGAAAGGAAAAACCCAAAAAAGCAGTAGAACTTGTGCCAATATCGTCCAGAGAACCTGGAGAGAAGTACCACACCTGGTAATCCACCGCCAAGCAGAGGCGCACTTTCGTTGCTGAGTTCCGGCGGAAGGGTTTGGGTGCCGGTGAAATTACAGGCGTATTATTCCCGTGTCAGAGCGGGCGCAATGCGATGCGACTTGGGTCTTCTCATTCTTTAATAGGAAACGACGTGAGTCACATAATTATATATATTACATATTGACAGAACAAACATCTATGTTTATCACACAAATTCATGTCCCGAGTGGGAATCTAACCCATGAACTACAGAACAGAAGGTAGCTACTTAACTGCCAGCTAAGTCAATATATGGTTCACTACTATAGTTTCTAAAGTCAAAAATTTATTTCCCATTTCATCCAAATATTCATCCACCATTCAAAAGCCACGACTGGCCGATAAAACAAAATGTTATATTCTACGACATTCATCACGAGATTAGCTGACAATAAGCACGAACCATTACCCAAACTCCATTTGGCTTAGTGAAAATATATTTCTTTTATAAAAATATAACGAAATTTATTTTAACCGAACAACATTATTTAAAAATAAACAGCTGAGTCACTGTGTAATCTACCGCCAAGCAGTGGTGCACTCGCAATGCTATGTTCTGGTGGAAGGGTGTGAGTGCCGGTACATATTTCATCAACATCCCCGTCTCGGGTGACGGGCGCAATCAACGCATCATGACGGGCGCAACGGGGTGCGACTTGGATGTTCTCATACTTCGGACGATTATCATAATTTTTGTATAAAATATTCATGAACAGAGAGCGTGGTGGCCCAGAAGCACAGACGGCGACTTTCAATCTGAAGGTTGCTGCTTCAAACCCAAACGTAAACCATTGAGGTTTATAACTTGAAAAATTTATATGCGCAATACCACGTTCTCGAAACGGTGACGGAAAACATCGTGAGGAAACATCGTGAGAACAAAAAAATCGAAGACATGTGACATCACCTATCCGGACTGGGCCCCCGTGGTAGATCAGAGCCCATTCACTCTCAATTATCGAGAATACGCCGGTGTCTCTGTGACAGTAGAGGCTGGTACGGAATTCATGGACATTTCACACAGCGCCATCTAGACTTAATATTCGTCACACAAATGTTTGCCCTGAGCGGGAATCAAACCCGTAGTAACTAAACTGCCAGCCAAGTTAACTTTCAGAGTAACCTAGCTGTTCTTTGCGCGCTATGAAATCTATCCCTTTGAAGAAGAAACTTAGCAGTTTGTATGACATTAAATTCCTCAGATAAAAGAGTTGTTTTAGTACCCAAAACGACTTTAGAATTTTCGTTAAGCTTTTCTTTCGTTATTTATTCACAATCTCATAATTTTATATCAAGTTCAGTTAACTTTTTATTGTTCTCCGAATTCTTAACTCTGAGATATTTCAGTACTAATTTTGATCTGTTCGTATCAAACAACTAAAGCAGAGAATTGTGTTTATAGAAAGTCACGTTTCCAATATTGACTTAAGGTTTTGGGGGATACTGCACGCGTCCGTAGGTGAATCAATTTGTGCCGCCAAGCAGTAGTGGTTGCATTACTGTGTTCCGATGGAAGGATGTGACTGCCGGATGATACGTCTCATGCGCATGTGATTTCATCACATGCGCATGAGACGTATCATCCCCGTTTTGGGTGATGGACGCAGCAGGATGAGTGCGACTCAGTAAAGATTTGGATCTCATATTGAGTCGCAAGCATAACTGTTGTCATTGGCGAGGGTCACCACTTACCATCAGGTGGGCCCTAAGCTCGATACGTCACTTATTCATATCAAAAACAAAAGAATACCCTCAAAGTCCCTACACGTATCCGCTGCCAAGCTATGGTGCACCCGCGCGTCTGTGTTCCGGTGGAAGGATGTGGGCGCCGGTGAAAGTACAGGAGGGGTATCATCCCCGTTTCAGGGTGATTGACGCAACTCGATGTGACTTGGGTATTTTCAGACGGGAACGTTTTACGCACCTGTGATTTCACCAGCACCCACACCCTTCCACCAAAACAAGCAAGGTGAGTGATCAGCGCTTCGTGGCAGATGAAAAGTTGTCGAAGCAGCACCTACTTCTCCGGACGAACTATGCACAAGTTCTACTGCAGCTTTTTGTTTCTTATTCAGCACCACCCAGGGGGTCATCCCACAAAGGGTACTCGAGCTAAACGTAAATATCTAGAAGTATTTTATACAGAACGACAGAAATACGGAATTATTATACAATAGCGACGCCCCGCGATGTTACCCGCAGTTTTCCAGGCTCAAAAGTAGCCATGTGTTAATCCAGGATATAAGCTATCCTGGTACCAAATTTCATCCAAATCCGTTGTGCCGTTTGAGCGTGGAAGAGTAACAAACACATACATACAGTTTCGCATCTTATAAGTGTGATAATGTTTATAAAAACTCCCATTTATTTGTACGAGAAATATTTTTCAGTGGTATTTTAATAATATATACAAATGTTGTTTATATTACTTTTACGTCATTCCGTCTGTATCTACTTTTGATGACGTCATTAGTTATTCATGTGATAAATATACGCCTAGCCATGGCTACCACATGGTGTTAATAATTTTGACGATAATGTTTGTATTTTTTCTTTTTTTTTAAGTGGCATCAGCGTTGATGGTTTTAGTTTTATGTGAATCAGTGACGGGACGAGCTGAGGGCCCACCTAGTGGTTAGTGGCGACCCCCGCCCATGACAACAGTAATGCGTGCGACTCAGTATGAGATCCAAATCTTTACTGAGTCGCATCCATCCTGCTGCGTCCATCACCCGAGACGGGGATGATACGTCTCATGCGCATGTTATTTCACCGGCACAGTAATGCGAGTACTGCTGCTTGGCGGCAGATTTCAGGTGTGGTGGCAGTACCTCAACGGACGAACTTTGCGCAAGTTCTACTGCTACTTTTGGTTGCTCCTTTAGCACCACCCCGGGGGGTACGTGTAAGGAATCAAAGGGTATACCTACGGACGCGAGCAACTGGATAGACAAATCTTGTTTCTAAAAATGTTTTCCCAATTGTTTGGCTACTGTTTAATGGTCTTTTTAACCAATACAAATAAAACAAAAATTAAGTACCTCTTTGTAATGTCAAAATAAGAGTTTATGGTTACACGCAAAAAAAATTAATTGAACGAAGTCGCGGGCCACAGCTAGTATGATAGATATAGAACGAGTTGGCAGCCCGGCTCGTTCCGACACTTAACTGGAATAAGAAAAAAAATGTCAACAAATATCATTTAAAATCATCAAATAACAAATATCAATAAAAATTGTCAACAAATATCATATACCATAGTTCGTTGTTAAAACATTTTAGTATTATATTCCCTGAATAGCAAAATAATACCCTCAAGTTACGATCTCACCTATTTCAGGAGACCTCACAAAATTAACAAGTTAAAGAAAATTATTTACGTACTTACCCTACTTTAGATAACGGCTAAATTAGCCAAATGTTTGGAATCATCAAAACGAGAGTTACAAAACCAAAAGTTATTCGAGCCCCGTGTTAAATAAACATTTATTTGTTGAATAACTAAAATAAACGCACACCGTGGGTTTCCTAGATCTCTATTTATATCACAAACACTCTTTCATTACCCGAAGTACATTTAAATATTATTTGCTTTCAGATTCAGTTCCTGATGAAAAGTTTTCGTGTGAAAATTGGAATGAGTCCAAAGAAAAACTTCAGCTAGAAATATTTGACGAATGACACGATCATAATTTTGAAATTGGAATTCCCGAACAGAATTGGAAGGTTCGAACGATGTTCTTTTTTGAAATTCAAAAATGGAATACTACATGTCGCATGAAGTAAAAGTTACCGGTGTAAGTGTAAAACAGTAGTGCAACTTGAAAAGCTGAATCAATGTATCTAAAACATAAGTGTACAGAAAGTGATGTGATAGCGTGTTGGACGTGTAATTATGGCGAGAGATGTAAACGTGTGGGTGACTGTTTTCGTAGTGGTGCTTCTACAGATTATAGACACCAGTGTGGAGATTGTAGATTCACGTAAGTACAACCGTGACCTATTTACCTCTCGCTTTGAGTTTTTATTTGCATGCTAGTGATTGATTTTTCAAGTGATAACTATGACTATGACTATGAATGGTTACCGCTGCTCATATATAAAAGCAAAACCAAGGTCCTTCCTTACCGAAATGTAAGAAAACCCTAGTCGCAATGTCAACGGCACCTGTCATTTTTAGCTATTTGTATTAGTATTTTTCAGTCAGTCTTATCTTATACATTTATTTTAAGAGCTCTTTAAATACTTTTAATGAGTCTTACATCTGTAAATAGCCAGCTCGCATAGTATTTCCCACTTCAATTTTCGTAGGTGTTTTGTAATTTTTTTATGTGACGTGATGTTTACGGAAACCATATTTTTTTAGACTCATAAAAAAATGACAGCGAACATCAAAAGACTGGTATGATTGATATTTTATTTTCTTGTTACTACTAAAGTGACGAGATAGGGCCCACTTGATGCAAAGTGGTTACCTCCACTCGTAACAACAGCAATACCTACAAAGGTGTGGGTGCCGGTGAAATCACATGTGCATGAGACGTATCAAGTGCAACTCAGTGTAAGATCCAAATCATATACTGAGTCGCATTACTTTCATCATAGGCGGGGGTCGTCACTTACCACCAGGTGGGCCTTCAGCTCGTTCCGTCACATATTCACATAAAAAAAGAGCTTGACAGAATTGTGTTAGATAAGGTACCGCATACCGCATACCAAAACAATTCTTATTACATGTACAATATAGTATCAATATATGACATAAAAATAATTAAAAAAGTGGTTAAATTTAAAAAGAGTTTTACATTTTTTTTTTTTTTTTTTTTTTTTTTTTTTTTTTTTTTTTTTTTTTTATTCATTTAGGTACATTTATAATACATAATATTGTATATTGTACACTTATGAACGTCAAACATATTCAGTAATTAATAATAAAAAATAATAATAATAATAATAATAAAAACATACAATTTTACCTCTCGTGGTAAATGTCAATGAAAAAAAAATAAAGCGAAAATGTCAATAAGTAGCATAACAATAAAAAATTCAATAAAATATAAAAATAATTTAAGAATTTAAATACAACAACAAAATAAAATATAACTTAATGTCCAAACTAATTGAGCCTCTGCCAAGCCTTTTTGTCAATAACAAAATCGTTTTTAAATCCGTTTTTTGACAAAACGGTTCTATAAAGTATATATTATAGTAGTCTATGTAGTAGTATGCTATATAAGTTGTCATCTTTATATTTTAGGCATTATAAGATGTAAGTACTTAGTTAGTACTTACATTGAAGTTTTTATGTATGTTTGACAAATTGCACTTTAATCAACTGATGTTCTTTAATTAATTGAGGATGACATCGTTTAAATCGCTTTAAATATTAAATTCTTTACTTTAGTTATTGGCATACTATTACAATGTAATTGTGAATATTTACATACTATATTAGGGAAATCTAAGAACTTCTCATAATGTTTGTCACCTTGTTAGCGTTTTGAATCAAATAAATCATTTATGATTAATGGCACAAGTCCTACTGCTTTTTTGTTGCTCCTGTGGCACTGTATTCCGTACTCAGGTGATAGGTCAATATTTTTTGAGCGCAAAACTTTTCTTTCATTTAAAATAAAAAGTTTGAGTTTGAGTTCGTTTGTATACGTCAAAATTTGCATGCACAGCTTTTTGGGGGAACATGTTGCTCGCGAACCCTCAGAACCCAAACGCGTATCCCCCGGTTGGTGCGAGAGTTGCTGATGATCTGTATACAGCTAAGCAAGCTTCGCTGCGAGCGCTTCAGTATCACTGTTGACATTGCAAACGCGATGAACTTTCCTATCTATTTCAAAAGTGTCGTTGCTCGACCTAATTTCATAGTTTTTGGCGGCTATCCAAATTGCGCCGGCTAATATGTTGAGCGCACATACGATTCTGCCATGTACTGCCAGGGAGTAAAACACATAGATACGAAAGTACACAAACAAAATTTTGATGCTTAGCAGGCTAATTTCAATCGAAGGATTATTTATGTTGCAATGTTTTTATTAATAATTACGCCCGTAGAAATTTCGTAATTTCGTATAATTTCGCCCGTAGAAAGTAATTGGAATTACCTTCAAGATAGTCCCGTAGTACCTCGAAGGTAAAATTTGTTTATAAAATTACGGGACGGGACTATCTAAGAGATATCTACGGGACTATCTTGAAGGTACATTCTATTACTAGATTTTCCTTATTGTCGTACTTTACACGGATACACATAATTGCATTATAGAAAAATCAAATACATCTCAGAATAAATTTTGTGCTCAACACACGTTTGGGTCATTCTCCGTAGCTTTGGATCCAGTTCCACAGTAAACGCTTATTTTTTATCCCCAGACGAAAACGAGGGGTGTTATAAATTTGTAGTGAGTATCTGGGTATGTGAGTATCTGTGTATATGTGTATCTATCTGTGGCATCAGGTCATGGATTTCGATGAGGTTTTTTCTGTTTTTTCCTTTCCCTTCGCTATAAGATGTATTCTTATGCAATTGACTTGTCAATAGATTTCGTTCAATTGGACGCTTATAATAAATCGAAAATATCCTACCATTAAAAAAAAAACATTCATATCGGTCCAAAATGGGCGAAGGAAAAAGTCACAGGAAAGTAAAATACGCCATTTTATTCTTGATATTTTTATTTATAAACCAAATCAAACTGTTAAAACCATTTAAACAAATTTATATCGCACCAAACGAAAATATTTTTACAAATCACTTGACAAATGACGGATATTTGAGATAAAAAAATTAATAACAGAATTGATTATCACCTTTGGAAGTCAGTTTTCAAAAAACATACATAACTTCTTTTCGTACATAATTTCTTTTAACCTATACTTTCCCACTGCTGGGCGAAGATCCTTTTACGACATTATTTGTTAATAATATAACCCTGAAGTGCTTAGATTTTTATTACAAATAATATTATAACATAAAACTATATGACGAGAAACTATAGGAGTTATAACCATTTTACTCATCAATATTATGTCGGACAAATATTAGGATATCTTATATGTATGGCTATAAAATGATATGCGAATCTAATTTTATGAAATACTAGCGACCCGCCCCGGCTTCGCACGGTTAGTAGAGCATCAGTGTCGTATCAGAAACTACCCGTGCGAAGCCGGGGCGAGTTGCTGATCATTTCAGTGAGCTGATCTGAAGCCAAAAATTAAAAATGATTAGGTTTTGTGGTCTGAATTATTTCACAAAAACTAGTCATTTTATCGAATCTATGCACTTTGCATTTTACATTTGCTGGAATAATAGATTGCGGGAGTGTTTTTAACCAACTGTGTTGTTTAGACGGCTCCGTGGCTTAGTTGGAAGTACTCCTGCCTTCGAAGCGAGAGGTCCCGGGTTCGATTCCCGGCCGGGGCACACTTTGTGTGGTGAGCATGAAGTTTGTTCTCGGGTCTTGGGTGTTTGTCTTGTGTTTCTGTGTTTGTCCATGCCATCTGCGACACAGGGAATCCTAGTGCAGAGGTATGAGTGTGTTGACGTTGTAAGTTGGTTGGTTAATACGGTAATACCCCGGGGCGCAGCTAGTATTATCATAAAACATACAGTTCCACAAGGATAATTTGGCATTTGCAGAATGTTGTTGTCTCTTTCTTCAGCTGCACAATAGAAAAAGATAACTGTAGTTTTTGGCCACCACCACATATTTTGGCCTGAAGTTGCTAACTTCAGGCCAAAATATGTGGTGGTGGCCAAAAACTACAGTTATCTTTTTTTTGTCAAACAATATAAAAACTTGGTGGAAATACGTAAAATGAAACACATTGCAACACAAACTGCATTTCGTAACGATAAATACGGATTAGCGTTAATAGGAGCTCTATAAAATTGCAAAATATATTACAAAAACTTTATACCGTACTGAAGGGAAATCAGATAATCTTACCAATAGCGTATACTCTGGCCACTCCAGAACTAAGCCAAATGTTATATTTTGCTTCCGGATTAAGCCACAGTTTAAAAATTTATAATCAAATAACTAAAAAAATTAAATGGATATTTCACACTGCGCCATCTAACCTCAAAATAAGCATAGCTTGTATTGGGTGTGTGAATATGACTCCGCCCTTTCTCAACAGATGTCGTTTTTAGTATTGTTTACGTGTACTAATAAATGACCATACTTGTATTCGATAGTACTGAATGTCAGCTATCTAACGCATTTTATGATATTTGGTTGAAGTGTAAGCAACAATTGTTTTCACCTTTTCGAAAATGTCGGTTTTTATTCCAAATAAACGTCATTTGCGGGAAGTGTTATTACATTATTTTATTGCGAAGAAAACTGCAGCGGAAACTTATCGTTTGCTTGTGGAGATTTATGGTGAGCATGCTCCGTCTAATACAACTTGCAAGGAATGGTTTCGACGATTTCAAAATAACGATTTTAGTACTGAGGATAAAGAACATGGAAAACCACCAAAAAAATTTGAAGATGCTGAATTGGAAGCATTATTGGCGGAAGATTCTTGCCAAACTCAATCAGAATTAGCTGCAGCATTAAATGTTGATCGTTCAACTGTTGCAAAGCGTTTACAAATGATGGGAATGATTCAAAAAGCCGGTGACTGGGTTCCACATGATTTAAAAGAAAGAGACATGGAACGTCGGAAAACCATTTGTGAAATGCTGCTTCAAAGACAGCAAAGAAAAGGATTTTTGCATCGGATAGTCACAGGAGACGAAAAATGGATACACTACGAAAATCCTAAACGCAAAAAAGCTTGGGTGAAACCAGGCGAACCAGGCCCATTTGGCCACAGCCAAAAATAAATATTCACTGTGCCAAGGTCATGCTCTGTATTTGGTGGGATCAGAAAGGTATTGTATATTATGAGTTGCTCAAACCCTCTGAAACTATTAATGGAGAAGTTTACCGACGACAACTAATGCGTTTGAAGCGAGCCATAGAAGAAAAACGACCAGAATGGGTGAATAGACATAACAAATTAGTTCTTCAGCATGACAATGCCAAACCGCATACCGCAGAAGTCGTAAAAAGATATTTAGAGGGACAGGACTGGGAAGTGTTACCCCACCCGCCATATTCACCAGACATAGCTCCTTCGGATTACCACCTATTCCGGACGATGCAGACAGACCTTACTGGAGAAAAGTTTACTTCATGTGAAAGTATCAAAATTTGGATTGACAACTGGATAAGCTCAAAAGACCAGGACTTCTTCCAGCAAGGAATACGAAAACTACCTGAACGATGGGCGAAGGTTGTAGCTGCAGATGGAGCATACTTTCAATAATTTTTTTTTTTAATTTTGTAAGCGAACAAATGTGTTTTATTTTGACAAAAAGGGGCGGAGTCATATTCACACATTAGAATTAGATAACTGATAGAATACATAAATAGTATTTTTTTTTTCATAAATACATACTTATTGTACATATTTACACCCAGACACAGAGCAAATATTTATATTCGTCCTGTTTACCGATTTCTCCGCCATTCACCAACCGATTTGGAAAATTCTTTTTTTATTTGAAAGAATATGCTTTCAGGCTGATCCCAATTTTTTTTTTATCATAACCAGTTTATGTAGTTGTTAAATAAAAATAACTGGAAAAAATATGTCATCCATGTAAACAAAATTGCGTATTTTTTACAAATGTCGACTGTTCAACAAAACATCATTGGATATTCATCGTGAAGATACGTCCGAGTACCAGCACTGGGCCAAAAACTATAGGTAATATTTCCAGCGCCATATTTAATTTCTTCAAAGATTTTCTTTTTTCAAAACCTGCCGCGGGGGGTTATCAAAATACACCATGTACTTTGATACTCCACTCGAAATGCTTTTTATAAAAAGCTTAGCAATATAAACAATTGGAATTTTTCACGCAGTAGGGTGGGTTTCAATAATTTAATTTTTTATTTTTTTTTGTAATTGCCTACTGTATTTTATACTCCGTGTCTCTGCAGCAGCGCCTCGCTGGCTCGTGTATTCGGTGCATTTATATCGCATTAAAATAGTTTATTGACATTCTGCATTATACTGTGCGCAAGACGGGAATTGCGTTTTATTGGAACCATTTAGCTATTGTTTTCTTTTAATTATCAACTTAGGTTCAATTTGATTGGATGCAAAAAAGTGTGTTTCGTAAAATATCACATTAATTGTTCATAACCATGATATTTTTAAAATTTATATCACATTAATTGCATATTATGTTGGATGAAATGGACAAAATGACAATTGTGTTAAATTTTTGATCAGAACTTGTCCAATCTAATCCATTTGTTTTACAATTTTCAAAATCACGGGCGTTATATCCGACTCGGGTGACGGGTGCAACGCGATGCGACTTGGGTCTTCTCATACTTGCGACGGGGAGGACAAGAGTAATACTGGTGTTGTAGGCGGTGGTAGACACTTAACATCGGGTGGGTCTTCAGCTCGTCCTGTCACTTTTATTACATAAAAAAAGTATTTATTTCATGAAAACTTTCAAGAGTTGGTAATATTTAGTGGTTTTAATTATATGTTTAGTAGTAGGAATATTAAACAGTATTCTATTTCTATTCTGTTTACGGTTCTATTTTCATTTTAAACTCTAACATTAATCTTTGAAACAAATTTTACTTTCACGAAAATTTCATATTCCAGCTTCTGAATTTACGATACAAGCCAAAGCCGTGGGCGAAAGCTTCCTTCCCCAAAATAGATCACTAGTTGACAAATAGCAATTGGCAAAGTGTCCCTGGCAATAATTAGACACCACAGCCACAAAATACATGAACCCAGTAGTCCTACTTTATAGAAATAGCGATTATCAACGCACGCAACAAAGACGCACACACGTATGACGATCTCGGAATAAGTCAGTTGCACTTCAGTCTCGAGTAACCTTACATTGACCCTTTTTTCTTTTTTTTTGTTGACTGTACTGTATGTTGTAGGCCATAGCTGGCTTTGACAACTTTACACGGGCTTTTAGTGAAAGGCTCTCGGCCAGGTTGAATCACACCAAAGGCGCCACTAAGGTACAAACCTCTGCTTAGGTGCTAAGTTTGATTGAATAATCGCCCTGAGTTGTCTATCAACGAGTTGAGTGAATCTTCGCGAGTATTCACTCAAACTATTCACTTAAAAAGAGATTGAAATGGCGCAAAGGTGCAATGTTATTTCTGACCTATCAGGATAACAAAAACACCTCCAATATAGTGGTAGTGAACTTATAATCGGGATAATCAAAGATATATTTTGGTCTACGGAAGGAACCATGTCCTCGCGATTGAGTACCAACATAGTGTATGTGTGCGTGCGAATATCATCGCTGGTTCTAGATGTCCCTCTGTAAACTATTTATTTTGTGCGATAGAGTGCAACGTGTTTGAAGCAATAATTAGACACCACAGATTATGCGAAAGTATAAGGTCAACGACCTGGCTCCGAGATGAAATTAGATTATGTCGCACCTGTTCAAGTCTAGAACTAGTTTAGCTTTTGAACTGGGCATCATTTGCATGTCAAGGCGAGGCGCAGGTTGGCTGCAAAACAGTTTTTTACTGTGATTTAGTTTACACGGCACGTAGCTCGTATGTGTGCGTGATTACAGTACAACGTGTCTAAATTATACACTAGGTGAACGAGATATTACCGTTAAAAACCTCGAGAGATCTTGCGTACTTCATAGTAATAAATACAATACAATACAATACAAAAATACTTTATTGTACACCACACTTAATTAAATATTATATTATCAATTATCAATCACTTAATTATTAATCTATATGAATAATAATGAATTTTTGTATGTTTGTTCTCTATGCGTTCCGAAACCATTTTAGATTGTGATGATACTCTAGTAGGATCTGATAGGGTTTGAACAAGTGCTAAAGTTAGTAATAAGAACGCATGATCTTGTAGGTATTACAAGTAATTTTTAAGACACGAGAACAAACTTTATGCTCACCACACAAATTGTTCCCTGGCCGGGAATCGAACCCAGGATATTCGCTTCTAAGGCAGGGCTACTACCAACTAAGCCACGGAGTCGTCTAACATGATAGGAACATTTATCTGAATTTAACAGTATGTCATTAGTGCCTATATTACTGGCTGATAGTGTGGGTTTCTATTGGTGAAAGAATTTTTCACATCGGTTCAGTGGTTTAGGCGTGAAAGCGATATCAAACAAACGAACTCTTTCGCATTTATAATATCAGTTAGGATTACAAGTTTATCGAAGGTTTACTCATCATCTTGCTGCCCTTATCCCACGCTAAGTGGGGTCGGCACAACATGTATTTTTCTTCCATTTCCCTCTGTCGTCATCTCAGTACTCACTCCTTTCTCACGCATATCATCTTTCACACAATCCATCCATCTTTCTTTAGCCTACCTCTTCTTATGTCCTTCCACATCCATATTAGCGAAAAAGCATATTACTATTGTGCTATAATTAATCTTTTCAGTATATCTTCAGAGGAGTTTCCGCAAAACGCCTCCATCACTAACTCATGTTCTATGCTGCCTTTGTTTCGAAAGATTCCCTTCAAAGGTATTGGGTGTGTGAATATGACTCCGCCCTTTCTCAACAGATGTCGTTTTTAGTATTGTTTACGTGTACTAATAAATGACCATACTTGTATTCGATAGTACTGAATGTCAGCTATCTAACGCATTTTATGATATTTGGTTGAAGTGTAAGCAACAATTGTTTTCACCTTTTCGAAAATGTCGGTTTTTATTCCAAATAAACGTCATTTGCGGGAAGTGTTATTACATTATTTTATTGCGAAGAAAACTGCAGCGGAAACTTATCGTTTGCTTGTGGAGATTTATGGTGAGCATGCTCCGTCTAATACAACTTGCAAGGAATGGTTTCGACGATTTCAAAATAACGATTTTAGTACTGAGGATAAAGAACATGGAAAACCACCAAAAAAATTTGAAGATGCTGAATTGGAAGCATTATTGGCGGAAGATTCTTGCCAAACTCAATCAGAATTAGCTGCAGCATTAAATGTTGATCGTTCAACTGTTGCAAAGCGTTTACAAATGATGGGAATGATTCAAAAAGCCGGTGACTGGGTTCCACATGATTTAAAAGAAAGAGACATGGAACGTCGGAAAACCATTTGTGAAATGCTGCTTCAAAGACAGCAAAGAAAAGGATTTTTGCATCGGATAGTCACAGGAGACGAAAAATGGATACACTACGAAAATCCTAAACGCAAAAAAGCTTGGGTGAAACCAGGCGAACCAGGCCCATCACAGCCAAAAATAAATATTCACTGTGCCAAGGTCATGCTCTGTATTTGGTGGGATCAGAAAGGTATTGTATATTATGAGTTGCTCAAACCCTCTGAAACTATTAATGGAGAAGTTTACCGACGACAACTAATGCGTTTGAAGCGAGCCATAGAAGAAAAACGACCAGAATGGGTGAATAGACATAACAAATTAGTTCTTCAGCATGGCAATGCCAAACCGCATACCGCAGAAGTCGTAAAAAGATATTTAGAGGGACAGGACTGGGAAGTGTTACCCCACCCGCCATATTCACCAGACATAGCTCCTTCGGATTACCACCTATTCCGGACGATGCAGACAGACCTTACTGGAGAAAAGTTTACTTCATGTGAAAGTATCAAAATTTGGATTGACAACTGGATAAGCTCAAAAGACCAGGACTTCTTCCAGCAAGGAATACGAAAACTACCTGAACGATGGGCGAAGGTTGTAGCTGCAGATGGAGCATACTTTCAATAATTTTTTTTTAATTTTGTAAGCGAACAAATGTGTTTTATTTTGACAAAAAGGGGCGGATAATAGAATAAGCAGACATTGTAGGCTCATAGATTTCACTATTGTTTGCGGAACTCTTACTATGCTGCTATTTGTGTAATTAACTCGACACATGAACACTCATCAACTGAACTTCAAAACTTGAAAGAAACAGGGGATGAATATAGTTTGACGAGGGTACCCATCCGAAAATAGCCCGCTTCGAAAGGATCATACCCTTGACGTCGATAATTACCTAAGCCCCCCTGTCACTTGTCACCTGTCAAATGATGCCGTAAACCAAATGTGAATTTTGACACTCCCATTTTAGTTACGTGCACGTCTATTCGGATTACTTGATATTTCTAGACTATTCTATATAAGAGATTCACTTTTTTCGCGTTGGGTTTGTCTAGAGCAGTCAGTTTATTAGGCCACATTTCACCTTATTGGTTCTATCGTGAGAATTTAGACCTATTATTGTAACTATTTAGTTTAGCTGCAAATTTAAATGAAATTATAATACTCAGCAGCTATTTTACCTATGTAAAACTAAAATTGCTATTATGAATATTGTTAATTTAACAAAAAATATTATTTGATAGATAACAATCTTTCTTTGATGATTGTTATCTATCAAATTGAGAATAGAGAAAGATGATTCAATCAATCTTTCTCTTGAGAGCGTGGTGGCCCAGGGGCACAGACGCCGACTTTCAATCTGAAGGTCGCTGGTTCAAACCCACAGGTGCACCAATGAGTTTTTTCACTTGAAAAATTTATGTGCGCAATACCGCGTTCTCAAATGGTGACGGAAAACATCGTGAGGCAACCGGCATGTCTTAGAACCAAAAATTCAATGACATGTGACATCTACCAATCCGGATTGGGCTCCCGTGGTAGGCCGGTGTCCCTGCAGTGGGAACATTAGAGGCTCGTACGGCGAATCTTTATTTGGTTATCCATTTACCAGTCAGTCAGTTTAATTTTGAAATTAGCTGCAATAGTTCTAAAATGTCAACTCACGTTATTTCTTCAAATAATACTTGTCACATCTAAGTTACGATTTCACGAGATTACGAGATGATGGTAAAATCGGACTTCAAACATCGAAATACTGGCTAGTTAAATGGCATGTGGCGTCAAAATCGATAGTAAAGTTGCGCGTGAATTTATTCTGTATCGCAACGCGCTGAATATACAAAGCATCGAAGTAAAATTGGCGATTGGGTACGATCAGCACTTACCGATATTTATTATCAACACAAGCATTTCAGAATATCGTGACCCTCTTCACTACGCATGTTTATTTATAAATAAATGTAATTATTCATGGACTTTTCACACAGCGCAATCTAGCATATCTATTGGACCCAGATCACTGATAGACAATACTTATATAGTACTTTTTTCTAAATGTTACATATATATAGTTTAATGACATACTACCACCCACACAGAAAAAACATCTATGTTCGTCACACAAATGCTTTTCCTGGGAATCGAACTCACTGCCAGCACAGACGGTAGCACAACCAACTGAGAGGGATGTTAAAATACCAGGTTTTCGAGCTCTGTTAATATCTCAAAGCACAATCTAGAAACAAACATGTTTTGTTCAAAATATCGACAACCCACGCGCATTTACTAATCTAGGCCCTAGTTCTAGATCCTTATAGCAATATCCTTACGCTCCGTACGCTCCGATGCTGGGCAACTAGACGTGCAACTCATAGCTAATGTCACCTGTCACCTGTCACCTGTCACAGCGGCAGCGTCCAAACGACACTCGCCGCGTGTGAAGTAATTCCGCGCTCCCCGTCTGTTCCTGGCGTAAAGCCAATTCGTTTCAATGCATCCTTATTTTTGGAGACTTCGAAAGTGTTGACTTGGCTAGCGGCTAGGCTTTAGAAAATGGTGAGGGGATGATAAGAGACTGCGGGCTGGTTGGGTAACGGTTTTGATGAATACTGCAGTACTTGTGTAATGACGTTAGAATAACAAAAATATATTCGCGCCATATTGACATAGATGCGCTTAGCTGGTAGCCCTGCCTTCGAAGCGAGGAGTCCTGGGCTCGATTTGTGTGGTGATGCATGAAGTTTGTTCTCGGGTCTTGTGTGTTTTTCTCGTGTTGCTTTATTTGTCCATGCCATATGCGACACAGAGAATCCTAGTGCAGAGGTATGAGTGTGTAAACGTTCATTATTGTTTATTTAATGAGCCACAGATAATGGATGGATGTTTGTTACTCAATGACGCCAAAACAGCTGAACGGATTTGTATGAAAATTGGTAAACATCGTAAGGAAACCGGCATGTCAAAGAACCAAAAATTCGACGACATGTGACGTCTACCAATCCAGATTAGGCTCCCGTGGTAGATCAGAGCCCATTCACTCTCAATTATCGAGAGTAAGCCAGTGTCCCTGCAGTGGGAACATTAGAGGCTGTTACGGATGGTCTGGAATAGTACATGGGCGCATTATTGCATAAGTATAAGCTCTTACCATTGCCGTTTGTACGAGTACATATTTAAAATTTGTAATTTTGTGAGATTACGACCAGAAATATTTCAAATACACATTTTTTTATCTAAAGTAATTTATATGGGTACTTGTTTTAGTTTCGAAATGACCAATTAGCGCTACAAATTTTAAAACTTAATTATAGGGACGCAACAATAATATCATGACAATTAGGGTATATTATAAGTTACCAAATGGTATTACGAAGCTCAAAGGTAAAAAGAAGCTTAAACAATCAAAGATACACAGATATCTAATATTGAATTTTTGGTTCTAAGACATGCCGGTTTACTCACGATGTTTTCCGTCACCGTTTCGAGAACGTGTAATTACGCACATAAATTTGAAAAAACTCATTGTTGCCCTTGTGGGTTTGAACCAGCGACCTTCAGATTGAAAGTAGGCGTCTGGGCCACCACGCTCTCACAGATATCAAATACTATTTCTTTTATTTTCAGTTATTTAACAACCTATTGTACATTTAAACAAGAAGACAAACCACTAAAACATTTTGTTTTCTCGTACACTCGCCGTAAACCTAGATCCTAAACGGCTGTAAATATACGAGAATCTTATTTGGCGCCATAATCGTGCCACCAACACCGACGGACTCAAAACATTGAAATCGCAAGACGTGATCGACATCACCGATTTTCTCATTTTGACGGTCTCTATTTTATTATGGGGGTAGAGGCCTCATACTGCTGCGTTATCTGTGTCGCGGTTACGATGGGAACTGCTTGATATGCATGAGTGAATTACGGAGGAAATAAAGGGATAAATTGGTTAAAATACCATGTTCTTCGAATGGTTGTGGTGTTTATTAGATGTATAAGGTTCAAGCGTGTTGCCATATTATATAGCGGTAGAATTAATTGTGTGACAAAGCGCCCCGCCCCATTCGCGCGGTTAGTAGAGCATCTGTGTCGTATCAGAAACGGGTAGTTTCTGATACGACACCGAAGTGCGAAGCCGGGGTGATTTGCTTGTATAACATATAAACCTTCCTCTTGAATCACTCTATCTATTGCCGAAAATTGCATTAAAATGAGTTGCGTAGTTTAAAAGATATAAAAGGGTACAACAAGCGGGAGTGACTTTGTTTATTACTATTTTTGTCTGTCCTAGATTGATCGTTCATACTTTGAACTTTAGACTGTAGTCTTTTACATACCAGGCAGTGAATGATTAAACGCTCAGCCTGTTGACATTGAACATCCACTCTTTAAGATCATTGTAACGGAACAAGTATTTATTAGAAAGCAATCCTTATATTAAAGATTTCTTGCTTGTTCTTCTCTGTGGAGGGTCGCATAGAGTTTGTAAAAGCGCCAAACTTAGTAATAAGACTGCGTTTGTGCGTATTCATATTCTATAAAAGCAAGTGGCGTTTTCAAGTGTTTTTCTAACATATTAACGAAATTAAAGTACTTTCATTTTGATCAATGAACATGTAGGTACTATTGCTTGAGCCAGTAATTCTGCACAGTGGTAGTTTAACAATATCTTATAGTAAAATCCCACAATAATGTTTCGTAGTAACATCTAGTCCAAATCTGGCAACCTTTCAAGGTCACCCAAAGCAATAACATAGATAATTCTATCGCGGAAAGTTTTGAAACGTGAACGGAATCTTTTTTACCAAACCATTCGAGGAAATCCCGAACCAAGATCTATTTATACCCCCCCCAACAAAAACTGTCCTAAATACAGAATTGCACTCGGCGACAAACATATTTAGAGATCGGCATGTCTTGGCTGCGGGCCAGAGATCACTGCGGCAGAATTAGCATCTGCCCTAAGCGCCACCTCAAATAAAGCAAAATATTTACATCCAACTATCAAAATAGGATCTTTCTAAACAGGATACGCAGAACCCTTTGTTGTGGTAAGATCTTCGATAACATCTTGGTGTTTGACTGAAATGTTCTGTGATGTTGATATCTACAGATATTTGGGGATATAAGGCTGTTATTGGAAAACTGCGGGTTATTTTCCCGTTTTAAGATATAAGCGGAAATTCGTCAGGAGCTGAGTTCGTGAAAATAATTTATTTTATTTTATAAGCACTCGTAAAGTTCTTAAAAAGTGATATATTGTTCCATCTGGATGGCTCAGATTAATTGTCGCTCACTCACTCTCGTTGGGCGAGAGTGGCTATGCAGTGGCCGGTGTTGCAGCTGTGAAAACAGTATACCGAAACTAACGAACCATAATCTTCGAACCGAAACAGAGTCACAGAGAATAAAGATTCAGAAGGCTAACATCAAAACTCCGGTCCGGTATCCCACTGTCTCCATTATGATCTAGCTAGGCTTATATTAAAAAAAACAACGTTAACACACTCATACCTCTGCACTAGGATTCCCTGTGTCGCAGATGGCATGGACAAACACAGAAACACAAGACAAACACCCAAGACTGGAGAACAAACTTCATGCTCACCACACAAAGTGTATTCCCCGGCCGGGAATCGAACCCGGGACCCCTCGCTTCGAAGGCAAGGCTAACCAACTAAGCCAGAGCTGAAGCCTTCAAAATTTTGAAAAGTCTTTTTGTATTTGAAAGGGTATGCTTTCCGATTAATTCCATAAAAAATATTAGAATCGGTTGCATAGTTTGGTTGGTAAATCAAAATAAGTGGAAACAATATGTCATCAAATTAAACAAAATTGCATATTTTGCTTTCCTGTGACTTTTTCTTCGCACGTTGTATACCGATTTGGAAGTTCTCTCTTGGAAGTGGATCTTTTGTCTACCCTCTCGCACTGCTAGCGAGAAATAAGGGGAAATAAGTATTGAAGGAGAGCGTGGTGGCCAAGGGGCATAGACGCCGACTTTCAATCTGAAAGTCGCTGGTTCAAACCCACACGTGCTCCAATGAGCTTTTTCACTTGAAAAATGTATATGCGCAATACCACGTTCTCGAAACGGTAACGGAAATCATCGTGAGGAAACCAGCATGTCTTAGAACCAAAAATTAGACGAAATGTGACATCTACCAATCCGGATTGGGCTCCCGTGGTAGATCAGAGCCCATTCACTCTCAATTATCGAGAGTAGGCCGATGTCCCTGCAGTGGGAACATTAGAGGCTGGTTACGGTAAGTATTGAAAGAGTTTTTTTTTTATATATAAATCAACCACTTGTTAAGTTTTGTCAATATCGCCACTTCCTGGACAATCCATAGAATAATGACAAAAATGTGCCTACTACATATTATTTATTCTGTGGTACGCCTACACCCAGCAAGGTGAATTATGTACACGCGCAAATGTGTGCGTAATATATGTAGGGCTGTACGGAATATATGACTCTACTAGCTCAGTTGGTAACCCTGCCTTCAATGGTAACCTTGCTGACGATCCTACGTTCAGTTCCCGCTCGGGGTAAACTTTGTGAGAAGATCATAAAATTTTCTCGGATCTTGGGTCCTTTTTTGTGTGATTCTCTCTAACCTTTGCGATCCAGTTTGTTATGCAAATTCTATTCATATTAATAATATTTGATCTAATTAAATTCTTGAATGGTCACTGTTAAAATCATGCATCTACAAGATTACGTTTGTTTGTGATTGGCACTTGTTAGACCCTATCCACTCACGGGAAGAACACGCAAGAAACTCCTAACGGAATGGTTCCTGTCTTCTTGCAAGCATAATCCCGTTCACAAATAAACACACCTGCACACATTAACAAATACGTTTATTACATACTAGCAGCCCGTCCCGGCTTCGCACGGGGTAGACATAACGCACGGGGTAGACGGGGTTTGGATATAAAACACTTTTTTTCATGTAGTGACATAACTACAATAGTTGGACATATGCTACCGCGGAGTTTTTTGTAGACATTATGATGTTCTTCAATATTGTTGTACATTATTTTGTTCTATCGCTAATAGTTTCGGCAGCGCATTCGACGAAAGACATTTTAAGACTCATTTTTCTACACCTTCGATTACATTGTTCAAATTTTACAAAGGATCCCTAATTTTTTTCAAAATGAAATGTAGCCTGTGTCAAATTGGAACAATGGAGCATTCTATTGGTGAAAGAATTTTTTAAATCGGCCCAGTACTTTTTGAGTCTATTCATTACAAACATACAAACATAGGTACAAATCTTTCCTCTTTATAATATTAGTGTAGATATTCCATGTTAGTACTCCAAAAGTTATTGTTACAATAAAACATTGCATATTTTATAATTAAATCCTTCCCCGGCGTCTGCTAGCGAATACGCTTGCATGACATATGCATTTAATTTGCATTTTGCTCCAGTTTAATTTCTTGCATCGTTTGAGTCGAGATTTAGGATTCATTAGAAAGGCTTTCGTTAGGATAGCTATTCTGTTCTAGCTTACCATTGTAAAGCTTTCATATCATTCTTAATAACAACCTGGTTAGGAAATGTTTAAGATAGATTTTCAAATTGGTAGCATATTTTGTTGATTGGCTTCACAGATCAGCTCTGGTTTTTTTTCAAAAGACTTCCGACTACTACCAACTGAGCTATAAGGCTAGTTTTTTTTTGTTTACGTTTACGCACTCATACCTCTGCACTAAGAATCCCTGTGTCGCAGATGGCATGGACAAACACAGAAACACAAGACAAACACCCAAGACCCGAGAACAAACTTCATACTCACGACATAAAGTGTGCCCCGGCCGGGAATCGAACCCGGGACCCCTCGCTTCGAAGGCAGGGCTACTATCAACTAAGCCACGGAGCCGTCATTTTCAGATTGGTAGCATATTTTTTTGATTGGCTTCACAGATCAGCCTGCTTGTCGCAGCGACACCGCGCAGTACGCTGCGACGGCGCACGCTCTCACTTTGTTAAATGCAATGATTGTTCAGGAGCCCCAGGTTGATTTATTTTACGATAAGAGGACTCACTTTATGTCTTTTCTTTATGTATACGCTTTTTAATGTAAGTTGGAAGTAATAGTAATATTTTTAACTTAATTGTAACTTGAAATAATCTTAGCTCACACAGCGTTTTGGTCAAGCTGTAAGTTGTGGAGCATCTGTCTAATAAATAAATTTAATAATTAAATCAGCTCTGTTTTTTTTTCAAAAGACTTCGGACTATGAGTCCAGTTGTAGTTCTGCCTCTACTACGTTTGATCTTTTAATTTGATTTTTAACCGACTTTAAAATGGAGGAGGCTTTCAATTCGGATGTTTAATTTTTTTTTTTCTTTTAATTCTACGGTTTTATGCTTATTATTCGGAGGAACTAGATGTGAGACAAATAAGTGGTAAATTTGATAAGTGTGCATTAGTGGGTATCGCGGGTCGTGGTAAGAGCCGACACATCAAATATAAAGTGAGTTAGTGAGGGTGGGTTTCCATTGACGTACGGTTTTTTTGATTTTACATTTTTTTTTTCATCCCTTGAGTCAAAAGTAAAAAAAAGTATCTCTATTGAATTGTTGAAAACGCTCGTATACTTATTTTTTTTAATTATGTATCTACATAATCACGCAATGAATTTTTTTTAATAACTTGTTATTATATTATGTTATATTTTACAATAACATATGTTATATTATAGATAAATATTTTCACTCGTATATTTACTGAAATTTGACAAGGCATTGTATCACGAAATATAAAAAAAATTTAACCGACCTTCGAAGCGGCCATTTTTCCATTATATTAGTCAATTGTGTCATATAGTGAATAAAGGAATGATGATGATTGTGCGTTCCATATTCTGATATATTTTCAAATTAAACTTTTGTTTTCCACGTCTCTAGACTCCATTAACAATATATATTCAAGGACATTTCACAGAACGCTATCAAGCTCCAAGTTCAGCCTAGTTTGTACTATGGGAACCCAAATTATTGAGACAATATTTATACACCCAGACATCGTATTAGCATTTATGCTCGTCAAACACATGTCACTTTATTTTAGTAACAACATAGTAATAGTAACATATTTTTGACTTATAAAAATAACTCTGCTCTACAATTGGCGGTCTTATCCCTAAGGGGATTTCTTCCAGACAACCTACTAAACTTATAGTAACAACCATTAGGGAGACATGGATTACTCTGAAGTTATACTACAGGTAGGCATCCAGGCCATGCCGCTAGTATCAATGTTTGTCCTAGGTCGAAACGAATTTGAAAATTCAAACTCAAACTCAAACTCAAACTCATTTATTCCTTTAGATCTCAAGTATCATTTGGACACGACAAATTTTACACATGCACATATTCGTGAGCATATAACGTGTCACAGGAACTCCCCAGGCACATTACATGCACACAGATATGTCAAATTACAGTCAGTTTTCATGTTTAAGCTTATCTTATTTGTTAAGTTTAGGTCTGTTCCAACCCTAACCGACCAACCCGAGGGGAAGAAACAGACAAGAAACCCCTCGGAGACAGTATTACATATTCGCGAATATGGTCCTGCGTCTAGAGTGGAGCATGAATTCCCCATGAAATCGTGCCGTATATCGCAATGGACACACACAAAGCACTACGCGACGCGTTATTAGATCATTGGCGGCGCTACGCGGTACACACCATGTATTATGCATGCGCTCGCCTCTATTACCACGGGGTAGGCAGTGGAGGATAGTTTGTTGGTATTTGGTTACGCAAGCTGTTATAAGCTAACTGTTTTTTTTTATTATTAAAGAAATATAAATTTTTCAAAAATTAAGTGTTTTCTAACAAATGTTCACCACTTGTCACTTCAACAAGGTGAAATGTAGCCCCTTGAGGTGCTGCTTTACTCTCCTTTTGAAAAAAGGGGCGTAAATTAAAATAAAGAAAAGATTTTATGTACCATGTTATATGGTATCGTCTTTGGCGGTACTATCGTACGCAAGAACAAACTTTATGCTTATCATACAAAGTTTGCCCAGGCCGGGAATCGAACCCGGGACCCCACGCTTCGAATGCAGGCCTACTGCCAACTTAGCCACGGAGCGGTCATAAAGTGCAGTTTTCCTGTGGATGATTAAAGGATTGAAATATGTTTGTAACTTCTGAGCTCCTGAGTACTCAGTCCTTCTGAGAACGGATTTGGATGATATTTTGGATCCTGGATTTACACATAGGCTACATTTGATCCCGGAAAACTGCGGGCAACACCGCGGGGAGTAGCTAGTATGAATATAAGCCGAAAATCACTCTGTAAACTAACTACATAATTGAGATCCAACACGTAGTTACGTGATACGAATCAATTTTTGCTTCATTTTCAATGTTTGAACAAAGCGTAGGTAGATAAAATCTGTAAATTGATATTGTTTTAATTTTAATATCAGGCATGGACAAAACCAACTTTTGGTGCAAAAAACGGCAAAGTGCGAGTAGGACTCGCATAACGAGGGTTCCGTACTAACTTATAAGCAACTTGTAACTCGTGTTATTGTAACTTATAAGTTGTAGGTTTTTTCACTGATAGTTTTTGTGATTAACTAAAAATTTACCGTTATACAGCTTCATATACAATATTTACTAAAATAGATCACCTAATTATAGTTGAATGCTCCGTGGCTTGAATTTATATACACATCACGTGTTGTACACATACATTTGCATAACACTCAGAGAATCCATTCGCAAAGATGTATGTATGCGATAAATAAAGATATAATAAAAATTACACACTTATTAATGAAGTTATTACAAATTGTTGTAACAATGATCGAAAAGAAAGCTGCTCGATAGAAAACCACAACATATTTTATCTATTCTAAACAGAACAAAAAAAACTCATCAAAACAGGTTGGACTGTATTGCTGTTGTTATCTGTTGTAACTATTTGTAATCTACCTGACTACCATTAGTGTTAATTTTGATTGACCCATACGACAAAAGAATCGTTATTTTTTTTTATAACCGTAGTTAGGCTAAATCAATTGGGCCACCGAAAAAATATTATAAAAAATATTAATACGACTCCGTGGCTTAGTTGGTAGTAGCCCTGCCTTCGAAGCGTGGGGTCCCGGGTTCGATTCCCAGGCGGGCACACTTTGTGTGGTGAGCAAGTTTGTTCTCGGGTCTTGGGTATTTGTCTTGTTTTTTTATTTGTATTTCCGTTTCTGTGCCATTTGTCCATGCCATCTGCGACACGGAATCCTAGTGCAGAGGTATGAGTGTGTAAACTTTTATATATTATTTATTTATTTGAGAAAGAAGAAGAAGAAGAAAGAATCACGGTGCAGATTTTACTGAAGGAAAACATCGTGAGGAAATCGGCATGTCTTAGAACCAAATGTTCGAAGATATGTGACATCTACCAATCCGGATTGGGCTCTTATGGTAGATCAAAGCCTATACACTCTCGATCATCGAGAGTAGGCCGGTGTCCCTGCAGTGGGAACATTAGAGGTTGATACGCCCAGGAGGTAACTCTAAACACAAGGAGAGCTTCAGCTCGTCTCGTGACTTTATCTACATAAAAGACCTATCTACTCTAAACAAGCGAGAGTCTACTTTAATCTACCTACCTTCGGACATCTACTCGTTACCTCTACTCTCTAATCGTTCTAAGAAATGCCAACAGAAAACCTCACCATACAATTATGTGAGTGAATTTTAAAAAAGTGGGTTTGCGCGCTCATGATTTTTGGAGTTAACTCATTGGCACATCTGGACTTGTATTAACGGCCTTCAGATGGGATGGCATCTGTACCGCTTCTCATTAAGCAAGCCCTATTAATCGAGTATCATAATAATGATATCATTCATTCAATTGACGATTCATCTGTCCTAATTATTCATCACCATGTGTCAGACAATAGATAAATTGAACCGCAAAACTTCAACAAATCGTTATGTTTGATGTATTGGCGTAGTTGGTAGCTGCCATGCTTTCGAAGTGAGGGTTCTCGGGATCGATTCCCGACCCAGCAAAAATCGTATGATGAGCGTATTGTAAATACATAATTTTTTTTACATAACATAATTCTACGTAATATAATAATATCTTATTACTTTACGAACTGATACAGAAAGCAAGACAAACTCAAGACCCGAGAACGAACATTACGCTTATCACACAAAGTCTGCCATCGCAAAGCATGTTGACGGTAACTAAGCTACAGAGCCATCGACATGCTTTGTACAATAATAAAAATTTAATTAAAGTAAAATAAAAGAAACAAAAGATGGCCTTTCATACAAGCGGTTCACAAAAACAAATTAAGCAACCATACAAACAAAGAAGTTTTAGAAAAGTTTAATGTTGTTTATATACAACTTTTACAATTACGTTTTGTTTTAAGAATCCTGTGTCTGGGTAAATTGACCTATTGCATGTGACATCTACCCATCCAGATTGAGCTCCCATGGTAGATCAAATATAAGTCAAAAACCTTTATTTCCGTAGAATTCGTAATAGAATTTCGAGCCATAATTGTTTTACCCGACTGCGCCAGAATGAGGGTTATATTTTTCGAGTGTGTATGTTTGTATGTATATTTCTTTGTCACGCTCTGTAGCCTAAAAGGCTTGATGGAGTTTTGCTTGAAAATGGCTATAATAAATTATAAAAAAATAATATGGCTGATATTTAAATAAATATAGATATTTCACACAGCGCCCTCCAGCTCCAAACTAAGCAAAGCTTGTACTATGGGAACTAGACAGCTGATACAATAATACTTTATTTTATAAATAAACTTATAATACATATTAATATACAGTTTTTTTTCTCAATAATGTCTTGTTTACGTTTCTGTTACTAAGGTAAGCACTTGTCCAAAACCTATTCACTCTTACTTATCGAGAGTAGACATTAAAAAACTGATACGTATTTATGTTCCGAAATGGTTATTATTTATAGAATTCCGCTGTGTACACAGATCAAAATGCCGGCTTCGTTTAATTTGACGAGCTATATTAAACTGAGTAATAGCTTCATTTAATTAGCATTGCAAAATACAGTTTCCAAAATAGAGTCACATAATTACCATAAATTAAACTCGGAGATTAAGAGCCGGTTCACATTTGCTCCGACAGTTTTGCCGGGACGATAAAATTGTCGGACGGAGTGTGAAACCCACAATTTTTCTACCCAATATTATTTTACCTGTTCAACCCAAAACATATGCTCTATTCTACCCAAACCTCGACCAAAAAAAAGTCGCAGTGTATTCTCAACAGTACAGACACCGTAATATTGAAGTTGTTGAGGATAGGTAGGTGTGTACTCTTTGATTCCCTACACGTAGAGTACGTAGTGCTAAGCATCAAAATATAGTAGTAAAACTTGTGCAAAGTTCGTCCGGAGAAGTGCTGCCACTGGTGGACGGTGTGGGTGTCGGTGAAATCACATGCGAAAGAGACACATCCCCATCTCTAGTGACGGGCGCAATAGGGTGCGACTTAGGTCTTATTCTTCGGTTGAGGTGGACCAAGTTGTATTGCAGTTGTTATGGGTGGAGCTAACCACTTAACATCAGGGCCTTCGGCTCGTCTCGTTACTTCTGTAAGTTAAAAAAAAGTATTTGATTAGTGACGTTTACATTTAATAGATTTGACTTATTGATCAGTTGGTAGTGGTTCTGCCTTCTACGCTAACGCATATTTATCTTCCAGAATGACGTTTCCAAGTATTTTTTTTAAATATGCTTAGTTTAATGCCTATTTCTGGCCAGGATGTTTGGGGCCACAATTAGATGTCTTTTTATTTTTGTATTTCTTTCCTGTTTATTATAAAGTTATTAGTATTGGGATATGTTTTGTGTTTTCTTGTATTTCCGTGTCATAAATAAATGCCTTTCTTTTAATTTACTTTACTTAGCTCGGATGTCTGTAAAATAACAATTAGGCAAAACCATTTAGTCAACCAGTAGGCGGTTCGATCCTTTTAATTTTCTCACGTATAAGTATCATGACAAACAAAATTGAGGTCTGCCCCAGACGAGCGATTAAAATCGGTGTGTGATTAAAGTCGGTGATCGATTTTAATATACGACGACTAACGTTTCACTACGTGCGTCAGCTATATAGATATAAATTGCCAGAGCCACTTTATTATACGATGACTATACCGTAGCTTAGTTGGTAGCCACCACGCCTTCGAAGCAGAGCTCCGAGTTTGAATCTGGATCGGGGCAAACTTTGTGTGGTGAGCGTAAAGCTTCTTCTCGTGTGTGTGTTTTTTTACACAGAGAATCTTATTGTAGTTATTTAGGTATTTTATTTAAACGTAATTTTCAAGTTCTACGCCTAAAAAAATTAGAGAACGTTGGTATTAAAAAAAAGAGTTACTCAATTCAACTGCATGTTTCCATTTTTGTGCGTTACATCTCAAAATACAAAAACAAATATAATACAATCTGTGGAAATAAAAAACTTGGATGGTTTTTTTTATTAAGTGTACCTCCAAAGCAATCCCAAAGAAATATCATGAAATTAAACCAATTCTAAGTTTAAATAATACGGGTGAAGTTAATTAATTTAGATTATTTGATTATGAAATCAGTTTATTATTAATTCTTTGTATAGCAGAATTTTACAGGCAAGTTTGCGTTTCCCCTTGTGTTAACTATTGTTTTCGCAAATATTGTCGGGCGGACTAAAATCGGCCGTCTGCGCTGCCTCTTAACTTGATGTTCACAGATAAAAATAAACAAATTCGTAGAACATCTTCATTTAGGCATGACTCAAGCAAATTGTCATCATTTTTAACCAATTGCTCTATTACTCACATTGATGACGGAGCGTTTTGTATGGGATCATCTTTAACGCATATTTAAGTATTGTTTATGGCTTTATAAAAGCTTTGTAGGAAGATAAGATTTGTCACATAGCTCAGTTGGAAGTTGCCTTCTGCGCTATAGGTCGAGCTTTCGATTCCCAACCAGGACAAGTACTTGTGTGACGGACATAAATGTTTGTTCTATCTGGGTTTTGATATATATTATAAGTTTGTAAGTATGTATTTAAAAAAAAACGTATTTTAGCTGTTATTTAGTTCCCATATTACAAGCTTAGTTTGGGGCTAGATGGCGCTGTGTGAAATTTCATGCTTTATTGCTTCAACACGAAAAGAAGTTGTTTTTTGACGGTCTGAAAGCTTTTCTCATGTTAAGTGGTTACCTTCGCCCATAACAACCGCAATACGACTTGGGTCCTCCCCGACCGAAGTATGAGAAGAGTTAAGTCGCACTCCGTTGTGTCTGTCACCTGAGACGGGGATGTTACGTCTCATGCGCAAGCGATTCCACCGGTACCCACATCCTTCCACTGGAACACAGCGATGCGAGTGCACCACTGCTTGGCGGCATATTAACATATTCTCCGGACGAACTTTGCACAAGTTCTACTGTTCCTTTTTGTTGTTCCTTTAGCACCACCCAGGGGGTACGTGTAGGGTCTCTAAGAGTTTTCACCTACGGACGCGAGCAACTGGACCCCCAAAACATTATGTTGTTATTACATTGTTACATTATGTTCATATTATTAAGTTTTCGACATAAAACAATGTCGGTATTACAGTTGCAAATTTGCAGCCTTCACAATGCAAAAAGATGACTTCTGATAAAAGAGACATAAATAACTTGCTTCTGAATTTTAAATTCTGTGTCTCTAGATATATTTTAACTTATTCTCTCCATAAAATTGACAAAAGAGTCCCAAAAAATACTGCAGCGCGCGTTATGACCATTCCAAGCGTAATTTCACCGCCTCTAAAAAACCGACATCAGTATAATTTAATGCAAACGACACATACGTCGCAGCTCTGGCCGGCTGACACACTGCAAGTACGCTAGCTAGTTGTAATAAGCAGACAGTCGACTGGCTTGGTTTCTAACTACGAGTATTCTTAGTTTAAACGCACTTATTCTTCCTAGTGCCATCCGGTACGGACGTCCGTATCGTGAATAGTCAAATATTTGGCTGAAAATCGGCGCTTAGTATTCCAACATGCGTAGCAAATGCCTACCCCTCCTTCGGTATGGGACGCATAGTGGCTCAATGTTCGGATTTTTATTAATTGTTTTTAAGAACTTGTATCGATTTCTTATGTGTAATTTTACTGGAATAAATGTTTTGTTAATTATTCCATCCATCTTCTTTTTGAAAGAGTGGCCGATTCCTTTATCGGTATTTGCAAACCGCCCGAAGATCTCGAACATGTCTTGATAACATAAGATAGTACAATCTAACGTAAGTGAATTTATTTATAAAACATTATATATTTGTATAATACATATATATTAACTATATACAAGGGAAATAATTGTGCTATCTAAATATGGATCAAACGATCAAACTGTAAGAAAATTACTTCAATACTGAAATTATAGGTAAACAAGGAGTGGGAGGCAAGTAAAATCACAAGTATTTTATAATTGTATACAAAGGATATAAATGACAGCTTTGTCTCTTTAGACAGTTTGATTACTATACAAAAACATACAAATTTACATCAGGTATTAAAAATTGAAGGATTTTTTTATTTATCATCATGCCAGGAAGCCATTTTTCACATTCAGTCAGCTTCTTTTACTGTAAACTTTCTCCAAGCCAGAATCTTATACTATTTAGTGCAAGGACACCCGACTGTTAGAATTAGTCTATCAAATACTAGCACTATGTAAAGTAGTCAGATAGAACTACAGCATCCATTCTATCAGCATCAAATTCGGCTAAAATTGGCTTCAACAGCTCTGAAACTATTACTATCTTTGAAATCGCATGAAATAGAATGGATGCCGTTACGTTTAGATTAGCATATTTGTCTGTTTTCAACCTATTTCCATAGGAGGATCATCAGTTCGATTGTATTTTGTTGTATTTTTCACCACAGAACTTCGTCACTTATCAACCGATTTGGAAAATTCTTTGAAAGGATTTTGAGATTAATTCTCATAGAAATTTTATCAAAATCGATTGAACAGTTTAGTTGTTAAATCAAAATAACTGGAAATAATATGTCGTCCAAGTAAACGAAACTAAGTATTTTGCTTTTTTCATCACTCTTTGAATATTGAATTGGATGTTTCTTTCTAAAAATGATATGTTTAGTAAGAAATAAGGTATGCATTAAAGTCGGCCTCTTATTTTTTTTTAAACCTACACTTGTTCCATTAACTAGACTCATATAAGCCAGCCACACATCACAGCACGTAAAATAAGAGATTTCACGCAGTCCCCGTCATCTGCAAGAGGATATTGCTCTATGAGGATGGGCGCCATATTGCCGAGCCATTTTCCATTCCAATTTCATGATTCAAACTTGAGTAACTTTATTGGAACTGCAAAGAATCTCTCGCCAGTAGATTAGTGGACGTTGTTTTTTCAGTAAGGAGTCTCTTCTTTAAATTGTTACGGCACTACGATCTTTGAAGTTTTTCGTATTACAGAAACTGCATAAAGCAGGCTGACCAACCCTTGTGCCGAAATTTTTAAGCACTGTATATATTTTTTATTTGAATAAGTGACGAAACGAACTGAGGGAGCACCAGGCGGTAAGTGGCGACCCCCGCCCATGACAACAGTAATCAGATTTGGATCTTACACTGAGTAGCATTCATTCATACGTCCATCACCCGAGACGGGGATGATACGTCTCATGAGCATGTAAATTTCCCCGGCACCCACACCCTAACACCGGAACACAGTAATGTGATACAATTGTTATAAGTATCGCACCCTGCCATAGTTAAATTAAGGTACCAAACGTTAGCGACGGAGTCTTGAAGGATTATTTCAGTGAATAAGCAAATTAAATGTAATTTCCTGTAGGTGTGTGACACACAAGATCCTATTACCAACGTAATATATACCTGGAAGTACTGCCTTTTGAATAAACCATTTATACACGTGCTGAATGGAAAGTTTACAAGCAAAGTACCTTATTAAAGGGAAATAGCGTAATATGCCTTTTGATATTACAATCTTCTTAATGAGTAACTTAATGAGGAACTCAGAACCCTCAGATGATGCCAAAAGTCTTCGCCAAAGAGTGTGGTATGCTGCAAGCAAAGATTATTGTATACTAGCTTTTTCTTTTTTTTTTTTTGGTGGGGAAAACCTTCATCCGCCCTCCCTGGGGACGTTGGACGGGTTATGCTGGATTCTTACCGGCTAAAAACCCCACCGTCCCTTCTAAATGCCTATTGCTGGGGCTACGGGAACGGCTTGCACTCTTCCGCGGCGCCAGCGGCCCTACGGGAATACTTCAGTTTTTGGGGATAAAAAGTAGCCTATGTGTTTATCCAATTTGGCTCCTTCCCGTTTGGTACCTTTCCCATTTATTTCCCGCTTATAAGCAAAAAGTTTCGTTTCGAGACTTTTTATATTTTTCATATATTTATTCTCGTTCGGGGATTTGTCCAAAAGTCCGTTGAGCCATTTGAACGTGAAGAAGTAACAAACACACACACATTTATATTTTTATAATATTAGTGTGATAACTAGCTGCGCCCGCGGTATTACCCGCGGTTGGACTTCCTACGGGAACTGCACATTTTTCCGGGATAAAAAGTAGCCTATGTGCTATTCCAGACTATAATCTATTTCTGTGCCAAATTTCATCCAGGTCGGTCCAGATTGAGAAACAAACATCCATCCATACGAGTACTTACAAACTTTAGCGTTTATTATATTAGTAGGATAAATAAAAATCAATGTTTATTCTGTGTCCCGAAACCATTGATCAGATTGCGATGATGCAGTAGGGTGTTCTGGGTGGAATTTATTTTTGGGTTTCTGACCCAAAAATAAATCAAAAATAAACCTTATATAAATCTTTATACTTTACATGACATGGCAACACATGCGGGGTATAGCTAGTAAAGAATAAAAAAAATCTATGTCAAAAAGATATATTACTAATAATTTATGCTGTGACATTATGCTGTCCTCCTGATAGATAATTTCTCGAACAATTTTTTTTTATGTACATAAATTATAGGTAACCATACAAAGTTAAAATCTATGTTCGTCACAGAAAAGTCCGGGACGGGAATCAAAGCGGACGAAGCAGCTTACTACTACGGCTCCGTGGCTGCTCTGCCTGCGAAGCGAGGGGTCCTGGGTACGATTCCCGGCCGGGGCACACTATGTGTGGTGAACATGAAGTTTGTTGTCTGGTCTTGGGTGTTTGTCTTGTGTTTCTGTTTGTCCATGCCATCTGCGACACAGGGAATCCTAATCCTACAGGGGTGTACAAAAAAATCTGAGCTGTGCAGCCAATCACGTAGTCTGATGCCTTGGTCTTGTTCAAAATAGATTTTTATTTTCAACGTCTTATTTGATTTAAAGTCGGCAAAAGCAACTTGTCGAATAATTGTAACTTCATCAAAACTCCCGCTCGAACATTCCTGAAATTCTCCACAAACATAGAAATCACACAGTTATCTGCGCCGATGGCCTCGAAAGCCTGCGATAACATTCTAGACTAGCATATACTAGGCTATCTAATTCTAGGCACTCTAGGCTCTGACAGGATTGCGTAACGCCGGATTACAGGCTGAGAGAAACACGATTGCTATCTTGGAAATAAACAGCTGATAGTTTTGCTGATAATTTTGTTACGCGCGATTTTCTCAAACAAATTACTAAAGCGATATTGACGGGTCATTGAAATATTTTAAATCTTTATACATCTTTGTCGATTGCACATAGCTATGCTCATATGAGGTGGTCAATATCTAAATTATGATACTGCCTGTAATGTTGACCGCAATACCGACTGTGCAATCCATACCAGCCTCTAATGTTCCCACTGCAGGGACAGCGGCCTACTCTCAATAATTGAGAGTGAATGGCCTCTGATCTACCACGGGAGCCCAATCCGGATTGGTAGATGTCACATGTCGTCGAATTTTTGTTTCTAAGACATGCCGGTTTCCTCACGATGTTTCCGTCACCGTTTTGAGAACGTGGTATTGCGCACATACATTTTTTCAAGTAAAAAAACTCATTGGTGCATGTGTGGGTTTGAACCAGCAACCTTCAGATTGAAAGTCGGCGTCTATGTCCCTGGGCCACCACGCTTAACTCGCAATACCGACATTTTAATTACTAACTAGCTGTATCCCACGGCCACCATCTTCCGGTAATTTCCTGTGTTTTTTTTTTTTCATAAAAACCTTCTCCTGACAATAACAAAGGCAACAAAAAAATAATTGGCAAAATTGGTCCAGGCGTTCACGCGTGGTGCCGCGACCAACAGAAATAGAGATTCAGTTTTATCCATATTTTATAGACGATCTTATTACTTTATTATTTAAATCCATACTCCTTATTAACTAATATTATTTATAAAAAGTTAAAAATATTTTATCTTAAGGTAATTTATGTTAACTATATTTCTTGATGAAAACCACGAAAACTACAATAATATCTTAATGAATGAAAAAATAATATTATAAAATTCCAATTTTGGCCCGCAGTCTTATAAAGAATTTTGACCTTGACTTGAGCGTTTGATCGTTTCAGTTTTCAGCTTGACAAGCCATGCTTTCACACTGAACCATTAAACACCCCCCACCCCCTTATCCACTCCCACATCAGCAAACAAATTAAAGCCTGAACAAAGCCATTCTCAGAATAAAAGCTGCCCATATTTTCGTCTCGTTTTTAACCACAGGAATCAGAGTGATAATAAACGATATAGTTGATACTATTTGGTATGAACTCAATTTCTCATCAGATCCAAATCTGATCAATTGATTTATATAATTTATTCTTAGGTTCTCGAAATAATTGAAACCTTGATATTTTCAGGCTTTGTGATTCTCCTTGTACGAACAGCAGGGATTATTTTGTTCTCAAAAATTTATGAACATATTATATAATTCATCTAAAAAATCATGTAAGGTATCTACGGTAAAATATAGAAATGATATCAGTTCTCTTTTTGCTATATTATAGTAATTCAAATTGAAATGATGTTACTATTTGGACAAAACTCTGTTTTGGGATATAGTATTTACTAAAGTGATGTCCTGATTACGACGTATTTTTATTATTAAACTTGTTCTTTCACTATGGTTTTTGGTCACGTTTTGTAGAATTATGGGTAAAACAGGTGTTTATGGAGAATAAAAAATCTTTTCAAATGGATTTTGATTGTTCGGGCAGCTCAAAACTTAAGCTTTACATTATTAACTTACAATTATTAAAATATTTAAGGAATACATTAAAAAACCGAATATTTTCTCTTTTTCTTAACTTACCATGAATACAATAAATAAATAAATAAACGTTTACACACTCATATCTCTGCACTAGGATTCCCTGTGTCGCAGATGGCATGGACAAACACAGAAACCCAAGACCCGAGAGCAAACTTCATGCTTGGTAAGCATGTGTTTGTGGACATGTGTTGTGTGTTTGTCCATGCACGGCCATGGCCATGCCAGTGTGCCCGGCCGGAAATTGAACCCGGGACCCCTCGATCCTAAAGCAGGGCTACTACCAACTAAGCCACGGAGTCGGCTGCGGGAAATATACCATCTGCACGCGCTGGTCTTCATAATATTTCTACTCCGAGTCACAGAGTAAGTAAAATAGATGGCGCGGCCATTACCGTTTTTCGGGTACGTACTTTATTATACAAGGCTCAAAATTAATTATTCTCAGACGAGCCTTGCTTGTGTATTTAACTTTGTGCCTTCGTTTCAGTCGCCGAGTGGTCGATGAGCTCTCAGACCGATCATTAAAATTTCTTGTCAATGTCTCGTGATTTCTCGGTGTTTTTTTCTCTGTTTTTGGTTCAAACTATTGGTTGTTCGACATTTTCAGCAATGTATACATCTTATATTATATTATATCATGGTACCTGGGCGACCGAGCTTCGCTCGTTTTATCTGAAAATATTTATTCTTCAAGTAACAGTAGATTACCAATCAAGTACCACAAAAATTGACGACATGGCGCTGTATTCAATTTTAAACATAGTTTACTACCAAAAACGTTTTTTTTTTTGTAAAAATATACGTTTTTACAAGAAATACAATTAAACAGGTAAACTTATATAGCAAAACCCTTTCCATTATCCGTGTAAAGCCAACGCCATCAACAACACAATTTGTTTGAATTCCAATAAACATGTTATGAAACAATCACATGTTGAATGTTTATGTAAACCCACAGTAATGATACTCGCTGTACTTATATTGCCTACGGCTGGAGGCGGCCATGCACAAGTGCCATCTGCCGCCTGTCACAGCGGAAATTGCGAAACTACTGTATCCTGCACCTTTTCACTGGCGAGAGTACTTCAGAGCTGGAAATAATAATAATCATAATAATCATGGGAAATTCACACAGCGGCGTCTAGCCCTAATAGAAATGCAATAATTTAAACTATTATAGATAACTGATAGAATACATATATAGTACCTACTTCTTTTGTAAATACATACTACATATTAGCACCCATTTATTTCGCGTATCTCGGAAAAGGCTTTAACGATTTAAATGAATTTTTGTGTTTAGATAGGGATTTGCTTTTTAATTTTACCTGTATTTATTGTAAAAACGCTTATTTTTACAAAAAAAAAATAGTTTTACCCGAAAAGCCTAGGTACTGAAATTTATATGGGACCACTTCGGAGGTACGTCCTATAAAATCGGTCCACAAGAATAGTTATTTTATTTATTTTACTGAAGTTGAGTTAAAAGATTAGAAAGTGAATCTACTCATTATCTGGTAAAATAAACGATGAAAAAGTTAAAGCGCGCGTCGGTCTCTAAATTTTCAAAAGGCAGTCTAAAGAGTTTATAACGCTCTTCTCGCTTCAATAACTGAGATAACTATCACACAAGCGACTTTTGAGCGTTGCTACACAAAGACGTAACATCTTCATCGCCGCGATTTTTAAGCGCGTTGATTGATCGGTATCGCCTTGACATCGCCACTTAACGCTGCGGTTCAAGCTGAAACTAATTTACCTGATCCTTTAGAGATCAAGCAAAGTTTGAAAGCATCAAAATTTACACGTATATTCGTGCGCATAGTTTGCCAGAATAATTCTTTAGGCGCACACAGTTAAATGTCAAATTAATGAATTTTTGATTGGTCTTATTTCTTAAGATTTTAACACTTTATTTACAATAATGTTATCTTAAGAACGTGATAAAACAGCGTTATAGAGGTGTTTAGCATCTCTGTGCCTAACTAAAACATCACCTTAAAACATTACTTAAATGGTGGCGGAAGTTGAATACATGATTTCTCCGCAATATTTCTCAATGTTATTTTTTTATGTTATTGTTACAGCCACTCGAATATAATAAATATCACGACTCAAGACTTCCCATACTAAAGTATAAGAAGACCCAAGTCCCATTGCGATGCGCCCGTCACTGAGACGGGGATAATACGCCACAAGCGCCTGGAATTTTAAAATATCTTCATCTATTTATATTTATTATATTCAGAATCTTTCCATTCTTTTGGGAGCTACAAAGCCACAGATACACATCCCAAACTTATGCCACTTCTTTTTCGTCAGGGGTTAATAAAATAATAATAATAATAAAATAATACTCCCCCAAATGATACATCGCCGGCTCCGTGGCTTAGTAGTAGCCCTGCCTTCGAAGCGAGGTGTCCCGGTTTCGATTCCCGGCCGGGGCACACTTTGTGTGGTGAGCATGAACTTTGTTCTCGGATCTTGGGTGTTTGTCTTGTGTTTCTGTGTTTGTCCATGCCATCTGCGACACAGGGAATCCTAGTGTAGAGGTATGAGTGTGTAAACCTTTATTTAATTATTTATTTACCATGATACAATTCGCGGTGATATCACTGCCCTACCGCGACTTTATCGTTTTATTAACGCCATACAGAAATCGCCGGTGTGATATGGCCCCGAAATAAACAGGGAACTAAATTCACAGTTCAAGAAACACTCGTTACAGTTTTAGTAACTTGTGTTATATAGAATTAATTAAAAATAATTCAGCAAGTACAAGTTGTGAATTAATTTCAGTTTGAGAATGGGAACGTCAGCGCAATTTCCGGGGTATTTCACGGTCTAGGGCGCTTTATTAACCGTTTTCTCGGATCCTCTGTTTCTGTGTTATTGATAAATGTTTCAACGAGTGGAACTTTCACACACGTAAAAATATACGCCATTTCTCTGAAAGATTAGAACAAAACGACTTATGTCCTCCTCCACCTAGTGAGCAGACCATGTGGAAGAACAAGCAAGAGGAATAATCAAGGAATAAAGGAATTCTTTTATTAAGGTTAATGAAATAATTCCTTTATTTTTAATTATTGGTAGATACTTATATGAACATTTATGCATTTATAAAAAATTAATCCATTAATACGTGAGAATCAGTTTATTATGAATTCAAACCTTAGCCTTGCCTTAGCCTTAGTCTTACTTAGTAGTTGCTCTGCATTCTCTTTTGTGGGTTTGAATCCCACCATTGTCCATACCATCTGCGACACAGGGAATCTAAGTGCAGATGTACGAGTACTTATACATATTTTATTTATTTATATTATAAATGATAAAGACTTAACGCTACATTCATACATGCGCTCCGACGGGACAAAGTATTAAGTTGACTTAAAATGTTTCCCTATTAAAACTTGGTAACGTACTATTAAGGTCTTCGCTACACAAGTGAAAACAGCCAGTATCACATTAATGCTATTAAGGCGAAAGTTTGTGTGTGTGTTTGTTACTCCTTCACGCTGAAATGGCTCAACAGATTTGGATGAAATTTAGTACCTGGATAGCATATTTATATCTTGGATTAACACATAGGTTTTCTGGAAGAGATGGCTTCATAGTGATAAGACCATTATTGGACCATTTATGGAGTGCAATAGAGTATTTTTCATTAATTTTCATTAATTCATAGGCTACTTTTGATCTCAGAAAACCACGAGAAAACTAATTTAGCGCAAACCAAGGGAAAACGTATCTAGTTTATTTAAAAAAACATGTGTATATATATAGACGTCTTGCACATAGTATTGTACAATAGCATAATTTTTTTTATATGTATTGTATTCTGGAACCCGGTATACCTAATTCGGAGGTTAATAGCTGCGACACAGTCTTTTGTAACTAATGGAGTTATTATTGAATCATCTATTTTGTCAGAAATCTTTGTTTTTGTACCAAATGACCAATTTTTTATTTTGATTTTTTGATCTGTACAGAACACAACAAGTAAGCTACACCACGAGCGCTTCAATTAATTAATCGGTTATACAAATAATTTAAAATTAATTATTTATTAATAATTAAATTAATTATTAAAAATTCCTTATAAATTGTGTAGAATCACAAAATTCGAAAGCTTGAAACTCAAAACTCAATTTCCTTGTTCCGTTAGATCTGATATACATATTAAATAAGTTAGTTAATAGGCGTACTTAAATAATTTCTAACCAATTTCCTCGAAGGGTTGGGCAAAGCTTCGATGGGCTACGTTTTCTCTGTGGAGTTCACTATCAGAGGACGTGACAAGTGGGGAAATTGCTTACTATTGTTTCCCCAATATATCCGCTAAAAATTCCTTTAGTAAACTTTTTATTTTCTTTGTAATCCGTATGCCAGGACCAAACTTTTATCAACAAAACGCTTTGCCTTTAAAGACTCTACTTTTTATGTGAATGGCTAAATCCTGGAACACTTTGCCAACGTCTCCGAACCATATCGAGAAAAAGGTAAATTGGTGTCTTCAAACGTTCCTCCATCATCGACTTCACTATAAAATCAACGGATCCTAGTAAGATCTCAAGTATCGTTAAGACAAATCAAAATTTACATGCATAAGTTAAGATATTCGTGCGCATATAACGTGTCACAGAAGTTTCAATTTTAACATACGCTCAGATATGTATTATTCAGTGTTTAGCTAGTCTTATATGTGAAGAATATGCATTTTAAAACATGCCTTTCAAAAGTGCATACAGTATTATTGGACCTCTTGTAAACGACGTATTCAGTTTTCCCTTCGAAAAGGCTAGAAAGACAAATTGGAAAAGTTTCTAAAGGGAAATCTGATCTTAGACTATACTGGACAGAGCTTTCAGGAAAAATACTCGCATTTCGTATCTTCGTTATTTTACTGAAACTATTTTATTACTACTGGTCTCATAGACTCAGTTGGTTGTAGCTCTGCCTTCTGCGCTGTAGATCGTAGGAACATAGATGTCTGTTCTGTCTATGTAATAAACAAGTACTAAATAGTTGAATATAAGTATTCTATCTGATAACTGATTCCTACAGAATAAACTAATTGGGGCTAGATGGTGATATGGAAAATATCTATAAATATATATTTTTGGATGATTTTGTCATCTCCACAAAAAAAAAATTGCTTGAAAAATGTATAATGCGCAATACCACATTCTCAAACATTGTAAAAATCGGAATGTTCTAGAACTAAAAATTTGAAGACATGTGATATCTAACAATCCGATATGGGCCTCCGAAGTAGATTAAAGCCTATTTACTCTCACTTTTCTAGAGTAGATTGCTGTACCTTCAGTGGATACTGTAACTATAAGAATATAAATTTAGTAATAAGAACGCATGATCTTGAAGGTACATATTTATTAAAAAGTCACGTCCTCTAGTAATTTTTTTTCAGAATTCTTCAGTTTCGGAATCAGCCTTCGTCACCCATCCAACTATTATTGTATATTAACCGAGCGAAGGTTTGCATAACTCAAGATGCTCAATAAAGAACTAGGTTAGCTCTACCTCGAGCGCTATAAAAACTCTTCCCACATTATATTGCCGTCGGAATAGAATATTGAAGAATTATTGTCCACAGCATTTCATTACAATCTCTATCTATTCTTCGTCCTATTCAGATGCATTGAGCATTATTATCATTATAGAGCAGACAGTTCCTCAATACAGTAAACAATGGCGTCTGGCCCACTTCGGAGCGATGCAGTAAAAATGAGTGTTTCAGACGCTCGATGCAAATTGAATGCGCCACTTGAAAGTAGTCCGAACAATTGTATCGGACGCCCTACTTGTAGGGATTGGAAGCGTCAGAACCGGCATATCTTCAAGAATATTGACAACTGTAGGAGACTGTGATTCCCCGTGCCGTCAACAAAGATACACAAAAAGAATTGAAAGCTTCTGGATTGTCATATCTTCAAGAACTGTGAAGTGTGAAGAAAGACTGGGATTCCCCATGTCGACAAAGATACACAAAAAGAATTGAAACCTTTAGGTCTGTCATATCTTCAAGAATTGTGGAGTGTGAAGAAAGACTGGGATTCCCCGTGTCGACAAAGATACACGAAAAGGATTGAAAGCTTCAGGACTGTCATATCTTCAAGTAATACAACCGGAACCGTAACGTGCAATCTGAAGCACAAAAGCGCCGCTTCAAATGCCTTAAGATATATTGCGATTGGTTTTTGAATTTCGTAATATTATTACCATGTCTATCGATTCCTATTCTATGCTCATCATGAACAAAGATATCGACTGTGCACAACTCTGAATGCTATCTCAGTAAATGAACATTCTCGTTCGCAAATATGTATCTACCTATTGTTTGTTCCTCGTTGCAAATTGGTTCTACTATTTATGTCACCGTGATACTGGAAATCGCAGTACAGCTTCGAGAAATCGTCTTATGAATTTATATTTCTGAATCCTACAACTATTTGGCGCAAGGTGAAGATATAACAATAATAGTAATAATGATAATAATGTTTACTCACTCATGACCTTGCTCTAAACTCAAACTCATTTATTCCTTTAGATCTCAAGTATCGTTTGGACACGTCAAATTTTACACAAACAAGTAAACATATGAGCGTATAACGTGTCACAGGAGCTCCTTAGGCACGTTACATGCACACAGATATGTCAAATTAAAATCAGTTTTAAATCAGTTCTATGATTCCAGGTGACATGGACAAATACAAAAACACAAGAGAATTGACGGCGCCGTGGCTTAGTTGGTAGTAGCCCTGCCTTCGAAGCGAGGGGTCCCGGGTTCGATTCCCGGCTGGCACACTTTGTGTGGTGAGCATGAAGTTTGTTCTCGGGTCTTGGGTGTTTGTCTTGTCTGCGTTTGTCCATGCCATCTGCGACACAGGGAGTCCTAGTGCAGAGGTACGAGTGTGTTAATGTTGTTGTTTTGTTTGTTTAATTCAGCAAACGGTTATTTTAGCAACGCCAAAGTAAATCCTTAACAAGTCGGAAACGACTCAAACTGCTATTAAACGCTGAATGTCAACACCGTAGTTGCTCAATACAGGACAAAGTCTTCACTATCCCGAAGTCAAACATAATTAAGTTCCATCTGCAGGATCCTATATAATTTTGTACTTGTCGGAACTTGGCGCAACTTTGGCGGGATTAGACGAGCCTGGAACGAGAGGGAACAGATTAAAATGCCTAAATATTACTCTGATCTGTTTGTATATATGTTTTGGCATACAAAACTATGAGTACATAAGAAGTTTTTAACAAACTACATACTAACAGTATGAGAGGACCGGTCTCGTATTACTGTTGTTTATAGGCGACAGTAAGCACTTAAGATCTGGTGGGCTGTCAGCTCATTCCATCACATAAAAAAGACGTTTTCTAGTTTTTTTTTTTAGAGTTATATGTGTCAATGTACATATATTTTAGACTTGAGTCCGACTTCCCAACGCCTGACGCGCTTACCATAAGTCCTTCATTATCCCCAATTATACGCAACTTCAAGCAATATCAGTATAGTTCCCAAGAATTTGAACTACGCAACCAACAACTTATTCAACTATTCGCCGAACTGTCTTCGCGTGAATTCCGCTAAGTTTGCCGAACAAACGGATAGACATGTGGCATGATATATTAATATTGCTTGACAAACTTACGTAAATTGTTGCTCAGAACCATTTGGCCGATGTAGACGCGATGCTTTAACTCCGAAAACCAGCGACATTACACATATTAATTCCTTTAGACCTCAAAACGCAAAAATACATTTTACACACTCACACGTAAAATTCATACCCCTGTCTTAGAATGCCCTGTTTCACCGATTGCATGCCCAAACACTGAAAAGAGAAACACCCAAGACCCGGGAACAAACTTCATGCTCACCACACAAAGTGTGCCAGCCGGGAATCGAACCCTCGATTCAAAGGCATCTACTTAACCTAGTCTAAAATAGTCAAACACACTTTACTAATTAGATAAAAAAATTATATATTACAAAATATATTAACTACTAGCTGCGCCCCGCGGTTTCACCCGCATAGTTCCCGTTCCCGTGGAGAATACGGGGATAAATGGATTTTATTTTTTTCGTTAATTTTCCAATGTTTTAATAGTTATTCTGCTATTCGGGACGGAAACAAATCCAACAAATCAAAAACCATGGCAATCGGTCCAGCCGTTCTCGAGTTATAAGTGTTGTAACAAACACGACTTTCTTTTATATATATAGATTTTATAGAAACCTCAAAAATTGTAGCCTATATGTTATTCTGATGTATAAGCTATATTGTGGTAAAGTTTCATTCAAATCCATTCAGTAGTTTTTACGTGAAAGAGTAACAAACATCCATACATCCATACTTACAAACTTTCGCCTTTATAATAGTAGTAGGATTATGAAGGCATAATTGGAGGGTCGGATAGGGTTTGAATAAGTGTTTAACTTAGAAATAAAAACGTTTGATCTTGTAGGGATATAATTTAATTTAAAAAATCACATTTCCATGTATTTTTATAAGATTTCGGCGGAAATAAAGTATTTTGACTTTGAGCTATGACTCTCTGCGCACTGTTTGCGTGCATCAGGACAACGAAGAAAATGTCTCCTTTGGTTTAAGTTCTTATAATAATTCTTACTATATGACTTCTTAACAATTACTCATTAGCTATATCATATGGCTAGATCGTAATATAATCAGATTACAGTAATGTAATTTGACAAAAAACTACATAACAATTAATATGGTCCTGTTAATTACGTTAGCATAGATGTAGACGATTCGTTACTGAGATAATTATTATACTGTCAACAAAGTCTGATTAAATAATATTGGAAAATGCGTCCCACTCCTGTCTCATCCAAAATTAAGGTTTCTTGTATATTTTTATTTATGGAAATTTTTTGCTATTGATTTTAGAACATTACATTTAAATATTTTCTTGGTTTTAAAAATATAGTTTGTGATAACTCCTCATAGATTCAGTCACATATCCGTACTATAAAATGCCCAAACGAGTTGTCACGTTCTGTAAATTTGCGAGGTACATTCTCACTTAATCCAAAAAATTCCTTCTACCCTGATTACATAAAATTTGTAAATAAATACAAATTTGTATAAATTTTACAAATTGGAACGACACTACGCTATGTGATACAATATTTGCGTAGCGCTTGTTAAGCTTGCCCAATCGTTTTTCACAGATTAGAAGACCTAATAGCTCACCTGATATTAATATATTATAATAATATCTTATGAAATATGAAATAGTTCAATAGTTGTCAGAAATAATCACAAATAAGATAAAAAATAAAAAATAAATGTTACCTACAGTAAATTAATTATTATTTATTTACATTTATTTTTATTTTCTATTGTAATTTATTTTATTTTTGAATTTTATTTTGACCATCATTTGACCATCTATTTATTACCAATAAAGACCATTATGATTATTATTATGAAATCTAACAAGTAATAATGAGCTAGCGATCTTCAAACGCCTCATAAATTATACCTAACAATTATCGCGAAACGTCAGCTTTCAAACAGGTAAAATCGCATCTTAATCTGCCATAATGCCACAGATATACATACTATAAACACCCCTTCGTTGGGGTTTGAAAAGGCTCCGCTAGGCGGCTGGTCAAAGAGCACCAGCCGCCACACACACTACAGTTTTGTATACCAAGAGATAGTATACAAAACTATAATACTCCTGGACACGGCACGCATGGTCAAGAAATTTCTCTCTCTGCAGCCCTAGCCACCTACCGCTTGGGCCACGCGGTCGGTGGTTCTCCGTAGATAAAACAGATCAATGAAAGTGTTGATTACTGACAAATTGATAAATTGTCCCGCTATTTTCTTCCCAATACGGTGGTATTATCGCAATTTAAACGTGTCATTCCGTACCGAAGGGTGAAAAGACCATTGCATAGCGTCGCGCGTCACTCTTAAATGGAAATTTAACATTTTATGCGTCTGCAATATGCTGTCCGAAAAGCGGGTAGAATCGCCTATCAACGCTACCAAATGTATCTTGTCTGCGCTAAACCCGTCACGTCAGGATTTCTGCAGATCTGGTCATTACTGTTTCCTGCTGTCTTCATTGGAAAGTGGAATTACGGTTTGGTAATTAGTGTAGCCTAGTTTTGCGAGCTGAACTACAGCTTCTAAAATTAAACAACTAATAGTATTCGGTCTAATAGTGGATTGCATTGACACAGAGCTGCACACTGATATAAAAGAGAGAAGTCAGTAATTTAACATAAAAAAGCCGACTCTCGTTCATTGAGAGTGAATGGAATTTGATCTACAACGAATCCGAATTCATTCAAATTTTTCGTTCTAACACATGCCGGTTTCCTCACGATGTTTTCCTTCACCGTATCGAGAACGTGGTATTGCACACAAATTTTTTCAAGTGGAAGTGGGATCTGTGCCTCTGACCAGCTCTTCACGGATATATCTAGAATGCCAGCATAATATCTGACCTGACAAAAACACCATCTTCATCGTAATCGTTTGCAGATTGGTCCCCACTCGCCTATTGAAATTGCAAAAAGCTCGAATTGTGAAATATAATTGGCGGACCGTTGCGGACAAAACTATGGACCGGCTAATTGTGTCCGTGATTTGAATATGTATGAGCATCGATCCTGCCTAACGAATATTGAGGGGTTGTCTGCGACGCGGGGAAAAAATATCAGATGAGATGTAAAGTAGCCTTATTCGACAGAGATGGTATGTATGATCTTCGAGAAATGATCGTGAAGGTGTAGGTGCTGGTAAAATTGCAGATACTTGAGGCATATCCCGTCTCGGATGACGGGCGCAACAGGGTGTGACTTGGGTCTTCTATACGGTCGGGGAGGACCTAAGATGTATTGATTTGTTTTTGGGCAAAGGTAACCACTTAATATCAGGTGGGCCTGACTATCGTTACATAAAAAAATACATAATAATGTAATAAAATTATTAGTTTACATCCTTCCTAAAGCGAAATGTATTTTTATTATGATTTATTTTTTATATTACTTTTTTATATATTAGGTACGATGTTATTTGGTTAATAGTATTTCCCCAAAAATATCCACAAATTACAAAAGCATTTTAAATATCTCATTATAATTTAAAAAAAAACAGTCTTAATTCCTCACGCCTATCTCTAAACCCTCATAATTACTCCAAAGCCCTGCCTAACCCTTTCCCGTAAACTTTGATTTCTATACGATTTCGGGATTACACACAGGTATATGTAAATCGTGCCTGGATTTCAGCTTACAATAAATGTACCTCGGGCCACAGATTCAGTAGTACTACTACCCCAGATGTATATCACTTCGTCTCAACGATGCTCAGACTGTCGTTTTATAATGTAACTAGCGACCCGCCTCAGTGTCGTATCAATAACTACCCGTGTGAAGCCGGGGTGACTTGCTAGTGCATTATACATATAAACCTTCCTCTCGAATCACTCTATCTATTAAAAAAACCGCATCAAAATCCGTTGCGTAGTTTTAAAGATTGGGCCCTAACTATATTGGAACAGACGTAAACTTAACAAATAAGATTAGCTTAAACATGAAAACAGACTGTAATTTGACATATCTGTGTGCATGTAATGTGCCTGGGAAGTTCCTGTGACACGTTATATGCTCACGAATATGTGTACATGCATGTGTAAAATTTGACGTGTACAAATGATACTTGAGATCTAAAGGAATAAAAGAGTTTGACTTTGACTTTGACTTTGCCCCGCGTTGTTACCTGCAGTTTTCCGGGATCAAAAAGAGCTTCTATTTTAATCCAGGATATAAGCTATCCTGGTGCCAAATTTCATCGAAATCCGTTGATATACGCTCAAAAGACGAGCGTAAACGTGGTACAAACATACACACACACACACATACATAAAAAATTTCGCCTTTATAGTATAACTGCGATTTAATATTATTAGAAAGAAAGAATACATTAATTCACACAGACTGTATACGACAATGAAAAACACATAAGACACAACAAAAGGGAAAAATAATAAAAAAAAAATTTTATATAATATATATAAATAATGTTACATACAGGGTTTGTATGAAAAGCGCTGAGCTCAGCACTAGCTGCAACAAGTTCCAGCGCTGATTTTATTGTTTATTATTGTATACTATTATAAATATATTATTATTAAAAGAAAAAAATATGTTTCTTTTTAATGGATAAACTCAAAAACTACCAAAACTATTTTAAAAGTTATTACAAACATAGGCATTTTTTAACTCTACTGATCTCTACGGTAAATTACAATAATATATGTCAAGGTAACTGACACTTGCCTATAAGTCATAATTTCGCAAGCCGTAGCGGCGTTAGTTTACACTAAATTAAAAAAAAAAATGTGAATACCCCCACCCCCTGGGTGGTGCTAAAGGAGCAACAAAAAGAAGCAGTAGAACTTGTACAAAGTTCGCACGGAGAAACACTGCCTAATATAGATTAATCTGCTGTCAAGCAGTGATGCAGTCGCATTGCTGTGTTCCGGTGGAAGGGTGTGGGTGCAGGTGAAATCACATGCGCATATCTCCTTCTAGAAAAGTTTCCTTTTGGCTCCAAATAAGACTACTTTTCATGGAACTCTATCCTGATGCCGGCCAGGGTTCAAGAGATCACGACCCATTTTGAATCTAACTCTAACATGATAGGGATTATTTTGGATTAAAACCCAATTTTTGAGTGAGACACGCATCCCGGAATCCTGTTGATCCGGTACCGGGTCCCGGCAAATGAAAACGGAACGGATTGTAAAAGTAATTTCGATTGGGAAACAGGTACCTGGTACAGTCAAACACAAAACTGTTACGTAATTAATATAATTAAGACAAAGGCCGGTGTCAGATTATATTGTCACTTAACAATCAATAAATATGCTGGACTTGACATTTAATATTTTCTTTTTGTTTTGTGGTTTTTTTATAATATAAATTTATAATTACTCCAATTTAAATTCATGAATTTATTGTATAATACAGTATTATAATTTATTGACGATTTATTATTATTATTAAACATCAGGAGAGATTTTTATTAGAAAATGTTTTCAATCTTTTGACGAAATTTTTACTGATCTACCAAATTAATCAATTGCCCATTGTTGACGTAAATTGAATTGCTATCTAAATTGTACTATTGAAGTGATTTCGTCCGCGTGGATTTTAAGAACTAATTTTGCGCCAAAAATAGTTCGATTTTGTAATCACCTTATATATTTTATTGATTCTTAGATAGGATTATTTTATAATAGTACTATAGTTTTTCAATTCATTGATTATATAACAGTATTTGCAACGTGGTATTGTACATTTTTTATGATTCTGTAACATTGTTATATAAATAAATATTATACATGCGGTAGAATAAATACATCTGAAATCATGACGCACAGCACGCATGAGTCCATCAATTATCTGAAGCAATAATCTTCCCTGCGTGACCATGAGAAAACCATAAAAATCGAGATTTGAGACCTGAATGAGTTTTGACTCCGACTGTACTTCGCACAAACCGTGTTTGTTTTGTAGATTCGATAAGGATTAAAAAGCGGCTTTCCGAATGTTGTACACGTTTTTTTATTCCGTTCGGAATAGAAGTGTAGCGCATTTTTTCTTTTTGCGTGATAGGTATTTGGTTCAGTTCGTTGTTTGTGGGAATAGTATTTGAACGCACTGCACAGAAATCTCTGGTCAAAATTTTACTGTATCTAGTTGGAATAAACCGGACCAAACCGGTTCAAATGCACGCTGAAGGAAATCTAACACCAAGTTTAATAGTATACAAATACACCTTAACCTAATAAATGTATCGATTTAAATATTTTTCATTATTTGTTTCCTTAAATTCAGTATTTATATTGACTTTTCTGGGAGTTGTTTAACATTTTATATCACGTTTGGTTAGTCTATTGACACTCCGGTACTTGCTGCCTTCTGATTGGCCCACAGGATTTGACCGTGAAGTGTTGTACGGAAGGCGACCAATGATCATTCCGTGCGGTGATTTTATAGAGAACGGTTGTGTGGCAAACACTGCTGTTACTTATAATAAAGTTGTGTGTAGCTGATGGTGGAAATAAATTACTGATTATACTGAGTTGGTTTAATTCACGTGCACCAATGAGTTTTTTCACTTGAATAAAATTTATGTGCGCAATACCACGTTCTCAAAACGGTGACGGAAAACATCGTGAGGAAACCGGCATGTCTTAGAACCAAAAATTCGACGACATGTGACATCTATCAATCCGGATTGGGCTCTCGTGGTAGATCAGAGTCCATTCACTTTCAATTTCCGTCTCGGATGATGGACGCAGCAGGATGAATTGAACTCGTTGTAAGATCCAAATCTTATACTGAGTCGCATAACTGTTGTCGTGGGCGGGGGTTTTTGTTTGTTTTCGGTACCCAAATAAATTATTATCTAGCCCCAATATATATATGGGAGCTTGAGCTATGGGAATCAAAATACTGATTAAATATTATATTATTGAATACATAGTATTTTCGTGAATATGTACATATAAAAGATGTTCTCTTAGATGTTGATTCCCTGAGTGGAAATCGAACTTAGGACAAGCATTTATGCAGACAACGCGAGGCGATTGTGGTGATGATCTCAGATTACAAGACCGACTAAACTAGCTACGTTTTGAGCGTGTCTGATTACCTCATTATGAGTAATTAGAGAAATGTCTGCACTGCAATGGACTCAGCGCATTCCCGCTAATTTTCCCTTGTCATAATACAAGCAATTTCTTGATTTAATTGCAGAGTATGTCCGCATGAATCTAATTGATTTACTACTAACTCATATCTTTTGTACTTTGAGTTGCATCGCATCAAGGTTTTGATGATAATTGGTAAAAGTAGCGAAAACAATAAAACTGACTGTAGTTTAACATATCTGTATACATGTAATATTCCTAAGGAGCTCCTGTGACACGTTATATGCTCACGAATATGTTTACTTGTGTGTGTATAATTTGACGTGTCCAAAAGATAGGTAGTTAATTGTGATTTAAAAAAATAAATTATTTTGAGTTTGAATATTATTTATTTATCGATAAAAACAGGATAATGGATGTACATATATCAAAAGTGTTCCCAGTTGTGTAGCTCTGATTTAACTCTGCCTTCTGCACTATAGGTCGTGCGTTCGATTCCCACTAAAGAGCATTTGTGTGACGAACATAGATGTTTGTTCTGTTAATATGGTATATTATCTGTAAGTATTCACAAAAAAAAATGATGTAAGTATTGTATCAATACAATCATAGTATAGTAAAAGCTATTTGTTTGGAGTTACGTGGCGCTGTGTGTAATATCCATGAATTATTTATTTTGTTATTTAATGTACATTTTCATTTAATGAATGATTGATATCGGTTAGAGCTTACATATTGACATGTCAGCAAAAATGCATTCACTATCACGTAGTACATAAATCAGGCACCGCGCCGGTCTCTAATCAGCAATTTAGCCGACAAATGGGTTAATTTTACCACCAGTCTGTAACTAAGTCCATACATCGGGCAAATAGTGCAATTCTATATAATTGTATGGCTCTGTGTCACGATAGACCGAGCTTTATATCAGATAAGTGGGAGACATTCGCCGCTTAAACACATTATTACATTTCGTGTATGCGTTGTAAGTTGGACACTTTGGAGATTGACGAATTAAAATAACTGTTTTAAAAATAACTGTTGCCCGCGACTTTGTCTCATTAAACCCTAATTCATTTTAAATTAGCTGTTATTCGTAACGTCAGTTATCTGTCAGTGAAAGTCCAAAACCACAGTATTCTGGGTTTTAAAAAAAAAAAAATTTTTTTCAATGTTTTTGGATTTGTTTTTAGCTGAGCGACCAATGCACTACCCTTTAGACAGCAACAAACAAACGTTTTAAGGCTAATTCCACCATTTCTATTATCGTTTCGGCTTCATCTGAAATCGGACCTGATAAAAGACTTTCATGTCGCTAATTTGCACCCATTTATGGAGACTTAACGTAGATCTCAATGATTCGTTCCCGCCCATTAATAATTGTGTAAGTACCTACCTAAGTAGCTTGTACCTGTGGGAAAATATTATAAAGTGATATGGATATGCGGTTTATCTCTTTCTATACTACATACATCTAAGTACTAATAAATTTTGATAAATTACGAAAGAAGCAGAATAAATTAATGAATATTCATGGACATTTCACCAAACATACCTTAAATATCTGTATAATAGTCCGTAGGCCCCTTTTTTTCGTGGGGTAATGTACTCATACCGCACTGTCGAGACAGAGCGGTTATGTTTGACTAAGTTGTTGTAAGTTGTTGCTTAGTAATTATGGCCATAACCAACAGGTTATGGCCATAATTACTAAGCCCCCCCCGCCTCGACAAGGGACCCACGCGGGGGAGCCCGTAGGCACCTACGGACGCAAGCTTCATGAACAAGCTCATGCAAAGAATATCGCAAATGCATTCGTCTGTTCTCGCACCAATATTTTTTTAACTTGTACCAAGCAACATGGCCGCTCTCGCCAATTTGTGAGGGTGTATTAACGGTATGCGACATGCGTGAAACACCACGTAAGTTGAATTATTAGTTCTTATTTTGCTCTATTTATTTAACGCAAGTTTCACCATATACTCATATAATTACCTAGTAGATACTTTTTGTAAAAACATACAACCGATTAGTGCCACCAATTAAAATAACTTCAAAATTATATTTCCTCAGACATTATTTAGGTAATATATTATACATCTACATTCATAGATGTTAATTCTAAAAAAAACAAGTATTATAATAACATTTGCACACTCATACCTCTGCACTAGGATTCCCTGTGTCGCAGATGGCATGGACAAACACAGATACACAAGACAAACACCCAAGACCCGAGAACAAACTTCATGTTCAACACACAAAGTTTGTCCCGGCCGGGAATCGAACCCGGGACCCCTCGCTTCGAAGGCAGGAATATTACCAACTAAGCCACGGAGCCGTCTAAAAGTCCTGATTAAGTTCATGGGTTTTACGTTTACAGTTATGTCTGTCAATCAGGATAGCAGATAATATTTTATCTAACAGTTTTAGACAAAATCCGATGATACGTGCAAACATGGTAGCAGTAATTTTATTTCCAAGAGTAAAAAGAAAAAGGAATAAAATAAAAGAAGTAAACGTGTGGAAAATTTGTCTCTAGAGCCGTTGGTAACACTATCCTGGCGGTAAATGTAGTAACAGTTTTTATGTCTTTTGAAGAAATACAAGTCGGGACAAGGAAATTTGTAGCTAGTTTAAGAAAACTGGTTATTTTTATAATAAAAAAAAAATGTATTTTTGACCTCAGATGACACGAATCTCAGCTCTGTGCTGAAAGTCGTGGGTTCGGTAGATGTTTGTTCTGTGTCTGGGTGTTAATATGTATAGTAAATATGTACGTATTTAGAATAATCTGTATGTTTCTTGTTTGTTAGATTAGTTTGGATGCATGTTTTATATAAAAAAATACATTTATAAAGTCTGTTTGTTTGATTTTTTGTACAGTCACGTGTTAAATAACGACAGACTACAGATTATATAAAAAAATGTAATATTTTAACTCGCTTATTAAATTAAAGATAGTACAACATTAATACTGACAAATAGTATTTACAATAGACGTAATGGACGTCGATTAGTTTATCTGTTTAAGAAGCCTGTGAAAATATGTTTCTCAAATAATTTCAACCGTGTAAAACCTGATGGGTATTATACAAAACAAGGCTTTATTTAATTAAGGCTGCTTTCGCACCGTTATTTTAGTCACAATCCAAAATAATATAATTCCAAAAGCTATCATGACAATAATGACGCTTTATAAAAATGGAATCACTTCCATGGTCCCAAAACCAATTTAGTCGTCGCAAAACATAATTCAACTTTGTTCCAATATCGCAGACATTGATTTTCTTGTACAAAAACAACACAATGAATATTCAACGCTTTCGCTCAAATGCTTGGAAAAATCCAATCAAAATGTACGCTGGACAAAAGAACAATGGACAGAAAATGAAATTATTGGGGATGCGGAGTTTTAGGTTTCCGTGGAAAACGGTTTTGACAGCTCAAATAAGAATTAACAAATTGTGACGTTCCCAATCTTGGTTCTTATTTTAGAATCGCGGCTTAGTTGAATGACCTGTATTTTAATTATATATTTTGGTGGTATATCTGCTACAAAGTCGTTATTATTAACTTCTAAAAAAGGGATCTTCTCAATCATTTTGCATGTCGTGGAGCAGGGCGACCACGGGCCATGTTTATGTCATTAAGATTAACAGTGCAATAACCAAAAATATTTTCATATGATTTAAATTTTCGAATTGGAAGCTTGGTAGCAAGCACTTCTTGATTTTTAAATCGAATTATTTATGACCAAGTATTTAAATAATTTAATTATTATAATAATATAAATATCAATAAATTAATAAATGGTTACATGATGCGACCTTTTCTAGTCATCAGTATTTTTTATAGTAATTGCCAAAATTTACAATCAAAAACCTGCTAACCCCTGCACTAGGATGAAGCGTCGCACTGAGTTGTACAGCGCAGATACCAAGACCCAATACCAATCTTCATGCTCACCACAAAAAACTTGCTCCCGTCAAGAAACTTAGCCTTGAGCACCTCACAGGGTAGTAACTAAGCTATGGAGCCATCATACATCAGAACTACATTTGCACCTCTAACAACCACCACCATATCAGCCTCTTATGTTCCCACAGCAGGGACACCGGCCTACTCTCGATAATTGAGAGTGATTAGCTTTGATTTACCACGGGAGCCCAATCCAGATCGGTAGATGTAGATGTCACATGTCTTCGAATTTTTGGTTCTAAGACATGCCGATTTCCTGACGATGTTTTTAGAACGTGATATTGTGCACATAAGTTTTTCAAGTGAAAAAATTATTGGTTTACGAGGAGGTTTGGACCAGCAACCATCAGATTGAAAGACGGCGTCTGTACCCGTTGGCCACCACGCTCTCCTAACAACCACATTCCGCCGTAATTATTGTAGATCCCTTCTTTTATTCATGGACATATTCTTCAAAGAGACGAGATCAAAGTCCCCAAACGTGTGAATCGAGTTAGGCGATGGGAGGGTCCAGATCCGTCATTATAGTCGAGGCCTTTTCTGAAATTTCCTGCATTTAAGGTTTTCGCACTTGTGATCAAAATTGCCGGCGTCAAATATGATTACACTGTATCAGAGTCAAAGTCAAAGTTCAATGTCAGAGTCAAGTCAAAGTCAAACTCATTTATTCCTTTAGATCTCAAGTGTATCAAGTACACATATTCGTGAGTCTCACTCAGTCTCTAATGTTCCCACTGCAGGGACACAGGCCTACTCTCGATAATTGATAGTGAATGGGCTCTGATCTACCACGGGAGCCCAATCCAGATTGGTAGATGTCACATGTCGTCGAATTTTGGTTCTTAAACATGCCAGTTTCCTCACGATGTTTTCCGTTTCGAGAACGTGGTATTGCGCAAATATGGCGCTGTGTGAAATATCCATGAAAGTTTAATATTTTAATAAAAGATTGTTTCTAAATTCTTCTTTCGTGTGAGTGAGTGGCCAACCCTGATGTCAGAGTATTCAAGCCACCTGAAGGCCGCTATGGCCTAACGACTAATATAGCCGGGACCGACATCTTAACATGTCCTCCGAAGCATGGAAGAGCTCAGTTGAAATGTCACTAAATGGTCACCCATCCACCTTCTGACCCGGCCGAAAGTAACTTAACTTAGATGATCTTTAAAGAACCGCTGAGCAAGCTACGCCAAGACCGCTTATTTTTGAATGAGAAACAAATGCGAAAGCACCCATACAAAAGTGATGCTCGCGGACAATACGGGAGATTTTTTGACAAATCTTGAATTTTCAGTTTCCCTATGATTTCCTCTGGAATATCTTTTATCTGTTGAAAGTGACGTCATAATGAGGGTCTCTTTGTCACTCGTCTGTGAACTGTAGGCATTGTATTGAGATTAGTAAGATTTTTTTGTTGAAATAATATATTCTGCCTTCGTCCGTAGCCATTGTTTTCGTAAACAACCTTGCAATGAAAGTGTGTCATAGAATATTGTAGTTATTATTGGTTTTTAACAGATACTTACACATACTTCTGCACTAGGATTCCCTGTGTCGCGATAACATGGACTAATACAGAAACAAGACAAACAGCTCAGATATGAAAACAAACTTTAAGCTCACAAAGTGTACCCTGGCCAAGAATCGAACCAGGGAAGGTAACCACCAACCAAGCCACACACCACATCGTTCACTTCACCTAAATGTTACTAGTTTCAAAATAAGCTTAGGTGATCTCATTGATCTGAAACTGATCGGTGCAGATCCAAATGTTGCCAGAAATGTGTTTGATTTCATGTTATTGATGGAGTATAAACACGAATTCTGTTTATCAAAGTTTGCAATTTACGTTGAGTCTGCTTTGAAGTCTGATGGCTTCACCGATTCCTAGATGAGCCTATTTCTCTATAAATAGCAGCTTAATGTAGCTATATACTCACGAATACGTGTACATACCGTACCAGCCTCTAATGTTCCCACTGCAGGGACACCGGCCTACTCTCGATAATTGAGAATGAATGGGCTTTGATCTACCACGGAAGCCCAATCCGGATTGGTAGATGTCACATGTTTTCGAATTTATGGTTCTAAGACATGCCGGTTTCGTCACGATGTTTTCCGTCGCCGTTTCGAGAACGTGGTATTGCGCACATAAAGTTCTCATAGTACAAACTAAGCTCAGTTCGGGGCTAGATGGCGCTGTGTCCATACTAGCTGCCACCGCGCGGTTTCACCCGCGCAGTTCCCGCTCCCGTGAGAAAACGGAGATAAAATATAACCTATGTTACTTGCTGATAATGTACCTTTCCATTAGCGAAAGAATTTTTAAAATCGGTTTAGCAGTTTGGCGTAAAAGCTTAATAAACAAACTCACTTTTAAATTTATAATATTATGTTAGTCAAGATTCTGAACATACGAATATTAATACAGCAGCATCGTTAGTATTAAAATATGAGCGTGGTGGCCAAATTGTACGGGTACCTTCAATCCGAAGGTCTCTGGTTCAAAGAGGTGTAAAATGTTGAGTTTTTTTTTTTAATTTAGGGGGTTAATTTTGTACGTTTTATAGATCTTTTTTCAAATTATCTAAAGATTATTCAGTTTGTATTGTATATTATGTTTCAGATGTAATCCAAGTGTGGTCTGCGCCCGGCGGCGGGACCCGGCTGCCGTGCGACCTGGCCGCGCCGGCCAGAGATGTGGCCATGATGCTTTGGTTCAAAGATGGAGACAGGATGCCCATCTACACGTGAGTATTACATCCCTATCTCTGAGTGACGGGCGCAACGCGATGTCACTTTAGTCTTTTTATCAAATAAGCGTCAACTCGTCATAACTGTACAACAACTGTGGCACAATAAAAGAAAAATTCCCCACAACATCATGCAATATGATATGATACTGTGAACTTATCTGAAATGTTATATAGGAAAATTTAATCAATTATTTCCTAAAGCGTTGCAAGGATGAAATGATAATATGAATCAATTAGTCTCTACACCACTGAGTTCATATCTACCAGGTAATCATACAAGTTAGATACGGTCAAAGCATTCATGTCAGTTCTCTTGTGATCACTGCATTGATGCGACACAATGCCTTTATTGCTGGTAACTCGAGTGATACTGCTTATTGATTGTGATATAGTTATGAGGATGTGTTAGGTAGATTAGTAAGATATAAGTAGAGGAGAAGGTAAAATATGCTACGGAGATGTGGTTTCTTAGGGGGTTAATGATAGCCCTACGTAAGTCCTCAGCCTCTATTCGTGTCCCCCGGGCGATGCGAAAGAAGCAACCCAAAGTAGCTGGAGAATTTGTGCCAAGTTCTTCCGGGGAAGTACTGCTATCACCTGGTAATCAACCACCAAGCAGTAGTGTATTCACATTGATTTATTCAAGTGGAAAGGTGTGGGTGCCATTTAAAAAAAATCCACCGCATAATTCGGAAATTTGGATGGCACTTTTGTATATTACCCTAGTGAAGCAGGTTTATTCACTAGCTGATAATAATTCATGGACATTTCACACAGAGCCATCTCCCTCCGAATTTACCAACGCTTGTACTATAGAGACCAGATTGCTGATAGAATACTTATATGGTATTTGTAAATACTTTTTAAGACAGCGTAGATATTTATAGACGTCACTCAAATATTTGGGAATCCAAACCATGACCTACAACGAAAGAGCTACAAAAATTTGTTAGCCCAGAACAAGTGGATGTTTTTTCCAGCCCAGCTCCAGTTATATTGAATAACTGGTGCTGGATAATTTTCTACATACATAACTAAAGCCGTTCTTAATTACTCAACTCCGTGTTAGAGGATTTAATACAGAAATTCTGTTATATAATCCGACATTTCACATGAAACAATAGCTTTATTAACAGCTCATAATATGTATTGTAATTATGTGCGTAGTTGGAAATTGAGACAGATGTGGAATAGATGAAGGGGTGTCTATTTTGGAGCTGATTAAGATGGTTTGAAAAAGGTAATTATGAGGTAATGTGCGCTTAATTAATTAGTTCTTACCCTATATGGTGATAATTAAGCCTATATTACTACAGGCAACAACAAATTATTAAAAAACAAAATATCCGACCGAAATTGAAACATGTAATGTTGTATAAATTTGTAAGCTATTTATAAAAGCCTGTATTTTGATAGCCCACTAGGTAGGTTTTGAGGAAAATAATTTGCAGCCATGTCATGTATATCACTCTCGCAGTTAACATGAATGTAACCACACTTCTCAAGCTAAAACCCATCAAGCCGTTTAGACTGCAGCATTCCCAATAAATATACATTCACATACTGTATGTATTTAGGGTTTTTTTCGTATGAAGTGGCCAACTCTAGTGTCAGTTTCCAAGCCACCTGAAGGCCTCCGACATGGGTTAACGATTAGTATACCTGGGACCGACATTTTAACGTGCCCTCTGAATCACGGAAGCGCTTAGCTCAAATGCCACTAAATTGTCACCCTTCCAATTTCTGACCGCGCCGAAAGTTAGCATAGGTGATCTGTAAAGAACAGGTAAGCACGCTACACAACTAGCGCTTTATAACAGACTTTAAAAAAGGAGGTTCTCAATTTAAATGTGTTTTTTTTTTGTGTTTCCGCTAATTTTGAATCAATTTTGACGAGTGCTTCTCCGTTCAACCCAATATTGGACGCAGCAGGATGATTCAATTCAAGCAGATTCAAATCTTATACTGAGTCACATTACTGTTGTCATGGGCGGAGGTTGCCACTTACCACTAGGTGGGCCCTCAGCTCGTTCCGCCACTAATTCACTTAAAAAAAAATGTCTCATTACCTGTAATACAGAACATTTAATTTTTAATTTTTTGTTTTCTTTTATGATAATTGTTGTCTTGTATGTGTGCTGCCAGAATGCATGACGTTACCAAGTGTTCTTCTTGTACCTAAGGTAAATAAATAAACTATAATAATATAATAATGTGAATTTGTTCATTTGCTTTATTATTTAAACTAACCGGCCATGTTTGAGTCGATCTCAAATAAAGAGCCCGTACTGTTACGGTACTCTATTTAGGATTACCACCGTAAAGACGACAATTTAGAAAATTTTTATGCAGGACAGACAGACGAGTTGTAGATTAGTAATTTTTTTTAATTTAATAACCAAAAGCTTAAGTTCATGTTAAATTAGTACACTGATAATAGCTATATTAAAAAAAAAAAACTGTAATGATTACCTGCTACGTTTGATGATTCAAAACAGCCATGTAACGATCGATACAGACAAATATTTTGAGCTAAGCTACCCTTTTCAATGTCGTTAACTAAGACTTTTCTGGGAAAAATACAAAAACAGAAGCGTCTAATACGAGTAGAACGAAACTAAGATCCCCAATCAAGCGAATGCTCCCTTCCCATTACACAAATGAACCAAGATGTACAGGAAAATTACAACAGAAATTCGGCAAGTGAATTATAGCGGGGCATTCATCTGCTTTCCTAATGTACACTAGCTTTTGTCTACTATTTCATTGTACATTACATCATGTACAATGAAACGCGTATTGTTTGGATGTATGGCATATTTTTGCCAAGTTCGCCCGTCGTCGTCGTTCCAAGTGATACTGCCACCACTTGGAATCTGCCGCCAAGAGGTAGTGCTCGCATTATTGTGTTCCGGTGGAAGGGTGTGGGTGCCGGTGAAATCGCATGCGCATGAGACGTATCATCCCCGTCTCGGGTGATGGATGGAGCAGGATGCATGCGACTCAGTGTAAGATCCAAATCTTATACTGAATTGCATTACTGTTGTCATGGGCGGGGGTCGCCACTTACAAGCAGGTGGGCCCTCAACTCGATCTGTCATTAACTTAAATAAAAAATAATGATGTTTTCTCCAGGTCTGATAATCTTTGAAGTGTCTTTACAGAATACGATTGTATAGCTGTTTAAATTTGTCTAAAATTCACACCAAACAATGGCGAGATATTTATTTCTAAAATTAGTTACATTTTCTCAACGACACAGAGCGCTCTTGCTAATGTTATTTACAGGTCATCTATGCATCTTTCCAACCCGTTAGTATTTGTATAGCCTAAAAACGGAGTGCTTTGGAGGGCACGTTACGATTTAAATCCTGTAAGACTAGTGAACTATTCCTATTCTTCGGGTCTATTTCCTATTAATATAACTTTTATTAAATGTATCAGAGAGAGTGTGGTGGTTCAGGGGTATAGATGAAAACTTTAAATCTAAAGGTCGCTAGTTCAAACCCTCAAGAACATCAACAAGTTTTCACTTACAAAAAATTATGTGCGCAATACCACGTTCTCGAAACGGCGAGAGAAAACATCCTGAGGAAACTGGTATGACTTAGAATCAAGAATTCGAAAACATGTGTCTACCAATCCGGATTGGGCTTCCGTGGTAGATAAAACCCATTCACTCTCAATTAACGAGAGAAGGCCGGTGTTCCTGCAGTGGGAAGAGGCTGATACGGTTATGTTACAGTATAAACAGGTAGTAGGTTTGAAAGGAAGGATTCCCGGCAAAATTGCTTCTCCAAACTCACAAACGCTAAAACAGCTTCGTATCCTGGGTAGGTGCAAAACTTTGCGTACTTACGTTCCTGTTGTGTCCGGTGTTCCGAATGTGTACCCTGACCTACTTAGTATTCTGGATGTGTTCTGAAGACGGAGTTATCCAGGAAAAGGTAAACCAGGGTATAGACCTACTCATATATTCCTTATACAATATAAGGAATAGTTTAATAAAGAAAGCGTATTACTCAGTTAAAGATTATTATATATAAATGATAAAGCTCCGTGGTGTAGCTTTGCTCCACGACAGGCATTTGTAATATCTGTTTACATCGTAATAAGCAAAATGTTATTTAGATTTAAGTACTCACTTTGTTAAAGGAATCATGCTCGCGAAAAGAAAGTAATTATTCCATCTAATGGAAGAATTACTTTCTTTTCGCGAGGTTCTTGTATCCTTCCCCATGGCAAGATTATAAATTAAAAAATGACATAGTTAATCTATCAGCGTATTCTTTTTTAAAATATCTGTTTGCATGTTTGCATTTTGGGTATCCACATTGCCCACGTCAGTATAATTATTTGTTACAAAAAAATATATGTTTCTAAGGATATGCCAACAAGTATGTTTATGTATGTAACTTTATCCAAACGATACGGGAATATAATAACTTGAGTTAGTTTATTCCACAGCACAACTTCGACATACACCATTTTGGTTCTAAGTGCGCACGGACGAAAGGGAACCGTAAAATTGGGGAATTTTCCCCTAGCAGGAACAAAATTAAAAAATAATTACCCCAATTCTGGCGAGTGTTCAAACGGAAATGTAGCCATAAAGTGATTTTGTCTGCAATAAATTTTTAATGAACGACCAATTATTATCCGTTGGCTTCGTCAGTGCGCCATCGGTCAATCGCCCGACGATATTGCGAAATGGATATTACCTTTCATCGAAATTTCGTGTAAGTCTCGCTGGGCCATGATATTATCAATGTAATTTGAATTGATGAATTTTTGATGAAGTATTAAAAATAATTGGGCATACTTTTTTATTTGTCTTGAGTGACAAGCAGACAGCCCACCTGATGTTGAGTTACTGTCGCCCAACAAAAATACGACTCAAATCTTCCCCCACTAAAGCATGAAAAGACCCCGTTTCAACGTCAATAACCGTACCGGAGATTACCGTGGCAACATCATTGTCATCTGTCAAAAAAGTCCATGGGATCATTGACAGATTACAATACTTCTCACTTCTGCCAGTTAATTGGGGTTGGCTCTACAATAGATATTTATTTATGTTTTTAATATTATACTTGACAAGGCCCCTATACAGCTGCATATGTTATATAAAATTGTTTATTTTTTACTTTACATTTTGACAAGGCCTATGTACAGCCGCTACCTAATATGTTTTATTGACTATACCAAGTGTTCCGAAGAGTCCCTACGGTTAATAAAGAATATGAATATGAATATAAATGTTCTATGTTCTCTATACTTATTGTTGTTAGCAACTCTGTAGTCGATAAATTTGGTTTCCAAGTAACAGTATCCTAGTACTGAACTCAGTGCGGAGTCCTTGAGACTTTACAGGTCTTCATAAAACTTCTTTGTTTAACAACTTATTCAGAGTTGGAACAACAAGTAACTAGAATTCGAACAATAGGTTACTAAATCCTATACAGCCATTGCTCAGTATGTACTCTAACCCGGTATTATTAATCATGTTGAAACTATACCAAGATCAACATTGCTATGAAGTAGGTTTGATATACGGGGTGTCCCAAAATGTAGTGCGCGTGACGCTAATTTGCTGTAACACACTAAGGCACCACTGAAAACCTGTAGCACTGGTTTTCAGCCATGCTTCTGTAGCAAATATTGAGTGGCGGCCGATTTGTGCTCACATTCTGTATAAATTTTTACTTGTATTTACACTGAGTCTTTGCAAGTGTCCCCTGGATGTGAATAGTGCAACCCAAAGTACCAGTAGAACTTGTGACAGGTTCGTTCGAATACTACTGCCACCATAATTGTTAATTCACCGCAAAGTTTTTATGTACCGGTTTTAAGTAGGTGCCGGTGAAGTTACAGGCGCATGGGATGTTACATCTTAGTCTCAAAGTACACGCCGTGTAATTTGAGTCTTCTTATACTGTGAGCTGGTGGCAGTGACCACCTAACATCAGGTAGAATATTTCGCAGATGGCACAGCAATACACAACCATTTATGATATGGAAATCAAATATAATCCTCGTCGAACAAATTTTGCCCCGACCAAGTTAACTTTAGACCCTTTGAAAGCACAGCTACTCTTTAATTGCATTTTTATTAGACATAAAAATGTTATGAAACCAGTAACTAATATAAAAATTCATTTCATTCCCATATTTTATTGTTTTAATGCCAGTGACGATACGGAAGTGAGACCTATTAAAAAGTATTAATAAAATCGGTTCACTATTGCTGAAATAATTGTCGAACAAATATCTAAGTTGAAAGTAGGCAGGTTACTTAAGGCAAAATAGTAAGTAAAAGAATTGCGTATAAACCCACGAATTATGTCAGTATTTCCACATTAAATTCGATAATGGGAGCACTGATCAGACTTTCACGTGGGTAATGTGCGTCTGATTGGTTCTTGGAAACAGTAATTGAGAAAAACCTTTCTTCTGATGTTGGATGTAAGTACAAACACATACTTCTTTAAAGGGACGAAACTCAAACGGAACTTTTGAGGCTTCGAAATATGAATTAGACAAACAAATAAACGCGGTTGAGGGTAAAATCTTTACTCTATTTTGTAGAGCTTAAGAGAATAAGATTAGGAAAATATTTATATAATATATTTTTAGGGTTCCGTACCCAAAGGCTAAAACGGGACCCTATTACTAAGACTCCGCTGTCCCTTTTTCTGTCTGTCTATCCGTCTGTCACCGGACTGTATCTCATGAACCGTGATAGTTGAGAGTTGAAATTGTCACATATGATGTATCTCTGCTGCCGCTTATAACAACAAATACTAAAAAACAGAATAAAATACATATTTAAGGGTAGTAGCCCTTAGTTGGTAGTAGCCCTGCATCCAAAGCGAGGGGTCCCGGGTTCGATTCCCGGCCGGGCACACTTTGTGTGGTGAACATGAAGTTTGTTCTCGGGTCTTGGGCGTGTGTGTTGTTTCTGTTTGTCCATGCCATCTGCGGCACAGGGAATCCTAGTGCAGAGGTATGAGTGTGTTAACGTTGTTTGTTTGTTAATAGAGAAATGTTGGTGTGAGTACAAATCAGCTGCCACTTAATATTCACAGATGCGCGGCTGTGTAGCGCTGGTTTTCAGTGAGTGCGTTCAGAGCACCCTGTATCACTGTGTACGGCGACATTAGATTTAGTTTGATTGATTGCTCAGCGGTCCCGGGAGTGACAGGCGCTCGTTTTGTCCTGAGTAGTGTACTAAATTATTGACACTCGGGGATTCTGTTCAACATAAGGGGTTTGATTTATCTTACGCAAACTCGACCTAAAAAGAATACGAAATTCTACTGAAAAAGGGCCTGTGATTGTTTTGTACCTGATTTGGGGTTTTTTTCTAAGCCTTAGGGGATAAAATTCTGGAAATAGCTATGCGTCTCAACAGATTTAAAACCACAAGTATTGGGGTTGTGTATAATATACAATAGATAACTTTCATGTAGATAATATAGTTATCGTACTTCTAGATAATATAGATAACGTACTTGTAGATAATATAGTTAACGTACTTCTAGATAATATATATAACGTACTTGTAGATAATATACTTATCGTACTTGTAGATAATATAGATAATGTACTTGTTCATGCAGACAAAAGAAATTATCGCTCAAAAATTTATTCATGACTCCACTCTCCTAAAACTCTAAAGAAAAAGATCGTTGTTGTGAATCGCATGCGCATGAGACATAACATCCCCGTCTCGGGTGGTTGCGCGGATTGCGACTTGGGACTTGGTAATAAGGTAAAAATAAAAGTGTCAAATTATTTGTTCATACAAAAAAATACAGTTACACATACATTTCTAAACCACATAGCGCATTGCAGACAAAATAAACCAACAGAAAATTCAGGTTACCGGAATGTGGTTTCAATACACATTTTTTAATCCCTACAGGATAGGGGTGATAGGAACTTTTTGTCAGTGTGGCTTTGTTGCAGATCATAGTTTCTGGGAATCAATTTAAAATTGTTTTGTTGAGAGATTAGAAATTTGAGTGTAGATAGAAATAAAAAATGTTTCGCCACAAATAGCACATATGAATCGTACGTACCAGCCTCTAATGTGCCCACTACAGGGACACCGGCCTACTATCGTTAATTGAGAGTGAATTGGCTTTGATATATCACGAGAGCCCAATCCGGATTGGTAGATGTCACACGTCTTCGAATTTTTATTTCTAAGACATGCCGGTTTCCCCACGATGTTTTTCTTCACCTTTTCGAAAACATGGTATTACGCACATACATTTTTCAAGAGAAAAGTTCATTTGTGCACTTGTGGGTTTGAACCAGCGGACTTCAGATTGAAAGTCGGCGTCTGTGCCCGAATTTAACAGACAGAACGCCAAACGTTATTGGCATGGTAAAAGTTAATTTTCCCTTTAGATACGGAACTCTAAAAGCATTGATTTTTATCTGCCGCTAAGAAGGCACTCGCGTAATTTTGTCCGGTGAACGTTATGGGTGCCGGTGAAATCACAGTTGCAGTCGATAATAATAATAATAGTCATAATAGTATTTATTGGTAAATTAGATATTACAGGTCAACATTTTTAAGTCATAAAAAATTAATAAAAAATAATAATAATAATTAATAAATTACAAATAATAGTTCATATGTCAAGGAAATTTAATTAGAATTAATATGCTGCATACACTAAAGGTAAGTCAGTCACAAAACACAAATAAAAATAGAAATTATAGTCATTCATACAGTAGGTAACTACTAGCATTTTTTTTGGATTTTACACCCCATGAATTCATCATAGGCATAAAAGGCTTGCTCAGAAAGCCATTTTTTGAGGCGCGATTTAAATATCGAAATATTTACAGCTTCTGTAATGGTGTTCGGAAGTCTGTTATACACATCCGGGCCCATAACATGTGTGAGTTTAGAGGACTTAGTGAGTGCACGTGCTACCGCTGCAATGTTGTGTCGGTGGCGAGTTGGGTACGAGTGCACACTGCTGTGCTTGGTGTAAGCTGTCGGATTAAGCCTTACAAAGACTGCAATCTGGTAGATTAATATACAGGGCAGCGTAAGGATGCCCTGACTTATAAAGTGAGGCCTAACCGACTCATCGCTCGGAATCCGCACGATGGCACGTACGGCCCTTTTCTGCATTCGGAACGCGCGCTCCCAGTCAGCAGCGCGCGCCCACAGCTCGGTGCCATACTGCATCAGCGAGTGGACCGTGGCGAAATAACAAGCGCGGACTACATCGGTGGACAATACTCGCGACAGTCGTCCCAGCGCATAACATGCACTGCCAAGCTTCCCACATAACTTGTTAATATGATCAGTCCACTGCAGCCCTTTGTCGATTTGGAAACCTAGAAAGGAGGTGCTTTCAACCTGATGGACCGCATCACCATTGATGGTTACCATCAGCGGTCGCAACGGGCGTCCCGACAGACAGAAATGCATGAAGTGCGTCTTGGCTAGGTTTAGAGCTAGGCCATTCACCTGAAACCATTCCGCTAATTGTGCCGCAGCAATATTTAGTGCCTCCTCCAGTTGATTGAGCGATGATGCGGTCACCACGGCAGCGACATCATCAGCATACATGAACACCTCTGCCCTAGTGACGGATTGTGGTAAGTCGTTCAACAGCATCGAAAACAGTATATTTGACACTGAGGATCCTTGGGCTACTCCCATTCTAGACTCTAGGGGATCGGATACCGTATCACCCCCTTGTACGACTTGAGATCTGTCACACATGAGATCCACCAGCAAGGAATGAGCTGGCCCTTCTATCCCATAGTGACGCAGTTTGATAGCGAGAATGTTATGGTCAGCCACGTCAAACGCTTTTGACAAGTCGCAGCAAATGATAGCTACTTGCTGCTTTTGTTCACGCGCAGCGATGACGCGGCCGACGACTTCCCGCGTCAGTGATGTGGTCGAGAGGCCCTCGCGGTACGCAAACTGCCGATCGGAGAGCGCGCTCGTCGATGTAAGGAAAGCAGTGAGACGGGAACTCAGACCATTTTCAAAAATTTTGCTGACTGCTGGTATTATAGAAACTGGCCGATATCCATCTATATCACTCCGCTTTCCCTTACCTTTGAATATGGGGGAGACTTTGCTTATTTTCATAGATTTCGGATACACGCCCTTTCCGATACAGCAGTTGAAAGCGTATGCTAGGATGGGAGCGAGTGTAGTTATAGCCGTACTTATAAGCTTCATTGAGATTCCGTATATATCTTTCGAGACCTTCGGCGGTATCCGAGTGGCCACGATTTGGTATACTTCATCTGCGGTGAATGGTCGCAGCCGCAGCGATCGGTCGGCAGGCGCGCGCGCCGAGCTTAGCGCGCGGTGCGCACCGGCCGTGTCGGCTCTCGGCGCGCCGCACGCTCCCGCCGCGCCGAGAAACCGGCCGTTCATTGCATTCACTACATCTTTCCTGCTAGGGTATTTTAAGCCACTTGAATCTACAATTATCTGGGTGAAGTGTAGCTGAGGCGCATTATTTTTTCCTCTCTCTTTATTAATAACATCCCACATTGCCTTCGACCTACTGTTATTTCTGCTAATCAAATTTTTATAATAGTCACGCTTAGTTGTGTTAATCAGGCAATCATAGTAATTATTCATGTCACTAATTAAATTTTGTATACATTGGTTATCGTTATTTAATTGTAATTTGCTAAATTTTATAATGTCAAAGAGTAATAATTTATAATTTCTTACGTCCGAAGTAATCCAGGATGAGTCATTCTTAATAGTATGAATTTTCCTTAGGGGAAAACAAATATCATGTTTATTTTTTATTATATTAATAATTGACAACAAAATGTCAGATGGATTATTATTCTTAGTCATAATGTCATTCCAGTCTACGCTGTCGATTGAAGCTATAAAATTGGCCTTGTTGGCTATACTAAACCTCCTAGAGAACGAATAGTTTGACTGTTTTAATAGTTTCGCACGAGTTACCTCACCTCTGACAGCAAAGTGATCGCTGAGATTTGTGATAACGGGAGATGCGCTCACTGTCCCAGCCATTAAATTGCTATACAGATGATCCAAACTTGTAGAAGTTGTGTTTGTCGTTCGAGTAGGAAAGTCCACTAAATTCATCATGCCATGGGTCGATAGCAAGTCAAACATTTTTTTGATGTCGTTATTATGGTCACCCAAAAAGTTAATGTTGAAATCACCAACTATTATACATTCCCTTCCTGTTTCGCTTATCTTTTCGAGCACAACCTCAAATGCCTTTATGAACTCATTAGCTGATATCAAATTAGTCCTATAAATACATAAAATACTAATGTCAAAATCTAATAAATCAATAGCGGATATTTCGCAAATTCTTTCAACCGATAAGGATGCCAGTTCGTTATTTTCTATGCATTTTACAACGTCTCTGACAAAAATACAGGAGCCGCCATGTAGTGTCAGCTGTCTACAGTAATATGACGCTAGCTTATACCCTTGCAATTTAACACATTTTAGTTTAGATTCACTCATCCAATGTTCGGTTAACGCAAGTATTTCGCACTGTAACTCACTATTTAATAGCACTTCCAACCTTTCCGTTTTTTTGTCTAAGGAGGCGATATTTTGGTGGCATAATACGATAGTTTCACATCCGTTATTAGCCTGGAATAAAGGTACATTCGTTCGATGTTTACTTTTTGGTGCGGCAGTCTGCCGCGGCTGAGACGCTGAGGTCGACTGTGACAGGTGCTCCCCGCTCCCCGCGGGGATGCTTCCGAAACCAGTCGGACAACTTGACGCCCGGTGGCCACGAGCTTGGCGAGTACAATTGGTCGTATAATTTCTCAGGAAATCCGATTACAAACGCAGCGTGTTTGTCAGTTTTTATGTCTCGTTTTTCTACGAGATAAGTGTCACACTTAGCTATTTTATTAATATAGTTTCGTAGAATTTCTACAGTAGTTTCTGGCCTAAATGACCAAGCTTGTATATATTTAATTCGTTCCGCTGTATGCAGATCGTCGTCTCTTTCTCCTGATCCTGTCAAAATCCTGCGTTGTTTGGTCGGTGGGCGTTTCCGACTAACGGTCTGCCATTCATTTACAACCATGCCATCAACTTTGTCTAATGGCGTTGGAATCGCTGGTTCAGTCGTCAATGTTGTGGCCTTACCTGCAGCGCTTGAATCTGCAGTGACGGAGATGGTTTTTTTTGGGTATTCGCTGTCCTTTTCGCACTTGGGTGAAGTGTTTATTATGGATAGTCTAACCTTTTCTATCCCGGTGTTGCGTTTCTTTGCAGCGGTAGTAGCGCTCGAGCCTGACGCGATGTTTGCTGCGGCGGTCAGACGTGCTTGCCTGACCGGCCGCTGCGCCGACGCTGCTGATTGGACCGCCGGTGCGGCGGACGACGATGACGTCGGCTGCTTACCCTCTACTTGAATTCTCAGCTGATCAATCACATCAGCTTGCTTGTTAATTATATCATTTTGATTAGTAATTGAAGCTTCCAGCGATGCTACTTTATGCACGAGCTCGTTGATCAACTTGTGGAGTTCACGGACAGCAGTCTCAATCGCTTTTTGAGCCATTTTATTAATTTAAAAAAACAAAAATACGGGAGTGCACTTCTACTGTGAGGCTAGCCCCACAGATATATCCCCTTCTAAGGTGATGGACGCAACGCGTTGCGCACTTGTAACCCCTTAATATCAGTTGAGCTGACAGATAGAAATGCCACATAAAAATTAAACAGGTACTTATATGGACCATGAATTCCTAATTCCAAATCATGTAATCTCTACCGGCCGCCGATCACATTCACTCTCGCGTGTTGAGAGTTGATAGTGTCTATGGCAACATTAAAACCTAATACGGTAAGTAGACTCAAGGTCAAGTAGGCACTCTAAATAAAACAAGGTTCAGATACTTCGAAGAAAATGTAACAATACTCTATCCATTTACGAACAAAGCTTAGGGTCTAAGTAATTTGTTGGCACAAAACAGACTCACTTAGTATTAGTTTAAGATAAACGAGGACTGCCTGAACCACTTGCGGGCGATTCATCACCTCGTCAAACGTCCCGAGCATGCGTCATTAATTAATAACGTTTTGTTTGTGAATTAATATCTACATTGCTGGCTCATAATTACTGAGCTAATGGTTGGAAAGTTGTGAGGGTTAGCACTCAAAAGATAATGGAGCCATAGGTTTTGAATATAGCCCTACAGACTGATGTTTAAGGCTAAATAACTCAGTCTACACCAGTTCGCCTGTTCTACTAAAAGGACTTTTTACGTATCTTTAAAAACGCAAGACACAGATGCTGAAAAAAAATTATATGAAAATATTCATGATATATGAAAATTGAAAAAATGATTATTATTATATGAAAATCTCATTTACAATGTAGTTTGTACATTGTAAATGAGATTATTGATAAAATACTTATAGTATTCTTTGTAAATACATATATGTAGCACATATTAACACCAACGTTTGTCACGTTAGTTATTCTGAGTGGGAATCGAATCCACAGCCTAGTGCACAAGGAAGAGTTACTAAGAGTTGCCAGTAAGTAAAGCTTTATTTGTGCCTGTATATCCTTTTAATGGCTATATCTAGAACCGTTATACATAATATATATTTTATTTATGATGATTAACAATACTAATTGGCTTTCCAGAACCTTCAGCGTGTCAGTTCACGTAGCTTGTCATTAAGAATCTGAACTCAAAAAAATAAGCCGTAGCGGGCAGAAATTCACAATATATGAATTATTATGAAATATCATATAGAGAAATAATATGAAAAACAATAGATGGTACGGAAACTTCGGTGTGCGAATGTGAATCGCGTTTCGTTTATTTCCGAAGCAATTGAGAACATGCCCTTATTAGCATTAGACGCTAACAAATATTGAAATTTCGGGTACAGATCTACATCCATTAACAAAGCTTTCTAGAAAAAACTTCGATGTGAATCATAAATATTCAACGTAGTCCCTAGACTACATCTGATATCTGATAAAATTGTTTTTATTTTTTCTGCGATTGTAATAATTATATAGTTGATGGATATATAATATGAATATCATCGGAAGATGATCGGAAAAAGTACACCTCTGCTAAACTTTTCAAAAACACATTTCCGTGCACCACGCCTTCTTTAAAAAGTTTATCCGAATTTCCTAAATAATATCAGTTATAATGGTCATCTTAATTCGGAATGCTGGAAAATAAAATTTGATGGTACAAAAAGTGTAATAAAAAATCTGTATTCTACAATCCCCCCAACTATCCCCCAAAACAAAAATTTTACTTATTCGTTAGCTTTAATTACTAAGAAAAGTAAATTTTCATAAAATGATTCCCGCCATTTTGGCATAGGCAGCGATTTTAATTATATTCTGCCAAATATCTTATCTGTGGTGTTATAAATTTTAAATTGAACGCGACGTATAGTACTAGACAATACAATCATGATTTTATTGAGATTTGTTTCTTGTTTTATTGAGGACAGTACCAAGTTTTGTTCAATTTAAATTCCATAGTCATGAGTAAACTTAACTGTCACAAAAAAATGGCTTTTGATGCCGTAAATGGCGACGCATTGCTGAAATCACGAGACACTTAAATTCACCTGTAGACATTTCCAGTACCCTAATAATATCGCATATCGCTTAATTTAAATAAAGAAACGTTCATGAAAAGAAAGTGTGCAATAAAGAGGTTATTTGCGAAGTGTACAAGCCGAGAAATTCAACAGCATCACGTATAAAGAGTAAATTCTCGTTATTATGCATCGTTTTTCTGAGAAAATCTCGGGTACTTAATTTGCCGAGTTCGGTTACGTTCCCTGTGGGTAAATAGCTTTTGTGAGGGTATTATAATGTTTTATTATCAAATAATGAAATAGAGAATATTTCTGCAGTAAGTGCGATGAGGTGAGGATCGAGCTCGGTGGCGCTTTTTGACAGATGTTCAGCAGTGAATAATCAAATACAAAATTGTATCCACTTGTATTGCTGTGTTTCTGTGGAAGGGTGTGGGTGTCCGTGAAATCACAGGTGCAAGAGACGTAACATCCCCGTCTCCATCGGTCGGGAAGACCTAAGTCGTATTGCTGTTATTATGGGTGATGGTAGCCAATTAACATCAGGTGAGCCTTCAGCTCATCCCATTACTTAAATAGTATAATAAATACTAAGATTAGCGCTTGTTCAAACCTTATATAACCCTTATGTAATCTGGATTTAGTGTGTAAAAAATGACGTTTTATTAGAAATACCATTATAAAGGCAATCTTAAACAGCAAAAAACTATGAGTATTCTATCAGTGATCTAATTCCCATAGTACCTTCTAGCATAGTAGCATCTAACTCTAAACTAAGCAAAGCATACGGTAAGTACGGTATGCTTTGCTTAGTTTGGAGCTATATAAAATGCCTATAAAATTATATAATAGCTTATTGGATTTTGCTTTTGATACGTCAATGTTTGGATGAAGAACACTCATCAATGTTTGTTTTGACTGAAATGTGTTAAGTGCAATTACAGCAATACAACAAACCATTATTGATCGATGTATACAATGATTTGGTCATCGTATTTTATACAAAAACTTTTTGTAAGCACCGGAGTTTTTTCTTCTATTTTGTGTTCTTACATCTTGAAAATCTTTTTCTTGAACATTCTTTTCTCCCACATCAAAATTAGGTCAAACTTATCGCGTAGGCCTGAGCCAAAGGGACGTTAATTTGGAAAGGACTTTCGGAGGCTTTTTCTAGACATAACTATTCATATCAACGCCATTTTTTTTTAAATCCTACCGCAATAGAAATATAAGAATACAATATATCTTTACAACGTCGCTGCCGCTGTTTGTACGCTTAGATCTTTTAAACTATGCAACGTATTTTAATGCAGTTTTTAGCAATAGTGTTTCAAGAGGAAGGTTTATAAATGTTGTATTGAACCTAAATAATTAATACTAAGAACAAACATATAGGTTCATCACAAAAGTGTGTGACCTGAGTTTTGTGTTATTATTGTTTAATGTGCTTAGAACCCCTTAGTAACATAAAATAGGAGCGTCAAGACGCTTCCATTTTATGTTACACATACTGAGTCTCTCGCTCATCGAGTCCATTTGCCTGTACAGAGGTACCTCTGCAAAGGCACCATGTACAACATGTACACCATGTGCACCATGCACATGTGCCTGTACCTCTGCACAGGGAATCCTAGTGCAGAGGTATGAGTGTGTAAACGTTGTTTGTTTTACCGTGTGACTCTGTGTTGGATACGAGAAGCCCATGCGTTTTATCGTGTGGCTCTGTGTTGGATACGAATGTCACGTCTGAGGGAGCCCTAACCCATCTGTGCTTGGGCGATAATTCGAAAACGATGGAGTTACTAACTGTCCGGATTATAACGCCGGTCGGAAGTCGAAGTTACTTCTGATTGAGTTCGTGATCAATCGACCAACAGATTCTGGCGATAATTTGCTGGAGCTTATTATTAGATAAACTTTTCTCAAGGTTATAATTGTTTTGCGTGCGGGCAAAGCCTTATGTTATATGAAACTTTGCATTTGGAGGGCTTGAAATTTTTATTTGATTTTCAACCGACATTAAAAGGGAGGTCCACGTTTCTCGTTCTCAAAATATTAGACTTATAAAAAAAAGATTTTATTAAATGTCATAAAAGTATTAAAAACATATTATTTAGATATGTACTTCCTAATTTAATTTTCTTTTTCTAAAATGAAAGTAGCTTAAGTTACTCCAAATAACATCAGCTATCTGCCAGTGGGAGACTAGCCGGTACAATAAGAGAGACAGGAGACAAACAGCGCAATCTTATCCCAAACGAACAAATCATAGCTTGAAGTATGGGAACTAAATTCCTAATAAATAAATAAATAAATAATAAATAAACGTTTACACACTCATACCTCTGCAGTAGGATTCCCTGTGTCGCAGATGGCATGGACAACACAGACACACAAGACAAACACCCAAGACCCGAGAACAAACTTTACGCTCACCACACAAAGTTTGCCCCGGCCGGGAATCGAACCCGGGACTCCTTGCTCCGAAGGCAGGGCTACTACCAACTAAGCCACGGAGTCGTCAATAGAAAACTTAATAATGCCTTTTCTTCTAAATACATACATTTAATTCATATTAAAACCCAGACACGAAACAAACATTTATATACGAATTAACAAAAAAAAAAAAAACTATCTATTGTACATATGTACAATATTTTATCAGTTATCTGGTTTTCATAGTACAAGCTATGCTTAGTTTGGGGCTAGAAGACGCTGTGTGAAATATCCATGAATAATTATTTATTTATTTAATACTTTTTTGTCGTCCGTAGCAGCCCACTGTTCCCACTGCAGGGACACCGGCCTACTCTCGATAATTGAGAGCGAATGGGCTTTGATCTACCACGGGAGCCCAATCCGGATTGATAGATGTCACATGTCGTCGAATTTTTGGTTCTAAGACATGCCGGTTTCCTCACGATGTTTTCCGTCGCCGTTTCGAGAACGTGGTATTGCGCACATAAATTTTTCAAGTGAATTAACTCATTGGTTCTCGTGTGGGTTTGAATCAGCGACCTTCAGATTGAAAGTCTGCGTCTGTGCCCCTGGGCCACCAGGCTTTTTTGTAGTGACATTAATATTCAAATAGTCTCCAATCCAGCCACAATTGTTCACGACGCAATAAAAGCCCAAAAAAATGTTCATTAAGTTAAAACACGCAGACTTTTCGTAATGTATCTGATAAAACTAATACAGATCAGGCAAATAGTCCCAAAGACAATTTGGGATTATTTTTCGCACTTAACAGATTAACAAAAGCTCCCAGCTTGCCGATAGTAGTAACATTTTAACTTTCTTTTATATTTTTCTCTCATTGCTTTGAGAATAATATAAGTGAAGAAAACTATAGATTATTATCATCAAAGACAAATTTGATATAAACATTTAGTTTGGTTTTCAAAGGATTTTTTTTATATGTATTATTGAGAGTATACGAAAAATGACAATATATCAAATACAAAAGGTTTTCAAAGGGATTCAAAAGGACCTGGTTTGAAAAATATAAATAGGTTGGATTAAACATATTTTTTACAAATAAGACTAGCTAAATAACTATAATTTGATATAGCTATTTTTGTAATTTGTATATATATTGTAATTTGCATGTAATGTAGTGCATGGAGCTCCAGCGATATTTAATTTTTTATTTATTGTAATTAAAACGGTTTGCACCAATTACATTAATTAAAGACAGTATATAAAAAAATCAACTAAAAACAAATACTAAAATATTGAAGAATTTTACAATAAAAGAAAAAGGTAATAAATAATAATAATAATAATAATAAAATTCATTTATTCTTAAAGAATAAAGGAGTTTTAGTTGAACTGAAACTGAGGTGAAAACTTATAGTTATTGCTCTCAGATTACGTTCTGAGCACTAACCACCTAATAACATAATTATGATATAAAAATCGAAAAAAAAAACCGATCTCAATTTTTCACCCCTATTTATCACCCTTAGGACATAAACAATACCATTTTCCAGAAACATCCAAATCGGTATACAACGGACAAAAAAAGCACAGGAATCTGATTAATCCTAAATCAGGTCAAAATATGAGGACCGCATCAAAATCACTTGCAAAACCCAATGACCTTAGTCACCTGGATTACCCTAATACGTACTAAGCGTAAGTGGGTGAGCGTAGAATTACAATGGCTAGCTCACTTAAGGATTCCGTACCAGCCTCTAATGTTCCCACTGCAGGGACACTCTCGATAATTGAGAGTGAATGGGCTCTGATCTACCACGGGAGCCCAATCCGGATTGGTAGATGTCACATGTCGAATTTTTGGTTCTAAGACATGCCGGTTTCCTCACGATGTTTTCCGTCACCGTTTTTAGAGCGTGGTATTGCGCACATAATTTTTTTCAAGTGAAAAAAACTCATTGGTGCACGTGTGAGTTTGAACCAGCAACCTTCAGATTACATTTAGTATAAATAATATATTAAACATACATTTAGTATAAATGTATGTATAATATATATATTAGTATATACCATAATTATTTGTATAATTGTAAGTACATTAGTACGAAGTTGTATTTATATTATAATTGTATGTTTTCTTTATTCAACGCCACCGTCCGTTATCATTCTTGTATATTCCAGTCCATCCAAAGGTTGTCTGGAAGAGATTGCTTTAAGTAATAGGGTCGCCCAATGTTATTTCACATTTCTTGGATACCTACTCTTAGTATGTTTTAATGTCAATGTGGTGTACAATAAAGAGTTTTCTATGTATCTATCTATCTCTAAACTAAATAGAAATAGAAACATACAAAGAAACACAAGACACGCGCATGGCCCGAGGACAAACTTTATGCTCCCCACACAGTGTGTCCGGCCGGGAATCGAACCCAAGACCCGTCACTTCGAAGGCTTCTACCAACTAAGCCACTGAGTTTTCGTGTCGCAGTCAGGATGAACGTGAGATCCAAATCTTATACCGAGTCGTATTACTGTCGTCATGGGCAGGAGTCGCCACTTACCACCAGGTGGGCCCTCGGCACGCTCCGTTACAAAATTAAAAAAAAAAAAACACTTGACCAGCGATTTATTTTTTTGCTGCACCATCCTAATACATACTAAGTGAGTGTATGTGGGATACGAAAGTTAATCCTCATAATCCGCGGGTCCGCAATAACTTCTGGCGGTTCTGTCGAGTTCAGTTTGTCTTGGACCCTGGACTATCCAAATTGATGGGTTTGACATTGTGCCAATGGCATTTCGATAGGATTATTCGTTGTTTTGACTACTAATCGGAGTTGTTTCTCAATTCAAGTCTGTTTTTTATGTTTGTAACGCGATAATTTCACTAATTGTGCACTAACTTGGATAAAAATTTTTTATTTGATAGGTGATCCTTCGAGATAATATCTATAGGATATTTCATGGAAGAATTCATTTTCTATGTTCATTTCATTTCCTATGTTTCACCTTAAGGGGGGATCTCTTAGGGGAAACATAGGAAATGAATTATTTGCTTTTTAACTTAGTGAAATTTATAAAAACTAAAGTAACGTAATGTTTATACTCAAACCTCTGCATTAGGACCCTGTGTCACAGGTGGCATACAAACAAAACACCCAAGACTTGACAACAAACTACGCTCATCATACAAAGTCTGCCACAGGAATGATACCCCTCGATTCGAAGGCAAGCAAATTACTGATTATAACAAACTTATAAAACATAAAATAATATTGCGTTATCAGAATAATAGGCAAAATAAGAAAATGTGAAGAAAAATAATTATTAAAAATAACTCATTTATAAAGTATACATATAAAAATATAAAATATTATATGACTGCTAACAATTTTCTTGGTACCATTTTAGATTCCTTAATCTGACAACCAGAACAAAACAGTCAACAACAAACCTATGCGAATTATGACAATGACGCATTGCTGTGTCCGATGGAAGGGTTTGGGTGCCGGTAAAACCACAGGCGCATAAGTCGTAACATCCCCGTCGATCTAAGTCGGATGACTCTTGTCATTGGCGGAGGTAACCATTTAACATCAGGTGGGCCTACAGAAAGTCCCGTAAATTCGTTACATGGAAAAAAATGAAATAAATAATTAGTCGATTCCCATTTGTCTTGACAAAACACACAAACTTGTAACCTTGGAATATAATACACCCATAAAATCCCACAAAGCGATCACCCATCATATTTTAGTACGTTACGTAGAGTTCACATGCAACCCATGTCGTGTTTCCGTCAGTTATAATACAGACAATATAGCATTCAAATTATAACAATATTTTGGGTTTTACGTAATTTCCGGGCTAGGTTTTGTTCCAATTCTTTGTGTCAAACGAATCTATGTTATTTTATGCAGTATCTATAATAACACGTGAGTTTAACAACATGAGACTAAGTTGGCCGACTGATACAAACGTCTACTTTTATCATGACGAAGGCCTTTGGGTGGCCTCTATCCAATATCTTACTTATCTTCCTTCTAATATAAAGGCGAAAGTTTGTGTGTATGCGTGTGTGTATGTTTGTACCACCTTCACGCTCAAACGGCTCAACGGATTTGGATGAAATTTGGTACCAGAATAGCTTATATTCTGGATTATCACATAGGCTAACTTTAATCTCGGAAAATTGCGAGTAACACCGCGGGGTGCCGCTAGTATAATATAAATAAACATTTTTATGTAACAAAGTACAGCACATGAAATATAAAACTGTGGTAAAGATAAATTGGACACTAAACATGAATTTGATAAAAATAAAATCACGCCCAAAACAGCCCGTTTCATTCACAGTTATTTTACGTACGAAACATAAAAATTACTTTATGTATGAAATGAAAACACAAATACACTATTCCCTATTGTCGTTTAGCGAGGAGTTTTGTTATAAAAATTGCAATGTTTTCGGCTACGTGACCCGAATACGTGACGGTAATTTTGGCGGTATTTACTAGTGTTGTGACGTAACTAACTTTTAGTAGTACGAAAACTGTGCTAGAATTACGAGACGACTGCGTTCTTGTACTCAAATACAACTTGAACTCGGAACAAACTGGCTCTGTGAGAAAACCACAAATGATACAATACTATGACTAACTTAAGGCACAGACGCAAAATGCGGATGAATGTGAAATAAAAGCACTTCGTTGCCAAAAACAAATTAAAAAAATATATCTCCGTTGAATTCTTAAAACGTAACTACCTAGTTTTGGGGGTCAGAAGTAGCTTGAATCCTGGTACCAAATTTCATACAAATGCGTTGAGCCATTTGAGGGTAAAGGAGTAACAAACATACACAGACACACATATATAAAAAATTATTATTAATACAAGAGTGATAAGAAACAACACTTTTTAAAATAAATTGGGATCTACGTGATCACGCAATCTTATTAAGTCTGACGCATGTTCACACCCTACCCGACCCACAGTAATTAGCTACCTATCAATCGAATGAAGGCGCATAAGGATTCATCTAAAGACTTACCAAGTAAGTAAAGGAATTTAGTCAAACTTCTCTCACGACTAACATTTTTAGATATCTATAATAATAATTTAATTCCGGTTCAAAAGAAAACCAAATCTAATGGTTAACATAACAGAGTATTAGTAATATTATTTTATAAAGAATAAAATAATAAAGAATTTTATTTTGTGAATGTTCTAAAATTTTCGCTTTGGTATATAACCTTATTAAAGCACTTCTAAAGTCAGTTAAAATTCCTAATAAAAAACCCAAACTATTAGTATACAGTTTTAAAATCTTTATCTCCCGTGCTAGTTAAAAAATTTGTTAAATCATTTCATACAAAATAGAAAATAATATTTGTAAAAGCTATAAATATTTTTAATCAGTTTCTTAGTGGTTACAATTTTTTTACATTTGTAACGTTATATCAGTAAAGATTTGGATTTCTGTTGTCATGGGCGAGGGTCAACACAATCAGGTGGGCCCTCAGTTCGTACCGTCACTCATTGACAAAAAAAATCGAACTAGATTAGATTTTTTTAGTTCATTAATTAAAGAGTGAAAGATTTATTTAATTAATGAAATGATTACATATAAATTCCAACCCTGAGAGCGTAAAATAAGTATTGTATTGTATCGTACTCGATTTTTTATCCAATTAATTATATCAATTGCTGTTGGTCTGATGTACCGAGAGTCAAAAACTGTATTTTTTTTGGGGTTTATATAACCATTTCTAAGTTTACGACTGGTTCCGAAACCCCCACCTCTAAGGCACGTTTCTGTTGAGGCTCTTTTAGTTAGGTTCGCCCTTTGACAAATATTGGAAGGTATGGACAGCGTGCGTGACGTAATTTTCGATTTTTCCTCCGAATCAGGGGATAACCAATTGTGGTAAAAGGATGACCTTAGGTTTGAGATCGAACGAGGGGATTACCTCGATTAATGAACCAAATTCGATATAAAAAACATTGAGTGAATGAATAATAGACAATTTTCTTGAAGCTTTGTCATTTAGATAACAAAATCCCTACATTTGACCTCTATTATAATACAATTCAAACTTAAAATGGATCTATACTACATAGAATTTGGCAGACGTAAAAAGTTAAACTATTATAAACTGTTTTTTTTATCTTCGCTGAAATTTCTGACTCCCGGGTTATTTTTTTCGTAGTTTAGTACACAAACATCCAAGACCCAACGACAATATCTATGTTCATCACAGAGAGGAGTAAGATGTGCACCATAAAAGAGCTCAATGCAGAACTAGCGGGACGCAGCATTTAGAATCATAAATGACCAAAATAACATAGTTTCATTAAACAATAATCACCCAATAGCTACTCTTATAGTAGCAATTTATTAACAATAAAACAATTCCATTTTCGCTTCTCTTATGTTGCTAAAAATATCGTTACTTACTAAATAAAATAAAACTTAATTTCATAAAAATTATTTGCCAAATTACATATTGAAACAAATTTAGAATTAATAAGGTACCATCGTATAAAACGTCTACTTTAAAAGTACCTTATAAATAAATTATCCTTTAAAAATAATAATTAACATGTTTTAACATTTAAAAACAGATTTCTATTAGCCTACAAAAAATCTGGAATATAACAAAAATCTTCTCCAATTTCAGTGCTTTTCGAAACTAGATATTTATTGATAAAGTTTTGAACTTTTAAATGTTTATGAAAGTGAGATTGAATTATAAGGTCACTCTGAAAATTTTATTGCCTTTGAAATTAGATAAAGTGGGGCAGACGATGTTTTAAATAGTACGGGGGTTGGGGTGAAGTCTGCATCATTTTTTATGAAGTTGCGAATTCATTTGCATAAGAATTTATGTTTTTTTTTGTATATTTTCGAGAGCTGATCATTTTTATAATCGTGTTAGATTTGTATTTACCTAATCAGTAATAACATAAATTAAGTTTGTTTTTTTTTTTTGTCAAATGTGAAAAAGGTTATTATTATATACTACTTAAGTGACGAGACGAGTTGAAGGCCCACATAATTGGTTACCTCCGACCCACATTCCGTTGCGCCTATAACCAGAGACGGGGATGTTACGCCTCGTGCACCTGTGATTTCACTGGCTCAACCTTCCACCGGAACACAGTAATGCTAGTGCATCTGCTCGGTGGCAGATTACCAGGTGTGGAGGCAGTCCGGACGAACTTGGCGCAAGTTCTACTGCTACATTTAGTCGCTCCTTTGGCACCACCCAAGTGTAGGTATACTTACTCACCTACGGATGCGAGCAACTGGACCTCCAAAGGTATAAATGTATTTATGAATGTAAAACACTAAACAGGAGCTTTCAAATTGAAAGTACGTACTATAAACCTCACAAGTAAATAAACATAAACTAATTGTTGTAAGTTTGTTGGAAACGCGCCGAGTTCATCCAACTGCTGAAGAATGCTTCTAGTTGGGCACAGAGACGAGAATCGAACTCATGGAAGGGAAACTGCTTTACATAACACTGTAGTAAATACCAAGACAAAGTTAAAAAGCTTAACATCAGTTCGTGTAGTATGTGGAAGTGTTTTTTTTTTTACATAAATACTATATTTACTGGCTTTGAACCCGAAAGTCGGTTTGTTCAAATACGGAGATGCAAAATGTGGTTTATACCAAATTCTTGAAATCCTAGAACTTTGCTAATGCAGCCACACAAAAAAAAAACTGCATTTATTATGCTTCTGTAGTGTTATTTACTGCTAAATGAAACCTAATTAACATTACGGCAAACATTTTAAAACATACATGGCAGCGCTTTTTCGCTTCTACTACCTTCGATTGCGATGTTATCCTTAGCGTTCAACTTGAGAGTTGGGGTTTGTACTTTTAGGATGTATATAAATATTGATTTGCTGTTCAAAACTGAAGAAACCAGCTCAGAGGAAACAGTCCAATATGCAGATTCAGCTTAAAGTCTAGATGCGTGCCCAAATCTAGTTTCAGAGTTTTCAAGTCATCTGACATTGACATTCTAAAATGGCCGGGACTGACATCTTAATATGCCCGTTGAAGCACGAAAAGGCTCAGTTCAAATGCTATGAGCGCTTAAACAATTAATGTACCTGTATTTCTTTATGCGACAGAACTGGTGGAATGACTTAGTGGCTCATGTTTAGTGGCTACCACTATAAACAATAGAGTCACTCTGAGACGAGTATTTTCGCATGTTTGTGTTGCAGTGGAAGGGTGTGGGTGCGGATGAAATAATATGTGCATGAGACGTAAATTCCCAGTTTCGGGTGATAGGCACGACGGGGCGCGACTTGGGTCTTCTCGTGCTTCGATCGGGGAGGGCCTAAATCATATTGCTGTTTTTATGGACGTAGGTAACCACTTATCACCAGGTAGGTGGAAACTTCTCCACAAAATAAATAAAAAAGAATGTTAATTAAAATTGATAATTTGCAAAAATTTGTCGACTTTAAAAGTAGCGATTTCGAGTAGCGTAGTACATATAGTATACATATGAAAAAAATACATAATATATTCACTAGGTTAAATAAATACAGAGTTTTGGGTATTGAGGGTAGACCGCAGACAAATGTTTACGCATCCGAAACGAAACTAATTGCGAGGGGTTGACCCAACAACTATTCAGATTTCACCTTGCCTACTATCGACAGGCGAGAGTAAACTAGACTATAACTTACATTGAGAGCTCAATCAAGAACTGGTTGGTTGGTAAGAAACACAAACAAAGGCGCGGGATAAACTTTATGTGCCCATTGCAAGAATAAACTATTATGAATGATAAAAACTATAAGAAAGTCAAAGTGCCATTTAATTCTCTAAAAATTAATTGGACCGTTCTATATTTATAATAAACTAGCTGACCCGGCCACGCGCTGCCGTGGCTAACGTTTTTGTCATATGATATTATAATTTGCAATAAAATAATATTGCGATCATAAATTGAGATGCGAGCTATCCTATCTTTCAAGTTGGATCAAACTGCACACGGTGCACAAATTTGATTAAAATCGGTTAAGTAGTTTAGGAGTCCATCGCGGACAAACATCGTGACACGTTATTTATATATATTAAGATATGTATACCCCAAGATCATGCGTTCTTATCACTATCTTCATGGTTCATTCCGACCCATGGGGAAGAATAAAAAAACCTAATTTAAAATTGGAATGTCTGCGGAGGCTACCACTTTGATGCATCACACGTCGCGGAGCAAATCCACCGGGAACTTATGGCTGGGCCGGTTGGCGCGTCGCCAGCCAGCTGATACTGCGCTCCAGTGATAACACCGAGCCCAATGGAACACCAATTACGGTATGAATATTTGTTGACCTCTGCCAATGGGAGAACGTGATGTATCTTGGGGATATTATGGCCAGCTTGAACCTCGGACGAACGAAGCAGCCGATCCACGTGCCTATAATACCAAAGCGCATGATGGTAAGAAACACGTTCCGCCATCTTAGGGTAATCTTAATGTATGACAATTTTTTTCAGTCATTTACAAATTCAAATTATTTATTGCATTTATGTTGTAAGATCTTAATTTTAAAAGATATATAACAAATATAAAAAAATACAACCAAAATGTTAACTTTTGGAAGTCGGTAAAAAATTGTGATTTTATAGCTGAGTTTCAATAACAAAATAAGTGTTTTTGACTAAAATAGAATCCCCAATTACGTCCGACCCGACTCCGATCGAACCTACAATTCCATTGACCTCTTTTCAGATGTCTTCAATTTCAAACTAGCGAAGAAGGAAGTAATTCCATTGAAAAATATGTCCAAAGGTTCAGAAACCTAATGCTTTATTAAATTTAAAAGTGCTTCTCACAAAGCATTAGTCCAATTTGGGCGTACCTGAAATACTTGACATTTTAATATAATCATGCCAAGAGTGCGGAGTTTTGTCTGTCAAGCTACCTTTTCACAGAAAATGTGGCTTGGTTGTTTAGCGGGGGGTAAATAACCTTTTTATATGAGTGATGGTAAATGACCTAACATCTTGTATTAAGGTGTTACCGCAGCCCATATGAATAAATAATACTAATATATTTTTTTATTTTTCTTGCTAGCACCCTTAGATGGATGACTAGTAACGCTTTTGACTGTCACATCTATGGTGAAAAGGCATCTTTACGGATCTCAAAGAATAGAGTGTGTTGGATAGTGCATTTCAATGTAGCCTCGCTCACAATATTCAGATGGGATTAAACCTTGATCGTGATCTGTTTTCATTAAGGTAATGTATGTCACAGGAATACAGAATATGGTAAAATAAATAAAAATCAATGTTTGTATGTTTGTTCTATATGCGTTCCGAAACCATTGATCAGATTGTGACAGTAGTAGGGTGTTTTGGAGACGCCCATAAGGGTTTCTAGCCCAATTTCTATATATAATTTTTATAAAAAAAGCAGTTCGCTGAAAACAACCTTTTCGTAGGGTGCCGACAGATACTCACACTTCGGTCAGGGAGGACAGAAGAAAATAAGGAAAAAATGTACGCAATGTTTCTACCGTACCAGCCTCTAATGTTCCCACTGCAGGGACACCGGCCTACTCTCAATAATTGAGAGTGAATGGGCTCTGATCTACCACGGGAGCCCAACCCGGATTGGTAGATGTCACATGTCGTCGAATTTTTAGTTCTAAGACATGCCGGTTTCCTCACGATGTTTTCCGTCACCGTTTTGAGAATTATTGCGCACATAAATTTTTCAAGTGCAAAAACTCATTGATGCACGTGTGGGTTTGAACCAGCGACCTTCAGATTGAAAGTCGGCGTCTATACCCCTGGGCCACCACGCAATGTTTCTACTTATTGTCTAATCTTTATAAAACGCCATGAATATTTCCTATCTTAAACATATACTTGTTTCTTTATAATCGTTACCAGTTTTCCTCTTGATCATAATAAGTGATTGTATGTTGTGTGTTCGCAATTCAAGGCCCTTTCTAATACAAATCATTCGCAGTTTTCCACTGAAGGCAAAACCTTTGGACCCAAAAGATTATTTCATCACCCTTCTTCTACTCGTGTAAGTGGCCAATTCTATTGTCGGAGTTTTCAAGCCGCCTGAAGATCCCGACTTAGCTTATCGACTAGAATAGGCGGGACTTATCATTACGTGCGCTCCGAAGTACGGAAGCACTCAGTTCGAATGACACTAAACGGTCGATGGGTGACCGTTTAGTGTCCCGTTTTTTTTATTTTTAAATCATACACTTGTGTAATATTAGTTTAGCCATCTAACCCATACTATTTATATAGGGCAAAGTGAGTCCAACCCTTACTTAGTCCATGACTAAATCACGGAGTAACTGAATTTCAATTCAAATTTGAAATTAATCGTCTCAGAAAGGCGCCAAATTAAATTCTAGCACGGCGCGAGAGCAGAACCACTTAATTGCAATTTGCTTGACTTATTAGATGTTCATATTTTCACTTTGAGATGGGGAAGGGTGAATTGTTACCTCCCAATAATGCTGAAATTTCATCCATTTTTGGTGCCCCAAAAATGCTTAACCAAATTTACACGGATTGGATGACTAGTTGGCAGTAGCTGCCTTCAAAGCGAGGGGTTCCGGGTTCGATTGCCGGCCGGTCTTGTTCCCGGTTCTTTGTGTTGTGTTATTGTGTGTCCATGCCACCTGCGACACAGGGAACCCAGTGCAGGAGCCTTTATGTTTAAAGAAAAACTATGCTACGAACTCTTTACTTTTAAGAACTGTCTAATTTCTTTCCCCCTGCATTTACCGTAGTAGTGAAACGCACAATTAACGTTAAACTTGAAAAACGTGTGGTCATTAGCAATTGAAACCATCCGCGCTGGCATCGAACCTGCTACTGCGGCTGGCGCAGTGCCAAATTCAATCCCCTATGGTAGTTCCCAGAATTTATTTGTACCTTAATCTAGACTTATCTATATACTTTTACAGTTCGTATTTTTATTTTAACGCTTGATTTAAAAGAATACATAGCTTGTATTCATATTACAAGTACGTTTATTACCCCGAAGTCATTGTCAAAATACTTTTTTTTTCCGTTGCTTTCTTTTAAAATACTTGAAAACGAATGTACTTATATACGAATATAATATAATTACATTTTAGAATGACTTATATTTAAACTTTGATTTTTATCGATAATATAGAAGCACCAATTCCCCTTCTCATTTCTAGTACTTCTTGTCCATCCAAGGGTTGTTTGTAAAATATCGCTTTATAGCGACAAGACCGCCCTTGTGTCACTTTTTTATCAGTTAAAACTTAATTATTTAAACTATGGTTATCTTTATTTGGTGTGCAATAAAGTGTCATCTGTGTATCTATTTATCTGCCACCAGGTGAGCTTTCAGCTTGTCTTGTAATTTAAGTATAAATCTCAATATGCCACTAGAAGAATCCCAATAAATACTTATAGCAACCCCTGGCACATAAACTAAAACCATGCCAAGTCTAGCAAAACCATTATGCGCAAAAAATCCAGACATTCATAGCGTCTAGACGCAACTTAATTTAAGCGTATTATGCATAAATCTTATTCGTTTGTCTCCAATGAGTACATTTTGTTGGGCTGTGGCCAACTCATGGGTGGTTAAGATGGCTTGTTTTGATATACCTACTTGTTATTGTAAATACTACGTTTCTACTGCATGAATGAATGAGTTTTTGTCGTGTTCTAACCGAAATTGAGATCTTATTAGAACTGGCCTCATAGCTCAGTTGGTAGTAGCTCTGCCTTTTGCGCTGTAGGACCAGGACAATAATGTGTGTGATGAACATAAATATTTGTTCTTTGTCTGGGTGTTAATATGCATTACATGTATGTAATTACAAAAAAAAAAAATAGTATTTAAGTATTCTATCAGTTAGCTAGTTCCTATATTACAAGCTATGCTTTTTTCTATTACAAGTATGGTAGGGACGAGCTGAAGGCCCATATGATGTTAATTGGTTGCTTTCGCCCATAACAACAGCAAATCGTATTGCTGTATGAGAAGACCCAAGTTGCTCCCGTCAGTCTAGACCTCGAAATGGGAAGTTCTGCTGCTACTTTTTGTTGCTCTTTTAGCACCACCCTGGGTACGTGTAGGAATACGATAGATAGGTACTCATATACGGACGCAAGCAACTGGCTTTCTGTGAAACGTCCATGAGTAATAAAAAATATTTATTTAAGAAATATTTTGAAGCGCTTATAGATCGCAAACAAACGTTTGAAATGCTTTTCATGCGAGATGAGGTCGTTGATATTTTCTGTCAAAAATATAAAGCTATGCTATTTTTTTAGCATTTTTAGCCAGACGACATTAACGCTTTTTCAGCTGGCTTGCCATGTCACTATACCGTGTCCATAAAGAGTATTCTCGAAATAAATTGGTAGTTTATTCATGAGCCGACAGTGCCAAAATCCAGCAAAACTGCTAAATTCAGTGAGTCACATCTTAAAGGAAAAGGATTTAAAAGAAGTACACTTGTTAAGCCACGGTTTGAAGAAAACGAACGAGATTTTAAACTTTCCAGCTTTAAATGTTTGATGTTGAACATTGCTACTACGGAGAAATTTACTAGAAACTTATTTTATGATCATCACTCTCACTTGTCAAGAGTAGGCTGGTGTCCCAGCAGTGCGAATATAAAGACCGATACGTATACAAATTATTTTTTTGTTAATAAGTTACGGAACGAGCTGAGTGCCCACCTGGTGGTAAGTGGCGACCCCCGCCCATGACAACAGTAATGCGACTCAGTATAAGATTTGGATCTTACACTGAGTCGCACTCAAGCTGCTGCGTCCATTACCCGACTACTTTATTTGAGACTGTTTCCCGCCTATTCGTCTACGTACTATAGAATTTCAGAATTTTCCGCGAGGAACCCTAATTCTTATTCTAAAATAAAAGCAGCCTTCGTTACTCCCTATAATATTAGCTATCTGCTAGTTTAAGTACTATCAAAATCGGTTTTGCCGTGTCAAAGATTGGCCAAAAAAAAAGATAAAAAAATTGTTGTATTTAGAAAGCTGTTATTTTGACTTTACAAACATACACTTCAAATTTATTTATTTGCATAGTAAATATTTACTACTGGCTAATTGCGAGTTGGACATGTACACCTAAAGTTGCATACCATGTTTATTCTATTGTTATGTTCTGTGTATGCTATACTACACTTCTTGTATTTATTATTTTTTGATAAATCAGTTATACCACACATTTTACGCTACGTCTTAAACAAAAATTCTTATTCATTTAGTTGTAAAGATTAATAAATATAATGATTATGATTACTCCTAATATTTATAAGATTTTGGAAGAAGATTTTCCTACTGCCAAAACGCCACTTTAAAGGAAGGAAGCAATATTATTAAATACCCCGGTCCAGCTTCCGTCTTGGAAGCATTCCAGGGTACTCCAGCTCTGAATCAAAGAGAAAAATATTTGTTTAGATCGAGACTATTTTCCTGGAGAATCAATAAGGAGATATTACTGGGAAGATGAATCTTGTTATTGTTGGTTTTACCTCCGTTCGCCACGGAACGGTAAATATAGGTGGGACTTGAAATTGATGTCTGTGGTTTCAAAGGCTTCTTTCAATGCTGAAGTTACGATAGATAGAACAATATGGTTATCTCTCGTCTCCCAAAGTTACGACGTTATAGTAGGCTATCCGTATCAGCCTCTAATGCTCCCACTGTAGGGACACCGGCCTACTCTCGATAACTGAGAGTGAATGGGCCTTGATCTACCACGGCAGCCCAATCCGGATTGGTAGATGTCACATATCGTCGAATTTTTGGTTCTAAGACATGCCGGTTTCCTCACGATGTTTTCCTTCACCGTTTGAAGAACGTGGTATTGCGCACATAAATTTTTCAAGTGAAAAGCTTATTGGTGCACGTTTTTCAACCAGCGACCTTCAGATTGAAAGCCGGCATCTGTGCCCCTGGGCCACCACGCTATAGACTAGCTGTTCTAAAATTACTAATTTAACAATCTTTTTGCGCAGGACATTATTTATGTTCTTCCTTACGTAGTATAAAACAAAATCGCTGATTGTAAAGATCTTTTAAACTACGCAACGTATTTTAATGCAGTTTTCAGCAATATATAGAGTGATTTAGTATACATGCATATTATAGTAAAGAAAAGCTGAGCCCGCGGTCGAAGCCGGGGAGGGTCGCTTGTTAATAATAAAAGCCCTAGTTACTTATCAGTTTTGGAGATTAGCAGGAACAAACAGAGGCAGACAAAAGTTTTTTTTTTGTTTATTTACCGTAAGTATGTACATAACTTTTGCATTTGCAAAAGGCTGTTTTGACATTACAAACAGACACTTCATTTTAACTTATTTGTATGGCTGACAAAGTTATCCACTACTCTCTACTAATTTCGGAACTACTCATGCAAGAGATAATGGTAATTTCAGGAAATATATTATTTTTGTTTTAGGATAATCTAATTTTAATATATTCAAGCGCATATGACAGGAGCTCTTTAGGCCAATTTTAGGGGGTCCAGTTGCTCTCGGAATATTAGAGGCTGATGATACGGTGGTGTAATATTATAATACCGTATTTGTTCACAGCGTCGACTTCAGGAATGGCCCACCTGTCCACTGGGCCGTGGCTGGCGAGTTCGGCACCAGAAGCCACTTCGCTCTGAACGAGTCGGACCCCTCATCAGCGCACCTCGCCGTGGAGAAGGTAGCGAGACAAGACGAGGGTCTCTATCGCTGCAGGATCGATTATATAGACTCCCCGACCAGGAATTATCGCGTCAATTTGACTGTTATTGGTGAGTTTCTATCAGCCTCTAATGTAACTGCAGGAACACCGGTCTACACTCGTTAATTGAGAGTGAATGGGCTTTGATCTATCACGGAGCCCAATCCGGATTGGTGGATGTCACATGCTTTAAAATTTTGTGAATTCGAAACTGCAACCTCCAGTTTGAAAGTCGGCGTCTGTGCTCCTCGGGCCACCACGCTCTCCACCAATATTGTATGCATGGTGTAAATAGTTACGGGTATGATCGATACTTAATCTTATTACTTTAAACGAGTAATTCTTGTTTATATATATTTATTTCGCGTGTCTCGAAAACGATTTGGATAAAATCTTTTAGATATCCTATTTAAACAGTGTGGCTGTTGAAGTTTACCTGTATCTCTAGTAAACACGCAATTTTTATTTAAAAACTTGAGCAAATTTCTGCCTAGACATAATAAGAACAACGATTTTGATTTTGTTCCATTAATGAATGAGCGAGTCATTGAATCAAGTGTTGGGAGTGATCTGATTGGGCCAATCAGACCTTCCGACAAACAGTTGAAGGATGCGGGCCATTATTCACTGTGAACCGATACGGCATCAAATGAAATAAATTGTTTCTATTTTATGAACAAGTCTTTTTCTAAAATTTACATTTAACACTCATTTTTAAGTACCCAATATGCTGAATCAAATTTTGTTTTAGTAGTTTATCACTACATAGTATAAAACAAAGTCGCTTTCTCTGTCCCTATATCCCTATGTATGCTTAAATCTTTAAAACTACGCAACGGATTTTGATGCGGTTTATTAAATAGATGGAGTGATTCAAGAGGAATGTTTATATGTATTATACACTAGCAACTCACCCCGGCTTCGCACGGGTAGTTACTGATAGGACACTAATGCTCTACTAACCGTGCGAAGCCGGAGTGGGTCGCTAGTATTGTATTATCATTATATTGTATATAATTATTTCTTATAGTCAGAGCTACATCACTTTAGAGATAATTAATTCACAAAATTTCTTTTTTTTTTTAATCAATTATTTGTCATTGCTGAAAAGAACAGCTCAGTAATAAAAGTAATACCTATTAAATACATATTTTATAAACAAAAAATCCGTTGCTACAAGCCTTACTTTCGAAGCGAGGGGTTTCAGAACTGCATTCAGGACACAGAACGGTTATGTGCCAAGTGTTCCGTACCAAGAGGTTAAAGTGAACCCTATTTCCAACCTTGCAACAGCAATCTATCTGTGCTACTGCTATAGATTTTGAACCGTAAGGAGTAACTTAGGCTAATTTTAATTTAGAAAAAGATAAAATAGTTTGGGGCAAAAATATTGGTAAATACCATGTGGTCGCGGGGAACAATTCAAGTTTTAATTTAATGAATTTCGTATTTCATCAACAGTGCCACCAGAAACGCCCAGAATATACGACTACGAGGGAAGAGAGATCATTGGAACTAATGCTGGACCGTTCCGGGAAGGGCAGAACGTCCTCCTATCCTGTCAGGCTTCCGGAGGTAATAATATATCCAGAATAGAATAGAAAAACATCGGTGACGCGGCTGAAAAAGTTTTCATTTCAATAAAAAATTATATTTGTGTCCAGGTAAACCACCGCCGGACGTGTCCTGGTACCGCGGTGACGAGCTCCTGGCCATCACCAAGGAAGGCTCGGTCTGCCAGCTCCACCTGCCGTCTCTGACCCGGGAGATGGCCGGCATGAGGCTGCAGTGTCGAGTGGAGCCCCCGCTCCTCAAAGCGATGTACCGGGATATCAGTGTCAAGTTATTCTGTAAGTGTAATGTTTTTTAACAAATTGACTTTGAATCTGACTCCGACTCCGACTCCGACTCCGACTCCGACTCCGACTCCGACTCCGACTCCGACTCCGACTCCGACTCGGACTTCGACTCCAATAGCTTGTACGATGGGAACCAGATAGCTGGTCAATATAATCAAAGACCTACTCACACAAAAAAATGTATAGGTACAATATATAAACTGAACTAAATTTAGTTTAGTCACATAAAATGTGATGAAAATGTGTTTTTTTTTAGTGAAACCCCAATTCGTGCGCGTCACCGGCAGTGGAGCAACGCACGCCGGCCAGGATAGGTCGTTTGTGTGCACCACGCGGGGATCCAAACCCGCACCCAACATCGACTGGTTCCTCAACTCTCAGTTGGTTGATTCTTCAAACACTCAGGTATTCATAAATATTTTTTTAAGAACCTAAAGTGACGGTACAAACAAAATACGACTCAAGTCTTCTAATCACATAACCAATTTACTATCAGTTGTCGACAGTAGAAGCCTATGACCTTGCAATGGAAATAATAAAGGCTGATACGAGCGGATAAAAAAGTTATCTTCATATTAAAACATGAATTGCAAAATTGTATGTCTGATATTTTCTTGATTGATTCATGTAATAGAAGACGTTTGGGGCGCCGACCTGTCAGGAATGTCTTGTATGGAAGCCAACAAATTAAATATTTGAACGATATCATAATTTACCCCAAGTTTGGGGAACCCTCACATTTGTCAGGAAACAAGATATGTTTGCTGACATGGATATTTCGGAAAATATTGAAGTTTCTTTTGCTATTTTCTGAACATAAATTGAATATAAATATATTGACAGTTGGAGATATTATAGTCACATTTCAGGGTTTTTTACCTCAAAAGAAAAGGATCACTTTGTTGTCCGTCTTCAAAAACGCGTGGAAGGATCAAGTTGAAATTAATATAAAAATAATAAGGTCCGCAAACCCTTGGAGATGTGAAAAAATCAAACTGCAAATTGCAATCAAATGATACGGCCGTTTTTACCGCATATTTTGACACTTGCAATCAGAGAATCAAAAATCCATATGGTACTCACCGTTGACCTAAAATCATGACATTTGGCGAAAAGCATTGTAAAAGGAAAAATTCGGAATTTGTACACATTGCAAAAAAATAATTTGTAAAATAATCTACTCGTTTGTGCGGAACCCTCGGTGCGCGAGTCCAACTCGAACTTAGCCGGTTTTTATCCTAATTTTTAAAACACAACAATCGTTTCTACCTATGTCTGATATAGAAACCATCCAACCGATGTGCCTCAAACTAGTTTACCTTACTAATAAAACCGGTTTGTAGCACTTAATGGCCGATGATAATGACATGGGACTGCTTATGCGAAGATGGTATTAGACCACTAAAACAATTCATTAGGCATAAAAAATAATTATTTTTGCAGTGAAATAGCACAAAAAAAAAATTATAGTGGCTAGTATCAGAAAATGATTATATGAGTTTGCCAAGCTCGTCTTTTAGATTTTCATGATGAGGGTACCTACACGAGGGGTCAACCGTAAACGCTTCGCTTAATTAGCTTATTAAATATTTACTCACGATCGCTTTGAGAATATGCCTACGCAGGTACGCTTACACTATACCTGATCGACATAGCACACATAACATAACATTTTACAAAAATAACAAATTTAGATTATTTTCACTTTTTATGTCTATTGTTAAGTTATTAACAACAACGTTAACACACTCATACCTCTGCACTAGGATTCCCTGTGTCGCAGATGGAATGGACAAACACAGAAACACAAGACAAACACCCAAGACCCGAGAACAAACTTCATGCTCACCACACAAAGTGTGCCCCGGTCGGGAATCGAACCCGGGACCCCTCGCTTTGAAGGCAGGGCTACTACCAACTAAACCACGATACATCGCATTCATCATGTGGTGGTGCGGTAGTTAATTCTTTGATACTTTATGGTCCATGTTAACAGGTGGAGGTGGACGGGGAGGTGACTAAGAGTATTCTGACCTGGCATGTGAGGAGAGAAGACAGCGGGAGGCAGCTGGTCTGCCGCGTCTCCAACCCTTGGTTCCCGGCACATACTCTAGAAGACTCTGTACTACTGGACGTTATGTGTAAGTAGAAATCTTTCATAATTTAGGGGACCCTTTGTACCTGAGCAGAAGACAGTGGAAGTTGGTTAGCCGCGTATTCGATATGGATCTCTCTTAGCTCTCAGCGCAATACCACGTTCTCGAAACGGTGACGGAAAACATCGCGAGGAAACCGGCATGTCTTAGAACCAAAAATTCGACGACATGTGATATCTACCAATCTGGGCTCCGGTGGTAGATCAGCGCCCATTCACCCTCAATTATCGAGAGTAAGCCGGTGACCCTGCAGTGCGAACATTAGAGGCTGGTACGGAAACAAATAAGACATGTTTTACATGAAAAATATCTGTAATTTATCTGTGCGCATGTAATGTGCCTAAAGAGCTCCTGTGACACGTTATATCCTCATGAGAATATTTTATTTTATGTGTAAAATTTGACGTGTCTCAAACGATACTTGTAATCTAGAGGAATAAATGAGTTTGAGTTTAACGCCCAGCACATTGTTTGGAAACCTCTATCTAGTGTTAAGTTAAGAAATAATATTTTAATCTATTTAGGCATGTACAGCAGCTTAAACGGTTGAGTCCTTAAAAAGTAATTTAGCATTTGGTTACTTGTAGATAATTTGAACGTCGAAACACGAAGTCAGTTCACCACAACCCACACAAGATTAATTTCCACCGCTCAAAATTTTCCGAACCCAAACACTTTGCACCAAGTTGGGCTTTGTAAGTTTTGCGTATAGTTGTCACAATAAACATTTCCAAGGGCTTGGGTCACATCACGCTTCCAAAATTATTTTACACCCCAACAGCCCGCGCGATATAAGTTTGGTAACAACTTCAAAAAGTTTAATCAGTAAAGTGTTATTGCTCGGTGAGTTGGCGAGAGTTGGCCAAACGTTTGCGCCAATATCCAAATTGCGATTTTGTTATTCTAAAATCAAAAACTATGACCATAGTTACAATACTTACAGTTACAATATTACACTAAAACTGAGGATAATATTCATTCCCTGGAAAAAAAATATATTAATTCAATAGGGAATTTTCATTAATTTAAAATACGTAAAAATACCTGTTGTAATGACGATTTAATTATTCTAATATAATACAAATACAAAACACGTAATTATTTATTTACTCAAAAAGACAATGAAAAGAAACCTTTAAAGCGTAAAGCGACAATCTTTAACCAACAACCAACAATATAAGCCAACAGCCAACGTTGGTCCAAGAACCGCACACAATCACAACTTTGCACCCGCAGCGCTTGACAGTGGCGATAATATTTTAACTTGACGAGATAAACTCGGTGAATTCACAAAATGCTGAAAATACAGTAAGTTTGGTGCATACATAAGCTTACTTACATAAGCGGGTACATACGAAGATGTCGGATTAAGGCCAAGTGCACTTTGGAGAACATGAATATGGAGAATATAACGTACTAAGTGTTCCGTTGGGTGTGTTCTCTTCTCGGATATGTTCACTAGAATCAATTATTTGCTTAATATTGAATTTATGAATATGGAAATTATACGCAACTAAATGGAAAGTGTTAATTAGCTACTTACTCAATTTAATATAATTTAATTTATTTAAAAAAAAACATGATAACATGTGTAGTAATTAAAACTTAAATTCTAAATAAAACATAATAATTAATAAAAGAAAATACAAAAAAAAAATATCTTAATTTAAAACACAACACATAATCACACGAATAAATTAAATAAATTGTAATAAATGTCCAAAATTTTATAATTAATTAATTAGGGGAATCCTATAACCAAATCTATAGGGTCTCTCTGAAGGTGCATTCCACTAACATGGCCCATCTACAATAATCCCACTTTAGTTAATCTGTTTCATCTCCTGTAATTCCGGTCTTCGAATGCAGTGGTGTTTCTCATTCTTTCAGTTCTGACTCCCAACTCCCATGGATAATTTCTAAATTTATAAATTTTGTCAGTCCGCAACATTTCAAAGAGTATGAGGGAGATCTTTTCGACGCAGTGGGACATTAATGTATAGTGAAATATACATAAGAACCTTTAAAAGTAGTTAAAATTTTCACGAGATATGTTTTTGTAGTCTCACTGGTAGATTTTTTTGTCAGAACGCCAGTCATGCTGGACGGTGGTTTTTTTTTCAAATGTTTCGATGTGTGTGTGGTTAATAGAGTTCCTTAGCAGCAGGTGTTCTGTACCATATTATTTTGTGGTAAGTTCTGAGGCTTACGCGCGGTAATTATGTTCTGTTACTGTTTCAAGTGTTATCTCATACGTATTGTGCTGAATGCTTTATGTGGGTGATATATGCTTTATCTCTGCGAGCTGGCTTTGTTGATAGGGGGTCGGACTTGTAAGATTTGCACGCCTTTTAGTATTTTCAACATAGATTGGTTTTAAAATATATTTACAACAACTGATATCTACGTTAATCGAAAATATAAACACAGGACATTTTTTTTGATGTGGGTCACGCGGCGGGTAAGTTGTTACCGCCGCCCATAAACAACAAATATACTACTCAGGTCTGCCCCTACTAAAGTATGAGAAAACCCAAGTAGCATCGCGTTACGCCCGTTACTCTAAGAAATTGTTATTTTATTTTATTTATTCGGAAAAACAAACGGCTACGTAATATATATTGATACAACAAATGATGCTTAAAACTAGATTTTGGTAATTATGTAGCCCACAGCGTTATCCACATATTAGTTACAGAAAGTACACAAATTATTGCTGTGTTAAAGATACAGAAGATACTTGAGTATGAGAAGACACATACTTCGGTCGGGGAGGACCAATGGTGATTGCTGTGGCTATCTGTGGAGGTAACCTCTTAAAATCAGATGGCCCTCAAACTCGTCTCGTGACAGCCGTTTCATAAAACAAAAAAAACAGAAAAAAAAAATATTTGCGAGAACCCCGAACGTTTCTTCTAGGCTTTAGTAATAAATTTGACTGTAGCAAAAGAATTTGATTTTTATTCTGGTCTCATCATGCCTGATTCAGACCAGCCCAGGTTCAGGGCGTCCGTGGACCGAATAAACAATCCTTTGACAAGGTCCGAATATTCCAGCGTTGTTAAAATTTAAATTGTGATTTAATTAGATCGGTTCAGTCTGTTTGAAGCCCCTTACTTTATTAAGCCAGAATCAGTTATCTGATTACAACCTGTAAAAGTCACCTTTGCATAGTAATTTTGATTAAGTTTTAGTTCGTTTTCGGTTTGAATTTGTATTAGGTTCAATTCGCGGATTTAAATCTTTTTGGAGGTAGATTTCTTTTGTTTAAATAGCTGTTCCCCGTGACTTCGTACGCGTGATATTAACCAATTTTTTTGCGGGGTGCTTCCTTATAACATCAGCTATCTGATCCAAAACGGATCCAGTTCCGACTAGGAGCAAACAATCATACGGTTAAAAAGATAGACGGACAGAAAAAAAGACAAAAAGTAAAAACAAAAATTTTTGTACCTTATATAATTTGATATGCATTCCGTATAAACCTATTATTTTGAAACAGATACTTAATTTTTATTAATATGTATAGATTTTGAGTCTTTGGGAATTAATTTGGCTGATAAATGCCATCTTATTAACCATATAAGATGTTAGTATGTATATTTCTATAGTTGACCTTGAGTTGGCGTATTAAAACTAAAAACGCGCTAAATATCAAATTTCATTGTGCATGTAATAACTTTTACAATAACAATGTACAGACAAACCTTACAAAAATAATTTAAATGTAAAACGTAAAAAGACGAATTTGATGGTGTATTCTATTGTTGTCTTTAGCAGTATCGATATTGGCATAATATCGATACTGCTAAATGAAATATACTATCTATAATTACCTCTACCAAATTACACAACGTGATCCCACGCAATGCTTAAATATATTCTACGCTTACCAAATTACAAATACTTGGTCCTAAAATATCATCACATTGGTGTCAGAAATTCCCAATGAAATGTCTGAGTTACTATGTTTATTGAAACCGAGCTTGCTACCAAACCTTCGATCCCCGCAGGGTGTTTAATTATATTGGTTAGGTAACTAACCAGCCGAGCTATAATATTCCAAACAGACTAAATTAGTTTAAGACCCGTCGCATAGCGTCCATGCAGGCTTATATAACGAGATAATGAGATAAAGACCCGGGGATTCGGGATGTGGGAGGATAAAGTCGGAAAACCTCGATGTGTTACTGAAAAGCCGAATAGCGTATCCGGCTAAGTAATAATTTTTAACTTATTGCTTATATCAAATATGGAGCGCGCTGCTGGCTTTCCTGAAGGATATTGAGTGGCTGGAATGATATTCTACGGCTACACCAATCACGCAAAGAGGGTTCTCTTTGCATGATCCTAGTTGGGTGAACTAGTTGGAGAAAATAGTCGGCTCTATAAGTATAAATATTGCGACAAGTATTCCAAATATCGAATAAAAACATAGTGTTCACAATATAACATTGATTTGATTTGTCAACTTTGGTTTCAATGTTTAAGAACTATTGAATTATTAGTTTGAGTAAGCTGAGTTAAATATTAAAATTGAATTTGTTGGAACCCTTTAAGACGAGCGAGTGTATGTTTTATTACCAACAGTTGACGCTTAGTCTCATGACAACTTTCAATAATATATTATATCTGTGGAGGTAGATAAATAACCATGTTTCTCGTGACCGTACGTGAGTACCCACAGTATCCTTTCGTCCGGAGAAATACCGCTACTACTCCTGATAAATTTGCCGCCAAGCAGTCGTACATTCACGCTGTATTTTTCTGACGAAAGGGTATGGATTCCAGTTATAATACAATGGTCTTCTTATATTGTGTTAGGAAAGGATCGAAGTCGTTAAGCTGTTGTTTATGGGCAGCAGTAACAACAAAATCAAGTGGGCCGCCGTAACGTCACTAATAGGCATAAAGATGACGTCCGACTGCAAGAAAAAGCCGGATTTTTCCCATCCCTAGATAGACTGCGTCGCAGTGGCCTCGTCACGTATTGGTGTCACAATCCCGCTTCTGCTGAAGGGAAACAGACAAAGACAATTCAACGAATGGAAGGAATGGAAATTCAACTAGTTTAGCAGACAAACGACGGAAATACTTGAAGGGGCAAAGGAAATTTTAGAATCTTACTATGATTGTTGCCGACTATTGTGCTTTTGAGTTTATAAAGGCTTGGGGCGTCATCAATCTATAATAGCGCAACGTGCTCTGATTTCAAGGGTGTAACCCTGGAGGGATGATCCAATGGTAACCCTTTTACTTACATACATATTCATGAGCCTTTAGCATAGCGCCATCTTAGTGTACTATGGGAACAGGATCACTGATAGATTCTTAAAATATATTTTCTTTGAAATGATATATAGAAAGAAAGAAAGAAAAACAGTTTATTCTCGCAAACACAATAGTATACAACAAAACTATATATAATTATAATAATAAAAAAAAAACATAAAAAAGAAGAAAAAAAATAAAAATAAAAAGAAACCATGCCTTGGCGGAACGCTGTATATATCCTGTGTCTGATTGGTGATATGTATAAGACATATCAACACTCAGATACGGAAAGGTCTATGTTCGTGACACAAACGTTTTTCCCGAGGATTCGTACCCACTACATACATCGCAGGAAGAGGTATTATCAACTGAGCGGTGAGGTCAGTCAATTAATATAAAAGTTCCATTTAAGTACATGCAAAAAGTAACTGAATATGCCTTGTTGAGAGGTTCTATAGCTTCCATTTTTTTATTTAGTTAAAGTGACGGGACGAGCTGAAGGCCCACCTGATGTTAAGTGATTACCTCCACCCAACTACAATACGACTTAGGTTCTTCCCAACCTAAGTATGAAAAGACCCAGGTCGCACCCCGTTGCACTCACCCGAGACGGGGATGATTCGTTTCGTGCGCATGTGATTTCGCCAGCACCCACACCCTTCCGAAACACAGCAATACGAGTTCACCACTGCTTGGCAGCCGATTACCAGGTGTGGAGGCAGTACTTCTCAGGGCGAACTAAGACCAGTTTTACTGCTACTTTTTGTTGCTCCTTTAGCACCACCCACGGGGTAGGTACATGTAGGGATTCTGAGGGTATTCTACGGACGCGAGCAACTGCTTCAAGTTCTGTGATAGTAGGTATTCATACATTACAAGTAGAAAAACGGCGCCATCTTTCTTGGAAACTGATTAAAAGGAATTTTGCAGAGGTGTACTACAATATATAACCCCCTTTTAATCATCTTGCATAATGTTAACTTGTTGCAGATGCTCCAGTAGCACAGATGTCCTTGATTGAGCCAAAGGACCCGCGTCTTCTTCGAGAAGACGAGAACGCTGAACTCTTGTGCTCGGCAGACGCATCCCCTCCGGCCGTGAATTTCACATTTTACAAAGGAGCAGAGGTATAGTAGGAGATACTACGGTTAGTTACTTACGGTCTTATTACAATACAAAACGTGGACTTAGGTTTAAACCAACAATATCCATGTAATGTTGGTTTAAACCTAGTCTAAAGTGAGTTAGGGTTTTAACCTAAGGATAAAAAGAACCCTCATACGGAACCTTTATTTTCTGCCTGCCTGATTGTCCTTCTGATGTATCTTTGATCAAAGGTGAAAGCGTTTGAAGCGTCTGAAATTCAACGTAGAATACAACACATATTTTGTGTAGCAGTTGACCTTCTGCCAAGTTCGTTAAGAGAGGTACTGCCACTACACCTGGCTCTGCCGCCAAGCTGTAGTGCTCGCATTACTGTGTTCTGGTGTAAGGGTGTGGGAACCAGTGAAATCGCAGGCGCATGAGACGTTATATATTCGTCTCGGCTGACGGGCGCAACGCTAGGCGATTTGGGTTTGCTCATATTTCGTCGGGGAGAAGTCAGGGATTAGGGGGACCTAAGAAGGAGGTCGTGTTATTGTTGTCTATGGGCGGTGGTGACCACTTAACAGCAGGTGAGCCGACGCTCGCTCCGTCAAATTAATCGCATTAAGAAAACATTGTGAGCAAAGCAGTTCTGTTGTTTATATATTATACATATTTGAAGTCATAACAAAACATTGGAAGCGTCACAAATGTTTAATTCCATCCAAAGGTTGTCTGGAAGAGATCGCTCTCAGCGATAAGAAAATTGTCCCTAATATACCATAATATTTTTTTAATAAGTCGTAGTAGTTTAACCGTCTAAAAAATTCTGTTGGGTACAATAAAGTATAATTTTACTATGAAGTTATTTTTCTAACATAAATTGAATTTTCATGAAGCACTAATTAAAATCTCATTACAAAATAATGCTCATATTTACTCTGTGGTGGTCTGGTATCACGCTAAATAATACTTAAGTCTTAACTTAGTTTTTCTTTATTACAATAGAAGCGAAACTTCGCTTATCCACCTAAATAACGGGTAGGTCGAAATCAAGAATTTAATCGAATTATATCAAATTCATTACATATTAAAATTAAACAGCAGTAAATAGTTCTATATTTTACAGAATTACATGAAAATGTAAAATTAATAAGAGTGACATATTTTAAAACTACTATTTAATTAAAAGTTATATTTATTAGCTCAGATGGACTCTGATATATTCATATCATTGACATATATATTGTAATATATTCATTGACTCTCGCTCGTAGTAAGCCATAATTTATCCTTTTCATTCCTTAAGGGAAATTTTTTTATGAGGCAGAAAAAAAGTATTTTCTTTTCATTTAAATCGGTTCCGTGCTTCAGAACGCACATTAAGATGACGGCGCCGGCTAAATTAGTCATTACGCCATGTCGAAAGCCTCCAGGCGGTTTGAAAAAGAAAAAGAAGAAGATTCAACATATTTGAAGATATCGCTAACAGTTATACAATATAGTTAACCAAATTTAAAGTCAATTCTTATTGGGATGTAAATTAAAAACATACTTTCGTTTCTATATAGCTAATTACCTGATTTTCATGGCTCGCGTGGAGTTGAAAAACCAACCAATTTTTGCCGGTGATTGTAATAAATTGTGCTTACCTTACCGTTGTCGTTACTCATTAACGATTGTATGTTGTTATAATTGTTGAATAATTGGTTCGGGTTTAATTAACTTTCATAGTCAATTATGTTTTTTGCCCATTGGTAATATTTTTATGACAATATCCGAAAAGTTTAAATCAAATAATGTTGCCTGAACAAGTTAGACTAAAATTCCAATTAATAAAATGTATTTCATAAGTTTTAAGAGACAAAATTGCTTTTTACGCTGAAAATATTTATTGATTTTCCTTTATACAGATCATCATCAGTAATTATTTTTTTTTATAAATTTGTTGGTTATGATATAAAATGTTAATTAAACTTTCTAAATTTATTAAAAGTCATCACAGTTATGTTATTTTATTAATCGAACTTATTAAAATAAAACTATAATACGCACACTCGCACGTCAACATCAGGTACTTATTAACTGTTTTATTATAATTTTTGACAGGTCCACCTAATCCGAGATGACCCGATCGCCGGCGTATCAGTGGAAGGCAACCGACTCATGCTGCGAGGGTTGAGGAGACACCACGCCGCCGTGTACAGGTGCAGAGCGAGGAACACTGAAGGAAGTGCGCTGAGCGAACCGCTTACCCTCAATGTGCTGAGTAAGTTTTCAAGCACCCTGTAAGTAAGCGTTGAAGAACCATGGTCACTGAAATATTATGGCGTGGTATATGAAGACGCTGACGATCACTTTCACTTTACACTTTTGGGCAGACGAGCGGCTCAGTTCCATCCTTACATCTTCGAAATACCCATTAGTTCGAAACGCTTCGCTTCTGCCTTCATAATGCTAACAGCTAAGGAATGGACTTTGCCGGTGTCTGTTTTTCCTGAAAACCTCGTCAAGTCAAGGCTAAAAATAGGTATCTTCTAAACCTTTGCACTCTATCATCAACCTCATCATCACTCAACATCAGGTGAGATTTCTGTCAATCGAAGGCCTATCGCCAAAAAAACTTGAACTTTTTACTTGAATGCCCGTCGTCCGTATCTTGAAGCAATACAATAAGATTTTCGCTTGAAAAATTTACGTGCATGACATGTTTGCAACGGTATCTTTACAACTGCAATCCAGCTATTCCCAGAAACTAAATCAAAAAGGCATTTAGCAATTTCGGATTGGGCTCCCGTGATTAATCAAATTCCATTCACACAGTGAATAAAGTCAGGTTCTGATGAAGTTGAATAGTTCGCAAGCACCGTTCATCATCTATATTGTCATGCCATTGCCATTAATCTATATTTTCACATAATTATATTGTAATTTTTACAGCTCGTCCAGAATGCTCTGCTGGTTCAGTGGTCCAGCAGTTGGCGGGCGCTCCAGGGGGAGAAGTTCGGGCTCGGTGTTCAGTTACGGCACCGTCTACTCACGATGCTGGTCCACTGCGTTTCTACTGGACTTACAATGGGACAAAAGATGTTTTGCCGGTAATTTGATGATTTTACCAGTTCCCAGTTGCAATAAATGTTTAAAAGTGACTGCTCAAAAAACTGGATAAACCGACTTCAATACTTTGATATATAAGCAGGATTTGTCTGAGGTCATATCGAAGGTACAACCTATAAAATTGAAAAATAATCATCCAAATCCAATTGGAAATGTATCCTACTATCTATCATGATATCATACTAGCATACATAATTATGTACATCCGAATTGAAACCATCCAAATGTTTAAACATTTTGTCTATGATTTCTTCTTGTCTATGTAAATGTTTCTATGGCCTGAAAGTTTGTGATGAAAATTGAAAATTGATCATTTACAGATACCAGCTTCAAACGTAACCGTAGCGGAAGCCAGTAGTACAGTCATCCACGGGCTCCCACCTGATGAGGAAGAAGACTTGGGCTGGCTGGCGTGCTGGGCCAGCAACGATGTCGGTAACCAGAGGGAACCGTGTCTCTTCAGGATAATGCCTGCTGGTAATGTTTCCAAAGATTATCTTTCGCCAGTGATCTGTGTGTGACTTTGTGATTAACCACCTAGTGCCGGAATAAAAAACCTCTAGTGTTATTAATTCGAACTCCAATATATTATAATTAAACTAAAACATCTAGCCAAGTGTCACTACTATTACTGGCAAAGACAACATTGAGTTTGATATCGAGCGATTGACATAAATATATTTTAGCACAATCTATTTTCCAATATTGTCGAGACCTGAGGAACGTAGTTTCTTGTGCTACCAGCGATAATTCATGGTGCCAAGATTCGATCACATATATTTATCGACGATGTCTCCTTTTAGCTCTGCCCGAAGCGCCAAGCAACTGCGAGATAGACAACGAAGTTCTCAGCTGCGAGCCAGGACACGACGGTGGACTGGCGCAGAAGTTCCTGCTGGAAGCGCTGGAGGTACGACCCCGGGAGAGCGCCGTGGACAATGAGATCTCCACGCTGAACGACCAGGTGAGCGCGGCGTGCCGTGCATGAGATCTGTGGAATTCTTCTAACTACTTGCATGACATAAATTGGCAGTAACATTAACCATGATAGGTAAGCTTAATTGTATGACAACCAAAATCAATAAAGGAAAGAAACTATAATAAAGAGTTTCCAAAAAGGTCAAATGTTAATCTATAAGATCGACTCTTACGTTTTTGATAATGATTGATACTAGATTATTGGACTTCTTCTAACTACTTGCATGGTATAATTTGGCAGTGAAGTTTTTTATGCATCATAATTATACATGAACAATAATGTAACGTTAACATGATTTCAGGGTATATCTGGGCGTGGTCTCTCAGAAGCAATCTACAGAGTTAGAAATGACAAGCCACAGTTTTCCCTAGATGCGCTGTCCCCTGGAAAGTATACATTACTGGTGTATGCTGAGACACCTAGAGGACGATCACCAAGACCAGCAGCGTTGCACAGCGTGTCAATAAGGACTGACAATGATTTGGACAGACCTGGTAAGATTTTTCTCAGAACCAAGAAAACAGGGAATGAAGTTGGTCTGATAATTTGCCCTGTGCGACTCCCATTACGAAATATATTGTATATGATTCAGATATAAATTAAAGATTTCTATCTTTCAGATTTTGAATAAGTTTTTCCTAAACAAACTAGTTTTTTATAGGATATTCATTCAATGAGGCAATTCAATAATTTTGTGTATTACAAATTGAAAGCTTTTGTTAGATCAAGGATCAATTTATATTGTTTTAGGTTCTCTCCAAACGATGACGCCCCAGCCACCTCCAGCCACTACTAGTGACAACAGCGTGGCTTTGCTTGTGGGGGCAGCGTTATCACTGATACTTCTTACTATATTGACAACATTATGCGTGGCACTTGTGGTCATGTGTAAAAAGAAGAGCAGGCCGAGACAGGATCCTGAGCAGAGGCAAGTACATAACCATAAATCTCAAGTATCCAAGACAATACTGAAATGTCTAAGGTGATTGTGTTGAGACTGAAGATTTTATTGACTAATGCAACATTGTTATCATGTCTAGAACCATTTTTCTATTACCCATGACAATAAACCGAACTAGGTAGAATTTACCGATGACATTAAACCGAACTAGATCATTCAGAATTAAAAAGTAAGTCTTTACTGTAATGATACAAAATCATGGACATTCCACATATTTACTACAATACTTTTGTATGCTTATGAATGTCATTTTTTTATTTATTTGTTTCTAGCACAATACTACGTCGAAATGTAGGGGTGTCTATGTACGGTGGTTCCGTCACTTCTAGCGTCATGCCGACAGTCGTAGTACGAGGACACAGAGGATCCAGGGTCTTGGCTGCGAGGTGGTCTGGAGTGCTTGATGAGGCACCTCTCGCTGTTTTGGCATTGGATACAAGGCCTCATGGTGAATACAAATTTGGTGAACTTTTGAATACTATTATTCTGACGTATTATTGTTTGATTAAAGCACCTACCCCAATTTCATTTAACATATTTCATACGCTAATTAAGCCCACTCTAGAACTTTTATTACTTTGATTTCTAGAGAACATTAGTAAATTATATTATGATAATGTGAATAAATCACATTCAATTTGAATTAAGATATCGTAAATCTTACGTCAATTTCGATGAAAATATTGTGCAGTTTTATAGAAATATGATATTGTTTGTTGCAGGAGACACAGACTCCTGTCGAAGCGAAGACGAACATCAAGAGACTGAACTAACGAGTCACATGGAAACACAAACGGACTCGTGAATACTTTAATTAAAACATCGAAAAGAGTTTACGTGCCATAGCATACTTAGCATATTTTCATAGTTGAATTCGTCACGTGTATAGTTGTAAAATTCACTTTTTAGAAGGTTTGAATGATATCATTTAGTTACCTAGGGGATATTTTTCTTGGAACCTCTGACCAGGTTAATATATAAACATTGACGTTTGTGAAAATCTAGTTTGATAAGTAATTTATTTTGTTATCAACAGTAACATTTAAAACTTGAAATATCAAGTCACAATTAGTGCATCACAAAAGTTCGTTTCAGTTTCAACATTTCAGCTAAATTATGTAAAAATATATGTAAAGAAATATAAAATATGTATTTAATTAGATATAAAAATTATCTTATATAGAAAGTGTATTGATTTTATGATAGAAATATGAAGAAATGATACAAATGTGCATGATACAGTATTATTTTAGTGATAATCATAACTTAATTACTTATTGTAAGTGTATTATTTTATATTGATTTAAACTAAGATCAACGCCTTAATAATGTTGCTTTAAACATCATTAAATGTAAAAATTGTAGATTAGATCTGTAATATTCTTACAAATGCTTATTTCATTATCATTTCTAAACACAACTCAGAATAAGTACAATATTAATTATATCACTTAAAGTCCACTCAACAGTCTGTAGTTTTAGGATTTTTCCTAATAGCGATGTGAATATGGATTTACCAGCTCGATAAAAAAAAAAAAAAAAAAAAAACCTTTATTTTACTCCTTTTACGGTTTAAATAAGTGAATGCGCAACTTGTGTTTTTTTTAAGCAAAAAGTCAAAAGTCAAACTCATTTATTCCTTTAGATCTCAAGTATCATTTGGACACGTCGAAAGCATTATTTGGAATTCGTTTAACTCACATTTTTGATGTGGTACTATTGGTGAGCCTCCCGAGTAAAACCGAGTTGTATGGCGCGACGGCTAACGACATGATACTATTATTAAAAAAAAACACTAAAGTTTTCGGATAAAATAGAAAAGAAATATAATAAAATAGGTAAAGAAGAAATTTATCGACAGCTTTTTCTAGAATTCTAGCAAAACACTAGACCAGATTTTTTTCCAATAAATCCGTATTTTCACCGCATATTAAAAGATCTTGTTTAACTGTCGGCCGAAATAAAAAGAAGTCGATTTGTGAGCAACGCCAAAATAAACAGAAGCCGATTTGTGAGCAACGCCAAAATAAATAAAGTCGATTTGTGAGTTGTGTAATTATACATGGAACTATGTGCGGAGATTACAATTATGTTGTTACTTTCAATCTCTGTCGGATTAAATCATTAATTATATCTGACCATAAATTTATCGAAAAAATGTCTTTTACTGATTTTACCTACTTAGAAGTAGGTTATTTATTTAAATACGGGTATAACTGTAGCTTATATTCCACAATTTAGTTGAAATAGTTTATGTGATAGAACTCACCGATATTAGTAATTTAATTTAAAGTAACTTAAAAGATTTATTATTCAATAATCTTTTATCTTAAATAAGTTAAACAAGCCATTGCTGAAATGCCAAAAAATTGATCCAAAAATATCTGAAAAATGTTAATTATAATATTATTCATAATATACAATTGAATTCACTGTGAAATTTAAATGTATACGTTTTAGTATTACATTGTAACAATAAATTAAATACAAGCCATATACAACAAAATAGAATTGTTTTTTTAAGTTTCTTTCTCCTAAACAGAAGCAGTAGATCTTGTGCCAAGTAAATCCGGAGAGATACTGCCCCCACATCTGGAATCTGCCGTCAAGCGTTAATGCTCGCATTACTGTGTTTCGGTAGAAGGGTTTGGGTGCCCGTGAAATCACATGCGCATGAGTCGTATCATCCCCGTCTCAGTTGATGGTCTCTGCAGGATGACTGCGACTTAGTTTAAGATTCATATTATATACTGAGTCGCATCACTGTTGTCATGGGCGGGGGTCGTCGCTTACCACCAGGTGGGCCTTCAGCTCGATCCGTCATATACTCAAATAAAAAAATACCCGGTTTACTAAGTGTGATTGCACTTAGGTTATTTTGTTGCGTAAACTTTATGGTCAGAATTGATGTTGGGTTGTTAAGTGGTTTTACGTAGAACCTTAGGGAGCTATAATGAAGCGTTCGGAAATGGCTTAGAAACTAGATTTACAATGTTGTGTTGTAGGGAATCAAAGGGTGTAAAAACACTTCGATGTAAAAGCGGGTTCAAGTAGCGTTTTAGCCGACTAGTACAATATTTGACATACTATACGTAAACACAAACAGCGTGAACTCACTGATATATTAAACCACTCAACGCAACGTCAATTCAGACCATAAAGTTTATACATCACAAAAATCGAGTACATAAGTGCAATGGCGCTATTAAACCGGTTAAAATCGCTTCGATGTTTAACCGGATATAAGTGTCGCAGATGGCATGGACAAACAGAAACACAAGACAAACACCCAAGACCCGAGAACAAACTTCTTGCTCACCACACAAAGTGTACCCTGGCCGGGAATCGAAGCCGGGACCCCTCGCTTCGAAGGCAAGGCTACAACCAACTAAGCCTCGGAGCCGTCAAAACTGGGTGGCATCACAGCTCAGTTGGTATTACAGCTCATCCTTCTGTTCATTCTGTAGGTTTCTGCAGATCATGGTCACGATTCCAAGACAACCACAACTTACGCAACTTCTTAAATTTTATCAATAAAAACTGAAATGCGTGGCGTTGCGGGGTCGCGTTGCTCAAGTCCGCGTACCCCATGAATCCCTGCGCGTACCCCCTGGGTGGTGCTAAAAGAACAACAAAAAGAAGCGGTAGAACTTGTGCATTAGTTCGCTGTTCGCACCATACTCTATGCCCTGATTCTGTTTTCTGAATTGTGTCCTACTGTGGAATTTATAAACGTCTTAACGTCAAAAAATTATACCGGTTGACTGCCACGCGTTCCAACCTTTATTCATACGTCTAAAGTTTAGACTAGAGTCTAGACATTAGACGCCTCGTCTTTAGACGTCTAGACTTTAGACGGCTAGACATAGCGCGGCAAAAATTATATCGTGCGAATGCCGCGCATCGTGCGCCTTTTTTTTACAGAAATTTTCCAATTCGGAATATTTGTTTTGTATTAACAGTTTTCTTCTGTACAGGATTTAGTATCTCCGATTTACAAAAGACTTGCACTGCATAAACAATCTTAATATCCGACTGTACATGAATTTTCATATTCTTGCGTCGTAAAAAGGGGATTATTCTTAGCAAACCATTCTACATATCAGACCTTTATAGTACGTGGCATATGGTTGGTATTTCTTTGACAGATCGGTACAGTTTATGCGATAGGTATTGAGTTCCAGTAAGTCCCGTTATTCTACCATAAAAGTATGACACACTTTAGTATATTGCAATCAAAGGCTAATAAATTCAAGCGGTACGTAGAAAATGGCAGCAATATTTCTATTCTCCTAAGGAATTTTGTAGTAAAGAGCATTTTTCCAGCAGTTTTATTATAAGCTTTGCGGTCAAATGATACATGGAGACTTGGAATTCAAAGGTCACTTCAGATCCAGACTTTCACCTAGGTTCTCACTAGGTCCAGTTGCTCGTAGGTATCCCTTTGAATCCCTACACGTACCCCCTGAGTGGAACTTAAGGAGTAAGTATTAGACGTGGTGGCCAGGGGCATAGACGCCGACTTGAAATCTGAAGGTCGGATTGGGCTCCCGTGATAGATCTAAGCCCATTCACTCTCAATTATCATGAGTAGGCCGGTGGCTTTGCACTGGGAACATTAGAAGCTGGTATGGTAGACGTAACAACCTAGTAAAGCGATTATTTATTTATTTCCTAGGATTTTACACTTTAAACACTTCTATGAGTGTGAGACTATGAGACCAGTCTATACCAGCTGTGACACAGGGAATCTTAGGCAGAAGCGTGACGGGAGGTTTACAAGCGTTTACAACGTTACATTTGGACCACTTACCGTAAACCACAAATTACGTACGAGACACTTAATAAGTTGTTTGTCAAGCAAATTTGATATTATATATATTCCGAGAAGGACCGTTTTGTTCAGTGAAATTTAGTTACCCACTTTAAGTTTTAAGTGGAAGTTGAATTTTCCTTAAATATTACAACAATAATCACCAAAGCGGAAAACCACCTATTTTACCCAAGCTTAAATTTTCTCACGGCGCAATATTAAACTTTACTCTTCAAGTTGCGTAAATGAAATTAAAATTACCTTTTTGATAACTGGATGCTTTATTTGAACAGAAGTAAAATTTAAGGCACTTTTGAACTTATTGTTGTACTGACAGACAAGTTTGCATAAACATCAAATTTATTGTATTATTATCAATTTATTTTATAAATTTATACACCCACTAAATACGAACATGACTTTTGTTAGTAAAAAGCACTAACAAAAATATATGTTCGTAACATAAATGCTTGTCCTAGTTGAGAATCGAACCCTCGACCTACAGCGCAGAACCTACCTCCTTTATATGTAGTGCATTATTAATTGTAAAATGTGTAAGTGTTATTATATGTAGTGCATTATTAATTGTAAAATGTGTAAGTGTTATTATATGTAGTGCATTATTAATTGTAAAATGTGTAAGTGTTATTATATGTCGTGCATTATTAATTGTAAAATGTGTAAGTGTTATTATATGTAGTGCATTATTAATTGTAAAATGTGTAAGTGTTATTATAATATGTAGTGCATTATTAATTGTAAAATGTGTAAGTGTTATTTTGTTAACAAATAAATACTTTTAATACTTACTTAATACTTTATACTTAATACTTACTACCATCTGAGCTGTAAGCAGAGTCTAATAGTTGACTCTGCACACTTTATGCGATACTAGCGACCCGCCCCGGCTTCGCACGGTTATTAAAGCATCAGTGTTGTATCAAAAACTACCCGTGCGAAGCCGGGGTGAATTGCTAGTGTATTATACATATAAACCTTCCTCTTGAATCACTCTATCTAAAAAAAACCGCATCAAAATCCGTTGCGTAGTTTTAAAGATTTAAGCATACATAGGGATATAGGGACAGAGAAAGCGACTTTGTTTTATACTATGTAGTGAAGATAGCATTGAATAAAATCATAAATGCGGAATTCCACCGATACCCATCTATCTCGCACGCCAAGAAAGAATTTCCCCATAAAATATTTCTTTTATAACATGTCTCAAATAAATTTACGGTATACGGCAGAAATACAATAACTATTGCTTAAGTAAAAACACGGGTTTGCCAAGTTATTAAGGTGTTTACAGACCAGCAATTAAAATTGGGCATACATTGGTAAATTAAAAAATGGTTCCGTTCCGATTTTTTTTTATTAGTAAAGCACAGAATAAACATTTCTGTTCGCACACAAATGCTTGTCCTGGGTGGGAATTTAAGTCATAAGTCATAAGTCATAAGTATTTATTGGTAAAAAATGTTTACAACCCACGACCTACAGCGCAGAAGGCTGTAGGCTGAGCTACTAGCAACAGAGCTATGAGGCCAGTCTTCGGTCACGGGGATATTTAATTATATAATATACAGTATTAATGTATATTTTCCTGTTTCACAATACAGAAAGAATAGCGTTTAAGATTTTGTATGATATAAATCTTTCTGTTATTGGTGTATGTAACAATATTTTGGCATTCCCTCTATCAGAAGAAGCCAGAATGTTAGTCAAAATTGTTAAACTAGGAATAAGACGAAGGAGCTGATATTTTATTATGTGCTTTTTGAGGGTGACATAGTCATTTTGATTAAACCCTCTATAAAAACAATAAAGAAAAAAAAAAATATATTTTCCTGTTTCAGATACATTAACATGATGAGCCGGGGAAGCCACATCTGTTTCTTGCTGGCGGTATGGGAAGATAAAAGTTGCAGCACGTTTGTTGCTGATCTTTTTTTTATATCAAAATGTGACGGAACGATCTGAGGGCCCACCTGGTGGTAAGTTCTACTGCTACTTTTGGTTGCTTCTTTAGCACCACCCAGGGGGTACGTGTACGGAATCAAAGGGTGCACACCTACAGACGCGAGCAAGCTTTTTAGTGTTTGTAATTTCAACTGTGTATAAACCTCCACACTTCAGCAGTGTCATCGGGGGTTGCCCGTCTGCCAGCACTAAGAAGAGGTTCAACATTTGGCCCTAGTCCAAATTTGGTCGTAGACGCTCATTGTACTTGATTACTTCGTTGCCCGACCGAAAGAGATATGATTTTAATGACTTAATTGATGCTTTTGCGATGTGCAAAGTGAAATGGGAGATTTGGAAGTGTAGAAGCCATTTTCGTTTTTGTAAAGAAATTGGTGGCGTTCGTAGTAGAACTCTCACTGTAACAAATGTTCTGTGTACTTGTAAAAAATTTCTCTTGGGAGATAAAAAAAGTTTTTACTATCTTACCTCTACACTAAGATTCCCTATGTCACACACAGTTGCCATGGACAAACACCCAATAACAAACTTTACGTTCATCACACAGAATCTGCCCTGGTCGGGAATCGAACCCAGGCCCCTGGTTTCGAAGGCCACTAAGCTACCTCAATATGCTTGTAAGAGTAAACAGGTGATATAAAACAGCAAACTACAATCCGTCATTGGTGAAAAGTGTGAAAAATTGTATTTCGAATGAATCGTAATCGTACAATAATAGCCTTGTACGATAAATTCAGTAAAGCTTTTTTCCATACGTTATAGAAATAAATACTTTTTACAAAAAAATTTAAGCGTCTGTTTGTAATGTTAAAATAACAACTTGTTACGTATGTTTTTGGAAGTATATACGGCACTCATACAAATATACAATTTTTAAAATTCTTGTCTGTCTCTGTGTTTGTTTCGGGTAATCTAACGGCTTGACCGATTTTGACAGGACACTGGCAGATAGCTGACAATATAAGGAGTAAATTTGGCTATAGGGATAGTGTTTGAGCACGCACATTGCCCTAATTATAATAATGTATCATTTGCACTTTACGCTAATAATCAACGTGAGCAAATGTTGAATTATATTCAGTTCGCGATCAGCAGTCCACCGACAAACGCGACTCACTATCATTTCATCAATAACATGTGTTTATCTTTAAATATATCAGTTAAAATTTATCTTCTAGTTTTTCTGATATATTCAGCTTAGTTACTATCCAGGTGTACGGACCGTAGGTACATAAGTTAATTATTAAAATCTTCCTCTTTTCATGCAGGTAAGTTTTCAATTCTGGTTAAAAGTTTTTAAACTGCCCTCACCTGTGACACAGGCACAGTTTTCCATGTTATTCGATCCATTTGGTTGTCTGGAATAAATCGCTTACTAGCGATAAGACCGATTGTACTTTCTTTTTGTATAAATGGTCTGTGTATTTTGTAATTTGATGATGATGAGGTGATCTGTAAAGAACAGCTAAGCTACAAAACATGCCCTACATAATAAAAGTAATAAATGAGTTTGAGTTTGACTTATCCTGTCATCGATTTAATATAATATTCACTTCTATATTTTGACGTCTTGTGCAATCAAATTATGTCTACATTCGCGCCAGCTCTTAATTCCGAATAATTATTCAAAACCATGAAAATGCAATATTAATTGAACATCAACTAGTTAGCATACACCTAATCACCAAGTCGACTGCGCCAATTATTCATGTAAATACAATTAGCTTGTATGTCTGTACATTTCAATTAATCGATTACGTGTTTCACTAGTGCGGAGTACGGGCATCGACTTTCAACATTAGGGTAGCAGGATTAAATCTAGGCTACAATACTAAAACAATCTTATCTTTTAGTAACGTTGACATGGTCAAACATGTAAGCATTGCCCAAGACCCGAGAATGAACTCTACTTATCGAGAGCAGGCTTATATGCCTTTTCAATATGTACGCTTTTTTAACAAAATTCCGTGCAAAATTCAATTACTATAAGTAAATAAATTTAAAACTATTATCAAAGGTAAACTTGTACAATTTGTTATTGTTGTTTTTACAATAAAATATCAGAATTACTAGATGACAAAAAAGCTAGGGAATGAATTTGCTCCAGACGCAGACTCTAGACGCAGGACCATATTCGCGAATATGTAATACTGTCTCCGAGGGGTTTCTTGTCTGTTTCTTCCCCTCGGTTGGGGTAGGAACAGACGAAAAACTTAACAAATAAGATTAGCTAAAACATAAAAACTTAGTGTAATTTTACATATATGCCACTTTTCCAACGAAATACGACTTGGTTCTTCTCACACTTCGGTTCAGAGTCGTATTAATGTTGTTATGGACGGAAGAAACCAATTAACATAAGGTCTCTCAGCTCGTCCTGTGAATGAAGTAGTATATAAAAAAAGCTGCTACCACACCCATTTTGCGCCGCGTCTTCGCTTCGAATACGCACGACTTTTTCTATGTGACCTGCGCATTAAACCCATAAAATGAACAATGAAATAAAGAATAAAACTGTTTACTCAGCAGACCTTAAATCGGGGGGAGTGATTGGCCAATAACGTGATAAATCAATTTGGACGAACAAAGCGGCAAAGATCCAATCAGATGAATCAGGTCCACAGTGAATAAAACCATTTTCTGTATCTGGACAGAATTCGCAAGTTCAGCGCAAAGGCAGCCATGAACGGCTTGGTTACTTTAATACAGAGAGATAGATACCCAAGAGAGAGAGAGAGAACTGAGAGAGAGTTTTTGATGATCTCTTCGTTTGAGTGAAGCAACTCTCCGCCCGGTCAGTAATTGGATGGTCTACTCGCATTTGAACTTAGCGCTTCCATGCTTTGGAAGGCACGTTAAGATGTCGTTGCCGGTTATTCAAGTCGATTAGCCATATCAAAGGCTTTCAGGCGGCTTGAAAACTCCCGGGATCATCCAATAGTTGGGACCCATTCTGTTGTGAGATCACCACAGAATGGGTTCGCCACAGTTCTTCCGGCATACGACTGATATGTCCAGTCCCTTGAGCTAGCGTGCTTTCAATGCTACGTAGGCTATTTGGATTTTGGTGTTTCTTATGCGATCCGTAAGTTTGACTCCCAAGATATTAGGTTCTTAATTAATTAGCATAAATTAATGTAGATCTATTCTAACCCAGCTCTCCTCGATAAGCTATCTACAGGCGGTCAGACCAACCCAAATATACTCGTGCTGTGAATGCGCATTGATTGAAGGTAGCTCACGAACGTTACTGAAACGTATTTTGCAAACTGATAGCACAAGAAAACGTACATGTTTAATTACGCCTGTGTCTCAATGACTTGCCCATGTCCTGTTGCTCATGTGAAAAGAGAAGCTGATGAAAGCGCTCGGGTTTAGTTGGTTTTATTATTGCGATAACATTGACATAACAAATCCTGAGACCTTCAGAAACTGGCTGACTACTCGTTGAAGCATTGACTCTGGTCTAGACTCAAGTAATAAAAAGTTAAACACGTCAATATCTTAAATTAAACCAGCGAGCAAATAAAAATATTTACTTGAAGACAACGAAGGGATCCCAATTTCTTGTGGACCAAAGTAAACAGATGCAAAGCTATCAAAGAGAAAACAAACAAGGGGATGTGAGCACAACCCCTATGGAGCGAAAAATGAAGATTTTGATTGCCAACAAATAGAGACATATTTTTGTAAACAACTTTATTAATTGCGACTCGAGATAGGAATCCTTGGCGTTTTGATCTGTGTTTAGGGATCATTTATTGCTTTTAACTAGGCTTTTAAACTAGAGACCGTGAGAAAAGTGCCAATGAACACATTCTTGGAAATATTTTAGATGGCAAATATAAGTTAAATCGTAATATGATCAGACTACAGCACCGTAATTAGACAAAAAAAATTATTGCTTTAGTGACTTGTTGGAGCATGAAGATCTAGAGGTACTTCAGCTTTCTTTCTAAATGTTGATGGATCAAATTTAATGATAAATATTATAGTTTATTTTGTGTGCAATAAATTAAACAATCGTTTATATATATAAATATTAACTAATAAGGTGAATAAGGCGGTTTTATTGCTTTGAAGCGATCTCTTATAATATACTTACTTATATAATTTAAAATATATTAATATAACTAGCTGTGCCCGCGACTTCGTCCGCGTGGACTTAGATCTATCCTAGCCTAGAGGATAGAAATATAATGTGATGCTTATTATGACTATTATATTAAAATTATGTTATAATTAAATCTCAAAATACTTTATTTCCGTTAGATTCTTACGATATTACTTGGGTTTTGTTAACTGGGAAGGTTAAAGACTTGATTGGATGATGAACTACGTAAGTGAAACTGCAACCATTGCAAATGTATATTTTACAATAATGCTTCTCTGTAAACTATACTATAGAAGTCGTCTTTTCAGGATATTTCAGGAACGTGCGCATACAAATTATTTGAATTGCTAAGTCGGGAAAGAGCTAAGTATGGCGGACCGTGCAAAAAGCAACTCAATATTAGGTCTACGTCTGATACCAAAACAGTTTCTTCTTGTTCTTTGTTTTTGGTCACTGCGGAACATAGGCTCACCGGAGACTGAATGCGTTTAAAACTAAATGGGCAGTTGATAGGAATGAGAGGAATTCTCTAAACTCTTGACTTTCAATCTGGTGCCGTAACATAATTTAGGAAGACTTAAATTTATAAAAGAGCAATGGACACTCCGACATTTAGTTTAATATATATTGTGTGATGGGAGTCCAGATGCACTCAAGAAATTTAAACATTCGATGGAATAGTTGGTAGGGTCTTATTGTTCCCGCCTGACCGCGGCTATAGGCGGAAACCTTTCGCTGTCAACTATGGTCTCATCCATGATTGACAGCGGGAGATCTTGGGTGGCAGCTCAGTCCTTCTGCAAGGAAGTAATCTCGCCGAAAGAAGCAGCCGAGAGGGTAAGGGAGGAAGAATCTCCTCACTCTGGTGACTGGTGAGGAGAGTGGGTCGGCGTAGGCAGGCGCATGAGCGCCGCCTGCCACCCTAACGGGAACTTCCGTGCGGTAGATCCGGAGAATCTGCCGTCCGACGGATGAGGTCCTCACCGAAGGTTGGCGTGTTTCGTGTTCCGGGCACGGCAATATAGGGAGGTACACATCGTGTTGGGGTTCCGATACGCGAGGACCAACGCCTTTGGGGCTACGGGTACGGCCGCTACCGTACCCGTAGCTCCAGCGTGAAGGCGTAGTGCAGGAACTCCAAGGAGGTTTTATTGTGTATTCCCCCAGCACTGCTATTAATATACGCCTCCCCAAGGCGTGGGGTATAAGCAAAGTATTTACCCCTTGACAAAAAAAAAGCTTCTTATTGTTCCATTTCTCTGTTAATAGAATGCCATTCCCATTCCCTGCCATTCATTCACTCAATGCCATTCCCTGGGTCACTGCTCAATGTTGTATCACTGTTGTTAGATCATCAGACACATATGAAATAAGTCCTGTAGTAACAAAACAGTGTTAAATACAGTGAGAAATAAGTCCCCCGTACCGATCTATTGGATCTAGTTGCTCGCGTCCGCAGGTGTGTACCCTTTGATTCCCTACACGTACCCTCTGGGTGGTGCTAAAGCAGCAACCAAAAACTAACAGTAGAACTTGTGCCAAGTTCGTCCGGCGAGGTACTGCCACCACACCTGGAATCACACAAGCAGTAGTGCTTGTATCGTGAGATGTATCATCCCCGTCTTGGGTGATGGTCGCAGCAGGATGAGTGCGACTCAGTGTAAGATCCAAATCTTATACTGAGTCGCATTACTGTTGTCATAGGTGTGAGTCGCCACTTACCACCAGGTGGGCCCTCAGCTCGTTACGTAACTAACTCACAAAAAAAAGATAGCATAGCATGATTTGGCCGCCATCTCACCTGATGGAATGTGAAGATGCGGCCGACGATGGAGCACGCTTGTCTAGGAGAAACCTATTCACTCTACTCTTGAAGACACCCAAATTGTAATGGTCAGGGAACACAGACTCAGGCAAAGCATTCCACTCCCTTGCAGTACGCACACTAAAAGTAGTTTCAAATCGCTTAGTGCGTATTAATGGTATTTATGTTTTGTTATTTTTGTTGAGCTGCATATTCCTTGATAGACTTCCGCTAATTTATATTGATACATTTGCAATATCTGTGCTGCATCTGAATGTCCAGATAATATCAGCAAAGTCGAAAACAAATGTCGCAAGGATTATTTAATTTCACCCCTGATGATGATGATGATGATGTACCCTGAGGATGATTTACCTATGCGGCTTTTTTCTGCCGGACATACGGCCATTGCGTTACTCCAGTGTACTGTAGGTCTCCGTCAAGTAAATGACTCGTTTGATAGGAAGCTTGGTACTCGTATTTAAGATACTGGTTACCATCAACCTTTCGCAGTTCAAAGTACAAAGAAACTACCTTTAAACTAATTACCTAATTAACTAACCTAAACTAAGACTAAACTACGACTAAACCTGTCATCTGCCTTCAAGCGCCTGCTCTTATTCATATTGCAATACACCGAACCGCCACACCGAGTCAAGAACGCAGGACACGGCAGGCGCTTGTAGAACGTTTTGTAAAAAAAATAAAATTTTGCATAAAACATTGAATAACTTTTGATTTTGTGGGTCGATTTTGATAAAATAAACGCTATTCACTATTCCAGACTCAGCTTAACATTTCTTAGTACCTAGATTTTGATAACTATCTATGGTTTTTGCGTAAAGTGCGCACAAACATACAGACAAACAGACAAACAGACAAAAATTTCAAAAATTGTTTTTTTGGGTTCTGTTACTTATTCTTAACGTCTCCCAGTTATTATTTTGTAAAAATATTCAATGTACAGACACGGCAAGTCTACGATTTTATTATATGTATAGATTAGCATAATATATTTATATGTATGTGTTAAAGAACAATATATTTATTGCTAAAACGATTAGCTTACTACTCTTATGTATTAAATGTGTAAAAATATTCGAATCTTTTGCTTAAAAAATATAATATTAAAATACCTGCACAATAAATAAACCACATAAATATAAGATCTGAATGACTTGTTGAATATTGCCTTCTATTAAACTAACTTCATGCTTATCACAACTTTGCTCCGGCCGGGGATTAAACCTGAAACCCTGTGAAGATTTACTACCTCACTCATAGATATAACGTAGGCATCAAAATCACAACCAGATAGATTAGCATCAGTTCGGATTCCAACTGAACTGAAATAGACTGGTGATTGAATTAACTGAAAATGGAATGTAGATACTTAGGTAAGCCCACAGTTATATGGTTCATAGTTGAATATTGGCTGTATTAAGAGGTTTTGATTGACTGAAGAGCGCGTGGTGCAGTTATTGAACACTAAATAGCAGTAGTACTTGTGCCATGTTTGCCCGGAGAAGTACTGCCACCACAGGTGGAATACTGCCGGGAGCGGTACACTCGAGTTGTTCTGTGTCTTTGCACAAAAAATACTAAATAAGTGATAAGTGAAGATCGTGGTGATCCGGAGGCACAGAAGCCGACTTACGAGTTTTCACTTGAAAACATCGTGAGGAAACCGGTATGTCTTAGAATCAAAAATTCGAGGAAATTTGACATCTACCAATCCAGATTTGTCTCCCGTGGTAGATCAAATACCACTCACTCTCAATCAACCCTGCACTGGGACCATTAAGGCTGGTTCAGTAAATGTATACTTAGTTTAGGGGTAGATGGCGGTGTGTGAAATCTCCATTAATTTTTCATCATTTTTAATAGCTATATTAATCCATTTCATAAAAAAACACATTAAATTGAATTCTTTGCACCAAGAAAATTAAAAAAAAAATTAATAAAAAAAATTACAGTCAAACTCTTGCCCAATAAGTCACTTCCATTCAATGACAATAAAACACAAGAAAACTAACCAATCTCGTGATAATGTTGTACATTATTATAAACCCATAATTTCATGTTATTGCATGTCGCAGTGCAACTGCGAATCCGGTCACATTATGAAAAAGTTAAATTAGTCTAGTCAGCTCGCACGAAGCTAACTTTATTTAAAGTGCACTTGAAAATTTCATACTCGAGCAGGTAATACGCTTGAACTATGTGTTGTAATTTTATGCTGTGCAGTGACGTAAAATATGAGACGCAAATTTGCCAGAATTTAATATAGGATTGAAAACAATTGTTCGTGTCTTCAAATGTTTTGTTTTGTTGGTTGGTTTGGGTATCTGAATAATTTTGTTTAGCGGAGTAATTTAAAGACATTAAATAAAAAGATAAAAATGTATATATTGTTTGTAGAACTAGGTTATACAGGCGTTAACTATGTTTACAATATGTATTTTTCCTACCAATGTGGCATAAAACATACACAAAATTGAAAGTAGGTATTAAAAAACTAATTACAAACGTCAAAAGGTACACAATGTTTACATAGTGATATATGACGTTATAAAGTACTTAGTATATATAATAGCTATATCACAATCAATTCTTTAATAATTTGAACCGAATAATCTTGTTTATTTAAACGAGCAATTCTCGTTAATATAATATATATTTTTGTGGTACTAATCTACTGTTTAAAACAAAACACGATTAACAAAAAAAAAACCGATCGGATCTCAGTCACCCAGGTACTATGCCTTATGTACTAAAAGATCATTAAAGGCACAATTTTTTCACTTAATATATTAAAATTATTCGGTAGATTATTATAATAACCTTAAAAATATGCATATGTAAGACATATTCAGCAGTATTTTGGCGCCATTTCACCATGTATCCTAACTTAAGACGCTCTTATATCCGTTCAATTTATCTGCCACCGTTACACTTAACCACCGAATAGATCATCCCCCGATTAAGACGTTGCCGTATAGTCATGGGTTCTGCACAAAGCCCCTAAATAATATCGAGACTCGCAACGTGATCGCGCTGAAATATAGACGCAATAAAGACCGCTACGTGTTTGCAAACTGTATCCAGGTGTTACGTAATACAGCGTTTTGATAAAACGTCTAGTTTTTGACAGCTGTCATCAGCGGAATTTGCCTCGGGCAACTTTTTTCGGGCATTTTTTTATTGGTTACCTATTTTTTCTTTACTTTACTTAAGTTGAGTAACTCTTCGCCTACTAATTAGTTGGATGGGTGATTTTTGAATTAGAAGTGAGCGCTTACGTATTTGCCAATTATTGCTAAGTTTGACCCCTGTTTAAACCGAAAAACTAACAAAAAGCCTAACAATTATTTTAAGCAACTTCAAAAAGGACGAAATTTTTAATTCGGTTGTATTTTTTGTTTTTCATCTATGTCAGTTTCACTATTTGCAAATCGATTCTGAAAATTATTTTATTATTGCTAAAATGAGGTACACTCTATACCTCCATGGTAGTCTGCACAAAAAAAAAAGATATTTTTCTAAAAGGAAGAAATAGTTTTTTTTTTTTTTGTTTTTTCATATTCCAGTCATCACATAAAACACTCAAATTAATTTATCAACCGCAACATAATAGAACTGTTGTGAAGATGAGAGTGTGAATTATAGGCTTATATCGACGTCGGGCCGCCCTACTCGCCGTATGCGAGCGTAGACCAGCATTAATAATACACGGACATTGGATCGAGGGCGTAAGTGTGTATCATTTATTGATGGGTGCGACAAAATGAGTACATGGCTGTACATAGAAACCATAAAGATCAAGCAGGATGTTGTTAAATAATTTCGGATATGCGTCAAGTGTCTGGAATTATCAGTTAAAATTCTGATAGATAATAGCATTTTTTTTTTTTATCATTATAAATGTTGCTTTCGACAAATTTGTTAGTCTTCAACGTCGCTGTACTGTAATATTAAATGTTTTTGTAAAAACAGAAATTTAAAACACATATTTTTTATCCTGTGGAGAGCTCGCGGTACCTAGATAATGTGTAAAAGATTTAAAGACAAATTTATTTACGGTGTAACCGTAAATAAATATAAAAATACAAATAGATTTATTATGGCTTATATGAAATGTTACAATATGAAATATGAATCCATAAGCTCCTGAACTAGTAAAACTGTGGTTCAGGAGCCAGTGGCATGTAATGTGATTTTAGCTACTAACATTTAATCCAAAACATAAAAGATACAAGATAAATCAATTTGGAACCCCCCATGACAACAGTAATGCGACTCAGTATAAGATTAGGATCTTACACTGAGTCGCATTCATCATGCTGCATCCATCACCCGAGACTGGTATGATACGTCTCATGCATGTCATTTCACCAGCACCCACACCCTTCTACCGAAACAGCAATGCGAGCACTGCTGCTTAGCGTCATATTCCAGGTGTGGTGGCAGTACCTCTCTCTCAAGTCTACCAATCCAGATTGGGCTGCCGTGGTAGATCAAAGCCCATTCACCCTTAATTCATCATTTTTCACAAAACCAACTGTTCCGTAGTGTTCCTAAGACCGAATAAATGAGTATGAGTATGAGTATAATCATCGAGAGTAGGCCGGTGTCCATGCAGTAGGAACATTAGAGGCAGGTGCGGTATATATGTTCCAATTTTGTTCTGAGTTTATAACCAAATTTTATGTTTACAGCGAACAACAAAATGATTTGCAATGAAAGTGGTATAACGGTAAGACTGCGTACTTCCGTAATACCGTACGTGATGTACTTACTAATAACGTCAGGACGCGGCTAAATTAAAAATAACTTTATTACATAAGTGGATGGGTGCAATTTCACTAAGACGGATTTATGGATGGAGGAAGCTCAGGAGCGTGGGTTAGTTTGCTGTCAGTTTTGAGTCTTAACTCTGGGGCTCACGGTTTAGTTTAAACTGTGTTTTAGGACGTCTTGAAATAACAGGATAGGTTTTTTTGTGTTAATTATACGCTCACACTCACATGCTCCTACACTACAATTCTCTGTGTCGCAGATGATATAACACATCCTTAAAAAAGGACAAGCTTCATGGTTGCCACACAATGTTCGTCTCGACCGGGAATCGAACTGAGAACCCTCGTTGGCAGCTACCAACTTAGCCGCAAGGCTGCCAATCTTAACTAATTTAAGAAATGTCAAAGTTATTTGTTTGTTTGTTACGCTCTCATGCACTATGTGTCAATCCAGGATATATAAGCTATCCGTTGAAAGCGTAGAAAGTTAACATACAGACAGATTTAGTTACTTAAAATGACAGATCGAGCTGAAGGCACACTGGATGTTTAGTTTATGTCCTCCCGACCGTATGAGGGGAACCAAGTTGCACCTCGTTGCACCCGTCACCCGACACGGGATGTTACGTCTCATGCGCATGTGATTTCACAGCCTCCCGAACACAGTAACGCGACTGCACCACTGCTTGGCGTAAATACTTTCGCATTTATAATATCAAGTATGGATATTCTGTTTATTGTTTCTGAGACTCATTTTAAAGTTCGTTTCCCACAGAATGGAAACCCGCTACCGGAAACGGTCCCAGCCCAGTCAATTTGACGTTCATCGAAATATTTTATCAATGAAATTTTCTAAAATACGTCTTGTGGGCGGTGTCACGTAGTTTATTGGGTCGAGTGATCCCAAGCGGCCCTCACCCAAAACGGTATTTTGCTTTATGCCATCGAAATTAATCATTTTGGGGAATGTAATTTTGTAAACTTACAGTTTTAATTTAAAGTTTAGATTTTCCAGCGTTGAGGGCTTCCCGTCCTCACTTAAAATCGACGTGAAGTTTTCAAGGCCATTGGCGGCCATCAAAAAGTTGGCCATTAAAAATAAATTTGAATTTTGGCATTAATCTTAATTGTCAAAGTGACACTAGCTACAAAAAAATTTGGATTTTTCACGCAATCGGGTTTTTGTCTTTTTTTCAATAAATTATTGTATTATTATAATTAGGCGATCGAATCGATTTTTAGTACTATCTACCTGATTTTGAATTATTACCATCACCCATAAGCAAGAACAATACGACTCAGGTCTTCGCATCGTAGTAAAAAAAGACCTAAGTCACATAGCGTTGCATCCGTGAATCTAACTAGTGATATACTAAAGATTTTTGTCTCTGACACATTACAGGTCTGATCCACCTCTAATGGATTTTATAACCTTGGAAATTGATTTAATGGCCCAGTTAAAGTTCACTAGTTATCTCGTGCCCGCTGAAAGTATCGCTCAAACAAAAACTGATTTCAATTTAAAATTTTCGCGAAAAATCTGAAATTCATATCTCAACTTTAGCGTTTCGAAACGTATCTGTGGAGCTCTATTGGGATTTTGGTGAGTTACAACTTTCAGCATTACGGTTTTACGGCTACTTGTTCTAATAAGTTATTTAAAAGGAAGAAAAACTGAGCGGGAGATTCTTTTTCTAGACGGTTTTGGGACGGTACGAGTATAAGCTGGTGGATCGATATCGATAACAACAGTAATACGACTTCGGTCTTGTCTCTGGTCCGTGGGAGACTTGGGTCTCATCGTTGCTCCTCTAATTCTGTAACCATAACAAACTAAATGCGCTTGTATTTTCGAAAACTAATCGAATCTAAATTTTCTTTCAAAAATAATTAATTGAATTGAAGGGCTAAATCGTGTTTACAATAACCGTAAATCAAAAAAGTCTTCATAATATAACCTACAATTTCGCGGTTTGTGACAAAGTTAAAAAGGTATCTTCGTTGTGAGTAAAATAATCACACGAATTTTTATAAACAAACATTCGAAGACGTTTGACATTTCACGAAACAGGATTGAGCTGCTTTGGTAGATTAAAACACATTCACTCTCACATGTCGAGAGGCGTTGTCCCTGCAGTGGAAACATTACAGGGTACAAAACTAAATAGAAATCCAAAAGTCATATAATACCTATCAACATATAAACCAATTTCACCAACTCACAGTAAAATCTGAGCGAGCTACGTTTTTCCAAATCATTTACCACAAAGAAACGTCAAATATATCAGCGGCGAATGTGTTTTTAATTCCAGTGAACTGGGCGAGGTTCTTAGCCAGAGTGCAGACCCAAGTACGAGATACGTGGTGAACTGGATGCAGGATCTCGGAAACATGGATGTGGTTGATATAATCATTTTAGATGGAATATAGTTAAATGCACAAATAATTACAAAGCAAACAGGTGAACTTAATGTTGGCAAGCATCCTCTTGTTGAACTTTTTGTGGAAAAATAATTTCGCTGACGTTGCACAGTTAAAATCATGTAGTAAAATATATATATGGAAACTGGGAGCGCGTGGGACAATTTTTTTTTATGTGTATGAGTGACGGAACGGAGGGCCCACTTAATGGTAAGTGGTGACCCTCGCCCATGACAACAGTAATGCGTGCGACTCAGTATGAGATCCAAATCTTTACCGAATCGCATTCATCCTGCTGCGTCCATCATCCGAGACGGGGATGATACGTCTCATGCGCTTGTGATTTCACCGGCAGCCGCACCTTTCCACCGGAACACAGTAATGCAACCACTACTGCTTGGCGGCAGATTCCAGATGTGGTGGCAGTACCTCTCCGGACGAACTTGGCACAAGTTCTACTGCTACAATTACAAAATCATAGAAAAAATGTTAAAGTTTATTTATTTATGTATAAACATTACATTTCTAACGCAAAGAAACACCTTTTTAGAACCAATTTCATCTACTCCTAATTTAATATACAACATTATAAGAGGAATGCACAGTTTCAATATTTCATATTATTTATTAATAAACTTTGGAATGGTCGAGCAGCTTTTGCTGATGAGACCACGTCTTGGTTGGTAATAAGTCACGGACGTCTTGAAATGAAATGAAAATAGATTTTTGAATCACAAACATCACAATAGTACAGTCACAGAACTTAATACTTATTAATATTCTCCTTGTAGGAAAACAAGGAGAATATTAATGTTGTTTTATAAGTTAGTACCCAAGTTTAGATATTGGGTCTCATAAGTAATGTCGGTTTTCATATGTGAAAATTCCTTGGCCTCAATTTAAACATGTCGTAACTTGTTAAGACTAGTCCCTAATTCTATGAAAAGTACAATTGCTTTACTTTCTTTTAATCATTCTCTCTTTGTTTATTGACGACGCAGTACGTTTTTATAATAAATAGTATTGAATGCGATAAATATGAAATTCGTGTATTGTTAAGACATTATTAGTATTTCATACTATTTATTATACAAACGTACTGCGTCGTCAATAAACATAGTATTGAGTTTTTGAGTCACATTTGTTCCTAATTATTAAAATGGTTTCATTTAGTAAATTTTGGTCCACGGGAACAAATACGATTATGTTTGATATTCCGCTAGTACTAGAAGGGTACTGTAATATTACATATATATATATATATATATATATTTTAAAACGTTAACACATACCTCTGCACTAGGATTCCCTGTGTCGCAGATGGTATGGACAAACACAAAAACACAACACAAACACCCAAGACCCGAGAACAAACTTCATGGTCACCACACAAATGTGCCCCGGCCGGGAATCGAACCCGGGACCCCTCGCTTCGAAGGCAGGGCTACTACCAACTAAGCCACGGAGTCGTCAGATGTAATATTGCATGTAATGTGCCTGGGGAGTTCCTGTGACACGTTATATACGAGTACTTACGAATATATGTGTAAAATTTGACGTGTCCAAATGATACTTGAGATTTAAAGGAATAAATGTGTATGAGTTTGACTTTGATTTTGACACCTAGTAAATACGAAGTTATACTCCGTAGATTTCTTCTGATTCGTAGCTCCATAGCAATGCATTAGACGTGTCCAGTTTACGGCCCGTATCGTGTAGCGATGCACAAACAACGGGTCTCAGATGCCGGGCCATTTGCCGCCTCTTTGCTGGTTTTGGGTTTTAACTAATGAAATTTGGACTTTTCCGCTCAAGTGGTTTTCAATTACGGCTCCTTGCCTGTTTCGAACTGGTTTCATATTGAAATTTACTTTGGGATTAATTCATAGACACGTCTGAAGGGCTTTTGTGTTTATTGTTTGTACTTGGTAGGTATTTTAGTACTGGACATCAATATTTTTTGTTTTATGTTCTTGGCTTTTAAAAGATGTCCAGGAACTTACCTAATAATTTGTGATGATGATGTATTAAGTTAACTTACGTTGACGAAATTATGTTTTTTATGGGTGAGAAACGTTTTTCATATTGGTTGGAAGCGAAAAATATATACGTATTAAAAATTGAAAGATTGATTGTAAAACGATTAATAGCATTTGAGTTCATTCAACCTCAAAAGAATAGGATCAGTCAATATATGACTTCTATGTATATTGTATCTGTTCTTCTCTGTATGGAAAACTCGTCTGTTATAAACAAAACATGATATTTACGATGACTAAATTCCAAAGAGAGGATTATAAACTATTTAGCGAATAGAACCAGTTGTTTATCAACGTAAATAATTCATAGTGAATACACGTAATTCAATTATATGATGAATTACGTGTTTTAATATGAGTATACAAATCAGTCAGCTGGTTTTAAGTTTCAGAACTTAGACTATTTTATTTATGGGGTTTCCCCAACGTTTATTCTCATATTTCAACGCTCGTTAAAAGCAACGTCAACATATATATATTAGTACAATATTTATTGTATTATATATATAGTGCCCCAGAGATATTAGTATATTTCTAATTTAAATAAATATAAATTAATTCAATAGATTTATTGATTTGTATCCAAAGCAAAAAATATTTTTATTGTATTAATTTACTGATATGGCAACTAATTCCAAAAAATCTATTCTCTATTTTAAACTAAGGTTCATATTCCAAATGCTCTGCACTGCATTATTATCTTGCACTCGTGTTATCTCTATCGGGTGGCGAGATTTATCGCACCCCATTCGTTAGGGGTTGTGAATTTTATTGCATCGGAATATAAAATATATCGCGCGGGTTATCGTATGAGTTTGCGAGTACAGGTAGTTTTTTTATAGAATTTCAATACATTGACGGCTTCGAAGGTATGTTGGTAGTAAATCTGCCTTAGTAGTAAAGCAAGAGGTTCGATTCCCGGCCAGGAAAATGTTTTGTGACCATGGAAATTCCTTGGAGCATATCTTTAAAAGCGTTTGTTGCTTTTTTTAATCTATGTCAATTTTTTTTTATCTATGTACAATATAAATGATACTATCAAACCCAAAGTTCTTCAAAGTATCCCCAGGGTGCTGAAAGGAGCAACCCAAAGTAGCGATAATACTGGTTTGGTCCGGAGAAGTACTGCCACCTCACATGTATTCCTTCGCCAAGTATCATTGCACTCACTATCTTTCCGTGGAAGAATGGATGCTGGTGAAATTACAAACAAATGAGCCATCCAAAGTTCACCAGGGTCACAGTTAAAACGCGCTGCGACTTAGGTCTTCTCATACTTCGGAACTTGATTCGAGTCTTTGTTGTTTATGCGTGCACCTTAACTTCGTCGGTTCCGTCTGCTAAGGGTTTTCTCCCTTTGGATACGTAACCCTAATAACACCGGGGCGTCTCATAGTTCACGAAGCAATTAGTCTCCAAAGGTTGCCAGGGTCTAAGTCAAAGCAGACTTCATTAGCAGTGCATTGCAGTTTTGCAGGCGAAGTTTGTCTGTCTGTACAAAGCTATGTTAATATGGCTGCAGCGTTTGACCGTACTCTAGGGGGTGAAGTAGGGATGAAACTCATTAACCCTTATTGGTGACCGGTCATTTTTTCTACGTTTCTGTACCCAAAAGTTATAACAAATTCTCTGGCATCTATAAAAAACTGGCATGTACACAGTCGCTTAATTGATACAGATGTTTTTTGACACAGAGGTTTTAATATTTAGATATTACATAAAAAAAAATTTACTCACTGCACTAGGATTCCCTGTGTCGCAGATGGCATGGACAAGCACAGAAACACAAGACAACCACCCAAGACCCGCGAAACAAACTTCATGCTCACCACACAAAGTGTGTCCCGGCCGGGCAAACAAAATTAAACCCTCATATAAATACATTTCCAAAAAAAAATGGGGTATATAGCATCCCTCAATCTGATTCCCATAATATAAAATATGCTTAGTTTGGAGCAAGATTGTGTCAAATATCCATGAAAAATATTAATATTTTTTTGTCTATGAATGATGTTATAAATTTTTCAGTCGAATTTCATCACGCTGTAGTGCTTATGCTAAGATGCAAATATAATACACAGAAACACTTTTTCAACAAAAACTTTTTACATTTTAAATTCGTTTTGACCCAACACTACAGAGAACAAAATAAAATTGAAAATAGAATCCTTTTTGCCACTCCACCTACCCCATCACTATCAGGTCAGAGGATATGAGTTTGCTTTTAACGAAAAAGTTTTTGAGTTAAAAAGGTCCACCTCGAATTAATTGAGACTGAAAAGGTCTATCGATACCGGCATTCAGTGTTCATTTAGCGAACTTTCTATTTAAAGGTGAAAAGGTTTTTGTGAATAAAATGACAGAACTAGCTGACTTGAGGTAAATGGTTACCGTCGCCCATAGGCAATATGGCTAGACTGATTTAAAAATCGAATAAACAGACTTCAATATTTTCATCCCCTACTTTTCACTATTTTAATTTTTTTTTGACCTCGGAGATAAACAGTATCAAATTAAATACACCCGATATGAGAACCCACTTCTTTTTTGTAGTTGGTTACAGTGACATAGTTTATAACACCGGATGTTCTCAGTGGGTATTTTTCTCCAAAAGTCCATTCTAAAAGATGAATCCAATAAAAAAATATAAATGCTTACTTAGAAAAATTGTATAATATCTACCTATGTCCGATATAGACATTGAAACCATCCAACCGATGTGCCCCAAACTGGTTTCATTAGAATGGAAACAATACAAAGATGGATTAAGACCACTAAAACAAAGCATTAGGTACAAAATGTATTATCTTTTTTTAACTAGTAATAAATCAATAATTATTTATGGACATTCACACAGCTCCATCTAACCCTGAACTTAGCATAGCTACTATGGGAACCATTACCTGATACAATACCTACTTAAATTGTAATTTATGACGAGGAACATCTTTGGCGCACCTTGCAGTAAAAGTAACTCGTATGCCGTGACGGTACACGGCATGATGCTCTCTGATCCCGTCATGCATCAGCCACCTTTGAGGTTTCACATCGATCCGTGAAGGCAATTTTTAGTGACAATCAGACATTGGATAAACATGTATGTACATAAATAAGAATAGAATAAAGAATAAGAATAAATTTATTTAACCAAATAAAGAAACAAAATATGTATACTTACATTACTTAAAGTTATATAAACAAACAAATGTTAACATTTTTTAACTTAAAAATTGACGGTAGGTAGGCATACAGTCAGAGAAAAACATTACCTCCCGTGCTAGTAGAAACTATAATAAATGTGGAGCGATACGATGGAACATGTAGTCCTTCGTTGCACAGCCACTAAAGAAATCAGAGAAAGAACAGGCTCACAAGATCTGATTCACCAGAGGATATGCTAAAACAGTGCTGCCAACAACAACCCAGAATCCTTTTCCGGTACAAGGAGTTGGGATGGCTAGGGTAAGGATAGTTCACAAAGGGGATAACACACAATGCACCCCTATTCGGGACGTCAGTACAAGCCTAGTCATCTCCACCTAGAATTAGAATTAGAATCATTACATAAATGTTTTCTCCAGGTAGGAATTAAACCCACGAACTTAAATTTGAATGAATGGATAAATACTTTATTGTACACCAAAAGAGAATTTTTAGATGGTAACTTAATAAAAATATTATACTTAATCTGGGACAATGGGCGGTCTTATCACTGAAAGCGATTTCTTCCAGACCGAGCTGTGAGGCCAGTCAGTGATCTCGCTTCTTGTGCTAACTCGTATTCTCGTGCACAAAACGGTCAAGCGAAATGCGGCAAGTTACCCATTTAAGTAACAAAGTTATTTTTAATTTTAACCGCATGTTCTAACGTTATTACGAGTTCACGTACAACACGTACACCAGGGGCTCTCAACCTTTTTTCGAGCCCAATGGCTAAATTTCACTAATTTTATTTCATTAACAATTACTAATCTTCTATGTAACCTGTTAATATGAATAAATATGGAGCTAGATATAAATGGAATTGGACTATCATTTCTTTGCATCAACTATAAAACCTATCTAAACATATCTAAGAAGCTTCTGTGCCATTTTATGAATTTTGATACCGTACCAGCTTCTAATGTTCCCAATGCAGGGATACCGGCCTGCTCTCGATAATTGAGAGTGAATGGGCTTTGATCTACCACGGGATCCCAATCCGGATTGGTAGATGTCACATGGCTTCGAATTTATGGTTCTAAGACATGCCGGTTTTCTCACGATGTTTTCCTTCACCGTTTCGAGAACGTGGTAGCACATACATTTTTCAAGTGAAAAAACTCATTGGTGCACGTGTGGGTTTGAACCAGCGACCTTCAGATTGAAAGTCAGCGTCTGTGCCCCTGGACCACCACGCTCTAACATTATTGAGATCAAAAAGAATAAATGAGTTTGTGCGGGCCACAGTTTGGGGAGCCGTGAGACAGTATTAATGTGGAGGTGCGCGGCCTAATTTACTGTTTCAACCACTTTCAAGTGCAAATCATTTTGTTGTTCGCAATAAACATGGAATTGAGTCATAAACTCGGGACGCTACGGGAATATGCCCAATTGGAATTACAAAGTATACATACACAAATGGTTCATTTAAAAGTCGTACTCAATCTCTTTGTTGTAGAGAAAGTACTTGTGGAATTTACGCAAGTTAAAAAATCTATGTTTGTGAGTAAGGGGTAGTTATACTCACTGATTTTAATTACCACTGGTAATTACTATTATTCTCTTCATAAGAACCTTAATCGGAATTCATGGAACCATTGAAAAATTGCTGAATTTCTCCAGCTATTCTTGAGGTATTCAGCAACAATAGCTCAAGAATAAACAGACAGACACGGAAAGCGACTTTGTTATATACTATTTAGAGAAACCACTAAATTCTACACATATATGTATGTATAAAACACAATCCTCCAAGACTAGAGAGTAATATACCAGAGAACAAATTTTACGCTCAATACGAAAAAACCCTGTAATACAGGATCGCGCCGACTGCTGCCTGTGCCGATTTCTATCTAATCAAATGTAAATGTAGTTTTAAATTTTGCGAGAACCGAACCTTTGCATTGCAGTGCTAGGTGAGGTCACTAAACATAGGTGTTCCGATAAGATTATCACAATATACATAATCATAAGTAATCAAATATAATCTCTAAAATCCTGTGCCAATTACCCTTCGGTACCCGTAGGCTTATCCCGGGGTAAAAAATATAAATATTTTACGTGTCTATCAACCCCCATATCCAAACGATAACCTAATTTCGAATGTAAATAGAACGCGATGACATAAAAGACCGCCCCATCTCCGGTGCAGGGTGAATGCGGATTTTTCCAGCGAAAAAGTAATGTTTGCTGAGAATATTCAATTGAAGTTGAGAATGAGAATTTTTAAATCCGGGATTGTTTTGGTGTCCGTAATGCATTAAAAACAAACAAACCGACAAAGTGCAAAGACATTTTCGGTACCATCTCTGTGTTTGAAATAAATTTTACTACCGACCCGCCCCGGCTTCGCGCGAGTGTAATTTACTAATGAAGAATATGAGGAGTGCGCTTGGCAAAAGAATATTTCGTGTGTTCTTTCTTTCATACATTTTTCTGACAATTACGAACAAAACGATCAAGGGAAAATGTCAAAGAGCACCTTTCCTCATTATTTCGTGTTATTATTGTAATATCTAGTACATATAATCATTCTAGTATCACTACATAGTATAAAACAAAGTCGCTTTCTCTGTCCCTATATCCCTATGTATGCTTAAATCTTTAAAACTACGCAACGGATTCTGATGCGGTTTTTTTTAATAGATCGAGTGATTCAAGAGGAAGGTTTATATGTGTAATACACTAGCAAGTCACCCCGGCTTCGCACGGGTAGTTTCTGATACGACACTGATGCTTTACTAACCGTGCGAAGCCGGGGCGGGTCGCTAGTTTAGGTATATATGTATGTATCATACTTGAATACGAAAGTTTGTCTGAATATGTATGTTTGTTACAAATTCGCTGTATGTTTCTCCTAACATAGACACCTAACATAGACTACTTTTCATCTCGAGAGAGTGAAGTAATTATTTTAGTGACATACAAAAAACATTTCTTGTGTCAGGTTTTCGGCCGGGAAACACTTTGCATGGTGAGCAAGTTTGTTCTCGGGTCTTTGGTGTTTGTCTTGTGTTTCTGTGTTTGTCCATGCCATCTGCGACACAGGGAATCCTAGTGTAGAGGTATGAGTGTGTGAAAGTTTTTTTTCTATATACAAAAACGTATGCTGAAATGGGGAACTATTTGACCATGCACATACATAGGAACACATAAGCTTGTACATATTAATCTTTTGATATTCTATTAACTTTTATGTCCATTCTTGTGTTACGTGTAATCTGATTGTCAAATAAAAAGATTTATATCGTAAGTGTTTTTTATCTGAAAAACGTATGGTACCTAGTTCAAAAAACGGTGAAGGAGAGTCGGAACCGGATTGTGAGGAAATCGGCGTGTCTTCTTGTGTCACAAATTTATCCCATCACTGTCAACCATTGAGTTGCCAGTTGCCAGATCGATGTTGCCAGTCTCTTAAGCCAATAGTGTGGGATGTAAGATAGATTGATGGATATATAGATTATGTACTTTATTGTATACTATTTAAAAATATATAATGTACTAGCTGACCGGGCCACGCGTTGCTGTGGCTAACGTTTTTGTCATACGATATTATAATTAGCAATAAATTAAAATTGCGACTATAATTTGAGATTTAAACTATCCTATCTCTCAAGTTGGATCGAACTGCACATGGTGTGCGAATTTTATTATAATCGGTTAAGTGGTTTAGGAGTCCATTGAGGACAAACATTGTGACACGAGATTTATATATATATTATATAATGTATAAACCCTCAAGTTGGGGTGGTAATGAGCTGATAATCTTCAAATGCATGAACAAATTTTCATATATGATAGCAAAGAACCATCTCGATCTCGTCAGCTTTCAAACAGAAAATACCGCATCAATATCAGTCCATTTGTTCGGGATCTACGATACCACAGACACAGATACACATAACAAACATACACAAAACATCTCTTTTTCGTCATTAGAAAGACAATAATGCGAAGATAGTTTTAGACCACTAAAAGAACGCATTAAGCTCAACATGTGTTTCATAAAAATAATTACAAAGAATAAATAAACATAACTTCGAATTTAGTGACTTCTACTAATTCGGATTGGGCTTCCGTGGTAGATTAATACTACCGCTCTCTCATCCATAATTTTCGCTTGAGAATGATGTCTGTGAGCAAAGGCATTGTATCATTGTACAAGTATTGGTAGTGGTAGAGGTTTTTGTAGAAACTGACGCGGTTCGAAGCAGACCCTGCAACAAATGTTTTATGATAGACAAACCACGCGCGTGATTGCCTTTAGCGTTTTGTCAGGCGTTTATTACAAGTTACGGAAGCAACCTGATAATCTGCGGCCAAGCAGTGATGCACTCGTGTTGCTGTATTCAGGTGGAAGGGTGTGGGTATAGGTGAAATTACATGTCTCAGATGACGCAAGCAACTGGACATAATATATAGTACTATGAGTATATTTTGTAAATGTGCAATTAATTTACAAAATATATTCTTATATCCCACTCAAAAAACCCCGGAAACCAGGGCAGAGGGAAATTAGCATAAGAATTTCATCAGGAGTCGGACGGAGCTATTTTCATATATGGCTGAATCCAGCTATATAAAGATGTCACTATTTTCTAGCGATATTTCCCTTCATCGGTTTAATATCGTAATTTTTTTATGCTATTCAAGTAACGGGACAAGCTGAAAGCCGGTTAAGTGGTTACCTCCGCCTATAAACACAGAAACACGACTTGCATCCTGTTGCACCCGTCACCCGAGACGGGTTACGTCTCATGCACCTGCGATTTCTAAGGCACCCACACCCTTTCACCTGAACATAGCAATATATAATAGCATCACTGCTTTCCGGTAAATTACCAGGGGTGGAGGCAGTACTTCTCGACGAATTTAACAGAAATTCTACTGCTACTTTTAGTTGCTTCTTTGGTACCACTCAGGGGGGTTGGTGGATACAAAAGGGTTCCCGACCGACGCGAGCAACATGATCCCCTATATACACCTAGTTAAAAAAGTTAATTTAGTGAATGTTGGCATGTTTGAATTTAAACCAGCAATCATTGGATTGGAAGTATATATTGTAACCACGGGCCACAATGCTCAAATATTAAAAGTTGGTCTGAATAATAACAGGAAAAATCAACACAGTACCAATACTAATAATTGAGAACTGAAAGAAAAACCTTTCAAAAGAAGTAAATCTGAGTTACAGGAAATGAGAATCCATAGCAACTTGTTTCTTATTTCTATGATAAAATAGGTAGAGTATTAGCTACGGATGCCAGGATATCAGGAAACGAGTAACCCGGAAGACAATAAACATATCAAAACGGGCATTGGCAACACTAAATAGAGGAAAACATAATCGTGCGAACACCCACAAATTGAACCATACATATAGGATGAGGGAAAAAGGGATTTTCATCCCAAAATTACTTTTGTACAAATGTCTCGTTTTTAAGGTTCCGTAGTCATGGAGGCCTTCAGGTAGCGAAAGCTCGGACACCCGAAAGAAGGGTTCCGAACCCAACTGCCAAAAATGAACCCTTTTAGTTTACCTTGTCTGTATGTCCGTTAGTCCTTATATTACCGCTATTTTACTCAGAGATGTGCACTACATATCTACATGAAAATTTAAAAGTAAATATAAGTAGCCATAAAAAACGTACGAAGCATTTCATACGAACGTAAGATAGATAGATAGATAACACTTTATTGCTCACATATACAAAATAACAGAAATCATAAAAAAAATAATACTAAACAAGTAACGTACATTCATTTCAACGTGGTAAGGATGGTACTGAGTAGTTCGTCTTCTCATCCTGAAACGGGGCTGGTGAGATTAGATGGTGCAGTTCCTGTTAACCGAAGGTGAGCTACAGGCTGCTTGGTTAGAAGATCCAAAGGCATGCGACATTACGTTTATTTTTTTTAACTACTCATAAGATTTCGCTTGACTTTGTGTCACCAGACAGTAGCAGTAATTATTTTAATAATCACAAAGAAAGCCACATAATTAAATTATGGAATGACCATATAAATTATAATATATTTCAAAGTAATTAAATAACGATAAAATTTCATTAAACACAATAAACATTATTTTATTGTGTTTGTGTGTCACTTGATGATAACTAAGCGTCCCCAAAATGCTGGCAGCATTGCCACGCTCGATGGCAATTGGCAGCATTGCCACGATAGATGGCAATGCTTAACTTATATATAATATATAATAAATAAAACCCAGCATTTTGGTCGCACGTAAACTCTGCTACGTTCCGCTAATCCTTGAATATTGTGAATTGGAATTGATTGGAAATAAAAATTAAGAAGACACACACATACTGTACACAACAATGAATAATACATTGAGTCACATAAAACGGGAAAAAATAACAACAAATAAAAAATTAAAGGAAATAAATAATGTGTGGGACGATGTCATATTAGGTGTGAAAACTACAAATATGGATGCGCATTTATGTTGGTTATACTAAATGATGTTAGAAAAATGGATATGTAAGAGAAAGATGATAATTGCCTTACATACCCAGAGTTGAGTCATACACAGATAAACATTAAATTGTGTTATCAATAAAACTATACATACAGCGGAAAAATTATCATGCTTGATAATGTCATAGTTCCTGTTCATTCCAAATTTTATGAGATAAAAATTAACCAGAAACCAGTAAATTCTGGCTCACCCTGTTGATGTACAGACAAAACTATCTACGTCGCCGTATAGCAACGTGTCGAACGAGATGCTCCATTCCGCATATCCGAACAGAACACAATCAACGTTACATGTGTAATCAAGCGAACAGATCCGACCGCGAATAATAGTACTATATTGGCAGCGAAGATGTTTTCTTTGCTAATAGAATGACAAACACCCCGCAAATGGGAGGGATTGCCTGTCATCTGTCAGGAATCCCTTTTCAGCCGGCGTTTCCCCACGGGCGAGTGGGCGTGATAAAATGCGGTAAGTGGAATGTTTCATTGACCGGTTGAGGAGGCTCTCGACGTGTTTACTATTGGGCTTGACATTCAAATAGTTATGGTAGTGTTGTGGTTTTTTTGGTCCAAGGATTTGTTATTCGTGGGAAGTGCTCGTTTATGTTCCGTCTTCCTTTTAGATGCAAGAACTGTTTGTTTAATTATATACACGTTTGATTCATTCACAAAATCTCCAATGAGTTCTGCTTCTATGGTAACATCAAATATGACAATTTAAATTTATAGTACGTCTATCCTCAACACAGAATGGACATTTTTTATTATTGTGTTGATATTAACTACTTTCCTTGTCATTTTAATCAGTTTAATATACTCGTAAGACATCACGAAGTCGAAGTCTGATTCTAAAACTGTAATCAAATTGATTAATTCCAAGCTTCACAGCAATCGTTAACCCCAATACCCTTAATGTTTACAGACAGTTTCACTACGAGATAATATTGTAATGAATTACGTGGGGAGAATGGGTGAAGTTCCATCTATGCCATCGATACGCTGTGTGCAAACTTAGGGGAGTACCCGCGGGGATGCCTTTGGGACCACACTCTTACATATTGAAAACTGATGACTCATGTTATTCCGGTGCTTTTACTGGATGACAATATTTATAATGTTTAAAAGCTCTTTTTTATCTTAGCTTAAAGCTCTTTCAACAAACTACTGACGGCCCCGCAGCTTAGTTGATAGTTGATCGATTAAAAGCTGGCGTAAACTTTTTGTGGTCAGCATGAAGATGGTCCTCTGGACTTTTGGGTGTTTGTGTAGTGTGATTGTTTGTGTCAATGGCTCTTGTGATCTGTCAAAAGGATTTTTTTAGAAGAGCCATCATTAATAATATAATAAATAATATCTGATAAATATCTAGTATTGACATTATTTTTATCTTGTATCCACTGTATGCTATCTGATCTTAACTATTTAGATACTATTTATGATACTAAACACAATGAAACATCTTAAAATTTATGTAATACAAAAACAAATTACTTTATGTAATACAAATGTATAATGTAGATTTGTAATAAAATTTATGTAATACAAAAACAATCCCCAAAGTGTTGGTCCCAATACTTTGGGGATTGCAAGACTAACCAAGACGAGACCTTAAAACAAAAACCATAAAAGTATGTGTAAAATAGATATAGTTACGACTATAAAATCTTGTGAAGTTCTCTTTGAGCTGTTTAAGCTGTTCGTGATAATTGAAAACAAAATATTTAACTGAATTTAGACATAATGCAAAATACACAAACGTCACGGAAAAATAATCATCAGATATATATATAATAATTAAACCTTAGGTACATATTTTTAGCGAGAGTTATCTCAAAATAGCGTATCAGTAGCATGAGTGTTCGCAAATATGGAGCACATACTGGTTTCTTGCATGAACTATGCTGTGGAGTGAATAATCAATTTATTTATGAAATAATGGTGAGTATACCTCGATTGCTAGGGTGAGTCGTTTGTTTGAGTTACTTTTTGTATTGTATATTATAAAAATGAATCCCTATTTCCCTTGGTCGCGGCATCACGGCTGGACCAATTTTGTTAATTTATTTTTTGTTGTGTATAAAGTATAAATATATAATTTTCTAATGTAACCTTATATCGTTTGACATATCTGTCAGTGATTGACAGAATGCGCGCTGTAAATATCGTTTAACACAGATGCATCGATCGAAATTATTAAGACACGACGTCTGTCGGATCAGTTAGTTTTCATTATAATTTCATTCGCGGGTATGCGAGACTTATGACAAACTGTTTTATTTATCGTTCGACTGAAATAGTATTATAGAACCTCCTCCTTTTGAAGTCGGTTAAAAAAAGCTTATTCATGAAATATTTCGGCACATGCATTTCCTCTTAACGTTTTCTTTTTTTAATGAGTTATGGGATATACGAGTTTACCGGTCACCTGATGAAAAGTGGTTACCGTCATACATCGACATCTGCAATGCCAGAGGCAATGCCGAGTTTTGACATAAATACTTTGCAATTATAATTTAATTATTATTATAATTTGACTACGCTGAATATATCTGTGAATATCACCCTGTGCTGAACATGATTTCAGTGCTGATAAAATAACAATGAATTTTCGTTTATGCAAATTTATTCCACATCCTGGAAACGGATTAATATATTAAATATATAATAAATAGCACGTACAGTTTAATTTCTTTAATCAATAATTTTTTCTGCTTCACAGGGTGTCGAAGCTTTCGCTGAGAGCAAAGAAGTTGGCGAGTTTGTGGGTTCAGATACACGTGGATCCACTCCTGTCACACCTGGTGTATATTATCCAAAAAAAAGTAAGTGTTTCCTTCTTTTTTCCATGTCGATCTCGATCGATCGTATAACGACAATATCGAGGATTGAACAAACTCTCTCTAGATATTCATAAGGTCTGGATATCAGAATATAAAACGATTTAATATCTATTCAGTAGGTAACTTAAACTAAACAGTTCAAAAGCAATATTCCAAAATAAAAAAGGCTGCCTGGTTACTAGATTTACGTTTGATCAGAGAGTCATATCACGAATTTAATCTTTGCAGGGCTCCGACGAAAGATATCATCCCGACCTCTAATTAAAAGAGTTGTACACAAAAATGGAGATTTCAACATCGACAGGACAAACCCCAATGAACGGTTCAGCTATTTCAAACATTGGTTTATAACAATGGTCGAAACACGCTGGAGATGGACTATCATTAACTTCTTCTCGGCTTTCATTGCCGATTGGCTTTTCTTTGGCTTCATCCATTGGATCATTGCGTGGGCTCATAATGATCTGATTGAGGAACACTTACCTTATAATCAAAATACTTCTCACTGGACACCATGCGTTAAAAACGTCTACGGATTCACATCCACGTTTCTTTTTAGTATCGAAGTTCACACAACAGTAGCGTATGGCAAAAGAGCCATAACCTTAGCCTGTCCACAAACAATAATATCTATGTGTTTACAGTGCATACTCAGCTCCATATTTTCAGCGTTTATGGTAGGAATTTTATTTGTTAAGTTAACGAGACCAAAATCAAGAACGCTAACGATTTTGTTCAGTGAAACAACAGTCATATGTTTAAGAAATGATAAGCTGTGTTTAATATCTAGAGTGGGAGATATCAGACAATCTAAAATTTTAAACATCAAAGCGTATTTATTTTTACTAAGGCTGGATGTGACTGATGAATATGGTAACTTTGAACAGATTGAACTTAAATCTGAAATAGATGGATGTGAATCTACGTTTTTCTTGTGGCCTATTTCAGTCTTACATGTGATAGAGAAGAATAGTCCTTTATTTGATATATCAGCGGCTGATTTGCTGTGTGGTAAAATTGAAATATTATTGGTGTTTGAAGGATTGATAGAGTCTACAGGACAACCAATCCAAGCCAGAACAAGTTATACAGCAAAAGACATACTCTGGGGTCACAGATTTCTTCCGATGGTTTCAAACGATGCAACTAAAGACTATTACGATGTGGATTTTTCGAAACTAAGTGATACAGTTCAAGTTGATACACCATTATGTTCAGGACATGAATATGAAACTATGATGGATATCATGAACTCAATTGAAAATAACATAGCAGATGGTAATTTCCAGCAGAAAAGTGATAAAGTTAATGACTCTAATGGTTGAAAAAATGTTATGCCTGGTGTTGTGAATACTAAGAATGCTGCAATTAGAATCAGAATGGACGCAAATTAGGCTATACTTTTATGTTTTAATAAGAATCATTTGACCCATTATTAAAGTCCTCTTTCTTTTTGACCTCTTCGTGGTCCACTGAAATGGACCAGTCAGGCCAAGGATAAGTATGCAAGCACCCTGGAGGAAAATACCTATTTTGAAAATTGGTAAATCATGCTGTATAAATCCTTATTAATGGTGTTCTTATCTTTTAAATTTGGTCCTTATCTTTATAGAATCCTTAAAGACAAAGTTGTCACATTTGAGTAGAAAAGTCAATAGAATAATTGTAAAATACCTTCTGTGAATACATCGTCAGGAAACCGGCATATTCCATCAAAATTTTCAAGACATGTAACATCTTCCAACCCTGTGGGCTCCAATGAACCCTGTGGGCTCCGAAAGCTCATGAATTTTTTTTTATGTGTCTTTAGTGAGGAGACGAGCTGACCCACCTGATGTTAAGTGGTTACCTATGTTCATAACAACAGCAATACGACTTAGGTTCTCCCCGACCGAAGTATAAGAAGACCCAAGACACACCCAGTTGCGCCCGTGATCTGAGATGGGGACGTTACGTCTCACACGCATAATTATGATTTCACCGACACTCTTCCACCGGAACATAGCAGTGCGAATGCACCACTGATTAGCGGCAGATTACCAGACGTGGAGGCAGTACTGTTCCGGGCAAATTTTGAGTTCTACTGCTACTTTTTGTTGCTCATTTATCACTGAGGCATGGAGGTTTAGCGGGTAATTATCATCGAGTGCCACATAATCGCTTCGTCTCCCCGTGGCAGGGAGAAAAGCAAAAGCCTTTCATCATCTTCCTGCCCTTATCCCACACTAGGTGGGGTCGGCACAACATGTATTTTTCTTCCATTTCCCTCTGTCAGACGTCATCTCAGTACTCACTCCTTTCTTAAGCATATCATCTTTCACACAATCCATCCATCTTTTTTTTGGCCTACCTCGTGTCTTATAACCTTCCACATCCACATTGAAAAGGCAGGGAAAAAAGCGAAAGCCTTTATTTAAGAAAAAAAATACTTCTTAGCTACTGAGGCATCAAGCACTAACTTAGGTCTCTAAATCTTGTTCTTCATTAACCGCGGCTAATTCGGATCCATCATGAAGTTTCCAAGTTCTAAGCTGGAAGAAGCACCCGATTAATTACCAGAACTTGCGCTCTACATCTAATTAATTGTTTAATGTTGCTGGAGACTGTAATGTTGTCTGGAAACAGTAGAGTGACTCCTGTTTTGATGGTTCCGTATTCAAAGCCTATTACTACTTCAGTCTGCAGGTTTGTCTGCCTCTAATTTTTTTTATTTATTATACTTTTCGAAAATATCTTAACTAATCATTATATAGTGATGCTTATTAACATTACTATTACCCATTGACGGATTTAAACATAAAGTGACAGCACAAACTGACAGCCGACCTGATGTCGCTTTGAGACGAGGATATCACTACTGACAGTAACGGTAACACCTAAGTTGTATTACTATTGTTATGGGTGGAGTTAACAACTTAACATCAAGTGGGCTTTAAGCACCTACCGTCACTTACATTACTTATAAAAACCTTAAGCGTTCACGGCAAAGCTTGCCAAAGCAAAGATCATCATATAATGGCATTTGAACTGAACACTTCTCTGCTTCAGAAGGCTTAAGCTGTTGTTTTCGGCCTTCAGGTGGCTCGAAAACTCCGACATCAGAGTTGGGTACTACTCACCCGAAAGGAGAACCTTATAGCTTTTTGAATAAACTTTTTTACAAATTTCAATGCAAAAAAGTTATAATGTGTACTACTGCATTAAGTTATGCTTATTGTGACCGCAGCAAAGTAGAAATTGAAGGGCCTTGTTTGCTTGTAAATGGGTGAGGTCATCCGCTGGGTTTGCTTGGGATGTGACCTGTACCTAGTGACAGCGCTGCTTTGCCCGCGTACATTTCAAATTATATAATTATTTTCCTGTGGCTTTTTTCTTCGCGCGTTGCATAACGAATTCTATGTTTTTTTTTAAATGGTAGGGTAAGAATTAAGAGATGCAAGAGTTAAAATTGATTGCTTCGATTTCTTAGTTTAGGACCTATTAGATTTTTTTTTAAATTGGATATAGTATTCCTTAGAGACTCTAACGTAAAAATATCATTAAAAAATGTTAAATGTGTAAAAATTTTAAGTGCAAAAAATACGGGATGAAAATATTGAAGTTGGTTTCTAACCAACTAGTAATAATAGTACTTGCGAACCAATTTGTATGATAATATTAGATGGGGTATTCCAAGGTGGTCCCATAGAAATTTCATGAAGGATTTCAACCACACAGTCCGTTAAATAAGTAATGAAAGTATTGGAGTCGGTTTATTAAGTTTTTTAAACAGTAACTTGTTACTTTAGATATAACCTACTTTATATTGAAAGTTCGCAAATTGATCGAGTATTGCGCGAGTCTTTGAATTATTCAAAGAAAGTTACTCAACTCTAAAGCTTCACAACTTTTTATACAATACTACGGAGTATCCGATTTCTGCTAATCAATTATACTGGCGTCTGTCAGCGCTTTACTCGTCTAACCTAAGTAATTTGACGTATTCCCAACTAAACCTCTACCTGTCCCAGGAGTGGTTGTAATATTAAATTCACATCCACCCCACTAGCCAATGAGTGTGGGGTATATCAATTTTCAAACGCCATCGATGGGATGAAATTTTAAATTTTAATTTTAATTCGCCTCTGTAGTATATTTTACGAGAAAAAAACGTGGGCTGATTAGAAATTGAATTCCCAACCGACCACTAATATAACATAACAAAATCTTAGGCTTTATTCATGAAAGATCTAAGTGACTGGTTAGCAAATTTTTGGTTTGTCTGTTTCTAAAGTATTCGAAACTTCCAGAAACAAAAAAGACAAACTGTCCTTACTGCTGCTTGATTAAAAATGACTTGCCAAACGTTACCTTTCTTTAATAAATGTGTAACTTCGAGATATATACGTCAGCTTAACAGTTTATTAAAAAAAAAACACATTGTCCTAATAATTCAGTAGGATATAATTTGCGTGATAGCACCTATGGATTCAAATTGTATTTAGCTTCATTTAATTTAAGTAAAATTAAATACCTTGTGTTCTATTTGGTCACTTAATTCAAAACCACAAGATATTTGATCGTTTAATCATCATACTATTATCACTAATCTCTTGATTGGAGACACGTCATTGCCTCATACTCATAGCCATACTTAGGCCTATAGTCTAGCCTATTTACCGAGGTATTAATTAATGAGTAACAGTTCATATCGCACGTGATAATTGCCTGTTAATCATCAATTCAATGATAATGTAGTAATTATAATATGATTATCAATATTGATAAATGCCTGTCGTGAGTCCATACTCTCGACATATGCCACCACTGGGATGGTATTCAATTTGAGGGTCGCTGGTTGACATGCCAATGAGTTATTCGTTTGAAAATTTCTGAACGATATACCACGTTCTCTAAGTGAACGTGAAACATTTTGAGGAAATCGACATGTCTTTGAACCAAAAATTTTAACTGATACAAGGGATTAAAGCCCATTTACTCTCACTTATCATGAATGAAGTTCCTGCAGTGAGAACATTACAGGCTGCCTAATCATTGAGAAGGACAATCTTTAATGTCAAATTAAATGACTTAGTTTTAAATGGCAAATTAAGCTTCTTAATATTGGTTTTATAATGTTTGTAGTGTAAATCTGTATCTGTGTCATCGTAGCCCCCAAACGAATGAACCAATTTTGATGCGATTTTTTTTTTCCGTTTGAAAGCTATCATACTCAAGACGGTTATTAGCTATTATATAATCTAAGATCTGTTCATGCGTGTGATGTACATCAGTATATTACCATTACCTCCAGTCGGAGGGAATGGTAATTTACATTTTCTTAGTAGTACTGTTAGTAGGTCTGTTTGGTTGACTTGAGAATTTGAGAATATTTTATAAAATGCAAATCCGTTAATTGACCGTAAAGTTAATGAAGCCTGTGGATTTAGTAAATAAAATAAAATGTTCGCTTTATATCCAACTGTCAAATCGGTTGGAAATGTTATTCCTACTTTATGTGGGTTTATCATTACCCTGAAGAATTCCAACCTTACCAATTACGTATTGTCAATATACGGAAACCAGCCTTCTCATGTCCGGTCCTATTCAATTTGGTTTGGTTACATCGCCCATACAAAGTTTTTTATACTAAAACTCGAACTCATTCATGCCTTAAAATCTCACGTGTATTATAAAAATCTCAAGTGTATGAAAATCTAAGTAATAAAAATAATAATATTCATGGCCTTCACAGAGTGCCATCTAGAACCAAAGTACTGGCATGGCACTGTGCGATGGCATTGCTTGTACTAAGGGAACCATATAACTGATAAAATAGTTTTTTTTTTTTTGTATGTGCATACATATCTATTTAATTAAAAATTAACACTATTTCCCTTGGTCACGATTGAGGTATTACGCAGATATAACTAACTTACTAGCGAAAACTCAAGACTGCGCATCTGGATTCAAAACCAGTCACCTCTGAAATGAAAGCCGGCTTCTTTACCCCAGAGCCGCTATACTCTGTGTTGTATTTTAATTTCCAGAGTAGATTTCTTTTTGGAGTTTTAATTAAAAACGAATATGAAATGATTTTCAAAATTGAATCGTAAAGTATTCTGTTCCCGCCAATATTTTATTAAGACCCACCGTTCGTGACTAGCTGAATAATAAAGGTTCTGTGCTTAATGGCTATAATTTCCAACTTTTTGAAAAATCTTCCTGAAACTTCCCCCGTTAAGTGCCTGAAATCTTCTGCTTCGCGTGATTTTACTTAAAAATGAATATTTAATTCATTTCCGTCTAAGTCGGTTAGAGAGAATCGTGTTAATATTTGAATAAAGGAATTTTAGTTTTATTGCGGTAAAAAAATTTGGCCTTTTGTGGCATTGAATTATGTTTTAACTTTCGCAAGTAGTCTAGTGGGAGCTCATTTTTGGGCCAACAATTTATACGGACTTTTAGGATTTGACGAAATAAATCCCAAAATTAAGATAAACAATATCTATATATTGGGATTTTGAAATCGGGCAATTAGAATTGTCCGATTTAAAAATCTAAGGAAGGGAAATTCTCAAACTTTTTAAACTAAAATGTATTAAAATTTTAACCGATTTTCAAAAAGCAAAAGGATTCGGGTAGTTTTCAAATATAATATGCGAAAACGCTAATTTTCCTTTAGATTACGTCGATAATAGGAACCACAGTTAAAAATGTAGGAGCTTTAATAAAATTTTCACCCAAAGCGTTTATGTTTGCTGCGAAATGTGGTAAAAAGGTGTCCCAAAAGGCAGAATGCCGTGTCTGCATTTGGGTAAAGCAATTAACTAAACTTCATTATCACTCGCACGCAAATAAACTGACACTTTTCATCTATTTTTACGTAGGAGAAAGCCAAACTGTAAAAATTACATGGTTTTCAGAAACATAATTGATAGAGGAAAGTGGGCATCCATTTTATCGCTGGATATCATTAAACCTTTGTTACGTTATTTAATGGCTTTGAGTTAAAGTTGTGTGATGAACATAAATTTGGTTCTCGGGTCTTGTCGTGTGCGATGCCGCCTGCATCACAGGAAATCCTAGTAAAAGTGTTTTTTCATTATTATTTCAAAGTGATTACCTCCGCCAATAACAGCAATATGACTTCGGTCCTCCCCGACCGAAGTCACGCCCCGGTGCGCCCGTTACCTGAGACGGGGATATCATGTAATTTCATCGGCACCCATACCCTTCTACTGCAACACAGCAATGTGACTGCACCACAGCTAGGCGGCAGATTACCAGGTGTGGAGGCAGTACTTCTCCGGACGAACTTTGCACAAGTTCTATTGCTACTTTTGGTTGGTCCTTTAGCACCACGCAGGGGGTACGTGTGGGGATTTAAAGGGTACTCACTACGGACGAGGGTTTCGTACTGCAATTTATAAACTTATAGCTTATAACTTGTTTGCCTAGTTCCTATTTCCTGTTCTTATTCTTGGCTATGTTCGCCATCATTTGACAAAACGACATGTTCCATGGGGTTCCTAAGGCGAATGAATGAGTATGTATGTTTTCATGTGTGTGTAGTATTCGAATTATGAAGAAATGATAATGTTAAGTTCATTTCCATCCGGTTTCATGTTTATTTACGTGGACAGGTTACATAGGAAGGTACACAACTTCACCTATCGCTGGGAGGGAGACGACTGCCGCCAACAGCTAAGGTTTCTGCAATACAGCAAAACAACTACTCTGTATTCTGTGGCGTGCCACAACAAGTACAATAGGTAAAGGGAACTCAATTTAAACGTCTGTATTACTGATGTAACTATTGAACCATAGATTAGAGAATTTCATAGTGAAAAACTATGCAAAGCGTCCGAAAGTTCTCAACAAAAATCCCATCATTACACCATCAGGCCAACACATGTTCGTAACTGCAAAACTGGGAAACTAATTCCGTACTAAAACAATCTAACTGAGATTAGAGCGGCCATATTTGTGGGACACGAGACTGGAATGTGTGTATTGGGGGAGCTACGGATACTTTGAATGGAGTCGAACCGCATTGGAGATGCATGCCAACGCTTAATCACTCAAACCTCTGCACTAAGGTTCTGTGTTGTAGGGGCTATGAGAGTACAAGGAGCCAAAGACGCTCCACCAAGTTGCCTGCGACTCCGTACCAGCCTCTAATATTCCACTGCAGGGATCTACCACGGGAGCCCAATCCGGATTGGTGATTGGTGACGTGCCCGCGTCTGTTAGAGAGAAATTACTTTTTATTAGGGGTCACGTGTAGATCCCCCAAGTGGTGCGAATGGAGCGAAAATAGTAGCAGTAGAACTTGTGCAAGGTTTTGCAGTACTGCCTTCACATCTTCCGCCAAGCAGTGGCGCAACCAGGCGCGACTTGCGTATTCTCATACTTCGGTAGCGGGGGACCTAAGTCTTATTACTGTCGTTATGGGCAATAGCCTGCTTGGTTACTTAATATTACTTAACATTATACTAAACAATTTAAAAAAAAAGCAGGCTATTGTTGTACGCTTAGCAAAGCATACATAATATTAATGCCTATATCCCCGGCTCTAAAAAGGGTACATTTCACGCTGTGGGTTACATTCTCGCGGGAACGTAGACGTGATAATTGGTGAACTTATCACTGCCTTTTTTTATCCAAAAATTTATAATAGCAAACGTCTTTTGCTAATGTATCATTCATTATTATTCAGTATATAACTTATACAAACAAAAATTACCAATAAATCCGGTGCAGGTAGTAATAGGGTTCCCCTACCTTAAAAGCAGCCTTTGATGTCTACCGAAATAGCATTTTCTCGTTTCATTTGTGCATTACAATCTCTGTTTGTCAATAAATAATTGCACTAATTCCACAAATCATTATATAAACACATGCATTAATTTCCTAACTGTTTTGCAAAAGCCATTAATGCTGATAAGCTTGCCAAGCGAAGGAGAACCTTGAATGTTGTATCAAATAAATTATATTTTGCAAAAAAAAATTATTCAAGGAGTTTACGTGCCATAAGTTGATACTGAACTTGAATTGTTAAAATGAAAAGATCAATTTTACAATCTCCATACATACAACATTATAGAGTAGTATTCAATTAATTTATAAATTTTTCGACCTAATTTATACACCTACTAGCGACCCGCCCCGGCTTCGCACGGTTAGTAAAGCATCAGTATCGTATGAGAAACTACCCGTGCGAAGCCGGGGTGACTTGCTAGTGTATTATACATATACACCTTCCTCTTGAATCACTCTATCTATTAAAAAAAACCGCATCAAAATCCGTTGCGTAGTTTTAAAGATTTAAGCATACATAGGGATATAGGGACAGAGAAAACGACTTTGCTTTATACTATGTAGTGGAGTGATTAGGATCAATCATTACATATAACCATTTAAATATTATTTTTAATAGCAATTACCCATTATGAATTAACAAAGCGATATTTTTTTGAGATTTCGGGGCATTATTTTAATGTTCGTTCGTCATGAGTTTGATTGGTTCGGGTGCAGTATAATCTGATCCTCTCGGCTTTCTAAATATTACATTCGTTCGCGGCTCATTTACTTCCATTATGAATGACAAATAATATTTAAATCATATTGCCGACATATTTATCTATATAGAGAGATGTACCTATAACCTGAGGCGATTTATAATTACGCTCTTCTATAACAAACTATTTAATAAAGCATTTTTTAAGAGAAACTATACTGAAATCGGTTCATATGGCAAATATATTGCGTAACGAATATACTAAAAAACACAGGCACACTTAGAAGGTCTTTTTTCGGTTTAAATATAATTTTAAAAAGAAATACAATATATTTTATAAAATATATTTTAATAATGCAAAACATATATTTTGCGTTATGAGTATTACAAATTACAACATAAAATTTCACTCACAGATACATTTTTGAAAAATCCGCCTTAATAACATATTATTCTTAGTATATTAATTCCCTATATCCCTGAAGTGAAAATTTCTTAAGTCTTTATGGAGTAAAAATGCAACATTCCAACGGTCGAAGCTGTAATTAAAAGTTCAACTATTAAAAAAAGAAAACCCAAAAATACAAACGTGAATGGAAACTGCCACTCTTTCAAATATCGAATCCAAATCAAGCGCCATTCCAAACTGAGCATTTGGGCGAATTCTTTTATTTTACTTCAATTCTTCCACCTACCCGCATTTCATTTCGCAAACTTCCGCGTTTCCGTTTCCGCTTGTCAAACTGTAACATCAACAATGGCGTACGTATTGAAAGTTTTAAGAGTTTCCGCTATTGTCGATAATTGCAGCAATCTATATAATGATGGAATGTTTTGTGCAGGCTTTCTGGATTTAGTATTGGGGATTGGAAACTTCGATTGGGTCTTTGGAGTTTTACTGGCTGGTGAAGTTTGAGAAGCGAATGAGGTTCTAATTTCGAGGTACAACAACCAGTATTTTCATTATAACAATTAAATATTTGTGATGAATCTGCACTGAGTTTTCAATAATATAAGTATAAGTAGGTAAACATGATTTAAGCGACTTCAAAAACTGATGAGGTTCTCAACTGAGCGATTTAACTGATTATTTTTTTAAATGGAATGTAGTGGTACCATAGAAATTTAATGAAGAAATTGTACCCCTAAAGGGTAAGGTAAAGGGATAAGGCCGAGAAATACGGGATGAAAAGATCCAAAGTCGGTTTTTATTTTTATTCAGTCAATTAGTCTAAGGACCGTGGAATCGACAACACCAAATTCTGATAAACTTGGCTAATGTGTGAGGTCCGCGTATACAATGGAAACACGACCAATCATACAAATTATGATGTCTGTTAACAATACTTTCGCCAAATTAGCTTTAGACTCTAAGTCAAGGCGTTGCATATCAGTCGCCAGTTCAACTAAGTCACCAGACCCATACAAAGCTGCCTCACTTTGCATGCGAGCTCTAAGCTTCTTGTTTCATATCGATTCTATGTTTTCCTCTCTTCTTTCCTTTGTAGTTTATCGAATATTATAACTGGGACAAATAAGCTTTTACGTGCTTTCCGAAGTATGGAAGCGCTCAGTTCTAATGCCACTTAATGGTCATCCATCAAAATTTTGGCCGGGTGGAAAGTTGCTTAGCTTTATGATCTAAAGAACATCACAAACTTTGTCATGAGTGCTTCATAGCTACACCACGTAATTTATTTTTTATATTAAGGTAGAATGACGGGGTGGGAGATCTGTGGACGAGATACGTCACACACTCGTTTATCTGTTCAAACATAATATATAGTTCTAAGTGGCCAAAGTTTGGTGGTTAGAAGCTGGGACGTAGGACTCAGAACAATGTTAGTGTGTTCAACTTAGAAGTTAACTCTAATATGATACGACTATCTAAGCTAGTGTTACCGACATATAAAACTTGACAGAGTTGAAAAACAAAATAACAAAAAAAATATATAATGAAATGCTTTTGCCGTAAAAAAATCAAGATTATTTTTAAAATTGTTTTTCCATGAATTTGAAGGAAAATTCATTTTTGTTAGATAAATGAAATATCAAAATTGACAAATTACAATTTTGCATCAAGATTAATACAATATATTGACATTTAAAAATAACATTATTTTGACCAATATAATTTCAATTCGAAACTGTGAACTATGAAATTAATATTTTACTTGGTTTTCTGAAATAAAACTATATCTTTCCTGCGTGGGAATCGAATTGGAACTAATAATTTTGGAAAATAAATCCTCCGCTCCCAACATTAATCAAGAAACACAAATTGCTGACTTGCAAATCCAAAAACTTATCAGATCTAGCTCATAAAGCCAGAAATATGCAGACTTGCATCTAAAAATTTATTCCCCACTGTGATTAAAATTTACTCCTATAAGTATTTGCATCTCTCTCTAACTTACGATCTTATTCATTCACGTGAACGGGAAGAAGCTATGCGAAGATATACTTTTTTCGTCAAAATATTGGAGTATGGAATTTTGGGGGACCGTGTAGCTCACATCCTTAGATGACTAAAATTTCAGAGTCACGTATCCCCCAGGCGATGCGAAAAGGTCAACCCAAAGTAGCAGTAGAGTTTGTTTTAAGTTTAAGAGTCTGGAGAAGTACTGCCTCTACACCTGGTAATCCACCGCTACCCAATAGTGCACCCGTATTGCTGTGTTCCGGTGGAAAGGCCAGGGTGCCGGTGTAATTACTAGTGCATTAGTTATTTAAAAAGATCCGACCAAACGCAATCGTTGTAAAAGAAGAAGTAATATCTAATACTGCTTTACCGACTGGCCTGATAGCTTAATTGCCAGTATCTCTGCCTGTCGCGATTTAGGTCGTAGGCTGGGTTCCCACCCACGATATAAATTTGTGTGACGATTATAGATATTTTTGTGTGCCTGAGTGATTTTGTGTATTCATAAAAATTACTAACAAGTATTCTTCCAATTTTGTGGCTAGATGGCGCTGTTCGTAGATATTAAACTATCGCTACGCTTCGCCGGATTCCGGCTACGTGAAACAGGAAATCGAACAAGATAGAACTCCAGAACAAGAGTCGGATGAATATCTATAACTAGAACTTTTATTTGCCTTTTAAAAACAGCGCTAACTTTGTGTCGGAGTACGGAAACTTGGGAATGAACCGACAGCTAATTGCTACTCAAACAAATCTAGACTTGAACAAGAAGCCATCCTAGCATATTTAAAATTCCGTATCCAAAGATTATACTGCACCCTATTGACGTAGGCATATAAAATCACAAATGTGATATATTTGTTGAATGGTGCGGGCAGTGAGTTTTACAAATTACAAACTTATAAAAAACACATGAACAAAATACCAGTGGACACTTTCCAGACAGACATTTTTTTTTCCTTCAACGACTATTGTTGTATCATTATTATTCGTGTTTTTTTTTTTTTCTTTATTTAATGGAGTTTTACAGGCGTACATATAGAAAACACTAACATAAAAAACAAGTTAAATTAATGAAGTACCATATACCTACACTTTACAGATTATTCGTGTTACCGAGATATTTAACATGATACGTGAGTTTAAAAAAAAAAAAATAGTGTTGTATCAATTATAAGCTAGCAACTTGACCTAACTGACTGAGACTGGGACAAAGGCATAATATTTTTGTGGGTCAATAAACCCGACCGTGGGCCGTTTGGGCGCGAACACGAAATAATTAAATGGCCGGACGATCCTTTCAGAGAAATAATGAGTTATTCAGAATTCTTAGAAGATGTGGGTATGTCGAAAATGTGTTTCATTTTTATTTATTTTATATCTTATTACTTTAAACGAGCAATTCGATTATATTTACTTATTTATAAGTATATGTCGCGTCAGTCGAGAGCAGCTCTAACGATTTGGATGAAATTTTGTGTTTAGGAGTTTGCTGTTTAAGTTTACATGTATTTTAATTGTTTTTTGTATAAATGCATTTAAACGAAAATAACGTTTTATCCATAACTAAATTTCATCAAAATCTGTTAGCCGAATGCGTGTGAAGACATACATACAGACATATTGTACATACAAACTTTCGCCTTGATAATATTATCGTGATAAACAGTAAGTAAAATCAGATACTTAGCTGTTCTGTTTTTTGTTTTATAAATTACTAGCTATACCTACAGGATACATGGCGTGTGCTCTGCGCTAAAAACTAAATACATTTTGTGCTTAATGTATCGTTTTTGTGGTTTTAAACCATCTTCGTATTATTGCCTTTGTAATAAAACCGGTTTGAGGCATATCGGTAAGATGTTTTCAAAGTCTATAACGGACATACGTAGAAACATTTTTTGTGTTTTAATACTTCCTGATTGATTGAGAACGAAAAACTTCTCCATTGCCACCACTGGTTTCGGCTTGGAATTATTTCTCGATTGCCACCAGTGGTGGCGGAGATGGTGGTGGCAACTGGGAATAGACCTTAGGATAGACCACTTTGAATCTCGCCTGATGGTAAGTGTTGATGTGGTCGAAGACCTTTTCTTGAAAAATCCTTAAATGTAATGTTTAGGAAAAATATTCGCAGGCTGAAAATTACACGATGAAAATGCATTAAATAAATTTTAAAAAAAACCAAGATATTTTCGTCCGCGAAAATCAATAGCTAAATCCTTTAGTGACCCATTTACAGCAAGTTTCATTATTATTCACCGTCGAAACTGATATTGTTTCGTTTCAAAATATCTCTCAAGACACGACTCGTCCCGTACCAAAACGCCTCGTATTTAAATTACAAATGAACATTCAGAGGCGCTATTATGAATTCAGCACAGCACTCAATGTTGGGTTCGGAGGAATCTCACTCACTGATGTTTAAATATCTGTATTGTGTTTAAGGGTTCCAAAAGGGTTATTAGTATGTCTTGTTACATATTAACTTGACCCTATAGCTCAATTGGTCAGTTCTGTCTTCTGCGATGTTAAAATGTCTATATTAAGTTTAAGGGTTTTTTTTAATTTGATTAAGTGACGGAACGAGCTGAGGGCCCACCTGATGGTAAGTGGTGACTCTCGCCCATAACAACAATAATGCGTGCGACTCAGTATGAGATGATGAGATCCAAATCTTTAATGAGTCGCATTCATCCTTTTTTTTTTTTTTTTTTTTTCGTGGAGAAATGTCTTAGCATACCGCCCTGCCACGGGGAAACAGAGCGGTTATGTGGGACTACCCACTAAAACTCCACGGTGTCCTCCTCTGCCGCTTAGTGGCGGGAACACGGGAACGTTGTAACACACATCCGCGATCCCGCCGCAGCTGTCCGTTTCCGGACCCTCCATGGGATGGCAATGTATGCCATCCTCCCTCGCCACGACACGCCAGGACACGAGGCGCGTCGCAACCACCTCGGGGACCATGCCAGCGATAGGACGTCAGACTACCCCGTGTCAGACGCCCTAGGTCCCCATGCGACGGGTCAGGTCTGTGGTCCCGTCGCCTACCACTACGGCCGCAGAGGATAGGGAGAGCGGCGCCTCGCAATACCGACACTCCTCTTCCCCTGCGGCCCCACCGCGTCCGCCATCCAGCGGTGGCGACCCCGCCGTGGCCGCGGAAGGTAGGGAGAGCGGCACACCGTAATACCGGCACTCCTCTCCCGCCGCGGCCCCTAACCTTCAGCTGCGGAGCTGCCCATACAGCACCGCAGCCCGCCTCAGTTGCGGTGCCCCCCATAAGGCACCGCCACCTACTGTGCCGCTCCTATTCGGCTTAGAGGCAAAGCCTAAAGGAGCGGCCCTCCCGGGTTCCTCTTAGCTTCACCGTGGGGGACCAGGCCACGGTTACTAAGCCCCCCCGCCCCGACAAGGCGGGAACCCACGGGGGGGTGAGTCGCATTCATCCTGCTGCGTCCATCACTCGAGACGGGGATGATATGCCTCATGCGCATGTGATTTCACCGGCAGCCACACCCTTCAACCGGAACACAGTAATGCAACCACTACTGCTTGGCGGCAGATTCCAGATATGTTGGCAGTACCTCTTCGGACGAACTTGGCACAAGTTCTACTGCTACTTTTGGTTGCTCCTTTAGCACCACCCAGGGGTACGTGTAGGAAATCAAAGGGACCTACGGACGCGAGCAACTGGACCAAAAGGGTTATAAGTATAAGTCTTCTTACATACTGCCTTAACCTTATATCCATTGGTAGTAGCTCTGTCTTCTGCGATGTTAAAATGTCTATATATTAAAACTAGCTGACCGGGCCACGCGTTGCTGTGGCTAACGTTTTTGTCATACGATATTATAATTAGCAATAAATTAAAATTGCGACTATAATTTGAGATTTAAACTATCCTATCACTCAAGTTGGATCGAACTGCACATGGTGTGCGAATTTTATTATAATCGGTTAAGTGGTTTAGGAGTCCATTGAGGAGAAACATTGTGACACGAGATTTATATATATTAAGATATATAAATATCTATTAGTATAAGTCTTCCCACCTGCTGACTTGACCTTACAGCTCTGTCTTCTGCACTGTAGGTCGTGTGTTCTAATCCCACCTAAGATATAGTTATTTGAGAGATGAACATAGATATACTTTGTCATGGTATTAATATAATCTATACGTAGGTATTGATAAAATAGCAATATTTACTGTGTGTTATTAGTAATTTGGATGCTACGCTTGGTCCACAATTGGCGATAAAATGATCCAGCTTAATTGAAAACCTCCTTCTTGAAGTCGGTTAAGAATTTCATGGGCAAATAGACTTAATAAAGAATTTCTGGTTCGGCGTAATCTCGCCAAGGGCTCGCAATCCGGAAATTAAAATATTCATCTCTGAAAGGCGCGGGGAATACAAACGCCTTACATTTACCATTCCATTGGTATGGTAATGCATTCGAAGGTTCATCATTTTGTACTTACCCATATTTTAGGTGTTCCAGGAACGTGACGATTTGAGATTCACAGTCGAACATTCTGGTTGAACTGATGAAAGGACTTGAGTCAATTGAAGATAAGTATCTTTTCCGAAAATTCTAAGCGTTTTTAAAATTTATTTCCAACCCATACTTTTTAGGATACAATTTTCACGTATGTTGTTGATATTAAGGTCGTTTTTTGATTGGCACCTCGGCAAAAATATAATTATATTAGGAGTACAAATAAGTTTCCGCCGTTTTTTAACACAAATTAAATATTTATTGTAGAAGAACGGTAATATAAATTTATTCAAAATATTGCCCATCACTTGCAACCACTTTTTCCCATCTCTCAGGCAGCATTCGAATCCCACGTCTGAAGAACTCCTTGTCTTTTGAGGTTATCCACGAATCAACCCAATTTTTGGTATCCTCATAAGATGTGAACCGCTGCGCCGTCAGAGCATGTGCTACGGACCGGAACAGGTGATAATCGGACGGTGCAATGTCTGGTGAATACGGCGGGTGGGGTAACACTTCCCAATCAAGTGTTTCCAAGTACTTTTTCACGGGAGCCGCAACATGTGGACGAGCATTGTCATGCAGAAGAATAATTTTTTCGTGTCTAGAATAGTATTGAGGGCGTTTTTCCTTCTTCTTGTCTTCTACGTCGAAATCACCGTTTTTAAACTTTTGAAACCACTCTCGACACGTTCTCTCACTCAAAGCAACCTCACCATATGCTTCTACGAGCAATCGATGCGCCTCAGCAGTAGATTTCTTTAAATTAAAGAAGTAAACTAATATTTCCCGCAAATGACGCTTACTTGGCTCAAATTTTGACATTTTCAACTTATAAAAATTATATTTTACCAATATAAAATCAATGATATTAATAGGTTATGTTGTTCTTGAATGTCCAAACTATTTTTTAAGCCGGTTATGATCTGCGAAAGCTAACCGAAACTCCGTGCTACGCCATCTACAATAAAACGGCGGAAACTTATTTGTACTCCTAATATAAAAAAAGATTTCGTTTAAAAGTTTAACCGTACCAGCCTCTAATGTTCCCACTGCAGGGACACCAGCCTACTCTCGATAATTCAGAGTAAATGGGCTCTGATTTACCACGGGAGCCCAATCCAGATTGGTAGATGTCACATATCGTCGAATTTTTGTTGTTTGTGAATGTTTTCCGTCATCCTTTGAGAACGTGGTATTGCGCACATACATTTATTCAAGTGAAAAAACTCATTGGTGCACGTGTAGGTTTGAACCAGCAACTCAAAGTACGTATTAATCTTGCAGCCGGATCTTAGACTATTGTGGCAAGTTACATGCAGGCATGTCAGACAACATAACATAACATAACATAGGTTAATCCTAGCTTAGTTTTAGTTAAATTCTGAAAGGTTATTTGCGATTATTCGCGCTGATTTTATGCTCTACATACTCACTGACTACCTACTCATTCAACTAAAAATATATTGGCAACAAATTCAAGAAAACCTCTGTCTTATGTATGCCGGTGAAATTACAGGCACATGAGACTCTTCCCGTCTCAAAGTGATTTTTGCAGTTGCAAAACAATGCAGGTCCTTCCTTACCAAAGTATGAAAAGAATCAAATGACATTGTATTGTTCAATACGGCTCCGTGGCTTAGTTGGTAGTAGCCCTAGTTTATTTTTTGTTTTATTTGTTTTAGGTATGTATTTTACGCAGCAAGATAAAGCACAGACTCGGAAATTCAAATCTTACCGTTAACAATTGAAACAAAACCTTTTTGATCCGTGATTACAAACGAATAAATAATTTAAATTGAATTGCCGTCCGTTGCCAACTTAATCCAATTATTGTTTGTAGATCTAGCGTGTATCCAGGACCTTATCTTTATCATGAAGATGGAAAAATATCATAAATTTAATTACCCTATTCCATGTTTTTAAAGGTAACTAAATAACGTGAAGGAACAATCTGACGGCTCACCTCATGTTAAGTGGCTACCGTCACCATAGGCAAAGCCTATATCTGCCCTAGTTGATTCATTACCCTAGTTAATTATCATTAAGATTCTAAAACAATAATAACCTATGACTATAATTTATATCGTTCCACTAGAAAAACAGAAAACCTATAATATTAAGCTTTATAAATTTTAAAACGGTCATAGTCCCGGGCAAACTACTTTTTGCAGTTTGCCCGGGACCATGACACATGTAACTGCGTCGAAATATCGGGGGACAAAACTCACAAATCATGGTAAATATCTCGGTAACACGAATAATAAAGCTTTATAAATTTTTCATAGATTAATTTAATTTAATCATCTTTGGTTGCGTTTCATTATAATATAATGTATAATGGTGTCCAAAAGTTCGGAGTTGTAATATTTAATATTTGGGCTGAATTGTTTGATAACATTTTACTGTTATGCTTTATCTGAAACGTGGAGAAAATAAATGTCCTCTAAAGGCTTCTCCTCACATTATGACTGAACCTCCGTATAAAACAAATTCATTGGAATCGAAGTGCTAAATTACGGAATAAATATTCATGCAAACAAACAAAAATAAGAACGAATTGATTTTTTTTACTTCAATAAGGAAATAATTAAAATTTAATCTTGATGAGACACACACATTATTTATAAGAAAAATAAATCGACGCTATAGTATTAAATGATGGTATTTTAAATTTTAGAAACCACCACGTGTAAGTTTTTAAATAGGCAATATTTCGTTACCTCTTACTGGAATAACTGACTCACGCACTGCATCTGGCAAAGCCATAATCTTATCTGAAACGTGAAGGAAAACAAATTATGTCATTTTAATTGCAGGAAAATGGATCCGGAGTGTTTTAATTGTAATTAACATTAAAAGTTTTATTGCTGAGATAAAGATTGTTCGGGCGACGGGACGAGCTAATTGCTTTTTGTTAACTGCTTTCTACTAATTACTGTTGCTTGCTAGACATGCTTTTACAGGTGTACGAATTCCGTATTAGCCTCTAATGTTTCCACTGCAGGGCACTACTACTCTCGATAATTGATCTACCACGGAAGCCCAATCCGTATTGGTAGATGTCTTCGAATTTTTGTTTTTAAGACATGCCGGTTTCCTCACGATGTTTTCTTTCGTAGTATTGCTAAGTTTAATAAAGCTGTAATAAATTTCCTATATAATTGAAGTAAGTCTAAAATGCTTATCAAAATGTAGTATTTATTTAAGCAGACCGTTTTTTTATTTACTCGTTTCAAACTATCTTTCCAGCAAAATATTTGAACAATACTTTATGTTCTTCATTATTTCCGGCAAGTATGTCTGAGTTTACCGGAAACAAAGACTTGATTCCGTTGAGTGACTGTCAGAAAAAATTAAAACAATCATCACTAGCGTAACCAAACAATTGCGTTCTTCGAAATTCGCAGCGATAAAAGTGCGAAAACCAATTACTTGGATAATCGCAGTCGCGATCCCTTCGATTAATGATTACCTGCAGTTAAATGTCAAGTTTCCGATTGTCGCGAGTTATCGATTGCTAGAGTTTTTACTGACACTGATAGATCGAGTCCGCGGAGGCATTCTGTTTTTGGGGTGTGGCGCAAAATATAAAACAATTAAATATTGTTTGATATGATTGTGTAAGTTTGTATTCAGGTTCGCTGGGATTTTGACGACACAAGCGCAAGCCACACCAAAAACGCGAAATCTAAATCCACTATAAAAAATTTTTTCATCATCTCTGAACCATCTCTGTGTTTATATGCAGGGTTATTTTGAAATATTGATATTTTCAATAAATTAGTTAATTATTTAATTAAAATAAAGTATCAATTGGTCTCTCTCTCTGGCATTTTAATTTATATGCAGAAAAACAAAAAAAAAATCTTTTTAGAATTTTAAATTAGTTCTGTACCTTTAGTTCCTGTGACACGTTATATGCTCACGAATATGTGCATGTGTTTGACGTGTCCAAATGATACTTGAGATCTAAAGGAATAAATGAGTTTGAGTTTGAGTTTGACAACGTGTGTGCAAATTTCATGATGACATTTCATGATGATCGGTTTAGATAAAGTGTGAAAGCGTAAAAAACAAACAAACTTACATTCGCATTTATTATATTACTAGCTTTTGTCCGCGGCGTTGCTCACGTTTGTGTAAATCTTGACAATTATTTCTGGATGCAAGGTACTTTTGACTTACTGTTCTGTAATTTTGAATATGGGTATGTAAAATTTCACATTGTACGGTTGAGTAGTTAACGCGTCAGATTCGTAAGTTAGAATTAGGATTTGGAAAATATTTAACGCTACGACCCTTAACTTGCACCACCCGCACACTTACTTTAATTTACTAAGTAAATATAGAATGGGAACTTTTCTATTACATGTTTGCCATAGACATTTTGGTCCATTCTGTATCCCTCACAAGATTTCTCGACTCTTGGAAAATAGTAATAATTCTTATCGAAACATTTCTTGCCTAGACCATTTTCTTCGTTGTTGAACTTGTATTAAAATTCATGTTTGTCGTCGTTATTATTTGGAATTGCCAATTTTATAAACATTTATGGGAACGTGTATGCAGTATGATAGCTGTAACTGTAACTTGTAGGTGATAAGAAAATTGGTTTGAGTAGAAACTATTTTTTTTAATTGCTTACAATTTGTTTTCTTATCTTTGGTGTCTAATTACTAATGCTTCAGGAATTAATATTAATTAGAAAAGTGGTAGTTTAAGATTTGTAGGCTATATTTTGTTTTTTTTATTAATGTATAGCCAAGCGTTTGGCCGCCATCTCACCTGATGGGAATTATGCCGTCATGTTTCATTTACCGGTCGTCCCGTGACTGCCAACTTGTGTTACTACAAATTGTGACTAAGATATTTACAGTTATGTTAGAGCTTTCGAGTCTGAGCTTTGACTTGCGGCATCCAACACAGATAAATCTAGATCAATATAAGCTTTACTTACAAATACAGAATATATAAACAATCACAAAACGAAAGCGGACGTAAATTTAAAATTCTAAACAATATCATTCTGGTTTTTTTATTGATTCTCGTAAAGAGAAATAGCTACTCAAACAAATGAGACCATTTAAAAAAAAAAATCGTGTAATTTTTGTAAATTAATTATAATTAACACGAATTATTGAATGGCAACATAAGGAGATAATAAAATTCCTGATTCTTCGGTGTATCTTTCCTCAAGCGATGCAATAATCAACGGACAACAATTAATTATATAGTTAACCCACTATATAAATTGCACTCGCTTTGCGCGGTTGCAATTTATTGGACAAGAATTAATAATTATTATTTGCCCGTTTTGATTGACAGACTTGAACAAAAAGTGATTATCATAACTTAAATATAATAGTTAGACATATTAGTCTCGCGCACTTTTTATGGATAATTGTGGATAATGATGAGTACTACTCCTATAAACATGCAGTAAATTATTTTAGTGTCATTATCTTTTACACGCCAAATAATTACATTTGTAGACCAAATTTTGATACCTTGGGTTACATTGCAATATTCGTAGATTTAATTTGTTTAATACATCCAACTGCCTTTGTTGTTTGATTATAATGTAGCTTCCTATAGCCGAAATAATTAAAAAAATCTGTTTAGTAGTTTTTGAGTTAAGCCATTACAAGCAAACATATTTACAAAATATCAAATCTTTTTTATAAAGGATAGCCATAATAACAAATGTTCTAAGAAAATTCCAGCTCAATTCGGCTTTTATTTAGGCAGAGCTAATATCCACTGACCTGTGAGACCAGTTAACAAAACAAGTACAGAATATCACGCGACTTTTACTATGTTTGGTCACCTATAAATACATAACCTATCGAATCGAAAGTTATTCGTCAGTTATACTTTATTACGGCGCTACTTTCAACATCAGGGTGTCTGTTTATTTTCGTAAGTCGTTAAATGTTTATTTTCATAATACCATTAATCTAGATCAGAGGTTCCCAAAGTGGTCCAGGTGGACCCCCAGGGGTCCACGGAAGACTCGGGGGTCTACGTTGGCGTGACAGAAAAATGGGGGTTTACAATTCGTAACTCAGCCGCAACGCAAATTTCTATAGTAAGATCTAATCTTCACATTTTTTGTCGAGTTTTGGGTATATGATTATGGGAATATAAGCTTGTTCCCCCCTTGTGGACCACCAGAACAAGCTGAATTTCGATAGTGGTCTATGAGAAAAAAGTCTGGGAACCTCTGATCTAGATCGTCCAACTTTTATAGTTGTCAACAGTATGACATGCCATGTTAGGATGACGGTAAATAATTCAAAGATGGTTGAAGATCTATAGTTAGCTCAAAGAGACTTTTAACACGATTATGTTAAAACCATTAGTGTTACTCTAAATATGGGTGATATATTTACTGTCATCCCGAACTCTGTCACAGCCAGCTTTCAAGAAAACATAACAGGTTCTAATGTTCTCTGTATGCCTAAAGAGTTACTCTCGACGATTGAGAGTGAATTGGCTATAAATTATCAAGGCAGTCCAATGTGGAATCAAAGAAAAAATAAGTAAAGATTACATACTCATGCCCCTACACTAGGATTCCCTGTGTTGCAGGTGGCTTGGACAAACACAGAAACACAAGACTAACATCCGCGACCAAACTTTACGCTCATCAAAGTTTGCCCCGACCGGGAACTGAACATATCGAAGGTAGGCACTATAGTCGATATGTCATACGTCGGACGACCGTTTGCAGAAGAATACCATTGCTCAAATTCATTTACGAAGCATATAAAATTTAGTGGTGCGTCAATGGATTTCAAACAGCGATCTTGAGATTGAAAGTTAATGTTCATATCACCAGACCACCAACTCGGTCTGGAGGGTGCTAATTAGTACATTAGTAATCATTTATTGACATAAAACAATAAGAATTGTCAGATATAAAACGTGCTCACTGAACTTCAAATCAAACAAATTAATTGATTTTGAAACTATAAACAGATTCAAGTCTCAAAAAGGTTGTAGTCAAGCCCGTCCAAAAATTGGGCAAGTGCGAGTCGCTCACGATAGATTGCATTTAAACCAATTCTCTGTTTGCAAAATGTTTGCATCTGAATAAACTAGGATAAGAGTGCTTTAAAGTGTTCTTGTTAACAATATTTAATCATTTTTTAAATCAAATAGCAGTGATCGTTGGCTCGCATTCTTAGCTCCTGAGTGAGGTACAAATAGGCTGCTGATAGCCGATGTCATTGAGGTCAAGAACTGGCTTTTGTAGAAGTTTATGTAAACTGACACGGGTTTGGGAACAGTGGAGCTTTTTGGAGAAGAAAAAAAAACATAAGAATATGAAAAGAATATGTATTTTTTTTCTCACGAAATCACCACCATGTTGGTTGGATTCAATGAACCCTCCCAATAGTCGTTTCAGTGAACGGCTAATAGCCTCGTTGAAATCTAAAGAGGCTCTCGCTAGGCGGCTGTACAAAGGCCAGAAGTAAGTCCTAGATGAGGCACCAATCGTCAGGAGGTTCCTTTCTCTGCAGCCCTAGACTGCTTACCTTACTTAGTCTTACCGCAGTCCCCCTCCGATTTTAACCGACTGAAAAATGAGGAGGTTGTTAATTCGACTGTATGTTTTTTATTATTTTACGCATTTTTTGCCATGTGTGGATGTTATTTTTTGTTTTTGCTCGCGTGTGGTTTCGTAGAAAAATTATGAAGAATTTCCACCGTTAACGGTAAGAAAAATAAGATTGGAGTCAGTTTATTCCATATGAAATCAGACTCGTTACAACAATATTTTAGATTTTCATATTGTTTATTTTATATGTTAGTGATATATTCTTTTGTGGTGAAATATGTTAATAAGTTAAGTAAAATCATTGATTTGCTGATATATTACAGTCGTAGTATACAAACACGTTTGATACAGCTATAAATTTACTTACATGATACATAACATATCCTAACTTTGTATCAAACACCGCGCTAAGTTTACCAAACTTATGTAATGGTTTTGACTCTTTGTATAATAAACAGTTGGCATCAATTATAATAGTGACATGCATCGCACTTCGATAATTATAGGGGAAATTAAAGACTTCAGGCCCTTTTTTTCCGTAGGGAAATGCACTCGTATACCGCCCTGCCATGGAGAGCGGTTATGTGGGACTAAACCCCCTTAAAACCTTGCGGTGTCTTCCTCTGCCGCTTAGTGGCGGGAACACGGGAACGTAGAACACACATCCGCCACCCGCCGCGGTTGTCCGTCTGTCTGTCGCAACCACCTCAAGAACAGGTCTGTAAAAGGGCATTAGATGTGGGTCAAAGGCATATCTCGTCACTTACATTATGTAAAAACCATAAATGTTACTGGTGCAGTTCACCTACTGCATAATTATACTGTGTCACACTTATCATGGATCCATCATCAGCATTGCCTAAATAAATATTATACTATTGATGAAACAGGTTCATATAAGAAAAATAATGTTTGTCGCTTCTGTGTGCATTACTCTACGTAACGTCACAGTGAAGACAAGACAGCTGCAAAATTTTTTAAATAAAGTTTTTAATTTATTCACATTTTTTTTTTCTAATCGCCTACAAATATTTAAGGTCCCGTAAAGCATTTTCAGTATTCTCAATATTTTAAAACCATAATGAATTTGCAGCAAACGTTAAAAAAAATTGTCAAGAACAAGTAGCGGATACCAAAGAGCAGGACAAGGTTTTTATGATATAATTTCTTTGGAAAAGTAACGGGAAAAATCGGTAATCGGGAAAAAGTGAATGATATTTTTTGTATCGGATTTTTGCCACCATGCAATTGTCCTGTCTTGATTTACGATTGTTAAATTGTGAATCAAGACAGACAAAACATAATTATGTCAGATCAGCTAGTTGCATATTTTAGTTTAAAGTGGTTTTATAATTAAACTATCTGAATGATATATTTGTCTGTTTAAATGTAAGGCACGACATATTCTTTCCTCATATTATAATACTAGCGACCCGATCCGGCTTCGTACGGTTATACAGTGTGTGACGTAGTTCGTTATACAATTCCCTAAGTTTAGCCAGCTGGCTAAACCTAAAAAATAATTTAATACTAATAATTTATTTTTTTTTGCAATATGCGGCTTGTATAATGATAATGAACCTCAAAATCCGTGATTTAGAAGAAGTTAGTGGATAATCAGGCTGCAGCGTCTTTGATTTTTACTATTTAGAAAAGAGAAGATTATACATATGTAAATTTATTATAAACAAACTGTTCATGAATGATGTTATGATGAAGATGGATGAATATGGGTACGAGTATGAGTGAACCAGATGTTTCAGTTGGCCTGGGTAATGCTGTGGGCGCTTAGGGCGATGTTACATTAATATGCTTTCATGGTACTAAGTTTACATCAGCCGGGAATTAATTTCTCGAAGTGAGCAAACCGCAATGGTATAGTTGTACCTTTAGAAAGTTTGGTTCCTTCCACCTAATAATACTGCACCCACTCCCAATATGATATTCCCGTACCAGCCTCTAATGTTCCCACTGCAGGGACACCGGTCTACTCTCGATAATTGAGAGTGAATGGGCTCTGATCTACCACGGGAGCCCAATCCGGATTGGTAGATATCACATGTCATCGAATTTTTGGTTTTAAGACATGCCGGTTTCCTCACGATGTTTTCCGTCACCGTTTTGAGAACGTGGTATTGCGCACATACATTTTTCAAGTGAAAAAACTCATTGGTGCACTTGTGGGTTTGAACCAGCTACCTTCAGATTGAAAGTTGGTGTCTGTGCTCCTGGGCCACCACGCTTTTATATGATATTATCAATGTTTTATTAAACTGGGTAAATCCGATTATGAAAAGAAAGGAATCCTCACTTTATAGGGATTTTCTTGATTGCCCTTGGAGATTTGTTTGAACAACTGCCATAGATCCTATTACTAAGTACCTTATTGTCTACTGTATGTACCTAGTTATTTCGTGTCAAAATAAATGTTTTCTACACTATTCTATAAAAGTCAAAAGTCAAACTCTTTTATTCCTTAAGATCTCAAGTATCATTTGGACACGTCAAATTTTACACATGCATGTACACATATTTGTGAGCATATAACGTGTCACAGGAACTCCCAGGCACATTACATGCACACAGATATGTCAAATTACAGTCAGTTTTCATGTTTAAGTTTATCTTATTTGTTAAGTTTACGTCTGTTCCAACCCTAACCGACCAACCCGAGGGGAAGAAACAGACAAGAAACCCCTCGGAGACAGTATTACATATTCGCGAATATGGTCCTGCGTCTAGAGTGGAGCAAATTCATTCCCAAGCCTTTTTGTCATCTAGGTAATCTGATATTTTATAGTAAGCTTTTGCGACAAGTTTACGTTTGATGACAGTTTTAAATTTATTTATTGACACGAAAACGAAACATCCAAATTGGTACACAACAGGTGAAAAAAGAGTTACAGAAAAGAAAACTACGCAATTTCGTTTACTAGGATGATGAATACCTAGAATTTGGTTTAAAACCGGTTCTAAACAAAATCTATGGAGCCAATCTGAAAGTACATAACGAAAAAAAATAACAAAATGAAAAGTGTAGTTTGTGTCATTTCCACGTAATTTTTTTGGGAATTCAACGAAAATTAACTAAATTTGACTTTAGACTTTTCTGATTCTTTCAGACAGGATTCTATAGCACCGTTTATATTATTTTATATTATATATATGTGAGTTAGTAACGGAACGAGCTGAGGGCCCACCTGGTGGTAAGTGGCGACTATTTACTATTCAAAAAGACTTTATATACCCGTCTCAGACTGACGGGAACAACGGGATGCGACTTAAGTCTTCTCATACTTAGGTTGGCTCATACTCTTTATTGCACATCGAAACAAGAATGGGCGGCATTATACTAAAAGTGATCTCTTCCATGCAACCTCTGGATGGATAGAGAGTAGACACAATAGACAACTTGTAATTATTATTGGTTACTGGCTGAAAGGCTAAATACTCAGGGTATTATACTGAACTAACCTGAATTTCAGCACAAGGTAAATAATTTACAGGATTCTGTACCCCATGGTTAAAGCGAACCCTATTCTAAGCTTGGAATGTCTGGCAGTCTTTCTGTCCTGCCTATATTAGATTTTGGTCTTACACTGAGTCGCATTAATCCTGCTGCGATCACCCGAGACGGGGATGTACGCCTCATGCGCAAGTGATTTCACCGGCACCCACACCCTTCCACCGGAAAACAGTGACAGATTCCAAGTTTGGTGGCAGTACCTCTCCGGAGGAACTTAGCACAAGTTCAACTGCATAATCAAGCAACTGAGACAACTGCATAAGCAACCAACTGAGACAACTGCATAACCAACCAACTGAGCTGTGAGGCCAATCAGACGGCCAGAAAAAGACGGAGCATTTCAGTGCTGGTTGAATAATAAGTTCGTTTTTGAAGTCGGTTTAATAGTAAGCTCTCTTGAGAAGGGTATATGACTGAGTTCTTATAGAAAAGGGACGCTTGAACGAATCCCTGAGTGGACATTACGATAAGGTGGACAAGGAGACCGGTCAGGTGGAAATATGATCTATGTGCGGCATAAGTAAGAAAAACGTGATATTTCTTTCTCTTTCTCACAAACTTCTCCCTCTTTGGGATACACTAAATCCGTTCTAACAAATTCATTCTTTAAATTTATGCGAATACTGTCCTACGGTCAAAAGCTTATTGATAAGTTATACTGAAAAACATATTATTCGGATACATTTAAAGCTTTTGTTATTTTTAAAGGTGTTTTGATAGATTTTACAGTCATGTTGGGTGAACAGTGGTGAGGACGTTCTTAGGATCCATTCCCGTCTTGGAAAATCTGGTGAAATATGTTATGAACAATATTAAAAAATAATCTATATTAGTCTTTACTAATACAATTATAAATTAATGGTAAAAAATTCACAAACAATGTATATGTTTTCTTTTTATCTTAAAAAAATATCGATCAACATGGTTAAATGTATTGTAAGCATATTAATGCTTGTAATTCAGAAATTTAATCTATAATCTAAATGTTAATTGTATTAAATAAGAGGAAAAAGACGGTTTTTGTTAATATTTTGTAAAGTTAACTTGTTTGTAAGGCACTCGGCCTTAAAGGTAAATAGTTACATGAAATTTAATCAAAGAAAGCTGTGTTAAAAATGTTAGATCACAACTACTAGGAATGTTTGCACGTAAAATATTTTCCACTCCACGTCACAAGTATAAAATTTAAAATTGCAATGCTACTAAAAAGCTGAATTTGAATATCATTCCATTTGTCATTTCACGTGAAGCTTCATTACCGAATACGGAACGCCGTAAAAATGACATTCAACCGTATAAATTACAGTAGCACAATGTGTCGAATGTCAATGATAAGGGCCGGACAAAAAAAAAGAAAAAAAAAGCTCTCGGCACGTGGCTTGTGCTTAAAGCGCAAGTTCCGCTGTTTGTGTATGCGTGCGTTGCATCTGTGTGCGTGACTCTGCAGGTATGGGCTCAGTTCAGTTCCCATCGGGCCGTCGCGAGGACGCACGTCTGTTGCGCAGCTTAAATTCCTTTTACGAAATCGCGATATAAAATTTCAGACAAATAACAATTACGTATGAATTTTATTTGAAAGGATTGTTTTGACAACTGCCTTTTTACATTCGGAAAAAATTGCGTGGGTTGATTTTGACGTTTGACAGTGATTTTTGGCAGATTGTGTCAAATTGTGAGATTCAGTGAAAAGTGGACTAGTGAGTGGATGGTGATAATCGATAAGGATTATTAAGTGAACTATTCACAGGACCGTTTGGAGACTGTGAGGAACATTATAACTCTGTAAGTATTGTACTTAGAAACTTGCCTAGACAGGCGTCTAGATCTACGAAAATTAAAACTGCATAGGATTACAGATGATGTGTTAAATAACTCTTTTTACATATAAAAAATAGTGGTGAATTTTATACAATTTAACATTTGTCACATTTGTGACAAATGTTAAATTGTATTTATAAAATTCACATTTAACATTTGTTATCACCAGTATGTATAATTATGAGAAAAGTGATGTAATAACTATAAGAAAGTCCTTTTTGGGTGGATGGCACTTAATAAAATGTTGAATTATTATATTTTACTGTAAACTAGATAACCCGACAGACTTGGGCCCATCTTGAATCGAAACAACGACAATTTGGAAATCAACTTTCGTACGAAATTTAACTCGTAATGCGTAAAAACCATCGAAAAAATCATTTTCAAGTTTTCAGTATTTTTCTGAATAATTTATTAAGACAACAACGAATATTTAAATACACATTAGACATTTGAAATTGTTGTCAGTAATGGGCTTAACTATGAACAGCATAACACTTTTATTTATGCTAACTTTGATCAAAATTACTTTTATTATAATAATTAAAACAAAGGATTAATCAAAGAAAAATATAAACCACAGATAGAAACGATTAATAAACCAATAATTAAATAAAATTAAATTTAAACTATTGTCTAAATATTTCCACTGTTAATTTTAATTTACGAAATAGGCAACACACTCCAGCGACCAACTCATAACTTAAATTAAAAATATACTTATTAAATGAGCATATTAAGATTCTAATAAGAAAATTATATAAAAATATTTTGATGTAACTAATATAAAATGGGTTAGTATATAGTTATTATATATTATAGCATGAGAAAACATACGAAAAATGTTCCTAAAAGACCAACAAAAGAAAATTCTACAGGAACCCAACACAATGCATACCGCACTTCAAAAACAATACAAAAGTCGTTTGTAAAAAACTTGGTCAAGGCTACAGAGCAAATGATCCTAGTACCACCATTAAAATCACAGTCCAGCGACTAATCACACATACTTGAGTAGCAAATTATATAAACGCATGTGAATGATAAATAATTGTAAGCAAATATTTTTAAAGCGGATTCGTGGGAATTGATTAATGAGTTGGTCGTTTGTCGGTTCACTTTCGCTTAAGGTGTTCTTAGCTCTCAACTTCTCGATTTAAATCTCTGAAAGGAAGACTTGTAGATAATAAAAAATTGTTATCTATTATATTATAGAATTTATTATAATCGAGAACAAGGTTGAGCGATTTTTTTGCGATCTTATTTCTCGCGTTAACACTAAATCATTCCATTAGGGTTTTTTTTTGTTTTCCCCATGGAGTTCTGAAATAGGGTACGAAAAATCGCCAAACTTAGAAACAAGGACCCGTGATTTTGTAAATACATATTTATAATAGAATTAACGACGTTTCTAAGTATTTTTTTTTAGAATTCCAGTTTGAAAAGGATAATAATAATTTTGAATTTAACTTTAACACCGGTTCGGTATATATCTTTCATTGCCACGTAGCGTATTATACATACTCCTATTTTACAATCGAAATATTTCGTAGAAAAAAGAACAAATCTTCTTCTTTCAGATACAAATGACTATGTATGTATATAGAGTTCAAAAATATATAAGCACAGGAATACTTTATAGTATCAAGACTTACATTAGTAATTAGTACCTAGTTCGTAGCTCGGTTTTAGTTTTTTTTTGTAAGTAACTGCCTTTTTGCAGTATCTAAATACAAAATTTCATCCAAATCGTGAAAGCCGTTTTCAAGATACGCATAATACAATAAATAAATATACCAGAATTGCTCGTTTAAAGTAATGAGTAGGTACTTGTTTTTTAAAGCTAGGATTTTCAATCAAATAACTTTTTTTTTACTTATATATAGATTTAGACTGGCCTCATAGCTCGGTTTGGCCTTCTGCGCTGTAGGTCGTGGGTACGACTCCCACCCAGTACAAGCATTTGTGTGCCAACTGAAATGTTTGAATGAATAATTGAATGCTGGGTGTTACTATGCATAATATAATATTAATATGTATTTACAATATAAACCGGCCAAGTGCGAGTCAGACTCGTGCACCGAGGGTTCCGCACGAATTTATAGGTAAACGTGTAACTTGTAGATTATTTGTGATATAACTGCAAATTTTCGGTTTTTGGATTTACCCCTTAAATGCTACATGACATTGCTTCGTGCCAAATTTCATGGTTCAAGGTCAACGAGAAGTACCCTATAAGTTTTGACTCCCTTACTAGAATCAAAATATGCGGCACAAATGGAGGACAAACAGTCATATCTTTTGATTTTGTTGACTTAGAAGTTTGATTTTTTCACTCTTCTTAGGGATAGCAAATCTAAGTATTTGATATTAATTTCAAAGTGACAGCTCGCGCGTTCCTGAGCATAAGGGTCTTGACAGTCAAACAAACGGAGAACGAAGTGATCCTATAAGGGCTCCGTTTTTTACTTTTGAGATAGGGAACCCTAAAAATAGTACTGTATAAATACTCTAGTAGTTATGTAGTTCCCACAATATCGACTGTGCTTAGTTGGGGGCTAGATGGCGCTATGTGAAATGCCAGTGAAAAATTTATTGTTATAAAAAAAAATCTTAATTTACCTACCAAAATTAATATGAAAATAGTCACGTAAAGAATATTTGCTCAAGCAATTCAATTCAATTCAATTCTGTATCACTACATAGTATAAAACAAAGTCGCTCTCTCTGTCCCTATATCCCTATGTATGCTTAAATCTTTAAAACTACGCAACGGATTTTGATGCGGTTTTTTTTTAATAGATAGAGTGATTCAAGAGGAAGGTTTATATGTATAATACACAAGCAAGTCACCCCGGCTTCGCACGGTTAGTTTCTGATAAGACACAGATGCTTTGCTAACCGTGCGAAGCCGGGGCGGGTCGCTAGTTTAAAAATAATTTATGAAAATATTTACAAAATAAAATAGTAATAATAATAAATAAGTACTTATACCTACACTAAATACTAACACAAGATGAGATCGTACATTCACTTAGGCATAATACATGAAAACCCTTAACTAAATTATACTAGTCGTTTATACAGAAAATTATAGTAAATTAATAAAATAAATACACAACAAGAGTGATTAGAAATCTTGAAACAGCTTTTAAATTGAAATAAGAACGACTACAAACGATCGAGGTATTGAATTATGTGACACAAAATGACAAATGCCATTACACCTTAAGCTAAACACATTTCGGAATGGGAATTCGTAAATTTCACATCGTCATTGATAAATGTGTGATGAGCCTTTGTTTGGTTTGAATATTTATCTTGAGCACAATCTTGACATTGACAAGTTGTTAAATAAACACGAATAGCGGTGGAAAAGAACCAGTAGCGGTTTTTTAATGTTGCAGTTTTTGTGTTGTACCCGTAGCTTTGGTTGCCCTGCCTTCAAAGCAAGAGATCCAGGGCTCGAATCCCGGCAGGGGCTTTACTTTTTGACAATAAGCCTAGAGGGTTGAAATGGCTCGTTTATCATCTCTCATATCATTATGACTGATATTCTAAAATATAATAATTACTGACGGCAACTCTATGTTTATGCTAGTTCATTAATATCAATACTTACAATAATATAAGCAATCTATGTCAATAGGTAAGCGGTGTTGCATCGCGCTATCGTTGCGTTTTGAGATTTGTAGAAGCTCAAAATACTTTAAAATTAATAAATAACTACACAGTTTAAGGGTAGTTTCATTGCTTTGAATCCCCATCAGTGCAATAGGACAATCCGAAACATTTGGTCCTTCGAACCGGATCGGCACATTTGAAACTGGTCCTTCGAACCGTTTCGGCACTATTGAAACTACAATACCGTCAAATTAAGCCTTTTTTTTGATAATTCTATCGTACTTGCTGTGGGTCGCAGCGGATAAAGTACGATGTGTATGTCTATAATTTTATTCAACATTGACTAAATCAACTGCAATTATGTTAACCAGTAAAAACATTCTTACCGTGAATGATAAACAGTGAGACGCCTTGAATTTGACAAAAAGTAATATTAGGAAACGATAAGTGTCGTGAGTATGCACTTTTTAACATACAATTTAGGTCAAATTACAGGTTTTCTTTGGTTCTAGACAACCGAAAAACATCTAATAATTACCAAAGCTTCAAAAGGATGAATAGCTGATAAAATATTATCTGTGGATATTTCTCACAGCCGAAATTAACGTTATTTACTGTTAGTGATATCACTACATAGTATAAAACAAAGTCGCTTTCTCTGTCCCTATATCCCTATGCATGCTTAAATCTTTAAAACTAGGCAACGGATTTTGATGCGTATTTTTTTAATAGATAGAATGATTCAAGAGGAAGGTTTATACACTGTATAATACTAAAAATGTATAATACACTAGCAAGTCAACCCAGCTTCGCACGGGTAGTTTCTGATACGACACTGATGCTTTACTAACCGTGCTTGACAATAGAAGCTGGTTCAACCATTGTCAGTGAAATGTAGGGTAAAAAAAATGTATCCTATATATATATACCTATACAAAAATGAATACCTATTTCACTTGGTCACGCCCACGCGTGAACTGCTGGACCAATTTTGCAAATTTTTGTCAGGAGAAGGTTCTTACGGAAACAAAAAAACAGGAAAGTTGTGCAGAAAATTCTCGGAAAACCACGGTTAACGCAGGGCACGGCTTGTCGAAAATAAATATCATCATAAATACACTCATTATCACCAGATTAGGCTAAATATTACTAGGCTATTCCATTGATGGACATAGGCTGGTTATCTGCCGCGAAGCAGTTCACTAGCGTTACCGTGTGAAATTACATGCGCATGAGACGCGATTTTCCCAGATTTTCATCATCATCATCATCAGCCTATACATATCCACTGCTGGACATAGGCCTCTCCTGGTAAGCGCCACTGAGCACGATCTTCGGTTTTTCTCATCCACTTTCTACCAACCACCTTCCGCAAGTGGTCACTCCACCTGACCGGGGGCGCCCAACACTACGTTTGTCTATTCGCGGTCTCCACTCAAGAACTCGTCTACCTCAACTGTTATAGGTTCTTCGGCATATGTGGGTAGTCCACGCTACTTCAGCTTGCTATCCACTGGGCTATGTCGATGACTTTGGTCCTCTGTGGAATCACCGTTTCGGATCTTAGTCTTATCTTATACTACACCTACTCAGTTATTGTATTGTATTGCAATAAAACGATTCTATAATGTTATTCTACTTTTTTATGTTGATCAAAAACCCTCCATTGGCTCAACTATTGCTGAAATCTATTCACGATAAATGATTGTGTGACGTCCATCAAATCATTAAATATTTACGTAATGCAATAATATTTCACACTGCATTCCAAACAGACAGGTAATGTCTCACTAAACCATTTATAATACCATCACACAAACAAGCAACCATCTTAAAATTATCATCATTTATAACGAGTTAAATCCCGTCACTCTAATCCTCATAAAATCGCAGTTTCACCAAATTCTCGCAAATCACTTGGAACACTTAATCATTATCTTTAAAAACACTCCTTTCGTAATGAAACTTGAAAATTGTTGAACATGAAAATATCCCGATTCCCCTTGAAGGGTCGGGCATTGTCCGGCTTTGTGGAAAACAAAGAAGCTGATAAATTTATACGGTAGATTCGTTCGATCGTCATAAATATAACATTTTTCGCCTTATGCGTATCTTATTTTACTTTGCGTCGCATTAATAGTTCAACAAAATACTTATCTCAGATCACATAATGACAGTTTTATAAATTGTTAATTAAATTAACGCTAACACATTTATATGAATCATCTGAATCATAGAATCATCTCCATCATTTGACGGCTCCGTGGCTTAGTTGGTAGTAGCCGTGCCTTCGAAGCGAGGGGTCCCGGGTTCGATTCCCGGCCGGGGCACACTTTGTGTGGTGAGCATGAAGTTTGTTCTCGGGTCTTGGATGTTTGTCTTGTGTTTCTGTGTTTGTCCATGCCATCTGCGACACAGGGAATCCTAGTGCAGAGGTATGAGTGTGTAAACGTTTATTATTATTTATTTATCTGTGCTATTGAGATCGCAACCCACAACAAAGTATTTTCTTATACAAGATTACTTATTACTTCTTTATTCTGCCTACACAAAATACGACGAAGTGTTAAGCTTACCCCTAATAACATATTTTTTCTCCTACATGAAATTTAATAATAGTGGTAATGTTTACCTACACTGGTAAAAAATTACAGTTATAATAATTCTATAGACAATTTTCTTTTGTTAGCTAACAGACGTTCGTAAGTAGACAACATTGTTATTTATTAGTTTCAAAATATATTTGATTTGGATAGTAATCGGACTTTCGTGAGATAAATGCAAAAGCCGGAGCAAAAATGTATTGAAATAGTCCCATTTAAATACATTTTCGCTCCGGCTTTTCATAACTTTTCGCATCCCTACACCCCCTGTCCATTACTGGGACGTTAAATTTAAGCGATAAATCTCCAGGGATGCCGTTAAAGAGTTTCTTTAATTACTTTTTCAGTGTGATAAAGAATTTTTGGGAGCGCTTGAATCGAATAAACTGGGCTGGGGTACAACGGTGTCAAGTGTTTTGTCAGTTAAAAAATTTAGATTAAAACTTCCGCTTCCGTTTATTTTGTAAATTGAAAACGCAAAAATTGTGAATAGGATAGTATTTTTTGTGTACTCTAATTTTAAATTTTAAATTTAAAATATCATTTGAATTCTAAAAAAAATATCTTAATATCGACACATAATTAAATACATTACTCTACAAAATCACGCAATTATAAAGTTTGGCGTCTGTTTAAACCCGATCCAACCCTCCATGGGTATTCATAAAGATTAATAAATTAATAGCACAAAATACAAAACTAAAGCAAAATCACGGTTCAAACTTTGTAATTAAAAAATATACTGGGTATATAATATAATATAACTAATGGTAATAATATCTACCTAAAATTATATCTATATAAAAATATCTATAGATATAAATATAGGTGAATATATTGTACTATACAGTGAAGACACTTTCTCTTCAGAGAAAAACGCCATATTCATATTAAAATACAGCCAATTAAGTTATTGGCAGTCTTGAATGTATTATATTATGAGTTCTTTTATCCCCCGATATTGAGATACCACACAATTTTACAAACATATTGGGATTTTATATTATGTTTAACTGACCATTCGGTCGGAATACGTGCCTTGAATATTTGGCTTAGCCGACGTTGCAGCGCAACTTGGCAATGCATAGACTTTGGAATACAAAGAGGTTGGCATTAAAAATATATACTTAGAATGTTACCAACGCGAGAAATACAATATCTTCTTTGAATTTAATATTAATAGAGTAAATGAGCCATTATTTTTTGGAGAACAGTTACTCATGTCCGTAGGTCTGTACCTACTTACCCTTTAAACTCCTACATGTATCTTTTGGGTGGTGCTAGTAGCAACATAAAGTAACAGTAGAACTAAGTATTGCCTCCACGCCTGGTCTGCCGCCCACCAGAGGTGCTAACATTCGATGGAAAGATGTCGGCGTAATCACATTTGCATAAGACGTAACATCCCCGTCTCGGGTGACGGGTTCTGGGTATAACTTGGGTCTTCTCATACTTCTTAGTGAGACACTGATTGCAGTGCCTCGCTGGATAGCAATGCTTAATCTCTGAAAAAAGAGCGTGGTGGCCCAGGGGCATAGACGCCGACTTTCAATCGGAAGGTTGCTAGTTCAAACCCACACGTGCACCAATGAGTTACCCCTTGAAAAAATTTATGTGCGCAAAGGCACGTTCTCAAAACGGTGACGGAAAACATCGTGAGGAAACCGGCATGTCTTAGAACCATACATTCGACAACATGTGACATCTACCAATCCGGATTGGTCTCCCGTGGTAGATCAGAGCCCATTCACTCTCAATTATCGAGAGTAGGCCGGTGTCCCTGCAGTGGGAACATCAGAGGCTGGTACGGAATCTCTGACTCAGGAAGCTGTCTGCTCTTGGGTGACGCGTTTTTCGACTAGGCGCTCTGAATTCATTCAAAAAGGCGAAGAGCTTTCTTTCCCAATTATAAACAACTAGCGACCCGCCTCGGCTTCGCACGGTTAGTAAAGCATCAGTGTCGTATCAGAAACTACCCGTGCGAAGCCGGGGTGACTTGCTAGTGTATTATACATATAAACCTTCCTCTTTAATTATTCTATCTATTAAATAAAACCGCATCAAAACCGTTGCGTAGTTTTAAAGATTTAAGCATACATAGGGATATAGGGACAGAGAAAGCGACTTTGTTTCATACTATGTAGTGATATTATTATCTGCTAAGCAGCGTATAATCTGAAACTTATTTCTATAGTATCGTTTGGATAGCTATGTCGAGTTTTACACACACAAGTAAACAAAAACACATTACATGCACAGATATATCAAATTACAGTCAGCTTTCATGTTTTAGCTAATCTTATTTGTTAAGTTTACGTCTCATTCAACTCTAGATAGTTTCTTACCACATGCTTGTTTTAAATTTACGTAGTAACATGATTTAATCTGTGGTAAAGTGTCCTACTTCCATTATTTCACATTTTACACCTTACCCTTTCAGAACTACGGGGTGTACAGTCAGCTTAATAGTCATTTCGTAGAATGCAGAAACGAACCGTTTGATAGCCTTTTTATATTTTAAACATGTGGTACATAATACCTATATTAAATAAACCACGCACAATTTGCACACTGATTTTTTTTTGTGTTTATATTCGCCAATACACATGTTGTGTGATTTTCAGTCTATCACAGCCTTTGGTTAAATCTTCACTTATTTCGAGACATGACATTAAAGTTATCATATTTATATAATAAGTATAAGGCGATCGAGCTTCGTTTATTTTTTTATGTATTTGAACTAAGTGCATCCTGTCGAGATGTCTTAAGGCTTAAGGCTTAAGATGTCGGCCATTGGAGGCCTTCGGGCACCTTGGAAACTCCGACACAAGAGTTGGCCACTTAAAAAAGCTTAAGACTAATAACTGTAGCTGTACTAATAACTTACAATACAATAATTTATTAATAAATTATTCTATTGTATTTGGTCTGACTGTACATCTAAACAAGGGCATATACTACAGGCCAAAATAACAGGGCCATAACACTGTTATTGTTATTGGGCCATTAAATCCACATCAAGGTGTGCTGTTTCAACGGGGGTCGTTACTAGCGCTACTAAACTTATCTAGTGGCGAATTTAGTTTAGTTTAAAGCTTGTTTGTGTTACATAATATATCTTAATGCGTATGAGATGTGATCTTCAAGAGTTATAGTGTAGTTTCGAAGATAGTATTTAGACATGATAAGGTAATTCGTAGTACCCATAGTTTATAGTTTATTTATTTACCTTAGGTACAAGAAGAACACTTGGTAAAGTCATGCATTCTAGCAGCACACATACAAGACAACAATTATCATTAAAATAAAAATAAAAACATAAAAAAAAGATCTGTACCAGCGAGAAACAGACAAGGAGACATTCTCAAAAAGAGTTGCCATATAACATTGTAAAGATAAAAACAAAAAACGAAATAAGAAAGAGAAATTAACAAATAAACAAATGGCTGTAAAAGGGCCATGTCATGAAAACATTATAATACATAATGATAATAATTCTATTTCAATTTTTTATATAAAATAATGTCAACCAATTAGAATGTCTAAAATAATAATTTGTATAATAACAGAAATCGAATAATAATAAAATAAGCGGATATTAAGGATCCTTGTCAAAATAAAATCACAACAATAATAAAATTAAACAAATTAAATTGCATAAAAATATCGTAATGTTCACGAAATAATATAATAATAGCTAGATTTAGAGGTTTGAAATGTGTTATTTATTCAGCACGGTTTTGTAGGGTGGTATTCTCAAGTACCAAGATACCTAGTTTGAACCCAATGTAAAAACCCTGTAGGGATGTTTTACTGACTCTAAGTATATACTTATTTAAATCTTTACACCTAAATGTATATGCATAATATTATAAGAATTATATAATTAATTCTTAATAAAAAAACTAACGTTTACAAAAACAAAGGCGTATCGTTTAAACTGAACGACACTTGACCTAAGAATGTAATTATGCATGCAAATTAATACAAATTAGTCTTCCAATTATGATGTATGCTAGCTCTTCCCCGTGACTTTGTCCGTGTGGAATGTAACACTTTTTTTGAGAGGAACCTAAACTCTTTTTTTATTCTAAAATAAAAGTAGCCTAAGTTACTGCTTATAACATCAGCTATATGCCAGTAAAAGTTCCATAAAAATATGTTCAGCTGTTTCGGAAATTTCCGGAATAAACAGACCGACAGAGTAACAGACATACAGACAGACAGACAGAAAGGCAAAAAATAAAATTGATTTTTTGTTTTCAGTACCATATATATTTTCAAATGCATTAAGTAAAAACCCGTTATTGTGACGTTACAACCAGACACTTCAATTTTATTTATCAAACCCCGACGCTAAACGATTTTGTTATAAGTTTGACTGCTATGTGTGTGTCTGTCTGTCTGTAGCACCGTAGCTCCTAAACGGGTGAACCGATTTGGGTGCGGTTTTAATATTTAAAAGCAGGTTTTCTAGCGGTGGTTTTTAGACATGTTTTTATAAAAATCGATTCACCCATTTCAAGGTCATCAACTCATTACAGAGTCGGGGCATTTTATACTTCCGTAAAATGAACTTGATTGTATATATTTATACATGTATGTATAGATTACTTTGTGTCATCAATATAAGAACCATCATAGTCAATAATTACTAGGAATCTTCACTTTTTTTTTTTCAAATAAATATGTACTTATTGTCGAAATGTTATTTTCCTGAAAAATATCGGTGTTCATTTTGTGGTCAGTGTGTGTAATTTTGTGGCGGGTACCGAATAACCGACTTCACAATGTGAATGGTCTATGTTCAACTGCATATTTAATTTTTTATGTATGTTCACCGATTTCTCCGGTCATCGGTGATGCGAACCAATAAATTTTTAACCAAAAATTGTACAACGCAGCTAAAGTAATTACAAAAAAAAATATTACAAGCCTATTTTATGTCGTATTTCGAGAGTAGTCTGTGTATAGCGATCGATAAATTCTATTTTGCTTCTGACCTCTTAATTATTATTCGATAGTACTGAATTAATAACAAAGAACGAGCCTTGGAAGTTTGTACTGAGTATAATATAATAAATCTGGTCTCAGTTTAGGGCAATAGTACGGTCAGCATCAAAAACATCTAAGGCACATAATGGCTTTATACGAATATTTATAGAATATAATAGAAAAACTTTATTTTGTGTTACATAATTAGGGCTCACTTAAAAATTAAAAACAAAATTACACGTTGAAGAATATGTAACAACAAAATACTGTGCTGCGTCAGTGGACTGATACAGCGCTGGTATTCTGTGGCAACTGACCCCAAAGGTCAGTCGGTAGTAGCTCTGGCTTTTGCTCACTCGTAGATTTGATTCTCTAAAGGGACACCTATGTGTGATGAACATAAATATTTAGTAACTGGGGTCAAAATAAATATTTATTATATGTATGAATTCAGATAATAAGTAGTATAATTATTCTATCAGTTACCCAGTTCTTATGGTACAAGTTATAATTTTTGAGGTGAGATGGTACTGTTTGAAATGTCATGAAAACGGCGATATCTTCTATAATAGTCTTTTTTTAATGTGATTTGTGACGTAACTAGCTGAGGGCTCACCTGGTGGTAAGCGACACCCGCCTATGACATCAACTACCAAATGAGCTATGAGCCGATAGAAAGTTATCTCCTCCGTATTAGGAAAACTATCACATTTATGCTATAAAGGAAAAAGTGTGTGTAGGTTTGTTACTCTTTCTCAAAACGCTCGACGGATTTAGATGAAATTTAGTACCAGAATAGCTTATATCCTCGATTCACACATAACTCAAACTCAACTTGACTCAAACTCATTTATTCCTATAGATGTTTATGCTAATCTTATTTGTTAAGTTTACGTCTGTTCCAATCCTAGCCGACCAACCCGAGGGGAAGAAACAGACAAGAAGCCCCTCTGAGGCAGTATTACATATTCGCAAAACGGTCCCGGAAAACCGCAAGTAACTTCGCGGAGCTTCGCTAGTTGTATATAGCTCAATCAATCATTGTTCCTGAGTGTACCTTGTAGTAACTTCCAACTAATCTGTGGGCAGTTGATTCCCCAAATCATATCGTAACTTTATAACGATATTGCCAAAGTTATTATGGCTAATTGAAGACGCTGACGACAATAATGCTTTGTTATTAAATTGATTAAATTGACAAAATACTTTGGAAACAACTGGTTGCCTGCTCTTGTACATTCGCTGTGTGTTAGTAGGTTTTTTTTTATACTAATTAAGTGACGGCACGAGCTGAAGGCCCACTTAATCTTAAGTGGTTACCCCCAGCCGTGTCTTTGCAAGTTATCACAAATTTGACAAATTTATAAATTTTTGGCCGACTTCAAAAACGATTAGGTTATTAATTCGGATATTTAAATTTTTATGTATGTTCACCAATTTGGATTTTTTTTATTTCAAAGGATAGATTTTTAGATTAGTCTCATAACATTTTTATGCAGTTCAATAGCTGGTTGGCTAGTTGATTGGCTTAGTTGGTTGTAGCACTGCCTTTCGCGAGGGGTCCCGGGTTCGATTCACGGCCGGGGCATACTTTGTGTGGTCAGCATGAAGTTTGGGTGTTTTGGGTCTCGGGTCTTGGGTGTCTTGTGTTTCTATGTTTTTCCATGCCACCTGCGACACAGGGAATCCTAGTGCAGAACAGTGTGTATAATTTCATAGCTATCGCGTAACAAATACCTGTTTTGATGTCGATTAAAAATGTAAAAATGTTATGTCAAATAACTTAACCTGAACGCAGATAAAACAAAACGCACTGCATCACCCAAAAACATGTCCGGAACATACGATATACAAGACTGGCCCTTCATTATCCTGGCCAAAGGATAAAAGCTTTCGTAACCTTTAAGTAAACAGCACTTAACTATCCCACATAACATTTATATATTTATATAAGAAATCGCGCACCAGAAAATTCCTTTTCCACGGGAACGAGAAGCGGGGTGAGGATTAGGGGTGGTTCACACCGACGCGACACTAAGACCCTTACACAAAATGATGGCTTTAGTGGTGTTGAGAGTAAGAAGTCCGAACGCGGGTTTGTCCCGTTGCGGGTACAATTCTCAACACTCAATACATTTATTGCTTCTCATAATGGTATAAGGTAATATTGTTGGTTTACATACCGGGTTTCATATTATGGACCCTTGTTAGGGTAAATAGGGTTGTTAAATGTATGGGTTGTATGTATTTCATTTATTAATTTGGTCTGTGTTTATGTAAATAGAAATGACTTATAATATTCTAATATATATACTTTTTGGGATCGATTACTGCCTTTCGAATATTCAGAGAGAATATTGTCAAAAAAGCAAAACTAAAATATCTATAACAGATAGCAAACTCCATTCTTTGAACACAGAGCTACCAATTTGCACCCATGCACTAGAATTCCCTGTATCGCAAATGACATGAACAAACACACAAACACCCAAGACCCGAACAGACTTAATGCTCACCACACAAACTGTGCCCCGGTCGGGAATCGACCCCGAGATCCCTCGCTTTGAAGGCACTACCAACTAAGCTAAGGGGCTACATATCTAACTGTTTAGATTATACCTACTGGTTTCATTGTTACCATTAGTACCTGGTGTGTACTAGACCTAAGGTAACCAGTGCTTCTACTGCGACTATGTAAATATTGGTCAATGACCCGACCTCAAGATTCCTCTCAAACTTACCCTTTTCTGTTTATTTTTTTGATAATATTTGCTAAGCGTTTGATATCTCAGTTTCAGGAGTAAAGTCTAAAAAAAGTCTAAAGGTTGGTACGAAATTAAATGCTATTGGATTTTTTAACTTTTAGTATTATTAATAGCTTCTCAGTAGGTCAAACGCAAATTTTATGGCCCTTTAGGCAGCTCATCCTGCTCTAAACTCATCCCGCGGGATGAGTTGACTTAATATTATATAAAATTTTTTTTTTTTTTTGATATGTCAACTGATCCCACTTTAAAAAAAAAAAACATATGTACACGTGAACAAAAATATTCGGGGAAACAAATGACACACCATGTTTGGTTATACTGATATAATAAGTAACAATTATAATATTAAAAAAAATTGCTTAAGTTTTTTGTTTCTCTTATAGATTTTTATTTTTTGTTTCACTCATACATTTTGATGATTCTAAAGGAAACAAAAAATAAGCATTAAAATATACTCTACTACATTTCTTCTTTATATTCTACTATGATATGTGGATCAAAGAGTTAAGTTATGCTCATGATAAGTTGCCGAGTCATACCACCAAGCAATTTTTGAAGTTAAGAACCTGTTGCTTGTATCGTATTTGTATCGGAATGATTTTGATTAATTATCTGTGGCCATAGCTCATTATATTTGATATTTTGTTGTAATAGTTTTATATAATAGAATACTTATAATAGATAGGGTTTGAACAAGTGCTAAATTTAGTAATATGACCGGTTGATTTTGTAGGTACATATTTATTTAGAACTAGCTTTTCCCCACGACTTCGTACACGTGGATTTAAAAAATTTTTTTGCATGTATCTTTTTCTAAAATAAAAGCCTATATACCACGGGAGCCCAATCCGGATTGGTAGATTTATTTTTATTTTTATTTTATTTTTATTTAATTTTATTTATTGAAAATAGATGTCATATGTTGTCGAATTTTTGGTTCTAAGTCATGCCGGTTTCCTCACGACGTTTTCCGTCACCGTTTTGAGAAAGTGGTATTGCGCACATAAATTTTTTCAAGTGAAAAAACTCATTGGTGCACTTTTGGGTTTAAACCAGCAACCTTCAGATTGAAAGTCGGCGTCTATGCCCCCGGGCCACCACGCTCTCTTCCTATTTAATGACTATCAATTAAACTAGTTCACGAAAATATACTTAATATCATTGAAAGCAACAAAATATAGCCTACAAATCTTAAGCTACCACTTTTCTAATTAATATTAATTCCTGAAGCATTAGTAATTAGACACGAAAGATAACAAAACAAATTGTAAGCAATTAAAAAAAATTGTTTCTACTCAAACCGATTTTCTTATCACCTACAAGTTACAGTTCAAATTCCACGTTTGTCGCTACCACCTCCATGTTCTTCACCCTGTAACCATGACAAGCAATTTTCAATTTAGTGTCATTTCCTCAACGCTTACTTTACGTCGCAATATGTTCCACAGTGTTTTCGATAGTTATTCATAATTCTCTTGACCGGAGGAAATGGAAGTAAATAATTTTATTGTCCGATCAAAGGAACTTAACATAGACATACACATAATTTTAATGAAATTTGCTTTAACAAATTTCAAACAATTTTCGTGTGAGTAAGTGACGGAACGAGCTAAGGGCCCACCTGATGGTAATGCGACTCAATGTAAGATTTGGATCATGCACTGAGTTTCATTCATCCTGCTACGTGTCATCACCCGAGACGAGGATGACACGTCTCATGCGCGTGTGATTTCGCCGGCACCCACACCCTTCCACAGAAATGCGAGCACTGCTTGGCTCCAGATTCCAGGTGTGGTGGCAGTACCTCTCCGGACGAACTTGGCACAAGTTCTACTGTTTTGGTTGCTCCTTTAGCATCACCCAGGGGTTACTTGTAGGGGATCAAAGGGTACACACCTACAGATGCGAGCAACTGGACCCCTCGAAACAGTTTTAATTGGGCTTTTAATTATCCAATGAGCAGCTTATTCATCCATCTCTCAAACTATATTATATGGTAACATATTGTATATGGTACTTAATCCCTTGTGATACCTATTTCTATCCCAAGTATTGTTAATGTTCAATTTCTTATTTACCCATACATTTCTTTTCATTGTTTTCTTTTGCTATTTTTGTTTAGATCTGTATTTTTGCGAACAAATGTTATATACTTTATTTCCTTTTAAGTCGTAATTCACTTAGTAGAAGTTGAGGTTTGAAAGATAACATATTATATTCAGGGACATTTGACACACAGCGCCATCTAACATTTAACTCAGGATAACTTTTAACAACTGCAGCCAGACTACTGAAAGAAAACTTATATGGCTTGTGTTCGTCACAAAATGTTTTTATCCGTGGGAGTTGAACCCACGACAGCACAGCAACAGCTATAACTGAGCTGTGAGCATTTTAGACTAATAAATAAAATTAAAGTGCTTGCACTATGGTTTCCAAATATATTTTAATATCTCAAACAGATTTAAGTAGCAAGGATCTAAACGAACGCTAAAGCTCTTCATCTATTTATAATGAGATCTAGTCAAGGAGCTATTATGTGTACTCATCAATATTGTGTTCCTCGAATAAGTTTAATGATTTTTTTTTGATTCTTGTTACTCCTGCTTCACTCAAGGTATTCGCACGAACTCTAGAGGATATTCGCCTACGGACGTGAGCAATATTGACCCCCCTTTTCCCTCTTGTCTCTAAGAGTGGGTGCAACACGACGACTTTGATCTTCTTTGTCGTCTGTTTGTTCAGTTATAAGTTTATTTTTGTCACAACGCATTATTACGTTACACTTGGAAATATCAAAAGATATGACCGACATATCTGTAAACTCTATGGTATTTCTTTTTTGTTACTCATTGCCGTGTATAAGTCTATACTTTTACACCATAGACACGGCATTGCGTAACGTTCAAATTACAGTTGTATTCGAGTTCTTATTTTCTCTTACGATTGCAAAATATTTTTTGGAATAGGAAATTATACTCGATTCTCCAGAAAATCTTAGTTGAATAAAAATACTTCGAATTTCCTATCCTCGGCAGTTTTAATTTAATTAAAGTAAACGAGTTGATAGCCCACCGGATGTTAAGGTATTACCTCCGTCCAGATGTTATGGTAGAACAGAAACGACTTATGACTGCGCGTATGATTTTACCGTCATCCCCACCTTCTACTTCAACTCTTTCATTTATTTATCTTTGGGTGGCTGGCGCTTTCTTAAGTAAAATCAGATTCAGAATAATTAAAAAAAATAAATAAACATAATGTATGTTTATATATTTTTTAATTATTTACCTTTTGGAAAAATAAGATATTTATTTTATTATCACTACATAATATAGTACGAGTATAAAACAAAGTCGCTTTCTCTGTCCCTATATCCCTATGTATGCTTAAATCTTTAAAACTTCGCAACGGATTTTGATGCGGTTTTTTTTAATAGATAGAGTGATTGAAGAGGAGGGTTTAAATGTATAATACACTAGTAAGTCACCCCGGCTTCGCACGGGTAGTTTCTGAGACGACACTGATGCTTTAGTAAACGTGCGAAGCCGGGGCGGGTCGCTAGTTTATTATATCATTAAAATAAATTATTTATGAATATAAAATAGACAAACACCACAACAATAAAATGAAATTTAACTAAATTTCCAAAATCTGTTAAAAATTCAAGGTGTCGGCATAATCAATAGGTATTTCCGTAGTCCATATTTATCTCTTAATCCGAGATATGCAGTGATAACATTCTCATTTAAGGTAAGGCAAGTGTACCTCTGGAAGGTAAGCTTCATTAAAATCACGTTATTATGATGACAGTTCATGTTTAGTCACCAATTAATGCCAAAATGTTTGAGCTCTCAGAACTCAGGGCATGTGCGCTGCAGTACCCCAGAGAAAATCCGATTATATGTCCACAGACCATAAATCATATCTGGTTCATTTCATGAAAATTACGAATTCTCTATGGAGTATGAATGCGGCGGATGTTGTGTTGTCCAAGTCCACAATATTTATTTATTTCAAAAATGCTTGGAAATGTTTTTTTCTTCAATAAATACGTATCGAAAATATCAAGCGTTTTTATTACTATTATAATAGTTTCTTATTACTTGTGCAAACTCTATCCAACATTTTATGGGGAAAACTAGAGTGTTTAGCCAGTGCGCTTCTTTGGACCTTATCTATGGTCCAAAGAAGTGCACGAGTGGGTTGCTAGTATACTACAACATTTGATCCCAAATAAAAAAGCATTCATGTAGTAACTATTAGGAGTACAAATAAGATTCCGCCGTTTTATTGTAGATGGCGCGGCACGGAGTTTCGGTTAGCCTGAGAGATGGGAAAAAGTGGTTGCAAGTGATGGGCAATATTTTGATTAAATTTATATTACCGTTCTTCTACAATAAATATTTAATTTGTGTTAAAAAACGGCGGAAACTTATTTGTACTCCTAATAAAATAAAGTTTTAATCTTCAATTCTTCTTCTTCTTTCGTGTAAGCAAGTGGCCAGCTGTACCTCCGAAGTGGCTTAGCGACAAGTATAGCCGGAACCGACATCTTAACGTACCTTCGCTAAATGGTCACCCATCCAAATACTGACCGGGCCGAAAGTTGCTTGACTTATTTGATCTGTAAAGAAAAAAGAATAAACTTGTTCAGTTCAGTTACTTCAGTTTTAATCAGTTGTTCAATAGGAATAAATAGGACTTGTAGGCAAGGAAAAATTTATCGTCATACATATTTTTTTTTTGGCATTATTTTACTTTGTACTGTAGAACTACAAGTCACCCTGCTGTTCTGCCCGGTCTGTGTCTGGATGCGACTCTGTAACAAACCTTGTTAAGCAGATTTGAAGTTGTTTCATTATAGCCAAACGGAAATTATTTTAAATGAGCGCGAAATATCTGGGGCCTTAAATTAACATAATCCGAATAGGGGTAGAAGGGTAGGTTGTAACTCTTCGCCCCGGTAATGTGTTATTTTCGGGGTTGCTTTTTGAATTTTGATAAGTTAATTTGTGAATTTCGTATTAATTTTGTAAGGGTTCCGGTACTGGTAGAACTGTTTGCGTAAATTGGTAATTAATGTGGCTCATACACGTGTTTCGACCATGTAATTATACAGGCTCATGGTGTAGTTTGCTTCGATGTTCATTACAGATCCAGCAGTAGAGCTTGTGTCCAGTTTATCCGGAGAAGTACTGCCACCACATCTGGTAATCCGCCGCCAAGCAGTGGTGCACTCGCGTTGCTTTGTTACAGATATTGTCATTCACGAAGGCGCTCTCCACTCTCCGTCTTATTGCTTACAGTACAAGAATGCAACATTCCGCTAGTGTTTCATATTCGTCGATACACACTAATCTCCTATCTATACTACTAGTACTCGAGCGATGGAGTTTCGATCGGGTTTTTTTTGAAAGAATCAATTGCATTTTTACAAGAAAAAAACACTTAAACAGCTGAACCCTATCTAAACACAAAATTTCATTAAAATCGTTACAGCCGATTCTTGTATATTTATTTATAAAATATTAAAGACAAAACTAAAACACCAGCGGAATGTTACACACTTGTACTGTAAGCGATTAGGAAGAAGAGTGGGGCGCGTCTTCGTGGATGGCACTATTAATGTATAATGTGTTTTGATAATGTTGCCATACCGATCTGTCTTCTGTCATCTGCTTGTTGAATATGTGGTTTGGCTGTAAGTTGCGGACCAAGTACGTTTAACAATGACCGCAAATTATTACCACATTATTATGACAGCAAATGTCATTAAAAGACGTTGTCAATATCGGTGTTATACATGATTATTTTGGCCTCGTTGACTAACAAATTATACCCTTAAGCTTTAATATTAAAGTTCGAATTCCCATACTGTCTCTTCGAATTATAATTTACAATTCTGCCAAATTTGTGAGAGATCGTAAACTTTGTGGGGATCGTATAAGGTTGTAATTTCATTGGCGTTGGATAATAAGGTTTTCGACATTTGAACGCGACGATGACGTGCATTGACAGGCAATTCAATTTAATTGAAGTTTTTGTGGCGAGCGCCAGTACCGTGTCGTATTTCATAATATGAGAGCTTTTTTGCATAGTGGCTTACTGGGAGCTGAATATAACCTGAATGCATTGTTGACAAAGTCAAAGGTATTTTGTTATACTAGCAGCTCCTTACTTTGTGACATATAGTCAAAGGTATATTTTTTTAATACTAGTTGTGTCCCTTTATGTTCCCCGCGTTTAAAAGTCAATATGAGATGATGGGAAAAGACTGAAAGAAAGTATGTTTTGCAAGTCAAAAAAAATTCACAAGTTTTTTTTATGTAACAGTTTGACTGGCCGAGCTGGAGGCCTAGCTGATGTTAAATGGTTACCTCCATCCATAACAACAAATAAAAAAATCCGGAAAATATGCCTTACGCTTAATTAATATGCCTTACACATTGGTATACTTACTGATTTTAAGAGTTTTTGTGTCCTTATCTCCTTGTCTTACCGAGGCGATATAGGTAACATGTTGCACCCTTAGAATGAAAGTGTCCTAAGTCCAAAAATGCAATTTGTGGGAAATCAGCAATAAAGTTTTCAAAAATATACAATATATAGTTGAATAAATTTAAATAAATCTCGCGTGTTTCCGAGGAAATTAATGATTTTTTGCGGATTTATATACTGATATATTACCTTTTAGGTAAGGCCTTTTAAGGTTAGTTTATAGCAAAATATGAGTTTACAGAGGTCACTTTCATTCTAAAGGTGAATCCGAAAGAAAGAATAAGAAACAAAGTCTCACGACACATTTTTTACGCCAATTTTCGCCAGAGAGTGAATTGTTCCTCATAATTACATCAGCTGAGAATCTCGGACGCAGTGCTTAGCCGCTCTTAACCTACATAGACAACATAAGCCGCATTTAAGCTTTACGCTCAACTTGTAGGCCTGCTGAATTCCTCGTTTGTTCCAAAGAAAGAAGAAAAGAAAGAAATATTCATTCAAATACATAACTTAAAAACTCTACCTCTCGTAATTGAGAGTAAATTGACTTTGATCTACGGGAGCTCAATCCGAATTGGCATATGTGGTTCCAATGTTTGGTTCCAAGTATTCCATAGTATCCAAGTCCATTGATGTAGGTGTATATTATACATCAATGGTTCTAAGACATGCCGGTTTCCTCACGATGCTTTCCTTCACCGTTTCGAGAACGTGTTTCAGAGAAATTTTTCAAGTAATAATCTCATTGATGCACGTGTGGATTCAGCGACCAACCAGTAACCTTCAGATTGAAAGTCCGCGCCTGTGCTACTGTTTCACCACGGCCACAAGCTATTTAAAAAAAAAGTATTTATTTCAAGGCTCATAGGCTCATGAAAATACACAAAAATTCTTTAATCTATACTATTATAATATTATAAAGCTGCAGTGTTTGTTTGTTTGAACGCGCTAATCTCTGGAACTACTGGTCCGATTTGAATGTTTCTTTCAGTGTAGGGTAGTCCATTTATCGAGGATGGCTATAGGCTATGTTTTTTTTTTTCAAAATTAGAGATCCGTAATAAAATTGCTATTTTGTAACACAAGGTGTAAAATCGAAAACCTATGTTTGCGTGCGCTGTTTCCACGGAAACGAGAAAAACGCGGGTGAAACGGCGGGGCACAGCTAGTAACTAATAAGATTACTGAGAAGGTGGCGTTCACAGTAGTGCCTGGTGTACAAGCAGTGCACCCTCCCAGCTATCATTGCTAGAAACATTAATTATTGTCATGATGGCTTCAAATGTAAATTTTATTAGCAATAATCGTAACTTCGAAGCGAGAAACTTTTTGTGATAAACATAAGTTTGTTCTAGGATCTTGGGTGTTTTTGTTGCGTGATTGTGTGCGACAATGAGCTAATAGTATAGGAGTATGAAAATGTAAGAATTTAATTTAAAAAAAAAACATGAGTCATTCAAATTTACGCTTTTAAATTTAAACGGTATATTTCCATATTTCTCACACGATTTCAACAAATTACAATACAAATTATATCAGAAATTTAATTTAATTTACCCGTAGGATTTCTACAAACAAAATTTTCATTATAAATCTTAAATAGGTGAAATCAGTTGTTTACGCGCGATGCCAACACCTCTTAATGTCACGGGAAGGAAATTAATATAGCCATAACATTTTAAGAGCATCGCCAAATTTATGACGTCATTATCTCTTCTTACCCCCGATCAATTAATTAGGGTTAGGTTAGAGAGGCGCTAATTTCAGTGGAATGATAATTCTCCATTCTAATGAAAGCGTTAGTTGGACAACCTTAAGGATAGTTGGTAATTAATATTTACAGGTTACATCCGGTATCAGATAATAATTTGTTTCATCACATTCATTGTTAGGGTTCCCTTTTTAAATTTGAGGTTCATACATCAAATTAACAAACGGAACCCTTACAGGATCACTTCGTTGTCCATCTGTCTTCTTTCCTTTCTTGCTCATTCTTCCACACGTAACGTCGGTAGGATTTGAACAAGCGCTAAACTTAGTTTTAAGAACGCATGCTCTCGTATGTCAACCCAAAACTGGATCCAATTCAGCTTTATTTTAATAACTCTCATCACACTTATAAAGGCAAAAGTTTGTATGTGTGTCTGTGTGTGAATGTTACTCCTTCACGCTCAAAAAGCAAAATGGATTTGAATGAAATTTGGTACCAGGCAAGTACCAGGGTAGTTTTATTCTGGGATTACACTAAGGCTACTTTTAATCTCAAAAACAGCGGGTAACACCCCGCTGCACCCCGTAGTAACCCTTTTTTGAACGCGAAATATACGTTCCTTTACCCCGCGCTTTGGGGAGGCGTGGGGTTATGTGTGACTCTCCTTTAGCGTTGATTAATACATGCAACGCTGGAGGCCTACGCACTAAAATTCCGCGGTGTTCCTTCCGTGTGCCTTTCTGCAAGGGTCTCGGGAACGCTAAAACATGTCCTCCGCGACCCTTGCAGCCCTCACGTAACCCTGCAAAATATGATGAACCTTATTTTTCTTCTAATTTAATATTCTCACCTAAAAACTTATCGGTAATTCCATTTGGCAAGCGACTCATCCCAACCCGGAACCGAAGCCGCGTTACGAATATCAATATCGAATTTAATTAAGCCAAAGCGTACTTTATTTGAATTTTAATCGAGTTTTAATTAAATATTCCTTTGATTCTTTCTACAAGGGTTTGATTGGTAAGTAGCTGATACTTTTCGTAATGAATTTAATTTGGTGTCTCTTTAGGTGAGTGTGGTCTTTGAGTGGTTAAAGGTAGACAAAGAAAGGTTTGAAGTAGGAAGTTGATGCTAACTGAATAATTTTGAGCCATATTTTTAAATAGCAGAATACTGTAAAGAAAATTGAGTCTTTACAGTATTCTGCTATTTAAAAATATGGCTCAAAATGACTGAGTCATTCATAGGAAAACAATGGCGGCGATCAAATCACCGTTTGCCATTTGTTTCAATCCATTGTCATCGAGAAAAATGATTTTTATTGAACTTTTAAATGATTATCCTTCACGGATACGAAACAAAAGCCTTCGAGAAGAAATTTTCGAATATTTTTCCAATTAAAAGTTAGTTAATTATTAATCATTAGTTATTAATTATTAAAAGTTAGCCAATTAGTTCTAGAAATGTGAGTCTGTTGGTTTGTTAATTTGTTATACTTTCACGCCTTAACTATTCAACCGATCAATATAAAATTGACATAAATTCATCCAGAAATAAATTGATTACGCGATGAAATATGCCAGAGATGTGACAACTACAATGTCACACTAATAGAGATGCATAATATGAACAAACACTGCATAATAGGGTATTATCAATAGTTTTGTATCTAGTCATTACCATGGAATCCTATATGAAAGGATCACTTGTCAAGGTGAAATAAAATAGAGATGTGACACTAATAGACATGGGGTAAAAACTAATACTTGGAAACGTCACTTTTTTAAGTAAACCTATTGATGTGGAACTTCAAGAGTCGTTCTTATTAGGCTCCGTGGCTTAGTTGGTAGTAGGGGTCCCGGGTTCGATTCCCGGCCGGGGCACACTTTGTGTGGTGAGCATGAAGTTTGTTCTCGGGTCTTGGGTGTTTGTCTTGTGTTTCTGTGTTTGTCCATGCCATCTGCGACACAGGGAATCCTAGTGCAGAGGTATGAGTGTGTTAACGTTGTTATTACTAAGTTTAGCGCTTGATCAAACCTTATCCGACTCTGTCTGGAGAAGAACACGCAAAACCCCTTTAAAGAATTACTTTCCTTTCACAACCATGATCCTGTTCACACATAATATAATGTTTCTTATGTTTCTTCCATATCATCATCATCTTCCTGCCCTTATTACTAAGTGGGGTCGGCACGACATGTATTTTTCTTCCATTTCCCTCTGTCAGACGTCATCTCAGTACTCACTCCTTTCTTACGCATATCATCTTTCACACAATCCATCCATCTTTTCTTTGCCTACCTCGTGTCTTATATCCTTCCACATCCATATTTAAGACTTGTTTTGTTATATGCCATTCATCCCTCCGCATAATATGTCCATACCACGCTAACCTATTACTCCTTAACCTTATATCCATATGTCGGAAATATTACTCTAAAAGTTTTTTAACTTTGCAACTATTCTCTCCTCCCACTTCCGTCGCGATTTTTAATTTGAATGTCAAAAAACCAAATGAATGGTGGGTACAGTTTGATTAATGATGCGTTCGGTCATCTTAAGCATCAGTGACGTCACCAGTAATACCAGCATTACGTATATCCGGCTGCATGACCTCGATTTTTTTGATATGGTAACAATTTGTGATGTCATCTCCAAACAATAGAATAGGTGCCGTGTTGAACATAATTAAGGTCCCATACATTTGAAGTACTTGGATTCATTGATTTCGTAGCCCTATGTTTTGGTTCTTGGTTTGTTCCTATATTTTTATCATATAAATCAATAAGAATATATCTCATATTTATATACAACTAGCTGCGCCCCGCGGTGTTACCTGCAGGTTTACGGGATCAAAAGTAGCCTATGTGTTAATCCAGGATTTAAGCTATCCTGGTAACGAATTTCATCCAAATCCGGTGAGCTGTTTGAGCGTGAAGGTGGTGCAAACATACACATACACACATACATGAATGAATGAATACTCTTTATTGTACACCTTGATAGAAGCATACATAACAAAAATAAAATTAACAAAACAGTCACAAAAAAGAAGAGGTTACAATGGGCGGCCTTATCGCTAATAGCGATCTCTTCCAGGCAACCTTACAAAGGTTCGCCTTTATAATATAAGTAAGATTAGCGAATCGCCCTGGCTTCGCACGGGTGTGTAGTGTGACGTTAGTCGTAATACAGTTCCGTTGTACATCATTTTTTATCAATCTCGTAAGGTTAAGCCAACATTGGCGCCAAAAAATGTTTTTCACGAAATCATTACTACCATTAAAATTCTCGGCTTCTTTCTATATGCTCACGAATATGTTTACTTGTGTGTGTAACATTGACGTGTCCAAACGATACTCGAGGTCGAAAGGAATAAATGAGTTTGAGTTTGAATTTGAGCAGAACAGATGTTTTGCTGTTTTAAAAAATAAATCACAAAATATCTATTTAATGAAAAACCGTGACAGAATTGAAAAAAATAAATTAAACTACCTTCAGAAAACCCTTTTGATGTTTTTGTGATAACTGAGCCCTCGAATATTGACTTTCGGTAACTAAGTCAGATTTGAAATTCGAGGAAATAGAAACATTAAATGAAAAAATCTTATTGAAGTCCTCTCACTGAACGCAAATTCTCTGCTTTTATAGATTTAAAATGATTTTAGCAGCAAAGAATGATGTACAAAGCCCTGGAGACCGTTTCTTGGATCACAAAAAGATTTTCCTCTTGAAAACCTCTCCAGCTCTGCTATTATCTAGAAAATGCAATTTTCTAAAACAAAGGCTTCGAATAATGGACATTAAATTTAATATTTGAGCTGCACTATTAAACACGGGAAAGTTATATTAAATAGCTTATTTTGAGCACTTGGATGGCTTAGAATGTAACTTTGTTTTTATGAGTTCTTGAGCTGTGCGCATTCTATTTGTTGTGATATCATTACTATATAAATTTATACCTATTATAGGTAATATAATAACGCTGAAGAGTTTGTTTGTTTCAACGCGTTTACCTCTGGTCACCAGTCAGATTTGAAATTTTTTTTTGTGTATGATAGCCACTTTCATCTATCTATTTAAAATTACACTAAATTTCTTTAAATTATACGCAGGTGAAACCTCGGTGCATAGCTAGTATATTCGAAAATAGTATAGTATAGTAGTATAAATGATCAACTCAAATAATTTATGAAGTAAAGGAATAATAATACAGACGAAAAATCTTACAAATAAATTTCACCCAATTTATCTCTACGTGCCTAATATTCATACAAGAATTTATGCAAATTATTATCTGCATATCTTCGCATCCGTTTGAACGCCAGACGTTATCGCGCGACATTTTCTAGTTGTTAAATTGTTCCATGAATTTTTATTGTGATTTCATTCAAAAATCTTGTTATCATTATGCCACAAAGATATAATAAAGTGTACTATTAATCGTTTTAAGCGGTCATCGGATATCTCAATAGGTTAATATGTATTAATTATAAATATCTACGTGTGTATTCCTTTGTAAATTGAGTGTTTTTTTGTTAAATACTTGCTGACACGACATATTTTCCTGTCTTGATTGACAATTTGACAATTGCGTACGAAATATGCAAAAATACCATACAAAAAGTTATTATTTTCAGTTCCTCCTAACATTTTGAATATTCTTGGTAAATTAAACCTTTTTTTTCCTTAAAAACCTAATTTGGTTTATTAGGAATATTTTAAAACACAAAAATAGCAAAATCAATCAGTTTGAAATAATTCGCGTAATGCTAATAATAAAGCTATGCCCGCTGTGTTACCCGCGGTTAGCCAACCTACGGAAATATTAACTTTTTGGGCATAACAATTAACGTGCATGTTAACCCAGGATAAGAGCTACCTTCAAAACAAATTACATCCAAATCCACTCAACAGTGAATGAGTAACAAACATTTGCATTCATAATACTAGTATGATGATACCTAGATAGATTGTTCTGGAATATAAAATCATCCGCATCAATAATCATTTAATTCTTTATAAATTAATATTAAAAGGGATTATTCATTGAGGTCAGAGGACATTTTTTGAACTCAGGACAAAAGGTCAAATTATATTCCCAAGTTTTCTTATTTCATTGAAAATTGATAACTTCTCAGACATCTTGTTTATTTCAAAATATTGACGCCGAGTTTTAATATTTACATTGCAATCTGGCAAGTTTGAAGAGCCGTGCGGTCCCTCGGGGCCCGAATCGAACCCGCGAATCCTTTACAAACAACTGAACAATGCGGGACAAGATTCGGTTGGCGGAGAACTTTGGTTACTGGCATATTTATAATTTTGTCATTTGGGAAATTCACAAGAAATGTGAAAGGATATTTTACTCACTTCGGTAACCAGAACCTACCAAAAATATAATCAAGAATATATTATAAGTCTTATTTTCACAAAAATATTGGTTTTTTACGTTCTTTTTTTATTAATAATATTTTTTTTTTCAATCTGACGGACGCTGGTGCAAACACAAGGTACACCAATTAGTTTTTCACTTGAAAAATTGATGTGCGCAATACCACGTTCTCGAAACGGTGAAGGAAAACATCGTGAGGAAACCGGCATGTCTTAGAACCAAAAATTGGAAGACATGTGACGTCTTCCAATCCGGATTGGGTTCCCGTGGTAGATCAAAGCTCATTCACTTTCAATTATCGAGAGTAGGCCGGTGTCCTTGCAGTGGAAACATTAGAGGCTGGTACCTCTAATGTTGGTAATGTTGAGCGTGTGAACGCTTCCACAGGAACACAGCAGTACAAGTGCATCACTGCTTGGCGGCAGATGAATGATTTATAAACATCTGAATTCCCCCACTAGCTGTGGCATAGGACAACTTATAATCTAGTTTCATCCCCCTAATGGATGGCTGAGGGTGCTACAGTTTCCAATCAACACACGCAAATAGATCATATTTCAGAAGGGTTATTTATAATAGACGGGACCCAAACGAGGGTTTTCAGTTTATCAAAAGGTATGGGGAACGCTATTTTGTGATAGTGTAGGCACATTATACGTAGAATGTTCGATAACTCACCCACACATATAAGAGCTTTCAAACAAACGCGTTGTTCAGGTCCATAATATAAAGATAATAATAATAATAAACGTTAAAACACTCCAACACCTGCACTAGGATTTGCTGTCACAGATGGCGTGGACAAACAGAAACTCAAGACAAATCCATGACCAGAGAACAAACCTCATGCCCACCACAAAAGTGTGTTCCGGCCGGGAATCGAACCCGGGACGCCTCGTTTCGAAGGTAAGGCTACTACCAATTAAGCCGTGGCCGTCTAGATAGATAACACTGAAACAAGATAAAAATATGGTTATGTATGACAAAGACAGTACGTTGACAAAGCCATGAGCAGAAACACCCACTCACATGTTATTTCTTGACATTTCTGAGTAAATTTCGACATGGTCACCCTTCTTAACTTTACAAATACCTTCGTAATATTTTCTTTGCTATTATTGGCCTTAGGTATTTTCGAACGAAGGGCTTCATTCTGTGTACAAAAAAATATGGCACAGGGTTTTTCAGTGGGTAGGCGTCAACATTCTTTACAACACCATCCTTTTCATATATTTTTTGATGCTGTATTTGACCGAATTGATTGGGATTTAATCCATTTTTTATATGAGAAATGCGACGAGCTGACAGCCAACTTGATAAGAGGTTCCGTACCAGCCTCTGATGTTCCCACTGCAGGGACACCGGCCTACTCTCGATAATTGAGAGTGAATGGGTTCTGATCTACCACGGGAGCCCATTCCGGATTGGTAGATGTCACATGTCGTCGAATTTTTGGTTCTAAGACATGCCGGTTTCCTCACGATGTTTTCCGTAGAACGTGGTATAGCGCACATAAATTTTTCAAGTGAATAAACTCGTTGGTGCTCCTGTGGGTTTGAACCAGCGACCTTCAGATTGAAAGTCGGCGTCTGTGCCCCTGGGCCATTCTCCTCCATCCTACCAAAACAAATTAACTCTTGCCTCAATGAAAATAAAGTCCATTTTTCACGGTCGTCGTGTGACACGGACGCGACAACCATCGTATCATCAACGAATTATTTGTCATATCCTTAAGATATAAGGTCCAATTTTCATTGTCACCCTGCTATCGGAAAGCCTCTAATCCTATATAACTGCTCCGAAGGTTAGTCCCATTTGCTTCCCATTTGGGACCAACATCCGGGCCCTAATTGCAAGGGCCCACCGATTGAAAAGGGCCCCCAATTTATAGGGGATCGGGATTTAGTGTTTTTCGAATGTTTGTTGGTGTTACCAATTATGCGAATAGTAGCAGTCTTGTACTTTTCAAACGAAGTTTTTTGAAAAAATACAAGACCGTTAGTACTGCTGGAAGTCCAGAGAAGGTTATTAATTAGTCTGTATTATTTGTTTATGTTTATTACCTCAATTCTTTGGCATTTATCAACCGATCGGGAAATTATTTTTTATTTGAATTATCAGAAGATCTAAGTCGCATCGCGTTGTTCCCGTAACCCGAGACGAGGATGTTATTCCTCATGCGCATGGGATTTCACCGGCACCCACACCCTTCCACCGGAACACAGCAATACGATTGCACCACTGCTTGGCAGCATTCCAGGCAGTACTTCTCAGGGCGAACTTTGCAGAAGTTCTACTGCTACTTTTTGATGCTTCTTTAGCACCACCCAGAGGGACTTGTAAGGATTCAAAGGGTACTCATGTGAGCAACGGATGCCAGCAACTAGACCCCCCAACTTTTGTACATGCTTGTTTGTTGACAGTCGCAATGGGGTGCGACTTGGGTCTTCTCATACTTCGGTTGGGGAGGACCTAGGTCGTATTGTTGTTATGGGCGGAGGTAACCACTTAAAATCAGGTGAACCTTCAGCTCAATACACCGTCCCATAAGTATGCGAGTCCAAGTCGCATGTTGCTTTGCGTATTACTAGATGTTATATTAAACTAAAATTTGTGATAATCGCTATTAACTTGAACCTATTTCAAATACAATGCTCATATTCCACTAAATTATAGTTCATTAGTCAAGTAGTACAATACAAGCAGATGCTTCAAAACGACCACACAGTAATAACGTAATTCTCATATCCTCAACATATACAGATAAATTATTCCGTCTGGCTTGGCAATTTGGTTCTACTGGCACAGCTTAAATAAAACAGTTGTATCACTCACGCAATGTACAAATAGTTTAGCAAAAAGGTGCTTGGTATATCCAATATTGGTACATCGCAAAATTGTCTGCGTCGTGACTACTTGGTACATAACTCAAGGTCGGAGTCAAAATACTTTATTTCCGTTGAATTGTTAAAAAATTACTTGGAAACGTTTTTTTTTTCGCTGACCTGGCGTGTCGCAAACAGAGGAGTGGCACCAGATGACTACACCGGGGGATCCGGAAACGGACAGCCGCGGCAGGTTCACGGATGGGTGTGATAACGTTCCCGTGTTCCCGCCACTAAGCGGCAGAGGAGGACATCGTGGGGTTTTAGTGGGTCTAGTCCCACATAACCGCTCAATCTCCCCGTGGCAAGGCGGTAGGCGAGAGCATTTCTTCACGAAAAAAAATGTTCTTCTGTTTATGGTTGTTGCTTCTCCACCCAGGGGACACTTGTAGGGACTCTAAGGATATTTACCTACGGACGCGAGCAACATGGCCTCTAAAATGATGTGGACACAGTGAGAAAGAGAAACAGAGAGAAAGTTTGAGTAAACAATATTTTACTTATAGTTTTGTACCAGCTATCCACAGACAGCTGTGCCCAGACGTAGGGTAGCGTGAATGGGGTAGGAGCTACAATTGGCAATAAATACCCGTTATTTTGCAATATTATGCGCCATGAATAGTTCTAGGACAGATATAGGCAATATTATATTTTTCCCGGAGATTTATGGAAGACATTTCGGATAGTTTTTCGTCTACGGCCGTGAAACCGACAATAATATCACAAACGGCTTTTGCTTATGACAAATGATAGACCGTTCTGATGTTACGCTTCAAAGAAAAATATACTCTTTATGTTACATTTTAGTGTATATTTTATTGTTGTTTATTGATATGGAAACTGTTACAAAGTAGCTTTAAAATAATCCGCTGGAAGATTGAAATCAAACTCAACAGTATTCTTTGAAAGTATTCAAGGACAAAAATGCTGGTAAATTAAAAACAGGAAAGTGAACATAACTTAGATATCTACGAATTTTCAAGTGGAAAATTTAAGGAAAAATACTACTTACGTAAAATAAAAGAATTAAATTTTTTGTTAACAAAAGATGTAAGAGACTCAGAGTAAGCGGTGTCTCAGACGTTGACTTTAAATCTGAAGGTCGCTGATTCAAATCCAGACGTGCAACAATGAGCTTTTCGCTTGAAAATAGACGTGCTTCCTGTATCGTTCTCTGTAAAGGAAAACACAGTGAGGAAACCGGTTTGTCTTCAAACAAATAGAATTAAGACATGTGTCATCTACAAACTCTGATCGTTCTTGTGACGAGTTCAAGCACATTGAATCTGATTTTTCGAGAGTAGACCTGTGTCTAAGCAGTATGATTATTAGAGGCTGATACGGAAGTATTGGGTGTGTGAATATGACTCCGCCCTTTCTCAACAGATGTCGTTTTTAGTATTGTTTACGTGTACTAATAAATGACCATACTTGTATTCGATAGTACTGAATGTCAGCTATCTAACGCATTTTATGATATTTGGTTGAAGTGTAAGCAACAATTGTTTTCACCTTTTCGAAAATGTCGGTTTTTATTCCAAATAAACGTCATTTGCGGGAAGTGTTATTACATTATTTTATTGCGAAGAAAACTGCAGCGGAAACTTATCGTTTGCTTGTGGAGATTTATGGTGAGCATGCTCCGTCTAATACAACTTGCAAGGAATGGTTTCGACGATTTCAAAATAACGATTTTAGTACTGAGGATAAAGAACATGGAAAACCACCAAAAAAATTTGAAGATGCTGAATTGGAAGCATTATTGGCGGAAGATTCTTGCCAAACTCAATCAGAATTAGCTGCAGCATTAAATGTTGATCGTTCAACTGTTGCAAAGCGTTTACAAATGATGGGAATGATTCAAAAAGCCGGTGACTGGGTTCCACATGATTTAAAAGAAAGAGACATGGAACGTCGGAAAACCATTTGTGAAATGCTGCTTCAAAGACAGCAAAGAAAAGGATTTTTGCATCGGATAGTCACAGGAGACGAAAAATGGATACACTACGAAAATCCTAAACGCAAAAAAGCTTGGGTGAAACCAGGCGAACCAGGCCCATCACAGCCAAAAATAAATATTCACTGTGCCAAGGTCATGCTCTGTATTTGGTGGGATCAGAAAGGTATTGTATATTATGAGTTGCTCAAACCCTCTGAAACTATTAATGGAAAAGTTTACCGACGACAACTAATGCGTTTGAAGCGAGCCATAGAAGAAAAACGACCAGAATGGGTGAATAGACATAACAAATTAGTTCTTCAGCATGACAATGCCAAACCGCATACCGCAGAAGTCGTAAAAAGATATTTAGAGGGACAGGACTGGGAAGTGTTACCCCACCCGCCATATTCACCAGACATAGCTCCTTCGGATTACCACCTATTCCGGACGATGCAGACAGACCTTACTGGAGAAAAGTTTACTTCATGTGAAAGTATCAAAATTTGGATTGACAACTGGATAAGCTCAAAAGACCAGGACTTCTTCCAGCAAGGAATACGAAAACTACCTGAACGATGGGCGAAGGTTGTAGCTGCAGATGGAGCATACTTTCAATAAATTTTTTTTTTAATTTTGTAAGCGAACAAATGTGTTTTATTTTGACAAAAAGGGGCGGAGTCATATTCACACACCCAATAAATTTATGGGAAATTTATATCCTGTCTGTTTGTAATTTGTTTGTAGCTCAAAAGTGTGATATCATGGACAATTAAACTAGTGGAGATCTAGAAGAAATAATTTCTCATGTCTGTACCGAGCTTTTGCGTGTTACGTCAAACAGCCTTTTTGGAGGCTCATGCACAGCTTTAAATGACTCCAGAGTTCACCTCTGCATCATACAAAAGAGAAAGGGAGAAAGCATATGCCTTACATACGCCACTTGACCAACAAAATAAAACGAATCAGACTATACTACTATCTCGTATAAATGAGAGAACGCTGCGCTGGCTCCCGTGTGAAACTACCCTCAAACGCCACTATGCCAACAAAATAAAAATAATCTTCTCAACTCGGTCGCTAATCTAATTTACAAAAAAACTTACCTCAACTACCCCTAGCTGGAAACCCCTAATTAATTACCGAGAAGACGAACGAGCGCGATATAAACTGAAAATAAAAAAAATCCTAATGGTGTGTCCGGACATCAGGATACAGTTAATCATCTGGACAAGAATTGTTTTTCCGGACAAAATGTCCGTTTCAATTAGATACGGAAAACTCCTTGTTTGTTTCGCTTCGAGACAATTCATTTTGTGGTTTAGTGGCTCCAGCGATAACGCGTGCAAAAATAAAAGGTTATTTTATTTGTATCAACCATACGAATTCAAGAGGTTTTTCCACTGTTTAATTATATTTCATTGTAATAATATATGTGTTGTTTATAATTAGTGGCATGACAGTCACGATGGTTTTGCCTGGAGGTAAGAGCTCATATTGAACGATGCCCCACATAAAATCATCTTATAGCTCGCATTATTTTTTTCAACATATTATCATTGTGTCTTTCTTGTTCTAAGTCATCAATCATTTAAATAATATAAAAATGGTGGGAATATCTTTTAATTTTTATATATTTCCTTTGAGTGATTTCAGTCAGGTACTAACAGTACCACCAAAAAAGTAGAATAAATCTTCATACTTCATGTTCATACTCATGTTTTAGGTCCTATATATAGAAAAACTTAAATACTGGACCTAAAAAACGACACGACAGACAAGAAAGAAGATTTCAAATTAGCTACGGAGCCGTTTTTCAAATAAATAATGATGAAACCGAAGCGATTTATAAACCGTGCTGAAATTCTAAGGTTACTCATAACATACATCTTATTTTTAATTTGCTTATTTACTGTCTATTCTTCCAAACCTCTGACAACCCTCTTTATTTTACAAAAGGCTCTAAAAATATCCTTTAACCTATTTCCTTACAATTCAACAGAACGTACCCCCTATTTCCATAGCATCTATTGACCCAAACAATTCTCAAATACCCTCCACATTTCAATAAAAAATCCCTTATGTCAGTAGATCCCTTCTCTTGCCTTTTCAAGCAAGTCTCGTGTAGTCTCGGGCTGTTTTGGCCAGAACTGAAATATTCTCGATATTATCTTTTATCACGTAAGTGTCATGCTATCCTGTTCGTCTAGTAGTATATGACTCTTGGGTGGTGGAACAAGTTTTGGACTGTTTACGATTAGGCACACTAACAAGCATCGTCTCGGGTGATGGACGCAGCAGGATGAATGCGACTCAGTAAAGATTTGGATCTCATACTGAGTCGCGCGCATTATTGTTGTCATGGGCGAGGGTCACCACTTACCCATATATCATCAGGTCGGCCCAGAGCTCGTTCCGTCACTTATTCACATAAAAAAATAAAAAACTATCGTCCCCTTTTAATATGAACAAAAGATCGCACCGAACCATGAGCAAAATTATTGAATTTTTAAACTTGGCACTAGAATAGTTAGTGAAACTCTAGAGCATACCATCCATAATAGTAATCAGATTCATGTTTACGATAATAATAATTAAGTAAATAATTTACTTAATTATTATTTATTAAATAATCTATTAAAAGCTAGGTAAAGTAAAAATTATGGTACTATTATTATCACAGTTTCATTGGTCTTTCATGATAAAAACGACAACGTCTTTCCTTGCTTTAAAAGCTTTGTAGCCAATTGATAATATAATATTAATAATTAATTAAAAATATCGGTATGTCTACCAGTGCGACCATATTTTAAACGTTGGTAACTATGGTTGGTACGTTGGTAACACAAAATTCTACATCATTTTCACTAAAATACATACTTAGAATGATTTCTTTATGGAAAATACCATCGAAGCGAACGTATTTTTCTTCCTCGAGACATAAATTTCGCGTCAAAGTGGACTATAAAGCATTGATTACGTATTTTTCATGACTTTTTTTTATTCCAAGAAATACAAACGCTAATCTATCTGCGAGTGGGAAGAATATATTAATAGAAGTTCTCTCCAGTAATGATAATCATCTGTTATCCAAACTCATCATCTCGCAACTCGTGCCTCATCTCTAATGTGTCTCTTTGAGTGAAAATTTTGCGGAAAATGATAAATAAGGGTACTGACGAGCTCCGAATTTTGATGGCGACCCTTTTGTATGGATCTTGTTTCAAAGTGGGCTTATCCTTTCATTGAATAATAGTGAGGACATTCTCGTTGTTATCTTGAATGGAGCAGAGCAAGGTATTATGGATAATGGATATACAATGGAGGGCGCAGTGGGCCGCAAGTCGAAGGAGCTGAGCTCTTGGAGGAACATGCTTCCGTAGATAGCCGATAAAGATCGCCTTAAACTAAAAAAAAAATATTTTTATCATTAACAATAATTCAATATCTCTTTTACTCCGTACAGAACAAAATAAGATGCCGTTTATATTTCAATCCTCTGTCAATAAAAGTAACTGATGTAAAAATCGAAAAACACCTTCAATAGTTTTAAAATAGCAAAACACGCAATTTTGTTTACTTGGAAGACATTTTTGCCAGTTATTTTGATTTAACAACCAAAATATAGAACCGATTTGTATGAAAATTCTATGGCACCAATCTGAAAGCAAATCTTGTCCAATAAAAAACAATTTTTAAATTGGTTGATAAAAGGCGGAGAAATCGGTGAACTTACATAAAAAAAATCCTCCTCATTTTTGAAGTTGATTATAAACAGCACTTATGTTATATGTAATAAGTTAGGTTTATCATTAATACTACATATTTAATTTACAAGCTATTTCTAAACTAATTGTATATAACGTCTAAAGATTAATTCTTTAATTAGAATAAATTAATTATTATAATTAAAGCAATTTATTGGCCTTTCATCGTATTAGAGTGGGTGACATCGAATTTTGAGCGTAATCCTACTACTATTATAAAGGCGAAAGTTTGTAAGTATGGATGTATGGATGTTTGTTACTCTTTCACGTAAAAACTACTGAACGGATTTGAATGAAACTTTACCACAATATAGCTTATACATCAGAATAACATATAGGCTACAATTTTTGAGGTTTCTATAAAATCTATATATATAAAAGAAGTCGTGTTTGTTACAACACTTATAACTCGAGAACGGCTGGACCGATTGCCATGGTTTTTGATTTGTTGGATTTGTTTCCGTCCCGAATAGCAGAATAACTATTAAAACATTGGAAATTAACGAAAAAAATAAAATCAATTTATCCCCGTATTCTCAACGGGAACGGGAACTATGCGGGTGAAACCGCGGGGCGCAGCTAGTAATTTAATATTACTTATCGATTGTCTAATATCTGTTCGTGGAAAGATTGAAGACTCAATAGCTCTGCCTTCTGTACTGTAGGACGTGGCTTCAATACACAGATGCCACCCACGTCATAGAAGACGTACAAAAAATCCATGAATATATATATACTAGCTACGCCCACGGTGTCCGCCGTTTTCCGAGACCAAAAGTAGCCTGTGTTAAACCAGGATATAAGTTATCCTGTTACTAAATTTCATTTAAATCCATTGAACCGTTTAAGCATAAAGGAAGAAAAAACATACACACACACACACATCAATACAAACTTTCAATACAAATATAGGTGTGATTCGTTATTTATAGAATCACAATTTCAAACTTTATTAATTTGAAAATAGTTATTGGACAAGTATCACTGAACAAGGAGGTTTTGACACTAATTTTGATGTAGGGTATCAGAAAGATACCCTTTTATTACTTAAAAATGAAAACGTAAAACGTTTACACACTCATACCCCTGCACTAGGATTTCCTGTGTCGCAGGTGGTATGGACAAATACATATACAACATAAACACCCAAGATCCCCAAAGTGTGTCCCGACCGGGAATCGAGCCCGGGACCCCTCGCTTCGAAGGCAGGGGTACTATCAACTGTAAGGTATTACTTTTGAGGGTTGGAACAAGAGCTAGTAATTAGTTTTATGCTTAACTACTTGAATTGAATTTGAATTTAAGGTTGAATTTAATTGAATGCGGTTCATTCGATCAATTTACAATGGAATTTTCATTGTCTCCAGGATGCTTTTAAAAATAATTACCTAACTTAATTTTCAAAGCTGGTATTCATAAAAATAGGATCCAGTTATTAAGCAACTCTCAGCCCGGTCATTATCTAAATGGGCGAGCATTTAATAGTATCCGACACTAGAGTTGGCCACAGACTTTTTGTATGTTTTTCATGCAATATATTCCCACCTCAAATGCCACTAAATGGTCACCCATCCAACTACGGGGAAATTTTCTTAGCTGAGTTGGCTTCCATTAGAATATTTATTTGTAATAAAAAAATATTTAGTATCCGTTAACGTGTGCTAAATAAATATTTTGTGTTTGTTGGTATAGTATTGTGTATTTCTTTTGACGACTGATATTTTATACAAATACAATGGTAGGTATATTTCAGCGTAAGCAGTTCTTCTGAAAGTTACCGTTACTAGGAAGGCTTTGTGGGATTGACCCGAACTTAAGGCGCGTAATCATTGTGTGGTTTATTTCGGGAAAAATATGAATTCAGATCAGGAAAGTAATATTTCTACAAAGAAACGAGGTAGCTTACTAAACGCAAGTTTGATGTTGACTGAATCCACAGTTGGTAGCAGCTCTGCCTTCTGTGATGTAGGTCGTGAGTTCGACGAATATAAATAAAAAACAACGTTAACACACTCATACCTCTGCACTAGGATTCCCTGTGTCGTAGATGGCATGGACAAACACAGAAACACAAGACAAGCACCCAAGACCCGCGAACAAACTTCATGCTCACCAGACAAAGTGTGCCCCGGCCGGGAATCGAACCCGGGACCCCTTGCTTCGAAAGCAGGGCTACTACCAACTAAGCCACGGAGCCGCCGTTTGTTACTATAGTTACATTTGCCTACATGCCACCAGTTTTAGCTCAAATAAAAAATCAAAGCGTATAATTTACAAAGGTGAGGCTCTCAAAATTACCCTTTCTACTATAAAGGTTCATTAATATTTACCAAAAGCGAACCTTATCAAATGTTATCTGCACAGTGGCCCTGTTCCATCAACGTGACTTACTTCGTCCGCATCGTTATCTCCCGAGAAAGGTCCTTGTAAATGGATGAGGCATTATCAAAGTCCCCTTGGACTAGTGTAATATGAACAAAACACTCCACTTGGTGCCACCCCATCTCATATTTTAATTATTTCCGTGAGGATAAGGTTACGAAGCGGCGTAGCCTCGTAACGACCTTTGTTTTTAATCCGGAAGGTTGGCTGGAGGCAGATATGAGCGCCAGCAATATTTGCGTAGAGAGCGTAGCTGCACGCCGATTTTCAATCTGAAGGTCGCTGGTTCAGACCCAAAAGTGCACCAAAGCTTTTTCGACTTGAAAAAAAAATTTTCAAGTCAAAAAAGCTTTGGGGTGTGTGGATGTGCGCTATACTACGTTCTCGAAATCAGAAATTCGGCATGTCCTAGAACCAAAAATTCGAAGACATGTGACATCTACCAATCCGTATTGGGCTCCCGTGGTAGATCAAAGCCCGTTCACTCTCAATTTATGACAATAGCCTGGTGTCCCTGCAGTGGGAACATTAGAGGCTGGTACGGCAAAGTTTGCGTAGCTGAACACACGTGACAGATTCAAAATCAAATTAATCAACGTCAATACTTAACGTTAAATTTCTTATTTTTCATCTTTAAGAAGTGTCATTGTTCCAATAAAATCATCTCGACTTCAATTAAATTAATATATATTCACACGACCAGGTGAAATAAAAAAAAAAAAACAGGTTTCCGAATTTTTTTGGTCTATTTATAAACATTCCAACTTTCAGCGTATGTTTATATTTATTGAAAGTATCCTACTGGTATATGATGTAGGTTATTTGAGTAAAATTGAAAAAAATCGAACTTTATATACTTCTATAGCAAGCTAATTGGGCCATTTTTTTAGTCCTCTTTCCACCCCTCTGTCAAAAACTACCTGACTAACCAATTTACTTTAACCTACCTACCATTTACCATTTTACCTAACCTACCATCCAAATTTTGCATCATTCTAATTTTCAAGAAGATTGAATAGACGGAGGAGTTTAATTAGACAAACACATAAATGATGCCTTTAAGTCAAATCAGTGAACTTCCTTCGCTTCGCTCTCTCAATCAAATATTTGATATGATGGTAGTCTACAATTAGATATAGCTCATTTTATGGTTGTGTTTTTACAAAACCAATATTTATACCATATTGCTAAGTCTTGTATGTCTGTAATTCTCATTTATTGAGCCCTAACATGTTATTATCTAGATGCTAGAAGTTTTATGAGCTGTAATACATTTTATGTCTCTAAACATAAATTCTTTTTGTTGCAGAAATATCCAGAAATAATGTAAGTATTTATTTACAAAATAAACGTGAAATTGGAAGGTGACCGCCGGCGAGTCGACCACGTAATGCGAATTAGTTCAGGTAAGACCCACAGCGATCGTTCAATTGAATGAACGGTTCAATTGAGTTGAACGAATGAATGGATTGAAATGAGATTTTATTTATACCTGATTTTCGAAGAATGGAGTATGGTTTTTTTCTAATATAGGGAATTGAAAGCGGTGGGTCAGTGGTATCGACGCGGGTTTTTAATCCGACTGAATGGCATTAAAACCAATAAATATGTGAAATGTCGATTAAAAGATGTAACGAAAACCTGCATGTTCTCAAACCAAAATTCAAAATACCAGCGCTGTGTCAGTCCACTGACGCAGCACATGCTGAGAGTTGTGTTTCTTTTTATTTTGAAGTGAGCCCTAATTATGTAACACAAAATGAAGTTTATCTATTCTATTCTATAAAAGGGCATCTACTGATTCGCATTGAAGTCCCATCCAACTCAAAATAATTATTTTCCTTCTATCTTGTCAGTGGCTAGCTCTGGTAAAAGAGTTTTTGAGCCACCCGAAGGCTGTTGTTAAGCCATATTGGCTTAACGACAAGTAAAGTATATAATAAAAACAGTTTAGTCATTACTTCTCTGGACGAAACATCAAGCGGCGCATTCGCGCTGCTGTGTTCCGTTGGAAGGATGTCGCTGGTGTAATTACGAGACGTTACATCCCCGCCTCAAAGTAACGTGGGTAACATGATGCAACCTGAGTATTTTCCTACTTCGGTAGACGAAGACCTGAGTCTGATCGCTGTTGTTTATTGGCGGCGGTAACCACGTAACATCGGGGGTGTTGTCCCGTCACTCTCATTACATTCGCGCAACACGTGTTCAAAGCTCTATTGACGCATGTGATCATTCGTCACGAGAGAGATATTGCAGTCGCGTGTCACGCCTACCAATTTCGTCCCAACATCGTTGCCTGTCGCTGATAATATCGGTATCGTATCGGGCGTCGGTATCGTTATCGGCCATTGTGAAACTAAGTGCGTAGGTCGTCGATGGAGTTTATAGAATTTCACGGAAAAATGCGCCCATATGGTTCCGTCACCTGGGATCTGCTGAATTTTATGTTTTTTATTCAGGTACATATAAATAATTGGCATTTTCGTACATTCCGTTCGCTCACGGACTGAATTCCTATCCACTTCCTATCTGAATTAGTAAACTTGTTTCAAAAGCTTAATATATCAGATAACCAAGATGACAAAAAAGCTTGGGAATTAATTTGCTCCACTCTAGACGCAGGACCATATTCGCGAATATGTAATACTGTCTCCGAGGGGTTTCTTGTCTGTCTCTTCCCCTCGGATGGTCGGTTAGGGTTGGAACAGACGTAAACTTAACAAAAAAACCTACCAATAGTAACCCGTTTTGTTGATTATAGGAAGTAGACGTCAGTGGTTTTCTGCAAAGAGCTTCTTGATTTGTTCCAAACTTGATTTCAAGCATCATTGCAAATTCTCGTTAAAATATAAATGACAACTTATCGGTTGAAATACAGTGACGCGATCATCGCATAAACTGCAAGTCCGAATCACAACCCTTTTCAAAGCAATCTAATTCCTAAATTTCAGCACAGTTGAGTTACCACTGAAAGGCTGTCCCATATTTCGACGCTGGTCCATACTAAGCGAACGGTGTAGTCATGCGAACAATCACTTGACACATTCGGCAATCAACAAGGAAACTGTGTGACAATATAATAACAAAAAATCCAAGACAGAAACACAAGACAAATACCCAAGACCCGATCAAACTTCATGCTCACCACACCAAGTGTATCCCGGCCGGGAATCGAACCCGGGACCGGGACTTCGAAGGCAGGGCTACTACCAACTCAGCCACGGAGCCGTCATAGCTCATATATATATATAGATGTCATTAGGTACATAATACTGGGTAATAAAACAGTAATTTCTTTTATTAACGACAAGAATTAATGGAGAACGTGGTGGCCCAGGGCACAGACGCCGACTTACATTCTAAAGGTCGCTGGTTCAAGTCCACAAGAGCACCAATACGTTTTCATTTGAAAAAATTATGTGCGCAATACCACGTTCTCGAAACGGTGAAGGAAAACCATCGTGAGGAAACCGGTATGTCTTAGAACCAAAAAATTCGAAGATGTGGGAAATCTACCAATCCGGATCGGGCAACCATGGTAGATCATGGTGAATACCCATTCACTCCCAATGTTTTCTTTTTATTATATCTGTCACCGCGATCTTGTAGGCCCAGAGATATAGACGCCAACTTTAAATCCAAATGTAGTTCAAATTCATACCCTTTTTTGCTCGAAAAAATGATGTGCACAGTAAGTATTATACCACGTTCAATAAACGGTGGACTTTACGCATCAAGTGTCTGTAATTTCACCGTCACCCACACCCTTTCACCAGAACATAGCAATGCAAGTGCACCACTGCTTGGCGAAGAATCACCACGTGTGGTGTCAGTAATTTCCCCATCGAACTTAGCACAAGTTCTACTGCTACTTTAAGTTGATCCTTTCGCACCACCCAGGGTGGTGTAGATGTAGGAACCCTGAGGGTATTCACCGACGGACACGACCACCCAAAAATTTACAATTAGAGAAGATATCACGTAACACAGATAAATAAGAACACAAAGTGGAATTGAGAGACTCATCCTATTTTGTACTCGATTATAAAAGCAATTTAGAATACAATTACATTCTGAGAATCACTTCTTTCGTAGTACAAATGATACATGCCCATTAAAAGTATAGATTGCGTGTTAGATACTGAACGTGTGATCGTGAACGCGCCTAATACGAGCAATGTTTGCAATAAATGGCATGTTTACTGCAATTAGGTGGCAGTGGCTCAACAATTACTATATGATTTCGTGCCACAAATGAACATTGTTGGAGAACTTCTAATTTTTTAATTATTTTTTGCATCCACTGCACGGAGGCTCATTGACAGACTATTGACTTTATTCTTGCTGTAAAAGAAATGTGAACGATATCATGCTTTTTTGACGTGATAACGTCTTATTAATAGATGAACGCCGGCTGCATGCACAAAAAAGCATGACTCATTTTTACGTTCCTGCTGAGCCGAGCGTGCAACCGAGAGTGCGGAACAAGCGATAGAAAGGCAGGATCACATTATCACGTTAAATTCCGTAAACCGACTGTACACACAACCAATTTTTTTTTTATACTTTTTTTTCTTCTAGTGTTTAAACTTCCAGCAAATAAATAATAATAATACGATTTATTTTTCTCTCACAAGGTCAAACTTAATACTAATGTGCACTTATTTGTATTACATTAAATTTTATAACCACATTTAACCACGCAAATATTTGTTGATTGCCTTGAAACTTACCAGCGAGCGTCGTTCGGCGCTTCTTGTTCGTTCGCTAGATTTGGGTCCGCGTAACAAATAACTCCTGTAGTCGGTTAAGTATACTAATTCTGTAAAGCTACACTTACATTTCCCCTATTGTTTAGAGAGCTAATTAATAAGCTGTAGCGGGCATAATGACTGAAAACGTACTTCTAGTAGAGTACTACGTGGAGTGCTGCCATCTAGTGAACTGTAACAGATTCACTCACGAATATGTTTACTTGTGTGGGTAAAATTTGACGTGTCCAAACAATACTTGAGATCTAAAGGAATAGCTTGAGTTTAAATTTGACTGGTCTCACATGTCAGTTGGTAGTAGCGATTCGATTACCTCTCAGGACCAGCATCTGTGCGACGAACATAATGTAAGTACTTGCGTCCTGCAGTACCCGCAGTTAAAAATCAACATGAGACGATAGGAAAAAGCTGACAGAAATGTGTTTTTACAAGTCACTAACCTAGAGTATGAGAATATCGTCTCATGTTCAAGTTCCTGTTGTCTCATGTCTCATGATGTGATGTGTCCGGGGATGCGGTCCGACTGTTGATGTCGGGAGGTTCTACATGCTCAGACTGCCCGAACGCATCACTTGCGCGATGTAGGATTAGTAGTATTACAGCGCCATCTATTGTACAGTTCTTGTACTAATTGTATTACGTAGATACTCAGTGTTTCTCGAGTTTCTCCGTATGTGAAGCAGGTGGAGCCACAGTGAATAAGCGTTAATGAACGTTTTGCGTCCATAACTTGAACCAAACACAAATAATTACACCATGATTCCACTTCCATTACTTAAATTAGTCAACGTTAATAGCGTTTTATTTTATGAGCGGTGACGTTCACAAGAGCTGAATTAAATTTAACCAAATTTTAACAAAATAAGGTACTTAATTCAGTGAACTTTTTGGGCGTGAATGGCAGGTTTATTATGAACATGTGGCTCTGTTTGGCGCATTAGTAATTTACATAAAATTCATATACATTTTTGGAAGTCCAAGTTGCCCGCGTCCGTAGGTGAGTACCACTCGTGGGACACGTGTGGGGACTCCACATATGTCCCGCGGGTGTTGCGAAAGGAGCAACCCAAAGTAGCAGTAGAACTTGTACCAAATTCACTCGGAGAAGTACTGCCTCCACCTGGTAATCTGCTGCCAGCAGAGGGGCTCTCGCATTGCTGTGTCCTGGTGGAAGGGTGTCAATGCTGGTGAAATTACAGCATTGTCACCCTGGTGCTGGTGGGTCTGAGTAGTTGCTGTTGTTATGGAGGTAACCACTTTAGATCATGTGGTACTGGTCGTCTCGTCACTTTTGTAGTATAAAAATACAGTTTCCGAACGTTCAAGATAGAGTGAATAGGTATCTTCTAGACCAGCTGGTTTTACCTTGGACAGCATCATCACTTACCATCAGGTGAGATTGCAATCAAACGCTGACCTACGATTTATAAAAACAAAATGTATTATATGTCTATTACAGACCTCAGAATATTAAATTTCAGGTTCTTTCAGAGTACCAAGTTAATTTGGTAAGTGTGTACTTCGAGGAATTTTGAGTAATCATAAACGAGCTACGAGTTATTGAGCACATGAAAATTGCCATAAATATTTTATATAAACAAAGGAAAGTATGAAACATAAATATTTTTTTGACATATAAAAATATTGCTGATCTCTCTCTGGTCGATCCTTCACGTCTGAAGATCGCGATCACCGTGTACAGTCAATGTGTTCGTGAGTCGTCTCCATCGTTTTCTGTCTGTGGCCAGCCGGACTACTGTCTCAAACTTAGTACAGTGGCCCTCTTTGAGCTGACCACAGCATTGGAGATCTTCCCCGAGACCGCTTGCTTTCGACGTTTGCACATATAATTAACTTTTTGCTGATAATGTTTTGTAAATTACCACCAGAAGACCTTCAAACGCAAAAAATAACGTAGTATTTTAAAAGAACATAAATCACTTGATACCCTTTCAGCGACAATATTTTGTAGCTTCGAAAATATATTTTATAGCATACAATAATACATGCTAAACAGACAAGGTTTGTTGCTGTCTGTGTATCATAAACCAACGATACATAAAACAACTATTAAATTAAACAGTCGCTCGAATATTTATAGAATAGTTTACGATGATAAATAATAATTCTTTAGTGTTCAAATGTTATAAAGAAGACCCAATAACATCTTTATGAATATGTAATATTAAATATTCGTTTAGGGGGAGGCGCACACGATTATATTAAAATCAGAGATTGGCAATTTAGTCGGTTTGCGCACGTGATCGGGCAACTGAATTCGCACTTTCCATTTTATTCGATGATTCTATTATATGGAGCGATCGTGTTTAAACTTGTTTAGCTGTTTTTAATCATCTGTTAAGCAACTCTCGGCCCGGTCGGACGTTGGATGGATGACCGTTTTGTTTCATTCGAATAGAGCGCCTCGGCCCGCTATATACTACTCGATAAGCCATGTCGTCGGCCTTCAGGCGGCTTGAAAACTCAGACATTAAAGATGGCTACTTACTCACGCGTGGTGGCCCAGGGGCATAGACGCCGACTTTCAATCTGAAGGTTGCTGGTTCAAACCCACACGCGCAAAAATGAGTTTTTTCACTTGAAAAATTTATGTGCTCAATACCACGTTCTCAAAAACGGTGACGGAAAACATCGTGAGGAAACCGGCATGTCTTAGAACCAAAAATTCGACGACATGTGACATCTACCAATCCGGATTGGGCTCCCGTGGTAGATCAGAGCCCATTCACTCTCAATTATCGAGAGTAGGCCGGTATCCCTGCAGTGGGAACATTAGAGGCTGGTACGGTACTTACTCACACGAAAGAGGAATAATGATTTTATTCAATCCCCATTTGTAGCCTGATTGTTTTTATGTTTTTTTAAGCTATAGGTAATTTACCTGCCATATTACCTAATTACATGCCAGTTATTACATTCAGTTCAAATTCAATTCTTCAAATGATACTTGAGATGTAAAGGAATAAAATAGTTTAAGTTTCATCTCCAACGGAAACCTAATTCGTAGATGCCACATATTTTCGAATTATTTTCTTTTTTTATGACGTTATCACGTAAAATTATCGTCCGTAAACCGACTTTACAGTAAATTTTTTTTGGGCACCAATTTATTTGCAGTTTATTGGAGTTGCTAAATTCAGTGCCACCTTATATTATCTTTTACAGATCATCTCATCCATGTTGCTCGTGAACATAGGCCATAATACAATATTTAATTTTTCTTGGAATCAAGTCAAGGTTGACGAAGGTCGTCCAAGTCCGGCTGACGACCCGTGAAATTAATATTATCTGTTCTCAAAGGTTCAAGGACTTTCACTTCAGCTCGCACAATGTTCCCACTACGATCTCAAACTCACTTGTTTATTCCTTCAGATCGTATCGTTTGGACACGTCCAAGTTAACACGGAGATTAAACATAACATGCGCATATAACGTGTCACAAGGACTCCTTTGACACATGACATGCCAAAAGAGACATACTTGCACACTATGTTAAATTAAAGTCTGATTTCCTGCCTTACTTTATCTTTTTTTTATGACCTGATGTTAAGTTGTTACCTCCGCTCATTACTGCAAAACGACTTAAGTTCTCCCAACCAAAGCCTGCGAAGTTCCAAGTCGTACCTGGGAAAATTGCGTCTCATGCGCATGTAATTTCACCAGTACCCACACTCTTCCATAGGAACACGGTAACGCGAGTGATGCTTTTCGGCAGATAGCCAGTATGAAAGCAGTACTTCCCAGGGCGAACTTTGCACAAGCACCACTGCTACTTGTTGTTGCTCCTTAAGCACCAGATGATTGTCAAGATTTTCCCTATTCCAACCCTGCAGGGACCCTGGCCCACTCTTCGGCGATACTTTCACCGTTCATGTATGTGTCTTCCAATGAGTCCGAACTTCGTTGTTAATGAAATGCTAATTGGTATTTCACGTCTAGCCATTTGTTTACACAAGAAGTATTTACATATGTTCCACAAAAACGGCTGTGGTAGCAGAGGAATACAGACGCAATCTTTCAAACCGAAAATCGCTAGTTCATATCTATTTATGAGCTAATTACCACGATATGAAAAAGGAGAAGGGAAATATCGTAAAAAATTTGTAATTCGAAATGTGACATCTACCAATCTGGATTCGGCTATCGTAGTATATCAGTGGTCTCAATCTGCACCCCTGTAGTGGCAAAATTAGTTTGTGATTTTTAGACAAAGCACACATAATGAGATACATAAGGATAATCACAGCCTAGCAAAGAATATTCCACGTATCATATTATATCCATCACCAAATTTTAATCATTAGTTTCGTTATTAACTTCCAAGATTATAGCGTTTTTTACAAAGGTTTAATCCCATTTTAATGGCTCGCTATTTAGAAAACATTCGTAATTTATTCATTAACACATTTTATTTCTTATTCAAGCTTGTTTTTATATATTTTTACATAATATGATAAGAAGATTGATCGAACATAATTCTCAGTAAATTAGATGTTTTAGTATAATGTTTGATTGGAACATATTCAATGAATAAAAATTTTGCGGTTTGAGGTGTGAGTAAGTGAAAAATACCCACTTGCCTGCAAAATTTATTCCCTCTCCTCTCATATACCAAAAATATATGAAAAATAATGTTCATAAACGTGATACTCAGTTTTAGCTGTTGCGCAGTTGGCCGCAACCTCTTAGCAGCCTCTCAGCTGCGAATAAGTAGCGCAACATCAACTCAAGTGGATTATAACATATTTGAAAAACAAATGACAAAAACTCCTCATTATTAGCATCTATTCTTCTATTCTATAACACTCTGTTTTATATTGTCTCGTTTTATGCAAATTATTTACTGTTACGTTAATTATTTTGTTCGTTTTTGTCTCATTTTTAATTGTAATAAATATTGTTGTATGTAATTTTCATAAAACGTTATGTTACGTGTGCTACTCTAGTAAATAAATTTCTATATAAATAAATGTACATGCTTATGTGAAAGATTTTTTTCCGGAATAATTAACTCTTATTACTTAATTTAAAAATAGCGGACTCTTTTTGAGAGGCAGCTTGGGATATGTTCCATTCATAATTGTATATAGAAAACAGATTTCGATTAAAATCTCGATGGACGTTGTAATTTTGCAACCGTGTCCGTTCTATCTGATGCTGGTTTGTGATTGATCCAAGGCGAAGCCAAGGCCTCATTTACATAGTTTATGGTAGTAACCATGACCAGCCAAACATTACACATACCAGTATACAAGTATACTTGAAAAAGTTTCATTTTAGGGAGTTTACTAAACTTTTGTAATATTTATTGAAGTTTTACTAACGTCCCGAAGGGTTAGACAGAGCATCATACTCATACTCTTTATTTTCACTATAGGATCATTTGTGAACACTTGGTTATGTCAAATTTACAATCACATTATATTGTTACAATAATTATGTAGGTCGGTACTATCTTATAATTACAATAGACAAGCATAGTAGCGTCATAGAAATACTTAAAATAATTCAAATAAAATGTTACATTAAAAATAAAATATATTTAAACTATGGCTGCTGTATAAGCATCAACGGGGCACACTTCATCTTGTGGATTACACATAGAGACAATACTCGTGGTGAGCTTTTCACCGTCAAGGTTTTCCCATGTATATCTTGGGTAATTGCCGCCAGAAAAATAAATAATTTCTTAATTAATAGACAAATTTAATAAACATCTGCAACAATAAAAATCCATAGTAATTAGAGAACGAATTACCCAGTAATTATTATCATTAAAATAATTGTGGGCGGTCTTATCACTGAGTCGATCCTACTTGTGGGATATGATCCCACCTACGTTGAAGCAAGGTGAGGTATACCACCCACCGCTACACATTTTTAGTAATTACGTATATTTTAATCAGCTTCAAAAATGGTTATTATATTATTGACTGTATATTTTTTTAATTTGTTCAATGTTGTCTTCGTCAATTATGAACCCATTCGTATGTTTTATTTTAAGGGTGAGTGATAATTTTGAGGCAAAATTTCAGCCTTAAGGGCGAATAATAAGTGAAGTTCGTTCATTTGATTTTAAAATCAGTCACATAATGTGGGCCGTCAGATTGTCTTGTCTTTTCAGTCACTCACTTATCGTATCTTGTATACGATAAGTGAGTGACTGAAAAGACAAGACAATCTGACGGCCCACATTATGTGAACCATTTACCACAGCTTATATACAGCAGCAATACAACTCAGGTACAGAATTATGAGAATTATGAGAAGACCCAAGTAGCGTTCTCATATACGCGTACACACACACACTTATGTTAACTAAAAAGGATGGCTGCGTAGCTATAAATCCGAATGCCGCAGGATCATATCCCGAATCCCAATGAGTTCGCTTGAAAAATGTAAGTGTGTAAGACGTATTTAAAACGGTGATGGCAAAGATATTGAGGATACCTGCATATCCTAGAATCAAAAATTATTGTGACGTTTACTAAGCCGGGTTGATCTCGTAGTTAAAGTCCTCTCGCATACCGAGAGTAGACTTTTGTCCTAATAATAATAAAGATAGAATATTTAATGGTTATGTTAATTAAGTAAAAAAACGCGTCATTTATTCCGTTTCAAAACAATCGGTTCTTTATTTTTTTAGCATCTCGTAGAATATAAATTTAATGAAGCGAAAACTCGTTTTATGGCAATAAAAGAAATTATTTGTTATAAAACAATAAAAAACCTAATTTTAAGCAGTGTGCCTCTTTAAAATTGGCTATAAAAGCTGAAGCTAAATTTGAAACAATAAAGTCTTGATTTTTTAAGATACTTTGCATAATGGTATCTCAAAACTTTTAAATATCTGGTTGTTCACAGACTGCCAAGAACTAGTAACAATAAAAAGTTACCAGTTTAAAAAAAAAACAATTAAAATCGGTCAATTTTTTATAATACTGTAATGACGGGACGAGCTGAGAGCCCACCTGATGGTAAATAGTAATCTCCGTATATAACAACAGCAACATGACTTCGGTCCTCCGACCAAAGTCGCATCTTGTTGCGTCCGTTACCCAAGACGCACCGTCACATGCAGCTGTGATTTCACCGACCTTTCCACTTTGTAGGTGGAGATCGATAATGCATCGTTTTCTATATGTATCATTAATAATTGTAATAGCACTTGGAAATAATATTTTATTTATATGTATCGATAAAATAAAATGTCACAAATATGAGAAGCAACCCCCATGATTGTAACTACTCTGATTTGTTACTAATTTATCGCTAATTAATTGCTTACTTATACGCCTAAGCTCATTTTTTTTGTTTTGTTTTTGTTTATTAAGTAGGGAGGCGTAGGTGGATGCCGATAATGCATCGTTTTGTATCTGTGGGGTTCTGTAACAAAACAGTCATGGTACTCCTGAGTTTGATTACGCATTCCTGTCCAAACTTAACGCAACATACCGGAACACAGCAATACGAGTGCATCGCTGCTTGGCGGCAGATTACCAGGTCTACTTCTCCGGATGAACCTAGCAGAAGTTCTACTGCTACTTTTAGCTGCTCCTTTGCCACCACCCAGGTAGATTCTCAATTGCTCCCATCGTAATGCAAGCAACTGGACAACCCATTTGTTTGGGTAGACCCCATAGGTGAACAAGAGAAAGACAAATATAATCGTCGAAGCCGACGTCAGGGAATAAAAATAAAATAAATTGATATATTTTATAAACGTCAACATTCTTCACCGATCTGTTTCTACTAAGTTTCAGTGATTCGCCGCGGGCCCCGCGTCGTAACCTTTGTTCGGCGTCTGATTGCTTTGTTCCCCGAGGAATCGAGATTTGAATTTATCATTAGAACGCTTCTTGGCTGAAGTTCGATGCGGTCGGGCCACTGAAATATTCAATAGTTAGCGTTGTTTGCGAAGGATTTGTTCGTGATGCCTGCTCATTTCGGCAACTCTTTGCGAGTTGTGTGTTTATGGACGATTGATTTTTAATGTTGTTATAACGATTTAGTAATGTTTATTTCTTCGTCGTTGTTATCACTTATTTCACTAAGATATTGTAATATTATGATTTTAACCATGAAGTTGCCATTTTGTTGGACTGAACACTTTTAAGTGCATTAGCTGTCGATAAACATGGAATTTAGATTGTTTAATGTTCGATTGTTTGTGGAAAAGCGAAATTTTTTCTTATTGCACCAGATGCGAATTTTTAAGATCTTGCTACGAAGTTTTAAACTAAAAACGTGTAAAGAATACTATGTCTTTGTTGGCTACGTGTTACTAAAATGTATGTACAATATCGTGATCTTTTCCAAAATTTAAAACAGATAGTAGATAGTTTACGTTAAATTAACCGTTCCATAACTATAGAATTCAACGAAATAGCGATAAATTCACAAATTTAAACTTCCAAACTAATTAATATTGATAAGAAATTGGAAATCGATCGAACCTTGAATTTGCAATTCAAAACTGACGACATTAAAAAGTTATGTCGTACGAGTACAGACATAACTTTATCAATAAATAACTTTGTATGTGGTAACACCAAGTTTATATCTATTAAATTCAAAATCACAGCACTATAGATAACAATAAAAAAAAAATAGTATGAGTTTGTTTTTTAAGAAGGATTTAAAGGTTTATCATTTTATAAGAGCTGATAGCCCTGATGTTAAATGTTTACTACCGCCCGTAAACAACAGAAAAACAGGTACTCCCCACCAACTTATGATATCCGAGTCGCGTTTCGTTGGACCCGTCACTCTGAGATGAGGATGTATTCGAATGCGTCTTTGAATACAAAAAAGAAATCCTCATCAACTGGCAAATTAACATCCATATCAATAAATTCTCACTACTTTACGGTTATACCACGTTTAAGTTATGATAAATATGTCATAAAACAAAACAGTCGCTTATTTACTTCGTAACTTTACGTAAAACAGACGTAAGTCGGCAAAATTAGAAATTTAAATTATCTCGGCTATAAAACGCGTCTGTAGCGACATTGAATTTAGCAAGCAGACTTGGAGGAGCCCTGCTGAATACATTAAGAACGTGATATATTACGATCTTACTTTTTAACTTATATAATAAAATTATTACTCATAACTTGGGATACCACATATATTTTTGGAAATTAAATTTTAAAACTAAACTTGAGAGCATATAAATCGCACACCCCTACATTATGAACGCATTGCTCTGCTGTGTAAGGTTCCGGTGTAAGGGTGTAGGTACCGGTGAAATCTTAGGTGTATAAGACGTAGCATCGCCGTCTCGGGGATGCGACATGGGACGGTGAACCTAAATCGTTTTGCTGTTGTTATGGGTCGAGGTAACCATTTATTAGCAGGTGGGTCTTCAGCTCGTCCTGTACTACAGTAGAACAAAAAAAGTATTTCGTATTATTGTAAATTTCAGTTGGTTTCAATATTTGCGTCAATGTTTTAATTTTAATGTCATCCATATTTGATATCATGGACCCTAATATGATGTTAATTTTATTAAATACATTCGTATCAATTAATTATGCTACATCCAAACCAACAGATTGAAACCGAATAAAACATTTTTAGACGTTAAAAATGACTCTAGCGTTGTTTTTAAATAAACTATAAACAAAACAGAAGGACGTAAAAAAAATTAAATCACTTAAATTAAATTTAAATTAATTTTAAATACTCGGCTTGAGATATAAATAAGTTGATGTTTTGAAAACACATTTGGTAGTATATCATTGAAGAAACATCAAAATGTTAGAATAAATCAATCATAATTATATTAATTTCTTACAATTATGAAACAATATTTATTTCTGAGAATAATTTGTAAATTTTAAATGTACTATATTATTATTACATTATTGTATTTTATTCGCTACATATTGTATTCTTTGTTCTTGACTTGTTAATTAACAGTAAATCTCGCTTCAAACATAACTTCTTGATAAAATAATACATGAACAATTAATGTTAAACCGGAACTGATTACAGTAAGGAACAGGAACGAATTCGCTTCTACTGTGCAATGCCCTACGTTTGATTGGTCTGGTCCAGCACATGTAGTTGGTTACAAATGAATATATTGAGATGATCTCTTGTGCCATTCAAAGGTTATCGGGTGGTGCGTGTTTGAACATCAATTTTAAATGAGTTTCACAATACACTCTTCAAATTATTAAACCAGTTTTAATGGTGATCTTGACTTAACTTGTTTTAAGTTATGATTCCATTAATTGCGTTTACCACACCAAATAAAATATAAATCTTAGCCATATTCAAAGTCCGTTGAGTTCTTCAAAAATACTTGAAAGCATCAGTTTTTTTAAATTAATATGTACATATTATGTGTTTTTATTACTAACTTTAATACCTTCTGTGACACGTTATATAATCACGAATATGTGTACATGTATGTGTAAAATTTGACGTGTCCAAATGATACTTGAGATCTAAAGGAATAAATGAGTTTGACTTTGACTTTGACTTTGACTTACATTCATCTTATCATGGCTCAGAGTGACGAGCGAATTTCAAAACGACCAAAATATGATAGGGACTTTACTTTCTAATATTTGGTAAGTACCTGAACCGTATTTCGGTTGTATATAGGTGGCGGCAACCACTTAATTTCAGGTGAGCCATCAGCTCGTTCCATCACATTCATCGCATAAAGGTTTAAGCAAACTACTGTTCCACTTGCTACGACTTTGATAAACATATTTTACTCCATTCACAAAATTTTTGTACATACCAGTTTTTATACTCATTTTTCCGTCATTTGCAAACCGATTTAAAATACTATACAGAATTAATAATTAAACAAAATTATTATATTTTTTTTTTTTTTTTATTTAAATCGGTTAAATAGTTTTGTTAGATCAAAAGTCATCGAAATTACATGTTTTACTTTCCTGAAACTAACTTCTTCGCTTGTTGTATACCGATTTGAATGTTTATTTTTTATAATGGTAGAGTGTAACCTCTAATGTTGATAAATAAGAGATGAATGTATTCAAGTTTTTTTTTCGATTTTCGTTCTGTCCCGTGTCTCATAAAAGCGTATAACCCTCCCAACACATTCACCACAGCATTGACATGTATTCTTAATAATAAATATATAATTTTGAATCATTATTAGAATAAATACAGCAGTCCTGACCCAACTATGTGGCTTTAATTAAGTTACTTCAGCAAAGCCTATCAACTAAAAAGATAAACACAACAAACAAAATTAGCCGACGCAATTCTGGAATCCTACTACTCAGACTGTTATGAAGATAAACGGAATTATCTGACTGAACCACTGAATAATATTTACCCAATATTACTTTTCTCTGATATATATTTTACTAGTTTTATATCTTGAAAATGACGGACGGGTGCGGGAATCTTTAATACTAAATGAATGAAAAACCAATTAAAAAAACAGTCTATGATATAAACAGTATTTTTAGGGTAAAACGGGACCCTATTACTAAGACTCCTCCGCTATCCGTCTGTCTGTCTGTCAGTCTGTCACCAGGCTGTATCTCATGAACCATTATAGTTAGAGAGTTGAAATTTTCACAGATGATGTATTGTATTTCTGTTGCCGCTGTAACAATAAATACTAAAAAACAGAATAAATCAATATTTAAGGGGTCTCTAATACAAAAAAGTGGTTTTTAGGGTATAGTTCCATATGAAGAAACAAGATGGCGCCACTTGTGTTTTAGTTCATGCTAAAATACAAGCGCTTTGCCCTTTTTATTATAGATTATGGTACGGAACCCTTCGTGCTCGAATCCGACTCGCACTTGGCTGGTTTTTTTATTTTACGTGTCTAAAGTGATTCATAAACAACAGCAAATCGACTCCGGTCTGCCCCTATGGAAGTATAAGACTCAAGTCGCATCGCGTTACATCCATAACTTTGATTTTGACCTTCATAATGTCTCATTCACCTGCAGTTTTGCCATACCTTTCCGCTGAAACACAGCACTACTGTTTGGCGGAAAATTATCAGGCGTGGTGGCAGTACTTCAAATGCATTTCGCATAAGTTCTCCTCCTACTTTAGGTTGCCATTTTCACACAGAAGATACGCGTGTAGAAGATTCCAAGGGTATCAAATTGTTGAAAGCATCCCACGTAATGGCAGCCATAGCAAAAAAATAATGTAGCATTACGTCCCAGAAATTTTAAATTCAATTATGCAAATGTTGTACATTACTTTATAATAAAGCTATTAAGTTAGTAAGTGTAAACAAAACAACGACCACTGGGATAATTCTGTAAGCATCGTAAACCCTTATAAACAGGATTACTAATTAGATGTCATATTCCAAACGAAACATGAGATAAAAAGAATATTTAAGTTTAAGTTGGAGTTTTGTCATCCACTGCGTGTTATGAAAGATACCAAAAAATTTATAGCAGTATATCAACACCAGTATATTTCAAAGTAAAATGACATGTGAAAAATACCCCCTGGTTCTGCGCACCCTAAATTCAATTTAAAAATGTATATTTTCATCGCTCCATTATGAACCGCAACTGCTGGAAATCTTCGCAAATTCTTTGAAACAATTCTTACATCAAATATTCACAAGATGAAGAGTATCGACCCTGAAAATCTTTTACACGTAACATTTTACAGCGTTTCATAATTCAGCTAGCTCAATTAATAAAAATACACAAGACAAGGGTCTGTATGAATCAACAATTACCATAACCTGGTGCCAGTAGTTACCAGAAGTTCTAGATGTAAGGATATGCAAGTATATGATTTTGGACGAGTAGAACTTGTGCAAAGTTCGCCCAGAGAAGTACTGCCTCGACACCTAGTAATAATCTGCCGCCAAGCTGTAATGCTCACATTGCGGTGTTCCGGTGGAAGGGTGTGGGTACCAATCCAGACTGGTCTCCCGTGGTAGATCAAAGCCCATTCACTCTAAAATATCGAGAGTAGGCCGGTGTCCCTACAGTTAGAACGTTAGATGATAAAACGGATCGGATTTACAAACAAAAAAATATGAGTATTATATCAGTTATCTCCGTTCATAACACGATGCATAGATGACGCTGTGGGAAATCAAAGAACATATTATTCATTATGTATAAAAGCTAAATTTATCATGTGAAATCAAAAATAAATTGAGTAGATAGAAGCGTAGGTGTAACCTTCAACCAGGCAACATTGCTCCTGAGGATATAGCTTTGAGCACCAAGTGACTTGTTCAATTCAATAGAATAAATTAGCGTTTACATTTCAGTGTTGTTCATGACTTGTGTGTTGTTCCAGTTTGGACGTGTTATTACTCGTATGTTACGAGAGAGAAGACAAGGCATGCTCATGGTTTTTAAAGTTTAGCGGAGGTATACTAAATAAGTAAGTAGCAGCGAAGTTTGCAATGGTTGTTGGACATTTCAAGAGTTCCTTGACAATTTGTGGTTTTTACAACCAAGTCTTTTCGTGTCTGCTACAAGCTCCTTTTTGAGAATGGATATGGCCTATGTGCGGAATTTTGGTGATCGGTGTGTGAAAATGTGTTTGTCCTTTTGCCGGTACTCAAATCTACACAGAAGTACAATATGAATGCTATTCTATATTTTGGTGAAGAATGGATACGGCTGTGGTGATATGTGGACGAAGCAGTTAAATAGAAACGTGAGTCTAGATTACGCAAGTTTCGCATCTTTTTTTACCTACTATTTCTTCTGCCGGGAAAAGGTCTCTCCTTTAAGTCTTCTCACATCTTGGGCTATTGATAGGATTGACCAATTGTGGACAGAATGCGTCCAGATCATTTTGCTAAGATTCTCCGAGTCTTTCAATATACTCGTATATCTAATCAGTTAAGCTATCACAACTTCGAGAGAGTAATCATAATTTAAGAACGTGCATACGAGCATCTCAGATCAACTTGATGAAACGCTGGACCGACTTTATTAGAGGAAACGTTCTCTAATACAGTCGGGTATGTGCCGTTCTATCTTTGTGTGCATACTTCTGTTTTTTGTCCATATAGATGCGGCCCTCTTTATCTATTCACTGTGAGGAATTCCAAGAATTAATTCCAAATTCATCGAAATTATATAGAACAATTTTAATTAATCTCTCTTTGACATACTAAAAGAAATCCAGCCATTTATAAATAGAGCTTTCCCGTAAAAAAACGTCCCAGTCCAGTTTCGCTGTTCATTAATTATTTATGGTGGAACGCGGGGCTTTTGTTCCCAGTAAGAAATCATGGACATGAATAATAAACGCTAGTTCGTTGTTTTCCTGCTGAATGGAATTATTGCCGGCTATTTCTGGATCGAGATGGCGTCGATCATAGCTAATTAGTAATCGGTTATGTAGCCTTTTCTCTATGGCAACCAACGTGATTTGAAGATTTCATAATTGTATATAGGAATAATAACCTTAATATTACCATATAATTAGGTTATTTTATAAGTGAAATTATAACCTTTTAATAATTATTGTAATTAAAAAACTTACTCTCAACTAAAAGTATGGGTGTCATAAGTTTCATGGCTGCCTGACTATGGTCAACTTTATGAAATCTTATGGAATAAAATAAAATATTTATGAGTTAAAATAACATTTAGTGAGATCAGCATGTTTTTTTCAAATATTAATGAAATTCCGATAATTAACAGCCTTCATGCTAAAAAGGCGTGATATTAATTTATAGCTAAACTTTGCATATATCGAATAATTAATTATTACATCATAATTGCTTATTTATATGAGTGGAAACAATAATTTGCGTAGGCATACAAATTAAATGGGCGTGAAGATAATTTCTTTAGTTAATTGTAAGACTAATTTAGCTAATAAAACTGCTATATGGTAAACAGGTCTCATATTAATTAGCGCTGTAGGTAGTGGATTTGATTTCAAAGTCAAAATACTTTATTTCCATTGAATTAATTATGTATTAGTAATTTTAGCGATTGTTCCCTATTCGACCTTTCATCCAAAAATGAGAATCCCCTAACGGACGGATAACTTTAGTCGTATTGCTGTTGTTTTGGGTGGAGGTAACCAATTACCATCCTTGTTGTTGGCTTTAAGCTCCGAAACCTTTTTACGTAAAAACATAATAATATAACAAAAACAAACCAAAATGAAATAAAATGTCTACGGTTCCCCGACTTCGTGCCATACAAAATGTCAATTGAATCCGTATCAGCGGCGCTCGTAAACTAAACGACAGAATTACTGATTAGATTTGGACGAAATAGTAATATATCTAGTGATGGGGCTGGTTAAGTGAGACGCGGCCGATTCAGAAGGGTTCCGGCGAGATAAAATATAAATAAATAAATTTTCATGACCATTTCACACATGCAATCTAGCTCTAAATTAAGTACCTATATAATCAGATTACTGTTAGCATATAACAAGATTACTGTTATAATGCTTATAAAGTACATTTTTGGTGTAAAACACGGAACAAATATCTTGTCTACGTCACACAAATGCTTGTTCTAATAAGAATCGAACACATGACCAACAACAGAGTGAGCTGAGTGGCCATTAAAAAAAAAGACATATTCTATTACAACGATTTAAAACCAACTACTGTATTTTTGCTCATAAAGGTGGTTTATTTTCTTTAAATTCTTCTATGGGCCACTTTTGAGGGTAACGATATAAAATTAACTAAGAATTTTTTTTAAATCGGTTCATGATTCATAGACATTGTGTATTGAGCAAACAAAAAAAAACATTCTACCAATTTCAGAACATCCGGTTTTTTTGGAGATTTAATAAACTAATAACAGTAATTGAATGTCAACCGAGGTAAGGAGGATTTTATTAAAAGGGATGAGGGAGAACCGTTAAATTTCAATTTTTTAATAAAAAATATTCCATTAGAAAAGAAATAGGTATCCAAGGTTCGTTTAGATAATGACCCAAAGAAGATTCTTGGGTAACAGATAAGTCAAAGTCAAAGTCAAACGTCTTTATAACCGTTGAATTTTTAAAACTGACTTGAACACAACAATTTTTTTTTTTAAATAAATATGTTAAAACTAAGCTATGTGGTTGATACCCAAAAATATTCTTTGGGTAATATGTCAAATTGCAGTCAGTTAGGCTTCTAATTTATTCCCCCCCGTGGGTTCCCGCCTTGTCGGGGCGGGGGGGCTTAGTAACCGTGGCCTGGTCCCCCACGGTGAAGCTAAGAGGAACCCGGGAGGGCCGCTCCTTTAGGCTTTGCCTCTAAGCCGAATAGGAGCGGCACAGTAGGTGGCGGTGCCTTATGGGGGGCACCGCAACTGAGGCGGGCTGCGGTGCTGTATGGGCAGCACCGCAGCTGAAGGTTAGGGGCCGCGGCGGGAGAGGAGTGCCGGTATTACGGTGCGCCGCTCTCCCTACCTTCCGCGGCCACGGCGGGGTCGCCACCGCTGGATGGCGGACGCGGTGGGGCCGCAGGGGAAGAGGAGTGTCGGTATTGCGAGGCGCCGCTCTCCCTATCCTCTGCGGCCGTAGTGGCAGGCGACGGGGCCACAGATCTGACCCGTCGCATGGGGACCTAGGGCGTCTAGACACGGGGTCGTCTGACGCCCTTTCGCTGACCTGGTCCCCGAGGAGGTTGCGACACGCCATGTGTCCTGGCGTGTCGCAAACAGAGGAGTGGCAGTAGATGCCTAAGGAGATGGGTCCGGAAACGGACAGCCGCGGCGGGTTCGCGGATGTGTGTGTAACGTTCCCGTGTTCCCGCCACTAAGCGGCAGAGGAGGACACCGTGGGGTTTTAGTGGGTCTAGTCCCACATAACCGCTCTGTCTCCCCGTGGCAGGGCGGTATGCGAGTGCATTTCCCCACGGAAAAAAAAAAAAAAAAAAAAAAAAAAAAAAAAAAAAAGGCTTCTAATTTATTATTCTTAACGACAAGAAATTGACTAGGGAAAGGGGTCAAACAAGGCTAGCAGTGATGTCCCGCACAGGCGGGTTTTGTGTATTGTCCCCTAATGGATGACCCTTTTTTTTTTTTTTTTTTTTTTTTCCGTGGGGAAATGCACTCGCATACCGCCCTACCACGGGGAGACAGAGCGGTTATGTGGGACTAGACCCACTAAAACCCCACGATGTCCTCCTCTGCCGCTTAGTGGCGGGAACACGGGAACGTTAAAACACACATCCGCGAACCCGCCGCGGCTGTCCGTTTCCGGACCCCCCTGTGTTGGCATCGGGTGCCACTCCTCTGTTTGCGACACGCCAGGACATATGGCGTGTCGCAACCACCTCGGGGACCTGGTCAGCGAAAGGGCGTCAGACGACCCCGTGTCTAGACGCCCTAGGTCCCCATGCGACGGGTCAGATATGTGGCCCCGTCGCCTGCCACTACGGCCGCAGAGGATAGGGAGAGCGGCGCCTCGCAATACCGACACTCCTCTTCCCCTGCGGCCCCACCGCGTCCGCCATCGAACGGTGGCGACCCCGTCGTGGCCGCGGTAGGTAGGGAGAGCGGCGCACCGTTATACCGGCACTCCTCTCCCACCGCGGCCCCTATCCCTCAGCTGCGATGCCTCCCATTCGACACCGCAGCCCGCCTCAGTTGCGGTGCCCCCCATAAGGCACCGCCACCTACAATGCCGCTCCTAGTTGGCTTGGAGGCAAAGCCTAAAGGAGCGGCCCTCCCGGGTTCCTCTTAGCTTCACCGTGGGTGACCAGGCCACGGTTACTAAGCCCCCCCGCCCCGACAAGGCGGGAACCCACGGGGGGGTAATGGATGACCCTAACCCATCCAGACTCTTTAAACTTATTTAAACCAAGCTTAGCAATAACAACGAGCACGACAAAATCTTTTTTCTAAAGCTGTGTTTTTAGGAAAGAACTGTCAGAGTAGAGAGCAAAATAAAAAAATATTACTATACAACAACTTTTTTATTTACGGATCTCTAAAAACCAATATTTTCAACAAAATTGTTTTATTTTCATCGACGTAATTGTTTTTATTGGTTTGATTATGCTGGAACTCGATTAGACGCGCTGGCTTAATGGATCAAGTCGCAGAAGTAGATTTGGATAGAACTGTTCTTAAAACTATTAGCACTATTGATGTATTTATTCAGATAATACGGGGTGTATTTATTTGAATAGTTTGTACCAATTGTCTTAATAAGTCGCTGTTGATTTCCCTATACATAAATAAATATAAAGATAGACATGTCCTTTTTATTGTACATTACATCTTAAATTAAAACATTAAATTATTATTATCCTTATCGTTTAATCCTTATAGATTTTTGCCACTAAATTAGAAATTATATATTAAATATTATCAAACACTATAGAAAAGAAAAAAATTAAAATTGTTTTCAAAATCATACTTTTAACACATATTTCCGTTCCACATGTATTGGATTCTTTGTTTATGCCGAATAAATATTTTAGGAAAAGAAGATACCTAATAGCATTATCTGTTTTTTGTTACTAAAGATAACAGCAATATTTTATGTTATTTTATGTATCATAAGTACCTTTAGATTGTTGAATATATTGATTGAATTGCATCCCTAAAGTAAAGACGTAATAAAAAGATTCTCTACCAATGAAAAAGATCTTGAAAGTAAGTTTTAACTTTTGCAGCTTAAAAGATCCTTAAAAATAGAACTTAACTTATTAATAGGATTTCCGTAATGCATTGGGTATGGGACTATGAAATAAATGCGTGTTATAAAAAAAAAATACAAACGCTTACACGAAAATCATTTAACACATCTAAGACCTGAGAAAACCTCATATAAAAAAAAAAATACAAAAATGCTCACTACAAAAAGTTTGCCCCAGCTGGGAGGACCCTATACAGCTGCATATGTTACAGAAGTGTTTATTTTTTTTATTTTATCGTTACCTAATATGTTACACTAACTTTGCAGGGTTACTACCAAGTACTATGTACTACCAACTAGGCTACAAAACCGTAGATATATAAAAATAAATAAAATCATAGCGAAAGTATCTTAGCATAAGACTTAAGCGTCGTTATAAAGATGAAATTAAAAGTGTTTTATTCTACTGGTCCCTTTTGTAATATGTAAAAAAAAAACTCGTATCACATTCCCTCTTACTTATCGACAATATGCCTGGACTAGTGTACCCGTACCAGCCCCTTATGTTCCCTCTGCAGGGACACCGGCCTTCTCTCGATAATTGAGAGTGAATGGGCTCTGATGTACCACGGGAGCCCAATCCGGATTGGTAGATGTCACATGTCATCGAATTTTTGGTTCTAAGACATGTCGGTTTCCTCACGATATTTTCCGTCACCGTTTTGAGAACGTGGTATTTGAGCACATAAATTATTTCAAGTGAAAAAACTCATTGGTGCACGTGTGGGTTTGAACCAGCAACCTTCAGATTGAAAGTCGGCGTCTGTTCCCCTGGGCCACCATGCTCTTTCCTGGACTAGTGTTCCAGCAGTGGGCAATAAAGGTTGGTGTGGCCAGCACAATTTAGTGAACGTCACAAAACAGGGTTACCAGTTCTCGTCTCATTAATTAGCTTACTTATACCTCCAGAGTTCTTCGGCTTATCCGACGTCAAGAGATTACTTTCTTCACTCGAGATGTTTTTTCCAATTTAAACTAATCTGTCTCGAAAACAAGATTAGCTCCTCGCAATTACTTCGCTCTTCGTGATGCTGTGTTGATTATGCTTATAGAAGATTTTAGCGAGGTCTCGGGCGTGGCAAGTATTTGTGTCATAAAATTTCTCGGATCTTTGTTTTTTTTTTTTTTTAATTTGTATGTTAGATAATATGTATGTTAGGTAGATAATATGTTTTTTTTTTTTTAATTTTAAATAATCTTCATTAACATTAATCCATTGCGAACTATATTTAATTGTCGTTAACTGGAATAGTTTTTCTGTATTATTATTTTTTTTTTGTTTTATTTAACTACGTAGACTGTAATCACAGATTAAATTGTTTCTTTGCGTATTTATGACCGATCCTTACGATAAAATCAGGATTTAAACATACGAAGTATAAATAAAATATTGTCTCTGAATGTCGTGAAAAGATTTATGATTGTATGTTTAGTAATAAATCTGTCTTCGTAACTTAATTATTTGGACGTTACGGACTCTCCACTAATTTATTTATTTATTAGATAACGTGAAGAAGATTTTGTTATGATTTGCCTTTTTATATTCATTCCTAACCAGCTTTGTGCCGCGGATTTGCTCGCGTTAATATAATTTATTCCTGGATGAAAGGTCCTATGTCTTTTTGTTTATTTAAATAGTTGCCAATTTGATGAACATTTTGCGGAATTCCATTTTGGATTATCTAAAATGGGGGTAATTTGTAGTCAACTTTCGATAGAGAAACTTTAACGATGGTAAAATAATATCTCATACTACAATATCTCATTATTTCAATATTTCTTACCATTGTTTTTCCTTATTAAGTTCTATAACAACATATTATTTTCAAAAACGAATAAATAATAATTAATGGTCATTTCACGTCCATTTAGGGGGGTCCAGTTGCTCGCGTCCGTAGGTGTGTACCCTTTGATTCCCTACACGTACCACCGTACCATCAGGTGGGCCCTCAGCTCGTTCCGTAACTTATTCACATAAAAAAAAACAAAAAAAAATGTTTTCATATCTAGCTCCAACCTGAGCGTAGCTATGGGATTAATATTCCTGCTAGAATACTTATACTGATAGTACTTGTTTTAAAAATACACCCAGATACAGAAAAAACATTAATGTTCGTCACACAAATGTTGGTTCTGGGTGAGAATTGAACCGACGACCTACAGTGCAGAAGGCAAAGCTAATCTGAATCATATTTCAGTTTCTATTTGGTTCTAACCGAGTCAAATTGATAAACATTTATCAGTGAAACGGAAAATACGTCGGGATAACTATTATCGATATTGTAGACCTAAGAATAAGCATAGAAGAGCGGCACAAACGTTTTCCATAGAAAATCCCGTCATATCGTGATAGAAGTGGCGATCCAATCACGAGAGGCTTAAACTCACCTCGATGCGATTACACGCGATCTCGTCTCCATTGAGTTATGGGGAACGAATTATTTTGGGAAAGGAGAGACGCGAGGATACGTAATTCTCATGAAAATGGGATTTTTGAATATATTTTGAGAGCAATAGAGTTGTAAAAAATATTATTACTTCGTTTTGGTATTGATAACCTCGAGTTTAAGTAGGTACATAGTTTTTATATAAAAACGTTTACAAGATTACTTTTGAAGCTATTAAAAATGACAATGGACCATTTTTATAAAGGTGGAAAAAATCATATCAAATTAAGTGACAACGATTAGCATAATGAGTCAGTAGTTGGATGGGTAGCCGTTTCGAGCGAAAATTTTGGTCCAGGCTATTTAAGTCGACCAGTGTCGGAGATCTTCGGGTGGCTTTCGAGCGCTGACATCAGAGTTGGTCACTTATTCTAAAGAAAAAGGACGTAAAGATTCGATTTTATGTCGATTATTGTTTGCGAAAGTGCTATGTTATTGACTGGCTTATAGCTCAATTAATTAGCTCTGCCTTCTGCGGTGTAGACCTTGGGTTCAATTCCCACCCAGGCCAACCATTTGTGTGATGATTCTGTTTGTTTATAAATATTTGTTCTGTATCTTTTATTATGTAAATATTATATATATATAATCATACATATACAATACATGTATAATCACTACATAGTATAAAACAAAGTCGCTTTCTCTGTCCCTATATCCCTATGTATGCTTAAATCTTTAAAAATACGCAACGGATTTTGATGCGTTTTTTTAATAGATAGAGTGATTCAAGAGGAAGGTTTATATGTATAATACACAGCAAGTCACCCCGGCTTCGCACGGGTAGTTTCTGATACTACACTAATGCTTTACTAACCGTGCGAAGCCGGGGCGGGTCGCTAGTACATAATAACACTCAGATGTATATACTTTCAAAAAAGTATTATATAAGTATTCTATCACTTATTTTGTTCCCATATTACAAGCTACTCTTAGTTTGGGGCTAGATGGCGCTGTGTGAAATATTTATTTATTTATTTCTCGCCAAATATTTTTATAAACCCACAATAATACCTAAATCAGGTCTTCTATCGATCTCTAGATCAAGTATTTGTCGCATATTATTAGAAATTACTTGAACTTCGTAGCTTTCAGCGGTGTCGAGGGAACTTTACTTGGTTTAACCTTCAAGCTCAGAACGGAAAATTTCGGCGACACAGCGTAAGTCGAGTGCTGTTTTTGTGTACCGTGGAGATTCCACGTAAGGATATAAACGAGACGACATTCAATTACAATTCATATAGGTATATTATTTTGGGCCCAGGGGTATAGACGAGCGAATTTTAAGTCGAAGAAGTCAGCTCAAATCCAGACATTCATCAATGAGTTTTAAGCTAAGCAAGCTTATAAGCGCAAAACCACGTTCTCAAAACAGTGAAACTAAAATTCCTTAAATAAACCAAAATAATTTTACCCAAATATTTTAGTTATAAACAAAAATATAAAAGAAGCCGCTTAAAATGTACACAGAATCATGTAATTTTTGCGTTTGTAGAAATAATAATAATACAATCGGTGGTACGCAAACTCTTGGTTTACAAGTCGGACTCACACTTGACCGATTGTTTATGATATTATATATTTGAGTTTTTGGACATATTTCGTGATAAAAAGAATAGTTCCAAATGAAACTGTTGCTTAAATATTCTTACTTTTTAAAAAGTGTCTAAAACATTTCTGAAGACAGATTACATAAACATGTCGCTATGTGATATATCTTGTCATCAGTTAGTTGAATATTGAAACTTAGCTGTAATAACTGATTAACTTAGCTTGTTTAGTACTTCCAGAATATCAAAAATGTGATCATTTGTGGAATTCTCCTGTTATCACTATGAAAACTTCCCATATTTCATTCGTGAGTTTTGTTGACTCTCAGTATTTCGACGCTGTTTCATGCGTCATGGTCATTAACTAGCATAATTGGCAAATTTAAAAGTCGAGTAAACCGAAAATAATTTCATCACTTTTACGCCAATATCAATATCCATATGAAATTTCTACGGGACTACCTCGAAGGTACACTCTATGAAATATAAACATAGCCCTCCTTTTGGCAGTGGGGTAAAATTGAATCATCCATTTCGTTTACATTTCGCTAATTTGGTAAGAAACATACAAACGAAACATGCAGCCTGATTACTGATAAGATACATAAACAAAACATTTATTTGTAAATAGGCGACTGCGTTGCTTACTAGTTAATAGTAGCCAGCCTTCGAAGCGAGGGGTCCTGGGTTCCATTCCCAGCCGGGGCAGATTTTATGTGATGAGCGTGTGTTCTCGGTTCTTGTGTTCCTGTGCTTGTGTATGCCACCTGCGAAACACGGAATCCTTTTACAAGTAAGCGTTATTTAAACGTAATAATTAACATTTTTATTATACCGAATGTATTTCATCGTGAAACGTGAATCCCTATAATTGAACGTGCTTCTATTCAAAGCACCTTGTCCACACGTAATCCTACAGAGACTCATCTATAGATCAATTAAAAACTTGGAGACAGTTTCGCTGGCGGTAAGACCATCTTATCCGCCCCGGTGATCATTAAAAACTTCTGTTTAACGGATACTTGGGAAATTCTCACGACAAAGGAGTGTGATCTTGTGATTTCAAAGTTTCGGATACTTAGAACAGATATTGATCCTTTAAATTTACAAACAGGTTACTTTGTTAGGCTGAAGCTACAAGCTTTGCTTGGAGCTACGCTGGGAGGTAAGCGAGATGCTGTGGCGAATCAACAATGTAAATTGTTTTTTTAACCAAGGTAAGGAGGGTTTTGTTGTTGGTTTTTAAGGAGGTCTTCATTGTTTGTTTTCATTGGAGACCGATTTGGATAATTCTTTATTTATTTAGATGACTCCGTGGCTTAGTTGGTTGTAGCCTTGCCTTCGAAGCGAGGGACACTTTGCGGCACACTTTGTGTGGTAAGCATGGAGTTTGTTTTAGGGTCTTGGGTATTTGTCTTGTGTTTCTGTGTTTGTCCATGCCTTCTGCGACACAGGAAATCCTAGTGCAGAGGTATGATTCCCACTCAAGAAAATATTGGGTGTGTGAATATGACTCCGCCCTTTCTCAACAGATGTCGTTTTTAGTATTGTTTACGTGTACTAATAAATGACCATACTTGTATTCGATAGTACTGAATGTCAGCTATCTAACGCATTTTATGATATTTGGTTGAAGTGTAAGCAACAATTGTTTTCACCTTTTCGAAAATGTCGGTTTTTATTCCAAATAAACGTCATTTGCGGGAAGTGTTATTACATTATTTTATTGCGAAGAAAACTGCAGCGGAAACTTATCGTTTGCTTGTGGAGATTTATGGTGAGCATGCTCCGTCTAATAAAACTTGCAAGGAATGGTTTCGACGATTTCAAAATAACGATTTTAGTACTGAGGATAAAGAACATGGAAAACCACCAAAAAAATTTGAAGATGCTGAATTGGAAGCATTATTGGCGGAAGATTCTTGCCAAACTCAATCAGAATTAGCTGCAGCATTAAATGTTGATCGTTCAACTGTTGCAAAGCGTTTACAAATGATGGGAATGATTCAAAAAGCCGGTGACTGGGTTCCACATGATTTAAAAGAAAGAGACATGGAACGTCGGAAAACCATTTGTGAAATGCTGCTTCAAAGACAGCAAAGAAAAGGATTTTTGCATCGGATAGTCACAGGAGACGAAAAATGGATACACTACGAAAATCCTAAACGCAAAAAAGCTTGGGTGAAACCAGGCGAACCAGGCCCATCACAGCCAAAAATAAATATTCACTGTGCCAAGGTCATGCTCTGTATTTGGTGGGATCAGAAAGGTATATATTATGAGTTGCTCAAACCCTCTGAAACTATTAATGGAGAAGTTTACCGACGACAACTAATGCGTTTGAAGCGAGCCATAGAAGAAAAACGACCAGAATGGGTGAATAGACATAACAAATTAGTTCTTCAGCATGACAATGCCAAACCGCATACCGCAGAAGTCGTAAAAAGATATTTAGAGGGACAGGACTGGGAAGTGTTACCCCACCCGCCATATTCACCAGACATAGCTCCTTCGGATTACCACCTATTCCGGACGATGCAGACAGACCTTACTGGAGAAAAGTTTACTTCATGTGAAAGTATCAAAATTTGGATTGACAACTGGATAAGCTCAAAAGACCAGGACTTCTTCCAGCAAGGAATACGAAAACTACCTGAACGATGGGCGAAGGTTGTAGCTGCAGATGGAGCATACTTTCAATAATTTTTTTTTTTAATTTTGTAAGCGAACAAATGTGTTTTATTTTGACAAAAAGGGGCGGAGTCATATTCACACACCCAATATTTTAGTAAGTTATCTGTTTACTATGCTTAGTCAGCATGCTGCTGTTTGAAATGTTGTTTTCTGAATATTTTTATTTATTTAATGTGCCAGATCACGTAGCTATACGCATGAGAGCATTACGACTGAAAGTGGAAGGTCTTAACGCGCATAGTGTGATCCGCATGGTAAAATAATTACAGCTGATAGAAAATTTATGATTATAAAAGCAAATTGATACGAAACACGGCGTTGTCATTAATAATCTATTTACCTCTAATCGACTTTTGACGGTATTTTGTTACAGTATGTTATTATTTGGCCAGTTCACTTACATATCCGCATCACTTGTTGTGCGCTTCTTGTATAATTGCTCGCGTCCGTAGGCGAATGCTCTGAGAGTCCCTACACGTACCCCCTGGGTAGTGCTAAAGGAGCAACAAAAAGTAGCAGTAAAAAACTTTTGCAAAAAAACCTGTTTTCTATGTTACCATAGCAACCGCATCAAAATTCTAGCGCGTAGTCACTGAGGTGGTAGAAATGGGTCTGTTATATTTTTTATGTCTTATGTGTTGGGACGCGCTCACAGGCTGTCGTAACTTGATAATGAGTGGTTACCGCCGCCCGTAAACAACAGAAACACGACTGAGGTACTCCTTTATCGAAAAACAAGAAAATCCAAGTTGCACCGTTACTTTGAGTTGTCACCGGCACCCACACTCTTCTTTCAAAATAGTAACGTGATTGCACTGCTACTTAGTGACGAATTAAAATTCACACACTCAAAAAAATTAACAGGTAATACATAACTTTTATGTGCCTGTTAAAAAATTATGTGCACAATACCACGCTCTCTAAACGGTGACGGAAAACATCGTGAGGAAACCGGCATGTCTTAGAACCAAAAATTCGACGACATGTGACATCTACCAATCCGGATTGGGCTCCCGTCAGAGCCCATTCACTCTCAATTATCGAGAGTAGGCCGGTGTCCCTGCAGTGGGCAGAGGCTGGTACGGTACATAGCTTTTACAAATAAACGCCGAGTCACTATTGAAATGAGAGTGAACAAGCTGTCATCCCCATTACCTACAGCAGACAAGATCATTAATAGGGATTGCGAGCGTTGTCACTAATTTGTACGGACGAGTGACGGACATACAGTCAAACAGACTGATTGACAGGGCTTCATTAGCGCGCATCGGGGAAATACGGATGGTACTCACTCATGTATCCGAATCGTGAAACACGTTATTGTGTTGTGTTGGCCATGTATTACGTTGTATGGAAATGTATGTGTGATTTACAAATCAGCTTACTGTGATGTGGACTCGCAAAACGTATGTTTCTTCTCTGATTATATATAATACTAACTGTGCTCGCAACTTCGTTCGCGATTGCCATTCCTGCAGACTATTCGCACTCAGAATAAAATAAAATAAAAATAATAAATAAACGTTTACACATACCTCTGCACTAGGAATCCCTGTGCCTCAGATGGCATGGACAAACACAGAAACACAAGACAAACACCCAAGACCCGAGAAAAAATTTCATGTTCATCACACTAAGTGTGTTCAAGTAAAATAAATTGCGTATTTTACTTTCCTGACTTTTTTCTTCGCCCGTTGTATACCGATTTCGATGTTCCTTTTTCAAGAGTGTACCCTAAAGGCGAGACATAACGTATGAAAGTATTGAAGTCCGTTTGTTCGAATTTTTTAATCAGCCACTTGATCGTATGTCTGTTTTGCGATATCTTCGCCAGTTGTAGACCCACCCACCCTGTACGTGAATAATAAGGTTGAAAGAATCCAAGTTGGCTTAGTGGATTTTTAAATCAGTCGGGTTCAAGAGGGTCCAAAACACAGCTGTGAAATTGTCAAACGCGAATGTGGATTTCATTTTACGTCCATAAAACCGACGCGCAACTTCGTACAAAGAAGTAATTCCTTAGTCTCGTTAAAATTGTAGCTAAAATATTTTGTTACCGAATATAACAAGCGGGTGTGGCAAATGGCACAGCTACCCCTATTCCCAACCAGTGACATTCAATCTAGAGTATTTTAAAGTCGTTTCAAAATGCTGCGAAACATAAAAGAAATGTCAGTGGTTTATATTTGTTTGGCGTTTAACAAATAACCGAAAATTTACCAAATTATACTTGTTTAATACTACATTTAATTTAATTAAGCGAGTTGATATAGCTATAAAATTTCCTGAGTTTCGACGTTTATTTTCATGGCATGGCAAACACTGTGGACAATCACATTTCTTTTTGAGTGTGTGTGTTATCTATTTGTGAATGCACTCAAATACTCAAGTGTAATGGTATGATTGGGATTGTTACTAAATACCACTAAGCTAAGGAGCTATCAAAACATATAATGTTCTCTTATTTAGGGTTAAACTCGCCTTTGTACATACCATTTATAGTAACGTTACTTTGTATTTTTTGTTTGTGAACAATAAAGAAGATTATTTGTTTTGGCGCTTTTAAGTCCCTTTCTTACTCTACGTGGGGGAGATTGCAAGGATAACCTTAAGATGTCATACCATCGGTTGAGAATAACCCCTGCCCCCCCAAATGAGGCATTGACGTGACTCCACGAACATTACACAAAAAGCTTCCTCGAAAACTTCTGAAAGCATTCATTTTGGAGTCGGTATCAGATCTGACGGAATGTGGATTGATGACGAATCGTTTTCACTGATGCCAGAGTCAATGCTTTTATGAAGTTTTAAGTGATTATGAAACCAGGTTGAGTGAATTGTTTCTTGAACATAGCGTTAGGAAGTTTTATGGTAATTTTTCAAGTCATGTAACATGGATCATAGCTAAGTGTATGGAGTATCTATTCCTTTAAAGATACCACCAAGAGGCACATGATGACAGAACTTATTGGAGAGGATTTGTAGAAAATGCCAAATGCGGAATAAGTGACAACTAAACACAATGAAATATATATACACAGGCCGCTTTGCTAAACTGACGCAAGCGGAAAACGTAAAATTGATGTGTGCAATACCACGTTCTCGAAACGGCGACGGAAAACATCGTGAGGAAACTGGCATGTCTTAGAACCATAAATTCGATGACATGTGACATCTACCAATCCGGATTGGGCTCCCGTGGTAGAGTCCCATTCGCTCTCAATTATCCAGAGTAGACCGATGTTCCTGCAGTGGGAACATTAGAGGCTGGTACGGTTGTCGAGGTCATCGGTGACGCGAACCCATAAGATTATCCCCTACCAAAAATCGCTCAAGAAGTTTACACTTAAAAAAAATAATAAGTATAGGTACGAAGCTTAGCAGATATCAGTTAATTTACTCATCTTTACATTTGAAATCCAATCAATTTTGCATTTAACTTTTTGTTTTGCAACTCAAATTGGCATCGAAATGTTGACATTCTAATTCACCAACAAACCAATTTACAATCAGATAAGTCGGTAAACCACATAAGTCCCGACAAATTTCACATAAACGTCATTGCAAATGGAACCTTCTGGTGGGTATGGAATGGCTCGAATGGATTGGATGAGTTTTGGAAGCGTTTGACCATCGGGGTTGGAAAGGAAATTGGTCTAATCCATAGGTTACGGGTATTATTCGGAGTTACTTCCTGATAATCGGTGCTGGAATATTTTTCGATATGTGAACGGTAATTTCGGTAATGGTTTGGGAAAAATGTGTCCGCCTTGTGAATTGCTGAATGGTATATTATGATGTTTTTTTGATGATAAAAGCGTTGAATTTGTCTGGTCTGGGTTGACTTGACTTGACTTGGACACTTGGTAGCTTTGTGTTGTGCGCTTGCGACTTTCGGTTCGATTCTTGTAGTTCGATTACCACTAATATGTGTGTGTATGTGTTTACAGAAAAAAAAAAACATTATATAAGTACTGTATTAATAATCTGGTTCCCATAGTACAAGATATGCTTATGGGGCTAGATGGCGCTGTGAGAAATAAAAATTGCAAATTTAATCATAAGATAACGTTTTTACTCTCAAAATTTTGCACTAGCATTCCCTGTATCGCAGGTGGCATGGAAAAACACAGGAACACAAGACAAAACCCGGGACCCGAAAACAAACATTACGTTCGTCAAACAAATATTAACGCGGCTGGGAATCGAACCCAAAATCTCTCACTTCCCAGGCAAGGCTACTAACTTAGCTATAGAGCCTCTGTACACGCACAAAACGAGAAATTTTGTAAAAAGGAATCATATTTTCAAATGTTTGCAAATAAAAAAACAATTTGCATATCAAATAAAGCCGCCAATCATACAGTACAGTACAGACGTACATAACCGAGTAAGCATTTAAATATTAAAATATTCAGGTACATTCAGAGTAAATGAGTCAAACTACTGAAATATACGAGCTGGCGATTTGCGCTTGTAAATTGATACATGATTTGATTTGCATCACTTTACACTAACAGAATGATTCGCTTTAGTTTCGTAATTGTCAGGTTTCATCTCGACAGACGTATGCCGATAAAGCATTTCTGTCAATTTGAAATTGTATGAATTTATTCGAATCGTATGTGATGTTTTATGATGATTTATCAGTTTGTAGAGAATTACACAGATGTATTCAGTGACCTCACAGCTATAATCTGTAGCTACAATTTTAAAACCAAATATATCTGGATACAACTGGATAGGTCACCCTTCTTGCGACTAATTTATATTAACCTATAAACCTAAACAAAGATTCAAAGAAAAATAAGGCATTCGTAACTTTCAGAAATTCAAATTTATACGCCTCGTAAAAACTATTCGTTGGGGAAATATCTCGATCTGAATAAATCCACATCCACGTACAATTCCTGAGCACCTTGGGGAAACTTGAAGTTGGAGACTGTAACCTAGACTTCATTATGTATGAAATTAGTATTTTACTGGACGGATTTCCTGAGAGGTTTGGGAGTATTAAGATATGTAAAGACGCAATACTTGCTAGGGGTATCTGCTACCTTTATTGCAGTTTGTCATCTTGTTGCAAGGGGCGCAGACTTTCAATCTGAAGGTTTAAACCCACAAGTGCACCAATGACTTTTTCACTTGAAAAATTTATGTTTGCTGCCACGTTCTCGAAACGGTGAAAGAAAATATCGAGAGGAAACCGGCATGTCCTATAACCAAAAATTCGTAGACATGTGACCTCTACCAATCTGGATTGGGAGCCCGTGGTAGATCAAAGCCCATTCACCCTCATCGAGAGTAGGCCGGTCCCCGTAGTGGGAATATTAGAGGCTGATATGGAATGGTAGGATATTACTGCGTAAGAAATGGATTTTTTTTGGGGGTTCATTTTGTTCCCGTATGTCACCTACGTATGGGATATGAACCTCCTAGAGTACCCTAGAGCCCCTATGTAGTCTCGTTTTCGTTCCGCCCTCACTAAAACGGCTCTGACGGAAGACCAGTGTTGATTGCTAGTCAATCAACATTATGCTGAGTCAGAGCCCTTTTTGTGACTGCTGGGTTTAGCCAATGTTTTGTGTTAAATATATTATTATCATTATTGTTGTGTTAAGTCAAATTGAAAGCCTGGTGTCACAAATAAAATATGTTTCTTTCTTTATTTCTTATCCTTCAGGTGTTCCAAAAGGTGTTCTATTATATGTTCCGGCAAACAGATGAACCACACCTCATATAAACGTATGACTTGATCATTCATGACATGGTGGACTTGGGTCTTCTCATACTTAGTTAGGGAAGGACCTGAGTCGTTTTTCTGTAGTTTATGAGCGGTGGTAACTACTTTACATCTGGTATGCCGTCAGCTAGCACCTAAACTACTGTCCCATAAAATTCCAGCGAAAAATCTAGTGCAATGAAAGGTATGTCTGATAAATTTATCTGTGTTAGAAAGAGAAAGGCATACATATTGCGTTTTCCTTGTCTGGCTAAACTAGAATAGCTGAGCCATATTGAAAGGAGTGTCGGTGGTGTGCTAAAAACTAAAAACACTCAATTAATATAAGGGTAGAAGCCTAGTTCTTGCACGCAAAGTGACGCAGCACCCTATAACTTTAAGGTGACTTACTTGACCAGGCGATTCTAGTGCACTTGGTCACGCATTTCGGTCTTATGCCACGGACTGGTTGAAGCGCTTGAGAGAACTCAACCCCCCTAGTATGTAACAAATAGCATGCCACACATTGATTAGTTTTGGCACCATTAAGCCCAATTTCGAATAACATTCTCCCCTTTTTATGTTAGTTCTAGTAGACAATTAGCCATCCTAGTCGTACCAAATTTCATCCAAATCCATTCAGCCGTTGGAGCGCGAAGGAGTAACAAACATACACACACATACATACAAACTTTTGCCTTATAATTAATTAGAGTGATTATATGGCTAAAAATTGCATTAGGAGTTCAGAAAATGCTTCTTATGTCATTAGCTTACAACGACATTACAATACCCATATATTATATTGGGCTCCTGACCGAATACCCACCGAAATCCACAAACGTATTAATCCAGCACACAATCACACCTGCGCCCATTTATAACGATTCACACCTTGCGGGCAACCGAATTATCTATCCGCAAGCCCCGTGATAAATTAGCCTAGTTTGGCTTTGTGATCTTACTTTGTCTGGAAGACTGAATGGGTGAGTGATAAGGTTAAGGTTTCATTCTGGGGTGTTTGCATGAACCGACACATTTATAAAACATCTTCAAATACATATTTACAATGTGGATTAATTTGTCCCCAAATGGTATAATTTGTTTTGTTTTTGTTGGCAAGAATTAGCAGTTTCCCGCGATTCGTCGGCGTGGAATTTAATTTATTTTTTGCAAGCCAATCATTTATTTTTCTTAAATAAAAACATTTGGTATTCCTTCTAATATCATCTGCCAGTGAAAGTCACGTCAAAATCGGTTTCGAAGATTAGCCGGAACAAACAGAAATATTGACAGACAACATTTTTTTTTTATTTTTTTTTTTGTCTTTATGGCCGTTTATTATGTTCTCAAACACATTTAGTAGAAAGCGGTTATTACGACATTACAAACACTTCAATTTAATTTATTCGTTTAGCTAATTCATCCAAGAAGAATTTAATCATCTTTTTCAAGGAAGCGTGGCCAATTTTGAACTCCCACAAGGCTTAACAACTAGTAAAACGATAACTTAAAGTGCCCTTAAGTTCAAATAAGTTAATAATAATAATAAGTTAATTTAGAGGCCTAAATTAATCGCAGCAGGATGAATGCGACTCAGTGTAAGATCGAAATCTTATACTGTGTCGCATTACTATTGTCATGGGCGGGGGTTGCCACTTACCACCAGGTGGGTCCTCAGCTCGTACCGTCAAATATCCAAATAAAAAAAAGTCACTGGATATCTTAACTTAGATGATCTGAAAAGCGCATCTAAGCAAGTTTTACCGTAAGTAGGTACTATAGATTTATTGTATAATTTCATGTTTGCAAATAGAGCATTTCAGAAAGTTTTTTATTCTTTATGTTACTAATATAGTTTTTGTTTGATATAAGTTAAAGTTATGTTAGCATGCCAAATGAATTTGTCCTATCTGTTAGGCTGACTGGCAGAAAATACTTTAGCATTAAGTCCTTTTATACATGTAAATATATCGTGTACAATATTTTTTTTCTTCGGTTCTCTGCATCGACTTTCTGCCAGTTTTCGCAAGTCATTTCTGCACTTATAATATGGAAGCCATAAATCTGAAACCTTCGATATAGCGTATAATCAGAGCTAGGGCAACCGCACCCTGCGGTTAACCAAATTATCTATCTAGGACACAAATCTACCGATCAAACAACCTAACCTAAACACACTGAACTAAAGTAGGAAGCCATGTTATATTTATACCACCTATTCTAGTTTGGACCTATTCTAGTTTGTAATATAACTGCAAATTAAATTAATTTTGTCCAAATTTCAAAGTTTTATGTGTTTTCTACACAAATAAATGGAGAGCGCTCAATTTATTTCAATGAAATATGAAAAAAAAAAAATATTGGAATCATCTTTTTAAATTAACATGTATTAACAAGATAGCGCGTTCCTATTACTTAGTTTAGTGTTTTTTCAAACCCTATCTGACCCTCTATAAAAAACAAGCAAGAAACTCACAAAAATGGAAGAAAGAGGAAACCGGCATGCCTTTTATTACAAAAGGATTTCTTATTTCGCGAGCATGATCCAGTTCACAATATGTCATTAATCGAGTAATACGCTTTCTTTATTAAATTATTTATTATTTATAATTTAATTAAATCTTTGAATCCAAAGCTTGGCTCAGGATCCGTAGCGAAGTTAATTAGTAAGCTTGCCTATGAAGCAGAGGGTTCTAGTTTCGATCCCAGACCGGAGCAAACTTTGTGCGATGAGCAAGAAGTTTGTTTTCGAGTCTTGGCTGTATGTATCCATGGCTGCTACGACACACCACTCGCACTCCTTGCATGACTGCGTTGGTTTAAAGACTCGCTTGTGGTTAATATGGACCGTTCAATTTATGTCTGTTCAAACTGTAATCGACCATATCGTGCCTTCTGATCTATAGATTTATCGCCTCCGTCGGCTTGACGTGGTCATACGATTTTTCAAGCAAAAGGAAAATTACGTGCACGCTTTCTGCGGATTCAAAATAATAGTGCCGGACTAGGAATTTCCTCTGACCTTAGACTCAGATTAGTGGACGATAAAAACCCAATTACAATTCCAATAAACACGGAACAAACAAAAAGGGCGGTGTTTGATGTTTGCAGCACAAAATTAACGGCCAGTTGATGACATGGTGTCCACACGATAGCTTCATATTGAGACTATTATCGTGCACGGGAGCAGCGAGCGGAGCGTGCTCGCGAACGGATTTTTTGTTGGGCTAGTTTGCACTGGCGATGGCGTCATTAGCCTTAATTTTAAGAATATAATATAATTTGTAAATAAATAATTAAAATTCATATGAACGAAACAAAAATCTATGTTCGTCACACAAATGCTTATCAAACTCACGGCCTACGGCGCAGAAGGCAGGACTACTAGTCTACTAGGCTATAATGATAGCAATTAAAGAGATAATATAAGTAAATTGTTTTACAAAAAATATATGTCGTCATTGGTATAACTAATTGATTTTATTACTACTTCAAATAAAATTATATTCTAGTATTGTATATATTGTACTATTTATATGGCTAGATATGTTTTTTTTCCGTGGATGTATATCCTAGTTAGTTCATTTTTGTGTATATATTAGTTACAAATTGTTATTTTTTTTATATTCTATACTTCTTTCGCCTCGCGGTTGGCAACACTATAGCCATAGCCTTTGTGTAAATCCAAACTATAAGCTATTTTAGTATCAAATTTCGGCCCTTAAGCCGTTTGAGCGTAAAGAGTAAAAACACACACATACAAAGTTTTGCTTTTATAATATTAGTGTGAAGTGCTCGAATTGAAATAAAAAGTATTATTATTATTACTAGTTGGTAGTAAAGCTGTGAGGTATCCAAATAAGTGATTCGCGTTTAATTTCGTTCGTTATGCACGTGCACTACACTCATATTGGGTACTTGTTTACCATCCAGGACAATAATCATCCGATCACTGATAGCCTACATAGAATGTTGCTTCCGTTATTCCAGGGAACTGTCATGACAGCTATTTGAAATTGTGGTCGATATTGTAGCAATTTTGTTGCGATTTGTCCTGTTCTTATATTTCAAAGCAGGCAAGGATAATAACCATGGCAATATTATTATATTGTATAATAAATGGATCTTTTCGATTAATAAAAATTTTGCATGTTTTTTTTTCACTATAGTAAGTAAGTTGAATATACAAGATGTTTCAAAAAGTGATAATACTTCAACAGCACGTGCCTAGATTAATCTAAAATTCACCAAGTCTCCCGATACTACGCATGTTAGGTTATCACAAATCAAACTTTAACGTAATTTTGACGAGATTCAACCCTAAAAGCATTAGTGATTCAACTAAGGGGATACATGCCTGATCAGTGACCGCTCATTAGGGCTGCCCAAAAAATAACAAATTATTATATTTTTTACAATGTATCACCACTGCTCAGCGGCGGATTACCAGGTGTGGAGACAGTACTTCTCTGGACGACCTTGGCACAAGTTCTAATGCTACTTTGGGTTGCTTTTTTCGCACCACCCGGGGGACACGTGTAGGGACTCACCTACGGACGTAAGCAACATAGACCCCCTAATCTAAGAGATAATTTTGGCTGAGATAAATGGTGTGAAAAAAAATCAATTAGATTAATGAAACAGCAAATTTAAACAATTTGGACTGAATCGAACACGAAACTAATATACAAAACTATGCTCGTATTGGCGACTCAGCAGTGTGGGGCAACTGCGCAATTTGATCGTTTTTAATTTGCAACACGAAAGCAACTTTGGGAATGCAATAAAATGTTTTCTAGTTCACCTGCAGTCGCCCATGTATGTCCAATTGGCCGAAAATTCCTGATATCAATTTACGTTTATTCCCTTTCAGAATTTCGGGAAGAGGTTTCTTTTTATATAAATTACTAGCGTCAACGAGGAATATTTTTTTTGTCATTGTTTTTCTTAATTAGAAATATTGTAAGTTACTCTTTATAACATTGGATATCTGACAGTGACAAGTCCCTTCAAAATCATTCCAGCAGTTTCGGAGATTAGCCGGAACAAACAGACAGAAAGAGAAAATTGAAAATATGATTTTCTTGTAGATGTGCCGAGTGTACTTTCAAATGCATTAAGTAAAAAGCTGTTATTTTCACATTACAAACAGACAATTAAATTTTCTTATTTTTATGTACGTGTCTATAGATATGCAAATGTTCTCGGGTGCGGGTAAAGTTTGTTGTCGGATCTTGGGTATTTGTTTTGATGTCTCTTTTGTCCATACCGCCTAATACAGGAAATTTCAGTGCAGGGTGAGTGTGTCAGCGTTATGTAACGTTTAATTTTATATAGATTTAAGGTAGCTAAAGTGCAGGAATAAGCATTGCCATCCAACGCAATGGAGACAGCATTCTGGGCTAATTGCCGTCTGGTAATATTTTACTGATGATACTAAATGATAGAAATTACTAAAATATTCATGTCCGGTAATTTCTATCATTTACGTACCAGCCTCTAATGTTCCCACTGCAGGGACGCCGGCCTACTCTCGATAATTGAGAGTGAATGGGCTTTGATCTACCACGGGAGGCCGATCCGGATTGGTAGATGTTACATGTCTTCTAATTTATGGTTCTAAGACATGCCGGTTTCCTCACGATGTTTTCCGTCACCGTTTCGAGAACGTGGTATTGCGCACTTAATTTTTAAGTGAAAAAACTCTTTGGTGCTCGTGTGGGTTTGAACCAGCGACCTTCAGTCGGCGTCTATGCCCCTGGGCCATCACGCTTTCTATCATTTACCTAGTATTATTGTAGATATTTATATTCTACGACCATCATTGCACTTTCATTAAAATTGTAAAAAATATACGGTGGAATCCGTCCTTGATACCAAGATATTATTGGTAAAGCCGTAAAACTTTCCTCCAGGCAGTAAACCGATAGTTTTATGTGGTATATCGACAGGTGGAGCTTTGGGACATCTTAGTGCTTTATCGTGTGGAACCGAGTACAGCTTGCAACAAAGTGAGGGAATATTTTCTACAAAATGAGTTTGACAGTCACATACATTGAATTTTAAAAATATCATGGTTACGAACATTATTATTCGTGTTACCGAGATATTTACCAGTTTGCCCGGGACCATGACGCATGTAACTGCGTCGAAATATCGGGAGTAATAAACTCACAAATCATGGTAAATATCTCGGTAACACGAATAATAACATACATTGAAAACTGAAGATCCCATACGTGTCCTCCGGGTGGTGCGAGGGTAGCAACCCAAAGTAGCAGTGCAACCTGTGCCAGATTCATCTGGTGGTACGGCCACCATACCTGGTATTTTGCCAAGCAGTGCACTTTCATTGCTGTTCCGGTGGAAGGGTGTGGGTGCCGGTGAAATGAGGTGTTACATCCCAGTCTCAGAGCGACGGGCGCAACGCGATGTGACTTACGTCTTCTCATACTTTCTCAAGTTCTACTGCTACTTTTAGTAGTCTCAGGTAATGGACGCTGCAGAATGGAGTGCGACTCTGGTAAGATCCAAATCTTATACTGAGTCTCATTATTGTTGTCATGGGCCGGGGTCTTCACTTACCACCAGGTGGGCTCTCAGCTCGTTCCGTCACTTAATCATAAAAAGAAAAAAGCTTTAGCACCACCCAGGGATGTTGGAGCATCAAAGGTTACACACCTACGGATGCGAGTAACTGGACCCCCCAAAACATACACTAAAAAACACTAAACACACTCCAGTGTCATACTAAAAACTTGTAGTAACCACTCTCAATAAACATGCAAGAGCTTGCAACAAAGTATACCAAAGTGAATATTTTGTGGACTCGGTTTAAAACGCGCGTAAAGAGAAGTGTTCATATAAAACAGAAGGTCTGGGATTTACGAAAAATGCTGAGTAAACATTTTTGGAGTGGCCATAAAAATGTAGAGCTAGTTTTGCGATAACCGGCGTGGGAAATACACGTATCTGTTTTACTGGGTATGAGTATATGGATGTTTTGTTTATAGTAAACTAATAGTGGGCAAAAGACTACTTTGCATAAGTAGTAACGTAGCGTACATAATTTCTTCATAAATAAGCCCGTACATTATATTTTTGTTATGCTTTTGTATTTAGGCTTCGGGTAAATCTAGATTTTAACAATTATTTCTTAGTGGAAGGTCCACTAAGAACTTAAAAGAAGGAACTCTACCAACTGCATGCAAAATTTCATGAAGATCGGTTAAGTAGTTAAGGGGTAAAAGCGTAACAAATAACAACAACAACGATAACACACTCATACTTCTGCACTAGGATTCCCTGTGTCGCAGATGGACAAACAAAACACGGAAACAGAAGAAAAACACCCAAGACCCGAGAACAAACTTCTTGCTCACCACACAAAGTGTGCCCCGGCCGGGAATCGAACCCGAGACCCCTCACCTCGAAGGCTACCAACTAAGCCACGGAGCCATCTTTATAAAAATAAACATTCGCATTTATATTATTAATAGGGATTTATTTAAATCTATATACCCACAAGCTGAAGGGATTCCTAAAACTAAGCTTTTAACGCCTGTCTTTCTGAATTTTCTACTTTATTGGGCTGTCTTTATATTTTTACACTCGGATTTTTGAGACAGTTTTTGTCAACAAATCACTGAGTCAAATGTTTTCGTCAAGTGACTGGGTAGTGGCATCCAGTGAAACATTTTTCAGCGTAAATAGACTACGGCTTCTGTGGTTAGCAGTTTGGTAAGCAAACAATCGCTTCATACATTGTCATTATTCATCAAAAAATCATACACACACTTCAGTTTGGGGTACAATATAGGTGCGGTGCAGCCTTTATCAGGACAGATAGTCAGACAAACATTGCAGACATGATATCAGGATTTCCTCTGTTTTTTGGATTTGACACCCTAAAAAGTGAAAATTGTGACTGATTTCAAATCAAAATAAAAACTGCACCTGTCATCCTACTTTCGCCTTTTCTGGTATTTCATATTTTGAAAAAATCCTCCTACACGGTGAAAATTAAGGAATGAAACTATTGAAGTTAGTTTATTAATTTTTTTCATATGTAGACTAACTTTGCTACGTATAATAATGTTAGTTGTTTTAGTTTAGTTAAAGTTTTTGTTAGTCTTGCAAAATCTCGAAAAGTTATCAAGGTTAGGTTAAATATAATTTTTTTCTTTGAAAAATTCACAAATAAAGTCTGGAACCGGGAAGAACTTTACTATTTCATTTAACAGCTGATTGCCAATTATGAATCAAGACAAAAGATCTGTAGGTTCAGCTAGTTTCTAATGAAAATAACACCAAAAACTCACTGGCACCTCTGGATTCAAACCTTTATATGGAAAATTGGCATTGGAGGCTCAGTGGCCTCCACGCTCTACCTCTTGCGATGACCATAAATCATTCACATCGTACCTCTCCCAAATTTATCTGATTTTGAATACGGCGCTCTTAATCTTTGTAATTTCGAAAGACCAAGGCATTATGACTTTTTGTCGAACTGTACGTTCAAATTGCTCTTTATTTAAAACGTGAGTTTTCAGTGAAGTGTCACTGGGGACAAGCGAACATACCATTTATATCCTGGATGCTGAATTTATTGGACAAAATTCTTAGTGTAACATTTAGTGTCAAAACATTATTGATATTGTCAAAATAATGTCAAAAGTCATCTTTTATTATAATAACATAATCGAGCGACGTTACAGCTTAGTCGGTACTGTTTGTTTTTAGTACTACAACCTTAATATGTATCCCGTACCAGCCTCTAATGTTCCCACTGCAGGGACACCGGCCTACTCTCGATAATTGAGAGTGAATGGGCTCTGATCTACCACGGGAGCCCAATCCGGATTGGTAGATGTCACATGTCGTCGAATTTTTGGTTCTAAGACATGCCGGTTTCCTCACGATGTTTTCCGTCACCGTTTCGGGAACGTGGTATTGCGCACATAAATTTTTCAAGTGAAAAATCTCATTGGTGCACGTGTGGGTTTGAACCAGCGACCTTCAGATTGAAAGTCGGCGTCTGTGCCCCTGGGCCACCACGCTTAATATGTATGCATTTACATAATAATTTATGTTTAATTATTCTTTCAGTAATTCTATAGTACAAGCTATGCTTAGCTAGGAGATGTAGAATCCTGTGTTATATTGGTCAGAGAACAAACGCAGGCAAATAATTCCACTCCCTTGTAGTGAATAAACAAAGTAGATTTGAGTCGTTTAGTGCGTATAGATTGTATATCGGCTGAAAAGAAAGCTCTATCGTACCGTCGTCCGATACTGGAATGGTAACGATGGTATTTGTGCAACTCTTGTGCACACTCTCCAGTGGTACCTTAAACAGCCTCATTAAAGATCCATTCAAAGATTGAGGGGGTCCAATAAAAACCGCTGAGACGACATAAGCTGCAAAACGGCTGAGATCCCAACCAGTCATCTTTCCGTTAAAATCGACGACCATAACTCAAACGTCTGGATCCGCAATAAATAAGAATTTACTGCCATTTTCAGCAACATATAAATTGGATAAATATTTGAAATCGGACGAAACGAGCGGAATGCCCGTATTTATTTGACCCCTCGTTCGTAGCTTGCGCGCTAGCTCAACCTGCGCAGCACAACTAATTTAGATTTCACACATTGTTTTACAATCTACTGACTTAATTTGAAACACAAAAATTGTATATTATATATATTTATACATTATTGACATCTTCTGTACCTACATGTATTTCAAGCAATTAAGTATACTTTGACTTGACTTTGTTTCTACGTATGTCCGTATAGGCTTTGAAACCACCCAACCGATGTGCCCCATACCGGTTTCATTAGAAAATAATGCGAAGATGGTTTTAGACACTAAAACTACGCGTTTGGTACGAAATGGTTTTTTTTAGCGTATTAGAACACGCTGGGAATCCACTAGTACATGAATAAGTAATAATCATGGATATTTCACACAGCGTCATCTAGCCCCAAATAGCTTGTACTATGGGAATAGATAACTGGTATAATAGGACTTTTTATGTTTTTTTCCATAGATCTCAGTCATTTAAATAATAATCATTCTTGCAAATGTTTTTTTTTTTGACACAGCACAAGTTTTTTAGATTTTTTTTTAAAGTCATTGCTTGTGTAATCCCAGAATGTGGTATCTATAAATCATTGATAAGGCGCTCGTGGTACATAAAAGCCTTATCACTCACTTGTTGAAAGAAATATACTATTATTATAGTAAGTTTGAGGTATTTTTGACATTTTGAGATTTTATTGCGATTATTAGACGTTTGAAGACGTTAGATCGAAAGTGTTATAGCTATGTATTTTGAGCTGTGACTATGATAGATTTTACGGAGTTGGCAGAAAGCTAAATTTGTACAAGGCTTGAACTATTTTGAACTAGATCAACAATATTTCCTTCGAGGAAGTGAAAAGCGAAACGTCTTTGTTTTAGTATTTGCGGACCAATATGCCGGCTGTGTGCTTGGGTATCACAAACAGTTTGTGAACTGCCTGTTTGTTAAAGTCACAATTAAGTTAACAAAGATTTAACTACATATAATATTTTGATTATATTTCTGTGTTTTTATCAATTTCATACAGTCTAGTTTTCACAAACATCAAAATATAATATTTAAATATATCAAAATGTATCTACCTAACTAGATATAGTGCAATTAGTACTTTGTAGCCTAATTCTTATCGACCGGTGAACTTTGCATCTTCTAAAATTCCAAATTCCTATATAAAATTATTAAATTCAAGTTCAATATATTTATAGCTGTATTGGGTTTTTCCCAATTCCATTTATTTCTAAATCATTCCAGTACCTAATAAGGAAAACAAAACAAAAAAATACTTGTCCGTAAATACTTTTTACGGGCTTTTGCGAGACTAGCGCATGGCAAATGATTTTTAATATATAAAATACTGCCAATACTGTGAATTTATAATATGAATTTGGCTTATGGATCAAAATATATTTTTAAGCAACTTATTGGTCGGATGGACACATAGATGGACATACGTTGTAGGCTTAGTAAGATTTTACCTTTAGAATGCCGAACCCAAAAAACGTGTCTTCTGTGCGATCTCAGTTTAAAATAAACCAGATTCAACAAATTTTTACTGGAAGTCGAGACAAGCGGTGAAAATAAAAAAAAAAAACATATGAAAACCTTAATTACACGGCAGATGCACGAACAGATAAGTACAGTGTTCATTATCTGTGTAAATGTGACTTTATTTATTTAAAACATGTACGCGTTGAAATATATGTGCCTTTATGTGGGATTACTTGATTTTCGCTGTCGAGAGATTTAACAATTATTATAAAAACGTTTGCAATTTTATTTAGGTTGGACCCTTAGAGTTTCGTGGTATTTAATTTTTTCTCTCTCTCTTTCTACGATGTATATAAGATCATTCGTATCGTACCAGCCTCTAATGTTCCCACTGCAGGGACACCGGCCTACTCTCGATAATTGAGAGTGAATGGGCTCTGATCTACCACGGGAGCCCAATCCGGATTGGTAGATGTCACATGTCGTCGAATTTTTGGTTCTAAGACATGCCGGTTTCCTCACGATGTTTTCCGTCACCGTTTTGAGAACGTGGTATTGCGCACATAAATGTTTCAAGTGAAAAAACTCATTGGTGCACGTGTGGGTTTGAACCAGCAACCTTCAGATTGAAAGTCGGCGTCTATGCCCCTGGGCCACCACGCTCTCTATAGCTCTCTCTCTCTCTCTATATATATAAGATCATTATCTCTTCTTAATCATATGCCTCATCAATGGCCTGACAACATAATAGTAGCTCTGCCATCTTTGAACTCACTAATTACAATAGTGGGTTCGATTCCTACCGAAGAGAAACATTTGTGTGACGAATATAAATTGTTTAAATTTATTTGTCTGTTTGTAAGTTATCAATGTATTTATAAAAAAGTAACTGTATAAATATTATTCCCATAGTCTGTATTCGATGTTCTATTCCAATTTATCGAAGTTAAACAAAGGCATTGTGTCCTTTTATATGTAGGGCAGACAGACATATATGTATATTGTAGGTTTAGTAAAAAAATTCTTTTGACATTAATTGGTAGCAAACCCTAAAACTAATTTTAAGTTCTTTACAGCTATAATTATTTACTGTGGCCTATCAGGTATTAAAAAAACATACTCAAATTTTCTTTGGATCTAACCAACTCTCTAAGCTCATACTTAGAGAGTTGGCTAGATTACGTAATTTTTTTTTTATTTTTATAAAAAATCATCTATTTTTATGAAAAAGTAATATTTAATATTATATTCCTTATCTTTACCATTCCAATTTCCTGTCGCGTAACCAAACCGATGCATAAAAACTCCAAAAAAGTTACACGAAAATTATAGGTAATTTGAATGGTACCAAATAATGAATCACCCCGCGCCAGGTTTCGTGAAATTTTAATACGAACCTCAAATATTTACTACGACAATAATCCATCACCCCTCGAGGCATAGGGATACAAATATTTAATTTGTACACCTCCACAAAAAAGGTGCACAGGGCCGACACTTTATCGGATCGCGCTGCCGGCTCGTTCTAATCGAATCGTAGGCCACACGCATTTTGTAACGATACGGACAGAGATTCAGGTATCAGAGCTTGTAGGCGTGGCACTCGATGCCAAAGCCAGAGGGGTCCGGAAACGGACAGCCGCGGCGGGTTCGCGGATGTGTGTAACGTTCCCGTGTTCCCGCCACTAAGCGGCAGAGGACACCGTGGGGTTTTAGTGGGTCTAGTCCCACATAACAGCTCTGTCTCCCCGTGGCAGGGCGGTATGCGTGCATACCGCACGAAAAAAGAGAGTCTCATCCCTTATATGGCATTATTTATGTTTTATTGTACTATTGATGATGATGAAGCTGGCTTAGATGTTCAGATGTTCTTAGATGTTTACAGATCATAAATGTAGTGGCATTTGAATTGAGAGCTTCCGTGCTTCGGACACGTTATGATGTCGATGCCGTCTATACTAGACGTTAAACCATGTCGAAGGCCTTCGGGTGGTTTGAGACTCTGATCAGAGCTGGCTAAGATTTGTAATGTGCTTTATTCGTAAATCAATAAGTGAAAGCCAAAGTCAAATATCTAGGTTTCCGCTGAATTATTAAAAATACTTGGAAACGTCAAATTTTTTTATAAATCCCAGATGCGGCCCCAGATGTAGCCAAGGTATGTGATACCTCCATAAAAAATTTCATCCAAATCTATTGAACCGTGGAGGCGTGAAGGAGTAACAAACATACATACAGACAAACTTTTGAATTTATATCATTAGTAAAATCAAAATAACGGGGTGGGCGTTGATGTCTGCGACACAGTTTTAATACTTCTGCAGGCCATCGTTTTGCCAAAGGTTTCTGAAACCCATTATTTTTTTCCTCAATAAACTATATTTAATTTGAAAATAATATTTGATTTGATATTATTTACGTTGAATTAAAAAAATATACTAGGAACGTCACTTATTTTTTATAAATATGTATCTACAAGAACATGCGTTCTTAATGATAGTGAGTATGATGTACCTACGAGATCACGCGTTCTTATTACCTACTTAAGCACTTGTTTAAATCTATCCGACCCCCCATGGGGCAGAATATATAAATATAACAGGCTCAGTGACTACACACTAATTAAAATTAATTTTAATTATAATCAAATGACTGTCGTAACCACACTTGGCCGCCATCTTGTAAAGATATGTACATAATTTAACTTTGAACTTGATTTTTTTTAATTAAATGAAGCTCTTAATTCGTTATCGAGTTGCAATGACACCTCGTATGTTTACGTTGACCGCCGGCTCGTCACGGCATTTTATTTAATCAAGTGTGTAGCCCAATACATTATTTGAGGTTTAATTAAATGCGATTTATTGACACAATTTATCAGATTTTATTTGGTCTCGTATTTGCAGCGTTTCTAAATCTGTTCGTGTTAATTAAATCGGTGTTTTTGAAATAAAAATACTTTTTCTGTTTTGTGGAGTTGGATGGGTGTCAATTTTATTAACTAACGCGCCGCGGTTGTCTGAGATCAAATGTAGCCTATTTTAATCCAGGATATAAGCTATCCGACGGCTCCGTGGCTTAGTTGGTCCCTGCCTTCGAAGCGAGGGGTCCCGGGTTCGAATCCCGGCCGGGACAATCTTTGTGTAGTGAGCATGAAGTTTGTTCTCGGGTCTTGGGTGTTTGTCTCGTGTTTCTGTGTTTGTCCATGCCATCTGCGACACAGGGAATCCTAGTGCAGAGGTATGAGTGTGTTAACGTTTATTTATTTAACGTTTATTTATTTATCCTGGTACCAAATTTCATCCAAATCCGTTGAGCTGTTTGATCGTGAATACTCCTTTACAAACATACACATACACATACGTGCGATAGCCTGTATAATTACAACCTACTGCGGCTTATAGTTTAAATGAAACAGCCCTATAAGAGTAGAGTAGGCAGTCAGTTGTAGGATAAATGGAAGTATTACTAATTGAGAACGGTACACCAAACTTATCTTGTTTATTAAAAATAGCGCATACCATCAAGCTATTGAACATTATGAAACGACAGCTCTGCGCTAGATAAACTTAAAACCTCAAAGATTTCCATCTAGCTCCCGATCATCCCCTTTCATCCCCTTCCATTGAATATCTCGTCGGATAGCCTGCGAAAGGGCCGTTCTGTATTTATTTTTTAAACAAGCGATGCCAGACCGGCGAAATAAACAATGGCTGGGCACAGTTGCCGGGACAGTGGGTGAAGTTTCGTATTGAGAAACTTTTGTTTTATACAGTGTTACAAGTGTTTTTTATTTTACTTCGGGTGCTTCGGAAATAAGTGCGATCGAATCGAATTGGGCCAAATCAGTGGTTCCTCATTCATAAAACAATTGATTGAAAATATTCAGGTCTCTGATAAAAAACAGACTACGATTCAACCACTTGCACATCAATATAATCAATAAAATGATACCCGGCGTGTGCTACAACTCTAAAAATTTGTGCCTAATGTATTGTTTACCAATTCTTTATTAAACTAAATATTTTAAAGTAGTGACAATGTGAAGATTAAATGATTTTTTGATCGTCACCATTACTAGGTAGAAATGAAACCCGGCTCGCTAAAAAACAAACAAAATATATAATCAAATGTCATATTAACACACATACACACACACACACACACACACACACACACACACACACGCACACGCGAAATTTTTACAGAAATTCTAAGTACATAGTGTAAGCTTGCCAATTTACAGTAAGATTCTAGTTTAGTAGCTCAATGTTACACCACTGGATTTCGCCAAGCATTACTTCTTCTTATAAACAATGGACAATTCACATAGCACATCTCCCCAAACCAAGCTTTGGGAATCATTACATAAATTACTTTATCTTATTTTATATTATAGATTATTTTTAATATCTGTTCTACATATCCCGTGCGCTCTCGTTTGGTAAGATAGAATAGAATTCAATAGATTTTTATTGTCTTTGCAATAATACATCAAATAGGAACAATTACATTGGAATGCTGATGGCGCAACTCACTATACAGACATATATAGATAGTCAAAATTTCCTATACTTTTTCTTCTGTATTAATAACTCAACTGTGACACCAAATAAAAAAAAAACAAGCCACTCAGCAGCTCCCCCGCGTAACATTAGGGTGGTCTGTAATAAAGAATTTTAACGAAGAAAAAACTCCTTTCCGCGATATTGTACAACTCGGAGCCACATCGAGGCTTCGCACTCACTTGAAAAGATAAAAATGAAAAGAACTTGTTATGTGCGTCGTTGACTCAGTTATGAGATTCTATGTGGGATTTTGTTCCCTATGGTTATTTTTTTAATACACACTAGAACTCTTTCAGATGACATAGACAAATAGAAACAACAGACAAAAGTCCCACCCGAGATCAAAGTTCATGTTCATTGAACAAAGTGTGCTGGCTGGGACTTGAATTCGGACCCCTCGCATCGAAGGCAGAGCTACTACGAACTAAGCTAAGGAGACGATTTTAATTAAATAGTCTTGCTTATTATCTGATGAAATTCACATCTATCCTGTTTTTCTTTCGTTTAAGTAAGTTTATGGGCATTTATGGGCTCTGACATGGCTTAAGCCCCCGAAGCATGGAAGCGCTCTGTTCATATGCCGCTGAATGGTCACCCATCCAGACTGACGTCGTTTTGCTACTAACATCAGGAGCGGCAGTCAAATAGTACTGTTCATTTAGATGCGATACAAAAAAAATAGACGCTTGTCTTATTTTCGACTTTGAAGCCTATAATATTAGAAAAAGCTACTATTATCCTTCGTTGTTAATTTTGTCGCCTGCTAACATCTCCGTGGGAAAAGGCAATCATCATAAAGACTACTTTAAACTCATTGTAAACAAGCATTTTACGAACCATTCATCTTTCAAAAACATCTCACATTTGCTAAAATTTAGTTGAACACACGGTCTTGCAGCCATTTCTGTTCAAGTGGGGAGATAAAACAACATTTCATAAAGAACTTTAGCGTTTTTGTTCAAAGTTTGAATGCTTCTCTGACATTGTATGAAGGTTTTTGTTGAACGAGCTGAAACTCTATAAATTACTTTTGAGTTACATGCGCGTTGTTCGCAATAAAACGTTGCAAATTCGCATTTAAGGATCCGTATTGGGTTAGGTGTTTAGGTCTTTTTAATGTTGCGGAATCTCTCTCTCAATTCTGAGGATAAAACCCAAGGGTTCTTCTGGATAACTTAGTTGCTGAAACCACGAGTGCTCTTGCGAACTCTTTTTTTATGTGAATGATTAGGCACACAAGGTAATGGCCCACCTGACGGTAAGTGGCTACCGACACCTATAGACGTTTTCAACATTTGAGTGCCTATCAGAAAACGCAGTGCCTCTTGCGACAACGCTCACGTTTTCAAACTAAATTATTGTTTTTTTTTTTATTAATCTTGTAATTATACCTGGAATTTTCTGAAGTTTAATATTGTATATACCAATATAATTAATTGTTTTTTGTTTGTATTTTGAAATGCATAAATAAGTTGTTTTCTTGTTTTTGTTTGAGTAAATCATTAATTTCTTTTTATTTCAAAGTCTTTCTGTCTGTCAGTCTTACATTCAAAGTTCTGTATATGGCGACAACGCTTTTTTAATGTGGCTGCACTAGAACGCCGTTTGTAGAAGGTGGGATAGATTTTCTAAAACAAACCAAACACAGAACCGAGAACAAACTCAATGCTATTGAGACAATTGCCTCGGCCTGTTTCCGTAGCCTATAAAGTTCCCACTGCAGGGACACCGGCCTACTCTCTATAATTGAGAGTAAATCGGCAGGTTTATAACCAACTTAACTATGAAATCTTGTGAAGATACATGTTGACGAAATCAGCTTAAATCAAAAGTTTTAGACTTCCCGATCCCTGGATGCCGTGGCAGATTTGATTCCAGTCATTGTATTCATTCAAATTCTCAATCATTCAGAACAAAAAGAAAAAGCTGTTTAATAAAAAACATTATCCCTTAAGTGTTTATTAATAAACGTTTCTGAGAGCATACAAAAGAATAAATAATAAGCACTAAAACAACGTTCTTACAGCACTATTTCCAGACTGTAATGGCTGTTGGGATTCAAAACGGGTAAATCTAAAGGTTGTCTAGGAGAACGCTAAGTGGCGATAGCAACTTCTTATCTTGAAGTGGTTCGTGAGCTCGAATTTGTGTCTACGTTTTTGTTAGTGCATAAATATAGAAATGAATAATTGTCTTAGTTATTTGTTATGGCAAAATCAAGCCAACACAATGGCTTGATTTTGTCTCAGAATTTGTTAAGATTATATTTTGTATTTTGCTCGTCTTCTTGTGAATGTAAGTAGCCAACTCTGGTGTCGGAGTTTCCATGCGACCCGAAGGCATCCAACATGGCTTATCAACTACTTCAAATGTTTTTAATGAAATTTTGTGTTTAGATAGGGATTTATTGTATAAGATTACCTGTTTCGTTATACTTCTTGTAAAACGCGCAAACTACAATATTAAAAAAAAAAACGTTTTTCTTATTATAAATTATGTTGAAAATTTTATATAGCACATAGCGCGATCTCGTAATTTTTTGTTTTACTTGATTGGTAATATATGGTCCCATATTTAACATTATCCAAGTATGAATATGTTCACATCCAATAGTAACAATGTAATTATTGTGTTAATCAATATGTAATTAGTAGGTCTCTAATAAATGTAATTACCGATAGAACACGATCTAACAAAATAAAGCTGAGAAATGCTCGGTCGCCCAAGTACTTTATTATTAAAAGGGACCTTAAAAAGTAACCCAGTAGTCTGGCAACACCGGCGTGGCATATATACGGGAGCTTACATTCACCAAATCTTAAAAACTCCGTGGTTAAGTTAAACGCGTGCCTCCGCAAAAGTATTTGGTTGTTCCCTAAATATTTTAAAAGAAATGTTTGTAGCAAACTTCCTTATCCATTTACAATTCAAAAGAAGCCTCTACAAGAATGGCGTAACGAAACAACCACTCAGAACAGTCATTTCACGAAACGAGACTTCAACTGGATGTTAAGATGACTAACTGTATAAACCTCATTTACTTGAGGACTGGCTTAGCAGCGCCATCACGCGAAAACACAACCTGTCATTTTTAACCAATCATTGACAATTCGCGGTCGATCTAGGCATTATTTTAGGAAACGACTAGATACTTAGAAATTTGAATAGACAAGGTTATATCCTGAGGTCATTGATCATATTTATTTTATTTAGCTTACCCGACAAAAGTAGGAGTAGAACTTATGCCAAGTTCTAACACCGCACCTGATAGTTTGCCGCCAATCAGTGATATCTTCGCGTCGCTGTGTTCTGGTGGTTGGATGTTGGTGCCGGTGAAATTACAGGCACCAGAGGCGTTAGAGAGATGAGCCCTAAACAATATACGTTGAAATCGTACTAACACACCACAGCAATCACTGGAACAGTGCTGCCAACAACCCAGATTCCCCAGTACTATATGGAGTTGGGCTGGCTGGGGTAGAGTTTTAGTCACAACAGGGGACAGTGAACAAAACACCCTGATGTGGGACGTCAGTGCAGGCTTAGTCACCTCCACTCAGAATTAGAATTAGAAATCGTCTATGGGCAGCGATAACCACTTAACATCTGGTGGGCTATCACCTCGTTTTGAAACTATTGTACTAATAATAACTGCTTCGGTGAGAACAGTACTATAAAGTGATGATACCGCGGAACTTCCAAAGTGCGATTCAACGAAACGATTTCGTCGCATCTGAAACCTAAAGTAGCGCAAGATCCAAAATAATCCTAGTCAATTTTACACCAGCGATTTAATGCCGATTCCCGAAAACGCCCGAAAGTGTTCGAATTTCACCCGAATTCCTGCTCCTTGAAGCAGTAATCCTAAACAGTCACGGACCAGATCCATTTTGAGTCATTTGGCCCGAAAATTAGCGTGCCAGATAAAAGAATTAGACTAAATTGGTTATGCCAAGCCTTTTTCGAGATTACACGGACAAAAGAAATTTACGCTCGACGGGGCATTCGGCCATTTGTATAGCAACATTTTTATGTCCTGTTTCTTCTTTTAGATATATATTTATCAATGATAATGTCTACCGCGGTATTTTAAGGGTTGCAAACTTCCAAAATAATCCTATTATAATGACTGCCTGTCCTGATTACATTTAATCCTTTGAACCATAAGTAGTAGCCGGCTGAAACCTGTAAAGAATAATTTGTAAAAAATAGTTTAATTTGTGTCTAAGTAAAACGATTTTTTGTAAAAAACGCGGTTTTACACGAAATACAGTTATGCAGTTAAACTTGTACTGCAAAACCCGTTTGTACTTGTAAAGACAAAATTTCGTTTCCGAGGCGTTTCCGAGATACGCGACACAGATAAATATATATATAGCACAGTAACAGTAGATCACCCATCAAGTACCACATGACGAGATGGCGCTGTATTAAAATTTTAGCAGTTAATTATAAAAAAACGTCTTAAAAAGAAAAGAAATACACTTATACAGAAAAAACCCATCTAAACACAAAATTCGAGATACACGAAATAAATAAATAAATATTTATACACGAATTGCTCGTTTGATGTATAAAGATAAACTAATACTCATGGACTATCTCATTAAAAGTGGTTCCCATAGTTACTGATTGAATAATTATACCGAGTTTTATTTGTAAACATATAATGTAACTTAGAATACATATTACCACTCAGACATGATACAGACTCGGAGCCATGACCTAAAGCGCAGAAACCAGAGCGACCAACTGAGCCTGTATTAATATTTAATCGAATAATGAGTCCCCTATCTCACCCAGTAGAATAAAAAATTGTCCCAAAGCTACACAAAACCACACCGATATTATAAAGTCGAAATTTGTATGTATGTATGTTTCTTTGTAAGTCTCAAACGGCTTAACGGATTTGGATGAAATTTGGTACCAGCACAGCTTATATCCTGGATTAACACATAAGCTACTCTTGAGTCGTCAAACGGGTACCATCATGGGGCCCAGCTACTTCTAAATAATACTTGTATTTTTGTATAACATAACTACTAATTATCTTTATTACTGATCCATAAGCCATCTCAGAGGCCTTCGGGTGACTCAAAACTCTGACACCACAGTTGGCCAATTACTCAGATGAAAAAAAGACCAGTAGGTGCTTGGCAGATAGCAAAACTCTAGGGAACTCTAAGGTTAGTCGGTAGCCAGCCTTGTTTTGCGCAATGGTTTCCTTACGATGATTTTCATCACCGGAAACTCAAGGTTCCGGTGATGAAAATCATTGCATTCGAAGTTCAAATCGACCTCAGGTATCATGTCTCCGAAGTTTCCGGTTGAAAATAAACAATTCTCGCAGCCAATCTAGTATTAAAAGAGGTCAGAACAGGAACCCGTTTTGTGCTCGGAAAAATAATAAATTTTTAACTTGCGCGTTTCTACTGGACCTTCGTTGATTCATGAGATCCTTTGGAGGTGGCCGAGATAAAATTGTTTGGCATTAAAAATAAATTGGCATTTGAAAATTTCCGTGTTTTAAAGGGATTGGTTGTTTCGTCTCGTACCTGCTTTTAATGTTGCTACTGGGACACAGGTCTCCTCTAGAAATGCGAGAATGGAAATTTCTATAGAACTAACCATGGGCTCCAAATTTGGATCCATAGTTCGAACATTGGTTGAATGTGTTTTTAGGTACTAGAACCAACTGTGCAAAAAATAAATTAGAAATAAATTAAAATAAAATTTCATTACATAGTTTTCAATAGATAAAGAAATTTATAGATAACTGTCCTTCAAAGACACCGCAATAAATCTTATTCGATTGTGAAAAGGTAGTCATGACTCAACATAGTAATTTCGGAGTACAAAAATAATATTCACCATATTGATATAATTAATAGAAAAATATGCCTTTCTCTAACATTAAATTAACAAAACTTGGTTCACATATATAACATACACACACAACCATACATAATAATGACAGAAAGAGATGCGCATACTGTAGCGTGAAATATTACATTAAACGGTCATCCATCTAACTTCCAATCGAGCCGAGACTTGCTTAACTTAAATTATCTGTAATGAACAGCTTGCGCTTTGCTACAAGCATATCGGAAAGATAACAATATCTTGTATTGTATTTTACGTGCCTCAGACTCCAGTCCGGTTACGACTGAAGTCAGATTGTGTGCCTGCACCTGATTAAAACCGTCCAAGCCTGGTAGCTATTAACGTTAATTTTCGTATTGCCTTTCTGATAATCGTTATATTCGCCACGATTCAAGTCATCTCAGAGTTCAAATAAAATCATCTGGTTATAACCGGAGTCACAGATCATTAGTGTACTAATGATGTTGTTAGGTTGTGAAGAGGTGATTCCGCGCGATTAGCAGTTAAAACATGATGGGTTTACAATATAATGACTCCCTGCTCTCTGCCCATAGTAAGATGTAAATTGGGTGTAGAGATATTTTCCCACGAGGTTTATTCTTGATTTTATGATTGCTCCCAGCTGTACCAAGAATTCTTTAAAGTAAAAATAATAAATAACTGATATAATAAATTAAAAAAAACGGACTTCAATACTTTCATGTCTTATATCTTGCTTTTAGAGGGTAGGGGCTATCCAGATTTAAAAATCAAACTATTAAATCAAATTTTGGTGGAGCCAATCAAAATTAAATCCATTAAAATAATGAAAGACAGGTATACATAACGCATAGATAAAACATTTATATTCGTCACACAAGTGCTTGTTCTGAATAGGATTCGAACCCACGACCTGCGCAGAAGGCAGAGCTATTGTACTATCAACTGAGCTATGAGAACAAAAAGTCCAAATAACAATGGAACATTTATGTTGTAAATACTTTTGTAAGACATTTATAAACCCCTGTATTTTGATACCACACGCAATAGGTATACCACACGCAATAGGTTTCAGGAAAAAAAATATTTGAATATATTTACACATTTAGCACTTCGGTGCTTCGGAGGGCATGATACAATGTCGACTCCAGCTATACTAGTCGATAAGCCATGTCACAAGCCTTGAATACTCCGTCACCAGAGTTAGACACAGGGAAAGAAGTAATTTATCGGATATGTATCATCTTTTTTAGAGTGGGATATTTCTCTGTGAACATCCATTACATGATGAACCCTAAATGAGATGACCTACGGCTGATATCTTCTATAAAAGCAATCAATAAGTCTACCGATTTGTGTGAGTCAAGCGAAATAGGGGCGATGTTCAATCTTTTTATCGCAGATAATAAAAATCTGGAAGTTGCATTTCTGCTAGCGTTTCACCGCGAACTGAAAAATGGCATGCAAACGACAAAAATTTAAATACAGGCGCTTTCCTTTAACTGTTGTAATTCTGTTGTAAGTACAGCACTAGTATCTCAAGCTGATTTAAAAATCTTTAGTTAAGGGACCTTTAAGAACCCTCTATCTTAAAAACCTTCATGAGAGGTTTAGTTGGACAAAACTACATGCATACATAGTTACCCTCATAGTATAGATTCGTCGAAGTAAAATATTTTTTTTATTATTATTTTATATAATATTATAGTATATATTATATTATTTTATAGTCAAGCGTTTGACCACTATATCAGCTGATGGTAATTGATAGTACATTATAAGTTGAAGTATATAAGTTGTCATGGGTGGGGTCGCTATTTACCACCAGGTGGGCCCTCAGCTCGTTCCGTCACTAATTCACATAAATAAAAAAAATATGAATACTTATTAGGTTTTACAGGTTTTCGTGATTTAGAAGGTACCTTGAAAGTAGTCTAACATATAACTTTCATATTTAATCTTTTTAGTGTTATGCGGGCGAGATGTTTTTTAAATTAGATGATCTGTTAAAAACATCGAGACAAGTTTAAACACAAGTAGTTACCGCTTAAACTTGCCTTAGCATCCTGCCTGAAAGCGTAAAGAAAAGTAAAGCACGAGATTTATCAAATTATTTACGCAAAATTAACTCCAAATGGACTTGCGTCTGACAAATTGAAAATAAACTCAATTTCAATTTAAGTCTTTGTATCCAGTACCTATACAATTTCAATTTTAAACAAGGATTCTTGTTATTTTATAATTCCCAAAAGGCAATTTTCTTGAGTCAATGCACGCGTACTCTTCATTTACTCTTTGAAACCCTTTCAGTGAATTTTATTCTGAAGGTCTGTTGGTGGCTTTATTTAATTTTTTTATCAGATTTTTTTTATCCCCGCCTATAAAAGCGTATTAAAAATCAGAACAGACGTAAACTTAACAAATAAGACTATCTAAAACGTGAAAAATTACTGTAATTTGACATATTTGTGTGCATGTAATATGCCTAAGGAGTTCCTGTGACACGTTACATACGTAAATTGTAAATTGAAATTTTGTTGTGGGTTCAATTCGCACTTAGGACAATAATTTGTGTGACCAACGTAAAAAAAAGTACTAATTACCTAGATATTCTATCAGCTATCTAGTTTCCATAGTTATAAGCTATGCTTAGTTCGGGGAGAGCAGAGGTGAGAAATTGCAAAAAAAACTGTATTACACTAAAAATTGTAAAGAACTTGCTTTTAAGTTAACTATTTTTGTATGATAGAAAAGTCGTCTATTAATTTTTTAGAAGCAATTATGCTTCTTCATTCTTTTCAACTGTACGGCAAAATATTCCACTTCACTGAGATTAAATTGAATTTTCTAGTGAAAATACGAGTTTGAGTGCCATTAGCAAACTTTGAATGTACGACTTTGCAAAGTTTCAGAGCCTTTGACGGAAAATTATATAATTTCAAGGTAGATTGCACACGATATAGTGCAAATGTAGTTTTGTTTCTATTATGATTATTCAATACGAAATTAGCTATATTGCCTTAATCGTAGATACATTACCCCTGTTTTCCTGAAAGGTTAAGCAGAGCCACAATAGCCCGAATCATTTCCCTATTAGGACCACATTCTTGCTGTGCCCTCGCATTGCTGTGTTCCGGTGGAAGGGAAAAATTAAAACTCGTTTTTTTATAATGCATTTCGATAATTTAATACTTCCTTATATATCTTACTGGCAATTTCTAAAATGTCTTCTATTCTGGAAAGCACCATCATAGCAATAGTATTATTATACTTCACACTGATATTATAAAGGCGAAAGTTTGTATGTATAAGTGTGTGTGTATTGTTTGTTAGTCCTGAAACAGATCGATGGATTTGGATGAAATTTAGTACCAGAACAAATTGTATCCTGTATTAACAAAGGCTACTTTTTATCTCTAAAAAATGAAGTTTTCCCGTAGTATGAGAAACACTGCGGGGCGTAAATGCAAATGTTTGTCAGCATATATGCTTGTTACTCCTTCACGCCTCAGGCGAACGGACTTGGATGAAATTCGTTATGGAGGTAGCTCATACAATGAATTAACCATGGGTTACTTTTTATCCCGAGAAAAGGAATTCCATTTTCCCCATCTCCTCATATTGACTTTTAACCGCGAGTACCACCGCGGGGCGCAGCTAGTATTGAATAATTTGTTTCATACAATCTGCTTATATTATTCGTTCAACTTCGCAAGTCAATGTTAGTCTCACCGTCAGATTTCACAAATTCATTTTCAAATTTCAACGTAAGCTTGTCGTTTCCATCCAATTTAAGCCCTAGATATCGGAGTAAATGATTTTTATTTCGCTTGAAAAATGCGCGATGTAGGATAAATCACTCGCTTCCCGAGTTTTAGCGTCGAAACGTCGGAACCGCCATTATTGGGGCACGGATCGCGAGATATGGATTTATATGGAACATGCAGGTTGCAGCTGGTTTTGTCACTGTTGTTTCTGTAAGAAATAAATAAATATTCATGGACATTTCAAAAAGCGCCATCTCATCCCAAACTAAGCATACCAAATGTAGCAGTAGAACTTGTGCGTTCGCCCTCCACATCTGTTTATATACCACCAAGTGGTGCAAGCATGCAATGTTTCCGGTGGAAGGCTGTGGGAACGATTTAGGTCTTCTCATAACGTCTACTCCGAATAACGTTATTCGGAGTAGAGGGCCTAACTCGTATTGCTGTTGTTATGGGCGAAGGTAACTTAGCATCAAGTAGGCTTTCTTTCGTCGCGTAACTTTCGTTAAACAAAAAAAGGGAACTAGATAGTTATTTTGTTCCCTTTTTTTTACTCATAACATTTATGCAGTATTTTTTTTTGATAAATATCTAAAATTTAACTCGTACCACATTGCGCCCGCCACCCGAGATGGGAATGTTATGTCTCATGAGCATATTGTGATCTAAAACACTAGCGGAATGTTGCACTCTAGTACTGTAAGAGATTAGGAAGACACGTGAGCGCGTTATCCTAGATATCACTATCTATACATCGACATAATGTCCAAAAATTGTTCACTCGTGTTCACTCTTCCCCAGCTGTTTACTATCGCTGTGAAATTGATGTATTGTACGTTCAAACGATTCTGCTGCGTGCTCGTGAAATTATATTCTGCAGATTTCGTAAACAGTGAAGTTTTAGGAGTTGTTGTTGTGGGTTAGCAAGTTGATGTTAATGAGTTTTGTGGAAATAACATTTTTAATGTATTTTAGTTTGAAACTGTATGATTTTGCAGACTATCCGTGGTTTGTATTATGTTGTGATCATTATTAGGTTTTGCTACATGTAACCATCAGTAATGAAAACAAGAAGTGATTGGGGATATTTTTATATAACGTACGTGTAGTGCTTGATTTCAATATCAATCAATATTATGGGTCAAAAGGGTCGTCACTTAATATTTTTATTATAATTATATTATAATATATTACTAACTTTTATTCGATTCTCTTCGAGGATTTTTTATAAATCAACAAACGACGGATGTATTATAGTTTATTCAGACAGTAAAAAAATTCCATATCCGGCAAGTACATATATTATATATAATTTAATAAGTGGCTTTTCCACTTACTTTTAAAGTATTCAACGACTGCAAAACAATTTTTGGGACGGCGTACCTTAAAATAGTTGCTAAATAAAGTATGAGAAGACCTGAGTCACATTTCGTAGCGCACTCTGACGGGGATGGTAATTATGTGCTTGAAATTTCACCGGCACTCTCACCCATCCACTGAAATACAACAACGCGAGTGCTTTGTTGGGCGGATTCCGAGAAGTACTGCACTTCTTCGGACGAACTTGGCACAAGTTCTACTGCCAATTTGCCAATTTGGGGTGCGAAAGGAGTTTCGCACCACCAGGGGGACACGTGTAGGGACTCTAAGGATATTCACCGACGGACACGAGCAGCATCTTTTAACAGACAATGTAATAAAAAACGTGATGAAAATGAATGATATTGGATGGAAAGGAAAAGGAAGGCCAAAGAAAAGATGGATAGATTGTGTAAAGAACGATATGAAAGAAAAAGTAGTTAATAATTCGATAATGGCCGACTCCAAGTAAATTGAGAAAGTGAAGATGAGTGAAGATAAAATAAAAAAATAAAAAATAAACGTTTACACATTCATACCTCTGCACTAGGATTCCCTGTGTCGCAGATGGCATGGACAAACACAGAAACACAAGACAAACACCCAAGACCCGAGAACAAACTTCATGCTCACCACACAAAGTGTGCCCCGGCCGGGAATCGAACCCGGGACCCCTCGCTTCGAAGGCAGGGCTACTACCAACTAAGCCACGGAGCCGTCGATGAAGATGATGATCCATTTGAGAGCAAGCAAGTTTGGCTGAGTAACTCAGCTATTTCCTCGGACTGTGAAATGGATGTAGGTTGGAATGATTTCTGCTACGTATGTGCTTCGTGAAATTATTGTCTGTAGACTCGTGTTGTAAATACTGGGGTATTGGGATTTGTTGCTTCGATTTATGGGGAATGATAACGTATTGGGTGATACGTTTCTTTAGCAAACGCGACGCCACATGTTGTGTATATAATGGATATAGAAGGCTGACCATTCAGCTCCGTAGCTAGGTCGGTACTGCCAAGGTATTTGCAATGTAGAGGGTAGGATAGGGTTTATACAAGCGCCAAATTTTGCAATAAGAACGCGTGATCTTGTTAAGTGATAGGTTTATCTTATAAGTGCCGGGTCAAAGTTAATCTTAAGATTCAATAGAGATAAGACTTTGAATGAAGCGTAAGGTCAAACGGGACCATTATTTACCATTATTATTTATTGCAGATGGTTTAGGCAATTTAAAGACCTGACAAGACCTAAATCATATTGCTGTTGATATGGGGGATGGTAATCATTAAACAGAAATAAAAGTCAAATCAATTTATTTATCATACATGTATCACATCCTAAATGTATGTCGTTTAACTATGGCATCCTAACTGCAAAAAAATATTTTGTAATATTTCTTATGTTTTGGCACAGCTGTACTTCCAAATTTTTATTGTAAAATTGCATTCTAAATTTATTTATAATATTTCTGTTTCAGGTTAATGGGTTCTGCATAATGTAGTGTAAGTATTACTTAATTAATTAAAATCATTAACATATAATTATTTACCGTGCCTACCACTGCAGAGACCCAAAATCAACAAATGGGACAAAGAGCTGTAATCTACCACGCAACGTGAATTCCGAAGTAGTTATTCTCATACAAAATTGCCAATATCGATTTTTCGGCTTTTGGTTTGGACTTTTCCTAAGTTTCTTTCCAATCAAATTCGATCTCATTTATTCCTTTAGATCTGAAATATCGTTTTGACACGTCAAATACTTTCTTCTTAAAAATACAAAGTGCTGAGGCAAACAAAACAAAAAAAAAATTAACAAATCTTTAAATCTGTTTTCAAAATTGTACGAGATTCTTTTACACAAATATATCACAAAACCAAATCATTTAAACGTTACTCAAACATTCTAAGCATTTGTAATAAAAAAATCAAAGTTATGTCGTAAAACCACTTTTATAGAGATTGCAAGTGTTTAAGATATTTCTTAAGATCCCCGATAGTAAGCCACATCAGAGAGCCAATTTCAAAAACCGCTGATGTTTATATCAAAGACTTTAGAGATAAAAATCTCGTGAAAAGCTCAACCGGAGACGTTAAACTTTAATGGTCTATTACGGTTTTATAACAAAGAATATCGAACGGTACTATATAAATATACATTCAAACGATACTTTAGAGACAAAACAGACAAATAGACAGACACACACTTTCTGTTTTCAACCGACTTAAGAGTTTATCAATTCAGCTGTATTTTTTTTACTTCAGGTCTTCCTCATATATGAACTGATTTTGAAAATTATTTTTTATTGGAAAAAATACAATTTCAGATCGGTCCCATAAAATGAATATTAAAATCAGTTTAATAGTTTATTTGTTAAATCAAAATAACTGGCAATATATGCCATCCAAGTAAACGAAATTGCATATTTTGCTTTCTTGTGACTTTCTTCTTCGATTTGGATGTTTCTTTCGTAAAATGGTAGGGTCTACCCGCTATTTTTTTTTAATTTTTTTAAAATAAAATTAATTTTCTACCCTCTAAGGCCGAGAAATAAGTGATGAAAATATTGAAGTCGGTTTTTTTCGATTTTTTAAATCATCCACTTGTATTTTTTTTAAAGTGGCGACCCCCGCCCATTCCAACAGTAACGCGACTCAGTATAAGATTTGGATCTTAGACTGAGTCGCACTCATCCTGCTTCGACCACCACCCGAGACGGGGATGATACGTCTCATGCGCATGTGATTTCACCGGCACCCACACCCTTCCACCTGAACACAGTAATGCAAGCATTACTGCTTGGTGGCAGATTCCAGGTGTGGTGGCAGTACCTCTCCGGATGAACTCGGCACAAGTTCTACTGCTACTTTTGGTTGCTCCTTTAGCACCACCTAGGGGGTACGTGTAGGGAATCAAAGGGTACACACCTACGGACGCGAGCAACTGGACCCCCAAAATACTTGGAAATAAATATTCGCATTCCCAAGTTTCCATGCTACCTGTTTGTAGGCTGGCTTCCAAGTACAGTTGGTACTGCAACATTCTGCGGTGTTGTTCGTGGGTACTCAAGACAAGCTTTGGCGTCGACATTTAGTTCTGAGCCTGGGTATTTTTTTGCTATGTGAGGATGTGATGAAACTATCTGAACACCCTCCTGGCTGTAAGTTGTTACCCTCGCCCATGACAATAGCAATCCAACTCAGAATAAGACTTGAATTTTAGACTGAGTTGTATTCGTCCTGCTGCGTTTGTCACTCGATACGAGGATGTAATGTCTCATGGGCCTGGGATTTACGGAGACCTACACCCTTCCACCGGAATACGCCAATCAGTAATGGTCGACTACTGATTGGTGGCACATTCCAGGTGCTTCCAGCCGAACTTGGCACTAATTCCACTGCTGTCTTTGACTGCTCTTTTCTCACCACCCAGGGATTTTATGGGGAAGTATACCTATGTATAAAAAAAGTAATTTATTTACCATTATATCAGTTATCTAGTTTCCATAGTACCATGCTTAGTTTGGGGCTCAAGTATAAATAAATACAATTTTTTTTCGTGTACGGGCTATAAAAATACCTCTCATTCCATTATTCCATACGTACAACCGGAAAGAATGGCAGTTGGTGCAACTTCTTTTGTATGACTACATTTCCTTTGAGAGCCGTTTCCAGGAAATTTAATGAAATAAATTCTTCTAGCATACTAGGTATAGCTTTTTCAGCGACGAATGAATATTCTGTATGTTCTTATTTCGGCTGATGTTGTAGGTATGTGTGTGACATTCTCCTCGAAAATTATGAATGCAACCAAATTAAAAAAAAAAAAAATCCCAACGTGGTTTTTCGTAGCTGAAATCTAGGTATGTAAGTGGGTGAATCTTTTTTTTAACCTATACACGTGTCTCCCGGGTGGTGCGAAAGAAGCCACCCAAAGTATTGATCACACACATCCGCCACTCTCTCTCCCTCACACACACACATACACACACACACACCTGCGTTAGGATAGAACTTGTGCCAAGTTCGCCCGGAGAAGTACTGCCACCACACCTAGTGCTCCGCCACCCAGCAGTGGTGCACTTACCATGTTGTAGTCCAGTGGAAAGGTGTGGGTGCCGGTGATATTACAGGCACAATAGCCGTTACATCTCCGAGTGACGGGCGCAACGTAATGCAAGTTGGGTCTCGTTATACTATGACAGGGGAAGACCTAAGACGGGAGCCCAATCCTGATTGTTAGATGTCACATGTTGTCGAATTTTTGGTTCTAAGACATGCCGGACTAAGACCTCAAGATTGAAAGTCGGCGTCTGTGCCCCTGGGCCACCACGATCTCTTTACCAACATATTTTTGTCAAATCGAATAATCGTTTAAGGCAAGTGACATGAGTGAAAACGTCATTAAGAGACTACCGTCTCTGTACCCTTTCAATTAATCTGCCCGATGGAGCTTAATACCCTGAAAACCTCAACTAATACATATAATTGAGTCAACGAACGGACAGACAGTAATTCTATCAGTTTTTGCCAACTCAGATGGGTTGGTTGTCACGGGCGGCGTATACCTTAAGAACAGCTCATATAGAAGCAGCTAGAACACTATAATCTAAACACAGATAATACTTACAGAATTTAATGAGTATCGATGTTGGTTTAATACATTTTTAAATGATCTTCTATGATACACCAACATTATTATAAATATAAATATAAAATTAAATATAAATAGCAATCTCATGTAAAAAAAACGGGTGGAATTATTGCTCAAATTATCCTTTTCTGGGCAACCTTAGACAAGATTGATTTCAATAAATTCATATTTTATGGACATTTTAACGGCATTTTGGTCATAAATAAGCATAGATAATAATATGGAACCTAGATAACTGATATAATACAATACTTGTATAGTATGTTTCCTTGTATCTCTATTCTATATTTTTATAGACAAAGAAACACAAAGCTTGTAAGTACGACTGTAAAACCTGTTTTAGATACGGAACTAGGTTCAATTTTCGGCCTAAAGATTGGTTTAGGCACTTTGGTATCTCTGTTTTATGATTGCGTCTGTCTCAGAGCATACGACTGTACGAGAATTAATGTGAAAGCGTTTGTTTTATTTGTCTGAGCGGAAATTTAACCTGAGGTTAAGAAATTGCTAGCAATTTTAACTAACTTAGCTACAAACCCGAGCTAATAACAATTGTTACAAGTGAACGAGCTGTTCTTCTGTATCTATTCCGTTGGGAATAGAAATATATGTTTGGGTCATGCGAATATTTATTGGGTTAAATTATTATTCCTCTGTTGGGATTAAATACGAGTAATGGATTAAGTTTTTGTATTTTTACGAACTATGCTTTGTAAAGTAGACAATTTTTGTGATTACACTGTTTTGTTTCCATACTCAAAAGATATCAGGAATGTCTGTATATCTGTGTTTAAATAGATGTGTTCATATGTCGAAATATGTTTTTATGAAATATCGCATAATTATGGAATTTAAAGTAAATAAGCTATGAAATATTTCTATGACAATAATATGCTGTTTTCACGCTAAGCTAGCCAGTGAAAACTATCTTACAATTTACATTATTTATCCATATGAAACTTACTTGATAATTAATGAGGTAAAAATATTACCCGCTTAACTATCAACTAAATTGAAAAGGCAATTAATTTAGGATTAATAATATAAAACCACTAAAGAAACTAGAATCAAGACAGGCCTACAAAAATTAATAAACTCTAAGACACCACAGCGATCGCTGGAACAGTGCTGCCAACAACCCAGAGTTCTTCTCCGGTATTTTAAGGAGTTGGGCTGGCTGGGGTATGGTTTTAACGACGGGGGACAATGCACAAAACACCCTGATGCGGGACGTCTGTGCAGGCCTAGTCACCCCCACCCAGAATTATTAGTATAAAATCACAGTTACTGGCATGAAACCCCACGGAGGTAATATGCGATTCCAGCGCGCATTTGATAAGTCCGAGTGAATTTGCAAAGAAACTCATTGTTTCGAAGTCGATGCTCGTTCTTGATTCGATTGAGTGACCTTCAAATGTAAAGTCAAGGTCGTACCGCACACTCATTCATTTAATTATATTGTCAACATTTATAAGCGAATGTCGTATCATTATCAGCCTATATTAGTCCACTGCTATGATCTTTGGCTCTTCTGCTCCACTTTCTACCAGCCACCTTACGCAAGTCGTCGCTCCACCTGGCCGGGAGGCGCCCTGCATTGGTAAAGCTTGTACTATGGGAATCAGATCGCTAATACAGTAATTATACAGTACTTTTTATACATAACTACTAATAAAACATTAATACACGGATATACAACAAACATCTATGTTCCTCACACAAATGCTTGTCCTGGATAGGAATCGAACCGACGACCTTCAGCGCTGAAGGCAGAGTTACTACATGACGCATGTAACTGCGTCGAAATATCGGGAGTCAACAAAACTCACAAATCATGGTAAATATCTCGGTAACACGAATAATAGAGTTACTGCTGTTCGAGCTGTTAAATATTAAATAATAAATAAATAAACTCACGTTTAATTATATATAAACACTAGCTGCGCCCCGTGGTTTCACCCGCATAGTTCCCGTTCCCGTGGAGAATACGGGGATAAATTGATTTTATTTTTTTCGTTAATTTTCCAATGTTTTAATAGTTATTCTGCTATTCGGGACGGAAACAAATCCAACAAATCAAAAACCATGGCAATCGGTCCAGCCGTTCTCGAGTTATAAGTGTTGTAACAAACACGACTTTCTTTTATATATATAGATTTTATAGAAACCTTAAAAATTGTAGCCTATATGTTATTCTGATGTATAAGCTATATTGTGGTAAAGTTTCATTCAAATCCATTCAGTAGTTTTTACGTGAAAGAGTAACAAACATCCATACATCCATACATCCATACATCCATACTTACAAACTTTCGCCTTTATAATAGTAGTAGGATAACATTTCAAATGCAAGTAGACACTTTATTTCTATTTAGTTCTTTAAACCCAATTTCAGCCACTGTAGACCCTAAAAACGTAATTTTAATAATTAAAATAGAATATTTATTAGTAATATCAGTTATAGATACCACTGAACTTCTAAGAACCTCTTTATCGGTTTTTCGCTCGTAGGCCACCAATATCGGTTTCATTTTAAACTGTGGTAGGTAGTCTGCTCAGAACTTTCGAGAAATTCTGATAACATTATAGTGTTTTGAAACTACTTCGTTCTGAAAAGACCGGACTTTTGGCTTTGATCATAGCTTGCAAGACTTGTATGCTTAAAGCTATATGAGCTTAATTAAATTCTAAAATTTAATGTGGCTTTGTAGAAATTAGAGCTTGTGTATTAGATAGACAGTTATTCCGTAAAAGGTGTTTGAAAGATCAACTATTCACACTTTCCAGGCAGTTTGCTTTAATTTATAAATACTAGTTTGATCCGACTCATTTTTGAGAAATCAACGGAAATAAAAAAAAATCATGATGGTGGATGAGATGGGTGTCCGGTACACCCTCCAAACCTACTGAACTATAATTGGGAGAAATACCCCGAGGGTGTATTCTGTTTGGATTGTAAGGTTCGCAACTAATTAGCATTTGATGTTTCATTCGACGTTCTCTGCATTTTAGTAAAAGCTGTACATAAAACCTCTTTAGTATTATCGTTAACAAGAGTTTGGGGTAGTTCACCTTAAAGCATTGAAGACGCCCGGAGGATCTTCGAGAGTTGAGTTACTTAAGAATATTTTATGTTTTAAAATTTGTTATTCATAATGCAAATTTTACGATATTGTTGTATTCTTGATTATAAATATTGAAGTACAAAACGAAGTAAATTTTTAATTTGAAAAATAAAAAATCTTACTCGTGATTGAAAGTAGCAGTAGAACTTGTGCCTAGTTTGTCCGGGGAAGTACTGCCTCCACACCTGGTAATCTGCCGCCAAGCAGATGCAGTGATGACCTTAGGATTTTTCACAAATGGACGAGGTATCAATTTATTTTTCTTTTCTTTTTAGTTCGACATTTATCAGCCGATTTGGATTTTTTTTTAATATTTCGATTGAATTTTATCTAAAATGGTTTAATAGGTTAGTTGTTAACTCAAAATAACTTAAAACAAATTATCATCCAAGTAAATAAAATTGCGTATTATTCTTTTTTGTAACTTCTTTCTTCGCTCATTATTATACCGATTTGGACCGCCTCTAAAGGCAAGCAATAAGAGATTGTTGTCAGTTATCAGTTATTCAACAAAGCTGAAATAGATGTTCTCATTTTGAGACCTTAATTGTAATATTTGTATAAACATACGAATTTTCATAAATGATCATATCTTTGTTAAAAAGCCAAATCATATAAACCGATTATAGGTCGAAAATATAAATTATAAATTTCGGAAATTGACATAAGGCGTCAACAGAAGTTTAACTTGTACAAAGAGCCATGTGGTTTATTTCTCAGACTCCAAACTTGCAAATTACTTCGAGTTTGATAGTAATTTCAAATGTAAATTGCCAATTTGAACCTCAACAACATTTTCCGTGTACTATATCCCGGATAACGGAAAGAAACAGCACAAGTTTACGGTGATTGTATTTATTATTCAACTGACTTCGAAAGGAGGGTGTTATCAATTCGTTTTTTTTTTATATACCTCAGGCCATTGCTTCTCAACAATCAAATAATTTATTATTCATGGTCAAAGTGTGAGCCTTGGTTTTTAATACATTCTTACACTTCTGCGGTCGTATTATAACTTTTAATAACATCTCTGTTTTCATTTTTCCAAACGTTTATTTTTTCTGTTTAATATTCCTGAAACGTCAGGATTGCTTATATCCTGGATTAATACATAGGCTACTTTTGATCCCGGAAATGTGCAATATACCCTTAGGGTGGCCATTAAGCGTTCTTCTGTTCATGTGTGGCATCGCCCTTACCCTTTGGTTGTTAAACGCGAGAATAACGGTGTTGCGGGTAATTCATTGAATTAATCTGTAATGATTTTTCTGTTTAAAAGGGTTTAAATCTCTTAATGATTTTTTTGTTTAAAAGTGTTTTAATGAATGCGATATATCTCCTCTAAATTTATATCTACGTTGTATATAGAAATATAGGCATCTGATTTTACCTTGGGTATTTATCACATTCATACTCCTGCACAAGGATTCCCTGTGTCGTAAATGGTATGTACAAACACAGAAACACAAGACCCAATACCCGAAAACTTAATAACTACACATAGTGTGTCTCGGCCGGGAATCGAACCCGGGGCTCCTGGTTTCGAAGGCAGGGATAGTACCATCTAAGCTATCGGAGCTGTCAATTACGCATAGGGTAAACGGTAAAATTTTAACAAAAATCTTGTTTGTTTTAAGTACCTATATGTCAAATTTTAGTATTAGAATATCTATCTATTTTTATACCCCTGAAGTAAGAAAATGAAGGTACGAAACACAAAGTCTGGAAAATAAATACGTTGCTTTCGCTCTTGGAGCGCATGAATAATAAAATTGTCAACTACGTGAATACATTTCGCATTCGTACCTAAAAAAACATCAAAATACAAAGTAAATTAACTTATTCGCCGTATAATTTATTGAATGGAAAACACGTAATTTCAGTTCTCGATATTAACTCGCTTTCGTTTCATATTTACACGCCTCCATTAAGTTATTTGTATAAACAAACTGGTGAACACACGCGTTCAATTATACATATTAACAGTTTCAATTAGCAGCCTCAAAGCGAAATAATATCTACAAATATTAAAGGTATGAAGATTTTTCACAAGACCAAGTTCAGTGTTTCTATTGTAAGTCAATGCCGAGTTTTCGTGACATAATATAATGTGGCGTACCTATTCCGCCACTTTGTGTAAATCGGATTTGTGATCAGTTGGACCATACCCAATCTTTCCGCTTCAGCTTAAGCTCAATATAACTCATAATATACCTACATGGTATGATAGAAAAAAACTTAATATTTTATTCTTATGTACCTACTCTCACTCCAACAATTTACGAATCCATCTGCCAAACACCAGACACTGGCAGAAGTTGTGTGGTATAAAAAACCATTAAGAAGAATAGAATAGAATAAAAAAAACATATATTTTAACACGACATAAGAAGTTACATTCAGTGGGCAACAGTAAGTGACAGAAATAGGTAGGACAGTAACAGGTGACAGAAAAAAAAATAGTATTAGTAATAGTATAACTAGTATTTAATATAAATATTAAATACTAGTTATACCTACGCTTCGCTCGAGTTAATGTAATATTTTACGAGCTGAAGGCCAATCTGGTGGTAAGTGATTACCTCCGTCCATACCAGGAGCAATTCGACTATTTCGCAAGTAGCATCCCGGTGCGCCCGTTACTGCTTAGCGCCAGATTAAAAAGTGTGGAGGCAGTACAACAGCTAGACCAAATGTAAAATTAAATATCGACCCAAGTCTCTTCCCGTTGCGCCCATTACTGCTTAGCGGCAGATTACCAGGTGTGGCGGCAGTAGTTCTTCTAAAGAACTTGACCCAAGTTCTACTGCTACTTTCGCTGGTCCATTCGCACCACCCAAGGACCCCCCATGGGTGGTGGTGGTACTAATAGGGTAATCTACAGACGCGAGCAACTATAACAAATGTAAAATATGTAAAAAAAATGTAATATATCATGAACTAAACGTAATATATTTATAAGCTAATACTCAATATCATGCCAGCGTGTGCAATGTAAATTAGACTATTAGGGCATCAATTTACTCCGCAGCCACGGGGGAAATCTTGACTTACGCATTATCAGAATTTTCATCTAGGTTCAATGAAATTGAGATGGAAGATTTATGTGAATGTGTTATCTTCTTGAATTAGAACTGAGGATTATTTACGAGCTCACAATGGATACGAAACTTACAAATAAATATACATTTGTGTATTTGCAATTTATTTTTGCAATATATTATTGATGGCTTTGTAGCTTAGGTGAGTAGTAGCTCTGACTGTCATCCAAATAAACGAAATGGCATATTTTACTTCTTTGAAAGTAGGGAAGTCAGTTCTTTTTATTTTTAAATCAGTTATTTTCAAAACGTTGTACGCCGAGGTTTTCCCCTTCTATCGCTCCCATTTATATCCAGTAAGTTAATAATAAATAATGGTAGTTTCTTTTAATATTGGATTGCCTAAAGAAGCATTAAACTCACGTTAAACCAACAAAAGTTTAATCAACCAAAGCCAAGGGAATACTATAAAAAATCAATTTCTCGATGACAAAGCCAACACCCCAACCCTTTCCAAACAGGATTAATCAACCCCGCAACGAACTCTCGGAAGCGGATTTTAGTGAACGAAATCAACACCTTAGTAGAACAAGTAACTGATAGAAAAATCGAATAAACAAATATACATAGATATTCATATTTCACACAGCGCCATGTAGCCCCAAACTAAGCTAAGCTAACTAAGCTTGTAATATGTAAACTAGTTAACTGATAGAATACATATAGTATTTGAATGAAATACACAGCGCACAAGGCAGCGCACAGAACACAACAGCGCAGAAGTCAGAGCAAATACCTACTAAGTCAAAGTCAAACTCATTTATTCCTTTAGATCTCAAGTATCATTTGGACACGTCAAATTTTACACATGCATGTACACATATTCGTGAGCATATAATGTGTCACAGGAACTCCCAGGCACATTACATGCACACAGATATGTCAAATTACAGTCAGTTTTCATGTTTAAGCTTATCTTATTTGTTAAGTTTACGTCTATTCCAACCCTAAGCTATGAGGTCAGTTTGAGCGTGAAGGAATAAAAAATATACACAAACACATATATATTATAAACGTTCGCTTTTATAAAATTAGTGTGATTTATCATAGTCTGATAAATCTGAGATCGTCACATAAATAGCAGAAGGCAGAGCCACTACCAACTCAGCTGAGGACACCCAAATTATAAGCTATGTATTTTCAAATACAATAACGGGCAGGGAAGACAAACCATACAATTCCCGCCAATTTCGTCGTCATGCATAGTCCAAGAGCCGAACAAATTGAATTCCTAATTGGCCATCCGCAACAGAGGAAATACTTTCGCAACTTCCGCGTTCCGGTCAGCGGTCGGATTCACCGAATTTATTAATTTTTTTTTTGAGCCGGAGGTCGGAAAAGTTTTTTAATCTCAATCGTGGTTACGTACCTTTGACTCAAGTATGTTTGCTTCAACTTTCACATATAAATTGGTATTGAAAACATTCCTGGTACTGGGCTTAATCGAATTGTTTAATTTGAAAGGATTTTTTGGTATTGAAAGGATTTTTTGCCTGTAAGAATAATACGAGTGAAAAACTAACGCTTACACACTGAACTAGGATTCCCTGTGTCGCAGATGCATTAACAAACACAGAACACTCTAGACCCGAGAACAAACTTCATGCTCTCCACACAAAGTGTGCCCGGCCAGAAATCGAACCTGGGACCCCTCGACCCCCCTCGCTTCGAATATAGCCACGGAGCCGTCAAAATTGAGTAAATTTACATCAAAGTCAAAGTCAAAGTCAAAGTATACTTTATTGCTTGAAATACATGTAGGTATATAAGATGTCAATATTATTATTAGTATCAATGTATTCTACCTTTCGGCATGCAATATTATAATATGAGTCACAATCATTATAAACTATTATTTAATATAAATTTGAAAATATTTAAAACAAAGAAAAACAAGTCAAAAATTAATTATTTTAAATTAAGTCAAAAAAATAATCGTAGGTCATATGAATTAAAATTAAGGTAGGTTACTATCAATTTAACAAGTTTTTATCTGTCATAAATTCATTTAAAGAATAATAACATTTTTTAGTCAGTAAAATTTTAAGTTGAGTAATTGTATTTTTTATTATTTTATTTTAATAATAAATAGTATTTGTAATTAAACATTATCCCCAAAACAAAAGTTCCCAGTTTGATTCCCAGCCGGGGATGTCATTGTGTATTATGCATTCAGAAACTCAGGGAGTCTTAGGGCAAGGGCATGAGTATATTAATGGTTTATATATCCTAAAATTTTGGTGTCATCAAATTGAATATACAAAAAGCACTTTGGAAAATGGCGAATGCACAAGCCAAAGTACAAAGCCAAAACAAAAGAAAAAAAAAATCACAAAAAGTTGAAAACATATTCGAGAGTATATAACGTGTCACAGAAGCTTCACATAACGTCAATTTAGAAACAGTAACTGGGCAATCGAGCTTCGATCGGTTTTCTTTGTGTTATTATCGTTATTTCGATAATAAGTTGCGTTTTTCCAAGAAATACAATTATACAGCAAAACCCTATCTAAACACAAAATTTCATCGAAATCGTTTGTGCCGTTTCTGAGCTACGCGAAATAAATAAACATACAATAATTGCTCGGTTAAAGTAATAAAATTTTGGATTTCAATCAAATCTTTTTTACAACCCCAGTAAAACAATTTTACAAAACCCAAATTTGAGTTGTAAAGTTTTTAACCCAAAAAAATGTTTCCGTTAATAATCACTTGGCACAACAAAGACGGTCGGATTAAGAACCCTCAACGGACTCTGAACAAAAATCGCTCTCATTTTGTTGCCGTCAACATAAAATTCACTCGCTCCCTCGACTGAAAAATAGCCGCGATTTTTTTTCATACGGGACTCACAAGCTACGCAGAATGTCGCGGTCTCAGAAGTTGTTTTTTTTTATTTGACCTTCACTGTTCGTCCTCAATCACTTGATGTTGAGGGATGATGAGGTCGGTAATGGAGGACGTGTGTCTAGAATATATATATTTACTCTTGACATGAAGAAGCCCAGGTTGTAGTTGCCAGGAAAATTAGACGCTGGCAAAGTGTTTCATTCATAAGCTATTCGCATTATGAAATAATTTATTAAAATCATTAATTAAAATTTTTGAATAATCGCTACTAATTACCGAAACTGTGTAAGCTTTCGGGTATACGACTTTTTAGCTACAGATTTATTTGCCCGATGCCACGTTCTAAACGGTCCTTGGGCTTATTATTCCAAACCATGTGACATCTACAATTCCAGATTCGTCTCCCGTAGTAAATCAAAGCCAATTGACTTTCAGTTATCTTGATTACGCTGTCATATCCAGCAGACGGCATTAGAAGCTGATTCAGAATAAGCTATTTCGAAGGATTATCTAAGATTTAGCAGCACACCGCAGTCGTATTCAAGAGCCTTAGAGTAGCGGGTAACAATAGAGTATAGAAACAAAAGCCGGACCGCATAGGATCTTATCTCCTTTACTTTTTATTGTTGCCTAACCTTTCCGTTCCCTCTTTTGCTTAATAACTTACGGCTCCCGTTCTATAGCCAGAAACGTGTTAAATTGTGGAGGGGTCCAGTTGTACGCGTCCAAAGTCAAATTCAAACTCATTTATTTCTTTAGATCTCAAGTATCATTTGGACACGTCAAATTTTACGTATACAATTACACAATTCGTGAGCATTATAATTCCCCAGGCACATTACATGCACACAGATATGTCAAACTACAGCCTTTTTTCATGTTTAAGCCAATCTTATTTGTTAAGTTTACGTCTGTTCTAACCCTGACCGACCAACCCGAGGGGAAGGTCCGTTGGTGAGAACCCTACACATACCCCATATACAGGGTAAAAGGAGTATTTTACCCAAGGAGTAAAACCGCAAAACAAAAGGAAAAAAGGAGCCGCAGTACAACTTGTGCCAAGTACTGCCTCCAGATCTCGTATATACAGCGTACACTGTCAATTTACCTCACAAATCCGTTGCGCTAAGATGAGGCTATGTTACGATTATTTTATCAATCATTCAGTGATCCTGATCTTGCCCCGCTCCATACTACTAGCTACACTGTGAATGTCATCATGGATTTTGCGTAGTTCACTAGCATGTAATGACTGAAAACTTTCTACCTGGTTGCTTTATGTTTTTAACGAGCATAGCTAATTAACTGTTTGAAACTATTTTATTGCGAATTTCTAGGAACGAAAAGATTTTAAATGAATGCTTCAAACTCAAAGTCAGAGTCAAAGTCTTACATCTGCTGAATTCTTAATATTATACTTGGAACTGTCACTTTTCTACGCACACTTAAAGTTTCTAATTAAGAACGATCTTCACCCATCGGGTGATCTCCGAATCGACTCGAACAATTTTGATGAGACTTTCAGCAGATAGGTAATTTTATAAAGAGTTACTTTTATTTTAGAAGAAAAAAAAAATTTTGCTCATTAAAAATATGTTAAATTCCACGTGGGCGAATTCGCGGGGAACAGCTAGTTTTAAATAAATATGATAGTATTTGGTATATTCAAGTTCACGTGTTCTTATTACTAAGTAAAGCGCTTGTTCAAAAGTGTCATTTAAAGTATCAAGATCCCCTTTAACCGGGTTTCATAATGGATATTACGGTACTTATCTCAGAGGTTTTTTTTGCATAGCACTTAAATTATTGCCATAGAAACTTTACGAGGCCATAGCAATTTTAACCCTTCCATTCAAAGCGGCATGATCAACAATAAAAACTATGTCAATTAGCTCATTTTGCCCCGGCAATGGCCGTTTTGCCCCATCAAAAAAGAGGTTTACAGTTCCCCTTTTTATACCGAGGGTCTATTATCATGCCATCTGTGGATAACGCGTTCAGTCATCGCGATTCAAGGGGCGATAAAATTCGCGTAAATTCCTTCACTAATGCCGACTCACTTCTTTGAATGGGAGCGGATTGAGTTGTTTTTATGGCGGATTTCAGTGACGGGTTCGAAAAGTGGGGTAAATATTTTTATGGGACTTTCGATTAAGGCTTTGCATAAGGTGGCAGGGCTTGCGTCTTGTTTTATAGAAGTGTTGTTGTAACGAAGTTGACATCAATTTTTACTATGTTATAATATATGATGAACAGGAAGTTTTCAGAACGCATGACCTCGGAGGTACAGATTTATATATAAAAAAAATAACACTTGGAAACGAAAATTTAAAAAATGTGCCTACAAGGTCATGCGTTAATTAACTAATTTACGCGGTTGTTCAAACCCTATCCGACCCCAATTAGGAAGAATAAGCAAGAAACCCCTAATGAATTACTTAAATCTAAATAATATTTTCCTTATTAATATTATGTGTAAACAGATATTACAAAATATTTTGTTTGTCGTGAAACAGAGCGACGTCACACCATGGAGTTTTATCATTTATATAATCAGTATTTCTATATCTTTGGATCGGAATCTTGGTAGTATTCTCAAGCAGCATGTTATTTAATAGAAACGTATACAATTTCCCATAAAAGATCCGATGCCTTTTTACACAACTGTGCCAGAACAAAGGTTATGTTTTTCAAGTGTATGATGTTTATATCTTCTTAATATACATAAATTTATGATCGCAATATTGTTTTATTGCAAATTATTTGTCTATTATTTGACAGTCACAATTACAAAAACGTTAGCCACAGCAACGCGTGGCCGGGTCAGCTAGTATGTATATAAGAAATATACATACTTCTTTGGCACGCTCTGTAGCATAAACGCTTTGATAGATTTTAGCTTGAGAGGTGTCGTTAGTCTAAACTGTGAGAGTGACACTGGGTGTATCAAAATTATAATAAAAGGGAAAATTATTTTGCCTCCAAACCTATCGAGTGTGCTATTAAAATACAACTTAAATGTTTAAACGTAGTTTGGATTTTTGCACGGCGCCGGATTTATTTTTTCAATAATGTCTTGTTGAGTTGAATACTGCAAAGGCGCAACTTCTTAGCGGTGGATAGGTGCTAGATGTGGCGGCAGTACTTCTCCGGATGACTTTAGCATTAGCATTGGTACTACTACTCTCATATGTAATTATTTATAAAATTTCCAAGTATTTTTTACGTTTCCAAGTATTTTTTAAGAATTCAACAGAAAATATAATTTTGACTTTGACTATTACTTTAGCCTACACCTAAAGACGCGAGCAACGTAGACGGATAAATATTAATAGTAAATTAATTACTTTCATACAAAACAAATTAATAATCTCTCATTTAACAAATCATTTGCCTACTTTTGCCTCCTGGAAAACATTTTATTGTCCAAAAAGCAATAAACCGTTGACTATAAAGCGGCGAATATTATTTATTTACATTCATAAATTACATTTGAGATTGTTCATAAGTACTCAAGAGATAAAAATAAACAAAAATTATGATGATGAATGATGGGAGCCAGTGTGACGTCTTAAGAAATTACTTTGTCACAGACTATGTAATCGTCTTCACCGTGTCAATGAACCTCTTTGATGTGAAACATCGATTGGTATTGGCAGTACAACCGACTCGTATTTCGTGACGGCAAACAGCATCTGGATAATTGGGCTTTCAGAAACATTTCTACCATATTTCGAATGTTGAAATAAATTGTAGTTGATATTATGTATTCCATGGCAGTCATGTTTCACACCACTGGAGCGTCCCGTGACGGCAAACAGCATAACGCTATATTATGCCGTCATGTAACACATATCCCGGGCGTCCCGTGACGGTCAACCTCTTTAACTGCGCAGTCTTCCTAGGCAGCTTAAGTGTCGCTCCAGGTGCTCCTTATTTATGGACAGAATAATCACTTAAAATGTAAGTCCCAGTTTTTTAATGAGGGTAGAAATATTTAGTTTTTATTGTAAATATTTTACAATAATCGATGCATGATCGACTCGATGTCATTTCTAGCTGTCAACGCAATGACTGGCCTCACAGCTCTATTGGCAGTAGCTGTGCCTTTTGCGCTGGATGTCATAGGTACAATTCCCACCCAGGACTAACGTTTGGGTAACGAACATAGATGTTTCTACTGGCTGCCATCGGTGGCATAGTCGGTGGTATAGAAGGAGATAACAATAAGTCAACATACGCGCACGCAGATAGCAAGTGTTATGCACGTAAAGTTGGCAGGAAATCTGACACAAATTCAAATCTGTCTTCGGTTCATCAACGAGCGATTTTAGTCAATTGTTAATTGTTCAATGAGAGGAATTACCGCCTGGACATCACCTACCTTGGCCTGTGTGGAAGTCGCTCAATAGGTTACGAACACAAGTGGGCCGCTGCAAGAGCAATTTAAGTAAGTGGGCTTTTATTTGCGACACCGAGACGGATTGTCACTGTGGCAATATTCTCCAAACTATGCCACACTTGCTTGAATGCCCATCCTGCCCACACCCGCACGATGGACGACCTATGGTTTGCACAAAGGACGCCATAGATGTTGCAAACTACTGGTCTAAAACAATATAATGCATGAAACATCGACTCGATAGAAGAAGAAGTCAATTGTTTGCGTTGAATGTGCTGTTCTGTAATAAGCTATTGTATGATGTCAAAATAGCTGGATATCAGACGTTTCTTAGATGTGATGAGATCGTTTTTACGGGACGGAAACAAGGGATCGGTATTACATCAAGGATATTTGGGATTTTAGATTTGGTTCCTTCTTGATATTTTATTCTTTGTACGCACACAAAGAATAAAATATCAAGTAGTAAAATTACTGAAAATGGAAAGAGTTCGATTACTATTTCGATCCCGAAATTAAAGAGGGGTGTTACAATTTTTACGGCTTCGATTGTCTGTATGTGGTGCTATGATATCAAACTTATTTATATAACCACTTGGGCGTCCAAGTGTCGATTTGACAAAAACTTGGTATGGCTGTGGAGTCCACGTATCGATCGAGGCCGAAAAACGCGCGCGGTCATCGACCTATTCACGCTTCAACAGACGCAAATTCAGCTGTTATTAATACTGCTATTCGATACTAGATGGTAGTCAATGAAATGTGTTATCTGTTACAATTCCTATATCTGTGGAAAGAACGAGAATAAACTCAGAAAAAAATAATCAAATTTCTAAATGGCCATTTCGAATTCCATAAATTTTGTGGACGGAGCTCTTGCGAACATGAGGTAAGTTTTCTGTTTTTACTAGTTATTTCTAATAGTATTATATATCAAATTGATTGTGGGGATTATCTCTTTACGAAATATGTAAAATTACGACTATTCCAAAACGTTTATGATGTTAAATCTAGTTGAGAAGATATGGTGTCATGACGCCAACATCGTTTGATGACTTTGAGTTGTTATATATAATATAAAAGGTCTTGATAATGTAAAACAAAGGCATAATATAAGATAATGCTTCACTGGTATCACGTTAATATACATTTTAATAATAAATATGTTGAGATGTGTCTGGAAATCGTAATATGCAACTTGAACTTGCAACTAGCAGTCAGGTTTTTGATCAAGATACCATCGAAAACGTCTAATGCTACATTTACACGTTTTGTGTTTTGCGATCAGTTCATGTTTTGTGGTGATGTATTGGTGGATTACGGACCTGGGTATCATTTTACAATAAATAACTTAGTGGCATGTAAACTTGACAATATGAAGTTATTGGTATATATACCTATTGGTATGTATTGAATATGTTTTGTTTTTCAATATAAATTATAATAAATCAACAATCAAAATTGGATTATGTTTGAAACAAATTGATTTTGGCAATACTTTGTGCTATTTTTACTATATCTATGGTTAATATAATATGTGTACTAACATCATCATTAATATTGCAGTGACCAAATGGAAATAATGAATACACAACCGTAAGTACACTTTGTATTTTTCTACTAACTGGCTAATTTTTAGACTAATTTTGTATATTGTATTAACTGGCTGCGACTCGGTATAAGATTTGGATCATACACTGAGTCACATTCATCCTGCTGTGTCCATCACCCGAGACAGGGGCGATACATCTCATGTGCATGTGACTTCACTGGGACACAGTAATGCAAGCACTACTGCTTGCCAGCTTCATCTACATTAAATATGTATTGCAACAATATATAATATTATACATTCAAAATATTGTTTTGAGATAGATAGATAGACACTTTATTGCACACCAGAAAGAAAAAACAATTATAATAACATATAACATTTTATAGGCTCTCTGGCTTAGTTGGTAGTAGCCCTGCCTTCGAAGTGAGGGGTCCCGGGTTCGATTCCCAGCCCGGGCATACTTTGTGTGGTGGCATTAGATATGACTAAGTGTTAATAAGTATGATGTATTTTAATACACAAGTTCTCTATTTTTTACAGATTTCATGGAGGAGGATTCATCAGATCTTCGTGGAGGTGGAGCCAGCAACTGCCTTAGACCCAGCCCCTCACCAGCCCAGCACTAGCCAGTCCAAGCCCTACATGATCTCTTCTATTAGTAAGTAGTTAATAGAACAATCTATTAGTCCCTAGAAACTAAGAAAATAAGATTGACAACTTATGCCTTATTATTTGTTTCAGATGCGACTGACTATGAATTCAATGGAAATAAAGTATTTTGACCTTCACTGCGGAGATCTTGACTGGCTATGTGGTGGTGGAGGAACCAATTTGAAAGTAACTGATGGGGCCAATGAGTTCTACAGGGAAGACTGCAACTGCTGAGAGTTGATAACAATAGTGTAATTAATTTAAGAATTCAATGAGAATATCTTTGACTTTAATAGAATCATGGCACTGTTTGTGTGGTGAACATGAAATTTTCTCTTAGGTCTAGTGTGTTTGTCTTGTGTTTCTGTTTGTTCATGCCACCTGTAACACAGGACACAGGGAATCCTAGTACAGGAGTGTAAAATTTAAATTTGTAAATATATATTTTTTTGTATATTTTAGTTCGTTTTTTATTATTATTTAGTATTAAATTATAAAGTACAATATATTATTTAGTATCTATAATAATAGTATTAAAGCAGAATACATTCATTTGTGTTTCACTGAAAAAAAAAAGAACGTGTAAATGCGCATTATGGGCGGCCATTTTGTAATATTTTTTTGATTTTTTCCGCTCATATTTTTTTGAGGAGGACCTGGATTACAAATTTTTATTTTGATAGAAAGCGTCGTATTCAATATTGAAATATTGGTATCGTTTTAAAGAGAAAATACTAAACTATTACAAAATAATATAATAGTTAATAAAACTATTATAATTTTCACGTAAACCACACGTAAAAGTAAAAATTTTAAAGTTTTATTCACATCACCAACTTTTAAGCTTTATTTTTATACTTTCAGATTGATATGAGTAATTTACTTTGAACTAAACTAATTCTCGATTCTTTTAGCTTGCCGTAGGTATTTTTTATTCTAATGAAGGTACAGTAGTTGTCCAGTAGTAAATGTTTATGTGAAAAAAGGTCGCGCGCGGTTATTAAAAAAACGATGCCGGCGGAGCGGGACGTTGCAGACATAGTCGCTGCGCGGGCCGGACGCTTGAGTGGATAAAGAATGTTCTGATTAAACTATAAAATTAAGTTTCCAATTTGGCTGTATGGTATTTGTATGTTTGTTTCGCGATATCTTCACCAAATTTAGAACGATTTATATAATTATTTTTTCATTAACAAAGCGAACTACGAAGGTGGTTTCATAGGAATTTAATTTCACCCCTGTTGAAAATAATCAAACTCACTTGAAAATAATCAAAATCAATATAAAGTTAGCATATGAAATATGTAGCCATGTTTGGTGGTAATCGGGGGATCGGTTTACGAGAGATGTCATTACTGCTTATATAAAAGTTATATCTTAAATGCAAATCCAATTCTCCGAATTAGTAAAGTTTTCTATAGATATGACTGGTTTTTTTTTAATTTTTAGCATTTTGTTAGGTTACTGTATAAGTTTTTTGTTGTAAATAATAATGAGGCTGGTTAAGTAATGGATGGCAATCGCTTTTTTATACTGGCAACTATAAATTTTTAGCGAAATTACGTTTAATAAATTGATATATCTGACTTTGTTACTTACCCTTCCTGAAACATCACCAGACCTTATTAATATTCGAGTGGATACGAGTGGCTTATAATAAAAATACATCGGAAAAACAAACGTAAAAGCAAAACACAAGATAAATTGCGTAATTCCCTTTATCACGGGGAAGTCAGAGCGATAACAAAGAAAAAAAGATTTTTAAAAGACTATATTTCACTAGACTACAGAGAACCCTTCTTTTAAGCTGCTGAATAAATTGTGTAGATGAGACACTCCGCTCTTTTAGTGACAAATCGCAGTCATTTAGAAGATGCAATGTCAAACATTACTTTGTTTGTACTGGCAAAGATAAAAGTTCAGATATACGGACTGACGTCTTACTTTAAATCTAGTGTAACTTAACGTAGTGTATTTATCACGATTAATTAATTCTTCTGTCGATTGCTCTCAACTTCTTGAGAAAATCCATTTTTATGCACCATCTCGAACTTATAGAAGAAGTAATACGTTGTATCTTAGACCAGCTAATACAAGATATCGCCAAAATTCGTTTATTTACCGCGCGAGTAATACTTTCAACGAGCTAAGTAAACAGCATGACCTTGATATTTTTAATTGCAGTGTCTCCACACTTAGAAATAAGCTGTACGATACATTTTTCCGTCGACATGCGCTTTGATAGTATGTGTTAACTTATGTTGTAATATGCATAAAATATGTAATAATGTGATTGTGAGCGAACCGTTAATGGTTTTTCTTTCTGTTTATTGTTTTTTTTCTTTCTAACTAATGTATTGCTATAAGTAGGGACCTTTAAATGGCCATGTTGTTTTTAAATTGTCACTTAAACTGTTATTTTGTGCCGATGGTTTCTTTGAATTTAATAAATAAATAAATAAATAAATAAATAAATAAATCTGCAGAGATTAGCATAGGTTTTTTGCATGACATTAACTGATGGCTTGATAGCATACTCATTACTCTGCATTCAAAATGAGAGTACCTAGGTTCGATAACTGCACATAATAAAATGAGCATTGTTTTTGCTTTTATCTTTGTTCATGTCATCTACAATACATCTTAGTGTATTTCTGTAAAAACATTATTTACTCATACTTGAATATTTTAGTCGTCTCTAGTTGCTATATTGCAGTTTTTCTGGTAGTGGTTAAAATAAACTATTTAAACTACACAACGAACACAGTGAAAAAAAATCATATTGTAATTTAAAACGGTACCCAGCACTTTTCTTGTTAATGATACGCTGCAATGAAAACCGTATTACACAATAGTTTTATATTCTCGTAACCTCAAGTACAAAAGTGTTGCCACTTGACGGTATCACAACGCGGTAGAGTTGAAAATATAAACTTCCATTTAGCAGCTTGTTTATGTTTTAATCAAAACAGCGAAGCGTTGACAGTCATGTTAAATAATTGAGGCAACATCTGTATCATATAACTTGTTTGTAGGGTTCACACTTTCTTTTGATTTTACGTTCTATATTTCTAATACGGCGGCACAACAGACGGATAGAAAGGCGTGTTGGACTGACCCACCACAGGGACAGGGAGATCGTGAGTTGTGGGCGAAAGAGAGAGGCAGAGGTGATCTTTGTTTTGCAGCGGGCTATTTAAGCTGATAATTAAAAATTATATTAGAATTATATACTTTCATTGCTGTATTTCATTTTGAAGAGAACCCAAGCAGCCTGGCACTTCTCTAAAGATACATAGATTAGGTGTCAATTTGAAGCGACAATATTTGTCATGTCTCTGCAAATTCCAATGAATATCCAGGTTTTAATCGCTTGTTTTAGTTCCATGAAATCGTATAGTAACAAGTGGCTTGTAGCGCCAAAATGGCGTCAATTAAGGATCATGACATGACAAAATCCAGTGGTGCTATGACAGAGATCAGTGGGTGCTAGAAAAGTTTTGGGACGTTAGATCTTTCAGATTGAGTGACTATGCTATCCAGCTAGGGTCTTAAAAAAATTAAGTACGGTAGAACCGAAATTGTATTGCCTTGTTATAGACAGGGGATACCGTTACTCATGAGATGGGTCATGTGATAAGATCCATCACATCACTCACATAAAAAACTGCCTATCAACCTCTCACTTATAGAAAATAGGCTAGTTTTATCACGTTGTTACATGGAAAGCTTTTTGCAGGGATATAAAATAGAATAACACGCCAGTAATATAACATTTATTTTAATAATTATTACACATTCTTAGTTTAAAAAAACTGGACCACACAGGTGATTCAATAGTTACGTAGGTAATTTTCTAAAACTATTAATGGTTCATCTATATCTCGCTTATCTATGTTTTTGAATAAACACTTGCAAAAAAGATTGTGTGCGAGCGAGAACGCGTAAATCATGCTGTTTCAATTACACCCCACTTACTAGGGAAAAAGATTTCCTTTCAGCTGTAATATAAATCAAACGCACTATACTCAGAGTAATAACAGTCATCACACAGAAAGAAAGCGCAGTAGCACAGTGGTACTGATGCCGATTATATCCGAAAGTCGTTGGTATAAATGCAATAAAGCATCAATGAGTTTTTTACTACCACGTTCTCAAAAATTGTCTTCTGGTAGCTCCTTCCTCCTTTCTGGTTGTGGTTCCTTTCTATTTTGTGAATATCTATATTCATATTTCTTAGTAAGTTCAGAATTGCCAATTGCGTTTAACATAGGTAGTCGTAATACTACGAGCCGTTCCTGAACATTGCATAATTTCCAACAAAAACAGAGGTTTTTCCTGTTTTTATGCGATGCTTTAAGTACAATAAAGAAAACAAAAAAATAGGATAAACAATAAAGTAAAAAGCTAGAGCCTTACCGCAACCCAAAGAATATCATAGAGTATTTGTATAATGAAAACATTAGTACAGCCGTCACAATGCAGCAAAAAGTTATGCACGTTTAGTTTTGCTATCGCGTGTGTGACTATGACATACCTCCTAACAAATTCATAAATATTCGTCTTAATTTGTTAAAACAAATAAATTATTTCTTCAAATATATTATATATTGATTTGATGTTGTGTTCGCGGTCAGGCGCCAGTCTTTAAAGGGCAGATTGTGTTGAATTTTTTTTAACAATTAGCATTCTATTTCGTAGTGACACCCGTTCATACCCAAATGTTGCTCTATATCTTGCTCTCATGACTCAAAGTTACTATTATGGAAGTTATTGCCAGATATGAGAATTGTTTATTTGTTAAGAGAACGTTGACAAAATGAGATGGTTTTTGTCTCTCCACGTCGCAACAGTTGGTACATAACGTTTCACTTCACAGAAGTTGTTTTAAGGAAGTCCTTGAGGAAAACATCGGTTAAATTAGGGTATATCAATATGATTTGAATAAATCTTGCATTTGTATGTATTATTTTAAATAAAAAAGGCCTATGTGCTATTTGCAACTCGTCGTACCAAATAATTATAGTTTTTTAATTAATTCAACATCCTTGGTACTGCATATTGTGTGAAGATTTCAGAAGCCGTACAGCCTTTAATGTAGGACATACAGACAGAGAGATCTTTAAGGCAAATAATGAGATTTTATTTAATGTTCCAAATTTTTTTCTTTTTTATGAAGTATCCCAAATTCTTTTTCTAGTAAAAAGTGGCTTAAGTTACTCCTAGCTGCTAGTGAAAGTCAGTCCAGCCGTTTCGCAGATTAGATGTAACACAGACATAAAAACAAAACTTATAATTTTTTAAACAAAACAAAACTTTTTTTTCAAGCTGTTATATTAACATTACAAATACACAATTCAATTTTATTTATCTGGTCAGAAGCAGACCTTTCAAATGTTTAGTAAAATATGTTTCAAGAAACGTATTAAGTCGCCAAGCTGTAGTGTTCGCATTGCTGTGTTCCGGTGGAAGGGTGTCGGTGCCGGTGAAATTACAGGCACATGAAATTACGTTCGCAACGGGGTACGACTTGGGTCTCCTCATACTTCGGTCGGAGAGGACCTAAGATGCATTGCTGTTGCTATGGGCGGAGGTAACCATTTAACATCAGGTGGGCCTATAAATCGTCCTATCACATCTGTTACTAAAAAAAAAATTTCTCATCTCAAAAAGTTTCCGCTGATCATACACACATATAAAGGCGAAAGTTTACAAGTTTGTGTGCCTGTGTGTGTATCTTTTATACTAATTCACGCTCAACGGATTTGGATGAAATTTGGTACCTGAATAGCTTATATCCTGGATTAACACATATGATACTTTTGATCCCGGAAAACCGCGGGAAACATCGCGGGGCGCAGCTAGTTCCCTCATAAGTCTCCAAGTGTAGCATCATGATTAACTAACCTTACTAATTATATTAATTGCCAACTAAAATTAATAATTATTAACTGTGCACTCGTTTCATTACTACGTAGATATTGTAGGAACCTGTTTTAATGAAAACAAAGCAAAGTAGCTAATTAGGTTATTTTGCCTTCATCATAGTACCCGTAGAAGTTTATCTTTTGTGTAAAACGTTTTTCGTTGAAAAGAAATACAATTATACAATTAAACAGCAAAACCCTATCCAAACACAAAATTTCATACAAATCGTTCGAGTGACATTTCCGAGATACGCGAAACAATTTTTTATATACAAGAATTTATATTATATATGCTAGAATTATTTGTTTAAAGTAATACGATAAGAAAATATTATAATGGTCATCCTTATAATGGACTGTTGTCCATTATTAGAGCTACCATTTAAATCACTGTGTAGCAAAACGTTCGCGCATTTTTTCCGAAGACAGCCCACTTCTTCATAGGCTAATTAATGCACACATTAAAACACGCCGGGCAAATGCTGTGGTGGTTCCCTAGCGATAAAATAACATCGCCAGCGAAATTACACATACATAATGTATGAACATGAATAATAATCGCTCTATGTATATTTTGATGTATTTTACCCGTTACGGTGAAAGTTTCAAGAACTTTAAATGAACTGGAAAATTAATTGATGTGGAGTAAAAATATATCTTACTTTGCCTTAAAAATTTAGAATGTTTATGGACTACCGTTTATGTTATTTTAGGAGTGACGGGGGGGTATAGGTCGATGGGGGGGGGCGTGTACAGGGGGGTATTTTTTGTGTAAAAGTGTTCTATGTGGGGCATACGGAGCAGCTCAAAGTAGCAGTAGAGCTTGTGCCAAGTTCATTGGAGAAGTACCACATTCAGTAATTTGCCGCCAAGCAGCGACACGTTACTGGGTTCCAATGAAAAGTGCCGGTGAAATTACAGGTGCATCAGAGTGACGGGCGCAAGCAGTGAAACTTGTCTCATGCTTCAGTAGAGAAGGAAATCTTATTGCTGTTGTTTATGGGTCAGGTTAAAAGCGGTAACCAATAGCAACCATTTAATAATAAGGCCATTAGCAGTATTTTCTACATCATCATCTCCTGTTGATGAATTATTGGAATAATTTATTGATTACTAGCGACCCGCCCCGGCTTCGCACGGTTAGTAAAGCATCAGTGTCTTATCAGAAACTACCCGTGCGAAGCCGGGGTGACTTGCTAGTGTATTACACATATAAACCGTCCTCTTGAATCACTCTATCTATAAAAAAAACCGCATCAAAATCCGTTGCGTAGTTTTAAAGATTTAAGCATACATAGGGATATAGGGACAGAGAAAGCGACTTTGTTTTATACTATGTAGTGATTTCAATCGATCTTCGGCTCTCTCAGTCCCTTTGTCTCCTTTCTCGTAATAGTAGTAGTAATATTGCAGCAATATAATACCATCAGATTACTAAAACAAATTCGTTTAATCAATACCCAGAGGGCACGAAATAACAAGACAGTTTACAACACTCGTAAACTCCGAGTTAGTTAACCTCTCATTAGTAAGTTTCTATCGAAACTGACAACGCCATAATATTATTAGCGATGTAACCAAACTAAATATTCGGAGTTATACTAACGGTGAGGTATAAATATCGAGTCGAATATCGACTCATCGAGTCCCAGCCCTAGCAACACTAATCAGAACAGCTAGAACGCTTTTGACTTGTCTTGTTTTTTATTTTTCTTATTTTACGGCTCCGTAGCTTAGTTGGTAGTAGCCTTCGAAGCGAGGGGTCCCGGGTTCGATTCCCGCCGGGGCACACTTTGTGTGGTGAGCATGAACGTTTGTTTCTGTGTTTGTCCATGCCATCTGCGACACAGGGAATCCTAGTGCAGAGGTGTGAATGTGTAAACGTTTATTTATTTTATATTTATTTCCTTTTTTTTGTACTACTTATGCTTTAACACTTAGGTTTGTATAGTACTTGTGGCAATATAATTTTTCTTTTGTGAACATTCTGTAACTTATATGTGGATAGCGCTGTGGTCTACATAATTACCAAAATCTAGTTGTAAGAATCATTTGTTGTATCAATATATATTATATAGCCGTTTGTTTTTCCGAATAAATAAAATAAAAAAAACACTTCTTTTCTAGAATTTTTTTATAATATATGATATGATGATTTTTTATAATATATGATATGATATGATGACGATGTATATATATGATTTTTTTTACTCGGCGGTACGATTTTGCCTTTAAGGTGAGGCAACCTAACATAGCTAACCAGCTTCTACTTAAGTGAGCTGTATAATCGCTTTCGCTTCAAATATTGGTCCACCTTAGAATTGCAGTTAAGTAGCATTTCCAGTTTCTATGACATACAAACATGTAGTCTTGTATCACTGTTTAAACAACTTTAGCATCGTTGTAAAATTTACAACTGCTATTACATGCGCATGTAATGTTTTGTTGCTGTACATAGGTATAAAGTTGATTGTGGTGTAGTTAATTGCAGAAATTTATGGACCACACACAAAGCCCAGAGGCACACACGCCGACTTAAGATCCGAAGGTCGCTGATTCACCAATGAGTTTTTCACTTGAAAAATTTATATATTTAGGACATGCATATTATGCTTGTCCTGGGTTGGAATCGGACCCACAACCTACTAATCGGAATGCAGAGATATTATTAGTGAAGCCAGTCAAAAAAAAATCGATGGACGACATAGGAAAATAATATAATATTATCATCTCTTCAAAGTGAAGCGAAAATGGACCTATTCTTGACAATGATAGATTTTTGAGAATATCTTTAATTTAGATAACTAAGTCCGTTACCTTTAACTTTAATGTCGCACAACAGTCGTAAAACAGAAGATATGTCTATTAGAGGTGAGATTATCGTAGTAAGCCAGCAATCATTATAAAAATTGGCTTTACAAGTTATTTTACGAGTGCCAAGTTCACTGACATATTTTTACATCACAAACTTAATCTGTGGAGCAATACAGATTATCGATTCTGTCTCACAAAGTCTGTCTACAAATATCGTCGGCTGATTCTCTCCGATTTTTATCGACGATAGTATTTTTTTTACTTTTTAATACTGTCAACGTCAAAATTCTTCATTTGCCGTTGATTTCTTTAAAATTCCTTGGAAATGTATTTTTTAACAAATATGTACTAACGAGGTCATGATTGTGTTCTTAAAGCAAGTTTAGGACTTGATGAAACCCTATCCGACCCGATATACTTCTTCCACAGCGCTATCTCGCCCCCAACTAGGCATAGGCATACTTCTTATGAGAACTAGAGAACTGATAGAACACTTAAATTATACGTTTTTAAGTAAATACATATAAAGTGTTTTTTTTTTAACATGTAAACATCCCGTCACGTAAATGCTTGTCCTGCGTGGATATATATAAAATCAGACTAAGATTAACCGATTAAAGTCAGCAGAATTAATCAATATTAATCGGTCGTTCGTAAAGCCCATATTATTTATATCACCATTGTTTCCATTTGCTCATGTCCGTAGGTGTGTACCCTTTGATTCCCTACACGTACCCCCTGGGTGGTGCTAAACGAGCAACCAAAAAAAGCAGTAGCACTCGTGCCAAGTTTGTCCGGAACGGAACTGCCAACACACCTGGAATGTACCGCCAAGCAGTGCTCGCATTACTGTGTTCCGATGGAAGGCTGTGTGCCGAAATCACATGCGTATGAGACATATCATCTCCATCTCGGGTGATAGACGCACCAGGATGCATGCAACTCAGCGTAAGATCCAAATCTTATACTGAGTTGCATTGCATTTGACATGGGCAGGGGTCGCCACCTACCACCAGGTGGCCCTCAGCTCGTTCCGTAACATATTTACATAAAAAAAATTAAAAAGCCAGCGGTTCGAGAACTGTTAAGCGATATTAATCGGCTGTCCGTAAAACGTTTTAGCTTCCAATAAGCCACCCGGTGGCAGCTAATGGGTTAAACTAATTTAATATTAAAATTATAATATTTTATTTTGAAATGGAATGCAATATTAGCTAATTTGTATGCAATAACTCGCGTTGGCTTCTTGGAGAGTTAATCAACGTAATGAGTATTTTTATAAAATAAAATAATTTTATTGAGACCCCAATTTAAATATATCAATTTATTGCTCCATAAAATATGAAGACCACAGATGAAAAATTGTATAGTCTGTCGTGACTCAGTGTAATTACGAGTTATTATATTGTTTTTTTTTTATTTTTTTTTATTTTTTTTATTCTTTTGTGTATGATTTATCGCTTTACAATAAAACAGTTACCAAGCTAGTAAATAATAAAAAAACATACTGTGGCGTAATCTACCAAGAATCCCTTCGCAAAAATAAAGAAGAATTTAACTTTAGTTTTACTTTGCTAGTTTTATATCGGTAATATTACAAATACTTCTTCAGCATCAGTATTTAAGAATACATTTTAGAAATGAGTACTCTGATAATATCTCGTTGCCTGCGCTAGGTTCAGTTTCACCGAGTGCTTATCTAAGGTTTAAATGGTGCATCTCGAGAAAGCTAGCGTGCTTATTTTGCTGCGGCAACTTTTAGCTTCAGCTTTTATGTGATAGTGTAAAAAATATTAATACAAATATTTGTACATACAGATTGATATATACTCCGTTATTACGATAACAAGGTTGTTTAGGTGATACTGTTCCATCACTAATTATCCTACTACTATTATAAAGGCGAAAGTTTGTAAGTATGGATGTATGGATGTTTGTTACTCTTTCACGTAAAAACTACTGAATGGATTTGAATGAAACTTTACCACAATATAGCTTATACATCAAAATAACATATAGGCTACAATTTTTGAGGTTTCTAATGTGAGGTCGTAAAAAAACACATTTTTAGACTAGACGGGACGAACCTGAAGTCCACGCGAACGAAGTCGCGGGCAAAAGCTAGTGATTATATAAAAGAACCACCTAACTTTTAAATTAAATATACAATAATTTACAAAAATTCTGTCATGTTATAATGTAACTTGAACCGACAGTAAAATATCGGATCGGAAGAGTTTACTTTTGAGTATTACTTACCATCACACCCTAAAGTTTTTCACGAATAGCTAATTAACATATAATAGTAAAAATAATTATTTATAATATATCCTCAAATCAACACAAAGGCTGGAGAGTAGTTTAATAACAAGTTTTAATTAGGAAAATATGTAATTGACTTAGTTAAAACTTTGCGTATAACTAGAGTTATAATTAATTTTTCAACCTGTTTATCTTCTATTCAATAAAAATATATCGAAAAGAATTGAATTCAAAGGGTTGACAATAGAGACATAAAAAAATCATCGCGCCCTTAGACTACGACCCGTGTCAAACGTAGAGAGATTCGTTTCAGCCTCTGAATAAAAATGAACTTTTCACCCCAATGTAATGGGTTAACCGGTTAAGCTACGTAGTAACATTATGTTATCTGTGGATGAACTTAAAGTTTAGTATAGCACACCTGAACTAAGAGATTGGCAATAACAATGTAATAATAGTTTTTTTTTTTTTTATTTTGAAGTGTAAAAGGTCCGATCCCTCTCGCAGACGGCAGGGCCGGGTTCCTCATCGAGTTCAGCCCGGACCGCAACCCTACCTTAAGGCAAAGTACGAGAGGGTCACTGGTGAAGTTCTTTTGGAGAGCCCAGAGACCCTCGAATGCGCAGAGGTCGGCCACCGGAGGGGTTTAGTTCGGGTAAAAGTCCCAAATAACTCGGTAGTCTCAAAAAAAAAAGGTTTTTTGAAGTGAGAACTTCTTTGCGCGTTGGGCATTTTTTGAGATGGAAAAAACCATTGAAATCGCTACACTGTTACCGTTACCGACACCTCTGTATATAAGTATCTGCAGTGTAGTCTGCTTTTGTTTTCACTTCTGTCGGCACTCCCGGAGTGTCAAGGTTTTTTTTAATAAACGCTACTCGCACTGACTTGCGGCGCTGATCAGCTACTCGCCGTGTCAGCGCCGATGGTCAGCGTGACACTTAAATCAGCCTTAAAGCTGTGCGTAGCAAAAGGCTACATCTCAATCTCACTTGATAAGTAGCAGTAGAACTTGTGTAAAGATAGTCCGAATAAGTACTGCCAGGTGTGGAGCCTGGAAAGCTAAAGCCAAGCAGTGGTGCACTCGCATTGCTGTTTCGATAGAAGCTTGTTGGTGCTGGTGAAATCACATGCGCATGAGATGTAACATCTCCGTCTCGGCGACGGGCGCAACGGGGAACGGTCGCTAAGTATGTAACCTAATATTGATATTATTATAAGTCGAGTGAGTGAAGTGGATAACCATTTAAATTGGGGCCTTTTTTTCAAATACAATAAAAAAATGTTGAGTGATCATGAGGTGGATGGAGCACGAAGGTCTAGAAGAAGAGCTTGAAGAGTTCTTAAAGCTTTACTAAGTGGATGAAGTCAACCAAAGTAAAACATTTAGGTTATTCGGGACCCTGTAATAAACGTTTATTTCAGACTAGTGATCCATAATTGTGTTAGTAGAAATCAATATCTTATGAAGTATTATTAGTTATGGCGAAGCAAGTAGATATAATTGGCACTTTAATATATTTGGGTCAATAGATAAATAAATAAATAAACGTTTACACACTCATACCTCTGCACTAGGATTCCCTGTGTCGCAGATGGCATGGACTGACACAGAAACACAAGACAAACACCCAAGACCCGAGAACAAACTTCATGCTCACCACACAAATTATTCCCCGGCCGGGGATCGAACCCGGGACCCCTCGCTTCGAAGGCAGGGCTACTACCAACTAAGCCACGGAGATAAGCGATGGAATTTAACAGAACCAGTCAGTGTCGCATCAGACCGGAGCGATGGTTTTCCACAACCAGGGTGAGACGGTTGGTCAGGATAGGGCGACTGGTACTGCCACTCCATGCACCATGGCCCAGGTGTCTTAATGCCATTGAGGCGCCCATGGGACTTTGCATTTTGTGCAGGTTTTAATGTATTTCATAATGACAGCTCATTTAAGTGCAACGAACTCATAGCCTTCTTAAACGCCACCGATAAGCCATGTTGGAGCCCTTGGGGCAGCTTGAAAATTCCGACACCCGAGATGGCCAATTACTAACAAAGCAGCTGAAAAAGAAGCGCACGCGAAACTGAGCGCGCGACATTTCTTCGCATCCACCTTTGGCCTTTAGGGGGGCCTCCGTGCTACCAAGGTCACAATATATGGATCCCCCATATGTGGACCTCTAACCCAAAATGTGGCTGTCTGTGCTTTATCTTAAATAATTATGCGTGTGCGCGTTTGCAAGCATCCCTGATGCGCTACAAAAACGAAACATCCCAAAAAGCATCTTAGACCCGGTGGATGTAAAACGTATAATAATTTTTCTTAGTAAACATTATAGCTACAATAAACGCTAGGGCTGTTGAATAAATTTAAACCTTATTTACCATGTGTTTACCGTCACTTCTTGTTTCAAGTACGCAGAGCTCGGATCTTATTAAATTCAAGTAGATTGAGTAAGCCATTTGTAGCCTGGAGTTGAGAAATATTTGGTTTGTTTTTGCTTACAACATTAACATTATTCATTTCTTCACCCTTCAGAAAGATAAACTTTTAGTTTATAGCTAGGATGAAAAACTAGAAAGTTTTTCAAAATTAAGAACACAATAAAAATACAGAAGGTAAACTTAATGAGATTCGAGCTAGACGGCTTCATAGCCTAGTTGGTAATTACAGTCCGTGCAAGGGGTGCTGATACAAAAACTCTCAGGTCTTGAATGTTTGTGACGTAATGTGTCCATGACAGCTGTGACTCTATGACCCTTAGTACCACTCGTTTGGGAGCTAATTATATTAGAAAATTTTACGACTGCTAAATATTTAATAATAGCTTTGCACAGCGTCCCTCGCGTTAATGTAGATTTTGCCAATCAATTTATTTTTAACAACGTAATTGCAAAATTTCATGATGATCGATTTAAATAGTTAAGGAGTAAAAATGTAACTAAAAACTCACATTTGCATTTATGATATTATGAAGACAATAATGATTATTATTAAACTTGGCAGTACAGAAATTTTCTCCACTGCCAAGTGTCAAGTCAATCAAGTCAGCCAATAATGAGACTGCAGGAATATCAGCCTACTAAGGTGTTGATCTACCACGGGAGCCTCCAGCGGGTTGGATGATTACACATGTCTTAGATTTTTGATTTTTTATCACAATTTAAGACACTATTTTGAGAACGTGACGCAAATAACCTATTCTGTGAACTTTTATACCCTCCATAATAGCAACATTACAAAAGAAAACAAATATATAACTTTACTTAAGATATTTCATTAAGAATGCTGTTCGATACTAACCAATAATATTTTCGCTACACACAATACAACTGTCGGTATTTATACGCAATGATTGGTTTTCCCTGTAAGCGATCGAGATCCCTTAAGAGTGAGCGAACAATACGTTGTTTTCTTTTATTTTTATCCGTGAAATGAGAATAAAAATAAAAGTTGTCGAAGTGGGGGAGGGAGTTTATTCCAGCAGTGTCTATGCAGCATTGTACATTGAATATCCGTTTGGGATTTGTGACAATGAAGCAATTGATACATTTTGACTTAAAACATTTATTGGAAAAATTAAAATGTTAAAACGTCAGTTTTCTTTGTTGAATAAGTATTTTTTTATTGAATACCTTTTTGAAATGTACCTACAGTTCGAAGGTTAAATTTTAAGACTTTCTTAACAAAATTTATAGTTCATAGCAATGATTTCGTTTCAACGGAATCCTAACCTACTAACTAAAATTTCAAGCCACTTGCCACCATTGGCCACCATTGGCCGAGGTGCAACTTATTATGAAAAGTTCAAAGCCAAAATACTTTATTGCCGTTGAATTCTTAAAAAAATTACTTGGAAACGTAATTTTTTTTAATAAATATTGAATATCATGCTTTCTAAAATAAATAACCATCATTCTAACTCAAATGTGGGTTCCATTCCACCGATTTATTTCACTTTTCTATTTGATATTATGAGATCACCATGACAACCGATATTTACTTCATGACTGAATAAATAAATACATTGAAATGTAACCTTTAAGATACGAGTTTCAATTAATCACAATTAGATCACCATTTATAGATAAAAAGTTACAAGCAGAATTTTAATTGGAAATATTCATTTCAATTTCCTTAAGCCGTACTTGGTAACAGTTTTAATAATAGTAACTTACCAAAATTTGGTATATCGTAGGTATCATTTCAATAATTATTGGGGACAGGAAAAGTATTTTAAAATGGTTAACCGATATAGATTTCTATTCCTACTTTCACAAGGCTTAATCTCCAAAATACGGTATTACAATTTGACCTTAATCGAATAAAATATTGAAATGGAATTAGGGTAGTAATTCTTGCCTTTCCTACTATTTGTTAAGTCTCATTGTCGAAGTAGGTAATTGAATTTGAAGTTGCTTTATTAATATATGTTTATACTTATTATTGATTTTAGCAATAATAAGTTAAAAAGCTGGATCAAGGGCCATACACAGAAGGTGGTACTCCTGGACACGGCACGCACCGTCAAGTGGGTTGGGCTAAACGGGTTGCAATTCGGGTCGGAGCATCTAAGTCGTACTTTTAGCCGTTTTATTTATATTTTTAACTAGCTGCGCCCCGCGGTTTCACCCGCATAGTTCCCGTTCCCGTGAATATACGGGGATAAATTTATTTTTTCGTTAATTTTCCAATGTTTTTAATAGTTATTCTGCTATTCGGGACGGAAACAAATCCAACAAATCAAAAACCATGGCAATCGGTCCAGCCGTTCTCGAGTTATAAGTGTTGTAACAAACACGACTTTCTTTTATATATATCGATTGTGTCATCTGTATATTTGGCTGGCGTACGTAGTGGGAAGCTTTTACCCAACAATGGGACAAAAGTCCTGGACTGACTTACTATGTGCGTATCTTATATAGTGGCTTTAAGTATAACACGAGTGTAGCAAAAGGTAGGTATACAATGCCAAGTGCGTTCGGAGAAGTACTGCCATCAAACTTATAAATCTAGCACTTGCATTGCTGTTTTCAGGTAGAATTGTGCCGATAAATTACAGGCAGGAAACGTTACATCATCCCCTTCTCAGAGTGGCAGTTGCAACGCGATGCGACTCTTAATCTCCACAATTTACTTTGACAGGTGAAAAATGGTGTATACATATCTTAATATATATAAATTACGTGTCACGACGTTTGTCCGCGATGGACTCCTAAACTTTTATTCAAATTTGTACACCGAGTGCAGTTTGATCCAACTTGAAAGATAGGATAGCTCACATCTCAATTTATGATCGCAATATTATCATATGACAAAAACGTTAGCCACAGCAACGCGCGTCAGCTAGTACTTATATAAATTTTCTCTTGTTTCAGGTTACCAACAATCAGTGCATGTGTTTCAGTGAGTGTGCGTGTGATGTGTTAGTGTGAGTGTGGTATGGGAGCGCGGGGGGCCTCATGGGCCCTGCTGGCGGCCCTTGCTGCGCTGGGGCCCGCCGCTATGTGCGCGGCGTACACCGACACTGAAGAGTTCCTCAGCGATTTGGATAAACCAGGTAAGTTGATCTAAACACTCACATTGCTGTGTTCCGCTGGAAGGGTGTGGGTGCCGGGGAAATTACAGGCACTTTAGTTACATCATCGTTTCAGAGTAACGAGCGCAGTCAGTTTGTCCCACAACATAAAAAATTGTAATATAAAAAAAAACTACCAGCTGAGCAATGAGACCAGACAAAAATTGTTCAACTAATCATTTGGCCATCCATTTTCTTTCTAATAACCTTATAATTATCTAATAAGGCCCTTACATAAATCATAGGGTCCATTGGAAGTGAATAAATTAATTACTACCATACATAATAACGATATAGACAAGTTTTACTTACTATATCAGGAATGAACAGAATATTCCAGTTCAATTTAAATAACTATTAAAACGTAACTAAAATTAAAAGAAACAAAACGCTTTTAGTAATGCGTTTTGTTCACGGTAAATCATAGGTGCTGACAATTTTATAACCCTATAATGAGATTTTATAGACAAACAGGACAACCCAGTGGGTAAGTTACTGCTTTTAATTAACGGCGTCGACTTTTTATATGCAAGTTCTTTGAACAAGTTTCTAGTTAAAAATCGAAAACATTACAGTGTTAAACAAATTTTTCGCTCATATTTGTCAAAATAATATTTTTTTTTTTCATCAAAGTTTTAAGGAAATTCACACCGATTTTCGAGACAAAAAGCAGTAACTATTGTGATATTTTGTACGGAGAAGTACTACCACCACACCTAGTAATCTACCGCCACACAGTGGTGCATTCGCATTGCTGTGTGCCGGTAAAATTACAGGCCCATAAACATTGTTTGCATACTGGGAGGAGGCGTTTTGCTGTGATTGATGGGTGGCTGTGACCACTTAACATCAGGTGAGTCAGTCCGCCACATTTATCAGATAAGAAACTATTTTTTAATAAAAGAGTCATCACAATCCTTGGAGGATTAATGAAGACATAGTCTAACAACTTTTGAATTCCTATTGAAATAGAGGCAAACGGGTTTTGGAGTGGAGAACGAGAGTAGGCAAACGTAGCGTGGGGCGCCCCCCAAGTGGAGCGATGGCTTCCCTAAAGTATAAATTTTAAAACTATCATGGTTGTGAACTATTATTCCGTGCTACCGTGATATTTACCATGATTTGTGATTTGGGAGTCAAAATCACAAATCATGGTAAATATCTCGGTAACACGAATAATGTTCCCTATAGGAGGTGGAAAGTGGATAGGAAGAGCCGAAGATCGATCTCAGTGGCGCTTACTGGGAGAGATCTATGTCTAATAGGCTCATGATGATGAAATCGTAAAAACAATATAAATAAAACTTAGCCTTGGTAATTGAAGCAAAGTTAAAAGAACTGCAAATGTCCTGATTGGCTTCAGAAAAAGATGGTACGGCTGTCGTTTTTGCTCGGTTTGGCGGGGCACTGCCATGGCCTCTGATTGCCATTAGGAACACGCGATAATTTTCAGATTTTCATTTATTTGGCCAAACAGTCGATGTTATACTTTGACGGCTTCGTGGCTTAGTTGGTAGTAGCCCTGCTTTCGAAGTGAGGGTCCCGGGTTCGATTCCCGGCCGGGGCATACTTTGTGTGGTGAGCATGAAGTTTTTTTCTCGGGTCTTGGGTGTTTGTATTGTGTTTCTGTGTTTGTCCATGCCATCTGCGACACAGGGAATCCTAGTGCAGAGGTATGAGTGTGTACCAGTGTAACGTTTTTATTTATTTATATTTATTTTTATTTTTTATACAAGGCAAGTCATGTACATTATTTTACTCTACTCTTTATAGAATACAACACATTTTCTGTAGAATAAAGAATTTTAAAAAAGGAATCGACATCACAAATTCACCAAGTTCCCGCCAAATGTTACTTACAAACAAAACTCCACCAACAGCCGTTTGCATCACAATTGTCAAAAAGTTGGTCTAGAATCAACAAAGCCACAGACTGTAAAAGGTCAAAAATCCCACACGGTTCGTTCATATATTCGACTGTCATTGTTACGGCTTTTATGAGCGTTTGTCACGCGGCTTGAAATATGGCAAGCTGCAGCTTGGAATATACTAAAAGGTTCCGTGCATAGTTTTTATTATATTCGGTCGCTATAAATTAGAATTTATGTGTGTTGAATAGCCATTTGTTTTAGAAGTATATTATTATTGAATGGAGGCATACCACGTAGAACACTCATTATTATTTATTCACTTATTAGGTCTGCTGACAGTTGTTACATTAAAATAAAGGATTTATCTACATGACTCTCTATTGCCCATAATATTCAAATACGAAAAGAAGTAAAAGCTTTTTTAGCCTTAAGCTACATCAACAATAAAATCCTAAAACTACAATACAATAAAATAAATACAATTTGATTCACTGTTCTCTGTAGTTTGGTGCTTTTCATGGCATAACATAAAGGTTGTTTATATTATAATTATATTGATAGCTATACTACCTACCACTCACTCTCGCTTGTTGAGACAAGTTATTAAAAGGCCAGAAGTATATACCCGCCTGATAGAAGAAACAATAACAGAACAAGTTAGAACAAACATTTGTTAGTTGCACAATGGGCATTATCATTAATAGTAACCTCTTCGAGGCAACCTTTCGATGGATAGGATATATAATAAACGCAGTAGACTCATAAAAAAAACAACAAATAATGAAAACGAAATAAAGCCAGACGTTGGTGGCATTGAGCCAATTTTAACTGTAATACGGTACCCTAAAAGTATCAGTTCATTTTATACGAACAGATAATAATACATCAGTGGTTTAACGTATGACCCTGGTTGATAATACTCCCAAAGATTACTGCATTGATGTACCCGAGCCCGCTTTTATTCGTAATAAACATGATGTTTTGGAGTTTATGGGATTAATCTGAACGTATACTGTTGAAGTTCTGAGGGGTCCGTAGTGATATGGACAAATCGGTTGGATGCAAGACGCGGAATTCGGTATTGAAAATCATTTTAAATATTTATTGCGGTTGATTAACTATTGTATCTTGTTACTTAAGTGAAAGGGCTGGCTAAATCTTTTATTCAGCTCATGGAGTAAATACCTATCCTAGTAGGTATTTACTCCTAGACGTGGATTTATTCTACCTACATATTGAATAAATTTATAGGATGCAACCGTGCTTATGTATCATTATTATAACTTGGACGAACCTGGCACTTCTACTGCTACTTTTAATTGTTCTGTAGGGACTTTGAGGTCACCTACGGAAGCAAGCAACATGATCCCCCAAACTCTTTGATTGAAAAATTATTTATTTTTAAAATAATAAAGATATTAAAAGAAAAATATGTTTTATTGATTTTTGATTGTTATTTAACTGAAAGGTCTGGCTAAATCTTTTGCTAAGCTCATATTGAACAAATGTATTATATAAGATGCACTTTTTTTATAATCATAATTATAACTTGTATGCATTCACAATAGATAAAAAAATATTAATTTTTAAATTGACAGGAACTATATATGTACTACTTAAACATTGCCGTATTTATTTCAGATCTATATCTGAAGGCTCTTTAGTCAGCTCATCCCGCTCTAAACTCATCCCACGGGATGAGATGACAAAAAAATTAATTTTATTATTTTTGATTTGTCAACTGATCCCGCTTAAAAAAACATTGTACGACGTCTGTAAAACATACGTCACGTGGTTTGTGGTCCCAGTCGACGGATTCATAAATGTTATCCACCAACTACCTAGTGGTCCCAATCGACGGAAGACTCCAAAAAATGACGTCACATCCCACTACAAAACATTACATTCCATTTACAAAATATCGTACCTGAGGGTTATATTATACCGAAACACTTAAATTATATAACTTTTGTAAAGCTACCCAATTACGCCCAAAAACTTAATTGCGGTAAATAGTTACTACACTACGGAACACTTAAATTAAAAGACCATTCGTTCTTGACATTTATAGTGTTTGTTTGTTTTGAAAATTGATTTCACAGTTTTGGGAATTATTAGGGGTTATTCGACGGAACGAAATATTTATAGGGATTATCAAAATTTGCTTTTTTTTAGTTTCTTATGTCGGCTTATGTCAATGTTTAGTAAGGTCGTATAGTTTGGTTTAGTCACACTGTCTTTTTAATTATTGCTATCGAAACATTGATTTTGAAGATCACAAATCATTTGTTTTTCTTATGATACAAAAAACATTACTACTTGCACTTATTGGAAATCAATATATAATATATAATTACTAGCTGTGTAACTGCAGATTTCCAAAGTAGCCTATGTGTTAATCCAGGATATTAGCTATCCTGGTACGAAATTTCATAAAAGCCGTTTGAAGGGTGAACAAACATACATGTATGTATGTACAAGCCTTTATAATTAAGATTAATAAGAAATCGTAATTTATTAAAAAAAATCGGTATTCCCAGACGTTTTAGGTATTTAATGAAAATAAAGATTATCGACTTTCACTTATAATGAGGCATAGCTATCGAAATTTATATAAGGTCTTAAACGGCTTAAGCCTCTAATGATTCTAAGCTTGTAACTGGACCGGACTACTCGGGACAATGAGGCTTTAATTTTGAAGGGGAGCCCAGTTTTTAGGGTAGGAACCCATGTTGGTCGCGTCCGTAGGTACCTTCAGAATCCCTACACCCCGGGCGGTGCGAGGAGCAACCCAAAATGGCTGTGGAACTTGCCAAGTTCATCAGAAGTACTGCCACCGCCCCTGATGCACTCGCATTGCTCTGTTCTAGAGGAAGGGTACCCACACTTCGTCTGAAATCACAGACGCGCGGGACGTTACGGGACGACTCCGTGGCTTAGTTGGTCTACTACCAACCCTGCCTTCGAAGCGAGGGGTCCCAGGTTCGATTCCCGGCCGGGGCACACTGTGTGGTGACCATGACGTGTCTTGGGTGTTTGTCTTGTGTTTCTGTGTTTGTCCATGCCATCTGCGACACAGGGAATCCTAGTGCAGAGGTATGAGTGTGTTAACGTTGTTGTTATTGTTGTTGTTGTTATATTCGCATCTCGAGTGACGGGCGCAACGCGATGCCATCTTCTGGCATCTTCTGGATCTTCTCATACTTATGTTGGCTATATGCAACGATTACACGACTTAGGTCCTCCCATAGGTGGCGGTAACCTCTTAACATCAGGTGGGCCGTCAGCTGGTTCCGTAACATTCATCGCATTAAAAAGCAACCAAGATTTCCTAAGTGTTCCTAACATGGACAGAAATTTTCAATATTCTTCAACTTATTTTTATTTATAGAAATACAGGTATAAAAGAATAGAGTTTCTGATTTAAACGTTAACTTACGCTCTAAAGGTTTATTGTGAACTTAGATCATGTAACGTGTCAAGTCATGCGATGCAGTCGGGTGGCAACACGATATTGGTGTTATAATAATTAATATTAATATAATTATTGTTTGATGCACCTACATTAAGCTAAATTAACAATGCATTAACAATGCATTACATAATTCAAACCTATATTAGCTTCTGATATACCACCTCCAGGCCTACTCTCGCCACGACCCCATTCCGGATTAGTTTAAAACACAAAACCCTCAATTGTTTTGTGTTGAAACATGCCTGTCACATGTTTTCGAGTTTTTGGTTCTACGTCTTGCCACGTGATGTTTTTTTTTCAACTTTATTGTCACGTATTTTAATTACTTTTAAATAATTATTTTAATGATGATACGTCACACACAATCAGAAAAAAGTATAATATTAAGATTTACAAACGATAAATAATAAATTGAGAAACCATTTTAATTTCCTTTCATTTGTATGTTTAAACTTTATTTTACAACTATATTTTGTTGGCTTACTAGAATTTTGTTATCGAGGGTGGGCACTTTAACCTAGTTTAGGTACTAGTTATATAGTTTAGTTGTAATACTTAGTTGCCTATATTTGTAGAACTTTGAATTTAGTGAAACTAAATTCGTGTGAAAATTGGCTATTATTATTATTATCATCTTGCGAGCTGTGTTTCTCCGACCACATTTTAAACCTGATGTTGTGCTTTATATTTAATATAAAGAAACATATGAAAAAAGATATTTAATAAACTCATTGATGATATTTTATACAATATTAAATAAATGCCAGGATTATGGTAATTCTTGCCAAATAAACTCAAATGAAGCGAAGTGGCAAGCCGCCGCGCGGGCGTTTCATAAAACCAGACAATGTTTTTACATTATTTTTAATCAAACAGACCCAAAAATCTTTTACGAAACAAAATTAGCTTCCATGCAATAACAAACAAAACATTATAACAATGCTTCGAATTTAATAAACACATCGTACTTTATTCTTTTGTTTGGGTAAAATCCCCCAAAATCCCGAAGGCATGGTCACAATACCGAGTTATGACGCACTGCGGCTGCTTCTACCGTGTTTGTTTAGCCTTTTCACCTACTTCAATGTTCAGCAAAAGAGTGTATTAATACAGAACGTGGCATTATACGGGCATTCATGTGGCATTGTGTTATTTTATTGCCAAAATACTCGTTGATGTTCGTTCTGTCGGGTTGTTGATGCATTTAGATACTTACAAAAACAAAAGTACTATATAGGATTTTATATCTAATTTAGTATCAAAGTAATATAAAACTCTACTTGGTACTATATTAAATATTAGCATGGGACTAGTTTTTTTTTTCTTTTTAATATTATTTTCTTATTTTATGATAGTAATACGGATACTGATAAAATGGACGTTTGCTGCATGTCTAAAGATTTGTAGGCTTACGTCACCCACTTAACGCAACGCGATGACGTGAAAGGCCGCGTATGAAAATGCAGGACGATCTTAACTTACATTTATAATCTTGGCCTGTTACAGTATTAAATCGCAAAGAGTGGAAGGAAGAGGCCTTTGCCCTGCAGTGGGACACTAACGGCTGAATAATAATAATAATAATATTTTTTTATATCTAATTTTAGTTTACACACAGTTATTGAAACATTCCTAAAGGTGTTAGCTGATAAAGGTTCTGGCAATATGCCTATAAATGTTCCTGTGTGATACCTATTTAATTTAAACTTTCTCATCAACAGCTTTCTTTCAGCTTTGTGCTTGACACAATCCATTAAGGTATGATGCATATCGTCTAGCTTTCCACACACAGTTTGGAGAATCCACTTTTTCATAAGATATCTAATTTTTCTTGATAGATAAGATAACGCTGTGTGAATTGACCGTAAATATTTATTTATCTACATGAATTTACTTGACTTGGAAATGTCACTTACATACGAGATCACGCGTTCTTTTAACTAAATTCATCGCTTGTTCAAAACTTATGACCTTTGATGTAGAAGAACAAATCCGTAGAAAATAGAACCCCAAATAAAAAGATTACTTTATTTTTACGTGAAACAAGCGTTTTGTTAAAAATCTCCGTGTTACTACACTTTTCGGCGCGGCGCAATAAAAGGAGTATTATCACTCTCACGCCCGTTTTTCCGTTTGTTTAGGCTGAATAGACTTTATTCGTTGGTATTAACGGATTAATTTTATGGGAGTTGGACACGGGAATAATTGATGGCGTGATTCTAATCCTTTATCTTCATTAGTTCTAAATAAAGATTTGATTTAATTATGTGTGAATGTTGGCGAGTGGTTTGGTGCGCCACAGTCTAGGTTCTAGGCTGTCGTCGCAGCTATGCCCCCTGTGTCATCGATTTTATTTTTCATTCATATTGGTTCCTTGGAAATTTGAACAACTCAAGACTTGACAGATTTGAAGAACTCAATATCATTCAGCCCTTATTTCTCGCCCTTAGTACACCCTACCATTTTTAAAAGAACCATTCATATTGATCTACAACGGGCGAAGAAAAAGTGACTGGAAAGCAAGATACGAAATTTCGTTTACCAGATTAACTGAAGACGGTAATTGCGACCAGAATAAATATATGTCATCGAAGAAAACCTATTTTGCTTTTTCTTCGCTCGTTGTACACCAATTTCAATAAATATAATTTTTTTAATAGTAGGCATTACTTCGGTTCAAAAATAAGGAATGAAAGTATTGAAGTCGTTTCTTTAGAATTCTGAAATCAGTCCCTTTCAATGTTATCTATAACGGAATTTATGAAAATGTCCAGAAGTTGCTGTATAAAACTAAGAGTGTCCACCGTACCGGCTTTTATTTGAAGCTCGTACATTATCAGAAGGTCAAAGGAGACCCAATCGTAAATTATGATTAAAATATCTTCCGGTATGTACGTTTCTTTTCGGGAATTCGGGAACGTCAATAAGGTTTCGGACGTTTGTAAAAAAATGTTTATCCCATCTTATCTGTATCTTATCGTGGGGGAGTTATTTTTGAGATTGTGTTCCAGAGGTATCCATTATTTTGAATAGTTTTTTTTGAAATCTGTTTAATTTTTTTTTTATCGAATATGAAATATCTTTTTTACGTACTTAAACTACAACAACATTTCGTTAAAAAGAAATAAACACCTTTTTATACAACTAAGCCGTCACTTAATGGTGGCGTGCCCAAAATGCTGGCAAGATGTTAGCTGAATGGCAGTGTTTAACATATTTTTTTTTAATTTAAGATAAAAAAAAATTGAAAATATAATAAGAAATATATAATAAAGTCTAAATGTAAACAAAATTGTACATACATAGGCAAAGTAACACCCAGGTAAATAAACATTTATGTTCGCCACACAAATGCTGAGTGAGATGAGAATCGAACCCATGACTTATAAGCTGACAGTCAACTGAGCTCAAAAGCCAGCCAATAGTCCCGACACCTACAAACAACAACAAAAATCGATGAGCTCCCCTAACATTGATTAAAATCCGACGAGAAGAAGGTTCTCGAAAATGCCATGCGAGTGAGATTAGTATTATCTCTTTCACTGCGCAACAAGCTCTAGGCATCGTGTGTGATCCACTCAGAATGTATTAGTTTCCATTGTGCACGTGGCTGTGTCGCAGATAACGCGGCCCTCGGCTTGTTAAGATAAGTGTAGTGTGGATACACCTTACGTGGGTCGAAGACGGTAGCTTAAACTGTGATCTTGGGTCTCAAGTTAACGCTCATTTATGAAAGAAATATTCACGAACCGTTCACACAGCGCTATCTAAGCATATCTTGTACTATGGGAACTAGATAACTGACAATACATGTACAACTTTTTTTTGTACATATATACTTGTTTAATACATATTAACACACACAAAACGAACATCCATGTTTGCCATACAAATGCTTGTACTGGGTGGGAATCGAACTCACGACCTACAGTGCAGAAGGCAGAGCTACAACAACTATGCTGTGAGGCCAGTCAATATATTATTATTATTATTATTATTATTTACACTACTGAATAAAAATAATAATAATATATATATGTATATATATATTATATATATTTATATTATTCCTTGTTCTCTTTTATTATTAACAGAGAGAAAAGCGAGGCTCCTAAACTGTCCGTAAAAGAACATCCAAGGTCTACGCCTTATCTTTTCTCAAAATGTTGTCGAACGAAGGCGGGCCGCAGTAATTAAGCCGCGGAATTTAGCCGAAAATCGTTGTGAGATTAAAAGTTCCCCGGAACTGGACCTTAAGTCGGACAAGTTGGACTTTCGAGATAGTTCGGGTGTTTCAGAGGGTTGATTCTCGATCTCATCGGCTGCGTGGTTGTAGCGCTGCTTGACGGCTGCTTCGTAAATTGGTTACTTTGATGTTATGCGTACAGTAAATATGGGAAACAAATAATAAACATATTACGTATATATTATTTTTTGTTCTTAATACATTATTATAAAACACCCATACAACGAATAAACACGTATATATATAAAGTTTGTCTCGAGTGGGAAGTGAACCCAAAATTTCCAGCGCAGAGCTTCCAACTGAGCTGATAGGCCAGACAATATTCATTCACTGTTGATGTATTACAATAATACCAAGCACTTTTACAAGCTATACAAATAAGTATAATTTTAAAGCTTGTTAGATAGATAGATAATTTTTTTTTGAGCATCATAGAAAAACATATGATTAGGTACACACACATGCTTACGCTGACAGTAATTAAGATACCTAATTAGAGGCAGATGACTATTTATCTGCCTCTAATTAGGCAATCTGCCTATACAGTTTTAAAACCTTTACCTTCCGTGTTAGTTAAAAACTGTTACGGCAAGTTAAGATTCTCATTCCATACAAATACGCTTTATTGCTGCATGCATTCCAGTTGCACCAGTTTTATTAATAATACGAGGAGTTTAATGTTGTTACTCATCATCAGCCTATACCAATCCACTGCTGGACATATACCTCTTCCAGTAAGGGCCACTGAGCCTGATCTTCGGCTCTTTGCAATCACTTTCTACCAGCCACCTTCCACAAGTCATTGCTCCATCTGATGAGACGTTTGCCTTGCAGTCTCCATTCGAGATTTCGTCTACCCCAACGGTTATCGGACCCACTGCCACTTCAGCCTGCTAATCCTCTGGGATATGTTGACAACTTTGGTCCTGTGGAGGATTACCTCGTTCCGGATCTTATCCTTCAGTGATTCCGAGCATAACCCGCTCCATGACTCGCTCGGCGACTTCAAATTGGGAAATTAATCGCACCGTTGGTGGCGTTTCGGCACCCTAGGTCAGACGCAATGATTAAAAACTTAAAAAAGTTAAAAGTGTTACTTTTCTTGGTATTTTAGTATAGGTGATAAAAATCTCCGCGCAGTTCCCGGATACTGCCTAGCTCAATCTATCACAATCATTTAAATAAAACAATTTATTAAACGTGTAAAAAGTCTGAAATATCCAACAACAGTGAGACAGGTATTACAAGCATTTGCGCTGCGCCGAAAATGTACCGGTATAAGACTTTTAATAAATCAAGATATTTATTTATATACTTAATATACAGACCAAATAATTTGTTTTTAAGAATAATGTATTGAAACTGTAAAATCATGAAAAAAAAAAGCAAGTTAACTACTCTGTTGCATTGGGTTCATCCTGTTAAAATAGTTGTTATTGTAAATAAAAAATGAAATTAGAAAAAATTACTCAAATATTTCTTCAGCGTTTCAACCTCAAAGTTCAAACTCAAAGGTACCACCAATTAGATTTTTACTTGAAAAATTTATGTGCGCGAATCAGTGATGGAAAACATCGTGAGGAAACCGGCATGTCTTCAAACCAAAAATTCGAAGACATTGACATCTGCCAATCCGGATTGGGCTGTCTTGGTTGACCAGAGAGCCCATTCACTTTCAATTATCGAGAATAGGCCATGCAGTGGAAACATTAGAGGCTGGCACGGTGCGGTCTATGAATTTGGGATTGCTTCAATACTAAGTTGGTATCCCTACCTGCGAAACTAAAGTGTCACGTTCTATCTGCGTCTGGGCCAAAGAAAACATTTGATTTTGTATATTGATTATAAATCATGTCCGTAATAAAAACCCGTAAGTTCTTACATCGTTTAAGACAAACAAGTTCTAACACTAGGATTCCCTATATCACATACACACTCAAACAACACGCAAGACCAAAGAACAAACTTCATGCAAAAGTTTTCGGAGAGGAAATCGAACCTAGGAGCCTCGAAGCCTTGTTTTGAAGGCAGAGTTAACAAAGCTACGGAGCTAAGCGAACTGTTAAGAACATCCAGGCACGCTCGCAACGAGCGCTTTGATAATATATCGTATAAGGTACAACGTATTCCAGGATACAACATTTTTAGGCAAAAATAAGCTATATATCAAAACACTCCGAAACACTAACCCTATAATTTTTCAACAGTGATTTATCACCGCGTTTTATGAGTCCGTTCACTGGAATTTGCAATGCGTATGAACTGACCACAGTGGTTGTGCGAACAGCTGGTCATCTTGTATTGCATCACTAATTCACTCTGACATTATGCAATCGTGTTCTGGGATATTTTGTGTTTTGAGTGGTTGGATGACGCGAAATAACCTTGCATGTTCGATTCTTCTTGTTTATAATCACTACATGTTACTCTTGTACGCACTACAGTTGAACTGATTTCTCGGTACCAACTCTTTATTATTATTTATATTTCATTTATTTATAACAATAACAATGGATAACATGTAAAGCGCGTCAATAAGTATCTACAGTTAAAATAACAATAAGTATACAAAATTTAAATAAACTAGTCAAGATTTGAGATTGAAATAACATTGAAATTTTATTATTAAAGGTACATATTTATTAAAAAAAAAGTGACGTATCCAATATTTTTTTAAGAATTCAATGGAATTTGACTTTGACTGCTAAGGTTAATTTTCAATACGAGTTGGAAAAGTGTCAATCTTAGAAATAAGAACGTGTAGTGTGTATTTTATTTAGAATCATAAGAAAATTAAGAATTATGACATAACTTACATCCTCTTGTTCACTCTGAAACGGGATGTAACATACTATGCACTTCTAATTTTCACGGCGTTCTAATGCAGTTCTTGTCGTGTTATAGAGTGTACCAGCTGTTTCACTTTAGCATAAATTTGCCCACTTCAGACTACTTCAGCCCTGAACAATTTAATGTATTATTATGGAATCTCCCTGAATATTTATGAACTAGTTCAAATTTACTGGAATGTTCTGAGCCTCTGATTGACGATAGTTTAATGAATGTTTTTAGGTAAATTGTAATTTGTACGGTAGTATTGGAGAACATAGTATTTGATGCCCGCGTCCGTAGATGAATACTCTCAGAGTAAGAGTAAGAGAGTTTAAATATAAAAATGTTTTATTTCTGGTGAAAATATACGCATTTAATCGTTTACACTGAAGGCCAGTTCCTCTTTCAATTTTTTATAAGCTTTAAAGCATTAAATATACAATCAAACCAGAATGAGTTACTTATAATCTCTTGTCTATGCTATATGACTTTTATCAGATTTTCAAAGATTGTAGGTTGGGGATTAGATTTCCATTCAGAACAAATAGATATTTTTGAGACAGAAAAAAAAAACGTGACTCTGTTTCAAAATCATTCATAAATGTTATGGTTCTATAGCAATTATGTAAGTATATAAACCATTTTAAATTACCTTTATAAGTATCTAGAATATTAATTTGGGTAAAACATAATTATGTATTATCGTATATATCGTTAATAAAGGCCTTAAATTTAATAGACTCTGTGCAATTCTTGTTAAAAACAAATATTTGGATTTTTAACAGACAAGTAACAAATTTTTGGCGTCCACGTTGCTCGCGTTCGTACGTGAATACTCTCGGAGTCCCTACACGTGTCCCCCGGGTGGTGCAAAAGGAGCAACCCAAAGTAGCAGTAGAACTTGTGCCAAGTTCGTCCGGGGAAGAACTGCCTCCACACCTGGTAATCCACCGACAAGCAGACATGCAATCACGTTGCTATGTTTCGATGGAAGGGTGTGGAATTTGATGAAATAACAGGCCTTGCATCCCCGTCACAGAGTGACAGGTGTAGTTCAATGCGACGTATATCTTCTCGTATTTTGGTTAGAAAGGATCTGAGTCGTATTGATGATGCCTATGGGCAGAGGTAACTACTTAACATCAGGTATCTCGTCAGATCATAACTTATAGGTATGACACAAAAAAATATACCCTCTGAACTGCATCTAATTTCTTTGTCGAATCGCTGCAACTCCGGCAAAACTGACTTTGTACCATAACCAAGATTTTATGCAATTTCACTTAAAGATTCCACGTTTTATTAGCTTCCTAATCCGCAGTCACGTCGATTTCTCCATAGCTTTCCAAACTGCCAATAAACTTCTATGCTCTTAATAACCGACGGAAATGGATGAATTAAAAGCAGTCACAAAAAGTCCTCATAGAATTAATCGACTGCACCTAATAACAGAAGAATTGCATTTAAATTAGTTTCGTTATGAGAGAAACCGCAAACTCGGTGAAGGAATAACTTAGACCAGACTATTTTAAGATAGCTGAGTCAGATACAAAGTTTATTGAGTAAGTATTTTTTACAATTTGTAATGTTTTAAACGGACTCCAAAAAGGTTATAAATACGGATGTTTATTTTTTATGTATGTTCACCGATTTCTCCCTTATACATCAACCGATTTGCAAATTATTTTTGTATTTAAAAGGATATGCTTTCAGATTGGTTCCATACAATTTTGTCAAAATCGGTTCAATAGTTTGGTTGATGAAACAAATTAAAAAAAATATATATGTCATCCAAGTAAACGAAATTGCGTATTTTGCTACTTTGAAAGTATTGAAGTTGTTTTTTTTTTAATGTTACTTGTCTTTCCATTTTAATTATCTGATTTTTTTTAATAATTTTTTTTTTGTTATTGTTACTTCATTTAGGAACACGAAAGGTAGATGTCACATGTCTTCGAATATTTGGTAAAGCCATGTTGTTTCCTCACGATGTTTTCCTTCACAGTTTCGAGAACGTGGTATTGTGCACATAATTTTCTCAAGTGAAAAACTCATTTGTGCACGTGTTTGAACCAGCGACCTTCAGATTGAAAGTCGTCTATGCCCTGTAATGAACATAAAAGAAATTAATATGTTTTTATGATTTTTTTCTACTACGTCAGGATTTTCCAAAGAAATTTCCATACACAGTGAATTAAAACCAATTTAATAAAGAAATCTTGCTATTCATAGAGCTCTGTGGCCTGTGGCAGCTTTTTAATAGGTATTTTTGCTCTTTAAAGTAGCTTTGTGCTTCTTCAAAGTCAGGTTTTAATAAAGTTTTTATGAAAATGACACCTTTGATATCATAATCATGGTTATGTTTTAAAGATATCAAATTAACTTTATAGTAGCTTTGTTCAAAGAGATTAGGTATCCTTAAAATATAATAACGTAACAATATATAATAATAATGATGACTTTTTAAAAATTAAAAAAAAGCTGTTTCTCGTTTCGATCGTTTGTGATAGACTGAATATGCACGCTTTTTTCCAGAAAGAGCTAGACATCACCTTATTGTCATCATTTACCTTGTGGGTTACCCAATCGTAGAAACGTAGACAATCTCTGAAATAAAAAATTATGTACAAAAAAATACACATAAAAATAAAAATAAAAAAAAATCATAATCTTAGAGATGTAGACTCTAAGATTATGATTTTTTTTTATTTTATTTATTTATATAAAGAATAATAATGTAAAAAGTACAATAGAAGTTTTTCAAAATCAATATACGAGTATGATAATGCTAGTATAAGTATAAGTATAAGTATAAGTATAAGTATAAGTATAAGTATAAGTATAAGTATAAGTATAAGTATAAGTATAAGTATAAGTATAAGTATAAGTATAAGTATAAGTATAAGTATAAGTATAAGTATAAGTATAAGTATAAGTATAAGTATAAGTATAAGTATAAGTATAAGTATAAGTATAAGTATAAGTATAAGTATAAGTATAAGTAGTAGTAAACTTAAACTAACTTATACAAACAAGCCTGAGTTTAAAAATTACAGTAATTACACATAATCTACTAAGAATATCTACAGTATTGGATTATGTTCAGTGAGATATAGACAAAAGGAGCTAGGGTACCTAGAGTTTTTTAATTAATATATTCTGTTTGAAAAATATATAAATCAAAATTCTTCTAGGGTATCCGATGAAATGTGAAGCATTTTCATTAGAGACAAAAAATAAATAACGTTACGAATTTTAGCTTTGCTATTAAGAAACAAAATATTCGTTTTATTCAATTATAAGAGAGTAATACGCCGCTAATCATACAATCTACCGTCGTAGACGGCTCCGTGGCTTAGTTGGTGGTAGCTCTGCCTTCGAAGCGAGCGGTTTCGGGATCGATTCCCGGCCGAGCACACTTTGTGTGGTGATCATGTAGTTTGTTCTCGGGTATTGGGTGTTTGTCTTGTGTTTCTGTGTTTGTCTTTGCCATCTGTGATACAGGGAATCCTAGTGGAGGTATGAGTGTGTAAACGGCCGGGAATTGAACCCGGGCCCCTCGCTTCGAAGGCAGAGCTACTTCCAACTAAGCCACGGGGCCGTCTTTTTAGGTAAATTGTTTTTTTAAACTTCGTTTTTTTTCTCAGAAATACATTTATTTAGGTAAAGTTAAACAGCAAAAACATTTCATTGAAATTGGGACGCAAGATATGCAAAGTAAATATATAAATATACTTATTTAAAGTAATAAGATTAATTATCAATCTTTGTAACTCTAGCATTATATTTTGAACTTTGAAAAGTGATACGGAGTTGCGTGGCGTGGTTGCGAATATCTCTATTTTTGAGTCTAACATAGTTAAAGGTCAAAACTTTAATTAACGATGAAGATCGCGAGGTGCAAATGTAATTTCGTTTATGTTTCAGTTGCTCGCGTCCGTAGGTGTGTGCCCTTTGATTCCCTACACGTACCCCCTGGGTGCTAAGGGAGCAACAAAAGTAGCAGTAGAACTTGTGTGGTGGCAGTACCTTCGTCCGGAGAGGTACTGCCACCACACCTGGAATCGACCGCCGAGCAGTACTGATTGCATTACTGTGTTCTGGTGGAAGGGTGCCGGTGAAATCACATGCGCATGAGACTTATCATCCCCGTCTCAGGTGATGGACACAGCAGGATGAGTGCTTCAAATGATTTTAAGATTCAAATGTTATACTATTGGCATGGGCGGGGATCGCCACTTACCAACACACTTCAGCTCGTTCCGTCACTAATAAACAAAAAAAACTTCATTAATGAAGATGGTTATGTCCGCGCTTGGCCGGATTTTACTTAAGTATCCCATAGCACAATGGCGGCCTTAGCGGATGGCAAGCAGGGCAACCGCCCGTGGCCTCGCTTTTCTAGAGCCTCGCACACTCGCAGAACAAGCCGTTTTTTGTTTCAATGTACTGCAGCTGTAAAGAGGATGCTGATTACCAGGAGCCCTGTACACTTCCAACTCACCTAAAGTCCCAAGAGCCTCGCAAAGATCTATCGCCCGGAGCCTCACAATATCTAAGGCCGCCCTTGCTATAACAACATAGAACTCCTTATATGATTTTAGTTAAAGTATATAGTAATTATTTCGTTTTGCCCCTACATGTCGGATAATCAAAACCGTAATAAAGCCAGGTTCTCAAAGCCGGCAATCAACGCTCTAACCTTTGCCCTGAATTATGAATATTCATAAAAGGTCATATTCATACATAAAACGAGCACATTACAGAGTAGTAACAAGGCACCTAGTGTATTCCGCTATGAACCATAAACATACCTTCAAAATTGTTGATAAGCATAAGATAAATGATAAGTTAATAATCATATATTCATAGACATTTTACGCAGCGCTATTTGGCCCCAAACTAAGCATAGCTGCATTATAATACCCTATTTATAGGTACTGAAGTATTATAATAAAACTCTTTATGTATTCTATCAGTAATCTATTAATTTCGTGTGAGTAGCTAATTATGGTGTTGGTTTACCCACCCGAAGGCCTGCAGCATGGCTTATCGACTAAAATAACCGTGACGTGCCCTCCAGAGCACGGAAGCGCTCAGTTCAAATGCCACTTAATGGTCACCTATCCAAGTACTGACCAGGCGTTGCTTTACTTACCTAGTTTTTTAAAGAGCCTATCACTATCCATGCTAGGAAAATGTGTTTTTTTACTAACATTTATACTTGACTATTTTATTTTAACGATATTTTGTTTGACGCCCTATAGTTTGCTAAATACAACTCTGCGATAATGCTATACCCTAAACAAGTCTACGCAACCTCATAAAAGAATCAGGAAAATAAGATTTTTCTTACGTAAAAATGATTTACAAGTTGAGCAGATCTTAATAGATGATTAAATGGTTCTGAATTAATTGGTGTCAATGGAAAAAGGTTTCTGATTTTATGAGGCGATAATAGGATTTTGACGTAAATATTACTTAATTCGACTGTTTGGATTTGCTCATCAAGGCTTATTGCGTGGATGTAACTTTTTTTTATGTTAGACTAGCTGTTCTACGCGACTTCATACGCGTTGAAAACATTTTTTGGTGCGGAAAAGTAATTATTTTTCTAAAATATAAGTATTCTACTCTTGGTTTTATAACATCAGCTATCTGTAGAGAAAGTCCCGTCAAAATCGGTTCAGCTTTATTGGAGACTAGCTGCGCATCGCGGTGTTACCCGCAGTTGGACTTCCTACGAGAACCGTACATTTTTCCGTGACTAAAATTAGCCTATGTGCTATTCCAGACTATAATCTACCTCAGTGCCAAATTTCATCCAGATCCGTTCAGCCGTTCTGGAGCGATTGAGTAACAAACATCCATGCTTACAAACATTCGCGTTTATAATATTAGTAGGATTACCCGCAACAAAAAGACAGATAGACGCTCACACCCCTACACTAGTATTACTTGTGTCGCAGGTGGCAGAGACAAATACAGAAATACATGAGAAACACCCCGAGATAAACATCATGTTCACCCCAGCGTGCTCCGGCTGGAAATCGAATCGCCTACCTCGCTTCGAAGGCGAAGCTACTTACAACTAACTTACTGAGTTATAATTAAGTCATACTTATAAAAGATAGAATAAAGGTATGTCAGTAAAAGTCAGTGAGTTTTCCTGTTTGCTCAAAAAATATTAATTGGATTTGCAAATGTAAGTATACTAATTTTCGTATTACGTCTTTTCAAAGTTAATTTTCAGCTAAAATTGTTTTTCCTTATTTTTTTAAAAACTAGCTACCAGCAACTTTATTTCTGTGTTTTGTTGTATTAAAGGAAGTATTCCATTTATTAATTTATAATAATATAATAATTAATATGATGCAGTTCCGTTAGCAGCTCTGCGCTGTAGGTCCCGGGTTCGATTCTCAGGACAAGCAATTGTGTGATGAACGTTTGTGTTTGTTCTGTGTCTGGGTGTGAATATGTATTTTATGTATGTATTTGCAAAACGTACTATATAAGTTATCTGGTACTAAATAAGTTATCACGTATTTCAAGCTATGATTAGTTTGGGGTGCCATCGTTGTTTGGAATGTCCATGAATATTTATTTATTATTAAAATAATTAACATTTTTCATATTGTGTATATTATTTTTTTATTTTCAGCTTTATGTATTACGGGTAAGATTCACGGGTAAGACAAAACATTGACAACTCCGTAGCTTAGTTGGTAGTTCTGCCTTTAAAGAGAGGGTGGTTCGATTCTCGGCCGGGCCGAACTTTGTGCGATGAGCGTACAGTTTGTTCTCGGGTCTTTATAAGATGGTAAACTTTATATATTTATTAAGGTGACTCTTTTTTTTCTCTAATTAGTACAAAATTATTATAATTATAATATTATTTATCAGATACGTAGTAATATTACTAATAAAGTTTAATTTCGAATTGAGTAAACTTTTGGGTTAATTAACTTAATAATTAACTAACTTTTTAATGATATTAGATTAAATTGTGTTTAGGTCTTTCAGCAATAAAGGCTTAATAAACTATTGGGTACGAACTTAGTGCTTTGGTACGAACCGTAAAAAATTGCTTATTTGAAAGTCTTTTGAGCAACAATATTTATCTTTGCAATTTCATGAAGCCAGTAACCTTGTTTCACACCATTCTAAAAATAACCGCGGAAAATGTTAAAACAACACGGCGACACCGGAGACATCAAAGTAAAAAATCTCGTTAAAAGCTAAAATTGTAATGGCAGAGTAAGAAAAAGGACACAGCACCTACCTAACTTAGAGAGTATGAACGTTTGTGTATGAACCGGTTCGATAACTTAACTACGATATGCGACTATCAATATCAAAACACATATGAATGGTCGGTTGGCAGAATATAAGAAAAAAATTATATTCCAATAAACTGTATTATTTATATACTTAGTTGTTTTATAGATGTTATAAAGTTTTTAAGTTAACTTGAAAACGTACAACATAAAATATATAGTTCAGAGTAATTCTGGTTCATACACTCAATGAATTAATATTAAAAAAATGTAGTAAAACCTCCCTGTGGCAACAATTTAGCTCGCGTCGCTAAAGTAATTCCCGGCGTTTAATAAAAATAACACTTTTTTGAGAGACGCTCCGAGTAAAGGGTTCACGGTAAAGTAATCGAGTGTCATTATCCGACTATGAATAAATTACACAAGTTCCCGGATACGCTTTAGTTGTTGGTACAAGGGATAGCAATACATGTTTCAGTCGGAACACCAATAGAGCTGTTGAGGTGGCAAAATTTTAAAGCGACATTATTTAGTTTGTAAGAAACATTGACACGATAAGAAGAAGAAGAAGTCGGAACATGACAGAGTAGTTTTATTATGGTCTGCTTTGGAAGCATTTCATTCAATACGTTTATGACATGGTTTGTTCTTCCCCATGGAGGGTCAGATAGGGTTTGAACAGGTGCTAAATTTAATATTAAGAAAGCATTTTCTTGCAGGTACACTATTTATTAAATAAAAAAGTGACGGATCCACGTATTTTTTAAAGAATTCAACGGATATTAAACTTTGCCCTAATATTAAAACAAAACAAAAATATTCTTCCTGTCATAATTATCATGACAAAAAAAATATAAGTTCATGTGTGTAATTTTGGGGAAATGAAGTAGAGGCAAGGGGTAGTTACAAAACTCCCTAATTTTTCAATCTGGACAAGTAAATATAATAGAAGAGTATTTATTTTTGTTTTATTTTAGAAAACGAATTTTTATTTATTTTGAACCCAGACCATTAAACTCTACGTCTTTAATATATATATTCTAGTAAAGTATATTATAATTCATAAATATTCGCTCGTAACCTATATCTTGGGCCATACATGGCGGGATCACAGCTAGAGTGGAGGTAAATTTCGTATTATATAACATTTGAGCGCTACTCAACTTCAAATTGTGCGATATTGCATGCGCCATTATAAATTATTACTCCATTGTTCCAATAAACAAATTCTATGCAATTTATACGAAAATATATTTATTTAAAATGTGAATACAAAAAATAAACGAAAATAATTTGTAAGTTAATGTTGCTCGTAAAATTGCGCCTACCAGTTCCCTACAATAATATTGACGCGAAAGCGTGTGAAATTGAATTTTTGTTTTTGAAAGTATAGACGTGATACGTTACACACCGTCTCGAACTGACGCGACGCGACTTGATTCTTCTCATACCTCAAACGACCAATGTCATTTTGCTGTTTTTTATGGGCGATGGTAACCACTTGACATCATATAGGCCGTCAGATCCGTCACATAAATGCACAAAGCACACAGATAAAATATAAATTGCATTACTGTTGCTATGGACGGGGGTCACCACTTACCACCAGCTCTCAGCTCGATCCGTCACTATTAACATTAAAAAAAAAACTGAAAATCGTGACCTACCGCAGAAATAGGTAAAAGCCTTTTAGAACCAAGCTTTTAATGGTCAAGTGGCCGAAACGAAATGTCAGAATGGTTCGACACGACTAAAACTCACCACTACACGAAATGGGTGACACTTTGTTAGAAACCGGGTTATGGAAAGGCTACTAGGGGGTTGAAGTTGAATTCGTTTCATTACACAGTAGCTGAATGGGGTTATTTTGTAAGGGTTCTTCGAACTACATATATTTGTACCTATAAAATTTAAAACTATCATGGTTATGAACATTATTATTCGTGTGACCGAGATATTTACTATGATTTGTGAGTTTTGTTGACTCCCAATATTTCGACGCAGTTACATGCGTCATTTGTCTTCATGTGTATTGAGATAAAAAGTAGCTTGTATTGATCATTATAACACTTATTAACCTACTTGAATTTATAACATGCTAAAATAGCTTCGCCTGTTTTAGTCCCAAAGGGTTTTTCGTCGATATTATATCTGCATAATACACACTGCTACCTGTTCAATTCCCGAGACACACTTTGTATTAGGTTTCTTTTATCTTCCTTATCAGCCTAATGTTTCCATGTTCCAATGTAGGCTGCGGGGTCTCTCGATAAGTGAGACTACGTTGGTTGTCCAGTCCTAGATATGAGTGAGTGGCGCATGAGTGGAAGCAGCGCCTGTGCCTTTACATTGAAAGGCACCACTCTATGAACCCTTAAATGCTGATGTATAAAACACAAAAATTGTTTCTACCTATATCCGTTATAGACTTTGAAACCATCCAACCGATGTGCCCCAAACCAGTTTCATTAGAAAGGCAATAATGTGAAGATGGTTAACCACGAAAACAATGCATTAGGTGCAAAAAGTATTTCTTTTTTTAGAGTAGTAGCAATCGCTGGGTATCCGCTAGTAATATAATAATATAAATTAATAGATGCATAAATATTCCACTAAGCGATTCATCGTTTATTTATTTGTACTAAAAGCCTAGTTCATTACCCGGCCACGTTACAGTTGCACTCTCATATTGGACATTAGGCGTAATGAAATGGTCATTTTAACGAGGAATTAAATGGGCTGATGGTTGTAATGGGTGTTTGGACTCTATAACATGCTTTTATTGTTTTAAACATGGCCGTTTAGACCATTCAAATGTTGTGATTGGACTTTACAGAATATCTCTATACAAAGAAATAAAATTGAAGTGTCAGAAAGATTTTTAATAAATGCATTTGAAAGTATATACGGTACTTAATTAAATTTTAAAGATTTTTCTGTCTGTTTGTCTGATGGTTTGTTCTGGGTATCTTTTTTTCAAAGCCATCAATGACCTTGTTAGTTTGCGCGTCAACTTCAAACACAATAATTATTTTTGACATTATTTCAATGACAGTAAGTTTGATAATGCTTTGGCAGTAAAAATGCGGTGCGCTTCGCTCCGTCAAATCTGAATATGGCCTTGCGAATGTTAAGGTTTTTTTACGATAATATATGAGATGCCTCCTCTATACCTTTTTAAAACATAATGATTGTTTTATACAAGCTTTGATCCCGATTCTTAAAGTTCGAATACGGTTATTCGATATCATAAATAAGCAAATTTATTCAGTTGGAACTCTCAAGAAAATTGGTCCTCAATTCTAAAGAGATGTCTTCAAAACGGTACCTTTATTAAAATAAGGTGCCAATAAATATTAAGGGGCCCTTTTTCTCATTTAACCTATATCTTTAGCGAGCCACCGCCAGGAGGGGTACCACCCAGAAGCTTCCAGAATATTTATCATTCAGATTTTTTTTAAATAGGCAAGAAAGCAGAAAGAGAGAGATGATATTGCTTACTTAAAGCAATATTATTACTATATTTTTACTGCTGAAATGACGGAGCGAGTTGAGCCCACCTAGTAAGTGGTTACCTCCGCCCATAACAACAGCAATACGCCTATCGCCCGAGACAAGATTGTTACTTCTTATGCACTTCTGATTTCACCGGCGCCTACACTCTTCCTCCGAAACACACCAATACAAGTGCATTAAGTCATGGCAAATTACGTCAGACGAACATTGTATAAGTTCTACTGCTACTTTTAGCTGCTCGTTTGGATACCACTGGACCCAGGTGATACTTGTAGGATTACTAGAGTGTTCTCTACTGGTATCGAGGATGCTGGTATCGAGGTTCCAGTTGCTTGCGTTTGTCGATGAACAATATATATCTGGATATATTCTCAATATATCCAGATATCTTCTATAATAACAGAAAATGAATTACTACATACTCAACTACCATACATACCAACAACAAAAATGTTTAGAAATGAGCGAAGATGTTAATTTAATCATCGGTTGGTTGTTCGCATCAGTAATTTAATTCCTGATTTTGTTTATTTTACGCCGCGTTATGTCAACATTACAAGCCTCCGAACATACGTTCAGATAAGTAAATGTACCATGTAATATTAGCATACCGTATAATTTGATGTAGTTTAATACGTTCTATATCGTGTCTACTCCAATATGAAGGCTGCGGTACTTGTATTGAATAATCATAGCTTTAATTAACAAAAATATGTTACAATATGTTACATAAAACTGTTTTATTTTTCTTTCAAATTCGTGTTGATCTAAAAGGGTTTCTTAAGATAGATTTAAAATTGAAACAAATAGATCGTGGTAACCCTCCCCTGCCTGGAAAAGTTTATTCGTGCTTTATCTATGGTTCGAATTTTTTTTAGTATTTCTCTAAAAGTGAGTTACTTCAATATTTACATAGTTATAAAACACAGTCGTTTTCCGCGTCTGTCTGTTTATCCGATAACTCCTAAACCATGCATCGGATTTTGATGCTGTTTTCACATAAATATTTTTTTGCGGAAGGTTTATATGTATAATATGCGTATGTATGTATACGTATTATATTACAGAGAAAGCCGATATTTTTTTTTTTTCTTCAAAACTTATTTTTGGTCGCTTACATTGCTAACGCTGGCTTAACCGTACGAGATAGATCAAAATGATGTACAATACTACGTAATTTTAATATACTTTACGGTACATACACTATACAGCCATTCCAAGCCGAGGAGGGTCGCTAGTATATGCAGTCAAAACAAAACAAACCACCATTTGCTGATTAACAAAATTTATAACTATCATTCCTATTATCACAGGCCGCTTTAATCTTCTCTTTATTAACTGAAAACCAAATAACTATGCTTATGATTAAATTTTGTCCATTATAATTAGCATGCAGATTGCTTTATCAAAACATAGTATGAGATAACAACAACGACAACAACGTTAACACACTCATACCTCTGCACTAGGATTCCCTGTGTCGCAGATGGCATGGACGAACACAGAAACACAAGACAAACACCCAAGACCCGAGAACAAACTTCATGCTCACCACACAAAGTATGAAATCGGAACCAAACCAAAGGAATCGAACTCGGAACCCCTCGCTTCGAAGGCAGGGCTACTACCAAGTAAGCCACGGAGCCGTCAAATAAGTCTCAAATATCAGTAGGTAGATGAACACTGCGGAATATCCAGAACGGTATTTAAAATGAAAATTGAGATAGTTTGTATGAAACTGCTTGACGAGTAATATTAAATAGGCACTCGCTAAAAGTATTTGATTTACTACAAAGTAGTTACTCCGGCCTAAATGAATGAGCGAATAGGGTTTCGCGCGAAATAAGTTTATTTTTAATGTGCCCTGGGGCGAGGAAAGGGCTGTCTCCAGGAGGAAATTGGAGAAGCGAAGCTTGGCTACGGTGACAATGAAATATGTAGTTTTAAAGATAGACTATATAAAAAAAAAATCCTTAACGCCTACGTACATTTTATTAGAACAAAACTGTTTTGCTGATAGGCACCGCGTTGGCAACACCTCAAGTGTTACTAGCGTCTATAGGCGACGGTAGCCACTTACCATCAGGTGGGCCGTTAGCTTGTGTGCCTCATCATTCACATAAAAAAAAGACCCATATTTTAGGCTGTAAATTGTCTATCAGTTAATAGTAGACCTGTTTTCAGTACTGCGCTTTTTTTGTACGGTCGAGTTGTCGGTGTTTTTTTGTACGAGATGTAGACCCACCTGATGTTGAGTGGTTACATCCGCCCATACCAATTGCAATATGACTTAGGTCCTCCACCGCAGTATGAGAAGACCCAAGTCAACATGCGCCTTGATAATGTTAGAGTGATATCAGACCTGTTTATTAGTCAAAGTCAAAGTCAAACTCATTTATTCCTTTAGATCTCAAGTATCGTCAAAGTCATTTATTCCTTTAGATCTTAAGTATCATTTGGACACGTCAAATTTTACACTGTCTGAGCGGGCGAAGCTAAAAATAAAACATGGTGACTCCAATTCAAACGGCAAGGTTTACTGTCACCTTGTCTGACTTCCTCCGTACATTTTATACATTTATAACAATATTTTGTTCGTCTTTAAGGTAACCCAGGAACTAAGGGAGGAAATTACCTCGCCCTACAATGAATACAAAAATGCTGGTCGTTGCTCGGGTAAATTTAAACCGCGAATAGCGAGGATGGAACGCTTTGTGCAAAGTTACGTTTGAGTTAAGGTGTCATTTGGTGGTTGTGGTGAAAGTGGACAAGCTTTTGATATTTGAACAAGCGCTGGGTTACGAGCTTTGTATGTGGAGTGGTGCGCTGGACTTTAATACACCATTTCTATGACAGGGTCTTGGAGGGTCCATTGTCACGTATTATAATATCTGTATATCAGTATTAAATTACTATGGACGTGGAGACCGCGGTGGCTCAGGGGCACAGCCGCCGATTTTCAATCTGAAGGTCGCTGGTTCAAACCCACAGGTGCACCAATGAGTTTTTTAATTGAAAAATGTATGTGTGTAAAGCCATGTTCTCGAAACGGTGAAGGAAAACATCGTGAGGAAACCGGCATGTCTTAAAAGCAAGAAAATTAAGATATTTGACATCTACCAATCCGGATTGGTGGGTCAACCAACAGATATGACTAAAAAAACCTGAAACTAAACCTGAAACATTGTTACCACTGCCTGCCATTTTAAATATGATATCAGTCCAAATAAAATAAAAATTCAAACATCCATGCAGGATATTCCAACAAAATATTGATAGCTTCGAATTAGTTTTGTTATATCGCAATGTGAGATTTGGAAATGGGTGGTAAATAAAAATATATTTTGGTTGGATTTGGTGAACTGCACAACAAAACAATGGAACAGATTAAATATGAAAGTACATTGATGGTTTTATTATTTCGCGGTTTGATGAATTTCGGGGGCTTCCGTCAACTGGGACCGCTAGGTACTGGGACCGCGGTCCCAGTAACCGGATCGATTTAATTCTACTAGTTTTCGCTAAATGCCGCTAAATGGTCACCCATCTAACTTCTGAACGGGTCGAAAGTTGCTTAATTTAGATGATATGTAAACAGTTCAACAAGCTCCCCCATGAACGTTTTTAGCTCCAAGCGGCCAGCAGTTGACTGGCCGCATAGCTGCTTGTACGCAGTCGTGGCCAACTCGGCTGAGGGGTCAATTAACTGAGTTAAGGGGCCAGTTGACTGGCCTAATATAGCTTGTAGCGTACGTTCGAGTCTTACGTCTGGTTCCGTAGGTAAATTTTATTCAACTTGGTAGCGTTCATCCGTTGTTGGCAAAAACTCGCGAACTTTAGAGCGGGTGTACCGTGTTATGAATAAATTAGAAAAGTTTGCCCTTCTGTTGGGCTACGGTTACAGCGAGAACTATTCAAGTTAATAAAAAACTCTATATAATTATATTATTATATTTCCGTGGTTAATAATGTTATAGGACGTATGTGAAATTTGGTCTTCATCAGTTACCAAGAAAAACGTCTATTGTCGTCAGATTGATCAAACGAAAATCCCTTACGTGAAGTTCGATCACAATTATGAGAACATCTTCATTCGACACATGAAATGATATGTAAGGCTCGTGCTTTGGATAACCCTTACATAGTATAAAACAAAGTCACTAGTACACTACCGCCAGTAATATAGAATATTACTTTATTGTACACCATAACATCAAAAATAATAATACAAAAATAAATAAAACAGATAGGTAGCATTATCGCTAAAAGCGATCTCTTCCAGACCAATAAAATAAGAAAAAAAACAAAAGCATGAAGAAAACATTTTTTTTCTTTTACGTGTAGTGAATCAAACGGTACACACCTCTACAGATGCGAGCAACTAATAACGTCAAACTGGTATTAAATATTTCGTAATTTTTGTAACGTAATCGCTATATTCATAGCCCACCTGAAATCCGCGATCCGCGGCGCAACAACGTCTTCGCTATCGTAATGGTTATATCGTCGACTGTACATGACTTCGCTCGGTACTTTTTACTTCAACTGTACTTTTATAGCGGAGACGTTTTCGTGAAATTCGAAATATGGTAACTTTTGACATTGTACGAAACTCAGAGGGTGCGATGAGAAAATGGAAAGGGGGTGGGAGAAATTGAATTCTTTGTTTCTCATTCAAATTCAATTATAATATATAATAATTATTCTCTTCCGCTTTTGTTTTAAATTTGTGACGCAGCAAACTGTACCAGAAACCTGTTATATGAATTTGGAAAGCTTGGTTTTTTTATTACTCTACTTAAGTGACGGGCGAGCTGAAGGCCCACCTCATGGTAAATGGCTACCTCCGCCGATAACAACAGCAATAAGACCTATGTCGTACCCCGTTATGCCCATCACTCGAGACGGGGTTATTATTCAAGCACCTGTGATTTAACCAACGCCCACATCCTTCCACCGGAACACAGCAATACAAGCATCACTGCTTGGCGGCAGGTTGCCAGACGTGGAGGCAGCACTTCTGTATAACCCGGCACAAGTTATACTGCTACTTTTAGTTGCTCCTGTGGCACCAACCAGGGGGTATATGTAGGGATACTAGGGTTCACACGGACGGACGCGAGCAACGGGACCCCCCAATTGGTGTTAATTTTATGGCTCTGTACCAAAAAGGTAAATGGAGCTGTACTCTTTATTACAGGATCACTTTTATTATCATTTCAGTCATGATTTTAGAGTAGGAAAAAAGGATTTCATATTATATTAATCTGAAAAGGGCTATTCCCCTTTTATTTCTAATCAATATAAATACTCAACAATAGATACAACATAACACATATTGTGTTTCACCTCTCCCCGAGGCATCTTCAGGAGATCTTTCCTTGTCAAAAGCTACACCCTGAAGATACACGTGTCAATTCTTTATCGAGTATCTATTTAATAATTTATTAGAACCTTAGGTATACTAAATATTAACCCTTTTCTGATCATCTTATCATACACTCCACAAAGTAACGACTGAATCCATCAATTTAATTTCATGTTACAATGGGCGGTACGGAGCCTTTTGTGCGAATTCGCATCGTAGATAACCCGCTAATTGAATATTTTATATCTATAATTTTAGTATGATTTTTCACGATTAAAATACAATATAAAGTTTTATTATGTCACATTAAAAAAGTTAAAGAACTATCTAAAATATATTTAAAAGTGTCGGGTACAAAATATGTTCCGAAATTGCCTTAAGCCTTAATTGGCTTAAGTCTTTGTCATCTTCATATTTAAATTCTACGCTAGGCTTAAGTAGGGCCTAAGTTTTCATTATGTGTCTCACAAAACTCCTACAAACAAGTTTCTGATAAGTCCCAAGTAAGCACTAAGGATAAATGTCGAGTACCTACAAAGTACTAAAAACTTTGGATCTAAGCAGATGAGCGCAAACAATTATTAGGTTTAAAAGTTTATCATTTGAGGCATTATTGTCAAAATGAATTATACAAAGTTTTGAATAGCATACTACCAGTATAATAGCATACTACAATATAATAAATTGAATAGGTAATACAGTTGATATATTGTAAATGACTACAAAAGTAGCAAAATACGCAATTTCGTAAGGTGATTTAACAAACAAACTATCGAAATTGGTTCGATTTAGGTCAAAATGCTATGGGACCAATCCGAAAGCATATCCTATCAAATAAAAAAAGAATTGTCTATTTCGGTTGATAAGTGGCGGAGAAATCGATGACCATACATAAAAAATACATACAACTGAATTGAAAACCTCATCCTTTTTGAAGTCGGTCAAAAACACATCAAACCATGATGTCTGATACAATAATGTAGACAAATAAGTCCAATTTGGACCAAAGATCGTATCTAAATAAACTTTTGTTCGACGATGTCGGAGCGTGTGAAAGCGATTAAGATAAACCTTTTCTGAATTTGGTTTCAACGGGATCTGGCTGGCACTGATTGGGTCATTTCTGGATATCTCGAGATAACAACTGCGTAGCCATGTTGGTACTAACCTATTAAGTGGGTACTAAATTCAAATAAATATGTATCATGCGGAGTATCTTGTATGATTATTGCTCTTTGACACAATATGTCTCTTTCATGCTATTTGCGTTACAAAAAAAAACATTTTTCCACATTTTCGCGCACATTGGGGGTCCAATTGCTCGCGTCCGTACCCTCAGAGACCCTACACGTACCCTCTGGGTGGTGCTAAGGGAGCAACCGAAAGTAGCAGTAGAACTTGTGCCAAGTTCGTCCGGAATGGTACTGCCACCATACCTGGAATCTGGATAGAAAACATCATTACAAATTGCAAAAGGATGAAATGAGAATTTATTAATAGCAACTGTACAGGGGCGTTGTCATACATGTAATACATTTATACGTTCATAAAATGAAAAGAGTTTACATTCAAACATCTAGAAACCTAGATATTTACGAGGGGGAGGGGAACATCTAGATACTTGCTACTGGATTATTTCTCGAATTGTCGCGACCGATACACAAACAATTATATATTAAGTGATTGTCTCATGTTCTTGTAAATTCACACACACCACACTTCAAAAGGGAACACAGCAATGCTACACTAGTAACTGTAGAAATTGGTAAGGTGGCATTAGGTACCTCTCAAATAATGCATATACAGCTAGCTTATCACTACATAGTATAAAACAAAGTCGCTTTCTCTGTCCCTATATCCCTATGTATGCTTAAATCTTTAAAACTACGCAACGGATTTTGATGCGGTTTTTTTTAATAGATAGAGTTATTCAAGAGGAAGGTTTATATGATAATACACTAACACTCACCCCGGCTTCGCGCGGGTAGTTTCTGATACGACACTGATGCTTTACTAACCGTGCGAAGCCGGGGCGGGTCGCTAGTTGTTTCTAAAATATTATACAAGCCATTTGATGTACTTCGCAGCATAAGTTATACGTTGACTTTTAAAGTTTTAAAAGATAGTTAAGTTATATATATAAAAGCAATCGATTTAAAAACCGCTATACAGCAAACTCTGCGAACGTTCTACAATTTTCCCGAAGCAATTTACAAGACTGTCTCTGCAAACGGCTAAGCCCGCGACACGATCGCGTTATTATAATACAATGTCGCGTAGAGGGATAATCTGCAGCATAGTCGAGGAGCCAGTGCCCAGGATAATTATTTCTATAATCAAAAATTAATTATTCATGGACCCATCAAGCCAACTTAAGTGATAGAAAAACTTATATAGTATCCTTCGTGTGTTTGGTTTTTAATAACCAACCACAGAACAAATATCTTTTTTTCATTTCACAAACATTAGTACTGGGTATTGTTTTAGGAGACATTGTCCTCTCCATATATGCGTTCCAGCAACCTAAGTTATAAGCCAATTTTCCATCAACAAAACGCCTGGAAACGCCCAATGGCAACCTACCAATATCAGGTGTTAGGTATTTACACCTGATATTACTAAATAGGTTGCCTTGTAATATTAGCTGCGCCCCGTGGTGTTTCCCGCGGCTTTCCGGGATCAAAGTACCATATCAGCTTCTAATGTTCACACTGCAGGGACACCGGCCTACTCTAGATAATTGAGAGTGAATGGGCTTCGATCTGCCACGGGGGCCTAATCAGGAATGGTGGATGTCAAATGTCTTCGAATTTTTAGTTCTAAAACATGCTGGTTTCCTAAGATGTTTTCCATCACCGTTTCGAGAACGTGATATCAAAAGTAGCCTATAAAATTTCATCTAAATCCATTGAGCCGTTTGAGCGTGGAGTAACAAACATACTCACACAAAACACACATTATTTTGCCTTTATAAGTAGTTTTATGTGTGAAAATGATTCTCTAAATGCCGTAGCCTTCTTTCATCAGGCTCCTAGACTAGTGTTCTATGGAGTTGAGGTGGCATAGAACGAGATAATAAGCTTTATTACAACTGCGGGGTGTCGTGTCGCTTGGAAAATTTAACACTAGATACACTCAGTACCTACGAGCGAGAATGTACGTTTGCAGCCACGCCTGCTCAGTACGTGACACGTGTAGATAGCTTTCTAAATTAATTAGTATGTTGGCAAAGAAAAAAATTATTTAAAAATTTTATGATAGATTATATAGATAGATTGAGAGAGTGTCGTGAAGTGAAAAAGCCGGTTGGAATAATTGGCAGTTAAAAATCGACTTCAATAATTCAAACACTTATTTTGTTCCTGTGAGCGGAAATTCTCCATGAAATTTCTATGCGACCCCATCTGGAGTACACCCTATCAAATTTATAATAAAAAGAATCATCCAAATTAGACCATGATTTGCGAAGAAACCGCATAACAGACATACTAAAAAATTTATTTAAGTTTTATGAGAATAAATAAACCTAAAAAAGATACATTCGAACAGAACATCTGCTCCATTTCAATTTAATTAAAAAAAAAATAATAACAAATTGTTTTTGATTGTTTCTTTTTAATCCGCCCGCCCAGATGAGCAGCCGGCCCACTTGATATGAAGTGGTTACCGCCACTCATTACCACGAGAAATACAACTCAGGTCCACTCCAAGACGAAAATGAAACACCTCAGTTATACCGGCACCCACACCCACTGGACCGCAGCACAGCACTGCTTAGCGTCGGATTACCCGAATGAATCCCAATTCGCTTCCATCTCGCTTTTCGAGAGTAGGCCTATGACCCTGTGTAAACATTCATGCTTGTATCAGGGTCGTTTTTTAATGCTAACAGAATTATTTTACAAAGTTCTCCTCAAGAGAAATCCTTGACATTTTAAACAACTCATCACAGAGGAAAAATTCGTTAAAATGTCAGAAGAGTCTCACAAAAATCGTCTCCCGAATGCTTAACAACAGGTCAGGTCTTATTCAGACAACGTACAAAGAGAATTAGGTTGAACTTTTCTCAGTGATGTCGTAGGTTATATAAACACATGCATAAAGTATATAACAGTAAGTGTATTATATATATAACGAAGCAGTAAATAGCCGACTCTTCTGCCAAAGTTTCAAAATACACCAAAACCTTCGACATGGCTTGTCGACTAAAAAGTCAAGACCGACAACTTGACAATGTCTGAAGAATAAAATTGTCAAGTCTCTCCACGAACATAACAAACATACATTAATATTATATAACAAACTCAATTAAGAGTGTAATGTAAGTAGGCATTTAACCCACATGGTACACCTTTCTAGTATGCATTAATACAAATAAATGCTAATACCGATGAAGACCGAAATATGAGTTCGATGATGGTAGAACAACAGTCTGCCTATGATTTTAAATGAATTGCATAGTAAAACAAAACCATTTAACATTTGAAAGAAGTATTGATTGTACACTAACTTTAACAAGCAATTATTGTAATGTCAATTTGCTTCCATCAGGTATATTTTGGTTAAAAAACTGTTGTTTTTAAATTTCTCAGCAACTAAACACTATTTTTTTTTCGATTAATCATTTGATGTCTTTCTTTATCCGTGCTTTTTATTTACATCAGTGACAGTTTTGCATTAAAATCTTTTCTTTAGAGCATGAATATTACAATTAATTAGACGACTCAAAGAAATTAGTTTTAATTTTATCACGGGTGTTGCCCGACCAACTAGCATTGTGTAAAATGGCGTTTATTCTAGGCCACGCTTTTTGCAACGGTCTGGAGACTGATTATGTTGAAGCTTAGTGGTTTTTAGTGAGGTAACGAGTTCGCGGTTTTCCGTTGCGTTCTGTTGAGGAAAATTATGGAGCTTATTGAAAAACTTTTTCTTGATGTTTTTATAAATAGTATTTGCAGAGTACTTAGTGGTAAGTAAATCACAAGCCCTAAACCGAGGCGTCCATCAAACCCTACGCGTGGTTTATAATAATTTGTTTAGAGCAATGGTGAGGCATGTCTTGCCCCTATTGATATTTCCCATTTCTTATTCTTTTTGTTATTTTTGTTATTATAGTTATCAATAGCTTGTTATGTTGGAAAACAGATATTTCAATGTTTGTCTTGCCCTGTTATAGTTTTTGTATTGAGTAATCCTAATAGGCCTCCCGCGACTGCGTCTAATGTCTTATTTGTAATCTATGTTTTTGATAAATAAATAATTTTGTATTTTTTTTTGATATGTCTGCCGATGCACACTTGGACTTACGCAGTGATTCGCAACGAAATAACATATATAAAACGCTGACGCTGGGCAACACCAACCGTCTGATAAGGGTTCTGGCTGACAGACTGTTAAGGCACTGGATATCAAGCCTGATCAACCCATATGCCGAACAAATTTACAATTAAAATAGATTAATTAAAATAACTAGGTGCATAATATTAACTCAAAAAAGTTACTTCCGAACGTCACTTTTTTAACCTTACACTGTAATAAAGTCTTGGCTTTGACGTTTAAATTAGCATAAATTCTCATAGTTCTTATACAAGACAAAAAAGTCACTGGAAAACAAAATAAGTAATTTTGTTTACTTGGATGACATAATTTTTTCGGTTTTTGAAACTTTTGAACGGCTTTTGATAAAATTTCAATGGGACCAATCAAAAAGGATATTTATTCCTTCAAATATCAAAATAGTTTTTTCAAAATACAATGATGGAAAACGTAAAAAAATACACATACATAATACACATACAGTAACAATTTGAGTTCTTATACATTAGATAGTTATTTTATTATTATAAAATAACTATCTAATGTATAAGAACTCAAATTGTTACTGTATTATTATTAAATTGATGCCATGTACTTAATTGTTTGTTCAAAATAAATAAATTATTATTATTATAATTATTATTATTTATTTTATTTCTCATTTGTATACATTTTTCACTACAAAATAATACATTATTTATAAAATAAACAGTATAAAAACATTGTAGTAAAAAATATATAAAAACGGAGGACCACCGACTGCGGAGTAAGACCCAAGCAGTCGGTGGCTAGGGCTGCAGAGAGAGGAACCTCCTGACGATGCGTGCCGTGTCCAGGAGTACCGCTTTCTGTATCTGGCCCTTGATCCAGCCGCCTAGCGAGAGCCTCTTAAGATGTTGGTCGAGGCTCTTCGCTATAAGTCCGTTCACTGAAACGACTATTGGGACGATAATCGTTGAATCCACATCCCACATAGCGGTAATCTCATGGGCCAAATCAAGGTACTTGCTATGCTTGTCCTTCTCGGCCTTCACGAGATTAGCGTCATGTGGAATAGTGATGTCAACGAGTATCGCCCGGCGCTCTGGCCGGTCTATTATCACGATATCAGGCTTATTGGCGACAATAGTCCTGTCCGTGATAATAGACCGGTCCCAGTAGAGCGTAGCACGGCTATTTTCAAGAACTGGCGCCGGTGCGTACTTATAGTACGGCACTTCAGATCCGACAAGTTCATATTTGAGTGCAAGTTGCTGGTGGATGATCCTGGCTACAAGGTTATGTCTATGCAAATACTCTCCGTTAGCCAAGTGCGAACAACCCGAAAGTATATGTCTGAGAGACTCACCGGGACAGTGACATGCACGACAGATGTCCATCGTCCCATCCTTCATTATATACTTGCGGTAGTTGTTCGTCTTGACTACTTCATCCATGATTGCACAGACAAATCCTTCGGTTTCCCCAAATAGGTCACCGAAACGTAACCAGTTCACCGAAGCGGGCAGATCCACATCCGGCCCCGTGAGGGCCTTGTAGAACCGCCCATGCAGCTCCTTGCTCTCCCATACGCTCTTGCGGTCCTGAGTGCTCAGCACCTGTGGTTTCCGCCAGTTCTCCTTTGCCAAGGAGAGCGGGGTGAGGTTTTTATCAACTGTCACGACATCGCGATGCATCTCGTACTCGGCGTGGAGAAAGTACTCCCTGAGATTGTACACCTCGCGATTGTGGAGGGTCTTGGCATTAAGGAAACCTCGACCTCCATGCTTCCGTGGGATGTACATTCTCATTACCGACGAGCGCGGGTGCCGCATGCGATTGGCCGTTAGCAGTTGACGTACCTTACGATCCAGGGCGTCTAACTCTGTCTGAGTCCACCGTAGAATGCCAAAGGTGTATATGAGTAGAGGCATGACCCAGCCGTTAAAAGCGCGAACCTTGTTACCACCTGACAAAAGACTGTTAAGTACTTTTGATAGGCGGCAAAAGAAACGCTCTTTAACCGACTGTTTCATGTCTCTATCCATTATACCTAATGCCTCCGACATACCAAGGTACTTGTAGGTTTCAACTTCGGAGAGAGATCTGAGAGATATTGTTTCGGAAAGTTGTAAATTTGTTGAATTCACAACCTTCCCTCGCTGTACATGCATGACCGCACACTTATCTACACCAAACTCCATGCCGATAGCGTTGCTAAACATCTGAGTGATGTTAAGCAGCGCCATCAATTCGGTTTTTTTCGGTGTAAAAAGTTTGAGGTCATCCATGTACATCAAATGAGACATTATCTCTCCCTCTCTCCTAAGTCGATAGCCTAGACCTGAATCCTTCAGTAGAGTGCTGAGAGGATTCAGTGCTAGGCAGAACCACAAAGGACTCAGACTATCGCCCTGGAATATACCCCGCTCAATCCTTATCAGGTCTTGCGGAACAGAGTAGTCCTGTCGGCTACCTGGATATCGAAGGACTGTGGTCCACTGCCTCATACATGTTCCTAGAAAAGATCTCAAAGTTGTATTTACTTTATACAACTCTAAGACCCTTTCCAACCATGTATGAGGCACTGAATCGTAGGCCTTCTTGTAATCAATCCAGGCAGTCGAGAGGCTTCCCCTGTTTCGTTTGACCTGTTGGCTAATAGCCATGTCAATGAGGAGGAGCTCCTTAGTACCGCGAGACCCAACCCTACATCCATTCTGAGCGGGGGCCAAAATATTGTTAACAACTACGTGGTTATTAATTTTTACGGTCAGAATGGATGTAAGGAGCTTGTAGATGGTAGGTAAGCACGTGATGGGTCTGTAATTCTTAGCTTCTGCGGTATTACCAGACTTATGGAGCAGGATGGTGACACCAGTTGTAAGGAAACTTGGGAGAGACCCAAGCTCTAGAGCTTCTTGAAATTGCGTTGCAAGCAATTCATGTGAACTACGAAACCATTTTAGCCAGAAGTTGTGTAATCCATCCGGCCCAGGACTTTTCCAGTTCTGGGTCGTACGAATTGCACAACTAACGTCTAAGGGGCTTATAATAACATCCTCCATGGTTTCGATAGGTTCACATGCATTGTTTATAACGCTCATCCAATCGCCCTCCGAGTGTTCTATGGGTATGGACCAAATACCACGCCAGAAATTGTTTGTGACGTTGATATTCGGCACATGTCCATCGAGCACACGTTGGTCAGGTTTCTCCCAGTTTCTGTACACCTTCCTTTGGTCACTTTGGAAGTTGCGATTCTGCCAGTATCTATCCACACGTTCTTTGTACCGACGAATACGGTTTGCCCACGCATAGACTTTTTGCTTCAAAAAGTCTATTCGTTCCGTTACACAGGCCATGTAGTCCTGAGGCCGAGTATCGGTCCCAACAAAGGCCTGTGTGACGAAACGCATGACACGAGGGCGACGATTGCCCTCTCTGAAGCACATTAGCTTTGCAATGAGGGTTCTGAACGTGTTGATACGTCGCTCGATCCGTACTTGCCAGGCGGGGGGACCCGCAACAGTCCGCGGTGCACGCTCAGAGTCTGGAAACTTGAGACGCGCCATGCGGCATGCCGCAACAGCCCCGCAGTATAGGATCGAATGAGTATCAACAATGTTTTCACTAGTCCGAAAATACGGAACTAGTAAAAGGTTCAGAGCCCCCATTAATGCTAAATTTCGTCTATGAGTGGGTAAACGAGGTAGACGCGGCCTACTCTCGTACGGTGTGAATCGGTACTGCAAAATTGCATCGTCCAAAGCCCTCCTCAATTGCTCATTATCCTGGGTACTTACGGTGGTGTTCTCGTTTTCGATATCATCGTCAACGGGGTCCGCCTGCGTCGTCGCCGGCGTCGGTGCCGAGATCGTCGGCGCCGTTATCGGCATCGTGGCAGTCGGGTCCCGTCGTGAGGTATCGATACTCGCAACACTCAACGTTTCAGAGCGTAGCTGATCAAGTGTGGAGTCATCCAACAGTTTACACCTTTGAATAGCTCGCACTTGGTCAGATAATCGTTGTGTAGTGACGGTCACAGCTGGTTCCAGGGCCTGAAACAGAAGAAGCATCCGGGCACGGTACGCGGTCAGACAGGTTCCTCCCTCTGTAGCCCTATAGTATGCACGCATGACGTTGATGTTGATATCTTTATTCCATTTCATGCGTTGCACTCTGCCGATGGCGGGGATCGAACGCGGGGCAGCTTGTCCCGCAGATCCCAAGCCGGCCGACAGTGGTGGCCTCCCTCTACGTCGCACAGGTGGTCGCGTCGACGGGGGCGGCGGCGGCTCGCTCTCGTCGCTCGACACGTTGCTAGTCTCCGGGGGGGTGCCATACTTCTCATCCCCGGACGACTTATTATTATTATTATTTCTCATTATTTATTTTATTTCTCATTTGTATACATTTTTCACTACAAAATAATACATTATTTATAAAATAAACAGTATAAAAACATTGTAGTAAAAAATATATAAAAATATTATTATTATTATTTCTCATTATTTATTTTATTTCTCATTTGTATACATTTTTCACTACAAAATAATACATTATTTATAAAATAAACAGTATAAAAACATTGTAGTAAAAAATATATAAAAACGGAGGACCACCGACTGCGGAGTAAGACCCAAGCAGTCGGTGGCTAGGGCTGCAGAGAGAGGAACCTCCTGACGATGCGTGCCGTGTCCAGGAGTACCGCTTTCTGTATCTGGCCCTTGATCCAGCCGCCTAGCGAGAGCCTCTTAAGATGTTGGTCGAGGCTCTTCGCTATAAGTCCGTTCACTGAAACGACTATTGGGACGATAATCGTTGAATCCACATCCCACATAGCGGTAATCTCATGGGCCAAATCAAGGTACTTGCTATGCTTGTCCTTCTCGGCCTTCACGAGATTAGCGTCATGTGGAATAGTGATGTCAACGAGTATCGCCCGGCGCTCTGGCCGGTCTATTATCACGATATCAGGCTTATTGGCGACAATAGTCCTGTCCGTGATAATAGACCGGTCCCAGTAGAGCGTAGCACGGCTATTTTCAAGAACTGGCGCCGGTGCGTACTTATAGTACGGCACTTCAGATCCGACAAGTTCATATTTGAGTGCAAGTTGCTGGTGGATGATCCTGGCTACAAGGTTATGTCTATGCAAATACTCTCCGTTAGCCAAGTGCGAACAACCCGAAAGTATATGTCTGAGAGACTCACCGGGACAGTGACATGCACGACAGATGTCCACCGTCCCATCCTTCATTATATACTTGCGGTAGTTGTTCGTCTTGACTACTTCATCCATGATTGCACAGACAAATCCTTCGGTTTCCCCAAATAGGTCACCGAAACGTAACCAGTTCACCGAAGCGGGCAGATCCACATCCGGCCCCGTGAGGGCCTTGTAGAACCGCCCATGCAGCTCCTTGCTCTCCCATATGCTCTTGCGGTCCTGAGTGCTCAGCACCTGTGGTTTCCGCCAGTTCTCCTTTGCCAAGGAGAGCGGGGTGAGGTTTTTATCAACTGCCACGACATCACGATGCATCTCGTACTCGGCGTGGAGAAAGTACTCCCTGAGATTGTACACCTCGCGATTGTGGAGGGTCTTGGCATTAAGGAAACCTCGACCTCCATGCTTCCGTGGGATGTACATTCTCATTACCGACGAGCGCGGGTGCCGCATGCGATTGGCCGTTAGCAGTTGACGTACCTTACGATCCAGGGCGTCTAACTCTGTCTGAGTCCACCGTAGAATGCCAAAGGTGTATATGAGTAGAGGCATGACCCAGCCGTTAAAAGCGCGAACCTTGTTACCACCTGACAAAAGACTGTTAAGTACTTTTGATAGGCGGCAAAAGAAACGCTCTTTAACCGACTGTTTCATGTCTCTATCCATTATACCTAATGCCTCCGACATACCAAGGTACTTGTAGGTTTCAACTTCGGAGAGAGATCTGAGAGATATTGTTTCGGAAAGTTGTAAATTTGTTGAATTCACAACCTTATTATTATTATTATTATAATTGATAACCTTTTTTAAAAGTCGGTTAAATAATATCTTTAACCAAATATTTCCTTAAAAATAAAACTGCTAAATTGATTGTGCGGGCATTACTTAAGAATCAAGGAACCTATCAGTTTACTAATTATCAGTTTATTTACTCAGGAATAGGTTTAATGGCTTTGTGGTACGTTTGCTTTGTCTATTATCTTGTGTCAAAGGTTATTGGCTATAAATTGAGTCTGATTAAGATAACAGGAATGGTAATGATCCGATCTCTGATGCGTATCTAATTTTGCTTTGAAGTGAGCACGCGGAGCATGTAATTCGTACAATTCAGTATTATCGCGATATTCTGATTTAATGCTTGAATATGTTTGTATATTATAATTTGTAGTCGTCGCAGCACAGTTCGTAGTAGCTCTGTCGTCTGCTCTGTAGGTCGCGGGTTCGATTTTCCAAGAAAAACGTTTGTGTGACGAACATGGCGTTTTTTTGAGCCTAAGCGTTAATATGTATGTGTTTTGTATGTATGTCGGGGACCGACATTTTAGCATGCTCTCCAAAGCATGGCAGTACTCAGTTTAAATGCCAATAAACGGTCATCCATCCAAATACAAGCCGGGTGGGAAGTTGTTTTGCTTAGATTATCTGTAAAGAACATTTAAGCAAGCTTCGCCACGAGCCTAATAAAATCATATTTTATTCAAAAAGTTATATACAAAATAAAGTTTGGAGGTTTGTTGTAAGTACCTACTTAAAATATACTACTCGGAAGAAGTTAGTTCATGTAACTAACACCACGCTTCTCAAAACTGCTTAATTTCGAAAAGTATTGACATTTGAAAGCATAATAACAGTGATTTTAGTTGAAAACTGCTAATTTTCTAGAAACATTCCCAAAGTTCAACACGCTAATGGCAGGGCCGTAATCAAGGCAAGGGGCAACACTGATAATCCCCATTAAAGGATTATTAATTTAAGAGTTAAACACACAAATTCCGTTACTTATAAGAGCATAAATTTATTTGAAAAAGTGTTTATTTAAAAAAGATATTTAAGAATTCATCGGAAGTATTTTGATAGAATCTACGAATTTAGTTCTTCAGGTTCAACACATAATAAAAAAAAAACTGTTATACAAACGCTAGTTAAAGAAGAAGAAAAACATTAATTTATAAAATCAACGTAATCTTTTATATATTATAATATAATAGTATATTTCGTGTATCTCGGAAACGGCTCCAAACGATTTGAATTTTGTGTTTTGATAAGGTTTTGCTATATAAATTTACCTGTTTAATTGTATTTATTGCAAAAATGCATATGTTTAAAAAAAACGTTTGTCATGACTTCGTGACGCAGGGAATCCTAGTGCAGAGGTATGAGTGTGTAAACGTTTATTATTATACAATTATTGCAATTACAATTATTGACAGTATTAGATATGCTGCCAAAGAGTTTTACCAACCATATTAGCGACACTGCATCCACAGATACATACAAATCTGCTATCTGAAGCGGGTGCCGCGCATACTTCAGTTTTGTGTATCATAAAAGTGCCATAAACCTATCTTATATAATATCTTTAAACACTGTCTCAACTTTAAACCGTACCCCAAAGCCATTCCAGAAGGCTTAAAGGCATTCATTCACAAGGTTCAGCGCGATGCAATCTACACACGGATTAGATTGAGATCGACGATAAGAGCGCTTTTATACTCTCCTGGTACTAAAATCGAAATATTTCTATAATATAATACCTATTTGGAAGAAATTGACTAGTTTTGAAACTAAGAGAAAGAAATAATATAAGAAATTACGAAAGAAAATGTTGAGAGCATTACTTAATGGTTTTGTGAAAGTAGGCATTTGTTTTAACCCCGATATTTAAACCCCATGTATCTTAGAAAACTAGTCCTGACACCATGCCTGGCATGAGCGATTTGTGAAGAGTAAATTGCTTCGTGCAAGAGTTTTATTTGCAAAAAGCTAATTACCCTCATTGCATAGTTGCCTTTCATAAAATGCAACGTGATTTTTTTTTTCTTTACGTGCGTTCCTTGCAAGTTGCAAATAATATCGCATGGAAAGTACAGATGCAAAAGCCTATCTCACTACGCTTTTAGCTATATTACATGCACATGTACTGTTATCATTACTGTTTTCTTGGGCGAGGGTCAACATTTACCATCAGGTGGGCCCTCAGCTCGCGCCGCCATTCATTCACATAAAAAAAACATGGAAATGTGAACTATCTAACTTATATTATAAATATTGAACCACACTAGACATCTAGAGGCATAAATAAGTTTCAAGTTTGACAGAAAGAGACAAAATATATACTCGCATTATGAATACCTTAGCGGGAAAGAGATAGCAATTATTACGCACGTAATTAAAGCATTTCACGCCAAGGAGCTAATAACCAATCTTCCTATTTTCATCACTCTAACCAATCGTAAGATTTTTTGTTCATTAGTCCATTTGTGTACAAAATTTTAATTATTGTTTAAAACTTTGTTGTTGAAATTTTTGAATATATACTCTTTGACAGACTTTAAAAAAAGTGGATGTTTACATTTTGGTTATATTCGCTAATTGAAAACTGAATTGTATGATTATACACCTTCATGGAGCGTGGTGGCCCAGGGGCATAGACGCCGACTTTCAATCAGAAGGTCGCTGGTTCAAACCCACGGGTGCACCAATGCGTTTTTTCAGTTAAATTTTTTATCAAATGGGTGTTTAGCAGTCCTCCAAAACGGTCATTAATTATTGATTTTAAGGATATAGAAATATCTATTATACACTCATATTCCTGCTCACGGATCCTGTGTCACAGATGGCATGGACACACTCAATTATACAAAACACCCAAGACCCGATAGCAAACGTTATCACAACTCCATGTTCGCCCCGGGCGTTGATAGAACCCGGGACTTTCTCTTCAACAGGGTCACTATATATACAGAGTTATTATATGTAGGCATATTGGTAGATATATTTATTTGAACATACAATAAAATGTTCAGAGTGATATATACGCGCCAACGTTAGCGCTATCGGTTAATAATCGTTGTATCTTGTAAGAACAATCCAACCCTGCATAAATCTAACTCTATTGTTAAATTCCAAACATCCCCTCAGATTTATGGGCTCGCTATACAAACGTAAACAATTACCGATTAAATTAATTGATTTCAACTGAGCCGGCGGCGCACCAAACATTCAAAACGGATCTAGGTCATGAAACTTTAGAACAAAGCTCTAAGCTATTTGAGTAGCCTTATTTTTAGGTTGTATAATTTGAGATGGGAGCAGCTCTCTTTACCTCCCCCGGGAACAGGCAACGCGACATCTGTGAGAGGTTCTCTGGTGGAGTTCCTCTTGCCACGCCCTGAGATCCTCGAATGCGGAGAGGTTGGCCACCGGTGGGGTTTAGTAATAAATAATAATAATAAACGTTTACACACTCATACCTCTGCACTAGGATTCCCTGCGTCACGAAGTCATGACAAAAGTTTTTTTTTAAACACATGCATTTTTGCAATAAATACAATTAAACAGGTAAACTTATATAGCAAAACCTTATCTAAACACAAAATTTCATCCAAATCGTTTGGAGCCGTTTACGAGATACACGAAATATACTACAATTATTGCAATTACAATTATTGACAGTATTAGATATGCTGCCAAAGAGTTTTACCAACCATATTAGCGACACTGCATCCACAGATACATACAAATCTGCATACTTCAGTTTTGTGTATCATAAAAGCGCCATAAACCTATCTTATATCTTTAAACACTGTCTCAACTTTAAACCGTACCCCAAAGCCATTCCAGAAGGCTTAAAGGCATTCATTCACAAGGTTCAGCGCGATGCAATCTACACACGGATTAGATTGAGATCGACGATAAGAGCGCTTTTATACTCTCCTGGTACTAAAATCGAAATATTTCTAGTCGAGTAAGGCTATGTTCATAAGGTACAACCACGTGGTTTTGTGCAATATGGTTATCCAAACAAAATTTTAATTTGTACTAAAATTGGTGTAATGCTAGGTGGATTATAATTAAAGCGTTATGAATTACATCGCATTTAATTCGATAACTAAATATTCTTGGACTATATATATTTTTTTCGTAAATTCATACCTAATTAATTCATACATAATTATTAACACGCACACAGAATAAACACCTATTAACCTCATACAGATGCTTGTCTTGTGTGGAAATCGATCTAATGCGCAGAAGCTACTACCGACTGAGCTAGGCCAATCAATATAACATCTTAAAAACTTTTTAATAAAGATTTTTTCTTTGAGCCACAGATAATAAATTTGGCAGAATAAAATATAATCGCTGCCTGAGTGAAAATACGCGGGAATATATTTTATCTGTACCAAATCACATAAAATCGAAATACGGGAATGTCAATGTTGTGGAGATACTATTCAACATTCAATTTTCAAATTAGTTACTGGAATACCCTATAAGCTTCGATCTGATTAGGATAAATATATTATTATGTCGCAATATTAAATACGAATTCTGTTTGATTTTTTTAAATAAAATATAAAGTTAACACACTCATACCTCTGCACTAGGATTCCCTGTGTCGCAGATGGCATGGACAAACACAAAAACACAAGACAAACACCCAGGACCCGAGAACAAACTTCATGCTCACCACACAAAGTGTGCCCCGGCCGGGAATCGAACCCGGGACCCCTTTGGGTAGCCTTGTTTTCATGTTTATATAGTCTTATTTGTTAAGTTTACGTCTGTTCTTAGACGTAAGGTAATCCAAGTATTGAACTTTTTTAAATTGCGGAATTGAAGCCTAAATACCATTTCACGTAAGTAACTCTATTAACTCTATTATGTATGACTACAAAATTGTCTTCCCGACCCAAGTATGAGAAGATTTAATTCGCATCGGTTTGACATAATATAAAATGTATGAACAAAATAACGCGTTCTTATTACGAAGTCTTGCGCTTAAAGAACCTACAAGAAACTCCTAATGGAAGCTTAACTAAATTAACTTAGAATTTTTCTCCTTTCGTATGAAATAATTGGCCAACTCCTCTGTCAGACTTGTCAAAGCAGCCCGAAGTTCCCTGATACGGATTATCGACTAGTAAATCACTATTTGAATGCCATTATACGGTCGCCCATCAATCTAGGCAATATTCGCCATGAGCGCTTCAATAAACGGGCAATTCCTTGGTTGAATAGACTAAATTGTAAAAAAATGAAATTTTAATTACCTACTATGAAATATGGGGTACATAATCAAACCGAATTGCAAATAACCCGCAAATCCTACAAAGGAAACATAATTACATTCATAGAAATGTGTACAGTGCTGCACAGTTGTTGGAAACCATATCGTTTCAGGGAATTGGTCACAATGTGATGGCGACGCCGTAGGGCAAACAAACGAATGCTTTTATATTTATACCTCTGCAATAGGATGCTCTGTCGCAGGAAGCGTGGGCTGGTAAATAACATAGCACAAACAGCTGAAATCCGTAAAACTAATGCTAATTACACAAAGTTGTATCGGAGAGGTATTGACTCCGCGGTTCTCGTTTCGAGGGCAGGTTATTGGATCTTTCGATATCTTATCACTTAAGATTTTTCATGATAGAAAAGTTCGTTTTTCTTTTTCTTTTTTGGCTTTGTCTTCAAAAATTGGGCGGGCTACTCTGATTTTATTAAGAACGTGGTGGCCCAGGGTCACAGACGCCGACTTTCTGAAGCTGGTACAAAAACAAAGAGTTTTTCACTTGAAAAAATATGAGAAGAAAGGTGAAGGAAAATATTGTTAGGAAATCAGCCTGTCTTAGAACCAAAAATTCGAATAGGTATGACATCTACCAATCCGCATTGGGCTCCCGTGGTAGATCTAATTCACTCTCAATTATTGAGAGTAGACCGGAGTCCCTGCAGTGGGAACATTACAGGCTGTGGCTAAAAACATCTAAATTAGTATTCAAACCACTTTAATATTTACAATTTGTTAGTTTTAAAACAATAACAAAGTAATTCAGACACCACTTGTTGTTATTCTTATATTTTAGGCTGTTGTTTTCGCGCCGATTATATAAAATCGTTTATAATTTTCAATTTTGGGGTAGATGCTAATTCGTATTTAGGGAAGGTATTAACAAATAATTTGACTGTGCTAATCGTTTTATACTTTTAAGTGATACAGTATTCTTACTTAAATATCGCATTGATTAAAATTATAATGCCTTAATCAATAATTTCGCAGTATCTTAATTTAACATTGAAATTGACCTTATTAAATATTATAGTTTTTGGCTTTTGTTTTTAAAAATCAAGTAAAATTTGACAAAGCGCGTGAACTACCGATCCCTATTACAATACAAAAAGTATTTTCATTCATTCGTTCATTCATTTGTCATACGAACCCTGCAGAGTTATACGACTGGGTGGTGAAAATCACTCATTAATTTTTAATTACATTCGCTGAAATTTGTAACGTTGTATAATCCAACTTGTAACCTCTGAATTTGGTGACAATGGACAAATTTATAGAAATTAATTTAGTGCGGTGCCTGTGTTTTCAATTTTGAATATTTGTAGCCAAATGTTCGGAGTAGATCGCAACTTTAGTGACCTGATTCAAAATTTCTGTAAATTCAGATTTTGTTATAAACTAACCTTAAAAACCTTATAACCTTAAAATATCAGTATATAAATCCTCAAAAATCATTCATTTCCACGGAAACACGGGAGAGATATATTTAAATTTATTCAGCTACATATTGGAAAACTTTATTGCTGATACTCACAAATTTAATTTTTTGACTTAGGTCACTTTCATTCTAAGGGTGCGAGATTATTCTTGACAATCCTCTCATCTCATACGTAAAATTTTGTGTCCAATTAATTGCTTTAAGTAATATAAAATGAGTTGACATTGACGAAATAGATAATAATATAAAATACGAATAAATGAACGTTTACACACTCATACCTCTGCACTTGGATTCCCTGTGTCGCAGATGGCATGAACAAACACAGAAATGGAAGACAAACACCTAAGACCCGAGAACAAACTTCGTGCTCACCACACAATGTGGTGCCCCGGCCGGGAATCGAATCCGGGACCCCTCGCTTCGTAGGCAGGGCTCCTACCAAATGGTATATATACCAAATTATCATGGTATAAAGTATAGTACTTATGCAACTCTTGAATAAAACGAATTTATAGCAAAGGTCATGAATCACTCGCATCGCTCAGGAATTTAACACTGGCAATAATCATGAATCACTCAAGCCAACGGTCGTGAATCAGTTGTTAGAATCCTTCGCTTGCTCGTGATTCATCTATGGCCCTCGCTTTAAATCCGTCCTTTATTCACTAATTGCATAATATACTATTATTTATAGAGTTCTAGCCGCTTCACTCATTGTCAAATTTTTTTATTGCCGCTTTTTCAGTTTTTTTTTTTTAATTCAGCCAGCTTCGTTGTCTCTCGTCGCGCCCTACCCGCCCCTCTACTGGCCAGTAACATTATTCATACAATTATTTAGCGTTCGATCTCTTTGATCGTCTGGCGCGCGATTCATTAGAATATTCATGTTCCAAGTTCAAATCCCCCCTCTGTAAAAGTCTAATATAGAAATACCTATTTTTAAACCCAAATATATATTATTTGTAAACATCCTTTTTGACTAATAGCGATATTAAAGATTAATTTATTACTCTTTGCCTTGTAAAAATCTATTTTTATTAATATTTCAATATAGTTTATTAATCTTACCCTCTCCTGATCCTTTTCCTATCCCGATGTAAATAATTTGATCCCTTGTAAATGTTTCCCAAATTTTTTACTCGTATAAATAAGATACAACCCATAACCAACAATAGAGAAAGATTGGAAACAATATCAGCTTGAAGACGAGAAAAAAAAGACACATCCAGAAGACAAATGCATTAACCATTGTCAAGTAATAGATTAGGTGAAAGAAAAAACAAAAGGACCTATTTTGTTTGCACATATTGAGAAACAACACGTGATTTTTTAAATAGATGAAATAAAAACTTTAATAATTATTTTGTTACTATCGAATTATAAAGTTTATACGCGTGGAATAGGACTTCCTGTGTCGCCGGTGGCATGGAAAAATAATATGTTAACAACCATGCTTTTTCGTATAATCAGCGCTCGAGAAAATATATTATAATATATTTTCTCTAAAGAATTTTGAATTTGAAATTCAAAATTCTTTAAAAACGGTTACTTTATATTTTGCATTACCCTTTCAAAAACCGCGCCTATAATGTTACAACGTGCATAAGACATTTTTTTGAATAAGTATGTAAAATGTGTTCTACTTTGTTTCAGGTAACAAAACAGGATGAAAATTATTTTTTGATGTCTTTGGTATGTAATATAATATATTTGACGTGAATATGATTCCATGAATAAATGTTCATGGGAGTTTCTAACCCCAGCGTTATCTAACCCCAAACTAAACGTATACTATGGGAACCAGAGTACTGATAAAATAATCCACATTTTCCCCCATGGGGGAACTTGGACTATCCTAAGAACGTCAACGTGGTAAGTGATGAGATTATCGCCACCATAGTTTCTTAAATACAATTCAGCTAACACCTTTTCAGTCTACTGCATAAAGCCAGATAAACATTTGTGTGAGGACGACAATGTTTGTTCTCGGGTTTCAAGTATTTGTTGTCTATAAATTTGTGTTTATGACACCTGCGAAACTAGCGATCTTGATACAATGAGTGTCGCATATTTAGAACTTACATGCAATACAGTCTATAGAGACAGTAACGGTTTCATAGTAAGTTTGTTTTCCCTCATTCTGTGAACTAAATACTCCTTACCATTACCAATAAAATATATCTCAATTTCATAAAATCGAACTTATCTAAACGCCATGTCCAAAATATAAACAAAATGGCGGCCAGAACTGAGCAGCGGTTCGTAATTTACGATCTCGCGGGTCGCAGTGGACGCGAATAAACTGGGGCCCCTATAAACTGGGGTTCCGTAAACGCTTCCGCATTTTTGCGGTGGATATTGTTTTATTTTTAATTTATCTACGTGGGCGTGTGTTTTCCATGAGTTTTTTTGTGAATAGAAATTATTTCTTGCCTAGATGGAATATGTAAGTGTTTACGAAAAAGTTTCGCATTTTCAACATTATTGTTTGTGTTGTTATAAAAATTGCAAGCAAAAAGCAAATTGGAAGCAAAAAAACGATGCGCTGGTATGCTAAAGCATGTTTCTTATCTGTAGCATAGCTCCAAGCAGCATTTATAATACCTGTGTGCGTTGACCTTACTATTGTACATACGCATAAGTATAATAATAGGTACATTATTCGTGTGTGAATTTTCCGGTTTGACACATTCAAGGCACGCACTTCAAAGGACACCTTTGATACATTTTCAGACATAACAGCCTTGCATTCACTTCAATTTCGCCATTTACGCCTTTGTCGAGAGCACCAGTCCCTAGTGGTTACATTGTGAAGGATATGACGTTGCTGGCTGGCTGCTAATTAAGATGACATATTCGTTTGTACACAATGTTGTTAGTAAAATGTATTATACTACTGTTAATTAATCACAAACAAATAGATTTTTTAAATGCATCCCAAAATTATGTTATTAATAATTTATAATAAAATACTTCACAATATCATAGTTAATTAACATTAATCATTACTTGTAATTTCACTGATATAGATAGATAAAAAACTCATTATTGTAAACCACAATGATATAAAACATACTAAGAGTTATTAGCCAAGATATGTGAAATACAATGGGCGGCCTTATTGCTTGAAGCTATCTCTTCCAGGCAAGGGTGTTCCAGTGATATTCATGGTCAACCAGACCATAGAATGAGATAGCTTTGCTTTCGAATCGCCTTAAAATCACACGTCACCTCACCGATCCTCGACTATAAATCCGATTCCCGGCATAAATATAACTTTACACTCGGATAAATTGACAACAAATCTTTCCAAAGTATACGTGTATGCGATAAAAAACGTTGAACATTAAATAGTGATATTAAATACTACACCTGTCCAATCTTTATGTTAGAATCCATGGCATTCCACGTGTACTAATAAAAAATTCATCACGCGAAGTGACGTGAAGCTCGCCGTAATCGATCATCTCCACCTCGTGTCGAAAATTACTTACAGGGTAGTTACGAGGGGGTAGTTAGGCCAACTACCTCAGCAAAAAAACGACTTTCATCTAAAACTGGAAGCCACGTAATAAAGGCTTTCGGGTATTGATGAAATTGGATCAGGGGTGGTCGAAGTGAACGGCTAAGTTAACGACTTGTTTGTTTTTGATGTGTTGCTTTGGAGTGCTTTTATTAGTAGGAAAATTTTATTGGTACCCAATCTAACCTTAGCAGAGTGAACTAAAACTGTAGCTGCCAAAACCGATGTTAGCTGTTTCGTGTTAAAATAATTATAATAATAATAAATCATTTATTTCAGATACAAGATCCATAGAATTGTTAGTAGTACACCCAATAAATATTGTTAGTAAACACAAAAATAATTTAAATAATAACAATAATAATAATAATAATAATAAGACGCCTTATTATTATTATTTCTCATTATTTATTTTATTTCTCATTTGTATACATTTTTCACTACAAAATAATACATTATTTATAAAATAAACAGTATAAAAACATTGTAGTAAAAAATATATAAAAACGGACGACCACCGACTGCGGAGTAAGACCCAAGCAGTCGGTGACTAGGGCTGCAGAGAGAGGAACCTCCTGACGATGCGTGCCGTGTCCAGGAGTACCGCTTTCTGTATCTGGCCCTTGATCCAGCCGCCTAGCGAGAGCCTCTTAAGATGTTGGTCGAGGCTCTTCGCTATAAGTCCGTTCACTGAAACGACTATTGGGACGATAATCGTTGAATCCACATCCCACATAGCGGTAATCTCATGGGCCAAATCAAGGTACTTGCTATGCTTGTCCTTCTCGGCCTTCACGAGATAATAGAGAGATATAAGACGCCTTATTATTATTATTATTATTGTTATATTATTGTTATTATTGTTAACATCGTACCAAATTTTATCACAATAATTATTTATTGCACAAAAATAATTTATGTACAAAAGGATAACTTAAAGCTAAAAGCTAACAAAAAATATCATCATCATTTTAATGTCACTTTTTTGTTGCACAAAATAAAACGATTTTATCTAGGTTTTATACACGGTTTGTGGAGCTTGGCCGTACGATCTTTCCGCATTTCTTATAGATAGTTATCTACTTCTAATCAGTAGTGATCAATCTTTTACGGAATGGTTGATTTAATTACGTTTTAACAAAGAATCATGAGCACTCGTATAGCGCCCTTATTTTGAGCTTCTTTATCAACCGCTTAACGTTTTGTGACCAATGCGTAGTTCTATGCTAATAGTAGCGTTTGTGGCGAAACTTGGCTAGATGATCTTTGTTGCACTTGAGTTAAGCAACTCTCCGCCCGGATAGTATTTCGATGGATGACCGTTTAGTGGAATTTAAACTGAGCGCTTCCGTTCGCATCTGTAATATTAGTTAAAATTGTAGTAAGCAAGTGTAGAGAGCGCGGTAGCTTTCGTGTAGGTAAACACATTGAAAACTCTAGACTGTTATAGAATGGGCTGCCGCGAAGACGACCTATACACTCTCGCTTATCGAGATTAGCCTGTGGACTACCAGTCGGGACATAACAGGTATTACGAACACAAGGGAGAAACATGGCAAAATTATATTAAAAGGTTTATTGCATCCAAAAGTCATCATATACTCGCATAAATATGATTCTTTGAGACAAACAGCAGAAGTTTTTGAGCTAATTCGACGCTTGCGTGATTTTAAATATGAGTGCGCACAGAATAATAAAAGTCGTAAGAGCGGAATTGGGTTTACGAACTCACAGAAACAAATATGGAAGATCTTTTAATCACAGAATAAAAAATATATGTTGCTGGTTTAGTTTGTCTGTGTGTCTCTATGTGGTGTGGTGTCTATGTTCTGTTAAGGCATGATAATTCCATGGTCAGATTAATGTGGTTTTTACCCCGCGACGAAAAAGAGGAATTTCATAAATTTGTAGTGTGAAACAAAACACACAAATAAAGTAAAATACCAAAATAAAAATAAATAAATACTTGTACCCAATTAAAATAAAATACATAAGTGAAATCGTTTAAAAAACGTATAAATACAATTATTTTTGGACGGATTGATTTTATTTTTAGGCTAGTTGAATGATAGCTGATGATAGAATGATAGCTGATGATAGTATTGACAGAATATAACTGAATGATTGTTCCACAAAACAAATGACCGTGTGTATCACACCTATCGTTGCTCCCTTTGTTAAGTGGTGAAATACTTCACAAAGGTCAGAATCGCGTGAAGTCCTATTTGTTCTGTTCATTCTTTTGTACCTTTGTTAAGTGGTATCGCAAGTGATTATGGCCTTTATGGGGTGAATAATAGGACCTGTATTTCTCTTTATGTTAGGCTGTAAATAGCTTAAAATAAATAGGTCAATTTAACGGTAGGAAAATGTTGTTTCTGGGTTCTTCAGTTCTACGTTTCTAGGTTACTTTCGACATACATGAGGCTTCCGTATCCCCTAATTTTACCTTCGCAGGGACACCGGCCTACTCTCGATAATTGAGAGTGCACGTGTGGGTTTCACCTTCAGATTCAAAGTCGGCGCTTGTGCCCCTGAGCCACAACGCTCTCACAGAGTTTAAAGTTACTGAGAATTATAAAGAAACTAAGAAGTTATTAATATTTAGGTACTTCTATAAGAACCAGCGTACTTTGGAATTCCTTCTTCTTAGATGTGAGTGAGTGGCCATCTCTGGTTTCGTCGTTTTCAAGCTGCCCAAGGCCTCTGATATGAGTTAACAACAAATATGACCGGAACTGAAATCTAAACATGTCCTCCGGAGCACGGAACCTACGAAACTACTGACCGAGTAGAAAATTAATTGACTGACATGATCTGAAACCACGAGATATGAAAGCATCAAGATTCTGGGTTCTGCGTTATTACCAAATGGTTGATATACTTAAAACTGAAGTAAGCTTGAGGAAATGGAAGACGGTTACTGCAATGATCAACTTGCGGACATTTTAGTAATACCATCGCTATTGGATGATTTATGAGCATTTTTTGCTACAGCCGAAGAAATAGAATGATTAATGATAACCCTGAAAATATAGCTAGCCTGATGATATCGACCTCCCTGGTTTAGTGGTTACCACCGCCCATAAACAAAATTACTTAAATACGACTTAGAACCTGTTACCGAAGAATGAGCAAAGAGTTTTTCGTGCGGCCTCCAAAATTTAGGACAAGTTTCCGAAACCAAAATATTTTTTTTTTTTTATGATTTTAAGTTTTTTTTTTTCACACGAGATTTTATTTTGGAGGCGGTTTTATCTATAATCTATGCTGATGCCAAAACAGTAACTTTATAGTAGAAAAAAGCTGTTAGTTTCAATGTTTTGTAATGATGTCGTAAAATACTAACAAAATATTTTTGTACAATTACATTGTTAATGCTGGCTTAAGCTTACGAGATAGTTAAGAATTATGTACCACGGAATTGTATTACGACCTACGTCACACATACTATACAAACGTGCGAAGCCGGGCCGAATCGCTAGTCAATTATAATACGCGATTATTATATTTTTGCTTGAACTAATATCGATTTTATAATGTCTTCATTTGTATACATGTAAAAGGCAAAACAACGAAACTACCTATTTGAACCACTTTATGTACTACCTTTGTCTCAAACATATTAATTATCGAGTATCTTATTTCTTTTAATGTCGAATTCAATTTATCTATAATAAGGTTTCATTCATTAAATTAAATTCGGCACATACCCGGCAGCTAGACCGAAGCAAATGGGTCTAATTTCATATTTTTTATCTAAAGGAAAAGTGTAATCCCTGGCAAGTAATATGGAACCACCCATACCGAACAAAAGCGAGCAAAAATTTGGTAATAAAAGTGTGAACGAATGCAATTCACTACACTCAAGCTCATTTATTCTTTAAGATCTCAAATATCATTTGGACACGTTAAATTTTACACGCACTAGTAAACATACTCGTGCGCGTATAACGTGTCATAAGAGCTTTTTAACTAAATTATATGTACTAATACATGTCAAATTGCAGTCAGTTTTCATCATTATTTGTTAAGTTTACGTCTGTTCCTATCCCATCCCTCCAACTACTATAGTATACCATCATAGAGAGACAAAAAATGAGATTTATAGGCACTGAGTGACATTTATAAACGTTCTTTAAGGCCTCTCTTGTAATAATGATTGGCAATAGCAACTTTTATTGGTTGAAATAAATAAAATTAATTAAATAAAGAATATCTTTTGAACTGGTAGTCGACTAAAATTCTGAAATTAAATGAAAAAAATCGCAGGATATCCCATATCGAAGCGGATTTCTCAGTATTCAATTAAAAATATTGTATATTACAATGAAAACGTACTCGGCCGTTTTATTAACGTCTTTATATTTGTTCACATACGTTCGATTATTGTGGACACCAAGATCAATGTGAACAGGTAAACGCTAACAATATGAGGATGTTGAATTTGCTCGAGATCAAAGCTAGAATATACCTCTCATTATTTTTTTATGTTACACACTTCTCGAAAAAAGTGATTAGATTATGTTGTCTTGGTAACGGATTTCCTTGTATCCCCAAACATTAATCTTTGAATGGAGATAAAATAAATGGGATAAATTTTTACCATGTTGTCCATTATTACAGAGTTTCTCTTTGCAAGCAAATATGTTTACCTGTGCGTGTTTAAATTTTGACGTGATTTAAACGATCCTCAAGATTTAAAGGAATAATTTATTTATGTACGGATTCATTTGGAGAGACTTTCACTAGATATCGGAGCAATATACAGACAGCCAGCATCAAATGTAAATAAATTTTTAAAAAGGGTGCCGGTGAAATTACTGGCACATAATACGATGATGTTTGGGAGAATAGTGTTATAGAGTGACTATCGCAACAATTTTGGGGGTCCATGTTGCTCGCGTCCGTAGGTAAGTACTCTCAGAATCTCTACACGTGACCCCCGGGTGGGGGGTCAATAGCTGTTGTAAAGGTCGGCAACGCATCAGCATAGCCTATGGTATTGCAGATATCCATAAGCAATGGTGTCCAGTTTCCATCACGATCAGAAGCTCGATTTGTTACTTAGTAAGATTAAAGAACTGGCACTCGAATCACAGCAGGAGTTCATCACGCCGTATCAAGATTATTTTTGAAAGCTTGCCTTATTGGTTGGTTATCCAAGAAGACTTACCTTGTACTGTTCTTCTTTTTTCATTAAGTGGTCAATTCTGGTGATAGACTTGTCAAATCGCCCGTTCGTCCAACATGGTTTATCATTATCAGTTAATCAACTAGAATATTCGGGGCTGACTTCTCACCGCTCAGTGATTCGGAAATCACGAACGCGCTCAGTTCAAATGCCACTAAATGGTCACTCGTCCAACTAGCGGGCGAAGAGTTGCTTAATTCAATTGATCTGTATCGATCATCTGGGCAAGTTTTGCCACGAGCTTCCTGTATATGTACTTCTGTACCGTGGATTCATAATATACGTATGAATTTGTGATTAGCTCAAACAAAGCCCATATAGTAGGCTTATAATTAATTTCATTTCAAATACTAATAGCCGTTTGCCTATTTCCAAATTAGGTCGGTATTTGTGTTGAAGCGGCTTCTGTTCCGACGCAAATCGATTTCGTTCTACTCACTGGTAATTTCTGGTCCAAGTTTGAACAGGAAAATGGAAAAATAATCCTCGGATAATTTTTTGGGATACTGTTTCTAGGTATTTAAAATTTTCACTGAAAATTCATTGATCAGAGCGGAGAGATTATTAAAATCTATTATTTTAAATATATAATGAGGTGTTTTTACCCTTCATATTTTTTATTTCAATGCTTACATGTATTTTAAAGGTTGTTACTTGAACAAGCTACCTTCAGATTTAAAGCCAGCGTTTGTAACATGGACCTCGTCCTCCACGCTGCCTCTCAAGCTCCCCGAAAGCCTGCAGCATGGTTTATTACTGACCTCAACGTGCGCCTTTCAATTGTTTAGTTCAATTTTCACTAAATGGTCACTCATCCAACTTGCCGGCACAGGCACAACTGACCAGGTGGTGAGGTGCTTTCCATATAAGATTTGTTAAATTGAGTTGAAACTGTAATTTAAAGCACAGGTTTTAGTTTAAGTGATAGCGTCTAAAACCTTGATAATGACTTTATTTGAGACTTTTAACGATGTGTCCAAGAAATTGTACTTCAATCAAATTTTTTTGTAGATATAATTATTCATTCCATGTTTTTTGGGTAATTTTATTATATTCTTGTAACACTAATATTGTTATATTCACATAAATGGTTACGAATCTAGATCTTAGATTGTGTCTTTATGCTATTTTTTGTTTTTTTTTATTGATTGTAATAATAATTTATGTTATAATTCACAAAGCAGAATTATAACATAATATAAAATACTTTAAAATGTTATATGGGTGCTTTAACTGTCTAGTGTGTATGGAATATGGCCCGATGTTTTTTTTTTTCATTATTTTAAAATAATAGTCTAATAAAATAGTGTTTGGTTTGCAAAATATTTGATTCTCTATATCTTATAATTTGGACCACTTGATCAGTCAAAAGCTAATATCAGAAGCGATATTAAATGCACTAAAGCAAATGAGTTAATAGTACATCGGGCACAATACCACGTTCCCAAAATGGTGATGAAACACATCGTGATAAACCGGCAAGTCATGAGGAATCATACAGAACGTAACATCTACCAATCTGTCTCGGGCTTCCGTGGTAAATCAAAGTGTTCCACTTTCACTTTTCGGGAGTAGACTGGTGGGATTATTGTATGGCTGTTCAATAGAATTATTGCATGGCTCTTTTATTATGTTTCATCAGAATATTGCAGTTCATCACCAAATAATTACTCTAACCAGGATTTGAATACATGACTTTTCTTTTTTCAAGAAGTGTTACCAATTAGTAACAAAGCTAATACACCATTTACTATCATCATACAAATAAACGTAGTACAATACAGAACAATTAAATTCTTTTAATTTCAGTATGGTAATTGACTGATTTAAAAAGCTAAATAACCGACTTCAATATATACTTTTATCACTTATTTTACGAAGAAGAAACCACGTAACAAATAGGTATATATTGAATTAATAGATTCCAGGTTCGAATCCTGGCAGGGTTGCCATGAATTAATAAAAAACGTATTCGTTTAGACATGTATTGAAGACTGAACTTAGTCACTTAACAATATAACAATATATGCTAGGTACTACTTCAATATAAAAAAAACATACAACCAAATTGATAACCTCTTCCCTTTTGAAGTTGGTTAAAAGTGTTTTCAAATTACCAAATAAGATTAATCTTGTGGAATTAATACCTGGAATTCTCGCTGTAAGTCAACACTTGTATTTATACGCGAAGCCTTGTAAACAACATACGCCACGATTTACGATTACGATTTTTAACTTTAAATTTTATATATATGTCAGTATTTTGAGAAGGCCACGATGATTACTTATTACAAATTATATATTATACAAATAAATACATAAACTTGTAATAAATTACTGAAAACATGGTCCTTAATACGATAGATACCATACAAAAACATATTCAGCTACATAAGATCTTAGTAAACTTTGGATTTACATCCATTTCTTGTTCTGACCGAACTCAAACGCTGGACCCGAAATCTGTCCCCTCATTACCTTAATCGTTCCGGCCATTCGTATAAAACAATTATACCACCACGGGACTATTAAGGACATAGGCTCATAAGACGCCTCACTTGAGAAGCCTACAATGCGAAATGAATTAAATCGCATCGGCTTAAGATTCCTAATGGCTCTTATTAATTTGGGCCCTGCGAAATGTATCATCGAATTTGCCAAGCTAACTATATACTGTCCCTCGTTGGAGTAAGTATCAAAGACGTTTGGCACGTTTGTCTTAAAACGTAGTTTTGAAGCAGTAGTAACGTATTCTGTGGCTAAGTCTTAAGCCCTCAGTTTTCTTGAGACCCGTGAGGCCATGGAAAATCTCTCATTGTAATGTTCTAGGAATTTCTTGCCATGTATAAGGCATTGTGCGGCCGTAACAGGTATAATCTTACTACACAGCTGCACGTTTGAAAGCAAATATGGAGGATATCTTTGTTACGTGACAAAATGGGTGGCCTGGGAAACAGAATGGACTCTGCCCATTATGACCGACCGTAATAGGAACGTATCAGACAAAATAATATTCTTTGTATTAAATAATATGAGATAACAACCATTAGTTCCGTTACCGTAGCGTGCCGTGACCGGACCGTCAACGATTGTTCACCGAGAACATTTCGCCGGTGCTGTCACGCCGCGACGTTACCGGACCGATGTGCGCAGGCTAGATGAATGCGGTGCTGCTTGGTTTGAAACGGAATCCTGGGAATTACTAATTATATTTATTTATTTCGCGTGTCTCGGAAACAGCTCTAACGATATGGATATTTCTTTTTTGTTTAAATATGGTTTTGCTCTTAAAGTTTACCGGTATAATTGAATTACTTGTAAAAACCAAATATATTTAAAAAAAAAAGTTTTATTTCAAGCTCGGGCGCCCAGGTTCTAAATACAATAAAATATAATATATATAACTTAAAAAAAATACTTTAGTTAGAGAAAATGTTTTTCTATGAACCAAATTATAAAATAGGAGATAAACGCGTACATACTGCGCTAGGACACAGTAGTCATATGCACAAGATACACAAAATTTGCTCCAACCGCGAATCGAAACCAGGACCTCTTGGTATGCAGGCAAGGCTACTGCCAACTAAGCAACGGTATGATTAGTATAGACACAATTTGAATGACAATAAGCTGCGCAGTAGCGTATTGCCTTCTAGCATTTTTAACTGTGAACACCAGCCGCGGTCAGATCCTATTGTTGTCACCACGTTAGATAAGCTAGCGAAACCATATAATATCGCTATTGTGTAAAGACAATACATATCTCTGAAAAGACTTCACATCATTTCTATCAAAGAACCCCACAGCTTCACACCATAGATATTAGTAGTATACAGTAAAATAACTACTTAAACAGCACCAGTGGTCTACATCATACTGAGACATAAGTTATTGGGGCAATGCCACTTTATACCTGTCCAAGTCCACGGGGAGCCATCAATTCTGACCCAAACGTCGATCTGATGTATATGCTCCGCTGAGAGTTTTTAAACGGCCGGCCCGGTTGAGCTCAAGTGGGTAGCTTGTTTTATTTACGCATTTCGAATGTGCCCCTGAGAGTGTTGTGGCCAAGAGGTACGGACGCCGGATGCTTCTTGTGCATCGATTGTTTGTCTTGAAATCTTGATGGAACGGTTTTGTCGACTAAAGAGGAATACTGCAAAAAGCATGTCCCTGAATTTATGCCCCTATTTTTTGTTAGTAATTTTTTCGTGTGGACAAGTGAACAACTTTGGTGTCTGAAATTTTTGAAGAAGAACGCTAGAAGGCCTCCAACTTGGCAATTTTTTTCTAAAAGCTTAGGTAAATAGGGTTTTGGTACCAACTTCAACGGGAACAGATCGCTATTAGCGATAAGGCCGCCCATTGTAACCTCTTGTTTTTTGTAACTGTTTTGTTAATTTTATTTGTGTTATGTATCTTTCTATCGAGGTGTACAATAAAGAGTATTCATTCATTCATTCATTCATTCATTCATTCAACGGGCGCCTGATTTAGTGACAAGAACGCGTCTTGTCACTGATATTATAAAGGCAAAAGTTTTATGTATGTGTGTCTCATATGTGTGTGTGTTATATATACACACATGTTTTTATGACACATGTATATATGTGTGTATATATGTTTGTTACTACTTCACGCTCAAGTGGCTTAACCGGATTGGATGACATTTGGTATCAGGATAGTTAAAATCCAGAATTAACATATAGGCTACTTTTATACCGGAAAATACATTTGGGTGGCAACACCACAGGACGCAGCAAGTTACATATTTATTGAAAAAAGTGACGACGCCAATAGTTTTTTAAGAACTGTAAGTGAATAAAGGTACTATGACTTTGTATATCATATTAAAAGCCGTTCCTAAAATAAATAAATGAATAATAGCATTCTTCGACGTTCGATATTCACACTGTCCGTGCCATTCAGTTACCATGTCTTGTTTATACCGAGCTGATGTGAAGTGATACTTGATAAATTAATGTTTACGTTGTTGCGCTGTGTATCAGTAACCAGTCGAAGTGGCGCATCTGGTTATCACATCCAACGATAATAACAAAACACAAATGGAAAGACCAGATGTTTATCACTACATAGTATAAAACAAAGTCGCTTTCTCTGTCCCTATATCCCAATGTATGCTTAAATCTTTAAAACTACGCAACGGATTTTGATGCGGTTTTTTTTAATAGATAGAGTGATTCAAGAGGAAGGTTGTACAAACCACTAGCAAGTCACCCCGGCTTCGCACGGGTGGTTTTTGATACGACACTGATGCTTTACTAACCGTGCGAAGCCGGGGAGGGTCACTAGTATTATAAAATTTATAGTTTGGTTCAATGTAAACACTCTTTTTGAACTTAAAAAATAGAGAAATAATTGAAGAAGAAATTGGGTTTAGATTGACACATTTTATAATTGGTAGCAGCTCTGCCTTCAGCGCTGCAGGTATTGGGTTCCATACCCAACTGCGACTAACGTATGTAAAGAACATTGATGTTGTGTGTCTGGATGCTAATATTTGTGTTATAATGTTTATATTTACAAATAATATAAGTAACCTGGTTCCCATATAATAAGTTATGTTAAGTTTGGGGTTAGATGGCGCCATATGAAATATCCGTGAATAATTTATTTATTTCGTATAATAAGCTTCCTACGTATGGATTACATTGTCGAGTGTTCCCATTTCAGTGCTATTCTCTCGCAATTGGGATAATCTATGTTTTTGTAAAGCTCATTGGTTAGAAATTCTACTGTGATATAATATAATCTGTGGAGAGGCAGGATGACCTTTTAAATAATAACTCAAGCCTACAAAAGCACCCCCACGGGGATATTGATAACCCAATATTAATGGGTCTTTTGTAAATCTATGGCGCCAGTTTCAATGTTGTTTTATTTGTTACAGGTACTGGTCACTGGGCCACCGGAATGCCTTGAAATTAAAAATATTGCAAGTAATCCATTATTTACAGAAACGTTGTAATTTATTATTACTGTAAATAATCTTTATTACCGTCAAATTTTTAATAATTACTTGGAAAAGTAATTTTTTTCTAAAAATAAATATTTACCTACGTTATCATGGGTTCTGGAAACTAAATTTAGTGCTTGTTAAAACGTTATCCGACCCTCCATGGGAAAGAATAATCAAGAAACCTCTAATAAAAGGATTACGCCTACCAACGGACGCAAACATACATACTAGAGTATATCAAACTCATCAAGCAGGAATATAATTAAAAAAAGATAATTTCCTGACATAAAATTATAAAAAAAATAATGGTATCAGAAAGCAACGGTCTTGATGCACAAAATGTCTTGATGAAATAGAAATTCGTACAAAAATACATTTAGTTATAAAATAAATTTGGATAAATTACCAGTTTGCAAAAAAAAACTGTATAAGTTAAAGCTTGTAACATAGGTTAGTTAAAAGTGGACAAGCTATGCTTAACTTAGAGATGTTAATAAGAACGTTTATTTAGTATCCATCCATTCCTTAACCTATACCAGCTTCAAACACAGGTTGGACGTGTGACAAAACTGTGAATATTCAGGGACCCTGACCTTTTGCGGTGCTCATTCACAATCCAACTCGCTTTCCTGGTCTATCCGCTTTTCCCTACCACCTGCAAGAGGCGATAAAGCGATTACAGCGGCCAAGTTTCTGTGGCCAAGAAAAATTGTGGGTTGAACGGAGAAGCACTCGGAAAAGAACATCCTTTCCTTGAAACCGGATAATCTACTCTTCGTTACAATAATCAAATAAAAAACAAATAAATCAGCAAGCTTACCTGCGTTATTACAAGCGTAAACCTTTTCTTATTCATCGCAATGAAAATATGTCTTCAACGTGTTCCCTCATACATAAACTAGGAATACCACCCGTGACCCCCAGGAGGGAACAGCGCGATCCAGACCAGCGGCATCCGTACGTAATAACTTACACTTAGCTTTTTATTATCACTCAAATTTCCTTACGTACACGGGAGTATTATAATGTTATGAGGCCCGACTCTTGCATTATCTTTATGACGCGATTATGGTGTAAGGCACGAGGGTTTGGGTTTAGAGATAAGCTGATATGAGCAATTAGAAAATTTAATGAACAATTGGATGCGGGATTCACCCGTGCAGAGTTTAGGTATGCAATTAAATGCGCAAAAGGTAAATTTAACAGCTATTGCAATAATTATGATGATAGAATCAATTTAGCTGTAATTTGTTTAAGGTGAGGGTTTAAATCAGTACACCCTTACATATTATCAAATAAAGTCGCTCCCGCTGTGTGTACACTTAATTTTATTAACTACGCAACGTATTTTAATGCAGTTTTAGGGTAATTCAATACCAAGGTTTATATGTAGTATACATGCATATTACAGTAGAGAAACTGCCCCATATTAGTATGCACATAGTCTAAAATATAATTAGGTTTATTTTTTTCAAGTATTTATACCTCAAGATTTACAAGTAGAAATCCGATATTTATTATTTGAACAAGTCTAACTTCATACTGGCATACATCGACAAATTAAAATGTAGATTTCCAAAAAAAACAATTCCTGCTTTAATTACTTGTAGGTTTTTGTTATAATGTTTGATTTGTCCAAATCCTCATAAGTGCATAACTTACCCCATCATAGCCAGCCATCGTAAAAAGGGGTGAACAGTGAAAAAGACATCAGCCCATGATTTTGGGCTAGGTGTGAACCTGATCATGTGATCGCGTTTTATGGCTCGCATGATTTACTACTGCCCGGGCCATAATGCGGACCGTTAAATCAGTTTAATAGATTTTTATTGTCAATTCTTCATGGGTTTATGACCTGGAAAATGAATTTTGAATGAAGAAATTGAAAGGTGTAATACCTATCAATAATGTCCTTGGTATGCGTTATTATAACGGTACAGTTTTATGACTCCTTGGCGTCTTTGCGTTTTATTTTCTCACGAACATACCGTGTTGCCCGCAAATTATGTGAACGGCAAGTGCGATTTGGAGCCTAAGGTCGCGTACCACCAATAGTATTTTTTAAATGTACTAGCTGACCTGACAGATAATAGAAAGATATATGGGACCCTATAGACGGTTATAGGCTACTTTTTCTTGCTAAAAACTTATAGGGGATGGGGTGAGGGAGTGGTAAACATAATATGAAACAACCAAAATTTGTTGACAAAATCGACATTAACGCGAGCGAAGCCGCGGGTAAAAGCTAGTAATGTATAAGAAAAATAGTAACCCCATACAATCAAAGTAAAAAAAATGAGTGATTCATTATAACATCAACATGTCATAGAGTTATCGGTTTCACTTTACGAGAACCGTAATTCATGTCAGTTTTAGGGTCTGGGAACTTGGGACGTCCTAGGGGATCATACAAACATTATTATCTAATATTGTATATTTTAGGTTTTTTTTTTCTACCACCTGGTGGTAAGTGGCGACTCTCGCCCATGACAACAGTAATGCGACTCAATATAAGATTTGGGTCTTACACTGAGTCGCACTCATACTACTGCGTCCATCACCTGAGACGGGCATGATACGTCTCATGCGCATGTGTATAAATATTTTTTAATAAAAAAAAGACTATATAAGTATTATATTGGTTATCTAAGTATAGTTTTTTTTATGTGAATCAGTGACGGAACGAGCTGAGAGCCCACCTGATGATAAGTGGTGACCCTCGCCTATTACAACAGTAATGTTCGCGACTCAGTATGCGATCCAAATCTTTACTGAGTCGCATTCTTCCTGCTGCGTCCATCACCCGAGACGGGGATGATACGTCTTATGCGCATGTGATTTCACCAGATGATGTGATTCACTGGTGGTAAGTTCACCAGAGTTTTTTCGGTTAGGGTTGGAACAGACGTAAACTTAACAAATAATATTAAGTTAAACATATTGAGATCTAAAGGAATAAATGAGTTTGAGTGAGAGGTCCTATTTAAATCATTTTCTGACTGAGCGATGGGCCGTCTTTCCAAGATACTGTGTCCAGAAGCTGTCTACCAGTTTAGTACTCCGTTTGTAAAATAATTTTGCACATCACAATGAGTCAATATGTTTTACGCGATACGCAACCCGTTTATGGCAGGCTAAGTGGTAAATTCCTCCAAAGAACTTCGAAGCAAAACCAATAAAATTTACCGCACAAAGCTTAGTAGCATGCTCATGTGAATGAGACAAAATGGGCAGTTAGGCTGAATGGGCAGTTTCTTGCGAGGAATGTATCGGCAGATGGTGTGAAAAATCGCAAGACGATGCAACTCTCGGTGCAATGACCGCTCGCTAAATTATTTGTAAGAAAATTTACAATAGAAAATTACCAGATTAATATATTCAACTACGCTTTTGCTTACAAAATTCAAAAACATCTGTCATCTGTCATTTAATCTCATAAAAACTCAGTCCCAGTATCTACTATTCTAATATTCTGTGAGCAAACTAAGCGCTCTGGAAACGGATGATCTAAAAACTTCACCAAACTAAATCTCTTTTGATTAATCAAGTTCCTTTTTGAGCTAAAAAGGACAATGGAAGTACTGGGTGAAGTTGGGATCTTTTGAGATGGCTCGTTAGAAAAACGGTGTGTGGACGGACCTTTGTGTCATTTTGAGTTAGTTGAAGTTCTAAGGCGTCTGGCACACGCTCATGCAGGCGTCAGTCAATTCTTTCAGTTTTGAATTAATGATACATAGAATATTCATTGATGAAACTATTTGTCCTCACAGCTTGGTTGTTCTCTCTGCCTTCTGCTCTGTAAGTTGTAAGCTCGATGCCCACCAAGAATAAAAGTTTGAGTGATGAACATTAAGGTGTTTTAAGTTTACAAAAATAAATAAAATCCAACAAATTTTTAAAGAATTCATTGTTAATAAAGTATTTTTAACTAGTTTAGTTAACATTTCATTTCAAGAATTCATTGTAAATAAAGTATTTTTAAGCAGTAATATGGTTTCTATTAAAGTATGTACCAGCTATGCTTGGTTTAAGTGCTGTGTGAAATATCTTTGGTTAATATTTATTTAAAACAATTGTGGAATACTTAAAAAAATAAACATCGCTTTTTTATAAAAATTTGTACCTACAAGATCATTTTAAATGACCAATCAGATTATTTTATTCACAATACAAAGATTCTGTTGATAACAATCCAAACTGAAGTGAACTTCACCTTAGCTAATTAGCAGAACATATTATTTTTACTCGGTATGAAGTAGACAAATATGTTTTAATATATTCGATATCAACAGAATTATAGCAGTATTTTAATCATTCAAGTCAATGAATTAATCATACGTCAGTTTACTGAGAGGTTAGTATTGACTAAAATGGTTGAAACAGAATAGAACTGGTGGTTTGACCGTTTAAGTACGCCTTAAATAAATTCTTAAAGTATCTGCAAGCTCTTCATTCTGATTCATTAGAACTTTGTAATACCATTACGAGAAGCGATGACAACAGTGAAATGCTTTTGTGACGACTTTTAAGCCTCAAAACATTTTTCCGGATCCGATCCAGATTGGTAGATGTGACATGTCACTGAATTTTTGGTTCTAAGGCCGGTTTCCTCAAGATGTTTTCCTTCAAGACGTATTTTGCACATACATTTTTTTAAGTGTTAAACTTATTGGTGCACGTGTGGGTTTGAACCAGTGACCTTCAGATTGAAAGTCGGCGTCTGTGCCCCACGCTCATACTAGTACGTATTCTGCGGCCTAAGTATTTTAAGCTCAGAGATGCACAAAATGACAGATGTTGCACAGCTTCGCCTAAAAATAGACAAAGGAAGCTGTGAAATTTAGAGCCGGAAGGAAATAGACTTGAAATAAATCAGAAAGGATTACTCTGCCGACGTTATTTCTAGCAATTCCCGTTATTTATTTACGAGTAAAATGTTTATTTTGGCTTTGAGAGGCAAAATATAATAGTAATCTTTTAAGTACATTACGTAAATAAGAGTGAGAGAAACTCTAGCGAGAGAAGGATGGCAATGTTTTGGAAATTATACCATCTTAGATTGGTTATTTTTTTTATAGAATGTGTACGAGATAAATATGATAGTAGCTCTGTAGCGTAAATTACGGTCCACTATAGTCTGAATGACGTCCAGACGGTGTCTGAATAATGGTCCGTTTGAACTGCTCCAGCTGACTGCTCTATAGACTAGCTAGGAAGACTTCTGGGCTTTAAATCTTTAGATTTATATCTCGTTTTAATCGAGCAGATAAATTTTATAAATGATGATTCGTATATTTATGTTGAAAATACCCAAATGACTGTCTCGATTCGAAATAATCAAATAAAATGACTCATCCAAAAAGGTCTAAATTGCGTTACTACAATAATATACAAAAAAAAACTCGTTACCAATACCACCGTTACCAATACAAATAGAAATAAAAATATAAAAATATATATATATATATATTGTAATATATATATAACTTACATGTTACATAAAAAAGATGTTTTTAATAGCTGTGCTTCTGATTTTTATTTTGCCAATTTTTCTTATACATAACAACAATAAAATGGTATTTATAAAACCTGACTCAAAGTCAAAGCCAAAATGCTATATTTCAGTTGAATTCTTAAAAAAATCCTACAAATATATGACACAAAAAAATGGATGCAAAAACTAAGATTAGACTCAGTAGCACTAACTTAATACTTACTCGCTGGTGGATACTGATCTAATTAACCACACAGTAGCTGACCGTTTTACTATCCCAGCCTAAACGAGGTACCAAGTCTAGATCCGGAGATAAATTGGTAGATCGAGGAAGTCTTGCAATTAGTTAGTTCTGAACTTCGCTGTCTATTGTTCTGCGGTTACATTGTAAGTACAGATTTCCAGGAGGCACTCCTTTTCTTTGACGATTAATGAAAATCCATTAATTAATAATTAATTACTCGTAATTAATGACAGTATCAACTTTACGGTTAATATGGATTACTGACGTCATCGTTATCTTTAAACCACCTGTTTTTGATGTGAATATAATGACTGATATACGGCCTATCTGATGTTAAGTGGTTATCAACGCCCATAAATAATAGCTATATTTATGTCTGTACTGTGCTACATTCTTCCTCTACAACTTATGTAACGGGCTATTTGTTGATAAGTGGTTATCGACGCCCACAAATAACAGAAATATGACTAGTGTTTTTTGTACTACATTTATTTTACATTATTATATTCAGAAAACTTTGTGTTTATATTCTACTAAAGGAACGACGAACATAGTATTCGAATTCCATAAATTAAAAATAAGTTTGTAAGTAAGTCACTCCTAAAAGTTCTTATACTATAGAATTGTATACTTTGTAAGTACGGACCTGTAAAAATGATGTATTTTAAACAGTAAATAATATATTATATACCAGCATTATTAAAAAAAGTAAAGCACTGTCTTGGTAACGATTGAAACTAAACACATGTTGGTTCCGCTAACACCATGTTGTGATCTTTTTATTATTTCAGATAAGATAGTTATAAATTGTGGAGATAAATTATACGTTGATTTATGGATCGGATAAAAATGTGTTGTTTCAACTGTATTTCGTTTCACTGGAAGACAAATAAATTCTTTTTACTTTCACCTAGATGAATCGCTTTGATAGAAGCGACCCAATTTATTGAGCTGCGTAATATATTTATTACGTGGGTAGTGAAGCTGTTTCTACGTATTTTGTTAATAAAAGCTAGTACGTGAATTATTTAGAATACTTTTGAGAATACGTGAGCAATTATTACGTAGTTTATAGCATGTCAATTGTTAATAATTTGATTTTAATTTAAAAATTAGCCGTATTTTTTCCGCTGCAGTCACTTTTTTTTTGTTTTAAAGACATTCCAATTTCTTCTCAATGTTTTCCATCAAAGTTTTGAGAACGTGGTATTGTACATATACCTATACGGATTTTTTTTATCGAAACTCATTGGACTCGTCTGGATTCGGACCAGCGGATTTCGAATTAAAAGTCAGCATCTCTACTCCTGGGCCATCAAGGCCTCGAATCCTTCACAGCTCTTAAAGGGTACGATCTTATGTACTTAGTGATAGGGTTCACTAAGGTACGGAAAAGCCATCGTTACATTGATCATAATAATAAATATAAATATAAATAAATAATAATATAATATAATAAATAAAAAGGGAAAGTAGGAAACGGGTTCAACCATGAAGTAAAAAATAATATATATTATTAAAATGTTCAAATCTAGCATAATTTTAAAGTGTATTTTCATAAAAAAATAAAGATTCATGAACATACTACTCAATGACATTTTACCCCAAACTAAGCATAGCTTGTATGGGAACTAGATAACTAATAGAATACTTACATAAAACCTTTTATTGTAACTAAATACATATTAGAAATATGCCATCATCTTTCTCTGAATAACTCCAACCATCAACCACAAAATAAATATTTATCTCCAACTTTAAAAAGCCAAGTTCAAACAACACTTCCAAGTATCGAAACGGTTTACAAAAAGAGCTCGCAGGACGCAAGTGGAGCACATCACAGGACTGTCTGTAAACAAACAGACTTCTTGGGAAGATATGTTCGTCGTGTAAATAAATTAAATAGCGGTCGCATGCTAGCATGTGCCGATGTTTGGTTAGTGGACTGTTTAGCAACTGGAGTGGTGTAAACACGGCTCTAATTATCGAACAAAAAAAAGGTTTATGTTTATAGAAGATTCTAAGAGTTTTTTAAGGATTCGATTTCTTTTTTATGCGGCGGTGGCGGTACGATCTTTAAGCACACCTGATGTTAAGTGGTTACCGATAGACAAAAACGATACGACTTAGGTCCCCGACTGAGGTATGAGAACACAACCTAAGTCACACAATCATGTATGTGATTTCACCGGCACCCACACCCTTCCAACGGAACAAAGCATTGCGAGAGCATTTTTTTTTTATTTCTATAACCTCCGCCCATGAGAACAATAATGCGACTCCGTATAAAATTTCAATGTTTTTCTCACTATGTAAGTTTCACTTATCCTGCTGCGTCCATCACCCGAGACGGGAATGATACGTCTCATGCGCATGTGATTTCACCGGCACCCACACAAAAGAGATAATGTATTCCATTGGTGATAGAATTCTTATAATCTGTTCAGAGGTTTAGGCGTGACATAAAAACAATCAAACAAACTCACTTTCGCATTTATAATATGAGGATGTACAGTTAATTAATGAACTCCGAAAATAATGCCTTACAGGAAGGCGCGTTTGTACTAAAAGTTAAAAATACTCATCTCATTATCCCCACAAATCGGCAACCCTCATCGTAAAATACCATTCACTTGCAAAAACCTACCCTCATAAAAATAGCCGTCAAAACTCCCCGGCACCCAAACTTCGTGCTTCGGAACCACCTGGCGGACGAACCAACTTGTACCAACTTTGGAGCCAACTTTTGAATAGGGTTGCCATGCGTCCGTTACACGCATTCCGTACCTTGCCAACCCTCATGAGATGACGTCACAACACGCAACAACACGCCGCTGTGACGTTTTATAATCCTAACTAATATTATAAATGTGAGTTTATTTTTTTGTTAAGCTTTCACGCTTAAAAAACAAAACCGACTTAAAAAAAAAAATCACCTTCTTAAAGCGCCTGAGACGTAAGACCATCACGGGTGACGGGCGCAATGGGGTGCGACTTGGGTCTTTTCATGCTTCGTTCAGGGGAACCTGACATAAGGAAATGTAAGACTAATTTGATTATCACTGAGAAAATATATTTTATTCAATGCAAAAATATTTGAACCACAAAGACCTTAGAATAATATATTGAAATTTGCTACCATACATTGTATTAATTTATTGACGAAATTTCAGTGTAACATTGTAATTAATTAGAGAAAATAATATTGTACACATAGCGTGTACAATAATTTCACATCTTGCGCTATGTGTATAAATATTTGTACACATAGCGCAGATCACAGTGGGTACAACCATAACTGTATATCGAGTTTTTGCGAGACTAACGCAATTGGTCAATTGCGTTAGTCTCGCAAACTCGAATTTCAGTTAACCGGTGTTCTACAAAAATATAGAAAGACCTAGTTTGTATCTCATTTGCAGCCTTAGCCAAGTAGATTTAAAAAAGATTCATTATGTATCCCCTATCATCCTAAAAGGTTAAGAAAAATATCTTCGAAAACTATGGCATCCCTAATACAGAACCAATTTTCCGCGATCCTTTGTTTAAGTACCTTTTGAATCGTTTATCTCTGTTGGGAGTTTCCTATTGGTTATATTTTCTGGTTTTTGAACTAACATTTGAGTTGTAGTTAAATCATTATGGGGATATCTACTGCTGAACATTGGCTTCCACCTCCATCTACAGACGAGGCTTCCTTCGACTGGGACCACTAGGTTTTGGGACCGCGGTCCCAATAACCAAATCAATGAAATTTTGTTATTTTTCTTCTGGCGTCTGAAACTGCCCTTGAAATAAATGAAAAATTATATTGTTCAAGTCAAATACAGTACAGTCAAAGAAAAAATTAGATAACAAGTGAAACAAAAGGGATTTTAATTTGAGGGACTAATTTGGATCCTGAGAGCAGCGAGGGATTCTAGAGTAGAAAGAATGCTTAGCGGAGAAGAATAAATAAATGAAAAAACCCAGATGACAAAGTTTTTTCCACCAAAACGACAACACTTGAACGGGCGCAACGCGACGCGACTTGGGTCTTCTCATAATTACGTGGGGGAAGACGTTAGTCGTATTATTGTGATATATAGGCGGCGGTGAGCAATTTACATCAGGTGGTCCAAAAGCCCGCTCCGTCATTTTTATGGCATAAAAAAACTAAAGAATGTCCGGGACAGATCACTGAGGTGCAGAACTAGAAAACATTATTTACTGAATCGTAACGATTTCTAACCACGAGAACATCCCCCCCAATTTAAAAATGATCAGATTTGAGACGCTTCCTTAGAATGTTGCTCGTAAGATTGTGCTCTCTAATCAAAGCACCCGTCTCGTTTGCAAGCGGCGCCGCGGGGCGTACCTAACTCAATCGGCTGCCAAATTGGTACGTTCAGCCACTTAAAGCGCTAATATGCTTTAAGTGGCTGTAATTTATTGATGGTCTTGGTAAGAAGTTATGCACTCAACGTTATTTCATATTTATCAAAAACTGTGTTTTGTTTAATATCAGGTACATACAGATGATCTCACCACCTATTTCTGGATCGTCGCTTCCTATTCTCCAGTTACGAGTTTCACCCAGCGGTCTGCAGGCATTCGAGTTATGGTCCGCCAAATCCCATTTCAACCTGGGGGTTTGTTTCCTACGTCCATTATTCCTTAGCACGTAGGTCATTGTTCCTAATTCTGTTAGTACTCTATACTCCGAGAATGCTCCGCTAGGGATAATAGACTGATATGAAAATCGATAATGCCGACTTCAATACAACATAAATCATTTAATACGTATTTTTTCATGTAATTTCTATGGAACATTGAAAGTTCATATCAAATTCTTTTCCTCCATCAAAATCGATGCAAAAAAAGCTATCGAAATCGATGCATTAATGGCGAACGCAACAAACATGCAAAAAATATACGTCCAAAATATTTTTTTTATTAACTTCAAAAAGGAGAAGGTTGTCATTCAATTGTTATTTTTTTTATGTGTTCACTGGTTTCTCTGCCATTCATCAATCGATTTTGTTTTTTTTTTTATTTGAAAGGATATGCTTTCAGAATGATCCCAAAATATTTTTTATCAAAATCGGTTCAGTTTGGTTGTTAAATCAAACTAACAAGAAAAAATAATTCATCCTAGTAAACGAAATTGCGTGTTTTGCTACTTTGAAAGTAATTAAGTTAGTTTTTTTCGATTTTCAAATCCATGTCTTGTTTGAGGTCGTTTAAAAATAAATAATAATCCACCCTTTGATAGTGCGCGGTTCGATATCCAATTCGGAACGCACGACGCGGCGAGACATTGTAATTTTAGATTCATGAGAGAAAGGCTCGATGAAGCTTCTCAAAGCTATATTCAATATCAGCGTTTCCTGGTAATCTGTCATTTTCAACGGTCTAAGTTAGTTGTTTTGCTTGACTATGTCTCAATGTTTCTTCATTTATAAATTCAAAATCTTTGAAAAATTCGAGGAGACTCTTAATTCCAATGTTGTTTTCTAAGTTTGCTATACATGCGTATTTTTTTAAGAACTCAACATAAGCAAAGATTTTTGATTTTGACTATATCTTCGTTAATTTAAACCGATTTGGATGTTTTTTTTTAAGTTTTAACGCGAAAGTTTTTTCTTAAAGAAGAGATACAGGGTCAAAAATAATGCAGTCGTCTTTTGAAATTTTAAATCAATCACTTGTTCTACAAATGGTAATACAGACCTCTGACTTACCATTTTTACTTCATGGGCTACAATATTTTAAAAACATAGATGTGACCAGTGGTAAGCTCATCGCCGCCTTTGCATTTCCTATCCGAACTCGAATAATACTTCGTCCTTCAGTATATAACACATTAATAACCCGACAACAAAATCTAACTTTTACCAACAAAATTACATTCAGCGAGCTACGTTTTTGATTAATAGAAAATTATAATATGGTCACAGATATACATGCATACTTATGAGGCTATTTATAGGCTTTAGGTAAGGAACCCTAAGAACCAGGTTACTCAGCGCCCTTTTGTGTGTCAAGGGTATTCTACAGCTGCGCTATAGTGTAGTGTAGGGTTTATAATATGTTATATGATTCTAGCGCTCGTAAACAAAAATAACGTGAAGTTATTATTAATACGGCACAAATAATAGGCACGCAAGTAAAATAATATGATATTGATATCGCCATGACATGCGCCACAGACAACAGTCATAATGTACGTGACTAATTAAAATCGGAGAGCAATTTTTTTATTTACCGCGATCAAAATGTCGTATACAAAAACTATAGTTACAGAATGTTTTGACATAATTGATTTTTATAAGTGGACTAATTTTGATAGAATATCGATATATTATAGAAGTGCGTAATGTGATATTTATTAAATATTTATTATAAGTATATATTTACAAAAAAAGAAGTACTATATGTATTCTATCAGTTATCTAGTTCCCATATTACAAGCTATGCTTTGTTTGGGGCTAGTTGGCGCTGTGTAAAATATGGCCACAAATATTTATTTATGTATATAATCTGCATACCGTTTCAGACAGTGAAGTGCGATCATTTCTTTACCACATTGTTTACTTTGATTACCATACTCGAAGCAAAAATAAATTTCATTTAATTTCAGATTTACGTTGACTTCACACATGAATGTCGGCTTGACTTGAACAAAAAGTATTATATGAGTAACCATGTTCATAGTACAGACCATGTAAAGTTATGAACTAAATCGCGCTGTGTGAAATATTTATGAATATTAGTTTATTAACACACTAATACGTATAATAAGGCGAAAATTTGTCTGTGTGTGTATTATATATTTTTCACTCCTAATAGGAATTTTTTACGAATTTTTGGATCACGTTTCCGGGATCAAAAGGCAGGCTACTTTTGAACCCGGAAAAGTGCAGTGTTCCCGGCTAACCGCGGGATACATCGCAGAGCGCAATAGTCGAATAGTTTTTTTGTGAGTCTATGTTTTATCGGTCGTTTTTCTCTTCTATGTTGGCTTTTGTCGCGCCAACTAAACGCGGCCGTGTGCGCTGACTCTAAGGCTGTATTGCACCACCCGCAGTGTTTGTTCAACTACGGATCGTGATTTCGTATGCCCAAAATCGAGTACGGAAGGCGAGAGAATGACAAATGGACGTGTTCGAGTACTAATGATCGGTCAGCGCGGTCAGTGTCCGTCGTCCGTGAGAGCGGCGGGGCTTTTTATAACCGATACGACAATACTTATCTTCAACTCAGGTGTTCCGACATGACAACTCTGGTGTCGGAGTTTTCAAGGCACCCGAATGCCTACCGAATGCTTACCGACTAATATAGCAGGGATTTTAACATGCCCTCACAAGAACGTTATTATTTTATATACTAGTACTAACATTAGTTATTTGTGTTTTTATCATTATCTTTTTATGATTGTTAGTTATTGTTAGAAATGTATTTTTTATTCGAACTAAGTGAATATGCACTTTTTGTACTAAATACTATTCGCATATAAGTGTTTCTAATCAACCGTTACCTTCACCTTCATGTATTTACAATTGTCGCACTCAATGTCTGATAACCGAAGTAGTCGTATCGTAAGATGTAAGTCGTATATCTCCAATGAAGTTCAGATTTGTAACCGGGTCGCAGTTTGCGCAACACAAGTTCGGTTATTGTCATGGACACGGAATGCGCGTGGGACAACAGAAAAAGGCGTTTGAGATTCACACAGAGAACAATTATTTTGAAATATACGTGCAGTGAGACACAGTATTGTGGAAGTTTTATTGTGAACTGTAATTAGCGTTATGATGCCTAAAATATATCATACACGTTCCGTGTCAGCCTCTAATGTTTCCACTGTAGGGACACTGACCTACTCCCGACACTTAGAGCAAATTCGCTTTGATCTACCGCTGGGGACTGATCAGGATAGAACAAATTCAAATGACATCGATATATTCTAGTATCGATAGTCCTAGAACCTACGGTTTCTTCACATTTTCCTTCACAAATTTTTACACTTTCTATTTTGAGTACGGGAGATACTCGTAGCACACGTAATCAAGTGAAAATCGTTGGTGCATGTCTCGATTTTAAACAGTAGCCTTCAAATTAAAAGTCAGCATTTACTAGCTACCATGCTCTCAAATTTTAATTGCCAGACTATCTCTCAACAGCATAGCTCGTTTGGTATTAGTTTTGTCTTCTAGGTTGTCGGTTCGATTCTCACTCAGGACAAGCATTCGAACTATTTCCCAAGCTTAGTTTTGGGCTAGATGCCGCTGTGAGAAATTTTTGTTTTTTTATGAAATTTTCTTATTCATTATATTTTATCTGTCTATGTACATATACAGACAGCTGATTGTCAAATAAGTGAATCAAGATCTACGTATGTCAAATTTAAGAAAACGTAAATTGTAGAATTTTAATCAACCATGATAGTTGTTGCAAGGACAGCAGACAAAATTCCAAGCGCAATACCCCGGAATGATTCTTTAAATATGTACAAGCACTTTCCATTTCCCGTCGCGGGAACTCCGTAGGGCTGCCGAAACGCGTTTTATTTGAGCGCATGTCGTCGTCGCCGTCTCAAACACATGTTTGCAGAGAGCACCTGTTCACTGAAATTGTTTGAACCCCTACTATCTGCGAGTTGTAAGAAGTGACATTGAGTTAAATCAAATCAAATTCTCAATCTTTCTTTTTGATCTTTTCTACTTTTGATCCCGGAATACTGCGGGATTTCTGGGATCAAAAGTAGCCAGTGTGTTAATCCAATACAAGTTATCCTGGTACCTAATTTCATCCAAATCCGTTGAGCCATGAGCGTAAACTTTGGCTTTCGTAATTAGTGTGATTATTATAATAATAGTAAAGTTAAGAAAATTAAGTTCTAAGCTCGGCGTAACACTTTATTTTAAATTATTTTTATACCAAATTATTGTGAAATTAATACAATATTAAAATATTGAGGGAAACTTTACATTTTTTCACGTTTCCATTTTGACGTGAAACTTTCTGAGTAGCAGAATACTGAATTAAAAATGTGATATTAGTTGCAAAATATAGCACCAGGTAGTAAGCTCTACCTTGATTTTCAAATCCAAACGTCTAGAGTCAGCTAAACGTTTTTCTAGTACATAATTAGTAGGTACGTATAATTGAAACTTAATCTTAAGTTGATACTTTCTAGACGTGTAAACAGCTGTAAAATGCTTTCAATTTCAGTTATAGACGGAACGTTGCAGGGTTTGCTTACTGAGCAATATTATTTATTAAATTGCAACAATCCCATTTATTATTCGTGTTACCGAGATATTTACCATCATTTGTGAGTTTTGTTACGCGAATAATAATGTTCATAACCATGACAGTTTTAAAATTTAAATCACATTTGTTTTTAAATATTGGTGGCCTTACCTCAAATACACATAATATAATAATAAAAATAGTATATGATGTTCTATAATAGTAAATAGTGAATGCCATTCGAGTTGGACTTCTTATGGTAGGGGCCACGTGTTTGCGCATCATACGTTTTTTGAATGACTCCTGAACTCGTCTCCTTTTTGATTTTCAAATAAGATACCATTTCAAATCTCATGTTGAGCTCTCACGGTTATTGAATGCCGGTTTTTGTGAGTCTATCCCGTTTCAGGGTTCCTTAAGCCAAAAATTTGACGTTTTTCACTTTTTCGTACAACTTTTTAGTCTACTAGAACATGTACACACGCTCAGTCTAGACTAATAATGTACAAGGAAAATCTAGGAGCGTTCGTAGTGTCTAGACGTAGATATTTTTGTGGTGAGGGCAAATGTTTTGTAGTTTTTGAACTATTGAATGTTTTTGAAATATTTTTTTTATTTATAAATACGATAGCGCGGTGTTACCCGCGGTTTTCCGGGATCAAAAGGAGCCTATGTGTTAATCCAGGATGAAATTTGTTTTTTGTTTGAATATTATAGTTGTTAATTTTTTTGTACTAGTCCTGCATCGCGCTGACGAAAACGCGCGGTGATGTATCGGGTTGGCGAACATAAATATATTATATGAACTGTTGTACTGATTACTTATTGACGATAATAAATCTCTAAATGTGATTATCGTTTCAATTATCTATCGGGTTGCATTTTTATGAATTGATCCTCGATTTATCAGACCTACGGCAAGGGCTCTATGTTGTACGTTGTACAATTTTTTTATCTGGAAAGCCTGTACCTGGTACCAAATTTCATCCAAATTCGTTGAGCCGTTTGAGCGTGAAAGAGCGTATACATACATATTATAATAACTTACCCTTTTATAATATTAGTGTGATGATAAACTTTTGACACTAGTTGCCTACCAATCCCGACCTTTACATTATTAGTTAGCTACTTCTAGACAATTTTCAACCAACTCATATTTTTGCAGGACCCTCGTTTGTTAGCCTGACACAAACTTGACCGGTTTAAGCAGCTTCCATACGTTTTCCAAGCATTTGCCTGACTATATGTACTTTTCCTAACGTCAGTTTTCTTGGAAAAGTAATTTATTTCTACCTTTGTACGCCTATATTGACGCTTTGAACGTGACTGTTAATAATTCAGTAGTTTCTCTCATTTTACAAATGTAATATTCTTACCGGATTTCAGTAAATAAAGTTCTCAATTCAGTTAGGATTGTTACGCAGTTTTTCTGCCAATAAATTTTGTAGCGATTTTGGTAGCGCTTACTTTTACCGACTTCAAGAAAAGACACTGTTTTAAATTTTGGTGTAGGTTGTTTTTTGTAGGTTCATCACTCGAGGTGGTCCAAATTTGGTATTTAATTGTTTTTCCATTTTTAATTCACTCAGTTATTAAATAATTGCGTAACATATAATTATGGAAAAATTGTTAGCGTATAATTTACAAAATCGACACATCACAGCAAAATGGGAATGAAACTGTTGAGTAGTTGTCTAAATTAATAATACATTATCATTGAATTATTTTGAAGAAAAAATACAGATTAATTATGAAGTAAATCCATATAGGTAATGGTTACTTTTTCGTATGAAATTTAAACAATTACAACACTGCAAACATTTCTAGTTAATATTTAAAGTACTAAACTGCAGACCAAAAACAAGGTAAGGTTACTATTGAAAAGTAAAAGTAACCGACACGATAGTCGTTACGCGATTACCGACCGTCCGACCGTACCAGCCTCTAATGTTCCCACTGCAGGGACACCGGCCTACTCTCGATAATTGAGAGTGAATGGGCTCTGATCTACCACGGGAGCCCAATCCGGATTGGTAGATGTTACATGTCATCGAATTTTTGGTTTTAAGACATGCCGGTTTCCTCACGATGTTTTCCGTCACCGTTTTGACAACGTGGTATTGCGCACATGAATTTTTCAAGTGAAAAAACTCATTGGTGCACGTTTGGGTTCGAACCAGCGACCTTCGGATTAAAAGTCGGCGTCTGTGCCCCTGGCCCACCACGCTCTCACGCGATTACGATACAAATTATAAATTTTAGATCATGTTTTGATTTTAGACTTTTACTCTACAGACTATATTAACTTGTTTTGTATCAAAAGAAGTTGGCAGTGAAGTCTGTGAGTAGAAGATTATACTCCTACAATGAACTTCCTGTGAGGAAATCAGAACACACAACAATAAAACTAAATCAAAGACCTCGGTCGGTCCACAATAATAATATCTTATTCCGCAAAATATTGAAGTCATAGAAGATGAATGTCTTAATTAAAAAAAGGTTCGACAAAAACACAGTGTACCCTAAATTTGGAGGGATGGTTCTCACCTGCGTCGGGTAGGAGTTATGGATTCAATCCTGTTGGTTGCGAGCGCGTATCGGCGTCCATTCTATACTTTACGGTTTGTGTACTATTGGCGCCGTATCCTAGCCCCTTTGCAAATATTTTTATTGGAAATTTTTCCATAATTTCTCTTCTCTCTGCGGGACGTGTACGATTGACGATATGAACAAGCGCATTTGCAGATATTTTGATTAGAAAAATTTCTCCTCTCTTCTCTCTGCGGGGCGAGAGTGTACGATTGACACTGTTTTATTCAAAGTAAACAGGCCAAGTGTGAGTCGGACTCGCGCACGAAGGGTTTCGTACCATTATACATAGTAAAAACGGCAAAAAAATCATGTCTGTTGTATGGGAGCCACACTTAAATATTAATTTAAATTTGTAACGGAGTAGTCATGTCGATACCGAAACGTAACAATACCCGAACCCGAATACTCAAACCGAACTCAATATTAACCATATTTTATCAAAAACATTGCCGTACGAATCCAGAATCCTTATTTCCAAACAGCTAAAACCATGTTAATTTACTCCCAAAAATCAAAACACACTTTGGTTGATATTTTAAGAGCTTTTACAGTCATCACATCGTCATCGCGTCAAAACTACACGTTCATTCAAATTTATGGATATAGTAGTGATATTTATACGATCTGTGGGTGGTCTTGTTTGATATAGGTAAGCATAACATATTTATGGGGTATACAATACAGCTTTGTTTGAAAATGTGATTGTTTACGAGGCACAAACGACTTGTTTGGGAAACGGATGGCGTATCATAACAAAATTGCAACATGTGGATGCAAAATTGTACCATCCTTTGCAAAAATAAGTATTGAATTGTGTTAAGTTTAGCGATTATTGAGTTACAATTTTAAGACCATTTTAGTGAAAGAATAGGTTCTGTATGTAATGTTTTGCAACAGCAACATCAAAACAATTAAAAAAATTAAAAAAATTATTTCCATCAAATTCAATCATGGATTAACACCATTCATACAGATTTATTAAAAAATGAACTGCTTAGAATTGGGACTATGCACACAATTGACCTTGCTTACATACAAATAAACCGATAAACTTGCAATCTCTTTTTAGTGGGGGTTAGTTACTTAGCTAGATATTGTATTGAACTAATTTCTGATTTTTCTGTTAAACTTATTTAAGTAAAAGAAAACGCCACTCAATAGTATAAAACCAATCCAAATATCTTACTTTTGGCCACTTACTTTTCAATATCATAATACGCAAACTCTTAATTAAATTGTTCAACATTAATTAAATAACCTTAAATTATGCAAAATATTTTAACAACAAGCATAAAATTCTAGGTTGATAGCTGCTAAATATGGCGTCAAACTTAACAACCGTTAAATCTGAGAGTGATTTCAACTGCACTTAAACGATATTATAATAATTATAAGACGTTTATAAGACTTCTCTTTCTTTTTCTCTTCTTAGACTCGTCCAAACTAATATTGTTAATTATAATTTGAGTTTGCTCGTTTGTTGTTTAATTATTCAACTGATCAAGGTGAAATATTACATATTATGTATGCGTAATTGCATATCAAGTGTACAAAATAGGGTCTATACTTGCATGTATACCTATACCTATACCTTGCTTACAAAAATGTATTAACAAAATCTGCATTAAACGAGGCGAAGCTACGGCCAAAGTAAATATTTATTAGCTAGCTAACTAGCTTTAACCCGTCGCTTTACTCGCGTTAATCTTGATTTTGTCAACCAATTTCGGTTCTTTCATACAAAATTTAACCCTCCCTTCACCCATCCTATAAAAGCTTTTAGCGATAAATAGTAGCCTAAAACTGTCTCGAGAGTCCCATCTAACTCTGTATCAAAATTCATCATAATCGATTCAGCGGTTTAGGCGTAAAACCGTAAGAAACAATCAAACTCACTTTCGAATTTATAATAATAGGATAAAAACCAACTGATAAATTCAATTAATATGCTAGCAGATCCCCGTGACAGCGCACACCACAAAACCCAACTCATTTAGACTCCCTTTAGCAAAAATAACCGAATCAGTACCCGAAGGCTTCAAAATATATGATAGATAAACAATCCTGCCCCTATAGTATGTTTGATTTGCTACCCTTTGAAGATCCTAACCAAAAACTTCCATAAAAGAGCAACGCCCTTAGCGAAAGCTTAAAATCCCTTTCTGATTCCATCCTTTGATAACACGCGCATGTTATTCTATAGGATTATCACTCGAGAAATTATCGAGTCATGAAATTTTTCATTGAATTCGATCCGTGGGCGACCACGACGGCACAACTCGCCCTAATCCTTACCCGTTTAAGCCCCCAATTATGTTCATATCATTTCCAATTTCAACGAGACAAATTAATCCATTTTACTGGAGCAACAAATACTTATAAGCTGGGTATCTCAAACTTTTGTTTTTGTAGCCCTATTTTAGGCACTAAATAAAGACAGGCGTCTACTACTGGGTTTCATTTTATTGTAGCGGTTTATCATTTTGGATTTTATTTTATGTATAACAACAAAATCGGCTCCCTGGTTTAGTTGGTAGTTGCCCTGCCTTCAAAGAAAGGGATCTCGGGTTCAATTCTTGGCTGGGACACACTTTGTCTAGTGAGCATGAATTTTGTTCTCAGATATTGGTTATCTTGTGTATCTGTATTTATTCATGCCATTTGCAACACAAGCAATTCTAATGCAAGTTTAAGAGTGTGTAAAAGTTATTATAAAAAAATAAGGAATTAAATAAAAATAGACAATCGCTATTCGGTTCAATTGTTATTATGGTTCCTTCTTCGATTTTATTTAGTTGAACAAATATGGAAATTAACAGCCAGCAAAGACAAGAAAATGGGACAAGCGCTCAAAATGTTTGAGAACCTGCTATTTACGTAACATACTCCCACTCGTACTAACCTTTGATGATGAATGAGCCGTCGCGCGGAGTGATCGTACTCTGTGGAGCGTTACGCTAAGGCCCTTTACAATTTTTCGTAATTGCAATGACATTTTCAACTTTCTAAGCTAATTTGTAAAGAAAACGCGTGGGTTCCATTATAAATAATCTTTACTCTCACGGTAACTTAGATGCGACAAGACATTTCCTTTATTAAAAAGACTTAACGCCCACTTAAAATTAAATTAATCAAAAAATACCGGCTTCTTACCGGGATGATGAACTTTTTTTTTTAGTAAATATCTTTTTAGTATACCAAAATATGGCCAGGACTTGTTGGGAATTATCGTTGGTTTTAGTTTCGTCCTGGCTGTCTGGTTATTCAGAAATCATTATTTTATTGAGGGAGCCGAATTTTTCGTGGCAATAGTGGTGATAAGCTTACCACGTGTCACGTCTACGAATCCGCGATAGCGTAACCCACAAAGTGAAAAGTGCCCATATCATTGAGGCTCTTTGTAATACTTCAAAGAAAAGACGCAGTTTATGTATGAGTATTTATATGACTAAGAAATAAAAAACTCGTAGTATTATTATTGTATAATAAGCGCATAGAGAATAAGTCAAAGGCAAAGGCACAAAATTTGGAAACGACAAAACTGAATAAAAAAAATGTTTGTTCTGTGGCTGAGTGTTAATATGTATTATATATAGGAACTATATAAGTATTCTATCAGTTATCAGATTCCCGTATTTTAAGCAATTGTTTTATTATTTGGGTCCAACAATATTTTTAGTTTGTTATTATTTTAATTTCTTTATGTAGTTAAAATGTTAGGAACCCTCTCTTTGCATAATACAATTTGTTTCAATTCTATTACAAATCTTACTTTCCAAAGCACGGAATTTTGTTGCTAATTCAAAGTGAAGAAAATGTTGCTTCATGTTATAATTAAAACGAGTTAGTAAGCAACGCTAGAGCCGCTTCTGAGAAAAATAATTCATTACTACCCACTTATCTCTCAAACTACCCCAGCAGCAATTACCAACTAATAAATTAACCCTTTTGTCTAAAACCACTGAACAATCAACACTATATTTCTTTAAAAACAAATCTACCCAATTACTCAAAGTAATTTATTTATCAAATTGTTCTAAATTTATCACTTTTAAGGCATTTTTCGAGCATTACGTTAATACAACCGATTTAATTTCATATCTGGTGGGGTCATCAGTCTTGCTGGTTTATCGTTAGACGCTGACAGGAGGTTTTGGCATCCAATATCTTGGGTTTCGTGCAAGTTACAAGCGTTTAACATGCGCTGTGTTAAATATCACTGAATATTCAAAATAAAAAAACGTTTGCCTTGCGTTGAAAATTTAAGCGGAGGCGTGGAGGGTCGGACAGGGTTTGAACAAGTGCTAAACTTAGTAATAAAGTATTTTGACTTTGACTTGAACTTTTACGTTACTTCTTGTCCATCCAAGGTTGTAAGAGATCGCTCCAAAGCGATAAGAACGCCTATTATTTCACATGAATGTGCATTTTTTTATAATTACTGTTATTTTTTTATGTGAGAAATTATTCGTATAGTATCTATCTGTTTGTTAGGGTTAAATCGCTTCCGCTGGTGCCCGACTCCAGCTGAAAGGGACTAATGCCTGTCACTTGGGAAGAAGAATCGCTTCATATAAATTTCTTGGGTGCAATTAATTTCTGTTATGTCGAGACGCTATCGAGGTTTAATTAACCTCAGGTGATCGGCGGTCAAAAGGCATTGCCTTGTCAATATCGGTTTTGGGAAATAAATCGTTGAAGGGTACAAGTAATTTTATTATTTTAGTAGCTGCGGCCTACGGTGTTACCGAGGTTGGCCATAAATGGGATTTTTTAGGGATAAAAAACTTACGGGACGACCTGACAGCCCACCTAATGGTAACTGGTTACTACCGCCCATAGACATCAGCGATACGACTCCAGTCTCGCACCTAAGTATTGGAAAACGTCTCATGCGCGTGTAATTTCACAAGTACCCACACCTTTCCAACGAAACAGCAATGCGAGTACACCACTGCTTGGCGGCGGATTACCAGGTGTGGTGGCGAACTTTGGACGGACTTAGCACAAGTTTTACTGCAACTTTCGCACCACCCAGATGACACGTGTAGGGACTCTCAGGATACTCACCTACGGACGAGCAACATAGCCCCCCAAATGCTCCATTCCTTTACCTTTGGGTACTGAACCGTAGTAATAAACAGTGGAAAACACCACCGCTGGTCACTAACTCAGACAAACTTGGTATATGCGAGTGCTCACTCTGAAGCAATTGAATGCTCCAACGATCAATTATACGCTCGTTACCCATTTCACTGGGCATTATGGTTAGAGATGTACTTGCCCTTGTTGTGGGATTAGTCGATAGATATACACAATCGAGAAGCCATATCGATAGTATACCGCTTTGTATTAATACCGACGAGATGATGTATGCCTAAAGTATGCCCCTTTACAGCAGCTATAGTTGACATTTTATTTGTATTCTTTGACAGTGCATTATTACAGCACCTGTATATACTCTTGATATTTTACATATTTAATTTAATTATTGCATAATAAGCGCATTTAAAATTATATGTAAACATATGATACTGGACGGGGATGATACGTATCATGCGCATGTGATTTCACCGGCACCCACACCCTTCCACCGGAACACAGTAATGCAAGCACTACTGCTTGGTACCTCTCCGTACCAGAGTATCTCTCCGGACGAACCTGGCACAAGTTCTACTGCTACTTTTGGTTGCTCTTTTAGCACCACCCAGGGGGTGTAGAAAATCAAAGGGTGTGCGTCAACCTCCGGTTGGAACAAAATGGCAATGTCCGGTTGGTTGTTGCCATTTGGACCATGGCCTTTTGTAATTCTAATAAAAATACGTAAATACAGTAAACGCTTGATTCATCATGAAATGTTCATTGTTCATTACACGTTTTCAGGGACACAGAAAAAGGCAACGGGAGCTTTCATCCAAGATATATTATTATAGTTTTTAATCTACATTATCAAATAAATTCGGATTCAAAACAGTAGCGATAAACTTTAACAGAAATAAATATTCGATACATTTATTTTACATAAAATTAATCGCGAGTTTATACGATTTATCAACATCGATACTAATTATCTCACATCACTAACTTTAAATAAAGCCACAATAATCTGCAAGCGTAGGTCGGTACCGATTAAGTATCAATTTAATGAGATTGCAATACATTACCGCTTTAGGAAGCACGGATTAGTCGGTAATCGGTTTGCTAGCAATGGATGACAAATTACGGGTAACGTCGAAATAATAGTTTGATTATGGTAATACCGTGGTTATTTCATTTTAGAGCGAACGCAGACGGGATCTTTTATCCGAGCCGACGATAGTCGGCCAAGGATGAAAATTTTCTAGTAAAGATGTATCGCAGATATCCTTAGAAAAATATCTTCAATACTTTCAACCTCTTTTTTTCGCCCTCAAAACTTCCCATGAAATGCTATGGGATAATTTGAGAATTACTCTGTATCAAAAAAACCATATAAATCAATCTACAACTCTCGAAGACATGAAGTAGAAACAATAGAACTTTTTATTGTAAATATATACTTATAATACCCAGACACAGAACAAACATTTATGTTCACACACAAATGCTTGTCCCGGGTGGAAATCAAACCCACAACCTTCAGCGCAGAAGGCAGAGCTACTACACCCATAAACCAGTGGTCAACTTTAATCGGTCGTTTGTGTTAGGTCTCTTTAGACTTTCTAGAGCCGAGTCTAGGTATTAACAATTCTGTAAGCTTTCAGAAGCAGCTTATTATATCTCCTGCTGAGACAAAATTTATGAAGATAATTTTATTTAGAGGTTTCACTGGGAAGCTCTAAATAAAATTACCTTCAAGTTGCGAGATAATTCTAAAATGATAAAATGCAAAAGTATTCATCATACTAATCACTACATAGTATAAAACAAAGTCGCTTTCTCTGTCCCTATATCCCTATGTATGTTTAAATCTTTAAAACTACGCAACGGATTTTGATGCGGTTTTTTTTAATAGATAGAGTGATTGAAGAGGAAGGTTTATATGTATAATACACTAGCAAGTCACCCCGGCTGTAACAAACATACACACGCAAACACACACACCTAGACACATACATACAAACTTTATATATTATAAAAATATAAATAAAACATTCATGGACATATTTCACACAGCGCCATCCGGCCCCAAACTAAGCAGTTTATAATATGGGAACTAGATAACTGATAGAATACATATAGTTCTTTTTTTTTAATATATTCTTATAATACATATTAACATCCAGACAGAACAAACACTTACGTTCTCATACAAATGCTTGTCCTGGGTGAGAATCGAACGCTCGACCTACAACGCAGAAGGTAGAGCTACGTAACCCATCATCAATGAAGTTATGAAGTTATCAATCAAAACAAAAAGTATTAAGATGCCCTTGGAAAGATATTTACACAATTCTACCGCCACATTTACTAACTAACAATTTAAATATACTACTACTAACTTAAAATTTTAATATTTAAATATAAAAATTATAATACAAAACTGAAAAAGCGCAATGCAAGGCGACTTGAATATAACCTTACTGCGGTAGGGAGGGCCTGAGTCATTTTGCTTTTGTTTATGGCAGCGGTAACCACTTTACACCAGGCCGGCCGTCGGTATGCTCCACCACTAAAGTTTCATAAGACAAGATATTTGCAGGTTAGGTAATCGTTTCTGATAAATATTTATTACAATAGATATTTTCAATAGTTAGGTAAGGCGGCGTGGGCGCAGTGATTGATTTGTCGGTTAAAATGCGACCTTGAAGTATGATTCTCAAGAGTTATAATTATCTGGCTACACACTATACCTCTAAAGTTGCAGCGAAAAAAAATTGGTTCATCAGTTTTTAATGTTATAGCAAATAACGTATTGTTTATTTAAGAAAACGGCACATCGCATTCTTTGTTATTTACAATATATTAGTTATTTTGTGATCTAGTAATTACATTTTAATTATAAAACTGTTGTATGACCTTAAACGCAACTAGCAATTAAATAATTATGCTTACTTTGCGACTTTTAATGCTACTTGTATTCAAAGTCAAAGTTAAAAGTCAAAAATTCAAACGGTTCATTTTGTAACGAGCTTATATCAATATTATTGCTTGATACAATAAAAATAATGTAAGCAGTTTTCTTTGAAGTTCATAGTCCCTCTATAGCTTGTTAATTGTATCTCTGGTGTACACAAGATTAGGTTGCCTTCAAGTCTGTCTGTGGATGATTAAACGGGCTCATTAAGCAGAGTAACGAAATATTGCAATTTGAGGAGAATATTACTTGCAATTTTGATTAATTAATGAGCTAGTTGATTAAATGAAGTCTTTAAAGGAAGGCTGTTGTTTCTTTAGTGAATATTGAAAACAGGATCAAATGTTGAAAGCCAAACTAAAATTTTATAATAGAAAAATGATACAAAAGACGATTTAAACATAAAAAAAAAATTGGTTATATATTTTTTATGAAATTTCCAGGGCCAATGGGGGTCCTAAAACGCGATGATCATGGTCAATATCAAATTAAATTTTACAAAAATTTGTTTTACTACTATATATCACTTCAGTAAAAAACCAGCTTAGTGGTATCACAAGTGGTGATCACACCCTCTGAGGTTTCCACACCACAAATTGTATAATTTAGATAATTGTATAATTGTATACTTTAGAAGTTCCGCCACAATAAGAATATATTTTAAAGCCCAAAGTTTGTATGTTTGTTTATATTTGTTACTACTCCTTCACGCTCAAACGGCTCAACGGATTTGGATGAAATTTGGTACCAGGATAGCTATCTGTAGTAACACATAGGATACTTTTGATCCCAGAAAACGATGGGTAAGACCTAGATATATTTGGCCTCGGCTTTTGGTTCTCAAATTACTGTCTTTTAGTAATATGACAAATAAACTATGTAAGAGAACGAATTCTTAAAGATTATAATTCCTATTTTCCGCATGAGACGTCGCATCCCGTCTCAAAGTGATGAGCGCGATGCGATTTAGGTTATCTCATACTTCGGCAAAGAAGACCAGAGACGAATAGCTGTTGTTTATGGGCGGCATTGACCACTTAAAATCAGGAAGGTGGCATTAGTCAAATCAAAAAAAAAATTGTTCTAGGAATTCTCGGTCAGCTGGACGCGCTCGCTACTGGACCCGCGGGTCCACTTGACCCTTGACTGTGTACAAAAACTTACCCACTTTTCAGATCATCTTAAAAAGTAATATTCAAGCTCAAAAACAGAAACGGTGTTCCCCGACTTATCAAAGAATTACACTAAGCCATCATGCACAACCCTTGAAACGAAGAATATTGCGTGACGTAATAACGGGAACAAGGAGGGAATCCGCGATGCAAAGCCTCTCATTATTGCCGGAGGAATTGGAGCGAGGTAGAAGTGCCTCGAGAAAAATCTCTTGAACGTCAAGACTTACACTTGAGAAATATCTCGCGATAAACGTCCGAACGCTGTCCGACTTCTATCGACAAGTATGAGTTTCTTTTTCGTTTGTTCCACTTGAAAACATACTTGAAATAGCCGATTGATTTTGTATCATTATATTTTTTAGGTATTTAGGTACAAGTCACTGATAAAAGGAAAATAAACCGGGTTTAATACTTAAGGATAAAAACGAAAGTCTCATCGTGTATTTAAACATGATCTTCTGATTGAAAGTCAATTTCTAGGCCACCATGCGCTTAAAACTGTCAGATGTTTTTTCTTTTCTGGTTTATTTGCACAGGAGATTTGATATCTTTCGGGTCCATTCAGGTGCATTAATGTATACTGATAGACTGAGAAAGATGTACTGCGATTGTTGCAACTGAGAAAGTTATTAAACTGCGACTTAAAAAAAAGCAATTAAAGTGTCTCGTGTGAGTTATTAATAATTATGTAACTTGTATAGAAATATTTTGGTACCTCTAGTGTACCACTGCTCTTTAGTAGCTTTTATTTGACTGGAAACTCGACTATTCTTTCTTCCTACGGACGGCTACGATTTAATTAAATGCCTTTTATAATATCACTAAGTGGGTACAAGGTCCCGATTATACGAGTAGCTAATCACGACCTGCCCCTCTCGCGCGCCGCAGCAGTAGACAACTTTCAATGGTCGAGTGTTGTTAAGTTAAATCTGTGAAACCATTCTGTAAATTTTCAACTCCTCGGTAAAATAGCATAAACTCAAGATTTCTTTAAGGCAGGTAACGCCAAGCACCCCTAAATAAGTCTTAACATGGTCGGTGCGCCCCTTGAAGGCTTACATTTCATTTTAAAGGATTCTCTTCGGCATTTGAAATTTAAATACGTATTTTTGCCTCAGCAGGTTTTTAGGTAGACGTTTTATTAAAATAAAGATTTTACTTTACTTTTTGTGCCCTTTACCCATCACTAACAAGATACTGTTTTAAAAATCCCAAATACTGTCCTGTCCCAAATACTTATTCGCCTCTGGGTGGAATATTTGAAATGGTGGAATAATCTATCTATCTATTATATACTCATAATAAAACTGTAACAGATTCGATTCTGTATTATACATTAAAGATATTAAAAAATTTTTTTTTGGGGTCACTCTATGATCGATGTTGAAGCCAAAAATGTATTTTTTTTCTTTTTTGTCTGTCTGTCTATCTGTATCTTGGCCGTGCATCACGCCAAAACTGCTGGATAGATTCAAATGAAACTTAGTATGGTTAGAGGTCATACTCCGAGGTAGGACATAGGATACTTTTTATCCTGAATTTCAGCACGATTCCCTTGGGAGAAGGGATGAAAGTAAAATGTGATCTTCATTGTAATTCATTAACGAGTTGTCCGATTTCATTCATTACTTTTTTGTTAGAATTAAGTACTTTAAAGATTGTATCATAAATATTTCAAGGTCACCGATTTTGTAGTTTGGAAACTATGTGTCACAAATAGAAAGAGAGATTTTTTGCACCAACATACATTGCATCTTGGTAAGTATCTAGGTGTTTATTGTCAGAACATCTCCTGCAAGTAATCAAGCTGACATTAGAGTCGGCTCAAAGGACAAAGCGCTGACACTCTCGTCTCGTTTCCGGTCCGCAAGCGGATGCTTCCCTTCCGGTTGAAATCGATTGATTCAGCACGGAGGTATTTCTCATAAGCTTGCATGTCGGAACTTGAACGTTAGAAACTTGAGACTTGCGGATACATATTGCCTTACCGCGAGAGTGCTTCAGTTCGGGAACTATGGACACGTGAGATGTTATATCTTCGAGGCTCAGGCGTCATCTGATAGGACGAGGCTAGCTCACTTTCGCAAGTTCGCACGGATTTGGATCAAACATACAGGTGGATTTTCACTTGTGTGACGGGCGAGCTGAACCCATGATGTTAAGTTGATGAACTAATGTTAAGTTGGTATCCTTAACAAGTTGTTAAGGATACTTAACAATTTGTTTTTACAACAAACTTCGGGGCGGAAAAGTTACATAATAATCACACAGTAAATAACAACCTAATAAATACTTTGAAAGTCGGTTGAAATATACGATTATTTCTTACCATATAAAAAGGAGTAGATGACAATTCTCAAAACGGGATTTCGTAAGAATTTCATTGAGTCATCTCCAAAATTGTCTGAAAACTTTCAATAAGGTCACCATCTAAACTTAATTTTGAGTACAAAACTCAATCACGACCATAATTAACTTAGATTTGCTGACTTTCGTTTCTTGAAATAAACTTTTCAAGACTCAACGAAAGATGCCTATAATAATAGGCGATAGAAGTTTTTCGCCCGGTTTGAATGTTTTTAATGCTGGGTCGCAATATAATTCAACTTTTTTGCAGTGTCATATCAGACAATTCTTCTTCTGTCGTGTGAGAAAGTGGTCAACTCTAGTGTTGGAGTTTACAAGAATCCATAGTAGGATTAAGGAAGAGTAGGATTAAGGAAGAGTAGGATTGAAGAGTAGGATAGGAAAGTAGGAATTCTCATTATTTTTTTGAGATTTAGTCTTTTCAAAGGCACTAGATAACTGATATAATAACAACAACAACAATGTTTACACACTCATACCCCTGCACTAGGATTCCCTGTGTCACAGATGACATAGACAAACACAGAAACACAAGAAAAACATCCAAGACCGGAGAACAAACTTCATGCTCACCACACAGTGTGCCCCGACCGGGAATCGAACCCGGACCCCTCGCTTCGAATGCAGGGCTAATACCAACTAAGCCACGGCGTTGTTTTTTTTTGTTGCTTTATTATTTCACTTTGACTTTTGAAGGCGGTGGTCATTTTATGGCAGTAACCACTTAATATCATTGTTGGGTTGTTTTCTCACATTAGTCAGATAAGAAAATCTGTCACCTGGATCAACCAGAACGGCGCTACTGTAATGTGTTATTTCCTTTTATTGGTGATAAATCACGGCTACCATACAACTCCGGAATATATTATAAAAACTCGTACGATCTGTTAAGTATATATATCGTGTAGGTGTCTTTATGTTTCGCCTACATTCCGTGGTCGTATCGTGGGAATGTGGCTTTTGAACTTTTTGAGATCTATGGGTTTTTGTCCAGTTTACATTGTTTATGATGCACGAAGAGCGTCACTGGTTGAACAGTTTTATGAGTGTGTGATATCATTATGTTGGGGATCTGCTTTGCTCCCGTTTGTAGATTGTGATAATGAATCTACCCAATTTAAGTAGTGTAGGGACTCTGAGGGTATTCTCCGACGGACGTAAGCAACTGGACACCCTATTTACACAAAGAATATTGCTTAAAATCATTCACTGCTTCCCGTAACTTATTAATTACATAAATAATTAAACTACAAAATTTACTTAGCTACATAATAAATGCCGTTATTCACCTACAGACGAGCAACTGGACCCCCTGTTACTATATTTACACAAATAATATTGCTCAAAATCATTCAGTCCTTCCCGTAACTAATTAATTACAAAAAATAATTAAACCACAAAACATACTTACACGATAAATGCCGTCAAACATGAACACAGTTACATTACAGGAGTATTGCGTGGAAAATATATCCGTTATAAAAATGCCGAAATTATAATGAGCGATAAGCATAGCGATAAATCGTATTCGGCCTGTTTCGAACAACGTCGAATACGGAAAAATGGATTGTGGGCAATTTTCTTTCACTACTCATTTCCTTCGACGTGACTCGAAGGCTGTTGGGACACACGGAATTATTGTTTATTTCGTTCGCTCCAATATTATACAGTAGAATCCGTTTATAATAATAAAATTTCATTTGTTCAGATAACATTGATCCAGACTACAAAAAAAACATACAAAAAAAATACTATTAATTATGACAATAAAATAAAATATAGTACAATAAAACAAATAAATAATAATTTCATTAATTAATATAATATAATATGTCAGTATAATATAATTTGGGTGTAAGACCCAGTGCCTTTGTAAGGGACTGTCTAGTTTGTCTAGTCTGTTATACTAAGCGGACATCATACAAAGCATATTCTTAGAAAATAAACAACAATTTTTTGGAATCTTTGAAATTGTTTAAATAAACAACGCCAAATTCCTTCACAAGAGATGAGTTCTTTAACGTACATATTTTAACGGCTCCGTGGCTTAGTTGGTAGTAGCCCTGCCTTCGAAGCGAAGGGTCCAGTTCGATTCCCGGCCGGGGCTCACTTTGTGTGGTGAGCATGCAATTTTTTCTCGGTTCATGGGTATTTGTCTTGCGTTTCTGTGTTTGTCCATGCCATCTACCACACAGGGATTCCTAGTGCAGCGGTATGAGTGTGTAAACGTTTATTTCTTAAAAACAGCACAAGAGTCGGATCGGGTCCAATTGTGCGTCATTCCCCCCCCCCCCTGACTTCTTCTGTAGACTGTTTAGCAGAAGATCTGGAGCCTCCCAAACAAAGCGCCGACCTTTATGGCTTCCACCTATTTGATGAATAAAATGTGAGAGTATAATAATTACTTACGATCGAACAAAACGAATACGTGACCGGCATAAAACAGATGTGATTGGTCGTTTGTAAGGATGTGATTCGCGTAACGATAATGTACGCCCAATCGAACGAAGCTGAACAATTCGCTTCTCTTTTCAAAATAACAAAATACATGAATACTTTCGTGTGCGAAACGGATCGTACTAGGTGAATTTATCCAAGATGGCCGCTTTGCTAAAAGTTTTCAAGGAGCGTAAATCTTCTTTGAAATCACTGTTGCTGCTCACTGACCTAATTGGTGATAGTTATGCCTTCTTCGTTGTTGGTTGTGAGTTTGATTCCCTCCCAGGACTAGAATCTGTTAACATAACTGACTAACATGAATGTTTTTTCTGTGTCTGGGTATTAGTATTATTATTTATTTAATAAGTACTATTTAAGTGTTCCTTTTTAGTTCCTTCTTAGTTACTCTTATTTTTAGCAACTATTTAAAGAAAGAAAGAAGGAAAGAAGAAAGAACAGACAGTGGTTAGCTCATAGCCATTTTCACTGACAGTTTTCTCCAGTTAAATAAATAATTCCTATACAACCCAACAGCCAGAACAAATATCAAACAAACAAAATCACCTACAAGTCTTTTCATGATCATTAAGTTAAACAAAATCAATACGAGCAAAATCTGCAAAAAAATTAAGGATTCAGTTAGCTTGTTCGTTCTATTGGTAAGGACGTAGCCGTTTGTAGCCGTGATATTATGGGAATCACCCGATATCCGTGTTATTGCTATCAAAATATCTTTTAGGGTCCCTTATGACCCCCGATGTGGGCATTAAGCCAGGTAAGGTGAAAATTCAAAGGAACCTTGTAACAAACTGGAGGGTGCACGAGGAATTCAAGTCAAGTGATGTAATTTCATGGACACACAATTTCAATTTCATGTTTCTACTGCTTTCTTGTTTCGGAATACACGTTTAATAGATTGGCGTCTGTTGAGGGTAAATAATATGCAGAAAACACAGGGCTTTTGGATTTTTTATATTCTTTTTTGTGTTTTATGATACAAAACGGTACGATCTGACCAGAATTTAAGTGTTCACTGTGCTTCGCAGGATAATTGATATGCAGAAATCAAAATAATTAATTTCCATTTAATTCTTAAAAAATACTTTTAATAAATATTTACTTAGATCATGGGTTCTTATTAATAAGTTTAGTTCTTGTTCAACATAAAGCTCATTCTCGGGTCTTGGATATTTACCTTGTCCATACCATTCACAGAGATTCCTAGTACAGGGGGTCTGTAAGAGATCGCTTTATAGTAATAAGACCGCCCATTATGTCACCTTTGTATGAGTTAAGATTTCAATTTTTAAGCTATTGTTATCTTTATTTGGTGTGCAAAAAAGTGTCATCTATAGGTGTGTAATCTTTTACTAATTAATCTAATTTAATTTTATGACAATTCTACTGTATTGCCTTGCAAAGAGAGTGCTTACAGAGCGCATTGATAACAAGACTATTCAACATTTCTAGCAAACAATTGCAAAGTGTGGCACGAGCTGGCAATGTAGGTCAACACTGCTTAGTTCGTGAATGCGCCTCGCACGAGAACTAGCGACCGATGAAAATTACAATTAAGGAGGTTTGAACAAGTCCAGTAAAGAAAATACATTAAGACTAGCTGTTCCATTCGTTAAATTCCACGCAGAAGTAACGCCTCGCTTTCGAATTTAACTATTTCTTTTTCTAGAATATAAGTAGCCTAACTTACTCCTTCAAATTCACTTCCCGTCAAAATTGGTTTCGGATTCAACAGACAGACATACAGATAGACAGATAGCCAGCACAGACAGCCATTTTTTTTTTTTTGTTATAATATTTGCACCGTACATCTGATAACAGAATCTTTGAAATCGGTCCACTATTGACACAATAGCCTCAAAGTTAAATAAAGAAAACCTCCTTTTTTTAGTCGGTTAAAACTAGCTAATACCATGTTGGTATTGGTATTGGTAACCTCGGTCATGCGTGCATGAAACTTACCAGCTCCGTGACCTGTTCACTTCGTGAAAATAACGAGAAATTCCTCACAATATCGTGACATATTGGATTTCCATGGCAATTTGTGAATACGTGGCTAAATAAACGTAGGCAATTATGCGAAGCAGGAAGTATTGTAGTTGTTTTTACCGACTTCAAAAATGGAGGAGGTTTTATCTTCCAAAGTATATAATTTTTATGTATGTTTACCGATTTCTCCGCCATATATCAAGCGATTTAGAAAATCCTTTTTTAATAGAAAGGATATATTTTCAGATAGCTCCGATAGAATTTTTATGAAAATTGGTAGAATAGTTTGGTTGAAAAAACAAAATAATTTGAAAAAATATTTCATCCAAGTAAATAAAATTACGTAATTTGATACTTTGCAAGTATTTAATTCGGTGGTTTTTGAACATTACAAAGTTTATAAAATTTCGATCGACTTTTTCAGTCTGAAACTTCCATCAACTATTTTTCGTATTGAATTGTTATGCAGACCTCACCATATTTTAACCAACTACAAAAAGGAGGAAGTACTCAATTCTTTGTATACTAAATAATTCATATAGATATTTATGGTGTAGGTCCCATAAAAATTTCGTAAAGAAATTTCACCCTCCATAAATAAAAGCATTAAAGTCAGTTCATTCGATTTTTAAATCCAAGACATTCAAGCTGGTGTTCAATCAAATCAAAGAGCGTTCAAATCAATCAAAGAGTGTTCAAATCAAAGAGCGTGGTGGCCCAGGGGCATAGACGCCGACTTTCAATCTGAAGGTTGCTGGTTCAAACCCACACGTGCACCAATGAGTTTTTTCACTTGAAAAAATTTATGTGCGCAATACCACGTTCTCGAAACGGTGACGGAAAACATCGTGAGGAAACCGGCATGTCTTAGAACCAAAAATTCGACGGCATGTGACATCTACCAATCCGGATTGGGCTCCCGTGGTAGATCAGAGCCCATTCACTCTCAATTATGGAGAGTAGGCCGGTGTCCCTGCAGTGGGAACATTAGAGGCTGGTACGGACATTCAAGCTGAGGTGGCATTAAACACAGTTCAAATATCAGAGTATGAGTATTCGTCACGTTCATTGTAGAAAATACAAAGACCTGAAACCGAAACGGCTGCCAACTCAAAAGGAAACAGTTACGAAATAATACCTAACTTGAAATGTGCAAATGCAATTCATTCACTTTACCAGTATTTCCATCAACGCTAACATATTTCAATGGCGCCGACTTGTGAATTCTGCGATCCAAATAGTTCTTGCGTTAACTCTGCATTTACGATACTGTCGCATTTTGATTTCAAAGAGTCTCATCCATTCCTCATTCCATTCATAGATTTCACTCACAAAAGCGATGCTAAACAAAATTTCTTCACATACGTTTTTTTATGTATCTTGACGAAACGAGCTAATATTAAGTGGTTACCTCCCCAACCCAAGTTAACATTTCATTAATAAAAAAAATCGTAGGGAGGTTCGTCCTACCAGGGGCATCTTTCTTGTTTCTTTCTTGTTCTTTTCTTGAGTTTGAACAAGCACCTAACTTAGTAATAAGAACGCACGCAACGGATTATAATACATTCATATTATAGTAGAGAAAAGCAGATTTTTAATAATTTGTAATGGCGTCGTAAAAACTTATTTTTGGACGCTTACATTGCTAATGCTGGCTAAACCTTACGAGATAGATCAAAATAATATATAACCGAATTGAATTACGCGTCACACATTCTGTACGACCGTGCAAACCCGGGGCAGGCTCGAGGAGGAGAAGAAATCTACGAAATTAAATAATTTTGACTTTGAATTACTGCCGAAGCGTTTGTGGCCAAAATTCTCTGGTTGTTCGTTATAAATCATTTATATTCTCCACTCAGTCTCCAAATAGAAGCGAAAATTGTATAATAGCTTATTTTGTAATCTTTGGTTATATTATGTCAGCTTGAGAGAGCATTGAGCAGTTTTAGGTTGCGTAATTGTTTCCACAAATGCTTTAAACTATAATATTCATTATAAGTGGAAACAACAGCACTAAATACTATACGTATCTGAACATATGCCTTCATTGATTAGCTTGACAGGTCAGTAAGTAATAGCTCTGCGTTCTGCGCTGTGGGTCGGGTTCGATTTCCGCCCAGAACTGTCTATAGATCATTAAAAAAGACTTACTTCGCATAGAATAAATAAATATTCATGAACATTTCACGCAGCGCCATTTAGCCTCAAACTAAGCATAGCTTGTAGTGTACAAGCTATTTGTAGTACAACTTATCTGGCGTTCCTACTTCTAAAAACTTGTACTTGAAACTGATAGAATACTTTTACATCACTTTGTTTGCAAATACATAAAATTTGTTAAATTATAATATTAAATCCCAGACACAGAAAAATATTTGCACTGATTATTAAACCCACGACTTACAGCGCAGAAGGCAGAGCTTCTGCGTATCTTCCTCAACCACGTCACTCCAACAAATCTAACCATCGTCTTCCTAAATCTAACCATCGTCTTCCTAAATCTAACCATCGTCTTCCTAAATCTAACCATCGTCTTCCTAAATCTAACCATCGTCTTCCTAAATCTAACCATCGTCTTCCTAAATCTAACCATCGTCTTCCTTCCAGTGCCAACATCAGACGTCCAAGGAGTTTTGGGAAAGAAAGCCTCGCTGCCGTGTGACATCCAGCCGCTCCATCAGGAAGATGACGTCGTGATGGTGCTCTGGTTCAAGGAGTCTGACGGTGACCAGCCTCTTTACAGGTATGCCTTTAGTATACCTTTAACAGACTTTAATAAAGAAGGTTTTTGAATCAAAATTGATCTCTTTTTCATTTAAAAGAATGCATCTTAAATCGTAAGTGGCAACCGCCGCCCATGACAACAGTAATGCCACTCAGTATAAGATTTGGATCTTAGACTGAGTGGCATTCATTCTGCTGCGTCCATCACCCGAGACGAGCATGTGATTTAATCAACACCCACACCCTACCACCGGAACAAAGTAATGTGAGCAATACTGCTTGGCGGCAAATCCCAGGTGTGGAGGCAGTACCTCTCTGGACGAACTTGGCACAAGTTCTAGTGTCTTCTTCAAGTTATGCTAAACTAGGGCTGTTTTCTGGACCTGTTGAATTTCAACTGAAGTCGTGCCTGTTTCCACCAGTTACGATATCCGAGGGCGGTCAGTGAATCAGCCGAAACTCTGGTCTTCCCCATCGGTCTTCGGGAACCGTGCCTTCTTCAGGGGAAGCGCCACCCCGGCTGTTCTGATGCTGGACAACGTGGTCGGTGCTGATGCAGGCGTCTACAGATGCAGGGTGGACTTCAAGAATTCACCCACTAGAAACCTGAAAGTTAATTTTACTGTTATAAGTAAGTACGAATTACAGTATTTGAAGATTTCCATTAGAATTGCTTTATTAGCACCACCCAGGGGGTTATGTGTATGTATTTTAAGGGACCCAAAGACTTCAGAATTTTTACCCTTCTAATAGATTAATTAGTGGTACAGGTGAAATAATAGTGTTAGGGAATTAGATTATTCAAATCAGCGTTTCATACTTGGACAATTTTTAGGGATCCGTACCCAAAGGGTAAAAACTATTTAGAGAGGTTAGAGAGTTGAAATTGTCATTGATGATGTATTTCTGTTGCCGCTATAACAAAAAATACTAAAAAACAGAATAAAATAAATATTTAAGGGGCTCTCATACAAAAACGTGATTTTTAGGATATAGTTCCAAATAAAGAAACTACTTGGCGCTACTGGTATTTCTTTTTTCCGTCTTTATCATGGATAATGGTACGAGCCCGATTCGCATTTGGTTGGTAAGTATGGATGGATGTTTTTTACTCAATCGCGCCAGAACAGCTGAACGGACCTGGATAAAATTTGGCACAAAGATAGATTATAGTCTGGAATAGCAAATAGGATTCTTGTTATCTCGGAAAAATATACGGTTCCCGTACGAAGTACAACCGCGGGTAACACGGCGGGGCGCAGCTAGTTATTAATAATAATATGTTAAATTCATAACGGTCTAACAAATTAATCTGAACTAAAACTGGTTCACGTGAGATTTCATAATACTTTTTGTAAACCTTGATTTAACAGTTATGTAAAGCTTAGACCCTTCGCTCTAAGTTTTTAACTTATGATGTAGACTCCAGGGATCTCTGCTTCAGCTAGCACTATTTAAGTCTTTGTGCTAGGGTATTAATAAAGATTATGGATACTTAATTATAAGCCTCTAGAGTCTAGATGCTTATAATTTAGTATACAATACATAATCTAGACACAGACTAGATAGTTAGTTATGAATGTATGGTGGTATTATTCAAAGTTTAGGTTAATGTAAGTTAATATGCCTGTTAATGGACTTTTAAGAGTTTAAAGATACGTAAAAATAAAAGTATATAGTAAAAGACAAATAGGTAAGTTAAAATAACAATAAGAATTAAGTTTATAAAGTTTGATTACCACTTGGTACAACTTATAATAGATACTGGACTTAAACATACATTGATAAAGCTAGCGTAGCAAAGGAAAGTTTAAAAAAAATATCCGCTCGCCTTTTGATGGGCAAAATGTTTGGAAATGAACTTTATTGGTTCCGCTTTAGCATCATTTGATGTATGCAGATCTGTCTATCAGTAAGTAGTTTACAATCCGCGTGAAGTTCTGCAGTGGGATCAAGGGGAGGTCGGGAGTAAGCTGCTTTTAATACTGCTCTTTGAGCTCTTTCCAATGTTATTACATAGGTTTTAGCAGTTTAATATACAATCACATTATATTAATATGCATAGCTGGGCACCGTTAATCAAATAGTTAATCGTCAATCCGACACAAAAAAGTTAGCAGTTAAAGCGTTAAAAGTTAAAGCGTTAAAGTTAAAGCGTTACATTTTGGAAGAATTAACGCAAGTTAACGTTAATCCGTTAATATGTGTAAAATTGCATTTTTATATCGTTGCGTTAGTGAACTAATAAACCCTGTCCGCCTGTCTCGCCGCGGTGCTGTGCGGTAAATAGTAGGCATTGGATTAACGATTAACATACTTCTGCATTCTGCATATTAACGGAAATTAACGTTTCCGTTAACATTTCTAAAAGTTAACTTAAAAGTTAATCCGTTAATCAAAATGTTAACTTCGTTAATTAACGATTAACGGATTAACGAGTTAATGCCCAACTATGTTAATATGGCAAAAGTTTGTGTGTGTGTGTGTGTGTTACTTCTTAGTAATAATATAATTGTATGTTTTCTTTATTAAAAGTCAGTGTCACTTATTATTCTTGTATATTACAGTCCATCATAAGGTTGCCGGGAAGAGAGTGGATATAGATTTGTTATGTGCTTGTAAATAGAGTGTCTATGGAAAAATATACGAAGGTTTTGTTGTAGTACCACCAAGTCGTCCCACGATATACGACGGGCAGAGGAGGGATAGGACGAAACTCGTCGAACCTTACAACGAAGGCTCCGATGTTCTGCTCATTTGTGAAGTTGAAGGAGGTAAGAAAACGTTTATTTATTTTTATTTTTCTTTTATTTGTATAGCAATACGACTTAGGTCCCCTAAGACCAAAGTATAAAAAGACTCAAGACGCACCCCGTTGCGCCCGTCACCCGAGACGGGAATGTTACGATTCATGCGCATGTGATTTCATCGGCACCCACACCCTTACACCGGGAGAGCAATGCGAGTGTGCACAAGTTCTTTTTGTTGCTCCTTTAGCACCACCCAGGTACGTGTAGGGATTCAAAGGGTACTCAACTACGAACACAAGCAATGAGACCCCCAAAAATTATAAACGAAACCTTTTTTTGTTGAATATTGGAGTCCGCGAGCCAAGTCTAGGTCCATACTTGGTGTCTTTAGTTTGCTGCTATATTAAAATATGTTGAACTCAAGACCTACAAAACAAAAGGTACTGCTAACTGAGCTATAAGAAGAACAACATTCACTTATAAGCAATTGTATATACTTAACATATTGTATATCATTTACTTAACATATATCATTTACTTAACATATATCATTTACTTAACATATATCATTTACTTAACATATATCATTTACTTAACATATATCATTTACTTAACATATATCATTTCTTGAGATTTCTTCGTTTCCTTGCGCACTTAAACAACTAGGTTAAACAAATTGTGCCAATGTCAAGTGAACAAGCTCTACGATTGAATACAAGACAAATGGGCTCTTTGCGACGAGGAATCGACTTATCTATCTGAGCACGGAATACATACATAGATACAGGTTGTAGCTTTGAGGCAATGATGGCAATTTTTCTCGGTAACACACTCAAACAATCAGGAAGGATTGCGAAATTCTACTGTGTGGTGTTTTCTTTGTAACCGACTTCAACAAAGGAAGAGGTTTTTATTCGGCTGTATGTTTTTTGTGTTTGGTAACATCTTGGTCAATTAAGTCAAGCCACTGGGAATACTAGTGTGTAATATATATTCTATAATAGGGGAACCAATAGGGTTCCCCTAGATTAAAACTAGCGCTAAATCGCTTTCACCGCCTCTCTTTTTGACGATTCCGTACCCAAAAGCTAAAACGTACCAAGCCTACAAAATCTGTGTACTCAATTATTTTATCACTATACCAATATCAACATTCGGACATTTCGAAACAACAAAATTTATGTGCCCACATTTTCATCGAAAAAACCATGCTCTATGACAAAATGCTGCTTATCATAACGATTTGTCAATATGATTAATGGTCGCGAACAATACGCTCCTTTATGGAAAACTAGGAATTATGAAAAATGATTTTGTTTTTCCATTGTCTAAGCCGAAAGGGACTATTTCAATAAACGATTAATGAAATTGAAAGTGTTAAGTGGGTTGTAAATAATAGTTTGCAGCAATAGAACTAACTTCTGGCATCATAATATTTTTAAATAACTTTAAAATAATAATGCGCCGTGTTTAAGGCATTGGCCGTAGCTAATGAAACAAATTGCCAGCATTCATCATTTTTGTAAATCTACATGTGACTCCTGCCAATCTGGATCGGGCTCCTGTGGTAGATATAAGCCCACTCAATCTAGATTGGAAGATGTCGATTGGAACAGGTATTATTAAAAAAATAAGACTGGCAGTCCAGAGGTTGGAAGAAGAAGCTTGAAAGTTGGCTACGGAAACGGTGAAAACGGAATACCTTGACATAAAGCGATACAAAAACATCCGAATTTGTAGGCCCGACTTAGCCGAAAGTATATCCTACAAGTTAAGAAAGACTTGCTTGAACTTCAAATCGCCGACTGGAGGAATGCAGCAGATAACCTGGAATCCTGGTCAAATATCCTGGTCTAATCAGATAACCTATTCACATGTGCGTGTTCATTTTGACGTATTAACATAACGATACCTAATACCTAAAGAACTTAGTAGTAGTTGTCTGCGGGTGGCAGTAACCACTTAAGATCAGGTCGCCAGTGACAACTCGTATCGGCAATTAAGGTTAAAAAAAATCCGTTTTAACATATCTAATGTTAATAAATATGTATTAGAGTTTAATTGTATAGAGTGGCCTCTACCCTACTCATTTACCATTATTCCCACTTATTTTGATTATCATTTACGGGTATATCAAATAATTCATTAATGTCCCAACGGTCAATTTAGGACTCACAAAGCGGCGTCAATATTTTATTGTTTTACTCTTTTGTTCCACAAAACAATTATTTATAATTGACTTAAACTGTCTGTTGGGTTCATTTAATAACCGTGTTTTTTGGAAATAATGAGTTTGGGAAATGATCAATGATTTTCCAATCACAATTTCAAATGGCCTCGACTAATTTACAGTATTTTTAAGTATCGGAGTTTGATTATTTTGATTTTTTACATATTATTCATCAATTAATCAAATAAATGAACAGGGTGGTTTAACGTATTAAGAAGTGCTCGTAGCGTAGCTTCGTTGATATTCACCGGCGCTTACTCGCTTCCATCGGAACATTAGGTTTTCTTGCTTGTTCTTTCCCATGGTGGGTTGGATAAGTTTCGAACACGCGCAAAATTAAGTAACCTAAATTAATTTAGTTATAAGAAACAACTAGGTACATATTAATAATCAAAAAGTGGTCCCTGAAATTGGTTTTATTGATGCAACTCTACCATTTACTCTGCCTTTTAGGGTTCTTTTATAGTTTTCTTTGCTCTTCCACAGGAAGGCCAAGACCCCGGCTCACGTGGTACCTCGAGAACGTGGTCATAGACGACTCCTACGAGCAGAGGCCAAACGGTATAACCGTCAACACGCTGACCTTCCCCAACGTCGGGCGTCAGCATCTGAACGCGAGGCTGATCTGCCAAGCGTCGAACACCAACCTGGCCCCGCCGGAGACCAAAGTCCTCATTTTGGATATCAACTGTAAGTTATTTTGGAAGGTTCTGAGATTCCCCCCAGGTCCATAGATCCAGACCATAGATATGGCACCTTATTACACACAACATAAACATCGTTAAAATAAACAACATCTTAACTAATACAAGTGACTGATTAAAATAATTGGTTGTTTGTAAAGACTGTTGACGGACGCTAATTTTTTTGAAAACATAATTATGGCCTAAAATAGCCCATTTTAATTTTTATAATTTTGATATAGCCAGTGTCATTCTCACAATTAAGACAAATTTAGCGACTCTCTCAAGCCGTTTACGCTACAGTGTACATACATACTATGAAAAAAAAAAAAACCCTCATTTTGGCGCAGTTGGGTAACAAGTATTCTATCAGTTATCTAGTTCCCATATTTCTTATGGCATAACTATAACTAAGCATGTCTAGTTAGCATAACTAGCTATGTTTAGTTTGGGGCTAGATTGCGCTGTGTGAAATATCCATGAGAATTTATTTTATAAAAACGAAAACCACTGAAAAAATAACTCTAATATTTATCTTCCAGTGAAACCAATAACAGTGAACATACTGACAAAAGAGCGCCAAGTATCGGCAGACAAGCGGTACGAGGTGGAGTGTAAGACCACCGGCTCCCGCCCGGAGGCTTACGTCACCTGGTGGAAGAACAACAGGCAGCTGAAGCGGATGGCAAAAAACGTAAGTATGTGCCACAGAGTGCGAATATCAGTCTAACAAGTTAAACCGTAAGACAGTAGGACACTACACTAAGAGTGATTTTTTTGCTTTGGCCGTTTTTTATGATTTCATAGCGCGTCTCTCATGAAATGTAACTGGAATTTCAATGATAACTGCAATTTTTACATAAGCATATAAATAATTTTATTAACTGGTATTCTGAAATTATTTATTCAGGTAAAAAAAATTATTTCCATGACATAAATAGTGAAAATCAAAGTGAAGATAGTTATTTCCGTTGATTTTTTACGAAATAACTTGGAAACGTTACTTTTTTAATAATTATGTACCTACAAATTCATGCATTCTCAATTTTAGTGCTTGTTCAAATCTTATCAATCTTATCATCTAACAATAGCCTCCGGGTTGTCATTAAACATATTATTTGTTTAAAGTTGTTAATCCAGCTATTTTTGATGTAACTGACAGATCTGACAGCCATTTGCATGGCTAATTATCACCGCCGAAAATACAGCAATAAGACTCTCCCTCAGTTTGAGAAGGGAATTTGATTAAACTGCATACCTTTCCACTAGAGCACAGCAACGCCAGTGCAAAAATGCACTGACGTTCCTCGGGGGTAGATTTTGCGATAACCTCGCGATAACCGAAAATCCGGTTTATTGTAGAGAGACAATTATGAGCACGGATCATCAGATTTCCAACTAGCAGAACCTGCGTATAGAACTTCAATAAGAAGTTCTATAGGCAGAGCGTACATTTTTATTACAAAAAAGTCGACCTCAAATTGTTTTTAAGCATTTTGTAAGAAATAAATATTGACTTTGACTTTGCCATCGCAAGCGATCACGTTGGGCCTCTGTCTCCATTACACTGTGAAACCGCGCCCCATTCAAGCCATCCTATTGTCCTTTAATTAATAGATTCTTTTCATTTGTGTTTTTGAGTGCTTTATCGTTGTTACGGTCCTAACGATATTACACAATGTAGATGGGATTTAATAAACTTGACAGTACCAATATACTCTCAGCTTCTTGGAAGTCCTTGCTTAGTAATATCTGAACAAATTTAAAAGATTGTTTTAATTAGATGGAATTAGCATAAAAATATTATATTAACGGAAAATAAAACTTCTTATTACTTAAAAAAATTTACTCCTACTCTTCGTAAGTAGGTATTTAATGAAAGAAATATAATTGAAAGATGTCCAAATACGTCAACTTAGTCTTGTTTGTGTGTGTGAGAGAGAGGTTGTGTTTCTAAAACTTTGTTTCATGTATGTAGCACAGAGACTCGTTATATTCACTTCATAAGATATCATCATCATCATCAGCCTATACATGTCCACTGCTGGACATAGGCCTCTCCTAGTAAGCGCCACTGAGCCCGATCTTCGGCACTCCTTAACCACTTCTTACCAGCCACCTTCCGCAAGTCGTCGCTCCACCTGGCCGGGGGGCGCCCTACACTACGTTTGCCTACTCGCGGTCTCCACTCAAGAACTCGTCTACCCCAACGGTTATCGGTTCTTCGGCATATGTGGCCAGCCCACTGCCACTTCATAAGATATAAAAATATTAAAAGTTTATTTACGACAAAAATCTATACGCGATTCGCTTCTACTCCAATATTGTTCATACTATTCTTGGTCATTGAGATTGCGTCCCTATTGTGTTTTTGTAAAAATGTCTTATTTATTGTTCGTGTTTTTGTTGGAGATTGAGACAAGGGGTATTTTAAGTATACCGTTGGCATCTCCGCTTATTATCACACGGTTTTTATTTCATACAACAATTGTAATTCAAGTTAGTTTTTTTAAAGCTTGCCGTTATAAGTTTGTGTTTTGATTTGAAAATCAAAGAAAAATTGTTGACGCATGCAATTAAAATGCATGCATTTGAATGTATGTGCGCTTTGAAAGAGGTAAAGCGCACATACTTTATTTTTAATTGTAGAGATTGATGAAGGTTACTACTCAAAGTTTTATGGTAATTGAAGTGCAAGGCAGGGTCCATGTCACGAGGAAGTTCTGAGTATAATTAGAACCGATTCATTAAAGATACAGATTGAAAATCTCAAGATATCTTTATTTTCATAAGCAAACTTCCTTTCATATCTTTGTTTATCAAGTTGAACTTTTTATGAGCTGCTCAATGTTCGAGAACTTTTCCATCTTGAAGTTTCTTCTCAATAGTTAACTGCATTTGGAAACAAAAGAACTGACTTGAAGATCAGGACCGGACAAGTTTGAACTTGTCTGTTCTTCTATAACTGTCGTAATACGTGCAACGGGTTCAATTCTGTACCTGGATAGCAGAATGAATATTTGGATATCAGAATCTACTTACCTCTTAGCTTAGCCGCTAGACTTTGTAGCGACTAAATCACAAGATCTTGTAATATAGGTACAGGTATTTGAAAAAAGTGACGTTTACAAGTACCTACTGTTTCAAAATTTATGAATTTTGATTTTAGTAAAACCTATGTATATGTTAATGTATTCTGTGTGTTAATATAAGCTATCCTGGTACCAAGTTTCATTCAAACCCGTTACGCCGTTTGAGCGTGAAAGAGTGACAAACACACACATACAAACTTCGCTTTTATAAGTGTGATGTTATTTCAATAAACGTGTTTAAAAAAAAACGTAAAACGTTTACACACTCATACCTCTGCACTAGGATTCCCTGTGTCGCAGATGGCATGGACAAACACAGAAACAAGACAAACACCCAAGACCCGAGAACAAACTACATGTTCACCACACAAAGTGTGCCCCGGCCGGGAATCGAACCCGGGACCCCGCGCTTCGAAGGCAGGGTTACTACCATCTAAGCCACGGAGCCGTTTTTAATTGGTTGGTTGTTTGTGTGCAGTTCTCTGAGAACAACGAGACGCTAAGCGTGCTGACTCTGGTACCGAGCGTGGAGGACGACGGCAAGCATCTCACGTGCCGTGCGGAGAACAAACACATACAGGAGTCAGCCATCGAGGACAAGTGGAGACTGAACGTGCACTGTAAGTACAAATACAAACAATTAATGTATCCAATAAGTTAAAGCGTGGTGGCCCAGGGGTATAGACGCCGACTTTTAATCTGAAGTCTCATGCGCATGTGATTTCACCGGCGCTTATACACTTCCACCGACACAGCAATGCGAGGGCATCATTGGCGACAGATTACCAGGTGTGGGGGCAGTACTTCTCCGGACAAACCTTGCATAAGTTTTACTGTCTTTTTTGTTGCTCTCTTAGCATCACCCAGGGGGTACGTGTAGGGAATCAAAGGGTACCTACGGACGCGAGAAACTCCCCAAGGTACTCCCAAATATTCGACAACTATATATAGAAAATATAACTTATTTTTCAAACAAAAAATTAACCATAAGTTGGTAATACTAAAAGCAAAATGTATAACTAACACATTCCCGTATTTATCTCGCGTCCGCAGAATGTCCACATTTTATTTATTAAGGCAGACGCGAACTACATAAATAACAGCTTTCGAGAAATAACAAGGAAACAACAAACACCATTAAAATTTTCTTTTGAGCTGTAACGTTTATCTTAATAACATCTACCTCAACCGCTTTAATCTAGGGTGCTCGTAAATATAAAAGTTATACACGAGTAATGGCATAACTATAAGTAATATGGGTTGTGTAGAGGAACCAACTTATCGGAACAATCAGGTTGGGTCGCTACTGGGCAGATCTGTTATTTTTCGATCCTATCTCGTCCCACCATAGCAGTCGACGGCAACCCGCGGGTTTTAGTGAGTAGGACGGACATTATGTCTGGGAGTCTCATATAACCCCTCAGGTTCCTCCGGACCTGAAGGGTAGGCGATAATGCTTCTCCCGCGGTAAAAAAAAAAAAAGATCTGTTATTTTGTTGTTAAACTAAAGCCGACAGATTATATTTCTTATTACTAAAAATATTATGTATTCTGTAATTATAAACTAACTGTTTCACGCAAATTAGACTTTTTTTTTCTAAAATTAAAATAGCCTGATTTTCTCCTTAAACATCAGCTACCTGACAGTGAAAGTCCCATCAAAATCGGTCCGGAGATTAGGCGTTACAAACATACAGACAGAAAGACAAACAGACGACAAACATGGCCAATGTTCCCACTGCAGGGATTCAAACATATTCAGGGATAGGGGTTGAACAAGTCCTAAACTTAGCAATAAGAACGCATGACTTTGTAGGTACAAATGGATGTGGAAGGATATAAGACACGAGGTAGGCCAAAGAAAAGATGGATGGATTGTGTGAAAGATGATATGCGTAAGAAAGGAGTGAGTACTGAGATGACGTCTGATAGAGGGAAATGGAAGAAAAATACATGTTGTGCCGACCCCACTTAGTGTGGGATAAGGGCAGGAAGATGATGATGACTTTGTAGGTACATATTATATTTAAAAAAAGTGACGTTTTCAAGTATTTTTAAGAATTCAAACTATTTTACACATTGACTTTAACTTTGAACAAACGTTAGTTAATGAATTTTATCTACAACATACCGTCAAACATTTGATTCATGCCTGTAAAGTTCTTGCAAATTGTGTTCTGAATTGGCCAGTTTGTACAGTATTTTTGAGAGAGTAGCATTTCCGCAGCACGTGTCGACCTCAGAGTTAATGGGACAACTTGTCATATTAGTTTGACATCTTGTCAATTTAACTTGAAGGATCTCTTTATTATAATTTTAGTAACATAAGTTATAATTGGTTAAGTTCACTATTGTTTACGGAGTTCGTTGGCTGTTAAAACTTTCATTCAGTAAGTCAATATTTTAAAGGATAATGTTCATTTAAAAGTTTGAAGTAAATATTGGAATTTTCAGATTAAAACATTTATCTTTTCCATTCTAAAGGATGTTTTGATTTGTCAAAATAAACAAGATCCTTTGGAAATTGAATATCTTTGTTCTGTGAGGAAGTTAAGACAAATATTTTGATTGCAGTATTTAAAGAATACTTCTTATCCGAAGGATTCAAATCGATACTAATTAGTATTGAGTAATTACTGCCTTACTGCCCCGTTGGCATTAGCTCTGCCTTCTGCTGGGTTCAATCTAGTGATTGAACAAACATTCGTGAAACGAACATTCTGTGTAAAATGAAACAGGCATGTCTCAGAATTAAAAGTAGTATAATTTTATTAGGGTACACCTAGCGATTTGGGTTGAGGTGAGCACTCGTGCTATTAGAGATCAGTTGTGACGACTGAGGTGATATAAAATATGCATGACAAACACTACAAATCAGATGTTAAATATCATTTTCAAAAATATGGTGAAAAAGGCACTAATGTACGAGTAGTGTACGAATTATCCAAACAGCTTAAAATTTTACTCCCTGCTTACTTGAGACATAAATATGAAAGGAAGATTTTTGTAAATATAATATCTAATTTTATTCCAACAGATATTCCAGTAGTGGATCTGAAGATGGGCTCCAACTTGAACCCTGATGAGATCAAAGAAGGTGACGACGTATACTTCGAATGTACTGTGAAAGCAAACCCGAAGACGCACCGACTAGTGTGGTTCCATGACGTGAGTACACACCCCTTCGAGACGTCTATTTTTATAGGGTTTTTATGTGTCATTTTATAGGAATAAAACATATAATACGTGTTGACAGCCCACCTGATATTTCGTGTCATCTGCCCTTAATAAACTTTGATATACACCTTAGAAATAGGGCCTGTTATTTAAAGAAGTTGATCTTAAATGGAGACAGCTTACTGACTTAAGCACCTAGTACCTAAGTGAAATGACCTATGCCATCGTATAGCCATTATCTATGTTTATTAAAAGCTGGAACTGCTATTTTAAAGTGCCCGTAGAACCAGTTGTAAATTTCACTTAAAATACCATTTAAATAATAATTCCAAGAGCCTTACAAGACTGAACAAGATTTTTTTTCGATTTTTGTTGAGCAGCAAAATACGTACCGGAATTTGTAAGCGCTTCAACTATGACATTGTATTATGCATGACGAGAAGTAGGAATTCAAGAGTGGAAACTATTCTCGGGCTGGTATTAAAGCCAGAAACACTATACACTATGTATGGAATAAGGAGGAAGGAAGGAATCTAAGGAATCCTAATTCTAAGAAAAATTCCGATCTGGATACTGATATTCACAGCAAAATATATTTTCCACAGAATACAGAAATCTTTCACAACGAAGGGCTAGGCATCATCCTCAGTGCTCAGAGCCTGGTGCTCCAGAGTGTCACCAGGGCAGCCGCTGGAGACTACACCTGCATGGCTGCGAACAGCGAGGGGAAAGGCACCAGCAACCCTGTCTCATTGCTCGTCAGATGTAAGTAATCCAGGTCTATACTGTTGCCGCTGGAGCCACGGAAGAGTACAAACACCGTTCGTTCCAGTATAATGGCGCCGAGTAGGAACACTAGTGGTTTTAGTTGGATCTCGCCCGACATAACCGCTCCACCATCCCCTGGGTGGATCGGTATACTTAGGTATTTCCAGAATGGAAAAAAAGGTATATATACACTGTCATGTGGCTGGAAACCAGTCTGACACCATTGATAGCTTTTTACGCACGCTGAAAAATAAGAAAAATCTTGGTTTAGCGGTAATTTATTACTAAAAATAAGAATCTGACAAGAGAGATACGTCCTAATATTTGTACTAAAATTTCAAAATAAATTTCATAAAGATGTCTCCATTTGCTTACAATTAATATCGCATCAATCTCTTTCCAAAACATATGTGAGCTCACTCCGAAACTATCTTAAAGCGCCTTAACAAATTTATCTCTTCAAATTACCTAAACAGTTTGCCAACTAAACTGAATTACATTAGCCAGTCTCGTTGTCCCCGAAGCACATTCAAGCCGTCCAAACTTACTTACGGGCTCAACATTACGGCAGTGGAGAGACAACCGCTAGGTCACTACATCAGTACTTTTTACGAAAATACACTTATAGTATAACACTTGATTTAAACAAAATATGCTTGGTATATACTTAATCCTACGTGACCCTAAATGGTGAAGCAATTCTTCTGAGCGTAGCGTATCTGTCGTATAAACGCTGACCGTACGAGGGAATCCGCTTTTGGACCTGCATTTTACAGTGTGGTCTAGGCTCTAGGTCATCTCGATTTTTCATTGCCGCATGCAAATAAGCATTTACTCAATTCGTCAGTAATTTTATCTCCATTCCGTGTATTACTCATACTCATACTCATTTATTTTGACCGTAGGAACCATAAGGTACACTTGGTTACGTTTAAACTATACACACACACAGCACATAATCAATGTAATAAGTAAAAATTAAAATAAAAAACACAAGATCTATGATCAGAGCCAATTAAAACAAACAAGCATAGGAACAACAAAAAAGTCACTTAACCAGTATAAATACATGTATTCGCCAGCTGAATGAGTTTCCCTGTGTCACCGCGTTGGCGTTTAGTGCGGTAACATACGTCAGAGCCTCATGGGAAGCCGCTGGACTTATGTCCTGATAGTATTTTGAACCTGTTAGATTGCAATGGGAATTGTCGAGTGCGCTGCGATTTTCATATGACAAAGGGTTTCCACTAATATTTTGTAAGTGCTTACTTATTATTTAAGTTCTGGAGTTGCAAGTAACTCCTTGCTTTTTGGTGCACCTCTTAGTGCAATGAAAAATATATTTTTATATACGTCATCCATTGGCAGCTAATTAAATAACTTTCATACCTTTTCTCTCTTTTGTTTTCAATTGTAAAATCCTCTTGAAAGGTGATTGGTTCAAAAAATATTACGATCCAATTATCGCAATAATAACCTATATATATTCCGACAAAGCTTGAAGGGGATATGATACATGCTTTGGGAGTTTCAGACCAACCACATACACACAAAAACTAAAAAGCCACACGCTCATTCAAAAAATTATACATGCAATTTGTAGTTAAAAGTAATAATGGCATGTATCTGACACATTTGCCAAACACGAAAACCAAACAGAAAATGTGAACAGACTGTAAAAACAGTTCTCATGTAATTATACAATATGTTACGGCCAGATAAATGTAAAAAAAAATATTTTTAATCCACGAGCAGCACTTAAAACATCCTTCGTTGAAAACAAGGAAATAGATACAACTCAAAACTCTCAATTAAAACTTGATTTCAAAGACTCACAATAGAGTTATCGACTGTAGAGGACCATTGAATTCTGTAACAAGGTTGTTACAAAACTGCAACGCAAACTCGGCCCAAGTTTTAATGATAATAAGGGTCAGTCTCGTCTGAAATAATAGGAAGAAACTATCAGACTAAGTAAGATTGATACACTTTTAGTTTGTCGTTAAATCTGGAGAGTTTGCGACGATAATGGAGGTCGTGATGAGTTAGTTGGCAAGAAGTCAGATTTTATACTAAGTTTTGGGAAGTTACATTTTCGCGTTGGCGTGGATTTAAATATTTTTTGTTGGGTGAAGAGAGCGTGGCCCCTTTGTTACGGACCCTGACTTTCAATCCGAAAGTGAAGCCATGAAATTTAGAAGAAAATGAAAGAGTTTTTCACTTTTAAAATGTTCGCTATATCACGTTCAAAAATCGGTAAATATTGGGAGGTAAACGGCAAATTCACCAAACCCGATTTGGCTTCCGGTGTATGGACGTGATTTCCCCATTCAGAAGTAACTTAAAATATACTTTAACCAAATATTCGAGGATATTTGTGACTTGTACCAATCTATATTGCACTTCCATGGTGGAATAAAATCTGATTCTTCCTTATTAAGAAAAGGTTGTGTTCTTACAGTATGTTAGAACTTGGTACTGTGTGGTACGCGGGCAATCCAGAAACAAATGAAATAGTATTGTTGTTTTATTATACTATTCATTTGGAAACAAAGACAGGAGGGCATTGTTGTGGTGCCTTTTGGTATAATTTTGCAGCTGATAGATATTCTTGTATCCTTTAGATGCTCCAGTGTGTGCCGAGAGGAGGGATGGGGAACTCTTTGGCGCCTTGAAGCATGAGACAGTTTCCCTCCACTGTTCGGTCGACGCTAACCCTGCGCTGGTCTCCTTCCACTGGACTTTCAACAACTCCGGGGAGCAGGTGGAGATACCGCCCAGGTGAGATGGTCATTTGTCTTTTCAACCGACTTCAAAAAAGGAGGAGGTTTGACTTTTTTTATTTATTATGTTTTTTACCTCAGGTCTCCGTCATTTATGAACCGATTTTGAAAAATCTTTTTTTATTTGAAATAATATGATTTTGGATTGGTTACAAATTTTTTTATCTAAATCGTTTGAACCGTTTGGTTGTCAAATCAAAATAACTGGAAAAAATATGTCATCCAAATAAACGAAATTACGTATTTTGCTACTTTAAAGCATTGAAGTCAGTTTTATCGATTTTTAAATCAGTTGTTGTAGGCACGTTTAGTCTTGAGTTAATATGAGATTATTCAATAGAGAATATTTAAAAGAGCTTTTTTTTACATTATTTCAAACGAATTAAATATTCTTGACGTAGACTTTGAATTTTGCACAGCGCTATCAAGCCATAGTAATGAAATTAAAAAGATGTCATAAAAAGTTTATATCCTGAAAAAAAACACACTCTTTTACAAATAAGTAACTTAAACAATCTTAATGCAATGAAATATTGAAGCAATATAAATTACGAACTAATTTGTAAGATTACAACTCCCACGCTACTCTTTCACCCGATATTAGTTCTTTGAAACAGTATAACAAGATCTAAATATTCGGTTAATTGACAAAAGTTTGTCTCTTATTAATACAGAAAACCGTACCAGCCTCTAATGTTCCCACTACAGGGACACCGGCCTACTCTCGATAATTGAGAGTGAATGGGCTCTGATCTACCACGGGAGCCCAATCCGGATTGGTAGATGTCACATGTCGTCGAATTTTTGGTTCTAAGACATGCCGGTTTCCTCACGATGTTTTCCGTCACCGTTTTGAGAACGTGGTATTGCGCACATAAATTTTTTCAAGTGAAAAAACTCATTGGTGCGTTTGTGGGTTTGAACCAGCAACCTTCAGATTGAAAGTCGGCGTCTATGCCCCTGGGCCACCACGCTCTATACAGAATACGTTTAGCATTAATTCTCTTAAACCTCATCATCCACAACTCCACACTTCTTGTAATAAAATATCAAAATACCATGAACAGAATCCATGTTCCCTAGATTATACAGCAGTCACGGCCATACTTCGACCCTGAACTACACACCCACAACTGACATGGAGTACGGGACCCTGGCCTGCTACGGAGAGAACGCTGTAGGACAACAGAAGGTGCCGTGTCTGTTCCAGCTGGTTGCTGCTGGTGAGTAGATTTTAAGAAGATGCTTTAACATCAAGAGGCAGAAGATGCACGATGAGAACAATGTCATTCTTAATCGCCTGAATGCGTCGTTTTAAATAGACAGATATGAAAGGTTCTGATTTCTCGATGTTTGTGCATTGCCTTGAGAAATGCATCTTTGTTTCCCAAAGTTTATATTGTACTAAAATCTCTTACTTCATTGTCCATTTTTGTATGTATTACGTTACATAATCGCCTTATAATTTATCTTTATTTTCAAATTCGAATAAAAATTATATTTCTATAATGAAATTTGGGTCTGCATACGAGCCCTAAATCGTTCTTTGTTCTTACTGTGGGCATAGCATTTCTTTCTAAGATTATCTGCTTGTTCTCGTGATTCATTCATCTATACATATAATAAAACTGTAGACTTGCCGTGTCTGTACATTAAAGATTTTTGCAAAATAATAACTGGGAGACGTTAGGAATAAGTAATAAAACGTAAAAAAGCAATTTTTGTAATTTTTGTCTGTTTGTCTGTTTGTCTGTATGTTTGTGCGCACTTTACGCAAAAACCATAGATAGTTATCAAAATCTAGGTACTAACAAATGTTAAGCTGAGTCTCGAATAGTGAATAGGGTATATTTTATCAAAATCGATTAACAAAATAAAAAGTTATTCAATGTTTTATTCAAAAATGATTGTGCGCACTTTACGCAAAAACCATAGATAGTTATCAAAATCAAATTACTAACATATATTAAGCTGAGTCTCGACTAATGAATACCGTTTATTTTATCAAAATCAACTCGCAAAATCAAAAGTTATTCAATGTTTTATTCGAAATTTAATTTGGTTTCACGCGCCTGCCGAATCCTTCATGCTTGACTCGGTGTGGTGGGCCGGTGTATTGCAGCATGAATACGAGCAGGCGCTTGAAGGCAGATGACACGTTTAGTCGTTTTTTGGGTACTAACCCAAACTACGACTAAACGTGTCATTAACTATAATTAGGCAATTAGTTTAAAGGCAGTTTAGTTTTTCTTCGTTCTTTGAACTGCGAAAGGTTGATTAAGTTTGATTACGAGTTAAGCTGCCTGTCAAACGAGTCATTTACTTGATGGAGACCTACATTACATTCTGCCGGGGCTACGGAAGAGTTCGAAAGCGTTCCCGCGGTCCTCGGCAACTAAAGCGTCGTGATGGAACACTGTTGGGTTTTTAGCCGGTAGAAGTCCGGCATAACTCTCTCGCTGCCCCCGCAACGAGAGAGTATCCATGAGGATTTCCCAACATAAAAAAAGACCTAAATTACACTGGAGTAACGCCATGGCCGTATATCCGGCCGAAAATGGCCGCATAGGTAAATCTTCTTGAGGGTACATCATCATCATCATCATCAGGGGCGAAAGTACATAACCCTTGCGGCATTTGTTATCGATTTTGCTGATATTATCTGGACATTCAGATGCAGCACATATATGGAAAAAGTATCATTATAAATTAGCGGAAGTCTGTCAAAGAATATGCAGCTCAACAATGATAACGAAACATAAATCGATGCTTGCTAGCTATCTTTTTTTTTTCTGAGTTAGTTACGTATCAAGCTGAGGGCCCACCTGGTGGTAAATGGCGACCCACACCCATGACAACAGTAATGCGACTCAGTATAAGATTTGGATCTTAGACTGAGTCGCACTCATCCTGCTGCGATCATCACCCGAGACGGGGATGATACGTCTCATGCGAATGTAATGCAAGCACTACTGCTTGTGTGATTCCAGGTGTGGTGGCAGTACCTCGCCGGACGAACTTGGCACAAGTTGTACTGTTACTTTTTAGTTGCTGCTTTAGCACCATCCAGAGGGTACGTGTAGGGAATCAAAGGATACACACCTGCGGTCGCGAGCAACTAGATATGGTACGGGGGACTTATTTCTCACCAAAGCCGTCTTGACCCAAATATGCAACCGAAATAAAATTGCTCCCTCTGTCTCCTAATTGGGTAAAACAGCTATACACATAGTTACATGAAACTAAAACCGCCAACAAAATGTTTAAAATCCCAAAAACTTGGAAGTCTTGGAATCTGGAACTTGAAACTTGAAGCCCAGTTTGCAACATTTCTAGAAATAGCGTGTGTATTTGACACTGTTTTGTCACTTCAGGACTTATTTCATATGTGTATGATGATCTAACAACACTGATACAACATTGAGCAGGGAATGGCATTGAACACCATTCAACGCCATTAACAGAGTAGTGGAACAATAAGACGATTTTTTTTGTCAATGGGTATATATATACTTTGCGTATACCATGGGGAGGCGTGGGGTTATGTGTGACTCACCCCCAACACTACTCAGAAATAGCAGTACTGGGGAAATACACACTAAACCCCCTTGGTGTTCCTGCACTACGCCTTCACGCTTGGGCTACGGGTACCTTAGCGGCCCCAGCGGCGTTGGTCCACGCGTATCGGGACCCCAACACGATGTGTAACTCCCTGTGGTGGCGTGCCCGAAACACGAAGCACGCCATCCTCCTGTGGGGACCTCATCCGTCGGACGGCAGATTCCCGGGATCTACCGTCCGGAGGTTCCCGTTAGGGTGGCAGGCGGCGTTCATGCGTCTGCCTACGCTGACCTAATCCCCTACGTCAACCAGGGTGAGGAGATTCTTCCTGCCTCACCCTCTCGGCTGCTTCCTTCTGCGAGATTACTTCCTTGCAGAAGGACTAGCTGCCAAACAAGATCTCCTGCTGTCTATCATGGATGAGACCATAGTTGACAGCGAAAGGTTTCTGTCGCGGTCAGGAGGGAACAATAAGATCCTACCAACTATCCCATCGAATGTTTAAATTTCTAGAGTGCATCTGGACTCCCATCACACAATATATTAAACTAAATGTCGGAGTGCCTATTGCTCTTTCATAAATTTAAGTCTTCCTAAAATATGTTACGGCACCAAATTGAAAGTCCAAGAGTTTAGAGAATTCCTCTCATTCCTATCAACTGTCCATTTAGTTTTAAACGTATTCAGTCTCCGGTGAGCCTATGTTCCGCAGTGATCAGACGTAGTCCTTATATTGAGTTGCTTTCTGCACAGTCCGCCTTAGCAATTCAAATATTTTTTATGCGCACGTTCCTGAAATATCCTGCAAATACGACTTCTATAGTATAGTTTACAGAGAAGCATTATTGTAAAATATACATTTGCAATGGTTGCAGTTTCACTTACGTAGTTCATCATGCAATCAAGTCTTTAATCTTCCCAGTTAACAAAACCTAAGTAATATGGTAAGAATCCAACGGGAACAACATATTTTGAGATTTAATCATAACATAATTGTAATATAATAGTAACGACCAGACATAATAAGCATCTCATTATATTTCTATCCTCTAGGCTGGGATAGATCTAAGTCCACGCGGACGAAGTCGCGGGCACAGCTAGTATAAAATAGCATTGTTGCCAATACAAAGAAATATAATTGAACTACGGATGTGAGTCCATAGCAAAAAGTAAACTAATACACTATGTTTTCCGGAGATATGTACGAGTATGTATGGCATGAGTGAGTAAGCGTTTGTTTGAAGACCTCCCAATACAGACTCTGAAGAATGATTTTGAAGCAACTTTTTCTTGGCAGGCAAATTTAAATGCGTTTTCCAATACCTGGTCTCAAACAAAGCTTTTTTCTTTTTCCACTCCGGAATCCTTGTGATGTTTCTCTTTAACATATGGAAATCGTAGAAATGTGCATATTATTTCAGTGCTACATGTAGATTTCTTTGTATTTGCTATTCACATTCAGACTTAGACTTTAGATTCTAATGTTCTAGGTTTCACCGTCGTGGATTCTGTGTTTTACATATTTATTGAAGATATTTTGGGAATTAATTTCCTGATGTTAACAAGCAAAAGTAGCGATAGAACTTGTGCCAAGTTTGTCCTTACAGGTACTGCCATCATACCTGGAATTTGCCGCTAAGCAATAGTGCAATGGTGCCGGTGAAATCACAGTTACATGAAATATTACATTCCCGTCTCGGAAGATAGACGCAGCAGAATGAATACAACTCAGTCTATGTCAGAGTATAATTCTTATTGAATGCTCTCGAAGCTATCTAACATATTTGTCCTTAACAATATGGCCAGAATCTCATGAATACTTCTTCCTTCGCAGGTCGTCCATTCCACCTGCAGAACTGCACAGTGGCTAATCAAAGTATCGACTCCCTCTTCGTAGAGTGTGTCGAGAACTTCGACGGTGGACTCCCGCAGACATTCCTGATGGAACTTCTCGAGCTGCCGTCTTTAACTGTAAGTACTAGTTCCTGTCAGTGTTGAATTTGGCTATAATTTCTTGATCTTGAAAAACTGCGCAGCTAATTTGGCTGAACGCTACTTCTTAAGCAATTAGGCCACAGATAAAACTAAAACACCGCAAAGTACTTGGTGATAGATTGTTAATTAGCCAGACAGGTTCAGGACTTACCGCGTGCTAAACATTTCCTAACGATGTTTTGCTTCACTGGAAAAGCTTAAGCTCGTTATACCACTTGTGATTTTTATCAGACATACTTTTTTTACTCCGAATAGTAGGTAAAGTAATTTGGCAAACAAGCTGAGTTCTCCGAGAAATACCAAGATTTTCCATCGAGTGGGTGATGTGCAAGCGGTTCAACAGTTAATGTCAGGAGGTTCTACATTACAATAAATATATGCTCAAACAGCCCGAACGCTACACTTGCGCGATGTAAAATCAGTGGTATTGCAATGCCATCTGTTATAGATTCTTGTACTAATTATGTTAGGTAGAGAACCTCGAAGAACACTTACTCATTGTTCTTCGAGGTTCTGTATGTGCGGTAGATAAAGCCGCCACGTGATTTTTTTCAGCTCTTTTCAGATTACCATTTTGTGAGTGTTTTTAAGTTAATCAAAGTTTTAGCTTGGGATGAGTTTTTTTTAATTTTGTCATGTCCCTTGTGGAAGACCAGGATATATTTGTAATTGTTTTATTTATATTTTATTTCCGTAAACAGGTCCGCTACAACGTGTCCACTAACCGAACCCCTCCGTTCTTCGAGATTCGAGGTCTTCCCCCCGGCGTCAGCTACAGGATAGACCTGTATGCCGTCAATGCGAAGGGGAGGAGTGACGTCACTACCATAGAGACTGTCACTTTGAAGGGCCAGGCTAAGTTTACTGGTGAGCAGTTTTTTTATTTTTGTGTATATCCTAGAATTATAAACATAACGTTAAATGCGTGCTTTAAATGCTTATGAAAATTTTCAAATTATATTTTTCATAAATAAGTAAATATATTACGTACAATATATAATTATCATGATGTAATCAACTGTAAGAAACATGTAACCCGATTGGTAAGTGGTTAATTAGTTCTAGTAAATCAAGCTGCTATCTTGATGTGACAAATGCGACGCTACGACAACTTGGTGTTACATGAAAGCCATTGTTGTAAGTATTGTTTATGGGTGGCAGAAATCACTTAGTCACACATCGTCCCGTCACTTTATTCAGATAAAGAAAAGCCTTGAGGCTTATTTAGGACGCTTTTTTATGGAAATGAGTACGAGCTGAGGGCCCACCTGGTGGCGACCCCCGCCCAGGACAACAGTAATGCGACTCACTATAAGATTTGGATCTTACACTGAGTCACACTCATCCTGCTGCGACCATAACCCGAGACGGGGATGCTACGTCTTATGCGCATGTGATTTCACCGGCACCCACACCCTTCCACCGGAATACAGTAATTTACACCCCGTTAGCACCACTCAGGGGGTACGTGTAGGGCATCAAAGGGTACACACCTACGGATGCGAGCAACCCCCTAAAAACTTTCAATACCAAGAATATGCAACTCTTCGCGCGGTCATTAATCAGATGGGTGACCATCTAGAGGCATTGATCTAGGACGGATATTTTAAATTCTCATATTTGTTTTTAACAACCTTATACAAGGACAAAAGTTCCCATCATACTAGTTCCAACTAAATCCTAGTGACCAATTACATTCTGATTTCCATTTTAATACCTTATATTACAGCTAAGAACAGCTAATCTGAGTCACGATCGGTAGCTAAGTGCCTATAAGTTTAGGCATGGAATTTCCGGTGCATTTTATAATCCATCCAAAGAGGTGGCGAGGACTATAATAAAACGAAATCATACCCTTTCTGATATGCCACAGTCCAATCGTAATGGCTAAGTCACCTTTTTGGAAGGTTTGCTCCGGAAATGTCCATTGTGTTCCGCTTATTAATGTGAAACTTTACTTATACGAAATGCTGGTTTAAAATTCTAGCGCCTATTTGTAACGTAGACTTGACATCGTAGACTTGACATTTTTTTAAATAATAATAGGTATTCGTGGACACAGCGCTATCCAGGGGTAAACTAATACAGCTTCTAATATCAGAATATAATACTACTAATATACTATAATACTATATTGGACAACTACCTTTTGTAAAATGATATTTTTATTATACATAGAACAAATTTTTTTAATTCTGGGTTCTTTGTATTGTATTAACAATCATGTAAATAACAATTCATTAACACCCAGACACAAAACAATAATGTTTGTTCTGTGCTAGGTGCTTCACAAACCCTCTTTAATCGCCTTACAAAAATGTAAGAAGTATTTTCTTTAAATCAAATTTTATCTTGTTTCAATGTAGATTTATAGCTTAGTGTAAATGCAATAGTTTGTCGAAAACTGTATACCAGCTGTTGTATTTCCGGACTGTGGCTCAAGTTTCGAGCAATTTCCCTGATTTAGTGCTTTATTTTAGCTTGAATCGTATTACGTTGAAAATGTGGACTAATAAGCAGGAACCAGTCACGCGCCAGAGAAATACTAATGACTTCATTTTAATAGGTTTTATGTACATTCCTATAGTACAGTTTGTTGGGTCCCTTAGAAGAAAACATCCTAAACAAAAAGTAGAAGGTTCTCAATTCAACTGTTATTTTCTTTTGTTTATATTTTGTTACGTGATTTTTTTGTATAATTTTGACCTAAATCCTCATTTTATTTAAGTGGGGGCGAACGCTACAAAAACTTCCCCCTGGCCCCTTTGGGGACGAAACGTGGGGACAAGTGGGAATAACCTTTTCTAAGGGTGTGTAATAAGTTACTAAACTATTGAAGCCGGTTAATTCCACTTTTAAAGCAAATGTTTTTTTAGGATTTGACGTAAAATAGATTGATGAATAGGTTTTTTTTAGCATCGTTCCGCATCATCAGCCTGATATCAGATGATATCGATTCAATAATTCAAAGTCAAAGTCAAAATCATTATTTCCACTTAAATAAAAAAAAAAAAAACAAAAACTAATCTGGTAAGTCTTTTTTTTAAATGTTAGGCACATTTAAATAAAAAGACGCGTTTTTATTATTTTTGTGATAGTTCAAAACCTATTTATTGTAACCCTACAGGGGAGAAAAACAATGTCTATAATTTGGAGAGCGTGGTGGTCCAGAGACAACCACTGACTCTCAATTCGAAGGTTGCTGCTTCAAATCCATCAGTGAACCAATGAGTATTTGAGATGAAAAAATAATGTACCTCATGCCCTCAAAACGGCAAAAGAAAACATTATGAGGAAACCGGCATAACAAAAATTCGATGACATGTGACATCTACCAGTCTAGATTGGGCTCCCGTGGTAAATCAAAGCTTAATTGTCACAAGAATATGGAATAAAAGCAATAGGGAATTACTGTAAATATTGAAAAATTTTAAGTTTGTAGACAGGAATTCTAGAAAATTATTCATCCTTGATAAAAACATTCATGAAACAAATAACCCTAAAACAGCACTCAAGAAAGTAAATCTTAATTTATTTCGGAATATTCATTACGACCGAAACTGCATAAAATCTATTCCAGTACTTCATTCGAAACTGTATCGCGTGAGCCCCTTGTTTATGGCAAGAGAATTGTAATTAACAGAAGCGAAACATTACAATATGTTTTGTTAAAACTGACAGGACACGCAGAAGTCTCATCTGTGGCCACTAAGTGGTTTTTAGTTTTCATTTTATTTAGCGGCCTTAAATATCACAGTGACCGTATTCGGTCTATAGTGATCACCACATGGGATAACTGGATTTTACCACCAAGTGGTTGCTACCGAACATAAACAACAGAAAAACTACTAAGATCTTGCCCTGCTATGGTATGAAGAGTATCCTAAGCGGAATCTAGCATTTCTCTAAAAAAAATTACAGTCTGCAATTCAATAATTTCAATACAGATTGCAATTATCTCTTCTATTTCCCATTCATACGTCCAGGCATGACATACTCGTAAATCTAAGCTAAGCTTGCCTTTTATTGTTCAGAGTTGCACTTATAATTCATGTGATCAAAAGTTGAAGATAAAGCTGTTGTCATTATATCTTACGTTTTAAAGGGAGACAAACATATTTTATATTTTAATGCATCCTTAAAGGTCAGCATGGACGGAACTTGAATTCGCTACCATAGCTTTATCATAGCTTTATACTTTGAATTTCACCGTCAACAACACTTATTCGGCAAAAATATCACTTATTTGACGCTAAATAAATATCTAACAAAGTGGACAGATTTTTTAACGTGCTCCACAATACTTATTTAGCGTGTAGAAGTACTCAAATTTAAAAAGAAAAATTTATTTTTCTTTTTAATTTGTGCATATTTTTTTCAGCGATGTTTTGCAGTATTTATTTTAGGAATTCAATATGGCAATGTAGCTTTTTGACTTTGATTCTCTACATTCGCTTCTACACGTAGAATGTTTATTGTTAATGGTTTAAATATCCAGGTTATTTATTACTTGCTTAGCACTTACCGTGTGGATTTGCATATCACGACACTGCAGTCACGTTTTAATATAAACGTGTGAATTTTTATAATAGCTTTTGTGAAGTAGGCTGTTTTTAAAATAAGCGAAATTTGTCATTTTGTCGCGCAAATTGAATAATTTACATATATTGTATATGTTTTCCTGGCTTTAGACACTCCGTTTCAAAGTCTGTTACTTTTTAAATAAACCATTTTTTTCTTTCCTGGCACTTCTTGAGTAAAGTCTCAAATGGCAACATTTAGCGAACAGACATGCTTGTACAAAAATATCTTTCCTAATAACACTTCAAGTACGTAATAAGACATTCCGTACCAGCCTCTAATGTTCCTACTGCAGGGACACCGGCCTACTCTCGATAATTGAGAGTGAATGGGCTCTGATCTACCACGAGAGCCCAATTTTTGGTTCTAAGACATGCCGGTTTCCTCATGAAGTTTGAGAACCGTTTTGAGAACGTGGTATTGCGCACATACATTTTTTCTAGTGAAAAAACTCATTTATTATGTCATGTCAAAACACACGTTTGGGTTTGAACCAGCACCCTTCAGATTGAAAGTCAGCGTCTATGCCCCTGGGCCACCACGATCTCCAAACCACATAAGACATTCAATTTGTTTTAATTATTTTAATAGTAATTATAAGGCTAATTTCATAGTGGTACTCTTAGCCTTACCATTTCAGCATTTCCTAACTGCAAATGCAATAAAAAATGGCGAGATTAATTTGGCAGTATACTTGAAAAGAGCTTTTTTATTACATCTTTATCCATACCGTAGCTACGCATTGACGGCCGGTCAGAGAAACGTGATCGTTCTTAAAAGAACGTTATGTGGTTACGATGTTGGACGTCTCGAATACTAAGATGTCTAAAATATATGGAAGGAGGTACAAATCTCACTTAAATTAAAAGCCCATTTTCAGGAACCGTGGGTAGTTAAGATTCTTATCTAAGTGGGAGAAATTAGGCTCGCAATAGTGACGAAAAGAAAAAAATACTTGTATTTAATACTTTTAAAAGGTCTAGTGATCAATTATTCGCGACCGTGTCTTTATTAGTATATCCGAGTAGGTCCGGCGAACGTTGTGCCACTTAAAATTACCAATTTAGATTTTCGATTTTTTCGGCGGTTCTTTTAGAATTTTACGAATGTTCTTGTTTTCTACCATACAATGAAAGAGGCAAACAAAAAAATTCAATCGGCCGAGCCAGTTTCGAGTTTTTACGAGACTAACATGAGATGTGGTTTCTGCTTATTCTTCCCCATAGAAAATCGGATAGGGTTTGAACAAGCGCTAAACTTAGTTTTAAGAACGCATGTTTTCGTAGGTATTTATTTATTTATAAAAAAAAAGAAAATGGCGTTTCCCAATAAGTTTTAAAGAATGCAACGGATATAAAGATTTTTGATTTTGACTTTAACTTTTCCACAGTGATGAATTACAAACTGTTTGTGCAGGTGAAAGCAGCACTCTCGGCATGTCGCCAGTACTGGCGTCAATAGCCGCCATGTCAGCGCTGCTGGCCACTGCAGTGTGCGGAGTGCTGGCAGTTCTGTACAGGAGACATGCCACGAGACATCGGCATCTGCCAGCCAAGCATGCCCCGTTGAGGTAAGACGCCGCGAAGTTTCCAGCTAGTGAAGTTATTGGACACTATTGCTTTAGGGATGAAATAATGAATGCTTTGTTTTCTGACTGGCCTCACAGTTGGTAGTGGCTCTGCCTTTTCCAGGTCGTGGGTTCGACTCCCACTCAGAACAACTATTTGTGTGACGAACATAGATCTTTGTTCTGTGTCTGGGAGTATGGCTTAGTTTGAGTCTAGATGGCGCTGTGTATAAAGTTCATGAATACTTATTTATTCATTATTTATTAGTATAATTATCCACAGTGAAGCGATGTACGTGGAACGAGCTCCAAGCTGCCCCACGCCGGTGAAGCAGGAGGTGGAGCCACGCGCGGCGGGCGGTGGCGGCGGGGGGCGGGGGGCACTGCTGCAGGAGGCGCGGGACGCGGACGACGCGGACCCTGACATCATACCCAACCTGTACGGTGAGTGTTAACAACAACACCACCTCTCCGAGACAAGCGAAGGTCTTAATTAAGGTTCTGCCCAAAAAATGTGAGCTAGTGTGAAATAATAATGAGTGGTTTCCCGTTCAGAGCGCAGGCCGGTGTCCAATGGGTACATGAGCCTCCAGCGGCCGCCTTCCACCACCAAGATCCAGAAGATGGGCGAGGACGTGCGCTCCGAGCCCGACGGGGGCGCCTACTACACAGACTTCAAGAAGAAGGATTATAGAATACCTTTAACTAGTGTGAGTATCTATAACATTTATTGCAGCAAGAGCAGACTGAAGCAGCAAAAATAATTAGTCTTAGTCTTGGAGAGGGCTGCTTTGAACCATCCTGCTGGGAGGATTGGTTGGCTAGATTCTGTGTAACCGAGTCGATTATAGCGCCACATGGGGAGGTTCTTTCCATGCACCCTGATGATCCATGGACAGACGATGAACTGATAACGGTTTCGATGAGGCAACGTACTTTATTCGAATACATTTTATTCTTATTAGACCATCGACAGTATAAGAAGAAATTCGTTTTAGTAAGTTGTGGATATTTTCGTCGGCGATTCGATTAGTAACTATACTTATAGACAGCGCATGTTTAGATTGATCTAGAATTCACCCCACAAGGTCTCCCAATTCTCATCATGTTAGGTTATTATACGGCGCCCATTACAAAAAAATATTTTTCAAGTTTGATCTGTTATTAAATAAAATATTTTTGTAGGTAACTGTAAAAATACGAATAATGTCCAACAAAACTTGTTCAACGCTCGTATCTCAGAATAAAGAATTGAGTAGTGCAGACACACTGACTACGTTTATGGAATATGACGACTACGTTTTATGATTTCATGTGACGTCACGAGTGTTATTTGTGTGTTCATTTCATCTCGTAATGTATGAAGTCCTGAGCTGCTCTTTATTTTCTTATGAATTCCTGAGATTGCAGTCGTTATTCTGGTTATAAAAAATCACTGAGTTATACAAATGCTTTATGTACGAGTGTATTTTATGAAGAAACACTTTACTTGGAGCATTTTTATTTTCATTTTCACTAGTTCTACTGCTACTTTGGGTTGCTCTTTGCACCACTCGGGGGACTCGACACGAGTAGGGACTCTAAGGGGTAAGGAGCAAAATGGACCCCCGAACTCGAACTTATACAGTAGTCTGCTCACTTGTGCATGGTACCACCGATGTTGCAACAACCCAGTGTATACTCAGATAATATTATTTATAAATTTCTGATTGTTTTTTTATTTATTTGTTTGTTTATTACGCGTTGTTGTTATTCTAGTTGTTATAAAGGTAGCTCATATCCTGGATAGACATAGGCTACTTTTTATCCCGGAAAAGTGAAGTATTTTCTTACTGTCAGTCCTATCAGTTTTCCCATCGTCCCAAGTGGACTTTAACAGCGCAACTTGTACAGAAATAAATTGATTTACAAAAACGAGTGAAACCCGGCAAAATTTAGTTTGCATCTGACCTGTAACCTAATACTAATAGTTATTTTTTTTTGCAGTCATATCATAGTTTAGGAAGAGTGAACAAAGGAGTGAACGCTTGCAGTCCGAGCTCAACGGGCGGCGTGACGTCATCGCTGACGGCCCACAGACTCCGGCCGGAGGTAGTGACCACCTCGCATCGCGTCCAAGAGAGCTGTATATAACTACCCTCAAATGTAAATAGTATTTTAAATGACTGTGTTCCTTTATAGAATAATCTTTTGTATAAATCCTTTACGAATTTTATCGTAACGTTACGTTGTAAGTTTGTGATATGCGCTTAAGTATGGATGTCTTGATTTAGATTAGTGTAAACTCATTTTTAACTGTATCGAATGGGTAACTTAATTATACTCAATGGCCTATCTTTGCGTTTATACTTTAATCATAAATTTTTGTATTTCCGTAATATTAATTATAATGAATTACGCCTTGGACCGATTCTTTGTCTACGCAATTTGCAATAAATTGTGTCGGTCTGATACACAACTTTACGCACGGTCATGATTCTCATGAATGCTATGAATGTACTGTTTACAAAAAAATAAGGATTATAAGTGTAAAAATTCGGGAAAACTGGCTTGGTCGGCCCCAACACCATAACATGTTGCATAAAATTTGTTTGAACACTTGTGTAATATAAGTATTAGAGTGATATGCATCTTTCAAGGTTTAATTGCTTGTACGGGGAACAAAATATTAAGAAAACTAAAGCCTTCTGAACCAAAAGTAAAAAATAGACTGTAAATTTTATTTTTACTGGCAAATGTTTGAAATATCAAATTTTATTGTCTTTAACAAATAAATATCAATCACTCAATTTCAGGTGTCATCTGGTATCACGGTTTTTACTTTATTTTATTTGAAATTGTGCATTCTGAAAATATTGGTGTTCCTAGAAGAGCAGTCTAAGACTATAGTAAATTTATTTGTTAGTATACATACTTAAAAGCCTTTAAAAGTTACTATCTGTATAATAGCTGCACAAATATCAAAGTAACACATTATGTCAAGCGCTAACCGCAGGACACAAAGCAATAGTCATAAAAGTGGCACATATATACAAAATGTTACGTATTAGGACAAATGTTTGTCCGTGCGCCGTGATTTATAACCGGTCGAGAAATCCGTAGCCAGATTTACACTTCTTGGGGCTGGAGCCCTGTCTGGGGGAGCTTTAGACCTCTTAATAATAATATCTGACATTTATAAATAGTAAAATTGTTGTAATTCAATGATTTTGTTAAATTAAATAAAAAAATTGTTGCTTAACTGCAATGTTAAAGTCAAAATTCAGTAAACGGAAAAAGCGTAGATCGACAGTAACACTTTGTTCCGTCTGTAAAGCGGTGGGTTAGCTTAAGTGTTTCGGGGGATATGAACCCCCAAACGTCGGCCCCCTGCCAACGGCCTTGGGTCCGCGCTATTGTGGACCTATATTTGACCGGGTTCAAGGTGGGGTGGTGACATTAGCGACAACATGAAACCTTTTAAATGGTTGAAACATATACTAACGGACAGTTAATACAGACTTTTTTTGTATATTATGGTTGGAACGGGTATAATTTTTGCAACAAAGACTAGCTAGACCATGAAAACTGACTGTTTGAAATATACGCATGTAATGTGCGTAAGGAGCTCCTGTGACACGTTATATGCGCACGAATTTGTTTACTTGTCTTATGTAAATTCATGCTTCCTTCCCCGAAGGCTTTGACTCAGACTCTTCATCAGCCACTCCTCATATTGTAAAATACGCTAATATAATAACTTAGACGTAACAAGTGGTGAGTCGCCATTGGTTTCCCACTAATAACTCTGCTAATAATATAATTGAGGAAATAAAACATTCTTTAGAAAAACTTATACCACACAGTCTGGTTAAGAATTATATGCTATATATTTATATTTCGGAGCTTGATAATAGAGATAAAATTACAAAAGTCTCACAGCTTAATTGGTAGTGGCTCTGCCTTCTGCTCTGTATGTTGTGAGTTCGATTCCCATCCGAACCAGCATTTGTGAGACCAACATAGATTTGTGTTCTGTGTACGTTATGTGTGTATTTCCATTAAATATACTAAAGTAGTGAAAAAAAGTATTTAATCCAAATTATTATAATTTTAGGTTCTTTTAAACAGATCATCGTTTCTTAAATTTTTTTTAAAATGTAATCGTGTGAAACAGAGAAACCGCAAAATGGATCTAATTGAAACTTAGTGGGTTTTTTTGGGTATATTGAACTGTTTCTCCACTATTGTATATAAGTTATTTTGCAATTCTATCAGTATTAAGGTTTATAATGCTACCGTATGTTTGGAACTAGATGGCGCTGTGTGAAATTTTCATGAATATATTTGCAAAATTCACCCAGTATTCACCCAGTGTAAGGAAATATTACGTAAACACACGCGCTGGCGAGCAAGTGAACGTAATTAGTGATTAGCTAACGCCTTGTGATTAATAACGTTGTACTACGTAAGGTTTGCTCTTTCAACTCACTGAGCAGTTCTTCGGCAGTCTGACGCCTTCGTGGCCACACGCGAAGCATCGTTAAATAAAATGACAGCATTTAACATCGACTTGGAAGCGTGAAGGGCGGTCAGTGGCGAGCTGACGGCTTCGTGGCTTAGTTGGTAGTAGCCACGAAGCGAGGGGTCCCGGGTTCGATTCCCGGCCGGGGCACACTTTGTGTGGCGAGCATGAAGTTTGTTATCGGGTCTTGGGTGTTTGTCTTGTGTTTCTGTGTTTTTCCATGACATCTGCGACACAGGGAATCCTAGTGCAGAGGTGTGAGTGTGTTAACGTTGTTGTTGTTGTATTGGTTTACAAAGCGGTAAATTAAAACAATCAATTTTTAATTGTGTCTAACTGCACAGTTTTGTAGCTGAGGAATTTGTGAACGTGAAGTTTTGTTCGAAGAAGTACTGCCTTTAGACCTGGTAATCCGTTGCTTCTTCGTGTACTCGCGTTTCAGTGTTCCGGTGGAAGGGTGTAGGTGAAATTACGGACGCTTGAGGCGTAACAACGTGTTTTGCGTGAAAGTGGTATATTTTTTAATTCATAGCAAAACATAGATATTCTAATATTCAATTGCTATCATTTGAAATTATAAATTATAATTGTAATTATAATACTAAGCATTGCTGTGCCCTAACAGGGTTTATGTTTGGGTTTATACTTGAAATTAAGATCTTTTATACTCTTACAACATAAGTGAAATAAATTATTTGAATTTTGATTTCAAATAAAATAACTGCCACTCACGGCTCTTAACGCTTACCAAACCCGTTGAATCATCTCATGGCTGTAAATTGGTCGTTCATTCAAGTTATCCTAAGCTATGATCGGGTATTGTTGTATGATATGTAAACACGATATTTGAGAGTACATTGTTGACGTGTGATTTGGAGGCTCCGCGTGAACTGTCCCATTTGTTTGATCGTTATCTATATAATCTATGGTAGCTTTTAAAGAGAACTGTTGCTTTGATAAATGTTATATGGCAAGTTTGGTTGGTTTTGGAAATTGTATGGATTTAGGCGTTACCTTGAGGAAGTTCAACTTAAGATGATTTGAAAGTGTAATTCAGTACACCTCGGCTAGAGTTTACCTTTGTACTATACTAGATGTTCCCTGCGACTTAGTACGCGTGGTTTTTTTTTTGAGCGTAACCCTTTTCTAAAATATGAATATGTTATTCCCTACAACATTACCTACGCCAGTAAAATACCCGTCAAATAGATCTAGTCGGTTCGGAGATGGCCGCAACAACATTTCCACGCGGATGAAGTCTCGGGGAGCAGCTAGTAGTTATATAAGTTGATTGCGTCTACTTATTAAGTTCTTACCTTATAAAATTGTATTTGTAGGTTTTCAGAGTACATAAATAAACTCTGTTACCCTACGGCGAAGCGGAAATTAAAGGCTATTTACTGAACGGGTCATGTAATGAATTCATTTGTAAGGTTTTCCTTGCTGTGTACTACTTTTTATAGCAATGTTTTTTGTCCAACGTTTCTTTTATAACCGACTTCAAAAAAGACGAGGTTCCTTCGGATGTTTATATTGTTTTATTTTATGTAAGTTAACCGATTTTTGCGCCACTTATCAATCAATTTGGATTTTTATTTATTTGAAAGTATATGCTTTTAGATTGGTAACAGAATTTTTATCAAAATCGGAGCAATAGTTTGGTCGTTACATCAAAATAACTGGAAAAAATTGTCATCCAAGTAAAGGAAATTTTGCTATTTTAAAGGTATTGTAGTCGGCTTTTTTTCGTTTTTTAATTCAGTTTCTTGTATATTAGAAAGCCTCGTAGCGTAGTTGGCCGGCAAAGCAAAGAGTCTTGAGTTCGATTTCCAGCCGGGGTAAACTCTCTGTGGTGAATATAAAGTTTGTCTCTCTTGAAATCCTGTGTTGTACTTGACAGAAAACTAGTTCGGTGGTTCACACTCATGTGTAATCAATTATGTAATCAATTATGTATGAAATTTAATTTAAAAAAAAATTGCGAAAATCCTTGGCGACAAAGTCCAACTCACACTTGGCCGAATTTTACCCAAAATGTACATTGAAATCAATTGAGAATAATCAATTTATGATCGTGCTTCGTAGCCTAGTTGTTAGTAAACCTGATTTTAAAGCGAAAGTGCCCTCCTTTTGCCAAAGTGTGTTCTCGGGTCTTGAATGCTGGTTTTTGGGTATTCGTGTTTGCGCATGCCACATGTGAAACAGGATCTCCTCAGCACTATTTCATTGATGACTACGAACGTGTAAATGTTGTTCTATTAAATTTTAGTACTGTTTCTTTATCTCTAGCCCTACTTATATGAATAATTGTTATTCTTGTAAAATTAATGTATTTTACGATTTTCCAAATGTGTCCTTTAGATATAAACATAATTTGTACAATGCATAACAAATTTTATTTGTAATAATGTTTAAAAGACCTAACTATGTCCTACTTGTAAATTATGATGTAAAATATGTACATAAAATAATATTGGAAAATAAAAAAAATCTAGTCTAACTTTAGATCTAACGGTGCTAAGTATTATTGTACATAATTAATCGAAACTAAAACCTAGGTTATTGTCAATTGCAGAAAGCTCATACTAAGTATGAGATTTGATTATTGTTAAAAATTGTTTCTTGTAAATGTTTCTAAATACAATGTCAAGCATTTATCAATTAATTTGTTTTATTTTAAAAATTACCACCTCGTCTTATTTAAATTTTATTTAAGGTTCTAATTATTACTCAAACATTTGCAATTTATTGACCTTTATCAAGATCAGATCAGATATATTCTTTTCTGCTTTTGAAGTTATCTGCGTCACGCTTTTTACCCGCGGTTGGCAATCCTACGGGAACCGTAAATTTTTCCGGGATAAAAAGTAACCTATATATTATTCCAGACTATAATCTATGTCTGTACTAAATTTCATCCTGATCCGGTTTGGCGTGAACGCGGCAGGACGAGTGCAACTCAGTGTAATATACAGCATCATGCTGAGTTGCATTACAACAAAAATAAAAAATATTATAAAATATAAAAAGTGGCACGTCGGCACGTCCCGTCAATTTACTCACAAAAAAATTAATTAATAATAGTCTAATTAGTCTAAGATGTACTAATTAGAATTTCAAATCCACTTAAATATCTCACATTCATAATTGTCATAGTACTAGCTGCGCCCCACCGTGTTACCCGCGATTGGACTTCCTACTTCCTTCCTACATTTTTCCGGGATAGAAAGTGGCCTATGTGCTAATCCAGACTATAATCTATCTCTGTGTCAAATTTCATCCAGGTCCATTCAGCCGTTCTAGCGTGGTTGAGTAACATCCATCCATACTTACAAACTTTCGCGTTTATAATATTAGTAGAATAAGAATTATTAAGAAAAATACCAATTTAATCTGCTAACTTTCGATGGGAATTCATAAAATACTCAAATTACTGAAACATCGACAGGTAATTTTCACTCGATCTCAATTTGATAAAAAACTTCTAAACAACATTTTGTTATTCGATTTAAAACGTAATGAATATTGATGGAATTTTGGAGTGGGTGTCGTGTTTCTTGATAGATTGATTCTGGTGCTAATCCCGTATTACGGGATCAGCTGACGAGGGTTCTGTTCTTCTTTTCGTGTTAATAAGTGGCCGACTCTGGTATCGAGGTTTCCAAGACAACTGAAGGCCTCTGATATGGCTTATCGACTATAATAGCCGGTTCTATTGAAATTCAGCTTTGTCTGCTTGGTCTTCTTTTTGCTATTCAATGGCTATGTCAAATTTTTTAGTCGATTTCAAAAGAAATGCATTTGAACGGGCTTCATATGTTTTTAACTTTTGGTATGATTTCAAATCTTGTAATTTTCCAGCGCATGAGACGTTCCACCCCATCTTCCCCTCCTTTAGTAGGGGAGCGCCGGAGTCGATTTTCTGCTGGTTATGGGCGGCAGCAACCACTTTTTTAAGTGATGAATGTTTGCTAATTGGTGTGAAATGGTCACCGCCACCCATAGACGACAACACGAGTTAGGTACTCCTGACGTAAGTATGAGAAGACCCAAGTCGCATCACGTTCCGCCTGTCACCCGAGATAGGGATATAAAGTCTCATGGCCATAATAGCTCTACTTGATGCCATGTTCAGTGGCCAGGAGAGTATCTGCGGCATGTCTTGTTCCTGCAACCCACACCCGCACTGTTAGGTCTATTCTTATAATACCATATCTGGCATGATTATTTCTGCAGCGGCCAACTTGGAAACGAAATCGGGTGAAACTTCCTAATCGAATGCAACTCATACCCCGAGAGGTAAATATTCAGTAGGTAATAAATAAAAAACAAATTTATAAAATAAAACCATAACCTTACTTAGATATGTTTTAGAATTTGAACCTAGTTGAGACTGCGTCCGGCACAAGGTGCCATTCTAAGACTCGGGTGATGATTCAATGAATAAAACTAGATTTACATCCTTACTCTGCAAACATGGGCGCAATCTGCACAAAAAATCAGATATTAAAGTGTCGTATATTCTAAATTTAACATTTATTTAAGATGCATTTATTTCTACAGGAAAAAAATGCAAGCAGATTATGAATGAAGTGAAATCCTAATCTTACAAGTTTTCTACGTTTGTATTTTGACGGAAACTATTGTTAATTTCAATTACAAATTCTTAGATTAATCTGAATATTTTGTTACACATTTTGAAAATGATTGAATGTGACTTTATTACATAGATGATAAAGCTTATGTTACGTAACCTTGTTGTATGAACATCTGTAACATATAAACGTACTTAGTGATGTCCTTTGTTTTAGAAACGAACAGAAAGAACTTTTAGAACCATATTCACAAACCTATTTTAGTTGTACAGAATAGAGTTAGCAATTTACACGACATTAAGAAAATAAAGTGACAATTTAGCTAATTTATTTAATTCAATAGAATTCAATTCTTAGTAACACAAAAAATACAAAACATATTATACTAGCTGCGCCCCGCGGTTTCACCCGCGTGGTTTCCGTTCCCGTAAAAATACGGTGATAAAATATAGCCTATTTTACTCTCTGATAATGTAGCTTTCCATGGGTGAAAGAATTTATAAAATCGGTGAGGTGGTTTAGAAGAGAAAGCGTAACAAACAAATACCTACCTTCGCATTTCCTATTAGTTAGGTTATCCCGAAGTGTCACTAAAATACGTTTATTAGTAAGGTTCTTAGTTTTTTTTAGTCAAAATTGTGCATATATTTATCATTCTATCCAACAAAACACAAAAAAAAATACACAAATGATTTATAAAAGATTAAAATATTCCGAATATTTTAATCTTTTATAAATCATTAGCATATTTTAAATTGGTTACTCCCATAATATTTTCCTAACCTAAGGTTGGCAAAATATTATGGGACAATAGCAAGCGAACGTGACCAGGTGTATAATCTGTATCGATAGCATGATTAAATCCCTGGTATCTACCCCTATGGAAAACAATCCTGATTAATATTTACTAGTAAGTAGGTAATATTTAGCATCCACTTGAAAAACGTATTCAAAAACAAGACTTCAAGACTGGCGCCTAACGATACGTGAATCAATATCCCATCACTACATAGAAGGTGCATAGAATTTTATAGTGGCCTAGTATGGGGTCCGAATTTATGACGACCTGGATTTATCCCGATACATTTTATTGTGGCACCGTTAAACCGATACAAGATTATTCTTTATTTTAATATCAAGAATACGTTATCATAAATAATCGTAAAATCGGGAATGCGCTTGGCTTTATCGTGAGATGTCGATGTATTTAGATAAAATGACGAAAGTAGAGTGCACTTGATTCTAACCATCGTCGTATGCGTGGATTTTATCTTATTTTTTTCAAAAAGTGACAGAGCGGGCTGACGTCCCACCTAGTGGTTACTTCCACAATAGGAACACGGCTTAGGTCCTCCCCAACGAAGCATAAGAATACTCAAGTTTAACCCCGTTGCGCCCGTCACCCCAGACGGGGATCTTACATCTCATGCGTATGTGATTTTACCATCACCCACACCCTTCCACCAGAGCAGCAACGCGAAAGTACCGCTTGGCAGCAGATTACCAGGTGTGGAGGCAGTACTTGAGCTTTACACAAGTTGCGTCACGGCCGCAACGAAGTGCAATTTGGGCCTTCTAATACTTCGATCGAGGAAGAGCTAAGTCGTATTCTGCTATGGGCGGAGGTAACCATTTAGCATCAAGTGGGCCTTTAGATAGTCCCATTATTTCTGTTATATATTGTAAAAAATAGGCGTTTGATGATTATCAGCTTATTCACCAATATTTTTTCAGTGTTATTTTGTATTGCTGTGATTTCATAGCGAACCATTTCAATACAACTGCGAGAGTATCTTTGAATCGTTCATTGCTACAAAATCTATTGATAATAACTGTTGGGATTATTTCAAAGCAAACAAACTAATCAAAATTGTTATTGTTAATTGTTTAATTGGATGCTCTATTTCCGCAGAACAAATTGCTGTCTACAAATCGCTACTATAACTTCAGTTGTAAACAGAAATGAAACGGCGAGTATTTTATTTGATTGGGAGTAATTGTTGTTGGCTTTTTTTTATTCAATGGATATAAAGTACTTTGACCTTGACTTTGACTTTGACATTGAGAGATTTTTTGATAACTGTTTTTTACAAATTCATCCCAGAATAAAGTATTCAGAGATGGAATCCTTACAATCATTCCCAATTCCCATTAAACAAAGTTAAAATCCATCTTTTATATGCATGGATAAAACTACCTCTTAAAAATCTGACCTTTCTTTTTAAAATACCTATTATATATTCGAAGAAATTGACAAGACCACAGACCAAGTCAGCCGTCAATTTAATAACACAGGGGGTGTTTTTGTAGGTGGTTGTAAGTAAACATGGAACAAGAAACAAGGTATACACATCAATCAGCGCTTCGATAAGTTTGTCAACAGCGGCCCGTAATGCTGTTCAAACAGTGAATGCGGGCCCGTATTTGACTATTTTCAGACTAAAATAGAATATTTTTTCCAAAGCTTACACACTCCTATCCTTGAGCTAGGTTATAGCATGGGTTTACAAAGACACAACACAAACACGCTAGACCCGAGAACAAATTTCGTGGTCAACAGAAAGTTTGCGCCGGTTGAGAATCCGATCTGAGACTCGGAAGGCAGAAGTTGCTACTTCGGACCTATTCAAAAGTTGTTTCTTTTTACTGCTGTTTCATCTCAGTAGTAGCATTGTCTTCTGCGCCGCAGGTAATGAATGGGTTCGTTTCTATCCAGGACAATTACTGCTTGTCAGCGGAATACCAGTCGGGTAGCATTCCTTCTTGGGACTTCTCTGTATAAGAACTCAAAGAAGTCTGTTGACGGAGTTTTTCAGCCGCTCGAAGGGCTACGACATGGCTTATCGACTTGTATAGCCGAGACTGGCACCTTAACAAGCCCTCCAAAGCACGGAATTGCTCTATTCCGTGCCTCTAATTTTACCACTGCAGGGACACCGGTCTACTCTAGATAATTGATAGTGTCAAATGTCTTCGAATTTTTGTTTTTTTTGGGTGGCTCCTTTTGCACCAGCTGGGGTCAAGTTTAGGGAATCTGAGGGTACACACCTACAGGCACAAGGACCATGGTATACCTGTTTACTTGGTGACCATAGCAAACTTCCCGTGACAATGTGTTTCGTCCCAGTTACCTAAAACCTCAGAGCGAGCCAACTTTAGTCGCAACTACTTACAACAGAGCCTTGTAAACAACCAAACTCCTACAAGTTTTATCAGCTGTATTTCTGGGTATACCACTGAATATTATCAAGTTAGAAGTGACGGGAGAAATTATTATTTTCTTATAAGTACTGGCTGGTTTTAAATTTGTATTTAATTATTTTTTTTGTAAAAGGAAAAGGGCCTACATTCACGTAAATACATGAACGCGTTTTGGTATGAAGGTGGGGGTAAAAAAATTACAATGTCAATCCAGACACAGAAAAAATATCTATGTTAATTTGTTCAAAATTGTTGTCCCAATTACTACTACCAAGGTAGAGCGACTACCAACTGAGCTATGCCTATGAGGTCATTAAAAAAATAATGATTCCATGGTTGAATTTCCAAGCTGTTGAGACATCCTTTGGGACTGTTTCCATAGCCTGGAAAAACTTCTTGGAAGAGATGATCAATTCGGATGGTTGTTTTTTTATGTTTCTTTGTTACGCGATTTATGTTAAAAGTCCATTTGGATGTTTTTTATTTGAGAGGATGTAGTGTGGCCCCATGAAAGTTTCATGAAAGTATTTCATCCTTAAAGGCGTCAAATAAGTGATGACAGTATTGAAATCGTTTTGCTAGATTTTTAATCATTCAATTATAAGAATTTAAAGTTTTGTACTTCCATTCTTTTCTGCAGCAGCACTTCTATAGTTATCAATATCTATGGTTGTTGCTATAAAGTTCTTTGCTTTGGTATTACTGTTTAGTTCACACAAGGACGAGAGGGCATCAAAGTTCGATTTTTCATTATATTTATAATATCATTATATTATGTAGATCATTTATGAAACTGTCCACCCGGTCGGCATTTGGATGTGTGACCGATTATTGGCATTTTAACTGAGCGCTTTCTTATTTTGGAAGGCACGGTAAAGGTCGAGTCCGACAATTCCCGATTGTTAATAATAGCCTTCGAGCCGCTTAGAAACTCCGACCGAATTTTGCAACATTTATTTGTCTTTATGTCTAAAAGCCAAATACCACCCAAAATAAAAATAATTTAATAGATATTCATAAATATTCATAGATATTCAGCGTGGTAGCCCAGGGGCATAGAACTCGACTTTCAATCTGAAGGTTGCTGGTTCAAACCCACACGTGCACCAATAAGTTTTTTCACTTGAAAAAATGTATGTGCGCAATACCACGTTCTCAAAACGGTGACGGAAAACATCGTGAGGAAACCGGCATGTCTTAGAACCAACAATTCGACGACATGTGACATCTACCAATCCGGATTGGGCTCCCGTGGTAGATCAGAGCCCATTCACTCTCAATTATCGAGAGTAAGCCGGTGTCCCTGCAGTGGGAACATTAAAGGCTGGTACGGTAGATATTCATGGAAATTTCATATATCATCTATTTTCGTCCCGCGTATATGGTCTGTGTCGGCGAGGGTCAAATAGGAAAAGCGCTAAACTTAGCAAGAAGGCATGATCATGTAAGTACATATAAAAAAGTGATGTTTTAATTCCAAGTATTTTTTTAAGAATTCAATTAAGTATTTTGAATTTGACTTTGAACTTTGCTGTGCGTAATGCCTATAAAAATAAAACGGAATATGAGCGAGCTATAAATGATAATATTCGTAAAAAACATTCATAGAATTCTTACAGTGCCTTAACTTATGTTGTAACGAGAAACATTATAACTGTGGTATAAAATAATTCTGCCAAAGATCAAAACTAGATATTCGATTACCTATTCAGCATATCTTTTGTAATCGATTTTGTTTCATTGTTCAAAATCGATGCGTCCCGATATCGCTTCAAGCGGCTCGATTTACATTTTATTGGTTACATAGCACAGTGCACGAAACATTCAGTAGGCTAAGTACAGTAAAATAAGAACTCATTAAATGAGCTATGATATTTATAATCTTAAATTATACTTTAACTCATAATCATAATCTTATCAAATTTACTAGGCTTGAAATGTGTATATGACTTGACTAGAGAACTAGTTATTTTAAATAATTTTTATAACTTTTTTAAGGCATGCTTGTATTAAACTAAACACTACCGTGTTTTATGGGAGTTTCAGTTTTGATTATTAAAGTAAGTTTACGATTTCAATCAAAACTGCATAGCTTGTATGTTAGTTGTAGTAGTTGCCATGGAAGCTAAGTTTTGGATTCGTCGATGTAAAGTTAATGTGATGACCATGAATTTTATGCTCAGATCTAGGTTGTTGATATTTTATACTCGAGTATGTAAGAAAGCGTAACAATATGATGAAAATTTGCTTGCTTGTTTAAAATATACTTCGACGATCGAGTAGTTTTTCCAATGGTGTTCTCTCCAGAACCAAATTTCATATAATATCTACCTTGTTTAAATAAGCTGTGAGCTGACCGCGCCTTAAATTCACACTTACTGCTTCAAACCTGCACTATGTTGCACAAGTTATGACCACCTTTGAACTTTCTTTTTGCCTTGTCACATCCGACAGACTTTTGTTTCTGTATATTATATTTTATGTGGCATCTAAAATGTCGATAAAAATGACATCTTTTACTGTATTGTTTGCAATGATACATATGACTTAAAGTATACACAGGTTGGGTTTGACTTGCTTCATTACTCATTCAGTAGAAGCTATTTTTATATGAATAATCTATACTTATTACTTATAATATTATAAATTATAAAGCTGCAGTGTTTATTTCTTTGAACGCGCTAATCCCTGGAACTACTGGTCCGATTTGAATGATTCTTTCAGTGTTGGGTAATCCGTTTATCGAGGAAGATTATAGGCAATATATTTTTTTTTTTTTTCAAATTAGGGATCCGTAATAAAATTGCTATTTTGTAACACAAGGTGTAAAATCGAAAACCTATTTTTGCGTGCGCTGTTTCCACGGAATCGAGAAAACCGCGGAACACAGCTAGTATATATAAAAAAGCTATTACCAAAGTTAGTTTTAGTGTTTTATAATATTATATATATTTTAGATTTAAGTTATATATTCTATGGGCCCTGTATTTATATATTTACATTATTGTGTTGCCTGAAATAAATGAATAAATAAATATATTGTAATATGAGTTAGGATTAGGATATATTTTTATTGTAATATCAAGACGTTTAACCTTTAATTTTGTTTCTTAATTCATACTCGGAAAAAAATACTATTTTAATTACACAATATTTTAGAACAATGGAACAATAATTGAAAAATTGATTTGATTCATTGTTTAGCTGACTAGTAGATTCAGTTTTTCCAAGATGGCGGAGTAATTTTGATATAAATTCAGGGGTATTTTTTTATGATCAGTGAGGTTTGCTCAGAGTCCATTCTCTATAATATGTCACCAACACTGGAGCTACTTTCATACTTACTCTTATATTCTCATTCCTAATCATAGACAAGTAGATTATCAAATTATGCTAATCAAGAGGCAGTCACTCCAACTCGAAATACCTTGCTGACACCTCACAACACCATAAATATTAATTAGCAGTTTAGACAGAGTATCTTGTACGAGAGAAAGCAATATTATTATATCTGTTCACAGATTAAGTTAAAGATTTGACGTTTGGCTGAGCAAATTTAGAAGATTATGTGACCCCGGCCCTCCCTATCAAGTATAGAAGACCATATTATTATTGCGCGGGTAATTTGTTGTTGCACAAATGTTTGAGGTGGGGGAATCAAACCCCCATAGGGTTTCAAACCATAGGTGTTTGTTCTGTGTAAGACTAAGAATAAGAATAAATTTATTTACCATATAAAGAAACAAAATATTAATACTTACACTACTTAAAGTTATACAAACAAAAGATAAACAAATGTTAACATTTTTAACTAAAAAATTGACGGTAGGTCAATCAGAGAAAATATAGGTAATGTTACTAGTAAAAACTGTGTAACGATTCTCGCCCCATATATTTACAGGTTTGTAACAACACATTGTTGAAGATGGAACTATTGTCCTATTGTCTTGAGCCGCTTTGGATATTAATACGTATTATTACTATATAATTTATTCTTAAAGTAACTTCCCATAGTACAGTTTTGGGAAACCACGTTGCTCGCGTCCGTAGGTGCATACTCTCAGAGTCCCTACACATATCCCCGGGTATTGCGAAAGCAACCCCAAGAAGCAGTAGAACTTGTGCCATGTTCGTCCGAAGTAATTCCTCCTGGTAATCCGCTATCAAGCAGTGATGATGCGTTACGGTGGAAGGGTGTGGGTGCCAGTGAAATTAAATTACTGACAACGAGATACAACTTGGGTCTTGTCATAATTATATATATATATAGGGAAAGATTAGGGCTGATATGGAAATTATATGTCATCTGTAAATTGGGAACAAAAGTGGCAAAATGGACATGTACTTTTAAGGTTTGGCTAATAACATACTTGAGTATAAATAATGGTACACTTGCGTTCAGTACCAATGCTCGTACAAGACGATAGTACGTGATATTGCAATGAGATCGCTCCTTTGAGACTGCAGCTGGCTGGCTAGACTAGCATTCTCGTTCCTTCGATCATTCTATATCTATAATTGGACAATAAGCTCAAATTGCCGCTGATATTCACTAGAGCAAGCTTTTGTGTTCTAATCTACCATGTGAGCTCTACGATTACTGTCCCATGCTTTCCAATTTGTAGTTTTAGCTGAGAGCTGTTTGCTGGTAAAGCATTTTTGATGATTTTCGTGTTTTTTATGTAATAGAATTGACGACACTAGCTGAAGGCCCACCTGATGTTAAGTGGTCACCTCCGCCTATAACAAAAGTAATACGACTTAGGTCCTCCCCGGCCGAAGTATGAGAAAACCCAAGTCGCACCCCGTTGGGCCCATCACCCGAGACGGGGATGTTACGTCTCATGCAAATGTCATTTCACCGGCACATCTGGTAATCTGCCGCCACGCAGCGGCGCTTTCGTCTTGCTGTATTTCAGTGGAAGAGGATAGATGCCGGCGAAATAACATCATGGTAACATCCCCTAGGGTGACAAGCACAGCGGGGTGTGACTTGGTTCGTATTACTGTTATTATAGGCGGAGGTGACCATCCAACATCAGGTGGACCTTAAGCTCCTCACATACCTTTACATATAATACAAAGGCCACAATTAGACGTGGTCTTACCCAGAAACAGTCGCTGATCTCCTGACCTAAGAGATGATACAAGGCTTGTACCATCACTACACCTACGAAAACTAACGTAACATAATGCTCCAAAACAATATTGATTATGAAAGTAACTCAACACGGTACACGACACCTATTGTTATTCATGTTGGGGGCGTTAGAAATGATGTTAATCTTTTAATTCGATCTGTCACCTGTCACCATTAAGTTACGCCCACGGCTTCAAATTATATTCTTTGTCAATGGTTTGTTTGTAGTTTCTTGTAAAAATCATTACTGTAACTTATTTATTGAATTGTTTATTGCACAAAAACTTTAGTAATTATTATTCGAGTTTCATGCATGAAACTGCGTCGAAATATCGGGAGTCAACAAAACTCACAAATCATGGTAAATATCTCGGTAATCGAGGAACCCGCCTTCTAGGAGAAGGCGTGATTTTATAACCATGTAATATTCACAGAGAATACTTGAATTGCGCGTCAGTTTTTAGCCGACTTAGTGCAAGTTTCATCAAAATCGGTTCAGTAGTTTTCTAGATATGGACTTATGCGCGTAAGTGCGATGCCCTGGCTTATTGATACGACCAAAGCTCGTGAATATCTTCACCAAATGCTGACCAAATTGGATGATTATTTATTTATTTGACAGGGCGTACCTCGGAGTTGGTCCCATAGAATTTTTATAGAATAGTTTTCTTCCCCTAGGGCGAAAAGTATGGATTCAAATGTTTAAGTCGGTTTTATAGATTTTTAAATCTCTTGTTACAAATATCGTAAGATTACCCTCATATAAAAGTATATGAAATGTTATTTTTATGTAATTTACATCCATTTTCGTTTATGTCATCATGTTCACAGTTGAAGTAGATGCCATTTTGCTTCTAGTAAAGTATGTAAGAGCGCTGCATTCAGCGAAGACTTAACGGGTTTTACTGCAAAACTTTTAGCATAAACGTTTTCATAGTAAAACTTTCGTGTAATAGAAAGATTACAGCCTGTCTTTAACTATAAAGCTGTATCAATTAACAATGCACCGACTTCAAAAAAAGGTAGGAGGTTACCATTCGAGTGTATCTATCTACGAAACAATACAACAATACTTTATTCCACACCAAGAGAAATAAAAAAACAAGAAATGTTATACAATAATGTACAATCGCTTAGAAGCGATATCTTCTAGGCATATTCCATCAGTAATTTTTTAAGGTATTTTTGCGAATCGTGGACTGATTTTAATGTCCTTTTTTTAATTTATATTGTGTCCTTCTGAGGTGGTCTTATATAACTGAAGTAATGATAAATTAAACGTAAGTTAGAAATCGGTTTCTTCGATTTTCAAGTCAGTATTTAATAAATAGCAGTAGAACTTGTGCCTGCCTGAAGAGTTACTTATTGCCACCATTAGTAATCCCAGTGGTAGGGTCTGGGTGCCGGTGAAATTAATATGAATCATTCCCGTTTGAGTGTCGGGTGCAGCACGTTGCGAATTTAGTATTCTTATGCTTGAGAAGAGAAGGGTCGTATGTTATGGATTTTAAAGACATTTATTCTCATAAAACCTAAAAAGTTCATTTTATAGGCAGCGGTAACCACTTAACATCAAGCAGGCCGCCAACCTCATTTCATCTGTTCAGTTACATAAAAAAGAGATAAGTTATGCTGGCCATATTATTTTGTTTTAATCAACCCAAATGCAAAACTTGTGAAAGTACATTAACTCGGACATTGGCAGAATGTGTTTACAAAAAGAAAAAAAAAAGAAATCAGAACCAGAATTAAGTGGACAAAGATCTGTCACTGTCACTCATGACAATTATCTGTCAAAACTACCAACGTCATTATAAACGTCCAGTTATGTATGTATTGTTTATTGAGGTGTTAAATTCTTCGCGTCTAGTTTTCATGGCCCATTACTCAATAATTTATGGTGATATTAGAATTCCCACTTTAATGATTATTTTCTTTTAGACTGGTTGATTGATCTGACTTAGTCCGTTTTGACCAGAATATTAGGGATTCACAATCAAACTATCAATATTCATAAGATTAATAAGGTTATAACGTTTACACACTCATAACCCTGCTCTAGAACACCCTGTCTCGCAGGTGGCAAGAGGAACGAAAACAAATTTTACGCTCACTACAGCCTGCTCCGGCCGGGATTCGAATCCTGGACACCTCGTTTCGAAGGCAGAGTTATTAAAACTAAGCAGCAGAGCCGTGAAGACACAAATATAGTTTGGATTAAGATGATCCAAAGAGGGGTAATCCTACTACTATTATAAAGGCGAAAGTTTGTAAGTATGGATGTATGGATGTATGGATGTATGGATGTATGGATGTTTGTTACTCTTTCACGTAAAAACTACTGAATGGATTTGAATGAAACTTTACCACAATATAGCTTATACATCAGAATAACATATAGGCTACAATTTTTGAGGTTTCTATAAAATCTATATATATAAAAGAAAGTCGTGTTTGTTACAACACTTATAACTCGAGAACGGCTGGACCGATTGCCATGGTTTTTGATTTGTTGGATTTGTTTCCGTCCCGAATAGCAGAATAACTATTAAAACATTGGAAAATTAACGAAAAAAATAAAATCAATTTATCCCCGTATTCTCCACGGGAACGGGAACTATGCGGGTGAAACCGCGGGGCGCAGCTAGTATTTAATACACCTTTTAGTACTCCTCTTCAGATCCATCTTAAAATGGACTTTTTCAAACTAACGCCTGAAACCATCGATTTTTTTAATTTGTATTAATTAGGTTTCTTCTAGACCTTCGTACTCCATCATCGACCTCATCATCACTCAACATCTGGTGAGATTGAGGTCAAATGAAGAATTATTGGCAAAAAATAAAATATTACTAAAGTACAAATAAAGATACTAATAAGAATTACCGCTACGAGTAACCGCAGGACGAAGCATATTTCATCATTAAAATCTCAATAAAAATTGGCATCTACGTTTAATATACTACAATTTATTCAAAATATAAACAAACAGGCAGTCCTGAGCTTTTTTTATTAGAGGCAATAGATTTTATGCCATGATTGAGATGATGGAGAAATCGGTACTTATAATTTATCTTGCGTTGTGGGCGTTCTTTGTTTACGAGAATCTTCTTTACAATTTGTTTTGTTTATAAAGATGTTTGATTGATATTTATTGGCGGACATCAACGACAAACGAATTACTATTACGATTGTTATTTCTAATAATATCGAGTAAAAGCTTTTTACAAGACTTGGCGTCTCTTATTCCCCTAAAAGTAATTTCCACATATAAGTTTAATGGCATGAAAAAACAAGCCCAGGATATCATTAAAGTATGGTAAGTTTAGATAAAATTATGTAGGCAGACATTATGTCTGTCTGCACTAAAGGTCCAGCATTGGCTTAGAAATTTTTAAGTTCCTGTTTATTTGAAAAGTTACCGTTGCGTAGATCAATATCTAAAACTTGGCATCGATAACATATTCTTCAAAATGCTTGTAATTGGTGAGTTATATGCACGAGAATGTTGAACCCCAATCTTAACTACACTGGCATGGTTTTAGACCCTTACATCTACACTTATCACACAAAAGTTCCCTTAGCAGTATATTCTGTATATCATTCCTGACAAACAGTTTCCTGATCGGGTTCAACCTCCTCAAATACCCAACTATTGACTTAGCAAAGTGAACATCTTCATCGAGATCCGAGCTCCAATCCTCTGCTTTCCTCTTAACTCCTCGACTGTTAGTTGAAACCTCCGTTTTGCTATCATCGATGTTGCTATCTTGATCAGGCCAAACGTTCTCAAACATAATTGGCTTCTCGTTACTATCGTTGTCATCTTCCGGTGATTCTTCATCGGGACCTGATTCCGTAGAATTCTCTTCGACTTTCTGATTGTTATCAATCAAGGCTTTTGCATTTTCAGCCATCAATGTGTCGTATTCTGATAATTCCCCAGGTTCGTCGGGGTGGAGATATATTCTTGGGATACGTTTTGTCAGGCAGTCTTTTAGGAATATCATGCTCTCAAAATGCGGCCATACTCCGTTGTAGTAGTTGATGAGTGGTAAAGTTGGTTCCCCGTTAGCTGGAAGTTTCAGCTTTCTTATTTCGGTGCGAAACACATCTCGGACTGTGCGCCATCGTTTTTTAAGAAATTCCTCTGAAACAAAGATTGAGATTGATAATTGAAATTATAACACGCTTTATAATTCAATTTTCCGAATCAATTTTCTAATTTTGATCTAAACTCTATGAATTTTTTGTTCATTAATTTAGTTTCCTAATTAGGAAAACTGATTTTGCAACAATGACTAATATTATGTGACACAAATATACTATATCGAAAACCTACACACATACAAACGAGAATACATGCAAATTTTTGTAATTAGAAAAATTCAGGTCTATCCCTACTGAAATATGAGAATACCCAAGTTACCCTGAATAGGGGAAGTAACGCCTCAAGTTGTACAATATTATAATTTCAAAGGCAGAACGAAAAACGTAGACGCACAACAACGCGACAGGTGTGTGTACACCACAGGTGTGGTGGCAGTACTACTCCAGATAAACTGAACACGTTCTATTGCTACAACAGTAATACGACTCACTATAAGATTTGGATCTTACACTGAGTTGTATTCAGCCTGCTGTGTCCATCACCCAGACGGGGATGATACGTCTCATGGCGCATGTGATTTCACCGGCACCCACACCCTTCCATCGGAACATAGCAATGCGAGCACCAATGCTTGGCGGCACAAGTTCTACTGCTTCTAAACTAAACCAAAGAGAACGTTATTTTATAAAAAACAGCAGCTAAAAGCGGAAATGACGTCACCGACCCTCCCACGTGACCATCAAATCGCGAACTGTCATTATTGTATACTCACTGTCTCTTTTCATCGCGGCAGACATCTTGGTCCACTCAAGGTCCATCGCCTGAATATTCCCATACAGTTCGTTCTTCTTGTCCCACAAAACGGGGCGACTTTTCACTTGACTAATCATTTGCTCGGTGACCGTGGCAAAGAATGACATTGTTTGATGAAAATTCTCAAAATGGCGGTAATTTTGAGAAGATAATACGTTTGCGACTGATCCTGTGTTGCAAACGGAGCGTACTGAGCGAGCGAGCGCGCTAGCGTTGCGTGCGACGCTGCCGTTCCGTGCTCGATGGGGCTGCGTGGTGCACTCAGATCATATAAAGCTGAGAGTACAACAAGTATTTAATTCCAATAATATTTTAATAAAATTCATTTTGACAAATCACTTCTGTAGGTATATGTTTATATTTTATCTATACCAATTTAATAAAGCTAAAGAGTTTGTTTGTTTGAACGCGCTACCAGTCGGATTTGAAAAAAATATTTTACGATAACTATAATACATTCATCAGGAAGACTATAGGCTATTTAGTATTACGCTAAACTCTTTAAGTGATACGCGGGTGAAGCCGTGGGGCACAGCTAGTAATTAAATGCTCAGTGCTGCTTACTAGGAGGCTATGTTCAGCAGTGTACCAATAAATGCTGATGATGATGATTAAAATGAAAGCTAAAATCTCTATAAAGTCTATACTATTACTTCGTCTTAAACGGTGACTGATTAAATGGTATACTTACGTGATATATTATCTAGCATAATATAAAATAGCCATAATTTATGATACAACGGTCTGGTAGAAACAAGTTTTTTGTGCAATTTGATTTGCAAAGACCGGGTGGCGCGGCGGTGCACCATCCTAATGTGCGACGTCAAGCGCGGGATGCGTGCGGTGCGCTGCACGAGCTGGCAACGTAGCGATCATCGATTTGCATAGAGGGAAGCGACGCGGCGCGCGACTGCATTTTATTAACCCCAACGAAAAAGAGGGGTGTTATAAGTTTCTAGTATACATCCTTTTTTATTTGAAAGGGATTGGTAGTATAGATTTTTTTATTAAAATCGGTTCAATAGTATGGTTGTTAATTCAAAATATCTGGAAAAAAAAGTCATCCAACTAACGAAATTGCGTATTTTGCTACTTTGAAAGTATTGAAGTTATTTTCGATTTTTAATTTATTTACTTGTGACTTGAATTGTTTCACGATAGAGTTACAATTCTGAATTGCACCCGTGCGAAGTCGGGGCGGGTCGCTAGTTTATAACATAACTTACACTTTTCATTATACCCTCGCTTAAACATACAACAATGAAACAGAACATGGAGCACACGCTCTGAATTCATTCATTGCTAGATGAAAAATCAACAGAAAATTCACAGTTTGATATTGTTGCTTAATTGCTAAATTAATTGGTATTCATTCGATTGAAATTAGTAATTGCTTAAAATATAAGAACTATTGAATTTGAAGTGAAAATTTAAGAGTTTTAGAGTTTTATTTGACCGTCCTTTTAGAGAGGTTAATGTCCTCCCAGACTATGATTAAAGTCACAAACTATGAAAAAAGTTTTTCTCTTGTTTCAAGGAGGTTAACAATCGGATGTATTTTTTTTTTCTTTTTATGTTTGTTACCTCAGATCTCCGTTCTACATAAACCAATTTTGAAAATTATATTTTTATTTTAAAGGATATGCTTTTGTTTCAATAATATCTTTATCAAAATCAGTTACATGGTGTAGTTGTTAAATCACGATAAATTTAAAAAATATGTCATCCAAGTAAACGAAATTATATATTATGCGTTCCTGTGACTTTTATCTTCACCCGTTGTATACCCATTTGGATGGTTCGTTTTTAAAATGAATGTATGAATGAATTGAAGTCGGCTTTTTATCGATTTTTATATCAGTCACTTTTTTATCTAAGAAAAGTGACGGGATAAGCTGGAAGCCCACCTATTAAGTGGTTACCTCCACCTATGCAACTTAGATCCTCCTATTTGCGCCCGTCACCTGAGATGGGGATTTTACGTATCATGCGCATGTGATATGCAATGCGAGTGCACCACTGCTTGGTGATAGATAATCAGATGTGGAGGCAGTACTTCTCCGTGCGAACTTTGCACAAGTTCAACTGCTACTTTTTGTTGCTCCTTTAGCACCACTTAACTCTCTAGGGTCCCACACTTTACAGAGACTTAACTCCGGGCGCGAGATACCCATATGTGACTCATATTATGCGCATGTCATTTCACCACTGCTTGGCGGCAGATTAAATGAAAATATTAAAAAAAAATCATACTCGGATTTGGATGATATAAAAGTGAAGTATTATTTTTATGACTGCAAAAAACAACTCTGTTTGTTTTTTCCCATCGATTCATTTTGACTTTTTATCCGCGGGTAAAACCGAGGGGCGCAGCCATCACACATATAAATATTATCACACTTGAATCACGAAGGCAAATGTTTGTTTTTATGTGCATGTGTGTATGTTTGTTGTTCAACGCTCAAATGACTCAACGGATTTGTATGAAATTTGATACCAGGATAGCTTATACCCATATTTGTTAAGTTTACAGACGTAAACTTAACAAATAAGATTAGCTTAAACATGAAAACTGACTGTAATTTGACATATCTGTGTGCATGTAATGTGCTTGGGGAGTTCCTGTGACACGTTATATGCTCACGAAATGTCTACATGCGTGTGTAAAATGTGACGTGTCCAAATGATACTTGAGATCTAAAGGAATAAATGAGTTTGACTTTGACTTTGAAAACACATAGGTGATCAAAAGTATGGTTACCGAAAATCCGCGGGACGCAGCTGGTAAATATTATAAAAATGAATAATTTACAGGCAACTAATAATTTTCTGCGCCAAAAGGATGAAGACGAGTCAAGGAGTTTGGAGGACTCTTCGAAACTAACCACCACTTGTGTGGAGATCTCTCGACGGTAGTTTATTTTAACCGCGATACAGAATCTCGAGGATCTGTTGAAATTATTGTGAAAGATTTGGTCTCTTCATCATTTCTCAGATATCCCATAACATCGGGCTACTCTCGATGAGTGAGAATTGTTGCTTTGATCTCCCTCAAATTAAATCATATCAAATCATTGAATTACCATTAATATAGTATATATAGTACAGCAAATTACAGTCAATTAGATTTAAATAATTTAAGAACATGCTGTTAATCTATCATTTTATATTATTTAATAATTACAAAAGATAACAATATTAAGTAATGACTAAGAAAATACCTACAATTTATAAAATGGCCCCACTGCAACTACAAACAATATAAATATAAAATTTTTAAAAGATTTTTTTATAGATATTAATTATTTCTAGACAAATAATTAAATACTAGGTGCGCCTAGGTAGGTAGGGAATAATTTTTTCCGGGATAAAAAGTAGCCTATGTGCTATTCCAGACTAAAAAGGAAATATGTATTTCCTTTTTTCGTAGTATATAAATTCTACGTAAAAAGTAAATATGTTTTTAAAAATAAATCACGAATACGCAAAAGCCGTTAACAAAAGTGCAATGAAAATTGAGTAGTCGAATGCCAAATTCAACTTTTTAATCTGATATGTTTTTGTTAAAACTATATTTTTTGCTTCCACAATATTCCTCATCTCTCCGATTTCCTCACGATGTTTTCCTTCTTCTATTACCAAAAATCTATTCTGTTTTTTTATGAAACTAAAATAAATAACAAGTGTTTTTTAGTTACAAATAAGAACACACCTAATGTTAAGACATTACCACCGACCATGAACAACAAAATACACTTTTTTATGTCAGTTTGTGAAGGAACGAGCTGAGGGCCTGGTGGTGGCGACCCCCGCCCATGGCAACAGTAATGCGACTCACTATAAGATTTGGATCTTACACTGAGTCGCATTCATCCTGCTGCGTCCGTCACCCGAGACGGGGATGATACGTCACATACGCATGTGATTTCACCGGCACCCACACCCTTCCACTGGAACACTTATGCAACTTAGTCGTATATTATGTAGTCACAAGCGTTACAACGCTTATTTTATCTGTATTTCTAAGGTTACCATGATATGGATCTGCACCCCTTTGACGCTCATAACATTAGCGATTATACAAATACCTTCTTGATTCGAGAACAGATCCCACTCGAGCTATAACTCTGAAAATAGCTGAAAGGCTAAAAAAACCCAACATATTTTATAAACATCGTTAAATAGGACGTACAGTCGAAAACAAAAATACATTGCTTCTTAGAAACCAAAATGCTGTTTCGGTGGAACAGTGTGAAGAACATCCCACAGATGTTACGTTAAAACTTTCAACTCATCAATTTAGTTAGGTACATAAAAAGGGACCACTTGATTTCTTTCCATTCATTTCATCATACTGACCGGGATGGGCCGCCGCCGCCAACTATATAGCTCCATGGCTTAGGTGATAGTAGCCCTTCCTTCGAAGAGAAGGGTCCCGGGTTAGATTCCCGGGGCACACTTTGTGTGATGAGCATGAAGTTTGTTCTCGGGTCCTGGATCTTGTGTTTCTGTATTTTTTTATTAAAATAAGTGACGGAACGAGCTGATGGCCCACCTGGTGGTAAGTGGCGACCCCCGCCCATGATAAAGTAATACGACTCAGTATAAGATTTGGATCTTACACTGAGTCGCATTAATCCTGCTGCGTGCATCACCCGAAACGGGGATGATACGTCATATCCACATGTGATTTTAACCCTTACCCTTCCACCGGAAAACAGGAATGCGAGCACTACTGCTTGGTGGCAGATTCCAGGTGCGGTGGCAGTACCTCTTCGGACGAACCTGGTACAAGATCTACTGCTACTTTTGGTTGCTCCTTTAGCACAACCCGCGGGGCACGTGTAGGGAATCAAAGGCTACACACCTACGGACGCGAGCCACTGGGACCATTTGAACCGTGGGACAAAAACACAGTAATTATCACACTTAATTTCGCTGATGAGTGTACATACAACACGCCAGTAACTTCACTATTTGCACAATTTGTCAGCCGAGTCATATTAATGTTGTGTTGGCGATAAAAACATGTTCAAACATGAATCGTGCCGGGCAAAGCTGCCAGCTTGCGGGTGGTGGAAATTAAAAGAGATGGAAACATTATTTGACCAGCAACAGAGAAATGGCGGTTTCTATAGCACTGAAAACATCCCCGTCTCGGGTGCAACGGAGTGCGACTTGGGTCTACTTATACTTCGATCGGGGAGGACGTATTGCTGTGGATTTTGGGTGGAGGTAACCACATAACATCAGATGAGCCGTCTGCTCACCTTCACATAAAAAAATGTCGCATCGGTGTTTTTGAGATGTTACTCCCCGTGTTGGGCGACGAGCGCGCCGGGATGTGACTTGTTTCTTCTTAAACTTTGGTTATGGGTAACCACTTAACGTCAGGAATTACTATTGTCGGTTGTTATTTTATATTTAATTTTACTTTTTATGTACTACTATGTGATTTGTGTTGCATACGGTTTGAGAATAAACTATTTCTTTCTTTCTAAAAGAAACGCGTTGTCTCCGTCACTGTGAGACGGGGAGTTACGTCTCACTTGAGACGTTACGATAATTACATAGTAATTACGCCGATGCTATTTAGGCCTTCACATAATTCGATAAGAGAGAACCGATATATGTTCGATTACCTATATATAGAAGATTTTCGTAACTTAGGTCGTAATACAATACCTAGGACATTAGTTTACTAGGAAATCTATTTCTTGTGACTTAGAAGTAGCCTGAGTTACATACTCCTTATAAAATCAGCTATCGCCCATCAAAATCGATCCAGCCATTTCCGAGATTAGTCGGAATAAACAGACAGACAGAGAGACGGACAGACGCAGATATATATATATTTTTTTAAGTATCTTAAGTGCCTCCTTTGAAATACATTTAGTAAAAAGCTGATATTTTGACATTACTCTGTTTGTAAACTTCAAATTTATTTATTTGTATGTATAGATTTAGATATATCAGCATTCCGCCTTTAGCTTGTGCCACAAATCGTCACAACAACGATTAGAACTCAGAACTTTGAATACAAGTACAGACATTGCGACAATGGCAATGACAACAGCTTTATTTATTGACAGCAGATGACAGCGACTTATCAAATTGGTGTCCATCAAGATTAATTGTCAAGATTTGTTGATGATAACGGTTAAACTGGTTTGGACAAGTTATTATAAAACCAGAGGGCCCTTGAAATTTGTTTTTTTTTTAGGGCACCATTGACAACCAGTGCTGCAGCAGTCCTGCTTTTGTACTTGTAGTTGCTTGCATCCGTAAGTGAATACCCTCAGAGTCGCTATACGTACCCCCTGGGTGGTGCTAAAGGAGCAACAAGTAGAACTTGTGCAAAGTTCGTCCGAAGAAGTACTGCCTTCACGCCTGGCAATTGCTGCCAAGAAGTGGTGCACTGGCACTGCTGTGTTCCGGTGGAAGGGTGTAGGTGCCGGTGAAATCACATGCGCATGAGACGTAACATCCCCGTGACGGGTGCAGCGGAGTGTGATCTTCTTAAACTTAAGGTCGGGGAGGACCCAAATTGTATTGGTAAGTTACCTCCACCCATAACAACAACAATACGACTTGGGTCCTCCCCAACCGGAGCATGAGAAGACCCAAGTCACACCTCATTGCGCCCGTCATCCGAGACAGGGATTGGGTCTTGGGTGATTGCCTCATATTTCTGTGTCCATGTCATCTGCGACATAGTCTTGAACCTATTGAACACTGATAAAACAGCGAGTATATTGAGACAAAAAAGTGTTCGAATCAAACAAAAACCTTGTCCTATTCCTGAAACCAATCAATAGGTAACGACCCCGGCTCGAGGCTTCCACGAACCCACCCCATATTAATTTGATCCTCTAATGATTGTACGATTTGTTAAATGCCACCACGATTCGTTCTAATTCCATTAAGAGAATCACTGAAGGTGTTCAGACTTGTGGTAACGAAAACCATTTACGGAAATTATTTTTTTGGTTCTACATATATAATACTAACTGCGGTGTGACCCGCGGTTGGACTTCCTACGGGAACCGTTAAAAAGTAGCCTATATGCTATTCCAGACTATAATCTATCTCTGTGTTAAATTTCATTCAGGTCCGTTCAGCCGTTCTGGCGTGATTGAGTAACAAACATCCATCCATACTTACAAACTTTCGCGTTTATAATATTAGTGGGATTGATTAAAAAAAATAAGAAGGTATATTTTTAGTGATCCGCGCCTTAAAACTTACCACGGAACCCTTATAGGATCACTTCGGTGGACATCTGTCTGTCAAGAACCACTTTCTTAGAAACGCGTAGTTATCTATAATAGTTGAAATTGATATAAAAACTGTAATTTAGGAGCAGTGAAAAAATCAAACTTCTAAGGCAGACAATCAAAAGATATGGCCGTTTATGCCCCATTTTTGCCATATATTTTGATTCTCGCAGAATATATTCGTTCCTTATTTTGAGAAATTGAAAACACACACTCATGAGTATGTTGATATTTTAATATTCTGAGAAAACTGGAGTTTAATATACTGCTGAGGTTACGGGATGAATATTTATTTATATACTTTCGCATATAAGACTGTGGTTCAGAAACATATTTACCTTGGACATATAAACCCGAAAAATTTTCTGTTAGTTCAAAACGGTTAAGAAAAAAATCTCGCCTCCCGCTCGTTATAAAACCTAAAAACCGTAGCAAACTGAAAAATCAAACATTCGTCACAATTTCGCGTATACAATATTTTGGAGGCAAATATCGGATTCCCCATTCACGTCATACGCAGTCTGTGCAACATCATCATTATCTATGATTACAAAACATGCTTCTGTTTGTTCGTCAGTAATTTGATCGGTATACTAAAACCATTCAAATTGGGTCTATTATCAGAATTTCAGGCTAACAAATACACTTTTGTTATTGTTTACCGACTACTTGATTGCTACATAATATAGCTCAGTTGGTAGTAGCTCTGCCTTTTACTCTGTATGTCGCTGGTTCGATTCTCACCTATCACAAAAAATGTGTGACGAGCATAGATAATTCTTCTGTGTATGGGTATGTATAAGATGTTTATCATCTTGTGTTTTTTTTATTTTAACATACCAAATTCTAGCCAAAACCTTTTTATTTTTAAACATCTATTAAATAATTTAAATACACTAAAAATAAATCTTTATTTTTTATACCTACATAGGTTTTTTTTCTTGAATGCTATAGGTAACTTAGTAAGGTCAAGGAATCAAATTACAACTGGAAACAGGTTTACTACGATACCCAATATTTAAAAAGGGCATTAATAAAAAAGATTTTTTAAAAAGATTATTTTTAATTCTGGAAATCTTTACTATATTATGAATAGTTTGTACATGAATAGTTTAAAACCTTTATGGAATAAATGATTATTATTATCATAACTATTACGGGACCCCCCATGATGTTAGTACTCGCATCACGTTGCACTCATCACTCTAAGACGGGATGTGACGCCTTTTGACCCTGTCATTTCACCGGCACTGACACCCTTTCACCGAAACACAGCAATGCGAGTGCACCACTGCTTGGCAGCAGATTACCAGGTGCGGAGGCAGTATTCCGGACAAACTTGGCACAAGTTCTACTGCTACTTTGGATTGCTTCTTTAGCACCACCTGGGGGACTCTGAGGGTTCACCTGCGGACGCGAGCAACATGTTCCCCCAAACAACTTTATCAAATAAATACCATGTACATTTCAAGATGACGAATAGATGAAAAATCTATCAATGAATTTGCTTCGGTGCGGTCAGGGAAAAAGCTAAGCGAATTCAGGGTATGTCACCTAGCAAAATATATACCATTCAGATTACCATAAACGTTCCGCATTCAATTAGACCCGGAACCCATGTCAAGGAAAAATCCTTCGCAGGATACCCTGACGCTAATAAATTCTCCTTTGTAAGGAACTTCGTAATCTACACTGGACGGTGCAGGCAAGTAGCTACAGTGATGTTTTTATAAACACAAGATAGGGATTGATGCGTCGTAATATAGACGTTAGTTAGTTACACTGCCTTCAAAGCAAGAGGACCGGGATTTGATGCCCTGCTGGAAATATTACAATACAAATAATTGTTAATGATGATTCCGTACTACCTCTAATGTTCCCACTGACACACCATCAAGAGTACTCTTGATGATTGAGAGTGAATGGGCTCTGTTCTACCACGGCAACCCAAACCGGATTGGTAGATGCCACATTTCATTTTTTTGGTACATTTTTTGTAGTGAACAAACTCATTGGTGCTCGTGTGGGTTTGAACCAGCGACCTTCAGATTGAAAGTCTGGCGTCTTATATTTGTTTATGCCATCTGAGGCTCAGGGAAATCAAGTGAAGGGTTAAAAGTGTGTTAGCGTTATTTATTTATTATTTTTGAACCGTATTCATACAAAAATGATAACAGAAATGTTCTATTCTAGAATTCATGCAATTATTAGAAATAACTCAGTACATCAAATGTTTTAACCTAGAATTACAAGACAAAAAACTAGTTTACTATTATAGAATTTTATATAAGAAAACAGGTAGCATGAGAAGCCAGAACAGGTAGTACAGGAAGTACTTACTAAATTTCTCCGTCCAGAAATCAGCCCAGCGACTATCATCTACAGTAAACATGCCGAAATTGCCCTCTCCCCTCACACGCACGGCGGCCATTTGTACGCGGTGCGTGCTGCCCAAGTAATTGTTAGTAATAATGTTGATGCCGAACTATACACGCGAACTACGGACAACCATATGATTTTAAACATTTACCTTAGTTTTTCCTCGACTTGTAGCATGAAATACTTGAATACTTTTTGGACCATGTTCAGAGTCCCTACACGTGACCCCAGGGTGGTGCGCAAGGACCAACAGTAGAACATGTGCAAAGTTCAACTGAAGCAGTACTTTTTTTTTTTTTTTTGCGTGCGGAAAACCTTCGTCGGTACCCGCCCCCCCTTGGGGACGTTGGACGGGTTATGCCGGATTCTTACCGGCTAAAAACCCCACGGTCCCTTCTAGACGCCCATTGCTGGGGCTACGGGAACGGCTTGCACTCTTCCGCGGGACTGAAGCAGTACTACTAAGTAGTAAAGTACATCCGGTAATTTGCTGCGCAGTAGTGGTCCACTGGTATTGCTGGAAGGAAGGAAAGGAAGGGTGAAAGGTTCCGGTGGCAGGGTATGGGTAACGGGCGAAACGCGATGCAACTTGAGTCTTCTTATACTTCGGTCGGGGAGGACCTAAACTGTATTGGTGTTACTATGGGCTGAGGTAACCACTTTACATCAGGCGGGCCTTCATTTCTTCCTGTCACTTCTATTAGATACAAAAAGAAAAAAATTATGTGTGCCCATGTTATATGCGTCATGAAAAATTCTAAAACGGCTTTTTCATTGATTAAGTGTTATTTAATAGCACTGTTTACCTAAAATAATATTTCTTGAAAGTGAACACCCTAAACCCTTAATTAGGTCTCCACTTATAAGCAATTAGCTAACATAGAAATTTACATTTTGACTTTGTGGGGTCGCAGACTAATGTACTGAAAGTGAAATTTAACCTGGCAACTTAAACATAGGTCAAAACTATTTAGTTTAGCTATTAATCACCTCTAGACCCACCCAGCAATTTGACACATTGCTAGACCCAGGTACATCCAGTTGGTTACAAAAAGATTGCTTAGGTTATCCTTCACTTGCACACTTTAAATATCAAACAGTAGCTACAGTAGCTTGAGATTTTTTCCTTAATTCGAATTTGATATAAATAAAATATAATAAGAGTTTGTGACAGAGCTTTAAGCACCTGTTGTTCGTTAAGTTTAGTATTGTGTATTACTTAAATAGATAGATTAAAATATTTTTTAACAAAAAATAAAGCTAACACTGTAAAAGTTTACCTTTTCTGTTATGTATCACTACATAGTATTTATAAAACAAAGTCGCTTTCTCTGTCCGTATGTCCCTTTGTATGCTTAAATCTTTGAAACTACGCAACGGATTTTGATGCGGTTTTTTTTAATAGATAGAGTGATTGAAGAGAAAGGTTATAAACCTTGTTGTCTAATACACTAGCAACTCGCCCCGGCTTCGCACGGGTAGTCTCTGATACGACACTGATGCTCTACTAACCGTGCGAAGCCGGGGCGGGTCGCTAGTATATTATATTTACGCCTTTGCCCCAGTCTCAGTGAGCCACTTTTCAACATGTAGACAAAATAAATAATTTATATGTGCTGAAATTACCGCTACCAATATTTTCACATATAACGTCCCAACACTTTTCCCATTAACACGATTTGTAACAAAAAACAAGTCAATAGAAAACTTTTATTAATTAAATTACTAACAGCGAAACCCTTTAATCAAATAACAGATGACTTGAGATCAAAAATCAGTATATATAATACGTAGTAATTTATGAGTAGTGTAACAAGTCCGGTCATTAGTTAATTGGTGATGTGTGTGTGTGTGTTTAAGCATGTTTCTGTCTTACTGTTTGGCCAACATTGTGTTGATTTCAATAAAATGAAATTGAACTTCGATTAACTGCCATTGTTAGCATAACAGATTTGATAATGACAGCTGAACCTAGTTTCGTTTGATATAACCTCAACAGATTAAGTAAAGCCTCAGTTAACCCTTTCGCAAAGTTTTAGTTATTTGTGAGTTTGGAGACAAGGAAAATCAATCAAATTAACCTATGGAGCCGTCAAAGTCAATTTGACATCCAACGTCTCTTGAAAATTAATGATTTTAATTGCTGATTCAATACTCTTATATAACAAGATGGCCGCTTCTAATAGAGGCTCCTATTGGTTAGTGGATTCAGAGACGAGTGATAATAGATCATGTACCAAAAGGAAATAAAAACCTTATAAGAAAAAAATCGTTTGTGTTGTTATGCTTTATCTACTTGTAGGACATTTGATGGCTGTAAATTAGTTTAATTAATCACCTGAGAGTCGACAACTTAATAATGAATGTGGAGTGCAGAGATTTTACCCGTTTTTTGTAATCATTATATTTCGCGTCATATTGTTTCGGTAATGAGTGCACAGAATAAATAACAGTAGCTCAGTGATTCAATGTATTTAAGCCGCTTAAGTATGATCACACTGAGTAGTTATACGAGTATATACTGAACTTTATAGCGCAGTTCGCCCGGGCTGACGTCGGGCGGATGAAACCAGACAAAACCGGTTTGCGTTGCAATAATCCGGTTACGATTTGTTTCGCGTTCGTTACGTTGCATTGCATTTTTTTTGCAGTCGCTGATTGGCGTATTTGTTTGGCGGGTTTACGAAAAAGTCGTATCCTTTCACGATCGCGTTTTATTGCTTATTCGGGGTCGAGCGGGAAAATTAAACAGCGGTTTTAATTCATAGGATTGTGGTGAAATAATGATTTCGAGTACTCATGGCCAATAAATTTAAAACATAATTTATTTCAGAATCGATACAACTTATTTATAACCGACTTCAAATAAGAAGGAGGTCTATTTTTCACTGTATATTTTTTTATGTATGTTTCCAGTCGCTAATTGCGCACCGAGTGTGAAGGGTGTGCGTTTCGTTGCTTGAGTGGACGGAATTTATTTTTGATCGCGGTCGGAGTGCGGTGTCGGTTCGAGCACTCGAACCGGTCGGGCGTTCGGTAACGATGAATTCTAAATCTAATAGCACGGAGGAGTTAGTGCAGTCTGACATACAAGTAGAAGAGAATGTGATAGATTATGTGGAAACTACTAATGGCTTGAGAAAGAGAAAAGGAGAACACCATGAAGATACGAGTAATTCGTCAGAAGAAGGTAGAAAAAACGCTGAAAGGTGGACAACCGTATCACGGGGAAGAAAAGCAGGAAGGAGAGAGGGGGAAGAAGTAGAGGAAAATATCCAAGTTTGCGTGACCAGCCGAAACGCCCTGCCGAAACAATTTGCTTTAGCTAGACTGCTGGAAGAACACGACGTGTGTGACATAGTTAAGGTGAAATATGTCAGTGGTACCAAGATACTTATCACGTTTGACAAACAATCGAGTGCAGACAAAATGATACATACAAAAGCCTTTTCGGATTTGGATTGGAGATGCCTTAAAACTTCTGAAGTCGGAGTATCGTATGGAGTCATTAAAAATATTGAGATGGATCTATCGGAAGAAGACATATTAAAGTATCTTTCCAGTTCGTATGAAATAGTGTCAGCTAAAAGATTGAATAAGCGAAATATAGAAGATAATGGCGCTGCATGGATCGCAAGCGAATCGATTAAATTAGGGTTTCAAGGGTCATCGGTCCCATCTTATGTCATCATTCATAAAATGCGAATAAAAGTGGATCCATATATATTCCCTGTGACGCAATGTGGTAGATGCTGGAAGTTTGGTCACACTTCAAAATTTTGCCCTAGCAAGAAAATAGTTTGCCCTAAATGCAGTAAAAAACATGAAAATTGTGAGACTTTATCCTTCAAATGCGTGAACTGCCACGGACAGCACATGGCAATGCATAAAATATGTCCAGTCTTCAAAAAAGAAAGAAGAATTCGTGAATTGATGTCTGAATTCAATGTTACTTACAGGAAAGCTCTTTCTATGTACGTGCCACCTACCCCAATCTCAGAACGACTAATTAGACGACCGATACATGATGACGATTGTATTTCCCAGGAACCCTTACCAACAGGTCACTTATCAGATCTCATGGCGGTTGATGAGCCTAGTACTGTTACCAATTCATTTACGGGCGTCTCATTCGCGGATAAAGTGAAATCACCAAATAAAAACAACAACAATGGAGCTGATCAACAGGCGTGCATAGAGGTACAACACACTCTCAAACAGCTGCGACGGGGACACGAAAATTCACGAGAGCAACAAGAGAGGAAACATCAACAAACCCTAACACATGAAACAGAACAAGAACAAGGTCTTGGAGTGGGGCGGGGAAGAAAGAAACAGAAAAAAAGAAAACAAACTGCTCGTCAAGCCAGTCCGTTTAATTGGGAAAAAGAGTCTTCTGAGTACTCGGACCGTGAGACACACACCCATGAGAACAATCAAGAGTGGAAGGAAAACGAAAGAGAGGGAAAAGAAACAGAGACTAATTTGACTGAATTATTAAATAAGTTGATGGAAATTATTTTTAGTCGACACTCATTAAAAAAGAAGTTAGAACTCTGTAGTATAATACTTATTGACTGGGTAATTACTAAAGTAGTTAGCTGTATTACGGCCAGATCTTTTCTAAGTTCTGACCCTAATTATGGATTATAGTTCATTTACCAAATATACCGTTAACCTGATACAATGGAATTGTCAAAGCCTAAGACCAAAATCTATATCTTTTGAATCATTTCTCAACCAGGAGAAAATACATATTGCAGTACTTAGTGAAACTTGGTTTGAACCTGAGAGCAATTTTAAGATAAAAGACTACAACTGTTATCGGCTGGATAGGCATGACTCATACGGCGGCGTCGCCGTGTTTACGCATAGATCGGTAAGCTCACTTCTCTGCCCTACTCGATGTGTGAATACAGGTATTGAGTTATTGCATGTAAAAATCTTAAATTGTCGGCATATTGAGAATGTAATTTCTATTTATTGCCCTTCGACAGTACATACAACTCAAAATGATTGGGACCAAATATTTTCCAGTTGTTCTCGGAAGACCCTTATTTTGGGCGATTTTAATGGCCACCATTCGTGCTGGTCATATAAAAATGATAGTAGAGGTAATCAAATCTACCAAGCTGCTTTGGATACAAATTTTACCTATTTAAATGATGGCAGTCATACTAGAATAAGGATGGTTAATGGCGTGTTACAACAGTCATCACCCGATATCACATTTATTTCATGCGATCTAGCCTTACATTTGACTTGGAAAGTAACTAACGAGACTTTGGGAAGCGACCATATTATAATAAAAATAACTTGTAATCAAACTGCTGTTAGAAATGATTGTATAAGAAAGAGAAATTTTAAGAAAAGCGACTGGTTTTCATACTCTTCATGCATAGACCGTTCTTTGTCTAGTTTTATAGCTCCATGCGACCACCAAAACTTCTATGACAGTTTGATCAATATTATACAAAATGCTGCTAACACCCATATTCCAAGTATTTATATTCCCCGGCAGATAAATAATAAGTTTACACCTAAGCCGTATTGGAATGCAGATCTGTCAAAAGCGGTAGCTGCCCGTAGACTCGCCTTATCAACATTTAGACGCTGCCCATCACCTCAAAACTTAAATGAGCTTAAAAAAAAAATTGCTGATGCGCAGAGAATTATTCGTGCAGCAATATGCAACTCCTGGCACAGATTTTGTTCATCAGTCGATGAAACTACTTCTGCGACGGAAATGTGGCGTAAAATGGCATGGCTTAAAGGCCGACACATTTCAAGGCCAAGCGTTTCTAACGAAAGTGCAGGAAAATTACTGAACGAGTTAACACCCGACTATGTATCTCCACAATCCCCGCTACCGTCGTGTTATTTGAGTAATTCAACTTTAGAACAGGACATTACCATACAGGAATTATTAAATAGTATTAAGAAAAAAGATACAGCGCCTGGCTGGGATCAGATATCCTTTTCTATGATAGATCACCTCCCTTTATCTGGTAAAAAACTTTTATTAGAAGTTTATAATCGTTGTTACTCATTTGGTTTTGTTCCATCACAATGGCGAAAGATAAGAATTGTGCCTATACCTAAACATACCTCATCAGCTGATCTTCGCCCTATATCACTCATATCTTGTTTATGTAAGATTTTCCATTCAATACTCAACAAAAGACTCGAGTGGTTCTTTGAAAAACAATTATTATTCCCTAAGTTTATGGTAGGTTTTCGTAAATCACGTTCATGCTTACATAATCTAACTTATTTGACTTCTCAGATACAAAAAGGATTTTCAAATAATCAATTAACCGCAAGTTGTTTTATCGATATTAAAAATGCATATAACAACGTAAATATAAACTGTTTAATTAAAATTTTAGAAGATTACCACGTCGGGTATAGAATGTGTAGGTATCTATGGTCATATCTCAGTTTGAGAATCTTAGAAATAATGACAGATGATTGCACTTTGACCCGATGGACATGTCAAGGATTAGCCCAAGGAGACCCGATATCCCCACTCCTTTTTAACATAGCAACAATTAATATATGCAGAGATGTAAACAATGTAGAAGTTTCTCAATATGCCGACGATTTTGTTATATTCTGTTCCAGAGAACAAGTGGAGATTGCTATATTAGAATTACAAACGGCTTTGAATTTGATTAATCAAGCATTATGGGACATAGGTCTAGAAATCTCTCCTATAAAAAGCAAAGTATGTATCTTTAAAAAAAGCCCTTTTCGTGGCATTGCGTCTTTATTAGTTAACAATAATATCTTACAACAATGTACAAACGTTAAATATTTGGGTATGTGGCTCGATTATTCATTACGATGGGGTAAACATATTAATGAAACTGTTCTCAAAGTTCAAAAATTCCTAAGTTTATTGAAAGTTTTATCTGGTTCTGGTTGGGGGGTTCATCAAAAACATATTAGGCGACTATATATCTCCATCATACGCAGTAGGATTGATTATGCCAGTTTTTTGTACGATAACAGCTGCCAAACTAACTTAACTAAATTGGATAGAATACAAAACCAGTCAATGCGCATAATCGGAGGTTATATACGGAGTACACCCATACATGTTATGGAAAATGACTTATGCCTACCTCCTTTATCAATAAGGAGAAGATTTTTAGCTGGGAAGTATTGGCTAAAATCAAAATCAATCAATTGCAATTTAACTAATCAGCTAATTGAGGACATTACTTTGGTAAACAGATCTCGTAACCGGACACAAAGGAAATTACCTATTCTTACATCTATTCATTCAACGCTGAGTCCACTACTCATTCATTCTAGTGATCAACTTGAAATGTTTTCGCTACGAACCTGGGTAAGTAATATAAATTTAGTTGACGTTGTAATGGATAAAATACCTTCAGTAGATCGAGCAAAACGCTTATTTAGCTGTAACGAGTTACGCGATATATGTTCCGTTTACATTAATGACAAATATAGCGAATTTTATAAAACATATACTGACGGATCCAAAGAAGGCAAAATCGGTGGTGCTGCATTTTTAGATCCTTTTTTGGGAATAAATATGAAATTTAAAATTGACTCAAACATTTCAATAATGCATCTCGAATTAATAGGTATAGCGGAAGCCCTTTCATATATAGATTCAATTGGAGGTGACAAATTTGTAATCCTTAGTGATTCAAAGAGTGCGTTGCAACATATAGCTCGGTGCACCTCTCACGTGCGAGGTACACCGATCAGCTATGCCATTTTAGAATCTATTTTAAAATTGCAGAGTAATAAAAAAACTATTTGCCTTCAGTGGATCCCGTCGCATATCCAATTACAAGAGAATGAAGAAGTTGATTTATTAGCAAAACAAGCTACTTCAGATGGCATACCTTTTTTAATTACTCCTTTGTATACAGACTATTTACAATTCTTAAAAACCCAATGCAATGATTTATGGCAGGAATATTTTGATAAGCGGTCAGCTGAGAAAGGTATCTGGTTCCGAACTATACAACCTCTGATTACGTGTTATCCCTGGATTGATCATGCCTTTTTTAAACGTAGCACAATAGTTATTGCTCTCAGGTTACGCTCCGGACACATTCCATCAAACAAATTTGCTTTCCTAATGAAAAAAGTTTCATCACCCAACTGCGATGTGTGCGGGGTTATAGAAGACGTATACCATGTCTTGATGGAATGTGTACGGAGTAATAATGACAGGATGAATTTATTTGGTCGTTCACCAAATGTTAATGACCTAGGACTATGTAATAGTATTCTTGCAACCCCACTGTCTGATAAAGCCCAAGAATTATACGAATTGGCAAGAAAATGTATAGAAAGTAGAAATATGTTAAATTAGCTGTTACTTGTTTTGTTATTTAACGATTGGGCGATGTGGTCGCTAAGCGACAAAGCCCTTTTTCTTCTGTCAATAAATTAAAAAAAAAAAAAAAAAAAAAAATGTATGTTTCGCCGTTTTCTCCGTCTTTTATCAACCTATTTGGAGATTATTTTTTTAGAAATAGAATTTTTATCAATTTCCGTTCAGTAGTTTGGTTGTTAAATTAAAATAAATGGAAAAAAATATGTCATACCAAGTAAACGAAATTGCGTATTTGCTACTTTGAAATTATTAACTTTTTTTTTATTTTAAATTAGTTACTTGTACCAGATGTTTTTTTGTTTTCAAAACTATTGTAGGATAGAAACACCTACATTGCATGATAAAAGAATAGGGCTTCAAATCTACACTAATATTATAAAGAGGAAAGATTTGTACCTATGTTTGTATATTTGTAATGAATAGGCTCAAAAAGTACTGGGCCGATTTAAAAAATTCTTTCACCAATAGAATGCTACATTCTTCCAATTGGACATAGGCTACATTTCATTTTGAAAAAAATTAGGGATCCTTGGTAAAATTTGAACAATGTAACCGAAGGGGTAGAAAAATAAGTCTTAAAATGTCTTTCGTCGAATGCGCTGCCGAAACTATTAGCGATAGAACAAAATAATGTACAACAATATTGAAGAACATCATAATGTCTACAAAAAACTCCGGGGTAGCATATGTCCAACTATTGTAGTTATGTCACTACCCCGTGCGAAGCCGGGACGGGCTGCTAGTAAATTATATAGAAATAATATTATCATTGATTCTACTTTAGTTTACAATACGTAAATCAATTAGCTGTAGAAAAACATACGTTATTTAATATTAAAAGAAGTTCAGTCGTACGTCTCACGAACATGTGATTCTGGAACATTCCGTGACCAGGTAATTGCCTCCGTTAATTCAATTCCACAACACCCTATACACGCAAAGTAATTTTTACAAGGCCCCATCACTCTATATCACTTGTATAATTACCTCACAGTAAAATGAACTTTACTATCTTAAAGATAGATTGAAAATAGCTTGCGTTGAATCTGGTACTGCCATACATAAAGCGTGAAAGTTTTTAATAGATTACGAATCGTTTTCCCCTGATATAAGTTTCAAACTCATGTAACATTTATACATATTTACATAAAAATACCAATTTAGTGATTTTACTGGTCACCGTACTATAGTTTGTTCTGGAAGGCCTTCCACTTCTGATTGTAGTGCTTTTGACACTAGTGAGACAGGATCGGCTGTCAACGTCATTTTGACATTGACGTTTCTGTGATTACACAGGCCGATGGTGCGTGAATTGATGGCAACATGTTTTATGGGCTTGGATCGGAGGCAAATAGTACTTTTACATAATAAATAAACACAATTAAGATAATTGATAGTTATTTTGGAGAGTGGTTTTGCAGAGCTTGCCGTACTAGCCTCTAATGTTCCCACTGCAGGGACTCTAGCCTTCTCTCGTTAATTGAGAGTGAATGGGCGCCGGATTGGTAGATGTCATCTGCTTTTGAATTTTTGTTTCAATACTCGGTTTCCTTACGACTTTTTTCCTTCACCGTTTTGAGAACGTGGTATTGCGCACACACATTTTTCAAGTAAAAAACTTATTGGTGCACGTGTGACTTTGAACCAGCGACCTTTAGATTGAAAGTCTGCGTCTGGGCTATCAAGCTCTTGAGCTCATCTGTAGGTGATAAAACCTTCCCACCTTTCATTAAATGTACCTAACGTAAACAAAAACTATTAAACAAGGTTAGATTGTATAGAATACCTTTTGCATTTCCTTTGCACATCCATATGTTTGCATAAAGAAACGTTTTAAACAGCTTCAGTCGTATTAATCTTCCAAAAGTTTACGTCACCAATTAGAGAATAAACAAACAAATAGTTAAAATAGTTAGTTAGTAATAAACTTTCTGAAATGCAGCCGTATGAAGCTATAAGCAGATAAAGCATAGAATCTATGGACTAACTTGTATGGCAATTGAGATTTCATTAACACTAATTCAATAAAGAATTAGTGACACTCAGACATTCACAAATTTTCCAAAATTAGATACACAGCTTCCTCTAATTTTACCTACTCCACACTTTATTGGGAATTATTACTTTTTTTATGTAATTAAAGTGACGAGACAAGTTGACAGCCCAGTGAAAGGGAAGAGATTACTGCCTTAAACAATTTAACCTTGACCAATCAAATCACAACATGATCAGTTGATGATAACTGTAATTTGGATGAGTATTCTATCCCTTACCAACATATCGTACACGGCGCAGTAGGTAGTTCTGATACCCAGGTTCCCAGTTATTAGCCGAGACAAGTTGTTTCAAGTTATGGTGATAAGTTATAACGAAGCACTAATGTATTGACATAAGTGATAAACTTAGGTTGTGTGCATTCACTAAACTTGCACAAGTTGTTTCAGTTCTAGTCTTGTGTATTAAGTCTTTTTTACCCAGCATAACTTGTAATATCTAACACTAGCTGTGTCCCGCAGTTTCAACCGCGTATAACATAAAAAAATTACTGAGAGCAGACTTAATGTAATTGTAGTACATGTAAATACGTATAGTTATCCATTACCTCAGCGCAGGCAGATAAAACAGTTTGATATTGCTTTTTCTTCCCATTTAATTTTTTCAGGCTAATCAAAAACTTTAAAGTAATGCAAGCCTATAGCCTATGTAGATATCATGTACAAAAAGATTTTTTCAAATCCGACTGCTAGTTCCAGAGAAAGCGCGATCAAACAAACTCGTCAGCTTTATTATATTAGTATATATTTAAATATTATTGACCAACATAATTACTAGGTTTATGAATAAGATCGTGCTTGCAAAAGTAGCAGCACTATAATACGGGTTTCTTGATTGTTCGTTCTTAAGAATCGGATTGGGTTTGAATTGAGTAAATTACTAAAATAAATTATTTACCTAATACAATATCACGCGGACTTATATCTCAGTTTGATGTATTTACAGACAACTTCTATTATTTTCATTTATCTATATGTATGTATTTCAAGATTTTACTTTACACCTACTTTCCCTTCGTTTTTAATTCTGAAATGTTAACGGAAAAACATGAAGAAGCGGGCATGCCCTGAAACCACACATTGCGGGAGTTGAGATGAGAGATTGATCTACCAATCCGCCTTTGCTTCCTTGATTAATCAAAGCCTGTAATCTTCCCTGCAGTGGGTACTTTAGAGGCTGATACGGTATATTTCCGTTCTCATTAAAAAGTGCCCAAAAACAAAGGCAGAGACAAAAGGGAATTAAAAGGAATCACTTTGTTTGACTCGACAAACATCCTCAACATCGGCCATTAATCAAGGACGACGTAGTCGATGTGTCCGGTCGCAAACCGGACGCGGACCGGATGTTTACTTAAGGTGCAGCGGGGGCGACTCAAGTTGAGAGTGTTGCCATCAAGGGGTTCCGAAATGGGAGCGTAACTTAAGAGCTTTGTGTACCTAAAGCATTTAGTTTCGCACTGTATTGTATTGAAGTGTATATGTGATATAGAGGTGAAATTTTACTGTATTGAGATGTTTAGAACCACCTTTTTGCTGGGTATTCGGGATTTCCACACTAAAACACAGGAACGTACAGCGCACTCAACCGTTTATTCGGACAGCTGCAATGGAAAAAGAAACTACCCTACTTAACAATATTAATGATTGGTCGCTAGTCTACCTACATATATCACATATATAAATAAATATTCGTGGATATTTAACACAGCACCATCTAGCCCTAGCAAACAAAGCTTGGCTTGTACTATGGGAACTAGATAATTGACAATTCATTTTTTTTTTAATGCAATAACACTCAGACACACAACACACATTTATGTTCGTGACACAAATGCTTGTTCTCAGTGGAAATCGAACCCTTTACCTACAGCGCAGATCTACTACCTGATGATATTACGTAGATGAGCGTGAAGTCTCGGGTTTTGGATGTTTTTCAATTCCACCTGCGACGCAGGAAATCCTAGTTTCGGAGCATGTAAGTTTCTTTATTAAAAGTCCGTTCAAAAGATATGAAGCCAAAAGCAACATAGTCGGTATTATAAAAAGTACTGTTACGTAGTATAGCTGGTTATGTCACTGCCGTCGGAACACACAACAACCTGTCACTTGCAGAGGAGCGGATGGAAATCGCCAGCTATTTAAGTCAGCGGCCCTTGACAGGGGTACGATGTCTTAGATTTTGTTATGAATATAAACTGTAATCCAGTTTAGTACTAAAATTCCACGTCGATAGATTTTTTTTTTCTTTTTATGTAACAAAAGCGACAGGACGAGCTGACCTCCATAACAAGAGTAATACGACTTGGGTCCTCTTCTCTCTGTCCGAAGTATGAAAAGACTCAAGTCGCACCCCGTTGCGCCTGCCACCCTAGACGGTAATGTTACGTCTCATATGCATGTGATTTCACCTTCCACCAAACACAGCAATGCAAGTGCACCACTGCTTAGCAGCAGATCAACAGGTGTGGAGGCATTACTTCTCCGGGCGAACTTTGCACAAGTTCTACTGCTACTTTTGTTGCTCCTTTAGCACCATCCAGCGGGTACGTGTAGGGACTCTGAGGGTATTCGGGCCTACGGACGCGAGCTTGTTCCACGTGTAATTTAAAAATGTACTGCGCGGAACCTGAATTATTTTTTCTATTTCTAAAATAAAAGTAGCCTAAGTTACTACTTATAACATCAGGTATCTGCCAGAAAACGAACAGACAGACAAAAAAAAACTGCAATCAAATGCATTTAGAAAAACGCTGTTATTTTGACATTACAAAAAGACACTTTAATTTTTGTATAGATGACAACACACATGTTATAAAAAACACTCAATTACACAAAGAACGAGCTCCATGCTCACCACACATTGTTGGTCCTGGCTGGGAATCGAACCCGAGACTTATCCTTTTGAAGGCAGCCCATGGCAGTCGATAACGATTAATTACTACTCTTACATAAACATATCAATAGTGCTACATTCTACCAAGTGAGAATGGAGTAAAACCCTTAGCCATTATTTGCTGAAAACAAATTTGTTCTTACACGAAAGATTATTGATACAAAAAGTTAATCATCCCCCACTTCAGAAGCCCAATAAAAGTAATGGTAAATTAACCTCATTTGACGAACAAAATAGCCTGGTAAAAGCTAACGACCATAGTTAACAAGGGGAGTGGAGGAAAGTCGGAAAATCACAACTGAAACGAAATAGGACTACTATAAAAGTATTCGAGTTTCAGGAGATAATGAAAAAAGTTGGTCAAATGATCACCGGGAGCCGGTGGAGCCGGCGGCGCGGTTCCAAAGTAAAGTTTGCTCGCTCCGACTTTACCTCGCTAACATTATTTAATTTGTACTTGGTGTACTTTGCGTCTTTTCAAAATGACAAAGAGTATTTTTTTTTTATTTTGTGCTCAAAATGCAGTTTGTTTGTTACGTCCGTGATTTCAGTCGGTTCGTATTAATTAATTTAATATTGTTTAAAGTGAAGGTTTTTGTATAGTTTTAAAATGCAAAAAACATCGAATCAATTTTTTACCCAACTGCGCTAGATAGAGGGTTTTTCTGTTGTTTATGGTCTCACCCCGTTTTTTACCTTACCTTACGGTCATCGTAATAAAACCAGCAAGCATACCATTTTACTTATATTAAAAAGGTGAAAGTTTGTATGTGTGTGTGTATGTTTGTATCACCTTCACGCTCAAACAGCTCTACAGCTCTAACGTTGTTGTTTTTTGTTGTTTATTACTTAATAACACTCAAACGGTTTAATATAATATAAAATTTGATATCATCTTACTTATATTATAAATGCAAGAATTTGAATGTATGTATGTGTGCGTTTGTATTTTTTTGGACTAACGGCTTAACGGATTTGGATAAAATTTGGTACCAGGATAGCTTATGTCTTGGATGAACACATAGGCGGCTTTTATACCCGAAACCCCGCGGGTAACTCCGCGGAGTCCACCTAGTATAATATTTAATAAACAAATGGAATGAAGCTTTGAAAGTACGCATCCGTACTTCTCCACTCTTGATTCCTCACAACTTCACAAAGATAATTACTTCCTAGATGTAAAAACTGCCATCTTTCATTCGAGACAGGATAAAATAAAATTTTTGTTCATTTATGGCGATCTCATTTCGAGTTTCGTTTGAAATACTTCGTTTATTGTCCTTTATTGTAATTAAACTCTCGGTAATTAGCAAGAAAAAATATATTTAACTTGTAATCTCGTTTAATGAAGCCGTAACAAGTAACTGATCTAAAAATGGAAAGAAAACTGGCTCTAATAATATTATTATTAATCTAGAGTGCAGTTTACGTAGTATCATATTTTAAAAGTACCAAAATAGCTTGACCCCATTTTCACCCAGATTCCCATTGACATTAAGCTTAATATCATTACGTCACAAAACATTAGAGGGGTAATTCCCCCTGGAAAATATACGGGCCGGTTTTCAATCCGGTTTTGTCTGCCTGAGCCGACCCGGGGCGAAATCGTGTGGAAAACTGACGACAGTTATTGGGACCGATCACGGAAAGGGTGCAGATAGATTGGTGTACCTTATACCAGATTTGTATTTCCGGATTACATCCATTCTTGAAGCCGTCTATTTATTTATGGGGTTTTTATCGAGTTTTACATTAGAATTACATCAGAGGTTACATTAGAAAAAAAATATTTTTTAAAACACTAAGAAAGTTACGTTACATTAAAAAGATAATAAGGTCGTTATGTTTTCTTAAATTTTCTGAAGTTCCGCGATTTTTTTTCAATTTTTTCTTTCATAAAAACCTTCTCTTGACAATAAAAAAGACAACAAAAAAAGAATTTGCAAAATTGGCCCAGCCGCGTGGTGCCGTGACCAACGGAAACAGGGATTCATGTTTATATTATATATATTTATATTTAGATAGATTTTAAAACAATCGGACCACGGCCGGCCAGTGTGGTCGTGCCATTACACGCTCGGTCGCGAAACGAATTAAGCTCCATTGGTCCGCATAGAAAGAGGTTTTCACGGGTCACTGTCCAAGGTTTTACAAATACAACTATTCATTTAAAAGGTCGGAAAGTTTGAAAAATTGAGTATTTCCCCGGCGGGTCGATTGCGGCTTTCACTTTCCGAGTTTTTATGTTTGGCTGTGAATTCGATATTTTATTAACTATGGGCAAATTACAACGACGAATGTTTAACTTTATACCAAAGTGGTTCATAAATAGTTAAATAAGAGCGAGAAGTAGAGATTTCATATTCAATTAATTGCATTTCATTTATTCACAAACAATTTCACAACTGTCGAACGAGTTGCCAAGCTACAAAAAAAAACAGGAAAAATATATACAGACAAACACAACATGTCAATCGAATCAAATATACATTATTCAAATTATAAGTAAAAAAGAATAAAATTATTAATTATAACAGTCTAAATAAAACAAAAAATGTTTTCCTTCCTGTTTTGAAGTCAGTGTATGGAGATTCTAATCAGTCAAATTGGGGCTTCTCATATTTTGGGAGGGGTTAGAACCCCTCCCGTGGAAAATCTTATGTGTTAATCCCGGATATAAGCTATCCTTGTACCAAATTTCATGCCATTCCGTTGAAACGTTACAGCGTGAATAAGTAACAAACAAACACACACACACATACAAACTTACGCCTTTATAATAATAGTTAACATAATATATACTTCCTAAAACACAGTGTTTTACGTAATCACAATTTTTTGTGTATATAATCATTTTGTATAATACTGTTAAACTGTTTATTCAAAGCTTCTCCTCGCACATTGCATTAATAACTCCGCATCGCGGATGCCTTAATGCTTGCTATCGTTTCTTTTGTGAACGCTGCGGTAACGTACGAGAGTACGCAGGGAAGGCGGCCTCTACACGATCAAGCCTAGCATCCAATAGAATATAACGATTTATTTACATACATAACGTTTACACACTCATAGGATTGCACTAGGATTCCCTTTGCCGCAGATGGCATGGACAAACACAAAATCACAAGACCCTTTTGGATTTTCACAATTTAAAAGGCTTGATCTAGGTTACTAATTGTATGTGTTTTTTTTATAATATAAAGCTTGTTAAACACCTATTTTGTGGTTTGAAACAAGTGATGTCATTCTACAGCAGCACGCAATTAAAAATTACTTTAATTTTCTTATCCTTTGCTGCTTTGAAGTAGCTTCAATTTTTCCACGAAGTCATTAAGGTAGACTTAAAAATTCAACAAACTGATAAGCCACTATAATCGAGCTGACTTTTAAAAAATATTTATGTTGATTTTAATTGAAACACATTTGCTCGCCTAAAACGAGCCTAGCCCGCACCGGAAGTGACGCGGGTCGTCGTCGGTTTCGCGGCGGCTAAGTAAACTTCCGGCCGCGGTACATCCGCCGGACGGATTCTGTTTGTCGGTGGACGATTATTTTGTGCATCCTTTTATTTTTCAATTTCATTTGCTCTTTATCTAAGTACTTTTGAGTTTTTACCAGTTACAGTCTTGCTTTATTTTTGCAAGGGATACTCAGGGTGCAGATAATTACCATAATACTGAGTAAGGTACGTTGCGTCTGCGTCCACAGAAATCAATTAACGGAAAAGTGTCAATAAAAAAATAAATTACCGTTATTTTTATAATAGTATGCTCATTGTAAATTTTAATAATCGTTTTTTTTTTTGGAATGGTATTATCTAGGAAAAGATAAATAAGCCGATAAGGCCGAGAAATAAGGGATGAAAAGATAAAAAAAAAATTGTTTTCTTTTCATTAAAAAAATTATTTAAAAATTATTATTTTAGTTAACTATATTTTCATAGTTCTGGGTCAACCCTTCATAGTACCCTATAGGTTTTGTGAGAGTAAAAATGTGCGGCATAAACAAAGTATTAATGGCCGTATTTTGTAATTGCGTTGACTTAGAAGTTTGATTTTTTCACTGCTCCTGGTAGTCACGGATTGCAGATGCATTTGATATTAATTTCAACTTGATATTCCCATTCCTGAGAAAAAGGGTCTTGACAGACAGACGGATGACAACGAAGGGATCCTAAAAAGATTCCGTTTTTGAGGTTCGGAACCCTAAAAATAATCTCTATAAAGATTACCAAACGTAAATGATATAAATGAAATGTGTATGCAGCAGCATGTGCTGTGAAGAAGTTCACAGCGCTGATTTTCAGCACAGCATGTCTGCAGTCAACGTAAGCATGATGATATCGGAGTATTATAATGGAGATGTCAGTTATATATCTCAATATTTTCAACCACATCTCATAAATCAATCAATTCTAGGGAATACAAATTTCATCGGGTTATCTATAATATATGATTTTCACTGTTAAAATAAAATGTTTTCTGTGTAAGGTTGCAATCCACTGTTTGTAAGGGTTTCTCAGCATTTCTCCACTCATTTCCTCCGTCGCCAATCTCGCTGCATCAATATTTAATCTTAATCCTACTTTGCTACAGACTCAAATACCTGAACTCAAAAGCAATTCCTCGTGAGTTCTCTTTTTGCCTATTTTGAATACTCTTTGCTACTTTTTAAAGGATTTCTAAAGAAGCTGTTAACGATTGATCTATCTTTGCAAATTGGAATGCAATAAAAAATTTACGATATTATTATATATTATATACCGAACCATACTCTTAATGTGGTGAGAATAATGTTTGTACTCGGGTCTTGGGTGTTGGTGTTATGTGATTGTGTTTGTATTGAGATGCACGAGAGGGTACGAGTGCGGAAAAAATAAAGTTACACTTATAATTTAAATTAGGTGTTATAATTACTACATTTGTTAGAAAAGTAACATCCTGCCGGTAACAAAATGGCGTGTCATGATTCATGAAAAACGACGTATCATGAAAAATTCCACCCAAGAGTGCAGGGGATCATGAAATGTAGGGGATCAAAGTACTGTATTCTTTCCAAATATTTTATCAGGACTAATTAAAATAAAGATTTTTGAATTTCATATGAATTTGAAATCGGTTTTTTCTAATATTTCACCATAAGTATAATGAATCTTAGAGTATGTTGGATATTTTTTTTATATGCAACTGATAAAAACCCTTTTCATTTCTGGTATAGGCTAACCAGACCACGCCTGACTTAGTCGGAGTACAGCACTTACCCGGAACCCAATAAGCGAAAGGTTCGAAACGGATAAAAAACAAAATAAAACAGGCCTTCGAAAATTAAGGAACATAGTAAAAGTGGACCATTTGTCCGTCTGTCTGTTCCTTTAACTCGAGCAGCTCATTCGCTTAACGCTCACCTGGGGAACTACAGGGAAACACACGTGAGTATTTTATGTTCATCTCTGTAAGTTAATTTAAGGAAATGGTATAAGATTTCCTATTTCATAGAGCACTGTATCATTTCTTAACGTTATAATAAACGTTTACACACTCAAACCTCCTAACTAGGATTCCCTGTGTCGCAGTTAGTATGGACAAACAAAGAAACACAAGATAAACACCCAAGACCCGAGAACAAACTTCTTGCTCACCACACAAAGTGTCCCGGCCGGGAATCGCAACCGGCACCCCTCCCCAGGGCTATTACCAACTAAGCCACGGAGCCGTCATGTTTGTTACTCCTTCACATGTTAACACAAAATTAATTTGCCTTTAATTTTGTAATACCTTTTTTTAGTAATAAATAAATTTGTATTCGTATTTGTTGTTAAACTATAATATAATAACTATAATAATAATAATAATTTATTTAGACCAATAAGTACACTGTAAACACATTTATTGTATAATAGATGATTTTTTTTACATAAACATGGCCTGTGTTGCTATGTGATGATGGCGCGCAGGGCCTGCACTAAGTTCTAGACTTGTGTTGCAGGCGAAGCGTTACCTTCCGTGAAGTAGTATTATATGGCCAGAACTGAGGTTTTTTGAGCATTATACAATATATACGTTGTGGAAGACCAGCTAGATGTTACACAACTAACTGCTGCGGTAACGTGCAGAATATCCTGCCGTATGCCCCAACGCATCCCTTCCCCAGGCCCTTTAGTTCAGATGAGATTAGATTAAACACTCGTCCCTTAACAATACACAAGAGGGCACTATTTCTATGTTTCAACTGTTTTACAGACCTCGACAGCATGGGCCGATAAAACAAATTGAGACATCTCTAAAGTGTTAAGCAAAGTTGCTGTTTTCGTCTGTTTCTCTGTCTCTCTCCTAAATCACGAAGCGGATTTTGATACGATTTTTTTCTATCATTAGAGCGTGCATCAACACGGTCACCCATCAAAAAGTCGACCTATCAGAACGCTGCATCAACTTTTCGATTCGTTGTTTTTATATTCAAAACTGAGTATTACCGATCCCATTCTATAGTACATCATAACTCGTTGCGAATACTAACGGGAAATCTACCGTCTCACGGAACACTAACTCAAGTGAAATACAGTAAGCGGCCCGCTTGGGGTGCATAAAATAATACCGACACAATGAAAAGAAAACTCCGCGAATAAATCGAACGAAAACCAATGAATTTTTATGTATCCATTCGTTTGATGTCGGAGGGGAATTAATGGGTAGAGTTCAAAGCACGCAGCGACGTTTGGTGCTTGCGTTCATACAAGACAATGGTAGAAAATATAATAACAAGCTCAAAATACCCTTGGTCGGTTGTAATGAGCGGAGGTAACCACTTAACATAAGGTGGGCCTTCAGCTCGTACCGTTTCAAGGCAGTGAAGGCAGTGGTGCTTTTGTAAGTACCCATACTTTGCTAAGTATGTTGCTGCTGTTTTGTGATGAATGTGTGTGGAGAAATTATAGACGCATTATACGTTTAATTTCAGTCTCATAGTAACTGTCGTAGCACGATGCGACTGGGTCTTCTTGTGTTTCAGTATCAGCGGACCGTAATGCTATTAGCTATAAACAGTTTTTACTTACGTTCTGATGGGCTGTCAGAACAGCCCGCAACATGGACGAAAATAAAAGAGATTTTTTTTTGTTCTGGCAATATGTTTTTGACTTTAGCGGCCTGGCCACTTCACCAGGGGTTCTGGTGAGAGCAGATGCCTCTCGGTCGACTCTAAGCTAAATTTTAATATAGCAGCAACCCTTGTACTGCTAAGGTTACTGCTGACTCGCTGCTACTGATCGGGACGTTAACGGTCTTATTACAAAACTTGGACTAACTTTAGGTTTACACCACCAATATTACATGGGTATTGGTAGTTTAAACCTAGTACTAAATTTAGTCCACGTTTTGTAAGACCGTAAGAGTCCAAACGCTTCATCTTAGTCCAAACTTTGGTCTAAAACTCGCCCAGGCCCAGGCCAAAGGGATCCACTCTGCCCTGAGTGGATGGCAAGAAAACCTCAAGAAAGTTGGAGGTGACCTCCTCATCGGGATCTCCAAGAAAGCTAATTACCTAGCGTTATATGATGTAGTTACTCCTAGCGAAGATGCGATCCGATACCTCTGTATTGCGGTGCGGAAGGGTGTATCGGCATGGAATGAAAGATTAATCTTCAATCGGGATCCTTGTCTCTAACAGAGCTTTTTGTGAAGGATATTTATTGTGCTTAGTCTATGGTTCAGATATGTACACGCTGCTATTTTTTCAACCAAATTGATGTTTATAAAATATTGCTTAGAGCTATCTACTCTGTCAAGTTTTATATATTCTGAACACAGGCGCGTAAAATGTTATATTCTCGTCTTAGAGTGATTTTAAAGTATTTTTTTAATTACTTAAATACAATTAAAAATAACATCTTTTTAGCATAAAATCTACAAGATCACTTCGGGTTTTTATTACTATATACAGCGTTTGTTCAAATACTGTTATTATATTACCGAAAAACCCTATAACTCGACCCTCAATGGGGAAGAAAAATCAAGCTGGCCGTAACCCGATGCGAATTGGGACTTCTCATTCTTTGTACCTGAGTCGTATTGCAATTGTTTATGAGCGGTGGTGACCACTGAACATGATTTGTGTCGTCAGCTCATTCACTTTAGCGACAAAATATTAATTGTAGAATGAGTTGACAGCCCTGATGTTAAGTGGTTGACGCCACCCATAATCTTAGATCCTCGGTACCGGGATGCAACGTGGATTACATCTATTTCCATGCCACCTGCGACACAGAGAATAAGTGCAAGTGTATGAGCGTGTAAACGTTATTTTTATTTATTGCAACTATTCATTGAATATAATCAATATAAAAAATAACATGTTATGAAAAGTATATTGAAGAAGGACCCTTTTATATATTTTTTTCATCAACGGAATAAAACCCAAGCTAAGAGAGAGGCACTTTCTGACAATGCGAGCCGCGTCCAAGAATACTGCTTTCTGCATTTAGCCCTTGATCCATCAGTCGAGCTTTGGAAGTTGGTTTAGGATCTACGCCTATGTTTTTTTTTATAATGCCTAACTTTATATAATATATCATCAGATCATGTCATAACTGAAATCATACATATATTTTCCTTCACGCAATATTTTGGTTATAGCTTATTTAACCATAAAACCTATATGATAAGAATCTCATTCCGCGAAAAAATACAGGAGTTTCTATAATAAAGCGCTTGAGGCCATTTTACAATCTTTAACAACATTGTGCGTTCGCTTTCCTCGCCACAGCTCATATAGATGAGCTAACTCAATACATAAATGGGACTTCCAAATGGTCATAGCATGTTTCGTTTTATGATTTACGATGACGATGTTTATCTTATGGAATACAAGCATCCAAAAACTTTAATCAACTTAAAAAAATACAAGACAAGTGACCGGTTTAAAAGTCGAATAAACGAAAAAAAAATTACAAAGTATTTAATACTTTGTAATGTTTTGTTCTTGGTTAGAATTTGATTTTTTTTTAACATGTCATTATCTAGGTACTTCCAAGTCAAACTCTATCAAATTAAAAGAACCATCAAAAATGGTTTGACAAACATATGGATTAACCGTTAAAGTAATAAAAAAACATACATACGAATTGAAACCTTCCTCGTTTTTTGATGTCAGTTAAAAATAAAGATGTCTATCAGTTGCAAAACTTTTAAAACGTAGACTAATCTCGTAAAGGCCGCTGCAGTTTAAATGAGTATGAATATACCCATACTCATTTAAAAGCTGAATATGCGAGATAACCGGGGTCGTTTTATGCTGTTTAAGGTCATCAGTAACCACGATGAGGTCGGCTGTTAGATCATCAAGTCACTTGAATCACATGAATAATGCAGTATTACAGCTATTTTGCATGAGCTGTGTTGGTTCGGGTTCGCGTCTCAATTGAACCCAACAGAACTCTATTTGCATAATAACAGCCGTTGTAATATAATGGAACGTTACAAGGAACCCTGACTTTTTCACATCACCCTCACTTCCTAAAGTCTATTACAATAAGTTACACATACATGAAATTACGCCTTTCACTGAAGGGGTAAGCAGAGTTTTGGGTACAGGTTAGCCGATAGGCGATAGGCCATTTTCAAATTTTGGAGTAAAACTTCAGACCTGAATTATATCACACTTATATTATAAAGGCGAAGGTTTGTATGGATGTGTGGTAAGCAGATAAGGATTTCTAATAGGGTTCCTTCTTCCCTTTGGATTCAGAATCCTTAAACCAAGACAGTAAAAACGTTTTCAAAATAAAAGCAGCTAACCGCACTATGAGCTTGTTATTACAACACTTTTTAACCTTTTTATCGATAAATATGGTAATTCCTACAATTGAAGCCTTCGGGCTCCATCACCCAGATAGCATCCTTTGGATTGACGGCCATCTTGTTATGGGGAAATATTACAAGCTTGTTTTTACAACATCATACATAATTATTGAGAGCGTGGTGGCCCAGGAACGTAGACACCGACTTTCAATCTGAAGGTTGCTGGTTCAAACCCACACGAGCACCAACGAGTTTTATCACTTGAAAAAATTTATGTGCGCGTAAATTTTCTCGTTCTCGAAACGGTGACGGAAAACATCGTGAGGAAACCGGCATGTCTTAGAACCAAAAATTCGACGACATGTGACATCTACCAATCCGGATTGGGCTCCCGTGATCAGAGCCCATTCACTCTCAATTTTCGAGAGTAGGCCGGTGTCCCTGCAGTGGGAACATTAGAGGCTGGTACGGACATAATTATTAACGTTACAGTATGACGCATAAGCTATATTTCTATTTATTGTACGTGAAAATACGGGATTCCAAAGAGGTTCATGTCGTAGGTAGCCCACGCTAAATCTGCAAGAGTGCGCATAATCCTTCCTATTCCGTACGCTTCCTCACCAGCTAATCGCACGTAAGCTTCCATAAACATAATCCATAACAGCTCATATCGAAGGTTTCCTTTTACGAATTATCGAGCGCCTAACGATTGAGGAGGGCTTGAAACGCCGCGTTCATATAGAGGCGAATGTTATTTATAAAACTTGTTATAACATATAACATACTCCCACATATTATTTCTTATAATGACAGGTTGCAAGCTCTGCCTCCTGCTAAGCTCTGAAAGCTAAGTCCTGGATTTGATTGTCACCAAGGACAAGTTAAAAAAAAAGAAACAAAAAAAGCAACGTTAACTTACCTCATACCGGCGCACTAGGATTCCCTGTGCCGCAGATGGCATGGACAAATGATGCTATGGCAGCGGCCTTCGGGAGTTTTTAAATCTCTGTCACCAGAGTGGACTTAATTTGGACTTAAAAATACGAGTATTAATTGATGATGCAGTAAGGACAATGTCGCCTCTACGACAGAATTTAAAACATATTGACTTTCCCTACGTATATACTAATACTGTGTTTATGAATGGAATATTGATTGAAGTGTTCATACGTCACTTATTAGACGTACCAGTCACAGAGTAAATAGACATAACACTCACACAGAGACGTACCGACGTACGTCAAGACCGTAGTTGAATCATTCGAACGTTCGACTGAGTTGATCTGAGATCCACGTACGTGCATATATTTGTGTGTACACACACGAATACATGCAAGCATACATGTAAGCGTTTTTTTAAAAGGGTCGCTTTAAGAAACGCTATTCTAGATCTACGGTTCTTGCTTTCCTGTATAACTTTGTGTATCTGTGCTACCGGCAAAATAATCAGTAATTGCCGATAAAATCTATTTAGAACAAAAACACATACTGTACGTAATATTATGAAGATAAGGTAATTCAATAAAAAAAAAAATAATATTAAAAGAAACAAAGAATAAAATTATTAAATTGCTGAAAGTCATGAATGTGAAACTATGAATTAATTATTTGAAAACTATGAAAGATAACGTAATTAATGTAATATAAAAATTCAATCAACTAATTTTAAAATGAAACATCAATAGAATACGTTTAAATTGTAAATACAACCGTTTTAGTTTAAAAGGTATCCACGGTATCACCGAATATAATAGAAAAGTCTACTAAAGAAAAAGTAGACGTGGAAAGTTTTGTGTAACTAATCTAGGTATATCTTTATATCCACCCTGGAAAGTCCCAAAACTCCACACTAATCAAGAAAGCTTCTCAGTTCGAACGGAGGGCAATCAAAAGAAAATTAGCGTAGACCTGCAAAGCCTCGTGCATACTGGTGGGAAGTTTGCAGCTTCGAATACCAATAGCACAACCGACGACATTTTTGTGTTGAAAATGAATACTCATCCATATCAGCCTCTAATATTCGTACTACTGGGACCAGCCTACTCTCTATAAATGAGAGTAAATATGCTTTGATTTATAAGGAACGAATTCGAAAGGGCTCCCCTTTCGGATTGTTAGATATCACATGTTAATATTTTTGGTTCTAGGATACATTTCTTCACGATGTTGCCTTCACCATTTTGCAAACGGTATTGTGCGGATAAACTTTTCAGTGAGAAAATCATTGTCTTCTTCTGATTGGTAATCGTAGTATTAATACATTTAACGAATACTGAACTGTGAATAACTATAAAAAAATTAATATATATGAATTGTTATGAATTACAATACAAGTAAGTTTTATGTAAGTTTAATTCTGTGTTGATTGGAACATTTGGAAATGAATAACAATAGAACCTTCAATGCAATTTATATAACACTTGTGTTGTGCTTCATGTTTTCCTGCTTCTTCTGACTTTCAACAAGATATGTTTATAGTTACAATACTCCTAGTTGGAGGAGGGATATTATTCCAGCACTTTGAAGCAGCACCGCGAAAGCTGCCTCTGAAACCAATCTACTAGCAAGACCCAACCCGCATCAACTTCTCATATATGTAAATATATTGTGCTTTATGATACTTAATGTAGCTTCTGGCGGTGTCTCATTTTTAATATGTTATGTTCATTTAGATATGTTGTTATGTGACTTCTGAATCATCATTATAAGCCTACATCAGTCCACTATCAGATCATCTAAGTTCATCAATTGTCGGCCTGGTTGGATTGGATGGGTGGGATTGGAAGATGTATGTGCCGGCTATACTTGTCGTTAAGCCATGATGGAGGCCTTCAGGTGGTCGAAAACTCCGACACTAGAGTTAGCAAGTTATTAACACAAAAGCAGAAGGCCACTGCTGGATATAGGCCTCTGCCTGTGAAAGCCATTGAGCCCGGTCTTCGGCTCTTCCCATCCATTTTCTGCCAACCACCTTTCGATAGTAGTCACTCCACCTGGCCGGAGGTGCTTTACGCTATGTTTGCCTATACGCGGTCTCCACTCAAGAACTCGTCTACCCTGACAACAAAAGTTTTCAATCAGTGGTTCCTACCAGCCAATACCTGCAGTGCCGAAAACAGTATATTAAAGCAAGAAGCACAAAAACATGACCAAACTGTGTATCATAAGACAATATTATTTAAGATATTACAACCTTTACTTTTCTTTTATGAAACTGGGATTATTCCTGTATAAGTTCCCGAAATATTATAAATTATAATGACGAGCTCGTCAAGTCTACCTACAGCCTAACAATTTGGAATGGAAAAACTTCGGGATACGGAACCAATTTGGCTCGCCGCGGGACACACTTGGATTAATTAAACGTTTGAATTACACTGTCATGGTTGTGGACTCGGTAAGTTTGGAGTTTCGGGTGAAAAAAGAAAATCTTCGAGTTTTAGTCAATTTGTCTTTGAATATTGTACGGATGATGCCTTGGGATCTGGGGGAAATTGGAATTGGAGCATTTAAACTATATTCCACAATTTTCTTTTAAGAAAAAAATCAACGTTAGCACACACATAGCTCTGCACTAGGATTTCCTGTGTCGCAGATAGCATGGACAAACACATAAACACAAGACAAACACCCAAAACCCGAGAACAAACTTCATGCTCACCACGCAAAGTGTGCCCGTCCGGGAATCGAACCCGGGACCCCTCGCTTCGAAGGCAGGGCGGTAGCCGCGGAGGTTGGATTTTTTTAGGCTATAGGTTTAATTAACTCTTGCAATGTAAGTGGCATGGAAACAATATTTTCTACTAAAACATTATAATAATATGAGTCTTCAATTCGTTTGAGTAAGTGGCCTACAGTCGGAGTTTTCAAGTCCGTAAGTATGGCACGTCAACTAATATAGCTGGGATCAACATATTAACGTGCCTTCTAAAGCACGAAAGCGCTCAGTTCAAATGCCACTGGGGAACCATGTGGGGGATATATAATCATTAACTGAGTAATACGCTTTCTTTTTTTTTTCATATATATGACTAGCAGCCCGTTCCGGCTTCGCACGGGGTAGACAATTATTCAGACTCATTTTTCTACACTTTCGGTTACATTGTTCAAGTTTTACCAAGGATCCCTAATTTTTTTCAAAAAGAAATGTAGCCTATGTCAAATTGGAATAATGTAGTATTCTATTGGTGAAAGAATTTTTTAAATCGGCCCAGTACTTTTTCCTCTTTATAATATTAGTGTAGACTTAAATCTTTGGATCGAAAGCTTAGTAGGGCTTAGTGTAAGAAACTATTGAGTTTATCGATAATTATACTCATTATCTGTTGTAAAGTAAATTGGCTCGTTATCGCCCGATACAATCTCGTTACGGCTAAACACTACTCTCTCTGGCTTGTTTTTGCAAAATATAATCTTATATTCTGCCTGGCCATACCGCTCAGTTCGTAGTAGCTCTGCTTTCTCTTCTTGGACAAATAGTGCGACGAACATGGATGAATGTTCTGTGTTTATGTAACTATCAGTAAACCGATGGTACACTCATCTTCTATGGTTAACTGGTTGTGTTATCAATAATAAACAGCAGTTAAACTTTACTTGCTTTGGCACTAGATAGCGCTGTGTAAAATGTCCATAAATATTTATATGTTTATTTCTAATAATATCCTGGGATCGATTCCCGGCCGGAACACACTTTTATGGCGAGCATTAAGTTTGTTCTCGGGTGTTTTGCCATGCCTTCTGTTACAGAAAATCCTAGTGCAGGGTATGGGTATGTAAACGTTTATTTCTTTATATTGATACTGTGAATAACATTCTCAAACAACACGAAAATATATGCCGTATGATAAAGGACGCTGCGTAACAGGAAGTGCTCCCGCCTTGCAGACAAACTTCCGGTATGAAATGTGGATGTAGCCGTATATGTATAAAATGGTTAGAGATGTAAGTACTCTACAAAAGAACCTTATAAAGTCCCTTTAAAAATGGCTAAACTTAACCTTGGTTTCTGTACGTCGCATCGACACTATTGTCGCAAATATCCAGACTCCAAAACAGTCTATGCTCAACATAAATTTAATTTCAGTCAATGATGGCTTCCAAATTACAAAATTGCATACATTTGTAAGTCTAGTTCAATAAATAGTATTCATAGTAACATTATATAATAGTGATATGTTAGTATTAACATTAAATAATAGTAATTATATATTGTTAATAATGTCACACGTAACGTTATGAAAACTACAGATCATACAAATGCAGAAGCGAAATTATAATAATAAATATTCACGGACAATATACACATCGCCATCTAGTCCTACTATGAGAACTATATAAGTCATACAAGATTTTATAGTATTTTTGTAAATATATACACACATAGTAACACCCAGATACAGAACTACCTATGTTCTTCGCACAAATGCTTGTCCTGAGTGCAAATCGAACCCGAACGAGCCAGAAGGCAGAGCTAGAACCAACTGAACTGTGAGGCCAATCAAGATGTCATTATGTCATCGTTGAAAAGCTCACAATATATGTTAATAACAAAACTCGTTTACAAAATATGTTCAAAACTAGCCTTAAATTTGAGTCGAGGTCTGAACACCAGCGGAATTACCTAACTATATTGTAGGTAAGTACTAGTAATCTAGTTGGATCAATAAACAACACACGTTAGGCCACTTTTGGCGGCAACTTACTAAAATTCCAGCTGCCCCGAGCTTCCAAACTTCACCAGTAATTGGTAACGTATTGGATTCCGACAAAGAAACTTACCATCCTAGAATTGAAATATACCAGATATGTGAATCAACAACGCATTGAACCCCATGATTTAATCACACTATAAAAAAGTATAGTATTGTATCAAAACAGCAATCTATATTGTAATAGTGGTAATAAAAATTGTGTCCATGGCGTTAACGACTTTCATAGCAGTAAAACAAATCCATGGAGGCTATCGATGTCAATTTTATCAGCAATACAGCAAATATCTATATTATGTCAAGTTGGTTCGGAAAAATTTCCTCATGGCTAGTCGGATAGGTTTTGAAAAAACACCAAAATTAGTATTATGCAGGCGCGATGTAATACAAATTATGTAAATAAAGTAACGTTTCAAAGTAAAAAAACAAAGAAAAGCAACTTTGAATTTTGAATTTGACTGAAAAATATACCGATAGTAAACTTCTTGTTAGGACATTTGATCTTACCTGTTTAAATCAAAGTAATTTTTTTTAAATTGCTTTTAATTTTTATTAACATCGTTGACCTATAACTACATTGCTATGCCTTTTTCTTCTGTTAAGTCTGAAAAAATAAATGTAATCCAATTTACGACTCACTGGCACATCTACTTTAGTTTATTTCCACGGCTAACAACCAACTACTAGATTCGTGTCTCGCATTTGTTCTGACAAATCAATAAATCTCGTATTCCATACGTTGCTGGCTCTCGACCTTTGGATTGAAAACTATTGAAAGGTGTTTCGATCCTGAAAGATTGAGCTGGAACTTTTACGGTTACGTTACTTTTTCAACCGTATTGTGTAAATTGGAGATTTATATATTGCGTCAGGAGCAAAATTGAAGAGAAATTGGCAATGCGTCAGTGAGCAGCGAGAATTTCAATTTGATTGAGTAATCCAATTTTGAATCGAGTTGATAGAGAGAAGTATATGTATTAAACTGAGTCGAGATCTTGGCTTAATTTGAAACTACTAGTAATTGGGGTCGGAATCATCATGTAATCCAAAGTCACCAAGTTTGGGGATCGATGTTGAATAAGAAGTTACCTATTTGGATCTCGCTCCTACCCCCCGAGTGCCGGGAGAATTACTTTCTACTTATTATTTTATACAGAGATGCAGTCATATTTGAACAGTACAGCAAAGAAATGATGCCAATGAAATTACTGGTGCAAGAAATATTCAGATCAAGAATCCAAAGATACAACTGTTTTTTTGTTTGAGGTTTAATTAATAGTATGACAAATAATATTATAGATTTAGGCTATCTTACATTCAAAATGTTTCATTCATGTGTGACATTGGGCTGCTTTTAAGATATTTCCCGTAATTTTGGCAATAAGTTGTCTTGTTTTTGGTCTGATCTCTATTTCTGTGTGTTACGATACTTCTGGCAATATTTTTGTTTCGTATACGAAGCGCAGACCCTGACATTAATATCGCAAAAGATACATCAGTGCACACTACAATAACATTGTATCAAATTCATCGGCCATAAATTTTTCAGCAACAATGAAGCTCTTAAGTGTACCAAGATTAAATACTGTACCAGTAATGGTAGTATTTTGTTTTATTGCTCGTGTTCACAGAGTATCGGATGAAGCAGGAAAACTTTGCACATATTTATTACAATAGCAACTACTCGCCCATCATAAGGTAAAGGCGTTATTTTAGTTTGATATAGATGATATTTGTTCTGAAAGTTTCGAGGGAGAGATTAATCATGCTTTACCCCTCTTAATTATAACTAAGCTTGATGTTAATTGGTTACCTCCGCCCGTAATAATGACAATGCAATTTAGGTTCTCCCCAAGGCTCCGTTACACGAAACGGATATGTTACGATGAGTCGTGTGTGATTTTGTTATTTCAGACAGTCATAATACCATCACTCGGGATAACTTTAATTTGCGTTCCTGACCGATCAAATTGATCAGTTTTTGGGTGAGGAAGATGAAATTTAATGCCGCTGTTAGAGGTTATAATTTTTGTGGGTGGGTCTATCAGAAATATCATAGTATTCATTTATATAGAACCAGCAGGTTTTCCGGGATCAAAAGTAGCCTATGTGTCAATCCAGAATATAGCTATCCTGGTACCAAATTTCATCCAAATCCGTTCCGCAGTTTGAGCGCGAAGGAGTAACAAAGATACACACATACATATACAGACTTACGTACAAACTTTCGCCTTTATAATATAAGTGTGATGATGAACTGTAGAGCCACATCATATACAAAAGTACAGGAACGTGGCGATTGCAAGACAGTTCCTTACTTTTATTACATACTCTGTGTCTTCCTGACGTGAGCCATTAGGGGCTCCGCCCCTTCACTCATTCGTTCACTCATTCGCTCAACGATCACCTGGGGACGGACGTGGGTTTTGGGTAATAGGTACGTTACTGAACATCTAAAGAAATAGTATTGTTTAGTGGAAATCTGACAAAGGTTTCAGAGACAAAGAATTGGTTATTTCACGCTGTGTTATTTGGTATGCTTCGCATATTAGGTGTGTATTTCCAATGGTTTATTTAGCAAAGTAACAGATGAAAGAAAACCTATTATAATTACTTACCATAAGCTGTGAAGCTTTTTAAACCGACTGATTTTTATTAGTAACGTGATCTAACATGATTTTGAGACGCAAAAAATCTGAGCTTTTCAAATTGCATATGCAGAGCGAATAGTCATCGTGTTGCAAGACTACGCGAGCATTTTAGTGATTAATATTTATCGCGTTGGCACTTTTTAGTAATTTACTCGCAGATAGTGTAACCTACAACGCAAAAGGTAATACTTCAGCGAAAAGTGTGTATCTATGTATGGGTGACTACATATTCTGGACCCCACAGCAATATTTCCTGTGACGTGGTAAACATCGAGATGATTTACAAAAAATATTTAGTGTAGTCGTTTAAAACAATCTAAGTAATGCATTCAAAAATAAGATTCTAAAGGATATTGCCCTGGTCCAATAAATTTTGAATTCGGTTTCCACCCCTAATTAGGGTGCGGTCGAACCAACGGAGACATAACACAGATAAGCTAATTGCCTATTCCAGCCCTTTTATACCCGCGATACGACTCCGATAGGTAAGATTTAATTTGAATACCTTTAAATGATTATTGTACGAAAGGACGGCATTGAGGTACTCTATTAAACAAATGAGGTAAAACCATGTTTTCACGTTACTTTTTCTTGTAACATTACGTTTACTAATGAGTAATGAGACGTTAAAGTGAAAACATAATACTTACTAATTATTTACTAATTAATTCGTCAGTTTTTTTTAAATATTCTTCTGCGCTATTCTTATTAATAGTTTAGCGTTTGTGCCATTAGGTTGGCAGGCTCCGTGGCTTAGTTGGTAGTAGCCCTGCCTTCGAAGCGAGGGGTCCCGGGTTCGATTCCCGGCCGGGGCACACTTTGTGTGGTGAGCATGAAGTTTGTTCTCGGGTCTTGGGTGTTTGTCTTGTGTTTCTGTGTTCGTCCATGCCATCTGCGACACAGGGAATCCTAGTGCAGAGGTATGAGTGTGTTAACGTTGTTTCGTTGTTGCCATTAGGTCTTGTCGTACCTGAAGTATCGAAGGCGTTTTGTTGTACAGCTGTAAGGTAAAGGCAGAAAGAGATTGTTAATAAAATTTATACTTTTGTCTCGTCATCCTCGTCGCCACTGATGCGAGTAGAGGACGGACAAGTGAAACAACCGCTGGTTGGTAACGCACTGTTTATTCATATAGACACAGGTGGCGGGGCGGTGGGTGCAGCCACGCACACATACACATATATAACAAAAACATACCCCACACCATATTTCAAAGAAACCCAAAGACTTTTAGGATGATTATCAAATCATCATGATCATCAAATCATCCTAAAAGTCGGGAGCATTAAAACAGCGTATGAAATGAGAATGAAAGTCTCCAAGCAATCTTAATCGAGTTAATCAACCAATGTCGGAACGCCAGATGGCCACTGCGATACTCGATAAGGCATTAAAATGCTATTTTACATTAATTTGATTCGTTAATTGGATCCTGTGCCCTGTAGGTATAATTAGCAAATTGGCTAATGATATCATTGTAAGAGTCGATAAGGGTCGACCTTTGGATATGGCGCAAGTGATGAGAGCAATTGAACGACAGCGCCTTGCCTTCGAAGCGCGCCTTCGATTTCCGTCCGGGACACACTTTGTGTGGTGAGCATGAATTTGTTCTCGGGTCTTGGGTGTTTGTCTTGTATTTGTCCGTGCCATCTGTGACACAGGAAATCATACTTCAGGGGTACGAGTGTGTAAGTTTTAAAAAAACGGTCTACATGTACTTTTGCTGTATGATGATTATTTTGATGGTATCAACGTTTTGACAGATCGTCTGATGTTATCGTTCACAAACCCAAAAGACCTATTTTAAAGTAACGTTTCGTGTATATGATCCGTCACTTAAAATTAACCAAATTTACTATAAAGTACTAAAATATTTGCAAAATTCTAGTGCATTTTATTACTTTTACCGCGTAAAAAGAATTTAACAATTGTTTTTTGCGCGGAATACTCATTATTACGCGTATTAAAAAAAAAACAGTAATGTAATCTGTGTAATTGAGCTTGCTAGCTTTATTTTTTGCTATCTGCGACACAGTTTTTATACTTCTGCAGGTAGCATCGTTTCCATTCTGTATTATAATGTGCCTTGTAACAGTTCCAAATAAACATTTATTAATTATTTATTATTTTATTCTTACAGTGAATATCAGTGAATATCAGAGACAACCGAGTTTATTTTCATCGTGTTGCCTTCTTTTTGTGTAGGAAAAAAATCTACTGCTACATTATTAAACATGACTCGGATGTACAAAACGCGCGACGTTTTTACCTTGTAACGGCTTAATAGCAAATGTGTCTCACTCGAAATTAAGCATTTCAGATATTGCTTATGAATATTCCCCAGTGCGGTTTCAGATTAATTTATTTACACATTTTATGCAGATGTACACAATTACTCCATTACAGTTGTTCGGTTTCATCTCTGGCACATTCGGGCTTCGAGTCAAATTAATATTATTAACGATTTGTGAATTTATTTAAATAATACAATTGTATTTTGATAATGCGAATTATGCGTTAACTTTTAGAAAACAACGTCAAATTAAAATATATTCAAGTTGAAAGCTTAGACGTTGGCATGTTGTTGCCTATGTGTCTGACATTATCTTGCCAGTGAAATATTTATCGCATTCAAATGATACATTTTGCAAATCGAAAACAAATAGTATGTTCGACCATCCACGGATTTCGGACACGGAGTCCTAATAAGTTAACATTGACTTACTACACAATTAAATGAAGAGTACTTATTGCTCAAACGTATCTCTAATACATAATGGGTGACCATATACTAATAACAATAAAAAATAGAGTAATGGACATAATATGCGTACTGTAAGATACAAAATCAACCACGTACCCAATTTTTATGCGAATAAAATGATGGTAAAGTATCTATCTGGTATAGTATCTGATAAATAGTTGCCGCGGCCCATAAACCACAAAAATACGACTCTGGTCTTCTTTAACTAAAATATGAGAAGACCCGAATTGCATCGCGTTGCGCCAGTCACTCTGAGATGTTGTGTCACTGTTACGGCTCAAATGCAGAATGGTGTGGAGGCAGTACTTCTCTAGATGAACTTAGCACAAGTTCTACTGCTACTTTAGGTTTCTCCTTTCACACCACACACTTAACACTATGAGGGAATTCACCTACGGACTCGGAACTAGAGGTAACATTGCCACCCCTAGATTAGGATGCAATACTTTAGTATCACTTTGTATTCATAATTATGTAAGACGTTATCGTTCTAATTATGGTAAATAAATAAAATCTATACTAATATTATAAAGCTGCAGAGTTTGTTTGTTTGAACGCGCTAATCTCTGGAACTACTAGTCCGATTTGAATGATTCTTTCAGTGTTGGGTAGTGCATTTATCGAGAAAGACTATAAGCTATGTTTTTTTTTTTTTTTTTAATTATGGATCCGTAAGTAAATTGCTATTTTATAACTCAAGGTGTAAAATCGAAAACCTATTTTTGCGTGCGCTGCAAAAACTATTGACAATAGAACAAAATGATGTACTACGGGTTTGTAGATCCCATTAAGACCTACAAAAAAGTCCGCAAGAACATATATCTAGCTATCATGGTTTAATCACAATAACCGATTTTGTGTTCAAAATAATGATTAAATCATCTGAAGAAAAAAAAACTAGAAAAACGCGGGTGAAACCGCGGAGCACAGCTAGTAAATTAATAAATCTTTAAAGACTGACAATTCTTATGAACTTTTTCGCTTGGGTGGGATCCCAAATTATGATAATTCCGTCCAGATAAATGCACCTCCGCTTGCAGAATAATATTCTTATTTATTTCATCGTCACGACTATACCCTTTGCGTCGATGAGTAATTGCGTCGTGTGCTTCAGATAACTTGGAAACAGCTGTTAATTCTAGGGCTTGCTTCAATATTAATTGAAAAAGCTGCGAGAGGTGATAGGGCTTTTACAATGGAAAGTAATTGTGTTGGTAGTTGATTGTTGAGAATTAATTGTAGACCTCACAAGTTGGTAGGTTCACCAGATAGTTGCATATTGGATTAACATTAAGTTGACTTTATTTCTTGGATGATTCTAGAAATGGACGTTAGAACGCTTTTGAACTACATTTATTTATATTATATTTGTATTACAAATTATATTTTTTGCTTCTTTCATATGAAAATACAAGAGACGCTACGAGTCTCAGAACATAGTATGAATCCATCTTGGTCGCTTTTTGGACTGAGGATTAGATTATAAAACTCTTTCAGACACAATATCATACCGAACGAAAGAAATAAATAATAAGTTAATTAACAAGCATCTATCCCCAAACTAAGCTTATCTTATATACAATTGGAACAAGATTAGAATACCTATGTAATATTTTTTTGGTTAATACATACTTACTCGTATAATAAATACATATCTTTGTTCGTCTCACAAATGCTTATCTTGTGTAGGAATCGAATCTGTGACACAGCGAGAAGACAAGGCCTACCAACTGACATGTAAGGTCATTCAAAAACAATTTTCACGTGATATCTTCGTGAATTGTCGACTGATTTAAATGATTTAGTTTTACAGGGTGTATCTCCAAAGTTCAAAGGTTGTCTGGCAGAGATTACTCTAAGCAATATAGTATCCCGTTGCATGAACAGAATTCTTTGGTGAATATAGACTTTTATAGGTATATAGGTATACTTTTTTATTTGATGTGTATAAAAACAGTTACCTCCATATAGCCGAGTCCTTGTCCTCAAACCCACACTCGTGAAGCCCCGAAGCCCAGATATCTATCGCTCTCGAGCCATTAACCGGCCGGCACGCCGGTTCCGGTTTCCGGCGAAGGCAGTTGCGCCGGACATCCGGTTCGGCCGTTGCGATCGAAAAAATATTGTATGAATTATGAACCACAGTCATTGATATATAAAATTTTATCGGTTGTAGTTTTATATATATATATATATATATAGTTCTACTTTGACAAAGTGTATCTTTATAGCTTAAATATTTTGGAATAGATGAGGGGTTCAGTTGTTCGCGTCTGTAGGTGGGTACCCTTTAAGTCACTATATGTATCCCCTGAGTGGTGCTAAAGGAGCAACAAAAAGTAGCAGCAGAAACTGTACCAAGTTTGTCCAGAGAAGTTCTACCTCCGCACCTGGTAATCAGCCGCCAAGCAGTAGTGCACTCGCATTGCTTCCGGTGGAAGGGTGTGGGTACCGGTGAAATCACAGGCTCAGACGTTACATCTCCGTTTCGGGTAGACCGATATGTCTGCTAATAATTTAAACACCCCACCTCGCAAAGACTTCAGTTTACCCGTGACCATGACGCATGAAACTGCTTCGAAATATCGGGAGTCAACAAAACTCACAAACCATGGTAAATATCTCGGTGTTTCGAATAATAATGTTCAAACCATAATAGTTTTGAAAAATTAACCTGTTTACAAGTACTAACTTTGGCGAGAAACAACGCTTTTACAAGCTTCATTTCAATACGAGCAGCCCTCACCTGTCGGCCGTGGCAGGTAATACGAGAACTTTTTGTTTTTTCGCACCAAACCTAAAACGACTTAGCACGCAACTTGGCATGTTACAAAAACTAAGTTAATAAGTTGAAAACTAAAACAATTGATGTACGCGTCGCATAGTCCGACAGACGGACAAGAAGTGCGAACTGCCTCCCGATATGGGACCCTTAAGTTACGGGGCTGGTACGAGGGATGAATATGGGATACGGACGGGGCGTGGGCTGTGCGTTGAGAATTGGCCTTTGGATTTGTGTTATAAGTGACTAATGGGAAACTATTGGGAAAGTTTGTTGGTATGTTTGTTTTTACTCTTTCACGCTTCAATGGCTGAAAGGATTTGGATGAAATTCGTTATAAAGGGAGGTATTGTTATACAGGTACAGGCTACTTTTATCCCGATAAAGTGAAGTGTTTCCGTAGGATATTCAACCGTGGGCAAAACCACGATGCGTTAGTAAGTGATGAAATTAACGAGTTCGGGTCCGTAGCCTAGTTGTTAGCAGCCCTGCCCCAAAGCAAGGGGCGTGATGATCACGTTCTTTGTTATCGGTATTTCATTTTGGAATCGTTTGTGTATTGACTCCATGCCACCTGAGACACAAGGAAACCAAGTGCATAATCTTTTGCATAGTTTTTTTAATTTACTTTTACCCTTTGTACGCTATAACTGCTTACTTCAAATTATTAACTACCATTTCCAGCCGCCATTATTTTTCTTATTGTTTAGTATTTGACATATAAAATATATTCCACTTTAGTAAAGCGGAAAATTCAATATTCATGGACATTATACACAGTGCCATCTAGCCTTAAACTAAGCATAGGTTGTACTATGGGAACAAGATGACTAATAGAATACTTATATAGATATAGTATTTTTTTTGGAATACATACTTGTAATGCACCCAGACATAGAGCAAACATCTGTGTTCCTCACACAAATGTCTTAAATCAGAATCAAACCAACGACCTTTAGCGCAAAAGGCAGGGCTACAAACCTACATATTTTATAATAACTGAACTGTCAGTCCAGTTATTATAAAACCTTATTTCTCCTAGTTGACGACTAAATGACGCCAATTCTAAACAAAGTGTCCAGATTTAGGGGTCAGCGGGTGACATATATAACGTAGCGGATGCAACTTGAAAATTAATTTGTTCGGAACTATGGCGGAATAATGTACGACACTCGTGTTTGTGGAAGTTAATTTAATCATCCCCAAGAGGGTGAAGTTTCTTAGGAAACTAAGTGGGTATTTAAATTATGGACAAAACCCTAATGATGTAGGGTTCAGTACAAATATAGTGCCTGGGTGACAGAGCTTCGCTCGTGTTTATGTTAAATAGTGTTTTATGGGTTGATAAATATAAATATGTATATAATATGGCTAAAATTATACAAGTAAGCTTATATAGCAAAACCCTATCTGAATACAAAATTTCATCCAAATCCTTAGAGCCGTTTCTGAGTTACGCGTGTGTGTTATATAATATAATTATAGTATAGGTTCGTACTATAATTATATTATATAACACACTAAATATAAAAAAACAGAAAGTGAACAAAAAATTATAATAATAGCAAAATTATGAAAAAGAAATACTAATACATAATAATTCCTTCTTTTATTATTCTTAGATAATATTCCTATAATATATTCCTATTTATACTACGGGTACCACACGGGTCCAAATAGATCACCCTGACCAAATCGGGCGGAAGCTCTCAACTACAAAGTCTACTCCTTTATACAAAGTAGTTCAGACTCTGAACGTGTTTTTGCAGTTAATATCAGATTGGCCACACAAACGACCAACTACAGAAGGTACATTTTAATACTCCTATTCCTCCTTTCGTGTGAGTAGGCCAACTCTGGTGTAGGAGTTTTCAAGCCGCTCAAACAGCTACGACATGCCTTAATTTAGTAGTATAAAAGAAAACAGAGGCCGATAGAACTGCCTATGGAATTGAAAACTCAAAACTGAAATACATGTACACAGGCCGCTATACTACACGTCACTAGTCACAAGCGTAATACGTCACGAGCATGTCGAGGTCATCGGTGACGCGACCATAAGTTTTCCCCCTACCAAAAATCACTTTCTCTAGCTCAGTAGTCCTTCTGAATAATAATCGTTGGTAATCTCCCGTCGATTACGCATTCTGGCCCAAACAACGTATTCGATTAACAACTGGACCAAGTTTTATACAGGGTCTGCTGTCCACTGCCGATAACTTGTGTGGACACAGATTATCTTGTACTTGCTATTGACATGGAGCGACGCAAAGAGATATGGTAGATGTTAACCAAACGAAATTATATATTTAATTTCTGGAATAGAAAGTAACAATTGATATAACGACCCTTCATGGGTCAGATAAGGTTTGAAGTATCGGAAAATTTAGTAATAAACATGCGTGAGATTTGGTATTCAATTAAAAAAGTGACGCTTCTACGTAGTTTTTTAAGAATTTAATGGTAGTAAATATTTTGGATTTTGACTTTGAACACAATGTGAGTTAATATATACGTAAACAATTGAATGAATATTTATAGAAATTCACACAGCGCTACTTCGCCCTAAACAAAGCATAGCTTATAGATTCTTTAAATCACTTATATTATTATATATATATTGAAATATGACGTTAATTTTTTTTAATATAATCGCTTTTTTTAGAAAAACATAAATTGAAAGAAGCGTTAAGTAAACCTACATATAACATAATATTTTTTCCGAAAACTGTCAAATAGCCAATTGTCCAAATACAGGTAAGCAACAAGCAAACTCAAATTCATTTATTCCTTTAGATCCATTCCTTTGAAGTATCAATTGGAACCAATAGATCCCAAGTATCATTTGGAAGCATAAAAGTCGGCTCAATGGTGTGATGCCAACGAGGTCAAATTGATTTTTATTAACACCTATTATTAAACAGTCTTCATATTTACTTATAGTAAGAATATTAACTAAGTCCTGCGTAGCTGCGCATAACCGAAGAACACACTAATCACAGGTTTGCCTTCACCACTGGTTCATCCCAACCTACCTCTGAGTTCCATTAGTTTGCTAACAAAATAGATACATTGTGCTATGATTAAGTGATTCAGAGGGATTTACATTTTGTTGCCTACTTAAGTTTAAAGGAAATTAGTGGGTTATAGCTCGTACGGGTTCAATTATAGTTAGTCAAGACTTTGTATCCGTAATAACGTTTGATAGTAAACAATAAATTAAAAATGTAAATCACATTGGAAGACCTGATAGTAAAACGTTTACAATTTCGTTCTTATGTGGGTAACTTCACGATTATGTGTGGAGTCAAACTTATTCCTTTAGATCTCAAGTATCATTTGGACACGTCAAATTTTACACACACAAGTAAACATATTCGTGAGTACATGCTCACGAATCTTTTATCTATATATATAAAAGAAAGTCGTGTTTGTTACAACACTTATAACTCGAGAACGGCTGGACCGATTGCCATGGTTTTTGATTTGTTGGATTTGTTTCCGTCCCGAATAGCAGAATAACTATTAAAAACATTGGAAAATTAACGAAAAAATAAAATCAATTTATCCACGGGAACGGGAACTATGCGGGTGAAACCGCGGGGCGTAGCTAGTATGTTAATAAATGAATTTTTAACTCCCATTCCGCAATATACGTTTCTACTTTACAATTGATGTCATGATGATTATGAACGTAATCTAGTGACCTATATACCTAACACTTTCAACACCAAATGAACTAAATAACTGAATAATAAAAACTTCCCCCCGCTCACTGATAAAAGAGCATTTTATTCACGCTTAACAGTCTCCCATTTGTAAGTTCCCTGATAGCAATCGGTGGAATTACCATTCCTTCCTTATTGCGTAACTGATACCGCTACCGGTTATAAATCTTCCTAAAAATGTTCAACAAGCTGAAAAGCGTGCTTTTTCACACTTTCATTTAATTTTAACTAATTAATTAGGCATGGTGGAGTACTTCCGTGTACAAGTGTTACTACAGCAGTGTTTCGGTAGTTAAACCAAATTGGGGGAGAACGGACCGGTTGATACGGGACTGGGGGACACCGGACCAAAACCGTGTTTTGAGGGTCCTAGAAAAACGCTTGTAGGCCAATCTGACCTTCGAAAGGTTTTTCTCTATATTATTATGACTAAAGTGACATCGAGCTGATAGGACACTTGATAAGTGGTGACTACCACCCATATGAGAAAACCCAATTCTTATCGCGTTGCGCCCCTCGCCTTGAGACGAATTTAACATCTCATGCAAATGCTTGTAATTTCACCAGCACCCACACCCTTCTACCGCAACACGGCACTACCTGGCGGTGGGGACTACCAAGTGTGGTGGCAGTACTTCTCTGGACGAATTTAGCACAAGTTCTATTGCTACTTTGGGTTGCTCGTACTGCGCCATGGAAGGGTGTGGGTGCCGGTAAAGTTTTCGACGCATGAGATTTTAGATCGCCGTCCCAGAGTGACGGGGGCAATACTTCGGAGATGAAGGACTGCAATCATTTGACTTTTGTTTATGGGTGGAGGTAACCACTTAACCTCAGATGGGCTGTCAGCTCGTCTTGTCAATTAAGTCAAATAATAAAGAAATCTCCAAACAACCGCGCAGTTACCAGAAATGTTTTTCGTCATTAAACTGGGCGTACCGTACAAAATGGTGGACAGAACTGATTTACCGAGCCATTACTCGATCCTTTTAAAAAAGGTTGAATTACCATTTAATATGGTTACGGACGCCATGAATATTAATACGTATTAATCAATATTAATCGGCTGAGACAGTGTTTTGCCCGTGGATGTGGGGAGGCCGCGTTTACACTGTTTTGTAACTTCAAATAATTTAATTCACAATTTATTTATAGCTACGGAGGAATTCAAGATTTACCAACTTAGCTAAGTTGCTAGTAACCTTGAATTCGAAGCGATTGTTCACAGGTTCCATTCCCGGCCAAGCTTTCCAAAAATTCTCATTGGTGCAATGAGAATTTTTGCTGACAGTGCATGTTTGTGTTCTGTCTATGCTAGTGCAGAAGTGTGAGGGAAAAAGCGTTTAAAGAAAAGTATATAAATCCATGTTGGCTGGGATGGTGTGGCTTTGTTTTCTCACCTGTTAAATCGACGAGAAACATTTTGACTAAATTTGGGAGACATTTGGGAGACATTTGGGAGACTATGTTGCTCGTGTCTCTAAGTGAGTACCCTCAGGGTCCCTTCACGTCTCCTGTGTGCTGAGAAAAGAGCAACTCAAAGAAGCAGTAGAAATTGTGCAAAGTTCGTCCAAAGAGCACATATTAATCCACTGCTAAGCTGCTAAGCAGTGTTGCACTAGTATTGCTGTGTTCAGGTGGAAGGGTGTGGGTGCTGGTAAAATAACAAGTGCATGTGACGTTACAACCCCGTCTCAACGCAACGCCATACGTCTTCGGTTTTCTCATTGAGTGATTGCTTGAAATTGTTGAAATAATTTAGTTATACATCAAAAAAATATGTCGATTTGTGTACTATTATTATTAAAGTTGTGTAAAAATTGCATTTTAAATTCAGGCATCATTCTCATAGGCCCTTTTTCTATGTTTCTCTCTTAAGCTAGCTCTGTGAAAATTTATATGAAGGACTCAGGTCCATAGACAGAAATGTCGTTTGTTGTTTCATTACGGTGTAATTTTTATTTGCAATCAGCATCAGATAAAATAAACTGCGTCGGGATTTCTACTGCTATCATTGTGCCGCGAGACGAACTAGTATTTGTTCTGTGGAGATAATAATTGGAGCTTAAATCTCTTGTTAATAATAAGCCTTCGAACAAAAGCGGAACCGAAAATCAATTTCAGCCATATTTAGCGACACATTTTTTTTTAAATTTGATTATGAGACTGTACGAGCTGAGGTAATTGGCACCTAGTGGTAATTGGCAACCCCCGCCAAAGACAACTGCGATTCAGTATAAGATTTGGATCTTACACTGAGTCGCATTCATCCTGCTGCGTCCATCACCCGAGACGGGTTGATACGTATCATGCGCATGTGATTTTACCGGCATCCACACCCTTCTACCGGAATACAGTAATGCGAGCACTACTGTTCGGTGACAAATTCCATGTGTGATGACAGTACCTCTCCAGATGAACTAGGCACTAGTTCTACTGCTACTTTTGGTTGCTCTTTTGGCACCACCCAGGGGGTACGTGTAGGGAATCAAAGGGAAAAAAATCAATACACACTTACGGACGCGAGCAACTGGATATATATTATTGTATATCATCCGTAATGTTACTTATTTCATAACCATCATTCTAACTAACTTATATTATTATATTGTATAAATATAAAAGTCAGGATTTTTGTTTGTTTGTTACGCTTTCATGCCTAAACTACTCTGAACTGGTTTAGAAAATTATTCCACATAAGTTTTTAACTTGCAGAATGTCTGTGCGCAATACCACCTTCTCGAAACAGTGAAGGAAACATCGTGAGGAAACCGGCATGTCTTAGAAACAAAAATTCGAAGACATGTGACATCTACCAATCCGGATTGGGGTCCCTTCGTAGATCAAAGCCCATTCACTCTCAATTTGCGAGAGTAGGCCGGTGTCCCTGCAGTAAGATTAGAGGGTACCAGCCTCTAATATTCCCGCTGTAGGTAGACCAGTTATTACAGATGATAACATTTTGTTTATAGGCACATAATATGGTTGCTATGGTGACAGAACTGGTCAAAGCGGCTCCCTCAAGGTTCATTACCGGTTCCTTAAATCTTAATTTTCTGATAAACGAGGACAAATTGGATGATAAAAGCGATTATTGCCAAGTAGTATTTATGAAGACTTGTCTGATGTATATACGGGAAAAGTTGTTTGAAAGTTATGTCCTTATCGCTTAAAGGCAATTGCTTTCGATGGGCAAACAAACGTTTCTGTTTTTTTTTACTGTGTATTAAGAGACGCGTGAGATGGCTCACCTGAAGTTATAACTCAGGTCTTTCCTTACTAAAGTATGGGAGGACCGAAGTCGCATCGCTTGCCCGTCACTCTGAGATGGGGATACGCCTCGAGTGCCTATAATTTCACCGGCGCCCACACCCTTCCACCGCAAAACAGCAACGCAATTGCACCACTACTACTTACCAGGTGTGGAGACTTCTCCCGACGACTTGGCACAAGTTCTACAGCTATCATTTGTTTTTTTAATAGTGAGTGATTTAAAAATCTAGAAACCTGACTACAATAGTTATGTCTCCTATTTTTTGCCCTTAGAGGTGAATTTTTGCCATGAAGGTTCTATATGACGCTGTAGGTCATGGGTTCATAACGCCAATATTTAGAGAAAAATAAATAAATATTCATTCCTGAGTGGGAATCGAACCCAAGACCTCCAGTACAGAAGGCAGAGCTACTACCAACTGAGATATTCTTCTTACTAAGTTTGGAAAAATATATGTTTATACTAAAAATATTTGTGCCACATCGCACTTAACCCTCTAAGAGCTAAATTGGTCTCGACTATTTTACCACGAGATCACAACAGCGTCGCAGCCATCTTTTTATAAATTACCTTCCCATCGTTCAATCTATCAGGTTAAACTCCTTTGAGTAGTGCAAAGTGTTTATTGACGCCATAAATCTGCCTCCAACGACAGCAATCGCATAACCGGCAATTTTCAACTTTACGTGAGACCGAAAAGAAACAAAACCGTTAAATCATCTTTAAACACCTCGGGAATAATGTTGGAAATTGCACGCCTGAGGCGATAATGACATGATGATATCGGAACGATCAGCGCGAATCGCCAATCCGCGTTCAACAGGTTTTAGGTGCTCATTATTGAACATGCGACTGAAGATGGTGTCAAATTTTATTGGAGCATTAAGAAAATGTAGGCGATCAAATATTCCTCTTAATTTTATGGTAGTAAATGAAAAGAGTCAGCTATAGTATATTTTCATCGCAATACGTTGTTAAGTTGGATTAGGAATGCATTCGTCCTAATATTTGTCGTCATTAATGGACGTGAAATTGGACTTTATTTATTTTATTTATTTATTTATTTATAAGATCACCAACATAGTGTACATTAATACAACAAATTAATAAATCATTCATTTACATTAAACAAATCGAATGCCACTACACTTATAGGTGACGACTACAAGAAATGGGATAAAAGCGAGTAGCAGAAAAAAAAATGAATTATATTATATAAAAAAAAGCAATATTACAATTATTAAAAACAATATACGAAAATAACAATATTAAATAAATAGGTTTGACCTATTCAAAGTCCAATTTCACAAGTTTTATTGAAATTACAATATATCATTCAAATAGGTATGATTTATAATACCAAAACAATGATATTATAATAGAAAACCTTTTTCATGATTGAATTTTTATGAAAAATCGTTGTGAAGTTGCGAAAATTAAATATCATGTTGTCACATCTGACATAGAGTAAGGTACAGGCACTAAAACTAAAGTGCCTACCGTCGTTTATATCACTAAAATTTCCAACATACTGGTTATAAAATAAATTACACGCTTTCCTTGTTCATAATTTCGCTTCCACGACGCAACACAATTCGTCGAATGGCTATCTGACAAGGCCAGTGTAAAATTACACTATCAAGGCGCGAACAACGGTAATTAACCGACGCGACGTTTTGCCGCCAATTAGCAGTCTTTAGTCTCGCAGCCGAGATGCAATTTGTGCATATTTGGGTACAGCGGGTTTTGCGTAGAGGTAGCCGATATAACGGTATTGGTGAATAAATTAGGTACCGCGTTTTAGATCGAAATAACCCGACTGATTGGAACCGTGGAACGAGCACGGGTATATAGAGTGGGGGACAGTGGGAATAAACCTCATCAAATTTGAAATACACATCTGGATACAGATATCTAATCTAATTATGTTAAGTTCCACAAATACTAGGCCAAAATACTTTATTTTTTCGTTTTTAGTATATAGAAAACAGCGATTTTTTTTAAATATGATGACAATTATGTTTCTACCACCCACAAGAAACAGCAATATGACTCCAATCCTCGCCTACCGAAGTATGAAAAGACCCAAGGGATGGATCATTTCATCCGCCTGTAATTTCACTGGCAGTGCATCACTGTTTGACGGAAGAATACCAAGTTTGGAGGAAGTTGGTACTCCGGACGGACTTGGTACAAGTTCTACTGCTAATTTGGATTGCTTTTTTGTACCCAGGGAGACGCGTATAAGGAATACGAACGCGATATACATACCCTGAAATTCAATTATTGATTTTCCAAAAAAATGTATTCAACCACATAATTTAGATTTTTAGTGCTCAGATTAAACCTAGTAATACTTTCCCAGTTTTAATATTTCCAGATTAGAAACAGTTTTCATATCACACGAGTGAAATTCACTGAAACGTTTAAACGACCTAATAAACTTTCTAAATTCAAAAAGTTGAACCAAACGGATACCTAGTCGTAACAATTGAACATTTTAGAAGAGAAACTGCGATTCTGCACCTCTCCCATTTTCGCTATTCAACTGTCACATTACTAGCGGTTAACAAAACTTTTGATCGAAACAATTTCTATGTCAGATGAAGTCTGAACGTTAGTTTTTAAATACCTTTATATTTACGTTTTTACGTTTAACTCCCGCAGGACCTTATTGTGATACGGACAATTGTGTCGACACTGAATATTAAAGAAATTGCGTAATTCAAAAGATATTGTCATAGCAATGTTATGTAATAGTCAGAAAATATGTTGAACTTGTAAAGATAACATTTTTATTACGATATTCTACCTAGATAAAGAAACTGAACTAAATATATCGACATAGCAGATTGTGGCTTAGTTGGTAGTAGCCTTGCCTTCGAAGCGAGGGGTCCCGGGTTCGATTCCCGGCCGGGGCACACTTTGTGTGGTGAGCATGAAGTTTGTTCTCGGGTCTTGGGTGTTTGTCTTGTGTTTCTATCTTCGTCCATGCCATCTGCGACACAGGGAATCCTAGTGCAGAGGTATGAGTGTGTAAACGTTGTTTGTTGTTGTTGTTTGTTAATTTAACATAAAATTTCGAACTTGAAATATGTTTTCCCGTTGTATTTACGCTTATAGTCCAGTTTCTATATCTCACAGGTAGAAAACTGTAATAATATTGTTATCTTTCGACAAGTTCAACATATTATGCTGTTATTGTATTGTACAACAATATTATTACAGTGGAATAAAATGGAAGTTCAACATAATATGTTCAACATAATATGTTGAACTTGTATAAAACCTTTGTATTAGTCAGAAAATAATATTTTCGCTTCTACATACTCCAATGCTTGTCTTTACCGTTCTCGCCTTTGCAAACTGGAGTAAGAACATTCCGTGAAGTATAAAAAGTGAGTGAGTCGGGGTGTGACAACTGATAGCGAGTGAGTTACTGCGCAAGTTTCGTGCGAACTCGCCGCCGTAAAGTGAACCTTATCGCGATAACAATAATACCATAGGCTTGCAAACGTACGCTTTCTAGATAGTTATTCTATGGTTCAGTCAAAGTCAAAGTCAAAGTCAAACTCATTTATTCATTTAGATCTCAAGTATTATATCATTTGGACACGTCAAATTTTACACATACTTGTACACATGGTGAGCATATACCTCTTCCGTATCAGCCTCTAATGTTCCGGCAAGATATTGGCTTACTCTCTTCAATTAAGAGTGAATTGGCTTTAGCCTAATTGGTTTTTTATTTTAGTTCGCGGATAGTTTTATTTTTTTATTTTACAGAAGTGACGGGTCGAGCTGAAGGCCCCCCTGATGTTAAGTGCTTACCTCCGCGTACAATAATATTAATAAGGTTCTTTCCGACCGAAGCATGATAGATAAGACCCAAGTCTCACCCTTGGTTTTTCAAATGGTGATGTCGCATCCCGCTGCGCCCGTCACCCGAGACGGGGATGTTACGAATCAAAATATTATTAAATAATTAAAATACGTCTCTCCGCTGTCGTAATAAGTTCAGGTATTTAATAGGAATGTATTTAATATTGTATTTAGAATTACGTGGTACTGTGAATAAAATACCAAGTAATTTAAAATTACCTGGAATTTGGAAAATGCCTGGGTAGTATGTCAAGGTCATTTGCGGTCAACTACGTATAGATCATTAAAAAAACGTCGAATTTGGAATTACTTGGTATTGTATTCGCAATATCGAAGCGTGTTGGCCCAAGGGCATAGACGACTTTCAATCTGAAGGTCGCTGGTTCAAACTCAAACGTACACCAAAGAGTTTTTTCACTTGAAAAAATTATGTGCGCAAAACCACGTTCTCGAAACGGTGAAGAAAAACATCGTGAGAAAACCGGCATGTTTTAGAACCATAAATTCGGAGACATGTGTGATCTACCAATCCGGACTGGGCACCCGTGGTAGATCAAAGCCCATTCACTCTCCATCAACGACAGTAGGCTGGTGTCCCTGCAGTGGGAACATTAGAGGCTGGTACGGTGTTAATATCTCGTAATTCCACCGCAGTACACCTGAGCTGACCGGGTAAGTTCGTGGAAGTAGAAACTTCCACAAACCAATTTCATTAATTTCCACCGTCCGAGTTTCATTAATTTACCCAAAATTTAATACCTCGTTTACACACTTACTTACATATTTATGTACCTACTTAAATTATAAATGGAAATTTTAAGACATTTAAAAATCTTCATAGACATTGTACACAGCGCCATCTAGCCCCAAACTAAGCATAGCTTGTACTATTAGAACTAAATAAGTGGTACAGTACTTAAAATACTATAAATACAGTACTTAATGGAATTGAACCTATGCATTGGAATTGGAATTGTCCGGAAAGTTACTGCCACCACACCTGGAATCTACCGCCAAGCAGTAGTGCTCCCATTACTATTAATGGGAGCACTGCTCCAATCCGGTTCCGGTGGAAGGGTGTGGCTGCCGGTGAAATCACATGTGCATGAGACGTATCATCCCCGTCTCGGGTGATGGACGGAACAGGATGAATGCGACTCAGTGTAAGATCGATCTTATGCTGAGTCGCATTACTGTTGTCATGGGCGGGGGCCGTCACTTACCATGCTATTAGCTCGTTCCGACTTTTTTAGAATAAGTTTGGTGCTGGGAAAAATAAAAGATGTTTAACGTTAAAGTAGCCTTAGTATCAATAATAATAAACTTATTTACTGTATATAAAGCTCGAGAAACAAAGATTCAAAATGTATTAGAAATGATTTTATTGTATTCCAAAGTTTTACGACGGTGCTTCCAAACCACCTCTGTCGCTTCCAATCGCGAAAGTTTTGATATAACCTGCTCCGCGAGGCCTACTGAATATTTCATTAAGTCCGATATTTTTTGCTTGCTTCTAAGGAGTAACAATATTAAAGCCGCCCGTGGCTTAGTTAGTAGTAGTCCTGCCTGCCGAGGGGTCCCGGGTTCGATTCCCGGTCGGGGCATACTTTGTGTGGTGAGCATGAAAGTTTGTTCTCGGGTCTTGGGTGTTTGTCTTGTTTATGTGTTTGTCCATGCCATCTGCGACACAGGGAATCCTAGTGCAGAGGTATGAGTGTAAAAAAAAAACAGACTATTTTCAGAGCGACTGATATTCTACTGTCTTAATTAGAAATTTATATTTCACAGGATGCTTCCTACCCGAGTTTTTTGGTGGTTGGCGTGGTTCTAAAAGCATAAAAATAAGTATAGTCCAATAGAAAGTGCCTCCGTTTGTTCATATCTGAGAGTTTATTGTCGAGGCGCGCTGTTTTAAACTTTATCTCCGTTGTTTTTACGATAGCATTTGCATATTATGAGTTGCGCTACGATGTGTTACGTGATCTTTGTGCTCTTGTCTTTATTACGGGCGCAGATGTTTGCCATTCAGGGTTCGAGATGAAAGGACCATACATCTACGAGCGTGTAACGTGGTATACATCACAATTTATACGGAATGTAATTTAAAAAAGACACAAAAAAGTAATTTTTGCCTTTGTTTTTTTATCCTCATAATGACGCCTCTAGTGTCTATGATTTCACCGGCACCCACACCCTTCCACTGGAATATAGTAACGAATTTGCACCACTGCTTGGTGGCGGATTCCAGGTGTAGAAGCAGTTCTTCTCCGGACGAACCCGACTATGCTCCTCGATAAGCCATGTCGAAGGCCTTCAGGCGGCTTGAAAGCTCCAACATCAGAGTTGGCCACATACGTGAAATAAGAAGCATACAATAAGCTCCCCCTGGTACACCAGCAACAGATATTAGCATGTAATTGAAGTATCAGGGCCGCGCCCAGGGCAGAATCAGATGGCAAATACAATGAGAATCGCCCTTTGTTTTGCCCCGGGCGCAGTAAGATTCAATTTGTCAGGAATCTGCGGGTGGTGTGAGGGAGGGAATAAAGCGTGTTTATTACAAAAATATTATATTTATGTACGTATCTTTGTCCGGGGAAGAGCTTCTGCCTCTTCATCTTCCAATACGATGCGGTAAAGGTTGAATAGTTGCCTGTAGATCATTTTATCGATGTTAAGATAGCTCGATTAGTTCTGAATATCTGTTTACATATTTAATTGTATATTTGTAAATATAGAATTGATTACATTAAAAATGCAATATAATTTTGCTTACATATTCTTTGGCACGTTAAAGAACGACTTTACTGATAATAAATAATATACAAACAGTTGACAACAAGTCCCTGACGCAGCATCTCACCGGCATCTCACGGGTAATTTCTGATATGACTGATGCTCTACTAACCGGGTTGCTATTATTATTTTGTAGCGAAAAATGTATATAAAATGAGATAAAAATAAATAATGTGAATTAATAATAATAAGAGCGTGGTGGCTCAGGGGCGCAGACGCCGACTTTCATGTGCGCAATACCATTTTCTCGAAACGGTGACGGAAAACATCGTGAGGAAACCGAAATCAATAGAATCAAAAATTCGACGACATGTGACATCTACCAATCGTGATTGGGCTCGTGGTAGATCAGAGCCCATTCACTCTCAATTATCGAGAGTAGGCCGGTGTCCCTGCAGTGGGAGCATTAGAGGCTGGTACGAATAATAATAAAGGATTCAGTATCAGTGGGCAGAGCAACATCTGTAGAAATCTTGTAACTTAGGACATGTCGGTGACGATGAGAGGGTGGCTCTAGGGGCGTCAGCGTTTTGTCGTGCAACACCTGTCCTGCCCAAACGATCGCATTTCTGTTTGCGGATTCTTATTGGGGCCAACTGATAAATTGACATTTAGTTTATGCGATATAATATATAACTGGAACAAATTTGTCATCCATGTAAACGAAATTGCGCGTTTTGTTACTTTTATAATATTTAATTCCTTTTATTTTTCGATTTTTAAGTCACTTATTTGTTTAGGTTACGCTTAAAAAATACATTTTGTACCTTATCCATTGTTTTATTGGTTTAAATCCATCTTCGCATTATTGCTTTTATAATGAAACTAGTATGGGGCACATCGGTTGGATAGTTTCAAAGTAACGGACATAGGTAGAAATAATTTTTGTGTAATAAATATCAGGGTATATAAAAATTGAGTCTCTGGTGACGAGCACAATGGGATGCGACTTGAGTCTTCGCATATTTAAGTTGGAAGGACCTGTTGCTGTTGCTATGGGCGGAGGTAACACAAAATTTCGACTCCATAATCTTTATCGTATCGTCAAGTGTAAACGTTCAGGCCCCTGTTCGCATCTCAAACTCAGAGGGGAATGTATTAGCCTCGCGTCGGCTCTACATATAGCACACACCCTGTTCACACCCCGATTTGTTTCAACCAAACTACCGCTTCCATTTTCAATTTCGGCGTTTCATTTTTAGCTTTCACTATTTCGAAAACTATTTTATGATTCTGATAAAAGAATTATATGGAAATAAAATTTACACGCTTTCTAAATTATATTTTGAATTTAATTATAATTTTAAGGAATCGTCATAATTAGGATTGCTGAAATATCTATTGTTATATAATAAAGTTTGGAATTTGGTAAAGTTTATTTTTGTCAAGTATGTTTTAAAATTACAGGCTTTGTCAATGACGCGTCGAAGGTAACATAACATTTAGGATAAAGGCTGAATCTTGACTGAAGATTTCCTACAACCAATTGTAAGCAATATAAAACAAACTTAGGTCATTTATCTGTTGTATATATTATAGTTTTAAAGGAATTGTTAGCGAAATATAAAATATTAATTTCATGATTCAATTGTGCAGCAAGTATAAAATTTCAAGAGTAGGTTGATAATATTTTGTCATTTTTATTTTTTTTATTTTTGTTGTAACTCAGTATAAATATGTATATATTATATATATATATATATTTATTATCTGTATAGGCACTACTATTTTAAATGTATATCGTAGGGTTTATGTACACATTAGTTTATGCATGCTGTGTTCATCTCTTAAGTGAAATTACATGTAACCCTTGTCGATAACCTAGCTTCTAAGTACGTATTCGTGTTAATTTAGTCGATGGAACCAAATATAAAATTAACATAAGTAATTTTTAATTTTTCTTGTCATATATAATATCCTTGGAAATCAGGATAAACAGACAGATATTGTGGGTTTCGTAATAGTGTTCGGTTTACTTTTCTTCCACCATAAAAATAATTGTCATGATACCAATCGCACTTGAACGGCTCAAACACACTCCATCCACACTACATGAAGCAAACAACACATGCCTAATTAAAAGTCAAAAGAAGCTAAAGCATCAGTCCATGACATCCCATGTCGACAATCCATCGCAGTTCCCTCAGACTAACAAAGTTTTGTGAAAGGTAAGACAGCAAAAAAAGCGCTTTCATCGCTGCAGTGATATCCTGACACTTGGGTTGTCGCCGCATCTAATTGGCTTTGAGCTATCTCAAAAGGGAGGTACGCGATAGGGGTGCGGTTGCACTGTTTTATCCATAACGATTTTGATGTGTAAGCTGTTATAAAAATATAACAAAAATGTGAGATTATTGAAAATATCTCTCATGTCTTCATAGTACTAAATGAATTTAAACTATGTGTTTTCTATTACTATGTAATTACGTATGATAAATTTGTGCTTTTGTCCACATTTTGGTGCCTGTAATATATTCAAGTATATTGAAACTGTGAATTTTAAAATTATAATTGATATGAATTATGACAAATAATTGAATATAAAGCAGATAAACAGGCACATAATCATTATACAAATCAGAACAACTTTGTTATTATGCAATAGGTATCAAAGGGTTACTTAATTTAAAAAAAAATGTAAAATATCGGAACACGCACCATCATCCGTCATCTAAGCAATGGACACACGCCCTCCTACTCAAGTCTTCATTGACATCCACTACACAAGCCCATTCATACCGCTCAAAATATTGACAACCCTATTCAAACCAGCTTGAAAAGCGCTTGAAAGAAAAAAGGATGGAGGCCCGATTTTTCCTTACCTACCCTCAATAGAACGCACAAGCCGAATAAGGTTTTGCGCTCGCAGCTCACCCCATAGCCTTTAGAGGGATGTTTTCGCGAATTGAGTTCGTGATGACGAAAACGTCTGTTTGTTTGGTTAAAAGAGCTGAGTGGTTTTGGGTGAATGAAGATGGTTTATGGCTGCGGAGATTGTGAAGATTCTGTTTTGTTGGGCTTTCAAAGAGACGATTAAACTAGGAGAAAGCTTTGGGACTTTTAAATATCATCTGATCATGATTTGAAGATTTATTAATTTATTTGTTGACTATCTTAGATACGATTTAAAACGATTTCTCTCTCGTCTATTTTAATCGGAATGAATAATTCATAAAATCTAAAAATATAGCAAGTAGACGGCTAATGCCATCTATTAGCGAAAACTTTGCTAGCCGAGTTCCAGATATAAACGTCTGGTGTATAATGAATAAATGGTTGTAACAGTATTTTACTTGTTACAACCTAGTTAAATGTGTTTAATATGTGTGACCACTCATATATTATTTACTCAAAATGTTTTTTTCGGAGTAAAATATAATCTCAATTCTAAATGAGTAACTTGGAAAGATTAAATCACGCAATTGTTAAAAAATAAGAATTCACTAAGAAATTAAGTAAAAATGTTTACAAAAATTTACTTACTATATATTTATAACTACAAACATAGAGTTTTTTTGGCGGTAGAAATGTGATTTCCTTGTAGCAGCTATTACGGTAAGCTTTGCAGAATACTAAACTCAACCGCAGAGAAAAGGCGGGAAATATTAAATACAAATAAAATAAAAAAATATTTTCAGGTCTATAATATTTTATTTTTATTATCAATAACTTATTAAATTTAATATTATATCTTTTGCAGTTTATTTGAAGGTATGAAACGATTAAACATTGTCTAAAATTGCAAATTTTAATTTTTACCTGCATTTGTACAATAAAAAAATTCTTTATCCCTTAATACGGGTACGCTATACAAGTATCGTTTGAAATTTACACGTACAATATTATAGATGTTCGTGCTCATATAACTTGTTAAAAGAGATCCTTAGGCAAATATTAATTATTATTAATATTAGACGATTATACAAGACAGATTATGTCTAATTACAGCCAGTATTCAGTGTTTAATTAGTGTTATTAGTAAATGTTGCTCATGTTTCATGTAACTTGTTAAAATATAGTACCTGGGCGAGCGATTTTTGCTTTTGTTTTTTTTGTGCTAAACGTTTCGTGTAAAAAAATGCATTTTTAGTAGAAATATAATTATACAGGTAAACTTAACAAAACCCACTCTAAACACAAAATTTCATCCAAATCGTTAGAGCCATTTCCGAGATACGCGAAATAAATAAATTATACAAAAACTGTTCGTTTAAAGTATAAAATAATAATATTATACCTGTATTGCGTTAAATAATATTTCCATGATTGCAATTTCACTTTATTTTGCGTAGTGTAAAATTTCTTACCCATTTGGAGTACATACGACGGGACATACGCGTAAATTCTAATATCACACGGCGACGCGACATACTACGTCATTACGAGAAAAATGTCGGAAAATATTGTAACATCACAATAACTGAATTCCATTACATTTTCAGCTTCTGCCCCATTTACCCCACCTCACCTCGCATACAATTATTTACACATTTCGCTGCTAAGTCATCTCCATTCAGAGAGATTAAGTCCTCACGTATACGCCATATTTCTTTCTGCGCGACAAGATGGAGTGCCCAAGATATCTGACTCGTAAATAAATAAAAAAACAAAACGTAGACTTCCACTTGGAGTAATTTATGTTCTCGAGCTGCAGACAGATCTGTTTTCGAATGAGGTGTCGCGGGAAATGGGATCTTGTTGGTTTAGTTCTTATTTTAGCCAAGTCTTCACGAAAGTAACATTAAGGAGTTTTATCTATTTGCAGAGATAAATTAGGATTTTTTACTAGGCATTTTTTATGCTAATGTTTTTTTTTTTATTTTTATATACGTAATGAATAACTTGATAAAATAGATGCTGTATTCTAATACTGACTAAAAAACTACAGTCAGTTTAATCCCGCACGGGACATAAAATGTTTGCATGTTTTTTGTGATAGGATTCTTCTTCTTCTTTCTTTTTCTTGAAACGCAGGTTTGTGATCTCCAGCACACATACGGCTTGAGTTTTATCATACTTCAGTGCGAGAGAACCAGAGTCGTATCGCTGTCTATGGGCGGCAGTAACCATTAAACATCAGGTGGGCTGTCTGCTCGTTCCATCACTTTACTTACATAAAAAAACTCACTTTGCCAGATTTGGAGAATGACCTTAATTATGGGATCATATTTGGTTGCCGAGACGTCGGTAATGATCTGCTCAAAAGCAATAATGATAGCGGCAACAATAAAGAGACTGAACGCTTAAAACCGTGAGCAATGGCGACAAGCCTTGATTGAGTAAAATTACCCTTTTCATTAAAGATCAGAAATGTCTGTTCGATTTATTTATTTGTGTCTGTCTGTCTACAAATGAAAAACGCCAAGGGGCTCGATCGAGAAACTTTGGGCGGGATTTAAAGACCCAAGAAATATCGAAATATCGAAACGTGGACATAGAAAAAAAGTGGGCCATAATATTAATGTGAAAGGAACTCTGTACGTCTGTCTGTTACCTTTCTACGCTTAAACTGCTGAACCGATTTAGATGAAATTTAGTATGAAGATAGTTTGAAACCCTGCTAAAGTGGAATAATAATGTTTTATCCCAAAAATTTTCCCTTAAAGGGGTGAAAAAGGAAGTAGAAGTTTGTATGCGGAATCAGTCATTATTCAAGTAAAATCAATAGGGATATGCAGAATGTTTCTGCATTTTAGACCATGCAATTTTTTTTTACATTTTATTTAAATTTTGATACCTAGATTAAAATAAATCAATCAAAATTTAAATAAAAATCAAAATTTAAATAAAATGTAAAAAAAAAATTGCATGCATATTCCTTTTTGGGTAAAAAGCTACTAATAAGTTTCTTTATATTTGAGTAGTATAGAGACTGACAAAAGATCAGAGAAAAAAAAATTGCCTACTCGCAATAATAATTCTGCGCAGTCACGGACGAAATCTAGTAATCAAATAAAAATATCCTTTGAGTCGAGCGACGATTAGAAATATTGCAGAAAGGAATCACAGCGTCTGTAACTCCATGCAATATTTTAGTCAGCCCAATCGGGTTAATAAGAAAGTTTCCGCGGTGCCAAATCGGTGTTTCCTGGCTCATGCCCAGAAGAACTCAATATCATTACCAGCTCCATTGGACGAGGCTGATCGCGTAAAACACATGTTTTATTCTCCATTTGTTGTCTTTTATTGCTGTTGTTTGCTGAACATCCCGTGAGAAGTTTCTTCGCCTGTCGGTAAGGATGCATGGATATGCTTAAATAGCTTAGTAGCAAAGTGGTTGGCATGCAAACTTTCGAACCAATGGTCCTTTGTTTGGTTTGCGATTGTTTTGTACAATAATTCCGATGTGCTTGATTTAATAATTTGAGTGACATTTGCAAACGTTCTCAAACGGTGAAGAAAATCATCATTTGGTTAAAGGCATGACAAAATACATTTTAAGTCTGAGTTGCACCAACTTACTATACCGATATCAAAAGCATAACCGTCTGTCAAATTTCAGGGTTAAACGAATTGGGAGTTTTACGATATAAATTGTTTTTAAGAAAAAAAAAAGGTATTACGCAGTTTCCTCTTGTTTTCATACCATACCAATTCAATTCACATATTAAGAAAACATCTAACACGTCAATTAAATAGCATCGCTATCTAGTAAAAATAATTATACTAAAATATAATATAAGTATTATATAAAATTTATAACGTAACCAATAGTTAATTATCAGTTCAATACACAATATCCAAGTTAGTTTACCAAAATAACTTTTGGTTATTTGGTTAATTAACTGGGATTAAACTAATAACTTTTATAGTTAATTTTACTCGGCTATCAAAGACCGGAAAGACAAACAAACAGACGCTATTGTGTAATAAGGTTAATATGGGTCTTTTACTACATAAAATCTAAGTTTTAGATTTAGAAACTTCTGGATAGGAAATATTCCTGAACTTTATATAAACACTGCATTTTACATATAAACCGCACCACATCTTGAATGGAAATAAATCGCAGCGGCGGGGCGAGCGGAGAGCCTTAACCGCCCTTCAGTAACAAGAGGGTAGGAAGTGTAATTTTACACCCCGAGATAGTATCCACCATGTAGCGCTGAATAATGAATGCCGTTTCCGGCCCAAGTGCTTTATTGATTATTTTGCTTTGATTATTGTAGGTATGTAGATGTGGGTGTAAGGGCGCCTCTCCACCACAGCTGTTTGGGGGATCCAACTCATATACCCCTTACACATATAAATAAAACGAGTTGCGAACCGCAGTTTTACTTGGCCATGCTAACAGGAAGAACATTTCCTATCCAGAATAAAATGCAACAGCTTGACAGAAGCCATGCGAGGCCTTAGATGTAGATATTTATTATTATAAAAATTTACTAGTTTAAAAATCTAATAAACTGACCCTATACTTGTTTATTTTACGCTTATAAGGGTGGAACTCTTCATATTATTTTTATAGAAAAATTAAAGTCACTCTATCAAATCAAAAAATAATAATTTATATCGATCCACATATTAGCGAAGAAATCGCGTAACAAACATACAAATAAACATACAGCCGAATTGAGAACCTTATTCTTATTTGAAGTCGGTTAAAAATATGTTGGTTTCTTATTCAATCACTCGAATAATAAAAGGAACTTTTTATATTTATAAAACAGACAAATAATTAGGGTCGAGTTTCAAGAACCCTTCAAAATCGTATCAAAATCGTAATATTATCAAGTTTCCAAACTTTTGAGTCCACTTTAAGTCCATTTCAGAAAGTTTTTCCTAAGCATCAACTTGATGTCCTAACAGAATTAATCAAACTTAATAACTTCTAGCCGAAAAACTTACGATCCTACATAAAAGATAAGGAGGGAAACGTCATTACCAAGTTCCGTGCCTTCAAACATAGAATATAGGAAAAGGCTGGTTCACTCCTGAAAACTTTGAGGGAGCCTTTATACTACTTTGTTAACTGCATTATTAGTTATTCAAACTCTTCTTCTTTAGTGGACGACTCTGGTGTCAGGGTTTCCAAAAGTTTCACAATGTTTTTATGTTTAAATGAGCAGGTTAGATATATATATAATTATATTTATTTTTATCTTATTTATTTCTTTTCCAAACTTTGTCTATAAATATATATATTTTAATTGTTAGCACGCCAACCTCTATCTCGACCGGTGAGGTTGGCTGGTAGAAAATGCTTTTAGCGTTAAGCCCACCTTTTGTAATATATTTTGAATATGTGCAATAAAGTGTCAAATAATAATGTTTGGACAAGTGCTAAACTTAGTGCTTTTGACGACTCCGTGGCTTAGTTGGTAGTAGCCCTGCCTTCGAAGCGAGGGGTCCCGGGTTCGATTCCCGGCCGGGGCACACATTTTGTGGTGAGCATGAAGTTTGTTCTCGGGTCTTGGGTGTTTGTCTTGTGTTTCTGTGTTTGTCCATGCCCTCTGCGACACAGGGAATTCTAGTGCGAATAGTAGTTCGAGGTATGAGTGTGTAAACGTTTATTTAATACGCAATACTCAATAGTTTATTGTAGTTATAAGACTGCGTGATGATACGTATTTATTTAAAAAAAGTGACGTTCCCAAGAATTTTTTTAAGAATTCAACGTGAATAAAATATTTTGGCTTTGACGTTCACTTTGACAAGCCGCCTGAAGGCCTCCGACATGGAGTAACGACTAATATATCCGGGACAGACATCTTAATGCCCTTCAAAGCACGGAAACGCTCCGTTCAAATGCGACAAAATGGTCACCCATCCTAGTGACGAGATTCTCAATTATCGAGAGTAGGCCGGTGTCCCTGCAGTGGGAACATTAGAGGCTGGTACGGTTGACAATAGAAACAAAAATGTTAATTCTTCCTTCCTTCTTCGGGCTTCAAATTTCTGGTTCTAAGACATTCTTACGCCGTTTCTAGAACGAGAGATAGAGTGGAATAATAGTGCACGTGTGGGTTTGTACCGGCGACCTTCAAATTGAAGTATTTTGTTATGTTTGTTGAAAAGTGGTTCCCGGCTTAAAAACACGATATCAGAGGAATTCATTTTATTGTTGAATCGTAAAACTTTAGTCTTCTAATCATATAATACAATTTCAATAACATTAATAAAAAACTCCGACTTTTATAATATCATGTTGTTGGAGCAAAGTTTACAAGATAAAGTTTAAGAAGTTGTTAAGTATCATCGAAAATGGTATTAAAATATTCAAGTATCTAATATTAGGTAAAGCAGAAGACTAATTAAAACTAATTTAACGGCTCCGTGGCTTAGTTGGTAGTAGCCTTCCCTTTGAAGCGAGGGGTCTTATGACTTATGGGTCCCGGGTCGATTCCCGGCTGGGGCACACTTTGTGTGGTGAGCATGAAGTTTGTTCTCGGGTCTTGGGTGTTTGACTTGTACTTCTGTGGTTGTCCATGCCATCTGCGACACAGGGAATCCTAGTGCAGAGGTATGAGTGTGTAAATAAACTTTTTTTTTTAAGTTGACTGACCTCACTGCTGTACAATTAAACTCTCTACTCTGCTTTCTGTTCTGTAGGTTATGGGTTCGATTTCCTGGTCGGAAAATTATTCGTCTGACAAAATAGATTATTTATAATAATGTGATTATATCTATGTTATAGTCTGCGTGTTTATAATAATGTAATTATATCTATGTTATAATAAAAACAATGTGATATGTAATAATGTACAATAATGTGGGTACCATAGCACAAGTTATGCTTTATTAGCTAGATGGCGCTGGGTGAGATCTCCATGCGTATTTAAAAAATAAGACGGTACTTACTTCAATATATATGTTACCACACCGTACCGCCTCTATTGTTCCCACTGCAGGGACACCGGCCTACTTTCGATAATTGAGAGTTAATGGACTTTAATCTAACACGGGAGCCCAATCCGAATCGATAGAAGTCAAATTTTTAGATCTAAGACATGTTGGTTTCCTCAAGAAATTTTTCTTCACCATTTCGAGAACGAGAGAGAGAAAGAGTGGAAAAACTCATTGGTGGTATAGGTTTGAACCAGCGACCTCCAGATTGAAAGTCGGCGTCTGTGCCCCTGGGCCACCACGCTCACATAAAGTACAACAGCTATTTCGTATCAGCTGTGTTTCAGTTTCCTATTTAGAGTTTATTACTTTTATACTATCAATTTATAGTACACATGCCTGGCTGTAAACCAAGATTGGCATGAACTATAGTGGCCTGGGCAAGCCATAACTTTTATAGTTCTAGCAAATAATAGCTTGTAAAGGGTGCATAATTATTTCTGAAGCTATACGCTTGTACTATGGTAATTAATCCCGCTTTTGATTGTGTTGAAACTTTATTCACGCTTGGTGATTTGGCAATTATGATGAAATATAAAAAGCCACTAAATGGTCATCCACCCAAGTACTGACTGGGCGGAATGTAATGATCTGTAAAGAACATCTAAGCAAGCTTCGCCATGAGCGCTTCTCTTTCTATGTGATCACCTCGAAAGTACACTTAAAAATAATTACTAAAATCTTCAAACAATTGGCGACGATCGTATAAAAACCATAGGTACCTACGTACTTACTGGCGAATCGAGAACCTCCTTTTTTAAAACCTGTTAAAAATATGCGCTAGTAAAAACGGTGAAAGCTATTAAAATGTTATACCTACTCATTTATTACTTTAAACGGGCAACTCTTGTATATATATTTATTTATAAACTCGCGAAACGGTTTTAAAGATTTTGATAAAATTTTGTGCTTAGATAGGGTTTTGCTATATAAGTTTACCTGTATCATTGTATTTTTTGTAAAAACGCATCTTTATAAACTATGCTCAAAATATGATATAGCGCCATCTCGTTAATCTTTGTGATTAAAACATGATTTGAAAAAACCGAGAGAACTAAATGGCCGGCAGCGCATCAGCATTGCCTCTGGTGTTGCAGATGTCCATGTGCGACGGTGACCGCTTTCCATCAAGAGGCCCGACTGCTCGTCTCGCCCAGAACTCGGTCGCCCAGATCAAATTTATCCTAGCAATATACAAATTCTCCTGCTGAGATTTAGTCTTGACCACGCACTGCTTGTCAAGAGGATTTTGGAGAAAGTCGGACTTTTCAACTCGACTATCTTTGGGATGATGAATGGTACGCTTTTTACATTTCTCAGGAAACTCTTTTTATTATTCAAAACCAGTCAAATTCAGAGACGCAGATGACCAGACATCTTTACGCGGGCTCTTGGTGAGAGCGGAAGACAAAAACTCGAAGTCACATTTATATTTTAAGGTCATAAAAACGTTTTTCATGATAAGATACCACAGGGAAAAAATACAAGATTGGTTTTATTTCTTAGTCAACAGTGAATATTTGTTTATTTGCAATTGCAAATTATTTTAGGAATATCAGTGATATTCTACACATAAATTTTTATTAATTTGTTTGAACCAACGCATCTACTGGACTATAATTTTACGGCCGAAGCGTAAATTGAATAATGATAACATTACATTCAGTGCTGCGAAACCGTTTCCAGCAAAATTAAAATCTCCCTCCAGTTAATTACTACCCGAACGGTACTTAAAGGCTTAAAATGAACAATTAAAAACATCGTAACAACAACAAGGAACATAAAAATCTATGATCGCGAACGGCAGTACCTTGTTTTCTTTGGAAACGTTCCGTAGCTTCTTTCCATGGTAATGATGTCATTTCGCTGTATTGGTTTCAGTCCTCGAAGATTTTATATTTGGTACAGTAGGATACCATTTATATGTATTGTATTATTCTAAACTACACCGTAGATGTTGGTATACACTGGTTTAAATGTTGCAAGTATTACGGATAGTATTTTATATGCTATACTTTTTACGGCAAATAGCAATTAGAATTCTTCTTATGATTGTGATTTCTTAATAATCTTCTCATTTTGTAACAAATCTTGGTAGTCAATTTGCAGAAATCGTTTCATGTTTATTTAGTGCATTTTATGTTAAGGCATGATATAATACCTACTTATAAAATATTGTAATGTAATATTATTATGATACATTAATAATTATAAAAAATTTATTTAGACACAGATTACAAGCAATAATAAATCTAAAACTAAAATCTTAAAAATATACTATAAGAACTAACATATATTATTAAAAGGAGTCCCTTTAGGCAAGGTTCCAAAGATACTGGCAGCGTTCCCCCTTTGAATAGCTAAACTTATTCTTTGTCCGAGGTAACTGCCAGCTCTTCGGTCTCCTGTGATGTCGACTAACCTCTTTGCTATTTCTTTAAAAAGTCTTATAGCGCTAGGACCCCACGGACCAAGGGTCTCGACACCGAATGGGACAAAATCATATTCGGCACCTAGACCCCTGTATTTGGATGCTTTAGCTTTTTCAGCTGCTTCACAAGCCGCACCAGCTCTATTGTTGGTTCCATGTAGATGGGAAGGGGCCAGCGTGTCTGAACAGGTTGCATCCCATACCATCACCCGGCCCATTTTCCATGGAATCAAACTCATACCGTCCGGTCTCTTGCCATCGTCTCTTGCAATACCAGTCGGCTCAAGTAGACTTGGCACGTTGACGGTGGCAAGGGACTTGCGTATGATATCGTTAAGTGCGGCATGTCTTGAGAAGCGGCCTGCACTTTTTTGGCATGACAGTCCGTGATGTCCTAATTTGTCGACATCACTGCCACAGGGACATTTGTGAGGAGAATTATAAAATTGACGTTAGAGAATAAACAAATTAAAGAAACAAATCGATAATGTTATTGTTTAAGTTATTCAGATATTATATAATAATATGTAAATCTAGTTAGAACTCAGCTGGGCGAGACTCGTAAGTCACTTACAGTAATAATAAATTGGCTTAGCTAAGTTGCTGCATATACCATGGTTATGATCCTCGGCATTTGCGTGATCATAATATATTTTTTCTCAGATGTTGATCGTGCCTTTTCGTGTGTAGATCCAACAGGTAACAGAGAGAAACCCAATGCAGGGACATGAGTACAGTACTATTCATGTACGCCATTAGCGGAAATAATTATGTATTCACATACCTACCTGTATATTTACTCGATATAAACTTAACCTGAGGAAGCCAACAATAACTCCTTTATATATTAAGTTCCTCGCTTAATAAATGTACCTATTTATTAAACTTTTTTGCTTAAGCTATACTTTTTCATTTCATTTTTATATATCTTGAACAGGATGCATCTCACGACGTGATAGCGTTTCTTTGAAATATCACTGCACCTTTCGTACAACCCGCATGCAGTTTGATAGAAACGAGATCGCGGGGCGGAACCCATAGCGGGTGTTCGCTAAAGATGCAGAATCCCTAAATATCTAGATTACGTTTAGTAGTAAAAACTCTGCTACATTGAGTAATCATTTCCAGGACATTGCCTTCATACACCAAAAGCCCATTCACAAAACGTAAACTGAAAACGTCCGTTTATTTTTATACAGTCTCTGATGTAAATTATTCGTGGAAAAACCTAGTCCCTTTCAAGATTACTTTGTAAACAAGTTTGTCTTGATTTATGAAAGAAGTTCCAAATAAATAATTTTTAGCGGCAAAAGTTACCGGCCAGGTGTCTCCTAATATTTTTTTTATGAAACGCCCGACTCAAGTAATGCAATTATGTAAATTAAAAACGATTTGGATTTTCCTTTCCGCGATGACACGCCTACTTTCGCGGCGAATGTATTCTGAGTTTCAACAATTATTATAAAAGTTTCCGACAACATTATGTGTTTTATGTTTTATGAAATTTGAAACTTCGTTTTTTTGTTACAATTGATGAATGATATAAAACTGACATTTAGCTTTATGGCATTTTGAAAGACGACATTGGTTGTAGAGTAGTTGAGAACAGACCAAGTAATGGGAACGTGATACAACCTTGGTTTACTCATTAGACGTCTGGACCTAAATATTATTAAAAGCTCTTGATTGACATCATGTGAACTATATGCTCACTTAAAATTATAATAGAAAATATAAATTTAAATTAGTATAAAAAGTGCGATTCCACTGTTTTGAAAAAAGATTTCTGCTTTAAGGAAATAAACTATTATATAATATTATTATAGTTAACTAAAAAAAAAATTGAATCTTTAATTGGCTGTAAGATTAATATTATATTAAGTTTTTTTTTTATATTATCTCTAAGAGCTGTTGATTCTGTTTATAATAAATAAATAAATATATAATAATTTTAATTACAATAAGTCTGAAGTTGTAATCTTAAAAAACTAGTAGTATACAAATTTAAATCATTGAAATGTTTTTGTTTCTTTTTTCATCATTATGTGTAAGAAAAATAAAATACAATTACTATTAAAATATTAATCTGTTATTGTTATTGAATTTTAATTGAAATTAAATTGTTTGGAATATTACCAATTGAGAACCTCTTTCTTTGGAGTATGTTAAATACAAACTAATGTTCTATCACAAAGTCTCACTTATATGTAAGACATACAAATTCAGTTTAACTGTTCCTTGCAAACGTTACACCAAGATTAGGTTCCGATGCTATGCAGCGCGTCTCGATGCTATCTCTCTAATACTAGCTCTCAGCTATACCGCACCCAGAATCCTAATGTTCTATTGCAAGATAAAACTTTACTTATCTAATGTCTGGTTGTCAGCTTTCTTGTAAAGCAATACAAGATTTTAGACTAAAGACAACAAGATTATTTGGCAAAACAACTTACGTTTGTCTGAGTATTGGGTGTGTGAATATGACTCCGCCCTTTCTCAACAGATGTCGTTTTTAGTATTGTTTACGTGTACTAATAAATGACCATACTTGTATTCGATAGTACTGAATGTCAGCTATCTAACGCATTTTATGATATTTGGTTGAAGTGTAAGCAACAATTGTTTTCACCTTTTCGAAAATGTCGGTTTTTATCTATACATATAATAAAATCGTAGACTTGCCGTGTCTGTACATTGAATATTTTTACAAAATAATAACTGGGAGACGTTAAGAATAAGTAACAGAACCCAAAAAAATAATTTTTGAAATTTTTGTCTGTTTGTCTGTATGTTTGTGCGCACTTTACGCAAAAACCATAGATAGTTATCAAAATCTAGGTACTAAGAAATGTTAAGCTGAGTCTGGAATAGTGAATAGCGTTTATTTTATCAAAATCGACCCACAAAATCAAAAGTTATTCAATGTTTTATGCAAAATTTTAATTTTTTTACAAAACGTTCTACAAGCGCCTGCCGTGTCTTGCGTTCTTGACTCGGTGTGGCGGTTCGGTGTATTGCAATATGAATAAGAGCAGGCGCTTGAAGGCAGATGACAGGTTTAGTCGTAGTTTAGTCTTAGTTTAGGTTAGTTAATTAGGTAATTAGTTTAAAGGTATAATAGTTTAGTTTTTCTTTGTACTTTGAACTGCGAAAGGTTGATGGTAACCAGTATCTTAAATACGAGTACCAAGCTTCCTATCAAACGAGTCATTTACTTGACGGAGACCTACAGTACACTGGAGTAACGCAATGGCCGTATGTCCGGCAGAAAAAAGCCGCATAGGTAAATCATCCTCAGGGTACATCATCATCATCATCATCAGGGGTGAAATTAAATAATCCTTGCGACATTTGTTTTCGATTTTGCTGATATTATCTGGACATTCAGATGCAGCACAGATATTGCAAATGTATCAATATAAATTAGCGGAAGTCTATCAAGGAATATGCAGCTCAACAAAAATAACAAAACATAAATACCATTCATACGCACTAAGCGATTTGAAACTACTTTTAGTGTGCGTACTGCAAGGGAGTGGAATGCTTTGCCTGAGTCTGTGTTCCCTGACCATTACAATTTGGGTGTCTTCAAGAGTAGAGTGAATAGGTTTCTCCTAGACAAGCGTGCTCCATCGTCGGCCGCATCTTCACATTCCATCAGGTGAGATGGCGGCCAAATCATGCTATGCTATCTTTTTTTTGTGAGTTAGTTACGTAACGAGCTGAGGGCCCACCTGGTGGTAAGTGGCGACCCACACCTATGACAACAGTAATGCGACTCAGTATAAGATTTGGATCTTACACTGAGTCGCACTCATCCTGCTGCGACCATCACCCAAGACGGGGATGATACATCTCACGATACAAGCACTACTGCTTGTGTGATTCCAGGTGTGGTGGCAGTACCTCGCCGGACGAACTTAGCACAAGTTCTACTGTTAGTTTTTGGTTGCTGCTTTAGCACCACCCAGAGGGTACGTGTAGGGAATCAAAGGGTACACACCTGCGGACGCGAGCAACTAGATCCAATAGATCGGTACGGGGGACTTATTTCTCACTGTATTTAACACTGTTTTGTTACTACAGGACTTATTTCATATGTGTCTGATGATCTAAAAACAGTGATACAACATTGAGCAGTGATCCAGGGAATGGCATTGAGTGAATGAATGGCAGGGAATGGGAATGGCATTCTATTAACAGAGAAATGGAACAATAAGAAGCTTTTTTTTTGTCAAGGGGTAAATACTTTGCTTATACCCCACGCCTTGGGGAGGCGTATATTAATAGCAGTGCTGGGGGAATACACAATAAAATCCCCTTGGAGTTCCTGCACTACGCCTTCACGCTGGAGCTACGGGTACGGTAGCGGCCGTACCCGTAGCCCCAAAGGCGTTGGTCCTCGCGTATCGGAACCCCAACACGATGTGTACCTCCCTATAGTGCCGTGCCCGGAACACGAAACACGCCAACCTTCGGTGAGGACCTCATCCGTCGGACGGCAGATTCCCCGGATCTACCGCACGGAAGTTCCCGTTAGGGTGGCAGGCGGCGCTCATGCGCCTGCCTACGCCGACCCACTCTCCTCACCAGTCACCAGAGTGAGGAGATTCTTCCTCCCTTACCCTCTCGGCTGCTTCCTTCTGCGAGATTACTTCCTTGCAGAAGGACTGAGCTGCCACCCAAGATCTCCCGCTGTCAATCATGGATGAGACCATAGTTGACAGCGAAAGGTTTCCGCCTATAGCCGCGGTCAGGCGGGAACAATAAGACCCTACCAACTATTTCATCGAATGTTTAAATTTCTTGAGTGCATCTGGACTCCCATCACACAATATATATTAAACTAAATGTCGGAGTGCCCATTGCTCTTTTATAAATTTAAGTCTTCCTAAATTATAATATGTTACGGCACCAGATTGAAAGTCAAGAGTTTAGAGAATTCCTCTCATTCCTATCAACTGCCCATTTAGTTTTAAACGCATTCAGTCTCCGGTGAGCCTATGTTCCGCAGTGACCAGAAACAAAGAACAAGAAGAAACTGTTTTGGTATCAGACGTAGACCTAATATTGAGTTGCTTTTTGCACGGTCCGCCATACTTAGCTCTTTCCCGACTTAGCAATTCAAATAATTTGTATGCGCACGTTCCTGAAATATCCTGAAAAGACGACTTCTATAGTATAGTTTACAGAGAAGCATTATTGTAAAATATACATTTGCAATGGTTGCAGTTTCACTTACGTAGTTCATCATCCAATCAAGTCTTTAACCTTCCCAGTTAACAAAACCCAAGTAATATCGTAAGAATCTAACGGAAATAAAGTATTTTGAGATTTAATTATAACATAATTTTAATATAATAGTAACGAACAGACATATTAAGCATAACATTATATTTCTATCCTCTAGGCTAGGATAGATCTAAGTCCACGCGGACGAAGTCGCGGGCACAGCTAGTTCCAAATAAACGTCATTTGCGGGAAGTGTTATTACATTATTTTATTGCGAAGAAAACTGCAGCGGAAACTTATCGTTTGCTTGTGGAGATTTATGGTGAGCATGCTCCGTCTAATACAACTTGCAAGGAATGGTTTCGACGATTTCAAAATAACGATTTTAGTACTGAGGATAAAGAACATGGAAAACCACCAAAAAAATTTGAAGATGCTGAATTGGAAGCATTATTGGCGGAAGATTCTTGCCAAACTCAATCAGAATTAGCTGCAGCATTAAATGTTGATCGTTCAACTGTTGCAAAGCGTTTACAAATGATGGGAATGATTCAAAAAGCCGGTGACTGGGTTCCACATGATTTAAAAGAAAGAGACATGGAACGTCGGAAAACCATTTGTGAAATGCTGCTTCAAAGACAGCAAAGAAAAGGATTTTTGCATCGGATAGTCACAGGAGACGAAAAATGGATACACTACGAAAATCCTAAACGCAAAAAAGCTTGGGTGAAACCAGGCGAACCAGGCCCATCACAGCCAAAAATAAATATTCACTGTGCCAAGGTCATGCTCTGTATTTGGTGGGATCAGAAAGGTATTGTATATTATGAGTTGCTCAAACCCTCTGAAACTATTAATGGAGAAGTTTACCGACGACAACTAATGCGTTTGAAGCGAGCTATAGAAGAAAAACGACCAGAATGGGTGAATAGACATAACAAATTATTATAGTTCTTCAGCATGACAATGCCAAACCGCATACCGCAGAAGTCGTAAAAAGATATTTAGAGGGACAGGACTGGGAAGTGTTACCCCACCCGCCATATTCACCAGACATAGCTCCTTCGGATTACTGGAGAAAAGTTTACTTCATGTGAAAGTATCAAAATTTGGATTGACAACTGGATAAGCTCAAAAGACCAGGACTTCTTCCAGCAAGGAATACGAAAACTACCTGAACGATGGGCGAAGGTTGTAGCTGCAGATGGAGCATACTTTCAATAATTTTTTTTTTAATTTTGTAAGCGAACAAATGTGTTTTATTTTGACAAAAAGGGGCGGAGTCATATTCACACACCCAATACATGAGTACAATATCAAAGTGAAATCTATTTTCTCCTCTCTCCTACTTATTGTGCTAGTACATGTATCACTTTTTATAAGTATTAGCTAATAATGAATGACGTTTAGTCTGTGTTCGATTCCGATCCAACGCGAAATGCTGATTATAAAATATCCAAGTAAGACATAAACTTGACCCAATACTTTTCAAAGTAATCATTAATTTTAATTCGGAAGTTTAAACGACGCTGTAGATTACTTTTCTTTTAAATCTATCAACTCTAAAGTTTTATTTTTGGTCAGGACGTTATATTACATAGTTTAAATTCTACAAAATTTAAAGTCTATGATGCTTTAGAGGTTAAGGTGCTCAAAAAAAATCTTTTGATTTGGATTAAATATCTCTAAAACAATTTTCACGATTAATTACAAGTTCTACATGATTTGTTCACCAAACAAACGACCAATTTTTCATAGTCATCAGATGATAAAGATTCCCAATAATCAGAGTTAGGAGGCTGTTGGAATTGCCAACACATGTCGCATCAGGGATGCAGTTTTTTTACATATAAAGAGGGGTGTTATATGTTTAATAATAGTAGTTATTATAAGTGTATCTGTGTGTATTTGTGGCATCGTAGCTCCCGAACGAATAGACCAATTTTGATGCAGGTTTTTTCTTCTTCTTGGTTATAGATGATTCTTAGCTATAATTTATGAAGATCTATGCAAATTTTTGATATTCATCAGTACATTACCATTAGAGTAATTCCAAATTATGTAGAATCAAAATCACTATACTTTTTTTACAAGAAAAAAGCATTTTTTATTTCAAATACGTCGCAACAAACTGAAAACCTAATCTCCAACAACAACAAGGCCATCAAATCAATTACATTACAAGTCGTAGCACTTCGTTCGTAGAGTTGCTACGAGAAACTCGTAGAGGTGCTACAAGGACCGTTTAGCTATTGGAAGATTGATGACTGAATTCTATGGCTACGAATGTACTGACACGATCAATTGCACTTTTCAGGATACAAAAATCCCGGCAGTGTTGTGAACGTTAGAAGTAAATGTATATAAATTATATAAACAACTTATACAATATTTGAAAGATATTATAGCCTCTTATAATTGTATTTTTAAAAGGTGGAATATTTGTCATCGTAATACAAAGTGAAATTTTTAAATCTATATTTTATTTTATTTGTTTTTTTAATAAAATCCTTGAATAAAAAGTAACTTTTTTTAAATAAATGTCAATATTATTATATAAAATATAGCGCTTAATCTACATGAGAATCTTAATCTACATCTTTTTGAATTTCAGCAGGTCCGTACTGAACTAATCTTTTATGTCCAGAAGTTGGAACCCCATCGCTTCTCTCTCAGCTGCTACGGGCACCGAACTCAACTACCTGCACTTGAAGTATTTTATCGCGACACCTCTCGACTGCATGAGTCTTTTAAATTTATTTGCATCTTGAAAAGGAAGGGGAGAATGGTGAGTTCTTTTGAAACTTGAGTTTCTAGTAATGGCCCGAGCTATAGATGTATTTGTGTTTTTCAAAACCATTTTCCTCAATATAGTACTTATTGAAGGATGAGCTGGTGATATTTCAGTCGCGAGACTTTCCACATCACACGTTATATTAAGTTATTTGATGGATGAGATTTGTGTATAAATTTTATAATTTCACCAAATCGCTCAAATACTCATGTAAAAAAAAAACATGTGAAAATAACATTAAATTAACATTAATTACCCGTTGAACTTCGTGTTCTCTAACATTCTGAGGGGGCATCTATTGTATAATAAATTGATAATTTATGGGAATAAAAAATTATCAATTAAGATTTCTCGGCTATAAATAACGAACAATGCAATGGAATTTAAATTGGATTTTCAACAAAGAACTCGGACCCTAATATATCCGTAAATCTTTGTTCAAAATCAATGCATAAATCTTTATATTCGATAAATAATTGTTGGATTCAGGCGTTATTTTGAGTAATATAATATATAGTACACCTCCGCTAAACTAAGTCGTATACTAGGTCGTATAGTCGTATACTCCACAGAAAATCTTTATTTACGTAAAATATACTAAAAAAATATCTTTAAATTTTAAATAAATTTGTTTATACAAAATAATAATAAAATGGTCCATCCATTTCATTATTGATTTATTATTCTTCATTTTATGCGATCGAGAAATAAGTTAAATCTTAATCACATTCTCCTCATTTGATTTAGTGTATTAAGCTCATCAAACAACACCATATTACCATTTTTTTATTGTACTTTGAGTGGAGGGACGAGCTGAAGGCCTACCTAATGTTAAGTGGTTAGCTCCGCCCATAACAACTGCAATACGACTTAGGTCCTCCCCGACCGAAGTATGAGAATACCCAAGTCGCAGCCATCACCCGAGACGTCTCATGTAATTTCACCGTTGACTACACCCTTCCAACGAAACACAGCAATGCGAGAGCACCACTGCTTGGCGGCAAATTACCAGATGTGGAGGCAGTACTTCTCCGGGCGAACTTTGCACAAGTTCTACTGCTACTTTTTATTGCTCCTTTTGCAACACCCAGGGGGTACGTATAGAGGTTCCGAGCGTATTTAGTTACGAACGCGATAACCATTCTGTTCGCAAGTAATGCAATATTGGACAATCAATGTCTACGTTCAATCAAATACACATTAACTAGGTATTGTTTGAATGGTAATCCGACGTCAACTGTGAGATGCTAAGCTCCTTGGATAGTTAACTAATCGTTTGTAATACCTGGATTAGCTGTCAAACCTGTCTTGTCAATTACGTAGGCCTTTGTTGACCTTTCTGCTTGTGACAATTGTAAATACAAATACATTTATTACAATCCAAAAAAAATTACAATAACATTTAACAATACAATCGTCCCACTGCAGGGCAAAGGCCCTAATCCCCTCCCACTCCTTCCGGTCTTGCGTTTTTGAGGGTCAGTCTTTCATAAAGTGGTCAATACAATACAATAATACAATAGTAAAACAATATTTTTTTGTGTGCATCGGTTTACCAATACTGCTATTGCTATGAGTGTTTCGATAGGCGTTGCTATTAATATTTTAAAAGGCGTCTGGTGTTAAGTGGTAATGAAAATGTGATTTATTCACTATTTCACATATTAATTAAAAAATCTACCTAATTTTATTAACAAAGCAACAAATATATTGTCAAAAATACGCAAATCAAAACAACCTTTCTTGAACATCATAGGTTCAAGCCTTTATGTGTGTTTCACCTTGAGGGTCAATCTATTGTGGGAACACATACAAGTCGTGAACGCATTAAAATTTCAGCTAAAACCTTCCGGTTAATCAATCATAAACCACTAAAAAGTCCGGATTTATGTGTATTATTCTATAAATTCCGTGTCAAACTTCACTGCATGTGGCGACTAGTTTCGTAAAACGTACAAAATATCGCAAATCGAACTCAGAAACAAATTGTTTGTTGAATGAAAAAGAACCGCCCGCGGCTCGCTTGCAAAGCTGTTTGCACTCGCCGATGGATAAACTTGGAACCTTACTGAGAAAACTCGAATGAACAACTATATAACAGTAATTACATTAAAACTGCTTTGATTTAAACATCATTATGATTACCACCTCAGTCACCACAGCACGGCATCAGAACTAAGTCATCTCCCCAATTCCATATTAAACGGTCATAAAAAACATCTAATTTCAATCAATTTGGTTTAATACACCACGTTAAATTACTGATTGTGCTTGTAATATGGAAACTAGTTAACTGATAGAATACTCATAGATAAATAGGACTTTTTTGTGAATTAAACATTTATGTGGGAAGCGAACTCACGACCTCCAGCGCAGAAGGCAGAGCTACTACCATCTGATCTATAAGACCAGTCAATGTAAAGATAAGTGATTTGTTTCAGGCTAGATTAACATCTGTGTGCTTAATCAGACCTTATTCAATCCTACTTAGGGTTTTCCATTGATGTAGATATCCATTCGACTTTCAGCATCATGGTAGTCTGGAGATTAGACCGGTCCGAGATAGTTCTATTCGGCGTGTCTACTGGACAGACGCTGAATAGTAAGGGCAGCTTGTGGAGCGACGAAGATAAACCACAAGGTCATTGACCAGCAACGAAGCTCATAATAAGCTGGAGTATTTTATTTTTAACTAACTGACCTGACGTGTGTGTCCTGTCTTGATTCGCAGTTTGACAACCGACTGTCAACTGACGTAGTGACCAAAATCACGTAGAAGAATGTGGTTCCAGTTTTTACCAATGTCCGATTTTACACGGGAGTACCCTGAGTTTTTTCTTTCCTTGTCCTGATAATTACAAACAACAAAAAAAAAATAGCCAAACAGGTGCAGCGGTTCCGAAATGATGCGCTTACATACATTCCGCAAATTATTTTTTGATATTGATGTTACTAAAGTGACGGGATGAGCTGAAAACCCACGTGATGTTACGTGGTTACCTACTATAACAACAGCACAATGACTTAGGTCCTTCCCGACCGAAGTTTATGAAAACCCAAGTCGCACTCCGTTACGCCCGTTACACTAGAGGGGGATGTTTCGTCACATGCAAATGTGATTTCATCCGCACCCAAAATATTGAACCGATTTCCGTTCAACTTCTATGAAACCAATCTGAAAGGACATCTTTTAAATAAAAAGATTTTTTTCAAAATTGGTTGATATACACTTCTGAGACAACGAGCATAAAATATAGAACCAAAACTTAAAGCAATATTTAAGGGCTCTCTGACAAATCGCTTGTATCAACCGGCTCATAATCTGGCATAAAGCTGATCCGCTGGACAGGATGCCGGATCTCGTGCAAGCCGGTTTCAGCGGCAATTACGGCTGATTGTTTGTCTCTCATCTTTTACTCGAAAATTGAGCTTTTGCATCGATTGAGTCTTATGTTACAGCTAATTGAACTTCCCGTCGTCATTTCACTTTATTATTGAGGATTTTGTAGTTCAATTGGCAATGGTTAATTATAATTAAATAAATATTCATGGACATTATACACAGTGCTATCAATCTCCAAACTAAGCATTGTACTATGGGAACTTGATGGCTGATAGAATAAGTATATAGTAATTCTTTTTTAAATACATACTAAAATATATATTAACGGCCCGACACAGAACAAACGCTTGTCCTGTGTGAGAATTGAACACACGACCTATAGCGCAGAAGGCAGAGCTAAAACCAACTGAGCTGTGAGGCCAGTAAATTTTGGTATAACTCTTTAATAATCTTACATATAGGACGGTTTTCTGATATCGGACTCAGGTTTTCTCTTACTTAAGTATGAGGAGACTCAAGTCGTATTGCGCGCGTCACGCGGAGACGAGGAAGTACCTCTAATAAATCGTCACCCTTCCACCAGAACACAGAAACGCGAGCACAACTGCTTAGCGGCGGATTACCAAGTGTGGTGGCAGTACTTCTCCGGACAGTGCTACTTTTGATGGCTCCTTGCGCACCACTAAGGAGACAAGTACACGACTGTTTTGTAACAATAAAAAATTAATAAATTTATTTATAAATTGAAAACGTCAAGCCGTTGCAAGTATGTTCATTGGCCCGTGATAAAAATATATAATAATATTTTTAAAATAAAAATAAAATCCAGAACTCGTGTTATTCGAAGCTCGGACGGCGCCGATGGAATTATTGCATTGCTTCGGACTTGCAGGAACTTAACTTCGGTTCTATGATTTACGTCTTAATGCCTGTTGAAATATTTGAAATATCGCTCGGAAACCGCTGAACATTTTCGAAGTTTAATGGGATGAAAGCAGTTCGCACATCCAAAGGTAATCGTTAAGAGGATAGAGCTTCCTAACTTTCATCAAGTGATATGACAACTTTTGATTTATAGATGAGTCATTGTATCCGAGCGCTTTGTTCGTGTATAATAAACAATGACTCATTTATAAATCGAATAAACAAATATCACTACTTTCATTCTCTATTTTGGGAATGAAATTTTCCGATGAAATTACCTCAAAAACATACTTACCAAAATTGGTGCAACAGACAACTTCAAAAAAGAAAATCTCAGGAAAAATTGTACTTATACTATCTATACTCGGATATTAGTCGGGATTTTTCGACTAACTATTAAGGCACCTTTAAAATATACGCCTCTAAAGGTAGTGTAGATAGATTACCAGTTGTAACCGGTTACTCTACACTTTGAGTAAGAAGCCTAAAAGCCTTCCGTGAATTTTCAGAAATTACCGGTTCATTAATTGAACAAAAAAAATCATCCTTATTTTCTACCATTAAACTTTTCTCGAGTTTTTCTCACTTCATTACCCGTTCCCGAACTAATTAGACGAGGCATGATTGATTACGTATAGTCGTATTGGAGTTCGGACTTCTACATTTATAAAGCTTCTGGAATTTTTGATGAGTTGAGCTTAATTGGAAGCAATGGCGCCGTAGCTAAGGTGGTGACCACTCCATTTTTTTTTTTCACCGTGAAATACTTTGCATATACTCTACGCCTCACGCTCAAAAAGGGCGTTGTGGCCCAGGGGCACAGATACCAACTTTTTCATTGGTTCATTGTTTTTTTAAGAATAAAACGGCAATAAAGTACTTTTACCTTGACTTTGACTTTGAAAGAAAAAAAAAACAAGCCCAAAATTCCGCACGTGTTTGCCCTTCCAATTCATAGCCATTTTGCTATGCTTTCAATAATTCAAACCGATGCCAACTTATACATAAGCAACCTTTAGCCAAGTTTCATTGATGAATTATTTAATTAGTCCAAACTCCAGTAGCTAGGTAAAACAATTATAACGCAGCTAACCCGAACACCGAAGTTCTGTCCAAGAACTGTGACAGCAAAGCCAAACGGCTCCAAACAGCTCTCAAACATTCACCGTGAAACCTCACCCTCAACTAGTGCACAATATAACACGTACAGTAAGTGAAGAGCAGGTATTTTTTTAAACGCCTTCAATAATTTCATTCCGTTTCGCGTTTACAAGTAATTTTTTTCAATCGAATCCACTATTTACAAAGATATCGCGTAATAAACACACCAAACGAAACATACAGTTAAATTTAAAATTCTGTCGGTTTTTAAAACTTGGTTAAAAAGAAGGAGGTAATTATTTTCATTAACTAAGCAATATATTTGCCATTTCGATGTCAAATATGGATGGTAATATTTTTTATTTGATCGGGTGTACAGCCTCATAGGTTCGATTTAAAATCAGTCACGTCACGTTATCATTTTACGTTCAGTTCTTTTTTTTTCAATAGCTTTCGTTTGAACACGATTTCACCTGATAATGATGAAGCTTTTGATGGAGTACAATGTCTAGAAGAAATCAACTTATTTTTGGCTTGATGAGTTCCCTTTTATATACATCAAGAATTTATCAATCACTATAAAATTCATTAGAGGATGGGGAAGCTAAATCTACAATTTTTGTCTTACTGTCTACCCTAGTTTTGATGACATGTTTAAATTTTTTATTTGGCTTTCGAACCATTGGCCGAAGTAGCTGAGTATATTATAAGAATATGATGATGTGTTACGAAATACAATAAAAAAAAGTTAAATCTCGTTTTGTTATTTTTTCTCCTAAATTGAACTTAGCCAGGTTATAGAAAAATCTGGGCAATCTTTATATATACATCGGTTCCGTAGCTATGTTAATAACCCTAACTTCGAAAATAAGAGTCACAGGATGAATACTATTATAAAATGTGTACTAAAAATAAAATTTTGTCTTGTGAAAGTAGTCCTACTGTTTGACATCTATACAGTGATAATAGTTCTGTAAACATGCGCTTGTTCGCGTAAGCTTGTGGCACGTAGCGATGCATCCGTCTAATTTTCGTTGCACCTGCTACCTTTTTACGAGCAACAGTTTTAATGCTAGACAAGATGAGGATTGAAACCTCCCTTAAGGCTTTAGCTTGCATTAAAACGTAATATAAACTGTTGTACAAAAAAATCCAATATCAAGAGCATATTTCACTAATTTTTTTACTCTAGATGAGGAGTTCCGGTGGAAGTGTGTGGTAGCCGGTGAAATAACATTATACTGGAGAATGAAACGTTACAATCTCGTCACAGAGTAAAGGGCAATGGTGCGTATCTTGCTATTCTTCATGGGTGTAGGAACCACTTAACATTAAGTGGGTTACCAGCTCATCTCGTAACGGTAGTCTTAAAAAAATTCATGATTATTCTGAATTTTGTAAGTCGCATCTATCTGTGACGTCATCGCACCTACTACGTTGTTACTCCAAAGTTGGCAGGAACAACGCATGCAAAACGACTCAGAACAGAACAGAACAAGAAAGAAAGAGACTTAAAGCAGAATCCCGCAATATATTTTATTATAGTACTAAAGTACTAAGACAGGATGTGCTGAAGGCCCACCTGACGGTATGTGGCCCATAAAAACGGAATCCTTGGTACCCAAGCCACATCCCGTTCCGTGAGTCACCCGAAACGGGGATGTTACGTCTCATGGACCTGTGATTTCACCGGCACCCACACCGGAACACAGCAATACGAGTACGCGGCAGATTAAGTGTGGAGGCAGTACTTCTCCAGACGAACTTCGCACCAGTTCTACTGCTACTTTAAAATGCATACGGGATTCTGCCCATTACACAGTCACCAGTATTTTCAAACCTTGTACATTAAAGCCGTTCATGGAAGTGAAATTGATTGGATTATATTTGAAATCAAAGATATTCAGAAACTACACAAACCGTTCTAAGAATTTGTGACCGTTCAAAACGTGATCTGGAGGCAACAAAATTGCCGACGTATACAGATGGTCTACTTCTTACCATTTGAACGGGCTCAGTTGCCTTTATAACAACTATTACATACTACGTTTGTAATTTACTGTATTTTGAGAACAGTTAACATTTTGTTTTTGTAAATTTTCAATAGGCGTATCAATGTATCAATGATGGGTATCAATTCAAAAACGCCGTTCGCTCAATTAAAGCCTGAAAATATAATACGTATTTGACTTTTGCAACAGCCAATAATGAGTTTGAATTTGGAACACGAATTTTGTATTGGTTGACTGGAAGAGATCGCTATTAGCGATTAGGCTATGAAACTTTTTGTGATTCGCTAAATTGATGTATTAATTATGAATGTTTCTTACGAGGTGTACAATAAAGAGTATTAATTCCTTCATCAGATTGATAATTCATATTCACTTGTTAAATTTTACTTGCCTAAACGATACTTAGATTCTATGTAATAAATAAGATAATGTTTTTGAATTTGTAGTTATCTATACTAATATTACAAAGCTGCAGAGTTTGTTTGTTTGATTGTTTGTTTGTATGTTTGAACGCGCTAATCTCTGGAACTACTAGTCCGATTTGAATGATTCTTTCAGTGTTGGGTAGTCCATTTATGGAGAAAGGCTATGTTATTTTTTTTTTCAATATTAGGGATCCGTAAGTAAATTGCTATTTTGTAACACAAGGTGTAAAATCGAAAACCTATTTTTGGGTGCGCTGCAAAAACTATTGACAATAAAAAATGATGTACTACGGGTTTGTAGATCCCATTAAGACCTACAAAAAAGTCCGTGAGAACATGTATCTAGCTATCATGGTTTAATCACAATAACCGATTTTGTGTATCAAATTTGTACACCGTGTGCAGTTTGATCCAAATTGAAAGATAGGATAGCTCACATCTCAATTTATGATCCCAATATTATTTTATTGCAAATTATAATATCGTATGACAAAAACGTTAGCCACAGCAACGCGTGGCCCGGTCAGCTAGTTTTGTCATAATACGTAAGTGAACTAGCTGCACACATCTCATAAGCGGTACCAAGTCAGACATATTCATCCCGAGAGGATCACCTTTTGTTGGAAACTATTGAAGTTTTTACACTCGAATTGTTACAGAATAGGTTTTGTTAAGTTGGGGCGTTGTTTGTCGTTTCTTTGTGTACAGCCTCGTTTGTTCCGTGTGGTGGAACGAGGTTTGTAACAAGTAGGCTTGATAAGTTTGTTTTGAATCTCGTTAGCGAGGTTGGGATCTGTGGAATCATCATACACATTTTTTATATCACGAAATTGATGGAGAAAGCTATACTGCCGTCCATAAACGACAAAATTATTTTGTTCATTGTATGCACTTATGTTATTGTATTTAGTTTTATTTCTTGTGAAAACGCATATTTTTACAAAAAAAAACAGTTTTTGTTAATAAACTATGCTGAAAATTTAATACAGCGCCATCTTGTACAATTTTACAAAATAAAAACCGATCGAACCTCGGTCGCCCATTTCAAATATGTACTATTTGAAATATTATGTAAGATATTATATATGAGATCTTGTTAATTGTTTATTAGTATAAACAATTATAAACTTTCAAGTTCGAGCAGAGGACATTAATGAAGATGAGGACGAGTGAGGGACATCTCGTTAGAAATGGCCGGCGGTGAGGAATCCCCCGGCTGTGACATGTTTCCATAATAAACCCTGGTCTGTCGGGAGAAGGGATGGAAAATGTTCGGCAAATTGAATGATATGGTTTAAGTATAAGGCGTAAATAATGACTAGTCAGTTTTGGGAATGTTTTTCGTCTTTAGATTAGCATCAGAGTAACTACACTTGTTCCCCAGGTGGTACGAAAGGAAGAACCCAAAGTTGCAGCCGAACTGCGCCAAATTCTTGCGCAGCAATACTGCCACCAAACCTGGTAATCCGCCGCCAAGCAGTGGTACACTCGCGTTGCTGTGTTTGGTGGGAGAGTGTGGGTGCCGGTGAAGTTACAGGCAGTAGAGGTGTTACATCTCCATTCCAAAGTGACGGGGTCTTTAACCATGTAAGGGTGAACAAATTCTTATTGTTGGTTTGTTCCGTCATTACACGTAGTTGCATAAAAAACGTCGAGGGATACTTTTGTTGACAGCTATTTTTAAGTTTACATACTTTGGTTGAATATTATAAAAACAAAAAAAAAAAAACAACGTTAACACACTCATACCTCTGCACTAGGATTCCCTGTGTCGCCGATGGCATGGACAAACACAGAAACACAAGACAAACACCCAAGACCCGAAAACAAACTTCATGCTCACCACACAAAGTGTGCCCCGGTCGGGAATCGAACCCGGGACCCCTCGCTTCGAAGGCAGGGCTACTACCAACTAAGCCACGGAGCCGTCAAATATTGTACGTGCAGGAACTCTGAGGGTATTCACTTCGTTTGAGGCTAGATGGCGCTGTGTATCCGTGAATATTTATTTATTCTCAGCCTTTAAGTTACTTTTACATTTTCCGGCTTTTTAATGAACTATATTCTGTCCACCCCTAAAGTTTAACCAATCTTCTATGTTTATTTTTAATTACATACCAAGTGTTTAGTGTCTTGTCCGTGCCTTAATTTACCAGCCAAGATGGCTTCCATGTGATGGCGAGGGTCAGGGAGGGACGAGGTCTGCTAATTGAAATTGGATATTTAATGTGAGGGTACTTTTGTAATTAGACTGCTCTGGTTTTTGATGCGGTTACCATTTTGTGGGATAATTATGAACATGCTATATTTGGATGCGAATGTAATTATATATCTTGACTAGCGACCCGCCCCGGCTTCGCACGGTTAGTAAAGCATCAGTGTCGTATCAGAAACTACCCGTGCGAAGCCGGGGTGAGTTGCTAGTGTATTGTATTATACATATAAACCTTCCTCTTGAATCACTCTATCTATTAAAAAAAACCGCATCAAAATCCGTTGCGTAGTTTTTTAAGATTTAAGCATACATAGGGATATAGGGACAGAGAAAGCGACTTTGTTTTATATTATACTATGTACTGATTACGTGTCGTAAATTGCGCAAAGCTAAGCATAGTTAGTTACAAATTATTATTATTATATAAAATTACTTACGTACTTTTTTTAATACATCATTCTAATGCATAGTAACTGGGCGAGCGAGTTTCGCTCGCTTTTTTTTTATTTGTGAAATCGTGTTTAATTTCAAATTATATTTATTAGATACGAATAACGAATTGGTAATATTACTTCATTGGTTAACACAATAATTGCATTGTTTCTATTGGATGTAAGCCGAACAAATGTGATATAGCGCAATCTTAAAAATTTTTGGAGTAACAGTAGATTACCAGTCGTGTACCAGAAAAAATTACGAGATGGCGATGTATAAAACTATCAGCATAATCTATATATAATATATATAAAAAAGAATCCCCATTTCCCTTGGTTACGGCATCACGCGTGAACGGCTGGACCAATTTTGCTAAATCTTTTTTTGTTATGTTTGTTAATGTTAGGAGAAGGTTATTATGAAAAAAAATATTAAGAAAGTTGCTCAGAAAACCTGGAAAACCGCGGATAACACCACGGGGCGCAGATAGTTTATTATAAAAAAAAACATATTCTTATATTGTTTAAAGTAATAAGATTACTCAGCCACAGAACAAACATCAAAGATTGTCACAATTTTTTTATAGCCACAGCCAACTGGACTGGAGACCAGTCATCAGATTTTTTGGGTGACCTACTCCAGAAATCCTTATATTATTGAATAAATGTATAAATAAATATTCGTGGATATTTCACACGTTGTGAAGCTTCAAACTAAACAATTGTGCCCGGAACACGGGGCACGCCAACCTTTGGGTCCGTATGTACCTCTGGGCCACCCTCTTAGTCGTTTCGGTTGAATTATTATGCCTGCATTATAGTAAAACCAAACTTGGCATAACAGTGTCACGGTGTATTCGAATGCCGCCATTTTTCGCAGCCCCTAACCCGCTGGCAGCGTTTAACATTAATTACCACAGCAATCCACATTTTGCAGAATTATGTTCGGGACACACGTGCACCGCGGATAGGTAACGTAGCTTAGGTTTGAATTAGCTGTATATCATACTAATATTATAAATGCGAAAGTTTGTCGCTATGTATGTTTGTTACTCGTTAATGCCTCAACGTGTTCAGACTTGGATGAAATTTGTTAAGAATCTCTTACATTCATAACAAATAAAAATATGAAGCAAATTTTTCCCATCGCCTCATGTTGACTCTTCAACAAAATGAAAAGTGCCTAACAAAAATTAAGTATTGTATATTTTTTTTTCTTTCAATCAAACCTTGTCTTAACAAACAACAAAAAAGACTAGAAAAAAAGGCCGAATAGATCGAGCCGTTCTTAAGTAATGAAATTTCACATATGCTTGCGACAATTGATTTTTATTTATACAAATGTTGACCATCTTCTCTCCCCGTGTGTGACTCGCACAAACCATTGCCAATGCCGCGCTAGCTGCACCGACTGAATTTATTGCGTGCATTTACATCGCATACTTTACACGATGCGCCCTTAACAGGACACTACATTACCGGCGATGTTTGTGCTGCTTCCTAAAACTATTGCGTTGTGGTGTTAGTAAAATCTCACGCAATTTCAAAGCGCTTTTTGGGCTGTAAAGTGTGATTTTATTTTACGTGGCAAAATTAATGGATCGATGAGCCAATTCTCGTATTTTTACGACAACTAGATTAGCGCTTGAATCCATCGAAACAAAATTTCACATTTAATATTTTTTTTTTACTTTAAATGCGAAATTTGTCATATACGATGGCAGAACTTTTGCGAACATGGCACAATATTATTCTTCTTTTGAATTCCAGAATACAATTCAATGTTACAGGTTTAAAAATATCATATTCATAGTAATAATCTTAATAGATTTTATATTTAATTTCTACGAGTATATTGACGGTTCCATAGTTAGCCTTATCTACCTGTGACACAGGGAATAAGGCAGTATGAGAGTGTCAGCGTATTTTTTTATATATACAACCCAGTTCGCTGATCTTAAAATACAATATACCTTCAATACTTCATACTTGATTAGGACGGACAGTATGTCTTGGGGCCTCACATAACCCCTCAGGTTCCCCCCGACCTGAAGGTAAGGCGAAGTTCCTTTCCTGCGGTTAAAAAAATGGATCGACATCTTACGTACGGAAGCGCTCAATTCAAATGCCAATTAACGGCCATCCATCCAACTGGAGTTCCACCAGCGATTTTACAAACTTAGATGGTCTGTAAAGAACATCTAGGCAAGATTCACTATCTACCTTTTTCAACCTTGAAACAGGAGATACCTGTATACTCTACGCCTCTGCCGATATAAGCTCCCCTCCCCTATCCAATCGGGAAGAGATTTGCGACACAATTGGGAGGAATCAGGTCTCCAATAGACACAATTTGTTTTATCTAACACACATGAATTCCTGTTGAGCGATTACGTCGTCTTTTGTTTTGTGGCTCCCGATAAATCTTTGGGGAAGACTTTTTGTATGTGTGTAAGTGACGGAACGAGCTGAGGGCACACCTGGTGGTAAGTGGCGACCCCCGCACATGACAACAGTAATGCGAGTATAAGATTTGGATCTTACACTGAGTTGCATGCATCCTGCTGCGTCTATATATATCTTTTAGTTTAGACGGCTCCGTGGCTTAGTTGGTGGTAGCCCTGCCTTCGAAGCGAGGGGTCCCGGGTTCGATTCCCGGCCGGGGCATACTTTGTGTGGTGAGCATGAAGTTTGTTCTCGGGTCTTGGGTGTTTGTCTTGTGTTTCTGTGTTTGTCCATGCCATCTGCGACACAGGGAATCCTAGTGCAGAGGTATGAGTGTGTAAACGTTTTCTTTTTTCTTTTTCTTTTTTATATTTTCTACTAAATTACCTAACGCAAGAGATGTCATACCTACTTTTATGTTCCCTGCGTCTGACAACTGGCACACAGAAGGATCTGAACCAAGCCACGTATAATGGCATACAAAATGCCAAATACTAGTGCAAGCTAGAATAACAAAATATAGAAGTAGACTGGCCAATAGTAGCACAAGATCGTGGGAAGTGGAACGGGAGGCAGAAAGAGGCAGGGAGAGTCTTCCTTCTGCAGTGGGATCAAAGAGGCAAGGGTAAACCAAACTAAGATGGTTCCTCCTGATGGTTGCTTTTGACCATCACAACAGCAGGACATAACCAAAGCGAGAAGACCCAAGTCGTATCTCGTTGTGCCCGTCACCCGAGGATATCACATCTTATTAACCAATTATTTCACCGGTACCCACACCTTTCTACAGCAATGCTACTGCATAACTCCTTGGCAACAGGTTACCAAGCGTAGGGGCAGTATATCTCTGGACGAACTTCACACAAGTTCTATAGCTAATTCAGGTTGCTCTTTTACCTAGGGGTGGGTTTAGGTATCCCACGGATGAGGCCAACATGGACCCCCAAGTATTCTATATACTGAAATAACTAAAAAACTAATATCTTTTCTGGCTATTTTATGCTTTATAATTTTATTTACATTTTTCTAAGGAAAGGGAAGATGGATTTTTATGAAAACGGAGAAAAAAATGTATGAAGTATGTAAAAATCCTGCATATGATCCCTGTGGTATGTCAGGCAAACGCAATCATACAAAAACTCCAACAGCCAAGAGCAAAATGAATGTTTTAGTTCGAGTTCCACACGATCCCACACTCCAACATATCTTGCCATGTTCAATCAAAAGGATATAAAACATAATTCTATTCAACTTTATATATTTCTTTGTGTAGTTTGGTAGTGAGAACTATTTTTTTATTTTTTCACCCACATAGAATGTAAGGCCGTCGAAGCGTCCATTGGGTGTTATTTATTCATCCCGCTCTTGACCCTAAAACATGTTTCGCCGAAAAAGATATATAGGGACTTTCCCTAAAAACGGACTCACATCGACATCGGAAACGCGATAATAAATAAAAGCACGGGCGCTACTGTGAAAAAAGTTTAGTCGTCCACGCAGCAATACATCCTAGCTAATATTATAAATGCGAAAGTGTGTTTGTTTGTAAAGCTTTCACACCTAAATCTCTAGATCGATTGTGATGAATCTGATATAGAGATATCCGTTAACAGGCTACTTTTCTCGCTAAAAACTTAAAGGTGAGGGGTAGGATAAACTTTGTATGAAACAACCGAAATTGGTTGACATGATAAACATTAACGCGAGCGTAGCCGCGGGTAAAAGCTAGTAAATAAGTAAATACGAGAAATTGATAAGAATTTACAAAGATTATATTCTAAAGCCAGAGGAATAATTAATAAATACAATATTTTGAATATTTTTTATTCCATTCAGTACAATACAAGTGACGGGCGCAACGCGGTGCAACTTAGTTCTTTTCATACTTCGGTCGGGGGGGACCTAATCGTATTGCCGTTAGAGCATAGGTAACTATTTAACATCAGGTGGGCGTTCCTGTATAATTATTTCACCGTACCGTACCGGTGAAATACTTGGTGAATAAAATGTAAATGCCATAAAACAAAATGTAAACAGAACGTCCCATCATATTACATAAAAATAATAGACATATTACGCTACATTGATTTGTATATCTCTTTCATTTTAATGCAACATACCCATACAAGAACCGAGAGATCCGATTATTTAACTACCAAAAGTCACGATTGTATAATAACTCACAACGCCATTTCTGGATGGACACTTTCACGGTAGCCTCAATCACGGATGGATCACGTCCCGGCCGTAATGCACGCGGCGCCGGACACGTGACGGCACGGCGCCGAGACGTGTTCCTATTTATTACAATGAGAGTAAAAAAAATCAAAGCTCGGTTGAAAATATTTACCATGTACTTTTACATAATAAGTGTCTTTCACAGTTGCCAAAAACAATGATATTTAAAAACAAAGTCAAAATTCTTTATTTAAATAATTGAAAACGTCACTTTTTTAAATAAATATGTACCTACAAGATCATGTGTTTTTATTACTAAGTTTAGCAACTATGATAATACGAAACACCCGACCAATCAAAGATCACATGCGTTTTTTGAATGTAAATAAAATTTTGAATATTCTTCAGCTCGTGTGAAGCTGATTGATAATTGCCGCCATGTTGGAGGCCTGCTGGTAGCTCAACTCCAACACTAGAGTTGACCGCTATCTCAGATGAAAAGAAGAATTACCAATACCATTACAGGGAATCCTAGCGCAGAGTTACCCTCGTCCAAAGAAACAAACCAACACGCTTGCACCTCTGTTTTCGAACGCAATTTTCACAAGTTCTAGTGCTTCTTCATTGCTTTCACTACACCACGAACGTAAACAACATGGAACCCCAATTAAGTTCTGAATGACATATTCAACAACAGAAACAAGTTACAAAAGCAATTGTGCGTTAAAACGCCATAAAACTGTATTTTACAAAACAAGAATCTCAGCGTATCACCAGGATATTCATTATTTGTGTTTGCAACGTGGAGTTGATTAATCCGGCGCTTCCAGAATGTGGCTCGTGTTTTATGGACGCACTAGCGCGCCACTAACTGCGCTGACTTGTCACCGCTGCAGTGTGCACTAACCCGCTGACTTGTCGCCGCTGCAGTGTGCACTAACCCGCTGACTTGTCGCCGCTGCAGTGTGCACTAGCGCGCTGACTTGTAGCCGCTGCAGTGTGCACTAACCCGCTGACTTGTCGCCGCTGCAGTATGCACTAACCCGCTGACTTGTCGCCGCTGCAGTGTGCACTAACCCGCTAACTTGTCGCCGCTGCAGTGTGCACTAACCCGCTGACTTGTCACCGCTGCAGTGTGCACTAACCCGCTGACTTGTCGCCGCTGCAGTGTGCACTAACCCGCTGACTTGTCGCCGCTGCAGTGTGCACTAACCCGCTGACTTGTAGCCGCTGCAGTGTGCACTAACCCGCTGACTTCTCGCCGCTGCAGTGTGCATTAACCCGCTGACTTGTCGCCGCTGCAGTGTGCACTAACCCGCTGACTTGTCACCGCTGGAACAGTATAATATCATATTTCGTATAATGAACGTGTTCCTCTGACAGGCTGTTTATTTTTAGTAGCTGGTAATTTGTAGCTTTTCTGTGTAACTACTTTTAAAATTATTAAATCAACAATTTAATTAATCAGTATACAAAATATTAATTATGGCGCGTCACGAATGTTACCGCTAATAGATTGTAATGTCGCCGACGGCTAAGTACAATAAAATAAAACTCAACACATTAATTAAATTTAATATGAAATATGATATATATCTGCAATGCGGACGATTTTTCCCTTTAAATGCGTGTTCCTGGGGTGTGGTTAGAGTGCTCAAGCGCGGAGTGTATCCGTATCAGCCTTTGTTGTTCCCACGACAGGATACCAACCTACTCTTGATAAGCGAGGGTCAGCTTTTGAGGATTTATACATACATATAAGGAATATTTTTTGGTTTGTGAATAGCATAATGATCGTGAAAAGAAAGTTTGGATCCGAATCCGATCGCGAAGAGGACCCATGGTCAGATAGGATTCGAACAAGTGCTAAAGTAATTAGAATGCATGATTTTGTGCCTACTTATACTCGTATATTTAAAAAAGTGACGTTTCCTATAGTTTTTAAGAATTCAAAATATATAAAGTATTTTGACTTTAACTTTGATCTTTGAGTTGTTGCCTTAGAATTTTGGTTTAGAGGCATACCAATTTCCAACCTTCAACTCTCAGCTATAACTCTTTTAACAGTTTATACAGTCTAGGTACAATAAAGAAAGTACCGAAGTGAGTATTATAGGTTTTGTGGTTGAGCAAAGGAGCTCGATTAACATTAGACTTTACATATATAACGCCTGACGCGTTGGGACCAAAACCCCAAACATACCTCACCTCAATGGCTTTTCACGGCCATGTTTCAAACACCGATACAAGATGGCGCTGTTTTGTAGTACAAAGAAAACTCGTAGGAGTTAAAAAACAAATAGAATATCAATGTCAACAGTCGAGTCAAACATTATTTAAATCAAATATTATTTGAATCAAATCAAAATAAAAACTCAAGACAAAACAAACTTAACTTGACTTGAAGGGCGAAGAAATATCAACACGAAATGAAAATAATTTAAGAACACAATGAAATTGCTGCACGTAAGACAAATCAAAAACGAATCGAGATTTTTCACAGGTTGTTCCAACAATCAAACAATTTTGCTATCGTGATTTTGACTTTACTACCAACTTTGTAGCATCTGACCACAAAACAGAGTCATCTATTGAGCTAGTTGGAACTATTATTTCGTTTTAAATCACTACATAGTATAAAACAAAGTCGCTTTCTCTGTCCCTATATCCCTATGTATGCTTAAATTTTTAAAACTACGCAACGGATTTTGATGCGGTTTTTTTTAGTAGATAGAGTGATTCAACAGGAAGGTTTATATGTATAATACACTAGCAAGTCACCCCGGCTTCGCACGGGTAGTTTCTGATACGACACCGATGCTCTACTAACCATGCGAAGCCGGTGCGAGTTGCTAGTAGAAAATAAAAAGCCCTTTTTGAAAAAAATAGCATCGCTTCACAACTGTTATGGTGTCACTGCGGTTGGGAAACCGCAGTGACACCATAACAGTTGTCATCACAGTAGCACAGTTCCGGGTGAATTACCAACCATCCGAGACCGCGCTAATGGCGCTGAACTTTAAAAATATTAACATTACCCACAGAAACGATCAAAGCATAATTTTGTACAGCAGCTTTTTGTTTGTGCGCGTTATTTACAGCGCTTTTAGTGCTAGTTTGCCCGACAACCGAGTAATTGGTTAAGAAGGTGGGTGATTTACTGTATGATTTTATTGCAGGGAGAAAATGTTTAACTTTACTCGTATTGTTTCAATTTTACGAGTTATTTTATTTCGCAGTATTTTTGAGTTTTTAACCAAGTTATTAACCATAAAGCAATCACGTTGATCAAGGAATGTGGTGAACAGAACAACAACTGAAAATTATTTCCAATGCATGGTGTATTAGAAACTTTGAATAAAATTGCATTTACGCATATGACTTTAAAAAAATCTCTCTTTTACCAAACTCCTTTACCCTATTCTCCTTTATCAATCAATCGATATATTTGTCTGATTAAAAAAAACGAGTAAACATTCAATAATTAAAATTTATTTATTTTGCAGTGAGTGGTGGATTTACAGATACAGTATTTATTTTAAAATAGTAACGTTCCCAAGTATTTTTTTTAAAGTTTTACAGGTATAATGGTTTTTGAATTTATATTATTCATTAAAATTTCTTCTTTGCGTGTGAGTTTGTGGCCAACTCTGATGTAGTAGTTTATAAGTCACCTGAAGGCCGCCAACATGGCTTATCGATTAGAACAGTTGGGACCGATAGCATAACTTAGCTTCTAAAGCACATTACCACTAAACCGCCACCCATCCAACTTCTGTCCGGGCCCAATATTATTTATATACTGTTTATTTATTTTGTAGTGAAAAATGTATATAAAATGAGATATAAAGTAAATAATGTGAAATAAAAATGAAAATAAAGTATTTTGACTTTGACCTGCATTTGTCTAAGAATTCTATGGATTATTATTATTAATTTTAATTGTATAATTGTATGTAAAAACTTAACCTTCTAATGTGAAAGCACCCTTGAACGTATAGGTAGCTAGAATGTTGGGTTATCATCCCCGATACATTTCTCTGAGTGCTCCTAGAATCGATACGAATGCACAAAATAAAATGTCCTTATTTCGCCCACTAAAATGAACGAATTCATCAGGGCTGTACTAAGGACTAAATGGCTAAAACATACATATAACACGAGGGTCCGTACTATCATTCTATTTATAAATAGAAGTAATTTTATTATGCGAAATCTTAAGCCATTTTACCGAGATATTCATGGTTTGAGTTTTCTTGACTCCCGATATTTCGACGCAGTTTCATGCTTCATGATCCATTTAACAGTTTACCCGAGCCATGCCGCATAACTCGAAAACTAATATTCAGTTTCGTAACTTAATACTGGCTTCATAGCTGTGAAGTTCGTAGGTTCGATTCCCACCAAGGACAAACATTCGTGTGACGACCATAGATATTTGTAACGACCATAGACCATAGATATTTGTAACGACCATAGACCATAGATATTTGTAACGACCATAGACCATAGATATTTGTAACGACCATAGACCATAGATATTTGTAACGACCATAGACCATAGATATTTGTAACGACCATAGACCATAGATATTTGTAACGACCATAGACCATAGATATTTGTAACGACCATAGACCATAGATATTTGTAACGACCATAGACCATAGATATTTGTAACGACCATAGACCATAGATATTTGTAACGACCATAGACCATAGATATTTGTTCTGTGTCTGGGTGTTAATACGTATTATATTTATATATTTACAAAAAGAAATATTATTTAGGTTTGCTATCAGTTATCTAGTTCCCATATTACAAGCCATGCTTAGTTTAGGGCTATGATGAATGAAATAAAACAAATTTTGAGTTAGTGAATGGTGGGCATGTCAGGTTCCAACTTGCGTTAAGGTGGAGCCTGGCATGTGTGAGGTGGAATTACGACTCGGGTCCAGAATCGAAGTGTGAGAAGATCCAAGTCGCATTTCGTTGCACCCGTTACCCGAGAGAGTAAAATGTGCATGACTTACTATGACGGCAAATAATTATGAGGAGAGGTACTGCCACCACATCTGAAATCTGCCGCCAAGCAGTACTTTTTGCATTACTGTGTTCCGGTGGAAGGGTGTGGCTGCCGGTGAAATCACATGCGCATGAGACATATCATCCCCGTCTCGGATGATGGACGCAGCAGGATGAATGCGACCCAGTAAAGATTTGGATCTCATACTGAGTCGCGCGCATTACTGTTGTCATGGGCGTAGGTCACCACTTACCATCAGGTAGGCCCTCAGCTCATTCAGTCATTTATACACAAAAAAAAAAAAACATTCCTAACTCCGTCCCCCGTTAGTGCATTGTGTCTGGGCGTCCGTGGCCCGTGAAAATGCCAGTTAGGACTGGAGTGCCTCGATTTGAATTTATACGGAAGCTTCGGTACTGTCTTATATTTCTATCGTTGCCGTCGTCACAGGAATCCCAAACTTACGATACAAATGGCACGTATCGAGATCGCTTGGCGCCGTTCCTGGGAGCATATAAAGATATCGCGCAAGAATATTATGGGACTTGAATATGGACAGAATGTATGCAACCATGTTTAGGTTAGTTGTCTAGATTTTCAAGCATGTTTATGCTTTTGTAGATAGCGTTTTGCATTTGGAGTTTCCATCTGAGCTTATACCTTGTAAACAGATGGATATGGTCTCAGTTTTGAATGTTAATTTCAAACCACGTGAACTAAAACCCCGTCTCGGGTGACGGGCGCAACGAAATGCGACTTGGGTCTTCTCATACTTCGATTTGGGGACCCGAGTCGTATCTGTTTTTATAGGCGGAGGTAACCACTTAACGTAAGGTCCTTCAGCCCGCAAATCTATGGTATAAAAAAACTCAATGTTTTTTTTATTGTTAAGTTTGCACCTGTTTCAGTGCGACAATTTTCAACCCCAATTATGTATTTGTCAACTCCAAACATTTCCCCCCTTCATTCTGAAAGGGGAGAAGTGTAAAAGTTAGCAGTCGCGACGATTATCCTCTCGTCACCGCGTCGCCTGTTGACACGCTCATAATTATGTTACGAAAAGGTGCATTATTTTTATTCCGTTGCTCTTCTATTGTTTTTATTTTTACGTTGTTAAACCCGGCGGTTGGGTTGCAGTCATTATTATTATTATTATTTCACATTATTCATTTTTATTCTCATTTTATATAAATTTTTCATTACAAAATAATACATTATTTATAAAATAAACAGGATATAAACATTGTAGTAAAAAATATATAAAAACGGACGACCACCGACTGCGGAGTAAGACCCAAGCAGTCGGTGGCTAGGGCAGAGAGAGAGAGAGTTATTATTATTATAATTTTTATTTATTGGAGATTACCATATTCATGAAAAGGCTATCTAGCATTACGCTAAATTTCTTTAAGTTATATTATAATATATGTGGATGAAACCGTGGGGGGCACAGCTAGTTAAGTTATATGCGTGATCTTACATGGATTCTAGATTTTTCTCAAAGGAAGAAGTCTTTTATACAGAAAACTAGGCCTCATGGGAAGATCCAATTGCACCGCATTTCGTTACTGCCTTAAATATATTATACCGCGCTTACTTCCTTCGATAAAAATCGAGGGCAGGTCTTGTCGCCAACGGATCGACTAGCATCCATACATACATACAGAACTAGCAACAGTGTACCCAGTCGAATAAATGAGAGGGTGGGTGCTTTGAAAACTTTAATTAACGCATAAAATGTCACGTGAAATGAACGGTGCAGCCTAGACGCTAACTGAAGCAGTAGAGCGCTGCCTCTATGTAGGTTGCAGGGTGACCATTATACACTCGATGTTTTAGAAATATTTTGCCTTTGAAGTGTATTATTCCGTGGAGAAACGTACTTTAGTAAGGCTATATAGGAGTTTAAGGCTTTAAAGGACTAGAAGTTATTTGCCGTTGTAATATAATTGATTTTATATTAGAGGGAACTGTTACCACTGTTATTAAAAATAATGATGATAATGAGCTCATCACTTGAGCGTGAGCGTGGTGGCCCAGGGGCATAGATGCCGACTTTCAATCTGAAGGTTGCTGGTTCAAACCAACACGAGAACCAATGAGTTTTTTCACTTAAAAAAATTTATGTGCGCAATACCACGTTCTCAAAAAGGTGACGGAAAACATCGTGAGGAAACCGGCACGTCTTAGAACCAAAAATTCGACGACATGTGACATCTACCAATCCGGATCGGGCTCCCGTGGTAGATCAGAGCCCATTCACTCTCAATTATCGAAAGTAGGCCGGTGTCCCTGCAGTGGGAACATTAGAGGCTGGTACGGAGCTCATCACTTTGTCTCGTCTACGATCTCATAGCGTAACGAGATGAATATCTGCGAACCGTACGGGTGCCGTAATTGATATCCGCAATACGTGATCCATGTACGGTCATCATGTTGGTACTAATGATCACAAAATGGCGTGTCTATGATTCACTTACACTCACACATTGTTTGTTTGTTCTTAGAAAATTTAAATTTACTTAAAAAAACTTCAAATTATCCACATTTATCATCATTATTTTAAAAGCGAAAAGATACAACCTCATTTGCTCAGTAATTATTCACTTCTCATCTTTTATCAATTAGCCCTTGTTTGGGATCCCTTTGGGGATAAATGGATTACTCAGAAGTCTAAATTTAAAGATTACCTTTAATATGACAAATGTTTAAGCTTTGTATGACTTCTGCAAATCATCGAACATTATGGAAAGGGAATTAAGAATGTTGGGGCATATATTTTTTTAAATAACACATCCTACTATAGTAACAAATATTGACGTTATTTTTATGTTTTTTTATGCACCTTAACTCAAAAGTCATAACTCTACAATAAACATTAACAATTTAAATAATACGAAACATGTTTGCGACAAAACTGAAAAAAAAAACTAAATTTGAAATTATTATGTACAAGCAAAAGTGGCATGAGTTATTATAAAAAAAAATACATGGTCCCCCTAATGCAACCTCATTCAAAGTAAACGTCATGCATGAGTGACAGTTATATGCGGTTAATTTGAGCCCCATGTTCTCTAATCATTGTTCCACACTGAACGCACCCCAGGCTTTTTCATTTGTTTCATATTGTAATAATTACAAAGATTGCGGTGACTTTTAATTAAGATTTTTTCCGTGATGAAATCCCGCAAATACTTCGCGGGTATTCAATGTTTAGAGTTCTTTTGTGCATAACAAAAATATTTGCTATTTTTCTGCTTTTCAACGATTGTTTATCTATACATATAATAAAATCGTAGACTTGCCGTGTCTGTACATTGAATATTTTTACAAAATAATAACTGGGAGACGTTAAGAATAAGTAACAGAACCCAAAAAAATAATTTTTGAAATTTTTGTCTGTTTGTCTGTATGTTTGTGCGCACTTTACGCAAAAACCATAGATAGTTATCAAAATCTAGGTACTAAGAAATGTTAAGCTGAGTCTGGAATAGTGAATAGCGTTTATTTTATCAAAATCGACCCACAAAATCAAAAGTTATTCAATGTTTTATGCAAAATTTTAATTTTTTTACAAAACGTTCTACAAGCGCCTGCCGTGTCCTGCGTTCTTGACTCGGTGTGGCGGTTCGGTGTATTGCAATATGAATAAGAGCAGGCGCTTGAAGGCAGATGACAGGTTTAGTCGTAGTTTAGTCTTAGTTTAGGTTAGTTAATTAGGTAATTAGTTTAAAGGTATAATAGTTTAGTTTTTCTTTGTACTTTGAACTGCGAAAGGTTGATGGTAACCAGTATCTTAAATACGAGTACCAAGCTTCCTATCAAACGAGTCATTTACTTGACGGAGACCTACAGTACACTGGAGTAACGCAATGGCCGTATGTCCGGCAGAAAAAAGCCGCATAGGTAAATCATCCTCAGGGTACATCATCATCATCATCATCAGGGGTGAAATTAAATAATCCTTGCGACATTTGTTTTCGATTTTGCTGATATTATCTGGACATTCAGATGCAGCACAGATATTGCAAATGTATCAATATAAATTAGCGGAAGTCTATCAAGGAATATGCAGCTCAACAAAAATAACAAAACATAAATACCATTCATACGCACTAAGCGATTTGAAACTACTTTTAGTGTGCGTACTGCAAGGGAGTGGAATGCTTTGCCTGAGTCTGTGTTCCCTGACCATTACAATTTGGGTGTCTTCAAGAGTAGAGTGAATAGGTTTCTCCTAGACAAGCGTGCTCCATCGTCGGCCGCATCTTCACATTCCATCAGGTGAGATGGCGGCCAAATCATGCTATGCTATCTTTTTTTTGTGAGTTAGTTACGTAACGAGCTGAGGGCCCACCTGGTGGTAAGTGGCGACCCACACCTATGACAACAGTAATGCGACTCAGTATAAGATTTGGATCTTACACTGAGTCGCACTCATCCTGCTGCGACCATCACCCAAGACGGGGATGATACATCTCACGATACAAGCACTACTGCTTGTGTGATTCCAGGTGTGGTGGCAGTACCTCGCCGGACGAACTTAGCACAAGTTCTACTGTTAGTTTTTGGTTGCTGCTTTAGCACCACCCAGAGGGTACGTGTAGGGAATCAAAGGGTACACACCTGCGGACGCGAGCAACTAGATCCAATAGATCGGTACGGGGGACTTATTTCTCACTGTATTTAACACTGTTTTGTTACTACAGGACTTATTTCATATGTGTCTGATGATCTAAAAACAGTGATACAACATTGAGCAGTGATCCAGGGAATGGCATTGAGTGAATGAATGGCAGGGAATGGGAATGGCATTCTATTAACAGAGAAATGGAACAATAAGAAGCTTTTTTTTTGTCAAGGGGTAAATACTTTGCTTATACCCCACGCCTTGGGGAGGCGTATATTAATAGCAGTGCTGGGGGAATACACAATAAAATCCCCTTGGAGTTCCTGCACTACGCCTTCACGCTGGAGCTACGGGTACGGTAGCGGCCGTACCCGTAGCCCCAAAGGCGTTGGTCCTCGCGTATCGGAACCCCAACACGATGTGTACCTCCCTATAGTGCCGTGCCCGGAACACGAAACACGCCAACCTTCGGTGAGGACCTCATCCGTCGGACGGCAGATTCCCCGGATCTACCGCACGGAAGTTCCCGTTAGGGTGGCAGGCGGCGCTCATGCGCCTGCCTACGCCGACCCACTCTCCTCACCAGTCACCAGAGTGAGGAGATTCTTCCTCCCTTACCCTCTCGGCTGCTTCCTTCTGCGAGATTACTTCCTTGCAGAAGGACTGAGCTGCCACCCAAGATCTCCCGCTGTCAATCATGGATGAGACCATAGTTGACAGCGAAAGGTTTCCGCCTATAGCCGCGGTCAGGCGGGAACAATAAGACCCTACCAACTATTTCATCGAATGTTTAAATTTCTTGAGTGCATCTGGACTCCCATCACACAATATATATTAAACTAAATGTCGGAGTGCCCATTGCTCTTTTATAAATTTAAGTCTTCCTAAATTATAATATGTTACGGCACCAGATTGAAAGTCAAGAGTTTAGAGAATTCCTCTCATTCCTATCAACTGCCCATTTAGTTTTAAACGCATTCAGTCTCCGGTGAGCCTATGTTCCGCAGTGACCAGAAACAAAGAACAAGAAGAAACTGTTTTGGTATCAGACGTAGACCTAATATTGAGTTGCTTTTTGCACGGTCCGCCATACTTAGCTCTTTCCCGACTTAGCAATTCAAATAATTTGTATGCGCACGTTCCTGAAATATCCTGAAAAGACGACTTCTATAGTATAGTTTACAGAGAAGCATTATTGTAAAATATACATTTGCAATGGTTGCAGTTTCACTTACGTAGTTCATCATCCAATCAAGTCTTTAACCTTCCCAGTTAACAAAACCCAAGTAATATCGTAAGAATCTAACGGAAATAAAGTATTTTGAGATTTAATTATAACATAATTTTAATATAATAGTAACGAACAGACATAATAAGCATAACATTATATTTCTATCCTCTAGGCTAGGATAGATCTAAGTCCACGCGGACGAAGTCGCGGGCACAGCTAGTCTTTACTAAAAATTTAAGTAATGTCACACATTTGTATGTGTCCATATTATATGCCCAAGGAGCTCCTGTTACACACGCACCAATATTTATTTTCAAAGGTCCTTAAATATTATATTTCCGTATCAGCCTCTAATGTTCCCACTGCAGGAACACCGGCCTGCTCTCGATAATTGAGAGTGAATGGGCTTTGATCTACCACGGGAGCCCAATCCGGATTGGTAGGTGACACATGTCTTCAAACTTATGGTTCTAAGACATGCCGGTTTACTCACGATGTTCTCCGTCACCGTTTCGAGAACGTTGTATTGCGCACATAATGTGTTCAAGTGAAACACTTACGTGCACGTTTGCACGTGTGATTTTGAATCGGTGACCTTCAGACAGAAAGTCGGCGTATATACCCCTGGGCCACCACGCTTATGAATGTTAGCAGTTAATCTGTCTGAAGCTGTCAGGTAGCGTGACGTCACGTCGCGGCCGCGTTCATTTGTCACTCGCTGATGTGCAGTCAGTGCTTTAATTTGCAAGTAGCATTGTATTTATTGCAAGCCATGTATTTTGACACCACACTCGATAAGTTTCGATGAAAAATATTTTTTTAAAGAAATAATATAATAGGTATATAGCACCCAAAAACGGCCATTTTAAATATCACTCTCACAATTAAGATGAATCTGAAGACAACTCTAACGCTAAAATCCACCAATCCGTTTAGGTTACAGAGCGTACTAAAGAAATGTATACATACAAACATACGAAAAAAATACCCCTCCTTCTGGCACAGTAGGGTAAAAAGAAATGAAAGCTATGAGAGTAGGTTTAATCAGTTTTACATTTCGTTATTCTATGCTAATTAAAAATCGCTTGATGAAAAGTCGAGTTAGAGTTGAAACAAAATGGTTACTTTTATTATATAAAAAAGTCGTTGATATAAATCGAAGTATTCCAGTTTTATGCAAAATATTGAATTTAATAAAATGCACTCTGTGACACCGACGTTTAAAAATGAACGAATGATTTATCGCCCGATGCGAATGAATGACGAAAACGTCACTGAGCGCTGAAGTTCAACTCTACAGATACCAATATGAAATAGTGAATGCTTTGATCTCTTTTAAGAGTTAACTGGAAGTGGTCGCCGCTCTGTTGGCTTGTAGTTTTAAGAGTTCCACTCAAAGGTTAAGGAACCCTTATAATAAACCTATATTGAAATAATGCTGTAACTTTAAACAGAAGTTGTAGAGGGCTGAAAGCTTTAAAAAATATATATGACAAAACAAAATTACTAATTTTTTTACGGGATCTATGTTTTTTTTTTCATATTATCAATAACAAATACTTATGTATTTAACTAGCTGTGCCCGCGACTTCGTCCGCGTGGACTTAGATCTATCCTAGCCTAGAGGATAGAAATATAATGTTATGCTTATTATGTCTGTTCGTTACTATTATATTAAAATTATGTTATAATTAAATCTCAAAATACTTTATTTCCGTTAGATTCTTACGATATTACTTGGGTTTTGTTAACTGGGAAGGTTAAAGACTTGATTGGATGATGAACTACGTAAGTGAAACTGCAACCATTGCAAATGTATATTTTACAATAATGCTTCTCTGTAAACTATACTATAGAAGTCGTCTTTTCAGGATATTTCAGGAACGTGCGCATACAAATTATTTGAATTGCTAAGTCGGGAAAGAGCTAAGTATGGCGGACCGTGCAAAAAGCAACTCAATATTAGGTCTACGTCTGATACCAAAACAGTTTCTTCTTGTTCTTTGTTTCTGGTCACTGCGGAACATAGGCTCACCGGAGACTGAATGCGTTTAAAACTAAATGGGCAGTCGATAGGAATGAGAGGAATTCTCTAAACTCTTGACTTTCAATCTGGTGCCGTAACATATTATAATTTAGGAAGACTTAAATTTATAAAAGAGCAATGGGCACTCCGACATTTAGTTTAATATATATTGTGTGATGGGAGTCCAGATGCACTCAAGAAATTTAAACATTCGATGAAATAGTTGGTAGGGTCTTATTGTTCCCGCCTGACCGCGGCTATAGGCGGAAACCTTTCGCTGTCAACTATGGTCTCATCCATGATTGACAGCGGGAGATCTTGGGTGGCAGCTCAGTCCTTCTGCAAGGAAGTAATCTCGCAGAAGGAAGCAGCCGAGAGGGTAAGGGAGGAAGAATCTCCTCACTCTGGTGACTGGTGAGGAGAGTGGGTCGGCGTAGGCAGGCGCATGAGCGCCGCCTGCCACCCTAACGGGAACTTCCGTGCGGTAGATCCGGGGAATCTGCCGTCCGACGGATGAGGTCCTCACCGAAGGTTGGCGTGTTTCGTGTTCCGGGCACGGCACTATAGGGAGGTACACATCGTGTTGGGGTTCCGATACGCGAGGACCAACGCCTTTGGGGCTACGGGTACGGCCGCTACCGTACCCGTAGCTCCAGCGTGAAGGCGTAGTGCAGGAACTCCAAGGGGATTTTATTGTGTATTCCCCCAGCACTGCTATTAATATACGCCTCCCCAAGGCGTGGGGTATAAGCAAAGTATTTACCCCTTGACAAAAAAAAAGCTTCTTATTGTTCCATTTCTCTGTTAATAGAATGCCATTCCCATTCCCTGCCATTCATTCACTCAATGCCATTCCCTGGATCACTGCTCAATGTTGTATCACTGTTTTTAGATCATCAGACACATATGAAATAAGTCCTGTAGTAACAAAACAGTGTTAAATACAGTGAGAAATAAGTCCCCCGTACCGATCTATTGGATCTAGTTGCTCGCGTCCGCAGGTGTGTACCCTTTGATTCCCTACACGTACCCTCTGGGTGGTGCTAAAGCAGCAACCAAAAACTAACAGTAGAACTTGTGCTAAGTTCGTCCGGCGAGGTACTGCCACCACACCTGGAATCACACAAGCAGTAGTGCTTGTATCGTGAGATGTATCATCCCCGTCTTGGGTGATGGTCGCAGCAGGATGAGTGCGACTCAGTGTAAGATCCAAATCTTATACTGAGTCGCATTACTGTTGTCATAGGTGTGGGTCGCCACTTACCACCAGGTGGGCCCTCAGCTCGTTACGTAACTAACTCACAAAAAAAAGATAGCATAGCATGATTTGGCCGCCATCTCACCTGATGGAATGTGAAGATGCGGCCGACGATGGAGCACGCTTGTCTAGGAGAAACCTATTCACTCTACTCTTGAAGACACCCAAATTGTAATGGTCAGGGAACACAGACTCAGGCAAAGCATTCCACTCCCTTGCAGTACGCACACTAAAAGTAGTTTCAAATCGCTTAGTGCGTATGAATGGTATTTATGTTTTGTTATTTTTGTTGAGCTGCATATTCCTTGATAGACTTCCGCTAATTTATATTGATACATTTGCAATATCTGTGCTGCATCTGAATGTCCAGATAATATCAGCAAAATCGAAAACAAATGTCGCAAGGATTATTTAATTTCACCCCTGATGATGATGATGATGATGTACCCTGAGGATGATTTACCTATGCGGCTTTTTTCTGCCGGACATACGGCCATTGCGTTACTCCAGTGTACTGTAGGTCTCCGTCAAGTAAATGACTCGTTTGATAGGAAGCTTGGTACTCGTATTTAAGATACTGGTTACCATCAACCTTTCGCAGTTCAAAGTACAAAGAAAAACTAAACTATTATACCTTTAAACTAATTACCTAATTAACTAACCTAAACTAAGACTAAACTACGACTAAACCTGTCATCTGCCTTCAAGCGCCTGCTCTTATTCATATTGCAATACACCGAACCGCCACACCGAGTCAAGAACGCAGGACACGGCAGGCGCTTGTAGAACGTTTTGTAAAAAAATTAAAATTTTGCATAAAACATTGAATAACTTTTGATTTTGTGGGTCGATTTTGATAAAATAAACGCTATTCACTATTCCAGACTCAGCTTAACATTTCTTAGTACCTAGATTTTGATAACTATCTATGGTTTTTGCGTAAAGTGCGCACAAACATACAGACAAACAGACAAAAATTTCAAAAATTATTTTTTTGGGTTCTGTTACTTATTCTTAACGTCTCCCAGTTATTATTTTGTAAAAATATTCAATGTACAGACACGGCAAGTCTACGATTTTATTATATGTATAGATATTAATCACTAAAATTAAATAATGGATTTTTCTTCAAAGTACTTCACAAAGGCCATAAGTTTGTATGTTTGTGTGTCTGCGTGTTTTTGTTTTTATGTTACTTCTTGACGCTAAAATGGTCGAACGGATTTGAATAAAATTTGATACAAGGCTTTTATCCTGGCTTAACACATAAGCCACTTTTGATCTTGGAAAGCCACGGGCAAGCACCAGTACGAGAAGAAATAAATGTATTGATTATTATGGATGCTGAAGAAAAAACAAAAAAAAAAACAGGGTTCCGCAATAGAAAATGAAATTGAAATATTCCTTTTCCAAATTAAAAAGGAAAGTCATTTTTTCTTTATAAACCAATTGAAATGCAGGCAACCCTTTTTTTTTTTTTTTTTTTGGCAAGGGAAATACATTTACGTATACGCCACGTCTGGGGAGACGTGAGGTTATGTAGGACTCGCCTCCAGCACAATGCTTACACAAACATATTAAAATGCAGTCCTGGAGGAATACCCACTAAAACCCCTTGGAGCTCCGTCTTCGCGCGTGGGCAGAGGAAGGGTAACAGTTTCCCTTATCCACTTCCTCTGCAAGGCGCACGTCCATATCTGGACCCATCGGTTAAAATGCAGGCAACCCTGGGTCGCACGTTAACAAATACGTCAGGTGTCAGGATTTAGACAACGCTGGTCCACAGCCGACAGCAGACAGCGTCAATCATATCCAGGCTTAATAGAATACAGATAACCGGGTTTTGAGATGCATTCGTACTGAGAATGTCGGATACACGCGTAACATTTCACTGGCAACAAATCCGGCAAAACTGATACGTTCACGTCTGAGTGACTCAAGTCCAATTACGTTGTGATAAGCACAACGAAGACTTGAGTCTTCTGACAAAGAATTTAGGTGTAAATTTTTTTGCGTATTTGTCGAGAGAGATACCTAGTTGGATTTCGGTGGTAACAGACAGTTAATTTGGTCGTAGTTGGTCTAACGACTGACTGCCTTCGCAGCTCTTTATAATAGCTCTGCACTGTCCTAGGTTTGGTTCCCACACTTGTTAAAAAAGACAAATGAAAACAATAAATTTAACATTCTTTGAATTTTATTGATATTGTTATTCGTGGAAAAACAATAGTAGCGATGAGCTCATCACTTGACAGGTCCATTCCATGATAGTGAAACTAACAAATAGGTGAAAAGAAACACTTTTTCAGTACGCCTAAATGGATCATAATTTATATTTTCATTTTCATGACAACGACCCGACATAATCTGTATCCAGGATCGGGATCGCGTCAAACCGGCTTCATCCGGTTTAAAGCCGAAATAACCAACCATCTCACTACATCCCGATGAAACCTTCGAACCGAAACACGCTTTATATCACAGATTTTAGGTTCAAAAAACGTCCACAATGGTCAAGCCTATCTGCGGTTGAACCTGAAATATTGACAAGCGAATGTGGCCTGTCAGTCGTCATGTTAAGGGTTATTATAGTTTGTGTGTGACACAGATTCATACTGTGTTGAGGATGAGTTACACTGTTGTGATATATTCTGAGCTAAAATTACGAGCGAGCCGTGTTAGACACGTCAACACGCGCAGGTGTGGCTTCTCCCTATTGGATTAATGATTGTAATCCTTTAGCGCTTGCGGTCTATGAATTTGGAGTTTTGGCAAATATCTACGATTTATTATTCGTGGTCTGTGTTAGTATTGGCGTGGAATTTCGGACGAAATTTTGATGTATTTGTTTCCGTATTTTGCTATTCGTATTGTTAGTTACATTTAACATTATTCTAATCAAAATTCATGTATGAAATTCCGACCCACCAATCGCAATATCTCATATCTTGTATACTTATACACACATTTGGATTCCCTATGGCACATGCCATAGACACACACAATCACACAACGCAAACAATCAGGGGTTCCATGTTAGTTGCGTCCGTAGGTGAGATCAGAGCCCTTTTATCTCCTAGTTGGCTACTTTTCGCACCACCCGGGGGACACATGCAACTTCCAGGATCAAATGTTGATCAAATTCCAACACAATTTACATAAATGCGTGTAATATGGGGGTTGGGGGGCAAAGTGCAGGTGTTTCGACCCTGATGATTTACTGCTGCGATTTGTCCCACAGCCAAACCACACGCTCCTACCGCATCGTTAAATTTCAACCGTATGTCCGCAGCAGTAAGGCTGAGATTCATGATTACTTATTGTATACCTAGTGGATGTTTCTGAATATCGGAACGTGGATTTAGATTATTTTTTTTATATAAGACTAAAAAAAGAAAGTTATGGGCGGAGGTAACCATTTACCACAATTCAACTTGATCCGTCACTTCTTCGCACAAAAAAAAATTGACTGTTTAAGATTTGCGTAACTTTCAAATGATAATTATCTGTTTTACAATTAATTATGTTTTATTATATTATACAATACTTATTTACTTAAATGCCAATTTATGATATAATAATTAAGATTTCAGTCTTCAAGATTCAGATTGCAGTCTTAGTTGTGTAGCAATAATGATTAGTAATATTTTTTTCCGTAACGAAAAATTTACTTTCAATTGGAATCACAATTAGAGTTGTGTAGCGAATTAGAAAGATTTTACGATTTCCTACAATTCTGTATATCTTAAACACGTGATTTCAGATGTTACGGTAAGACATATAACCTGAAAGTTATTAAAACTTTATTTATATAGAACTGATGAAAAGAATGAGAATAAACAACGTCTCTACTACAGACAAATACCAAAAGGTAGAAAACTTTACAAGTTTAATTTAATATAAACAATCGCAATAAATTATTCCTTTGTGTAACGTAGAACAAATAACTTTTACATTTTTCTCTCTAATATTTCCCTCGTGAACTATGCATGTGCCTTGTGAAAAATGAAGGTCTAGCCCGGGGCGTTTTACACCATACGATATTTACTATTCTGTTTTATTGAATTTCAACGATGCATTGATACATAATAAAGCAATTGTGACATTTTGAATGCCTAGATAGAACTAAATATACTCGTAATATGCGCTGACAGAGATGACTCAATCGACTTGTCTAACACCTCAGTTGGTTTTTTTTAGCTCTGTTTTCCACACTAAAGGTCGTTGGTTCGATTCCCACTCAAGTATTCGTGTGACGAATATAAATTAAATGATTTTTGTGTATGGATGTGAATTTACAAAAATAATGCCATTTAGGTAATACTATCAGTTGTATTATCTAGTAGTACAAGCTATGCTTCGTTTGGGGGAAATAGCTCTGTGTGAAATATGTACCAAGTTTATGCATCAACTTTATTAGCTGTTGAGGTCAATAAAGATTGCAAAGCAAAATTTGTCAAAGGAGTTAAATTTTGCCTGGTAGTATAAAGTTGGTTCCTGTGTTAGCGAGTATCATTGTGTGCCTGTGGTCCAGTGTAAGGGTGTGGGTGCTGGTTAAATCACATGACATGAGACGTAACATCCCTGTCTCGGGTGACGGGTGCAACGAGGTATAACTTGGGTCTTCTTATACTTCGGTCGGGAAGTACCTAAGTCATGTTTCTGTTATTATGGGTGGACCTAAGTGGTAAGTGACATGAGATGGAGCTTCAGCTCACCGTCAGCTTAGCGACATAAAATCATCGTTATTCGTTGTCATTTAATTTCGTGTTGATTATTTTAAAATAAATCGTGTCGTATCCGTCCCGTTGGCTGTAAAGGGGTCGCGCATGATGCAGTGCCGCGCGGCGGTCGCGCGTGATTAATGCCCCGTGTGCACCGGCTTTATTCACGCACCGCGCTGACAGGGGATTATTGTTTAATTACTGTTATGTTATTAACTGTGTTTGATGGACAAGTTCACTGGCTGGTCGGTCCACAGCCTGTCAGGGTCAGCCATGGTGATGCCACGGTGCGAGTCAAGACATGTTTTTTATGTCGTGGCTTATTGGCGGCTCCGTGGCTTAGTTGGTAGCCCTGCCTTCGAAGCGAGGGGACCCAGTTCGATTCCCGGCCGGGGCACAATTTTTGTGGTGAGCATGAAGTTTGTTCTCTGGTCTTGGGTGTTAGTCTTGTGTTTTTATGTTTGTCCATGCCATCTGGGACACATAGAGGTATGACTCTGCACTAGGATTCCTTGTGGGTAGATGTAATTTTTTTTTTGTGTCTAGTGAAGATTCTGTGTTCTGACGGAAGGGTGTGAGTACCGGTGAAATCACATCCACATATGACCACATGGACGCTGCAGGATGAATGCAGCTCAGTGTAAGATCCAAATCTCATACTGAGTCGCATTACTGTTTTCATGGGTGGGGTCGCCACTTACCACCAGGCGGCCTTCAGCTCGTTCACATAAAAAAAAACCTGTGAGCCAGCACAGTTTTTTTGTCTTCATATGTGTGTCACCCACACATATATAGAATTAGAAGTAGTTCTTCGCGATGTTTTCCCTCACCGTGTGGAGGCCAGGCCTGGTTGTGTATCAGCACCCAGCATTATGGCGATGAATCACCGCGGCTTGGCTCGGGGACAAATCGCGGTGTAAATCAAGCTGGATCGCAGAACGTGGTGGTAATGATTTACTGTTCTGTTTTTGGGTTATTTAGCTCTTTGATTCCGGTATTTTTCAGTCATCACACTAATATTATAAGCGAAAGTTTGTATTTAAGTATATTGTGTGTTTTAAGTGTACTGGAGGATAACTATAATCCGTTGAAACGTGAAGGATGTACAAACATACAAACAGTCTCGCTTTTATATTAGTGTGATTGAGTTATTCCCTCACGCAATTTTCATTTTTCGATGATAGATTTAGTAGGTGCAAGCATGATATTACGTAAAAAGTTAGTTTAAAAAGACATTAAATTCGAATAATCCTCGTTTTCATTGGCGATGATCGTAAAAGTCGCAAGTACCAACTCAACACTTTTCAGCAAGCCATAATATTTAACGGGTTCATTTCACCGTTAGAACCTGTTTCCCGATAGCCGTTGAACAGGGTGGAACAGGGTAAAACAGGCTATCGGGGTATTGCGGGGTAATTCCGTCATGATTTACGATCTCGCGCCGTGTAAACTTCTGCGTAATTCATTTTAATGAGCTTGTACAAGACAGTGCAGTAGGCGCATGATTTGCGCAGCTATAATTCATTTTTTATCAGAAAATTCGTGGTTGGTCAAATGGTATGGACGATGGCCTTCAATTTTAGGGTGGCCGGTTAGGATTTACCAAATGGGCACTAAACATTTTTTCTTAAGTACGCCGATGTGTCCGGTCATATTTCCGTTAGTTTTTTTGAGTCAACTGACACATTAATCCTGTTTTTATGAGCCTTAAATGATCGAATTTTCATAACATAACTTCTCTTCCTACTAGAATGAAAGTGTAAAACGTCATAATTTATTGAATGATTTCAAAGTCTCAAGTAGAAGAAGCAATTTTTCATTCAAATAAGAACACACATTGTGAAAGCAGTTTACTTTTGTAAAACAACTGACCCTGAAGATAATCTTAAACGGACAATCATTCAAAACCGCCATCTCGTAGTAAGTACATCGTGAACGAGTGCACTTTTTAAAATCAGTATCTATTCTCAAGAATAACGCTACCATATACCATCGTACGTGACCGCGGCACAAAACGGGACATAACTTACTGCACAAAGATTACTTACCTGCAGGATGGCACTGCAAAATATATCAACTGGATTACCGTTGCAAGACATTGACCACAATTGACGATGCAGTAAAGAAATAAACTTAGTTCGATTCCTCTTTCGCGTTTTCTAACCACCCGAAGGACTCCCAAAAGGCTTAACGACTAATAAAGCCGGAAGCGACATCTTAACGTGCCCTCCGAAGCACGGAAGCGGTCAGTTCAAATGCCACTAATCATCAAAATAATGACAGGGCGGGGAGTAGTTTTACTACGATGATCTGCAAAGACTAATAAGGCAAGATTCGACATGAGCTTCAAAGTCAAAGTCAAACTCATTTATTCCTTTAGATCTCAAATATCATTTGGACACGTCTAATCTTACACATACATTTACACATATTCGTGAGTATATAACGTGTCACAGGAACTCCCCAGGCACATTACATGCACACAGATATGTCATATTAGAGTCAGTTTTCATGTTTAAGCTAATCTTATTTGTTAAGTTTACTTCTGTTCCAACCTTCTCATGTTATCTCGAGATATTCGTTTGATTTTCATAGTTATCGTGATAATTGTATCTCAGTCAGAAAGGATTAAAAGATGAAGAATGATGATGATTTTAATGGGTCTCTAAATAGAAACAATAATATTACAAAGCATCTGATAAGCCAAGTCGGCTTGCCAGCGGCTTTGAAAACTCAGACATCAGAGTTGGCCGCGAAGCCTCAACTCACTGTAGACGTGCTAATAAATATAGCAACTTAATTAATTACTCCCTCAAGATATTTTAATTACAAATATTTAAATATGCTCCATTTCCTCTTTTACTTTCAAAGGGATTTTGTACTTCATAGTTTATTCTTGGCTTGAATAATCTTTTGATAACGCGATCTCGGGCAGATAATACAATGTTGATGTTGAATTTCGCACAAACTTATTTATTGTAATTAGCGATGAAGCCTGCGGGGTCAAGGGAGGCTGGGTACACATCTATAGGAAACCGGTAAATGATTAATGAAGCCACAGAATAAATAATGTCAAAAAACTAATTTTAGAAGTGCAAAAGATTCTCTATATACATAGAAACGTATGTTTGTTACTTCTTCACGCTAAAACGGCTCAACGATTTGGATGAAATTTGATAGGAAGGTAACTCATACTCTTAATTAACATATAAGCTACTTTTTATCCCGAAAAAATGTTTTTTTTTTGCAATAAACACATCTTTTATCCGTTTTTCCAATCGTCTCTTTATCCGCTAGTAGACGCTAAGAAATGGAACAATACCGTCGTCTGTTTTTTCTATAATAGATACTACAACCTGGGCCTCTTCAAGTAAAAGGTAAAGGTCTTCTAGACCTTTCGTGCTGCATGATCGATTTCATCATCACTCAACATCAGGTTAGGGTCCAGCAAAGGTCCATTGTCAATAAAAAGAAATACGAGTATATGGTTCATGTTGCTTGGATCCTAATGAACAGATGTATCCCCAGGGTGGTATAGAAAGCGTAACCGACCAATAGAACTTGTGTTAAGTTTGTCTGGAAGTACTACCGCCGTGCCTGGTAATTCGCCAAGCGGTGGTGCACTCGCATTGTTGTTGAAGGGTGTAAGTTCCGGTGAACCACACGTTACACCTCCGTCTCTGAGTCGTCTCATCCTTCGGTTTGGACCTGAGTCGAAGCATGAGAATGCGGCTGCATCAGTTCACAAGTTTGCCTAATGATGTCATATAGGGTAATTAAGTAGTTTAGCAATCTAGGTTATTGTTCCATTAGCCCAGAACAACATAGTTAGGAAGGTATTAAGTTCTAAAAGCTGCACTTTCGTAAAGAACATTAGGTAGCTGGCTGGTTTAACGAGTACTTTTATTGATATGACAGAATAATGCGATAGTGAAATTTTATTTCCATTACTCCTTTGCAGAATCAAATTACATTTTGATGCGTCTTTTTAGTCCGTGTAGTTAAGTTATATTACTCATAAAATGAAACCCTTTTAGTTAATGCGATCATACAAACTTTTAATTCTGTTGCTACTAGAAACGACCATCATGATTTATTTTTCTTTCTTCTTTCGTTTGAGTAAGTGCTAACTGGGCGGAGAGTTGCTTAACTCAAACGAATATCCAAGCAAGCTTTGCATCCATCGCATTTTTACGCGGTGGCTCAAGCTTGCAGCTTATCTTAATGTAAAGTGGTTACCGCCCCCCTTAGACAACAGAGATACCATTTAGGTCCTCAACCAAGTGAAGACTCAAGTGGCATTGCGCTGCGCCCACAACTCTAAGCCGTGTATGGAACGCCTCATGTTAATGTATTGGGTGTGTGAATATGACTCCGCCCTTTCTCAACAGATGTCGTTTTTAGTATTGTTTACGTGTACTAATAAATGACCATACTTGTATTCGATAGTACTGAATGTCAGCTATCTAACGCATTTTATGATATTTGGTTGAAGTGTAAGCAACAATTGTTTTCACCTTTTCGAAAATGTCGGTTTTTATTCCAAATAAACGTCATTTGCGGGAAGTGTTATTACATTATTTTATTGCGAAGAAAACTGCAGCGGAAACTTATCGTTTGCTTGTGGAGATTTATGGTGAGCATGCTCCGTCTAATACAACTTGCAAGGAATGGTTTCGACGATTTCAAAATAACGATTTTAGTACTGAGGATAAAGAACATGGAAAACCACCAAAAAAATTTGAAGATGCTGAATTGGAAGCATTATTGGCGGAAGATTCTTGCCAAACTCAATCAGAATTAGCTGCAGCATTAAATGTTGATCGTTCAACTGTTGCAAAGCGTTTAGAAATGATGGGAATGATTCAAAAAGCCGGTTACTGGGTTCCACATGATTTAAAAGAAAGAGACATGGAACGTCGGAAAACCATTTGTGAAATGCTGCTTCAAAGACAGCAAAGAAAAGGATTTTTGCATCGGATAGTCACAGGAGACGAAAAATGGATACACTACGAAAATCCTAAACGCAAAAAAGCTTGGGTGAAACCAGGCGAACCAGGCCCATCACAGCCAAAAATAAATATTCACTGTGCCAAGGTCATGCTCTGTATTTGGTGGGATCAGAAAGGTATTGTATATTATGAGTTGCTCAAACCCTCTGAAACTATTAATGGAGAAGTTTACCGACGACAACTAATGCGTTTGAAGCGAGCCATAGAAGAAAAACGACCAGAATGGGTGAATAGACATAACAAATTAGTTCTTCAGCATGACAATGCCAAACCGCATACCGCAGAAGTCGTAAAAAGATATTTAGAGGGACAGGACTGGGAAGTGTTACCCCACCCGCCATATTCACCAGACATAGCTCCTTCGGATTACCACCTATTCCGGACGATGCAGACAGACCTTACTGGAGAAAAGTTTACTTCATGTGAAAGTATCAAAATTTGGATTGACAACTGGATAAGCTCAAAAGAACAGGACTTCTTCCAGCAAGGAATACGAAAACTACCTGAACGATGGGCGAAGGTTGTAGCTGCAGATGGAGCATACTTTCAATAATTTTTTTTTTTAATTTTGTAAGCGAACAAATGTGTTTTATTTTGACAAAAAGTGGCGGAGTCATATTCACACACCTATTAATTTCATCGGCACCTACCCCTTCCACCGGAACAAGCAGAGGTGCACTCGTATTGCTGTGATCCGGTAGAAGGGTGTGGGTGCCGGTGAAATCACAGGTGAATGAGTCGTTATATCCCCGTCTCGGGTGACGGGTTTACACCATACTTACGTCGGGGAGGACCTAAGCTGTTTGTATGGGCAACGGTGACCACTTAACATCAGATGGGCCGAAAGAACGGTGCATAACGCTAAACGTTTCACATACTAACAGTATACGAGCGGTTCAAAACGCAAACTTACATCCGACTGCGCAGTGGTAGGAACTTAAAATTGCTGCACAAAAAATGTCGACCAGCGCTTGTCGGTTTAACTGCCAATATCACTGTCATTTGTCTCTGGCTAGCTTTGCACGACAAAAATTCTTAAAACACATCCAAAACTCCATTACTAACTTTGCAGGGTTGCAATAAAGTTGCATTTGGGTTTCGATGACGCGGTCCAGATTTGTGCACCAATAACAGCCCCTCACCGACATATAGGTTTTCAAAGCGCTTCGTTTTATGCCTCTAATTGCGTTAGACACTAAAATATTTTTGAGTGTTCGAATTGAAGGGTAAAATGGGTTAGTTCCGAAATGTGGAGTGCAAATTGTTTTATGTGACGTGATTGATGGTTGAAATTGGATACTGAAAACATTACTCGACAGTACTCTACTTTGTATTTATATTGTTGAATAAATATTTTCAGATTGTATTACTTTACAACTTTGACGCTGCCATTTTTCTATAGATGGCGTTAGCGACACGTAGACGTTGAATATATATTATAGATTTTATAGATGGTTTGCAATACTCTTTCTTATCTTGTATTTTTACTTACTTTACTTAATCATTAATTAATGTAATAAAAATTACAGTTCTCGTCATTAGCGGGAGGTAATAATTAGTTTTTTATTAAATAATTTTTCGTTCATCAAAAGTCCGATAGCCGATGTCATAAGGAGTAACTCAGGTTAAACTTACTTAAAAAAAAAAAAACAAATTATTAGCGTTCCGTGCAAAAATTGTTAAATTCTAAGAGGATTCGTAGCGGATACCAATTAGTGTTTTATATTATTTGAATTCAACACTTCATATTCACACAGGCAGGAGTTATGACTGGTGTTTACAGCTACGCTGGGATCTGGGTGATATGCTCTAGTGAACCAACACACGGTTTTAATATTGCGATGGCAACACTGACACTTGGTGCCGCGCCGAATGACTAATTAAGGACATAATGAGTATTGCACTGAAGGCGCAGCGTGAAATGAACAAGACGCGACAAAGACGGTGCAACACGTATATAGTAGCGCTCTATTTTCTAAAAAGAAGAGTTCCACTATAGTTGAAACGTCATATCTATGACAAGTGGTGAGCTTATCGCTGCCGTTGTATTTCCCCTTCATCGCTGAACCCTGAATAATCAAGGTTTAGAGATGGCCTTTTGACTAACATCGTTTTAATATACTAAGTAACTAATAATTATAGACGGTGATTTTATGCCTTTACTATTTTAATATTATTTATCGTTAAAGTTGTCTGGATCTCTAATGAATAACCAAATAACATGTAAAATTTATAGTTCATGATAATTGTTAGATATATCGTAGTGTTTGAAGTAAGTAATTAGAGGGTTGCAAATTGTAACATGGATTTTAACATAACCGGCCTGTCACAAAATTAAGTTCTATAAACGAACAAATCGAGTTTTAGATGAATTCAAAATGAATCCGCGGTGCCGGACGAGGTATTTAATTTCACAACTCTTTAGGAACTGGGCGCAACTCGCGAAGTAACCATTTAACGTTACAATTAAACTTGTTTCGGTTATAGTTCTTGGACTGGAATTTTAAGTGGATTATCTTGTATGTCTTACTGTAGTTTTTAAAATAACCAACTTCGAAAAAGAGTATATTCTCAATGCGTCATTGTAAGATTGTTACGCAATCTCTTCGCTATAATCCTTTTTTTATTTGTAACTAGCTGCGCCCCGCGGTTTCACCCGCATAGTTTCCGTTCCCGTGGAGAATACGGGGATAAATATTATATATTTTATTTTTTCGTTAATTTTCCAATGTTTTTAATAGTTATGCTGCTATTCGGGACGGAAACAAATCCAACAAATCAAAAAACCATGGCAATCGGTCCAGCCGTTCTCGAGTTATAAGTGTTGTAACAAACACGACTTTCTTTTACAATATATATATATAGATTTTATGGATATTATCACCTCTTAATTCAATAAAAACGAAAATAAATTATTGAAGTCTGTTTTTTCTACTTATTTGACATCTTTCCAAACCAGCGTTGATTGCTAGTCAATCAACATTATACTGAATCCCTTTTTGTGACTGCTGGGTTTAGCTTTTGTTTTATTATTTATATTGATTATCATTGTTGTGTTATGTAAAATTCTAAGCCTAGGAATGTAACAACAAAAACATTTTTCTTTTTTTCTATCTAAATTTCTCACAAAGACAAAGTGCACAGATAAAATCCAGCCACTCGCAGCCGACTCCAGCCTGTTGACTCGTACTTGAGGATAGTTCGTTAATTTTGTAGCTACGCATTGACGGCCGGTCAGAGAAACAAGATCGTTCTTACAAGAACGTTTTGTGATTACGATGTCGGACGATCTGGAATGCGATGACGTCACGGCGGCAGAGCGACGGTCGACGGTCGGGCCGCTGCGGAGACTCGGAGGCCGGAGCACACGCCCACTCGCAGCGCCCGTGGCTGACTACTGAGCGCGCGCTTTTTTTTTTTTTTTTTTTTTGACTGGACTATACGTTGTTGACCGCAGATGGCCTTGACAACTTTACACGGGCTTTTGAGCGCGCGCGCGGACGCGGCGCGGTATTTATGCAAGCCACAAACCAACGCGTGTTCACTGAACGCCGCGAGGTTTTAGCTCGCGAATTGTGATGTTTTCTTTTCTTTTATCTTGTGTTCCTTGTCTAATTATTTCCTATATAAACTGTGTAACCGTTTGAATAAACAATCAGTCCAGAACCAGTTTTTAATTTGGAAACATCTCTCAGTGAACAGTGCCTAGTGAACAGAGCCCCTAAAGTGGTGACCCCGCTGAACATACAAGCAACAAATTATTTTAGTGTTTAGTGAGAACCTCTTTTTTTTTTGAAGTCGGTTGAAAATGGAAAAGGATTCTTCAAAAACGTCTCAATCGCAAGAACATCTACTATCGCAACCGCCACAAGAAATTGCCGGAATATCCCTTTCCATGCGAATCCCGCCATTTTGGAGAGATAAACCACGGTTATGGTTTATAAGTTTTGAAGCAGCAACAAGCGACCTTAAAAAGAGCCAAGCACAACTAGCGCAGATGGTAATTGCTCAGCTGGAAAAGCAAGACGTTGAACAGATATCGGACTTATTGTACAACCCGCCATCATCGGAGCAGTATCTCACTTTGAAAAACCGATTGATATCCGCTTACGAGGAATCTGATAGCCGCCAAATGCAGAAGCTTTTATCGGAAATAGAGCTTGGTGAGCAAAAACCAACACAACTATTACGTCGCATGCGAAGCCTTGCCCGAGATAAGGTACCAGACACAACGCTGCGTTTGATGTGGACAAATCATCTGCCACCTCATGTACGGGCAGTTTTGGCAGTCAGCGAGTCATTCAGTACGCAAACAGCATTGGACGAGCTTGCATTACTCGCCGATAAGATGATGGAGCAGACGCAGCAAGTCTCGGCAATTTCCCCCGCAGCACACCAACCTACGCAGGAACATAGCTCGCCTCAAGGGATGCAGTATCTCATCGATGAAGTCAGAAAACTCTCTCTAGAAGTAGCCGAGTTACGAAGTCGGCCTCAGTACGAACGACGCCGAGGGCAATGTGACTGCAGGCGATCTCGCTCACGGTCTCGACAACGATTTAATTCCTCGTCGCGGGAAAGACCCCCAACGCCATCCCCGTTTTGCTACTACCACCAGCGATTTGGTAATCACGCAAGACGGTGCACCCAACCGTGTTCCTACGAGAGCAAGTCGGAAAACTAATAAAAACGCTGGCGGAGGCGGAACCCAGTGTTTCTGAAGTTTCATACCGCCTATTCGTTACGGATCGAAGAACCAAAATGAGTTTCCTAGTTGATACAGGGGCTAACATTTCGGTCTTACCAAGGAAACCAGGAGCAACACCACGGCCTTTGGCATTTCACCTCTACGCAGCGAACAACAGCATTATACCAACATATGGAGAGAAAACGATGGAGCTCGACCTGAATCTACGGCGCCCATTTCAATGGAAATTCATTGTTGCCGCCGTCACCAAACCAATTTTGGGTGCAGATTTCCTGAACCACCATCAACTTATCGTGGACATGAAGAATCGGAGGCTTATTGATGGCAAAACGCAGCTGATTGCAAACGCCCAATTACAAGCTACAAATATCCCGACAATCCGAAGTATCGACATGCAGCAATCTTATCACGATGTTCTTGAAGAGTTCCCTGGAATTACAAGAATCACCGCTATGAAGTTAAGCCCAAGCCACTGCGTTGAGCATTTCATAGAGACATCTGGACCACCAGTATACTGCCGTGCACGACCTATTCCTCCGCACCGATACGAAATTGTCAAGAAAGAATTCCAGAATATGATGCAACAAGGTCTCTGCCGGCATAGCAAGAGTCCATGGGCTTCGCCCCTGCACATCGTTCCAAAGAAAAATGGTGATCTTCGAGCATGTGGAGACTACAGAAGGCTAAATGCAGTTACGAAGCCCGATCGGTACCCAATTCCACGCATCAAGGATTTTACCTATCAACTCTCAGGGAAGCAGATCTTCACTACCCTGGACCTGAACAGAGCCTACCAACAGCTGCCTGTGCACGAGGAAGACATCGAAAAGACAGCAATCATCACACCATTTGGACTGTTTGAATTCCCGCGGATGTGTCCAGGATTAAAAAATGCAGGACAAACGTTCCAGAGATTCATCCACAAAGTCCTTGAAGGTTTGGATTTCGCTTTTCCATTCATCGACGACATTTTACTGGCATCAGCCAGCGAGGAGCAGCATCGGCGCCATTTGCGACTCGTACTAGAGAAGTTGGACGAATACGGCATCACGATCAATCCCTCAAAATGTGTGTTTGGACAAAGGGAAGTCATATTCTTGGGCTACCACGTATCGCAAGACGGTATCAAACCACCGGAAGAAAAGGTCTTCGCAATAACGGAGTTTCCGAAACCGAAGAACATCGAGGAACTGAGACGTTTTCTTGGCATGCTGAATTTTTACCGAGAAAACACACCAAATGCGGCATCTATACAAGCTCCGCTTCATTCATACCTGCATAACGTCAAGAAAAAGGACAAGACAGAGATAAAATGGACTGCAGAAACCACCAGTGCATTTGAAGCGTGCAAAACAAGCATCAAAAATGCGGCTTTGCTTGCCCACCCAGCTCACAACGCCACATGGGCAATATTCAGCGACGCATCGGATAAATCAGCTGGCGCCGTCCTACAGCAACACACCGGGAAGAAATGGCAACCGCTAGGATATTTCTCAAAGAAATTCACGCTAGCCCAGCAAAAATACAGCACTTTCGACCGGGAACTATTAGCCGTGCATATGGCAGTGAAACATTTTCGCAAGATGTTCGAAGGCAGAGAAATAATCATTTTCACGGATCACAAGCCGCTAACATTCATCTTCGATAAAGCACCATCACCATCGGAAACCCCAAGAAGAGCAAGACAATTGATGTTTATCAGTGAATTTACCACCGACATACGACACATCAGTGGACATCAAAACGTTGTCGCTGACGCTCTGAGTCGAGTTGAAGCTATAGCGTGCCCCAACTCGATGGAATATACGAAGATTGCAGAGGCGCAAGAAAGAGACGGCACCATCAAGAAACTTCTACAGCAAAGTAACTTATCCTTCAAGCAAATAGTACTCCCGACTACGAATATACCCATTTATTGCGAAACATCCACAGCACAGATACGTCCATACATTCCCGAAGCGTTCCGGCGAGCAGCATTTGAGTCCGTACACAACATCAGCCATCCAGGAGTGAGAACTACACGCAAGATGATGTCGCAAAAATACTTTTGGCCAGCAATGAACAAAGACGTCGGTGAATGGGCAAAACACTGTATTCGCTGTCAAAAATGCAAGATTCAGCGTCATACATCAAGCGAATTGGTGGAATTCCAGCCTGCTACCAGATTTCAACACATTCATGCTGATATTGTCGGGCCTCTGACAACTACCGAACAAGGACATCGTTACCTCATTACGATGATAGATCGATGCACACGATGGGCTGAAGCTGTGCCAACAGAAGATATAACGGCCGAGACAGTAGCAAAAGCGATCTACACTCACTGGATTGCTCGTTTCGGTTGCCCGGAAACTATCACGACCGATCAGGGCCGTCAGTTTGAAAGCCATCTGTTCACAGATCTGATGAAGCTGTTGGGAATCACGAAAACACGCACAACTGGATACCACCCACAGGCAAACGGGATCGTTGAGCGCTGGCATCGAACACTGAAAGCCGCACTCAAAGCTCGCCTCACAACTCAAAAGAATTGGGTCGATGAACTGCCTACCGTCTTGATGGGACTTCGAGCTGCACTTCGAACCGATACAGGAGTGAGCGCCGCGGAGCTGACATACGGCCACAATATGCGCCTGCCAGGAGATTTCTTCGCAACATCATCGACGGCAAACGTAACCATGGATAATACTTTCGTGCAAAAACTACAAGAGTGTATTAACGCAGTGAAACCATCGCACCCAGTGAAAAACCATGCGAACCACAGAGCGGTGTTCGTGCCGCAGGACCTGAGAACTTGCACGCATGTGTTTGTACGAGTTGATGCCATACAGAAGCCGCTGAAGCCGCCATATGAAGGACCTTATCGTGTTCTGAATCGGAGCGACAAGTGTTTCGCCGTTCAACTGCCGGGAAGAGTGGCCACCTTATCAATCGACCGATTAAAACCTGCCTTCATTCTACAACAGGGCGATCAAGAAGAAAATCCTGGAGAAGTTAATATAACGAACACCGAAAAGAACCTACAACCACAAAAAACTACCCGCTCTGGTCGTGTGATTAGACTGCCGGTACGTTTCACTTGAGGGGGAGCACTGTAGCTACGCATTGACGGCCGGTCAGAGAAACAAGATCGTTCTTACAAGAACGTTTTGTGATTACGATGTCGGACGATCTGGAATGCGATGACGTCACGGCGGCAGAGCGACGGTCGACGGTCGGGCCGCTGCGGAGACTCGGAGGCCGGAGCACACGCCCACTCGCAGCGCCCGTGGCTGACTACTGAGCGCGCGCGCGGACGCGGCGCGGTATTTATGCAAGCCACAAACCAACGCGTGTTCACTGAACGCCGCGAGGTTTTAGCTCGCGAATTGTGATGTTTTCTTTTCTTTTATCTTGTGTTCCTTGTCTAATTATTTCCTATATAAACTGTGTAACCGTTTGAATAAACAATCGGAGCGGCTACGTATTCACGCGCGCGCACGGACCGCTCAGTTTTTCGCTATCGATCTCGGCAACATTTAGTTCTAAAAGTTTAGTCGAGTTCGGCCCCCTATGTTTCCGCATAGGGCGCGGGGAACGCCATCCGCCACGATCTCCGGCCGACGGAGCATTCGCTCCACGGCCCCCGGTCGCGTAGTGTTGTAACGTTCCAGCTGCATCAGAGGAAGCAGCAAGTGCCTCAGTGTTTGTTTTTGTGTTGTGTACGTTCATTGTGCTGTTTACCTGTGAACACTAATGTGTACAGTGTAATAAAAATACTATTCAAACACTATCGTTGTGCCCCGTAAATGTCGGAGCATGACACGCCATCCGCCGGGCGCGACCCTGAGAGTCGCCGCCCCAGGATGGAGAGCCAATCAGCCATCAGCTCTTCGGAGTCGGAGTCGGCGACGGACACGTCCCGACCCTCGAGCCGTGCCTCCAGCCCCAGTCGCGGGCCAATGACCTCCGCCCAAGCCGCCCTACTTGCCCAACAAGTGGTGGAGCGGTTTGTGGCAAAGAAGAAGGCTTTGAAGAAGAGGACCTGTACCCCTGTGGGCCCGGCGTCGACACCGATGCCGCCCCCACCCCCCCCCCGCTAGGACCCAAAAGGTACGTCCAGATAAGCCTTTGTCGCCCAAGGCCCAGCACGAAAGAGAGCTGGTGCTTGCCCAACGTCTCATCGAGACGGGCATGTTTGGGCCTAAAGTGTTGGGCGCGATCCGAGGCGCCTTGATGGAGCAAGAGAGGGTCCTATCGGGTCCATCTCCGACCCCCGAGGAACTCTCGGCCATCGAGGCTGCCAGGACAGCCCCCTTCCCGCTGGGCACACGCCGCAAACGGGACGATGACGACCACTCCTCGGAGGAAGTGAAGCGCCTGTGCCAGTCGGCCACAGCCTCACCCGAGCCTCGCCGCGATCCGCGGACCAATCGCCCCCAGCCCACTGCGACCCCGACCTCATACGCCGCAGCCGCCGCCCGCCCCGCGACACCGCCGGGTCCCTCTGGCGCCGCTTCCGCCGCCACCCACTCCCCGGCGCCGGGTGCCCCCCGCATCGGCGCCCCCCCGAACGCCGCCCATCGGCCCCCCCTGGCGCACGTGACCCCCCCGACAAAATCGGCGGGGACCGCGCGCCCACAACAGCCGACGATGATGACGACCGCACCGCCCCCACCTACGGCCGTACCCACCCCCACACCGCTCCCTGCTGCGGCCGTTGCCGCCGCAGCCGCCGCCCCAGAGCCGTCCAAACAGCGCTACCCACCACTGATAGCGGAGGAGCTCCCGAGATGGACGGAACATTTCCGTGAGCTCAAAAACCGCCTCGGACATGCACCGAACGCCCGCGCCTTCGGCAAGGGCGTCAAGTTCTCCCCAGCCTCGGCCGACGAGTACCGCGTCATTCAGGCTTACCTCACGGACCTGGAAAGGACCCAGAAGGTGGTATGGTTCGCCTACTCTATGCCCTCGGAGATAGGCTTAAAAATCGCCATCCGCGGCCTGCCAGCGGACACAGACCCGGAGGAAATTCGCGAGGAGCTCCAGCAACGCGGGTTCGAAGCAGAGACGGTGAGAGCGATCCGAGCGTCGAAGGGACGCCCGGGCTGCATCTTCTACGCTCTGCTCAGACCAACGCCCCAACCCACCCCTGAAATATACCAGGTAAAGGAACTTTTGTGCATGCCTGGTATAACCATCGAGAGCTGGAGGGGTAAAAAAGGCCCCGCCCAGTGCCACCGCTGTCAGGGCTTTCGACACAGCAGTCACAATTGTCACCGCCCCCTCGCCTGCGTAAGATGCGGAGGACCGCACTACGCACAAGAGTGCCCTCGGGGGAAGGAGCAGCCACCCACGTGTGCCAACTGCGAGGGCACACACACGGCCAACAACAAAGCGTGCCCCGTGTTCAGACGCGAGGCGCGGAACCAAAGAGCGGGCACAACCGCCACCTCGATTTCCGCAAAGACAAGACGCGCGAGATCGCGCTCCAAAGCAAAAAGAGACACCTCCGCCGCCGCCGCCCCCCTCGCGCAAAGGGAACCCCCCCTGGACACAGACCACCACTCCTTAATGGCTCCAGCAAACCCACCGACAGAGCGATCGGCGGCGCCAATGACCAAAAGGAGAGGGAAAAAGAAAAAGCCCCACTCCAAACCCCCCACCACCGAGGCCCAACTGCCCCCTCGGCCCACGACGCCAGCAGCGGTCAGCCAAGGGACCCCTGCTACCCAGGAGGAAACGATACCCCCAGCCCCGCAGAGAGAGACGCCAGCAGCGGCACCACAAGCCCCTGCCCCCCCGAAACCCGCAGAGCAAAACCTGCGGGAACCAACACAAAGGGGACCCACCCGCCCCCAACTCCAACTCCAGCGCCCCCAGCGCCCCCAACAACAGACCCAAGACCAAGGACGACTAGTCGTCATCCAGACGGCAATTCAAGTGATGCAGGAGGTCCTCCAGGCCCTCCAAGCGGGAGTGGACCCGATCCCGGCACTTATGTCGGGAATGGGAAGACTCCTCCAGATGTACTAAGAGCGATATTCTGGAACGCCCGTGGCCTCAGGAGTAAGGTCCACCTCCTGAGACCGCTACTAAAGGAGCAGAACATCGACATTGCCCTAATACAAGAGACTTTCTTAAAGCCGGGGGACAAAATCAAGTTCCCTGGCTATCACGTATACAGGCAGGATGACAGCAACGAGGCGGGCAGAACCATCAGGGGCCTGGCAATCCTAGCCAAACGAAGACTCATTCACCAAATACTCCCAGAGATAAGCCTAGATGAAATGCAAACTATGGGCATTGAGATATTCGTCGAAAGCCAAGCCATGCGCATATACTCGCTCTACAAGCCGCCCGGAAACAAGCTCACCCCAAACGACCTGGGAAAGATATTTCCACCGGACCGCAGCACACCCATCCTCGTGGCGGGAGACTGGAACTGCAAAAATCCAGCATGGAACTCCCGCCGCAGCAACAATTGTGGCAACCACCTCCTCAGATACATCGAGGCCAACAACATCGAGGTGGCAGGGCCAGAAACACCAACCCACTATCCAGATGAAGCCCAAAAAGACCCAGACGTCATCGACATCGCGGTGTACCGCGATTTCCCGACCCATCCCAAACTCGAGGTGATACTGGACGAAGCGCGATCGGACCATCTGCCCGTCCTACTAACATTGGAAACACGCCCGGAAAATATTAGACTCCCACCAGCACGACCTGGCACAGACTGGGCCAAATTCAGCGCCTTACTGGAAAACCTTGCCATCGAGACGAACCCACCAAACACGCCGGAGGATCTAGATGGACAAATCGATAAGCTCACCAGATCCCTACAAGACGCCCTCACCAAATCCGCCCTTCCAGTGAAAAAGGGTAGATACACCGGTACCCCCCCGCGCCTAGCCAAGCTCCTCGCAGAGAAACGCAAACTAAGGAAGGAATGGCAAACATCTAGAGACCCCGCACTGAAAACCAGACTTAACGCCCTCTGCGAGGAGGTAAAGGCGGAGGCCGAAGAAGACTGCGCCCGCAGATGGGAAGCCAGGATCGCAGGCGCCGAGGATGACTGGACGTCAATCCACCGCATCTGCCGTCAGCTAAGAAACACCCCAATGCCCGTCCGACCGCTCACACACCAAGATGGCCACCTACGCTACAGGGCGGAAGACCGAGCGGAGATATTCGCCGACAGCCTGGAGCGACAGTTCCAACCGTTCCCGGCCCAGGATCCAGCCCACACAGCAGCAGTAGAAGAGCACGTCAAAAAGTTCCTCACAGAAAGACCACCGGTAGGAGAGACACCACCACCTCCATCCTTCTTCTCACCGAGGCAAGTCAAACGGGCCATCCTTAAAATGAAACCAAGGAAGGCCCCGGGCAAGGACCGCATCACCAACTCTGCCCTGAGACACCTACCACCCAGAGCAACGACCGCCATCACCAGGATATTTAACTGGATCCTGCGTACGGGACACTTCCCAACTTCATGGAAGACAGGCGTGGTCATCATGATACCAAAACAAGGGAAGAGCATCCTCCTCCCGGAGAGCTACCGCCCCATCACGCTCCTCTCCTGTGTCTCGAAGCTCTTCGAGAGGCTGCTGCTCGACCTTCTGATGCCACATATCACCCCGAGACCGGAGCAGCACGGGTTCCGGTCGGAGCACAGCACCACCCTTCAACTTACCAGGGTACTGCACCACCTCTCACACACCCACAACAGGAATGAACATGCCATCGCAGTATTCCTGGACATGGAGAAAGCCTTCGACCGGGTGTGGCACTCCGGTCTCATCTACAAGCTGACCACGTCTACCGCTCCAGAGCCGATCATCAAGATCATCGCCTCGTTCCTGGAAGGAAGGCGGTTCCAGGTACGAGTGGAGGACAAACTGTCCACCGAACGCCCTATCGCTGCCGGCGTCCCGCAGGGCAGCTGTCTCTCCCCGATCTGCTACGCCAAGTACACTGACGATATCCCCGCACCGCCAGACGCCCTGCTGGCCCTCTACGCCGACGACGCGGCATACATCACCACCAGCATGAACCTCAACCGCGCAGCTGTCAGGATGCAGAGGGTACTCGACGAGCTGCCCCCCTGGCTTTCCAAATGGCGATTGTCTGTCAACGTGGGCAAGACACAGGCAGTCGCCGTCTCCAAAAAACGCCACCTCCCAAAAGCGCTCACCTTACTAAAGACGCCCATCAAATGGACCAAGACAGCGAAATACTTGGGAGTCATCATAGACCGCTCGCTGTCTATGGTCCACCACGCCACTAGCGCAATAAATTCCGCCCGAGCAGCCAGAGCGCTACTTCTCCCCGTCCTGAAGTCCAACCTCCCGCTGTGCATCAAGAAAGGCATCTTCAAGACGTACATACGCCCGCGTCTCACATACGCCGCACCTGCGTGGTACGCTCTCCTGGCGGAAACGCATAGGAAGCGACTGCGCAGCCAACAGAACGCCACACTCCGCATCATCGTAGACGCGCCGCGGTATGTACGAAACGCCGTCATCCAGCGGGACCTAAGAATGGAAGACCTGGACGTCTTCATCCGAAGACTGGCCCTGGGGATGTTCGCGCGACTAGACGCGTCAGAGCACCCCCACCTCCGGGAACTCGCGCCCAACTATCAGAGACCGGAGAGGGGGAAGCCTTATCCCCGCGAACTGGTTAGAGAGGACCACAAGGCTACAGAAGCCGATACAAGCCGACACAGCGTGGACTGCCCGCCGGCCCCCCCATTATTGGGAGGCCCCCGGCTGGCATGAGGCCCGCGCGAGGCACAGGCAAGTCCCCTAGCTCCACGGAGCAATCCAAAGACCCCCCTGTTGTCACAGGGGGCGGAAGAATACCGCAGTAAGGGGCCAACGCCCGGAACTGCCACCCCATGCCAGCCGGCATGTGAGAAGACTAGAAGTGAATAAACAATCAGTCCAGAACCAGTTTTTAATTTGGAAACATCTCTCAGTGAACAGTGCCTAGTGAACAGAGCCCCTAAAATTTGATAACCAGCCGCGTCGTAAGACCGACCAAATTAAGTGCTGAGCTAATTCCTGCCGGGTAAACGTTCGTGTTTTCATTTCATTCGTTTGAGAACTCCGACTGAATCAAGTGTTAAACTAAAATTTGGAATTTAAAAGGTCTTTAGTTGTTCTATGAGTTCTGAACTAAATTAACGCTGGAGAAAGCTGTGGCAGTCGTTTTTACTGACTTATTAGATCCCATTTTGGGGTAAAGGTATCCTTTTTTGACAAAGATAACCCCGTCCGTAGGTGTAGCAAAAGGAGCAACGAAAAATAGCAGTAGAACTTGTGATAAGTTCTTCCGGAAAAGTACTGCTGACATCTGGATTCTGCCACCAAGCAGTAGTGCTTGCATTACTGTGTTCCGGTAGAAGGGTGGGGTTGCCGGTATAATATCAGGCGCATGAGACGTAACATCCCCGTCTTGGGTGGCGGGCGCAACAGGGTGCGACTTGAGTCTTCTCATACTTTGGTCGGGGAGGACCTAAGTCGTATTGCTATTGTTATGGGCTGATACCTACTACTCTGTTTATGCTCCTAATATTCAGTTTGAAATTAGGAAAGATATGTCTTAATAAACATACAAAAAAACTTACAGCCGAGTTGAGAAAATCCTCATTTTGAAGTTAGTTATAAATGAATACACCATCACACGTTTAATCACTTTGCCCTCTTGTAAATAAATAATAATAAATCGATCTCGTGATATCTGTACTCACAGGCAGGTTAGTTATTTAGCCACGGAACCGTCGTATAGCTTAGTTCAGTAACTGCTCAGTATTTTATAATGATGTGACAGCATAAGGCAGTCTGATGTTGAAATAACTGTTTTTCTTTTAAACTTATCCAATTTACCTTTTAGGAGATTAAAGTGTGTTTTTGTTGCTAACGAAACTTTGTAACGGCTTCGGCCTACTTTTTAAACCTTCTGCTTTATTAGCTGGCTAATGAGATTCAAAAATTTAGGAGTAACGAGGTATAAAGTATCCGTTTTTCTGTGTTTGGGTCACTATTTTTTTATTCCCGCTTTTTTATTAATCATGAATTTATTATTTTTAATGGTGTTGCGCTTACATCACTTCTTTACCCTTACGATTATGAAAGGATGAAATAGAAAAAAAAAACATTTATTGTATACTATTTATTTTGCAAATAGGAAAATAATGTTCAACCAGTAATAATTTTACTAACAAGTAAATTTACAAAAAATACTAAAACCATTTCATTCATTATGAATTTAAAATTATTTTGACGTATATCTGATGATTTAGATACTAATTGAATTGACATAAATTGAAATCTTTATTTAGCCCTCGAAATAGTTTCTGAAATTTCAATTAAACATAGCCATTAATAAACCGTTTATGAGCCACGATGACATACTGTTTTAAACCTAATTCAAACTAACATTACCTATATTTGCGTTGCGTCAGTGCTTACAAATAAATACGTTTTCACTCGACCGACATTCATTGACTTTTTGTCGAATATGATTTTTGACAGTTCATATTTTTTAAATTCAGATGTATCTGTGGTTACTCTCACAAATTTGATTGGTAACTAAATTAGCAAACCTGATCAAAAGCAAATCAGATTCACACCTAATATTTCTATTCTGTCAATTATAATCTAGCATTATTCGTAAAGTTATCAACAATTTGTTGAGGGTAATCAGGTCAACTTCTTCTGCGTTTGACTTTAATAAACCGACCATTTTTATTCTGAACACTGCTACGCAATGTCTATAATATTCAATGTATTACTAAGTAATTATAATGGTAAATTCTAGCAATATTAAAGTTATAACTATGGCTGATATTTTCAAATCACTGCAAATTGTTAAATTTTAATACCAAATCAATATCGGGGCGAGGTGCAGTTCGTAGACATTAACGTAGCGGCGGCGTAGCACCGTAGCACTCTCGCAGATAACGAACAGGTGAAGGTTAATCTGACGTACATTATAACAAACATTGAAAGAAAATAATCAGATACGACACCTTAAAGAAACGTCAATATAAATACCTTAAAGGATATAAGATAAACTGAAAATTTCACGTTTCAAAAAATATAAACCCCGCAAGTAGACCGGATTTTCTTTCAACTAACAATTTAGAATAGAATAGAATATATTTTATTTGACACACACATACACACACAAAAAACAGTATACAAGTAAAATAAGATAAACCTAAATACTAACATAAAGAAAAAGAAAACAACTGCAAGAGTAACAATAACAATATGTGGTCAAATAGGACACCGTCTCAGCTTGAATTTCAACCCCTATCTTATGTCTTAGGCTCTTTTGCAGAGTTGCAGAGAGTAATCTACTGAGAACATTGTAGGCTACGATTCCATATACAATTTAAAACTCTTAAGTTATAATATAACAAGAAATAAACAAAGATAACCATGGTACAATTCAAAATAAAGGCACAATTCACAGAACAAGAAACACGACCCGTAGCTCCAAATGACACCATAAACCCCAGTGTTGCAAACTTCCACCTTAATTTCAAAGCATTCGAAATAATAACTCATCAAGGGCGATTCATCACTCAAAGATATAATAATTTATGTGCCGTAGCTCCCGAAATGTCACTCCCAATCTGTAACTCGTTTACAAGTTTAGGGTTGTTGTCAGAGATATTGATTAAAATAGAATGAATTCTAAAATAATACATCGTATTATTCAGTTAACTAAGATGCCTTGAGTGCTTTGATGCCTACAAAAGTTGGTGATCGGCTTCGTAGCTAAGACGATTGAGCCCTGCCTTCCAAGAAAAGGGTATGCATTTTTGGTTGTTATCGGATCTTGGACGAACGTTTTCTATGATTGATGTGTCTATACTACCTGCGATAGAATAAATGCTAGTGATAGCGTTTATTTGTACGGTGATTTAGTATTTCGTCCTGTTTAGCGAAAAAAACGAGTAAAATTATGACGGCAATATTATCTTCTAATGCATTCACGACTTATCACTTCTTGATATTTAAACATTAGTGCAACTTCTGAGTTGCACTAATGATTTATTAATTAAGTATAATAATTAATTAATTAATTGATTAAGTAATGTTATTGACTACTTTCTAATATCCATGCTTATGCGAATTATCAAAGAAATAATGATTTATCGTGAAGTTTTCGTGGAAAAACTACAATTTAGTATATTTTAGACACGTTTCTCTTCTCACTTTTCCACAATCTACGATCAAAGCGGATTGAACTGGATCTAACTGGTTCTCGTCAACAAATTACATCAGTAAAGACGCTTTTCGCGGTAATCTTGTAATGACGTAACGAGGAAAAGGCATATTTTGAAACGAAGCCATTTTTTGTCTCGTAAAATCAAATTATAAGGCTTATGAGGAACAAAAAGTATTCTTTGGATATTACAGTATTATGTAAGAAAGGAGAAACGATTAAATTTCATGACGTTAGTTTCGGAAATTACGCTTCAACACATGGTGGAAGAAAGCAGGCTACTATTGCCATCTAGTGGATCATGTTTCTGCTTATTCTTCAATCATGGGAAGTCGAATAGGATTGAACAGAAGCCTCAATGGATCACGTGGATAGACGTGAAAAATGGGGAATTATTTTCTCACAAACAATTCAGCAAACATTTTCCTCCATTAAAATCATTCCGACTTACTGTCCAAATTAGTCACCTAGCTCTACCTGAGTGAGCGACCGCGTGACCTTTCCTCTTTGACCTTTCTGTCACTATAAGCTTCTAGATTATACTCGTAGTGACATAATATTATGAGCAAAATGGTCGAAAAATCTCGAAATAGTTTAGAATAAATGGATGACATTTTTATTTATAACATATTTAATAACAAATAACATTGACTAGTTGAGCCTTGCGGTGTTATTTGCGGGTTTTCTGGTTTAAAAGCAGCTGCTTTTGCTTTGCAGCAGAAAACTTGCAAATAAAACCGGATTAACACATAGCTATGAGTTAATCCAAGACATAAGTTAACCTGGTACCAAATTATATCCGAATCGATTTAGCCGATTGAGCGAGAGGGAGGTACAAAAATACAAACACACACAAATACATACAAACCTTCACCTTTGTAAGACAATTCAGATTTTTCTTTATCTGTCTGTCTGTTTACTACGGCTAGACCGATTTTGACAGGTTTTTCTAAACTTAAGCTACTTTTATTTTGGAGACATAATTAGCGTTCTACGCAAAAAAAAAAACTACGCGAACTAAGTCGCGTGTAACAGCTAGTTAAATAATAAAAAAACAATCGATGGTACGGATCCGCTAGTATCGAAATCGTACGTAGTCGGTCATTAGAAATGGTTCTACCATAGACAAAATTTAGAATCCAATAAACAATTTTCGTCATTTCTAAAAGCAATTCCAATCGCATCAAGTCGAAATTTAAATTATAATACTTTTAAAAATGACTTTACAAAGTTGGACGATGCTGAAAGTTGTACGGCTGCGTCGCATCCAATTTACCAGAACTACAGTTCAAAAGTCCAACGAGATTCTCCCAAGGTTCCATTACCAATCCAACGCAAGCACACAGTCCGCCGAAGACAGCCGGTTAGGTCGCAGTAATAAGGAAGTTATGAAAGATATTAACATAATATATTTATTCGTTATATAACAATATATTGTAGATAAACTAAATATTACTATATATATATACATACATACCTGTGAGATAATAATGCATAAGAAATTTCTAAAACGTCACTGCTATTTTTGAAATTTTAATCAAAAATAACAGTGACGTTTCGAATTAAAAGTTAGCGTTCTAGGTCATCAAACTATTTCTACTCTCTCTAATGCTCTCGTTGTGTATTCACAATGAAGACACTGGACCAGCCGTGTCCTCTAGGTCTGTGGATAAGCGCGCTGGCAGCCCCGCGGTCTCAACTCGCTAACAGTGTTACCAACTCACTAAAGAGCGTGTAACGTGTGACCGAGATAGAATAACGTCTCTCGTGCTGCGAACTCCACACTAATTCGATTTTCGAACGTCCGTTTGTGGTGTTGAAAATAAGGATGTTAGGTAAGCTTTGTTTTTTTCAGGTTCGCCAAGGCTTTGTACTCATTGCATTAGAAGATAATATTGTTTACCTAACTTGGGAGTTCCCGACTCGTGTTTAAGTTGTTAAAAGTATGGTTATTATATTAGCAGTGATACCGGTAGTCGCCGGTTTAATCTAGAACGACGTGACCAAATAAGATGTGACGCTTTAATATTTCAATCAGGAACATCTAGTACTAAACTTATCATAAATAGTATATTGGAACCTGAGTACTAAAATAATACTTATTTACAATAGTATTTTAATTTGTAAATATACCCCATAACAGAAACAAGACAAGCATTTGTGTGACGAGCATAAATGTTTGTTCTATTGGTGGGTGTAAACATGTATTTTATGTATTATATATATTTACAAAAAAAATTGTATATTTGTATTCTATCAGTTATTTAGTTCCCGTAATAGAAACTATACTTAGTTTGGGGCTAGATGGCGCTGTATGTAATTCTATCAATATTTATTTATTTACAATATATTGAAACTTTTTCTCGCAAAAACTGAATCAAAGTAAACGCTTAGTATCAAAAGCTCTTAGCCGAGCTAGCAGAAGTCACGGTTAGCGGACACTGTGAAAGTTAAGATTGTACGACGTCTTAATCAAAAAGAGCATAGAGAGATTGTCCTTAAGTTTCCTTGACTTGTTCTTCTCTCGTGTCAATGACCGAATATAGCTACCATTGGCTACCATTGCTACCACAGCTCAGTTGGTAGTAGCTGCTTTTTAGCTACAGATTGTGGGTTCGATTTTTACCCAGTCAGTTTGTGTGATGTTTGTTCTGTGACTGGATGTTAATGTATTGTGTGTATGTATTTACAGTAAAAATCTTCTATGTAAGTATTAGTAAGCTTACCGTAGTACAAGCTATACTTAGTTTGGGGTTAGATGGCGCTGTGTGAAATGTCCATGAATATTTATTTATCACATTTTATACTAGTCAACAGCTAACCCGACAGATGTTGTCCTGTCTTGATGACCAATTTGACATTCAGCTGTCAAACGAAATAATACGTTTAATATTTCCAAAAAAATTTTATTACTCCGTTAACTTTTCCAATTCTTCTTTCCAAATAATCGAAAATTTTAAAACAAACAAGTGACATATATATATATAGATTAAACTGATAATACTTCTATACCTTATTTTTTCACCTTTAGACATAAAATTTTGCCATGAAATTGAGACGGCTCCATGGTCTAGTTGGTAGTAGCCCTGCCATCGAAGTGAGGGGTCCTGAGTTCGGTTCCCGGCCGGGACACACTTTGTGTGACGGACATGAAGTTTGTTTTCGATTCTTGGGTATTTGTCTTGTGTTTCTGTGTTTGTCCATGCCATCTGCAATACAGAATCCTAGTGCGACTTTTATGAATGGCGAAGAAATCGCGTAACTGATACAAAAATTGTAAAACTATAACTACTAAACTAAACCACAGCAAAATTAACCCAAACTGTAATAAAACTGTAGCACTCATAAATAAAATAAATTATTACAGAGATAACCCGAACGTGAGAGTCTAAGGTCTAAGGAACAAAGGCCAATAATCGTCCATCATTCCATCGAAAATTTTAGCTGACACACTGAACATTGCTCGCAAATGACTACGTGAGATAATATCAGTCGGTAACGAGGTGTCATTGTACACCCAAGATTGATTATGGTCGCGGGTATGATGAATGAACATCGAGCATTGCGATGCATGGGATTAGCTGAATCAGTTGGACAATTGCTTAACTTTTGATTGAAACAATTCCTATGGATTTTGATGTAATTTATATTTCAAGAAACAAGCGTCTACGTTCCTTTTCCCAGCGTTGAGGTTAAATAAGATACAATCTTAACAAATAAGACTTACTAAAATATGAAATTTGGCTCTCCGTACCAGCCTCTAATGTTCCCACTGCAGCTACTCCGGCACCGGCCTACTCTCGATAATTAAGAGTGAATGGGCTCTGATCTACCACGGGAGCCCAATCCGGATTGGTAGATGTCACATGTTTTCGAACTTATGGTTCTAAGACATGCCGGTTTCCTCACGATGTTTTCCGTCACCGTTTTGAGAACGTGGTATAGCGCACATAAATTTTTTGCAAGTGAAAAAACTCATTGGTTCACGTGTGGGTTTGAACCAGCAACCAGATTGAAAGTTGGCGTCTATACCCCTGGGCCACCACGCTCTCACACTACCTGTGTGTAAAAGTAATTATAATAAATAAATTAAGTTTCATTATTATGGCATAAAGTGGATTCGAAGAGATGAATACTGCTCCTAAATTATGAGCATCTGTGTACTGTTTCATTTCTAACCAACTTTAGAATATGAGCAATTAGGCAGTGTTTTTATACAAATATAATATAATTTGAATAACTTTAGAAGTTGAAAAATGGTAGTTTTGTAGTTTTTCTTATCATTCACTGTAACAGATTTATTACCATCAGTTTATAGAACACTTTAATCCATTTGAAATGAAATATAAAGGCTTTAAACCTTTAGTTTTAACCTCAGTTATCGAGAGCAGACATGTCTGAGCAAATCGAAAAACTTTAAATTGGTCCAATCCCCCCCACCACGCCGCCGCGAGACGTGGGCCAATTAAAAGAATTGCTTCACTATGATTCAATTGTTTTGGTGGAAATTTTGGCGGTAGAATTGCACTAATACCTTTTCTTATTAAGATCATTCTTCAGCTTCTTACTGACTTCAAAAACGAGGAGGTTATCAGTTAATTATAACGTTTTATGTTAGTTTTATTTGTATGTATTTTGGCTGATTCTTTTTTAATTAGATAAGTTAGATTACTTCGGGTTCTGGGTGGTACAGTAGAAGCTACTACCAAGTAGTAAGCCAGTCAAAATTTGTCTCGTAATAAGTTATCAAAAATAATTTGATCAACTTACTACGAGAAAAGTTTACGTTCCATACTTAGGCATAAATATGTATGCATTACTCATTTTAAAGAGAGGTGTACCTTGCTGTTCCTCCAGGAAGAACTGACACCGGAAATGATGTATGATGATAAAACCCCAAGATGTTATGTCGCTCTACTCCACGACAAGCAAAATATTTTGTAATATCGTTTACATAGTAATAAGGAAAATGTTACTTATTATCTAAAAGGGATCATGCTCGCGAATAGAAAAAAGAAAAAAAAAATGTTTACTTCACTGTTAATGTTAACATCATTAGCGGTTTCTTGCTTATTCTTCGCTATGGGGAATTGGAGCATATCTGGATTTGAATCAGCGACCTTAGAATCTATCAGCTGTCGGACCAGTAGACAACCCCGCGCTAAAACAAGCAAGAAATCTAGCAGAAATTATAACTTCATTTTCAAGTCTTCAATGAAAATACAATTTTCTGTTTTATTAGAACAAAAGTTGCCTTCATATCCAATTGAGAGAAAACAATAAAGTTATATTTATAGCTATTAGTGTATCTTTGTATGTGAAACCGATAGAAATGAAATTACAAGTCAATGTTATTCTGTATCTTGTACTTGTTAACAAAGATTTTTAAGGCGCGAACAATGTATTGACTTAAGCGATATCAGGAATCAGATTTAAAAAAAAAAAAAACACTTTCTTATTTGCTTACATTACCGTGTTTGCTAACATTACCGAAAAAAGTTTTCTTTTAAAGGTAGAAATCTTCATGGAGGTTCTGCCTAATAGATGTAAACTATTTATTAAATGATTTATTTTTAAGTAGGTCAGGATGTAAAGGGCAGTGGACGGCTTTATTGCTGAGAGTAACCTCTTTAAGACTTTAATTCAAAAAAAAGTTACTTTTATTATAAAAAGTATCAATTAATTTGTATTTTTTATTATCCATTATTTTTAATAACCATTAAAATTGTTTGACTTTTCTAAAAGAAAACCAGTCAAAAAATTAGTAAAGTTCCATTGAATTCCTGGAAACAACACTTTATTTTAAATAAATATTTATGAATACTAAAAAAGCAGTCTGTAAGTACATGTAAGTACTTGTTCCCGCTCCCCCCCCCACCAAATGTTACCCCCAGCGCTCGTGTGAATTCAAACGACGTGCTAAAACGGTTTCTTTCACAAAGAATAAAGAACACTAAGCGAACTTTATACCGATGGAGGTTTTAGTGACCTAACGGTATTGAGTTTCAAATTAGTTTGTTATTTTGCAACGAGGGAAAATCACCTTCACTCGTAATTGGGTTCAGTGTTTACAACATAATGGCTAAATACTATTATATTGTATATGTTCGAGTTCGTAACAGTACGTAGTACGTACGTAGTAACAAGGTCCGAGCGAATTTAAATCGAAATTCTATATCTAGGTGTCCCTAATGGTAGCCATACGTAACGATATACTTGTGCAAGTTTGGACTTGCACAAGTATTACATCATTTGTGTTTCAAATATCATCAAGTAGGCAGCTAGAATACTTACACATCTAACTTAAAGTAAACTTGGGCAAAAGTCATTTTACATAAGTTTCGGAATCGAAAATTGTGCAAGTTTAGACTTGCACAAGTATATAGTGACATGTGTTGAAAGATTTTTACACAAACTTTCAAGCATGTACAAGGTTTAAAATGTTTCAATTTACACCATAATTGTTTAAATCTTGCTTTGCGCTTAATTTGGGTTTCCTAATTATTTAAAAGTTTGTGTGAAATGTTCAAAATATATAAGTTAACGAAGTTTGTTTCATTACATCCAAGTCTAGTGCGAAGTCAGTCCAGCTTTAACTGACCAGTTTTTAACCGAATTCAAAAAAGGAGGAGGTTCTATGTTGCACTGTATATATTTTTTAATGTAAATAAGTTCAATCCTCAAAATACTAACGAGAAATCTACAAAAAGGAGTATGTTATGTTTTCTCTCTTTTCAACAGTAGGCATATCCCTGCAGTGGCAACATAAGAAACTCGTACAGCTAAATGCAACGTAATTGTTTGTTTGCAGTTCGTGATTGTGTCGGTAACTAGGGGCTCGTGGGAGCTTGGATTGCAACAGGAATCGAAGACGTTGCCAGCATGTGGAGCCGGTTTAAGTATTCAAGAGCGCTCAGCCGTACCAGTCCACAGAGAACCAAATCAATAGAGCAAGAACAATATAATTATATAATATGTGACTTAGTAGACGAGGCAAAAATTAACATCGTCGGCGGCTCAAAGGTGAGAAATAAGTTTGTATATATGAGTGTGTGTGTGTGTGTGTGTTGGACTCTCTCTGGAGTAACGAATCTGGATGAAATGTATAGTCACAGTCAATGAATGGTCTTTTTGTTAACGATGAATTCTTAAAGAGAAAGATGGAAAAAGTAAATACTTCTTAAATCTAAATTACATTTTCTTTGTTACTTTTAGTGTAATAGTAATGTTTTATCATTGGAGTTCATATAGTTAAGCGATACAAACCTAATTTAAAGTAATTGAGCTAGTAAATGAGAATTTAATAATATCTTCTAGTCGTTTGCATACAAATGTCGGTTCCACCCGCTCTGAATGAATACTACTTTGTAGTTTTTTCCCGTCCGGGGGATTAAACGGAATTATCTCATGTTGTTTTTTTAATTGAGCCGTTTAGATACTTAAGGCTGTTTAATGATAGGTATTTCTTAAGATTAAAATGCATTCAGCAACTATTTGTATTAATTTACAAACAGCCCTTACATATTTTTTGTGCCTTAAAAAAGAACATTAATTTAAAGAAAAAAAGTAATACAGTTTCCTGTCTAAAAATATTTCCTATTTACTGAAGCAGTTCCTAGTTCCTGCAGATATCAGAATAACTGTTCCCAAATACACTTAATGAAATTCTAGTTATAACATACATCACGGCTGCATGTGGTGTGTTTATTGCATTACGGCACTGTATACGATTAGCGATCCAGTAGTGACACTTTGCACTCTAATGCTCATTAATTCATGTTCATTCTATTTCGGTTTAAGGCGTTAACAAGTCAAAACGTATTCTTTTCAGGCAGCTATTCAATTTCTTTTTTTTAATTCTGTTTTATGTTAATTAACTGTTGGATAGAATTGATTTTTGTACTCCACGCCAGTGTCTAATGGTCCACCGGCCTCCTCTCGATAATTGTGAGTGAATGGGCTTTGATCTATCTCGGCATCTTACAAAATCCGATTCATTAAATAAAGAGTGACTCTTTGCCTAAATATTTAAATAAGTTTAAAGTTATTCTTATCTCCTGTATTTTATTCTGGTACTTGTTAAAAATACTTGTATATTACTAACCGGCTTTTAAGTTTTAACTACATTTTACTTTAATTAAATCGTATTAAATGGCGCCAATGATCATTAAATTTTGAAAGTGTTAACCTCAGTGAAATAAGGCCTATGGCTCTACGGCCCAATGTTTTACAAGCTTTCGTAGTTTTTTGAGTGACAGCTCAGGTAGTAGTAGCTACGTCTAATAGTAATCTAGGAGTATCAAGTTAGTTTACAACTTAGTTTGGGGTAGATAGTTCTGTGTGAAATATTCATGAATATATATATTGAACCCCTAAAATCCCTATACTTGTCCCCTGGGTGGTACGAAAGGAGCAACCAAAAGTATCCGCAGAACATGTGCCACAGAATAGAAAATAGTACGTATGTTTAGTTCCTCCACAGATTGCTGTGTTCCAGTGGAAAGATATGGGTGCCGGTGAAATCACAGGCGCATGAGAGGATTTCGGGTGACGGGCGCAATGCGATGCAATTTAGATCGTGTTATTGTTGTTATGAGTGGATGTAGCCACTTAATACCAGGTGGCATTCATCCTATATCATCAGATAAGTGACATAAAACCCATATAATATTGGTGTGTGAATATGACTCCGCCCTTTCTCAACAGATGTCGTTTTTAGTATTGTTTACGTGTACTAATAAATGACCATACTTGTATTCGATAGTACTGAATGTCAGCTATCTAACGCATTTTATGATATTTGGTTGAAGTGTAAGCAACAATTGTTTTCACCTTTTCGAAAATGTCGGTTTTTATTCCAAATAAACGTCATTTGCGGGAAGTGTTATTACATTATTTTATTGCGAAGAAAACTGCAGCGGAAACTTATCGTTTGCTTGTGGAGATTTATGGTGAGCATGCTCCGTCTAATACAACTTGCAAGGAATGGTTTCGACGATTTCAAAATAACGATTTTAGTACTGAGGATAAAGAACATGGAAAACCACCAAAAAAATTTGAAGATGCTGAATTGGAAGCATTATTGGCGGAAGATTCTTGCCAAACTCAATCAGAATTAGCTGCAGCATTAAATGTTGATCGTTCAACTGTTGCAAAGCGTTTACAAATGATGGGAATGATTCAAAAAGCCGGTGACTGGGTTCCACATGATTTAAAAGAAAGAGACATGGAACGTCGGAAAACCATTTGTGAAATGCTGCTTCAAAGACAGCAAAGAAAAGGATTTTTGCATCGGATAGTCACAGGAGACGAAAAATGGATACACTACGAAAATCCTAAACGCAAAAAAGCTTGGGTGAAACCAGGCGAACCAGGCCCATCACAGCCAAAAATAAATATTCACTGTGCCAAGGTCATGCTCTGTATTTGGTGGGATCAGAAAGGTATTGTATATTATGAGTTGCTCAAACCCTCTGAAACTATTAATGGAGAAGTTTACCGACGACAACTAATGCGTTTGAAGCGAGCCATAGAAGAAAAACGACCAGAATGGGTGAATAGACATAACAAATTAGTTCTTCAGCATGACAATGCCAAACCGCATACCGCAGAAGTCGTAAAAAGATATTTAGAGGGACAGGACTGGGAAGTGTTACCCCACCCGCCATATTCACCAGACATAGCTCCTTCGGATTACCACCTATTCCGGACGATGCAGACAGACCTTACTGGAGAAAAGTTTACTTCATGTGAAAGTATCAAAATTTGGATTGACAACTGGATAAGCTCAAAAGACCAGGACTTCTTCCAGCAAGGAATACGAAAACTACCTGAACGATGGGCGAAGGTTGTAGCTGCAGATGGAGCATACTTTCAATAATTTTTTTTTTAATTTTGTAAGCGAACAAATGTGTTTTATTTTGACAAAAAGGGGCGGAGTCATATTCACACACCTATTATTTCATTCAATTCCATTTCTGGCAGAGATTATAATATCTATCACTCCCGTTCCCTCATACTCAACAGCACGCAGTCCAAATTTCTTGTTTGGACAAATCGTACTGTATACATAATTATTGTGCAACTGCACTGCTGTATGCGGGCGTGAAGAATGTAAGGTGCGACAAATGTAATTCAGGAACAACAATATTGCGACATAAAACATTGTTGTTGATAATATGGTTTGTTGCATAGCTTGGAGTTGATTAGATCTTTGTGGGACCATGTCGCTTGCGTCACCAAAACATGTCGTGTTGCTGTGTTTTGGTGTTCCGGGTGTAGGTGCCGGTGAAATTACAGGCACTTGGGGCGAAACATCCCAATCTCGGGCCCGTAGTTTTGTTGTTTATGGCTGGGAATAACCTCTTAACATCTGCAAGTCCCGAAACATTCGCCGCAATTATAAGATGCAAAACGCTCGAGGCGAAGCTTGCCTAACATTATTTACCGATCATCTAAGTTAAGCAACTCTCCGACCGGTCAGTAGTTGGATGGGTGACCATGGTTAGATTGTTATATTTGTAGAGCGCTTCCGTGTTTTGGAGGCACGTTATTTATATAAACCGCGTCGGAGTTCCGCGGCGAAATGCGACTTGGGGATTCTCATATTTTAGCAGAGAACCTGAGTCGAAGTGACTGTTTGTAATCTATATACATATAATAAAACTGTAGACTTGCCGTGTCTGTACATTAAAGATTTTTGCAAAATAATAACTGGGAGACGTTAGGAATAAGTAATAGAACGTAAAAAAGCATTTTTTGTAATTTTTGTCTGTTTGTCTGTTTATCTGTTTGTCTGTTTGTCTGTATGTTTGTGCGCAATTTACACAAAAACCATAGATAGTTATCAAAATCTAGGTACTAACAAATGTTAAGCGGAGTCTCGAATAATGAATAGGGTTTATTTTATCAAAATCGACTTACAAAATAAAAAGTTATTCAATGTTTTATTCAAAAATGTTTGTGCGCACTTTACGCAAAAACCATAGATAGTTATCAAAATCTAATTACTAACATATATTAAGCTGAGTCTCGACTAATGAATACCGTTTATTTTATCATAATCGACTCGCAAAATCAAAAGTTATTCAATGTTTTATTCAAAATTTTAACGCGCCTGCCGAATCCTGCATGCTTGACTCGGTGTAGCGAGCCGGTGTATTGCAGCATGAATACGAGCAGGCGCTTGAAGGCAGATGACACGTTAAGTCGTAGTTTGGGTTAGTTAATTAGACAATTAGTTTAAAGGCAGTTTTTTTTTGTACTTTGAACTGCGAAAAGTTGATTAAGTTTGATTACGAGTTAAGCTGCCTGTCAAACGAGTCATTAACTTGATGGAGACCTACATTACACTGGAGTAACGCCATGGCCTTATATCCGGCTGAAAATGGCCGCATAGGTAAATCTTCTTCAGGGTACATCATCATCATCATCATCAGGGGCGAAAGTACATAACCCTTGCGACATTTGTTATCGATTTTGCTGATATTATCTGGATATTCAGATGCAGCACATTTATTGAAAAAGTATCATTATAAGTTAGCGGAAGTCTGTCAAAGAATATGCAGCTCAACAATGATAACGAAACATAAATCGATGCTTGCTAGCTATCTTTTTTTTTCTGAGTTAGTTACGTATCGAGCTGAGGGCCCATCTGGCGGTAAGTGGCGACCCACACCCATGACAACAGTTATGCGACTCAGTATAAGATTTGGATCTTAGACTGAGTCGCACTCATCCTGCTGCGACCATCACCCGAGACGGGGATGATACGTCTCATGCAAATATAATGCAAGCACTTCTGCTTGTGTGATTCCATGTGTATTGGCAGTACCTCGCAGGACGAACTTGACACAAGTTCTACTGTTACTTTTTGGTTGCTGCTCTAGCACCACTCAGAGGGTACGTGTAGGGAATCAAAGGATACACACCTGCGGACGCGAGCAACTAGATCCAATAAATTGGTACGGGAGACTTATTTCTCACCAAAGCCGTCTTGACCCAAATACGCAACCGAAATAAAATTGCTCCCTCTGTTTCCTAATTGGGTAAAACAGCTATACACATAGTAAAACCGCCAACAAAATGTTTAAAATCCCAAAAACTTGGAAGTCTTTGAATCTGGAACTTGGAACTTGAAGACCTGTTTGCAACATTTCTAGAAATAGCGACAAAGCAAAGGTTCTACGTGATTGTGCTTAGTAGTATGGGATCAGTGCACAATGGCAACCCGTAAAACAGTTAAAGCGATGGACCGAACTCACTGCGATATATTAGATCCGCCTATAGATATCACCGTGCTCTTATGTGGTGTTTATAAATGGAGATACTAAGGTTGATGAAATTAACGCATGTCTTAATGTTCGAGTCTGTGGGACAACGTTATACCAATGCATTGAACACTAAACATGCGGCCACACACCTCCTATGTATTTTGTGTATGATGATCTAACAACACTGATACAACATTGAGCAGTGTCCCAGGGAATGGCATTGAACACCATTCAACATCATTAACAGAGAAGTGGAACAATAAGACGATTTTTTTTTGTCAATGGGTAAATACTTTGCGTATACCTTGGGGAGGCGTGAGGTTATGTGTGACTCACCCCCAACACTACTGAGAAATAGCAGTACTGGGGAAATACACATTAAACCCCCTTGGTGTTCCTGCACTACGCCTTCACGCTTGGGGTACGGGTACGGTAGCGGCCCCAGCAGCGTTGGTCTACGCGTATCGGGACCCCAACACGATGTCTAACTCCCTGTGATGGCGTGCCCGAAACACGAAGCACGCCATCCTCCTGTGGGGACCTCATCCGTCGGACGGCAGATTCCCCGGATCTACCACCAGGAGGTTCCCGTTAGGGTGACAGGCGGCGCTCATGCGCCTGCCTTCGCCGACCCACTCTCCTGCGTCTACCAGGGTGAGGAGATTCTTCCTCCCTCAGCCTCGCGGCTGCTTCTTTCTGCGAGGTTACTTCCTTGCAGAAAGACTGAGCTGCCACCCAAGATCTCCCGCTGTCAATCATGGATAAGACCATAGTTGACAGCAAAAAGTTTCTGCCTATAGCTGCGGTCAGGCGGGAACAATAAGACCCTACCATCTATCCCATCGAATGTTTAAATTTCTAGAGTGCATCTGGACTCTCATCACACAATATATTAAACTAAATGTCGGAATGCCCATTGCTCTTTTATAAATTTATGTCTTCCTAAATTATGTTACAGCACCAAATTGAAAGTCAAGAGTTTAGAGAATTCCTCTCATTCCTATCAACTGTCCATTTAGTTTTAAACGCAACGAGCCTATGTTCCGCAGTGATCAGACGTAGTCCTTATATTGAGTTGCTTTTTGCACAGTCCGCCTTAGCAATTCAAATATTTTTTATGCGCACGTTCCTGAAATATCCTGAAAAAACGACTTCTATAGTATAGTTTACAGAGAAGCATTATTGTAAAATATACATTTGCAATGGTTGCAGTTTCACTTACGTAGTTCATCATCCAATCAAGTCTTTAATCTTCCCAGTTAACAAAACCTAAGTAATATGGTAAGAATCCAACGGAAATAAAGTATTTTGAGATTTAATCATAACATAATTTTAATACAATAGTAACGACCAGACATAATAAGCATCTCATTATATTTCTATCTTCTAGGCTGGGATAGATCTAAGTCCACGCGGACGAAGTCGCGGGCACAGCTAGTGTCAAAATAAAAGCATTTTACTAACTGCATTTGAAAGTATAAACGGTACTTAAACAAGAACACAATTATTAAGATATTTGTATGTTTTTCTGCCAGCAAAAGATCCATCAAAATGACAATTGTTGGCAGATAGCCAATGTTATAAGGAATAACATAGGCTACTTTTATTTAAGAAAAAAATAAGGTTACACGTAAATAAAAAAAATTCTACGCAGTCGAAGTAACTGACAATAGCTATTACAATATACGGCTCCGTGGCTTAGTTGGTATTTAGCTCTGCCTTCGAAGCGATGGTTCCCGAGTTCGATTCCCAGCCGGGGCACACTGTGTAGTGAGCGTGAAGTTTATTCTCAGATCTTGGGTGTTTTTTGTGTTTCTGTGTCTGTCCATGCCATCTGCAACACAGAAAATCCTAGTGCAGGAGTATGAGTGTGTAAACGTTTATTTATTATTAATTTACACAGGAAACGTCTCGTGATCTTGACTCATCCCAACTCGTTGCCAATTTAGGTCAGGAAAGGATAAACCACTCAATTATTGGTTTATTTGAATTAGAGCTACAGTTCAATTAGAATCTCGCCGGGGGTTGATTAAAACATTAACTATTCGGGGCGCAGTTAAAAGCTAATTTAATTACAGAGACCATTGATTAGAACACAATGTATTGTTGGGCGTGGGCGGAGTTTGAGCCGTCCCAGCGTTTGTTTAATATAACATTAGCTTCTAGTGTTCCTACGGTGGGACACAGACTAGAAAGCGAGAGTGCATAGGCTGTGATATAGGATTAATACCTTAACCGGATTTCTATAGATGTCGATACTTTAAAATATTGATTCTAAGACATGTAGGTGTGTTATACTGTTTTCTATGAACATATTGTCATTGGTGTGAGTTAGTGGCCAACTCTGGTGTAGGAATTTTCAAGCCGCTAAAGTCTGATATGGATTATCGACTAGTAAAGCCACGTAAATTGTTTAAAATGCAAGCCACGCTGCAAACTAAACTAATTTTAGTTTAGGTATGATTTTTTAATTTATTTAGTTTTATTACATTCAAGCATTTTTAATCTATATTTTTCATAAAGCGCAACAACACGAAATTTACCTAAACGTCAGACTCAAAAATCTGTTTCCGTTCGAAGCTTAAATATAATATTAGTAAGAAACTTCAATTTTTTTAGTAAACATTTGCTGTACAAATTTGCTTAAAAAAAATATTATTATACTTACATATTTTACCAGCCATAATAACATATAAAAAAGTAGTAATAATGTATAATATACACAAGCTGAGTTCATTAATTTTAGCTAGCGAGTGAATCCTGTACTAGGAATAAGTATAAAATTGATGGATTCAGGCATTAGTATGCGGAAGTCAATGTTATGCATAATTACACTTCCGCTAAACTTCTAATAAATTAGTAAATGATCAAAAATTTAATCGACAAATGTTTCGCCGTTTCCAATACAACATGTATGATTACCACTCTACAGACCAGATTTAAAATATTTAATTAATAATTAGCTACTATATTAAAGTCAAAGTCAAAATATTATAATACATTCGAATTCATACTTGACTTGAAAACGTCACTTTAAATAAATATGTGCCTACAAGAACGCCTTCTTAATCCTAAATTTTAAAACTATTATGGTTATGAACATTATTATTCGTGTTACCGAGATGGTAAAAATCTCGGTAACACGAATAATAATGTTCTTAATACTAAGTTTAGCACTTGGTCTAAAATACATTTATACCGTTGAATTCGTAAATAAAAATTTAAAACGTCACTTCAAATAAATATTTACCTACAAGAACGTAATCTTACTAAGGCACTTGTTCAAACTCTATCCGACCCACCATTAGAATATCTCTCTCATCGCTAGTACGATGGCTGCAACCATATTTGGCATTACGTTGCACAGGGCTTCAGAGAACTGCACGTTGTTGCACTAAGCAGCTTAAATAGGCAGAGAGTGGCCTACTGGAGCTAAACTAAATGTCCCCCGCGGTTACTCGCGGTTGGCCATCAAGGGAACTGCACTTTCAACAACACGGGATCAAAAGTGGCCTATGTGTTTCTTTCGGATATTAGCTACCTTGGAACCAAATTTCATTCCAATCCATCGAGCCGTTTGAGCGTTAAGGATCTTTACCATGAGCAATTTGATGGTAAGATGGTACTAATAAACTTGACACGCTGTTGATATGAGTGGAGGTAACCACTTAATATCAGTCGGGCCTTTAAATCGCGCTGAATTTATTTTTATTTTTACTGCAGTAGTAGTAGAAATAAACTAAAAAAAAAAACAGACATACACAGACATCAACAGCCCAATAACTTTTTAGTCTGGGTTTAAAAAGCACAATCACATACAAAACAGTTAAAATGCAATCGTAAAGGAAATGAGAGATGATACTCATATTTCTGCGTCATTGGCCCTGGACCAAACACAAATTTGAATAAACGTAGAACTGGATTTGTTCTCTATTTGAAATTCAAATTTCTGTAGCGGGAAAACGTAGCCCTCCCGAAAACAGTGAAAAATGTTGCCATTCAAATATAATTAACATAAAAAAATCCTGAAAGTAAACACGGAGTTTCGGATTCTTTTTTCCGATTTTCCGTAACTTCACATTACCATAATTCGGTGATTTATTTATTCGCCTATTATCGTCTCGTAGCGATTGAGAGCAATGAACTAACCGATTGAATAATCTTCACTTAAGAGTGTACAAATTTTTATGGTAAACTTTTTTCGCTCTTCACCAAGAGCGAGGTGGCCCGGGGGCACAAACGCTGACTTTAAATCTCAAGGTCACTGGTTCAAAACTAAACGCGCACCAAAGAGTTTTTTCACTTGAAAAATATGTGTGCGTTCTCTTTCTTGAAAAAGTGAAACTAAAAATTAAAAACTTTTCGGGGTAGATATATATTAATGTAGTGGATCTCACCATCGGCAGGAGATTCACCCTCACACTCTAGAGCCTGGGTGGTCGCGTACCGTAAGGTTTCAGAGGAACTTCCTCGCGCGTACACTCAGGTTGTGGAATGATCTCCCTGCCAAGGTTTTTCCTGGAGACTACTGTATGGGGTCCTTCAAAAGAGGTGTTTTAAAATATTTAACGGGTCGGCAACGCGCGAGTGATACCCTTGGTATTGCAAACGTCCATAGGCTACGGTAACCGCTTACCATCAGGTGGGCCGTATGCGTGTAAAAACAAGGCACTGATTTAAAAATCGTAACCAACCAACAAAATTCATTTGTCTCATTCTTTATATATCACCCCTGGGGATAGAGGGCTTTCATGAAAATTCTTCAAGAAAATAAATTCACAACACAAATATAACAACCAAATTGAGAAATTCCATTTCGAAGTCAGTTTAAATGCATTCGGTTCGGTGTTCAAGGACGAATTGAACTAAATTTATTAAGTTGTTTTGAAAGAAATTAGGTGCCATTTTCCACGATATTTCTTCTACAAAGAAAACCCGAGCTCTGTTTTACATAGCCATTCTAAAGAAAGATAGTTAAGTCTATCCACTATTTCCACTGGCGCTGTTTTTTCGCAAAACAGCTCATGAAGGTCTTTAAGTTAGTAAACAAATCGTTAAAGTTAACTGGTTGTAACAACGAGCTCCGTAATACCTTTTTACCAAGTTGTCAGGTATTTTCCCATTTTCTTCAGGTAATTCTTTAGAGTGTCGATTTCTTCGCACTGTTTATATTCTGTGGGTGTGAAAGGGATTTTAAAGTATTCGAAGGTGTATGACCTCTGGTATTGCAAGCGTCCATAGGCTGCGGTAACAGCATCTACAGAATGTATTAAAAAAAAAAGTTTTGTATTCTATCATCAGTATCTGGTTCCCAAAATACAAGTTACACTTAGTTCGGGACTAGATGGCGCTGTTTCAAATCCATATCAGCTTCTCATGTTCCCACTGCAGGGAAACTGGCCTACGCTCGATAATTGAGAGTGAATTCACCACGGGAGCCCAATACGGATTGGTAGATGCGGTTACCTCACGATGTTTTTCTTCACCGTTTCTAGAAAGTTGTATTGCGCACATACCTTTTACTCATACTCATTGGTGCACGTGTGGATTTGAACCAGCGACAATTAAATTGAAATTCGGCGTCTGCACCCTTGGTCAACCATGCTCTCATGGCTATCAAATGTCCATGAAACAATAAATTAGTAAAATTATAATAAATACTTATGAACATTTCATACAACGCGATTTGGCCCCAAACTAAACACATAGTTCAAGTTAACAAATAACCTTAATGAAAGCGATAAGTTCTGTAGCAGCGAGAAACAGACAAAGACACATTCTCAGAAAGAGTTGCCATATACATTATAAAAAAATAATGAAAAGAAGGAGAAAATAAATAAAAAAGAATTAACAAATAAACAAATGGCCGTAAAAGGCATTATAATACATCATAATAAAAATCAATTAAATTTTATACATAAAATAATGTCAAAAAACTATAATAGAATGTAGAAAGTAATTGATTTGTATGGGACACAAATTAAAAAAAAAGTGGTTAGGGATCCTTGTCAAAAGAAAATCATAACAATAATAATGCAATAATAAAATTAACAACAAATTGCATTACTTGTATTAAAGGAGCTGGATAATTGATACGAATTATATGAGATACGAAACAAACAAATATGATCGTCTCACAAATGTTTGTCCTGAGTAGGAATGAGCACAAAAAGCGCTCTGCTTTCAACCAACCAACTGAGCTATGAAGACATTCAAATATTTATTTAATAAGCTAAATAAATTACGTTTGATAAATACTTGTATGTAGTTATAACAAGTTGTTATCGTTCTGTAAATTTACCTGTAACATATATTGCTATACCGTCGTGCGCACATTACTTTTGCTCCGTAATATTTTATAGACAGTTGTTTCATCATTTACTGTTTTCAGATGAAACGTAGTCCAGAGCAAAATATTACAGTAAGCCATATTGGGAATTTCAGTCAATTAAAAATTATAAATTTTTAGGAAACAAAGTGAGTAGTACGCACAATAACAAAAGGCATTTTCTACGTTGCGCCTTTCCTGAATTATTTTACTTTAACGCTATTTTAAGCTAGAGTCGAAGTTATTTTGATCAGTCATTCAAATTAACATTTGCTCGAGTCAAGTCATAACTATTATAACATTTTAAATAATATAACAATGTTTTACATGGTTTATGTGTGGTTACTATATAGAGCGTAATAGGGTTGCCCAATCTTTGTGGGAACATAGGGGCTTGCAAAATGATTTGTATTTATTGTTTTCAGGAGACGTATTCAGATATTGGCAAGCAATTGAATTACATATCAAAAAGAACATTACATAACTGGGGGAGTTACCCGTGGTTTTTAAATCCAAGATATAAGCTATATATAGGTACTTCTAATTTTCATCCAAATCCGTTGAGCCGTTATTTTAATACTATTCTGATCTTTTTGACAAATATACTGATTTTGCATGGTACAACTACAGGGAAATATCCTTTATACATTATTGACATGAATGTACCACATTTTTTTTTTTATTACATAAAAAAAATAAATTTAATGTTTGCTTGATTTGAAATAAACGTGATTCCTATTATCCTAATGCATAGAGCTACACTGTGCCTCCTCAGCTGTGTCGCGCTGTCGCTCGCTACGTTTATGTTTATGCAAATGGCGACGCCAAGCGATTTACCCGCTTTATGGCGCGTCACTGGCCGTGAAGGGCATCTGCGTTACGCTACACTGTGGCCGGTTTCAGTTGGCACTGCTGGAAAACTCAACGACATGAAACAATTTACGGCTCCGTGGCTTAGTTGGTAGTAGCTCTGCCTTCGAGGGATGGGACCCGGAACCCGTGACGGGTTCGATTCCGGCCTAGGCACACTTTGTATGGTGATCATGAAGTTTGTTCTGGGGTCTAAAAATGTGATTAAAAAACGGGTAGATAGATGGCCCAAGCAAGAGCAATCAGAATTAGGTTTAGTTAAACCTAAGTTCAATTTAAACTTTGTTAGTTTGTAAGGTTCAAGTTCAAGTTGTTACGTTTTTCTTATATTCATCATTAGTGCAAAATGAAGGGTGCAACACAATTTTAAAAGGTATTTAATTTCACTTTTTTAATAGTCATAGTCATTACACTATTAACAATAGTTACAAGTCATTAATTTGCGTAGCGCTTAAAAGTATTATTCAGTACCCAAGAGCAATAAAAAAAATCATTAACTGTCAATTATAATAATAAAGAATAAACAAAATTAATAATATTGTAATATACAATTGAAATTTCATATGTCAAAGTATTTGTTAATAGAGATTACGAACCTCCAAGTACCTAGCCTAAATAAAGTATGATATTTAATAATTTCTTGGACTTTGTGGACTGTTTTGTCTATAAGCCGTGTTGTTTCAGCCGTGAATAGGGTTGGCAATTCGTATTAATTCAATTGATTCGATAATAAATGAGTTCCTTGAAACTTGACTTCATTATCAGGTGCGACATCCAATCACGCGGACTGTGCGAACAGCTGCGCACAAAACGCCTTCCGTTTCGCCAGAAAACTTGTTGTCTATACACGAGCAGCATCGAATCACTATTCTTTGCGACTGCACTCAAACTTAAATGACGTATGAACTGATAGAGGAACGAGGTTTGTGCTTACTCACGGAAATACTCCATGATATTGTGCATGAATGAATAATTTATAATATAATATAATATAATAAAGCTGAAGAGTTTGTTTGTTTGAACGCGCTAATCTCGGGAACAACAAGTTGGATTTGAAAAAAATCTTTTTTATGTGATAGCCACATTCATGAGGAAGGCTATAGGCTATCTAGCATTACGCTGCAGTTCTTGGTTAGCCTTGAATATTTATCTTTGTAAAGTAAGTCGGAAGAAAAAGTGCTATCGAACTGCTTTTACCGCGTGCGCTGAGGTAATGGCTAATTTAAGTTTTACGCAAGTGAAATTACGGAGGGGGGGGGGGTTAAATAATAAATACATGAATATGCATGGACATTTCGCACAGCGCCATCTAGCCTCAAACTAAGTATAGCTTGTACTCATAGTCATTCATTAAAAACCGTGCGCAGTGGGGAACACTTGGCTAAGTCTAATTATAAAAATACAAAGTGTTCTGTCCTGGTTGGGAATCGAACTTACGACCTGCAGCGCAGAAGACGAAGCTGTTACCAACTGACCTGTGAGTCCAAACACTCAGCATGTTTTTTATGTCCCAAAAACTTTTAAATATATTTTTGGATTTGGATAAAATTTGGTACCTAGATAGCTTATGTCTTGGATTACCTCATAGGCTTTCAAACCCGGAAACCAACGAGTAACACCGCGTGGCCCAGCTAGTTTGATAATATAATTCCAACTAAAAAACTGCAATACCATGCTTAAAGCTTCAGTAAAAGACAAACTTCATCCATTTTATTCCGTCCGTAAAACTTAACACCCTCATAAAAGTGCATAATAACTTAAGTAAATAAACTTAACGGTTTAACGTAAAGTAATTAACTTAAAGCTTATAAAGAAGATTTGGTCTATAATGTTGGAGTATTAGAAGATATCTAGCAAAAACAGAATTTCTTCGTTAAATACTTTTATGCTCTGAATTTAAAACTAGAAGATACACAATCACAAAACAAAGAGATGTTCATAGCTCAGTAGGTTGTAGCTCTGCCTTTTGCATGTAGGTTGTGTGTTCGATTCCAACGGACAATTTGCGTGACGTACATATATGTCTATTTCTATATATTTTACGTATAAGTATCTTTTCCCTGCGACTTCGTCCGTTGATTTTTTTTATTTTTCTTTGTTTGAATAATTGTAAGTTACTCCTTATAACATCAGCTATCTGCCAGTGAATTCCGTCAAAATTGGTCCAGACGTTTCGGAAATTAGCTTGAACAAACAGACAGACAAAAGGGCAGTCATATCTTTCAAATATATTTTTTTGTTATACGCACCGTATATACTTTCAAATGCATTTAGAAAAAGCTGTAATTTTGGCATTCCAAACATGAATTTTATTTATTTGTCAAGATAAAATGAAAATTTCGACCCGCTTCTTAGAATATATTATGAGTACATAATAGATACAGATCTTTAAAGTTGGAATAGATGTGTTAGCCCAGTGGGTTTAGAGGACTTATTGATAAAGTTGAACTTGTTATCGAAAACCATTCAAATTAAGTACTATTTGCTTAATTTATAGCCTCAAAATACCCTATTCGCCATTAATTAAAACCGTATTGACTGCTGTAATTGTTTGCTTGTTGGGAAGGCACTCTTTCATCCCAGGATGTTGAGTTCATTGGATACTCACTCTAGAGGGTACAATATTTACATGAACTCGCCTTTTGATCCGGGTAATTGATTCGTTAAAGTTGGAACACTTTTGTGATCGATCATACTTTTTTGATGTGAATCATCTATAAGCGCCTTAGCAACCAAACCGGCTCGTATGACGTGACGGCAACCGGCAGAACCTCTCTGATGCCATCATGTTCCACATCTACCGGGATTCCAGTGACACCTATAAATCAATATAAACAAAAATCGTGAACTGAAGCGGATCACTTCAAAACGGCTTCACCAATTTGGAAAATTCTTTTTGATGTGTTTTATGAAGATTTTTTCGCGAAACTCGCGTGAAAAGTCAGGAATTGGGGAAAACTGGAATAAAAAATCCAATTAAAAAAACATTTTTTTATGGGATTTTTGCCACTTATTCGTTTTACAGACAATTGTCAAATTATGAATCAAGACAGGAAAACCTCGGGTTAGCTAGGTTTTTCTATAAACCTTACTCTTCCATGACAGTAAATATGTGATGATGTCATCCAATATATATTTACTCGTAACAATCGAGGTATTGGGATGCAGTTATTAATAAAAATTATAAAATTATTCAACATTTATTATTGTTATTATTATTAATTTTTTATCTTATGTGACCCACGTTTTTATTATTTCCAAGACCATTTAATAATTTATGATGAAGTTTTCTTCACAAAACTACTGTAGGAGTTAATGGCAAATGCAGTAACATATAACATTAATTAAAACCGTGTTGATTGGTTTAATTATTTGCTTGTTGCGAAGGCACTCTTTCATTCCAGGATGTAGAGTCCGTTGGGTACTCGCACTAGAGGGTACCGTATTGACTTGGACTCGCCTTTTGATCCGGGTCTTTGATATGTGGCACGTTTTTGATCGATAGTACTTTTCTAAGAAAATATATACCATCGAAACTAATATAATTATTATATATAACAACAAAAATTGATAATCATTTTTTACAATTGATTGTCAAGGTCAAAAAGAATTGGTCATTTAAAAAAAAATTAAATAAATTATAAATAAAAAAACCTTTAATTTATTTTATAACCTTTAATTTATTAAATATATCAAAGATATACAGACGTTGTAGGCTTACAGGCGAACCCTATAATCTAATAACAGATAATTAGAAATAGATTACTAATATTAGCAAATATAAAAAAAAAATTACAGATAAACAATGTTGCTGTGATTATCTATCTCTAGTCTGTGATTAGTAATCGGGTGCCCATTACCTTTGTTTACAGGATCCTAAAAGAAAAGTACAAAATTTTACTAACCTAATCTTTACATTATCGTACCAGCCTCTAATTTGACCAATGTAGGGACACCGGCCTACTATCGTCCATTGAGAGTAAATGAGCTTTGATCTACCACGGGAGCCCTATCCGGATTAGTAGATGTCACATGTCTTCGAATTTTTGGTTCTATGACATGCCCTTTTCTCACGTTTCAAGTGAAAAACTCATTGGTACACTTGTGGGTTTAAACCAGCGACCTTAAGATTGTAAGTTGGTGTCTGTGCCCCTGGGCCGCCACGACCTTATGTTTACATTACCTTAGATAAATAAGTATATAACATTAATACTAAGTTGATAATCACAATTGTGATAAAACTCATTAAATAAAGATTAAAATACATAATACGCATCAACTTCAAAGCATTATTTATTCTCATTCCAAAGTAAACACCCAACATTCGTTTGCCGTTAATTAAAATCCAATTTGATTGATCTAATTGTTTGCTTGTATCACTGTTTCAACTCATCCTGGGTAAGTATTAGTTCATTGGAAACTATTGAACGAGTAGATCATTGATTTTGCCTCACAGGGTTAAATCCGTAAAACTTAAGCACTTTTGTGTCTGATAGTACACAACTGAGAGAAGTAGGTTATGAAGAAATAAAATAGAACATTGAACATATAATCAAAATTCAATAGTCCAAGGCTTTTCAGATTAATATAATAAGTCAGACAAGACATAGCCAATACATAACAAAAATTAAATTTCTAAGTACGTTTACCCACTCATACCCCCTAGGTTTCTCTGTGTCGCAGATGTCATGGACAATCACAGATAACAAGACAAATACCACCCGAGGATAAACTTCATGCACACACAAACTGTCCCGGCTGGGAATCGAACCCTACTACAACTAAGCCACGGAGCATTCTCAGTGCCCTCAAAAGCATGGAAAGCCTATTATGACTACCCGTTTTGCGTGGAAATATTTTTTGTGTTCGCTCGCCAGCTTCCTAAAGGCATTTTGTTCCCATGAACTGTGAACCATTTGTTTTTTTTTTTTTTTTGCTAGGTTCTGTATGCTCCTGTCATTCTGAGGCACGTCACGAGCACGTCGCGGCATTCTATGCAGTTTCCATAGTCATGGACACGAAGTAAATTGGTACAGAAAGCCAGCCCAGTACAGTACAGTAAAACGAGGCTCGCACGCAAAAATAAAAAAAATATATATCTGATTAATTCATTACTGTTGCTATCTCATTATATATGCAAAAATCTTAATTTCTGTAGCGACAGGAAAATAAAACATAATGACGATAAATATTCTAAAAATAATATGTAATAGAAAAAATACGCAACAAAATTGTTCTATAATAATCTTCCGTCGGATTTTGAAATTATACATCGAACTGGATAATTCCGGTAATTTAAAATTTCAGTCCAATTCCGATTACGGGTTTTTCCAATTTTATTTGCTTCAGCATCGCGTTAAATCCCAAATTACGGACTCTGATATCCGTTTTCGGCACTTTCATTATACATTTTTATTTTTTATGCGAGTTCAGTTTAGAGTCGTAAGTGAGCAAACTACAGTACATACCGAGCGTAAGCAGGCGCTGTATTCTACGACTGACGTCATATTTGCATTGCAATCACTGTGGAAATTGAATGAAAAAAATTACATCACGAAGCTTCGTCCAATATCCTAATCTTTATATAAATATGATAGATACATAAATGGTTTATTAATAACGATAGTCGTCCTAATGTAATACAAAAACATTGTTTCATAAAGCATGTCACATTGGACATTGCATAGATCTACCTTAAAGCACTCTCACATCGCAAAATAAAATGGATAATAAATATTTACGTTATTTATACAAGGTAAAAAGGTAAAACAAAACATATTTCTACATGATAGTTTTGTCATCTATTCAGATTTTATCCGACCCTTGATATGGAGTAAATAAATGGGTAACATCCAACTTAGAAAAACCATTTATGAAAATCGTGTAAATATTGTTCTCAATTCAGTTAACACCAAACTAGTAAAAAAATAATTTTGACAGCTCTAACGTTCTTGTTGTCTCTTTTACTCTGTTTTAAAGTGAACATGATGTATGTTTTCAACTTTTTATTTTGTTCGATGTATTTGTAACATTAACAAAATCGGCACCATTGTTCATACAAGAGCGTTGGTTAATATTGTTGCTCCATGAATAGGGAGTTAATTCGTGTACAGTCGCGAGCAAATGTGATTTATGTAATTGATCGTTGTGAATGAATCAGTAGCTTGGGGAGTTGCAATTTGTGGGCTAACTGCCTTGAAATATGGACGCGACTGTACAGTTGTTCTTTTGGGATGTTTTGCGCTATTAAGCATTTTGATGGAGTGTACATTTTAATGTACATCACCTAAATAAACCAGCTTAGTGATTTTCGGCTTCATATACAATACAATACAATACAAAAATACTTTATTGCACACCAATATAAATAAATGTACAAAGAATCTTAAAAATTAATGTACAATGGGCGGCCTTGTCGCTTAGAAGCGATCTCTTCCAGGCAACCTTTGGATGGAAAAGAATGAGTGGCTTGGATGGGTGCTTGGCGGTGGCAATGATATAGAGAAACAAGTAAGATATACCAAGTTATCTGTACCAAAATTATATGTTTTATATATGTATGGTTATTGTAACTAATATTATATATGTTATGTTCAATAAACGACATAATATTGCAAATAATGTATTGTGCTAAGTAGCATAGCAAGACAGAACATACACACATATGATTTCCTGTGTCGCAGATGGTATGGACAAACATAAAAAACCAAGACCCAAGAACAATGATCACCATACAAAGTGTGCCCCAGCCGGGAATCGAACCCGGGACCCCTCGCTTTAAAAGCAAGGCTACTGCCAACTAAGCCACGGACACCTTATCACCTTGACTTCCAGTGTCTTCAGTCTAATAAAATTACAATATATCTTTTTATAAAAAAATATTTAAAGAGATACAATAATAAATGCGCCTAATTTTAAGCAGGTCGTCCCCAGATTACAGTACAATACTTGATATTACCTCAATTGAAAATAATGTTGGACCTTAAATCATCGCGATAAAACTCAAATCTCATACAAAATAATCCAGGTGAGTTTGAGTTACAAAGCTCCGAGACTTTATAAAGAAGGTTCTATTCATCACTCGCGCCCCTCACGACAATAAGAGAATGGAGCTACTTTGCACAGTGAGAATTTTGCAATGGTTATGTCGTGTGAGAAGAAATCTCGAAAATTTTTTACTTACAAAATTAATTACTTTTGTTATAGGCGGGGGTCGCCACTTACCACCAGGTGGGGCCTCAGCTCGTTCCGTCACATTTTCACATATAAAAAAAAAGATTTTTCGATAACATCAAAAATCTACACAAAAATAATAAAACCACCAAATGCCAATTGAAGTCTCTGGTAACTCTCTTGCTGACTTATCGACCACATCGAAAATCATAGAAAATCATTATAGCAAAATGTTCACGAGTTCAATTCATTTTGATAGCGATACACAATTTCCGAAAAGACGCCACAATTAAAAAACAAATGACAGTATCGCAAATTAAAAAGTAACAAGAACAAGTAAAGAGTTCCATTTTCGAATTCCGTAAGTTTTTTTTCATTATTTCATTGTAAATAGCCAGAATCTTTCAGTATATGCATACCGAACATTTCCGGATCTGGCCACGTAAAATAAATGGTTTGAATAAAAACCATCATCCCAAACGCGTGTGCTTTACGAGTTCGCGCCAAACGCCATCGCGTCCATTCGAGTCATAACGTTAAAATCAGAACTGGGCCCATCTTGAAAGACGCACAATTTGCAAACATCATTTGAACAAGGCAGTTTTAAGGTCTTCTAAGTAAAATGAGGCATGAACTTTTTATCTTAATTAAATTGTCTAATTTTTATCACACTATTATATTATAGGTATTATCTAGGCCAGCGTGTTACATCTTCGACCGCATCATCACTTACCATCAGGTGAGATAGCGGTCAAACGATGGCTTATAATGAATAAAAAAAAAAAAAAAAAAAAAAAACACTAATATTGCAAATGCGAAAGTTTTTTATGGATGTGTGTATATTTGATACTTCTTCTGGCTCAAACAGTTGAACAGATTTAGATGAATTTTGGTACTAGGATAGCTTATATCCTAGATAAACACATAAACAACTTTTGACTCACAAAAAAACCAGGTAAAGCCGCGGAGCGCAATGTTATCCGCGGTTGACCATGCTACAGGAATAGTACAATTTTCCCGGATAAAAAAGATATATGCTATTCCAGGCTATAATCTATCTCTGTGCCAAATTTCATCCAGATCTTTTCAGCCGCTCGGGCGTGATTATATAACAAACATCCATCCATCAATCCAAACTTTCAAATTTATATAATAATATTAGTATGATTGTAATAGCAGATGCGAACTTTCCACATGTTTATTCAAAGAGATTCAGTATGTTACGGTAGATAGGACTGATTAGACATGCTACAGACTATAGAGCCGTGGTAGGACTGCCCTGGCACAAGTGTGAAGCTCATTAGTGCCGAGTCCACGCCCTCTCTAGTGCAGTCTAGTGCGTGCACTGCGCCGGTGGAATTACAGGTACGGGGGAATTACGCGTGGGCTAGCTGAGGTGCAAAATGTTTAAATGTCTCTTGTTTAGGCACAGTTAGAATTGGATTGACATAGTTGGACTATTTACTTGTTTCAATTAGCTCTACATTTTGACAGGTATAGTTTAGTTATGTTTCAATTAGCTCTACATTTTGACAGGTATAGTTTAGTTATGTTTCAAATAGCTCTACATTTTGACAGGTATAGTTTAGTTATGTTTCAATTAGCTCTACATTTTGACAGGTATAGTTTAGTTATGTTTCAATTAGCTCTACATTTTGACAGGTATAGGTTAGTTATGTTTCAATTAGCTCTACATTTTGACAGGTATAGTTTAGTTATGTTTCAATTAGCTCTACATTTTGACAGGTATAGTTTAGTTATGTTTCAATTAGCTCTACATTTTGACAGGTATAGTTTAGTTATGTTTCAATTAGCTCTACATTTTGACAGGTATAGGTTAGTTATGTTTCAATTAGCTCTACATTTTGACAGGTATAGTTTAGTTATGTTTCAATTAGCTCTACATTTTGACAGGTATAGTTTAGTTATGTTTCAATTAGCTCTACATTTTGACAGGTATAGTTTAGTTATGTTTCAATTAGCTCTACATTTTGACAGGTATAGGTTAGTTATGTTTCAATTAGCTCTACATTTTGACAGGTATAGGTTAGTTATGTTTCAATTAGCTCTACATTTTGACAGGTATAGTTTAGTTATGTTTCAATTAGCTCTACATTTTGACAGGTATAGTTTAGTTATGTTTCAATTAGCTCTACATTTTGACAGGTATAGGTTAGTTATGTTTCAATTAGCTCTACATTTTGACAGGTATAGTTTAGTTATGTTTCAATTAGCTCTACATTTTGACAGGTATAGTTTAGTTATGTTTCAATTAGCTCTACATTTTGACAGGTATAGTTTAGTTATGTTTCAATTAGCTCTACATTTTGACAGGTATAGTTTAGTTATGTTTCAATTAGCTCTACATTTTGACAGGTATAGGTTAGTTATGTTTCAATTAGCTCTACATTTTGACAGGTATAGTTTAGTTATGTTTCAATTAGCTCTACATTTTGACAGGTATAGTTTAGTTATGTTTCAATTAGCTCTACATTTTGACAGGTATAGTTTAGTTATGTTTCAATTAGCTCTACATTTTGACAGGTATAGGTTAGTTATGTTTCAATTAGCTCTACATTTTGACAGGTATAGTTTAGTTATGTTTCAATTAGCTCTACATTTTGACAGGTATAGTTTAGTTATGTTTCAATTAGCTCTACATTTTGACAGGTATAGTTTAGTTATGTTTCAATTAGCTCTAAATTTTGACAGGTATAGTTTAGTTATGTTTCAATTAGCTCTACATTTTGACAGGTATAGTTTAGTTATGTTTCAATTAGCTCTACATTTTGACAGGTATAGTTTAGTTATGTTTCAATTAGCTCTACATTTTGACAGGTATAGTTTAGTTATGTTTCAATTAGCTCTACATTTTGACAGGTATAGTTTAGTTATGTTTCAATTAGCTCTACATTTTGACAGGTATAGTTTAGTTATGTTTCAATTAGCTCTACATTTTGACAGGTATAGTTTAGTTATGTTTCAATTAGCTCTACATTTTGACAGGTATAGTTTAGTTATGTTTCAATTAGCTCTACATTTTGACAGGTATAGTTTAGTTATGTTTCAATTAGCTCTACATTTTGACAGGTATAGTTTAGTTATGTTTCAATTAGCTCTACATTTTGACAGGTATAGTTTAGTTATGTTTCAATTAGCTCTACATTTTGACAGGTATAGTTTAGTTATGTTTCAATTAGCTCTACATTTTGACAGGTATAGTTTAGTTATGTTTCAATTAGCTCTACATTTTGACAGGTATAGTTTAGTTATGTTTCAATTAGCTCTACATTTTGACAGGTATAGTTTAGTTATGTTTCAATTAGCTCTACATTTTGACAGGTATAGTTTAGTTATGTTTCAATTAGCTCTACATTTTGACAGGTATAGTTTAGTTATGTTTCAATTAGCTCTACATTTTGACAGGTATAGTTTAGTTATGTTTCAATTAGCTCTACATTTTGACAGGTATAGTTTAGTTATGTTTCAATTAGCTCTACATTTTGACAGGTATAGTTTAGTTATGTTTCAATTAGCTCTACATTTTGACAGGTATAGTTTAGTTATGTTTCAATTAGCTCTACATTTTGACAGGTATAGTTTAGTTATGTTTCAATTAGCTCTACATTTTGACAGGTATAGTTTAGTTATGTTTCAATTAGCTCTACATTTTGACAGGTATAGGTTAGTTATGTTTCAATTAGCTCTACATTTTGACAGGTATAGGTTAGTTATGTTTCAATTAGCTCTACATTTTGACAGGTATAGTTTAGTTGTAAGGAGTACTGCGCTGTAGGTCGGGGATTCGATTCCCACGCAGAGCATTTTTGTGACCAACTTATACTAGTATATTTTTGTGACCAACTTATACTAGTATATTTTTGTGACCAACTTATACTAGTATGTTTGTTCTGCCTGGTTATGTCGGTTCCGTAGCTCAGTTTCTAGTAACCCTTATTTTTTTTTTTTTTTTTTGTCGTGGGGAAAACCTTCATCGGTACCCGCCCCCCATTGGGGACGTTGGACGGGTTATGCCGGATTCTTACCGGCTAAAAACCCCACGGTCCCTTGTAGACGCCCATTGCTGGGGCTACGGGAACGGCTTGCACTCTCCCGCGGCCCAGCCAGTTTCTAGTAACCCTACCTTCTGTGCTGTAGGTCGTGGTTATGATTTCCACCGGGGACAACCATTGGTGTGACGAACATACATGTTTGTTCTGTGTCTGGATGATAATATGTGTTAATTAGTAAAATAAATAATAGAAATATAAGTATTCCATTAACAATCTGGTTCCTATGCTTAATAGATGACTTTGTGTGAAATTACCGATATTCTTTTTTTCTATTAATAGATCATTAATGACTTAGTTGTTAGTAAACCTGCCTTGAAAGGCAACGGTTTGATTCTCAGCCAAGGCATCTTTCGCCAACTTGAATACCGAAAGGGAACAATTCAAGAGCCAAAAATTGGGGAAAAAATATTGAAGACGAAAATATGTTTTTTATTATACTATTTTAAATATGTAAAGGAGTCTATTCTAATAATATCTATGTCCAAGAATAATAAACTAGAAGAACTGTTTATCTTAAGTGTGCTTTGCACTCAGAAAATTGGTTCACAGCTCAAAATAAACTGAAAACAAAGTTTTTCTGAAACATTTCTGATCCGAACAGTTTATGCGCAAGTGGCCAGTCCAGACAGCTGGCGAACTGTGAAACTACAACAGATGGTGCTAACACAAATATACAAACAAATACCAACTCTATACACTCACTCTAAAGTCTCAAATTTGCAAGTGAGAAAATGTGTGATATGATCTATAACAGATGTCAGTGTGAGTCATTGAAGTTGGAAAATTAGTTTTAGTAGAACAGGAATAGAGTTGGTTATTGAACATAAATTGGGTGGAAGTGATAGAATGTTACGATGGCATGCAAACGTAGAGTTGGCGCTTTTTTATGAGTATCGTAAGATCTGAAGATGATCCTTGATGGCGAAACGGATAGATAAGGGGATTGTGGAAAACTATGGATGTAGATAATACCTAAAAGCAAACCAGATAAATATATAAATAACATAATATATAATATTATATATAAATAACTTGCACTAGGATTCCCTGTCGGTGACATAGAGAAATACGCTCATCGCACATTCAAAATGCGAAATGTTCTTTTTTGACGTGATAACGTCTTACAAATGGATGAACACCGGCTGCACGCACGAAAAAGATCTTATTGTCACGTTCCGTCTGAGCCGAACGTGGAACAAGCGAAAGAGAGACACGATCAGCCTAATTGTTCAGCCTTTTCATCAATGTTTTCTTATGACGTTATCACGTAAAATTATCGTCCGTAAACTGACTTTACAGAAAACATTTTTTTTTCGTGTTAGTGGCTTACTCTGGTGTCGGAGTTTTCTAGCCAATTGAAGGCCAACAAGGCTATCGACTAGTATAGCCGGGACTGACAACGTGTCCTCCGAAGCGCAAAAATGCTCAGTTCAAATGCTAATGCTCGACCATTCAAGTATTGACCGGTTCAATCCTAGTGTGTAAACTTATTTTTATTCATATATAATATCTATTTTTCAAAATTTGTATATCGTCAAACTATCGCAGTCTGCAAATGGATTCAATGCCCCACACAATCAAATAAAACTTATTGAAAGGGTCCACATCAACAGGGCTGTAAAAATCAATAAAAACTACATAAAGGTCGGTCTTCAGCAAACAAACGCGAATTGTGATGCCATTCTACCCTGCCACCCTTCTGCCCGTCTACCCGTCTACCCGTCTACCCGCCGACGGATTAAACCGCCGGACCTGAATACTAATCGAGGGCACGGCTTTAGAGGAAAGATGTTATTGGGAATATACAGGATAAGATCTGTTTGAAGATTATTTTAAACGTTTTGGGATAATGTACGATTCTCTTTGAATGATAATTCTTCGAATATGTGATGTAGGTATATAGTGCGTGATCTGTAGATACATAGTTTGAAGAATAACCTGAGTCTCCGTGGAAAGATATTTTCCATTTTCTTTTTATGTACCTACTATAACGTTTGCCACAGATGGCATATTACAAAACAAGTCTTAAATATGGATGTGGAAGGATATAAGACATGAGGTAGGCCAAAGAAAAGATGGATGGATTAAGTGTGAAAGATGATATGCGTGAGAAAGGAGTGAGTACTGAGATGACGTCTGATAGAGGGAAATGGAAGAAAAATACATGTTGTGCCGACCCCACTTAGTGTGGGATAAGGGCAGGAAGATGATGATGATGATGATGGCTGGTACAACTTTACTCAGGCTTAAGATCAGTTTGCTGATACTGGGATGTTAAATGCTCAAACTGCCCGAACGCATCACTTGCGCGATGTAGGATAAGTATAGGTTAACAGCGCCATCTGTTGTAGAGTTCTTGTACTAATTGCGTTAGTTAGTTACTCAGTGTCCTTCGAGGTTCTCTGTATGTCCGGCAGATGGAGTGGCATTAGTAGTATTAATGTGTATTCTGCGTACACCACGATTACTGTTACTCACGCAGTGACCCGCTAAGCTGAAGCTTGCTTAGATGTACTACAGATCATCGTAGTCACCGGACGAACGTTGTACAAGTTCTTACCTGATCCCCGTGAGTAACATAGTAACTATCTATACAGAACTACAATTCATGCCACTCTCAAGATGCGTGAATACGCACCATCCACTGCAAACGAAGCGGGTTCCGTACGGACTGCTTTTAACTCGCACCGGCAAACTTTATGTGTGCATACTGCTATAATAATAAATAATTAATATTCATGGACATTAAAACAGCTCCAACTAGCCCCAAACTAAGCATAGCTTGTATTATGGGAGCTACATGCCAGCATAAACTCTTCACATTTCAATAGATAATAAACTATACTTGAGATCTAAAGGAATAAATGAGTTTGAGTTTGAGTTTGAACATAATATGCTATGCCAAGAGTTTTAGTGTTTGGGAAAGTCGCCGGTTATCATTTTATTTCAAAAATAAGATCATTACAAAAAAATCAAATTACTCTCCACATTTTATTACGAATTAGATGTAATTATGATGTCTCACTACTACTAAGACTCCGTTGTCTGTCTGTCCGTCTGTCACCAGGCTGTATCATGACAGTTAGAGAGTTGACATTTTCACAGATGATTTATTTCTGTTGCCGCTATAACAACAAATATTTAAAAACAGAATAAAATAAATATTTAAGAAGGCTCATACAAAAACGTGATTTTAGGATATAGGTTATGAAGAAACTATTTTAGCTCGCGCTATTATTGCGTTTCGGTATCGACATGACTAAGTGGGACTCCGATAGTTGTATGGGAGTCCCACTTAGTCATGTCACGGCAAAAACATCATGCGTGTTGACACATGATGTTCTTGCCGCTTAGTACCCGAGTATTAACATCGTAAAATTATATTCTGTAATCATAACTAATATGAGTTTTGAGTTATTATAAATTAAAAGTTTGTTGTTTAATACAGGCTCATAAAGGTCTGTTTTTGGAGCGTCCTACAAGTTTTGACCATATATTTTTAGTTCTTGTTTAATACCTATTTGAAGCATATTTTAAAATAGAGTAGTGATCAACAGAACCTGCGTTTTATTTAAGCCAGGAGAGAGGTGGGGTGGGTCATTTGCATCCAATTTACCCCCCGCGTCCATTACAGATGTGTTTGCAGATGCTCTTCGGAAATTTGTAGACAACATAGATATAGTTATTGAGTGTCTGATGCACTTGAAACGAGAATTAATTTCATTTTTTTACCTTGAAAATGTTAAGGTATCCGTATCCGTCCGTACCTCTCTAGTGTCAACCCTAGTGTCAAAGTTTTCACGCCACCCTAGGCCTCTGACATGGCTTAACGAATACTATAGCCGGGACTGACATCTAAACGTGCTACTAAATAGGCACCCATCCTACTACTGACCGGGCTGAAAGTAGCTTAACTTAGATGATCTGTAAAGAACAGTACACCAGCAGCAATAGAGCTATTAGCAGTAACAGGCTGAAATGTTCAAAGCTGATGTGACATTGTGGATCCTAACAAATTTATCAACTAGGTACAAAAAGTAGGGGCCAAAGTAGTAAAGTAGGGGCTAAAGTAGTAAACTAGGGGCTTAAGTCGTAAAGTAGGGGCTAAAGTAGTAAACTAGGGGCTTAAGTAGTAAAGTAGGGGCTAATGTAATAAAGTAGGGGCTAAAGTAGTAAACTAGGGGCTTGAGTAGTAAAGTAGGGGCTAAAGTAGTAAACTAGGGGCTTAAGTAGTAAAGTACGGGCCAAAGTAGTAAACTAGGGGCTTAAGTAGTAAAGTAGGGGCTAAAGTAGTAAACTAGGGGCTTAAGTAGTAAAGTAGGGGCTAAAGTAGTAAAGTAGGGGCTAAAGTAGTAAAGTAGGGGCTTAAGTAGTAAAGTAGGGGCTAAAGTAGTAAGCTAGGGGCTTAAGTAGTAAAGTAGGGGCTTAAGTAGTAAACTAGGGGCTTAAGTAGTAAAGTAGGGGCAAAATATATTGAAGTATGTTTAATCAATTCATAAATTAGTCACTGGTTTTAACTAGATATATTTGCATCTTTACGTAGTAATCGAGACGAAATGCCGTAAAATAAAACGCTTGGGAACATACGTGTCCAATATTTGAGTGGTATAATTGATCAGCGGGTTATTGAAGTCTGCTCCAATTTCCACGCTGACTGCTACCAGTGGGGAGTGGCAGGTATGTAACTGGTGGAGAGGTGAGAACCCTGCGTCTGTTTTTACTGAACAAGCTGGGTTTCTTCAAAGCAAGTCAAGTGAAGTCTAAATAGTTTTCTTTAAGACTTTCGTGCTCCATCATCAACATCAGGTCATCAATTTATATGAGTAGGATTAATGTTTATTCATTTTCTTCTATGTGTTAGATACTACTTAATAACTATCTACTGTTTTAGGATCATTCAACCATTTTTGAGTAGGTATATCTGCAGAAAGAACAGTTGACTCTGGTTCTCAAATTCAATCAAAATCGAACAAGAATAGTTATTTGAACGGTCATCCATTGGCCACGTAAAATGAATAATTGATACAAAAAAATTTATGTGAGCCATTTAGAAGCTACCCTTGAAGTCAAAGTCAGAGTAAAAACCCTTATTTTCGTTGAATTCTTAAAAAGTACTTGTTAACGTTAATTTCTTAAAACTAAGTTTAGCGCTTGCTTATGAAGTTGTAAGCTTGTTACCAGTAATCTTGTATAGAATAATTGGTCTGGTGGCTCTAGAACAACATCTTGGGAGGGTCTGCCACCATAGATGCCACCGAGGGGTTTCTTGTCTGTTTCTTCCCCTCGGGTTGGCCGGTTAGGGTTGGAACAGACGTAAATTTAACAAATAAGATAAGCTAAACATGAAAACTGACTGTAATTTGACATATCTGTGTGCATGTAATGTGCCTGGGGAGTTCCTGTGACACGTTATATGCTCACGAATATGTGTACATGCGTGTGTAAAATTTGACGTGTCCAAATGATACTTGAGATCTAAAGGAATAAATGAGTTTGAGTTTGGCTTTGACTTTGACAGTATTCTGTCGCCAAGTAGTAGGTCTCCTGCTGCGAATTAATGATTGATTCAGTGAAGTATTGTATATGTCGCCGTAAGTAAAAGTGGTTTGTAACAGAATAAATCCTAAATCTCCCAGTTACATACCTCTTGAAATTTTGAAGCGCACGCCAGGCTATCGAAAGTTTAATTAAAGCGAAACGAATAAGGAGTAATATTTCTCGCGCGATACGTCGATCGTCCATTACCGGCGGATCGGGAAATAAAATCATTTCAAATAGTTACATTTGCTAGCTTTGAAATTCATAAAATGCGAGGTGTGGTTTTAATTCGGATGTAAAACTAGCTTCGACCTTCCAGAAAGCGATCTTAATCGTAGTTTTCGTAGCGTTATTCGCGCGTCAAATGTGTATCTTAGAAATAAATAATCAACATATCCGGCTTCGTTGGTAGGATGCAATGCCTTCGAAACGAGTATTTTTTTTAAGACTAGGCGAGGTGAAATGTTTTGTAGGTAGAGTCGAATACGATTAAGAAATCTCGCATCAAACGCAATCTTATTTATTCCTTTAGATCTCAGTGTTGTTTGGACACAAAATTTACATACATAAGTAAAAATATTCGTGCGCATTAACGTTACAAGAGATCCTTGGCGCATTACGTATACACAACTAGGCATGTCCAATTACAGTGAGTGGTGTTTTATCCATCAAAGTACATGAAGCACTCATGGCCAAGCTTCTCTCGATGATCTGTACAGATCATTTTAGTTGATCAACGTCCCGTCCGGTCTATAGTTGGATGGGTGACCGTTTAGTGGCACTTGGACTTTGCGCTTCCGTGCCTGGAGAACACGTCAAGATGTGGGTCCCGGTTATTCCAGGCGATAAGCTACTTATGAGGCCTTCATGCTGCTTGAAAATTCCGACACCAGAGTTGGCCACAAAAAAATCTTTACTATCTCATTTGTTAACTGTGTATACCCGAGAGGACTGAATCAAGTATCTACTAGGTTTTTATGTTTGTTACTAAGTACATCTAAACTAAGCATGGAATAGATCGATTAGATAATAGATTTTATGCATAACAAGAATATTTGCATAAACCTGGGTCTAGGGTAGTCTAGGGGGGTCCAGTTGCTCGCGTTTGCAGGTGAATACCCTCAGAATCCCTACACGTACCCCCTGGGTGGTGCGAAAGGAGCAATTTAAAGTAGCAGTAGAACTTGTTCTCCCGGAGAAATACTGCCTCCACACTGATGATCTGCCACCAAGTAGTGGTGCACTCGCATTGTTGTGAACCGGTGGAAGGTTGTGGGTGCAACGGGTGCAACGGGGTGCGACTTGGTTCTTTCACGTCTTCCCGTCAGCTCACTCTAATTACATGAAATAAAAGTATACCACAAAAAATTATCTACCTGAAATGAAAATCTATCTGAAAATTAAATCTTTTTAATAATTCCACGTTTTTTCAAGTCAAACACATGCTGCTACGAGAACGCGTCTCTTGGCGACGTCTCGTCTAATTACGAACAAGTACCGGCCAATCCTTTACGTATCCACCCGCAGTGTGAAATAAACGCAACCTTAATGGGACAGATTTACACCGTTTTGTAACATAACTTACACATTTGCATGTTTTACAGTCTTAAAATGCGCGCCCCTCCAATGCCTTTACGCAATTACCAAAATAATGGATATAACTTTGTCAATATTATTGGATCCAAACGATATTTGAGATCTAAAGGAATAAATGAGTTTCGGGTGTTGAGTCGGACGCGACCGATAATTCTACCCGACTTAGTGCCAACATGTCTGAGTTCACAGTGTAATCGTTGCACGCATACAATGAAAGCCTTGCCATTAAATTTTTTTTTACACATTTAGACAATAGTTTAACGGATGGACGTGCATTTCGAAAGAAAAAAAGTTCGATTGAAAGATTTGAACTGGATTGTAATTTTTATGTGGCAATTCTGTGCCCTAAAAATTCATAATAATATTTTAGTTTATAACTTTTATTTTTTATGTCTTAATTTCGTAAAATTAACTTGTTTAATTTTTTACAAGTATAACAGATTATTTATTTCCACTTTTCAGCATAGGAGTTCTACCACCAGTAATAAAAACAAAGATGCATGTTACGGTGTGACAAGCTGCCTTTGTGCCGACTCACAAGAGAGCCCTCAGTGAGAAGTGTTTGTAAAAGTCGTCCCGAGTGGCGCGCCGGTAACAGGTTCGCTACCCGGGCGGCACCCATTCACACAAACGCCGGCGAATGTTGATAGCCCTTCGAGGCTGCGCTCGTTCGTTTCTGTGTGTATTGTTTTTGCATTTATTTATGTTTAATTTCTTCCACGTCGTTAAAGACGTCTTGATCTTGTAGCCCAACGATAAAGTGGTTACTGCCACCCATAAACAACAGCAATCAGACTCCGGGCCTCCCGAGTATGAGAAGACCCAAGTCGCATCGCGTTGCTCCCGTCACTCTGAGACAGGGATGCTACTTTGGGTCTTTTTACCCACCAAGGACAACGTGGACCCTCAAGATAGAGAGTATAGGAGCTTCTTAGTTTTAGTTGGTGAAATCACCTGCCATGATGGAGCTACCAGCAGTAGAACTTGTGCCAAGTTCATCCGGAGAAGTACTGCCACCACAATGGTAATCCACCGCCCAGCAGTGGTGCACTCGCATTGCTGTGTTCCGGTGGAAAGTGTGGGTGCTGGTGAAATTACAAGCGCATGAGACGTTACATCACCTTCTCAACGGGTGCAACGCGATACGACTTGAGTTTTATCATGCTTCAGTACGAGAGGACCGGAGTTGTCTATGGGCAGCAGTAACAACTTAAGATCAGGTGGGCAGTCTGCTTTCACTTAAGTCAAATTAAAAATGCTACCAGCTACGGGAGGAAGCGCGTAAGTGGTTCTCGCCGTCTAAATTTGAGACGGAGAGACCACCATTAATTCAATTATCAGGGGGCTACTTAGCCTCGGGCCCCTGGGCCCCTGGGCCACGGGCCACGGGCCCCAGGCCCTCGGGCTACGGCGACTTTTTCGACCCCTATTCATCATTGAGTTATTATGCAAATAGCACCACTGGCTCGAAGGGTGCCCAGAGCAGGGACGCATTGGGAATTTCCATGTGGGGGGATTGGATTAGTGTTGCTAATTAAGAGATAGCTAATGTTTATCACACGAATATTATAAAAGCAAATGTATGTATGTTTGTTATTCCTTCCTAAAATAGCTCAACGAATTTTGATGAAATTGGAATTATCAGGATAGCTTAGATCTTCGATTAACTCATAGGATGTTTTTGATCCCGGAAAACTAATCCTAACTATAATCCTCGTAAATCCGTAATCCAAACTATTTTATAGAATAATATTATAAATGCGAAAGTGACTTTATTTGTTTGTTTGTTACGCTTTCACATCTAAACCACTCAACCGATTTAATACCTAAATCATTTCATCAATGGAAAGCTACATTATCAGCGAGTAACATAGGTATATTTTATTCCCGTATTCCCACAGAAACGGGAACTACGCGGGTGAAACCACGCGGCGACAGCTAGTACTATATATTAAATATACTTGGTGCCTAATTCATTGTTGTAATGGTATAAAACCTTCGCATTATTGACTTTCTAATGAAAACAGTTTGGGGCACATGGTCCCCATGATGGATGGATGAAAGAAGAATGCATGCAGTGGAGATGCGAATGCTGAGATGGATGTGTGGAGTGACAAGGAGAGACAAAATTAGGAATGATGATATAAGAGGGAGTATGAAAGTAGCTCCAGTAACGGAGAGGTTAAGGAGTAATAGGTTAGCGTGGTATGGACATATTATGCGGAGGGATGAATGGCATATAACAAAACAAGTGTTAAATATGGATGTGGAAGGATATAAGACAAGAGGTAGGCCAAAGAAAAGATGGATGGATTGTGTGAAAGATGATATGCGTAAGAAAGGAGTGAGTACTGAGATGACGTCTGACAGAGGGAAATGGAAGAAAAATACATGTTGTGCCGACCCCACTTAGTGTGGGATAAGGGCAGGAAGATGATAATGATGATGATGGTCCCCAAACCATGGTCCATGTCCCCCAAATAAAGAAATTAAATATAGAACGTCTACTCTACAAATATATCATAGTATATCAAAGTACCAAAACGCCCTCTAAAGTGTTGCCATCCTAGCCCACCTCTGGCAATTCGTCTGTTTTTATACCATCCCAAGACAGTAGTTACGATGATAGTATCTCGCGTAATATCGACAATTTATAATCTGTGAGCCGAAGCGAGATCTGAATTAGTGAAGTGTACGAGCAATTTGTATGCTAATACCGATGGCAGTCAGACCCGAGTCGCTCCGAGGCACGGGGGAGAGCGGATTCCAATGTCATCGGCTTTTTTTGTATGCGACAAAATTGACTGAACGAGCTGGTATTACGGCTGCTTATTAACAACAAAACTACGACTAGAGTCTTCCTTAACTAAAGTTTGAGAAGACCCAAGTCGAGGACGGGGTAGTTACGCCTCAGGTGCATGTTATTTCAAGCGCGCCCACACCCTTCCACTGGAACACAGCAGCGCGAGTGCTCCGCTGCAGGCGGCATTTATTACCAGATGTAGATGCAGTACTTCTCCGGACGAGCTTGGCACAAGTTCTACGGCTACTTTGGATTGCTTTTTTCGTACCACCCGGGGGATACGTGTAGGGATTCTTAAGGTATTCATTCATTCATTCATGAGCTTTTTTTTAATGAACTCACTAAAGTAAATTTTTATAATATATTATAATAAATGAGTAAGTAAATGAGTAGTTAGTAAAAGAGTAAGTTCAAATATTTAGACGTCCCTCATAACTAGAGTTTAACAAGTAACTGATTTAAAATCAAAAAAAGAACCGATTTTGATAAAAATTCTATGGGGACAATTTGAAAGCATATCCACTCAAATAAAAAAAATACATCAAAAAAATATATATAAAGAGGAATATAGAACTTTCTCCTTTTTTGAAGTCGGTAAAATATAAAAACTTAAGAAATTTGGTCAGATATTTATAAATTAAGCGTGTGATAATATACTTTATTCATATAAATCGCAACAGCTTCAGCTTCGGACCAAGCTAATATGTATATTACAAGATAAACTTTGTTCAGTGGTCATATATTTCAGGACTGAGATATTGCCCGTTTTCTGATTAAATTTTTCTGGAAATATTACTTCGAAATATTACAATATTTATTCGTACATTTGTGTGATTTAGCGTTACTGATGTGTTCCTAAAAGTTTACTGCTACTTTTTGTAGTTGAATGTTTGAGAATATTGTCAAGTGGATTTTGTCACACTTTTGCAACAAACGATAAAGGAGTTCAATTTTTATATACCTAAAGGTCAACATAACTGTTATATAGGTAAAGGTATTTTTCGAAATATATTTTTTACAAAATTACTTGTTTTAGGGTCCTTGGTACTAAAAATAATGGAAAACATAGTTAATCTGTCCAATTGTTAAACTTTGGAACTGTAATCGTTTCCTTGAAATGTTCGCAGGTCGAGTAAGAATTAGTGTTATCAAGAATACAATTTGTGTTACGGGACCCCAAGTGTGCAAAACTGAATAATATTGGTGTATGGATGATTTAGGAAATTATTTCAATTCGTTTCAGGCTCTCATTTTTTCAGTATATCAGTATTTTCGTTTCAAAATCAGGTTTAGTAAGCATGTTTGATAGGCATTTAATTTGATTTATTTCTAACCACTAGCTACCTAGCATTGGGAATTTAGATTTCTATTCATCTCGCTTAGTAATTCAGTGTGTGTATGAACACTTTATTGCCAATTTAATAAATATACTTAGATCTAGTAAAATGTGCGGCCTTATCGCTGAAAGCGATTTCTTCCAGACAACCTTTGGATAGAGTTTTAATGTGTTGATTTAATGGACATATGTGTATGATTTGTATAAGTCGGGGGTATGGGAATTTAAAATTCCAACCACAGGCAACAAGTGGTCACGAAAATGCATTAAATCTGCACGCGAGCTCAATTCGTTGCCGCTGACAGACTCAACACCTATTTACATATCGCGTCGGTTAAGATGGGCTAATACGACGGAATTGGATCGCTTTCATGGCGGAAGTTTGAAATGGAAAAACCGCAAACCTAGAATGAAAGATGTCAACATAGCTATGAAAAGAAAAATGAGAGAATGTATAATGTTCGTTGGTTTAGTATAAATCTTAATAATATCGAAGAATCATCATAGTCAAGTCAAAGTAAAAATACTTTATTTCCGTTGCATTATTAAAAAATATTTGGTAACGTCAGATTTTTAAATAAATATGTACCTACAAGAACAATCGTGCTTAATACTAAGTTTAGCCTACATCCTACCTTCCAAGCCAGACATTTATATTCATCCAAAAGGTTGCCTGGAATAGATCGATTCGAAACGCCCATTATACATTTACCACTCAGTGTGCCAGCCGGAAGTTGAACCGGAGACCCCTCGCTTCACAACCAAGACTACCACCAACTAAACTATGAAACCGTCAAATAGTATTGTACATCACACGATAAAATTCATCTGAAAATTATAGTCCTAATATAGGCGAGTACATACGCGCCAATATTTTCACCGGAATGTCTCTCTAATACATCACTGTTGGGACTGTTGGGTAGGGTTATAAATTTTTCGGTCAAGAAATTGGTAGAGCCAATGATTTAGGTCGGGTTCGTCAAGTAAATACCTACTCAACATACCTACTCAACATACGCGGGCCGCATGAGATATTTATGGCTCGCAATATAAGGCTAGATGAGGCTGGCCCCAAGGTTTTTGCTCCGAATTTTTTATGCAAAAATGTGTGGCCTTTATGTATGACCGGGAAAAGTAGTTAATAAAGGACCCTGATATATGTCTGGGATGGTAAGATTCTAGAGTAAATTGAAACTTCTACGATCTCAAAGATACCTTAGTCTATGGTATTTTTTAATAGTTCGTTGGCCTGATGGAGTTTGCTGAGGTTGGCTTGTTCTTGCAAGTTATAATATAAGATCGCTTTTAGCTTTATGGAGTTAAAGGGAAAAAGTCAAAGTTTTTTTTAAATATGTCCAATATACTATACTTTAATGTTAAAAGTTTAGCGTATAGCATTTTTTTTTTAATTTATATATGTGACGTAACAAGCTGAATCCCCACACGTACCCCCTGGGTGGTGCTAAAAGAGCAAAAAAAGTAGCAGTAGAACTTGTGCCAAGTTCTCCCGGAGAAGTACTGCCTCCACACTTGGTAATCTGCTGCCAAACAGTGGTGCACTGACATTGCTTTGTTCCGGTGGAAGGGTTTGGGAACCGGTGAAATCACAGACGCATGAGTCGTAACATCCTGAGTAAAGTAGATACTTAATGTGTCCTAGAATAATAACACCATTGGTCATTGTTATTAACAATAAATAATCCTGTTATTATTCCAATGACAGCCGCTTAGCAATAATAGATTCAAAATAGTAGTATAAAGATAACATACGAGTATAAACTGTTCAATAGTTCTCTAGAAAAATATAAACCCAGAAAAAATAAACAATGTTCAAAAACAATAAACTATTCAATACGAATGCTGCCTCAATTTGTCGCGCAACGCGAGATATCTCGAAACAGTAAAGAAATCGAACACCCCATCTGTAAAGGCATTGATAAATTCGCAGGACATCCTCGCCGGTTCTGCACAAAACGAACACAAACGAATAAATCTCCTCAGATATATGGACACGACGCCGAACGCAGTTTGATGTCTGAATGCTTCGGTATTCCTTTTAAACCGCGACGTAAAAAGGTTGTTATAAGTTTGTAGTGTACGCGATCCGATTCAATGCGATTTTTTTGTTTGAAAGTTGACGTGGTGGAGATGGTTCTTAGCTTTAATTTATGAAGATTGATGTGCATTGGAGCATTACCATCACCCTATGTCAGGGATTTGTACATTTGCGTAAAATTAACTTGTGTGTCAAACATTTTGAACAGTGATTTTGATCAGACAAAAACGAACTACTAGTAGCTCATAGTTCAGGTGGTAGTAGTTCTGCCTTCTGCGCTGTAGGTCGAAGGTTCGATTTCCACCCAGGATAAGTAACCCACTTGTGTGCGAACAGAAATGTTTGTTCTGTGTCTGGGTGTTAATAATATCTATTTAAAATATGTATTTACAAAAAAAAAGTACTTTATGATTCTATCAGTTATCTAGTTGCCATATTAAGCTATGCTTAGTTTGGGGCCAGATGGCGCTGTGTGAAATATGTCCATGAATATTTATTTAATTATTACCGATTGAGGAACGATTTACCGGAGGAAAAGGTACAGGCTTTTGACCTTGTTATTTTAATCTACTGAAGTGACGGACCGAGCTGAAGGCCCTCGGTAAGTGATTACCTCCGCCCATAACAACAGCAATGCGACCTAGATCCTCCGACCCAAGTCGCATCTCGTTGTGCCTATCACCCGAGACGGGGATGTTACTTAAAGACGTGTTTGCAAAATCCTTATAGAATTTTTATATATTTTTTTATAAATACATGCTAATGCTTTCAACAAGCAATTCATGTATATATTTAGTTCCCGGAATCTTGGAAACGGCTAAAACTATAATATTTGGAAAAAAAATTGTATTTAAATAGAGAGCAGGGTTTGCTGTTTATGTTTACGTGTATCTCCAATAATGCATTTTCTTGCAAAAACGCATGCTACACAAAAAAAAGTTTTTATCTTCAATATAATTTATTACAGCCGTTTTACCGTACAGCGCTACTATTAACAAACACAGAACATACATTTATGTTCGTCACACAAATACTTGTGAGTGGGAATCAAACCCACACGCCACAACGCTGAAGGTCCACCACCAACTGAGCTATGAGGTCAATAAAACCTCCTTCGTTCGATACATCTGTTCCAAAATACGACCGTATTTGTAAAATAGCGGGATAATCTCGATCCACTATTAGAAATCGCCACAAAGGGTGAAGATAGAAACGTGAGGAGACTCCTCAAAGAGAGAATAACTCCTATCTGCAGACTTGGATGAATGTATCACGTGTAAAGCTTATATTATGTCACAGGGAAATGATGGCAGCTTATGTAAACTGGCTATGTGATTCGCAATCACGTATCAATTGCGTACAACCGATTGAAACGTACGATTTGTTGATATATCCGATATAATAACAAATATTCTGTGAAATGTTTAGCTAGCTACAGCCTAAATTTTCTACAAATACTACGAAATTATTCATTTGTTTAATACTAGGTGTAAACCCGCGACTTCGTACGCGAAGATTTTATTTTGCGCGTTACCCTATTTAAGTTTTTTTAAATAAGTGGTCCGATTTCTTCCTTATAACATCAGCCAGTGAAAATTCCGTCGTAATCGGTCCAGCCGTTTTGGAAATTAGAACAAACAGACACAGGCCGAAAAATTGTTTTATATTGTCTTTGTTGTATTTAAAAGTATTTACGGTACATCCATATATACTTTTAAATGCATTTAATAAAATGCCGTTATTTTAACATTACAAACAGACACTTAAATTTTATTTGTATAAAATATAACATTAAAATGTATTAATGCTAACAACTAATCAGTGGAATACATTACATATATCACAAAGGAACATAAATTGTCAAGATAAAAGATAAGATTCATGAAATTTTCACACAGCGCCGTACAGCTTAAAACTACGCGAAGCTAATCATTTGAGTTATAATAAATTAACCATTAATAACAACTTAAATAATATATAGAACTACGGATATATTTTTTATACATAGCCTCAAAGAATTGCAAAAAAAAACTTTTGCTGAGTCCAAGCTCTCTTTTAACATATTTTTTTGTTAATAACTTATGTTAATGTGTTATCATGTGTACAATAAAGAATTACAGATGTATTTTAATAAATTATATTTGACTGATTTTAAAATCGAAGAAAATCCAATTTCTATGCTTTCATTACCTTTTTACGCTATCAGCAGAATTTCTCTTGACAGCGTAATTAAATAAATTAAAGTAAATTACGCTTTCAAGAGAATTAAATTACAATAAGACCATCTCTAAAGAACACCCTATAAAATTAGAAGAGAGAGATCATCCGAATCTAAATCAAAATTGAAAAGCTTTACTTAGTTCACTTTTTTCACTGATGATCAACGCTAATGACCTTCAGATAACATTTTAATTAGCCACTACGTATCATGGGAAAATAATCAATCCACAAATATATAATAACAAGGAAAGTTTTCGGCGAACAAAAGATCCAAAGATTAACGAAATCTGAGTAAAATATTTGAACAATGCGCTTCCATCTGAATGGGTAGAAGTTTGGAGGCTAAGATGTTACAAGTTGAGTTAAATTGATAAACTCCCGGGAGCCTATCGGTTTCTATCCATCAATTGCTTAATTACCGACTCCCGAGGGAATCTATGCTTCCCGAATCTGGAATTAGTTTGAAATTTTCGTAGTTAAGCCGATATTTGAATTATCAATGACCTTGCATATTCTCGCTGGATTATAAACTTTAAAAACTTTTTTAAGCATCTCTTGTGACGAACTGACTGCCAACGTGCCTAACTCAATGGAAAGTGTCAAAGTCAAACTCTTTTATTCTTATAGATCTCAAGTATCATTTATCATGCGACTTGCGTCTTCTCTTAATTCGGTAGGGTAGACCTGAGTCGTATAACTGATGTCAATGAATGGGTAACAAAACATCAAGCGGGCTGCAAGCTCATCCCGACACTTAAAAAAATTGATGAAATTGAAACAATGATCTATAAAAAAAACATTATATTAGGTATTTTGAAACTCAAACCGTACTGCCAAAACCCAAATTCTTTTTTCAAACGCTTTGAACGTTCCAAAATATGTCTTTATGCCACGCGCCTGAGATATTGTAACGTCTCCATAGCGCAGTAGGCAACCGCACCGAATAGGCAATCCCCTTTCGTCACTAAGCGACCATCGCCGCAAATCGCGTCACTCGAGCACTCGTTAATAGAATCACGTCGCATCATTTTGCGTGATTCCAGATTATGACGTCATCGACGGTACTCACTCGAGCGGCGGCCTGATAACCGGGTGACATACGGGATAGAAGTATGGGGAACGCCATGGAAATGTGCGGAGGATATGGTTGAGCTGAGATGGACGCCGAGTTAGTCAGAAGATATTGAATGTCGTTCCCACTTAATTAACCACAGTACTACCAGATGCATCGACTTTTCATTTAAAACTGTGGATTTGATGAGTCATGGGGATTTTCAGGATGGTGTTGCCGCTACCTCGCGCCCGCTCTAATAAGGAAGCGGCTTACGAATATGATATGACAAATTTTAGATATTTCGTTGGCAATAATGATTTATTTTCTCGTCCGTGTGTGAGGACTGCAAACAGATGATGACTGGAGGACTCCATGTTACAGTGCTGCCGTTTGTCTAAGTAAGGCATGCGGGCGCGACCGCACCCCCCTACCCCACTCGAAGTTAAGGCTACGTTGGAATGACTAGCGACATTAAAAAAAAGAGAAATATTTTAATAGTTATTATGGAACTGTTTCGGAAATAAAATATCTCGTCTCTGATCTCATAAATGATATTTTAAAATAGAGTATACCGACTTCAATACTATCAATCCTAATTGTTTGCCCTTAGGGGAGAAATTTCTTTATTTATACTATGTGGGATCGATTTAGATGATTTTTTTTTATTTATATTTGATAGAGTGGTTTTTCAATAAAATGATTATCCATATGGATTTAAAGTTAGCAAAAATATTACATAACAAACATTTTTTTGGTACCTTCCTTCTCTCAGTAGGTTGTATCTTTGCCTTCTACATCGTAATTTTTGAGGCAACTTTCAGTATTGCCACCGAAACACAGCAATGCGAGTGCACTACTGCTTGGCGGCAGATTAACAGGTGTGGAGGCAGTACTTCTCCGGGCGAACTTAAAAGCTTATTGTAAGGGTCTTTAAATCGCGCGACTCGGTCGCCTCGCTTGCACTCCACCGAGTTGCGTAAAGCGCGTGTGAGGTGACTCTTGTGTAAATGGAAGGATTACTTGAAGGAAGAAGCCATTTATTTGAAGTGGCTATTGTAAGAGCATAGAGACACGTGTATACCACAGTGTTACAATTGGGGCGTGAACTCGAAAGTTACTAAGCAGATTGGATAATACACGTGGCACAACATTTTCTGAACAAAACAGAACAAAACAAAACCTCTGCACTAGGATTCGCTGTGTCACAGATGGCATGGACAAACACCCAAGACCCGAGGACAAACTACATGCTCACCACACAACGTGTGCCCCGGCCGGGAATCGAACCCGGGACCCCTCGCTCCGAAGGCAGGGCTACTACCAACTAAGCCACGGGGTCGTTCAATTGTAAACAAAGTTGTTTTTATGTGACTGTGGATGAGCGGTTATCCACCTGATGTTGGTTGACGTCTCCTTTCCTAAAGCTACGAGTAGGGCCCTCCCGTTATAAGGTGTGGGGAGACAACGATGATATTCTTTACCGGGGATTAAATTCAACCTCATTGTGTTTCGCGATATGTATCTAGCTGTCCTCCGCAACGGGTCCGCTGTGAATTTAACATTTCTTTTGCACGAATCCATATATATTTTTTTAAATAAATGTTGTTTATTTTAGTCGTGAAAGTGCCGTCAAAATTCAGCCGTTTAGGAGATTAGCTGAAACAAACTGATAAAAAATTAAAATTTTTTTTTGTTATATTTACCGTATATACTTTCAAATGCATAGTAAATATAATAACTGTAATTTTGACATTACAAACAGACAATGCAATTTTATTTATTTGTTTATATAACAGCCAATAAAATCGTTTGGTTTTCATAAGTTGCGTTACATTTGAATAGGGATTAACTAACCTAAGATTTTTACGTACTAATACTAAAAATATAAACGTTCACACAGTGCCATTTATTCTAAGCTAAGCTTGGACTATGTAAATTAGATTACTGATAAAATATAATATATCAATGATTTTTTTTATGTGATTACATTGGCGGGACGATCTGGCAGCCCACCTGATGTTAAGTGGTTGCTGCCACCCATAGATATTAGTACAACTCCAGTCCTCTCGTACTGACTTATAAAAAAAACTTCGTATCACGTTGTGCCCAGCACCAGCACCCACACCCCTCCGCCGGAACATAACAATGGCAGTGGATTACCAGGTATTGTGACAGTACCTCTCTGGACGAACTTTGCAAAAGATCTCCAGTTCCTTTACCGCCACCCAGGGGACGCGTGTAGACTCTGAGGGTACTCATCTCGCCTGCGATGGTATTATAACATGGTTCCCAAAATGAGCAGAAATGCAAACAGACGTTCAAGGCAGACTAGACGACGTAGAATGTGCAACTGCATAACACATTTTACCCGCTACACCAAATGCAATTTATTCTCACACAGCTCAGACCAACAAGACTTTAATTGAATGTCATCTTATTCAATTACTACCATTTAGCACCACATTTCAAGTCAACTCAAACTTTGTAAAGACCCTCAAGTGCTCGCATTTAGTCAGCGAAATTCTCCTTCAAGTGCAAGGCCCGAAAAGCCACTTCGATAATAACAAGACTAATGTGGGCGTCGTTTGCGAGCGAGGCATTAATTTGTACTGCAAAGACATTCCGGAGACGACAGTGGCATGTGTGTGAGGAATAGCAACGGCAGGTTACTTGGAAATGGAAACGCAAGTACCTAATAGCTAGCAAATTTCATGGTCCCTTTTTTATGTAGCCAAGGTGATGGGACGAGCTGAAAGCCCAAGATGTTTAGCCACCTCCGCCCGTACCTGCCTCTAATGTTCCCACTGCAGAGACACCGGCCTATAATTGAGAGTGAATGGGCTTTGATCTTCCACGGGAGCCCAATCCGATTGGTAGATTTTACATGTCTCCGAATGGTTAGTTCTAAGACATGTCCGTTTCCTCACGATGTTTCCGTTCACCGTTTCGAGGATATGGTAATACGCACATATATTCTTCAAGTGAAAAATCTTTGGTAAAACTGACGTCATAGACTGACGTCACAGATGACTGACCACGTGGTCAAGATGTTTCTTAAGTATAAGTAATGAAGATCTGTTCAAGCTTTTGATGTTCATCAGTATATTACCATTACCCCAAGTATTTTTTTTACATTTTCGTAAAATGAAATTGTAAAAAATGTGGTAATTTCATATGACACCACACAAATAATTTGTGTGTAAAACAACTCAAATAATTTGAACAAAAGCAAACAAAAGCTTTGATTTCTGCATAAGAAAGGCATCTACAGTATTCTTATATTTATTGTAGTTATTATTATAGAGATATATCGGTCGATGTTCCGCGAACGCCCGTGTATCATTCTATGAATTGTTGGTTAAGCTTATTTATTTAAGTACATTTTCTCAGTACTCATTTCACGAAACAAGATTTCCTACAAAGCGTACCGACCGGGTGAATTACTACGGTAGCTATTTCTAATTGACTCTTCAGACTTGCCACAATCAAACCACAACCTTAAAAATATCGCAGGGCATTGTAAATAAATAAACATAAATAAACAGTATAACTATTCTGTTTCAAAAACTATCACAACTTCACCTCAAGCGGTACTATTTATGTTCTCGCAAAAACTTTTGCGAGTTCCTAAGTATCTACCCAAAGAACTCGCAAAAACTCAGTTATAAGCTGTTGCAGACGATTTTTATAATATTATTCACAAATAGACCTCAAGCTACATTAATATTATAAAAGAGAAACTATGTCTATATTGTGTGTATGTGTATAAGTGTTAACTCCTACACGCTCCAATGGGTCAATGGATTTGGATTAAATTTGGTACTAGGATAGCTTACATCTTGGATTGACATACAGGCTACGATTGATCCCGGAAAACTACGGGTAACACCGCGGGGCGAAGCTAGTAGCTACATAAGTTATGAAATTGTTTGCTCGCACATACTATCTAACAGACTTTGTAGGTTTAGTAATTGACGGCCGCGTAGATAGTAACCTTGCCTTCAAAGCACTCAATCAATCAATCAATCACTTATTGCATAAAATAAGGGTTATAAATGTTCGATAAAAAGTTATGGTACGATTCAACATGTTTTAATCCTAAACATAAACTTATCTTAAACTTAAAAATTAAATTTGTTGATTATTGCAGTAATCTTAGCAAAAATATAAATAAAAAGTAAATGTGTCAAACTTGAATAAAAAAGAAGTAAAAAAAATTAATATAAAAAAAAAAATTGCGATAGATCTCGGGCTTGGCTCGAGGTTGGAGTCTTGGGCACTCGTTTTGTCTTACTGTGTATTCCCATGCCACCAGCAACACACACCTTGGAAGATTAAAACTCATTCTCTTGTTGACATTGACCGTCATTGTCATTGTCAATATGACAACGCGTGGTTACGGTCGTGTCGCGTCTGGGGAGGTCCTAAGGCGAAGACAGTCGCGACAGCAAATTAGTTGGTCTCACGCCCGGCGCGCTGATCTGGTGTGGAGATTAATTACCAGATTAGCATAAATCTCTCATCTAGTATTAGTTAAGGAGCTTGGTTACATTAGAATACAAGATCAGTTACTTTATTGGCGCTTCCAGGTATTGTTGACTCTGCCTTCAGCTAGGGACCCAGGGACAAGCATTTGTGTGCGAACGAACATAAATGTTTGTTCTTTGTCTCGGTGTTATTAAAAAAAGTATTCTATCAGTTCCTATATTACAAGCTATGTTTGGTTTGGGGCTAGATGGCGCTGTGTGAAATGTCCATGAAATTATATATATATTGCGATTATAAAGTATTATAAATAATTTTGTGTCAATTGTTCTGTATTAACCTCTAATTATCCCACCGCAAGGACACACGCCTAATCTGGAGAAGTGATGAGCTTTTTATCTACCACACGAGCCCAATAAGGATGTCACATATCTTCTAATCTTTAGTTCTAGGACATGCACGTGTCTCCTCTCCACATTGGTGGAAATCGCACCTTAGCGGATGGTAGGTGTGTATACTATTTGTTTGCTGGCAATTCAAATACAAACGTGGAAACCCTACAAGAAAGTTCAAATTTCAGCAAAGGAACGGCAAAACAAAAGATCGCCAGGAAAAACAGTCAATCCTTTGTACTGAATGGATGCTATTGTTATAACGAAGTTTCGATAAAAAATGAATTTAATTTTCCACTACCCGCTTTGTGATGGAACAAATTCACTAAGGTTGTCACGTATTTTAGGGTAACCAGCATTTACTACTAGTATTTTGTGGGGGTCCATGTCGTTTATTTCTATAATTTAAAAGAACGATTCCAAATCAAAACTACTTCAACGGGAATAAATATTTGTGACTTTGATTTAACTTTACTTCCATAGGTGAGTCTCTAAAAGTCCCTGACTTATAATAATAATAAAAACATAACATAGACATAACCTTGTAGCCTTAGACATTTTCTTGTAGGAACATCTACCAGCAACTTGCACTCAAATTTGACCACTACCCACACCCTTACTGTGGAACACAGCAATGCGGGTGCACTACTGCTTGGTGATCGACCATGGTGATATTACCAAGTGTAGCAGTACTTCTCCGGACGAACTTGGCACAAGTTCTGCAGCTACTTCTTGTTGCTCTTTTATCACCACCCAGACGTTAACAATTTACCTTTATTCCATCCACTACGCCACCGAGGCCGTTGATTAATCTGAATACATTTATTCAAAATTTCATCATTTTTGAAATTGAGTTTCTATAGATTTGACGTAGCTTTTAAAATTTCGTCGCTCAGGTAATAAAGGTGATTTGATACAAACAAAGAAAATACGTTGTATAATAGTATATCATTATAAAAAAATCAGGAAAGGCTTTTTTGTAATTTTCTTTTAATAATGGGTTACAAAGATATCAATATCACAAAAACGGGTCACCCCGTATTGCGGGTCATCTGACGACTCTATTAGCTGTGGTTACAAGGTGGTTGCTTTTGTGATTCTTTGTTGTATTGTTGTAAGAATTGTTTTGTAGTTTGATAATGATATGGAAATGAAGAAATTCTTTTTAATTAGCTGTTTTGCTAAACAGGAGCTTTCGCAAAAAGTTTAGAACAAAAGGTATTAATGACTCGTGCCTTTAGTTTTCTTGGTAATAAAGTTTTTGTTATTATTGTATGATATCTAGGAATAAAACTTACAAATAATTGAAACAGCTGAATTCAGAGGCTTCTCCTGGAGTCGGTTTGAAAAGCGGCTGACTCTCTGTGAAATCTATAGGTAAAAAGAGTTCGCGTGAATTCCGGCGCGGCAAGCATTCACAACAGCACCGTTCGCCGGAGATACGTTTAATGAGATCCGAGCACAATGGTGCTCGTTACCGCATAATGATGTGCCCTTATTAGCACTGCAGCCTCCCAGCTCGGCCGCTTGTACGCCGCACACTAAAATCTGATCTTGAACTCATTCAAACAGCTCCATTGATAATAACAAAATGCACATTTGCTCTTAATAAATTTTAAAATTAATCATATATACTAATATTATAAAGCTGCAGTGTTTGTTTGTTTGTTTGTTTGAACGCGCTTATCTCTGGAACTACTGGTCCGAATTGAATGATTCTTTCAGTGTTGGGTAGTCCATTTATCGAGGAAGGCGGTCTTTTTTTTCAAAATTAGGAATCCGTAATAAAATTGCTATTTTGTAACACAAGGTGTAAAATCGAAAACCTATTTTTGCGTGCGCTGTTTCCACGGAAACGAGAAAAGCGCGGGTGAAACCGCGGAACACAGCTAGTGTTTTATAAAACACAAAAATTGTTTCTACCTACGTCCATAATATACTTTGAAACCATCCAACTGATGTGCTCCAAACCGGTTATTAAAAAGGTTAATATGATGATGGTTTTAGACTACTAAAACAATGCATTGGTCACAAAATGCGTTTCCTTTTTTATCGTACTAGCACACGCCGGGTATCCACTATAATACGTATTCATGAACATTTCACATAATATCTTAAGCTTAATAGCTTGTACTATGAAGATCTGAATAAAAATATAATACATATATAGTAGGTTTTTTTGTAAATACATACTTATAAAATATACTATACACAGACTGATCATCAACTCGTTCGTCACACAAATGTATGCCTTGTTGGGAATCGGAGCTGCATGGATGTAGCATGTGGCAAATTCATGCAGCTTCGCTTTCTACACAGCTGTGGCATATAGCATGTGCACTAAAAATAAGTACAAATTTTTAGTGCCTCAATATTGTACTTTTCTATTTACAGCTGCAATATATTTTAGTATTAAATTAATCACCAGCATATTACAAAAGTTCAAGTTGCTTTTGAAATTTATCAATTATCTTTATTTCCAAATAAGTGTTAAAATACTTGAATAAAATATTAATATCTACAATATTGTGCAGTATTGGCACTCCAAACCGCTATCCAAACCCGAGCGTGGAAGAATAAAAATACAAAATTAACTATAATATTTCTACGGCAGGGATAGAAGCATCCCCCCCGCGGGTTCCCGCCTTGTCGGGGCGGGGGGGCTTAGTAACCGTGGTTTGGCTGCCCACGGTGAAGCCAAGAGGAACCCGGGAGGGACTGCTCCTTTAGGCTTTGCCTCCAAGCCGACTAGGAGCGGCCACAGTAGGTGGCGGTGCCTTATGGGGGGCACCGCAACTGAGGCGGGCTGCGGTGTCGTATGGGCGGCACCGCAGCTGAGGGTTAGGGGCCGCGGCGGGAGAGGAGTGCCGGTATAGCGGTGCGCCGCTCTCCCTACCTTCCGCGGCCACGGCGGGGTCGCCACCGTTTGATGGCGGACGCGGTGGGGCCGCAGGGGAAGAGGAGTGTTGGTATTGAGAGGCGCCACTCTCCCTATCCTCTGCGGCCGTAGTGGCAGGCGACGGGGCCACATATCTGACCCGTCGCATGGGGACCTAGGGCGTCTGACACGGGGTAGTCTGACGTCCTATCGCTGGCATGGTCCCCGAGGTGGTTGCGACGCGCCTCGTGTCCTGGCGTGTCGTGGCGAGGGAGGATGGTGGCATTGCCATCCCAAGGAGGGTCCGGAAACGGGCAGCTGCGGCGGGATCGCGGATGTGTGTATAAACGTTCCCGTGTTCCCGCCACTAAGCGGCAGAGGAGGACACCGTGGAGTTTTAGTGGGTAGTCCCACATAACCGCTCTGTCTCCCCGTGGCAGGGCGGTATGCTAAGACATTTCTCCACGGAAAAAAAAAAAAAAAAAAAAAAAAAAAAAAAAAAAAAAAAAAAAAAAGGGATAGAAGCATAATATTTGAGAGGAACGAGCTTCCATACTGTGCTAGTCGTTTCTGCAAAGCGTTAATTGCAACGGGTATATATCGGCATTAATTTTCCGCTGTACTGAACCACTTTGACGCAATTAGATGCAACGCCAATTATTAATGCACTTTAAATTAAACTGAAAAGTGACGAACCACAAAAAGGACACAACTGAGTAAGTTTTTTTTTTTATGTGAATGAGTGACGGAACGAGCTGAGGGACCACCTGATGGTAAGTGGTGACCCTCGCCCATGACAACAGTAATGCGCGCGACTCAGTATGAGATCCAAATCTTTACTGAGTCGCATTCATCCTGCTGTGTCCATCAGTCGAGACGGGGATGATATGTCTCATGCGCATGTGATTTATTAATTGGAGATTTAAAATCAATTAACTCAGTTCACATCTGGTGAGGCAAGGAGTACGGGGCATGCGAAGGACAACAAATTTAATTTATTAACTCGTCGTCTGTGATACTTGGGAGATTGAATTATCTATGCTACCTCCAGTCATTTATAAGTTCAATTATGAACTGTCTGTTAGAGCATTATACTAAGTTACTATAGAAACTAAATAATTGATAGAATACTTATATTGTACTTTTTGTATAATACTTATATTGTAAATACATACTTATGAAGTACATACTTATTATCCTACTACTATTATAAAGGCGAAAGTTTGTAAGTATGGATGTATGGATGTATGGATGTATGGATGTTTGTTACTCTTTCAAGTAAAAACTACTGAATGGATTTGAATGAAACTTTACCACAATATAGCTTATACATCAGAATAACATATAGGCTACAATTTTTGAGGTTTCTATAAAATCTATATATATAAAAGAAATCGTGTTTGTTACAACACTTATAACTCGAGAACGGCTGGACCGATTGCCATGGTTTTTGATTTGTTGGATTTGTTTCCGTCCCGAATAGCAGAATAACTATTAAAACATTGGAAAATTTACGAAAAAAATAAAATCAATTTATCCCCGTATTCTCCACGGGAACGGGAACTATGCGGGTGAAACCGCGGGGCGCAGTAAGTACATATTAACCAAATATCTACGTTCGTCACACAAATGCTTGTCCTGAGTGGGAATCGAACCCGCGACCTACGCAGAAAGCAGAGCTGCCAAACGTGAACATTTATATGAAACATGTAGGCTTGTAAACACCGATCCATGTCGTTAGCAGCTCTCAGGACTGCGGGAGGCAGTGGCGTGGAATTGCGTAAGTACCTGCATCGCATGCATCTCTAATGGTTTCCAGTTCCTTGAAGAGCTATTTTGAATGGTAATATCTATTTTTATTTATGGAAGTATGAAAAAAAGAGAATGGATATTATGGATGGATCGCATAAACAATGAAGTTTGTTTTTATTTCAGAGTTTCAGTTTGGGATAACTTGTTCTCAATAGAAATAATTTAAGGATTCACTTCGGATCCGTTTTGGTTCTAGATGGTTCTATCAGTAAGTTCTTTAGCGACTAGTAATCCTGCAAATATATATAATTGCATGGACGCATCACTTCAGAATGGCTTCACTTATATGGCTAATTATTTTTTATCGTTTTTGTAATTGTTAGAACAAATTTTGTATGAAATAAAATATATGGGAAATCCACGAGAAATGCATTAAATTGGAATAGAACTGAAAGTGCACTTTTCTTTAGGATTTCTGAATTTAGAAAACATGAGCAAAACTTTGAATCAAGACAGTAAAGCGTCTATACAAATTAATAATGTCAAAATAACAGCTTTTTACTTAATGCATTTCAAAGTATACTTTACAGTACTAATAACAAAAATTTAATAGGAAACTGATATTATCATCTTCTGAGATATCTGTGTCTGATGTTATAACTAGGAAGTTAGGCTATTTTACTATTTATAGTTCAGAAAAAGAATTTGGGTTTTGCTCATTAAAGTTATTTTTTTTGTAGCTGTTCCACGCGGAAGAAGTCACGGGGTCCAGCTAGTAAATAAATAAAAGTGATCTAGTTAAATAAAGCATTCTTGTTTAGCATGAATAGACGTATGTTCATGAGTGAGAACTCTTGACGTTGGCGCAAGCACTTTTCAGATGTTATCTCTCCATGATACCATCAAATGAACTAGAAATAGCAGGGGGGTCCGCAGGCAGCCTTGGCGAACACCGGCATGCGTTACTATGCGTAGGTACACGTGAGTTACTCCGTGTGTAATTACATGGCCAGTGTAAACACAGAAAGAGAGAGGACAAGCGTGCTACATCTTAAACCGAATCGTCACTATTGATTGACATTTAACTAATTACTTGGATCATTGATAAAAAAATCCCCGCTCCGCTTTTTTTGAATGGGAAAAATTGGTAGGACTAGTTGAGGGCCCACCTTGTGGTAAGTGGCGACAGTAATGCGACTCAGTATAAGATTTGAATCTTACACTGAGTTGCATTCATTCTGCTGCGTCCATCACCCGAGACGGGAATGATACCTCTCATGCGCATGTGATTTCACGAGCACCCACATCCAGAACACAGCAATGCTAGCACTACTGCCTGACGGCCGATTTTAAGTGTGGTGGCAGTACCTCTCCGGACAAACATGGCACAAGTTCTACTGTGCCAAGTTTGTCTTTTAGTGCTAGTACACACCTACGGACGCAAACAGCTGGACCCTGAGGGGGTTCTCGGAATTCTAACCACAAAACTGACGGTATGTTTGTAGAATCCAGCTAAAACCTCCAACTGGCATAGATACCTAGGGCAATTTTGTGGTTTAAAGTAAAGAGCCCCTTATCCACTCGCAGGTAAAAGTTCAGCTTTATTACTCACTCTAAAACGCAAAATCGCACCTTAATTACTGACTGTGACGAGCCGTGGCCGTTTCCAGGGTTCAGTGTTCTGGTTATTTGGAAAATCCTTTTACTTTAAAGTAAAACAAGCGAGACAGAATTCTAATAATATCTTTGTGTTTTCATTTATCGCGCTGCGCAGGAAAAAGGATATTATGAAGCCCAACTCTTTCACAACAAATTGATAGATTTCAATGCTGATTTTAATCAGAATAGGTTTAATCAGACTGAAGTAAACTCATGTCAACGAAACACAATTTGTTTCATATTTCTTTGAAAATTATAAAGGCGTGTATGTAAAAACCTGGACAACAAAAAAAAAAACCAGAGATCGTGGTGGCCCAGGGGCATAGACGCCGACTTTCATTCTGAAGGTTGCTGGTTCAAACCCACACGTGCACCAATGAGTATTTTCACTTGAAAAATTTATGTGCGCAATACCACGTTCTCAAAACGGTGACGGAAAACATCGTGAGGAAACCGGCATGTCTTAGAACCAAATATTCGACGACATGTGACATCTACCAATCCGGATTGGGCTCCCGTGGTAGATCAGAGCCCATTCACTCTCAATTATCGAGAGTAGGCCGGTGTCCCTGCAGTGGGAAAATTAGAGGCTGGTACGGAAGTATATAAAAACCTACGAGTATATTGCTATTCGGTTGAGTCACAACCAACTGGATGATATTTTCCAATTAAAAACAGTGTCCGGTTTAATGACAACTTTATTATTGAAAGTGTTACCCCAGGTCGAAATGGTTTTTTGGGTCAATGGCAAGAGGACGCGTTCCATTCCATACGAATAAGCTTCTAATAGTATTGAATCTACAGCAGATAAATATGACCGCGTTGCTCAGCAATGAACCAAAACAGATTAATAAGAGCCCGACTCACATGTTACTGACAGGACGAGCTGGAAGCCCACCTCATATTAAGAAGTTACCTCAGCCCATAACAACAGCAATGCAACTTCGGTCCTCCCTGACCGAAGTATTAGAAGACCCAAGTCGCACCCCGCTGCGCCCGTCACCCGAGACGGGGATATTACGTGTCATATATATGCCTGTAATTTTACCGGCACCCACACCCTTCCACCGGAACTGGTACTTCTCCGGGCGAACTTTGCACAAGTTCTATTGCTACTTTTTGCTGCTCCTTTAGCCCCACCCAGGGGGTACGTGTAGGGATTCAAAGGGTACACACCTACGGACATGAGCAACTGGACCCCCCATACATTTCAACATACATTCTACGGAACTCTCGTCATAAAACTATACTCATCTCACCCGTTACAATTTTTAACCCTCTCAATTCCGCGGCGCGCCGCCCACCATCTAGATTTGCATACAGAGAGCTGGGAATGACTTAAAAATGGCACGGTAATCGCCGACGAATGGCAGGACCGGGTTGAACGACGAACTGGTAATGTTTGGATGTGGTTACCAAGCTTAACTCTCAATTCAAAGGTCGCTGAGAGAAAATGCGACAGTTTTAACGCGTGACTTACTACTAATATTATTGACTCCGTGGCTTAGTTGATAGTAACTCTGCCTTCGAAGCGAGGGGTCTCGTTCGATTCCCGGCCGGGGCTTACTTTTTGTGGTGAGCATAAAGTTTGTTCTCGGATCTTGGGTGTTTGCCTTGTGTTTCTGTTTGTCCATGCCATCTGTGACACAGGGAATCCTAGTGCATAATAGTGTGTAAACGTTAAAAAAAATTACATATTTCTTGAGCTCTCGAGGTAGTTTACTAGACATGTTTGTTTCACACGTAATTTTTTTTTTAATGGAACTCACTGAAGTGTTCAAGATTTAACCAACATTGAGCAAAGAGATACACAGAATTAATGCACTCGGTTTGTTAAACACTAATAATCTTTTCAAAGCTGACAACATGGTATCTGACATTGCTTTGATGTAAGCTTTTTTAGGGCTTTTATTTTTACTTTTCGAAGTACTCAAATTTTGTAAAAGCGATGTCATAAACAAACGCAAAAAACAGTTTCTCATTATTTTATTCTTTCTACCAGACAAAAGAATTCACAATTTATATAAAAATTGTGATGCAGTAAGTTATTTTCAATACTAAAAAGGTAAAGGGGCAACCTGCAAGCCCACCTTATGTTAACTGGTTACCTCCATCCTCAACATCAGTTATACTTAGAACCTCCATGACCCAAGTCGTCTCCGCTGCATCAGCCCCGTAAGGGCAAGCATTTTAAAATTATATCTGTTTTTTTTTTACAACGGCCCCAGGTCGTAAATCTCAAACCATAGATTTTCCCAAGCGACTATATAACTGATATCAATATCGTGTCCAATTTTATCGCTTGGAGTCCAATCTCGCCACAGTATCACGAATATAAGTCAATTTACCCGAGTAATACACCTCACAGGCGCGTACCTGGGGCCCAACATAACGAACGAATGTGAACTTCGTCGCACAAGTGGCCACACACAGCTATAGTAAGCGTCTCTTCCGAGTGTGGCAGCTCTAATTGCCACAGATAACGATAACTAAATAATAAATAAATAAAAACAGCTGCATCTAGGCTCAAAGTAAGCAAAACCTGATTTACCGCAATTAGATAGCTGATACAATACGATACTAGTCCTTTTGGAGGGTCCAGTTGCTCGCGTCTATAGGAAACGATGCACAGAGAAAGACCCTTTTTTAAATGCTTGTATGTGATGGGGGGTCTGGTTGGTTGCGTTCGTAGGTGAATACCCTCAGGGTCCATACACGTACCCCTGGGTGCTAAACGGGCAACAAAAAGTAGCAGTAGAACTTGTGCAAAGTTCGCCTGGAGTAACTACCGTAAAACAGTGATAAATAGTAGTTCAATAAAACAATTACACAAAAAAAACACTCGTCGCTCCGAAATCATAGTGACTACTAACTGAGACTAGCTAAAACATGAAAAATGAATGCAATTTGACATATCTGTGTGCATGTAATGTGCTCAAGGAGCTCCTGTGACACGTTATATGCACACGAATATGTTGTATGTAAAATTTGACGTGTCCAAACGATACTTGAGATCTAAAGGAATTGAAAGGAAAGTTTGGGTTTGAGTTTAAATTACGCTACAAAGCTGGTAAAGTACAACTCTATAAAAAAGGAGATAAATAAACTTGCGCTCGTCTCCATTCGTTATCCGTGTGTCGCGCATTACCCGTGTAACAGCGGATAGCGTTATTGCGAAGCCGGACCGAAACAGCTGGATAGGATTAGGAGTAATGGAATTTACATATTAGAATTATATTGCGTGTAACCGGCGAATCGGAAAATTATTGTAACCCACGGCTTACCTCTTTCTTGTAACAAGCACGGACCAATACCTACTATGAAATAGATGAAATAAATGTTTATGGACAATTCACACAGCACTCTTTACCCCAAAGTCCTTACTATGGGGTAAAAATAGCTTGTAGAATACTTTTATAACTCACTATCTGTACTACTTATAACTTAAACAAATTTAGTGTAATGCTAGATAGCTTATAGCCTTCCTAGTGAGTGTGGCTATAACAAACAAAAATATTTTTTCAAATCCCACCGTTAGTTTCAGAGATCTGCGCGTTCAAACAAACTTCAGCTTTATTATATAAGTAAAAAATAAATATAGATTTTTAATTGCAAATACGAATATTAACCCAAACGCAGAATCAACATCTATTGTTGTCACATATTGTAAATACTTGTCCTGAGTGGGAATTCAACCCACGACTTAATGCGCAGAGCTACCAACCAACTGAGTCATTAAATAAATTCCTAATAGACCTAAAAATATAATATACACACATTTTACATATTTAAAACATCGTGAATCTAATTTTTGGTTCTAAGATATGCTTAAAACGGCTTTTGAACCAAAGATAAGAAGAAATGTGTGACATCTACAAGTCCGAATTGGGCTCCCGTGGCATATCAAAGCCCATTCACTCTCAATTATCAAGAGTAGGTCAGTGTGCCTGCAGTAAGAACATTAGAGACTGTTACGGAAAGGAGCTTTACTATTTATAGACAGTCACCAAGAGTGGAATAATTATACCCTCGGGGCTCTATGAAAAGGCCTTAATTTCGTCGACAATTATCAGAGGTGTAGAAAACCTAAGGAATACTAAGGATAATTTTTTGCAGTTCAAATTGTAAGCTTAAGCGACTTAGAAAAGGACTAATATTTGAATTTAGAAAAAGATTAATATTTGAATTTAGAAAAGGACTAATATTTAAATTTAGAAAAGGACTAATATTTAAATTTAGAAAAAGACTAATATTTGAATTTAGAAAAAGATTAATATTTGAATTTAGAAAAGGACTAATATTTGAATTTAGAAAAAGACTAATATTTGAATTTAGAACAAGACTAATATTTGAATTTAGAACAAGACTAATATTTGAATTTAGAAAAGGGCTAATATTTAAATTTAGAAAAAGGCTAATATTTGAATTTAGAATAAGGCTAATATTTTGAACCCGCGTGATTCGAAGAAGAGAGTGCAAGTGCGTGACAAGTTGCCATTGGCGTCTCATATACCGCCTCGGACTTGAGTTGGGAATACAATGGCGTCACAGCTCAGTTGTAGCTTTACCTTCTGCGCTGTCATGGACCCGAGTTCCACTCAAGATAAACATTTGTGCGATGAGAATAGATGATAGGGGAACCCTCAAAACCGGTACGAAAAAAAGCTAGAGATTTGTATTAGTAGGTATTTAAGTATTTTTACTTTTTTTTATTTAAGTATTTTAAACATTTATAACGATGATTTTTTAATACAATAATTATTTGTTATTATATAATAGAAAAATGCATCAGTTGTTATTTTACCTTATACCAACCACCATTTTGTATTTCTAATTTAATTATCTCCACTCGTGAACATCTTGCGCTCATAAGCGCGATTCCGTAATGGAGTAATTTGTTTAAAAATAACAAGGAAACGGATTTTCTCTTCAGATAATCATTTCTGTGTCAGAAAATAGAATGAAGTAGGTATTTATCCGTTGTTTTTTTCCTTATATAAGTAGCAAGAAAATTGAACAATAGATATTTTATACATAATTATGTTAATGTTGCACTGGTGCGTACCGGTAACCGAACACGGTACCAGCCGGGGTCAGTACCTAAGTGGTGCCTTTGGAACCCCATGTTCCCCTATTTGTTTTTTTTTTTTATGCGAAAATGTGACGTAACGTGCTGAGAGCCCACATGGTGGTAAATGGCGACCCCCGCCCATGACAACAGTAATGCGACTCAATATAAGATATGTATCACAGAGGCGCATTCATCCTGTTGCGTCCATCACCCGAGACGGGGATGATACGTCTCATGCGCATGTGATTTCACCGGCACCCACACCATTCTACCGGAACACAATAATGCGAGCTCTATTCCTTGGCGGCAGATTCCATGTGTGGTGAAGGTACCTCTCTGGACGAACTTGGCACAAGTTCTACTGCTACTTTTGGTTTCTCCTTTAGCACCACTCAGGGGGTACGTGTAGGGAATCAAAGGGTACACACCTACGGACGCGAGCAACTGGACTTCGTAACGAAGATTTATTCGGTTTTAGAAAAAACAAAACATTAAATAAACCGTGCTTAGAACAGTAAGAAAGATAGATTACAGCATTACAAACGTTTACAAATGCTCGTTCCATTAAACACAACAGCTATCAACTTAAAATTTAATTACATACAACATATTTACGAGTACATTATTTTTGTTGTTTCATTTTCACCAGTCAGTTCGTTACGTTGTTGGAATATCTCCAACATAAAACTTATAAATTCCACAATAATATTTTCCATGTTTAATATTAGAATATGCTAGAATAATGCAATAGGAAAACAGAACTATGAGCATATAAATCTGAAAAAATCTCATTAAAAAAATTATTTTTCTACCATTAAAAGGAACAGCCTTAAGTAGCAATAGAATTTGTGTCAAGTTCGTCAGGAGTAGTACTGCCACAACACCTGGAAATCAGCCGCCGAACAGTGGCGCTCTCGCGTTACGGTTTTGGTGGAACGGTGTGTGTGCCGGTGAAAATCCAGGCAAATGAGGCGTTAAATCTCCGTCTCATAGTGGTAGGTGAGCGGCAAGATACTTCCGTTAATTCAATCGCATAAAAAAATACTGCATGTATGACAAAAAGATCTTAAAACCACTCGACAGCTCGATAGATTTCGCTGTTTTTGTGTGTTCGTCAATGTCGGGACAAAATTTGTATGAATGAAACATACTAAATATTCGCTTTTAATTGTATTCATTGTTAAATTGCACCCGGGCAAAGCCGGGGTGAGTCGCTAGTCAAATAGAGTCACAGTGCGACTGCGACGATTCCAAAGTTAAATCAAAATTGAAATGTCAAAATCCGGGTGAATTTCACTAGATGTTTGTTCGCTCGCCAGATCCATTTAAATATAATAATATGATAATAGCAATGAAGGCTTTATAAATAGCCGATCTAAATAAAGTGGTTGAGCCATTTGTCGCAAAAATAATTAAATAGAGCACGTCACCGGCCCACGTGACCCATCCAGGCGCAAACATGGCCGCCTCTTGGATTTCTTGGAAGTTGTTCCTTGATTTAACCCAAACACATCTCTGTTCCCATTGAGCTCTTAACTGAATGGCTAACGATTGAAATGGTCAAGTGGTCAATGATTATTTTGATAATACGGCACTCTACTCAAACATTCATTCCTTTAGATCACGTCGCAATTTATACGCACATGTAAACATATTTGTGGATATGCCCACAAATATGTTTACATGTGCGTATAAATATCGTGTAGGTACGTCACCTACATACTACCTACACATAATATTAAATTGCTGTGATTTTATTCCTTAGCTAGATTTATTTGTTAAGATTTTGTCTGTGCCAACCCCATAAACTATACCCAAGCCGAAATGCAACTTAGAACTAAATCTCAGCCACAGTACTTTGCGTTATGTTGAAACTACCGGAATCCGAATTGATAATCTTTGAGATACAATTTCATCCATAATTTTTACTCTTATAATAACACAAACACAATCTTTCAATTGGTATATAATAGACACACCTACTTTTATAATTTTTCTGAGAATTCGTCTATTTTTCAGTACTAGGTAAACTCATACCCCAAACAACTGGTAATTTGTTTTTTAAAAGGTATTTTCCATAAATCTTAGTATTTCGCAGGCTGGGTCTCGAATCAGCACCCAGAAACATAAATTAAGAATAGCGCCATCTGTGTAACAAGGGCTGTAGCTCGTCGTTAGAGGTTCTAAAAGAGGCACGGGTTGTTGTGCAAATATAAGGATGGTTTGTGAATGGAACTGAATACGTGGTTTTGTGATTTGAAAACCTAATTCAAGTGTAGTGTTGGTTTAGGAACTACTCCAACGAGAGTAATAGCGTTGTAAATGTAACCTATAAAACAGCTTGTCCAGGTTAAAATTATACGTAGGTCTCCTTCTTCTGCAGCTTTACTAAGCTGTTACTTAGCTGCAGAAGAAGTAGGTACAATACCCATTCGAGCCGCCAAGAATTAAAACTCACTAAAGGAAGTACACTCGAATTAGTGCATTGCTGTTTATTTTTTACAATTATATATATTTTAGACATTGGCATGATCTCATTGGCATGACATGATATTGAAACTCACGCTTCTACTACTATTCTACCTATTCTCACGCACTAATATTCTACCCCTTTTCAACGCCTAACGGGGTTGAAAAGGGGTAGAATATTATTTTGAGGGTGATTTGCATCGAAGTTGATATCAATACTCCTTAATCCTTTTGATTTAAATTACATTTTATTTATTTTTGAAAACTCAAGTCGATTTGATTCAAAAAAGGTTAACTCACATGAAAGCTTGGTGTAATGCAATAAAATAAATGTTAGAATACATGAATGGTTTTTTTTTTAATTTCATACTTATACTAAGAACATATACAAAAACAAAACAAACATTTATGTTCGTCACACAAATACTTTCCTGAGTGTACAGAATACAGCGCAGAAAGCATTCCTACCAACTGAGCAATGAGGCACAATTTATATATTATAATACTACTAGCTGACCGGGCCACGCGTTGCTGTGGCTAACGTTTTTGTCATATGATATTATAATTTGCAATAAATTAAAATTGCGACTATAATTTGAGATTTAAACTATCCTATCTCTCAAGTTGGATCGAACTGCACGTGGTGTGCGAATTTTATTATAATTGGTTAAGTGGTTTAGGAGTCCATTGAGGACGAACATTGTGACACGAGATTTATATATATTAAGATACTAGTTGGGCGCAGCAAGCTTGAAATAAATTATTCCTGAGTGAATATCTATTGTAGATATTTCTACCTACGAGTACCTATCTTTTAGTGTGATCATGGCCATGACAATATACAATATAAGAATATTTCGCCCTAACATTTACCGACTCCGTGGCGCAAGGGTAGCGCGTCTGATTTCAGATCAGAAGGTTGCGTGTTCAAATCACGTCGGGGTCATACTACGAGAAACAACGCCAACTTTTTTTTTTCTTACATATTTTTATACATATTTTAAAATATTGATTAATATGAATACACATCTTTTTTTAACCCAACTAAAAGATGGGGGTTTTAAATTTGTCTGTTTAAGAGTCTAAAAGAGTCTAATAGAGTATGACTTGCCTCACAGTTCATTTAGTAGTAGCTCTGCCTTCTGTGCTCAAACCAGTGGGTTTGATTCTGTTGATTCTGTTGTTTGAATAAACTGCGTCGTCAATCAACAAAGAGAGAATGGTTAAAAGAAAGTAAATCAATTGTACTCTTAATAGAATTAGAGACTAGTCTTAACAAGTTACGACATGTTTAAAATGAGGCGTAGGAATTTTCACAAATGAAAACTGACATTACTAATGAGACACCCCTAAAGTTTTCAAGTTTTGAATTAATACTTATAAGTGTGACGGCCTGGCTTTTTGATACGAGCTACGGGTGTGGATAATCTTCACCAATTGACCAACTTGGATTATATTTGATTATATTTGATGAAATAAATTTCACCCTTACGGGCCAAAAATAGGAGATATAAATTTATAGGTCGGATTTAGAGATGATTAAAAATTTATGCAATTTATTCAAATATATTAACAATGTATTTGAGGTGATTACTGTATAAATACCGAGACATTAATTGCTGTTGTAACTAAATCTGAATAGAACAATTTTGTAAATTGCGGTTTAATTTAATATGTAGTAAAATTTGCTATTCCCCGCGATTTCATCCGCGTGGATTTTGACAAATTTGTTTCATTAATTTTGTTTCTTCTTCTACAACAATAGTATCCTAAGTAACCCCTTAAGATCGACTACCTGCCAGTGAAAATCGAACTTACCGTTGCGGAAATTAGCCGATTAATACAATATATTTGTATAGATAAAGGAAATATTCATAAATTCATTATTAAGTTGCAACAATAATGTATACTGTTATTTGTCTTAATGAATTGGATTCTTTTGATATAAGGTTTTGTATTTTCCGTGGAAATCTATAATAGCCATACTAATATAATAGTTTGTAATAATAAGTTGTAACTAAATCGTTGTTGATTTCCTTAAAACAAATAAATTTACAGGTTACAGAATGCACATAAAAGTTTTTAAGCATCAGGAGTAATGCTGATTCTACATAAGCTACCACCTACATGCCATGTTTCATTCTAAAGCGGGCGCGTAAGCCGATTACAGCGGGCTGTGAATGCATGTAACATTTTTACAATATTCTACTCGCCAAAATCTGAGCGTTTAATTTTTCGTACAGTTCTTAAATTTGGTTTTGTTGTGAAATAACGTTTATTTCCACTGTGGCACAGTGTTGGTTTGGGGCTTGGAAGTGCAGTGTTCTGAATAAAATTATTACGTACCTACAAAGTGAATGTCTACATTCACTGTTAATATTACTGTGCTATATAACTATGCAAGATTATGGAATTCTTGGTCTGATGCTGCAACCAGGATATCCAGTACACTCTTGAAAATAAAAGCAGATATGTCGTTAATTCCTCGGAATGGAAATGGTTTCCTTTTGATTATATTTGATTAGCTATATTATCAAACGTTTCATGTTCATCAGTAGGTACATTACCATTACCGCAAGTCATGTGATGTTGTGTTTTAACTTTAATACTTTTGCGGAATTGATTTTGATGATTCATGTTTTAAAGCACGAACAAAATTTGAATTTAAAGCTTTTTCCTTTTTTTAATCCATTCACTTTGTCTCGTGGAACATTGTGTACAAAGTGTGTGCATTCTGTTAGAGCAGCGTATAGAACACCTGATACAAGTAGAATTTGCATGACAAAGATGCTGTTTTTCCGCTGGGTGAGTGACGTCACCAGGGCCTGCTTCAAAGAACTCGCCGTCTTAGTAAGTGTTTTATAAAAGCTAAACCTTCGCACCTTCACATCATTACCAAGTACATAAATTACGTCGATGGACCATGCATTTTTTATATTTAAAGGGGTCGCTTTGGGTTCGTTAAGATGCTTACCGGCTTTACTAGTCGATAAACCATGGCTGAGATCTTTTTCTTAATGTGAAAAAGTGGCAGAATGAGCTGACGGCCCACCTGGTAATAAGTGACCCTCGCCCATGACAATAGGAATACGACTCGGTAAATAGATCTTACACTGAGTCGCATTCATCCTGCTGCGTCCATCACCCGAGACAGGGGTGATACGTCTAATGCGCATGTGATTTCACCGGCACCCACACCCTTCCACCGGAACACAGTAATGCGAGCACTAGGTATAGATCTTTTAGCAACTTGAATATTCCGGCACCCGGCTTGAAAATTTACCTATACTTGGATTTGCACAACTAGGATACAATAGAATAGAAATATGTCTGTGATATTTCCAAAAAAGTACTTAAAGTAATTTAAAAATTTAGAGGGATGGACTACTCTATTACTTAAAAGCTATGTAATAACTTAAAACTACTTAATTAAAAGCTAATTACTTAAAACTAATTACTTAAAAGCAATGTAATATCTATAAATTTAGACATAGCTATCAAAGAGTATATAGTGGGTATTTGGTCAAATTATTTAATATGGGAGAAATCTCTAAAAAACCGTCCGTAATCACTTATAAGGGAATGAATGGTTCCAGCAAAGTAACACGACTCCCTGATTCACAGGCAAGATTACTTGCAAGTGGGCTACAGAACCGAAGTATCAATTCATCATAATCAGCAGCTTGTTAAATTTTCAACTCGTCAGATAGAACTTGATCGTGAAAACTAGCAGAACGCTGCATTAGACTAAGTTTCCAGCGAATCAGCGCTTTGAAAAACGAAGTTGGAAACTCTAGAAGGTTCGGTGAAGCAATTTTGTTGAGAGCAACTCGCAGAGTTAAAAACTTTAGCTCCAATTGTAGGTACGCAACTAGAGTAGGAGAGAAATGTGCACTATTCTATGAGACATTGGCAAACCTCAGTGGCGCATAAAGCTATGAAAAGTAATACAATCTCATTTTCTGTTTAATTCTGACTGGTTCAGACGGCTCCGTGGCGTGATTGAGTAACAAACATCCATCCATACTTACAAACTTTTGCGTTTATAATATTAGTAGGAAGTAGGATGAAATTAACAAGTGACTGATTAAAAAATAAAAACATGCTTCTTTACCATGCCTTGTCTGAACTGCGCCAAAGTGAAATGGGATCACACGGGAACAAATAAAAAAATATTCTGTCGAATCGAAAACCTCCTCCTTTTTTGAATTTGGTTAAAAACAATTACCACTCGCACAGATTCACTTGAGAATGGCTCGGTGCATTTGGCTGTTTTTGTAGTTTTTGTAACTCACATGGAAAATCCACAAGTCGGAAATTAGACCCAGGTCGGGTCGCTAGTTAGAGATAAAAGTAGCGACTACAGATACGAAAAATAAACGTTTATTTTGAAGAACACAAGCTCGTTATATACAGCAAGTCACGGTACTCTTTGTGTTCGTTAGACAAGACACGATTCGCTAAAAGTAGCTATCTGTTCTGATCTACCCTGGCAGCTCAATTTAATAGATGTCACATCCTGGCGCACCTTGATTTTTATATTCCAACTGCAGATATTAAGTTTTATTTTTGAGAAGCGAGACAAAATCTCTCCTGGTGAGGCTAAACTGGTTTATTAATTTCGTTTTTGTTATTTGGATTTTTTTTATTGGTTATTGCTGATGGCTCATGTTATCCTGGTTTGAAATGTTGTCTTACGTTTACGTATTATGTTATCATATAATTTCTTACGCGCAGAATTCAATCAATGCCTTGGATTCGATTCCCGGCTGGGGCAGGTGTGGTGAGTAGGAAGTTTGTGCTCGAGTTTTGGGTGTTTATTCTTATCAAGGAATCCTAGTACGGGGGGTACGAGGCTTGTTAACGTTTGAAAAAGAAATACGTTCGCTTACCCTGGATTTGTGTTAGAAATCTTTGGATTGGATTTTGGGTCCTTACCGAAAGTTCATAATTAAGGATTTAAGATAAAAAAAAATCTATCATGTCAATTTTTGAACAATAACAATCTGATAACGTATTAACTCATGACATAAAAAATCCATAATATTAACTGGAAAGCAATAGTAATTACTACCACAAACATCCTGATTTCCCCTGAGAGACATTAGTGGAATTACAAGTAATTTTATCGTAGAAAAGTTCCAACTTGTTCTAGTTTGTTGTGTGATTCAGAGCTCGTTTCACGGATATTATTTTCACTATTTTAATCCACGCTTTGAACGTTTTTGGTACATTTCACTTCAATGTGATGAAGTTTACATCATTATATATTTACCTTTATAATCACGTCGTATAATTTGTTGATATAAGATCACGGTACGTTTGGTTGATTTTTATAATCATAATTTTTAATACTTAAGCTACAGAATGACTTAATGTGGGGTCAGGGTATGTGTGTTACTGTTAAGACGAAATGTACAATATGTGACATAAAAAAGTATATATTATACAATATACTAATTATGATTTATTTAGACTCTAATAAGTGTATCTCTATCACTATGTATCTTTTAATTTTATAATGTTTTTTGTTTAAATATATTTTAAATCATTTTAAGGATTTCTTGTTGACTATGGTTTGTTGAGGAACGAGTCAACAATCGATTACTAATTATATTATATAAGATTTGCATTCTGATTATGGTGAAAGGAGGTGATACTATTATATTTTTTGAGCTACTATAACTGTACTGTGCTGTAAATAAACCATATGATTTAATTTGTATCTCACAAATGGTTTTTGTTGAAATGTTGTTTGAATTTTTACGTTTTCGAAATTAATTTCTAAACAAAGTTTTTTTTTCCAGATTTTTTCAAGGAAGATAGAAGGAACATTACTATCAATTAGACAAAAAAAATCATAGTTGTTTTGTAAATATGGGAGGAACAACAGCTACCTGTTTCACCAAATTCATCTATCTAGAGAACTTATACTGCATCAACCGTTCCTTTCTCATCAACGGCCGAACAAGTAGAATTGTATGGAACTGCATATCCGCCATCATATTCCTCGCCTTTACATATTCTGTCATTTGCGATCACAGCGCTGGCAAAATTGACATGAACTCCAAAGTATTCGAAATCTTTTTGGCTGCGGAATTCATCATTCTCGTATTTTCAGCAAGGTATCGAAACGTTTCATTCGAGGCCATCGAAAGCCTTGACAAGAAATACGCTGTCGATGGAAAATATATCAGTACACTAGAAAATGAAGTGAACATGCAGACGGTTATAAGTATTGTTTCAGTGTTTATTGATTTATTCGGAATGCATATGCTCGGATTTAAACCTATTGCTATTTTTGCATTCACGATTACGCATTCTGCTCGTGAAGCTGAACTTATATTGTTCTCTATGATTATTGAAGGAATGAACATGAAGTTAGCGCAATGCAACAAGGCAGCGCCTAGTGCTGGATCTAGACTGTACAGACATATTATGTTAGCAGCCAGTCAAATAAATGAAGAGTATTCGCCAATGGTAATGTTTGTACGCAGTTGAATTTATTGGTTGATTATAATTATTGGAAGTAATTTAATATTTTTATTCTAGACTCTGATATTGCTGGGCGTTATGCTTATTACGACAATTTCATACGCTTGTGCAATTATGTTGGATTTATCAAGACAAGTAAGTAAATTATAAAAGTTATCTATATATCCATCTATTCAACTTTGTTATCCTCTTGTAAGTATAAGTCATACTTACAACAGGATCATAGTGGAAATTAAGTTTGTACGAGTATTTTAACCGTATTGAAAATAAGGAAAGGTTAAACGGGTAAAACGGGACCCTATTACTAAGACTCCGCTGTCCGTCTGTCTGTCTGCCTGTCTGTCACTCATGAACCGTTATTTTTTTTGTTGAAGTTGAAGTTTTCACAGATGATGTATTTCTGTTGTCACTATCACAACAAATACTAAAACAGAATAAAATTAATATTTAAGGGTGTTCTCATACAACAGACATGTTTTTTTTGCTGTTTTTATTCTACATAATGGTACGGAACCCTTCGTGCGTGACTACGACTCGCACTTGGTCGGTTTTTTTTTTGTATGTTTGTTACTAGATATCTTCGGCAGTTATGGACCGATTTGTATGTTTTTAGTGTATACCATCCATGTGGTCCCATAGAAATTTCATGGAAAGCTAAACATGATAAATAGGGGATGAAAATATTGAAGTCCGTTTATTCGATTTTTGAAACAGTCAGTGGATAATTTATACATATTTCTATACGCAGGGTAAAAATTTAATGCTATATTTGCTGTGGCGCGAGCTAAAGTCTCTCTACTCTTTATGGAAAGTGTGTATGTCCTCTTGGGAAAGTGACAAGATTTGTCAACGGCTATTATTGCGACTGGCTAGAAAGTTAGCGTTTGATCCTGCGTTTGATAGAGGTAACAGATATTATTCAATACTTTTTTTTATGAAAACATTCAAATTCAAATTCATGATGTCATTGTTATAATAACTGTAATAACGGTTTTCGGAGCCTCGCTGAATTAAATAGAAACAGAAATAAATATTGCACGCGCATGAGGTGTAAACTTCCCGTCTCGGGTGACGGACGCAACAAGATGCGACGTGGGTCTTCTCATACTTTGGTCGGGGAGGACCTAAGACGTACTGCTGTTGTTATAGACGGATGTAACCACTTATCATCAGATGATTCTAGATAGGCTCATTCCTCTAGTAAGACGGCCTGTGGTGAAGTAGTACTCGACTAAAATATTGTGTGGCGATCATAAAGATTGTTCTCGGGTCTTGGGTGTTTGGGTGTCGTATGTCTATGCCACCCTCGATACAAGGAATCCTATTGCAGGGGTATGGGTATAAGCGCTTTTTTCTTATGACTCCATAGATTTTTGGAAGACTCTGTTGCTAGCTTTTGTAGTTGTATTGTTATGGTATCTTCAGTACAGAAGAAGCAGTAAAACTTGTGCCAAGTTCTTCCGGAATAGTACTGTCACCACACCTGGTAATCCGCCGCCAAATATAATAATTGGACATATACTGTACACGCAAATACGTCTTTTGCTTATCTTTCGGCTCATATGTGATACATATAAACATACGGTAAAGTGGTGACCCCAACGGGATCTGAACACGCAACCTGATCTGGGGTCAGATAGCAACGTCAAATAGCAACGAACTTTTATTCCTTTCAGCGAAACATCCAAAAGCATACGCAATTGTGAATCGCTGGTACAAAGTGGTACTGTACCACCGCCCCTGCTTCACGAAAGGCTCCATTATCGCAGTTGGTCTCAGTGTGCCGCTCAACTTACTGGACAACAGTGTTAACTATTTCCTCATCATCATTCAGGTATTCTACGGTTATTTTTCAAGGCAGTTTTCCCCCATTTCTTTACAACTATGAGTTCTTTGGTTATTTTTCAAGGCAGTTTTCCCCCATTTCTTTACAACTATGCGTTTTTGGTTATTTTTCAAGGCAGTTTTCCCCCATTTATTTTCAACTATGCGTTCTTTGGTTATTTTTCAAGGCAGTTTTCCCCCATTTATTTTCAACTATGCGTTCTTTGGTTATTTTTCAAGGCAGTTTTCCCCCATTTCTTTACAACTATCAGTTCTTTGGTTATTTTTCAAGGCAGTTTTCCCCCATTTCTTTACAACTATGCGGTTTAGGTTATTTTTCAAGGTAGTTTTCAACCATTTCTTTTCAACTATGAGTTCTTTGGTTATTTTTCAAGGCAGTTGTCACCCATTTCTTTCCAAATACGCGTTCTTCATCCCATCCAAGGGCAAAATGTGTTATGATGATCGGTTGATGAAGGTGAGAAAGCGTAAACAATTCACATTCGCATCTATAATATTAAGTCAGGAAGATTGATTCTCGTAATCACACATTAACTTGTTTTTTTTTTTTTCAGATCTATTTGGCGTACCAGTAATTAAGTTTATATATTTAATGGAATTCAATTACAAAAAACATAATATCAATTGCTTTAGGCTTCTTTGTAGGTTCTTTGTGTTTTCTAAACATAATTTACTTTAAGATCATTGTAACGTAACATAATTTTGTAGACTCAAGTAGAGCATAACGGTTTCCTTATATTGAATTAATTCAATTACACGTATAGAATTGTATAATAATATAATCAAGAATATGAGTCGGCTTAAGCCGAAATATGTGATGAAACACATAAGATGGATAAGGAATATATTATTTATTATAAAACATACCCCCATTGTCAGTAGCGGAAGTGAAGGTATCGTTTACAAGGGAGTTCATGGTACCCTATAACTTGTTCAGTGGGCAGGAGAGGGGTTTTTAACAAAGCTCAAAGGACACCTTTATCAAGAAAAATTGCGGTCACACGATAAACACACGCATTAGGTACTTGCAGAGTTCTTATCAACTAGTTTCGCAATAATTCTCCCCCAAAGGATATCAAGGAAAATTCCTTCCTTTATACACAAAAGATCCCATCGCTTTCAGAAGGCATTAAAGGCTTATTTTCGTACACTTTTCTTCATTTTCTGTAAAATATCATTGTGCGTCTGAGGTTAAGCCATTTGTCATGGATATATCATAGATTTGAGGACGAAGAATTTATATTATGGAAATCTGCAGAATTTCCTTTGGCAGTGTTTCCCTGTATTGAAATGAATTGTGTGTGTTTTTATCATTCTGTATAATTAGCATGGACATAGAATAGTGTAATCTTTTTGCTAAAGGTATTTGAATTGCGCTAGATCACCTAATAATAATGATTAAATTTTTAATTCTGCCGAACCTTGTATTTATTGATTGATGATTTGGAAAAATGAATTACCTGTCTGTTTTTTTTAATAGTGATAAGATAGATAATATTTTATTGCACACCAAATCAAATTACAAAATATACAGAAAATTTACACAAGAAAGAAGTACAATTGGCGGTCTTATCGCTAGTAAATGATTTCTTCCAGACAAACAAATGGGCAGGATAACATGGAAAACACATGGAGTGTTGATTAAATAAAGATAAAATGATACTTTATTTGCTTGTTACTTTTAAGCTCTCTCTGCGCGAGTACCTACCCTCGGAATGAAGACGCCGCCCGCTGTAATCGTCTCCGGGCCACCAATAACCGTTTAAGCGTTCATTAGGCTCTTATTATATAATTTGAGTATCGCGCTCTCCCAAATCTAGTTATAATCGCTAAACAAGCACCCAGCTATTCCAATTAAACGCCAACAATTTTATAGCGGCATAAAAAATAAGGACAATCGTTGGCCCAGCGAATAATGGCAGAACTGTTGGCCCAACAAATCTGCATTTTGAAGGGGAAATAGCTCGTTATCAGAGAACCCGCGGGGGTGACGAACGGGTTAAAATTAACCCTTGATTGCTCTCAGTGGGAAAAAAATAGGGGAAAGATTTGTGTGGATAACACAGAATGGGAACTAAGATGAAAGGTGTTTTAGGGGTCAAAGGGTGAAGGGTACCTTATTTATAAGCCAACGTCTGTTTGTTTGACCTTGATTGAGGACTCCTTTGTAACGCTATAACTCTGACAAGGGTGTAGGTAAGCGTTACAGCGTTTACATACATATGTATGCACGCGTGTGCACTCAGCTTAACTGTATATCAAGTGGTGTGGACAATTTGTGTCTCTCCATAGACATACACAACACAAACGTCTAAGATCTACTGTTCTTATACTAGCTGCGCCCCGCGGTTGACCATCTCACGGGTATGCTTCACTTTTTTGGGATAAAAGGCAAAATACCGCCACGCAGTAGTGCTCATATTACTGTATTCCGGTGGAAGGATGTGGGTGCCGGTCAAATCATATGCGCATGAGACGTCATCCCCATGTCGTGTGAAGGACGCAGCAGGATGAATGCATATAAAGACATATCATTAATGAGCAATCCTTGACACAGAAGACCGGTTCGCCTTGAACCGCGCTACGAACCCTCTTAGAACAAAATCAGGGAATCTTTGGCCACGTCCATACTTTTCCAACAGAGGGCATTCAAGCGATTTTTGCATTTTAAAATAAGAGCTTAATGGCGGTTCTTTGTTTCCAGCTTTTCGCTATCTGCAATTATGGTGAAAATTAATGTAACATTTCAATTAACGCTTACGTGTCAATGACAATAGTTACACACTCATAGCCTTCCCTAGGTTACTGTGTCGCAGGAAAAAACTGATACAACATACAGATATCCAAGATCAAAGAAGTTCATGTTCATGAACCCGGGACAAGGGGCAAGCAGCGTTCCTACTAAAAAAAAGGAACATTAAAAAAAAAAATACCCATTTGTAGGTTGAGTGAGAGCTAAAACAACACAAATACCTATCGTAACAATGCGAATAAAATCCCAAAAAGTAATTCAATGCTTTATTAAAACATTATGCTATTATAATTATATCTTATAATTAATTAAACTAAGCGATGTCAGTCGGGTTTGCTTATATAATCTCATTAAATCTTTTAACAACGAATATAAATAATTTTGATTCCACAATCAACAACTCATTTCTTTTAATACTTATAATAATAAACTTTGTTTTCCCCTGCAACTTTACAATTATCAAATAAATTTACTTAAATAAGTGTACATACAAAAGTTATTCAAGAAAATAATGTGCATAATGTCTAGAAGATTTATTTCATCAAGTCTAAGAACCCGTGTACAACTACTGATTTTGGGGGTCGCTGTTATAATCTATTTTAGGGTTTATACAAATATACAAAATGTTTGCATTACAGTTTGTGTGTGCAAACAAAGAAATATATTAACGTATATCAAAAAATTAAAGAGGTTTTAACGACCAACCTTTCCATTTATTTGACATATGGCTGTCACATTTCTTTAATACTAGCTAAGCCCCGCGGTGTTACCCGCGCTTTTCTGGTATGAAAAGTAGCCTATGTGTTAATCTAGAATATAGGCTATCCAGGTACAAAATTTCATCCAAATCGGTTGAGCCATTTGAGCGTGAAGGAGTAACAAACATACATACACACAGACATATACACATACAAACTTACACCTTTATAATATTAGTGTGATTGTTATAATTTTATTAGTTGATACCATTACACATAAATCATAATTATGAATAGTAGATATTGACAACTTTTAATACATCAGTGCAGGAAACAGGCTAAAGTTTTCACAACATGTTTGTACAAACAAAATATTGTGCAAACCGTTGGGTAGGCATCATGTAAATATTTCGTTGGCAAAACATTATATTTTCGTGTGTATCTAAATTGTAGAGGCCACTGTATTCATCTAACATACAACATCTAATTGGACAATATTTTAAATCGGTTTCAGAAATCTCAACCTAACTTTGGATTAGAATCACTACATAGTATAAAACAAAGTCGCTTTCTCTGTCCCTATATCCCTATGTATGCTTAAATCTTTAAAACTACGCAACGGATTTTGATACGGTTTTTTTAATAGATAGAGTGATTCAAGAGGAAAGTTTATATGTATAATACACTAGCAAGTCACCCCGGCTTCGCACGGGTAGTTTCTGATACGACACTGATGCTTTACTAACCGTGCGAAGCCGGAGTGGGTCGCTAGTACTAAATAAATATAACTAAGCCATACAACTGGATCAAAAACGTACTAAAACACTTTATAAATAAAAAAACTTGCATGTTCTTAAGAAGTCAAACGTGCAGTGAATATTTTATGAAATCTTACTTTTCTGTAAAGCCAATCATACAAGCTGAACTGAAATTACCCTTTATGTTTATCTTATTTATATAAGCTAGTTATATCTAGGTAAGTCTGTACATATATTTACAAAACAAACTTAAATACAATCGAGGTAGGAGCGGAACCCTGGAAAGGTAAAATATAATTAGGAGTAAGTGAAAGTTTATCGTACAAAAAAAGCAATTCTTTTCCTAGCTGACCCGATGAACCACCTATAATTACCACCTGAAGTTTCTTCCTAGGTGTTTTTCATATATTTTTTGAATAACCACCACAATATGTTTGGCGATCAAAATTATATTCAATTATTTTCAATTTGGTCAAGCCTTTTATGACTTTTTGCGAAAGAAATGCACGGCAGTTGTTTTAGGGTTCCGTGCATTATAAGTAAAAACGGAACACAAGTAGCACGGTAGCACGAGTAAAGGCATAAATCCGAAAAGCGTAAATTTGAAGTAACATCACAAAAAATACACGAAAAAAGTTACACTTTTACCTGCCATTTCGTGCGGAACCATCGGTGCATGAGTCCAACTCGAACGTGACTTTTTTTTTAAATCAACCTCGAATTTCAAGCACGAGGCGCAATCAGAATTCGTTCTTTAATACGTTATGATTGTCGTATAAAATAAAATAAAGCTTGAAGGCTAATCTGTGGTACAGTACGAGATTTATTGAACTTTGAATCCAGAATATTTTCAGTAAATAAGATAGATACAACAAAAAAAAAACACATTGTTATAAGTTAACGTTAATTGGCCATTTAACAAACAAAATTCCTTATGTTTTTGTTTACAAAGATCGGAAGATTCTTTCTAAATTCAGTTTCACGTCACGAAAATATTTTACGACATCTAGAACACAAGTAGTTGGAAACCTTGTACTATTTTCTTGATTCCTGCCGAAGTTTCGCCTGTCTGTATGATGAACTAAGAGCGTGGTGGTGGTGGTACGGAAAACGTTTTTAGCACAAATTTACAAGCGCGGCTGTAATAGTTTGACTTGAAAAAACTATGTGCAATATAAAACAAAATGGCGAAGAAAAGTCCTCACTTCAGAACCAGTTTCCAATCCATCATCGATTCATGTCATGACCGGATGTCCTCAGGTGATAAGAGGACAAACGCAGAACTGTCTGTCTATCTGTAGTAAAATAAATATCTTCTTGTTTTTACGTGCCTACTCAATCTCTACACAAAATTTATAAAGCGAGCACTGTTTAGTGTAGTGTAGCATAGTGCGATTTTGTATGTCCATGCCACTTGCAATACAGGTCGCAAGGGTATCTACTACATACTGCAGGGGTTTGAGTGCTTAACAATTTGTTCTGTGGATTTGTTAACTAGTGTACAAATAAATAAAAAAAACCTCTAATCAAAGTAATCGAGACATTATCATTTATAAATAAGTTAGTATTTATTTACATCCTTATTTAAAGTTTGTATTAACTTAGGTACCCTTTCATTACAAACTCTTTATAAACAACGAAACAGTGTTTCAGCAAATAGAATTTATTCTATTCCAATAAGCTAAAACTCAATTTGTTTTCATTATTCTGTTCGCGCCTGGGACAGTGTTAAGAGTTTAATTATTGACATTAAAGGTAAAATATATTTAATACAAGAAAATTAAAGTAAAATTAAATAGTAAATATAAATATGAGTTTAAGAACTTGATTGTTAAAAACAATAATTTTGGACATCATTGGCCGGATGACTATTCACGATATTTACAAAATTACACCTATCTCATATTATTAATTATCGTAAGATACCTAAATAGTCTTAACTAGGTATATTTAATTAATTAATCTCATTAGTACTCTCGTACGAACTTAAATCTGATTTACAAAACTATACGTTAATTATAAATAGCTAGCATGTCTTAGTACTTTTTAAAGACAATTCTTATCGACAAAATTCATGGTTTTAATTATTTATATTTTTTTTTACGTACTTTCTTCCCCATTAAAATCTCATATTCATGTGCATTTATTATAAATTTTAATTAACACACTTAATAAAATAATGACCGAATTCGTAACCGTAAGATTTCGACAATCGACGAGCAAATAGGTTAAAAAAACCGATAGATACTTTAAAAGTAGTAAAATACGCAATTTCGTTTACTTGGATGACATATGTTCAGTTATTTTTATTTAAAACCGAACTATTGAACTGGTTTTGATAAAAAATCTATAGGACTAATCTGAAAACATATTCATTCAAATTAAAAAAAAAATTACGAAATCAGTTGATAAATGGCGGAGACATCGGACATAAAAATAATATAAATACAATGGAAAATCTGCCTTTTTTGAAGTCGGTTAAAAGCTATGTCCGCGGGATGAGGTACAAATATTATAATAACTTAAATAATTTTATACCTTTTAGGTACATGAGTGATTTTTAGTTAGGTTGTGAATCTTCTTTTTCATGTCACTATTTGTCTAAACACACAAATGCTTGTCTTGATTGGTTATCGCACCCATGACCTACAGCGTAGAAGGCAGAATGACTACCAACTGAGCTGTGAGACCACTCCATAGACGAATCAGTAGGTTTTTTAGGCTAAAGGCCATCTGCAGCCAACAACATAATGTTGATTACGACTTTATAGGAATTCTCAGACACTTATCTTCAGGTACCTACTAATATGTGTTTATTTATAATTTGAGCAAGGCTCGGGAAAAAACTTGTCACTGCAATTTACGAAACAGTTTCTACATATAAATAGATTTACATATATTGTACCAACAATAATTAATAACTATTATAAAATAACTAAAACGGTCTTAACGACGACATAGTCAGGACAACCTAAATAAAATATTTATAGCACGCCTATATGCAACTCTCCCTGACTTTCCTCGCGGTAGTGACGACCTCCGGCCGCCGTGGGATGTCGCTGCTGCGCGCCAGCACTCCTCGGTTCACCACGCTTATACTTACCGACGACTGTAAAAAAAATAACACTATTATATTCAAATAACTGAGAAGAACCTGTTCCGATACTCGTGTCTGTAGGTGGTTCTATATTAGAGTCCCCTCACCCGCGGGTGGTAGCAATTGAGCAACTTAAAGTAGCAGTAGAATTGGTACCACGTTCGTCTGGAGAAGCTCTACCATGGTACTTGGTAATCCAAGAAACGCGAGCGCGCGTCGTGGTGCCCTCGCGTTGCTATGTTGAAAGGTGTGGGTGCCGGTGATAATACAGACGCATGAGCCGTTACATCCCCGCCTTAAAAACATGGGCTATGGAGAAGACCGGAGGTAATATGTTAAATAAATATTCATGGATATTTCACACATCTCTATCTAGCCTCAAACTAAGTATAACTTGTAATATGGGAACTAGATAACTGATAGAATACTTATATATAACTTTTTTGCAAATACATACAAATTAACAATCCGACACAGAACTAACATTTACATTCGTGATACAAATGCTTGTCCTGGATGGGAGACGAATCCACGACCTACTTTGCAGAAGGCACCGCTACCAACTGAGCCGTGATGCCAGTTATTTAACATCAGGTGGTTAATTAGCTCGATTCGTCACTTAAGTTACATATAAAAGAAGCGAAGACAACATATTTCAGGCATTTCAGGTACTAATTTAACACGCGTGCTTATAACCCTTCCAGGTGAGGAAGCTGCCAAGCGTCAGGCTATATTATCTTCTTTATCAATAACTGAGATATTTCATCCAGTAAATATATGTAAATCCACCACAGAATAAATTAATAGTAATTTCATACAGAAGACGCCTTTTGCCTTCACTATACGGGGTGTCAACAAGACACGAAATTTTACTTTTGACATTCATTATTTTTATTTCATTTGATCAATCACGGTATTATTACAAAACATGGACTAATTTCAGTAGTAGGTTTAAACCACCAATATCCATGTAATATTGATGGTTTAAAAAATGTTTAAATTTACTTAACTATAATTATATAAAAAGGTTTAATCAGAATAATGTTTTTAGTTTCGGTGCCTGTTAGTTATTGTAAACCTGGTGATATTTATAACATTGTAAAAATCTTATAAATACGATATTTTTAACAACAGAAACATGTAATCCTTCTGTTCTCCAGTGCAAACGACCGCTCGTATTGATTAACCGTCCGATACAGTACTGGGAAAATACAGCAATTGTGTGCCGGTTCAAATTAAAAACAGATTTTAATCGGTCATCTGTGTTGGCCCGATAGCAATGTCTTATTTATAAATAGGGACTACGAAACTGGGCTGGTAACTTAAGTTTCATGAATCTCGTTACACCCTGTATAAGAACTGAGGTTCTGAGTAAGACTTGCAATCAAAATTCATGTGAAAGTCAGTTCAAATCCACTTGGCAAAATTAGATGGTTGACCTCCGGGAATCCTTGTACAAACGTGAGCAAAAGGGAATCTTAGCCCACTGCCATGAAGTCCAATATCCTCGAAAAATTTCATTCATTCGAGTGGCTATTCCAATCAGCTGCGACATAAATAATATTACACTACACTTATAGTAGTGACAGAAGTACATTTACAGAAATTTCTGCGAGAAATCGCAAGTCACACAACTACGTAATCATATCCTTGGAAGTACTTGCGCAATACTTTAGTATTCAAAATGATCGTGCCCCACAGCTCGGTTGATTTATAATATTTACAACACTCCACCGTTTGCCTGTTCTGGACTCAACAAAGAGGCCTCAAAAATATTTATAGTATTGACGTGAAATCCTGAAAAGAATATGAAAACTGCATTCACCAGATATGGCGGTGTACCGACGACGTGAATAAATAAAAGCAGTTTTGGCATTTTTAAACACGAAATCGGGGATTTCGGAAAATTCTTTATGAATAAAGTAAATTAATGCTTTTGTATTATATTTACGTTTGGCAGTATATTGAAAATTCAGAACGAAATAATATTTATAACTGACACACGAGGTAACATTCTCGACAAGAAAAGAGGCGAATGGGAGACAATCGTTGCTCACGTTTGTAGATAATTACCCTCAAAGTCCGTACACGAGTCCACTGGGTGTTGCTAAGAGGAACATGAAGTAACAGTAGAATTTGGGCCAAGTTCTCTCAGTCTTTGCTGAATGACTAAAGACGCATTAGAAATCCAGACCGATAGTTTTGCCCGACAGTAAAAGCTCATAGCGAATGATGCACTACTATATCCGGGTGCGGTTACACCACTTCCCTTCATCTGTAATTTATAGCATTTATAGAATTAATGCCAAACGTAAGTATTTGGAAGACTTAGAATTTAAAATAATAGTAAATTATTTTTCAATAACTAAATACAGCAAGAAATACGAACAAATCTGTTGAAGCAGAAATAAATTAAAGAAATTAAAAATAAATTTACTACCTGTCAAATGGAAATATAGCTGACTCAAAGTTTGTTGCATATATATCCAATTATATCCTATCCTACTAATATAATAAACGCGAATGTTTGAATGTATGGATGTTGGTTATTCAATCACGCCAGAACGGCTGAACGGACCTGGATGAAATTTGGCACAGAGATAGATTATAGTCTGGAATAGCAAATAGGCTACTTTTTATCGCGGAAAAATGTACGATTCCCCTAGGAAGTCCAACCGCGGGTAACACAACGGGCGCAGCAGTACGAAATAAAATGTAGAGCTGCCCAATATGAAATAATTTGCTGATAAATACACTAATTATAATACGCTTGTTGGCAAACAGAGAAAACATTATGTAAGCAACAAAAACTATCGGTGCCAATTAAAACTTCAATATTTAGCTGACTATTTAAATCACAGCCGTTATAGCAAACCTCCTTTTTTTGTCGGTTAAAACAGGTTTTTCCTTTGAATAACATAAAATATCGCTAGGAAGAATACTCACAGCGCTGGTTGGGAAACTCGTTTGTCTTTCATTGAATATTCTGTGCTCGCTGTCCATTCTCGGGAGCGGTATCGTGTATTCTCCGATTGGTTTCTTGTCTAATACAAAACAAAACACTTTTCAGTATTCAATTGCTTAGTGTGACATATGGTTAGCTTGTTTACTCTTTTTCCAATTAAAACACGTCAACAGTAATATAAAAGCGAATTTCTAGCCAGATCATTACGAAGAAGTTGAATCCTTCAACTATTCTCATTGATATAAAATTAATAAATTATGAGCCTTATACATAAAGTGTCCTACAAAGAGGCATGGCTTGCGGTGGCAGTACACAACTGAAGGAAACCGCCTCACATGTAAACCCTTAAATATTTAGCAGTAGACAAGTTCTACGGCAAAGTTCGCCCGGAAAAGTACTGCCTCCACGCCTGGTAATCTGCCGCGTCGCATTGCTGTGTTCCGGTGGAAGAGTGTGAGTACCGGTGAAATCAAATCACATGCATATGAGACGTAACATCCCCGTCTCGGGTGACAGGTGCAACGGGGTGTGACTTGAGTCGTTTCATACTTCGGGCTGAGGGGACCTAAGTCGGAGGTAACCACTTAACACCAGGTAGCCCTTCAGTTCGTCCTGTCGTTTTTGCTACATAAAAAAAATGATTTGTCTCATCTCTTACTACAACACTCTTACCATAATTGCAGGGTATGATGTCAGGGTCCATGTCCTCAGGGTCCACCTTCAGCTCGTACTGGCTGCTGTACTCGAGTTTGGGCGAGCCGCAGTAAGTGTTCAGGCTGTTCAGGTTATCTATCTTCGAGAGGGAGTCCACGCTTTGTTCTACGTAGAGGGCTCTGTGGGAAAGTACGAATTATTTATACAAGTTTATTTTAACAAAATAAATGAAATACCCCGACTTTTTCGGTACGAAGTTTTAAGGTAAAAAGCCCCAATAGACTCCTAACTTTGGATGTTGCGAACTATAATAAATAAATAAATATTCATTAACATTTCACACAGCGCCATCTAGCCCCAAACTAAACATAGCTTTTACCATAGGAACTAGATAACTGATAGAATACTTTTTTTCTTGTAACAGTACATACTTTTATGTTCTTCGCAGAACTGCTTGACCTGAGTGGTAATCGAACTCACGACCTACACCGCTGAAGGCAGAGCTACTACCAACTAAACTATAAATTCAGTCAAACTATCTCTCTTATCTGATGAGGCATGGGATTTCTGTCTCAATCTGCCCATTGTAGATTATAAAGAACATAAACATACAAACATAATGAACATACAAACAACAATGTATTCGGACAAAAATCATGTCATCAATCATGCCTTTGAAGCGAGGGATACCGGGTTCGATTCCCACTCAAGACAAGCATTTCTGCGACACACTTGATGTGGTGAGGCTGGTGCTTGTCTCTTGTTTCTGTTTATCCATACCATCTGCGGCACAGCGAATCCCAACACAAGTATGTACAAACGTGTATGTCACACGGGCGGTAGAGGACAGGACTCACGCGTGCGGGAGACGCTTGTCAGCGCGCTGCTGGGCGGCGTGCTGGCGGCGGTAGAGTGCCGCCAGCACCGCGCTGCCGGCGGCGCACAGCGCGCCCGCCGCCGCCACCAGCGCAGCCAGCCACGGGGACAGCGACAGGGACGTGCTCACGCCTGCCAACGGTACACATACACAACACGTGCTCACATTGTCCTACTTATATTATAAAGGCGAAAGTTTGTATGTGTGTGTGTGTGTGGGTGTTTGTGTGTGTGTGTGTGTGTGTGTGTGTGTGTGTGTGTGTGTGTGTGTGTGTGTTTGTACCACTTTCATGCTCAAACGGCTCAACGACTCAACAATTTCATTTAAATAAATGAAATTTGGTATCAGGATAGCTTATATCCTGGATTAACACATATGCTAATTTTGATCCCGAAAAATTGCGGGTAACACCGCAGGGCGCAGCTAGTCTTAAAATAAATCCTACTCTGGTTATTCGTTACAATCATCAGTTATAATACCTATTCGTTTTGCGTACGTTTCTATAATAAACTCCCGGAAAGTGCTACCAAGCTTCCGATACAAATATTTTAATGTTATATAACATATATTTTAGTTTAGAAGAATCATACTATTACTTAATGTTAATTATTTTTACTTGTAGTAAATTTATATACCTACTAATTTTAAATAAGTTTGACCTATTATTTTACAAATGATTGATGAAATGTTTATACCTATTCAGTAATAATACCCATATATATTCTCTCTTCACAAAGGTTGTTTACGGAGAGGTCGTTAACTTCACTAAAATATAAATTGTAAACCTATATTCTCTTGGCTCTTTGTCTCTTAGTCTAGATTATTTGTTTGCTATGAAATGACAGTAGGTAATGTACAGTCGGCCTAATATATCGTCTACCACGCTACGTTTGAAAATTATTTCATCATAAGACAAAAAGTTGGATTTTCTCGTGCAATAATATTCTGACAGTTTTTAATGCTGTATATCATTTATTAATTATTATCGTGTTCCTAGTTTAAATCGACGCCACTTAATTTAATCATATTGTTTACTAGCTGTTCCCCGCGACAATATATGCTTGACAGTTGTTAGTAATTTAGTTTTTAGTGAATAATAGTTTTAAATCTCATAAATCATTGAAATGGTATCCATTGAATGAAATATTATGTAGATTGTTGATAAAAATAATATTCTAATACGCTGACAACAAAGGTCATCCGATGACATTTGATGACTTCAGATGTCAGCAGGTAACAAATATTACGCCATAATTGTTCATATCTTTCATTAGTGGATAGGTTCAACCATATCGCTACTGTGATTTTACAGAAACTTGTCAAAACTGGCAGACCATTTTCTTTGTCGAGTGTACGTCCGAAATCGTCACTGTTTGGGCTTGTACCCACTTTGATTAAGATCTTGTTGAACAACAGATTTCAAATGAATTATTTCTGATCCTCTGTCAGACTGGTGCCTGATGTTAGTTTCAAGTAATTGGAATCAGATTTTGCATTTTATTAGGATAAGAAATATAGGTATTTGTAGTGATACTAGTTTTGGGAGGTATAACAAAATTATGCAGCCCTTTTATACTCTATCATCGATATGATGTGCAATCAATCATAATTATTATTTCTATCATCACTTCTATAAACATTTAATACGAGTCTAACCTGTGTTATAACAGGTTTTAAATAACATTTTAGACGTAAGATTTTATACAGCTAAAAAGTATTCAAAGCTAAACCTGAAAACAGTTTGTTTGATTTTGGGCCAAGCATATCTAGGAACTAACTATCCTATATAGCTAAGCTTCAATTTAGAAAATTATTATACGTTTCGAATTCAGACTATCCCGTTTGGAGATCCATTGCCTCTCTCATTATTCAGATATTAAAAGAGTTCCAAATCTTGCCATAACTGCAGATATCCTAAGAACAGTACATGGGTCACATCCTCTTGAAAAATTCGTACAAAGTATAATAGGATGAGGTAATAACTCAATATATTTCGCAGAACGAGTATTTGCTGCCCATAACAATAACAATGCAATAGCAATACTTAGTCCCTCCCTTACTAAGGTAATCCAAGTTTCATGAAGCTATTATAAGATAGTTTTCGAAAATATTCAGAACATAAATCTAAATGAATTACTCGGATCTTGAATCTCCCTGAAACAGATACTTACCCGTATACTTATCAGGAGATCGTATGCCGACAGTATAAAGTGCAACTTCTTCACTCCTTCCCTTTGCGTTGGCAGCGTAGAGGATGAGGGTGTAGCTGGAGTGGCTGTCCAGGTTGTTCACCTCGAAGATTGGGGTGGTGTTGGATGAGACGTTAGCTCTGACCTGATGGAGAATAAAGGATACGTAACAGCATGCTCCCTTCAAATGTATCTTGCTTTTGGGGCTTTTCATTAAGGCCGCAAAAGACGGCCGCGTTTAGTGACATCGTCGGGTGAAATCTATAAGTTGTGATTGGTGATTGCTAATCAAACCACCAATTATAGCGCGTGCATTCATCACCCGATAATCTTTTGATCACGTCATTGAACGTCAGTGGTTTATCTAGCTCATATACTGTTGGTGATCGATATCAGACGTCTAAAAAAAGGTTTAGCACGGTATGCATTCACCCATTTCTTTTTCTTGCGAGCAACAGTACCCTCACATAAACACATGGCTATAGATATTATGAAAAACTAAACAAAATATATAATACTCACCAGCATTGATGGTAGCTCTAAGACCTCCATGTAAAATACTTGAGGCAATCCGCCGTCGAACCCTTCTAAGCATTCCACTTGTAATCCAGCTGAGCTCTGGTTCACCGTGCAGTTCTGCAGAGACATTGGGTGACCTGGACCGGAAAAATTGGAATCCAGTAAAACTGCTTATTTCATATGTGACTAACGGAAGGAGCTGACGGACCAGATGATGGTAAGTGATCACTGTGGACCATGAACAACAGCAAAACAACTCTGATATAACAAAAAGACCCAAAGGCGTGACATCACATCACGCCTTTGAGACGAGGACGTAACGTCTCACGTGCCTTTAATTTCAGCGGCATCCACACCCTTCTACCGGAACACAGCATACATGGCCTAAGTTAATAATGTATGACTTACCAGCAGCCACCAGCTTGTAAAGACACGGCGATTCCATCCTCCCAACGGAATTCCTGGCAGAACAGAGGATAGAGCCGAAATCCATGTCACTGGTCGGCGTGTACCGCAGAGTGGACGCAAACCCGCTACTTGTGAACATGCTGGTGGAAGTTATAACTGCTTTAGTATATCAACCGTACTTAACCGACTTCTATTGATTTCCTGCATTGATATCCTCCACCCATTGCAGATGGAGCATATCAATGCAGCTGTATCTTTTTATATTTTGTCTGATTGTTGACCGATGTGAATGATAATTTTTAGGGAAAAAAGAGAAGAAATCTGAATAATACGTCTTCTATTTGAAAATCTTTAAGCTGACGACAATAATTTTATAACTTTATAAAATTATTTATAACTTTATAAAATTATTGTCGTGTTCTGTATTATAACAAGCGAAATTTTAGATTTGCAGCCTTTGTTTTGTACGAGCAAAGCGATTCTTTCAAACAGTACTCTTTATTGAACCTTTGACTGCACCATACGACGGACGGACACACGGACTGGTTCAACTGATGTTAAGTGACTACTATAACTAAAAAATAAAAAACAACCCTACCGAAGTATGAAAAGACCCAAATATTTGCATCCACCATGTGTATTAGTTAATTTGAATCGTTCATCTTTCCATTTTGTCGTACCTTTCTTCTAAATCGGTCTGGTCTCCAGAACTGTTGAATATCCAACTGAAGCTGGTCGGAGGTGGGCTGGAGTCCACAGAGCAGTGCAACACAATGGTCTCCTGTTTCAAAGCTCCGTACACTTCACCCTCGTTCATCGTCTTGCAGAGCGGAGCATCTACAGGAAAATGAAACCGAAAATAAAAGACCTCATCTAACCAGGAATCTTCATAAAACTATGTTATTAGATTTGTGTGGTGTCTCGTGACGTCGGGGTCAAAAGCCGTCTTTTACATATATTATGTAAAAATGACCATCTAAGAGTGAGAAACACAGACATGAAAACCTCTATCCATTTAAACAGATACTTAGAAAAAAATTCATAAATATTTTTCTTTTATTATTTATTACTGGTACCATGTGTAGCAGTAATAAATGATGAAAGAATTGACGTCAGTTTATTTTTATTTCTAAATCAGTAATTTATTTATATCGCGTTGTTCGAATATCAGTAATTTAGGTACTATGCCTAGTGTACAGCCGTTTGTGTAAAAAAAAAATGTAAATTATCCGAGGTCACATGGAGCCTTATATTGGACGTTCCAAAGTATTTTCTTCTTCTTTTGTTTATGGCCTCCGTGCAAAAGTATTTTTTTAAGAATTCAACGGAATCGACTTTGATTTAACTTGACTTTGACATTAGCAATTTAGGCGTCCAAAAAAGATTTTGACATTATTATTGTGAAATGTAAAATGTAATAATGTGAACATCTTTTTTCCGTTACGTCAAGACATAAATAGCAAATTAGCTTTTTTACTATTTATAGATCTACTAGCTGACCGGGCCACGCGTTGCTGTGGCAACGTTTTTGTCATATGATATTATAATTTGCAATAAATTAAAATTGCGACTATAATTTGAGATTTAAACTATCCTATCACTCAAGTTGGATCGAACTGCACATGGTGTGCGAATTTTATTATAATCGGTTAAGTGGTTTAGGAGTCCATTGAGGACAAACATTGTGACACGAGATTTATATATATTAAGATACATACATATCTATACTTACACCTGACTTGCAGAGACACTGGGTTGCTTGTGGCGCTGCCTTCGCTGTTGTAAGCGAGACAGCTATAATCCCCTGAGGCTGACCTGCTCACTCGTTGCAGCACCAAACTCTGGTCGCTCAGTATCACTCCTGAGCTGGCGATGTGCTGGATTTCTCTAGTCTAAAATATATGGCTAATTTAATTTATCATTATCATCGTTTGCCTATCCTAGTCCACTGCTGGACATGGGCCTTCCCCAGTAAGCGCCACTGAACCTGGTCTTAAGCTCGTTTTATCCACTTCTGTCAGCGAACTTACGTAATACTCCACCTGGGTGGGAGGTACCCAACTCTACGGCTTTCCTGTTTATTTTTTTAATTACACACATTACACATGTTTGAACTTAAATTCTAATTAATAAGTAACCAAAAGTTTATTATTAAATACAATACAAAATAATTTTCATTTACACACCTGACCATACAATTATTTAGCTACGTTACATACAATTCATGTAATTTCTGTGATTGGTACGATATTTTAGAAATAATTGTAAACAATTCTAAACAGAATGGATAACTCGAGTCTAAGACTTAATTCCCCGAGCACTACAACAGAATTAAATTGATTAAGCAAACCCACTCAACTTTAAGACTTAGGTAATTATTTTCCCAACATTAAGAATTCACAACGCAGGTCAAATCTCCTGGATTACCCCGTAACACAAGGGACTTACCCCTTTGTACCAGGTCAGCTTGTGGGTCTTAGGGTTGGCCTTGACGCTGCATTCGAAGTACACGTCGTCCCCTTCCTTGATGTGGCCGGGGTTCAGACTGGAGCCTAACTTCAACGTCACTATGGGCACATCTGCGGACAATTTTAACCATTTACTTAAGGTTCTATTTTTCAGGTTGTACTCGAGGGGAAAATTGTTTTGGCGGAGGGAAGATAGGGATGATTAAGACTCTAGTATTAAACATCCCGATATTTTCCCCTCGACAACACGTAGACAATACGTTGTGTTGTTTTGCTTCATTACATGAGGGATAGTTCAAGATGACAGTCACGGATATCCTAGCCGATAAGCCATGTCGAATGCCTTCAGGCGGCTTGGAAACTCCGAAATAGTTTTTGCAAACAAGTCCAATAACAAGTGCAAGATGCAATAAGTCAGCAGTTTTTTAACTGCTAATCCGAACACGTAAAAATTTCGATATGTCATTTTCGATTGAATTCGGGCTCCTTTATTTAGTTCTATTGTATTGTATAAGTTTCATGAATAGAAAATACATTATCCCCAAGAACATATTTTATAACAACCCTGTGGTCCCATTCTGACCTTTTGGATACTTAAAGCACCTATTCGATACATAACCCCTCAATTTGATGACATCTCAAAAACTTATTATTCGTAAAATCATACCGACCCTTTTCAATTTTCGGGAAGAAAGTAGAATAATGCAAGACCACATTTTCTTTGTAGATCCAGCTCCACGCAAATTAAGTGTGTCAATCATTGGTTACTCAGATAAGATGGATTCAATAAGATATTCTTCATATAAGAAGTACTAGCTGTGCCACGCGGTGTCACCCTTGGTTTTATGGGATATAACTATTATTCGATTTTTGATGAAATTTGGTACCAGGATTTATGATATCCTGGTACCAAATTTCATCTAAATTCGTTGAGCTGTTTGAGCGTGGAGGAGTAACAAACATACACACACAGACAAACCATCGCCTTTATACAATAATATCAGTGTGATAGTGCACAATTTATTTTGGATTCCTTACTGACAACAAATTATCGTACGTTACACAAATTATCATAGATTCAACAATCAAAATCATAAACGCTAATTATGACCAACATTACAATAATAAGTTAATCCATACAAATTTCTTTAATCAATAATTATGGGAGCTCTCATAAACCTAATGAGTTTCGGCATTATCCTCGTTACAGATGTTGTTTATTAATGCTCGCCCCGATGTACACAAGAATTGTTCGTTTAAAGTGATAATAAGATTATATCCAAATTATATCAGTAATGATGGTTATTTAGTAAAAAAATAAGATTTTTATATTTAATTCGACAAAGTAAAATTTTTGGTTATGGTTTGACTTGATATAAACATGTAATAGTATGTCAAGACCATTCGTCATATCAGTTCATCACAGATTAGACAAAATGATTACACACTCATTGATCTGCACTAGGATTCCCTGTGCCGCAGATGGCATGGACAAACACAGAAACCCAAGGCCCGAAAACATACTTAATGCTTACCACACAAAGTGTGCCCCGGCCGGAAATCGAACCTGGGACCCCTCGCTTCGAAGTCAGGGCTACTACCACTAAACCACGAAGCCGTCAAGCCGTTAAGCCTTTGTCCTATCCAGATGCAAAAGTCCCAACTATTTATAGCAATTCAATAACAAGCGGAAACACGAGCGAGTGCATTACCAATGAGCTCCAGTTTCTGCAGAATTTAATAATTACTCCACGGAGTATTAAGACAGGTATGCAGGTAGAACTATGTGAACTGTAATTGAGTAGGTACTTTGTACCTACGATCACGTCACCACGTGTTCCACATACCCTCCACTGACATATTATCTGAATGGAGATGGGAAATATATTAGTTAGATGTTTATTGTGAAGTTATCTATAGTATGTGACATAAACAGACAGCAAAAATGGCTAGAGACATCGACTTTAAGTTGACGAAGTTGTGAGTCAGACGGAGGACTTGTATCTGCTATACAAGTTTCATATTAGATGGAAGTCAAACCAAAGTAACTTTGATATTCCGTAGACTACGTGTATTGCAATATGACAGACGCTGTGCCACTGCATTATGGTAAACATGGTAGTGGTAGCAGACGCCGACTTTCCATCCAGTAAAGATACAGATGAAGAAAAGTTTATCTTTTAACTGTGTCTTAAAAATATATATTCATAAACAGTTGCCCTTTTCGTACAATGACATTGGCCTATCAACCTATTTCTATACCCTATGTAAGGGTTCATATGTGATACTATCCATGTGAAATACCTATCAATAACGCATTTGCTGTCACACACTACGGCACTGAAAACCAGTGCTACAGCAGCCATGCTTCTGTAGCAGATACTGAGTGGCGGCCGATTTGTGCTCACATTCTGAATTAATTTATACTCGTATTTTATTTGAATTTTTAAGGTGTAGTACAAATAAATATTTTCTTCTTTCTTTTGAGTATTGAGAGTAATTCGAAAAATTGGCCCGTTTTTCGAATATAAGTCGAATTTTGTCCTTGTTCCAGTTAATCAATTATGGTCATTATGTCTGAATAACTTATTCTCAGTAAATGTATGGCTCGTAAACAAGTAGATAGAAATGTGCTTGGTTGAAAACATTTTAAATTGAAATTAATTGAATGTGTTTATAATGAATATTTATGTTAGCACTCATTTGTGTTATTAATTTGCCCTGTTTTATTCAAGAAGATAAATGACGGATTAAAAAAATCTGGTAATCTGACATTAAAACTTTCATCCGTTATTTCGCGCAATGACTTATTTTTTTTTTTATTTTTATTTCAAAACCAAACAGTTGAACTAATTACATTGATATTTCTTTAAGACTAATCTGAAAGTATATCATGTTAAATAAAAAGGACTATTAAGGACGGTTAGAGAGGACCTGAGTACTGCTGATACAAGGTGGTCTGCACGTCCCGTCACAAACATTACAAAAATTAATATCTAGTTAATTACTTAAAAAAATCCATCCTTAATAAAATCACCCATACATACCTAATAGTGGTAAAAATATAAACCGGTAAATATCGCATGATTATGAAGCAAATTGTATATCTCATGATAAACATGATGCAATTTTGTAAATACTTTCCGAGCCCCGTTGAGCGAATCCACAGCAAACGTGAATATTCTCGAAATTGAATTTTCACTGCAAGGGTTAAAGCTCAACATTGATTAAAGCACACGACAAATTCAATAAACGTGTGGAATGTAATTCACGGTACGGTAATTAATACCTTTGATTTGTACCGAATAGTTTTAGGCTTTGGGTTGTTTCGGACAAATATTGGGTGAAACAAGCTGTTACAGTGTTTGCAGCTGGATTCGCAATTGACATTACTTGGTAAAATAGCATTTGTTTTGTTTCAACCAGTGATATTAGCTATACCTAGAACCTACGTTACTCGCTTTTAGGCATGTCACTGTATAAGTATTTAATTAGTAATCTAGTATCCATACTACAAGCTAGTTACTACAAACTAGCTACTTAATTCGGGACTAAATTGTGCTATGTGAATTGTCCAATAATACACCAAGAAAAGACATTTATATTTGGCAAACAAATGCTTGTCGTTAGTGGGAATTGAACTCACAACTTACATCGCAGAAGGCAGAGCTACTACCAACGGATCCAGAAGGATGTGTTGTTAACTCACAATGTACGTTGAGTTTCCACCGGTCCTCGATGGCAGAGTCTGGCACGCTGGGGTTCTCTGCCTTGCACGTCAGATACTGCTCGTGGTCTTCTGCCATCGGCACGAACGAGAGTACGCTGAGTGTCGAGTTGTTTTCTGAGAACTGAAAGAGAAAGGTCTTTTAATCTGTTGTAAATAGTGTATAAAATATTAAGAAATAGACTGGTCCGTGTCTTAGTTGATAGAAGCCCTGTTTTCGAAGTGTGGGTTTGATTTCCGGGACCCACTTTTTGTGGTGACCATGAACTTTGTTTCCGGGTCTTGTATTTCTGCCGCACAGGGAATCTATGTGAATTTTTTTTTTGGATGACTTTCTAAGTTCTTCGTAAGCCTATAAAAATGTGTAACAGTTAATTAAACCTTCGATCTCAACTTGATCCACCTGTTAAATAGCATCTTCTGCCCTTCACAATCGATATTACTTAATTGTTTACCTGATTCAATGTTTTATTTTTATGTGTTCATAATTTTACCGCCAGCAATACATGATAACTGAAATACAGTTTTCGAGTACACCACCTGCCCTGCATAGCAATACTTCTATGACCTTCCAATATTGATGAAACGTGCTGACGGGCAGTCTGCCTGATGCTAAGTGGTCAGCTCCACCCTCAAAGACAAGAATTGGACGAGTCGTCCGTGTTTATCCAAATGCTGATGATGATGAGGATAGTATCAGTAAATCATCAATTTGAAATTAGGCGCTTCGCATATTTTCAGTACATTCAACGTCTTTTAAAAATAATTAAAAATTTTACTTACTTTTAATTATTTATTTATGTACTAATCGTCTGTTTTTTTTACATTTTTGCCAACTATTCAATGTTCGTGAATCCACTGAATCTTGGACTGAAATCGGCACTGGGCATCTTGTTTACCCAGCACATGCTAAGCGCAGAGCTTTTTTAACAATGCATTGACGGATCGCTGCCGTATACAGATACAGCAGCGATCCGTCACAGGAGTCCTTTTCCTATTCTTGAGTTATTCCATTTCTGTTTACTATTATGTGATTGATGCTTTATATTGTAGTTTACCATTTCTTTCTTTATAAAAAAAACTATTTTTGTTCTTATTATATTTTAATTCCAATCGTATTGTACGCCGATTTTTATTGACATATAGGAATCATACGAAGAACACGACTTGTGCAGCTTCAAGAAAAAGGTGCAAAGATGTTTTGACCATCGCGTAGGCTGTAGGCCTTTGTCTATAACACGAAATAACAATTAATCGCCCACATATATGGTTAGTGGAAAAAGTCCCAATCTAATTAGCAAAATGTCCCAATCTAATTAGTAATTAGCCAAGATGGCGACTGGTACAACGGGTTGAAGCACCAGCCCGCCACTCAAGTCACGCAACGAGGTGTCGAATTCAAGTCAATTATAATTGATTTAGATGTTCAGTAAAGTGGCCTCACAAGGCCGCAAAAAAATAATCCAAAAGATCAAGGGCGCAATCGCTGAATAATTGAGCCGTTTGCAAAATACGAGGGGTGAATACCAAACAGTTATACAAAACGTAATGCTCAGCAGTAGCACTGAATAAGGCATTGATAGTACAAGATTGTTGCGAATTGACTTCCTAAAATAGCCTTGCTTAATATATTCTGCGATGTTTTTTTTTTTTTACAACATCGTTTTTTACAACGTTAACACACTCATATCTCTGCACTAGGAGTCGCAGTTTCGCAGATGGCATGGAGAAACACAAGAAAAACACCCAAGACCCGAGAACAAACTTCATCATGCTCATCACACAAAGTGTGCCCCGGCCAGGAATCGGACACGGGACCCCTCGCTTCGAAGGCAGGGCTACTACCAACTAAACCACGGAGCCGTCAAAGTAATGCACCAGGAGTAAAACTGAGGAAGAAGTGATTGATAACCTCTAAATCCTCCTCAAAACATTTTCTCGCTGTGAAATCAAATACAAAAAGGTTCAATACCTCGATCCAGGACAACATAGATAATGGAAAAGCTCAAAGTCTTTGAGTTCGAAATCTACAGACATATGTGTTCGTCACATATGCCTGTAGATTTCGGAATAGCTTCGGAATTTGTACAGAATTTTTTTTAAAGATAAAGTTCTATACAATACAATAAACTGATAATGACGTAATCAACACACGCTCCCCTGGAGTCAATGCTAATAGATAGACACTAATTGACCAATAGACTTCAAGATTCCAAAGCTAAATTGGCACAATACTGCCTACAATTAAAGAGACCAATTTATACCCTAAGAATTCTGCATCCTGGGTCTTGTATACTTGTATGATGTTTCAGTGACCAAGCAAGATTTAATTGACAAAAATAACGTTAATAAAATAATAATCTATTTATATTACGATTAAGTCATATGATAGAGTTAATTAGTAATATAAGATTAACTTAAATTACTATAATAATTAATTAGATTGTTTCCAATAATGTGTAATGTTTTTTTTTACGGTCTCTAGTTAGCACTTACAAGGTTCATGTATTCTTACAATAGTTTTTAACCCACAATAAGGTAGAACTAGGGCAGAACTAGAAATATTTTTTGTAACACTAATTGTACGTAATGGTTTTACGCGAGATGTTGAACTGGTTTCAACAACATCAAAACATGAATCAAACCTAAACTGTGATAGGTTGCCACCTTGGAGAAATATATATTTTTTTTTATCTTGAGGCAGTCGACACTCCCTCTCGCTTTCCTATGAGTGATCGTCCAACTGTGGTATCAAGTATATTGGCGCAAATATACATCTGTAACATTGCAAGAATGAAACGGAACGGTATTTCTTCCCGAACGATTAATTAATTAGACAGAAGAAATGCCTGGCCAAGAACAATTGTTGCTTAGTGAAGCTAACAAATGACTATTCCAATGCAGTTGCAATTCCAACTAGTACTATAAACTCTCCAGTACCATAAATAGTTCGCAGTGCAAGGGAAGTGTGGACCAAGTACACAGCTTATAGATAAAAAAACTCAAAGATTAATTTTTCTGACTCGTAGGAGAAGGTAAGTTTTTACTTTGTTAGCGGATAACCAGGTGTGTTTGGTAGTAATTCTCCAGACAAATTTGGCACGAGTTCTAGTTCCTGATATATGTATAGGTACTGCTACTTTGGATTGCTCAGGACATGTGTAGGGACTCTGACTATTCTTACCTACGACAACAAGTACCCAAATTATAAAAAAATGCGATTATATTTTATAAAAAAAATAATTTGGCTATTTGTCATTTGCAACGATAAAATATATTGAATTTGGTAGCTTATAGGTAAAGTAAAATAATACAATTCTTTTTTTGCTTTAAAATTACTGACAAATTAGATTCGAAATAGTATTTGTAGTTTTGGAGTCAGGCTATACAAAAGCTTATAGTGTAAATCTGCCTAAATTAATTTATGGTCGCAAATTTCTTGGTGTGAAATTCTACACATTATTCTATAATAGTCTTGTAGTTTGTCATTTTCACAACTCAGAAAAATTACCTTCGGCTTCGTTTGTTGAGTGTGACGTCATGGCTGTCAAATGTCACGTGACCTGCTGTTTTCGTGCGTAATATTATTTTTTTTTCTATGAAATAACGTTTTTTCAAGGAAAGGATCAATGTAAAAGACATATAAGAGATAGCAAAGGCATGAAACTCTAAAATATATATCCGCAAATTGTCAAGTAACCAATTGTCCTCTAAATTTGAGGAAAGAAGCGATTGTGATTTGACTACATATCAAACTAAGTAGCAGTTGCCCAGCCTTCTCTCGATATAATGAGAGTGAGGGTTTTGTAAGCAAGTAAGTAGTCTAAACCAAACTAATATATGTCATATATCTTCTAATTTTATATCCTTTGACAAGCATAATATTCCATAACCGTTTTTAAAACGAGGTATTGCGCTCACTCATTTTCATATTAATGTCTGCATTTTAACTATTTTATCGAATTGAAAGTTACCGTCTTTATTTCTGGGCGACCACGCCCTACTTCCTAGTAAATATAACTAAATTGAAGTTCTCTATTCACTCAGAATGCCGCACTGTTCCGTACACTATTTCCTTGCATTGTAAATACAGGGCGCGCGGCCTTCCTTAGCGACATGCTTTGTTCTCTTTAATTAGAACGAGGTACAGAGTTGGTCAAAGCAGAGATTACGAGGCAGCATTCATGCATTTAGGCAAATAATACTTACCACTGATCACATCATTTTCTTTTTTGATATACGGTAAACAATCACCAAACTTTGTAATAAGAATGCGTCACAGACTACATATTTATTTAAAAAGTGACAATATACCAAGGTTTTTTTTTTTTTTGAGAATACAAAGGATCAAACATTCGACATTGAATATATATTTTCTTAATAAGTATAGTTTGTGCTCACTCAGCAGTAGCTTTGCTTTCTGTAGAGCTTTCGGTGTAGATTCAATTCCCACTCAGGACAGAAATTTATGGGATGATCATAGTTATTCTGATGTTTCTTATGTATGGTTGTTGTATGTATGTTTTATAAAAAATAATGTAATATAAGTATTTTATCAATTATCTAGTTCCCACTGTTAGTTATGCTTAGTTTGGGGCTAGATCGCGCTGTGTGAAATATCCAAAAATATAAATATTTATAAATTTACAAAAGCATAAATATATTTTCTTGTACAACACATTCGCCGTATGGGGAAATAAAAATATATTATGTTACCTACTTTAAAGTTCGGTAATATTTAATTCTTCGCAATTTTACTCCCAAAATTATGATTTCTATAATTATGTTACTCTCTGGCCGCTTGCTGAGAATGCTCGTCGAGATTACTGCGAAACTTAAGTGCCCTCTCGTTTAAGAGAGTGGCGACCGAATATAATAAAAGTAGCTTAGTTAACCCACAGAAAAACAAAACAATCTTTAACATTTTTGGGGGCCTCATTGCTCGCGTCCGTAGGTGAGTACCCTCAGAATCCCCACTCTTGTCCCCGACCGGTAGTTCGACCGGAGTAATGCCACCGCACCTGGTAATCCGCCGCCAAGCAGCGTTGCACACGCATTCCAGTGTAAAGGTGGGTGCCGGTGAAATTACAGGCGCATGAGATGTAATATCAACGTCTCGGGTGACGGGCGCAACGCGATGCGACTTGCCTCTTCTCATACTTACATCGGGCCTAAGACGTATTGCTGTTGTTATGAGCAGAGGTAATCACTTAACGTCAGGTGGGCCTTCACCTAGTTCTGTCACATTTGATTAAAAAAGGGCATACTCGTCGTTTCTCCGACTGATCCGTAGCTTAGATTGCCCTCGAAGTGACGGGTTTCGGGTTCGATTGCCGCCCGGGCATTTGTGATATACCTACTATTGCGTTTGTCTCCATACCACCTGCCAAATATGAAATCCTAGTGCAGTACAAGTGTGTAAACGTGATTCTAAATTGAAAATCTGTATTGAATGTATAAATATATCTGATTCTACATCGATATTTATAAAAATATAAATTAATTAAATTCCCTTGTTTTTTCCTAGGATCAACAAAACAAACTTTCCCGTACGACAGCGTGTTAACAAACAAAATGTCAAATCAAAATAACAAATCACCCAACTTTGTGTTTGATTACCCGGTGATCGAACGTAAAACAATGTTTGTACATTTCTTAATTAACAATGTTTATTTTTATTAATAATAAACACCGGTCCATGTGAATGCATTTGTCTAAATTTGATTTCATGTTTTTAGAATTACAGGAGCCTATTTTTTTTTACAAAAACGGGCGTTAACTTTGAGCAGTAAAACTTGTGCCAAGATCGTCCGGGGAGGTACTGCCACCACACATGAAGTCTGTCGCCAAGCAGTAGTGGTGGCATTACTGGGTTCCGGTGGAAGGGTGTCGGTCAAACCACATGCGTATGAGACATAGTATCCCTGTCTCGGGTGACAAGTGCAGCGGGGTGCGACATGGGTCTTCTCATAATTCGGTCGGGAAGGACCTAAGTCGTGTTGTAGTAAGTCGTCGTAGCATAATGAATGCAACTCGGTGTAAGATCCAAATCTTATACTAAGTCGCGTTGGGCCCTCAGCTCGGCCCGTCATATCCAAATAAAAAAAAAATATGTTTCATGAAAACCTTAAACCAAAAATGTTTTTTTCCTTTCCCTTACCCTTTCCCTTATTTAATGTGTTAAGAGTATTATAAAATACTGAGGGCGACTTTAAATCGCCTCGACTGGTTTGATGTTACCGTAAACTTTTAGTCTGTGGCACAAATTTTCATGATTACAAACAATTTCCTAACCAATTGACTGGTAGCTCATTGACTGGTGACTCATAGCTGAGTTGGTGGTAGTTCTGCCTTCCATGCTGTAGGTGGTGAGTTCAATTCCCACTCAGGATAAACATTTGTTTGACAAACATAAATGTAAATTTATTATTTGAATTAATTTACATAAACAAAAAAAAGAAGTATTCTATTTATTCCCATTAGTACAAGCTATGCTTAGTTTGGGGCTGTGTGAAAAGTCCATGTATATTTATTTATTTAAAGCCAGATAAAAATGCTGTCGTTTATATCTGTTATTTTTTACCTTGCTTTAGCTTATTCCGAGAGTATAAGTAAAAAATAGCAGCATAATTAAAATAAAAGCGTTGACCAACAATATCTGATGACAAAAAGGTGTCCTTTCGATAACGAGAAAAACCTCATAAAAGACTTTTAACAATTTATTTTAAAATTTTACACATTTTTAATGAATAGTTAAAGATACAAATAAAAGCCATGCAAAAATGTGGAAAGCACGTATTATAAATATTGTCTTTGTTATACTTACAAATCCGTTTTGGTTTTTTTTATAGCAAATTTAAATGAAATTTAAACATTTTTAGGTGGTTAACTTTCACCATGAGCGCTTTGACTCCTAAATAACAAGCCAATATAATTTGTATTAGCCCAAGGTCTTGAAAACCAGATTACTAAATAAATAATTTCGATATCGGCAGTAATGACGCAACAATGGCTAGACATTCCACCCAAACGTCCTGACATTTTCCTTCAATGACAAAAGATGAATTATCAACGAAACAAAGACAGCGGTTTGTCTGTCTGATGGTACTCTGAAAGCACTATTATTTTATTGCGCACTGCGAGGTGAAAGGAAGAATAATGTTTTGGACCATTTCGTTGGTCTAAGCACTTTTCTATGTGGATTCGTAGAGTGTACTTAAGCAGTTTTTCAGCTAGCATTCACCGAACTTAAGATAACTTTTTTAAAAGAGCTATAGTTTGGTTTTATTCTTTTTCCAGTATGTTATGGCTTTGCAAGTAAATCTAAAGTTTGTAACAACACCACAAAAAAAAAATGACCATAATGATCATTTTGATTAAGTACCTAAATCACTTTTGTTTGCTCGGAAGTTTTAAAAGCAAAGCATGGAGCCTAACTATATGTTGAATGAATATTCTTTGCCTGCAACAGGGAATGTGATGACACTGTAATTTGTAAGGTGTGAGTGGCAGTGAAATTACAGACGCATGAGACATTACATCATGTAGGGGGGGGGGGCGAGTCGTATACCAGTTGTTGCGTGGAGGTAACTACTTAATATTAGGTCAGCTAGTTGGGACTGGTCATAAGAGTAGTATTAAAAAAAAGGTCATCCCTGCCATTTTGTCCCACAAAGAACTCTGCTAACAATCACTACTATACTACATTATGTTTATACGTTAGTAATCAAGTACAGGCGATTAAATAGTCTGGATAGATAAATAAATCTCTAACTATTTCACGGGTCGTTACTATTATATAATAAGGGCAAGAGTAAATTGCTATAATATTAATTGGACAATGTTGACTTAGGCAATGGTTTAACTTACTAGACATGTACTCATACTCATAAATAACAAAAGAAAAATAATATAAGTTTTGTAACAGCTGATAGTTCCTGTATTACAGGTGGAACATGAAAAATATCTCATTTGTTCGGTTTTATTCCCAAATATCCATTGAGTTCTATCCTTCTGCCTTTTAACTGGCAAACTGGTTGTCGTTTCGTTCGGAAGCATTGAAAAAAATACCTTGTTTTGTTGAATGAACCTTCACTGTTTGATTAAAATGTCAGTGCGTCAAGAACGTTCAATAGTTCAGTTACTCTAGAGCATTCAATACGCCATGACCCCTTTAGCAGAAGAGTGAATTCTTCACTTCAATCACACCTGCTACTAATTGAACAAAGAGCTGGCGAGAGACGAGTGACGCTCACGTGTCGACAAATTAATTGCCTCGTATGAAGTGCTTCTGTGTGATAAGTTCGCACGCTGGCGTCACTTACGGCTCAATTTTGACTCGAATTCATTCGGCAAGTTCGTATTGCATGGTTCAAACCACTGTGATATCGTGAGCCATATTCCCGTGTATTCCCGTTAGTATTGCAAAAACTCAAAAATGTTTCGATTGCTTTGGGTGTTTTTTATTTCGTAGTATTTGTAATTGTCAGGGCAAGAGCGTGTAAGAGAAAATTCTTGGAAAATTCACGTGAAAAGTCAGAGATTTGAGGAAGAACCGAAAGTGTATTTTTCTATGTTTTTTTCCGCGACATATTATAACAACACAGACACCTAAGACCCAAGACTAAGACTAAGGTACTTTCTAGGCCAGCGTGTTACATCTTCGACCGCATCATCACTTACCATCAGGTGAGATAGCGGTCAAACGATGGCCTATAGCGAATAAAAAAAAAAAAAAAAAGATCAAAATTAAAGTCATGAACCCGAGACCCTTCGCTTAGAAGGTAGGGTTACCACTAGCCAAAGTACCAATAGCCACGGAGCTGGTTGTAGGTATATTACTCACATTTTTAGCACTGCGTTTGATCTGCCGCGACCCTTTCCACCAGGACAGGTGAGCTTCAGGCCTGGATCCTACGGTCCGACATTCGATGTCGTACGTCCTATCCGCTGATAACTGGACTCGTTTGTTAAGAATTTGCACGCTGAGTGGCCTTACTGGAATAAATAATTTTAATTAGTTTTCTGATATTAGATAGTTGTCATGGCAGTATCTCACAGCAGTAATACTACTACCCATTAAAAGACTTGAAGAATCTAATAAAGCTGCCCTGAAAACAGAATGAATGGCACGCGCCTCTTGTTCCGTTATCACAGCGAGATCAGAACATTTGAGGTTTTATTAAAGAGTTTCAGTGTGATTCTAGTTTCAAAGCTAACTTTATAAACTAATTTTCAGCTGAGAGGCTTGATTTGTCAAAACCAGCTGGACAGTTAAGCCAGCTTGCTCTATCCCAACCTGTCACCTCCTATACTCGTATATCAGCTCCTATATATTGGGTGTGTGAATATGACTCCGCCCTTTCTCAACAGATGTCGTTTTTAGTATTGTTTACGTGTACTAATAAATGACCATACTTGTATTCGATAGTACTGAATGTCAGCTATCTAACGCATTTTATGATATTTGGTTGAAGTGTAAGCAACAATTGTTTTCACCTTTTCGAAAATGTCGGTTTTTATTCCAAATAAACGTCATTTGCGGGAAGTGTTATTACATTATTTTATTGCGAAGAAAACTGCAGCGGAAACTTATCGTTTGCTTGTGGAGATTTATGGTGAGCATGCTCCGTCTAATACAACTTGCAAGGAATGGTTTCGACGATTTCAAAATAACGATTTTAGTACTGAGGATAAAGAACATGGAAAACCACCAAAAAAATTTGAAGATGCTGAATTGGAAGCATTATTGGCGGAAGATTCTTGCCAAACTTAATCAGAATTAGCTGCAGCATTAAATGTTGATCGTTCAACTGTTGCAAAGCGTTTACAAATGATGGGAATGATTCAAAAAGCCGGTTACTGGGTTCCACATGATTTAAAAGAAAGAGACATGGAACGTCGGAAAACCATTTGTGAAATGCTGCTTCAAAGACAGCAAAGAAAAGGATTTTTGCATCGGATAGTCACAGGAGACGAAAAATGGATACACTACGAAAATCCTAAACGCAAAAAAGCTTGGGTGAAACCAGGCGAACCAGGCCCATCACAGCCAAAAATAAATATTCACTGTGCCAAGGTCATGCTCTGTATTTGGTGGGATCAGAAAGGTATTGTATATTATGAGTTGCTCAAACCCTCTGAAACTATTAATGGAGAAGTTTACCGACGACAACTAATGCGTTTGAAGCGAGCCATAGAAGAAAAACGACCAGAATGGGTGAATAGACATAACAAATTAGTTCTTCAGCATGACAATGCCAAACCGCATACCGCAGAAGTCGTAAAAAGATATTTAGAGGGACAGGACTGGGAAGTGTTACCCCACCCGCCATATTCACCAGACATAGCTCCTTCGGATTACCACCTATTCCGGACGATGCAGACAGACCTTACTGGAGAAAAGTTTACTTCATGTGAAAGTATCAAAATTTGGATTGACAACTGGATAAGCTCAAAAGACCAGGACTTCTTCCAGCAAGGAATACGAAAACTACCTGAACGATGGGCGAAGGTTGTAGCTGCAGATGGAGCATACTTTCAATAATTTTTTTTTAAATTTTGTAAGCGAACAAATGTGTTTTATTTTGACAAAAAGGGGCGGAGTCATATTCACACACCTATTACAACCTGTCAACTATTGTACAAATCACAACAGTTTTTGCCAATTACTCCAATCTGCACGCCAGAAAGTATTTCGAACAAGCTGAGTCAGCAAAAAGATTTAGCATTTCAATATTTGGACATTTGGCAGAGAAATGGTCGTTAGCCACCTGAAATTGCTTAGTTCGTCGCTTGGATAACGTAAAAATTAATTACCAACTGGCTGCTTTCTTTGATATCTTTTGTAAAGTCTGATTTTATGTTACTTGCGTAATGTAATGCGGTTTTCGTTATTACAGTTGCCAGAATTACCGACAAAATACTGGGACAGATATTGTGTAAAACAAATATTGTGAAACACAATATATCTTCATAACATATAAGTATGCCGCTAATTTGTGATAAGAGCATCCTCGAACTTGAGCTGCCATTGAATAAAAGTTATTGGATGTTCCAAATAAATAAATCTTTTAATTTCGGGCTCATAGATACAATTTGTATCAATGATAAAAATTGAGACGGCAGGCCAGCAGAAAAATAATTTCTGCCAGCCTGCCAGGCTTTTGCTGAAAAATCTTTTTCACAATAAAATACTATGTCAGACTAGGGTCAATTTTCCAATCTATATACTTGACATTGTTCACATGACTGGACTTCGTCATCTCCAAAAATTTTGGACGACAGTGGAGCTTTGTCGATGTTGTGGAAGTATAAAAACTAGACGCTCCTGTTGTATGAGGTGTTGGTATGAAAAGTTCAATGTTACACTAATTATGCTTACAGTTAAGATCCAGAATGAGGACGTTGGTCTCTGGCGGTGCCAGGTTGGTGTTAGACGCCTGACAGACCAGCCTGACGTGGAGATGCTGTCGGCCGACTTGGGGAAACGTCAGCGTGTTGAGGGTCACGCCGTCGGACCTCTGCTCGAACGAGTCGTCGATGACCGTGTTTTCGAGGTACCAGATCACTTTTGGCCGAGGGTCTCCTGTTAAAGACAAGAACATTGTTAAAGACAAGTCGGTTATTTTTATTAACCTTAAAAATCTTCAAGAGCTAAATTAGATCAAATACGAGATTATATCTGGAAACGGGATTTTTTCTTGGATTTTTTCAGGGAGCTGAGGTCAATGCCCGATAAAGGTAAACATCTGTGCGATGAACGTATAGTTTAAGATGTTTTGTGAATCTGGTGACCACACGGCGAGATGACACTCATTGTGTCTCTGTCTGTTTTTTTTTTTTGAGAAAATGATATGCGTTTGTACCTCCATACACTTCGCAGACCAGCTCCAAGGTGTCTCCCTCGCTGTAAGGCTCCAGCAGACGAGTGTGACTCCTAGTCTTCGCGTCCATGATGCTGGGCCGGTTCGGTGGAGCTGTTGCAACAAAATTGTCCAGCATTAGCTAACAGATACAGATAACTGCAAATAATAACATCAAATGTCAAATGCGTGAAATCATAAAAAAAAAGTTGTATTGCTTTTATTATAGGCGGAGGGTACCACTAATATCAAACCACAGTGTAATTTTTTTTAACCATTAAAAACACTCTTTGGTTTGGTAACACCTGCTATTTGGTTAAATATGTTATAAGATCTGTTATAATTTTGTTTTAACAGACTATTAAGGTTGAATATTACTACATGTCAATGAAAGATATTTATCCTTCACCCAACCGACCCAAGTTGCAACGTGTAGCGCCCTAATCACTCTAAGTCGTGAGGATGGAATGCCATATGTTTCTAATTACACCGGCACCCACACCTTTCGACCGCAACAAGGATGTGACAATTGTCAAGTTTGAACAAGTGCTAAAGTTAGTAATGAGAACGCATGATCTTGTAGGTACATTTATTTTAAATAAGTGACGTTTCCTAGTATTTTTTTAGGAATTCAATGGAAATAAGGTGTGGACTTTGACTTTGTCACAGTGCCTGTCTGAGACTAATATGATATAACAAGACTTTTATTTATTAAGACTAAAAAGTAAAAATACAAATTCGATATATCAAGTTCATTTTGCGCAATATGTGAAAAACTCCGACTTGGTGAATGGTAATGAGCTCATGATCTTCAAACGCCTAAACAGATAAATTTTAGCTAAGAACCATCTCGATGACGTCAGCTTTCAAACAAAAAAAAACGCTTCAATATCAGTACATTCAGGAGCTATGACGCCACAGCGAGGTGGCCCAGCGGCACAGACGCCGACTATCAATCTGAAGGTCGCTGGTTCAAACTCACACGTGCTCACCACACGTTTTCACTTGAAAAATTTATGTGCGCCATACCACGTTCGCCATACCACGTTCGGTGACGGAAAACATCGTGAGGAAACCGGCATGCCTTAGAACCAAATATTTTAAGACATGTGACATCTACCAATCCGGATTGGGCTCCCGTGGTAGATCAGAGCTCATTCACTTTCAATTATCGAGAGTAGGCCGGTGTCCCTGCAGTGGGAACATTAGAGTCTGGTAACGAATGCCACAGACAGACACGGGTAGTTTCCTTTACGACACTGATGCTCTACTAACCGTGCGAAGTCGGAGCGGGTCGGAGTTTGGAATAAATCACAAGTAAAGTTTCAATTTTAATTTGTAGGTACTTATCTCTCACTCGAGATCCGACTGAAGACGATTTGTCCCGTACTCGTATTTCAATCACAATTTTAATCTAAAACACAAGAAACAATGTGCCTGTCGGTGGAAGACGCCATCTTTGTCTGAACGTCCATTAGGACGGGAGTAGTGTAGAAAATAGTTATTGATTAATTGAACTGTTTCTTTGTCGTGCGTATTTTAAATTGCGTATTTTGATACTTTGAAAGTATTGAAATGGGTTTTTTTTCGCACATCAGTTTCTTGTTGAGTTAATCTTGTTCAGAGAGACAAACATTGCGGCAGACTTGTATATTGAATTGATATGTATTAAGTTAAGGCAAAAATTGAAAGAAAATACCACAATTGATGTACGAAACACTCAGTATTCACATCCAAGTGGCACTTAGCCGAATTGCCTTCAATTAATTACGTCTCAGTAATGTTAAGTTTTACAACTACGGTCCACCCCTGAGACTTTCTTTGTCCAGACAAACAGAGAATGATCCAGAAAATAAATCACAAAACTTTAATATTATAACAATCTAAATATTACTAAATAATAAATTTACGTCCGGTACTCGTATGATATATATCAAGCGTACATAATAAATACCTAAAAATTAATTTAATTTAAAATACTTTAAAATTAGCTTTTCTATATCGTAGCGTCAAAAATTTACTAAAACAAAGTCAGGCATTGCAATTGAAATTGAATTAAAAATTGCGTTAAAAAGTTGTCATGATGGGCGATGGTAGCCGCTTCCTATCAGGTGGGCCATTAGGTTGTGTGCAAAACAATTTGTGTGTACCTAATCTAATTTTATGCCAGTATGCCTATCGTGACGTAAGCAACGCTAACTTTTAGACATTGTTAAATTACCAAGCGTAAGATTACAATCTATAGACTACTCTTGTTGAAATTGAGTACTGTTTCATCTCGGGTTTGATTAATGTGCTTAGTTAATATATCAGGGCTCTTTCATACTTTTTATAACGAGATCAGATCGTTTGTGAGGTTTGCTTGACTGCATCTGTACAGGAGTTTGTTTGTCAAAGCTGTATTTAATTTCACACTGGATTCTCCTTATGAATGGATAGTATATGTTAATGAGAGTTCAGAGTTCTAAAAGAAACCTTTATTACTAAGTTTAAAATGTCTATCTTTTTTATGCCATTAAGGGTCGGAGTCACAGTCCATTTGATGTTACAAGGTAATCGTCACCCATTGACAACAGAAATACGTCAGTCAGGTCCTCTCCTACCGGAGTATGAAAAAACCTAAATTGTATGCCATTGCGCCGTCTCTCTGAGATATAGATGTACCCTACGTCATTATTCATTTTTGGCCGAAATTGAAGAGTCGCAAAAGTTATTTTAACAAATTAAATTCATATTTTCACATAACTTCCTTCAGAGTGTGCAGAATCCTCAATATGCCTGGTTGTTCACCCACTTTTACAATGCAGGGACAGGTCCACATAAAAAAGGGTCACTATTGGCGCCGAAGGAACTGGGTGGTCCCAGTTCCTTCGGCTTACATCCTAAGGTCCCCTCCGAAGCAAGAAAGCTCCAAATACCGTAAAAACGGTCACCCATGCAACTATTGACTGGGGGATGGCTTCATCCCGAGCGCATATAAGTACTCCTTTATAGGAAAAAATTGAAAACAAATAAATTACCTGAATGGGGAATGGACGAATAACTAATCTACAGTTTCAATCAACCAGGCGCTGATTTTCACCCATTGAAGGGGCATATCAATATGATCACGAAAAACACAAAATGAAATAGAAAAACTGAACCTACGGATTTGGCTCCGCGAGGCAGTTGAACAGAAATCCCTAATTTGTAATTTTAAGATAAATATTCAACATTTTTTTATAAAATAGAGTCTTTATCTTCAAAGAAATACGTCCCCGAAGTAAACAATTATGTGGTGAACATTAAATAAACCCACATTTTTCCCACTTGATAAAAGCCCGGTGACAAATGCCCCAGGAAGATAACTTTCAACTTCGGCACAGATATCACTGGGAAAAGTTTATCAAGTAAGAATAAACTCTATTGGCCCGAGTTAAGGGTGTGAATGAATAATGGAGGGTGGTCAAGCGTGGACTACCCTCACCGGACGGTCTTTAGGAAATTGTCTCATCTTCTTTTTCCTTCGCTTTATATTGTTGAAACATAGGGACGGCTAAAACATTCGAAGCCGCTTGATTTATGATGATTTTTTGACGTGATAAACGTCTTATAAATCGATGAACGCCGGTTGCACGCACGAAAAAGCATGACTCATTATCATCTTCCACCTAAGTCGAACGTGCAAGCGAGAGCGTCGAAGAAGCGATAGAGAGGCACGGTCGGCCTAAGTTATCACGTAAAAATATCGTCCGTAAACCGACTTTACAAACCAATTTTTTTAAATGATGAATTTACGTATTATCTGGTTAGGTTTAATGAATTTAACCAATAGATACAATAGAATGGTGGCAAAATATGATTGTTTAATGACAAAATAAAGATGAAAATTGTCAAAATTTCATAGTTCCTAAAAAGTTTTGAATATTGTCTCTACGACATCTTTTCATAAATTTTCGATTGAAATGAGGGGACGTACAAATGTATGTTTATTAAAGTTCCTTATTTTGGATAATATTCTCTTTTTTTAACAAATATCGTGGTAAAAAATACATATTACAAATTAGGTATGTCTCTAGCAATAAAAGACGACGAGATCATTGTGACGATATGACTCACAGCTCAGGTGGCAGCTCCGGCTTGTGCGGCGAAGGTCGTGAGTACGATTCCATTTAGGTCTAAAATGTATGCGACGAACATGTATGGATGCCGTATGTCCCATACATACGGCAACCATACATGTTATTTTTTTTAAATGTATTCACAAAAAATACTGCTTACTACATCAGTATTTTGGTTCCCACAGTACAAGCTATGCCGAGTTAAGGGATAAATGGCGCTGTGTGAAATGCCCCTGAATATTTATTTAATAATTTGATTATCAATTCTCTGGCCTCAATTGCAAGCCGCATCGAACACAACAGCGCCCCGTATGTTTCAACTTGCCATCACCAGGGAATCACTTAAAATACTTTGCCTCTTCCAAAGTTCTGCCGTAACACCTAAAATTCTTAGGTACCCGTAAAATATAAATGCAAAGCAGACAAGTTTACCCGGATACTTATACGGTGAAACCTAAACATTCTGAGTATTACAGTCTACGGTTGGTGCAATTTTATAAAATAGGTACTAACTGTACTTTCGTACGAACGGTTTTGGTTTTTGTACAGATAATTTTTTTTTTTTTTTTCATAATTCTTCAATGTACAGAATCGGACCTTCTTATTATAAGTATAGATAGATTGATTCTTAATTTAACATGACATTGGGGTCACAGTTCGGTTGGTATTATAGTAATACTGCCTTTTACATTTTAGGTCGTGGATTTAATTCCCACCTAGGACAAAAAATGCAAAAAATATACTACAAATGTTTTTTAGTAATCTATTTCCCATATTTCTACGATCGGTTTGCGGATAAGTGGCGCTGTGTGAAATTTCCATGAGTAGAAAAGAAAATGAACTGCCCAAATATTTGATTCTAAAATTTGTTTGAATATCCGCTGTAATAGCAGATATGCTGTGCAAATATCAGCCAGCTTTATATAAAAGTTTAAAAATACCTTCCACCATTCACAAACAGACAGACAGACATAAAATTTATGTTTGTTAATTTCACAAGCTTAAAGCTCTTAGTTTCATAGCTGTAGATTTGGTGGAGCGGTACAGAGTCAGTTGGTCTAATGTGAACAGTGATATAGTAATGTATTGGCGGCTCCGTAGCTTAATAAGTAGGCCTTCGAAGTAGAGTGTCCCAGGTTCCCAACCGGGGCACTTTTTATGAAAAACAAAAATTTTATCAAGAACAAAATTTACTCTTCACAAAAAGTCTTAAAAAGTAAAAAAGTTACGTGAACCCAAACGTGGCCCAAACGTATGCGAACCGGCCTTAGTCGTTCCCAAGCTTTACCATTTACGAGTACGAAACCCTTTAAAATGCCTAAATAAGTAAAATGGATGGAAAATGGGTAGACAATTGATACGGTTTAATGATTGAATGTTTCAAATACTTTAATGTGTTATCGAGGACGATTCTGTCATTTAATACCACTATAAAATGACAGCAATTTCGAACTGGTTGATTTATTTCTTTATGGATCTAAAGTGAGGGGCCGAGCAGCCGGCCCACCTGATGTTTAGTAGTTACCACCGCCCATAAACAAATATTAGACTCAAGTCCTACGAAAGTATGAAAAATCCCAAGTCACAACGCGGTGCTCCCATCACTCTGAAATGGAAATGTTACACCTCAAGTGTATTATTTCACCGGCACCCTCACCCTGCAAACCGGATTACAGTAAAATTTATTGAGTGACACACCGATGTGAGTGTATAGCATACAAAGACAAGGCAGTAGAAACAGGTAGAGGAACTAGAGGAAAATTTATTATAAAAATTTATTTTTATAATTATTTATATATTTATTAAGGACAAAAACAAAGAGTTTACAGGCCTAACTTAAAATGAAGTTATAAGTATTCTTAATACTGCAACACTAATATAATAATGCGCAGATTACATGATAAAATCGATAAGAATGTGCCACTAGAAACAGATTAAAGTAAGTATTCTAACATAAAAAAGTGCGAGATACATAAGTAACAGTGAGAAAAAAAACTATTATAGGTACATTCTGTCTGCAACATAACATAACTTCGCAAATAAATATCTGCTGTATCGCAGTTACCGTAAACTAATTCACATCCAAATCATGACGCAGGCAGAAGAGCTCAGTGTGACTACACAATGGAACATCTATTATTCAATGGTCCCGTATAAATAATGATATCGAAAGCGCTCGTCATTTAACTCATTGTTTATTCCCGATGATCGAGATGAATCCCCGGAAGATGACAACAGGAAACGGATGTGTTCCTAACACAATTACGAATTAATTATCGCGGCAGCGAATTTGAGTATCATTGCCATTTGTCACTAGCAAAAATGTGAATAGATTGTTCTGTTTCCTTTTTTTGTTACGAAATTATTAATAGTATTCTTGAGTTTGATATTTATGATATGCAAGTGATGTGATGAAAGTGACAGATCTAACGAGACTTTACCCAGGGATGGGGTTGGGGTAGAAATTAAAATTTCAAAGCATTCCTCAGTTATGTGCTTTTACTATAAAATAACATATTGTTAATCCAGGATATAAGCTATCGTGGTACCAAATTTCATCCAAATCCGTTGAGTCGTTGACTTATATTATTATAAGTCAGATAATACGGAAATTAGAACTAATCTTCCACTAACATTACTCTCTTACACTTAACCACACATTTTCAGTTTTGCCATCACTACAAATCACTCACTAATACATGCACTGCACTACACTCAACACACATTCTTACGCACACTCTTACTAGCACAATATACAACCATTTTAGTTGCTAACTATAGCTACTTATATAAGTTATAAAGTTTAAAAAAAACCTATTTAAAATAATAAAAACTATATATGCTTGTATCGTCTATATTCGAAATATTTTGTTAAAAGAATAAATGATAAAAAACAAGTATTATATTTTATCCACTGGCGAAACATCTAAAATAAACATAAAACACTGTTTTCTGCCCGTATCGCGCCGCGTTTCCACTGTCACACAACTATTATAGCTTGAAATTTCATAAACCATGACTTTTTTCCCAACAAGAAAATATCCAAGAACTGTTTCGATACAAATACTGAAACACATTTGACATTTGCTAACCTTAAATTCTATAGACAATCTTGTAAAAGGTAAGTGTTATTTACCAGTATGCGCGCAATAGTATAGTAATATTAATAAATTTTAAATAAACGTTTACATACTCTCCTCTTGAAGGCGATATATCTACCACTAAGCCATGGACCCGTCATGAAAACTGTCATGTTACCTACAGTGCAAACTCAGTGATTAACAAAACAAATTCACATCACAAGTTTTTCACATGTCGCATGTTTTGGTGAAAACCCTCAGTTAGAATGACGTCTTCAGACAAACATACTACTTGTGTTGTTCTTCTGTAATATATTATGAATGTCAAAGAAAAAAAAAGCGTATTAAATATAATTTCTTTTTTAGAGCTGGGTCAGTATGTCACTGTGCCATCAACATCAAGAGAAATATCAAATAAACTATTTTACAAAATAACGTTTCCAAGATAACATTCCTATAATACATACAAAGGATTTAAAGGGATTGCCTTTGACTTAGAGCATAAACATAATCCAGGTCAAATGCTACGCAAACACGCTGAATAGCGAATCAAGCTTGTTTGATAACAATCTGATGCCGAACGAAACCTTCAAACCGATATCGGCTTTTGAGGCTCAAAAACTACTTTGGATAAAACAGGCGTCAAACTTTTCCCATCACCATAATCTTGAGTTGAAGAAGCAATCCCATTAACACTATTAGTCCTCTCACGTTTTGAGTGTGCTTATTCTCGAAGTTTCCACGATTTTTACGAACGAACAAACCCGCAATCCCACTTACTTTTTTTTGCATCCGCAGGTCAGTCTTAGTCTCTACGCGAGTCTTCCAGCTAACCTAAGGTAGCAGTAGAAATACTGACACCGCTGTGTTTCGGTGGAAGAGTGTTGTTGTCTATTGTTGTGACTAATAAAGGTACTTTACTTGATAAACCTTCCAGGTTATAAGTAAGGTAGGTTAAGTAAGGTAGATATATATTTCACATTTTTCATTATCACTTGCTGTGCTTACGTAAATACATATATAATACATGTGTTTACGTAATTAAGGTGTTTTATTGAACATAATGTCGATGAAGTTAAAGTTTCATGAGATGTTATATGCCTATCAGAGTGACTGGTACAACGGAGGGTGACTTGGTATTCTAATACTTCTATACAAGCTATATTTGGATAAAAGCTGTTATTGTGATAACTGATCTAAAAAAAACCCACTTATTATGTACGTAGTATATAGTTTTGAGCTGAGGTCTTATTGATTTTAATACACAATCAAACTACACAAAAAAACCCTGCCAAACGTAATTGAATAAAACATGTATATAATGTAAGGAAAATGATGTTAGATTACCTTCTTTAATAGTTTGATCGCATTACGATTAAATTATAATTTTAATAATACGTACGTTGTCATGTACACCTACAGATAATTATTCGGCTGATGTAGCTATTACAGTTCAATTTACATTGCAATTTGAATACATTCGTGTAAGCAAATATCTGTTCAACACCACGGGATTCGTTACCATTCAGTCGGGTCGACTGTCTATCTAAATCAGTAGTTCAGCTGCCAAGCAATGTTACAACACGGCATGGTGGCAGTACTGCCCCGTACAATCTATGCACTCACTTTCTCCTACTACTACAAAAATAAAGCTATGCGGATATTCCTTGGTAATGAATATGAAGCATAAAATATCTCTAATACTTTCCTAATCGCTCTAATAATAAGTCAATTTGCGAAGGAAATTCGGGAATAACCCTTTGAGACGTCATACTAACTTGTATTTGTTGAATTTCAAGGCCAAAAAACAAATAAAATACGCCGGCCATAATTTCAGCAGGCGTTTGAAAATGGATTGGCGTCTGCTCCCTAGATACGTAGTTTAGGCCATTAACGGAACAGCTGGCTCAGTGCATAGTAGTTTTTTTTGTAAAAAACGGAACCATTATAGAATCACTTCGTTGCTGTTTGTCTGTAAGTCAGCGCAATCAAAAGATACGGCCGTTTATGTTACGTTTATTATGCTGGATATTTAGTGTCAAAGAATTATTTTTCCTCTATATTGAGTTAATCAAAATACAGAGCTTACAACAACTCACATTTTTAATTGCGGATTTTTACTTTTGCCAGTAATTTCTTGTTCAACCAGTTATTATCATGATGAGCTGCAAACGGCCGAGATAGTGACCCACCTGTCAAACGTAGGGCAATAGTTTTCGCTGGTCATAAAGCTTCGGTCACCTAGGGAGACCTAAACAACCCACTGCTCGGGAATCCAGAATGAGAATGCGGCCATGCGAGATAACATAATAACTTGTACACTTTTGTAGGCAGTCCGTAATTCTCTCGAGGGAATGTTGTTTTAAAGTATGTAGGCCTTTATTTTGATTCACAGTACTGATCAAGTCAAGGAAATTACGTTATGAGTCAAATTTAACTTTAAACCGACTTCAAAATAAGAAGAAAGACCTCAATTCAGCTAAACTGTTTTTTTCTGTATGGAATCCACCTGATGTGAAGTAGTTACATCCACCTATAACAACAGTAATACAACTTAGGTCCTCAACGACTGAAATATAATTAAACCCAAGTCGCATCCCGATGCGGATAAAGTGATGGCAGTGGCTAAGTTTCTGTCTAAACAAATGTAGGCCGATCACATTTGTACACGATTGGTACTAAAGAAGACGAAAAATCAATTCTCTGTTTGATATAGATTAAAAAGTAATGTCATTAGGTACACAAAGGTACAAGTTTACATACAGGTAAACTTGAAATGTAGTTATAAATATTTTATTAAACTGTTCAAGTCTTGTGAGAATTGGCCTTCTGGGTATCATTAGGTAACACAAAAATAAAAGATATATTTAAAAGGTAATTATCATTCAAAGTAATATACGATTTGATATATTACCAAAGTACTTATTCAAATTATTATTCGTCGGTAATCATCAGCCAACTGATATAAAACCCTCAATTGGGGTTTCTCAATTACAAGAATCCATTAATTTTTGATATTTTCTTTTTGACATTCAATGGATTAATAAATAAGTACTAATGGGCATTCACATAGCGCCATTACAGATTTAGAATTAAGGAATTATATTATATTGTTGAAGATAAAGATTTAGAATTAGATTTTTTATGAAAACGTACTGTAATACTTATTAAATACTTAGAAATGTTTGTCCTGGGTAGGATTCAAACCGACCTACCGCGCAATAAACAGAGCTACTACAATATTATTTCTCATTCGTTTCCCCGTTTAGGATTTATATGGTGCAAAAAAAACAGCTGAAATGTAAACAAATTATATAATAGGTGTGTGAATATGACTCCGCCCCTTTTTGTCAAAATAAAACACATTTGTTCGCTTACAAAATTTAAAAAAAAATTATTGAAAGTATGCTCCATCTGCAGCTACAACCTTCGCCCATCGTTCAGGTAGTTTTCGTATTCCTTGCTGGAAGAAGTCCTGGTCTTTTGAGCTTATCCAGTTGTCAATCCAAATTTTGATACTTTCACATGAAGTAAACTTTTCTCCAGTAAGGTCTGTCTGCATCGTCCGGAATAGGTGGTAATCCGAAGGAGCTATGTCTGGTGAATATGGCGGGTGGGGTAACACTTCCCAGTCCTGTCCCTCTAAATATCTTTTTACGACTTCTGCGGTATGCGGTTTGGCATTGTCATGCTGAAGAACTAATTTGTTATGTCTATTCACCCATTCTGGTCGTTTTTCTTCTATGGCTCGCTTCAAACGCATTAGTTGTCGTCGGTAAACTTCTCCATTAATAGTTTCAGAGGGTTTGAGCAACTCATAATATACAATACCTTTCTGATCCCACCAAATACAGAGCATGACCTTGGCACAGTGAATATTTATTTTTGGCTGTGATGGGCCTGGTTCGCCTGGTTTCACCCAAGCTTTTTTGCGTTTAGGATTTTCGTAGTGTATCCATTTTTCGTCTCCTGTGACTATCCGATGCAAAAATCCTTTTCTTTGCTGTCTTTGAAGCAGCATTTCACAAATGGTTTTCCGACGTTCCATGTCTCTTTCTTTTAAATCATGTGGAACCCAGTAACCGGCTTTTTGAATCATTCCCATCATTTGTAAACGCTTTGCAACAGTTGAACGATCAACATTTAATGCTGCAGCTAATTCTGATTGAGTTTGGCAAGAATCTTCCGCCAATAATGCTTCCAATTCAGCATCTTCAAATTTTTTTGGTGGTTTTCCATGTTCTTTATCCTCAGTACTAAAATCGTTATTTTGAAATCGTCGAAACCATTCCTTGCAAGTTGTATTAGACGGAGCATGCTCACCATAAATCTCCACAAGCAAACGATAAGTTTCCGCTGCAGTTTTCTTCGCAATAAAATAATGTAATAACACTTCCCGCAAATGACGTTTATTTGGAATAAAAACCGACATTTTCGAAAAGGTGAAAACAATTGTTGCTTACACTTCAACCAAATATCATAAAATGCGTTAGATAGCTGACATTCAGTACTATCGAATACAAGTATGGTCATTTATTAGTACACGTAAACAATACTAAAAACGACATCTGTTGAGAAAGGGCGGAGTCATATTCACACACCCAATATTTCACAAAAAAAAAAAAAAAAAAGTCAATTGTATTAAATTTAATCGAAATATGGGTGTTCATTTTAAAAGAACCATGTAAAATTGTGTATATTTTTTTGATTTCACGTTATTTAATTGATTACCTATGCACACTTAGTTACAAAAGGTGTAAGTAACCTATGATATGACATGCTATTTCCACTGATAAAAAACAAAATCATTGGTATTGTTAAATTATTACCAGTCGCTGTTATCTCTATAAAGAGATTCTATATGTTAAGCATTATTTTAGTGCCAAAGTTAGTAAGCAAATTTACGCATTTGAGTTTATTGGTCGTTTGGGCCTCTAGTCGATAGTTTCAAACTACTTCAGGACATACCTAAAGAGGCAGACTAACGCTAGGCACAGAATAAATATTCATTAAATAAATAAATATTCATTGACATATTTCACACAGCGCCATCTAGCCCCAAACTAAGCGTAGCTTGTAATATGGGAAATAGATTACTGATAGAATACTTAAATTACTTTTTTTTTATAAATACTAATTATAGTTGGAGTATCCACTTAACAGGTGAGCCTTCAGGTCCCGTCACTTCTATAGTATAAAGTAATACTCACTTATCACAGTGAAGTTTACTCTCAAGTTCCTGGTCGGTGAGTTCTTGAAGTCCACCCTGCACCTGTAGAGGCCAGCATCGGAGGACATCACGCTGTCCACGAAGAGGACCGCGGGAGAGGCGGCCGCGCGGAAGTACGCGCGGGCGCCGAACCCGCTCGGGGAGGACCACAGCTTAGGCTGGGAGGCCAAGCGCCCCCTCACGTCGAAACTGTCACAACGGGAAGATATAAATACTAGCTGCACTCGCGGTGTAATCCGCGTAGTTCCTTTTCCCTTGGGAATACGGAGATAAAATATAGCCTATGTTACTTGCTGATAATATAAGCTATATTATCAGCAAGTAAAGTTCATTGGTTGATTGATCTTAATGGTTTGTCTATTCATAGTAGCTGGATACTTTAGCACGGCTGATATGTTGTCCAGCCTGAAGAGTACTTTTTATATTTCTCTTGAAGCTGTCCATGTCGTAATCTCGGGAAAACCTCTGGGGGCAGCCCATTCCACAGCCTAAAAGTATGAGGTAGGAAAGATCTTGGGAAACGAGTTGTCCGTGCCTCCCAAGGTTCTATAATGTGTGGATGGGGTTTAATATGACAAAATTTCAAGGGTGGCATTCCTCTGGAAACCTAGGACTTCAACAGAAAACCTACTGATTTCACTACAGACTCGTCCATAAATATATAAGTTATTGTTCATACCTGTACAGAGGCTCTCCATCCTGCTCTTTGAACCAAAGCACCATTGACACGTGGTCGTCTGAAGCCAGAGGCTGGATGTCGCACGGCAGCGCTGCTTTCTTGCCCAGGACCCCCTGAGCGTGTGCTGTTGGCACTGGAACAAGATACAAAATATTATAGAAGGGTTTTGGGCAAGTAAACCTACAGTTAATTGTAAATGCAATATTTCAGCTTGAATCCACTTTCATTATAAATATTAGATAGACAAATAACACTTTATTATACATCAAATTACATCATACACAGCACATTCTTATACATAAAAGTACAATGAGTGGTTTTATCACTAGCGAGTGATTTCTTCCAGACAACCAAATGGGCAGGATAACATGGAAATCACATGGGGTATGAGGTGTACCTGTGGTTAAAAGTTGTAACTTTTCTTATATAAATATAGTAACTTATTACTTTTATAAATAACATAATATCATAATGACGATTTAGTAAATTAGCGACATAGAAACCGATAATATTACATATGTTTTTTTTTTCATGTAATGAATTGCTATTGTCATGGGCAGGGCAATGACAACAGCAGTTCAACTCTGAATAAGACTTAGATTAAGATCCAAGTCTAAGGACTAAGTTGAATTCATGCTACTAAGACGTAGATGTAAGGTTTCATTCAGCTGTGATTTCACCGGCACCCACACCCTGACACCGGAACACTGTGGTGGCAACTTCTACACAAGGTTCTACTGCTACTTTTGATTGCTTTTTGTGCACCACCCAGGAGACATGTGTAGGGATTCTAAGGGTACTTTCCTACGGACGCGGGCAACTTGGTGGCCCAATGAGACTTCATGGAAAAGTTTTTTAAATAGTGGTGAGTAAAAGATAAAAATAAATATATTATTACCGATTATACATTACCGACTACAATTATTTGAACAGTTCCAAAAAAATAAAAACTTATTCAATTAGAAGTTAAATTGTTTCTCACTCAAAATATCTATCCGTCTAATTTAATACTAGGTATTATACTTCTCAATGTAAACATCAAATATTAAGTGATATTCGAGCGTTTTGTAGCTTGCATGTCCTACACCTACAAGTTATCTTTAGTTAAGCAGTTTATCATTGTAAAACAATCGGCAAAGATATCTCAAACATTCTACCTTTACGATTTTTTTATTAAAACATATAACAACCCTCAAATTAACTGTAGTTATTATTTATAACACTTTTAAATAGTTTAATTATTAAATAGACTACAATATTTATTCATTTGTATTTATTGTAACCGGAAAGTTAATATTGTTTTATTTACATTACACAAAATTCCTTACAACCAAACTTTTTGATTCAACAAATTAAATAAAAACCAAAGAGGTCACACTCATGCTATGTTTAGATTCTAATTTTGAAAATGTTTAAAGATATATTTACTGAACCTCTTTGAGCAACGTTAAGAATAGTTAAACGTTTCCACCCAGGTTCATAAAGGTGTCGCGAATTACGCGCAATTCGACATATCCCACATAAAATAGGTCATCCTAACAGCTCCCTGAAGCTCCGCCGTAGTAATAAAATACAGTGAATTACATTACTTATTTAACAAAGAAAGGGGACCGTCACTCAGTTATTTAATATTCTTCCAAACGCCCTTCCTTTATCTCCCTCATGTGATAAGGCTTATTACGTAACTTCAACACTGTACGAAATTAAATTCGCTAAGAAATTCACAACAGGATCTGAAAGGACAAGTGCACGAGGCGCTTTGCATAAACGGGAACCTATTCCCAGCGCGTGACATGCCTACTATCATAATGGTTATAATAATAATAACAACCAATTTTACTGTTATAGACTAAAACAGGCACAAAGAATATTTTGAAGCCTTTGACTTCCGAATTAGTTAAAAACTGTATTTCGTAAGCCATTGTCTTCTCCTAATGATGGATTATATTTTTTTGCCTTTTGTTGTTAAGTACTTAAGTTGTTTATGATAATTTTTCCGTATTCTCTACATGAAGATTGAGGTAAATAATGTTAGTGTAATAATTAAATTAAACTATTGGCGATTAATGTAACAATGTTACATTAATTGTGTAGTTCTAGATAATATGTACACGGTTAACTATTACAGGAAAAAAAATATCCTACGTAGGCTTTAAAGTAATAGTTTGGCGCCATTATACTAATAAATACTCAACGTGGGGATTACTGTAGGGGTGGTCTGAAAAAAAAGCGATTCAGCAACAGGATTTATGATTAGCCTATTTTAGTGGGTAATAAGTAATTTTGCGTCAACAATATACATTTTGAATTGACGGCTTCATGTAATATGATGTTCGAGATGAACATTATCACTTACTGAGAATAAGGTGCCTGTCGTATTCATAAGCATAAAACCGAAGCTTCAGTGTTATTTCGTAAGTAGCTTTAGATATTCTTCTTCATTTTGTGTTTATTTTTTTGTAAATTTACAAATTGTGAATTTACAAAATTACAATTAAGTATTTTTGAATATTATTTTACATTAGATTGTTCTTTTGATAATTTGTCTAGTAAAATCATTTAATTTTGGTATTTATAAAAAAATATTGTATAATACTGTGTAAAGACTTAAAATTATTATTTGTTTGTACACAAATAAGTAAGTCAATGTCAAAGTCAAAATACTTTATTTCCGTTGATTTCTTAAAACATACTTGAAAACGTCAATTTTCTATACAAATAATAAAATTATTATAGTATAGGTACCGGTATAATTGTATTACATGTATTTAAAAAAAAAAACTGTTTTTACAATAAACTATGTTGAAAATTTAATACAGCGCCATCTCGTCAATTTTTGTGGTTATTATTTAGTAATCTACTGTTTCAGATAAAACACACAAAAAAACCAAGCAAAGATCGGACGCCCGGGTACTTGAAATTAAAATGCGTCAATTCGGACACTGTGTACGAATATATTGTATCCGAGTCAACAAACCACGAGATTCAATGAGATGTTTTCTATGAATACATATAAAAAACAGTTTAAATATGTAGCGATTGTTTCTACCTCACTAACCGGTCCCTCAATTGCGAACACGGGTGCAAATACTAGCAATTCACATCAGGATCCAACAGAAGTGCTTTACATAAGTGATTGTGGGTATCGGCAGCTTCCCAATCAGGAAGATCTTCAAGAGATGAGATCCTTATTAACCCGCTCACACAATACCTAACGATCAGATTTACATTTTCGATCGAGAGGGAACTCGAGAAGTGTAAACGAATACGGAATAACTACTTTATAGGAACAAGAGAGTTAAGTTGTGTACACGCAGTGAGCGTGGCGTTGTGTTCCCGCCACGCCGGGCGCGGCGTGAGCGGGGCGTGCTGGGAACGCTACCGACACGCCACGTCGCAGACGGCCGGGAATCGAACCCTCGCTTCGAAGGCAGGGCTACTACCAACTAAGCCACGGAGTCGTCGCCAATAACGTTAGGTTTAACAATACAGTAACTAAAGGTTAACAAATTATATGTTATGGGTCCTATTCTTACGCAGAGTATCTATGAATCGCAAGCTAAGCTTATTGGGAAGCTTATGTTATGGGACTCAGAGTACGAATTCTTTAAAATAATCATTATAACTAATTGTATTGATCTATACAAATAAATATAATTGAAGTCTGTTTGTAATGTCAAAATAACAGATGTTTTCTAAACGCACTTGAAAGTATTAAACGGCTCATAAATCAAAATATCTTTATTTTTATTTTTATCTGTCTAATGTCTAACTTGAGAAAAGTATTATATAAGTGTATTGTCATGTCATGTCATTAATATTACTTTTAAAATGTTACTAATAAATAAGCATATATCATGATTAATAATTTAGTATATTAAGCAACCAGCTTCAAGTTTTTTTCGATCGGTACAACGGCCATAATTCGGTATTGATAGTCTCGTGGAAGCACCCGAATGTTAGTTGGCAACACATCATCGTAACCACCAGATGCTATAATTCTAAATTCCAATCTTACGGCACGGCTTACCTCTGAGTTATAGTCTCGCCCTCAGCGGCGCCACAACCCTCTCCAGGCCAGCTGTACCCTCATACATGCGTAATGTGATATGTAGGTTGAATTAAAAATCTGTATCTCCCTGAGCAAAATTGTCTCCTGTCAACTGAGCTACGAGCCAATTTAGACTTCAACAAGTAGATTAGCGAGTAATGTTTGTTTTAGGAGTGAGTAATGAAACCTGATGTTCTGGGGGTATCGCCCATAAACAATATTAACGCCCTACCGAAGTATTGAAATACCCAAGTTGCATCGCATTGGTTAGCTGGCATCGCATCAGCATTGCCTCTGGTGTTGCAGATGTCTATGAGTGATGATGGTAACCACTTTCCATCAGGTGGCCTGTAGGCTTGTTTGCCCAAACTTAATATATGAAAAAAAAATTAAGAGGTCGGTGATGAAGTACGAAGGTCTGGTCTCTTGACTTGGAGAGGCCCAGGTAGTTTTCAGGATAAACAAACTCCAGCAAAGCGTTTATTATATAAAGCGTTTATAGACGTAGTTAAGCTCTGCCTATGGCTTCGACCAAAACAGTAAGTATCAATAAGCTCTCTCCATGTCTCATGTCTACCTCTTGCGAGACAAAAGCACTCAGTACTCGGCTCAATACGAAACCTTAACAATGCTTTTGATTTGAAACGTACCTACTGGTCGAGGGTCAGGATTGAAACAGATGTGATCTCCACAATTAAGACTAGCTTAATTTGAAATCAGAGTGTGATTTGGCATATCGTTGTGCATGTATTGTGCCCAAGGAGCTCATACGATATATGCGCAAGAATATGTTAACAACCAAGAAGTTATTGAAAAAAAAAAAAACAAAACCCGACTGCGTGAAACATTCCAAATTACATTTTAACATATAAGTTGTAACAATATTCTGTAAGCCATATTTATATACAATAACCAAATTAATTGGTTTTGAGTGTAAAAAAAAAAAAAATTAATATGGCGCCAAAAATGAGCCATTTTTGTTTTAATAATTTTAGTGACTCATAATAAAGACGAATCTAACGACACATTTCAAGTTGATGAATTTTACATCAACCGTTTAGGCTACAGAGCGTGCCAAAGAAATATACATACATACACTCAAAAACATAACCCTCCTTCTGGCGCAGTCGGGTAAAAAGACAGCCGCCTCAAGAAGTTTTTTAAGTCAATTAAAAATAACTTCGAAATGAGTTCGCCTTTCAATATGCGATGAGAAGCCATCTCGTGAGCGGCGAAACGTGACGTGCGTCGAGGCGTATCGTCGCACGGTGTCGTGTCGCTGTCGCCTGTCGCTATGCGCAACTCTGTGCGGGGTCTGGTTACAGGTGAACAAAACATGTTTTTTTTTCCAACCGGCTTCGAGAGGTTCTCTATTTCAATGAATGTTTTTGAAATGGGAAAAAACCATAGAACTCGCTACACTGTTACAGTTACCGACACCTCTGTATATAAGTCTCTGTATAGTCTATTTCTGCTTGGCGACTGATTACCAGGTGTGGTGGCAGTACTTCTGCGGACGTACATAGCACAAGTGCTACAGCTACTTTGTGTTAGCTTATTATTAAATACTTAATAGCTTGAGTTTAGCTTGGTAGCTTGGTATGTTGCATTAAACCGTGATTAAAAAAATACTTTTGTTTGTTCTATTTCTATTCGGGTTATTTAATATTCACTACAGTCACTACACTAAATATAAACTGTAGTACCTATTATAATAGGTGGATAGAACGTAGATTTTAAAAGTGATATCGGAAAATGTCAACTGCAGTTTTCTTCCTGCATTCGAGCAAACGCAAAAGAGGAAAATTCCAATAGTTTGCAATGTTCACAGAGAACAAAGCATCTTCAACAGTATGTTTTTCTTAAATGTCCAATATTGATAGCAATTAATTTAATATTTGATTTGCAACCAAATGAGATAATCTTGTAGTCACTGATATGAATTCAGGCGGAAAATAAAAGCCGATTAAACAATTATGCTTTAAAATCTGAAGTGGTATTTTTTTTACGTGAATAAGTGACGGAACGCACTGAGAGCCCACCTGGTGGTAAGTGGCGACCCCCGCCCGTGACCACAGTAATGCGACTCAGTATAAGATTTGGATCTTACATTGAGTTTCACTCATGCTGCTGCGTATATCAGCTGAGACGAGGATGATACGTCTCATGCGCATGTGATTTCACCGGCACTCACACCCTTCCACCGAAACAGATACTTTTTATACTCATTTTAAGTATCTACTTTCTAAGATTTCCACACCCAAAGGATAAAATAAAAAGTTTTTGTCCTATATTTGCAAGGCTGTATCTTTTGAACCATAAGTTGTACAAAGCTGAAACTTTCACGGTATATGTGTCATTACAGAACATATCCTAAAAAATTATAAAAATCACAAGTGGTATTATAGAATTCCTACCCGATTCACATCTCATACAAATTGAAAATATTTTTTAATTCAGTTATTCCAGCATTTTCTTAGATTTGTAATTTATTATTGAACGTCAGGACACGTCTCAGGAAGGTAAATATACACATAACCCAAACACGAGGAAATCCGCACGTGGGTATTGTTGGAAGCAATAACACGTACTCGCAGGCTCGCTGGGCGCACGGCCGTGCCTGCCGGCCTGCCGGCCTGCTCACCAGCTCGCTAAGGAAACGGGCAACTTTAGCCGACAATTATTGCTCAGACCTGTTGCTCTTAGCGTTTTGTGGCCAATAGATGAAAAATACTATAAGCGAGCGACGTATCGTTTTTTTTTTTGGGTTTTGAAGTTTAGAAAACAATTAAAAGCGTGAAATCTTTACAGATATGTTTTGTTATTACCAAATTGAATCACTTAAACTCAACAATTAAAAGCAAGTTTTTATGAGCTTAAGGCAAAATACGTCTGTTTTTTACGTGATAGATCTGACAGTCCACCTAATGTTAAATGATTACTGCTGCCCATAAAAAAACAACAAAACGAATTCTTCCCATACCAAAGCATGAAAAGGCAAAAGTCGCATTCTATCGCACCCGACACCCCTGCTAGGCGGCGGATTAGCAGGAGGTGTTGTTTATCTAAACGAATATAGCATAAGTTCTTCTGCTACTTTTAGTTGTACCATCCAGGGGAAAAGTGTTTTAAAGGTACTAACAGACGCAAGCAACTAAGCCACCAAAAACGAGACAATAATATAAATTGAAAGAAAAATAAAAGAAACGAAAAACGTCGTATTGTTCCTTCACAGCCAAACCCAAGTAAGAAATGACTGGGACAGACTACCGTAGCAACATTTTTCTTAAATTGACAGCAATTTTAAAAAATAATTGTTATTTTAGTTGACATGAAAAGTTATCTCCAGTAATCTGTTACTATATTATAGTCGAAATGTAAGTAAATGTGTCAAACAGAAAAAAATTGACGCTAGTTGCCGGTCCAGCTGGCACGTCGCTTCAATATCAGATGGCTGCTGACCCCATACATTTGTAGGTTTATTAGGACATATAATATGCGGTAAGTAAGTGATATTATGCTGCATACGACGTGGTGGTTTGGATTCATATGTTTCGGAAATACGGTCGAAAAGTCTGGCAAGTCAGGTCTGAACTGGTCACTCAGCCTCTGCTGTATGCGCTCAAAATTGTGGGTTCGATTCTCAACCAGGACAAGCGTTAATGTGATAAAAATATCTGTTAATAATAAGTTTAATTATTATAAAAATATTTTATGAGCGATCTGGTATTAATTAATATTTGCATTATTAGTGTTAATGATTAAAACATTCAACAACATGAAACGACATTCGGGGCCGATCCCCGGCTGGAACCAACTTTGTGTGATTAACATGATGTTTGTTCTCGGGTCTTGGGTGTATTACAAAATATACATGCCGCTTACGACTCAAGAAATCTTGGTACAGGAATATTAGTGTGAAAGTGTTTGTAAGTACAGCAAACGATTTAAGTTCTACGTTGCGTTTCAAGGTTTGCTAAAGTTTCCAAATGTTGCCATAATAAAAAAGGCAAACCTGTCTGAAAAAAATTTACAATTTAAAATTCCGAACTTCACCTGCCCCACTCAATTAGAACAGTTCAAAAAATCCGAAGTGATTTTTTAGCAGAAACACCCAATACCCGATCAAACTATTATTCTGAATAGACAAAATATAATATTCGCCCTATTGTTAACGTATATTTTTATTGCTGTTGTTAAAAACTCGATCACTACCAATATTCAAAATTTGTTTATACAAATTATTCATGGAAGCTAATGTCTTGTATACAATCATTATTCAGTGAAGCACTTTTATCGTAACAATTCCCAAAATTTTCAAGAAAATCGTACGACCGTAAAATTTCTAGATACAAAATGATTTAGGATTCAGTTGTTCTTACCAACCTAAGCCTGTTCGAGTGAAATTCGCTATGATTTTGTTACGTCTACTTCGCTTTTTGTTATTCTTTGCTATAGGTACTTCTGGGAATTTCAACACTTGAAATTCAATTTTTATTATCTGTAAATACAAACAATTTTTATGGGACATTAAAGTAGGATCATTGAGTGAAGTGTCGTTGAAAAGGTAATTACTTAAGAGAGGCAAGAGGTTTTTAATTACAAAAGTGGGAGCTCAAACATTCTCACACGCTGCGAGCAGCGCGCGCTCCACGCAACCTCTAGTCCACAAATTCCTCGTAGACAATACTTATGTTTGCGCTGATTTGAATTAGTATACGGTTCCATAGGAAATAAACAATTTTCTATGTCTGACGATCTTCTTTCCTTTTGAGTCTTTACCTCGACATATATCTTGATACGATGCACGCGCCCTCTGGCGCGGCAGTACGTCAACGGTGATCTCAAGGTCGCACGCGTCACTCGTTCGCCCAAAAACTGAATATTATCCAGAAAATTCCTCTTGTGTTGTTATTCGATGGACACTTTCGAAGGCGGTGCTTGGAGGTGTGTCTTTCCTACAGGTATGTCTTCTAATCCTTTTTAGGCTGAGGCTTTTTAGGCTGTGTTCCCGCAGCCTAAACGGATCCCAGTCCATCTTGTTAAATTTAACCAAATTAGTTTTTTACACACCAATCTTATATACAGATTCAAAGTCTAATTAAAGACCTGAGAAAAGAAGAACCAAACATGAGTGGTGATAAAGTGATAGGTAAAGGAACAAGTGTCTATGATATTGTATAATATTTACATTAAGAAGAAGAAGTACTGTATTATAATGGATAAAGTCTGGACCAGGCACTAAACTTGCAATAAGTCTGCCTGATGGCCCTGTGGCTAAGGCATATTTTGTTTGGTGAGCATGAAGTATTGAAGGGTATGGGAGCCGGTGAAATCACATGCGTAACATCTCCGTCTCGGGTGACGGGCGCAACGGGGTGCGACTTAGATCTTCTCAAACTTCGGTAGGTGAGGATCAAAGTCGTATTTCAGTTGTTATGGGCACTTATAGCATTAGGTGGGCCTTCAGCTCGACCCATCACTTTATTAAATTAAAAAAACGTATATTCCAGATAAACAGGTTTCCACCTTAATATTTTTGATTATGGCTCCGACTCCGACTGGTTAGATCTTGAATTGCGTGAAATTATTAACTTCATTCGAGGTTGCGACCCCTAAGTAGTTCTCATATTATCTGAGTAAAAGTTACAAAACTCAGAAATCGAAAAAGTTTGTACAACAGAAAGGTTACGCGAGCCTTTTAGCCAAATAACTAAATATTTCCCGGCGCCATATTATTCTGCAGATACAAGCCCTGGTAAGTAGGCCCTACTCACCTAAAACACATCGAAACTCTTTCAAAGTCTAATAATGTAATTTTTCCTCAGCGAGAAATTTTTACATGTTTACCTTTTCATAGTCAAAGTCCAAATACTTTATTTAGTTTTAAAATTTATAACAGTTAATTATTGTTAATATATTATATAGTGCATAGAATCGCATTGCCCACAGCTAAGTCAAGCTTGCAGGTTTGAGGCGCGTTGATAAAATGATATATTGATAAAACAGTCGTTGATTTCCAACAAATAAGATTGGCCTCAAGAATATACTCCGAGAGAATACAGAGCAAACAAGCAATAAATTATCACGCAAAGTCGTGTTTCATTATCCCCTAAAAGCAGATAGGCAAATAAACATTGTCCTTGACACGGCACATCAAACAGTAACTCATCACTAAAACAAAGCCTAAATAAAATATTATTGCGTCTTGTCTCTTATTGTGTTGGCTGGTAACACACGGTGCGGTGCGGTGTCGCACGGCATCTCATCTCGAGCGAGGGTGACAGGAGACGAAATTCTTGCTGAACAGACTGAGTTTGAATAATTTAGGTCGTCACTATTACTTTTTTCACACAGGTCGGGTACACCTGTCACACACCTGTCACATGGGTATTGACTTATGGGTAGGACATGGTAAAAAAAATTACAATTTCAGAGACATGGAGGCATGGTTTTTTTACAAGTGTAGGTACTTTTCCGCTGGTTTCAAAGAGTTCATCACCGGCACCCACACCCTTCAACCGTAAAACGCATGCTCTTCAATCGAAACACATATTGCTGGTGCCGGTAAATTACAGGCGTAGGAGACTTGGACTTCCTATACTTAAGTCGGCGAGGAACTAAGTTGTACTGCCGGTGTTATAAGTGGCTTTTAGCTCATCACGTCTACATTTGTAGTATTTAAAAGAGTAATTGGGTGCTGTCTGCGCCTTAAGTGTCCCGTACCGTCTGTCCTCACCCTAAAGTTATTATTTAACGGCGCCGTGATGGGGAGAATTATAGTAGATTTTCGGTTCGAAGACAAAGACAAACAGACTGAAAGACGAATGTCCGGCATTTATTAGCCTTTTTAATGATTCGTCCTTCATCACAGTATAATTTAATTGATGGAAATAATAATTTATAGGTTTTCGCTTCGAGAATATGAGGGAAAAATGGAACGATATTTTTATTACAAGAGAATTATATTGGTTTCTGAGATTGTTGGGATAAATAATGTGGCTTGGAATGTTTGAATGGTCTTATGTTATTTGTTCACCATGCCCATAAATAAAATATTATCGAGAATGTAGTTGAATTGAAATAGGTTTGTAAGAAGTATAAAGGTTACTAGGATATGAAATAAATAGAAGGTGACCCAGGGCTGAGGCAGTTTTTACAATTTTACAATTAAAATACAATTTATTTCCCTAAAATCCTTATTCATGTGTATAGATTGGATGCTTAGAAATATCTCTCATACATTTTTTGACAATTATTCAGTCAGTGACGATTAGTAACTATGTACAGAAAGACAAATCACAAGACAATATTTGGATTATGTGATCGTAGTGCAATTCCCTCATCATTTTGATCTATATCTTAACGTTTAGCCAGCATTAGCAATGAAAGTGCCCAAAAATATGTTTTACGATACCATTACAAATCTTTTGAATTCTCGGTTTTACATATTTATTATTCATATAAACCTTGTGGGCAAAAAGTCTCCAAACGATAGTGAAAACTATTATCAAAGTACGTTGTGTGGTTTAGAAGAAGTTAACGGAGAAACATACAGACAAAACGCGATTTTGCTTTATACTTATCTAAAGATTAGAGATGGTACCACCAATAATTTCTATATTTTCAAGATTTCAATTTTAAATGCACGTATCAAGCTTAATCTATGGAATCAAAGCCCAAAATTTCAAGCTAAGAAATCACTCCAAACGAAATTGGTAATAAAGTGTATCTATATTAAAAATCAATCTCGGATCTACTCGGTGGAACATTAAACAGACTTGATCCGAGATCCGTAGGTGAGCGTTTTGTTCCTGTGCACCATTTAATTGCCACGCTGGAGGCAGCCTTCCCTCGGCATCAATCACCCCCCTCCCCGTCGCCATGAGGCGTTGACACGAGCGGAAATATAAAGCGGTCGCACATACTGAAACCAAATATGATTCGTGATCCGCATAGGTTATTAGGAATGTTCTAGTTGTAAGCTGCCTATTGTACTAGTGGTAAGCAAACTATGTAGCTTCATTAATTTACAGCTTTTGTCCGCGGCTTTGCTCGCGTTTGTGTTGATTTTGTCTATTTCCGGATGAAAGGGGTCTATTTACTTTTCTGTATCTCTGACGTGTATGGAAAATTTCGCGATAATCGGCCTTCACATACGAGTAGCGTGGGTTCATACCTACGGTGTGGGACGTTGCGTGGTAGCCGTGAAGAGGCAATAGAGCACAGCGACATATCTGTTTGCATGTAACCTGCCTAAGCTCCTGCACGTGACAGTGTAAAAACAAATTGCTTCATCTGTCATGTAATAAAATCACATAGACATAACTGTGATATAACATTACATTTCATGAGATACTCATTATTAATGTTAGATACTAATTTAATTTTACTCCAATACTGGGGTTATAAGTTTATTATTTTGTAATTTATTATTGAAGTGACGAGACGAGCTCAAGCCTCACCTTCACCGACAACAACATCAATACGACTTAGGTCCTCCCCGGCCGAATCATGAGAAGATCCAAGTCACACCCCAGTACTTCTCCTGACTAACTTTGCACAAGTTCTACTGCTACTTTTTGTTGCCCCCTGGGTGGTGCTTTGGCACCACCCAGGGGGCAACAAAAAGTAGCTAATAATATCAAAAATATGGCTAATAATTATCAAAAATATGAATGTTCTAAGTTACACAGTATTAAGCATAGATTGTTACAAATACGAATTTATTGTGAGCTATTATTATGAATATTTTTACTTATGCGTGTAAAAATTTACGTGTCGAAACAATACTTGGTATCTCAAGGAATAAATGTGTTTGCATTTGAGCGCTTCCCTACTTCAGAAGGTAGTAAGATGTGGTACGATTCTTGTCCAAATGATACTTGAGATCTAAAGGAATAAATGAGTTTGAGATGAAAAAAACAATAACAGTGAGCAGTAATCGGGTTGACTACTTGCCAAATTTCCACGGCCTTGTAATATCCTATATAATGTACCTATATACAGAGGACTTATCAATAATTGTTTACTAAAGTAAAATAGCCACATTCTACCTAGATTTTATATCTAGACTTGAAGTGCTTTAGCGAGCAAATAGAAGCTAAAATAAATACTTCGTGCTTTTAAACGTGCAGTGAACGTTTTATTTGTCCTGAGCGGACAGATGGAATGAGGAGAGTACATGTGTAAACGTTTGTTGTGATCCGAGTTGCAATTGGAACCGGAAGGTACCTCATACCCTGGATAATACACACTTTTTATCTCGAAAGAGTGTAGTAATTTTTTTGGTGACTTGCAAAAATGTCAGAAAAAAACTGACAACTTTTGTCAGTTTTTTTCTCGTCTCGTGTTGACTTTTTACCGCAGGTTGCAGTTGTATCAAATAAAAAACCGGCCAAGTGCGAGTCGGACTCGCGTACGAAGGGTTCTGTACCATCTATAATAACGAGCAAAAATAAACAAAAAATAAAACTCACGTTTTTGTACGAGAGCCCCCTTAAATATTTATTTTATTCTGGTTTTTAGTATTTGTTGTTATAGCGGCAGCAGAAATACATCATCTGTGAAAATTTCAACTCTAACTGTCACGGTTCATGAGGTACAAGCTGGTGACAGACGGACAGCGGAGTCTTAGTAATAGGGTCCCGTTTTACCCTTTGCGTATGGAACCCTAAAAATGGCAAAATTACAGATGCCGTTCAACCCTAAGTGGTTACAGTGCCAGCTAATGACGCCCTGTAACTACGCGTAGCTGTAGATGACATAAACAAATATCGCCTTATGCGCCTCAATACGCGCGCTCCAGCTCACAAAAGATTGTCAAAAATATTATGTTGCGAGACATTTTTATTTCATTCTGTTATAATTTTCCCCGACTTCAAGCGGGCATGAGAGGAGTCAAGGGGCGTATCCTATGGTAACAATTCGCTGTCCTCGAAGTCGTTCACAATGGCCACTCGGAAAATATCAACTGAAGGGTATTGTTTTGTTTTTTTTTGCGATACGACAAAAATATCCCGAAAAGAAATACTCATGTGTTGTTTCACGGATTTCATTTTAGACTGTTTTGTTTTTTGTTGTATTTAGTTTGGTTTTGTGGATTAAGCTGCGGAATTATAGGGCCTTTAATGTGTTACTACGGTTACTTGCAATCATGATTGTAATGAGGTTCTTATAAGGCTGGTGATATCTGAGGACGACCAAACTCGTACAAATATTAGATACTATTTATATACCAAGTAAATAGTGCATTAAAATATGTAGGTATATCGGTCTTTCTATTGTGATCACTTCGTGTAGTCATTTTAATAGTAGAAAGTGCTTCCTCTCCGAGCAACATCAGTCATCAGCAACATGTCGCTGAACTATAAAATTTCTCCTTAATTTTAGTTTTAGTTTTTAAGTATATTTTTATATTTTACAATCACTTAGGTATTTATTTCCTATGGCCTCTTTGCTGTATGATAATTGCCTGAACTAAAGGGATTGTTTTAATTATAATAACCCATTTGTTGAACTGCATCAAACATGTATATATTTCCAGATATTAATAGCATTAAACAATAATTTTTATTCTAGTTAGCATTTATCTAGATGTTAAAAGACAGTGATACATGATCACTATCTTTTAATACCGAATTTATGTGCGTGATTGGAGAAACAGATAAATATTTTACCTATTTATAATAATGAACCTTGTTATCTATTAATTACGAGAACTCAAGTGTTTTTATTTGAGGGATAATAGATTTTTCCGCAGCTTCGCTTCTTTGATTGATTGTAGTATGCCGCAGTGAATTCTTGCGGGAAAAAGGGTAGCAAAATCACGTCAATCTGTTGCTCCGTTGTTATCTGGACGGTTAAACCTATACAATTAATTTTTCGCACGTACAATATTGGGTGTGTGAATATGACTCCGCCCTTTCTCAACAGATGTCGTTTTTAGTATTGTTTACGTGTACTAATAAATGACCATACTTGTATTCGATAGTACTGAATGTCAGCTATCTAACGCATTTTATGATATTTGGTTGAAGTGTAAGCAACAATTGTTTTCACCTTTTCGAAAATGTCGGTTTTTATTCCAAATAAACGTCATTTGCGGGAAGTGTTATTACATTATTTTATTGCGAAGAAAACTGCAGCGGAAACTTATCGTTTGCTTGTGGAGATTTATGGTGAGCATGCTCCGTCTAATACAACTTGCAAGGAATGGTTTCGACGATTTCAAAATAACGATTTTAGTACTGAGGATAAAGAACATGGAAAACCACCAAAAAAATTTGAAGATGCTGAATTGGAAGCATTATTGGCGGAAGATTCTTGCCAAACTCAATCAGAATTAGCTGCAGCATTAAATGTTGATCGTTCAACTGTTGCAAAGCGTTTACAAATGATGGGAATGATTCAAAAAGCCGGTGACTGGGTTCCACATGATTTAAAAGAAAGAGACATGGAACGTCGGAAAACCATTTGTGAAATGCTGCTTCAAAGACAGCAAAGAAAAGGATTTTTGCATCGGATAGTCACAGGAGACGAAAAATGGATACACTACGAAAATCCTAAACGCAAAAAAGCTTGGGTGAAACCAGGCGAACCAGGCCCATCACAGCCAAAAATAAATATTCACTGTGCCAAGGTCATGCTCTGTATTTGGTGGGATCAGAAAGGTATTGTATATTATGAGTTGCTCAAACCCTCTGAAACTATTAATGGAGAAGTTTACCGACGACAACTAATGCGTTTGAAGCGAGCCATAGAAGAAAAACGACCAGAATGGGTGAATAGACATAACAAATTAGTTTTTCAGCATGACAATGCCAAACCGCATACCGCAGAAGTCGTAAAAAGATATTTAGAGGGACAGGACTGGGAAGTGTTACCCCACCCGCCATATTCACCAGACATAGCTCCTTCGGATTACCACCTATTCCGGACGATGCAGACAGACCTTACTGGAGAAAAGTTTACTTCATGTGAAAGTATCAAAATTTGGATTGACAACTGGATAAGCTCAAAAGACCAGGACTTCTTCCAGCAAGGAATACGAAAACTACCTGAACGATGGGCGAAGGTTGTAGCTGCAGATGGAGCATACTTTCAATAATTTTTTTTTTAATTTTGTAAGCGAACAAATGTGTTTTATTTTGACAAAAAGGGGCGGAGTCATATTCACACACCTATTATTTAAATTATTTAACTGCGAACGCGGACGCTGGGGCATATTATACTGGAGGGGTCATAGCAATTACCCATTATAGAAGAAGGTATGCCTGCTTTTAATCGCGGTTAAGACAAAAAGCTGAACAGAAAGATAAGTGTCATTAGAGACAGATTTTCATGAACATATAGTACTATTTTAGTGGAGTACCTGTAGTCCTGTTGATAGGTGTTAGATAAATAACAGTCCACTCACAGTTTGTTTGTTTGTAAACTTTGTATATTAAAACACTCAATACAATATGAAGTTCGAAGTAAGCACAAGCACAGTTATACAAAAGGTTTGAAAGATTGAGCACAGCGAAAGAGTATACAGTTTTGTAGTGGAGAAATAAAGCCAAGGAAAACAAATAATGCGAACAAATAAATACGCGATTACAAGCGGAGGCGCAAGCGAGCGACACGGGAGTGCGTCGGATGGTAGGATCTCGACTGGCGGCCGGTGACGCGGCGAGCCGCATTCCAAGCGGCTCTGCGTGTGCGCAGCTAGCTATACGTATGTCGCGCTCGGAACTAGGGATCGCTGCATACTACAGGTTTCGCCCGACTTAGCTTGTGCAGATAAAGGTGTGTAAGAAATATTAATATATATTATAAGAGTTGTGTAAATATAGAAAATGTGTATGTAAATATTGTATACAATAATAGTGTAGTGTGAATGTAAATATTATAATAAATGATGGTGTGTGTATTTAATTATTGATTAATGTAGGGAGTCACCTACATCACTCCCCTCCAGAGTCCATGCCTATGATTTATAAAAATCAGGAAAATGGACACGTCTGCCAGACCGTGTGGTCCGATTGGTGTTCTGAGCGTGTATTACCGCTTCTGGCTGGGGAGATTCTAAATGAGTGTCAGGAAAAGCTGTCTCATCTTCAGTGAGTATGTAAGCTGGCTTGAGACGGTCTACCGAGACCTTAACTTCTTTCCCTTTAATACGGATATTATAAAATTTTATGTCCCTTTTCAGTACTTCATGAGGCCCAGTGTAAGCGGGTTGAAGTGAACCACGGAGCATATCTTCTCTAAGGAAAACATGGCTACATGTGGCGAGGTCTTTGTATACAAAAATTTTATTCGTACAGTGGTGTTGGGTTGGTACTGGTCGAAGTTTTTCAGCAAAATCCTTTAAACGGGCTGTAAAATCTGTTATGTCTGTAGTGTAAGAAGGGAAACTTCTGAAAAACTCGCCGGGAAGCCGGAGGGGCTCTCCGTAGACCAAATCAGCTGACGACGCCTGAAGATCCTCTTTGAAAGCACTCCTAATACCAAGGAGGACAAGTGGCAATGTTTCCGTCCAGTCTGGATTTGCGTGGCAAGTTATAGCTGCCTTTAGTTGGCGGTGAAAACGTTCGACTAAACCGTTACACTGAGGATGGTAAGCGGTTGTTCTACGATGTTGGAAACCTATAGTCTTCGATAACTGTTGGAATAGCGCTGACTCAAACTGTCTACCCTGGTCAGTGACGATGTCAGTGGGACAACCAAATCGGGATACCCAACCAGAAATGAAAGCTTTTGCTACTGATTCTGCAGTAATATCGGTCAATGGAATTGCTTCCGGCCATCGCGTGAACCGATCGACAGCTGTTAAACAGTATCTATAATCACCAGAGTGAGGCAGGGGTCCAATGAGGTCTATGTGTACATACTGGAAACGCGCCGAAGGTAAATCCAGCGTTCCTAAAGGAGTAGAAACGTGGCGAGTTACCTTGGCACGCTGACATTGCAAGCAAGACTTAGACCACTGACGGCAATCTTTGCGCATGTGTGGCCATACGAAACGTTGTGCAACAAGCTGGGCGGTGGCGTTGGCTCCTGGATGACTGAGGGAGTGAAGGGAGTGAAAGATCTGCTGGCGCAAAATCTTGGGAACGAATGGTCTAGGACTAGGTGTGCTGATGTCACAATACAATTCGGTAGCACACCCGGGAATGTTCACTTTAGATAGCCGAAGTGATTTTTTATCTTGCAGATACTCTAATAACTCCTCGTCTGAGGCTTGCAAATTAGCCAAAACTTTGAGATCGACAGGTGCCTGCAATTCATCCACGCGGGACAGTGTGTCGGCGACGACGTTGTCCCTGCCCGAAATATGTTGTATGTCGGTAGTATACTGTGAGATGAGGTCAAGATGTCTAAACTGACGAGGCGAACTGCTATTTTTTCGTTCATGAAATGCGTAGCAGAGTGGCTTATGGTCAGTGTAAACTGTAAAGTGAGTTGCTTCTAACATATGGCGAAAATACTTTATACTCTCGTAAATCGCTAGAAGCTCACGGTCATACGGAGAGTATTTCTGTTGAGCAGGGCTCAATTTGCGTGAGAAAAATGCAAGGGGCTGCCAAGCTCCTAGTTTGAATTGCTGTAGGACTGCCCCTATCGCTGTATCGGAAGCATCTGTGACTAATCCTAATTTAGCTTTGGGATCTGGATGTGCCAGGAGGGCTGCAGTGCAGAGGCTGTTTTTACAATCTTCAAAAGCTTGGAGCGATTTCCCGCTAATATCAACAGGGTGTGAAGCTTTCACGGACCCTGTAAGAAGTGCATTTAAAGGAGCCTGTATTTGAGCCGCACCAGGTATGAATCGTCTGTAAAAATTGATCATACCTAGGAATCTCCTAAGTTCACGGACAGTTTTAGGAATTGGGAATTCGGAAATGGCTTCTACTTTTTCGCGAAGAGGCTCTGTACCCTTTTCAGAAATTTTATAACCCAAGAATGTTACCTCAGGGACGCCAAAAACGCATTTTGCAGTATTTACCAGTACACCATAATCTTTCATCCGGGTAAAGATTTGTTGCAAGTGATCCTCATGCTGCTCCGCCGTCTTGGAGAAGACTAAAAAATCATCCAAATACGGATATACAAAGTCTAAACCACGTGTCATTTCATCAACAAACCTCTGAAATGTTTGTCCGGCATTTCGCAAGCCAAAAGTCATGTATGGGAATTCATAGAGTCCAAAAGGGGTTGTAATAGCTGTTTTCGGGATGTCCTCTTCAGCCACGGGGATTTGATTAAATGCTTTGACTAAATCTATAGTGGAGAAGACTTTGCACCCGGACAAGCTATGAGAAAAATCGTGTATATGACGAATCGGGTATTTGTCAGGAATAGTCCTGGCGTTTAATAACCTATAATCACCACATGGGCGCCAGCTATTGTCTTTTTTTAACGCAAGATGAAGCGGAGATGCCCAAGGGCTATCGGACGGGCGAGCAGTCCCGATAGTGATCATGGCCTCAAACTCCTGTTTAGCTGCCTTAAGTTTGCTAGGAGCCAATCTGCGGGGAGAACACGATACTGGGGGGCCAGGTGTGGTGCGTATGTGGTGTAAGGTTTGGTGTTTTACGACTCCTGGAGTACCAGCTGGTTTAGTTATTTCTGAAAATTTTGACAATATGTTATAGTATATATCATCTTTACCGCCAGTGGAGACCCTGACACTTAAAACTAGACGATCAGAAGTAACAATGGTAGCTACTGTGCTGATATTGGTTACGCTATCAACAAGTTTTTGGTTGCCGATGTCCACTATTAGATGGTAATGCGAGAGAAAATCTACTCCTATTATGGGTTTTGTTACATCAGCAATGACGAATCGCCAGGGGAAGGCACGGCGTAACCCTAAATTCAGATTGAGTGTTACGTAACCATATGTATTGATAGTACTACCATTAGCAGCGCTCAACTGAAAAGATGTCTTATTGCGAGCACGGCGTGCTCCTAATTTTGACGCAGGGTAAACACATATATCACTACCAGTGTCCACTAAAAACTGCTCCTTAGTCTCGCGATCGGTAATGAATAGACGACCCGGGGTAGAGCTCTGGCAATCATTGGTCGTCATTACTGACTGCCCGAGGCATTTCCCGCCTTAAAGTCACAAGGTTCGTTACATCTTCGAGCTTGTGTGCCGTAATTGGAATGGTACCAGCACACTGGAAATTGACGATAGCGAGAATAAGATCTGCGTGATGATGAACGGCTGCGGTTTCTTGCTTGTCCTCGTTCTTGTGGGCGTGATCTATTGTTAACTTGGACAGTAAGGGCGCTAACTTGTTTGGTCAGTTCGGCAACTTGACGGGTTAGCTCTTCGATAGGTGATGAGATTGAGGTGGCGGCGACTTGATGAGTAGGGGTCGCAATGTCGTTTATCCGGTCGGCGAGTTCTGCTAGTGCATCCAAACCTAGTGAAGGCTGGGAGGCAACAATAGGCTGCATAGCCGTGGGTAACCGGCTGGTCCATATAGTTTTGACGAAATCCTCGGGTACTTGCGGTCCTGCCAAGTGTTGAAGGTGTCGGAGAAATTGTGAAGGTTTGCGGCATCCTAGTTCTTCGTGCATCAGCAACTGTTTTACTTTATTTTCCCTGGAGACCAACAATCTCTTAATTAATTCGGCTTTAAGTCGATCATAATCAGGTGGGCCAACAAGAATATCCTCAACTTCTGCGGCGTATTGCCTATCCAAATTACCGATAATATGGTAAAATTTGGTTGCGTTATCAGTTATTTTGTAAATAACGAACTGACCTTCTACTTGTGCAAACCAAATTGCGGGCTTCTCTGGCCAAAACGGAGGAATTTTTACTTGTTGAACCGAAGCTGGCGGTGGGTCTGCCTGGTTCAAAACGCGCTCTGCCATCTTGACACGACGTGGTCGTGTATTCACTTGTGAATTTGTCGTGTCGCTTCCGCTGTCACTGCTCATTTTTTTATATATATTGTTTTTAATATTTATGCTGCGTGTAAGTCGGAGGTCACCAGTTATAGTACTATTTTAGTGGAGTACCTGTAGTCCTGTTGATAGGTGTTAGATAAATAACAGTCCACTCACAGTTTGTTTGTTTGTAAACTTTGTATATTAAAACACTCAATACAATATGAAGTTCGAAGTAAGCACAAGCACAGTTATACAAAAGGTTTGAAAGATTGAGCACAGCGAAAGAGTATACAGTTTTGTAGTGGAGAAATAAAGCCAAGGAAAACAAATAATGCGAACAAATAAATACGCGATTACAAGCGGAGGCGCAAGCGAGCGACACGGGAGTGCGTCGGATGGTAGGATCTCGACTGGCGGCCGGTGACGCGGCGAGCCGCATTCCAAGCGGCTCTGCGTGTGCGCAGCTAGCTATACGTATGTCGCGCTCGGAACTAGGGATCGCTGCATACTACAGGTTTCGCCCGACTTAGCTTGTGCAGATAAAGGTGTGTAAGAAATATTAATATATATTATAAGAGTTGTGTAAATATAGAAAATGTGTATGTAAATATTGTATACAATAATAGTGTAGTGTGAATGTAAATATTATAATAAATGATGGTGTGTGTATTTAATTATTGATTAATGTAGGGAGTCACCTACAAACATCTATCGACAAGACTGCAAAGTCATGACCCTAGTCTTGACTTGCAAAAGCATTTCCAATGTATTCTTAACAGCTCTTTGATATACATATTTAACAGAATTGTAACGAGGAAAATCCGATCCGATCTAACTGCCCAAATTGGAAATTCTGCGAGCTAATTATCTGCTCATTAGCATACATATCGCTGTACGGGCAGCGTGGTCCGACCAACCAAATTAAAGTACTAATTGGTACAGATAATCCCGGATAATTCCAAGGTCGGGGGACACGAAATCACGGTCCGCTGGCTCCAAGGCCTTGGGAATCTTCTACATCAGAAATGCGATAAGCACTCTTACTTAAAGAAAAAAAGGATATAAAAAACGCGGCAGTTAGTATTAAGTCAGTAGGATCGTTAGTAATAAACCTTTGCAATGCAAAAGTCTTTTTAACCGACTTCAAACAAGAAGACATAACAATAGACAAGGATTAAATTAAAATTAAAGAATAGCTGCTGTATAGTGGCATTGTCAAGAAACAAATAAATTAAATTTTCAACAATCAAAAATTACTACTAATTCTAATTACTAAACGTATGTTAAAATCTCTTACTGGATACAAACCTACTCAAATAGTTCAACCCAATCGGTAAATAGCTTCGTATTCAATAAATATACCCCGATTAGATCGGTTAAGTTGATTAAATCTGGATTCAGTTGTTAATAAGCTTAAACTATCCAAGTGGAGTCGCTCCAGCGCTAATCACGCGCCGGGAGATAAGAGCCTTCCGAACGGTCAAGATTGGGGAACAAGAAGTAACTGCGTAGATATACGATTATTAACGTATTTATCAGGCGGGTCTTTATCATATCGACGGTTAAAAGGCGACATGATTCAAGCGCCATTTTGAGAACTGTAGAGGAGAGCGATTTGAAAAATAAAAAAAAGATTTAACAGATGAGCGGGGTCGGAAACTTACCACCACTCAGCTTGTTCCACCACTAATTAACATAAAAAAATAATAAGAAATATTTACGTGCTCTAACTCTACTCTCTCTCTCTCTTTTTCTCTAGGCACAAAATCACCAGTGTAAATATTTGCAGTGTTTATTTTATGAATGTCAAATAAAGCTACGGAACCAGCGCTTCTGTTAGTTGCAATACGATAGTTTCCAATATATTAAATAACGACACACTTTGTTCAGGTTCCCGTTAACTATTGTTTGATATGCAAACTAACATAAAATTTCACATCTCACGTTTCATAGCCCATACTTCTGAGAAGCCCCAAAATTACGACACGTGTAGCAAGCACCATTCTGTAGTCTTCCTTTTCTTATAGTTTCGGGTACCTACGATATATTAGCAGCATGTATTATTGAACATCTCGTATGTACCAACTACATCCTGTGTCCTGTCCCTGTGTGTTCATGGCCCAATATAGAAATACAGGAAGTTACAATTACACGGTTGAGGAACATTGCAGCTAATTAGGTTTTGTGAAATGTGGCACAAATAGCCATACATACAAATAGAAGTATTACGTATGTCTTTCTGTCTCTAGTTAACTAACTAGCTGGTGTGCAGAAGATAGTTTTTAACGGATTACTTTCAATGTAACTTTAAACTTGATTCATAACTTACAATTAAAATATTATACAATTGGAATAAGAAAGAAAAGGCAAAAACTCGGAGAATTATATTTATATTGGGAAATAACTTACTTATATCCGTATAAAAATATAGTTTAAATGAAAAATGTAATTCATGTTGAAAGTCAACAAACTTGAGTTATTGGGTGTGTGAATATGACTCCGCCCTTTCTCAACAGATGTCGTTTTTAGTATTGTTTACGTGTACTAATAAATGACCATACTTGTATTCGATAGTACTGAATGTCAGCTATCTAACGCATTTTATGATATTTGGTTGAAGTGTAAGCAACAATTGTTTTCACCTTTTCGAAAATGTCGGTTTTTATTCCAAATAAACGTCATTTGCGGGAAGTGTTATTACATTATTTTATTGCGAAGAAAACTGCAGCGGAAACTTATCGTTTGCTTGTGGAGATTTATGGTGAGCATGCTCCGTCTAATACAACTTGCAAGGAATGGTTTCGACGATTTCAAAATAACGATTTTAGTACTGAGGATAAAGAACATGGAAAACCACCAAAAAAATTTGAAGATTGGAAGCATTATTGGCGGAAGATTCTTGCCAAACTCAATCAGAATTAGCTGCAGCATTAAATGTTGATCGTTCAACTGTTGCAAAGCGTTTACAAATGATGGGAATGATTCAAAAAGCCGGTTACTGGGTTCCACATGATTTAAAAGAAAGAGACATGGAACGTCGGAAAACCATTTGTGAAATGCTGCTTCAAAGACAGCAAAGAAAAGGATTTTTGCATCGGATAGTCACAGGAGACGAAAAATGGATACACTACGAAAATCCTAAACGCAAAAAAGCTTGGGTGAAACCAGGCGAACCAGGCCCATCACAGCCAAAAATAAATATTCACTGTGCCAAGGTCATGCTCTGTATTTGGTGGGATCAGAAAGGTATTGTATATTATGAGTTGCTCAAACCCTCTGAAACTATTAATGGAGAAGTTTACCGACGACAACTAATGCGTTTGAAGCGAGCCATAGAAGAAAAACGACCAGAATGGGTGAATAGACATAACAAATTAGTTCTTCAGCATGACAATGCCAAACCGCATACCGCAGAAGTCGTAAAAAGATATTTAGAGGGACAGGACTGGGAAGTGTTACCCCACCCGCCATATTTACCAGACATAGCTCCTTCGGATTACCACCTATTCCGGACGATGCAGACAGACCTTACTGGAGAAAAGTTTACTTCATGTGAAAGTATCAAAATTTGGATTGACAACTGGATAAGCTCAAAAGACCAGGACTTCTTCCAGCAAGGAATACGAAAACTACCTGAACGATGGGCGAAGGTTGTAGCTGCAGATGGAGCATACTTTCAATAATTTTTTTTTTAATTTTGTAAGCGAACAAATGTGTTTTATTTTGACAAAAAGGGGCGGAGTCATATTCACACACCCTATATAAGAATGCCCACCTCTCGTGATAGTTAAGTTTGTTCTAGCTAAGTAACATTTCAAGTAATTTACCCCTAATAATAGCCACATCGTGCCCTAATAAAGTGGTAACAATCTAATAGGAATATTGCCTTGTCATGTTGTTCTCGGATCGATAACCGCCAGCTAAGTACTTCGGGAAATTGGGCGTTTTCTTGAGATTAATATCGTTAGCTGAAATAATCCTGTAATATTTTACTTAGATTTTAGCCATGTCAACCAACAGCCCTTAACTGAGGTCTAATTCTTTAAAAGTAACTTTAATCTTACTTTTAAAGAGTTATAAAAGCTGACTCGATAGACGTCCTTGATTCATAATTTGAACGACAAAATAAACGTATTGCAAAAATCCTATGGAAAGAGCATTTTTAGTTTTCTAAAATTTCTAACTCCCTAGGAAAGTAAAATTAAAACGTAGGAAACGAAAATTATAATGAATATAGCTGATTTAATAAAAAAAAAAACCAAGTGAAATGTTGGATATTTGGATGGAATCTTAGTATGGCCATGGCACGAAGCCGAAGCGGGTCGCTAGTATCCTAGCTACGCCATGCGGTGTTACCCGAGGTTTTCCAGAATCGAAAGCAGCCTACATTTTTATTAATCAAGGATATAAGCTATCCTGGTACCAATTTTCATCGAAATCTTTTGAGCCGTTTGAGCGTGGAGTATTTAGGTACTTATAGACGTACCTAACCACTCAAGCGTCTAGCCCGCGCAGCGACTATGTCTGCAACGTCCCGCTCCGCCGGCATCGTTTTTTTAATAACCGCGCGCGACCTTTTTTCACATAAACATTTACTACTGGACAACTACTGTACCTTCATTAGAATAAAAAATACCTACGGCAAGCTAAAAGAATCGAGAATTAGTTTAGTTCAAAGTAAATTACTCATATCAATCTGAAAGTATAAAAATAAAGCTTAAAAGTTGGTGATGTGAATAAAAATTTAAAAATTTTACTTTTACGTGTGGTTTACGTGAAAATTATAATAGTTTTATTAACTATTATATTATTTTGTAATAGTTTAGTATTTTCTCTTTAAAACGATACCAATATTTCAATATTGAATACGACGCTTTCTATCAAAATAAAAATTTGTAATCCATGTCCTCCTCAAAAAAATATGAGCGGAAAAAATAAAAAAATATTACAAAATGGCCGCCCATAATGCGCATTTACACGTTCTTTTTTTTTATCAGTGAAACACAAATGAATGTATTCTGCTTTAATACTATTATTATAGATACTAAATAATATACTTTATAATTTAATACTAAATAATAATAAAAAACGAACTAAAATATACATATAATATATATATTTACAAATTTAAATTATACACTCCTGTACTAGGATTCCCTGTGTCCTGTGTTACAGGCGGCATGGACAAACAGAAACACAAGACAAATACACTAGACCTAAGAGAAAATTTCATGTTCACCACACAAACAGTGCCATGATTCTATTAAAGTCAAAGATATTCTCATTGAATTCTTAAATTAATTACACTATTGTTATCAACTCTCAGCAGTTGCAGTCTTCCCTGTAGAACTCATTGGCCCCATCAGTTACTTTGAAATTGGTTCCTCCACCACCACATAGCCAGTCAAGATCTCCGCAGTGAAGATCAAAATACTTTATTTCCATTGAATTCATAGTCAGTCGCATCTGAAACAAATAATAAGGCATAAGTTGTCAATCTTATTTTCTTAGTTTCTAGGGACTAATAGATTGTTCTATTAACTACTTACTGATAGAAGAGATCATGTAGGGCTTGGACTGGCTAGTGCTGGGCTGGTGAGGGGCTGGGTCTGAGGCAGTTGCTGGCTCCACCTCCACGAAGATGAAATCTGTAAAAAATAGAGAACTTGTGTATTAAAATACATCATACTTATTAACACTTAGTCATATCTAATGCCACCACACAAAGTATGCCCGGGCTGGGAATCGAACCTGGGACCCCTCACTTCGAAGGCAGGGCTACTACCAACTAAGCCAGAGAGCCTATAAAATGTTATATGTTATTATAATTGTTTTTTCTTTCTGGTGTGCAATAAAGTGTGTATCTATCTATCTCAAAACAATATTTTGAATGTATATTGTTGCAATACATATTTAATGTAGATGAAGCTGGCAAGCAGTAGTGCTTGCATTACTGTGTCCCAGTGAAGTCACATGCACATGAGATGTATCGCCCCTGTCTCGGGTGATGGACACAGCAGGATGAATGTGACTCAGTGTAAGATCCAAATCTTATACCGAGTCGCAGCCAGTTAATACAATATACAAAATTAGTCTAAAAATTAGAAAAATACAAAGTGTACTTACGGTTGTGTATTCATTATTTCCATTTGGTCACTGCAATATTAATGATGATGTTAGTACACATATTATATTAACCATAGATATAGTTAAAAATAGCACAAAGTATTGCCTAAATCAATTTGTTTCAAACATAATCCAATTTTGATTGTTGATTTATTATAATTTATATTGAAAAACAAAACATATTCAATATATACCAATAAGTTCATATTGTCAAGTTTACATGCCACTAAGTTATTTATTGTAAAATGATACCCAGGTCCGTAATCCACCAATACATCACCACAAAACACGAACTGATCGCAAAACACAAAACGTGTAAATGTAGCATTAGACGTTTTCGATGGTATCTTGATCAAAAACCTGACTGCTAGTTGCAAGTTCAAGTTGCATATTACGATTTCCAGACACATCTCAACATATTTATTATTAAAATGTATATTAACGTGATACCAGTGAAGCATTATCTTATATTATGTCTTTGTTTTACATTATCAAGACCTTTTATATTATATATAACAACTCAAAGTCATCAAACGATGTTGGCGTCATGACACCATATCTTCTCAACTAGATTTAACATCATAAACGTTTTGGAGTAGTCGTAATTTTACATATTTCGTAAAGAGATAATCCCCACAATCAATTTGATATATAATACTATTAGAAATAACTAGTAAAAACAGAAAACTTACCTCATGTTCGCAAGAGCTCCGTCCACAAAATTTATGGAATTCGAAATGGCCATTTAGAAATTTGATTATTTTTTTCTGAGTTTATTCTCGTTCTTTCCACAGATATAGGAATTGTAACAGATAACACATTTCATTGACTACCATCTAGTATCGAATAGCAGTATTAATAACAGCTGAATTTGCGTCTGTTGAAGCGTGAATAGGTCGATGACCGCGCGCGTTTTTCGACCTCGATCGATACGTGGACTCTACAGCCATACCAAGATTTTGTCAAACTGACACGTGGACGCCCAAGTGGCTAATATTTTTACCTAACCTTATGTACATTCCTAGCCGTTAAGCTATGACGAAGTTCTGCGGAGGACTTAAACACTCCGAAACCAAGATTAGTCACATAGTACCAGATATATACACGAAATAGACAGAATGTAAACACGTTTGTACACTAAACATCTTGATTCACCAAATCAGAGAGCTTTCAGAATCCACTAAAAGCGGGTCGGTTAAAGAACAGTAAAGAAACATCGTTTAATTTAAAGCTTGATAAATTGCAAACAAACTTTCTGAGCACATCATTTGCTAAGGAACCCTAAAAAGTGTTTAACCGGATTTACAGTTTGATCGCGTTGTAACAAAAAGCTAAAGGTACCTACTGTTATAAATTCAAAACATGTATTGCGAAGTAAGTTAAAATAGACCTTCCGAGGGCTGGGGGGGGTAGGACCCTGGAGCTTTGCAGTACTTTGGATAGGTGTGAGAAGGGTCACAAGCTCGCTGCATGATAATGAAAGAAAAGTTTCAGAACAACAGATAAAGACGGAACCTTGGGTCTAAAAATTAAGTCTAACAAACGATTCCACATTCGTGCTCCTGCACTAGGGTTCCCTGTTTCGCAGGAATTATAATAATGTTACGTGTTTGTGTATTGGCAAACATGTAAGATTATTAGGGTAATCGTGCTCGTTACAAAATTGCTCCGGCCGGGATTGAATACGGGACCCCACGACAACTACCAACAAGCCGACTAACAACCGCACTATTATACAAGGTGTTTTAAAAAGGTGGGATAATACTCAAACAGCTCATGCCTGGATTGCTCTAAAATTGGCCCCACCAGGTTTCCCAATGCACATCATGTTACGAAGATGAAGTTATGACAAGTTAAATTTTGACGTAAACTTGACATCGCTCTAGCACCCCATTTTTTTTTTTTTTTTTTTTTTTTTTTTTTTTTTTTTTTTTTTTTTTTTTTTTTTTACGTGGGGAAATGCACTCGCATACCGCCCTGCCACGGGGAGACAGAGCGGTTATGTGGGACTAGACCCACTAAAACCCCACGATGTCCTCCTCTGCCGCTTAGTGGCGGGAACACGGGAACGTTATAACACACATCCGCGAACCCGCCGCGGCTGTCCGTTTCCGGACCCCCCTGCGTTGGCATCGGGTGCCACTCCTCTGTTTGCGACACGCCAGGACATATGGCGTGTCGCAACCACCTCGGGGACCAGGTCAGCGAAAGGGCGTCAGACGACCCCGTGTCTAGACGCCCTAGGTCCCCCTGCGACGGGTCAGATATGTGGCCCCGTCGCCTGCCACTACGGCCGCAGAGGATAGGGAGAGCGGCGCCTCGCAATACCGACACTCCTCTTCCCCTGCGGCCCCACCGCGTCCGCCATCGAACGGTGGCGACCCCGTCGTGGCCGCGGTAGGTAGGGAGAGCGGCGTACCGTTATACCGGCACTCCTCTCCCACCGCGGCCCCTATCCCTCAGCTGCGATGCCTCCCATTCGACACCGCAGCCCGCCTCAGTTGCGGTGCCCCCCATAAGGCACCGCCACCTACAATGCCGCTCCTAGACGGCTTGGAGGCAAAGCCTAAAGGAGCGGCCCTCCCGGGTTCCTCTTAGCTTCACCGTGGGTGACCAGGCCACGGTTACTAAGCCCCCCCGCCCCGACAAGGCGGGAACCCACGGGGGGGCGCTCTAGCACCCCAGGTTTACTGGAAGAAAACTCTTTTCAAGTTCTCTCTTCTAAGTTCAACTCTTTTAAGTTCGCCTGTATACATAACTTTATTCTTTTTTTTTTTTCATCTTTGTATTAATTTTGTTTATGGTGTACAATAACGAATTAAGAATTAAGGTTCAACCCTAAAAGCTTACCAGGTGACATACGGTGACCTTCATTGATTTAAGTGCATGCATGTGTGAGTGACCGCTCATTAGGGCTGTCCGAAAAATAACAAAAAAATTATTTTTTTACCTTGTATGGTACAACAAGGTTTTGATTTGGGTTCTGATTTTTAGGCATATATAATAATTCAAAATTTAATTTGTATGAACACGGTTTAATATTGTAACAGCTTTTTAAATCACCTTGTATTGTGGATTCGATCGCCCGGTTTCGGGGCAAATATTTATCTATATGACATTTTAATTTTTATGTTTTTTTCTGTGCAAATCCTTAGGCAATTGTGGATATATTTGGATGATTATTTTAAGTTAGATTGGGTTTACCTTTGTCCCATAAATAAATATTCACAGACTTGTAGGATGGGACCAATTAACTGATAAAATAATTATTTATTTTTGTTAATACAAACATTAATAAATATATATTACCACCCAGACACAGAACAAACATCTATGGCCATCAGACACATGCTTGTGGGAATTGAACCCGCGAAGGTAAAGCTACTTCTAAATGAGCTGTGAGGAGTCACTGAGCTATTAAATTGTTTTTCAGTTCCATTTCTTTATTGAGTCGGACACAAAGATCCATATATATTATAATTATAATCAAAGTTGTAAATATCACAGTTTCAGAAATAAAGAGATAAAATAAAATAAACATAATAGAAATTAATTTAATTTAAATAGTAATAAATATTATAGCTTGAGATCGAGTGCCTTTACCCGGCCCCCACACACATGTTGTCAGTGCCACATTTTAGATAGTTGATAGATTGGGGCTGTACTTCGCGGAAGTTCATAGATTCGACACGTGTCTAGCGGCGAGGAGCGAGACACGTGTCGGTTCTATTGTTGAGTATTTACGAATGTATTACAAGTTTGGCGGAGGTGTATTACCCCTTTCAGATCATCTTAATACCATCGACGTTTGAGTAGGGTTTGGAAAGGACTTTTATATATTTAGCTAAATAACAATCTACTATGCAGGTAGTGTTTAGATGAAAATAATATGGAAGCATCGAGCAAACAATTCAAGATACAGATAAAAATTAAATTGGCCATAAATATTTTATTCTTGAATAACAAGTCAACAAACAAAGCAAAATATTTGATTGTGACCTGTGTTGTATTCTAGATCAATCTAGGTATAGTACAATACTGTCACACCTTTTTAAAACACCTTGTATATTATCTTGAAATTATTTGTGTAGGTATTAAGAAACCTTCAAGAGTCATATTTACTTTTAAGTTCTTATCTTATTTTCAGAAGTTCGGGCAGGCGCGAACAAGGGTAGCGGACTACACGATGATATGAAATAGAAAGTTCATAAACAAAAGTTGCTTTAGACGAGGATAATGCGTACTGCGCTACAGCTACATCTGCTTGTATAAACTTATACAAGTTCATTTTACGAAAATGTAATCACCCTCGACTTGGGTAATGATAATGTACTGATGAACACCAAACGCTTGAACAGATCTTAATAAATTATAAGAACCATTTCGATTACGTCAGCTTTCAAACAGAAAAAAACACATCAAAATCGGTTCATTTGTTTGGCAGCTACGATGCCACAGACAGAGACACAGAGTGTATCACACAGCGCCATCTAGCTCCAAACTAAGCATAGCTTGTACTATGGGAACTAGATAACTAATAGAATACGTACTTAGATATTTTTGTAAGTAAATACATATTATGTTCATATCACAGATAGAACAAACATCTATTGTTCGTCACACTGGGCTTTGGGCTTTGATCTACCACGGTAGCCCAATCCGGATCGGTAGATGTCACATGTCTTCAAAGTTTTTTATTCTAAGACATGACGAGTGCACCCCGTTGCATCCGTCACCCGAGACGGGGATGTTAAGTTTTATGCGTCTGTGATTTCACCTGTACCTACACCCTTCTACCGGAACACAGTTCACTACTGCTTGGCGGCAGATTACCAGGCCTGGAGGCACAAGTTCTACTGGTACTTTTTGTTGTTCCTTTAGCACCTACGGACTCAAGCAACTGAAGAGTTTTTCTGACATTTGATACAAGAATAATCGTGCATACATTTCTATTCAACAACAACAGCAGTTATTGCTTTCGCAGTAAGAGAAAATGTAGAGGAAAACAAAACATGGCTGCGATCCCGCATAACTTTTTGTATTCTCCGTAGTAAACGCGTACAAGCCGTGCTACAGTACTTCCCTCTCCAATAGGAAGTAGTTTATGTTCGTACATTAATCAAGGGGATGGGCTAACTTCTATTTCCGTACTGATTTAGGCAACATCACTCGTATTCTGTACCTTATCGGAAATAGATGTGGTTTACTTCCTCTAACGCAAAATTACCAAGTATTTCTTTTATTTTAAAAAAAGAACTGTTTTTCCCGAGCCAGTGGCATTTTCTTTGATGCAGTTGGCATGGACAAACACAGAATCACAATATATATACGAAACCGAGTACATTTAAGATACAATTTAAACAAATAAATTTGATTCCTTTTCAGGTATCATCCTATCACAGGGTCCATTTATAACTAAAAGTACTATTTATTAAGTACTATTAATAGAATATCCACCATAGATACTCTGATACTCAGATACTCTGTGAAAATATCAGCGAGCTTCGGCTAGTGGTTAAAAATACAGCCATTTCATAGCGGGACAGACAGACAGATAACGTTGTAGACTTAGTAATAGATCTTCGTGAGAATTTATTTGCTTACCATATATTTCGCTGATTAAACAGTTGCAGTAGGCGATAACTTGCGAGTAAAAAAAAGGTAAAAGTTTAAAAAGTACACTAATTATTGTAACTACTAGCTAATTTTATAAATGACGAGCTGTGCCGCGACTTCGTCCGTGTCGAATTTAACAGTATTTTGCGCGGAACCCTAATTCCTTTTTTCTGAAATAAAAGTTGCCTAAAGCTACTCTTTATAACATTAGCTATCTGCCAGTGAAAGTCCCATTAAAATCGCTCCAGCCGTTTCGGAGATTAGCCGAAACAAACAGATAGACAGGCAGACACGGGCAAATCTTTACAAAACTTTAAAAAAATGTTTTCTTTTTCTATAAGCGTTTTATAGCAAATCCATTTAGTAAAAAGCTGTTATTTTGACATTCCAAACAGGCACTTTAATTTTATTTATTTGTATGTATAGACAACTATTGTGAAAACATTTTATTTGAATTTGATAATTATTGTTTGGGATAGTAGCGCACGACTTTTCGCGAGATATACGATAAACTCTCTGCGTGCAAACGGCCCCTCCCAGGGAGAGAATACAAAAAGACGTAAGCATCCTCCAGTATTTTATTAGTCTTCATTTTACGATAATCCTCCTGATTTGATATAAAAATAATACATGTTACATCAAGAGTGGAACAGGGCCCTGCTTGGGAAGAAACAAAGTCGCACGGTACTGCGCTCTGAAGCTTGAATATGTAATACATGTATTTGTAATAAGAACCACTGCACAAACAAAGGACGGTTCCATTTTTATTGTACATATGTATAATGAAATATCGTCTAAAATGAGGATTGTTTTTAGCTGATCTAAAAAAAGAAGATCTTCGGGTATTTTTATTGTATGCTTGTTGCGCGGTTTTTTCGACAATTGTGGACAGATTGGAATGATTGGTTTTTAATTTTATTGGGTGTACATTCAAGGTGGTCTCATAGGAATTTCATGAAGAAAGTCCCTAAGGGCGTAATATAAATGATTCAAATGTTGATGTCGGTTTATTCGATTTTTAAATCACTTAATTAAAGTGTAGGTCTATTCGTGGCAATTTCCTTTGAGGCAACGTATATGTCTGAAAGGAATGGTCCGATAACAAATCGTTTTCTTTTTGTATTAGTTACGGAACCGTTTCCAGGCTCATCAGGCAAGGGACTTCAATTAATGTAATATATATTACAGGATAATTGGAAAAATACAGTTTCAATTAGGAATTAATAAGGCCGGGGTAGACGAATATTTTGTAAAATTTCTTGTTTGGATTTTTGTCATACATGATATCTTCATCAATTCTGATTATTTTTTTTAATTATTATATATTTATATCATTTAGCCTTAAATTGATGACGGAGAAAGAAATTATAGAAGAGTATTCAAGTCGGTTTTTTAGAATTTAAAATCAGTACCTTGTTATATTTATGAAGGTACGCTTAACAACTGGACGTGAACAAATTGAACGATAAAGGCAATCTTTTTGTAATGTTCTATCTGTAGCCCAAAGCTCGTTAAGTGGCAGCCACTTACCCGCATGTTCGTGATTACACAATATCTCACTAGGGCCTCTGTCATGTATCGCAATTGAAATATCGCTACGCCAGCGTGGTCGCAACCCTTTCAAAAGATATCAAATGTGCGAACATAAAAAGGGTTCTGCCGTTCCGGTGTTTTCTATTCTCTTGTCATGTTATTACTATTGTCGATTCCTAAATGCGTGTCAATTTATTTCAAGTCTTTTATACCTGTGATATAATCCAAATATATGCATCTATAATTTTGTTATCGCCTAAGTTTAATAAAAAAGTTTGATCTCTAGCTTGAAGTTGGTGTCAAACCAAACTAAAACTAAACTTAACGACTATTTTATACATACTAAACAATACATTAATAAAATGATATGTTCGACAGCTCTAGAATTATTAATATTTTTTTAATTTTCATCTACCAGAATCTATACAACTTTCGGTAAATTTTCAACGACACTCGTTAAATCTAAAAGTTTTATGTAGAAAAATGACCATAGCTTAGTTGGTAGTAGCCCTGCCTTCGAAACGAGGGCTCCCGGATTCAATTCTCATTGCGTGGTGAGTAGGAAGTTTGTTCTCAGGTGTTGGGTGTTTGTCTTGTCTTTCTGTGTTTTTCCATGTCATCTGCGACACAGAGAATCCTAGTTCAAAGGTATGAGTGTGTTAACGTTGTTGTTTTTTTTAAATGGTATGTGTTGAGGCGGAAGACCCAGCTCACCATGAGGGTTGAGCAGTTGGTATCTCGCCATAATGTGAACTTTAAGTCTTTCATGGTGAGAGTACCGACTGCTCGTCTTGCGACCTTTATGAATGCCGAATTTTGGCCGAAGGGAATTGTGTTCCGACGATTCCACGGGCGCCTTCAGAGTACTGTGGCGCCATTGCGTGACACGGCGCAGACAATTCGTGTAACTTAGTGTCAATTTTTGTGTTTATATTTTTATATGTATGTTAGTCTGTAAGGTATTTATTATATGGGCCTGTTTTTAGTATTTATACAAAAAATGTAAGAAGCCTGAAATAAAGATTTATTATTATTATTATTATTATTATATAGACATGGCTTTTAACAACAGCTTTTATCCGGTTATTTTAATTCTTATAATTAAAGATCTTCCCCCGGCCCGCTCTTTATACAAAACACCACAACTTAGGCCTAAAGACGTGAATATGAGAAATTATAAATATGAGAAACATACATAATTAGGAATGTGGAAACATTATAATTTACTGTACGCTCGTATAATTTATAGCGTATAAACAAGTTGCCGTACAAATCGTTTGAACTCAAAATTAGTGTTATATTCAGTTGATGATGTTGGTCGAACTAAGGTCCCGTGGGTGGAGAAAGGACGGCCTGGCCCGGCCCGGCCCGGCCCGTGTTTACAAAATCTAACATATTTCACTTGAGCTCAGGGATCGTCAAGTTTATAGGGTGTGCCGTTCTAAGAATTGCTATTTTATCCCAGAATAGATATAACATTTGTAGCTTGATATAGTGGTTTGTATGGAAAATTCTGAATGAACTGAATGAATTAAATATAAAAACAGATGACCCCTTCTAGAAAAAAGTATTACAAATAGAACAAAGATGTTGGAACGCATAATGGTGTCGGACATTGTTTTAGCTAGTTACAAATTGAGTATTTTAATCGATATCAATACGAGTATTCTAAATCTTTGTTCGTATGTTCGTAATACAATAGCATAAGTTAAACTACTTAGGTAAGGAAAAAAATAATCGCGTTGCATGGACTAATGATTGAATTAAAAAGGCTGATAATCCTTTCTTTAAAATTTGGTCCACATACGACGACAGACAAACAGAAAGAGATTTACGCATCTGCAACGCGAAAAAGGTAATCCTTATTGTCCCTGTATTATAAATGGAGTGCTTCACAAACTCCGTACAATTGTGATTGAATGCAAATTGCATGTACCCAATTTAGACGGACCATGTCTGAGAAGCTAGTGCCTATCGGGGCTTGTAGGTTTTAGTACTATAATTGCTTGATGAAGATGGCTTTTAGGGCTAGCAAACATAAGAACTGACTGTATATCTGTGTGCATGTAATATGCCTGGAGCTCCTGTGTCAGGTTTTATACTCACGAATATGTACATGCGTGTGTAAAATTTAACGTGTCCAAATGATACTTGAGATCTAAAGGGATAAATGAGTTTGAGTTCGGCTTGAATAGAGTTTTGTGTTTTTTTGTAATTTAAATAAAACGAGCATACTATAGTGAGTATATTTTTAAAGTAACAATTGTTAAATGTGCAGTTACTAACATTCAGGACCGCCTTTCCAGCGTTTATTTTACATTTATAATATCACGAAAATTGATGGAAAACAATAAGGAAAACTGCAAAAAACCTCACCACGCCGCGCTTTTGTCTCTTCGAACGCTTTTTTTTTTAATTACGCGGTGTGCTTGAATTAAATCTTTTTGCATCTATTTTTGAAACAAAACTCAACAATAATTCTCGTCTATATATCTCACAAATTATCACCAATATCTATTGTTTATCTTGGTGGGATGACAATACTACTACCAACTGTGCTATGAGGACAGTCAAATACCGTGTGTTTATGAAATTATTTACACGTCATTCTATATTTCCTACTGAAGAAGATGTTCTAACTGGTTCGTGTACAGGGTGTATATGATAGTGTAGGCCTACTCGCCAATATATAATATAGTTCGGTAGTGACGCGTCGGATATGGAGTGTGAATTATTGCGTCAATTTGGCTTTGAGTTATTTATAGTTTCATTAGATGGTTATCAAGCGGGATGATATGGTTATCGCGTAAGACTTCACACGTGAGGCGGCGTGCTCACTCAAGGGGTTTTGACCAAATAAACGCAAATTGGTAAGTGGTGTAATAAGCCTTTTGAATTAGGATCCTGGCTTTGATTTCTGTTCATTTTCTGTTTCTGTTCATTCCGTTCAAAGGTTAAGATTGTTTACGACAGATTTTACTTGGATGGATGGAAATTTGTGAATAACGTGTATTATTTATTACTTATTTAGCACTTTGTACAAGCTTTGTTCTTCAGGCTACGAACTTAGCTAGGGAGTCGACGAATAAATAAGGTTAAACGCGAAAGCTTTTGATACGGCGAAATTCTATCAACTCTTACCGTCACATAAAAAGCCAGTAAATCTTTCACCTTGAGATTATTGATTAAACCAGAAGCATAACTCTGTACTCAAAAGGGTTTTAGAAGTTAGATTGACTCACAGCTCAGTTGGTAGTAGCGGTACCGTCTGCGATGTAGGTCGGGGGTTCGATTCCCACTCCCACAAGCATTTGTGTGACGACCGTAAATTTTTTTTTTTTTTATTTTATTTTTTTTTTTTTTATGTGATTGGGGGCAGACGAGCTTGCGGGCCACCTGATGGAAAGTGGTCACCGCCGCCCATGGACACCTGCGATACCGGGGGCAATGCCGATGCGCTGCCGGCCTTTCAGGTGACGATTAACCCGCCTCTTGAAGGACCCCATATTATACTCCAATGGGAAAACCGCAGCAGGAAGTTCATTCCACAACCGACAAGTACGAGGAAGGAAAGAGCGTGTGAAACGAGTGGTTGTGGAAGACCAGCCATCCAGATGGTGCGGATGAAATCTGGATTTGCGGTGTGTGGTGCGGTGGTGGAAATCAGCCGCGGGCACCAAAAATAGTATATAAGTATTGCATGAGTAATCTTGATCGTATAGTATAGTACAAGCCAGTGCAGCCAGGCAGAGGGAAATGTCTATGAATATTTATATTCTCTTCGTTGTAGTCAGTGTGCGATTTGGCATATACTAATAAAATAATTTACTAAGGTTTCCTTATTAAGTCGCTCTCGCTACGCTAGTGATAAGCGTAATAGAGATGGGTAGGTGACTTGCCTAAGATCATTGTCCAAATCAAAAGCATTTCTCAGAGCACAAGTGATTTTAACAGAAGTTTATTTTTAAATTCTCCCCTGCATCCCCTCCGCTCACCCCCTTTTCTGGCAAACCGACTGGAACACGTCAGAGCAGCCACATAACAAACTCCTGCGCCGATCGCATCCAACTGGCCGCAACAAATGCTGCACTTGTTTATACAAATGCCGGCTGGTGGGCGGCACAAGTAATAGGAGACTAGGGGACTCCAAGCTAAGTTATATTCCAGCTTAGTAGTAATACATTAATTGTTAATAGCTGCGACTATTTTAGAACTCTTTTTGTTTGTTCTCAATTTTTTTTTGTCTCGAACTCTAAGTATTCCCTACTACCACTACTCATCTTAGTTTTAGTAACCCGCCCTGTAAAGTGAGGGGCACCAGGTTCAATCCTCCTTTGCTAATCTAAACAATCCATCCAATTCCATCCATTTTCATCCAATTTCCAATCACCTATATTTTTTAGGTAGGGTACTAAATTTTGTTAATTTATTGTCCACTAGCTTTTGCTAGTTAACTAGAAATTTATTTCTGGATGAAAAGTACATTTCATCTTATCTTGTTTTCTATACAATGTACAGGGGGACATCGTGTAAGCAAAGAAGTTAAAGCGTAACAAACAAACTGACGTTTGCATTTATAATATTAGTTAGGAAGTTAGAATACATAACGACAAAGACTGGCCTCACGGTTCAGTTGGTAGTAGCTCTGACGTCGTGGGTTTGATTCTCACTCAGGACAAGCATTTATGTAACGAACATAAGATCTTTGATCTGAGTCTGGATGTTAATAATTATTACATATATGTATTTACAAAAAACAGTATTCTATTAGTTATAGTATGCTTAGTTTGCGGCTAGATAGATAATGGCTATGAATATTTATTATTATTAAAGATATATTAAGATTTCTTCGTGAATAGAACCCGCTTCCCCCTGTCACTCCAGCCCCACGTGAAACAGTGTTTACATTGCGCCCGCAGGAATACATTACCGGGCTTGTAGACGGACAATTCCAGTGTCCATAATGACATTAAAATAATTATGTTTACAAGGAACCATTCTTCACAACGGAGATGTTTTCGTGGGACCATTTAGATGATAAATTATCGCCCCGATTTCGGTGAAGTATTGTCGAGGAGGTGAGGTTTAGGGGAACATAAAGGATCAACATATTTCTTGCTTTTGTGGGGAATGTATCGATCGTCCACCGTCAGCGGAGCTGTCAAGGTTTGAATGGTTTCGGAACTAAATAGCTTTATATCTTCCTTTTAACGTCATATTGATTTCTTTATCCATACATACATAGTTTCGTGCTTTTGTCCCAAAAAGCAGAGTCTATTTAGCACATTCTACCTTTAGGTGTGAGGTTGAAATGCAGACAAGTGTTGAACTGATCGTTGCCATTGTGTTACGAACAACTCAGCTATTACCTTCTTTCGGAATTTCCATTCCTTACTAATCCGAGAGCCAGAACATAACTTATACGAAAATAAAGTTACCAAGAAGCCTTTGCAAAAATGATTTATAAAAGCGGAAGAATTAACTATCGATGTTTAAGTATTTTTTAGGGTTCCGTACCTAATGGTATCTTCCTTGTGACAGTAAAAATATCGGCCTTAATAGATATTCTGAAGTCTGGTGTTTTTTGCTATGAGGTAGTCACTCTTGCCATATTTCGGCTATATAACTTTAGTTAATCTATGAATTTACATACATTGCTTGCTGAGAAAATCTCTCTAAAGCTCGCCAGGCACATAGCATTAGATTCTGGCCACAAAGAATATTAAAATATTCAGAAGCGAAAACGCCATTTTGTCGCTGAACAAGAATTCGTGTTTCTCCGCAGGTAGCGAACTCAGCTGATCACAAACAAAGATGTACTGGATTCTCAGCAATATTTTACGAAAAATGCGTGACTTGCAAAAAGAAAAACGGCTTAATTTGAAGTAAAAAATATATTGCTTTCAAGGGTTACTCACAACAGATCGGGGACGAGGAAGAAACAAGCAATGAAATGCGCATACTAACTAATGTTATTCTGTGACATCCGCCCAAGAACAACAAAATGGAGAGAAGAAAGAAGCTGCTTAGGACTTAATGGTTGCTGAGAGGAAATGAAATCTAGATTTCAAATTATCGTCATTTTTTTTTCAGTTTCAGCCATTTGTGTTAAGTTTCATAATATAACTTTCTGAGCAAAGTTTGGGTGCCGTTAAAATTGCAAAGATGACGTTGTCAAAGTGTTCATACCATATTTCTACTGAGAGATAAATAAACAATACTCGTAATCAATAATGTAAAACTGGTGATTTATTTAAACACTTTCAACGTGATACTATTACTTTACGGGATAATTTTTCCGCTAAAATCCACTTAAACCGCAGGCTTCTGATGAGAACCGAAGGCTCTCTTTTACAATACTTATTTTTATTTTTTATTTACGCAGTTTTCTAGCGTCATTGCCTATTATGTCCTACGCCTGGACAAAGTTCTCCACTTGTGACTCAAATCCATTCAGGTAGATCGCAATCCATATCTCTAAAGCCAATTCTTGCGTGAATTCCAGTGTCACAGACTTTATCTGTGAGCTTTGTACCGAGGACGCTGCGCTCTTTGTTCCTCAGACAAAAACCAAAACAATTAAATAAGGTAAGCAAACGTATTTAGAACGTGTCGTGAGTAAATTTACAAACAGTTTCACCTGCGTAATAACAATTTGGTTTGCCGCAAAATTTCATCGTAAAACCAACAATATGCATAAATTATAGCGACAAAGTCACTTTGAAATTTCACAGTTTCGATCGCGATGGAAATGAAACTCGAAAACAATTAGGTAACTTTGGAGAGTCGGTGCCTTATCGGGGCCATTTGAGGAGATTTGACGCCTGTTATCTGAAGAGTCTGAATCGGAACATCTGCCTTAATCCGGCGTTGAGGAAACCTTCATTTGGCGTTTGAACCAATGGCGGTTCAGTCGACGGTGAAGCTCTGGGTCCGTCTTGCTGGTCTGAAAAGGCTACATAGAGCTATTCATTCGTTAACAATTCCTTGCACGAATTATGGTAGCCGTGGCCGCAGCAATACTTATGATTTTCGTACAATGACATGCTTCGATTGAATCCTACGCAATTCAATTAATTAGCAAATAATTAGTTTTTATTCATTTTCTTTGTAAAGTGTAATTTGCGTAATCTACTCAGGTGCGAGTAAAGTTGATTAGTGACGAGGGCAGCATGCTCTTTAGTTAGTAATTAGTTCATTAGGTACCTGTCATCATAAGTTATTTATTATTAGTAGTTTATGTATATTTAAATATGTATGTATATAGGTATATATCATGTAGGTATATGTTACAATATATTTAAATACTTATTTATTAGTGTATGTATTTTAATATTTCTAATTAATTTATTTTATTACTATCTTTTAGCGTTTCTCCTCTTCATGTACTTTCCTACCTTTTCTATCACATCTCTCTAGCACCTCAGGTTTACTGGAAGAAAACTCTTTTTAGGGTTAAGTTCGCCTGCGTATATATAATACCTTTCTTCCTCATCTGTGTATTGTCTTTTTATTGTGTACAATAAAGAATTATAAATTCCGTGGCTTAGTTGGTAGTAGCCTTGCCTTCGAAGCGAGGGGTCCCGGGTTCGATTCCCGGCCGGGGCATACTTTGTGTGGTGAGCATGAAGTTTGTTCTCGGGTCTTGGGTGTTTGTCTTGTGTTTCTGTGTTTGTCCATGCCATCTGCGACACAGGGAATCCTAGTGCAGAGGTATGAGTGTGTTAACGTTGTTAACGTTGTTAATTATTCAAGTAGGTAGTGCAGATGTATAGCTATTAGTATTAAACACGCTCAAATATCGATAAAAACATTGTTTACTACAAATTAAAATATTTAGTGATTATTGAGAGTGGGTAGTGCACACATGTAGTGCGAGTATTACTTTTACTGATAAGTAAATTACTGTTAAATTGTTACAATACTTCTGGTGAATTATTACCAATAACGCTAACACTAATCACTCGTATGTATCACGTGGTGTCCGAGCTACTCGCAAGGTTTTTTTTTATTTATTGTAAGCAGTGTTTTTTTTATAATGGCCAATTTGATGACAAATAAAACATACAATTCATAGAATGAAACTGTAGGCATGCAATCCAAATCGCCACCACCCCGGTTTTTAGATATAAGTACTCAATACTCAATACATTTATTGCTTCTCATAATGGTACAAGGTAATATTATTGGTTTACATTCTGAGTTTCACATTATGGACCCTTGTTCGGGTATTACAATATTAATGGAGGCAGTCCGAGGTTTTCTAGATAGCATGTAGGTAGGTCTAAACTACCTACGCGCTATTGTCAATTTTATACATAATATAATATTAAATAAACTATGAATATTTTCTAGTCAAATTATTATTTTATTTATTTGTTTTCTTGTCAATTAATTTATTATTATGTATTATTGTCAAGCATTAGTTTTTTTCTTCTAAGTATTCTTTTATGTCATAGTAGCATTTTTCCACGAGAAAAGATTTTAATTTTGTTACAAAATGTGGATATTTGCTAGTTTCCTTTATGTCTATGGGCAACTTATTATATATCTTGATGGACATAATGTACGGGCCGTCACTAAGCATTTTTAGTGTGCAATTAGGTTGTACTAGTTTATTTCTTCCCGGTCTTAATTTATATCGCCTTGGAACATCGTCTAATTTTTGATAAAATTGGGGATATTTCCTCACAAATTTGCTTATCTCTAAAATATATATACAGGGCAATGTCAGAATTTTCAAATTTTTGAAGTGGCCCCTACAACTATCTGGTCGTTTAATATTTGCTAAAATGCGTATACATTTCTTCTGCAGAATAAACAGGTCTTGAGCATCAGTAGTACTGCCATATAAAACAATTCCGTACACTAAAAAAGAATTAATATACGCATAGTAAGCAGATACAGCTGTTGCCAAGTCAGTTGTTGTAAGTACTTATCATATGCCAAGTTATGAGAGCGTGATCGTGATCATGTTAATGTAATATGATCATGATCATGTTAGCGTGTTCATATTTCAATCAATCTTTCAAGAAATATCAAATAATCAATAATATCAAATAATTTATTGATGCTCCAATAAATTATTTGACTTGAAATAATTTAATAAATAATAAATAATCAATAAAACATCGTGAGGAGTCCGGCATGTTTTAGAACCAAAAATTCGAAGACATGTGACATCTACCAATCCGGATTGGGCTCCCGTGGTAGGTCAGAGCCCATTCACTCTCAATTATCGACAGTAGGCCGGTGTCCCTGCAGTGGGAACATTAGAAGTAAGCCAAGTTATAGTGGCGGGACGGAGGGCAACGTGACGCGACGTGACCCATTTTATATTAATCTCGTTTTTCATGAGGTGAGATGACCTAGAAATGAGATTTGAAGGCAAGCCTCACTTAATTATTTTCTAAGTAATATACGCGAATCATAACGTACCATCCTCCATCCTCAGGCGAAACAACCTTCTCGGTGCGGCACATTGACGCAAGTGGTACGTTACAATTCTTATAACAACAATGAATTCTCCCTTGTTGCGCTACCCGTCAGAATTACGAGTATAATCCACTGGGATATTCGGTTTTGTCGAATTTAATTTCATATTCTTAACGTCAGCTTGTATGTGGCATTACATAAGCTTCTATAAAAAGCTTCCTTAGAATTCTAACAAACTTCCGACCCAGGAACTTTCACTATACATAAAAAAATATTTAATAAAGAAAGCGTACTACGGCGTAAATAATTACGTAAATGATAAAACCCTATGGTCTGACATCGCTCTGGTCCACGACAGGGAAAATACTTTGTAATATCTATTTATTCCACTAAAAGTGATAAGGAAAAACGAATTTAGATTCAAGTACTTATATATAAAACGGAATATACAAGTAAATAAGCAAACAAGTAAATTAAAAAACATGATCTCGTAATAGTTGCTTAAAAAATGGTCGTTTGCAAGATTTTGATTAGGAATTGAACGGAAATAAAGATTTTTGTTTTATACTTTGTATGTAAACAATGTTACTATGCCCGGAATAGTTCGTGTAGACTAAGTAATAAAAATATTTAGGGAACTTGATATAGGAACTGCCCGGGGTGCTTAGGAGAGAGGATCTTCCTCACTCGTGGAGTAGGGAAGATGCAGCGGTCACCGGCCACCTGTCCTTGTTACCTGTCTACTATTTAATGTTTGTGTTTGCTGCCAGCTCAGTCGGTAGCGCTGTAGCGCCGAAGGCAGTGCTTCTACCGTAGTGGGTTTAATTCCCGGGACAAGCATTTTTGTGACGATTATAGATGTCTGGGTGTTAATATGTATTTTAAGTATATATTTACATAAATAAACTATATATTTATTCAATATAATAATATATTTACAAATATAAAATGTCCGAAAACTTCTTAAAGATTTAAGATTCTAAGAGATTCATTTATTTAAAACTTAATTTTTAAATAATTAATTATTTACATTAACATCATCATGATCAACGTTATGCTAGATCAAGATAGGTTTGCAACAAAATGAATTTCTATCGCTCAGTTCCAATATATTTAATTTACAAAATAGAGTTAATATTAAATCCGTACCAAGATATAATACTTGGAATAGAATATTTTACTTCAACATTTCTGAGGAAACCATTTCATTTCTGATCCTCTGGATATTCCGAAAAATAATAAGACGGGTATGAAAAAATGTAATATTAAATGTATGATTTCTTCCGCACAATGCCAATCTGAGTCGTACAGAACTATGCAAGCCCATTGTCCATTTCATTACAGCTTTTGTATGAAAACTTATGAATAGCCACCGAACAAAGAAATAGTTTTCCCTAAAATATACTATAAATTCAGGCGCTCCTTCCAGCTGGCTGCATCTGCTATAATGAATGTTTTGGAGAATCGCAACTTTTCTCTCAAGGAACCACTAAGTGACTTTACTTTTTGGGTTGATAAACTTGAACCGTTTTCGGGAAAACATGTTAGTTTTAAAAGCTTTCTGCGAAAATATTTAGCTTAAGAAACGTTATCCTATGTACTTCAAATGTTATTTTTGGTAATATTTTTAAAATGTTTCAAACTGTTACTAGATGTATAGCGAGTTTCGGAGTTATTGTAAATAAATAAAAATATTTCAATATTCAATTATATTTTACACAGCGTTATCAAGCCCCAAACTAAGCATAGCTAATTTATGTAAATTAGATAATACTTGTATAATTTTTTTTAAATGTATACGCATAATACATGTTGTTTTCCATACACAGAACAAACATTTATCTTCGTCACACGAGTGTAAATCGAAGCCACGACCTCCAGAATAGAAGGCAGCGCTACTACTGAGCTGTGAGGCCAGTCAAGTCAGGGTAGTAGTAGTTGAGAATGTAGCGACATCGAATCCCGTATCAGATATGATCCGCTTGGGATCATGAGTATGACATATACTTCTCCATTACTGCTGAAACAAAACATGGAACCCATTCCAATGCCGTCACCTGGCTCCAAATTTCCCTCCCTGATGAGCAGTTCCAATGTTATTCGCGAAATTAAATTATGCGAAAACCAAAACTTTATTAATATTTCGTCTGAACCGAACACCTCCAATCATTCAGCCGCCATCCTCGAGATTACCGGTGACAACAAATTAAATTCCAAAAGTCCAATACAGCCGATTTCCATAAAGGCCTCATTACGTGGATGAAATATCATTTCGCGTTCGGTATTTTCGTGTTTTATCTTCGAAATAGAAAATCGTCTAAATGGTTCATTTCGTATTCATCTGAGCCATTTCAGGGAACAGGTAATTAATTTAATAACTCACCCTCGTTGCCAGCGAGCAGGGCAGCTGGCTCACATAATACGATTGGAGAGGGTGGTATGGGGCAAGTTCCCTTCTTAGGTTGGAATTATTGATTACCTTTATGCAACTATTTTTTGCTGGAGGCTACGACAAACGTCGGAGCTCGATTGTCTGGAAGGATGTGGGTAAAAGGGTTGAGTAATAAGAAATCAGCTGATAGACGAGAATGGAAGACAATAGCCGGTCTCTCCCCATTTATTGCGAGATAGGTATAGGTAAGGAGACAAACAAATGAAAACAGACGCTTACATGCTTACAATAACAGTATTCCCTATATCAGAGTCAAGACCCAAGAACAAACTTCGTGTTCGAGACAAAAATTTACTCTCGAGCGGAAATTGATCCCAGGGCCCCTTGTTTTGAAGGCAGGGTAGCTATCAACTTAGCTATGAACCCGTCAACATCGATTCAAGAGAAGAAGGACATGTAGCTTATCAGCTAGCAGGGCTGTGTCTCATGTCTAACCACATGAATAGTAATCTATATCATCATGAACAAAAATAGTGATTCCGTCCGCGTGGTATTTAAAATTTTTTAGCGCGGAAACCTAATTATTTTTTAAAATAACAGTATCTTAAGATAATCCTTCTAACATCAACTATCTGCCAGTGAAAGTTCCATCAAAATCATTCCAGCCGGTTCGGAGATTAGCCAGAACAAACAGACAGACCATAATTTAACAAAAACTATTATTTTTTCATTATAAACAGACACACAAATGTATTGGTGGTAAACTTTTAGAGTTTTAAACCATTGTTTAAGCCAGCTAATTAGCGACTTTAAATTTACCAAATTATCTGAGGTTGGAAGTTTAATTTTCCAAGAACTTTTCAATCATTAAATACCTAAACTAACATAATTATGTGAACCGGCATAGTGGCTCAAGGTCAAACTAAAAGCCATAGTACAGAAATTGTCAAAACGTCTACTTAGTCTTAAGGATAAACCAACGATTAGTCAGCAAAAAAACTGTAGCTTGTTTTAATATACCTAACATTTTTGGAATAAATAGTACAAAGTAAACAGTTTTCAGTTCCAATTTTCCAGCGCAATTCATTTTGTGAGAGTGCCAAATCTGTCAATTTAAGTATCGATTGTACAGTGATATGGCTACGTGCATGAAAGGTTTGGGGGGTCCATGTTGCTCGCGACTGTACAAGTGTCCCCCGGGTGGTGCCAAAGGAGCAACCTGAAGTTGCAATAGAACTTGTGCAAAGTTAGCCCAGAGTATTACTACATCTAATGGGTTGTCTTATTGTACAAATTTATTTTAGAATCGGTTTGTGCATTTTAATATACTTATAATAATCTTAAATAAATATATTTTGCAATGGCTGTCTTTCTAGATGCTGTGCCTAAGGTGCTATACTATTTTACATAAATTGAAACGATCTGCCGGGATTCACGGTTATGACTAAAAATTAGTTTTAATTAGACTCTGCTTTGATGTGTCTCAAGTTATTGGAATATTTCAGAGAGCTATGCGCGCGATGAAGGCTTGTGAATACATCAATTATAATTAATCACGCAACGTTAATTTGCGACTTAATTTTTCGTATGAGTAATTGGCAATCCGAATGAGATTCCGAACCGCCAAGTAAAATAAGAAATGTTTGCTGTTTACATAAAAAGAATTCTTATTGTCTCCCAAAATATAACGAGTTTATAAATAAAAATAACTGCATCACATAAAGTTTCACATCAAACACAGTTATGACAGAACAGCGAAGATAAACCAGCGATTCTGTGCATTAACCGGTTTATGTCCATTAACTGGTTTTATGCGGATAAAGTGCAGTAAAAGTCACATTTAACGGCAAACAGAATAAGATAAGAATGACGAACGTACAGAAGGGAAAAGACATACAACATTAAATTTATAAGGATGTCTTCTTAAATAAAAAGCTTAGTGAGCATTTTGCTAAGGAAAATAGGAGTAGCCACCCCGTTAAAATGTACCGTATTAGGACGTTTTAACGGGTTTGTTCCAAATAATAACCTTTTTAGATTGCATAAACTATTTTTCGATCATGGACTGCAGAAAATTAGCGAAGACTTGAAAATATCGCAAAAATGTTCCTATCTTACGCAAATCAACAGTTGTTTTCCTATGTGAATAGTATAGTCCTGTTGGGATATCCGATATTACTGCTTAGCAGGAAACAAAAATACAATTAGATTATTATAGATACAGGTGTAATTTCCGATGAAGACAGATTCTCTTCTACAATTCTCTTCTACGAAAACAAACGGTGCGAGTGTAAGCGAATTAATCTTGTTAATGAGACGGGTCGGGTGCATTTGTTCGCGATAAAATATCAGCACAACTTTGTGCATTATATAGAATTTATTATATCACGAATGTTACATTACTTGTATTTGTTTTTGAATAACTTTATTAAGGTTTCAGCTAAGTTTAAGTATGAGGCACATACAGAGTGGTTTCACAAGAATATGGGCATCTACCACATCAATCAGTTTTTCTGAGCTAGATTTTGTCAAAATATTGTCGATTTATCGCTAGATACCAGATAATACGAATTTAGATTGTCAAAGACGATCATGAGACTACAGTTGAACAGAAGGTTCAAGAAAAATAGATTTGATTATGTGACTAACATTTCTGTTCGGAGTCAAAAAGTATTTGTTCGAAAAGCCTTTCAAACTACAGAATAGTCAGTCTGAAATGCAGTTAAAAGTCGTTTAAAACGAAAGAATTTCCAGTGCGATTAGACAAGACGAAATAAATGGCTGGTGGTGTTTCTTACCAAGGAAATATCAAGTGTAAGCGTATTATAATGTGCTTGCAACTTTTAAAGCAAAAGCTATCGTTTAGAGACAGTTATCCGTGCATCCAGATGACTCCACTCTACATCTCTACATAAATTCATGGCTTTTTCACTGAAGTACTAGGCAAAATCTCAATGACAATCAAATAAATCGTCCCATAATAACTATCGCTACATTTTTGCTGAAGAAATGACCTACAGGTCTGGGCGAATTTTTAGTTGGTAAGTTCTCTAGCATAATTAGTGGACTGGAAACAATAGAACTCGACACGTGTTCGCCTCTTGACGAGGCATTCACAGGAAAGTTATTTTAAAATGATACTTAGTCGAAAACTCAAAGTTCGAGGTTTTCACCCCAAACTTTGAGTTCTTCTATAAGTAGGTGGTTGTGGTTCGCCCCGAACTAACAACTAGCAAACGATACCTTTACAGTAATTTACCAACACACACACATATATATATAGTACTTACAAGAGGTTACTATCTAATTATTTCGCAATCATTACTAATCTATCTACTAAGTTTCAGGAGGATTTGACAAACGGTGTGGGAGTTTTGGTAGGACAAACCTACATATATACGTATATACACACGATACACGTTGCGCTCGCTCCTTCAATGAAAAAAAAAACTACTTTTAACGTACGGTCACGGGTTTGACATTTATTTAAACGTGTTTACAACAATCATATAGGTACTTATATATGCTCAAATCTTAAGCCCATAATTGTTTAGAGACTGTTAGCGGACAATGTCTATTAAATACCAATAAAGATATAATATTAAATACTTGATAACTATCTTTTTTTAGATATTTTTAAGCCTAGTTTTCGCAAATGGCTAATAATATATGTAATAATATAACAAAATATAAAAAAAATCAAATGAAATTGCCGTCTTAAAATTTACCTAGTAGCAAAATGAAAGTGGATAAAATCGTATAAAACTACCTACTTTAAATGATTACTAAACGAAAGGTATGAAAGTGTTACTATAATTGAAGGTCTTGCTTATTAATAAATCCAAAGTAACATTATTAAATTGGTATTTAAATCACGGTTTATGCGGTTAAAGACTGCAGATTACACACAAAGTAAGATTGTTTGGTATAATATTTTAACATTATAATTTTCATTTTAATCTAAATAGAATTTGGTTTATCTTATTTAAAAAAGTTATGACTAACATAGATTAATATTATATAATTATTGTATTATTATAATTACGTATAAATATAATAATAAATTAAATTTTATTTATTAATTTTGTCTGCTTAAGAATATGGTGAAACTTTTATGAATCATTTCTGAATCTAGCTTGTAATAATTTTTGTTTCTTTCTTTCTTTCTTTGTTTAACTCTATATCGTGGATCACCGATAATGGCTAAAAAAAATACCAATAAAGTACAAGTATCGTTTGACCTAAATAGCTTTAAACTCCTGAACGTATTATCACACACGTTTAGCACGTTTCCCTTTTCTTTCAACATATTCAGGAGTATGTGGTTCGTATAATATGAAAACAATAAATCTAGGTCTGGCCTCACTGCGTGATGCAGAACCGAGTCGCTCGCCAGCCGACGAAGCGAACAGTCTTCGTCCACAAGTGATCGCTAAACAATGGAGCATCCGTTTTGTATGATAATACTACTACAGCCTAACAACAATAGCTCCTATTGTGATAGCAGCTAGCTTTTACAGTTGGGTTTTAGACTTTGTACAGAGCAGAAATCATGAGCATAGTGTGGCTTTTAATATTATGAAATAAGGGGTCTAGTGTCTTCAGACGAAGTTTCGAGTTTAAGAATAATAAAAATCTTCATTTTAGACACATGGATCCATATAAAACATTCAATACTCTGCCATTTATAAAAAATATATAAATATATAATATTATATAAAAAATATATATCCAAACGGGCGAAGGAAAAGTGACATACTTACAGGTAAACAAAATAAGCGATACTGTTTACTTAAATGACATATTTTAGCCATTTATTTTATATAACAACCACTGTAACCGATTTCATATAATGTTTAAGGGACTAAATCTAAAAGCATATCTTTTCTATTTTTATGAGGTCATCATCAGCCTGTATCAGTCCACTGTTGGACATAGGCCTCTCCGAGTAAGCACCATTAAGCCCGGTCTTCGGCTCTTTGCATCCAGTTTCTGCCAGCCACCTTCCATTTTATAAGGCAACAAATTTTAAAAAAAATGCCACTACTTTCATAAACTCCTCTTCCGAAAGTCGGTTGAAACATTATAAGTATTATCAATTAAAACAATTCAATAATTTATCGATAAGTTAGTGTCCATACTAACTTTCAGGTAGCAAGGTCCACGAAGCGTCTTGAAATAGGTGATTGTACTTGTGTTTACCTCAGATTATTCACGAATTCATTATTACACGAGTAAGACTGCCTGTGAATCAAAGAAAGAGTGTAATTCAAGCGATCTCTCTGAAGCACAGAAGCACTCAGTTTTTATACGCAACAATATTAAGCCCTTAAATAACTTCAAAATCCCAACAAATAAAATGACACATTTGAAACAAAAAGGGTTGTAGGATAAAAACTGGGTATTATAATGACGACTTTATGTAAATTATCACTCAAATTAGGATATCACGGAGTGAAGGACGGCAAGACCCTATCATACGTTTCAGGTTAATGTCAATAGAAGCTTTATTACGTCGTGTTTAGACTCAAAACATTTCGTGTACGCAGCCTGGGGAGAGTGCTTTACGAATCGACGAAATATACTCTAATACACTGACTTAAATGTCAATTTATCTTGCGTGCGGTTCACAGATTTCGGTTGGTAATAAAATAAATATAATAAAAATTCTGTCCAAAGGGAAAAAATCTCGGGCGAAAAGAATTCGTCAAAGACGTAAGATCATAATGCTACTAGGTTTGATAAGCGCTTTGTGTTTTGCGATTTTTTTTATTTTGCTAATGATTGGAATATAGTTGGAATATATATAATTGTATAATTTTAATTATTATATTATTTATTAATGAAATGTCGTATCATGTTTATTATTCTAATCTTTAATAATTAATTATGACTAATTATTATTATTTCACATTTTTATTTTTATTCTCATTTTATATACATTTTTCACTACAAAATAATACATTATTTATAAAATAAACAGTATAAAAACATTGTAGTAAAAAATACAATATATAAAAAAGGACGACCACCGACTGCGGAGTAAGACCCAAGCAGTCGGTGGCTAGGGCTGCAGAGAAAGGAAACTCCTGACGATGCGTGCCGTGTCCAGGAGTACCGCCTTCTGTATCTGGTCCTTGATCCAGCCGTCTAGCGAGGGCCTCTTAAGAAGTTGTTACCCATACTAAAAATAATATGACTTGCGCCAAGGTTACCACATAACATCAGGTGGGACGATCTGAAAGTCCCATCACATCTGTTAAATTAAAAAAAAATGTGCATGTTACGTAACGGCAAACAATTCGACTCGAAGGACCTATGTCGAATTGCTGTTGGTATAACCATCAAGTATGGGACCTACTTCAGTAGTATAAAATCTTGAAATTCTTTCTAATGACTGATTTGGAAACAGCTTTATAAAATCCAATATGGATTGGTGAAGATGGCAGGCAGAATGTTGTCCGATGTGGGTTGTAATGGGCAGAAAAGTTTCGGCTACTAAAATATTTATTTAATATTGCATGTATGTTGGGCAAAGGTATATTTTTCTAAGAACCTTTTATAAGTATATGTTATGTTTGCTTTCCTTCGGTAAATAATAAATAATGTATAAAGGAGAATTGTTGCTAAAATCTGTTCAAATAGCAGAATAACTGTTGTTTGAAATAACACTATTCCCGTTGAATTCTTGAAAAAAATACTTGGAAACATATTTTTTATAGGTATAAATACATTGTACATACAAGATCACGCGTTCTTATTACTAAAGTTCAGTTGAGTTCAGCTTGAGTTCAGTTCAGCTTGAGTTCAGTTCAGCTTGAGTTTAATGTCTGATCCTCTATAGGAATGAACTATCAAAAAGCCCGTAATGGAAGGATTAATTTTTTTCACAAGCATGATGTGCACAAACAATATTCAATAAAATTATTATATATATAATATAATATTTTTTTATGTCTACATATATATTTTGTTAATCTATGTTGTAATGTTGAATTGATTTTAGGTACAAGTTATTTCGAGTGTCGTGTAGCAGAGCGACAACAGGCCATGACATTTTATCATTCACATAATCATTAACAGTAGTACCCCTTCTTGACAATAATATTATAAAATAAATATAAATTTTAATTGGTTGCTGCCGCCTGAAAACAATGACATCGCGACTCAAGTCCTCCTACTAAAGTATAAGATCCAAGTTCTATTTAAGTGCTAACTATGGGGTCTTATTTCAAGAATTACCTATGTCGTGGGGGAAAATATAGAATCCGTATCAGCCTCTAATTTTCTCACCGCAGGAACACGAGCCTACTCTTGACAAGTGTAGTGAGTAAAAAAAAGTTATATTTGGATCTTAGCGAATTTAATACGAGTATCTGACTTTAATACCCGGTTATATGGTAGCAAGTCGCACGAGCTCTAGAAATGGTAAAAATCTCCGAAATGCGATGCGCCTAAAACTAGAAGACTATGTGGCTAATTAGTAAAGCATGATTTTACTAATTTAAACCAAAGAACGCTTTATTGTAGTTATTTCTTCGATTTTACATTAAATATGTATCATGCGATAATTTTAACTTTTAGGATTATTCGAAAACTTTTTTTTAATTAAAAGTCAGCACAGATCACAGATGCCATTAGTTAATCATCATTTATTACACTTCAAATAAAAACCGAAATCAAAGATTGATTTAGTACAAGCTCGTTGGGCGTGGTCCGAGGTGCATGCACATAAATTGTATTCAGTCTTAATTGGACTGTGGTTTAGCACGTCAAATACAATAAAGAGACGATAATTGTTGTCTCTTTTACGCTTCAGTTTGCGTATATAGCTTGCTGTCTTTTTCAGTAGCATATTAAACATGAAACTGAAAATATACCTGTGTAGATATTTGTTTATATTATTTTGTGGTAGCAAGTTCAATTTTAGTGATCGTATTATTAAAAAGTGCCGTGCCGTCCTTCTTATTAAAATCATTGGTATCATGTAAACCTTATGAATAAGGTTTTTAATTATATTTTTCAAACCATCTTCCAACGGAGTGAAATATTCTTTTTTTATTTGAAAGGATAGGTATGCTTTCAGATTGGTCTCATAATTTTTTTATCAAAAGCGTTTCAATGGTTTGTTTGCTTTATCAAAGTAACTGGAAAAATACGTCAGCGAAATGAATGAAATTGCGTATTTTTTTTTTCACTCATTGCATACAGATTTTCAGATTTTTTTATGCGATTTTAAGAGGCTAAGGGCGATAAGTAAGGGATAAAAGTATTAAAATGGGTTGTTCCGATTATTTTAATCTGTCATTTAATCTGTCATATTTCAGTGGACGCGATGTGGTAATCGAACTAAACTACCGAGGTCTGTACAGACCCGTGGAGCAGAAATGGCAACAGATATTAATTTGAGACCCTTTACGGAGTCACGTATACACATACGCTTTAAACATGGAAGCTCCGTTATCTATTACTATAATAGCGGTAATATCGACCTTATTACTCTGGAAATATGAAATTGCAATATCTAAACCGCTGTATTTCAAAACACATTTGGCGTATAATTTGTAATACAAAACTACAGATAGTAGTATTGTCACGCTTTGAATATTTATATTTGTTTTATAATGGCCGCTGGCGAATGCGGTTTCCAAATCCCTGGGGTTTTGCGACGCGTGTGATTTATGTACACAAAAAGATAATCAGATCGTCACGTTGCAGTTCAACGGACAGTCACGTTGAGTTAAGTTGGATGCGATTGATAGTAATTCGCTGTCAACATTCGTACAACGCACTGGTCAGATTATGGCTGGTTTTGTCGGATTATTCCGTACCAGCTAAATTTCCCACTGCAGGAACACCAGTTTACTATCGATAATTGAGTGAATCGGCCTCTGATCTACCTCAGATCTACCTACCGGGAGCTCAGTCCGAATTTTTAGCCCGTAAAATGTACGGATGACCGTTACAGCTAACCGTGCAGCGCAGCTAGTTGCATGTAATGTCCGTTAATAATTCTGACGTGTCCAAACAATACTTGAGTATTAAAATAATAAATGAGTTTGACTTTGACCCAGTCGCACTTCTGTTGTTTTTGGCAGCGTCTAATACCATAATGACAGGACGCCTACTCCATTCAATCATTGTCAACGAGTATGGGAGTACGAGTATGTATGCCGGTTTATTATTTTTATGGCGGCACTTTACTATATCAAAAGTTAAAGGTTAATGTATAGATAAAGCTTAAAATGGCCCTGCTCGTATAAGAACTATTTATAATAATGAGCCCTATTTTTAAAGGATTTTCATTCCCATGTCATGCCAATTTCTCCAATAACTGGGTGTTTCATCTGGAATCCTGTACGATCACGTCTCAGGTAAAATATTGCATCACACGATTTGGAAGGTAGCTTGGTGTTCACCTGAAATCAAATCGAATTCAATTTGATAGAAAGACGTCGGCATCGTAATTTGATCGACTGGTATCTACGTCATTTCTATATGGATTTTATGAAATAAAACAATGAGAAAACTTTTGTTATTTACGTTCAATCAACAATATTCGTTGAAATGAAAATCCTGTTTGTGGATTTAATCAAGCTTTGCTAGTTGTGTTTAGTAAATGAAATTACCTTTCCACTTTTATTAAATCCAGTTGAGCTAATAAATCTGTGAAATACTTACTATAACCCAATCAATTGAGAGCGATAGAGACTTGTAGTGAGCACGTGCTGCAGATGTCGATAGTTGTCTACTATCCGCGCACACTCTGTTTTCACCCTTTCACCCTCAGGGATAAATTATTATCTTAACCAGACAAGTGCGATTCGTGCTCGTGGTTTTGTTTTTAGAATAATGAAATATCCGTTATTTTTTTATAAATTAGCGAATAAAAAAAAATCTATACTTATAACATTTTGTAAAAATTTCGTTGTAATTGTTGGTCAATTGATGCTACTAAATTTATTCGATTTACCACTCCATAGTTGAAAAACTTAGAGGAAGAAGGCACAATTTTAATGACTATATAAATGAAAATTTTACTAATCAAAAATATTAATTAGTAATCTTAAATTCACGGTAAAGAAAAGGCCAAAAAACAAAAAAAAAGTGAAATGTTATTTTCTTGAAGCTAGTACAAATATAAACATGAACAAGTTTGAACAAGCGCCAAACTTAGTATTAAAAACGTGTCTTTACGAAGGTACATAATTATAAAAAATATATAGCTTTCTATTAAAAAAGTGACGGTTCCAATTAAAAATTCAAAGGCAACAAAGTTTTTGACTTTTAATGAGTGAAAAATTACACGTCGACTCCATTACTCATCTCAAAGCTAGACGTTATCTATACAAGCATAATAAAACAACAAAAGTAGGTGAATCGACTGAAAACTTGAACCGCCGTACTAACGGCAGCATTGTAAAGCAAAGTTACACGGAGCGAGCCCACAGATATAATTCTGCCAAGCTCGAGATTTGCCGGTGTCCAAGTACTTGGCTACCTGCGTGTTGGTAAGCTTGTGCCAACTCCTACTTTTCGAGACTTTTATGATCGTTGCGAGAGTGGATCAACAAATACGGAAAAATTAAATTCACATTTTTTTTTAATTCTTATTTTTTCATGAACATTTCACACATTGCTATAATAACTCAGACTAAGCATAGCTCGTAACATGGGAACTAGAAAACTGTTACAATACTGCATTTTTTGTAAATACATACTTAAAATATAAACGAACATCCAGACACATTATTACACCACTAAACATCAGGTGGGCTTTCAGTTTGCTAGTCAGTTATAACGAATAAAAAAATTGTGTAGTGCAAATTTTTTCAATTCAAATTGTCACCACGTTGGAAATTAGCGTTGTGTATCTATCGGTTACCTTTGGTTTGAACACACAAAATGCCTCAACACAGCACAAAATATATTACACTATTGCGGGAAAGTTGACGTGACAAGCTAATCATAACTATTGTTTTCCCACTAATAACTCTGCTTAAACATCTTTTCAGTAAAATTTAATAGAACCTTATTATCCCTATTACCCATATAGCTACGACGAAACATGGACCTCGTTGGGTATAAGTTATTTCTATAAACAAAAACGTATATTGTACTCCTTTGTAAGCAACCCTCGCAGCCCTTTGCCATCCGACAGACCAACTAGTATGTAAAAATGTTCACATTCAAAAACTGTAATAACTTGTTTTGAATAATCTCATATTTCAGGAAAACATCAAGTTTATTAGAGAAAAACAATAATCGAATATATTTAGAAACATAATTCTACCTAAACATGATTAAAATGTCACCAAACAACCCAACATTTCAAACAATTTAATATAAATGGGTTCCAATTTATCTATAAACAATAAATCCAATTCACGTCGTAACTATTAATTATTGATTTATATATTAATATTATAATGATGCAAATTTTGTTTGTTTGGAAGTTAATCTCTGAAAGTACGAACTAACTATGCGATTCCAAAAATTGTTTCACTAATAGGACACAACATTATTCCTCCTAATGGCTATATTTTATTTCGGTGGAAACATGTTGCTATTATTAAAATTCGATGTTCGTAAAACGAGTGAAACGGCTCTACTGTATGAGTATTCATATCAAACCGTCTCAGAAGCAAATTGTATATAATTATTATTGTAAATACGTCGATGGTGTTTCTGATAAATAAATAAAATGGAAAAAAAAACACATTCTGAAAATATGGATCCAAGCCATCTTAGAAAATCGTTCAAGGTATTGCAATCCATCTAAAGACGATCTGAAAAGCGTAATACTTAGCACACTTCCGCTAAACATCTGTGAATGAGTTGTCTTACTTTAGGTATTTCATCTCGAGTCAATGATCCTGAGGATGCCTCGTGAAGACGCGAAATACGAGTTATGTGAGTTATTATGTATTTTTATTTCACTAGGAAATAATTTCATTTTTGTGGCCTAGGATCCTGTTCTTATATTACAGGTAAGAATGGTACACGAATCATTTTTGGGATCCTCATTTATTAGAATTTTAGTTGAGGCGTAACATTGAGTTTCAGATAATCTTGTATAAGTGTTGTGTGTTTGTCCTTGCCTCTAGAGATCGACTGCAGCATTAATCACTACATAAATTACAGCTAAGTAAAAAACGAATCTATAAAGTCCATGATATTTCATGATATTCATGTTCATGATATTTATTCATACCAAGCGTTCAATCTAAAAATGGCCGAGTTCTGTCGAAATTAAAACAAGTATGTGATTTACAAACGAGTTAAACCGGACATTTAATCTAAAAGTGACTTAGTTCCGTCGAAATTTACTCGTTCTTAAATCAGCCTCTGGATACAAGTGACTGATTTAAGAACGACTAAATTCAGTCCAATAAAAAAATCATCCAAATCGATCCGTCGGCAATTGACGAAATAATTCGTTTGTTACGCAATATACAAAAAAATACAGCCGAATACAGAACCAACTCCTTTTTTTGAAGTTGATCATAAATAATTTTCTTCTATTTCTTAGTAGATTTGTGTATTATCTGCTCTCTGATGTTGGTTTTATTTTTATTTCGTTAAAAGCTTTCCAGTGCTGCGTAATTATTTTGTAACGTTTCCTTGGAAGCACCTAGGTAAGCTTGTCAACAATCTGCCACTCCACGTTCCAACAGTATGGATATAGTGAACGGGAAGGAATAGGACGACAAGGGCTGTTTGCGGGGTCCACACTGCTTACATTTGTATGTGTGTGTTTGAATCCCTTATCGGATTATCACCACTAACTGGACAGAGGCAAAAAAATTGTCGTGCTTTTGTATGATACTCGATTTACCCACACAGAGACATTTGTGACACTTTACGTTGAAAAAGGCTTCACAATCACTTCACTTCGCAAAACCACTTCTACGATCTTTTAAGTTTTGAGATACAGCCACATCAGTCAACAGAACTTGGCTACTGAATATAATGGTGTCATTCATGGGAATCTCACCCACGACCTACAGAAGGCAAAGCTTGAACCCACTGAGTTACGAGACCAGTCAAAATTAAATGAATTTAATTTTTGTTTTGTTTAATAACAATTTTTTTTAAAACATGAAACTCCAACTAGTCTGTCCAGCTGTCCAACTGATACGCCAAAATTTACACACAGCTTCTAAGGCACATTACATGCACGCATATTTTTGTAACAGTCAGTTGTTATGTTTAAGCTAGTCTTATTTGTTAAGTTTATGTCTTTTCCAACCCTAAGCGACCAACTCGAGAAGTTCCATTAATGATCACCCTGTAGAGTACCCGTATTCTTCGAGTGAAAAATGAGTAGCCAAAAGGAGCAATACGAAAAAATTTCTAAGTTAATTAAGCCACTATACATATTATTCCGCCGTTCTGTCCAACCCTAAACGAGATGTCATGTCAAATTGTCGCGCTTCAAATTGAAACGTTACTAACCTATCATTCAGGCAGTCCGTTTTATATGCAGGTCAGTGTTCACTAGTCCTTCAGGGGAAACATGAGAGATATATAAAATGATATCAACGAATCAATTTGTTCGCCGCCATTCGTTTCGGCCATAACCTACAAGCATCGTTCTACTGAAAAATAAATGAGTTTGATGTAATGAATTAGTAAACATTGGCGGTCTTGCGCTCACCTTGCGTACATAGCTCTTAACTAGAGCTTGAATTTTTAATAGCCAGGTGTATAAGTATCGCCTAGCGCAGGTTCTTACCCGAGCTCGGCCCGTGCTTAGCCGCCGGCCTTTGATAAATACGATTTCTGCGTTTTGAAATTACGTACCGTCGTGCATGAAAGCGTTCAGTTTTAATTTAGTCACCAATCTATTTAAGCGTTATACAATAAAGAGATCCAATGGAACAGTAACTTCCATTGTATTTCTTCTTGCTGTCAGGCTTCGTTTCTTAGTTTAACGTAACTTAGTTTAACGTAGTTATTGATATTTCAAATAATTAATATATGTTGATTATTCAATGGTACAGATTAATATTGAATTTTATTTTTATATATTAATATTTGCAATATTTGTTTCATTTAAAGAAACTGATATCTGACTTGTATTTTTTTAATAATAAATATATACGATTTTGAATTTGGTTATTATTAAGTATAATTTTACTATTTTCTTGTATTTTAGAGTTTTCAATAATCAAGAGTCCGCAAACGGTTATAAAAAAATAATTTAAAAAAAGTTACTATTAATTCAAATAAATTTTGTTATATCTTGTAAACTAGTGATGATATAAAAAGTTATTTTTAAGTTATAATATATAAGTCTTATTTCCACCAATAGTGATTGGTGGAAACAAATAATTAACTGAATTAAAAATATAAGAAAAACCAGCTTAATATGATCATCACTTATTTAACACCAAAAAGGTAGAGCTCTCTCTACGTGGGTAAGATTTCTTCCTATTTCTTCATGAAATTCCATGAATATTCAGGAAGAGGTAGGATTTTCATAAAGAAATACTACCTGTGATATTTCTACTCTACTGTCTAATTTGTATCGCGTAAAAGACATCCAAAAAACATTCAGCTGAATTAAGAACCTCCTTTCATTTAAGCCGCTAAAAATATAATAATATACATTTAGCTCGGTGTTTGCACTGGCTTGGTGAAGGGAAAATCTTTCCTTGGTCCGAACCTAACAAAAAACATACAGCTGAATTGCGAATTGAAATTTTAGTAAAATCCTTTTTGTCAAATATTTTTTCCGTATCTTGGTACTCGTACTAGCTTGGTAAGCAATTTCCTTGGTCCAACAAAGGGCTACTTTGATCCAAATCATTCATATTTACTGCATATATTTTTTACCATCATAAAATTTTATTCACAAGTTAAATGGGAACGAGCAAGATTTCATAGAAAAGCGATTATTTCGAATAGGCAGAAAACTAGGTTTTAAAGCAAACTGCATGACCTAATTACAGACCGATCTGTACCTAGGTCATAAATATAGAACGTGGATGATATAAAAATAAACAGACAATGAAACTTTTCACTCATGAATGCTCCATTTCTCGTCCAGGCTTGAACTTGGGACAACATCATGTTTTTATTGAAAAGCGTTTGCTGTATAACCTGCTTTCAATTTCAATATTCAGTATTGTGATTACATGAAAACTATTTCTATTTATTTCAAAAGGGGGCGAGTTTTTCTTGTAAATGACCAATTTCGATGTAGGAAGTTTGAAGACAACTAAAGCCGATTATCGGCTAGTACCAAACCAGCTGGGACTGAATTCCTAATATGCTATTATTATCATCTTTTATATAATATTATTTATTTTTGTTTTATTTTTTTATTAATATAAATATAATTGTCTCATTTTGTAATATAAATAGTGCACACTCTTTGGACCGAAACACATTGGAACTGTGATTATGATACCAAAACCTTTGTACATACATGTGTTTTGGCAGTAAATGAACTTTGACTATCTAAAACAATATCGATCATATATTAAACGTTTGTTGTTAAAAGTTAAAGTATATTTATTTCCATTGAATTCTTAATATTTTGTAATCTTCATCTTTTATAGAACCTACAATATTACGCAATCTTATTAATAAGATAGACCCTGTTCAAACCCCTCCAATCCTCCCAATCCATCAACTATCCAACTACCTACAGACCAGTCGAACAGTTACTTCACGTAGGCAATCTTTAAATAATTAATCTTATTCTTCACATCGTGTGTATTATGGGAGGAGGAACACTATTATTCATTAAATAAAAAACAGACTAAAATAACATTAAACTAACATAACATCAACAGAAAACTAAACGAAATTAAATAAAAAGCTTCGTTTCGAAATTCAAACTTCAAAAAAGCTTTTCATATTCCACTTTTATCGTCCACTGCGATTCTGAAAAACGCATACAGTTCCATTCTATATTCAAATAACAGTTTACAAGTACATATATAATAGTACTAACAAAGTCTCGGCACAAAAGATGGAACTCGGACGCGGTTGTGACGTCACAGTCACAGTGTACGTTCTGATACAGAGCATGTCCGTAGTAAAAGCCTTCGTGTACAATAATCTGTTACAGAGGCTTATTTTGCCATTAACTTCGTTTGGCATGCGTTTGACATTATGTTCTAATTTCAAACACCTCCGTCTTTTTAGTTCCAACCAGATTTCAACGACAATTTAAATGATTTATAAAGACAAACACAAATTAGAATCGCTGCTAGGTTCTAATTTGTGTCAATGTTTTCACGCGATAACTCCGACGATTTTGATGATTCTATTTATGTTTGATAGAGTAATTTATAATAATTAATTTAATAGAGTATAACCTGAAAGTAATTTGATTGAAAACATAAGAAAAAAAAATCTCTCGTAAGAATGATAAATAGGGATCAACAGTATTCCTAAATTGAAGTTATGTTTATGGTAAATAAATTCACCAAACTTAGGCTATAGCAGCTTTATAATAGTCCCTCGATTATGGTGCAGTAATACAGTGGCACAACTCGTACCAGTACTTATAGAAAATGACAACAAAAACAGCACAGACTTACTGGTTACTAAACAATAAAGTTGGATATCACGGGACGCCCGGGAGCATGTTTAAACGCACACAGAGAAGCAACGCAATGTATAGAGAGAATATGACAGTGAGATAGCGTCATACCGTTTGCCATCACGGCATAAAGTTAGTTATACTGCAAAATTTTTATGTACCCGAAGTGACGGCACGAACTGAAGGCCCACCTGATCTTAAGTAGGTATCTCCGCCTATAGCAAAACCAATACGACTTAGGTCTTCCTCAACCGAAGCCTGAGAAGACGCAAGTCATACACCCTTCCCCATCACCAAAAAACAACCGTCTTCAATATTTTCAAAGTAGCATAATACGCAATTTCGTTTACATGGATGACACATTTTTTCCAGTTATTTTAATTTAACAACCAAACTATTGAACCGTTTTTGATAAAAATTGTATGGAACCAATCTGAAAGTATATCATTTCTAATAAAAAGAGAATTTTCCAAATTGGTTGGTAAATGAAGGAGAAATCCTTGAAATATTATTATAAAAAAATATAAACATCCAAATTTATTCCTTTTTGAAGTCGGTAAAAAATTACACAAGTTCAACCACAACGCAGTACTACACTCCTGTAGCGAGTTTAAAGCAGTTTGAATAAGTGATAATTTTATAGTTATCATTTAGTGATTTGAATAATGAAATAAACAATTTCCTGTGACAATTTATTTGATAAGGTGGCTAGGTTCCCACGGTGCTGGACTAGAGTGTATAGTATTATCGTTAATAATTGTTGAGTACCTACTGTAATAAAACGTGTTAAAGTAATTATTATTTTAAAATTACATATCTATCACCTTGGTGGTAAATGCTGTGTCCCAGTCATCGAATTAATATTAAATGATTTATTTACTGTCAGCAGAGTTGTTTGTAGGACAATAATTAGCGGTGACAAGGTCACAACTTGTCATGTTATATGTTGCCATGATAATTTAATCTTCAAGTGTAGATGAGCCCTTGTAGCTTTATGTAACACTTCGAGAAAATACGGCTTAAATACAATATATATGTTAGTACGTAAACTATCCGTCTAATTTTGAATCACTTTTGTTCCGGCTTCTTTTTTTATTTTGCACATTAAGTAATTTATTAATAAATACAGCCGTTATCTATACAGTTCTTTCGCCAAAACTTTTCCCTCAAACGGCAAGAAATGGGCATAATTTATGAGCACCTCTCAAACACAGAAATAGTTTAGAAAAGTTTGAGAATTCCGCGCATAGCACTTTGGACTACTTTCATACACCAAGGAGGAAAACGAGAAGATTTCCTGGACAACCTAGTATTTCTAGATTTGCTATGGTCTTGCTCCTAAATCTGTGGGGTGAGAAAAAAGTGTCTTAAACTAACTTCAGTTCAGTATATATTCTGAACAAACGAGAGAAACCTTCTGGAACCTTTTTGTTATAAAACATGGTGTATTCCTAGTTCTTCCTTCTTTCCTTTCAGTTTGATATATTTCACGCAACGAAACAAGCTTATTACAAATATATTTTGAAAAAATATTGAAATAATTATCAGTGTTTAAGTCTCAAACGTAACAAAATTAATGTTAATTATTATAGTTTTATTATTGAGTGCCTGCGATTGGAAGATCATAACTCGTTTTATTAACAAAAAACAAACGTTACACACGCACATAACATCCTATGGTAGGAGATTACGCAGAATCACCCTACCGCAAAAACATGCTCATCCGGAATCATACCAAGAACCCCTTGGTTTGCAGGCAGTAATACCTACGGAGCCATCTTCAACCATTTTATTCTACCTATATATAATATATAATTTATTTTCATTACATTATAAAATGCGGTATTAGGTATTTTGTTTTGCCGATGCAAACATATAAGAGAGTGTGGTGGCTCAGGACCGCAGACGCCGACTTTCGATCCGATGGTCGAAGATTCAAATCCACACTAATGAGTTTCTACATGAAAATTAATGCTCAATGCTGGGTTGGGTTCCTGTGATAGGTAGATCAAAGCCCATTCACTCCCAATTACCGAAAGTAGGCCAGTGTCCCGGGAGTGGGAACATTAGAGGCTGATATGGTAAACATATAAGTTCGAATTGTACTTATACATGCAGTTAAGCTTGTCACGTATGCCTTCACAGGGGGCGCCAACCTCTAGAAAATTGAGTAAAATCGTTTTTTGCTCGTTCGATCCTCCCACTGAGTGGTGCTGTCAGTTCCCCTTTCACGTTCCCACAATCAAATCTAATACATATGCATGATGGTTACTTACAAAAAAGTATGTCTCATATATTTCCGAATTTCTTAGAACCAACGCACCTACTACCGACTTCCGACCCATTTCAGTACATTCGAACATACATGCTTTTCTCCTCGAATCCCGGCCTTCTACCCTAGCCAGGTCATCTGTCCACCACATCCGTTTTCGGCCGACGTTTTGGCATACGGGGTCTCCACCGTTTGCTTCATCTACTATCAGATTTTTGGCATAGGTGGGGGTAAATTGGATGTTTTCCATCAAAGCCAACGTTTTGTTGAGTTTGGTACTTATCATAATGCAGTTTTGTTTATCCTAGTTGATGAAAGCGTGGCAGCCTAGAGGCACAGACGACGCCTTATAATCCAAAGGCTGGACCTAAAAATGCTTCAACAGATTTTTATTTAAAAAATTATACGCGCTATACCAACTCCTTAAACAGTGAAAGAAAACATCGTAAAGAAACTGTAGTAGAACCAACAATAAGATTAGTAGATGTTTAAGACATCTGACATCTACCAATACGGATCGTGTGGTATAACAAAGCTTCCTCTAACTTGCCGAGAGAAGGCCGGTATCCTTACAGTGGAAAATTAGATGCACAGACCAAGTCTTACTATGTTTCTTTTTAATAATTTTACGAAATAATGTGGATTGAAATGCAAAGTCAACAGTTTCCTTCAATTACAATTTAATTTGTATTATTCCCTTACTTTAAAAAAATTAAGTAAGCTACTCAAAATAAATTTTTATTCCGTCCTAATAAAATTAACGCAAACTAGCTCTATCTTTAGACCAGACTAAATAAAGCTGAAACACTTTGTTGTAAGAATAAAGCTGTTTTATTTCCTAGCTTAGTTTTACGGAGCCGTAAAGATCCAGTTTAGGACCTGAAGGTCTACGTCTGCAGTGAAAGGTACAAATTAAATTAAGTTGGTTGGAGCAGGATAGGTAATAAAGACAATTTACTTATATTCAGGGCCAGTTACAAATTATAGAGTTTTCAATGTCTTTATTAGTTATTAAAAACAATGTGTAACTTTTGATACTAATTCTAAAATTTACCTTTAATCCTTTTCTAGACTCCGCAGGTAAAGAACTTTGCAACTTGAACTTTGCACCAAAGAAGATTGCCAAGATTTTCTGCATCAAAACTGCCATCACACCTGATAATCTGCCGCCAAGCAGAAAAGCACTCGCATTGGTGAGTTCCGGTGGTAGGATTTGGGTGCCGATAAAATTACATCCATAACTCGAGTGACAGGCGCAAAAGGGTGCAATTTAAGTCTTCTAATACTTATGTAGGTAATGCAGGACCTGGGTGATTCTACGATAAGAGGTAACTTGTGCGGCAATCCGTTTAAAACAGTTTTTTTATTCTATATGTTGCTATTTTTTACTTTGAGACACAACATCTTAATATACTTCATTAAATACTGTCACAATTGAATGCCTAATTAAAACACATTTTTCTCAAATTCCTTACAAAGTCTAAAAATGTCTCTACCCTGGCCTGTCCCCTTGCCGGTTTCAATTTAACTTTCAAATAATACATATGTTTTTTGTATCAGATACTTGACTAAATTATGTTTGATCGGAATTTAAGTAATAATACATAGGTATTATAAAATAAAAAATAAAATAATTTTGTTTATTTCAAATAATTTTTAACATTTACTTTTGTCCCGCTTTTTTTGTGTATCTACCCTGCCAAATTTCGTTCCGCTATTACAAACATCAATTCAAGGACGGCCATTGTGGAAATAGTGCTCAAGGATATCTATCGGCATGAAGTTAGCAATACTAAACGCGCAAGCCGATTACGCTCCTCCATTTTCTAGTTGTTGCGTCGCGACTGTGCGCTGTAGTGGTTTCGCAAGGTGATTGTGTCTCTCCCCTGGTAAGTCATAAAACTTATAATATTTATTTAATTTATTTGCATTTACTGCCCTAATTAAATAATACAGTAATAATTAAAGTGTGATATAAATTCAAAGCAAAAATTAATTTAGTGAGTTAAATCAATTGAATTTGTCATGAAAACGTCTCTACCCTGCCATCTTTCCCCTGTCAAGATAACTGCCAGGGGAGAGATTCACTGACCAGGGAAGATAATATTCATCATAAGATGTTATTAAAAACATACTAACTTCTGTCAACGTCAGTTTTAAACGACTTAAATTAATATTGTTATTATATTACTGTCATTATTACAGATTATGGCACCCCGGAAAAAGTTAACACGTGAAGATTACAGAAGAAACATGAAACAAAGAGAAGCTACGATATCAAATGATTAAAAATGGTCCAGAAAAGTAAGAATTGCAAAAGAAAAAAAAAGGAAAAATATTTAAAAAAGAAGGAGAAGGGAAACATCAAAACTGTCGAACGAATGATTTCTAAAGAGCATCGTATGGCGAAAAAGATATAGACTAAAAGCAAGAGAGCGTAGGCAACGACTTGCTCTTCAAAATATAACTAATATTTCAGCAACACCATCACTTTCAGATATTGATCATCAGATGCCGCAAACTAATGTCCGTAGAAGAGTTACAGCTAAAGTTAAATCTATTAATAATATGGGCACACTTACAGCCAATTTTACAGCTTACAACCCGAAGTAGAAATCCTCCATTTTTGGAGCGATTCATGACACGGTAAGGGGGCTCCTGATGGTGTCGGTGCTATTTGCAAAAGAACAGCTGACCGATTGGTGGCTAGGGGCAAGTATATAGCATCTCTGAGCGATTTGTCAGATTCAGATAAACTGTCCCAACATCAATGATTTTGTAACTGACGAAAAAAATATCCTTCAAAATGAAGATTTGCTTGCAATTGTTAAAGAACACAAAGAATTTTTATTTATTTAAGCTGCTTTTGCAATGAAATTATAAATTGTAATAATTTAAAAATTGGTGGCATGACATACTCGTCTAATAAAAAAATCTCGTCTCCGGGTCGAGGATGTTAACGGTCCTGACGCAGAATCCGAGAACAATTAATAATGATAATGAACCAATTAATACACCAAAAGGTGGCAAACACCAGACAGAGGATAAAGAACAACCGTCGACATAGCGAAAAACATTCAAGAACGGCGACTTTTTTTCTAAACTATCTTTTACTCTAAACTACTCTACACTACTCTACTCTAAACTTTTACTCTAAACTATCTTCAAGAAGAGTACTGTTACGGGGCTATGGGTACGGGTTTGGAAGAGGGTGGCGAGATATAGATAGTTTTCTGTAAAATAGGGGACAAAATCTGAAAATTATTTTAATGTGATGAACAAACTATTTCATTCATCTCAGAAGATCAGGTTGTCCAGACACTCCCTATGCCAAATCTTATTATGAAAGGGCAGAGGATGTTTTACTCTTTTAAAAAGTTAGTGAATGTGTTTGATAAAGCTTAATTTTATCTATTGTTCATGTACGCAAGAGGGTGCCTTTAATTTATAATGTTATTTTAATTTAATTTTTGTTCATTATTAATAAAAGATTATTTTATTATTTGTTGAAGGTACAAAGGCAAGATAATTTACATATGTGTATTTTTGTAAGTGATACGTTGTTGTTTTTAGGTAAAAGGCTGATATGATAGGATGGCTGGTATGATAGTCTAATTATAATTATTAAGAACAACGTTTAATAAAAGTTGATTTTAATAATTTTATTGCTTATATTTAGTATATTATTGTGTGAAATTCTCTCCCCTGGTGAAATAAGTATCTACCCTGGTCCTTATGTCTCTCCCCTGTCCGATATATTTACCCTGGTCTTCGAAAAAGTAATAATTTATGTATAAATTGACTTGCCCTTACGTGAAATGGTAAATAAACGGGACATAAATGATAATATAAAGGTTTCATGAAAAAACTCCAACTTTTCTTCTTGGCCGCATCCTCTATGTAGTTGAAACCTCTTATCGTAGAATCACCCACCTACATAAGTATCAGAAGTTGTATCATTGTTGTTATAGGCGGAAGTAAACTTTTAACATCAGGGCGTTGCGTCACTTGTATTACATTTAATTAATCAGTATTGAATCTGAGGAAGAGGTTCAAAGTTCGCGAAACCCCATATCATACAAATATTAATTGCTGAAAACCGCGCAACGAGTACTCGTAGCAATACCGCTGCTAATTATTGTTATCGCAGATTAATTGGTGGTAATAATTATATAATATATTATGTTATTATAGCTAGCTTATGTAAGGTGCAGCCTCCGAGGCGGCAACATCTCGAGTCAACCACCCTGAGGATGTCTCGTGGAGGCGAAACACGAGTTAATATTACGGTCCTATATTAATATTACAGGAAAGCGTTCCACAGAGCTACGTTTTTGAAAAATTCATTTATTAGATGTTTCATGGTGTACTTAATTTTAACTCTTTTCAGATCATATTTTTTACCATAAAGTTTTAAATCACTGTACTTTACTTGAATAGAAATTGAATTTAGAATTATATTTATACGGCACCAATTTCAACGTCCTTGCTCATGCATTCAGCAAAATGAGCTCATCGCCAAATTAATAGCAACGGTTTGCAAAGCTAGGGTTGTAATATGTTTGTAAATATATTATGGATGTAAGAGTTTAGACTGATTTTATCTATTACTAGCAATCTGCGCGAGCTTTGAACGACGTGTTGCGTCAACCCTATGTTTAAAAGTTACCTAAGGTTAAAATGTATCAAATTTTAATCCCACTACTTATTTTTGTGTTGTATTTCCACAGCCATGGGAGACCATTTGTTACTGTTACATTTCTTCATCTTCCAATATTTCGTTATAGGCTTCGATTTCTTCACGATGTTTTGTGAAGGGAAATTTGTACGCATTTGAACCAGCGATCTTTGCAGAGTCACCAATCTCCGAGTCCACGCGCCGTCCCATTTGTATATGCATTCAACGGTTCGAGCTAATGGCTGAATTATGGCTCCAGTGTAGGAGCGATATAAGTGCCTTATAATCAAATAGGCAGCTAGTACTTCTATATAATAGCTGTTAAAAGTATCACATAATGCGTGTTATTATTGACGACCGTTCGCCATCCTACGGAAACCATACATATTTTCAAGTAGCCTATCAGTAAATACTTTTATTCAGATTCGTTCAGCTGTTCTGGCGTGATTGGGTAACAAACATCCATCCGTCCATCCAAACTTTCGCATTTATAACAGTAGTAAGGTTGCCCATGGAAGTAACACGGCTTCTTCTGATTTAGTTCAAAAACAAAATGTGAATATTTTTTTAATGTTTCCTGTTTTATATTATTCTGGAGTGTCAAATGACTTCCACGGTTATCTTACACCAAAAATAAATGATTTTCATAACGTTACTTTAACATTTTATTGTGAAAGTCTTTGAAGGCTGCTTCGCTAGAGTCAGTCTGTAGAGAAGTATTAATTTTCAGACTTTTGCTCATCTAAAACTTTGTTGTGTAAAGTAATGAAAGTGAAAAGTTCTCGTCTGTAGAGAATCAGATAAGGTTTTAGAAGGCGCCAAATTTAGCATTAAGAAAGAATCTTGTAGAAATATCTAAGTAAAAAACTTACATATCCAAGTAATATAGCGGGCACTACAAAAAGAAAAAGCTCATTGAACTGTATGTATTTTTTCATGTGTGCTACGTAATATTTTCGTTTAATGTAGAGGTCGAAAGTATAATAGTCATAGGTTTGTTCAGTTGTGTAAATTAGTTGCTTGTTTATGAATGAAATGGAAATACATATTTAAAACTTTACCATGGTCCAAGTTTTTTGTTTTACTCGCGTCTATAGAAATAATATAGAAAGCTAAGGCTCTTAAGAACCTTTCAAATAAGGCTGTCTCGTTTGTTCTTACCTGATTTTTACAGCCGCCGATAAACATAACCTACTGAAGTATGAGAAGTCCCGTATTACAACCATTACTGTGAGATGAGGATGTAACATCTTATGAGCCTGTAATTCACGGGCACCCTCATCCTTCCACCGGAACACTTTCCGGTGGATTACCAGGTAATGTACTCCTTTCGCAATACAGGGGACATGGTATAGGGAATACTTGTAACTACGGACGCGCGCAACGGTCCTCTAAAAATACATGATATCGAACTTTAAAGTATGAAAAAACTTTAAAGTATGAAAAGCCATATTGCGTAGCACTCGCGTAGGTCGTAGCAGTGCTACGAACCGCGTAGTCCATTGTTCAAGCGAACAATAACCAAGTATTGAATGACGTAATAATGTAAATGTACATTAACAACAGCACATAAACGGCTAATTACAAAATAATCACTGCGCTACGCTGATTGCATATTTGAATTCATGAAACCATCTCGTATTCGGCCTGCAATAGCTCTATAACGATACTTGTGTCTAGTGAAGCTTGTATATTTATATAGAACAAGACACGCCCTCTGAGCAAACGAGTCCTCAATTTACATGGCTGCAGGCTTTTCTGTAACAATCTTCTTGTAAACCATTTGTAGACCACAGAAGAGATGACGAAATAAAATAAGAGAGCTATCAGGAAAGGCATTCGTTGAGAACATAAGTTCGAAAGGCTTATATTATTATACAATAAACTAAACTTATATTATTATATCCTATTAATATACTACTTACCCCGAATTCGCAAGAGTGCAGTTTACTACAATAATAAAAAATGACACAATTAAAAAGTGTGTTCTTGCTTACATATAAATTTTGTACTGAGTTGCAAACACAAACCGCAAATAAGCCAACCAAAGTGGCGAAGCTATTCTCGAGTAATAATCTTTCATACACACATACAAATATTGCTATTTATTTAAAATTTATACACAAATAAATAAAATACTGGAAATAAATTCTTTTGTATTTATTTTATATTATTCTTCTACACAACCACAGAAAACTTGGTGACATTACGTACAATTTATGAAGAAACTTCTGTAATAGAAATAGCAAGTTTTTTATATTTATTAGGTTGCCATACAAGGAAAATTTTCTACGATGATTGGGACCTAAATTTCAAAGACATGTGACATCTTCCGACGATTGGACTTCTTTGTAGTGGGCTTCCGTCTCCCAAGGGAACCCAATCGGTATAAATAAATGTCTTTAAATAAAAACATCAAAATCTATCTGTAAGAGAACCGTGTATGTAACGCAGGATCACACACATATGTGTGTCTGTTTTGTGTATGTATGTTTGTCACTCCTTCACGCTCTAACGGCTCAACGGATTTTCATGAAATTTGGTAAATACTTTTTATTCGGGAAGAGGGCGCAGCTAGTTGTTTAAGAGTTAAATGCTAATCAGCAATCAAAAGATTCATTATTGTACTCATAATCAGTTTTTGAACTAGCGACCTTCGGAATGAAAACCAATGTCCGTCCCACGCGCCCTTCGCGCTCAACACGTGGTTAATGAGAAATATTACTGAATTCATAATACACTTCGACTTTGAATAAAGTGATCAATAAAGTGAAGATTTAAATTAAAAAAATGCTTAATTAATCATAATATCAAGTTTCATTCATCAACTGCAAACCGGTGCAAACCGGTGCAAACCGGTGCAAACCGAATAATTGATATGAGTGTGTTTTGTCTTTGCAAGCACAATAATCGGCTTGAGTGTGGTAAAATTATCTGCCAAAATTACATTTGAAGATTTCTAATTGGAAAAGTCTCATTATAGATTTCAAAATGAAAATTGTAAATTAAGTATTAAGTATTTTTATCATCTCTTTTTTTTGATAGTAATTAGAGTGATTTTTAATTTTAATTTTTGTTAATAAAATTACTTTGGTTGTAAAAATTCTTGTGACTTCTCCAAAATAAACTGGACATATTTTGTTATAATTAACCCAAATGCAGAAAAAACTTGTGAAAGTACAATAACTCGGACATTGGCAGAATTTGTGTGGCGAAACACAGAAGGACAAAAAGAAGAAGATTTCAAATTCAAAAGGTGTCGGGGTTTTATCACTCGACTTATATCCCAAGCCCATACAAATATTAATATATAAATGTTGTCCGTATGTCTTAATTACTATGACCTTTAATTAAGTACTTTAAGCTCTACTACTCCTTCGTTAACGTCGTCATTCCAAGGGCCATAAAACAGAGTCCTAACCCCGCTTGAGTCCTCTCTAAATAATGCCTAAATTCGGCTTGTTCTGTCTTAAATAGGCTTTTAGTTCCGATTAACACTGACGAATGGTCTCCTAAATAATTAACGTACGAATCTAATCTTGCTTACCTTAGTTACTGCAACCACCCTATCTCGTTATGTTAAAGGTCGTTTTTGAATAGCAAGCACTTCTATTTGACATTGTTGAACATAAGAATAATTTACCGATAGAAGAGATTCTGTTATATTTAAAAATATGTAAGATTGGCTTTATTGATATCAAGCCACGTATATCGTTTTGTAGCAGTACGACCAACTGTTTATACAGTTTTCATATGAAGAGGTACATTTATGTTGCATGCACGTTTCATTCAAGTATCATGCCCACCAACCACTGACCTGCATATAAAATGAATAAACTGACACCAAACAAATTAAAGGTAAAATTTTACGTGCATATTTCTGTGCAACTAAAATTGTGAAACACTGTCTAGAGGTCATGTCTAAAATTTTAATCCCTTAGACAATTATCATTGTGGCATCAATTTAGTCATATTGATAGTTTTAACTACTATCTCTAACAACAGTTTTGGAATGGCAACCGGGAAAATATAAATCGAAAAGTCATAAGCTAAGTAGTATGTTCCAACTCTACATTTCACTTTAATTAGATTTTCAAAGAAATGAATCAGACGGTCCCAACCTGGAACTCAAGAGTTCTGGTACCTGTTCTTTCACGTTTGCATCTACAATATGTCTTGGAAGCACTAAGTTAAAATTAAACGAGGCCTTTCACTTCTATTGTCCCGTAATTCAATGGAACACGAGGTTTGCAATGTGGAATGGGGTTAATCTATTTAAGTAAACACGTGATTGTGAGTAGAAATTATGCCTTTGAAATTCTTTGAATGCGCACATAAGCAGGACGATTTAAATGTATCTATAGAAGCAGGAAATTGCTCCGCACAAAAGTGTTGGCTTCCAGGATATTGTGTCGCTTCTATAAAATGCTTATCTTTTAAGAGATTGGTATATAAGATTTTCGTATTTCAGAATTGAACATTTTATATTTCGCTGTCTTCCTGAATATCTTGATTTTCGTGGTGAGATTTGCCATGCATAAAATAAATAATAAATCTTTTATTGCTAATCACAGTTATGTAGCGCAGGTTACATGTTATTTAAAAGTATCACTAGTATATATCCCACTGATAGAGGTATCTCAATATAAAATAGTTAATAGCAGTGAACCTAACATCAATCTCTCTCAACAACCCACGTCAAGTTTATGCCACAGGTTGTTTGAGCTAGAAACTGTTGAAAATAAATACGCGAAGAAATATTTAAGATTATATTTTCCAGCTTACAAAATGTAATCTTCCGGTACTAGAGGAACATTGGAACACAACCTACAGGAAAATTTCTTAATATTCCAACATTCGCCAGGAATTTTCGGTATCGCTATTGTTTGCGTAAAGTTAATATTCATATGCCGCAATCCTCTCAGATATGTTTGAAATATGCGCTTTTTAGGGTTTCTTGTCCAAAGATTAAAAGGAGATCCTGTTAATAAGCATTCAGTACCTGACTGTTCTATTTTGGATCCACAAGCCGTAGCAACGGGTTATGACGGGTTTCACGACAAAACGAAACCTACGAAGAAAAAAAAAGGAAAATGTACAGCACAATCGGTGGCAGGGAATGGTGTGCAATTTTGAATCACTATTGGTCGATTTTGGTCATTTATCAGTGTTTGACAGTCATTTATGATAAAGGAATATATCAATACTACCCGGCTGGCGCGGGTTTCATGGATTTTATCCATCTAAATTTCTGAACTTTTTGACCAAAAAACATATTTCATATAAGTATAGTCTTGACAATTATAATCAGAACACAAATAAATCAGCTAAATCGCTCCCGTAGTACCCAAGTTGCTGGATGTATGATGGTCCGTCATACATCCAGCAATTGATTTTCATTTACATATATAAGACTTCCAACATAGTATCAAGTACATATTTTTTTTAATGATAAATGTTGTTTTTGTCATACCACAATGATAATGTTTCTAGTAGTTTGCTCGGCAGAAAGATAAAATAAATGGTTTGGCAGTTTTTCGTATCTCAAACAAAGATCATAGATTGTTATTTCTTTCAAGTTTTTGTTATAAAATGATTAATGAGGCTCAGCCCATACGAAATGCTTGTGTGAGGCGAGTCTCTTTGATAAATCATTTATTGTTCGTTGAAACGACGCGTTCCAATGTTGAGTGCCACGTGGCACGTAGCACGTTAATTTGGAAGAAAAAAATGTTCATCATACGAGTAGTTCTTTACTGTAAAACGGAAATTGTACTATTTCCACTCAAAACCCATATTCCGTTTTCTATTGTCATCAATCCATTTATTCCAGAGAATACCATTTTTCGGATGAATTTAGATTAAAACGAAATCCACAGAAATGGTGCGTGAAAAATCCCGATATCTATTTCGAGAAAGTTTCTCGGAAAAATCAGTGATAACATCGCGTTCCTCGAAGATATTACTCCGGTCTAAACAGGCTTGAACAAGAGATATAGTTATCAGAACTATGTTATTGAAACTGCTCTACCTGATGCAAGTGCCAAGAACAATGCAGGAGTATCGATCCACCGTGTCGAGGCAAGCTGTATCTATTGAAATGAGCTAGATATTCTTCAGCATTTACTTAGTCTAATGAAATGAGCTAGCTTTTAGCATAAACTTTTAAGGTTTTTGGGGTTCCATTTTGTATGCGGCCGTCGGGGTCCCTCTGTCTTTATACGTATCCTCCGGGTGGTGCGGAAGGAGCAATATAAAGTAATAGTACAACCTGTTCACGGTATATTCGAAAAAAAAAACAGCCATCATATCTTGATTAGCATTACCTATTTTATCCACCGAAAAGCAGTGCTGCACTCACGCTGCGGTAATCCGATCGGTTCACACTTGGCAATCAACTTGAATGCCAAATATACCACAAAGACCCAGCCGAACTAAAGTTAAGCACTTTACTTATCTTAAAGTTAGCAAGAGTAAATGGGCTATATTCTACCACGAACATCCAATCCTGATTCTGGAGTACCAGAAGCTCATCCATTGCATTAGGTATTCCTATGGCATAGGAAACATATGATATTAACTTTTACAGAACTCAGCATCAGAAACCCAAGAAAAAAAACCCCATCACACACACATTTATTCGAAAACAAATAGTTTTTTTTATATCTTAATATATAAAACAAAGTCGGGATTGTTCGAAAAATTATAACTCGAGAACGGCTGGACCGATTTTCATGGTCTTTGATTTGTTGTATAGCAGAATAACTATTAAAAACATTGGAAAACCGAAACAAAAAATTATCCCCATATTCCCACGGAAACGGGAACTATCCCGGTGAAACCGCGGGGCGCAGCTATTTCAATACAATTCTATATAACAAAAAACCAGCATTACCTTGGTTTTTTTATTCACTTTGCATATTCAGCTTCTCATTCACAGACAAACCTTTACAACACTTATATTCTTGATACTCACATCTGTATGTACTCGGCTATGAACATGAACCGTAAAAATAACCGTCGATAGAGCTCGTTGCGAGCAAGTTACACGTCATTTAGTCCGTACAAAGTTTTGTCACCGGTGAGTTTTTTTACTTAGGAAGTGGTTATTTGGTTATTGCCAGTTGCCAAAATGGCAGTACAATGTTTATCTACCCGGCAAAACTTTCTTTTATTTTGTACTAGCTGCGCCCGCGATACGCGCGGCTGGCCATACTGAGAAAACACTGCACTTTTCCAGGATTAAAAGAACCCTACGTGTTAATCCAAGATATAAGCTATCTTGTTATCAAATTTAATACAAAACTATTGACCCGTTTGAGCGTGAAGGAGTAACAAACATATACATACAAACTTTCGCCTTTATACAATAACATCAGTCTGTAGTAACGCGTTGCTGTCCTTGTCCAGCAGATCTCGATTCTAATCATAATTTAATAAAAAAAAAAACAAAAGCAACGTTAACACACTCATACCTCTGCACTGGGATTCCCTGTGTCGCAGATGGCATGGATAAACACAGAAACACAAGACAAACACCCAAGACCCGAGAACAAACTTCATGCTCACCACACAAAGTGTGCCCCGGCTGGGAATCGAACCCGGGACCCCTCGCTTCGAAGGCAGGGCTACTACCAACTATGCCACGGAGCCGTCAAATAATAAGTAATAAGATACATTTATAGAAACACCATCCGTAGCGCAAGCCACGCTACACAAGTATGGCCGTCCAAGGTAAAGTGACGGCACACACGTTACATGTTCAGCTGTACACGATGCCTGCACAGTTCTTCTGCGCAGTTATAGGCTTCAGTTTTAATTAAACGTTACATACGTTCAAGACGTCAATTTTTTTAATTTTTTTGTTAATTTCATTATTAACGGAAACTAAACTAACCAAAATACATGAAACAGCTATTACAATTAAAGTACCCTTGTAGAGATTCTCAAATGTATCTCTCTGCCTGCAACCATGTATAACCACAGATAATTTATTTCATAAAAATGCTGTGTGGTCTAATAGTAAATGCAAAGTCCCAAAATTGTTTAAATCCTTCTATGAATAAGGTGAATAGCTTTCGTACTTTCCCGGAGCTCGTAAAACTACAGTGATATTTTCTCATACATTTCTCAGGATAAAATTCGTCTGCGTTCCCGACGTGTTCTCATTCCCTCTATCATGCCAGACACTACTTTATGGATTGAATGCAAATCATAAAAAGGTTCCTTTTGGACAGTTATTTTAGAAATATCTTGTTAACAATTTAGACATGTTATGTAGACGTGCAAACAGAAGTCAACGGACCGATCTTTTTAGGTTTGATTGTAAAGAGAACTTACACCCAATGGATTGAATCCTTTACTTTTAATCTCTATTTCTACAAACCATATAACGGCCCAACTGACGGGAAGTGGCTACCGTTGCATATAGCCTGCTTACTTGAGGTGTTGCAAAAGCAAAAACTTTTTAGCACTATTTTTAAACTTATACATATGAAACCCCGTTGGAAGTTCTTTCTACATCTTGATTATCACAAAATACAATGGATGCGAATTTAAAAACATAACTAACGCAACCTTAGTGCAAACAAAAATATATAAAATAATAATTACCTAATAGCACCTACTTACAAGAGACTAGGTACTAAAGTAGTGTACAAAAATACCCAGCTAGTACATATAATGAAAACCGAAATTCAATTGTGAAGTGGCTGAAAGAATCGCAACTCGGAATAATAATTATGCTATATGATTGTACGATATGACGTGGCTCTCAAACCCCGGGACCCGAAACGAAACTCCTTTGAAGTTGAGAGCTTTGTCCCTACAGACTATATTCCTATTTCATATTTTTTGAAAGGAGTTGAATCTAGTATGCACGCCAATTTTACTGATATCTTTACCGATATATAAAATTTGAGATGTGTGTGTTTTTGGGTGTATTTTTATTAAGGATATTTTTTTTGGAATTGGATGCTGAGTTCTGTATAAGTTTATATACATGTTTCCTATCGTCTAGTACTCCTACCCCAGTCATTCTTATATTCTTTTTGGTTGTATTATTTTCGATCACACCCAAAACCGTCCACCGATCAAAATTTCATGCTTTTTGATTTTGTTCCTCAAAGCTACATTTCAATTTACATTTCGCCGTCCTTAAATTTGTCCCATTAAATACCTCCACCGTCAGAAGAGGCAATTTGTCATGATCGCGTGTTTTACTAAAGGGCTCGACATCAAAGCCGGGGAGAGCGAGGGGTGTCGATTCTTTGACGGAAGAGTGCATTGCTAATCTTTTGAATGTAGGTCAGATATAGGAATTTGGACCTTTGGGGGTTAGTTCATTCAGCAAACGCCCCTAAAAGTCCCCAGAAACGTATTGGAATTAGCTTCTATCAAAAACAATTAGATAAGTATATAGAACGAGTACCTTCACTACATATAAGATGAAGCGGCCTTATTTATCTTTAACTCACACTAATTTGTGCGCTTACATCCCAAGTATTGTTTGGACACGTCCAAGTTAGTTGGTAATAGCTCTGTCTTCTCAACTATAAGTCGTGGATTTGATTGCTAAGCAGTAGTAGTTGGTGTACATAGATGTTTGTTCTGTGTCTGAGTGTTCATATATAATGTATGTATAATATATGATATATAAAATACTATATAATAATTCTATCAGTAATCTGGTTACTTAGTCTTAGTCTGGTATAGCGCCAGGGGTGGGCATAATCTCCTCTGGCGAAGACGTGCAGAACCTGCCTTTGGCGAGACGTAATAGGAAGTCGCAGCATTACCCCCGAGACGAAACAACGCATCGTGTGGCTGACTCCTAAGAACTCGGCCCAAGTTGAAAGAATACTGATTATGGTGTCAATGGCAAAACGTTAAATAAGTTCGCGCAAGTACAGCAACAGCTTCAGAAGTCTCGAGAGTTTAAAACTTCATTGATTATCGCGACCTTTGAAATATAAGTTGTTTGTTAAAACAAGTGACTCGTTTAGAAATAGAAAACATTGACTCCAACATATTTATACATCATTTTTATATTTAAGAACGTAATGATTTGTTTTCTCCAAACTGTAATAGTACTTTTATTAAATAAAGAATAATCTACAAAGCCATATCTTGGTCCAATTCTCGTTGGGAACGACGATCTACAAGGCAGAAGGCAGAGTTACTTCCAACAGACCTGTGAAGTAAATTTTTATAAATATTATAAATCGCAATTAAATGGTGTTCGTTGGTAAGTGCATAACTTGACTTGGAATCATATGCATTATTTTCTTAAATATTCTTTATAGTTCTTATCATTTTTAAATGGTGTCATAATTTCAAAGTCAATTTCCGTGAATTTGCTTTTTTCAAGAATGGGGGTTTAGTGACATTTTAACCGAGCACTTAAGTGCTTCAAAAGTCACGTACATATGCCATATGAGCCTATGGAAACTTTTAGCCTTAAAACCGCCAACTCTGGTTTTACAAACTCAAACACTTAGACGAAATAATAATGAGAACTATAAATTAATTGGAGAGCGAAAATCCCGCTTTCTATGTTTGTAAATTTTTGAGAATTATTTGAAAGAAATTTCGTGGTATCTGCCTACCTTTGTGGAGATTATTTTATATTGTATTATATGTATGTATTTAGATCGTATAAATAAGTGATTTAAGTCAACAACTGGGACGCTATACTTGAGGATCTTCAAGCCTTTCTAGTTTGAGAACTTGGAACTTGGCTTTGACTCCAAGCGCTAAGTTATAAACTCGTTATGTTGGTATAGACGCAAGCGGCAATTTGTATAGGCCTAAGGATCATCAATTTGAAACTAACTATTCTCTAGAGTTAGTAGGGACATCCTTATACATTATATGTTACTGTTTATGTACAAAGTGTATCTCACATATATGAGTTTCATTATGCTAGGGATGAGACCTAATATGATGAAGCACATATCACTCACACTCGTAACATGTAATGTCCATATATTTTATCAAGACTTTTGTGTTGCCCAAAAATATTTTGCGATATAGCTTCGCATGCCCTTTTTAAATGAGATTCTCGGCTGGGTTTCTCTGTCTGAGGCATAGCAAAGGCATGTCAAAGGCATGCTGCGGTTTAATGTTTATTTTAATTGCTGGTTAATGGAAGTCTGTTTTGAACTGTTTGGTGGAATTGGTGGAGCTGATTCCAAAGTTATAGCCTTGAATACTTGTTTCATTGAAGTTTTTCAACATACAGCTACTCTGAAGTAGATTACGATAAAAAAAAACAGTTACGAGATGTTAAAATTTTGTAAACTTAACTAGAATTGTATCATTTTAGACCTCTCCATAATATACAGATGAATAGTAATCTCAATCTGGTTTTTGATCTCTTTTTTCATAAATTGACTCAAATCAAGTTTCAAGAAATTCTGATATTCAGGTCATTATATATAATTAGTTAAATGAACTTCATTTACCTTACAAAACAATAAATAACGTGCTCAAGTTTTAGTCTTAGTCAAGGCATTATGGAAAAAGGTTTATTCTGTAGATAATTATAATGAAGATTAAACAAAATAGTAGGAATTATTTAATGCATTTTGGGGAACATTATTTCGTATCGTTGTTTGAACTTGAATGTATGTTAGTCTAATACTTAATCTAAATTAACATTGTTATGTACATTTTTATGAGAACACAAAATACCTTTTTTTCTCTTTGATGTTTGTATACGCGCATGTTTTCGTCTAACATGTTACTTTTATAATTATTTTGTAGTCACGTATCCGACACAGATATCATATTTTATCTGTGAAAAATGGATTAATTGAAGAATCGAATAAACCGCCTTTGATTATTTTATCCCTCATTTACCTGCGCCTTTAGAGGTAGAATGAATTAATGAATTATGTTCTTCTATGTAGCCAGACAAATGCTATCAAAATATTCATCAAACTTGGTATTTAATTCATCAAAATATTCATCAAAAAAAAGCGAAGAAATTGCATTACAAACATACAAAAAAAAACCTTGATTGACAACGTTTTTTAATAATAAACTTGGAAATATTAAACCAAAATAAATTTAGTACTGAATATCGAATAGTTCTACCAACGCTACTCCTCTGTTTAGTGCTCGTTGTTCCGCGAAAGCACGTCATCAGCACATCAGGTCATGTGCCCAGCCTCGTCTCAGTGCATCTGGGTCGCGCCACCGGCCCCCGCGGAGAACTCTTTGACAAACAGAACTTCTCGTATTTCAACTTGGAATTCAGTTGAAGGAACTTCAGTTATTCAAATACACAATAAGTAAATTCGAGAGTAAAATCGAGTGAAGCATATAGTATCCTATATCTATATTTTACTAACATAAATCCACATCCGATATACGTGTCGAATTGATGACATTCTTTTTTCAAGTCGGTTAAATATAACACAAGATCGTTAAACAAAATCCAATTACTCTCGTACCTCGAGTGTGGGCTATGTGCCAGCTTGCCAGCTGCGAAATCCTTAGAGGTTGATACAGAAGCGTTTGTTTGTTTAATTGCCAGTCACTACTTGTGTTATTTAACGAGATTCCGTTCGCGCATTGCACGGCGGCACGAGTACCAAAGGCTCCAAAGGGAAACAAAGTAGCGTTCCGTTCCTTTGCCGCGCTTAATAAATGTAGATGGGAAACGTTCCGTGGCATAGAGGCATTCCTTCGGGAATAGATAGCATTATTTCATCGCGGAGGAATGCATCGTCTCAACAAGTTCAAAACTTTTTTAGTGAATTCTTCTTCTTTTTGGCTTTCTTTGTTTCGCCATACAAATTCTGCCAATGTCCCAGTTATTGTAATATTTCACAAGTATTTTTCTGCATTTGTTTTAATTATAACAAAATATGGCCAGTTTATTTCGGAGAAATTCGAAATTCAAATCGAATGAAATTTTTGTCAATGTTTATCTTTCTATGATCACTCAAATCATTCGTCTCACTTATGCTCAACCTGACACAGAACGAACGAGTGAATGACGAGTGAACTTGATGTTAAGTGGTTACTGCTGCAAATAAACAATATCAAAACGACTCCGGGCTTCCCCTTCCCCTATGTAAAGAGCAACCTATAATAGCAGTAGTACTTGTGCCAAGTTCGTCCGGAGAAGTACTGCCACCGCACCTGGTAATCTGGAAATACGTGTAGATATCTTAGGGTACTCACCTGGGGACGCAATCACGTGGACGTTCATAATGAACGTTCAAACTCCAATGGTAGGTAAGAAGGCTCTCGAGAGTGCAAGTTGGACCACGTTCACAGACGCGATATTTTCAGATGTAAATACCAGTTCACTTTGAGATTACAGCTACTTTGCTCAAGCCCCACAGTTGGAAATTTATTTAGCTTTGCGAGAATACACCTAGCGCTTTTCAAAATTGTCTGTACAAAAAGGTTTTTTGGAATATCATGCGGGCATAGTATGAGTAATAATGGTGGAAGGTGAACTAATAGTGTAAATAAATTTTTGTTTGATTGTATGTGTGTAAGGTTCAAATTTACACGTACAAGTTATCCGCTTCATGCGCATATGTTACAGGAGCTTCTTAGGCACATTTCATGAACATTGCAGCCTAGAACAAACTTTGTCAAGAAGGTTATAACTTTTGAAGGAGCACTACTTGTTAATAAATTGCCGAACAGTATCAAGGAAGCCACAGGCATGCCTGTATATAAGAAACGCCTAAAATCCTATGTTATTAATAATACACCAGTTTAAATAAGAAATCTCTACTCTTTGGCTTATTTGGTAGTAGCCCTGCCTACGAAGCGAGGGGTACCGGGTTCTCGGCCGGGGCGCACTTTGTATGGTGAGCATGAAGTTTTTTCTCGGGTCCTGGGTGTTTATCTTGTGTTTCTGTGCCATCTGCGACACAGGGAATCCTAGTGCAGAGGTATGAGTGTGTTAACTTTGTTTTTTTTTTTTTTATTTTATTTCACTGTTGCATCAATACCACTAAAACTAAGCAAACATTATTTTCTCTGTTAGTGAATCATGTTCTTTGAGAAATAAAACATCTGTAAACATATATAATTATGTGAAGTTCCAGTAATTCAAGAATATGCCTGTTCCAGTAGATCAAGAGGTACTCAGTTGTAAGAGAATCAATAGTTTTTAATAACATTTGTTTTCAATAGTCGCCATAAAAAGCATTCATCTCGTTGAAAACATCTGGCATATTGCAGTCTGCATTTTAACAAAATGAAATATTCTATTTTATTTCAGTCGGGTAAATGAAGTTAAGCTCCGTAAAATTCTTTATTGCGCTCACCGCCTCCGCCCGATCTGCGTGCAATTTAATCATACAATTTGTATACAAAACTCCTGTAAAAATACTTCTTATTAAATTAAATATAAGTCTAACTTATAATGAGAATGCATTAATTAATGCCCAGTTTCTATAATGTCCTAAGGTACATTTCAATATTGTTATCAGTCAAAAAGTTATACACATTCCTTGACAAATAAGCAATGTTATGTTGATATGGTAATCTACCTTAGGACGTCAATAAGTACTGGATACATCATCAGCCTTTATTGGCCCACTGCTGGAGGAGGAAGCGCCACTGCCCGAAATAAGGCAATACAAAATCAAAAACATCACTACTAATTCGTTTTTTGATCAATATTGAATATTAATAATACCGTTGATGGCATATAATTCAGGTCAAACGCATAAAATAATTGAATAAAATCGGTGACCGATCTTTATCCTATTACCGCCAATTTTAGTTGAATGCCACCTTTTCGCTTTTCGCGTCTTGAGTCGTATATTATGTCCTCTAACGCTAGCTGAATATGATTGGATAGGTATCAGACGGCGTCTCTGTAATAAATCAGTCTTAGCAATAAAGAAATATGTAAGTCAGAACATATTCAATTTGGACAGACTTTTGTCAGCCGGACAGCTAGTAAAAACTTGCTAGACAGCCGGCTAAAACCGGCTAGACGGCCGGCTAAAACCGACAAGACAGCCGGCGCTGACTCTAAAATAGTAAACTCAATGTTTACACAGTCACACGCCTACGCAACGATTCCCTGAGTCACTGATGGCATGTATACATACAAACACAACACCAATACCCAAAACTCAAGAAAACACTTTTTTACTACACAAGTTCTGCCACAGAAACAGTGACAGAAAATATTTATTACAAACCAAAAATTTTCCCGCCTCACACACCGTTCCATTTCTTAATATAAAAAGCTCTACAGTTCTTAGGGTAACGTACCCAAAAGGAACCGCATTATCATGCCTACATCGTATGCTGATCCTGCCTTAAAGGAGTTATGGGCTTAAGAAGATCAAATTGTGACAGGTAGTAAAAATATGTAAGTTTCCCTCGGCTAACTTACCGCTACTCTACCTGGCCAAGATATAGGTACTCGATTTACCGTGTTCTAGTTCAAAAGGTGTGTGTTCCAGTGAAACACAGCCATAAAGGGCAGAAAGACTTGACTCATATTGATGTTCTTAGTCGTGGAGACCACCACTCAGCCCAGGATCCCAGCAGGAGAAACACATCACCAATCGCCAACCCCACCCCCTGACATCATTATGTTATTGTATCCTTATATTAGCTCACCAGGTTTGTCCAGATCGCTGATGAACTCCTCGGTCTCCACGTAGCCCTGGATGCCGGCAGCCAGGAGGAACACCAGCCACATCACCAGCCTCCCCCCTCCCGCAGTCACTGCGTCCACATGCACGCACCAACACATACTCACTGATTGTTTAACTCATCATCGCAACTACCAAAATTTCCGAAGGAATGAAAATAAAAAGTTTGTTAAAGATTGGAGCGGCTGAGTTTTGGATGGGTGGCTGAAAGTTATAAATTGTGTCTTACCTCTTCAAACATGGGTGAAAAAGTTGTTTATTTTTGTTTAATTATGTCATCTACTGAAAACAATGTAATTAATTTCGTTTGAAATCTTGAAGAGGATTGCACAGTCGAATAAAAATCAATAATGCGTTATAAAAAAAAGTTTTTGAAAATATCAGCGTTAATCTATTTAAATTGCCGACTTATAATATGTGAAACGCGAACAAGGAATTTTCAATAAAACGGAGGAATTCTGTGCAGAGAACTACAACGGAATTTCTAGAATTTTCATGAATAAAAATTGTATTTTGGAAACTATCGCTCAACTTTGAACCTTTAATTTTTACTGTACAACAATATAAAATTAGTATAAAGTATTTGAACTATTGAAATAAAATATGTTTTATGAATAACAAAATAATAAACTTTACAGGAACAAAAACCCCAAATCGTTTAAAAGGCTTAACACTTTAACCGGCACTCAAAAACAAAACAACGAACACGCATCACATAAACAATTTCCACCAACCGAAAATATTTAAAACGTGAGCACTTGAACAAAAATCCTGCATCCATTCAATTCCGTTGCACATTCGAATTCCGAACTACGAGTTATCGTGTTGTTCCATAAACAAATCGCGGGGCCGCCGGCACGTGCGTACGATCCAGCGCCTCGGGCCGCACTGATCGAGAACCTATAGGACGGGCGGTACAATCGAAAACATTCACAATCTTTGAAATCGAATGCAATGTCAAGTACGATTACTTTTTTTTACGATAAGAAACGGCCATCACCGACTATGCCGCGCTCGGTCCGCGGCAGGAGGAATAGATGAGCGACTTTCGCGAAACGCGCGGCACAAGGGAAATTTAAAAGGGTTAGAATTTGTTCGGTATAAAATATTCCTATTGCTCCCCGTTGCGGAAAATTGAAAACTTTGCTCTTTTGAACTTGTTATACTTTTTATGTGCAATAACAAAAAACTTCCTCTGAGGAGATGCTTGAAAAAATATAGAGCATTTTCACGTCAATATTATTATACGGCGCAAAATTATTTACTATTATATCTTTAACGGAAAACAATCGCTTTAGTTACTTCGTAGTACCCGAACAGATTATATTATGGTATATTTTATTAAAGATTTCCACATAATAAAATTATGCACCAAAATTTTTCACATTCCTAAAACAAAACAGACACTTAAACTAAATAAAATATTTTAGCTTTACTTATAACTTTTTATAGATTGAGTTATATCATTGAATATTGACGGAGTCTAATTAAAGTAAAACCAATTACTTCAAAAAAGGAGGAGTATCTCTCCGATTAGAACTTATTTTGAAAATTATTTTTATATTTGATAGAATGTAACTCCAAGGCCCCGCATAAGTTTGAAAATAAATTTCACCATTAAGAAGCGAAAAATTGAGGAAATCTGTTTTGCGATTATTAAGTGAATAATTTATATACAATATTTGCAATATAAGGTGTCTCACGGGAACTGATTTTTTTGCCGTAATTGTGGCGGCACTGTGGGACGCCGGGCTTGCACGACGCCGAGCTCGGCGGTGCCATCCTCATAGTTTAGCTAATAGCTGTCAAGGCGACCGGAAAATACATCATATCTCTGCTATATCTACCGTACGCCACTCCACCAAATTGGGCATGTCATAATGTAAACTTTTGAAACGCAAAACCCTTTTTTTAATTGCCTTCGCCAGCTTTCATGTAAAGAAATGTTCATAACGTAATTCGTTAAGATTCATTTTTATACATTAACATAATTATTATCTATTGTAGCTTGCATGCTAGCAGCAATAGATATACTTATGTTAATGTCTGTTTCATTGACTTATTTAGAAGACGCAACGTTGTGAGCGCCGCGTTATGTCTTATATTTTAAACCATAGTGCTTATAAGGTTAATAATCTATCAAAATGTGATTTCGTTACTTCTATTTTTTGGTTGTTTTATGTATTGTAAAAGCTATGTACAGCCGTATTCAAGTAAACTACTATATATACTATTCACAAACAAGTTATTTCAGTAATAGTCCAACATAGTGGTTTAATAAAACCTACTTTTTTATAAGCTTAGTTTAGTTTAATTACCAATATGTCAATATGTTCGATAGTTCAGTATTTACACAGTATAACAAACTACTTACAGTTTCACAACGGGCACATCTGACCTGAAAAAAAATTACGAGGTGTGCGGGGCGAGGGAGGGGATGGAGGGGATGGAGGTGATGGAAGGAATGGAGGTGATGGAAGGGAGGGAGCGAGCCCAAGCGAGTGTAAGCTCAGAACACGCCATTCTGAGTTAACGCATTATATTGTTTTGTAAAAGTTAAAGAGATTTTTCGTGTTAAGTTGCTTAATTGGGTACGCCTACCTAATCACATTTTGTAATGATTGCGTACCTAAAGGCAAAAGGAAACTGTTACTAATCTTACAACGCAAGTATCACTGTCCTACCCTTAAAATGCTATATATATACATTAACCCAAAGGATATACAGAATATATATTATGTTATAGGTATTTAAGTGAGTTTACTGGCAGCCCACCTGATGTTAAATGATTACTGCCGCTCATAAACAACATCAAAACGACTCCGGTTCTCCCATACCTAAGAATAAGAAGACCTAAGTCTCATAAGCGGGTTGCAACCCTCTGGTTGGCGGCGGATTAGCAAGTACCACACATGCAGTATTCTCTGGACACGTGTAGGGACTCAGACGGTACTCACCAACGGAGGCGAGCCCCATGGACCCCCAAATATAATAAAATGGATGGTACAGAACCATCGATGTGCGAGTCCGAATAATAAATAAATAAACGTTTACACACTCATACCTCTGCACTAGGATTCCCTGTGTCGCAGATGGCATGGACAAATACAGAAACACAAGGCAAACACCCAAGACCCGAGAACAAACTTCATGTTCACCACACAAAGTGTGCCCCGGCCGGGAATCGGACCCGGGACCCCTCGCTTCGAAGGCAGGGCTATCAACTAAGCCACGAAGCCGGAATCTCGCTTTGGATATACTAATTCTACAAATATTGGACATGTAGAATTAAGCACATTTGAATATAGTTGACGCATTTCGTTTAAATAAGGATGTTAGGCTAAAAGTAATCTTACACCAAAATTTTCTGTGACAACCCTGCATGAGACTTCAAAGGCGATGTCCCACTGTTTGTGGTGACGCTGTGTGCGATCGCGAGCAGTACTAGCACTCCGTGAATCGGCGGATTCATCATTTTATATGAAAATTTAGTCGATTTATTTTTCCGCGAAAGGTTTATAGCTTGGCATTTGTCAGCGTTAACTATGTTTTTATTTTAATGTGCGGGGGTGTATGCATTATTATAATGTTTATACCAATTTTAGGCAAATATTGACTTAAACTTTTAAAAAAAAGTAAACGACTTTAGCACACTCATCCTATGCACTAGGATTTCCTGTGTCGCAGATGGCATGGACAAACACAGAAACACAAGACAAACACCCAAGACCCGAGAAAAAACTTCATGCTTACCACACAAAGTGTGCCCCGGTCGGGAAACGAACCCGGGACCCCTCGCTTCGAAGGCAGGGCTACTACTCGATCTTCAATAGGCGAACCTGTGTCGTTTTTCTGTTGTTTAATGGCGGCGAAAACCACTTAACGTCAGGAGAGCTATCAATACGTTCAACCACAAAAAAACCTATTCGAAATTCAAAGAAAAATCTGATATGGAAGGCAAAAGAACAGCGGCAGGACAATAGCCTGCAGCCTCCACGAGTATGTGAGCCGCGCCGGAGACTCGCGAGCTGACATGGACAGGGAAATTTCGTTCCAGCCCGGCTCGCAGTGAATAAGGTTTAGAAAAATATTGTCGGTAAATTCCGACGCAATTGTAGCAAAGAAACAAAAACTTCGGTCGTGTCCGACGCAAAGGCTGGGCTGGTAAAATTCGCGTTTTACGCTGGAACTGATAAAGGAAAATATGAATTCGTGCGCAGGTCGTGGATTCAATGCAATATGTTATTGAATATCAGAATGCACGTAAAAATAAATAGTTGCGTTATTCTTTTTTCAAGCAAGACGGAACGAGCTGACGGCTCTCCTGATATTAAGTGGTCTCTGCCGCCCATAGACAACAATGACACGACTTAGGTCCCCGACGCAAGTATGACAAGACCCAAGTAATGAGAGTGCACCGCTGCTTGGTGGCAGTACTACTCCCGATGAACTTGGCACAAGTTCTAGAACAACCTTTTGTCGTGTAGTTTAATCCAAGCGAGATAAGACTGGTGCGTACGAATAGCAGAAAGGAAGAGCAGCCGCGCGCGCTCATGACTGAGTTATCTGGTACGTTGATAATTATATTTTTGTTCTACATCTAATAAAGAATTTGATGCATCTACAATAGATAAAATGTATACATTTATTTGTTTCAACCAACACAACACACAATAACTAAAATAATAGAAATTTATAATAAAGTTACTTATGGAAAACAATCTATAAAGGTAAAAAAGTAATAAAAATTATACGAATAACCTTTGAAAGAAGCGAAAAGTTGATGATTTTTTTAATTTGAGTTTTTCCTATTATTTATGAAAATTAGAAGCTTGTAACTCTTGTCATATGCAAATTAATGTTTTGATTGGATTCACAGATGTGTATGTTTTTATTTTGGTTGTTATGTAATATTCCGTCGTTTTGTAGCGGAAACATGTGTTAGGCGAAGGAAAGGGTATATAGATTAAGGTTAGTTCACACCTCACAGGCTGCTTAACGAGGCGTGTGAACCACATCGGATACCGCTTAGACCCGAATATATACTTTACTTAGAATTACGGAACTTAGGTTACTTTATGTAATACTCCAAAAAGACGAGGGAAACAACTGGAATTAAATGTATTACTTATTTTTTGTGATATCCGCTATAGCAACCATGTTTTGTGAAAATATCATCCGCTGGGACTAATGCTTCAAAAGAAACCTGCGAATCATAGGACATGTAATGTATATGCGAAGTAATTAACCTTAAAGATCTTATTGCTGTACCAAGATGTGACGCATTTAAAAGCCATGGCTCAGTTCTGCTCAGGAAAGCATGAGCAATTAAAAAATCGGATAGAAGACCTAGCCAGCCGAAAATCTGAGACTGACCCAACCATCACCAACCTCGAATACAAAATTGATTCGCTCGAACAGCAGGCAAGGCTATGTAATCTGGAGTTATGCAATGTCCCTGAAAAAAGGAATGAAAATCTAATGGGAATCGTTCAAGCCGCCAGTGTCGTCCTCGGCGTGCAGCTATCACCCGGTGACATCGTTTCTGTGCATAGGGTACCGCATGCACACAGCAACTCCCAACCAAAAAATATTATTGTAAAATTTACTACACGTATAATGCGTGATAACATATTAGGTGCATACCGTAAAGCTAGAAGACTAAATTCAGAACAGCTTGGAATATCTGGCAGTCCGACCAAAGTATATATTAATGAGCATTTGACGTTGAAAAACAAGCATTTGTTTCGCAAATGTCGCGAAGCCGCATCTGCTAGCGGCTTTAAATATGTGTGGGTTAGAAATGGCTCAATTCTCGTTCGCGAGCGTGATGATTCACCAGCCTTCATCGTGCGTTTTGATTCAGACCTGGACAAGATCAAAGCGAAACCTAAATAACTGAAATACGTTTATTAGATTTAACCTCAATTACGTTAATATAATTAGCTGTTTAATTTTAGCGGTAGTACTTGTATGTTTAAGAGTTTATTCTTACATGGCACCTAAGTTTGATAAATGTGTTAAACCAATAGTTTTAAAAAGTATTTTATATCGTTTGTTTGTTTTGGACTCAATCATACCTAAAGTATATTTTCCAACGAATTTCATATACCCTAACAATATATTATTGCAGACAGCGACGCCGACGGACGCCTTCTTGATCACGTCTCTTCCTATTATATCATCTCATATAGAATTGCTTTATGGAGATGCCTACTTAATTCTACTATTTTACCTACGTCTTATTTACTTACTCATTGCCGTACTTATACCAGTAGTACTGAGCACTGATTTGTCCAACACGTTTACAATAAATGCGAACCCACGCTACTGTTTGAAGACAGATTACATTTATATCATGTACCATATTTATATGATTAAAACAATTATAATATTTACATATTTACATGCATTTAATATCCTCAGAATCATTTAATGGATAACGATCTTACTGTATACTATCAAAACTGTAGAGGTTTAAGAACCAAATTGCACACATTCTATATGAATGTTCTTTCATTTACATATGATATCATTATACTTACTGAGACTTGGTTAATTCCAGAAATCCACGACAATGAACTCATTGATCAACGCTACATCGTGTTTAGATGTGACAGAGACAGACTGGCCACGAATAAGAGAGACGGGGGTGGTGTTATGGTTGCGGTACTACGAGGATTAAGACCAGCTTCGTTTGACTTCTCTAATAATTCTGTAGGTAAATCTCCGCACATTGAGCATCTGTTTGTTGAGGTACCAAGCAAAGACCGTCTCAAACGTCATGTGATCAGTGCGGCATACATACCACCTTGGATAGACGCGGCGGCGTATGAAAGTCATTTTGATTATCTTCAAGATAGTCTCACTGATCCCAGCATAGACAGCATATATATTCTTGGGGATTATAATCTATCTGATATTATTTGGTCTCCCTCAGTACCTAACGACTCTATTAGCACCGGACTAACATGCTCTGCCTCTACTAGTCGTGGTCTGCAATTAGGTAACTGTATGTCTATTCTAAACGCCCTACAATATAATAGTATAACGAATGCTAATGGTAAAATCCTTGATTTACTTATTTCTAATACGCCTTGTAAAGTCCTACCTCAATTAAGCCCCCTTGTAACTCCTGATTTACATCACCCACCATTTATAGCACATCTCACTGTTGACGTGCCTGAGCATGCAATGAAAAAAAAACCTATAGTGAAACATAACTTCCGTAAAGCAGATTATAATGTTATTAACGAACAAATATGTAAAACTAATTGGAATGAAATCCTAGGTCATTTATCCCCTGAAGATAGTCTAGATTTATTTTATAATTTAATTAACGGCATTATAAATCAGAACGTACCTCTTACAAGCCATGGATCTGTTAACTTCCCTATTTGGTTTACCCATTCACTGATTGCAGTTTTTAAAAGAAAACAGAAGGCATGGCTTAAATGGAAGAAATATAAAAACAATATTGATTACGCCCAATTTTCTGAGCAAAGAGCAATTTTTAAAGAAAAATGTCACACATGCTACAACACTTATATTAAATCCGTTGAAGAAAATATTACAACGAACATTAAATATTTCTGGACCTATTTAGCCAACCGCAAAAGTAAATCTAATATCCCACAAACCGTGCACTACCAAAACATTAGGTCTGATGATCCTACTACCATATGCAATATGTTTTCAAATTACTTTAAATCAGTTTTCGAACCTCAGCCGCCGGAACTGGAACACTGGACATCACCTACCACCTGTAGTAGTAATAACGTTCTTATAACAGACCTTCACTTTACTGAAGGTGATGTTCTTAAAGAACTCAGACAACTCGATCCATCTAAAGGTGCTGGTCCAGACGGAATACCGCCTAGCTTTCTTAAAAACACCTCAGACAGTATATATAAACCTCTTCATATTATTTACAATAAATGCATTGATCTGGGTGTATTTCCTGAAGTCTGGAAACGTGCCTATATCACTCCTGTGCACAAAAGTGGATCTAAGCATGATGTTGAACAATATCGACCCATCTCTATTTTGTCCACCTTGTCGAAGCTCTTTGAAAGGCTTGTGCATAATAAAATTTACCCTATCTTACACAATATTATTATTGAAGAACAACATGGTTTTGTTAAATGTCGATCTACAACCTCTAACCTACTTGTCTTTACAGAAATTCTTTTTGAAAAACTTGATTATCGCGTTCAAGTAGATGCTGTTTATACAGACTTCCAAAAAGCCTTCGACAAGGTTGATCACCAAATTCTTCTCAACAAGATTGCGTACAATGGTATCCGTGGTAATCTTCTTCGTTGGTTCTTATCATACATTTCAAACAGAACTCAAAAAGTTGTCATAAATGGCTACCAGTCGAGCAGTGTGTGTGTTACTTCTGGCGTTCCACAGGGCTCGATTCTAGGCCCCCTCTTATTCATTCTTTTTATCAATGACATCAAACAATGTTTCCTGAACTCCAAATTTCTATTGTACGCAGACGATCTGAAAGCATTTAGACCTATTCACTCAGTAGAGGACTGTGTATTGTTTCAAGAGGACTTAGACAGATTAACTTCTTACTGCAGACAAAACAAACTTTATCTTAGTGTTCCTAAATGTCATTACATTAATTTTACTAAAAATAGAAATATAACTTCGTTTACATACAGCCTCAGCAATGCATCGTTAAATAAGTTGGAATCAGTTAAAGACCTTGGAATAACTTTTGATAATAAATTATGTCTCGACGTACACGTCGAAAACTTAGTGAATAAAGCATTTAAAATGTTTGGATTTGTCCTCAGATCGTCTGCAGACTTCAATAACGCTTCTACTTTTCTTTATTTATACAAAACACTAGTACGCTCACAGCTTGAATATGCTGTTCCAATCTGGAACCCCTTTTACAAAAAATACATAACTGCTATTGAAAAGGTCCAACGCAAATTTTTGCGCACTATGCATTTCAAATGTTTCAAAAGGTATTCATCGTATCCAAACCTGCTTGCCAAATATAATCTCTTAACTCTTGAATCTAGACGGAAATACCTTGAAGCAGTCGCATTATACAATATAGTTCAAAACAAAATTGACTGCACAGACTTAGTTAGAAAGCTGTGTTTTGCCGTCCCAAGAACATGTACTCCGCGCGAGACGCGCGTCCGTGCGCTGTTTGCTTTGAATACGTGCCGTACTAACTCCGGGCTTCGCGCTCCTATCCGTCGTATGGTTGAGTCCTACAACACTTTGTTTAACTCAATAGACATATTTTCATGTTCTGTATCTAAATTTAAGGAGCTGCTAATCTTGTCACTTGCCTCTCAAATTTAATTTAAACTTACTGAAAGCTAGAATTTGCCTTACATTTTGTCTATTTTTTTTGTTTATTGTTGTTACTTGTTTTTTATTTTTCTTACTTTATATACTATTTTATTTTATTTTTTCTTGTACTTCTTATGCTTTAACACTTTGATTTGTATAAGTCCCTCTTGTGGCAATATAATTTTTCATTTGTGAACTTTCTGTGACAAATATGTGGATAACGCTGTGGGCTACATAATTACTAAAATCTAGTTTTAAGTATCATTTGTTGTATCAATATATATTATGTAGCCGTTTGTTTTCCCGAATAAATAAAATAAAATAAATAAAAAATTATTACCCTGGGTACAAGCTTGAGCACAACTTTATGCGTCGTGCCGGAGTATGTATGTACAATATGTCCGGGAGGATGTCTGCTGTCGTCGTCTTCATGGCCTCGAAGACCAGGATCTGTCTATTATGTGGGTACGTTTGGATTACGGCGGCCACACTCGAATTTATGCGTGCCTATACAGATCTCACAGCGGTGATCTGGACACAAGTCACCTTTTTGAGCACTTGCAACTGACTTCCGACAAAGTAGCAGAGCAGTACCCTTCTGCGGAGTTGGTGATTTTAGGAGACTTCAATGCCCATCATGTTGATTGGCTCAGTTCTCGGTCCACTGACTTCGCCGGAAGGGCTGCTTATGAATTTTCCCTAACGTATAGCCTCTCCCAAATGGTGAACTCTCCAACGAGAATACCGGAAATCGAGAGTCATACGAGCTCTATACTGGACCTTCTGTTGACAACACGTCCGGATGGATATTCCATATCAGTGGGTGCGCCTCTTGGCTCATCTGACCACTGTCTTATCCGGGCACAGGCGCCATGTTCTCGACCTGACCCTCCTCTACCAACACAGTGGCGTCGAATGTGGCACTACAAGTCAGCAGACTGGGATGGATTGCGTGAATTTTATTCATCTTACCCGTGGAAGCAGCTTTGCTTCACATCAGAGGATCCTGACTCCTGCACAACTGCCGTCACAGAGACCATCCTGGTTGGCATGGAATGTTATATTCCTAACCGGTGGGTAGCTGCGGGAAGTAAAAGGCGGCCATGGTTTGATCGGCCTTGCAGAAAAGCTAAACAGCTCAAGCAAACTTCATATGAGGCCTGGGCTATGGCCGTTGCTAATAAGGATCCTAACATCTCTGAAATAAAGCGTGAACTTAATGCTGCCTCGAGGTCCAGTAAACGAGCGACTGCAAAGGCCAAATTCAATTTCATCGGTAGAATTGGCGAGCGTCTGGCACGCCATCCTTCTGGTAGTCGTGCTTTCTGGTCCCTCGCCAAAGCTGCCGAGGGAAATTTTTGTCAGTCGTCCTTGCCACCACTTCAAAAAGCCGACGGTAATCAGGCCCACAGTGCTAAAGAGAAAGCAGATCTTCTGGGGAGTCTCTTTGCCTCAAACTCGACTCTGAACGACTCAGGGACCGTGCCACCCACCATCCCGTGGTGCGGTATCAATATGCCGGATATTTCAATCACACAACGGGACGTCCGGCGAGAACTTCTTTCCTTAGATGTTCATAAGTCGAGCGGGCCAGACGGTATACCAGCTGTGGTGTTGAAGCGATGTGCTCCCGAACTTTGTCCTATCCTGACGCGCCTCTTCAACCTTTCTTACTCAAAAGGACAATTTCCTACATCATGGAAGACTGCCCATGTACACCCGGTGCCCAAAAAGGGCGAAAGATCAGACCCATCCAATTATAGGCCTATTGCGATAACCTCCCTTCTCTCTAAGGTGATGGAACGAATAATTAACTCTCAACTCCTCAAATACCTAGAAGAACACGAATTGATCAGCGACCGTCAATACGGTTTTCGCCACAGTCGCTCGACTGGTGACCTTCTAGTGTATCTCACACATCGTTGGGCCCAAGCCATTGAGAGTCAAGGTGAGGCATTAGCTGTGAGCCTGGATATAGCAAAAGCTTTTGATCGGGTTTGGCACCGGGGTCTTCAATCGAAATTGCCATCTTATGGGTTGTCTGAGGGATTGTGTAAATGGGTCGCTAGCTTTTTGTCTGGCAGAAGCATAAGAGCCATCGTTGACGGTAGCTGCTCTGATATCATGCATATTAATGCTGGTGTCCCGCAAGGCTCCGTATTGTCTCCGACACTGTTTTTGCTGCATATCAATGATTTGCTGTCCATAGACAGCATTCACTGCTATGCAGACGACAGTACTGGTGATACATTTTACACGGGCCGAGCGAACATCCCTCGTCAACTAGTAGAGGAAAGCCGAAGACAACTTGTGTGTAATGCTGAACACATACTAACCAGAGTCTCTGATTGGGGAGAGCAGAATCTGGTCCAGTTTAACCCAGCAAAGACACAAGTGTGCGCGTTCACCGCTAAGAAAACCCCTTTTACCGTGGCTCCACAATTCCAGAGCACAACCCTCTCCATCTGTAAGAGTATTGGGATTCTGGGCATCAGCATCTCAAGTGACGTTCAATTCCGTAGTCATTTAGAAGACAAGGCCAAGCTGGCTTCCAAGAAGCTCGGTGTGCTCAATAGAGCGAGGTTGTATTTCAGTGCGGGGCAAAGACTTCTTCTGTATAAGTCACAAGTCCGTCCCCACATGGAGTACTGTAGTCACCTCTGGGCTGGAGCACCTGGATACCAGCTTGGACCTTTTGACTCGGTTCAAAGACGTGCTATGAGAATTGTTGATAGTCCCAAGCTCGTGAGCGATATTGAGCCCTTAAGTCTGAGGAGAGATTTTGCCTCTCTATGTGTGTTCTATCGCTTGTATAATGGGATGTGTTCGGAGGAATTATTCGAAATGATGCCTACGGCTACTTTCTATCACCGCACCGCTCGCCATCGGCAGGAGATTCACCCTCACACTCTAGAGCCTGGGTGGTCGCGTACCGTAAGGTTTCAGAGGAACTTCCTCCCGCGTACACTCAGGTTGTGGAATGATCTCCCTGCCAAGGTTTTTCCTGGAGACTACTGTATGGGGTCCTTCAAAAGAGGTGTTTTAAAATATTTAAAGGGTCGGCAACGCGCGAGTGATACCCCTGGTATTGCAAACGTCCATAGGCTACGTGTTGCCGCAGCGGAGAGCGGCGGGCGTCGCACGCAGTCGGTGCGCGTCCGCCTCTCGCGGGTTCCGGTAGCGCCCTCGCCGGGCGTGGGGCGCGGAGGCACGGAGGTAGATTACCTCCGGACGGCGACGGTCGCCGGGTTGTAAGTCCGTCTGGCCGCCGTCCGAGCTCTAGGCAACAGTACGCTGCCACCGTCGATGATGAGCGGGTGATGTGCGCTTCTGCACACAGAGGGATCCGGGGATTCTTCAATGAAACACACTTCTGGAGGTGGCGACGAAGGTGGCTTCTTTTCTTCTGAAGCTCGGGAACTTTTCTTATTCGGTATCTCTTCTTTCTTCGGTTCCCGTATCGAACACACTCGATGCGGGCCGGCCCTATGGCGCTTACCCGGGTCGGAGCAATACCGTACAGAAAGCGCCATTTTCGGGCAGCAAAATCGACCTAATTGCCTACGGATTTTACCTATCGATTGCCACCTTTCGTCCTTTATTTGACTACAATTTCTAAGGTTACACATTTGAAACTTATTTTATCTTAAAGCTAAAAAGACCTATTTTTAATCTAACAAAAGTCTGATTAGCTAATTACAATCATTTTCCTGGAATTTCCCTATTTTCCTGACAATTTTACTCAAAATCCGCGTTTTCGTAACTTTAATCGTTCATATTTTAAAAATTACAAGAGTTTTCTCTATAATTTTTACTTTTACGGATTCTATACGTCAAGCTCTTTCATATTTTTCTAATTTTTATGTGTATCGCATTCATTTCCCACATAAATTTTCATGTTTTTCCTCAAATACGAAGTACAATTGAGACAACATATCTCCGTCCTATGTTTCCATAAACGACAGAAAAGGCAATATCTCCTGTCCTTGTCTTACTCAATTACTCTGCGTGACCATATATGGTAAAACGCTCTCCCTTCCCGGAGTAATTTCTAGAAAGTAGCAACCTAAAACTAAGTTAGGACAAACATTACAATCCACAATCTAGATAATTCCGAATTGAGTAATACATTTCATCAATTTTCAACCTTATAGGACCGTACTTTGTACAACTAACATGAACAACTAATTATTTACTATTTATGAAAGAACTTACGGAGAGAACAATAATAAATCTATCTGTTCCTACAAAATATACAATTAAATACTATTATTATTCTTATCTTTACTATATACAATTGTCTAGGGACCTAACTCGCTAATTCCTTCGAGAAAATTCCAGACCCGATACGTAGGTGCGACCGCCCGCCAAAACTATAAATATAAATTCGACCGCTTAACACTAATTTGCCCATTTCGGCTCTGGACGCGGTACGCGGCGCTCGCATCCTCATGCAACCAAATGTGAACCTAATATTTACATAAAAATGTTTCTTGTTTCTCTGACATGACATTACCTACCTAGCCTATGTCAGTACCTAACGCTGTTCGACTGCAACCTATTTAGACGTGTCGCCGACATCCTCCCCCTCGTGCGCAGCACCCGTCACCTGGCTCGGCGACTTGTTATCCGTAGACTGGAACCTCGTCGCTTCTCGTTGACCCGTAGCTCGTTGACTCGTCGCTAGGTCGGCCGGTGTTGTAGGAAGACTCGTTGGTTTGTTGATCACGTCGCTCGTTGTCTCTCGTCGAACGCTCTCTAGTTCCCCGGCGCGAGAGTTGTCACCGGGAACTAGGAGCACCGCTTTGGAGCAGGGACGCTTGAGAATACCCCCTGCCGTACGCACGTCTATGACGCGCGTCCGTCCATCGGGCCCAGGGTAAGTGTTGACCACACGCCCGCGTGGCCAGCAGTTTCTTGGCAGTGTTGGGTCCACTATGAGGACTGTGTCCCCACACTGCAGGTCTCTTCTTTCCGTCCTGCCGTCGACTCGTCGGGGTGTCAGAGTGGGTAGATACTCTTTCACCCACCTGGCCCAGAAGTGGTCGGCCAGGCGCTGCGCTATTTTCCAGTGTCGGTGTCCCTTTAGATCTTCGTCGGTGACTGCCCCCAGTCTGGGAGCCCCACATGACCGCCCGATGAGGAAATGATTCGGGGTCAGCGCCTCTTCTTCTGGATCGTCGACGTTGGTGAGTGGTCTCGAATTCACCACATGCTCTGCTTCCAGCAGGAGTGTGTGAAGGACCTCTTCCTTGGGATGCCGCTCCTTGAGCGTTACCGCTAGTGCGACTTTGATCGATCGCACTAGTCTTTCCCATGCTCCGCCCATGTTCGGAGCCCCTGGCGCGATGAACTTCCATTGAGTGCCCAATTTCTCTGCTTTGATGCACAGGCCTTGCTTGTCCATGTTTTCAATAGCTTCTGCAAGCTCTTTGTTGGCCTTGACGAAATTCGTCCCATTATCCGTATAGATGATCTTCGGCATTCCTCTTCTCGCTGCCATTCTTCTGAGTGCCAAGATCATGGAGTCCGATGAGAGTGAAGTCGCTAGTTCTATATGAACTGCTCGGGTGGTGAGGCATGTAAAGAGTGCGCCCCATCTCTTTTCGTGTCGCCGTCCTACTGTCACGATCATAGGACCGAAGTAGTCTGCTCCCGAACAGCTGAACGCAGGTTCTCCGAATGACAAACGTTCGCGAGGTAGGTCTCCTATAGGAAGGTGCTGTGGTGCGCTCTTGTACACTCGGCACCACTGACACTGGTGAACCGTTGACTTTACTGCTGTTCGAAGACCTAAAACCCAGTACTTCTGCCTCATCTCATTCATGACTGTAGCCGTATTCCCGTGGTTGAATTTCTCATGGTAGAATCGAATCAGCAGCTGCGTCACCCGTTCTTTGCTGTCTAGAACAACGGGCCGTCTGCATTCCCATGCGATGTGTGCCTTGTTAATTCTTCCCCTCAAATGGATGAGACCGTCTTCTTCAACCACTATGTCTATACGCGATAATTTGCTTGCTTTGCTGAAGGGTTTCTTCTTTTCTAGGCTGGCCAATTCTTCTCTGAAGCTTTCCCTTTGGCTTCGTTGCAGAAGTATTTTTTCAGCTTTTTCCAAATGGACTGCTTCTAGAGGCAGGTATTTCTTCTCCTCTATTTGCCTTATGGATTTCTTCGATGCCTGTGCCTTTTTCTTGGAGTTCTTTCTCCAGTCAGGATCTTCTTGCTTCTTGAATGCGTTGACCGACTCTCTATTCTTTCTGCAGAGGTCGATGAACTGGAAGATGCGCGCCGTCGCTCTCAAAAGTCTCGTCCATCTTGAGAACCGGCTTGGATTCGGCGTTGGTTCCCATGCCTTTGTGACGTGCGCTGTTACTTCCATCTCTTTTTCTTCTCCAGTCGGTTCCGCCTTGAAAGAACGCTGCTGTGGCCATTCTTCCTCTTCTTTCCTCAGGAACTCCGGTCCAATGAACCACCTGTGATGTCCATCGAAGTCCCTAGGAACATCTCTCGTAGCGTCGTCAGCTGGATTCTGCTTCGTCGGAACCCAGCGCCATTGCTGCGGCCTCGTGGTGTCTTCAATCTCCGCGAGGCGATGAGCGACGAACGCTTTAAATTTTCGTGGATCAGTCTTGATCCATGCCAGAACCGTGCTGGAGTCAGTCCAAAAAGTCTTCTTGATCTTGTCTGCGTCTAATTCCTCTGCGATCGAATGTGCCATTCGCGTCCCGAGTAGTGCTGCTTGTAATTCAAGTCGCGGGATGGAGACCGGTTTCAGCGGCGTTACTCTTGCTTTTCCTGCAAGTAAAGTCACTTCAAAGTTCCTGTTCGGTCTTCGCCGCCTCCAGTACACGGCGCAAGCGAATGCAGTCTCGCTAGCGTCCGTGAAGACGTGCATCTCCCCCTCGGTGACGGAATAGTTGATGCACCTGGGTATCCGTAGCTCGACTAGATGCTGAAGATCATTCAGGTAGCTTTCCCATCTTGATTCGTTCGCAGCAGTTATCTTCTCGTCCCACTCGACGCCGCTTCTCCATATTTCTTGCAGGAGCTTCTTACCCTGGATTAGAATTGGTGAGGCTAATCCCAAGGGATCAAATGTCGACATCACGGCGCTCGTTACCTGTCTCTTGGTGGGAGTCTTCTTTTGTTCGACAATATCTCGAACGTTCCGCAGACAAGTCCTAAAACCCATTTCATCTCTTTCGGTGAACCACCTTAAACCCAAAGTCTTCTCTTCTTTGGATCCAAGTTCTACTTCTTTGTTCACTTCTTTCGTGAGTTCCTTCTGAACTCCCTCTCTGTTGGATGCCCATCCGCGTAGTTCAAACTTGGCTTTCTTGTGGATGGTATCCACCTGCTTGGCGACCCGAACAGCTTCTTCTTCGCTCTCGAAGCTATGGAGGTAATCATCCATATAGTGGTTTCTTTCCACTGCTCTTGCTGCTTCCGGGTATACCTCTTTGAAGTCCGCGGCGTTCTTATTCTTCACGTAGATCGCGGAGCTCGGGGAACACGCCGCGCCGAATATTACCGACGTCATTCTGTACTCTTGTGGCTTGTTGTTGCGATCATCCCCTCTCCAGAGGAAACGTAGACTCTCTCGATCTTCTTCCCGGATTTTCACTTGTAGAAACATCTCCTTTATGTCAGCCACTACTGCTACTGGTTGTTGTCTGAAGCGTAGCAATACCCCAAATAGTGACTGAAGTAGATCTGGACCTGATAGAAGTGCGTCGTTGAGGCTCTTCCCGTGGCATTTTGCAGCAGCGTCGAACACCAATCGTTTCTTCTCCTTTGTAGGATGTGTTACGGCGAAGTGCGGTAAATACCACTTCCTTGCAGACGATGACTCGTGTGGCACTTCTTCAGCGTAGCCACTTATCAGCAGATTCTCTACCTGTCTGCTGTATTCTGCCTTCAGTCCCGGATCTCGATCTAGCTTCCTCTCGATGTTCCTGAGTCTGTTCTTAGCATACTCGTAATTGTCCGGCATCGTTTCCCCGTCTTTCTTCCACAGTAGACCGGTCTCGAAGCGTCTTCGTGTGGTCCTGGAAAAGACCACACGAAGACTGGATAATGGTATCCAGTCTTCGTGTGGTCTTTTCCAGGATCTGTACAGCTCGCCCTTCTGCATCTGTGCTTGGACGGCGCGGTTGTACCCCTAGAGACTCGATGGCAAAGTGATTCTTGATGAGCTGATCAAGTACCTCATCTTTCTCTGATACGTGGGCGCAAGTGAGATTCATCCCTCTCCGGTCTGCCCTTCCATCTAGGCCATGAAGTACCCAACCTAGATGAGTCAGAGAGGCAGCCGGCTGGCCTCTCTTACCTTTGCGCGTTGCTTTCGACACGATCAGCTCCCAGTTATCTTGCCCAATCAAGAGTCTCGGCGCTTCTTCCTCATAGTGAAGCTTATCTACCAGCTTCTGTAGATGAGCGCATTCTTCGATCCTGGTCTTCTCTATCCTCTGAGGTGTTAATCGCAGCCCGTCGATTGTGCGTGCCCCGAAGATCTTCTTCCTTTGACTCTGGTGTAGACCTCTTACCTTTATGTCGACCCTCATGCTGTCGTCCTTCGAGATGATCCTTCCGCCGACTGTCTCCAATGACAATGGATCTCTCGGCCCATGAAGTCCTATTTTGTCTGCCACCGATGAGTCCAGGAGGGTAACTGTGGAACCTTCGTCCAACAGAGCCATTATTCTGGCATTCCCTTTGGGCCCGTAAATTTCTACAGGGACCATCTTTAAATACGCCCTTACACTATGGACAGTATTTACCTTACCTGTCAGGCGAACGTTATTCGCCACTTCCTTGGAGTCTGGGTTCTCCTTCCTCGCTGGCACACGTTGCGTTTCTCCGTCGTTGTGCAGCAGGATGTGGTGCCATCTACCACATTTCTTACACGGCGGCCGCTTGCAGTTCTCCTTCCTATGCCTAGTTTTTAAACATTTGAAGCACTTACCTGACTTTTTGACGATGCTCCATCTATCGTCGACGGCCATCTCCAGGAACCTCCTGCAGCTTTCTAGAGGATGTTCTGCCCGGCAGTTTGGGCAGTTTGGCGTATGTGCACCTTCTGCCGCGGCATGAGCTGCTTGCCGCGTCTGCCGGAACCTCTGCGTTGCAGACTCCTGGGCCGCATAAGGCCCACACTTGTCTGCTTCCCGGTTCAAGAAGTCCGCTACCATCGATAAGTCAGGGTCTTCTTTCGTTGCTGCGAAGTCGTACCACCTATACCTAAGTACCATAGGTAATTTATCAATTATTACCTTAACTGTTTCTGGAGAACACAGATATGCCGGTTTCCTTAGCCCTTTGATTGTCGCGATCACGTTGCTGATAGTGCTCGCGAATACGCAGACGTCCTTTGCATTTTCCGTTATCTTTGGTAATGCGCGAATTTTTTCTAATTCGGCCAGGACCAGGGCATCCGGCCTCCCGAAGCGTCGCCTCAGAGCTTCCATAATTTCGTCGGGAGTACACTCTGAATATAAGACGCTCCTTACCGATTCTCTTGCCGCTCCCTTTAGCGCCTTGCGAAGCCGTGCCATATTTTGCGCGGCTCCAAACTGTGCTGCGGTATCCTCGTATACCGTCCGGAACGGAAGCCACTCGTCGTTTCTGCCGTCGAATACAGGCAGATCGAACATGTAGGCCGGCGGCGGGCCTACTCCCTTTGGTGAAACGCTGCTAATGTCCTTTATGATAGCGTCCGCCAGTTGAGCAGTTTCACTGGTGGCGCTATTGCTTTCTCCTGTCCCCTGAAGATCGCCGTTGGTTTTCACCACGATGGCGGCAGCCGGTGTAGAGTCCTGGAGTTTTATGGGGCACTCCTTCCCGAGTGCCTCACCTGGTCGCCCCTCTGCGGACGTCCCTCCGTTCTCGGACATTCTACTAACGGTTTTGTCCACCCATCTGTGAACACTCTCCTCTCGACCTTCAGGTTCCTCAATGTTAGAGTCATCATCAGATTCCATCGTGACCAGCTCTAGTTCTGCCCTTGCTAGTTTGGCAGCAGCCTGCGCCTCTTGAAGCTCAAGCCGAGCCATCTTTGCCCGGATCTCAAGCTCCCTGCGCTTACGTGTCCTCTCGGTTGCTTGTGAGGACATAACTGAGGTGGCCTTACCTAATGACTTACCTTTAGCAGCCTTGTCACTTGCCTCGACCGCGGTGCTCGTCGTTGCAGTCACCGTCGTCTCGAAGCTCTCCGTCGTTCGCGTCGCAGCCGAAGATTCTTCCTCTGGAACCTCCTGACGTGGCTGCGCGCCCTTGTTGCTCCTGGTGACCGGCATCTTGGTGCTGGTTCCTCGCCTTGTGACAGCTACGGGCTAGGCCCTCGCAGCAGCGGTCCTCGACGACTTTTACCAGCGCTGCAACTGCCTCCAGCAGCCGCAGCAGCTCCGGTCTCGGTTCTTCTTTCTTCTGCTTCCACCCGACCAGCAGCCCACGTGTGCAACACGGGCCGCGGTGCTTCCGGCTTCTTCCGTGCCTGTGCCAACTGCCTCCAGCAGCCGCAGCAGCAAGCACCTTATTCCTGGTATCGGCAGTTGCCGACACAGCCGAAGACTCCTTGGGCAGAAGGGGATCCCCCAATCCCTCCGACGATGGCAGCTAGAGCAGCCTCCTGTCCCACGCTGGTGTCCGGGGCGCTGATCCGGCTCGAAGAACCAGCTGTTGCCGCAGCGGAGAGCGGCGGGCGTCGCACGCAGTCGGTGCGCGTCCGCCTCTCGCGGGTTCCGGTAGCGCCCTCGCCGGGCGTGGGGCGCGGAGGCACGGAGGTAGATTACCTCCGGACGGCGACGGTCGCCGGGTTGTAAGTCCGTCTGGCCGCCGTCCGAGCTCTAGGCAACAGTACGCTGCCACCGTCGATGATGAGCGGGTGATGTGCGCTTCTGCACACAGAGGGATCCGGGGATTCTTCAATGAAACACACTTCTGGAGGTGGCGACGAAGGTGGCTTCTTTTCTTCTGAAGCTCGGGAACTTTTCTTATTCGGTATCTCTTCTTTCTTCGGTTCCCGTATCGAACACACTCGATGCGGGCCGGCCCTATGGCGCTTACCCGGGTCGGAGCAATACCGTACAGAAAGCGCCATTTTCGGGCAGCAAAATCGACCTAATTGCCTACGGATTTTACCTATCGATTGCCACCTTTCGTCCTTTATTTGACTACAATTTCTAAGGTTACACATTTGAAACTTATTTTATCTTAAAGCTAAAAAGACCTATTTTTAATCTAACAAAAGTCTGATTAGCTAATTACAATCATTTTCCTGGAATTTCCCTATTTACCTGACCTACCTTCCCTATTTCCCTATTTTACTGACTCCCTTTTACGGATTCTATACGTCAAGCTCTTTCATATTTTTCTAATTTTTATGTGTATCGCATTCATTTCCCACATAAATTTTCATGTTTTTCCTCAAATACGAAGTACAATTGAGACAACATATCTCCGTCCTATGTTTCCATAAACGACAGAAAAGGCAATATCTCCTGTCCTTGTCTTACTCAATTACTCTGCGTGACCATATATGGTAAAACGCTCTCCCTTCCCGGAGTAATTTCTAGAAAGTAGCAACCTAAAACTAAGTTAGGACAAACATTACAATCCACAATCTAGATAATTCCGAATTGAGTAATACATTTCATCAATTTTCAACCTTATAGGACCGTACTTTGTACAACTAACATGAACAACTAATTATTTACTATTTATGAAAGAACTTACGGAGAGAACAATAATAAATCTATCTGTTCCTACAAAATATACAATTAAATACTATTATTATTCTTATCTTTACTATATACAATTGTCTAGGGACCTAACTCGCTAATTCCTTCGAGAAAATTCCAGACCCGATACGTAGGTGCGACCGCCCGCCAAAACTATAAATATAAATTCGACCGCTTAACACTAATTTGCCCATTTCGGCTCTGGACGCGGTACGCGGCGCTCGCATCCTCATGCAACCAAATGTGAACCTAATATTTACATAAAAATGTTTCTTGTTTCTCTGACATGACATTACCTACCTAGCCTATGTCAGTACCTAACGCTGTTCGACTGCAACCTATTTAGACGTGTCGCCGACACTACGGTAACCGCTTACCATCAGGTGGGCCGTATGCTTGTTTGCCACCTATGTGGTATAAAAAAAAAAAAAAAAAAAAAAAAAAAAACTTATCGTTCTATAACGGGAATTGCAATAAACGTGAGTTGGTAATACTGCAGGCTCCGTGCTCAAGTGATTCGATGAACAAACTTACTCACCACACAAAGTGTGCCCCGGCCGGGAATCGAACCCGGAACCCCTTGCTCCGAAGGCAGGGCTAGTACTAACTCAGCCACGGAGTCATCATAATAATATGAAAAAAGGACGTCCACTTAGTAGACCCCTTTGTACCACTAAGAAAAGCTATTGACATTTCTATTTCATAATAATAAATCTAATTTTACAAAATACAAAACAATTACAAAATGGTTTTCCAAATAAAATTATTGTTGGTTGGATTGTTGGTAGTTGACAGTACCAGAGTAGCAAGACGATGATAGCCGGATTAGTTCATAAAATGGGTCGCAGAGGCATCAACACTAGGCTCTTAGAATTTATGGAAATAATATTACAATTTTGTAACTTGTTTCAAACTACTTAGAATAGAATATTATTTTATTGTACACCATAACATCAATAGTAATCATACTTATTTTACTAACAGTAATATTTTTTTAACTTGTCGGAGTGAGAGGACGAGCTGAGGGCCCACCTGATGGTAAGTGGTTACCTCTGGCCATAACAACGTAAATTCGATATATATTCCTCCTACCCGAGTCGCATCCCGTTGCGCCAGTCACCCGAGACTGGGATGTTTATGCTCCTGTGATCTTACCGTCTCCTACCTTCCACCGGAACACAGCAATAAGAGTGCATTACTGCTTGGCGGCAGATTACCAGGTGAGGAGGCAGTAATTCTCCTTTTACTACTTTTACTGTAGTAATTCTACTTTTAGTTACTCCTTTAGCACCACCCAGGAGGTACGTGTATACTAGAGGGTTCTCACCTACGGACGCGAGCAACTGGACCCCTTAAAAATATAATATGTATATTTTTTTTTTCAATACGTAGTAATAAGAAGAAGCTGTTAATACAGAATAAAAATATCCAATAACTTTCAGGATATTTTATGTTAAAGAATCAGAAAAGAAATAGATTGTCCTTAGAATACCGTACCCAAAGGGTAAAAGCGATGCGCCGAAGTCGCATCGAATTGAAACCATCGCGATGATGGAACGAACCTGTAATTTCAACCGACCTCGTACGTTTGACTGCATTATACACCTTCGTCCATGAAACTTAGGCAGGTACTTGAATGAACCGTTCACCCATCTTTTTAGTTCCAAAGTTTATGAATTGATGGTTTTAGTTTGAACGAATGATAGTTCGGTTCCTGTTCGTCTGAAGTTTAGTAATGTTGCCATCGCTTATTATTCAAATACATTATTTAAACGCAACGGAACTTCTTCGTTCGTGGTATAACGTGGAGTGTTCTTTCGTTGCATTTTACAGTCGAAGATACAGTACCTACCTAAACACACTGTTGCGGAGAATTCAACTTTATATTCTATGGTTAAGAGTATACATTTCAATGGGCGATGTTCTACCGCACTGAATGAAATTAAGCTGAGATGCAAAATCGTTATTTATTTATCGCTCGAGTGTTGTTCCGGGCCATTCTTTGGGAAATTTCATATTTGAATGTTGCTTTAAATGCCTATGAAATTGCCAATCTTGAAGTCATTTCGGTAAATCATTCACAACAGAATCGGCCGGACTTTTTCGTAGTTATCTTTTGTATATTCATACCCATTTATCGCACCGTGGGAACCTCAAGATGCTACTCTTGATTTCGTTAAATCTAGAAGTTATATAATTAATGTGGTTTAATAACATTCTAAATAACACACTTCTGAGTTCTTTAAAAACCTGTGAATACAGGAAAATATAGTTATAATAAAAATAATTAAAACTGAAAAAAATACAGGAGGCATTGACCTTACCGGCTGAAGAACATAAAATTTAAAGAATATCGGTATACAACAGTATCTGTTTTGTGAATAAACACTGTTTGTTATTCGAAAAACACTGTCATACATCAATGTTATTTATGTGTTGTAAGCGTGTTATCAGTGCCTATTAAACTATTATACCTGATGAGTAATTTCTGATTTAGATATTCTACAAATACTTCCCGAAGGCTTTCGTTGCTCGCCGTCGCCTGCCGCGCGGCAGACATGCGGAATGCATAGAGAACTTCCCGAGATTTATTTTACAATGCCTCTATACAGAAGCTATTCTATAATGTGTATTTAATGTGATACCACTTGTAATTGAAATATCATTTTTATTAATACGAAGCTGCAAAGAAATTTATTACTTTTTATGTACATTAATTTAAGTGTTGCTTTCTTTGACGCTACTACGCTAATCTAATTTAATGTGTACTATGACATAATTATTTCACAACAGAATAATTAATTACTATTTAACCTCAATTTGTGCTTTAAATTATCTTTTCAAAAACAAACTTATTTTAAGTATTATTTTAATAAAAGTAATGTTTGTAACTGCTGAAAAAAAATTGTATGCGAACTTACGTTATGCCGTTGTTAGGCTTGAAACAGACGACGGAATTTTTAACAGGTAAAACAAACTGGTTCTTAAGATACGATTATATCGAGTCGTTTAATCAAATTGTTTCAATTTCGATCTGATTTAGAACTTTAACCCAGCCATCATTGAAACATTCTAAGCTGGTGCAAGGACTTCGAAAGAACTCATCTCGAGTCGTGCACGGGTAGCGCACGGAAACGTTCCTAATTTCCAAGTCGACCTAACTTCAGCACAAACGTATTTTCTCACCAATTTTATACTTTCCAGACTGTTTTTGTTCAGCTCCGAAAACTCTGAGATCAAAGTGAAATTTCCCTTAAACAAATATTTTACGTCGGTCTGTTTTGACATTTGAAACTGTTTTTCAAGGATAAACATGGGATTCTTTTCACCAGAGACTGATGAAATGAATAGTCTTCACGTAATACAGACCAGAACTTATAATAAATTTATAACCCAAATGAATTGACAGATTTTTATAAAGCTACTTTCTGGTTTAAGCTGGTCAGAAGTTGGGTGACTTTGTAGCATATCAAAGAAGAAGAAGAATAGAAAATGGATGGAAAAAAATATTTCGGATTTGTATTCAATGATCAAATTTGTTTGCTACAAATTTGATCATTGAATACAAATCCGGAGCTAGACCAATGTCCAGACAGAGACATTGATTTTGAATAAACAAGGGATGGAATATATTCGTAGTCGAATTTTGCGCTCCGCAAATGAAATAGCAATGAAACAGAATACGAAATTATTCGCCATTAGTAATTTAGAGAGCCCTGACTTTGTATGGGTATTGTTTATTATTACAATACACTTCACAAGTTGCCAGGTAACGATTCTCTTGCCAAAAGCGTATCACAACTACGTTTTATTCCGACTGCTTTGATGGAAGCTGTTTAAGGCCTATTGCGGTTACTGCAAGCATCAGGAGCACGACTCAGATGCTCCCAAACTATAGTATGAGAAGACCCAAGTCGCATCGCGTTGCGCCCGTCACTCCGAGACGGGAATGTCACCCCTCATGCCCTTGTTCCACCACTGGTTAGCGGCGGGTTACCAGGTGTGGTGGCAAACTGGACGGCCCCGTGGCTTAATTGGTTGCCTTCGAAATGAGGGGTCCCGCGTTCGGTTCCCGGCCGGGGCAAATTATGTGGTGAACATGAAGTCTGTTCGCGGGTTTTCGGTGTTTGTGTGTGTCCACGGCACTGCAACACAGGGAGTCCCAGTGTGCGTTAACTTTTTTTACTTGACTTATCCGGACGTACTTGGCTCAGATTTATCTGACACTCCGTTGCTCCTATCGCACCACCCGGGTGACTCACCCACGGCCGCGACCAACGTGGACCTCAAGCTGAAAATTCATTATACATACTACACCGGAACAGTTGTCTACACATAGGAATAAGCGAATGAAGATTGGACCCTCTCCGGATCCACAATCACGGGTGCCACGCTACAGTTTTATTTAATTAATTTAACTTACTGTTTCTGGTTAAATTTCAGCTTACTGCAGCTTACGGTTACAATAGACCATACATTGGAAAATTGCGATTCTCGTTTCATGGAAAAGCTACATGTGACGGTTCCATAGCCTATTTGTAGAAGCAAAGAGAACTTGGAAGCAAATATTCCATTTCATTTCACAATTGCACATTAATTAACATTCATTTCAGATTAATTTTGGTGTAATGTTGTTACTATTTGTACGGATAAACGTAATTAATCAATACAAATGCGGAACCCCTCGTCTGCGAGCTCTCGCGCTCGGTCGGCTAATTGTCATGCCTGCGGTTTGTGGTGCTTCGGCAACAAAATCTGTATAAATCTGGTTGGTTGGGCGGTGCGTCACTTGAGAACGACGAGACCGAAGTCTTATTAAAATATGTTCCATAAGGAACATTTAATTCAGTTTATAAAAACTGAATTTGATTTTCAGGGAAAGAAAAGTTTTAAAAGTAATCTGTAGAACTGGTAAATTCGGGAAAAAAAATCAAGTGATAGTTAATGGTGATAGTAAAATTGTGAATCAAAGACGCCACACTATCTGTAGTTTTGTTTGAATAGATAATATTTATCCTGATTAAGGGGTCGTTCTTTTATTATCATTGTTTTTTTTTTATTATTTCAATACATCACACTAATATACAGGTATATATATACAGGTGAAGGTTTGTATATATGATTGTGTGTGTCTGTGTGTATGTTTGTTACTCCTTGGCGCTTAAATTTGGATGAGTATAGAATTCCACATCAATCCCATTTCTAAACATAGAAGCCTGCAGACCGTAGCATTACTATTTGCCCCCTCATCATAATACTTATAAATCCATGCTTCGTTTTTAAGTAACTTTAATAAATATAATCAATGGCTTGGAACCAAATACTTGTACATAAAAGGATTCATTAATTTTATGAATAGCCATAATTTCAGTATAATTAATTTTGGTAATTGCTCATTAAAGCAAAATCACTTTTACCGTTTACAATAAAAATATAACAATAAAAAAATAAGGTTTTAGAGAGGTTCACTTTTTAAGAAGATTAAATTATTTTTAATGAGTAAGTTACGTGTTTTTTTTCTTAAAAAATTATATTTTAGCTATACTAGTATAATTAAGTCAACATTTATTTCCAAAATCAGAAGTATCTTTAGAAAAACATAGTAATGTTCATTTATAAAATAAATATGTATATATACTGTGTAAGGAAGATCGCTCGGACATGTTTGATGTCCTTCGCAATTACATGCGCATGAGATATCGCCATTTCATAGCAACTAGTGTCTCCTAATTCTGCGCCTGTCATGTCATCTGTTGCAGACAGTCGTCAGCTCGTTTCTTCACTTTAGTGACATTAACAACGTTAACACACTCATACCTCTGCACTAGGATTCCCTCTTTCGCAGATGGCATGGACAAACACAGAAACACAAGACAAACACCCAAGACCCGGGAACAGACTTCATGCTCACCACACAAAGTGTGCCCCGGCCGGGAATCGAACCCGAGACCCCTCGCTTCGAAGGCAGAGCTACTACCAACTAAGCCACGGAGCCGTCAACCGTCATAATTAAAATGTATCTACTACCCGCACGCATCGCGCTGCGGTCTCGCCCCATACTATGGTCGCAATGCGGTCGATAGCTGAACATTAATAGATCAATGTGACTGAGTTATCTGGTTGTATGAATATTTGAAATGGACAATCGTTCCTATAGCTCGCATCAAAGGTTTAGCAAATTTTATGAGTTTTCAATCGATTCGTCCGCATCGCGCTGGAAGCCGGATATTGTGTTCGACGCGAGATGTGTGTCGCCAATATGGCGTATAGGTACGATCTGCGTCGCGGGCCGGATAACAAATACTAATATTCCACATACATTTATGTACTATATTTATGTACCCGGATTGTTGGTAATTATTATTGGTAAGTTTTGTCCTGTCTGGTGGTTCTTTTTTTTATGTAAGTGACGGAACCAGCTGAGGTACCTACCTGGTAGTAAGTGGCGCCCCCCGCCCCCCCCATGACAACAGTAATGCGACTGAGTATAAGATTTGGATCTTACACTGAGTCGTACTCATCCTGCTGCGTCCATCACCCGAGACGGGGATGATACGTCTCATGCGCATGTGATTATTAAGAACTGTTAATAATAGCCAGGGCTGACGTTTTAACGTGCCCTCCGAAGCACGGAAAAGCTCAGCTCAAATGCCACTAAATGGTCACCCATCCAACTTCTGACCGGACCGAAATTTGCTTAACTTAGGTGATCTATGAATTACAACCAAGTAAGATACACCAAGACGAACTGCGTGAATGAACAGATTTATTTTTAATTATTCGTGGTCATCAATTTATTTTTTGTTTATATTATTAACATGGAAATATGTTATTTACATTTTCATCGCATCGAAAGTATCGAAAGTACGGTATCTGGAAAGTAAGAAAGTTTGACAAAGCCTTGATATTAATAAAAATGCAAATGTGAGTTTGTTTGTATGTTTGTTACAATTTTACGCCTTAACTACTCGATCGATCGTCACAAAATGGCAAACACGTGGTACGAGTAGGGATACAAAAACAGAAATACCTTTAGTCCAGAAATAATTCTTAATATCTTCAATGACGCGAGTGAAGCCGCAGGCAAAAACTAGTTATGAATTAAATATACACATGTGTACTTCTCTAAACGAATTGGACACAAGTTTTACTGCTACTTTAGGTTGTTCCTCTGCACCACCCGGGGGTTACATGTAGGGACTGAGGGTGACACGAACAATGTGGTCCCCTAAACTTTGTCCAAAACTTCTGGATGTTTCCTTTGATAAACAAAAAATCGAAAACATTTTATCCGTAAATATTAAATCAATTTATCAGAAGTTAATCTGGTATCAACTGGTTCATTTTCAGGGTTCCGTACCACAAAAGAAAAACGGAATACTTATAGAATCACTTCGTTGTCTGTTTGTCTGTTAAGAGCCTTCTCAAGAACGCGTGGAGGTAGTCAAGTTGAAATTAATATCAAATACTCAGGTCTGCAATCGCTTGGGCAATGAAAAAATTAAACTTCCAACTGGAATATGTTCCATTTATGTCGCATATTTTGAGTCTCGCAACATAATCAAAACCTATAGGGTACTTCCCGTTGACCTAGATCATGAAATTTGGCAAGAAGCAATGCCATGTAACAGAAGTAATGGAATAAATCCATTTTGTACAAGCAATGGAAAGCTGATATTTTGTAGTTATGTCACAAAAAAAACATGAAAAAACCTACAAGTTACAATACATGTTTTTATTACCTACAAGTTCGTGCGAAACCCTCGGTGATTGAGTCCAACTCGTACTTGGCTGGTTTTTTTTATTAGTTTTATGTTTTTTCTTGGTTTGATAGACAGGAGCAACGTGAAGGTAAGTTTAATAATACGACTTGTAGAACAATTTACAGACTCACACATTACATCGAAGCTGTAATATAAATATGTATAAAATCTCATTTTCTTTGTTTCTTCCTAACTATCACTACTGGCTGGGAACAAAAGTATATATATTCCATGGAAGGGCAGTGAGGCTCATCTGGAAGATAGTAAGAGGCCAATAAATGTTTATGTCTAAGTTAGGGAAAGGGAGCCCAATTTTACTTAATACCAATTTAGATCGGCACCATTTCCATTCCACATCGAACACTTATTAACAGCACTTTATGTCAACAAACATACATGGCTGTGCCTTTATACCCGACGACAAATAAACAAGCATGTTCTCAATATGCTTTTTTATTTGTTACGCGACATTTTCTTCTTTTTATTATAATATATTTTCTTTTATTTTCAACGTTTGCAACAATTTAATTTTCGAAAATAACAAAATATCATGTAAACCATTATAATTAAAATATAACTGATCGACCGCAAATAACGAATGGGAAGGGTCAGCATAGCGCTGTTCTCCGCCCGATGACAGAACATATATTAAATTCAATTTCAGCCAACTCTGAACGTTTCATGTTACCATAAAGACATGAAAAAATGTTCAGCTTTTTATAGTAATCTATTCTATATTTTATGATTATGATAATAATTTTAAGGAGACCAGTTTTATTGTCACATGTGATAGGACCAAAAATGCGGCTTCAAGTACCTAGGACGTCTGCCTGTCCCCGAGGTGGTTGCGACACGCAATGTGTCCTGGCATTTCGCAACAGGAAGAGTGGCACCCGATGCCAACAGAGAGGAGTCCTGAAACGGACAACAGCGAAGGGTTGGTGGAAGTATGTGCAGGAACGTTCCCGTGTTCTCGACTCCAAGCGGTGCAGGAGATCACCGTGGGGTTTTAGTAAGTAACATCTAGTCCATATAACCGCTCTGTCTACCCGTGGCAGGGCGGTGTACGACAACATTAAAAAAAATGCGTTTATCTAAAAACCAGCTCATTACTGTCAATTTTCTGTCATGTGACATATTATATATAGTATATGCATTTATATATAGCTCCTGTGACGCATTACATACGTACTAGCATATACAAGTTCATATAAAATTCTTGTCCAAACCATATTTGGAATATTAAGGAAAGTAGATTAAGTTTTGAGTTTCAGAAACAATATTTTGAGTTCAGGAACACGTGATATTTTCCGATTCGTATAATCTAGTATGACTTAATTGTATGACACCAGTAATCAATAAAACAATGTGTTTCATAATTAGCACAATGCCCATTATGACCCAATGATACCACGGAAGGACTTCCGTAGAAATTTCCTTTCGTTTTGACACGAATAGATTTGAATAATTTAGTAATTGTCAACTTCGGAAAACGTTTCGGAATATAATATTAGATAACTCAAAAAGGATCAAAATTTAAAATTCAAATGCAAACTGGAAAGCAATAAAGAATGGGGCAAAAGTTACAAATGTACGATTATTTTGGGAAATTCGACGGTATCCGAACAATTACAAGTTTGGGAACCACCGTCAGTGGAATAAGACGTTATTGGAAGCGAAAATCAATGTCACGCTCGTCACGAGCGAATGTTTGGTGCCTCACTATTTACGAGTAGGTTGTGTTTACTATGCGTAAATATATTTCATCATAATTTACTTTAATGAACGTTGCTGTCGAGGTAAAATGAATTACTACCTTTTTATCTTCGTCATATCAAGCAATTGAATTTCAATTTCTTCTTTAATCCACGTTTCTTTCTTTGTATTGCAATATAATTTTGTTCGTCCCCAAAATATCTAAAAACCCACTTCACTAAAATATTTATTGACTAGCTGAACCTACCTATCCCCTCCTTAAGCTTTTCCTGTATTGTTGCAAAATCCCATAGAAAATTTACTTTCAGTTTTTCCTGATTTCTAACTTTTCACATGAATTTTTCAAAAAAATTATATCATAAACTCCTTGTTCTGACTATAACAAATAACAACGAAATAAAAATCAGTTAAACCTGCCAGTTGAGTTTTAGCGAGACTAACGAACAGCAATTGATTTATATACTCAAATAGATAGATTGATATGATTAATTTAGACATCAAACATTGATACTCCTTAATTCTCCCCAGAGCTACAATTATGGGGTACAAAAAATAAGAACAGTTGCGGCTCGAAACAGTGAAGAAATAAAACGTCTCATGACCTCAAAAACAGAGCACAATGTTACGAACATTTCGTCCGTCCGGTCGTCCGAACGAGGTACCGCTGGAGAACCAAGGTGACAAAGACTTGCGTGAACTTCCAGTCGTCGACTGGAGGAATGCAGCAGTGGACCGGGCATCCAGGCGGACTCTGGTGCCGGAGGCCAAGATCTACTTTGGGTCGTTACGCCTAAGCAGTAACTAAGTAAAGGTCTTCTAAAAAATGTACGTAGATTCACTTCTAGGTTTGTACTCTGCGGCTCCGGGACCACTGGCTGTCGGTTTATGTTGAACTTTGAGACACTTATAAAGGAATCGTTAACTTTATCTTGTTATCTTGTACGGCGGATAAAAAGTTATTCGCATTGTATAATGTTTTGATATAAACTTCGTACTTTGCCCTGTTGAGGCAATAACTTTTGGAATTTCAAATATAAATTTCCTTTACGTGAAGTTCTGAATGGGGCATTCTAGTTTGAAAAATGATAGTGTGTAGTCTATAAATAAAAAATACTGTCTTTAATGAGAAAAAAAAAACTTTTTACTCAATGCATTTGAAAGTATATACGGTAGGTACTTATAACAAAAAAAACTATTTTGAGTATTTTTATCGGTCTGTAACAAATAATATATACATACACAATAATATATACATCTGTCTTTAGGGATGTGTATGTATTTATTATTTGTTAGGGGATGATATAATATATTATTGAAGTCCGAAGTCATCAACCACTTTATCAATTCATTCCGAATGCAAATAATAAAGTTTCAGGAATAAGTTATGGTTTACACCATGCACCATGGAAGGTTTAGACACAGTTGTATACAATGGATGATCAGAATATGGATGTTATATCTCATGCGCATATGATTTCACCGGCACCCTTACCCTTCCACTGGAACACAGCAATGCGAGTGCACCACTGCTTGACGGCAGATTAACAAATGTAAAAGCAATACTTCTCCGGGCAAACTTTGCAGAAGTTCTACCGTTACTTTTTGTAGCTCATCACCCAGGGGGTGCGTATAGGGATTGTGAGGGTATTCACCTCCAAACTGCTGAAGCAAACTGGACCCCATTTAATCTTATTTCAACAAGATTCCTAGCTCGATTACCAATATAAGTCCGTTACTTAGTGTGAGTGCCGATGCCAGAATGGAGAAGGTTCTAGAACCTGCTCGCACGCTGCAGGTTCTGTTTGTATTGAATTAGTGTGTCGGTAATTGGATCCGTGTACCCTGGGAGTCCGCGCTGGAATGGAACATCCTCAGATAATACTATTTATTACATTACTGGGATACATTACATTATTTGGTCGGACACTAGCTTTGGAACGCGCTTAATTCATGAAAAAATGGTAAAGTGGAATATTTATATATACTTGTAACACCACTTTTTACCGTGAACCGTGGCCTCAAAGATACTAAGCCTAAGGCACATTTTTTACTAATATTTTTTTTATTTTGTACGATAATTCTTCTTTTCTTTTATAATTCTAAAATAAAAGTATTCCAAGTTACTCATAACATCAACTGTCTACTAGTGAAACTTCCGTCAAAATTATTAGGAACAAACAGACAGACATACAGTCAAATAAACCGACAAAAAAAAATTAAAATGTTTTTTTGTTAAAAGCACCGTATATACTTTGTTATTTTGACATAACAGAGACTTCAACTTTATTTATTTCTATAGATAGTCGCTCCTTAATGGAAAATTTTGCGAGATTTCCTTCGCTGCTCACTGGTCCCGTCGCTGGCATAATTGACGCTCGTGGGACGTACGTGTAGCACTTATCGTTACCGTCCTCGAAGGATATGATAGAGACATCTGTTCAGGGCCGATGAGAAAGGAAATGAATCTTGATGTACCATCGTAACCACAAGCCTTACGCGCCGAGAATGGGTTTCCTTTACTACCTTGTATAAGTATTTAAAAATTCAACATTAAATTGCGCAATTCAACTCATTATTAACAGGAGGGAGGAAGATTGCTTACCAGTGAAATTAATTTACTCCAAAGTATCGAGTATTCACCAATTATTGAAGTGAAAACTTCTTAAGGTGAGCGAGTTTTGGTAGGGGAAAAACTTATGGTCGCGTCACCGGTGACCTCGACATGCTCGTGACGTATTACGCTTGTGACTAGTAACGCGTAGTATAGCGGCCTGTGTACATGTATTTCATGGTTATGAGTTTTCGCTTCTGACTGCTTCTATTATATTTTTTTTATTATAATAAATTACCCATATTTAATACTATTGGAGCTTTGATTAGGTTTTATCATATAGTAAAAATCCATAGTTTTTTTCTCTGTACCATTCGATATTACATTATGGTGAGAATATAAATATTTCGGTCAATTGTACCGTGTGAACTATGTTATGCTTCAAAACAAACGGGCATCGAATGGAAGAAAAAACAGCAGCTATAGCTTTATACTCTTAAAAAAGTAACAGTAATCATAGGGACTTATTTCATATCCACATTTAAGGAAACAGCGTATAACTTTGTCAACGTAACAACAAAATAAATGATTTCACAGTAATTTGTTGCGTCTGAAATAAAAATGGTAAATGATGAGATTTCGAAAGTCGGAGCTTGCCAAAGAAACCGTGAAAATATTTCTTGGTAACCGGAGTTTCCAAGAAAAGGATTTCTTCCAAAAGCATGGCTGGAGCGTTTATTAAATTGTTGTTAGCGTTTTCTAAGAAATGAAAACCATGTTTGGCCATGAGCTTTTGGCTCCGTCGTATACCCTGAAGTCAGTAGCGAATGACTGTCTATTGCTGGATGATGCATCGTATGATAGAACCATAGTGAACTATAATAGGTGAATAGATTCAATATAATTTTGGGGAACCATGTTGCTCGCGTCCGTAGGTGACGTGAGGTTGCCTTTGTGGTGGTATTCTTTACAGATCATTGAGTTAAGCAACTTCCTAGATTAGTTAAGTCTGTTGTTGGATTGGTGACCGTTTAGTGGCATTTGGGGTGAATAATTCCGTTCTACAGACGACCCTTTATGAAGTGCACAAGGAGCCTACACTAGCAGTAGAACTTATGCCAAGTTCTTCTGGTGTAATACTGCCACCACACCTAGTAACTGCAATGTAGTAGTGCACTCGCTTTTCTGAGGGGGAACGATGTGTGCTGGTGAATTACTGGCGCATGAAACGAGAATATATCTTAGTTTAATAGTGACAGGTGAAAATATCCCATAGACATTGTATTTAGGATTACCTTAAAGGACCATTTACAACACCTATTACAAGAATGATGGGCTTTACAAAAATGTATCCCCGTATCGGGTGATGGACACAGCAGTACAAATGCGACTAAGTGTAAGATTATGGTCGCATTACCGTTGTCACGGGCGGGGGTCGCCACTTACCACCAGGTGGGCCCTCAGCTCGTTCCATCACTTATTCACATAATAAAAACATCACGTACCGAAAGATGCGGTACATCGCTTGCCAAAAAAATGCATCTCGCATTATACCGTTTACCGGCGCTGCTGGCACGGCTTAAACAAGCTTTAAATTTAACAAAACTTGCCGCATAATCGTCAACCAAAAACTCATTACATAAACTCCAATAAATTATCCGAACCACTAACTGCCGCATGGACAAACGGTCTCCATACCGACATACCTCCGCACTGGGTTTTCGTATGTGAAAACTGCATACATACTTGGAGCTGGGAACTGTCGAAAAATATGATTTACTTTTTAGGATTCACCCTCAATCTGTGGTACTTGATTGGTAACAAAAATATATATTTAATAATATCAAACACTATCCGACACGGTCTACGGAAACACCGGCAGATACTTATTCTTTTGTATCCCGAAGGTCCTTATCACCCAGCTGTGGCACCCGAACGAACGCTGCAATAAAATCCAAACAAAACCCGCCCCCACACCCGCCACAGACAAAGTTAAACCCAACACACGGTCTCCACGCACAACAATTTATGATAATTCGCAATCTGAAACATAAAGTATAAAAATATACGAAATAAATACAAGCCTATTCCGGTATTATTTACGATATGATTCGCGGCAACTCACCGCCGGCCGGTATTCCATTCCCGAAAGCATATTACGTTAGGTTTTATGCGTTTCCGGTCGAGCTGTACCGCCGGAGGTCGTTACGCATTTGCCTTTCCGGTGTATCGTTCGAATGTTCAGGGTGTATTGGGCGAAGTCGCGTACTTAGCGATTTCCGGGCAGTTACAGTTTTTGCTTTCTGCTTTGTCGGATTTCTGCGGCTTGTGACGAGCCGAGCCTGTTTGCGCCACGTAATGAGATTCTGAGTATGTTTATGGATGCATTTGGGACGAGAATTATTTCAATTTACATTGTAAGGCTTTTTTTGAGATGAAAATATTTCTTCTTATTTCATGGTGTCGGATTTATCATTTACGCTTTGCATACCCTAGTTGTAATGTTTTTTTTTATATAATTAATTTTTTTTTATTATTATGTAATCTATGAGAAATTTTAAGGTCTATGATTCCTGTCTGGTAAAAATACACGCCGATCAAATATGAGTTCCGGAAATTGAACTTGTTGCCTCTCGTTTCCATGGCAGGGTTGCTACAACTAACCTACGGAACCCTTAAATAATTTCCTGGAACACTTTTGCCTGCGACATCACCGCGTTGAGGAGCTCCCATCACACATTACAATAATCGATGTTGTCACTTACGCCCTTATGAATATTTGAACCCCCAGACATATGCATCCCGCCGTAATGCCTGACCGTAAATTTCCCCCACTCTGGGGTTATTTCCCTGCTTGGGGGTAATTTCGTGTAACTAATGTGCACTCATATTTATAAGGAGTCGAGTATTGTAATCAATCAATGGGGGAATATGAATTAAGGATGATTGAGGTTGCGGGGCTTAAAATATATAAGGTTCTCGCACCTGACTTCCGCCTATTGCGTTTGAACGGAGAAAATAATAAAAAATATATATCTGCAGGGTAGACAACGCACCGGCAACGCCACTGATGTTGCAGACGTCAATAGGCGACGGTGACCACTTGCCATCACGTGGGCCGTAAGCCTGTTTGCATACTAATAACATTAAAAAAAATTGGCAATTCTTACCTACCACAGTGTGGCTGAGTAATTGTACGTACTCCACATTAATTTTGGTAGCCGGTGGTTGAAATCTGGTTAACGGATCAGACCAATTTAAATTCGCAATACAGATCAGACCAAATTAACATTATGCTACCCTGTTTTCCGCGCCAGCATCAAACCCGTGACAAGTGCATCGCAGCCGATTATTCACACTAAGGTTTGTTACTGGCACACTATAAAATATACCCACTAAATTCGGAAGCCACGCTAAAAATTCCGGCTACCCTCAATCAAAGGTTTTATTCCATCAATATCTCTCGATTTCACACGAACTCCTGCCCGTGGCGTCGCTCCCTTAGTACTGAGAAACATCAACCACCGTCAGCGAGCAAAATTCAATTTTCATTTCAGGAATGAAATAATTATATTATGTTATTACAACATATTCTTCTACGGAAACTCATTCGAGCAAAACCAGTTCTCTAATTTTATCGTGATTGAGTAACATAGATTTGTTTACCTACATAGTAGGTTTTTTACCTACGAGTTTCCTGCGCCCGGTAATGTAATGTGTGTTCGCCTCAACTCAAGCAAATTTGTAGACACGATAACGACTTAACAAGTACTCCTCTGTTGCAAACACTAGATTAGATTCACGAATAACTGTACTATATTCAGAGCGCTACATCATGATGCGCTTGTAATCCTTTCTTCTCTCCATAGGTCGAGACATATTGTCGGTGACCCGATATTGAGGTCCTTTGCACCTAGGGTCCAAGAAGCTCATTGACTGCTCACTTAAATAAATAAACGTAAATAAATAAATAAACGTTTACACACTCATACCTCTGCACTAGGGTTCCCTGTGTCGCAGATGGCATGGACAAACACAGAGACACAAGACAAACACCTAAAACCCGAGAACAAACTTCATGCTCACCTCACAAAGTGTACCCCGGCCGGGAATCGAACTCGGGACCCCTCGCTTCGAAAGCAGGGCTCCTACCAACTAACCCACGGAGCCGTCAAGGACGTTTGAGTTAATACTTTGCGAGTATTAACTCAAACGTCCCGAATAGCAGAGCCAACTCGAGGTACTTAGGTGTTGCTTAGTTTGCTGCTATAATATTATTAGTTTTGAGAGCCATTCGCCCTCACGTGTAAAGCTATCGGCCATCTACGGCCAACGTATAGTCCAGTCAAAAAAATAAATGCGCTTTTAAATGCAACTGTATATTTAATGACTACAGGTTTATACTTCACTAACCACTTGGGCGTCCAAGTGTCGATTTGACAAAAACTTGGTATGGCTGTGGAGTCCACGTATCGATCGAGGCCGAAAAACGCGCGCGGTCATCGACCTATTCACGCTTCAACAGACGCAAATTCAGCTGTTATTAATACTGCTATTCGATACTAGATGGTAATCAATGAAATGTGTTATCTGTTACAATTCCTATATCTGTGGAAAGAACGAGAATAAACTCAGAAAAAAATAATCAAATTTCTAAATGGCCATTTCGAATTCCATAAATTTTGTGGACGGAGCTCTTGCGAACATGAGGTAAGTTTTCTGTTTTTACTAGTTATTTCTAATAGTATTATATATCAAATTGATTGTGGGGATTATCTCTTTACGAAATATGTAAAATTACGACTATTCCAAAACGTTTATGATGTTAAATCTAGTTGAGAAGATATGGTGTCATGACGCCAACATCGTTTGATGACTTTGAGTTGTTATATATAATATAAAAGGTCTTGATAATGTAAAACAAAGGCATAATATAAGATAATGCTTCACTGGTATCACGTTAATATACATTTTAATAATAAATATGTTGAGATGTGTCTGGAAATCGTAATATGCAACTTGAACTTGCAACTAGCAGTCAGGTTTTTGATCAAGATACCATCGAAAACGTCTAATGCTACATTTACACGTTTTGTGTTTTGCGATCAGTTCATGTTTTGTGGTGATGTATTGGTGGATTACGGACCTGGGTATCATTTTACAATAAATAACTTAGTGGCATGTAAACTTGACAATATGAAGTTATTGGTATATATACCTATTGGTATGTATTGAATATGTTTTGTTTTTCAATATAAATTATAATAAATCAACAATCAAAATTGGATTATGTTTGAAACAAATTGATTTTGGCAATACTTTGTGCTATTTTTACTATATCTATGGTTAATATAATATGTGTACTAACATCATCATTAATATTGCAGTGACCAAATGGAAATAATGAATACACAACCGTAAGTACACTTTGTATTTTTCTACTAACTGGCTAATTTTTAGACTAATTTTGTATATTGTATTAACTGGCTGCGACTCGGTATAAGATTTGGATCATACACTGAGTCACATTCATCCTGCTGTGTCCATCACCCGAGACAGGGGCGATACATCTCATGTGCATGTGACTTCACTGGGACACAGTAATGCAAGCACTACTGCTTGCCAGCTTCATCTACATTAAATATGTATTGCAACAATATATAATATTATACATTCAAAATATTGTTTTGAGATAGATAGATAGACACTTTATTGCACACCAGAAAGAAAAATCAATTATAATAACATATAACATTTTATAGGCTCTCTGGCTTAGTTGGTAGTAGCCCTGCCTTCGAAGTGAGGGGTCCCGGGTTCGATTCCCAGCCCGGGCATACTTTGTGTGGTGGCATTAGATATGACTAAGTGTTAATAAGTATGATGTATTTTAATACACAAGTTCTTATTTTTTACAGATTTCATGGAGGAGGATTCATCAGATCTTCGTGGAGGTGGAGCCAGCAACTGCCTTAGACCCAGCCCCTCACCAGCCCAGCACTAGCCAGTCCAAGCCCTACATGATCTCTTCTATTAGTAAGTAGTTAATAGAACAATCTATTAGTCCCTAGAAACTAAGAAAATAAGATTGACAACTTATGCCTTATTATTTGTTTCAGATGCGACTGACTATGAATTCAATGGAAATAAAGTATTTTGACCTTCACTGCGGAGATCTTGACTGGCTATGTGGTGGTGGAGGAACCAATTTGAAAGTAACTGATGGGGCCAATGAGTTCTACAGGGAAGACTGCAACTGCTGAGAGTTGATAACAATAGTGTAATTAATTTAAGAATTCAATGAGAATATCTTTGACTTTAATAGAATCATGGCACTGTTTGTGTGGTGAACATGAAATTTTCTCTTAGGTCTAGTGTGTTTGTCTTGTGTTTCTGTTTGTTCATGCCACCTGTAACACAGGACACAGGGAATCCTAGTACAGGAGTGTAAAATTTAAATTTGTAAATATATATTTTTTTGTATATTTTAGTTCGTTTTTTATTATTATTTAGTATTAAATTATAAAGTATATTATTTAGTATCTATAATAATAGTATTAAAGCAGAATACATTCATTTGTGTTTCACTGAAAAAAAAAGAACGTGTAAATGCGCATTATGGGCGGCCATTTTGTAATATTTTTTTGATTTTTTCCGCTCATATTTTTTTGAGGAGGACCTGGATTACAAATTTTTATTTTGATAGAAAGCGTCGTATTCAATATTGAAATATTGGTATCGTTTTAAAGAGAAAATACTAAACTATTACAAAATAATATAATAGTTAATAAAACTATTATAATTTTCACGTAAACCACACGTAAAAGTAAAAATTTTAAATTTTTATTCACATCACCAACTTTTAAGCTTTATTTTTATACTTTCAGATTGATATGAGTAATTTACTTTGAACTAAACTAATTCTCGATTCTTTTAGCTTGCCGTAGGTATTTTTTATTCTAATGAAGGTACAGTAGTTGTCCAGTAGTAAATGTTTATGTGAAAAAAGGTCGCGCGCGGTTATTAAAAAAACGATGCCGGCGGAGCGGGACGTTGCAGACATAGTCGCTGCGCGGGCCGGACGCTTGAGTGGCTAAGCTAATAGCCTCCTGACCTATAAAAATATATAAAAAATAAAGAATAAACCTGTATTTTGTAGAATTTAATCCTGCGCTTATAAGTTTTTCTTTTTTATTCCATGTCGAAGCAAATAGCTCAAGAAAACCTATTATTAATAATAAAATGGAAGAACTGGATAAAGATAATTCATGTTGATGTTTAAAGTTATAAGAGTGAAAATAAACATCGAAAATGTTTTGAACAAAGTTATAAATGAAGGCCTTTATGTCATTTATTGTCATTATCATTAGTTTTTGCGGTCGACTCAAACATAATCTTGTAATATAAAAGTTTCATGACTTTTGCCAAAACGTCATGTTTTGGTTAATAATCAGTTTGCATGATTTTTATGCAAACTGACAACTGTAGATACAACTTGTTATCTTCATTAGGTACAAATTAATATCTTCCACACTTCATCCCACTCTAGGGGAGGTAGCACGACAAGTCTATTTTTTAAATTCTCTTTTATCAACCGTATTTTCTCTTTGAGTTATTTTTCATAGTTCCCTTTTATTATATACTAGCTGTAGCCGCGACTTTGTTCGCGATTGCCATCCCTACAGACTAAATATTTGTATAATGTATAAAAAAAACAATGCTAAATTTATCACTACACTTAAAAATCTTACGCCTGAAACAACTTTACGTGAGATGTACTCGAAGGTTCTATAAATACTAGATTTCAAATTATTTTGGAACACCGTACTGTGTATAATGAGGGTTTGGCAATATCCTTTGGATTGGTCTGACTTTGACAATAGCCGTATTCATTAAGCCTATACGATGAATTACACAGCTTAAGATGAGCCGTACGTTCAAAGTTTCCTGTGTACAGGAATGTACTCCGGGTTCAAGTTATTTGGATCTAATACGAAGGGTTGCGATGTGTGTAATTTATGAACTACAAAACCGATTACCTTGAAATGTTTACGAGAGAACCTTAGTAGTAGAAAAGTAACTCCTTTCTAATCAAAAATTGATTTCGAAATAAAAAGTATCCAGTTTTCTACCTCATAGTATGAACTCAAATCATGCCAAGATTTATTTCAATTCATTTAGTAGTTTTAGCGTGATGTGCGCCCAAGATACAAACATACGGACAAAAATGAAAAAAATACTCAATATCGATTCAATAAAATATCAATGTACAGAATTGGACCAGTTTCAGTTTTATTAAGTATAGATAACATCATCATCATATTTTTAACCAACTTCAATAAATAAATCACTATTAAGTTTTGTATGTTTGTTATGCGTTGTGAACCAATTTTTGAATATTTTTTCATAATCAATTTATTTGTGACACTAAATTGTTAATTTTTAGTCAAAATAAATCACTTTTATAAGATCATATTTTATAAGGCGTTTTTTACCCTTATTTACGCTCCAGAAAGTATGTGTAGGTACAGATCTGACGCCCCGCACAGTGTAGTGTAGGTACAGATCTGACGCCCCGCACAGTGTAGTGTAGGTACAGATCTGACGTCCCGCACAGTGTAGTGTAGGTACAGATCTGACGTCCCGCACAGTGTAGTGTAGGTACAGATCTGACGTCCCGCACAGTGTAGTGTAGGTACAGATCTGACGCCCCGCACAGTGTAGTGTAGGTACAGATTTGACGTCCCGCACAGTGTAGTGTAGGTACAGATTTGACGTCCCGCACAGTGTATTGTAGGTACAGATTTGACGTCCCGCACAGTGTATTGTAGGTACAGATCTGACGTCCCGCACAGTGTAGTGTAGGTACAGATCTGACGTCCCGCACAGTGTAGTGTAGGGACAGAGCTGAGGCCCCCTCGCGACGACCCGTCTGCACGCTGACGGCTGCAAACATTTGTACGCCCGTATCTATCACTTCTCAATCGTTTCCTTTTAGTATCAATTTCCTTGAGTGAGAATCTTATTGCTTCAAAAGCGTGATTGCAAGAGGGCTGCGATACTCTTTGTCTTTGTCTATGGCTTGTATCACCGTACTCGTATATAGAACACTAGCGGAAACCCGGCGTGTGCTACTATGCTAAAAAAAGAAATACAGTTAGTGCTTTTACTGGTCTAAAGTCATCTTCACATTATTGTCTTTCGAATGAAATAGTTTTGGAGCACATCGATTGGATGGTTTTAGTCCGTAACGAACATAAGTAGAAACTATTTTTAACCGACTTCTAAAAAGGAGAAGGTTATTTTCCACTGTATATATTTATTTTATTTTTTGTGCATGTTCACCGATTTCTCCGCCATTAACATTTGGATAAAAATGATATGAAATGAAAGCATGCATAAATCCGACAAAATATTGTAAAACCCGCAGCCACCGACCGGCCCGCAGATGGGGAGCACCAATATTCCTACAAATGCGAATCATAAACAATCAAAGCCTCAGTAAAATCTGCAACCACAGCCGAACTATCGACAGCTGGTTCAGTGTAGCTGGCTGCTTATTTACTTATTTTACAGGCACTTGAAGCGTATCATCCCCGTCTCAGAGAAACGGGCGCAATGCGGTGCTACTTGGGTCTCATACTAGGGGAAGACCTGAGTCATTTTTTTTTTGTTTATGGGTGTCGGTAACCACTTAACATCATATAACTGAAGTTGTTTTCATTTCCTCCAGTAGGCCGACATGGCCAGGATCAACGTCAGGATCTTAACGTGTCCTTCGAAAAAAGCATCGCAGGAAAAAATATAATATATGTTTCTCTTTCCATGAGACGCTATATTATAATAAGTGACTTATATAAAAATCGAATAATCCTAATCAAATACTTTCATACCCGTCAAATAAAAAAAAATACTAATCGGTAAACAATTGGCGAAGATATAGCGTTATAAACGTAACCTCCTTTTTTATGTCCGTTTTAAAGTAACGCTTCTAGTTGTCATTATTTAACTTTATTGCAATACATTGGGGGGTCCATTCTGATAGTGTCTTCCTGGGTGGGGCTAGTGGAGCAGCTCTGGAGGTACGCTTCGGCTGAGGAGTATCACCCCCCACTGACCAAAGCCATGACGCCGTCTGAGTCGCGTAATGTTGTATTCAGGACTTCCGTATAGTGACCTAACGATGCTAATTTTCTCTGTGGCTAAAGTCTCAAACTTGGAAGATGTTGGTTTATAGCGAAGTAGCTATCACCCGCGACTTTATTCCTATTGAGAAGTGTTTTATGTCCTTCGTCGAGATTCGCTAACTTACTATACAAAGGCATAAATATACTTTGCTTTTCTCAAGATGTAGGCAGGGGACACATTATCATGAGCAAAAATTAAATACAACAACAAACAACAAACGACGTTTACACACTCATACCTCTGCACTAGGATTCCCTGTGTCACAGATGGCATGGACAAACACAGAAACACAAGACAAACACCCAAGACCCGAGAACAAACTTCATGGTCACCACACAAAGTGTGCCCCGGCCGGGAATCGAACCCGGGGCCCCTCACTTCGAAGCCAGGCTAATACCTACTAAGCCACGGAGCCGGAATGGTGGGATATCGCAACCATTGTAACCTTAAATTACTTAGATAATAGTATGCTATGAGCTAAGTGAGCTAAGTCACTCATTACACACGAGGCGGTGGGTTGCAGCCCGGGCCGGAAGCGCTCAGTCTTATGCTACTAAATGGCCACCCATCCAATTTCTGACGGGGCCAAAAGTTGTTTAACTTAGATAATCTGTAAAGAACAACTGTGGAGGCTACGCTACGAGCTAAATCACCGAATCAAAGTGATAGGCGCAACGCAATGCGACTTGGTTCCTTCGGTAGGGGAGGACGCGATTTGTATTGTTTTTGTACATGGGCGGCAGTAACCACTACATTGATAGGCTTCGCTTAAGTCACATAAAAAAAACTTAACAATTTCACATGTGAGTGTAACTGGTATCATTCAATAATAGTATATCATCAATATCAATTTGTTATTTTGTTGAAATATGTAGAGGACTACGAATCTCGTTCTTCGGTTCCGTGCCCAGCGCAAAATAACTCTATAACCAAGCCTGGAACAAGCCGTAGCGGGCCGAAAGTTCAAGAAGGTGAAAACAGCCGCTGGTAGGAACCGGCTTTAAACTATGAACCGACGAAACTTGAGTGCAAGTCAATGTTTATAGGCACTTGTACTTGAAAATACTTCCAAGGCTCGGGTTACTAACTAGCTCGGAACTCGCACAAACTCGACTTTTCCTTTTCACTGTATTTTACTTCGCCCTTGTGTTGCGACGTACAATATCTTCAGTTTAAATTAGTACCGCGGTGGCCCAGGGGCACAGACGCCAACTTATATATTGGAGGTCACCGGTTCAAATCGGCTAGAAGAACTAAAACACGAAGACTGTCTACTGATCCGGCCCTGGGCTCCCATGGCACATTTATATCTATATTTTACCCAGTTGATCTCAGTTCAATCTATTCGAAACTGTACAGTCATACATACATACATACAGTCTGGAATCATTCGAGCTGTCTCTCCCGCCGAAACAATAGTGGCTGTGCATTGTGGAACGCACAAAATTGAATATTGAGTATTTATTAAATTCAAATAAATACTGGATATTTCACACAGCGCCATCCAACTCCAAACTATACAAAGCTATTATACGAACCAGTTTATTGATAGACTACATAACTATATAGAACTTCAGCACGTCCCGTCAAATTTGTCACATAACCCTTAAAAAAAAATATCTATAATAGATGATAAATTGACTAGAAATTAGAATATAAATTAAAAAGAAAAATTATTAACATTCAATTTACAATATATGAACAAACAATATAAAGTAATAAAATTGACTATAATATAGGTAGTTCAGATCTACCTACACGCTATATAGAAAACCTGGGACTGCCTCCATTAATATTGCAATTCCACGGCAAGGGTCCATAATGTGAAACCCAGAATGTAAACCAACAATAAACAACCTAGTACCAATTGGCGAAGCAATAAATATACCGAGTGTTGGGTATTATATTATTATAAATGAGTGAACTACCCGTGAAATCTTTGTATTATCGCATTACTTAGAAAACATTGAAAAGGATAACATTGAGAGGTGAGTCGGTGGAGCGCAAGTAGCCGGCAAATATATTCCGGGCACGTACACAATGAGAGCTTAAAATAAATTGATAAGAAGCGAAAAATGGTGAAAATGCGAGTCTTTTCAAACTCCACAGAAATCGTAGCTGCTGCCGATACAAATCTTGATTAGGTTAACTGTGACTATGGAAAGTTCTAGACGTGATTTTATTATGAGTACAGTAAGCTGTCTTCCATCTCGCTCGCAATGTTTGTTAGAATCTTGCAACTGAATTTTAAATCAGTTAGCTTAAACCGATTGAACTGAAATTTTGTATACGCGTGTATACAACATTCCATTTTTCGCTTCTTATCAATTTATTTTAAGCTCTCATTGAATGACAATGCATGCTTAGGTATATGACGTCATTCTAATTCCAATATGGTGGATCATTCAAGATGGCGGACTAGCAATTTTTTCTGCACATTATGGGTATCAAATGAAAGGGCTTACTGAAAAAAACACGAAAAAACCTTGTTATTAAAAAGTTTTCTTTACCATTCTTTTATTGTTAACTAGTGGCTTACTGTACTTACTGTAATCAGAATTGTCAAAGTATCTGACATAGCTTATTGACATCACAGTGAAGTATATCATTAAGACGTCGATCTTTGCTTTACAGATCCGGATTAAAATGATTAATACATTTTATAACAATAGCAATAAGTACCACCCAACCCAACAAAATAAAATATTCTCACGTTACCCACTCTACTACCAAAGCGAACCACTTCAAGGCAGAACTGCTTGGCGGCAGACATTTAATGGCAATGTTTCCTTAAGACCTCTTAAGAGCTTTTATTACGCTTTCGTTATTGAATTACATTATATTAGATACTTTGTAATACATATACATCTGTGCATAAATTTATGATAGTTATTTACGACAGTAAAACAAACTATATTATAGTAGTTTCTGATACACGAACAAAAATATAAAATGTATTTTTACCAATATTGAAGTTACCATTTGATTATTAAATTGTGTAAATAACAATAGAATAGTCTATAGTAGAATCACATTCAATTTTGACACGACAGATAATTAGTAGATACGTACAGTGGACAAACAGGTGATTGAAAAATAGTAACAATAAAACACAGTTAATTAACCAGACAACTAGGGACAGGGAAAAATAATTTTAATATCCGAATTGATATCCTCCTCCTTTTTGAAGTCGGTTAAAGCGTTGAAATAATTCCAATCTATTTTTGGTTCGATCGATATATCCCAGTCCTAATCGGGTTATACAACGTAAATATCAGAAAATCTCCAGCTGAGTTATTCGCTTTAAACTTATCATCTCAATGCATTTTAGTTAGTAAGTTTCTGAAAGGATTTTGATGATTGCTTGACAATAGATTAACTTTAATATAACTGAATAAGTATTCAGTGCCTTGGAAGCGGGTTTTCATCAAATACGGCAAGAACCGTTATCCACATCCCAGCTTAATTAAATTCCGCTTTGAAATCTGACCATCCCTGTTTATTAACTTAACGATTAATTAATATTGACTGATTTAATGAGGCATGCCCTATCTAACAAAAAATAATCATCGAAATCTATATTTTACTGAATATAATGAAGCTAAAGATTTTGTTTGTTTGTTTGAACGCGCTAATCTCTGGAACTACCAGTCGGATTTGAAAAATCTTTTTGTATACGATAGCCTCATTTATGAGGAAGGATTTAGGCTATCTAGCATTACGCTAAATTTGTTTAAGTTACACGAGGGTGAAACCGCAACCGCGGGCAAACAGGTTCTAATCTGCTTATATCGCAGCACTGAACCGGTTGGTGTCAAAATTAAGTCAAAAGTTCCGATTTTCGTATTATTGCCTCCATACCTGGTAATCTGCCGTGAAGCAATGGTACACTCGCATTGCTGTGTTCCGGTGGAAGGGTGTTGAAACCACGTAGCATTAGGTGGGCTGTCAGCTCGTTCCGTCACAGCGAGTCGTGTGTCGACGCGATAAGCGCTCTTGGCGAAGATTGCTTGACAGATTATCTAAGTCAAGCAACTTTCCGTCCGGTCAGTAGTTGGATGGGTGACCATTTAGCATTAGAACCGAGCGCTTCTGTGCTTAGAGCACGTTAATAGGTCGTCCCGACTTTACTAGTCAAACACAAACTCAAATTCATTTATTCCTATAGATCTCAAGTATCATTTGGACACGTCAAATTTTACACAAAGTCGATAAACCATGTCGAAAGCCTTCAGGCGGCTCAAAAACTCAGGCCACTTACTCACACGAAATAGAAAGACTAAGAGCACTAAGCAAAGCCCCTACTCGAGTGCCCCGTGTGCCCCCGCCCGTGTACCCCTGCCCTAGCACCCCTTCCTTAGCACCCCGGCCTCATCTCACAATAAATCTCCCCCCTCCTGAACCAACGTCATAATAGGCGTGTAATAAAGATACAATCAGGGATAGAGTACGCCCTAAGAAGTATAAAATAAGGGTGTAATGGGCGAAAGGTTCCATAAATAAAATTAAATGAGCTTGCGAAGACCTGCGTGCGCGGGTCCAACAGCGAGCGTCTCTGTAGCTTTGAAAGTAAAGCACTACGATATCAAGCCCGCGCCAGGTCTAGGGCCTTGGGAACTGGGAACATAAATATATTCGCTTTCTAATTTTCTCATCAAAAATTAATTGTGTTTTGTACCACTAAAGTCTCGCGACGAGCCGAGCCGAGTGACAACAAGATGTGCCATTGCACCCGTCACCCGAGACGTGGATTAATTTCACCGGCACCCACACCCTTCCACCGGAACACAGCGATATGAATGCACCACTGCTTGGCGGCAGATTTCCAGGTGTGGGCAGTACTACTCCGGATGAACTTTGCACAAGTTCTACTGCTACCTTTTTGTTGCTCCTTTAGCACCACCCAGGGGGCACGTGTAGGGACTCTAAAGGTATTCACCTACGGACGCGAGCAACAGGACTACCCTTGCATTCCATTCATCAACAATAACCCAGAATATGGAATGAAATTCGTCGCAGAATAATTTTATACGGAGATTCATCTCGCGCATCTCGGCCTCCAGCCACGTCCCATTTGAGCTGTAAAATATAGTACCTGCAGCGCTATCCTCGGGCCCGAATATTGATGTCTCCTCGTAGTTTTGATTCGGGACGTAGCGGCACCGCCCGGGATGAACCGAGGACACCCCAACGGGATGTAATCTAACCAAACTATGAATAATATCTGATTTATGCGAACAACGAAAAATCGAGATTGAATTTTGACCTTTTTCGTGAGATACGTGTTCAATTTGGTGCTGGAGTCTCGAGCAATATTGTTTTGGAACTATGGATAGATAGAGGATGCGGCGCGGATGTAACATTATTTATTGGGGAACCATTTAGTTGAACCTTCCAGTGCGGCGTGTGAACTGGGGGAGAGTGGGGTTGGATGGAAGTCAATGGAAGTTGCAGCTTGATGGAGAGTGCGACAGGGTGGCGGATTCATGAACTCCTCACACCGCCCCAAGAGGGACTGAATTAACTGGTTTGCTATTAGATACTTGGGATTAGCGCACTAATCCAAAAATAATTAAGTTTATATAACTGCGAAATAACATTTCCTTAATACCCAAAGGTTCAACAGGAAGAGTATGCTTTCTAGCATTAAGTTCACCTGCGTCCTGTATATGTAATCATGTCGTGTGCATTAAATAGTTTTCTATTTATCGATCTATAAATCAATGTACTGAATGTAATAAAGTACACATTTCCATTTAAAAAAAAAAACGTCCAAATCGGTCGGCTACTGGCGAGAAAATTGCAAAGAAATAAAAAAAACACATACAGCTGACAACCTCCTCTTTTTTAAGTCGGTTGAAATAGCTCTTCATAACATAAGCCCAGCCCGTGGATCGTCTGCCTACTTATATTGTGAGACCAGAACTGAAGTGGAAATATACCTCGACCTATACAGCAGCCATTATTTAATTATATTTTATTTTTAATGTAACATTTTATTTCTATTATTTTAAGTATTTCTATGACGCTACTATACTTGTCTATTTTAATTTAGTTTATAAGATAGTACCTACTGTAACATTGTAATGAAATTTTAAATTTGACATAACCAAGTGTTCGCTATATGATCCTACTGTGAAAATAAATGAGTATGAGTATGAGTATATACCTGAACTCGACAATAGAACCGACACGCTAACTGTAGTGGGTAGTTGTAGTATGTAGATTTAACGTAACCAAGTTTTTTCTCCTGTGTGATGGAACGACCTGTCGGCCCATCTGGTTTTAAATGGTTACCGCCGTCCCTAGACAACAATATCACGACTTAAATCCTCCCCGACATAAGTAGAAGACCCAAGTCGCATCGCATTGCGCCCATCAACCGAGACGGAGACATAACGTCTGCGCCTATGATTTCACCGGCACCCACACCCTTTCACCGGGTCACAGTAATGCGAGTGCACCACTGCTTGGCGGTGGGTCATTAGTTGTAGAATCAGTATTTCTGCGGGTGTACTACAGCTACTGCTACTATCTGTTACAAAAGTCGTCAAAATATGTTAACCATGAACTCGAACCGTAATTCATTTGGCATTGACCTGCCGTAGAATTTTTACAGCGCCTATAAATATATCTTCACGAGCACCCACTCAACGCGGTCCGCGGCTATCGCCACCATCGGCCACGCAGGGCAGAACACGCCATTTGATGCCGCCAAAAAGTAGGCAGCTTTTGTCAGTGTCAAAAAGAACTATAAACTTGCGATTGCTCCAGAATTGATCAGCTGTTGCAGCTCACTTTTGGTCTAACATCCGAAAATCTGTTTTTGTTATTTCCAACAGCGTCCCAAACTTTTCATGTTCTTTACATATATTGTTGTGAAGTGGAGTAATATTTTATTTTAAAACACGAGTGATCGTTATTTTTTGGGAATAACGATAACCTTTTGATAGACCCTGGCAAGAACATATTCCCTCATTCATAATCAGATTTCATGATAAGCTCTCGAAATCTTGGGAGTCAACCTGAAAACAGCTGAACAAATTTTGATAAAACATGTCTAAGAAGCATAGCTGGAAAACCTGCCTTAAAAAAAAACTTACCTTAATCGGTTCACCCGTTTAAGAGCTACGGTGCCACAGACAGACTCACGATAAACAGTTAAAAATATCTTTCGATTATAAACTCGACGAACGAAATAATAATCTTGCAGCTGGATCCCTTACTCTTATTTTAAATCAGTTTCATGATCCTGTAGTTTTTATTAAATCAATAACTGCGCCCCGCGCATACTCATATCCTGGATTAACAAAAGTAGCCTAAGTGTTAATCCAGGATATGAGCTATTTAAAACCGTTCATACAAACTTTGGCCTCAATGATATGAGTGTGATACATATCAGTGGACATTACGATATCGCATAACAAACTAATGAGTACTTCATCCTGTATCAAGCCAAGTACGTAAGGTGGCGCAACTAGAACCACGAAGACTTGCTCAGCTATGTCGAGTCACGCAGCGCGGTACCAAGCTGCAGATCTGCCATTGCAATGTGTACCCACCCGTGCACCGGCTTGCCGAGCAGCGCCGCGTGTCTGAGCACCATGCAGCGCTAGCCTGCGCGACTTGGCTTATTAGCGTGTGACGTATGGCCGTCGATAAGTGGACGTGACGTCACACGCTAAGCACCGCGGCAGCCGCCGGAAAATTAGCCCGACATGCGCCGATATGGCGCACTTTCCGGTCGTGAATTACCAATGGAACGGACTAAGCTCTCCGGTGAGAAATTTTGATTGAAATAATGGTTCCTGCATAATGGAGCACCGTCCCGGAATATATACATATTGAGTGACAATTTTGATTTATTTAGGTATCTACTATCCCGTATGTGTGGTATGGTTATAAACGGAAAGTCTTTTTTTTTAATCTTAATATTGGTAAACTGGTTTGACTGGCCTCACACCCCGTGTGTTCGATTCCCACCCAAACATTTATGTGACGAGTATAGGTGTTTGTTCTGTGTCTGGGCTACGTATGTATTTACAAAAAAATAATACTTTATAAGTACATTTTACACAATTTGTTAATAGGTGTTTACAGTACAAGCTAGTACGCCCTCCACATTTTATCAAGTTGGTTAGTAATGATTACAAGTTCTTTGAGTTTAGCTGCATAACCAGAACCAGTGTCAATGTTCTTGTAATGTTATGCAGGCACCACATCATACACTTGCTCGGCTGTTACAATAACGCCGCCTCACCACAAACGATGTCAAAGCAAGCAGAATAGGAATCCCTTGGGACGCTGCTCCTTCGAGGAAAATCTCGGCAAGGCGTACGAAAGTATTACAGGGTTAAAATATTCAAGCTAGCTCCGTCCTTGTTCAGTATGTAAGTCGGCGTTATTGTCAATAACGGTACGCCGGCTGTTCCCGCCATTTAGGATTCAAATGTGCCCATTCCAAGATGTGCCAACTGCCAAGGCGATGACGTAACGCAAGCTCTCACGGAGACAGCAGCTGGAGCCAGTAGCTCTACCATACACACAACTAGCTGTATAGTCAACTTTTAGCAGCTTAACCTTGAGAAGCTACAAGCAGCCTTGAGAATATGAAATTACTGGAGAAATACTGATTAAAGTATTTTGCGTCGTAATTTGTGCTAATCTTTGTGGAGTCAATACTTGGAATTGTGGCTCTAAGTTTACCCTTACATATAGACGCCAAGGGCGCTTTGTTCCAGCTACATACGCTAGCTAAATAAAAAAAATTAAATTACTTACTTAATATAAGTTTTTTAACACACAATTTTATTTATGTGTAAAGTATTATTTAAATATACGCCTTGAACAACTGATTTCAATCAGCGCCCTAAATCGTTACAATATAAGACGCCGAGCCATTATTATACATAGTTGCCGACTTATGAATAGAGTTCAGTAGTTGAAATTATTTTACCAACTTGATTGCGTTACTTACTTGAAAAATATATATTTTTTTAAAGTTACTTTTATATGTTAGAATAACTAAACGTATAAAGTATATTTAAATTGCTTATTCTGTAACCTGGCAATGTTTGTCTCAAATGCATCATTTAGTATAATACATACATTATATAGAATATCTAACCCATCAGCATAGTTTCAGAATAGCTTATTAAATAAGTTAAACACCTATAACAGCTTGACTATGGTGGAGGTATGTAATATTTATACCTGATGTAATTATCAACAATGTCAACCACATACTATCAACAATTATGCGACTTAGGTCCTCCCCGACCGAAGAATGAGAAAACCTAAGTTCACCCGAAAAGGGAATATAATGTTTCATGCACATGTGATTTCACCCGCACTCCCACCTTTTCACTGCTTGGCGGATATATTATGAGATTTTTTTAATATAAAACTTGAATATCGCTCGCTCTGAGTGCCCTACTGGCACAGTGTGAGAGGTCGCGACATCGCGCGGTCCTGTCTATGCTAATCTTACGATACACTCTTCTGGGTACTTCCGAATATTCAGTGTCTCGATACGCGCTTACTATTTACGCTCCCTAGAGAAGGATGCATTTATATACCAGAATCTTATCCGAATAGAACGTGAAGAACGTTCTATTCAGATACTACTAATTTGAAGCCTTCTGATCCAAAATCGGGGTCCTTCCTATCGGAACTTATTTCCTATCCGACTGGATAGGGTTCGAACAATTGCCAAACTTATTTTTGACTTTGTTTCTTGTGTCACATTGTTTGTTCTGCGGTCACTGATTTAAAATATCAGTTTCATTTTACCATTATAACAAATATAATAAATAAATATTCATGGATATTATACATAGTGCTATTTAGCCCCAAACTATGCATAGCTTTTACTATGAGAACAAGAAACTCCTAGAGTAGGTACATAGTACTTTTTATGTAAATACATACATAAAATATATGTTAACACCTAGACAGAACAAATATTAATGTTCGTGACACAAATGTTTGTCCTGGACAACTAAAGCCACGTCCTACGGCGCAGAAGGCATAGCTACTACAAACTGAGCTGAGAAGCCAATCAAACGTGTGAATTGAAAATAATCAGTTTCATATTGATGTAATTTTTATGGCTCGATAATAATCTCAGAGTGCTTTCATGCCCTCTTAAAGAACCTTTGAATAAATCATTCTTTGAATTTCATTACGAATTCATGTTTATTCGAGTAGGAACTTCTTCATAACGAGTGAAACGACACATTAAAATTTCCCATAACGTTTGAGGAGGCGCCTACAGCTGCGCCGTGTTGTTTGTATTCATGATCACATCATAAAGGATTTTAATGCCATTCATTGTTGGATACTCCATGGTTTTTTTTAACTTTTTTTGTTTATATTTGACGGATCGAGCTGATGGCCCACCTGGTGGTAAGTGGCGCCCCCCGCCCATGACAACAGTAATGCGACTCAGTATAATATTTGGATCTTACACTGAGTCGCATTCATCCTGCTGTTTCCAACACTCGAAACGGGGATGATACGTCTTATGCGCATGTGATTTCACTGGATCCCACATTCTTCCACCGGAACACAGCAATACGAGCACCACTACAATACTTGGCGACAGATTCCAGGTGAACTTGGCACAAGCCCACCACCCATCATGGTTACTGGAACACAATTGTTTTTTTTTTTATGCGTCTAAAGGCATAGGACGAGCAGACGTCCCACCTGATGTTACAAAGAAGTGTAAACTTATAATAGTAATAAAAACGCATGATTTTGTAACTTTTAAGAGTTCAATGGAAATAAAGTATTTTAATTTGAGTTTTGATTTTAATACACTTCAACTGCACCATCTGGATGACTGGTCTACTTCCACTCCTGTTTGTTTTTCACTGAAGTCAATAGCATGCAGTAGTACTTTTCAATTGAGAAGTGTTTGTGAAAACGTATTTTATATGTTAATAAATGGTATTATTCCGAAATATTATAATATAATATTATAATTTACGCAAATGAAATAACAGACGGGACCTAGCCATTCAAATAAACAAAGCCTTTATCCAATCACACAGCCATAATCTTCCTTAATAATGAAAACACACAAAACATTAATGTATTTGTGAGCGAATTTAATTGAAAATATTATTCCACGTAGCTTTTAGAAATAAGACTGAACATTTAAATCACTAAACTTAAATAAGTGTATATTCATTTTTATTGATACTATTCATACAAAAACGGACGTAGCCTGAAATTCACTTGGCTGAGCTCTGGACCGCAAGCAAACCAGAAACCTCAGTCACCTCCTGCGGTCATCACAGTCGAGATTATTCCTGTACCTGTACTGCCTAATTATAATTCTATTCAGTTCCTGACATTACTTTCCTTCTTTCCTTCTCTGAAATAAACTGGCCATATTTTATTATAATTAACCCAAAAGCAGAAAAAACTTATTAGCTCGGATATTGGCAGAATTTGTGTGGCGAAAGACACAGAAGGCTAAAAAGAAGAAGAATAGGAATAAGACCCAGTGGATGCTCAGGTGGAGCTATTGTTACGCGCTGTCCACACGGGTGTGGGGGTGGGGGTTTGGTGAGCTTTAAAGCTTTCATTCAAAGAATGGACATGGCAAACATATCATTCAAATATAATTCTAACAAGTGACTGACTTAAAAATTGATTTACATAATTAATTTAAACAACGGGCTTCAATACTTCCATCGCCTGTTTCTGGAAATCAGCTTAGTTTTAAGAACGCATGCTCTCGTAGATACTTAATTAATTATTTAAAAATAAAGAAATTGACGTTTCCAATTATTTTTTAAGAATTCAACGGAAATAAAGATTATTGAGTTTGAGTTTGACTATGGGGGGTACCGCTGCGGCAGTCCCACTTACTCATCTCATTACTCACTGGGAGGTGCAAGTATTGAAATCGGTTTATTCGATTCTCAAATCAGTCGCTATAGACAACGAAGGGTTCCATAGCGTTCTTAAGGCTGTATAAATGAGTATAATTATGAGTAGAAGTCACCTTTTCGAAGTTGGTTAACAAACCGCGTAATTATTGTATACAAATATGTAAGAACTGAGTATTCTTAACGTTTGTTATTCGAGGGCACGTACTTGGTACCAAGAGCAGCATAGTACCGTCGACACAGCGCTCGGGCTGGCTACCACTCAATGCCACGATACTATATTACAGCTTGGAACTATCTACAACCAACTCAGCCAGTAGAAGTACCTGCACGTATCAGCCTCTAATGTATCAGAGACACCGGCGTACTCTCGATAATTGAGAGTGAATGGGCTTTGATAAAACACGGGAGCCAAATCCGGATTGATAGATGTCACATGTCATCGAATCTTTTGTTTCTAAGACATGCCGATTTCCTCACGATGTTTTCCTTCATCGTTTGGAGAACGTGGTGCAATACCACATAAATTTTTCAACTGAAAAACTTATTGTTCCACGAGTGGCTTTAAACCAGCGACTTTCAGATTAAAAGTCGGTGTCTGTGCCCCAGAACCACCACGCTCTCCCCCCTACCTATTCAACCATTAATACTTACCCCCTACCTATTCAACCGTTCAGCATTCTCATGTAAAATTATACATGTAACCCTATAAGGGTGTTGCATCACAGATAGATGTTAATAATTTTTTTTTTATATAATATTTACATAAGATAGCTGACCTTACAGTTAAAACTCTGAAAAGAGATTGTGTATTTTTAATACTTTTTTCTATATTTTTTTCTAAAATAAATATAGCGACAGTAACTACCGAAAAAAAAGACAGCTGTCATTTAAAAAGCTGTTATATTGACATTACAAATAGACACTTAAATTTTATTTATATGTATAGATAAGCTTATCTTCACGTGGGTGAAGGAGTTAAAGTAATGCCACATTCATATTCATATTCATATTCATATTTATATTTGCACGAACAGACATCGTCAATTTACATGCGGCATCGAGCAACATACTTGTAAGTGGCCGTCCGCTTCGCATGCTGCTGGTGCTTCGGAGCCGCGCCCGCGTGTCGCCGCGCCGCGGGGCGCATGCATGAATGTTAGCCAGGGTACAACTGTCATCAGCCATTTATCACCAGCCTATTTTAATGAACAAATAAATATACATGGACATGAACATTGCACACAAACATTTCATCTAGTCCCAAATGAGTGTTAATCTGTACTATGCGAACCAGATTACCGCTAGAATACCTACTTTACTAGTTTATGTAAATGCATACACAGAATAAACATGTTATCGACAAGCATATCCCATCAAAAACATAACATGTACAAAAACGCAAGTCTCGCGACGCAGTTCATCTGCTGCAAAAAATTGTGAGATGTAATGTAAAACTGAGTCAGTTAACTTATTCAGTACTTATCTATGGAAACATCTATCTAACAGCTTTGTCATAAATTATTACCTAATTAGTTCATTAACAGCATTTTATAGTGACCGTATCAATATTAAACATCATTTTTTAACTTGGCAATCACACACGGCTATAAAATGATTCCAGATGTAAAGGACGATCATGAGATTGTATTGTTTGCAGATGACACTTCGCTTTTATTTAAATTGAAACGGCAACAAGTCGTTATTGACGATGTAAACAATGCTCTCTCTAAAGTAGTAAATTGGTTCAATGTAAACAATTTGCTACTTAATGGAAAGAAAACCAAGTGTTTAAAATTTGTTTTACCCAACGTTAAAAAAGTAGATATTAATGTTAAAATAAAAGATGAACAATTAGATCTCGTAGATACCACAACGTTCTTAGGAATAACTTTAGATAATAAGCTTCAGTGGGGCCCACATATTGAAAGATTGTCGAAGAGACTTAGTTCTGCAGCATATGCCGTCAAAAAGATCCGCCTGCTCACAGACGTAGATACCGCTAGGCTTGTATATTTCGGCTACTTTCACAGCATTATGTCGTATGGCATACTGCTGTGGGGGCATGCTGCAGATATCAACACCATATTTGTGTTGCAGAAGAGGGCTGTTCGCGCAGTTTACAATATGGGTCCCCAAGAATCATTACGGAAAAAATTTAAGGATATAAATATTGGGTGTGTGAATATGACTCCGCCCTTTCTCAACAGATGTCGTTTTTAGTATTGTTTACGTGTACTAATAAATGACCATACTTGTATTCGATAGTACTGAATGTCAGCTATCTAACGCATTTTATGATATTTGGTTGAAGTGTAAGCAACAATTGTTTTCACCTTTTCGAAAATGTCGGTTTTTATTCCAAATAAACGTCATTTGCGGGAAGTGTTATTACATTATTTTATTGCGAAGAAAACTGCAGCGGAAACTTATCGTTTGCTTGTGGAGATTTATGGTGAGCATGCTCCGTCTAATACAACTTGCAAGGAATGGTTTCGACGATTTCAAAATAACGATTTTAGTACTGAGGATAAAGAACATGGAAAACCACCAAAAAAATTTGAAGATGCTGAATTGGAAGCATTATTGGCGGAAGATTCTTGCCAAACTCAATCAGAATTAGCTGCAGCATTAAATGTTGATCGTTCAACTGTTGCAAAGCGTTTACAAATGATGGGAATGATTCAAAAAGCCGGTGACTGGGTTCCACATGATTTAAAAGAAAGAGACATGGAACGTCGGAAAACCATTTGTGAAATGCTGCTTCAAAGACAGCAAAGAAAAGGATTTTTGCATCGGATAGTCACAGGAGACGAAAAATGGATACACTACGAAAATCCTAAACGCAAAAAAGCTTGGGTGAAACCAGGCGAACCAGGCCCATCACAGCCAAAAATAAATATTCACTGTGCCAAGGTCATGCTCTGTATTTGGTGGGATCAGAAAGGTATTGTATATTATGAGTTGCTCAAACCCTCTGAAACTATTAATGGAGAAGTTTACCGACGACAACTAATGCGTTTGAAGCGAGCCATAGAAGAAAAACGACCAGAATGGGTGAATAGACATAACAAATTAGTTCTTCAGCATGACAATGCCAAACCGCATACCGCAGAAGTCGTAAAAAGATATTTAGAGGGACAGGACTGGGAAGTGTTACCCCACCCGCCATATTCACCAGACATAGCTCCTTCGGATTACCACCTATTCCGGACGATGCAGACAGACCTTACTGGAGAAAAGTTTACTTCATGTGAAAGTATCAAAATTTGGATTGACAACTGGATAAGCTCAAAAGACCAGGACTTCTGCCAGCAAGGAATACGAAAACTACCTGAACGATGGGCGAAGGTTGTAGCTGCAGATGGAGCATACTTTCAATAATTTTTTTTTAATTTTGTAAGCGAACAAATGTGTTTTATTTTGACAAAAAGGGGCGGAGTCATATTCACACACCTATTATACTAACGGTTACATGTCAGTACATATATGAGAATGTGATGTACACTCGTAAACATATGAGCGCGTTCACAAAGAAAAGTGATAATCATAGTGTAAACACTAGGCATAAAAATAAACTCGCTGTGCCCACTACTAGGCTCCATAAGGTTAGCAATTCTTTTAAAGGTCAATGTGTACGCTTTTTTAACAAAATCCCGAGCGAAATTCAATTACTATCAATAAATAAATTTAAAACTGTCATCAAACGTAAACTTGTCGCAAAAGCTTACTATAAAATATCAGATTACCTAGATGACAAAAAGGCTTGGGAATGAATTTGCTCCACTCTAGACGCAGGACCATATTCGCGAATATGTAATACTGTCTCCGAGGGGTTTCTTGTCTGTTTCTTCCCCTCGGGTTGGTCGGTTAGGGTTGGAACAGACGTAAACTTAACAAATAAGATAAGCTTCAACATGAAAACTGACTGTAATTTGACATATCTGTGTGCATGTAATGTGCCTGGGAGTTCCTGTGACACGTTATATGCTCACGAATATGTGTACATGCATGTGTAAAATTTGACGTGTCCAAATGATACTTGAGATCTAAAGGAATAAATGAATTTGACTTTGACTTTGACTTTGACTAGGCAGTACCTCTCCGGACCAACTAGGCGAAGTTCCACTACTACTTGTGGTTGCTCCTTTCGCACTAACCGGGGGACAAGTGTAAGGCGGACGAAGTCGCGGGGAACAGCTTGTGTAATAATACGTTTGCCATAATGCCATTTAAATTGACAGAAAATGACTGAAAAAATTTGATTCTGACGTAACTTGACAATGCGTGGACGAGCCCTTTTGTGCCCACGTCAACAGGGAATGCAAGCTTCGATAATGAAACCGCCAATCAAAATTATCCATTGCACATGGCGACCGCGGGCGAAATGCACCGAAACATTATTTGTGGTTGTTTGTAAAGTCGCAGTGACTCCCTCTCGATACATAAAACATCCACCACTTCATAGTGAACGAGAGCGAAGGTTTAAACCGACCGTAGATTACCACGTGTGGTGGTAGTACTTCTCCATACGAACTTAGCACAAGTTCTGCTGCTAATTGAGGTTGCTTTTTAGCACCACCCGGGGGACATGTGTTGAAAAAATTCAATTCGATCATTTTGCAATAAAAAAAACTCGTAGAATTTGTTAAATAAATTGACATTTAAGAAAACAAAAGGCCATAAGTGATTCCTAGCAAAAGTAGTCTAACTTTGCACGTGCAACAAGATACTATATTAGGTTCCATATGTGAACATTGTCTTTTTAGCATTAATTGGATAAAGATACTATTTTTTTATTGGTTAGAAGTTTAAGCTAAGTTTCATGTCTTGGCTACAGACAGAAATCGACAAACACATTGACCTATATGGTGATCGCGATACTTAATTATGAAGGATTGACCATCAGTCGGTCGTCACACCAGAGTTTGATATCATCTATAAATTTCTATCGCCTGATGGAAAGCGAATTCAAGAAGAAGAAAGAATTAAAAATTTTGATTTCCATTGAGTTCATAAAAAAAATACTTAGAATCGTCATTTTTTTTTTAACAAATAATATTTATTTTCTAGGTCACGCGTTCTTATTACTAAATAAGGTATAGAGCAGGTAACTAGTGAAACCTTCGCTCGCTTTCATTCATTGCACTCATGCGTCCCAACGCATACAAACGATTAATTAATATACTTTTCCGGTATGCGTAATACGAGGCTTCCGCTTTAATAAATACGAGTTTGTAATTAATAAAAAGATTTCTCCTCGATACAGGCGCCAGTGATTGCGTTTGGCCGATCGTACGTTTTCAGCGGTCAATTTTGGGAGACCAAGTTTCCCGTGTTCGTAGTAGAAAAAAACTCATTGTTGATATGAACCAGCGACCATCAGGTTGAAAGTCAGCGTCGAAAATCAGTACGAATGGTATAGAAAACCCTATTACTAATCCTACAAAATCTGTCTGCCTTTCCAACATTTAAAAGGACTTTAAAACCATAGGATAAATATTGTTTCACCTATTTATTTTGATTTTGTTTATCTATAATATTTACAAACTCATACGACTACCCGTACTACGACTACCTTTGTACGCAACCGGCATGGACAAACAAATACAAAATAAATACCCAAGACCCGAAAACACACTTTACGCTTGTCCTGCACAGTTTGCCCCGAACCCAAATCAAAAGTCGGCAGCTCACCGGCATTGCCCCTGGTATTGCAGGTGTCCATGGGCGGCGGTGACCACTTTCCATCAGGTGGCCCGCAAGCTCGTCTGCCACTATCACATAAAAAAACCCCTTGCTTAGAAGACAGGGGCAAGCAAGGGTGCCTACCAACTAAGTAAGCTAATTTATATACCGTGACGTGACGTGATCTAATAAGAACTATTAGACATTTCTTTTAATTGTAATTTGCTAAAAGCTTATAGTTAATATGGTCAAGTTGTTCTCAAAGTATAACTCCAGTAATAAAGCGATGAATACCCAAGCACGTTTCAAAAACTCGCTTTATAATTCGGTTGTGGTGTAATGTATGGCGCGGGAAGTAATTTCCCCGTCGCCTTTGTAATTCCCCCGGGAGCGGGAGCGCGCAGCCAAGACAAATGTGCCTCTTCACTATCTATTCAACGGTATTCTCTCACATTCGTGAAGACTGCGAATGCAGCATACATTCAGGCCGAAGGCCTCCAATATGTCTTATCGACTAGTATAGTCGGAACAACCTAGAGATCTTAATTATTATTCGTATTACCGATATATTTACCATGATTTGTGAGTATTGTTGACTCCCGATATTTCGACGCAGTTACATGCGTCATGGTTCCAGGCAAACTGATACTTTGGGAGGTGGATTTGCACACTCCAGAAATATGCCGATTTTACCAGTGTTCCGCGGCAGTTGACGAGGTGCAGTATTTTACCAGTGTTCCGCGGCAGTTGACGAGGTGCAGTATTTTACCAGTGTTCCGCGGCAGTTGACGAGGTGCAGTATTTTACCAGTGTTCCGCGGCAGTTGACGAGGTGCAGTATTTTACCAGTGTTCCGCGGCAGTTGACGAGGTGCAGTATTTTACCAGTGTTTCGCGGCAGTTGACGAGGTGCAGTATTTTACCAGTGTTCCGCGGCAGTTGACGAGGTGCAGTATTTTACCAGTGTTCCGCGGCAGTTGACGAGGTGCAGTATTTTACCAGTGTTCCGCGGCAGTTGACGAGGTGCAGTATTTTACCAGCGTTCCGCGGCAGTTGACGAGGTGCAGTATTTCTCCGGACGAATTTGAAAAAGTTCTATTACTCCTCATGCACCCCCTAGGTATGTGTGGCGACAAGGATAATAACGAAGCCTACAATTATTATTTCCTATTGATTTCCTCTGTCTTTATATATTGATAGCCTTCACGGAATATTACTTAGGTTAACTATTTTCTATATCGTAAAGTTCTTATATTTTCGATAGGAGATCGTAATACGATGACCATGAGTTTACTGTACAGTGAATACCTATGGTAGAATATGAAAAAGCATGAAATTTAACGAATCAACTTTATCGAACAATTTCTGAATCTATTTTTATCGTAAACTCGTGTTTTCAATTACTTATAACTCGTTACAACGTAAATAATAATTAAAGCATTTTCAATAACAATTTCTGTAGAAAACCTACCGTTGGATGTTATTGTAGAACTTGTCAGAGTTGTGGACCATTGTAATTATTATATTTATTAAATGTAGCAATGTCCCTCTATAAATAGTAAAAAGTAAAGTTTTTTGTTAAATAAGTGAAATAATTTACGGAGAGAGTATCTCACTGTTTGTTATGAGCTAGTTTGAGACATAAAAATGTTTGTCAGCATTAAAAAAGGAATTGTTCTGTTATTAGTATGTAAGTAAATAATGAACATTCGTCATATCAAAAAATACATCGATAGTCAAGATCAAAAACCTTTTTAATTTTTTTTTTTTTTTTTTATAAATTTGTACCTTTTAGATCATGCGATCTTAAAGCTAAGTTTAGCGCTTGTTCAAACGCTATCCGACCTTCCATGTGGAAGAATAAGCAAGAAACCCGTAAAGAAAGTATTACTTTCTTTTCGCGAGCATGATCCCTTTAAAAAGTACCTAAGTACTTAAATCTGAATAACAATTTCTTTATTAAGATGTATTTATTTATCATTTGTAGTATCCTTAATTGAGTAATACGTTTTTTTTTCATTATATTATTCCTTATATATGATTTCTTATCCTTATTCTTATATATGACTAGCTGTGTTCCGCGGTTTCACCCGCGTTTTTCTCGTTTCCGTGGAAACAGCGCACGCAAAAATAGGTTTTCGATTTTACACCTTGTGTTACAAAATAGCAATTTTATTACGGATCCCTAATTTTGAAAAAAAAACATAGCCTATAGCCTTCCTCGATAAATGGACTACCCAACACTGAAAGAATCATTCAAATCGGACCAGTAGTTCCAGAGATTAGCTTTATAATATTAGTATAAATTTAAATCTTTGGATCGGAAGCTTGGTAGCATTCTCAAGGAGCTATAACAAGAAATGTATACAATTTCCCATAAATTATCCATTGACTTTTTGCAATCGGATTGTTGGAATATTTAATTTATTTTTGTTTGTTGAATTTATGGCCCCATTTTCTTCTCAAAAATTGGACGTATAATAATATTCATAAATATTATGTAATGCCACTGTTAAGATATTCATTTCTTTGATTTTTTCTTTCAGCGAGTCATTTTTTAAGTTGCACATATTACTCTCTTTTGTGACACAAACACTTCCTGAATATATGCTGCTTTCTCCCATGGCAGGATACCGTGGTCATAATACAATACAATGAAAATAACTAAAGTTAACTAACCAAGCAGAACGTTACACACACACACCCGCGAACCCGCCGCGGCTGTCCGTTTCCGGACCCATCTCTCTTGGCATCTAGTGCCACTCCTCCGTTTGCGACACGCCACGTGCCCTTGCGTGTCGCAACCTCCTCGAGGCCCAGGTCAGTGAAAGGCCGTCAGACGACCCCGTGACACCCTAGGTCCCCCTGCGACGGGTCAGAACTGAGGCCCCGTCGCCTGCCACTACGGCCGCAGAGGATAGGGAGAGCGGCGCCTTCTAATCCCGACACTCCTCTTCCTCTGCGGCCCCACCGCGTCCGCCATCTAGAGGTAGCGACCCCGCCGTGGGCGCGGAAGGTAGGAAGAGCGGGGCTCTCCCGACGCGGCCCCTAACCTTCAGCTGCGGTGCTGCCCATACAGCACCGCAGCCTACCTCAGCGGTGCCCCCCATAAGGCACCGCCACCTACTGTGCTGCTCCTATTCGGCTTGCAGCCAAAGCCTAAAGGAGCAGCCCCTCCCGAGTTTCTCTTAGCTTCACCATGGGTCACCCAGTTACGGTTACTAAGCCCCCCCCCCCCCGCCCCGGCAAGGCCCGGCAAGACCCGTGGGGGGGATATTACATTAGCCCTGCACACCGAAGAGTTCAACGACTTGGTAACTATTTTAGGAATCTCAGAGAAAAACTAATAAAGGCATTAGCGACATCGAGTTTACCAGTTATAGTTCTGTCTTCAACACTTGAGTGAATCTTCTGATCACAAGATATAGATTTGCCTGCTTCATTATTTAAAATTTTCCAAGTTACTTTAATTTTATTATCAGATTTATTTATTTTACTCCATAGATTAGACTCCATAGACGTAGACTTCCTAGCAGACGACATTTTTGAAGGTTTTCGAATAACTCTTTAAAATACAAAGCTAAAGAAGGGTCGTGCAGCATAATACTCCTTTGCCGCGTGTAGTTCATACAGTTTATTTCTACTTTTATATATACCAGGGGTGGCCCACTTCGACATACTGGGTTTTTTTTTAAATAATACATTTTTAATATTAGGAGTACAAATAAGTTTCCGCCGTTTTATTGTAGATGGCGCGGCACGGAGTTTCGGTTAGCTTTCGCAGATGATAACCGGCTTAAAAAATAGTTTGGACATTCAAGAACAACATAACCTATTAATATCATTGATTTTATATTGGTAAAATATAATTTTTATAAGTTGAAAATGTCAAAATTTGAGCCAAGTAAGCGTCATTTGCGGGAAATATTAGTTTACTTCTTTAATTTAAAGAAATATGCTGCTGAGGCGCATCGATTGCTCGTAGAAGCATATGGTGAGGTTGCTTTGAGTGAGAGAACGTGTCGAGAGTGGTTTCAAAAGTTTAAAAACGGTGATTTCGACGTAGAAGACAAAGATCGCAGTGGAAGGCCAAAAATTTACGATATGCTGTGTATTTGGTGGGATCAGCTAGGTGTAGTGTATTATGAGTTGCTTAATCCGAGCGAAACAATTACTGGAGCCCTCTATCGAACACAATTGATGAGATTGAGCCGAGCTCTGAAGGAAAAACGCCCTCAATACTATTCTAGACACGAAAAAATTATTCTTCTGCATGACAATGCTCGTCCACATGTTGCGGCTCCCGTGAAAAAGTATTATACTTGGAAACACTTGATTGGGAAGTGTTACCCCACCCGCCGTATTCACCAGACATTGCACCGTCCGATTATCACCTGTTCCGGTCCGTAGCACATGCTCTGACGGCGCAGCGGTTCACATCTTATGAGGATACCAAAAATTGAGTTGATTCGTGGATAACCTCAAAAGACAAGGAGTTCTTCAGACGTGGGATTCGAATGCTGCCTGAGAGATGGGAAAAAGTGGTTGCAAGTGATGGGCAATATTTTGATTAAATTTATATTACCGTTCTTCTACAATAAATATTTAATTTGTGTTAAAAAACGGCGGAAACTTATTTGTACTCCTAATACATGTTTTCAATTTAAAAGTCTCCTAATGTTCATTATATTATTTATTATTATTATTATATGTTTGATAGCAGTGCAAAGTTCATCAGGTTCCTCCACGCACGGTAATGCGGGTCTCTGCGATAGCTCTATAGGTGAATTCTTTAAGGTATATTACAGATTTAGAAGTAAACGTAGCACTTTGACCATACTGATCTGAGCTCAAATTCGATTGGAATTACAAAAAATATTGTCTAAACAGGTAGAAGATGCTAAAGTCACTCTCGTAGGTTCCTAAACCAGATAAATGCTTCCATATATAGAGGAAATCAGTTTCGAAAATATTGAATCGGGTATTTTTGACAGACATGGGTCTGGGGGGTCTAGTTGCTCGCGTCCGTAGGTGCATACCCTTTGATTCCCTACACGTACCCCCTGGGTGGTGCTAAAGGAGCAACTAAAAGTAGCAGTAGAACTTGTGCCAAGTTTGTCCAGAGAGGTACTGCCACCACATCTGGAATCTGCCACCAAGCAGTAGTGGTTGCATTACTGTGTTCCGGTGGAAGGGTGTGGCTGCCGGTGAAATTACATGCGCATGAAACGTATCATCCCCGTCTCGGGTGATGGACGCAGCAGGATGAATGCGACTCAGCAAATACCGAGTCGCATGCATTACTGTTGTCATGGGTGAGGGTCACCACTTACCATCAGGTGGGCCCTCAGCTCGTTCCGTCACACATACACATAAAAAAAAAAAAAAAACATATTTAGATACACATACAGATTTTCATAAGTAAAACACATACTAAAACAAAAATATTTGATTTTGACTTATTATATTAAATATAAATTTCAGTAATTTATTTTCCGGAGTGGACGAGTACACGGGCGAGAAACTTTAAGGAATACAGTAACCATCTGCGAAATGGATTAGAAGATAGAAAAAGGCAACGAAAAGAAAAGTAAGTCGAGCCGCCAATACTACTTAACAGTAGTTTATCAACGGTTCCCTATGATCACGAATTGGCTTTAAAATGGCAATTTCTACGCCTTCAAGAAAATAATCCTTAACACTTCGATTAAGGATAATAACACCCGCGACGGGGCTGTTACGTCTCATGCGCATATGAATTCACCGGCATTCCCACGCTTACACCGGAACACAGCAATGTGAGTGCACCACTGCTTGGCGGCAGAATACCAAACGTGGAGGCAGTACTTCTCCGGACGAACTATGCTCAGAGGCTTAAATTTTATAATTTTTAACCGACTTGGTATGATAAATGCTTATTTTCGAGGTTATTCTAACGATAACGAGGAGCTGTTTCTTTGATTTTTGTGGAATGGAATAGCTTTGAAGTTTTAATAAGCCTTCCTCTTTTAACTTTTTTAGATCTTCCTCCCTTTTTAGATCAGTTTTCAGTATGTTGATTAAATTGATCCTTAGGAGATACTCTGGAGAACGTCGTATTACGAAGGAGCGCTTCATAATGACTTCAAACGTTTCTCTGGTTTCCTCGGATCACCACCGAACAATCCTCTTAAACGGCCATTTCGTAAGCTTTGAAAGAAAACCGTAGGTGGTAGTTTTCAGCAGTGCCGTCGAGTACAGATCAGCGTTAATGTAAGGGTCTCCACGCTCGTGCAACTTTTAACTTATATCTCATCTCAATGCTGCACAGACCTTATAAATATAGTATAGGGTATATTGATGAAAAGAGTGTTTGCAGCCTACTGGACATATATCTACTATTTACCTAACTATCTATCTAGTGCCATAAAAAATATTACGAACTGAAAAAATAACTTTGTATTCGCATTACAAGGTTATTTATACAGTTCGTATATCTAAAAACCGCGACTGAATTTGCGGTATGTTTGAATTTTTCCTGTCCTTGTATAAACACTAGTAAATTTCAATATTTGAGGTGCTATGGCAACTTTACAATTTTGATATAATCGGTGTCACTGACAAAATTTAAGAAATTTAACTTGAAGTAGTTCTTAAACTACTGAGTCAAATGGAATGCAATTTGGGAATATACCTGAATGCTTTATGATCTCTTGGTCAACATTCAGGCTCTTGGCTTCATCCACAACGAAGTTACTGGGGGTATGGAATGTTTTGAATGGCTTCAAGAAAATGATGGTACGGCCGTGCCTTTGTTTGTTTGTTTTCGCTCGACTAGGCAGTCACTGCGTTCCCCCAGACATTATGCTCCAAATAGGTAACCGTAATGCAAGACCGTAAAAGATTGATAAACATATCAAAAATATCTCAGTTTACATAAGGTCATTTTACTTATAAACTTTTAACTTACTAATGCTAACACTAAAGAACTTTCGCAACAAAACTTAACGAATCAATTAACTTAACGAAATTTTGTTTACTAGGATGGAAAGACCAAATTTCAACATAGGGCCGAAAAAGAACAATACTTACTCCCCTAATGTTGGGTACGAGCCCTACTGGGAAGGAGGGGACTGGGTGTATGAACCGATTACAAAGGAGGAGGGTGACATGTGCCGCACACGATGCAACCCCATATATAAAGAGTGAGTGGATAGTTTGTATAAACAAATTACGGGCGAGGTAGCCCAGTGGTACAGCCGCAGACGTCATTCCGTTACTCAAACCCAGACATGAAACAATGTGCTTGTATTATACAATGTGTGACAAATATGCATGTGCCTCGTTCTCAAAATTTAGAAAAATTACATGAAACTTTGAAGAGACCGGTGTGGCCTAGAACAATAATTTCGAGATAAATCTCCAGTGGCAATCTATTCACTCTCAGTTGTCACGACAACGTAGCAACATTGGAATACTCACGAGTATTCCAATGTTGCTACGGTAGGATGGGAAGTGGTATGATTAGGCCGAAAGAATGCTTCCGCCAATAAAGCAGAAGGCTTTTGAGTACTAGTAGACTGGTTGGTTTTTGACCACCGATGAGAATCACCTGTAATCTATCCCTACATATCCCCACAAAAACATGCATAATCACTAAACTAATTATGAACCTTGACCCAAAATAATTAACTATAATGGTATCGAAATATTAGTCAATTTGTGTAAGTACCAGCCCAACCAACCAAGAACGAGACGCAACGGGATGCGACTTGGGTAGGAGGCCTTAGGTCGAATTTCTGTTGTTATGGGCGAAGGCAACCACTTACCATCAGGTGGGCCTTCAGTCACTTAGTGTACCCGGATAACGTAATGATGTTTTTTATACCACTAAAGTGTCCGGACGAGCTGAACGCCCACTTCATGTTAAGCGGTTACCTCCGCCCATGACAACGTTAATACGACTCGGGTCCTCTCCTACCGAAGTATGAGAAGAACCAAGTCGCATCTCATTGCGCCCATCACCCGAGACGGAAATGTAACGTCTCATACGTCTGTGATTTCACATCCTCCCACCGGAACACAGGAATGTGAGTGCACTCCTGCTTGGCGGCAGGTTACCAGGTGTGGAGGCAGTACGAACTTGGCATAAGTTCTACTGTTCCTTTAGCACCACCCAGAGGGTATGTGTAGGGACTCACCCATGGATGCGAGAACTGGACCCCCCCCCCCAAAATGTGACAACAACAATGATTGCTGTGTAAGTTGCGTTGTGTGGGTGTGATGCTTTAACGTTGTTGTACCTTATTTATGGCTGCTCCAGGTACGGCAAGATCTGTGCTAGGAGCTCAGACTACCGATACGGTACATTCGATGACTACTGCGCCTTGCGGGAACGGGACTGCGAAAACGAAGACGGTAACTTTTTATATTTTAGGTCACGGAACGAGCTGAGGGCCCACCTGGTGGTACGTGGGAATCCCCGTCCATGACAACAATGATGCGACTAAGTATAAGATTTGAATCTTACATTCTTCCTGCTGCGTCCATCGCCCGAGACGGGGGTGATGCGTCTCATGCCCATGTGATTTCACCGGCACCCACACCCTTCTACCGGAACACAGTGATGTGAGCACTACTGCTTGGCGGCAGATTCCAGGTGTGGCGGCAGTACCTCGCCGGATGAACCTGGCACAAGTTCTACTGCTACATATATTATGTATTCATATTACAGTACAATCAGACTCCACACTTATATTATAAAGGTGAAAGTTTGCGTGCATGTATGTGTCTATGTCTGTTACTCCTTCACGCTCAAACGGGTCAACGGATTTTGTGCAAGGCTATCATATTCAGACTAACGATTAAAAAGTATTTACTTGTAAAAAGAAAGAAGAATGAAAGAATAATACAACTTACCAACAGTGTGTGCACGCTGAATGGGGTGAATAGAGGTCCCACAGACTGTATTTTGCTATTAATCCTCTTTTATTTACACCAATTTACGTAAATACGATCAAACTTTTCTCGCTAAATTTACGCTCGCTGCAAGACACATTTTTATTTATTTATAATTTCCTACGTGTCAAATAACCTAAACAACCATTTACTTCATCGCATTTGTTTCATTTCACAGCAAAGAGTATTAGATGTATGTATTACGTTTGTTTGTCACCATTTTAACAATTTAACGCCTATTGTTTAGTCATTGAATAGTACATTTACTGAGCCTGCATGTAACCTCTTGTTTTTATCTGTCATGACTATTCAAATACTACATATCACCTGTCTGCCAAAATAATCTAGAAGATGGCACTGTTGGCAATTGTCATCTTCTATGCTTAAATTGTCTTTAAATTATATATTAATACTAGCTGTGCCCGCGACATCGTCCGCGCGGACATAGATCTATTCCAGCCAAGAGGATAAAAAATATGATGTAATGTCTATTATGTCTGGTCGTTATATTAAAATTTTAGTCAACGTCAAAATACTTTATTTCCGTTGAATTATTATGATATTACTCGGGTTTTGTTAAATGGGCAGGTTATAGGTTCGATTGGATGATGAATTACGCAAGTGAAGCTGCAACCAATGCAGCTTCACCTTTCAGGAACGTGTGTATAAAAATGATTTTAATTGCTAATCCGGGAAAGAGTGAAGTATGGCAGACCGCGCAAAAAGCAACTCAATATTAGGTCTACGTCTGATACCGAAAGAGCTTGTCTTTGTGCTTTGTTTCTGGTCACTGCGGAACATAGGCTCACCGGAAACTGAACACGTTTAAAACTAAACGGGCAGTGGATGGGAATGAGAGGAATTCTCTAAACTCTTGACTTTCAATCTAGTGCCGTAACATTATTTAAAAAGACTTCAATTTATAAAAGAGTAATGGGCAGGCCGACTTTTTGTTTAATATATTGTGTGATGGGCAAACAAAAAGTCAGGTGAACTCAAGAAATTTAAAAATTCGATGTTGTAGTTGGTAGGGTCTTCTTGTACCACTACTCTCTACTCTGTCCCCTGGGACACAGCTCAATGTTGTATCAGTGTTGTTATCACCATACACATATGAAATATGGTCCTGCAGTGACCGTGTTAAACACACAAGAGGTATGTGGCCGCATGTTTAGTGATCAATGCATTGGTATAACCACAGATATAATAATACTATACTAGTAGTATAACGTTGACCCTCAGACTCGAGCTCTTAAGACATGCCTTAATTTCATCAACCTTTGTATCTCGAGGTATTACCGGTAATGTCCATCTAAAATCACCACAGAATAGCATGGTGATACGTATAAGCCAATCTTTATATATCGCTGTAAATTCGGTCCTCAGTAAATAATCTCATACCACAAAGCAGCATTCACGTATTGCTTTGCTTTGTCGATATTTCTAGAAATGTTGGAAACTGGGCTCCAATTTTCAAGTTCCAAATTTTTGGGATTTTAAACATTTATTGGCGGAATTAGTATATACATATACATTTTTACATGAAACTAACTGTTTTACCCGATTAGGAAACAGAGGGAGCAATTTTATTTCGGTTGCGTATTTGGGCCAAGATGACTTTAGTGAGATGTGATTCCCCCGTACCGATTTAGGGGATCTAGTTGTTCGCGTCCGTAAGTGAATATTTTATTTATTTTTATTTTATTTTTTTATATATCACAAAATCCACAGATATTAGGAAAAAAAAATACAAATCAATTCTTATTAGCTCCATACGTCCAATAATGGATTTACTTATAAAGAGAGCAGATAGTAGAAAGTTAGTATGACTAATAAAAGGTAGTAAGTACATGTATCAAATTTTGGAAAATATAGTATTTTATACTAACAAAAACAAAAAAGAAAAATACAAAGAAACAATAAAAACTATAATAATTAAATTTAAAAAATTAAAGAAAACTTAAAAGTATTATATTAATAATACTTTTAAGTGAATATGACTCCGCCCCTTTTTGTCAAAATAAAACACATTTGTTCGCTTACAAAATTAAAAAAAAAAATTATTGAAAGTATGCTCCATCTGCAGCTACAACCTTCGCCCATCGTTCAGGTAGTTTTCGTATTCCTTGCTGGAAGAAGTCCTGGTCTTTTGAGCTTATCCAGTTGTCAATCCAAATTTTGATACTTTCACATGAAGTAAACTTTTCTCCAGTAAGGTCTGTCTGCATCGTCCGGAATAGGTGGTAATCCGAAGGAGCTATGTCTGGTGAATATGGCGGGTGGGGTAACACTTCCCAGTCCTGTCCTTCTAAATATCTTTTTACGACTTCTGCGGTATGCGGTTTGGCATTGTCATGCTGAAGAACTAATTTGTTATGTCTATTCACCCATTCTGGTCGTTTTTCTTCTATGGCTCGCTTCAAACGCATTAGTTGTCGTCGGTAAACTTCTCCATTAATAGTTTCAGAGGGTTTGAGCAACTCATAATATACAATACCTTTCTGATCCCACCAAATACAGAGCATGACCTTGGCACAGTGAATATTTATTTTTGGCTGTGATGGGCCTGGTTCGCCTGGTTTCACCCAAGCTTTTTTGCGTTTAGGATTTTCGTAGTGTATCCATTTTTCGTCTCCTGTGACTATCCGATGCAAAAATCCTTTTCTTTGCTGTCTTTGAAGCAGCATTTCACAAATGGTTTTCCGACGTTCCATGTCTCTTTCTTTTAAATCATGTGGAAACCAGTAACCGGCTTTTTGAATCATTCCCATCATTTGTAAACGCTTTGCAACAGTTGAACGATCAACATTTAATGCTGCAGCTAATTCTGATTGAGTTTGGCAAGAATCTTCCGCCAATAATGCTTCCAATTCAGCATCTTCAAATTTTTTTGGTGGTTTTCCATGTTCTTTATCCTCAGTACTAAAATCGTTATTTTGAAATCGTCGAAACCATTCCTTGCAAGTTGTATTAGACGGAGCATGCTCACCATAAATCTCCACAAGCAAACGATAAGTTTCCGCTGCAGTTTTCTTCGCAATAAAATAATGTAATAACACTTCCCGCAAATGACGTTTATTTGGAATAAAAACCGACATTTTCGAAAAGGTGAAAACAATTGTTGCTTACACTTCAACCAAATATCATAAAATGCGTTAGATAGCTGACATTCAGTACTATCGAATACAAGTATGGTCATTTATTAGTACACGTAAACAATACTAAAAACGACATCTGTTGAGAAAGGGCGGAGTCATATTCACACACCAATACTTGTAAAAAACACAACTAAACAGACTTTTTATACTGATATTTATATATATATCAGTATCACTGTCTTCTCAGACTGCAATAATGTGTGTGTGTGTGTGTGTGTGTGTAATCCTCAGTCCCGACACGTAACCCCTGGATGGTGTTGAAGAAGCAACAAAAAAATAGCAGTGCAAAGTTCTTCCGGAGATAGCCTGGTAATCTTCTGGACTGGTAGCCTGGGGTTCTTGTCTGTTACTTCCCCTCGGGTTGGTCGGTTAGGGTTGGAACAGACGTAAACTTAACAAATAAGACTAGCTTAAACATGAAAGCTGACTGTAATTTGACATATCTGTGTGCATGTAATGTGCCTGGGGAGTTCCTGTGACACGTTATATGCTCACGAATATGTATGTGTAAAATTTGACGTGTCCAAATGATACTTGAGCTCTAAAGGAATACATGAGTTTGAGTTTGACTTCCACTAAACAGCGGTGCACTTAAATTGCTGTGTTTAGGAACTAAAATGGTTGCGTTCCATTATTCCTAACAGTAATTGCCCGTGATGTCATCCACCCCCAGGCCCTAGCAGAATAATAGCGTTGCACTGCCCGTCAGTTCATACACTCTGGATTTATACTAACCCGGAAAAGGTCAAAAACAATCTTTTGATCCCGGAATAGGCGAGTGACTCCGCGGGATGCAGCTAGTACATTATACTTGCAGGCTAAGTAAACGTACCGGCCAATTGCTATTGGGACTCCCATTTGGAGGTTTCCGTACACCAATTGTATTTATTACAAGCTACGCCCCGCGGCGTTTCCTGCGGTTGGCAATTACTAAAGGAACTTTTTCCTTCGTGTTAATCCAGCATATAGGCTCTGCTGGTACCAATTTACATCCATACGCATTGTGCCGAAGGAATTAACACAAATACATATATATAAACTTTTGCCATTATAATGAAATTATAGATATTACAACCCTCTGTCTTGGCCGCGCATCACGCCAAAACTACCGAATGAATTCAAATGAGACTTGGCATGATTTAAGTTCATACTACGATGTAGGACACTGAATGCCTAATATCTCAAGGTCATCATTTTTTTTTGTTCAGAAGTCGCAGGCATTACATCCCTCCGTATAAAGTCCAAATAAGTCGAACCTCGGAGTGTACAGGCGTGTGTACTTTAGTGGATAGGTCTATTGTCAAACTGAGACCACTCCAAAGGAGTCAGATATTGCCAAATATTTCTTGAATGTAAATTCTGATAAAATTGTTTTTTCAGAACTATTTATTTAATTACTAGCTGCGCCCCGCGTTCGTACCCGTAGTTTCCCGGAATCAACATTAGCCTAAGTGTTAATCGGGATATAAGATATACTAGTACCAAATTTCATCCAAATCCATTGAGCCGTTTGAACGTGAACGAGTTACACAATACACATACAAACTTTCGCCTTTTAATTATCAGCGTGGTAAGGGATAAACAGTTATCATTACATACATCATGAAATAGTGTTAGTTAGGATATATCATCAATTAGACGTGATAGTCGCTGCTGATATGTGCAGGCTGGATGGTGGTGTCGCGCGGGACATGTCTTAAGTTGTTCAGGACGTTCCCGTACCATGGCGCGCCGATAGCCAGCCGGGCGGAGAAGTACATCGTGGATTTCTCGAGTAAATACGCCGACGGAAGACACACGTCGCACATGATTAAACCTCACCACCATTATTCCTGTTTCATTTGTGATAACCCAGAGACGTATGAGAGACTCGAACAAATGGTGAGCCCATGCCCGCCATCGTTTACAAATAAAGCTGCTAAACTTCTGCTAATACATAATTTCTGAATCATCCAACAACGTTAGATCGCAATAGATCAGCATCAAATGATTACAGCATTGTGGAAGGCTAGTGCCTCAGCCCAGCCCTGCCCTGCCCTGCCCTGCCCTGCCCTGCGGCGGGACACTAGCGGCTGAATAACAATAATAACAACTATTCAACTACCCACGAGTCGGCGACAACCTGTATGAAACGGAGTCACGCCAGAATACTTGTGATTGATTTTTGATTTTTCCACATGTTGATTAGAAAAATTAGCACTAAACGTGCGCAAACAAAAAATATCGCTTCTATGGCTTTGACGTTATCCTAGGATACCTAGGATTCAATGTTTATGTTATTTAACAAGACTGTAGAGAACAGTCAGTTCAACAGAATTTTTGGGACTGAGGTGCCTTCCAAAGTCAGGAAGCTCAAATGCCATTAAACAGTCACCCATCCAACTAATGACAGGGTTCCTTATCTTTTTTTATTTGGTTCCGTAGGTGTATACCCTTTGATTCCCCCTTTGATACACGTACCCCCAGGGTGGTGTCAAAGGAGCAACCAAAAGTAGCAGTAGAACTTGTGCCAAGTTTGCCCGGAGAGGTACTGCCTCCACACCTGGAATCTGCCGCCAAGCAGTAGTGCTCCCATTACTGTGTTCTGGTGGAAGGGTGTGGGAGCCGGTGAAATCACATGCGCATGAGACCTATCATCCCCGTCTCAGGTGATGGACGCAGCAGGATGAATGCGATGCAGTGTAGCGATCCAAATCTTATGGGCGGGGGTCGCCATTTACTACCAGGCGGGCCCTCAGCTCGTTCCGTCAAATACACATTTTTACGAAACATGTACCTATGTGTAAATCCATACTAATAATAAACTGTAACAAGTCCTATTCTGTACATTGAAAATATTAAAGCGAAAACTGCTTTTTTTTTTTTCATTGTTGTCTGTCTGTATCATGTCAACTACTGTAAACTACTGCATCGAGGATCAAAGTCATCTCTACTAAAGGTCTAAATAACTTGAACTCCGGAACGTACAGGATCCTTTGAAGATACGGGTCATCTTAAGCTGATGAGTGTGCTTTATCTATAAATCTATACTATACTACAACTAAATAAAATTAAAGTGTCTGTTTGTAATGTCAAAATATATTTTTTTACAAGTTATTATTTAAATCAGTTGTCTTTATCTGATTGAGCTGAAATTTGGTATATACGCTTATTTTGGATGACAATGCTTGCTTAGCTAATGACGTCATTTCAATTCCAATATGGCGGACTATCCAAGATGGCGGACTAGTTATTTTTTCTGCGCTACCACAGTATGGGTATCAAATGAAAGGTCTTGCTGAGGAGAACACGAAAAAAGCTTGTTATTAAAAAGTTTTTTTACCATGAATTTATTAAGGAAATGCATTTGAAACAGTATACAGTAACAAAGAAAAAACAATTTTTAAAATTTTTGTCTGTCTGTTTTTTTCCAGCTAATTTCCAACTAATTTTGACAGGATTTTCACTGGCAGATGTTACAAGGAGTAACTTAGGAAACTTTCACTGGCAGATAGGCGATTTTATAATATAAGGAGTTAATTAGGACATTTAGGGTTCCTCGCAAAAAAAAAAATATTCCACGCGACCAAAGGCGCGGGGAACAGCTAGTAGTTAATAAAGCAACTTTATGAACACAATCCATTCAAATTTTTTATTGAAAAAACAATTGAAGTTTAATTTGTGCTCACCGATGCGATGCTAAGAATAATTGTCCTGCTATTTTTATGTTCGTATTATTCTTATTATAAACTATTATTTTTAGGAATAGGTACGTATGAAGTATCGTTCGTTTTCGAAATAAATTTGTTGCGTCCGCGTCGAACAAACTATTACGCTAATCCGATACTTGATACGGCATCTTTAAAAAAATATCGTTGATTATAGTTTGTGTATTTTTCTTAAAATGTTGTAGAGTTGCAAGCAGTTGTGCACTTGCATTACTGTGTTAAGGTGAAGAAAGGGTGTGGGTGCCGGTGAAATCACATGCGCATGACTAGTCTCACAGCTCAGTTGGTTGTAGAAGGCAGAGCTAAGTCAGGCGGGGGTCTTGTGCACGTCTACTTTGACCCGTAGTGATAGCAGGTTGCGGGCTACGTTCGTGGAAGCGATAGCATTTCGGCACTAGTGCGAAATCACCAAGCGCCTGTCAATGATGTCATACTTGGCTCTGCTTTGCCATGGTATTTCCTGGCCCAAGAGAGTGGTGGTGATGGGTACATGCACTCGTTGGAGGGACAGATGGCCTGTGTTTTGGCGACGTTGATGGAGAGCCGCTAATTTTCAAGCCATTCTGGCAGTGCATCAAAGGTTCGCTGCGTCATCTGCATATAGCGCCAGCATGGTCCCGTCCGTTGCTGGGATGTCGTCGGTGTACAGGGAGTAATAAATCGGAGACAGGCAACACCTTAATAGTACTCCTGGCGCGATGCGGTCCTGATCACCGTGATGCCATCCTTTCAGGAAAGGAGCGATATAATTGAAGACAGGTCGGGATGATGCAGAAGTTGACAGAAGTCTTCAATAAGACACCCGCCTGCCAAACCCTATCGAACGCCTTTTCCATGTCTAGAAAGACATCCACCGTTTTTCCTTCTTCCTTTAATTTTCTGTCCAGCGTCATGGTCAGGGTGGTTGTGTGCTTCAGTTTGAAGCCGAAGCGCTAGATGTTGCAGCAGTAGCCGTTCAAAGACCTTGGTTAGACAGGACAGTAGGGAGACCGGTAATAAATAAATATTCATGGACATTATACACAGCGCCATTTAGCCTTCAAAATAACTTGTACTATGAGAACTAGGTAACTGATACAACACTTGGATAGTATTTTTTGTTAAAATAAACTTGTCCGGAGTGGGTACTCGAACCCACGACCTACATCGCAGAAGGCAGAGCTGCTACCGACTGCGCTGTGAGGTTAGATATAGGCAGATCATTGATACGGAAAATACAAGAATAACTCGCTCGAGATCCATTTTGCGAGAAACCTAATATAACCAGGCACATTCGTTAACCGAAATTTGATAAAAATTTTGTGGCCTACAATATTTCCTTTTTATTTTAGCCCAGCAGATATGGATCATAAATTTTTACACAGCCAACGGGTAAGCTTTGAATAAACTTTTTTCTTTTAAAAATATCTTAATTAATCTAAAAATCGGCTAAGGCTCTAAAGGTTGATGTCAATCCAGTTTTCTCGAACGATGACAAAGTTAAAGTAAAGAGCATGGACATATATATTTGACTTTCGACCAACTACTTTCTGCGTTGATCCGCTTTTCGGAAAGCAAGAGTTAATGGTGTCGTTTTTGCTAGCAAGGTACATCGACGGCTCCGTGGCCTAGTTGCTAGTAGCCCTGCCTTCGAAGCGAGGGGTCCCGGGTTCGATTCCTGGCCGGGGCACATTTTGTGTGGTAAGCATGAAATTTGTTCTCGGGTCTTGGGTGTAGTCTGAGTGTATAATTCAGCTTTGATATTTCTCAAATTATTGATGTATCATAAAGAATGAACGAAATAGAAGTAGACAGATGCCATTGCGATAACTAAACTATCCAGGCGGGACACCAACGGAATCCGCTTTTGTGGGATACAATCTATGTTTCTCAAAGTACTAATCGCTTACAAATTAATATACGAATATTGCTATCTGTTCAAATAGACAGTGCAGCATTTTTGACCAAGAGTAGAACGACTATTAGTAATTATTATACCGTAAACCTTGCACTCTATCGGTCTTAGTACAAAACGTGGACTAACTTTAGACTAAGTTAAAACCACCTAGTACTGGGATTTTGGTGACCTAAACCTAGTACTAAAGATAATCCACGTTTCGTAATAAGACCGTAACGAGTCTACCAAAAATGCAGTTTATACATAGGTATATTATTTTTTACACAGTGTACCTAGGAAAGACACTGAAAGAGAAATACAAAAAAATCAAATTCAGCACGTTCTTTCCTCTCCGCGTTGACAACATTGACTCCTCGAGATGTTTCCTTCTCAGAGACTGCACTGCACCATTGTTGTCATAATTTCTGCAAATTACTTTCAATTTATTTATTTGTTTCAATCAGAAAAACAACACCTGTTTCAATAAATATCACAGAAAAGAGAACAGTACCAAATTACTATAACCCAAATTATGGGTATGAACCGTACTGGCCGGGGGGCGAATGGGTGCTCTACGGGAACCCAGACGAGTCAACCACCACGGAACCGCCACTAGTCTGTGGGGAGGAGTGTCACTACCTCTACTGGGAGTAAGAGCTTTTTACACTTTTCCAAATCATCCTTTCCTCGCCATAGTACAAAAATGTGGGCCAAAGTTACGTAAACGAACGTCCTGGGTAGGAACTGAACCTACCCAGGACAAGCATATGTGTTATATTGAGTATTGAGTAAATTATTTGTTCGCTTACAAAATTAAAAAAAAAAATTATTGAAAGTATGCTCCATCTGCAGCTACAACCTTCGCCCATCGTTCAGGTAGTTTTCGTATTCCTTGCTGGAAGAAGTCCTGGTCTTTTGAGCTTATCCAGTTGTCAATCCAAATTTTGATACTTTCACATGAAGTAAACTTTTCTCCAGTAAGGTCTGTCTGCATCGTCCGGAATAGGTGGTAATCCGAAGGAGCTATGTCTGGTGAATATGGCGGGTGGGGTAACACTTCCCAGTCCTGTCCCTCTAAATATCTTTTTACGACTTCTGCGGTATGCGGTTTGGCATTGTCATGCTGAAGAACTAATTTGTTATGTCTATTCACCCATTCTGGTCGTTTTTCTTCTATGGCTCGCTTCAAACGCATTAGTTGTCGTCGGTAAACTTCTCCATTAATAGTTTCAGAGGGTTTGAGCAACTCATAATATACAATACCTTTCTGATCCCACCAAATACAGAGCATGACCTTGGCACAGTGAATATTTATTTTTGGCTGTGATGGGCCTGGTTCGCCTGGTTTCACCCAAGCTTTTTTGCGTTTAGGATTTTCGTAGTGTATCCATTTTTCGTCTCCTGTGACTATCCGATGCAAAAATCCTTTTCTTTGCTGTCTTTGAAGCAGCATTTCACAAATGGTTTTCCGACGTTCCATGTCTCTTTCTTTTAAATCATGTGGAACCCAGTAACCGGCTTTTTGAATCATTCCCATCATTTGTAAACGCTTTGCAACAGTTGAACGATCAACATTTAATGCTGCAGCTAATTCTGATTGAGTTTGGCAAGAATCTTCCGCCAATAATGCTTCCAATTCAGCATCTTCAAATTTTTTTGGTGGTTTTCCATGTTCTTTATCCTCAGTACTAAAATCGTTATTTTGAAATCGTCGAAACCATTCCTTGCAAGTTGTATTAGACGGAGCATGCTCACCATAAATCTCCACAAGCAAACGATAAGTTTCCGCTGCAGTTTTCTTCGCAATAAAATAATGTAATAACACTTCCCGCAAATGACGTTTATTTGGAATAAAAACCGACATTTTCGAAAAGGTGAAAACAATTGTTGCTTACACTTCAACCAAATATCATAAAATGCGTTAGATAGCTGACATTCAGTACTATCGAATACAAGTATGGTCATTTATTAGTACACGTAAACAATACTAAAAACGACATCTGTTGAGAAAGGGCGGAGTCATATTCACACACCCAATAATAGCTTTAATATATATTGTTATTACCATTTTTTACATAGTTGTAAAAATATGTAAAAAAATGGTAATAACTCTGTATACATATCTGTTAGATACATAACGCTAGGCACAACATGTTGCAGCATTAAGAAGCTGTGCGGGCGCGAGGTGCTCGACACGCAGGTCAAAGGATGCAAACCGTGGTGGTGGAACTGGATCTGGGTGTGCCGCGGCAACCCCCCGGACTACTACACCGCCGGCTACACGACCTTCAACTCGTACTGCGAGTTCCAGGACAAGCAGTGCAAAACTGCTTTCAATACCAAGCCATATAAAAGCAGTAAGCATTTTTAATAATAAGATATAATCGGTGAAAGTACTGTTGGTGGATCAAAAAAACTAAAACTCATCTGTAATTCTCGTAAGCCCTAATAGAACACTAGAATTACTCTTATTGACCCTTATAAGATCCGCTAAATGTAATGATAAATTAGGTTGTTAACTTGAAAAATGCATATTCGTAATGCAACTTGCACTTACGGCATGTCCCTGAATCACACGATGACGGCTGTATGGTAGCAGCCCTGCCTTCGAAACGAGGGCAGGGCTACTACCATCCTGGCTTGAATTCTCCCGAATTCAATTCCCGGAAAGGACAAACTTTATATGGTGAGCATGAAGTTTGTTTTCGGATCTTGGGTGTTTGTCTTGGTTTCTGTTTTTATCCATGCCATCTGCAACACATGGAATCCTAATGCTGAGGTATGAGTGTGTAAACGTTTATGAATGTGTAAACGTTTGTTTAACTGACCGGACTAGATCCCATAGTATTAGCCCTCTAGACAAGCGAGAGTATTCCTGTCAGTGGGAACATTCTATTGTTAGTTTGTTAATGAGTCGACCCTCAACAAGTCCTTTCCTCAATCTCCTTTCAATCATTTCCTTTCCAGAATGGATATTTGTCCACCTAGGCGCATGTCAACAGAACCAAAACTTGACCTTCAAGCAGATGTTTGACAAGGAACCGGCCTACAGGATGGAACAGTACCTGAAAGACCAGGAGAAAGTTTTTAAAAATCTGTCCCGTACACCATGCTAGACCCTCAAAAACATCAACAAATAAATCATATCTAATTTATAGAATAACACTTAATTTTATGTAATACTGATACCGTTATCAGTATTACATTTTTTTTTTTTTTGTGTAATGACACGAATTGGTACTTATTGTTATTTACACATCTCTTAACAGTTCCGTAGCTGAGTTGGTTTGCTTCCTATCCTTGGAAGTGAGGTGTCCTGGGTTCGATCACCGGCCAAGGCAAGCTTCGTGTGATCAGCATGAAGTTTATTGGCTGTTCGTGTTGCGTGTTGTGTATGTTCATGCCGCCTGCGACAAATGGTATTCTAGTACAATCTTGAAGCGATCAGTTAACAGTGACGTCTGCCTATGCTATGAAGCTTCGAATCCTCCTTGAATGAAGCTTGAGCATCTGGCGACCGTGAAGAAACCTTAAACTAGTGGTAGAACTTATGTTCGACTGTCTGGCTGCCATCCTCTATTTGAGTATCGGCCGCCAACCACCGATCAGCAGCTGACATCTGGCAGACACGCATGTTTTTTTATATGAATTATTAACGGAACGAGCTGAGAGCCCACCTCCTGGTGGTAAGTGATGACCCCCGTCCATGAGAACAGTAATGCGACTCGGTATAATATTTGGATCTTACACTGACTCACATTCATCCTGCTGCGTCCATCACCCGAGACGGGGATGATACATCTCATGCGCATGTGATTTCCCCGGCACCCACACCCTTTCACTGGAATACAGTAATGCGACACTACTGCTTGGCGGCAGATTCCAGGTGTAGTGGCAATAACTCTCCGGACGAACTTGGCACAAGTTCCATTGCTACTTTTGGTTGCTCCTTCACCACCCAGGGGGTACGTGTAGGGAATCAAAGGGTACACGCGACGCGAGCAACTGGACCAAACGCAACTCTGTCATTAATAAAAAACCTCACAATTTCTATTAATTTCACCTAATCTATTGGCTCCATTGAAAGATTCGCTCTCAAGCTGAATATTATTATACTAGCAAGAAACCGAGTTTAAAGTACAAATGTAATAACAGTCAGTATTTCCCCCAACACCTCGTTGAGTACATGGAGTACGGCTGCAGGTTCGCGTTGCCGCCGGAATATTATTAGCTTTTGACGTCCCAGCTCATTACGGCGTCGTCCCGTCTACTTGAATTACGTCACTTCAGAAGGACAGCACCACAGCATAGATATCGCTCTGAGATGCAGTTGTTATTCTCACTTTGTGCCCGTTTTACGAGTGCCTGATCAATACTTGTGGACATTTTACGCAGTGCCATCTTGCCCCAAACTAAGTATAGCTCACAGTGTGGGAACTAGATTCAGTAATCTAGTAGTAGTCTACATTAGTAATACTAATAATAGTATAATTATTTTTTCAGAACTTTTTCATCCATAGTTTGTTTATAATTATGTACTTACATCATATTAAATTAAAACCTGAATCTCAATTATGAATCTATCTCCTAACAAGGGTTTTTCAGACAGGAGAGCTGCATACATCATAGATCATAGGGTACCTTTCACCAAGAAATAAATTATTATGCAAAAGCTAGAAATCGTAAAGAAGTGATTCCTGTTTGGAATATTCACAATGTCAAAATGCCTGGATGAAGTTATTTGCAAAGAATGAAAAATAAATTTTCGAATTTCATAATTTTATTTTTTAGCACCGAAAGTACCCTGTTGTTTAGCAAGGCAGTCCTGTAAAACTGCACTACTGTCTCGAAAGTTATCCTCTACGACAAGCCTCTTCTATTTTTTTATTATTTTCACGGAAATGTGAATTCCTACGCTTTTCACGTTATAAGACGGCACGATTGATGAATGGTCCTTTATATTTTTTTGTTTTTTTTCTGTAAAATGGGTGGGGAATGGGAAGTAAAATAAAATATTTTAGATTTGATGATCAACACTCGAAACGTCGGAAATAATTGCCTGTGTTATTTTCATTCTCTTTGGGACTCACAATAAATTATTACGAGAGTTCAATTCGGCATTTTATCTGAAGAATAATATTTTGATATTATTGAATGAAATATTCAAGTATTATGAAATTTATTTCTAAATTTCAAAAAGTTTATAATGGTACTCTCCGGTTTTGAAAATTAATGTGTAAACATTCAAAATAAGGTAGTGTGTGAACGGCGTACATGTTCAGACTATACGAGTGTATGGAATCGCAAAATGTGTAGAATACATGTCACGGAACTGCGGTTTAACAAAATATTTGCATGGTTTAGTTCGCACCCGGTGGGTGGCGGTGGCACACTTCTTAAATGTAAATAAAATACGTAAGTTTTTTTGATTGTCGTCCGTACTTGTTGTACGTTTACGTAAGAACTGATTATGTAAGGACATATACGAGGAGAAATTATATAGTTATTTTTGGAAATGTAAAAACCAGAGCGGTGCGAGTCACAGATCACATTAATTTTCTACTACACTAAACCTATAATCCACAATGAAATGAGGCCCGTTGGGGCTGTCTACCTCTTTAGAAATAAACCGTTATTCTGAACAATGTCCTTCAAAAGCACTATTCGAAATACGCACTTACCCACGCATTTTATCCGAAAGCTCGTGTGGTACACTACATTATGCTGTATTAAGCCTATAATACCCGCACCTAATTATACTAATCACTTAATCCAATGCGTAACTTGGGGCAAATATTGGAAGGAACGAGCCGAGTCAGGGCTCCGCGGGGAAACGGAGGCCTAGTGATTTAGGGAGCGGTTCGACACCACGCACCTACTACATACATAGGTACATCCATGAAAAAACTCACGTTTTTGTCATCGAAGGGTTAGGCAGGCTTAATAGGCAATTTTTCACGTTAAAAGAAAGATCAAAGAATTTAATTGTATATTTATCGTCACTTCTCCAAAATATACAAAAAAGTAAAATTGTGGGCAGCACCACCGCTAGCTGAAAGTGATAAGTGATGAGTTCATCGACGTCATTTTATCTATACATACAATATATAAAAGATTTGTCCTGAATGACTGACTGGCGGATCAACGCACAGAATTGATGGAAGATGTATTTCGTATTTTATTGAAATTCATCGCCTAACGGGGTTTAAGAGGGGTAGGAAGATATTTTGAGGGTGATTTGCATCGAAGTTGATAGTTTATATTGACACATGTTTGAAAACCCAATCCAATTTTATTCAAAGCTTAACTCACATGAAAGCTTGGTGCAATGTAATACTCTTTACTCTAAATGCATTTGAAAGTATATACAGTACTTATAACAAATTAACTAACCACAAACTAACAAAAAAAGAGGTAAGGAATGGCGCAAAAAAAAAACCACGCGGTCGAAGTCGCGGGCAACAGCTAGTCGCCAAATATAACACGGATAAATCTTTCCATAAGAAAAATAAATCAGTTCCTCCGATAGCAAGGGCAAAATGTATTCTAACGAGAATAAATTAGGAGGGATCCCCCAATCTCGCGTCCCTAGGTGAATACCTCAGAATCCCTACACGTACCCCCTGGGTGGTGCTAAAGGAGCAACAAAAAGTAGCGATAGAACTTATGCAACGTTCTCCCGAAGAAATACTGCCTCGACACCTGGAATCTGCCGCCAAGCAGTAATGCTCGCATTTCTGTGTATCATCCCCGTCTCGGGTGATGGAAGATCCAAATCTTATAGTGAGTCGCATTACTTTCATGGGCGGGGATCGCCTCTTAACACCAGGTGGGTCCTCAGCTCGTTCCGTCACTAAATCACAAAAAAATTATAATAGGCAGAAAAGCTAAATACAGCTTTTCTGCGGCTTTTTTCTTCGCCCATAGCAGAGCTGTTTGGATGTTTATTTTAAAAATAGTAGGGTGGACCACCTGATGGCCAGAAATAAGGGATGAAGGAGCTGAAGCGGATTTTTTAGATTTTTTAAAATCTGTCAGTATCGTTTGAAGATCATTTTATCATTTTAAGAACGTGATATCAGACCCAATTTTTTACAAAATCGGTGTAAAAATATCCTCGGCCCCACTCTAACCACGTGCCACCGTCGTCCTCGCCCCCTAACTCCGGTATTATGTACACTTAGTTCCAAGAACATTATCCCTCCAGTAAAACAACACACTCCACTGTAACCACCGAGATCAGTGCTCACAGAATTTAGATTCCCAATCTTGATTCATTACGATCGCGGCGGGTTCCTCTATTACGTTACCAATATGGAAATGTGAATGAAACTGAAATCAATTATGATTGTTTCATAATATTGAGGTTGGTAGTAGCTCTGCCTTCTGCACTGTAAGTCGTGTGTACGATTCTTACTCAGAACAAGCATTTGTGTTACGAACATAGATGATTGTTCTATGTCTGGGTGTATTAACACCCAGACACAGAACAATCATCTATGTATTATATGTATATATTTACAAAAAAAACTATGTAAGTATTAGCGGTTATCTAGTTCCCGTAGTACAGGCTATGCTTAGTTTGGGACTAGATGACGCTGTGTGAAATGTCCATGAGTATTTATTTACTTATTTATTTTATTTAAGTGGGTTAGACATCATTTCTCATTCCCATAGTGGTGAGGTAATACACAAGCTGATTGGCTCGTCTCCCCGACGTGTACTAATGGCTGCCGAACGCAAGCCGTCGCGTCGTCTCCGTTTTTTTGGTTACGTCTTGATGTATCACTCCAATCATGAACTTTCGGGCAGGTGCGGTGTTGGTCTCAAATTGAATTGAGACACGTATTTTTTCTTAAAAACAATCATTGATATTGATGAAAATTACAGCTTTAAAATAGCTCTTGGATAGCAAGACCAAACTTTCTTCTATCAAAACTTCAAACATCAAAGTGCTCAAAAAAGATCACTAATATTTACTCTAGTTTAAAGCAGAAAAGTATTTCATTAATTTGTGTATACATAGAAGGTCACAGTGGGTACATTTGGTATCTCGGTGTATAAAGTATTAATGAGTAATGTTCTGCGCAGCGCTTCCAATGACCCCACTGCAGGCACACCGGCCTATTCACGAGAAGTGAGATTAGATAGTCTATGACATGAGAGCCAAATCCGTATCGGTTAATGTAACATGGCTTCCAATTGTTGGTACCGGAGTAGTCCTTCACAATCAAAGATACGGGTCGAATCTAGTTAATAATCATTATAGTCTCGAGATGATTGGTCTAGATAAAGACGGATCAATGGTGAAGCCAAAACATAATCAATGTGTGCGTTACTACCACGCACACAAACGCACAAATAATGTTGAAATTCCTAAAAAGAAACCGCTAGAAGTAGCAAACATTTAACTTCGACTTTTATGTGTCTGCATTACTTTGCGCCTATATTGGGCTTCTAGTTTTATATTAATTCTGAAAGTTCCAAATTTATGGAGCAGTGTAACCTTCAAAAGACATCAGTATAACCACTTGATCACCTTTACTTGGTGTGGAAAGATCCAAGCCACATCATATAACACCCATCACCGTCGGGAAGCTTGAAAACTCCAACAGTAGTAATTTCACCGGTGATAGCATCCAAACACAATGTGAGTGCATTTGATGGTAAAAGTAAATAAGATGGTACAAACCGTGCACAAGCATTATAAGTACCAACTAGTTTGAGTTCGGATATTCTGAAAACCATTCATGACAGAAACTTAAATATTTAACCAAGTAAACGAATTCATTTCGGTAAAAGCTGGATTCAACTTTTGTAAATGCGAGTAGAATAAAACTTGTCTCAAGTTGCTTTGAGTAAAAGTGTACGAAGAGCGGGGTCGCTCGACGGCGGGAGAAGCAAATATGTAGCTGGTTTATAACATTCATTCGTCTTGATACAATAATGGAAGACCCGGCTCCTAATTAATAAGTGCACCACAGTACAGTGGTCGTCCATCTTAAATAGATTTGTATCCTAATAATTGCGAGCTGCGTTGTTACCCGCGCTTTTTTTTGTCGGGATAAAACGTAATCCAGGGTAAGAGGGTAAAACGTAATCGTGAAGGGAGCTTCAAGCAAATCCATTCCAGCTATGCTGCATTCTCGATGAGTAACATAGCCGCTATCAGTTTATTGGGATAGATGGCGTGACCTTTGGAAATAATAAAGCGTGGCACGTTTTCTTCTCATTCACGAAAGTAAGTTGAATGTAACCTCTTAAAGCACCTGTCCAAATCTCTCTCCGGCGCTGAATGGGCGAGGTGCGGCCGATCAGCGCGCGCCTGATAAAGTCCTGACGTATGACCCTCGATTACACCCACTGGGAGTTCTCCTGCTCGGGGAACTGGGAATTATTTTTGAGTGATTCTAGTGGACAGGGGTTTCTGACCTTTATGCGAGGGCCGGTTCTCGTTTCAGATAGCGGAGATACACAGTATAGTCATTTTATAATTCATTTATTTATAATTCAAAGTACATTTTAGTTGAATACTTACATCACCTAATCTACTCATTCACTCCGTAAGAAAGTAAGAACTTATTATCTATAGAGTTCATCTTATTTTAACCTAACAATATACTTGTATAACCATTCAAATAATTCGGTATCAGCCTGTAAGCTTTCCGCTGAAGGGACACGAGCCTACTCTCTGACAGCGAGAGCGAACGAACTTCAATCTACCACATTCCTCCAGTCTATAGATTTCTTCCCACTCCGCATACCTTAGCATAGCTATTTTATGTTGGCTTGTTCATTTCTGAGTATTGTTTGTTCACTAATATGTATTTACTAAAAGCTAAAGCTTTTAGAGCAGGAAACCTCTATAGAATATAAAGCTATATAGCTCTCTAGCCGTATGGAATTAAATCTGGTAATCCGCATTTGGAAATAATTTTGGCAATGCAATAAAAAATTCAATGAATTTAATCAATATAATAGTTTTCGTACTTGCGAAAATTTGTATGTACGAGTACGTGTGTACGTGCACGTGTATGTGACTGCTTCACGCTCTAGCGGCTCAACGGATTTAGATGAAATTTGACACCAGGATAGCTTATATCTTGGATTAACATATAGGTTTTTGATCCCGGAAAACTGCAGGTAAAAGCGCGGGGCGCAGATAGTATTTTATACAAACAAAATATAAGTACAAAATGAATTAAACATTTTTTATAGAATTACTAGATGATAATATAAAACGAATTTGATACCACCCGTCATCTTTGATGAAAATGTACTCTTGGATCAAATACTATTTTTTGTTAAGGGGAGCATATACAGCCGCCTTTGATTTCATTCCACTCCATATCAACTGAAAACGTGCAAATAAGGTTGAAAGGTTGAGTTCTCGGGTAAATCTGATCGGTCTGTGAGCTCGGTTGGTACATGGGGCTAAACGGGAACAGGAGGCCGTACAGGTATCTATTATAGAGGGCTCGCGGTGGAGCACTCGGATTATTGTATCCTCATTAACTTTTGTGACTGTTGTGTAATAATATAATCATCCGGATGATTTTTGGTTTGTTAGTACAAACCAAAATACATTCTTATTGGATATATCTTTGATACTTGAAGTCATCCAAACTGAATGTCGTGTTCTTCGTAAGCCCAAGTATAAGTTACTCTTCAACATGCAACATTTTCTATCAATTTGTCAATAGCACAAAGCAGCAGGTGTTCTTATTATACTTAGAAACTCTATTCCTAGGATCTTGAACCTCTCCAGAAGGTTTAACATTTAGCCCATATTTATATTGTAATTTTTGTACTTACCATTGATGGCGCTGTTAGACAATTCACTAGGAACTATATAAGTATTCTATCAGTATATTAATTCCTAATATACTGATAGAATACTTATATAGTACCTACTACGTTTCTATGTTCGTCATACAAATACTTGGTGAAAATCGAACTCACGACCTGCAGCGCTGAAGGCAGAGCTATTTCAACAATGCGTCCAAGCCGCTACACCGAAAGTGCTGATATTAGCATAGCTCCCACCAGTATTCCATTTGTTTATTTTATACTTCACGCGAATGTTTAATCCGGGAATCGAACCCAGGACGCCTCGGAAAGCAGAGCTAGTTACGAAAGCTTACTTGTGGTGGCAATGCTTTGACCTGACCTGAGTAAAGGGATTAATGTCAGACAAAGCTAGCCCAGACGGGTATTATCAGCAGTGCAGTAATACCCAGGAATATCCGGCCAATGGGATTGATTATAGTATGCATGCATGGCGCGCTCCTGCGACCGGCGACCCAGGTAACGCACCTAATATGTTTATCATGTGGCCACACCGGCACAACACGGGGAATATCGGACTATAATGATAGTAATATTATTTGTTTCATACATTATATAGTTCTATAACAAAACTCCTGTTTAATCTGGACATTTATAATACCAATAGTGGTTAATTAAAACCATCCGTGCGTTGCAAAAACATTAACGTTTTGATCGCCTTATAATTCCACATAATCTATACAATTAAATAATATTGATGTCTGTTTATAAAGTCAAAATCACAGATTTTAACTAAATGCATTTAAAAAATAATAACAAGAAATACCATTTTATCTTTTTATCTGTGTCTCTGTGATCTCCGAAACGGCTGGACCGATTTTGACTGGACATAAAGCAAAAAATATATATACCGCGCTAAAAAAATATTTAATTCCACGCGGACGACGTCGCGAGAATAAATATGATACGCAGTAGCTAGTACTAAATATAAATCAAATATGTGATAATAATATAAGTAGCGCGTGGAACTTTGTCCATGTTAACGAAAAAAATTATCATAATTGATTTCTTGATTAAAACACCGTCCGTGAAATTATGCCTGCGTTATTATCTTATATGGAAACAATTGTTCAGTATGCAATTCATCTTAACATAACAAGTCGCCTCTCACAGAATTACTTAAGAAGGTAATCAAATTATAGATTGCCGGACTCTAATGTACTTCTAATGTACCTACTACTGAGATACAGGCTTACTCTTGACAATTAAGAGTGAATGGCATTTATCTACAGTGCTCGGGCATTGTGATGTACCCTTGGTTGATCCAAAGTAAATCACTAGCTTTACGTTCTTAGAATTTCGTACATCAAAAGTAAAAAATGGAAACCTTATATAATTACTTTGTTGTCCGTCTGTCTGTCTATCTGTCAAAATCATTTTTCTTAGAATCTCGTGAAGTTTAAATTAATATCAGTTACTCAGGTCTGTAATTCCTAGCAGCAGTAAAAATATCAAACTTCTAAGTTCACGCAAACAAAATATACCTACGACAGTTACAAAACTTATAGGGTACTTCCCGTTGACCTGAAAAATTTTCAAAAAGGAATGTTATGTAACACAAGTAAAGGAATAAATTCTAAAACCTTAAAATTGTACTTACATCACAAAAAAAAACATTTTTAATCACCTACAAGTTTGTGTGGATCCGTCGGTACACGAGTCCGACTCGCACTTGGCCGGTATTTTTTGTTGTCCTCCACTATTCTACGACGCGCACATACATTTTTGAAGCAAAAAACTCATTAGAGCGCCCGGATATAAACGATAGCAAATCCGGGCATTCATGCACCAATGAGATTTCGTATCGTGTTTTCGTATTAAAAGTCGGCGTCAGTACCACTGAGTCACTATCCTCTTTGTAAAACTTGTTAGTATAAAACCCGGCGGCGAGTCGACGTGGTCTTAGAATACTAATAAAACCATAGATTGGTCGGTGAATGAAGTCCGCCTATCTCCGCTCGCGTAAAGACAATCATTAGACCACAATGCCGAAGGAACACAAACATGGATTCCTTATCTGTGGCGCGCTTATGGAAGCCATTACTTTCGGCGATGCTTTCTTTTGACAATGGAATGTGTTATTGCCCATCATAATGCTCATTTGGGGAAACCATGAGGATATTCAGGATTTTATTCGCCATATAATTTGTCTTTGTTTACAATCTCCAGGAAATTAAGAGGTTTTTAGTTCGCCTGTAGGCATCTTTGTTACGCTATAACTCGGCCAATGTGAACCAATTTTGATCATAATGATATTTCATAAAACTTATTATATTTTAAAAGCGTTACACAGTTCTTACGGCAACATTCTTCAGCGGTCACAACGCTTTACAGTGATTCGCGAACCACTCAGGATAATATAAATACAAGGAAGGGCTTAATTTAGGAAAGTTTAATATAAACTAAAAATAAATTATGTTAAATGTTTTAAAAGCATCAAAAAAAAGGCCAAAAGGCAACATTAAATACGGTTAGTATTAGCTTCAGATTCAAATTCACATTATAAAGTGATAAACACAATATTTTGAATGTTTTGGTTGAGTGAGATGGCTGCATGCACTGATGACTTCCTAGGAATCGAAGCTACGGCCTTTGTGTTCAACCTTTAGTACGGACACCACTCAGACATCAACGACAAAAGTATAGAACAAAAATGTAATTGAAGTTGAATGATATACTCAACGCAATTATCTTCAATCTCAAATCGCCGTAAATAAATGGTTTCTGATACAAAATTGAAATTAGTCTCATTTTTCCCAAATTGTATATCATCTTTGCTAAATATAAACATCTCTTTGATCGTACGTTTCTGTAATTAATTTGTTAAAAGTGAGCTGAATTATAAATGACAAAATCAAAGAGAATAAAGGTCCGTATTCCCAGTGGACCGACTTCCGCGCAAGTACCTGCTCCTGTACTCACGTGACATCCACGTCACACGTCACACGTCCATCACCCGAGACGGAGATGATACGTCTCATGCACATGTGATTACACCCTTCCACCGGAATACAATAACGCGAGCACAACTGTTTGGCGGCAGGCAGGTGTGGTGGCAGTACCTCTCCGGACGAACTTGGCACAAGTTCTAATGCTACTATTGGTCGCTCCTTTAGACGCGAGCAACTGGACCCCCCAATACATTGATGTCAATACATGCATGCAACATTGGTAATATATATTTATCAAAATAATGAGTAATTTAATAATAATTTCACTCTAATATTTTCATAATAGTATAATTTATATGCTTCATAGGCGGAATAGAAAGAGCTATGGAAAGAGTTTCAGAATAGAATCAAAAATAAGGAAATCCATGAAAGAACCAATATAGCTTTTAGAATTAGCAAACCGAAGTGGCAATGGACAGGCCATATAGTTCGAAGAAAATTTTTGTATTAACAAAAATGTTTGTCATTAGACCATTGGAGGAATGAAATGAAGTTTTGACTTGTTTAACATGTGTTCATAACTCCAATTCTCATTAAAGAAAAATATTTTCTTAATAGCTATGGCGGTTCCGTTCTTTGATTTCGGGGTCTGGAGTCGAAAAATGTTACTAAAGTTCTAATATTTTCGGATATTTAACAAAATAATGAGTTCAATAATTATTATATTACTTTATTATCAGCTGTTATTATTCTATCAAACCGGATGCGGCGCGACTGCAGCGCTTACTGCAACGACGAGAATCCGCCATTCCCTACCCTACGCTATTCATGTTGCGACAGCATTAATAATAGTTGACTAAAACATCATGTATGATGGCATTATTAGGACAGTAGCAGATCAATTAAATTACATAACTACCTACTCAAAACTCGGATAAATTAAAGACCTCAGATTTTTTCTAAGCCATATAAATTGTATCGGCGAAGGTCACCACTCTCGAAGATAATTTAATTTAATAATTCAAAGATAATTTACCACTTAAACTGATGGTAACAGTATCTTAGAAGATGGGTGGGAGATAGTTCTTGATAGGTATCCTATCGTAGTGAGCGGATAGTTCGTCTAACGTAGACGTAACACGAAGCGTAGAATAGATCGCCAGGGCATACAAACATTTGTTTCATTTTAAAATCGAACCCACGAAATTCACATAACTCTGTCATACAGTTCTAAGATTCTGAAATAAAATAGTGTGTTTTGTCTCGAAGTTTCAATTTACCCAAAAACAGAAAGGTAAAAGTGACGAGCAATTCACTGAAAGCTACCTCTTAAGTCGCGCCTCTGATCTATTACAGCTGTCAATTTGTCATCAAAGACGTTTTCAAACTTTATTTCCTCAAAGTAAATTATCAAATGACTGCCATTCACAAACACCTTTGATTTAATTTAACGATTCTCAATGCTTCCTCAGCTACTTCAAATACTGATTATTTAATAATTATATCACCATCGGAACATCCGGGAATGAATTGGTGCTTTGATTGCTAAATATAGTAATGCCTACTGATTAGGTGAAAATTTCCGTTCACCCCGATGAAATGCCAGTGTCTTGAAGCTACGGCTGAGCTCTGCTGCTCAGTGGCGGGAGCACGGGAATGACGTCCCGTCAAAGGAGGATTTAAGTAATATGTTGGATTTTACTGATTAACGACCATTATTTCTATAGCTGGTTTTTATCTCGGTGGCCAGGAAATATGCTTGCGCATTTTTTTATAAAAAGGTGTGACCGGTTGTGGTACCAAGGTTCACTCCTTCACTTAACAAACAACATTATATAAGTTTTGATTCAATTCATTTACTTATCAAGGACTAAACCCTTTGATAAGTACACTTATTTTTGGACATGTCAGTCAAAATTATGCATTACCTTAAGTACTGCATAAAATGTAAACACTTACATGTCAAGGCAATAGATATATAAACAGACAAAAACTTAACCAATAAAACTAGCAACAACATGAAAACTGACTGTAATTTGACATATCTGTGTGCATGTAGTGTGCATGTAGTGTGAATGTAGTGTGCATGTAGTGTGCATGTAGTGTGCCTGGGGAGCTCCTGTGACACGTTATATACAGACGAATATATTTACTTGTGCGTGTAGAATTTGACGTGGCCAAACGGCGGTGATATCTAAAGGAATAAATGAGTTTGAGTTTCACTTACCGAAAACAATTATTAATGAGTAAGTGGCTAACTCTATGGTTAAAATGGGAGAAAATCAGAAAACGTCTACAACCGCTTCATTTAGTCGCAGCATGAATGCGAGTCCTCGCAGCACAGTTTGCTAATTACGGCGTGGACCGCGACGAGCACTAATATTTATGCACGTAACTAGCGCGCGCCCCGGGCTTCTACTGCTACTCTGCTAGTCGAGTAATCATGTTCCAACCTCGGCTTGGAGTTCGTCAAACATAAATGTAAAGTTTGTGATGTCAGCTTCTAAAAACATGAAGAGTGGTTCAATTCCAAATCTAATAATGCAAATTCAAAGGTTGCTGGTTTGAATTTATTTATTTTATTTCAGCATTATTATTTTAAGTCGTGAAAGGTCTTAAGATATTCACATAATACATACAATGTACATAAAAGCTTGTAAGGCTGTAGTATCACAGATGGTATTTTTGTCGTTGTATATAAACTTTTGTATAAAACAAACATTTGGGTAAATGGTAATTAATGACTAAATCACAGAAATAGAAATCACTAAAAATAGAAATGTCGATTTTTTGTCGTATGAAAGAACTCATTTACAGAAAAACAAGTTATTTTAAATCATCATTAATAAGAGAGAACCCAATAAAAGTGATTCAGATGTCAAAAGTAAGACATTACTAATGTTAAATGGAACACGGTTCCGAGTACATCGGGAGTCAATAACGAACACAAACAATATTAGCAGCCGGGCCTCACGTCACTCGGACGCGTTGACTCGGGTCGGCGGGACTTGTTGACTCGGGTCAGCGGGACTTGTTGACTCGGGTCACGGGTCTCGTTGTCACCTCTTTGAAGTCACTACTAGCCGCCCGCCGGTTCATTTGCTAAGCTAGCTTTGCATTAGGAATCGGAGTCCTATCTGATGTGGACATGATTGCGTAAACAAATAGAGAATGTAGGCGAGGCTTTGCCATTGATGTTTCTATCGCTGACTCAACATGATTATGAAATCCAAATAGTAAATTTCAAGCGCAAGGAACTGCTGAAAGTTTAGGGCTCGAAATGCATACAAACGAGAAATGATAATTACAAATTCATCCACGTTTTCTAGGTTAGTCGAAGTTACGTCAAAAATCTTTATTTCCGTTGTATTCATAAAAATTACTCGGAAACGTATTTTTTTCTATATGTGATCAGCTACGAGATCATGCGTAATTTTAATTAAGTTGAACGCTTGTTCAAACTCCATGGGGAAGAGTAAGCAAGAAACCTCTAATGGAAGGATTACTTTCTTGTCACGAGCATAATCTCTTTCACTTCATCTAAATAACGTTTTTCTTATTTAGATAATAAGAAAAACGTTATTTAGATAGAACGTTAACAGATAATACAGAATATTTTTCTTGTTATACTTTGTGAGCAAGATTATGAGTAATGAAGCGTGTTTTTGATTCTTTGAGCTGACTCATTTCGGTAAAAAACATCATATATTTGAAATAATTTTATGAAAAATGCGTACTACTTCGTTAATCTACAATTAACGAACGAAACGGGGGGAGATAACACACTCCTGCACGAAGATTAAACGTTGAAGCTGGCATGAACAAACACAAGACACACATCCAAGACCCGAGAGCAAACTTTACGCTCATCGCATAAAGTCTAATCCAACTGGAAATGGAATCCGGGACCCCTCGCTCCAACGCAGGGCTACTACCTAATAAGCAATAGAAAAAAACATACAACCAAAGTCACTCTTTCATAAATCGGTAAAACAATTGCATTATTTTAAACTAGCAAAAAGCAATAACCCGTTTAAACAAATTGCATAGCAAGTTAGCAAGTTGTATACCGGTGGCGCCACACACCCCCGAGATCCGATCCGACAGCCGGTACGAGTACATCCCGATCTGGATCTCTTTACGGCCATCGCGGGCTCGGAGGTACCTTTACAGCCGCGCCAGCCCCGCCAATAAACCACCCGCCTCCGACATTCAGCCGGTGTTACGAACGGCATTAACTGAGATCTGTTGTTGAATTGTACTGCATTTGTTACGACGGAAATCTTAGACGCGTGTCTCCGATGTATCAGTGGAATGGGATGGAGCTATAACTTTTTAACCGACTTCAGATTGGAGGAGGTTATAAGTTCGGATGTTTATTTATGTATGTTGCCCGATTTCTCCGCTATTTATCAACCGATTTGGAAAATTCTTTTATTATTCGAAAGGATATGCTTCAGATTGATGCCATAGAATTTTTATCGAAATCGTTTCAATAGTTTGGTTGTCATCAAAATAACCGGAAAAATATGTCCAATATATCCAAGTAAACGAAATTGCATTTTTTGCTACTTTGAAAGTATTGAAGTAAGTTTTTTTTCGATTTTTAAATCAGTTAGTTATGAATGAACTAATGAAGCTACGACGCGTAGCTCGCTCTACGGCGTAGACAAAGGTTTTGAGGATACTACATTTTCATCAATTAATATTGCAAACCTAATAGAAATAAAAATATAGGTATAAGTTACTAAAAATATAATAATCATTATTATTATTATTTTTTCATTAATTCAAACCTTACACTCTGCCTCAAAATAAGCATAGCTTCTACTAAACGAACCAATTAGCCATCCAAAAAATTTTTTTTTGAATGTCTCGGTGATCAGTTATTTCATATTATTATGAAATAACTGATTGGAGGAAAAGTAAAACAAAATGTGAATGTGTGTTCATTTTTATTTACTGTATTGAGTAATAACTTCTAATGTAATTTGACTTGTGATAAACTGTTGTTTATGGGTGGTGCAAACCACTTCACATATCAAGGCAGCTCGTTATGCCATAGTAGTTTAAAAAATAAGATTGCAGCATCGATCATTCCTTTAGTCATGCACATGTGCGTGAACTAATCCCTCGCTCTCCGAACTTCCAAGCTAGAAGCTAGAACTGAGCAGACAAGTGGGAACTTTGTCGTCTCCATGAATAGATAAAAGCCGTCTTGTTCCTTGTCCTCTCGGAGGTTTGGTTAAGGTTTGAACAAACACTAAACTTAGTAACAAGAACTCGTGATCTTTAGATCTACGTGTTTTTTAGAATTCAGCGGAAATAAAGATTTTGACTTGAATTTGACTTTGATCATATACTATCTTTGACATAATACGTTATCTCATGTACGACATGAGCAAACTTCCAGAGAGGTTATTCAGTTGTATATTTTTTTTGTTTGTTACCTCAATACTCCGTCATTTATCAACCGATATGCTTTCAAATTGGTCTCATAGAAACTTTATCAAAATCGGTTAAATAGTGTTAAATCAAAATATCTGGAAAAAATATGTCATCCAAGTAAACGAAATTACGTATTTTTCTTTCCTGTGACTTTTTCTTCGCCCGTTGCATACCAACTTGTGACTGTTAAAACCAGTCACTTGTTTAATTAGCGGTAGTAGTATAGGCTCAGAAAAAACTATTCTTCAGGCTTTGGGTACGTAACCCTAAAAAAGCTTGACCTCCTGAATTATGAGCACATTTTTATTCACAATTTCCACACGTCATAATTATACCTCAGTGCAGCTGTCGAGTGGGTCACGCGAGACGCGTGCCCCCCGCAGTACCCCCACACCGAGTATGCACACAGTTTTTTTTTTAAGTGACAACTGCGACAGCACAAACAATCATACACATGCATTAATTGACGGCTCTTTAGCTTAGTTGGTAGTAGCCCTGCCTTCGAAGCGAAGTGGTTCGGGTTCGATTTCCGGTCGTGAGTCCGTGCATGAAGTTTGTTCACAAGTCTTATGTACAACCTCTGCAACACAGGGAGTTCTAGTGTAGGGGTAAGAGTGTGTAAACGTTTATTGTTTACGTAATCAATACGAAAGCAGGAACTGCAGGCCCACCTCATGTTTGACATATCTGTGTACAGCTGCTTCAAAAAATGTTAAATTAACGAAAGTAAGTGTCCATTGTGTCCTATCTTAACTATATTATAATATAATAATTATATTATAAATGCAAAAGTGACTTTGTTTGTTTGTTACGCTTTCACGTCTAAATTCTTATTCGATTTTAAAAATTGTTTCACCAATTAAAAAAGCTTAATTACAATATTAGCGAGTAACATATTTTATCCCCGTATTCCCAAGGTGACAGGAACTGCGCGGCTGAAACCGCGGGGCGCAGCTAGTAGGGAATAAACTAATGATGGATGATGGCGTGGATGATGCCAGATTCGGTGTGTTCCGCTGCGAGGCGCTCGCCGCGGTGTGGGCGCGCCGTGCCTTCGCGCACTAATTACGCCGTTTGAATGCAACACTCCAACGTTGTCTTTTAATAAGCAGGAATGTACGTTTGCACACTTTTCGGATGTAGGGCGCACCCTCGACCCGATTATTTTTTAATTTAACGCCAGTTTCAATGAGCGAGCGGACTGCCACGGTCTCCGGCTAACCAGATAAAACATACAGTTAACATCTATTGCGGGTATATATTACTGGTTACCGTTGAACATTTGAACATTTCCGTGCGCGTAAAGATGTCGCTTCCGGCTATACTACTCGATAAGTCATGTCGGAGACCTTCGAGTGGCTAGAAAATTTCGAAATCGGCTCTACCGGAAGACCAGCGCTGGTTGTCAACAACCAGCGCTGATATCATGTTAGATACTGATATCAGATACTGTTTCGCGATAAATTATCCTACTATCCTACTACTATTATAAAGGCGAAAGTTTGTAAGTATGGATGTATGGATGTATGGATGTATGGATGTATGGATGTTTGTTACTCTTTCACGTAAAAACTACTGAATGGATTTGAATGAAACTTTACCACAATATAGCTTATACATCAGAATAACATATAGGCTACAATTTTTGAGGTTTCTATAAAATCTATATATATAAAAGAAAGTCGTGTTTGTTACAACACTTATAACTCGAGAACGGCTGGACCGATTGCCATGGTTTTTGATTTGTTGGATTTGTTTCCGTCCCGAATAGCAGAATAACTATTAAAACATTGGAAAATTAACGAAAAAAATAAAATCAATTTATCCCCGTATTCTCCACGGGAACGGGAACTATGCGGGTGAAACCGCGGGGCGCAGCTAGTCTACTATACTGCGGTAGCAATACTTCTCCGGACGAACTTGGCAAGTTCTCCTGCTATTTTGGGTTTATTTGGCTGGTAGATTAAATTATAAACACACAAAATGATTTCTCTTTACAGAACGACACTTAAGCAATACATGACAACAATTGGAAACAACACGAGCAGTTACATATTGAAACATTAGCATGCAATGATGATACGGTCAAAATAAGAAGGGGACATTTGAATGAAGTGGGTCGGGGACATTACAAGGAAGGATATCATATAAGAATCTCCACTATGTAGCTGACATATCAACACACTAAACATTTGTCATCCACGGTTTTTTAGTGTAACTGATGTCAACAAACTAACAGATCTATGTGGAGTGTTTCGCTGTCCACGCACAACCAATACGACGCCTCCTACCGAGGGATACGGATCCAACATCGCACCAACCTATCTCAGACGGGGTGTAACGTCTCATACCTACGCCTGTAATTTCACCGGAACCCACACCCTTCCGTAACTACTATTAATTTGGTGGCAGTACTTCTCCGGATGAATTTGGTAGTACTGCCGATCAAGTGCAACTTCCCCTGACAGGTAATGTGAGAGGAAGTACTGAAACATTTCAAACTTGACGAAAAGGGACCTCGATCTGTTTGGCCAATTATTGTATTATCAAGCTAATTACTTAGCTCGCTTTGTCTCGGTAAAACCATAAAACCATAATTCGAGGACGTATGGCTTATGAAATAAGGGTAAAATTTTTGCAACTCGTTAAAAAAACATCACGCAAGGGATTAACATAAACCCGTTCGGAGCCCATTTCAATGGGAAAATGAAAAAATATAAAGGGAATGATAAAATGCGATGGAACAGACCGAGCGCGAACAGCGAATGAGGAACTGGCACAAAGCGATCGCGCACATTCCGAACTACGCTTGTGATAGAAATCGGCGCAAATAAATATTATCCGCGTGTGAGGGCTTTTTGCATAGAGGAGATGGGGCGGAGGTGGGCCCTCTTCGTGCAGCCGAGATGCCGTGTTTACACCACGAATACTACACAGATAAAAACAAATTATTACTGTGTATTGTTCATTGGTTGCAATCATTTACAAACTGAAAATTCTCATCAATGATTTTATTTATAAATACAAATAAATGACTATAAATATTCAATGGAAATTTCACAGCGTTATCTAGCCCCAAACTAAGCATAGCTTGTATGAGAACTAGATGGGAGTACTTTTTTTTGTAAATACATAATTACAATATATATTAACACCCAGACACAGAACAAACATTTATGTCCGTCACACAAATGCTTGTCCTGGGTGGGAGTCGAACCCACGACCTTCAGCGCAGAAGGCAGACCTACTGTCAACTGAGCTATAAATAAACGGAGATCCGTTTATTTATTCGTATTACTTAGTGTTAATATTTTGTGTCACATTTTAGTTAAAACTATTGTAATGATTGTATAAAGTACCACCATACTACTTATTAATTTCTTCCTGAGTGGTTCCGTACCAGCCTCTAATGTTCTCACTGCAGGGACACCGGCCTACTCTCGATAATTGAGAGTGAATGGGCTCTGATCTACCACGGGAGCCCAATCCGGATTGGTAGATGGCACATGTCGTCGAATTTTTGGTTCTAAGACATACCGGTTTCCTCACGATGTTTTCCGTCACCGTTTTGAGAACGTGTTATTGCGCACATCAATTTTTTCAAGTGCAAATACTCATTGGTGAACATGTGGGTTTGAACCAGCAACCTTCAGATTGAAAGTCGGCGTCTATGCCCCTGGGCCGCCACGCTCTAACAGTGGTTAACATTAATAAATACAAACAGTACGTTATCGCTAAAATATTGTATAACTTTTATAAATTCAAATAATGATGATTATGAATGATGATAATACTTTTATAAATATAAATAATGATCAAAAGCTTACTATATCTATAATTTCACCATTATCAACACTATCAACACGACCAGTCTCCTTTCAGTTATGGCCATACATTTGTCGCCAATGTAGTGGCAATATTCATGGAGGAGGCTGTATCGGCGTGGTGTGATACATCTTGGTTGCCACAGACTGCCATAAATACTGAAATGGACGCCAGCCTGTTTAGGTATGAGTTGATTTGTTGCGCTCGACGGTAGGGTCTAAAAGCTTATAAATCTTTGCATGAAATTGTGATCGGTCGGTATCTATTCGCAGCACTCTTTATTATGAGTTGTAACATGAGTTCAACACGAACCTGTCATAAACGGACCTTCCATTACTTGATTTAATGAACAAATATCGAAGGACTAGTTAATAATTGGTCGAATTATGGTGAAAAATAAAATAAAACCTTTTAGAAACCGGAAAACACTTTCGTTATTAAAGGTATTATATATTTTATATTTATCGTTTGTTGATAAAAATGCGAATTATTCGAGAGGAAAACCCCTCATTTGAGTCGGGAATAATCCGGATTTAAACAGATTTTAGATGAAAAAAGCCAAGCCGGGGACTAGATAAGTACAAATCTTCGAAAAAAAAACAAACACAAAGATAATTGAATGAATAAGTACAGATTTACGCAGAATAGATATTTTGAGATGGCAACAGCAACTGGAGGAAATTTGTTCCCTTCTGTTGCTGTTGCCAAATATTGAATAATTTCAATCCTTTATGATTTTCAATTCCCAGTATTCAGTAATCTGCTTTTAAATTCAGGACGCAAATTTTGACTCGTATTCGATATTGTCACAGAATATCTATACTCTTAAATTTAAAATAAGAACTCGGATACCAGTATGCTAGCGCCGCCGCAGCCGTGCTGTAACAATTACTTTGATATTATTTTGCACTCTCTGTAAAGTTATACATAGCAAAATTATCTAAAAGATTTTTTCTTATATTGATACCCACAACACAAAAAATATTTCCGTGGCCTGATTTCACAAATTGTTACGAGGCAGTGATTCTTGTCTACAATATTATTATGTATTTTGTTGTGTGAGGTCACAACTCATTCTCTGTAAACCAATAAACGAAAAAGCCCATAGGGATCCGAAGTGTATGCCACTCAGATATCGTCAATCATAGAATCGCTTCGCTCGCCATTACCGTAATCGAATCCAGCGATTTGTGCCCTTTGAAGAAATTGTTTATGAGTTCCCAGCCGTGAGCTGTATGCCATAAGTTATCACCCTTATGTAGTGTGGTATAAAGGTCATTTCCGGGCGTGAATTACTACAGACTGTTGGGTGGCTATTGTTAGTAGCGAAAGTAAGTCTGATTTTGATTTAAGTATACGGGTATATCTAAAGTAAGTCTGATTTTGATTTAAGTATACGGGTATATCTAAAGTAAGTCTGATTTTGATTTAAGTATACGGGTATATCTAAAGTAAGTCTGATTTTGATTTGACCATACTTGTCGTCACTTGTCGTGTATATAGTTATAAACGTGAAGTTTGTTTATTGTTTCAGTTTGTCGGAGTGTGATTTGTTTTGTTTATAATGTATGTGTCGTTTCAAACAAAAGGTGATGGAACTGGCAACGGTATGATATTGTGTTGTTCGAAGGTCATCCACTACCTCAGTCAACCTTTCCTTTATTAGAGGTTCAGTGGAGCGGGTGATGAGGGAGAACTATTGTTAAAACTTGGTAATAAGTAGTTCAGGTAAATATCGTTCCTCTTGCTCTTCATGACTCGACACGTGTCTCCCAGGTGAGAGAGCAAGTTTCCAATGTATTTATTTATTTATTTATTATTAGGACACCCAACACAGGATTACACTGAACATGCAAATATAAGTTTAAGTTGTTTACAGAATTAGTGTACCCGTAATAATAGGGTATCACAGCTTGCGCTATTATGACAACTTGACAACAAAAATTTAAGTGTTATGTGAAATATACAAATACTACAATATTATAATTAGAGACATAATAATCATCATTACCAGATAATGAAGCATAGTAATACAAGAATTACAGGGTTATAAGACAAATAAATATACATTATGAAACAACTAAATAAGAACATTTTCCAATAGTACTTGTGCCAAGTGCTTACACAGTACAGCCACCACATCTGGTTATCCGCCGACAAGCAGTGGTGCACTCGCAATGCTGTGTTGAAATTTCAGGCGCAATGCTACTTGGGTCTTCTCATACTTTGGAGTAGTTTTGCAGTAGTTTATGGGTGGCAGTGACCAGATAAAATCAGGAGGGCATCACTTAAAAAATTATAACAAATTTCCGTTTATTTTATAGTTTTATATTATTTTACTAATGATCTGACAATGTTTTTACTGCAGTTATTTTCTCATCATCGCCATTTATTTTTCTCATACTTAAGTAGGGGAGGACCATAATCGTATTGCTGTTGTCTTAACATCAGGTGGGCTTCACAGATAGCACATAATAATGTTTTTCAAATTTGCCTTACTTAGCGCTTAAATGTTTTATATGTAATCGTTTCTTCGTTATGGATGAAACTTGTCAGAAATACCTTATAAAATATAAGAAACGGTTCTACATTTTTATCTATAAAGTATTGAACTATATCCAGATATAATTGTTTAACCATCTCGGGTGACGGCACAACGGGATGCAACTTGGGTCTTCTCATAATTCGGTCGGGAAGATCCAAGTTGTATTGGTGTTCCGCTGATAACGCGGAGGTAACCACTTAACATCAGACAGGCCTTCAACGTCTCTTGCATGAGATCGGCGGTGACCCGTTCCACCTCATCTCGTCGGGCCTACCAGAATACCCAACAAAAACGCAGTGAATTTGGAGTGAGTAATCTCCCAGTCGGTAAACCAAACATCCATCTGCCCCCGCCGCTGGAACCTCAAAGCTAAATCATGGAGGTACCCTTAATTTTGCTTAGCCGAATGGAAAATGAAGCACAAATTAATGATGTTGTAACATTCCTAATAAATTCACTTTGAGTGAAACCAATTACCAACTAATCCTGGACAAATTTTAGATTATTGCATCGGAAATCTCGTTAACCAGGAATTAGTGAATACGGATAAATTTCTGCCAAAATTTGTAGTGGAATACATACGTAAATGAATAACATTTTTCTTTTTTATTTAATTAATGTGACGGGACGAGCTGGAGGCTCACCTGGTGTAAAGTGATTACCTCCACCCAACAACTGCAACTGCAATACGACTTATGTTCTCCCCAACCGAAGTATGACAAAAATAAATGGCGATGATGAGAAAATAACTGCAGTAAAAACATTGTCAGATCATTAGTAAAATAATATACAACTATAACTCAAGTCGTATTTTTGTTTGTAACCAGCCTCTGTACAGAGAATCCCACAGCAGAGGCATAGTGTTCAATAATCTTTGCATAACTACGTACGTATTCAACCCGATCCAATCAAAGTTTAGCAGTTTAGTGAGTGAGCACTTCCCGGCCGCTGGTGAAGAAAAATACCGCAACCGAGTGCATAAAAACCGACCAAAAGAGAAACAATTGCAATGCCATGAAACCGAACCACACTGCCGAGCCGTTGTGAACAAATGTAGCTCTTATTTCAGGTAATTTAGAGTTGGAAATAAAGCCGTATAAGTGTATCCCGCTAAGCCAGGGGGTTGGATGGAGACATTATCCTCTGCAGTGCAGAGTTGCAGTGCGATTGTTTATTACTTGAATTAAGGAGCCAGATGGAAGAGAATTTATTGAGGTGTTACACTGATGAGAAGTCGAGGGAACTTTTTGTAAGAATTAGTATAGTGGAAAGAAAACATATTGCTATTGGCGAAAGGAAAACTACGGCACTAGGGTAGTATTAGTACTAAGGACTATTACTACTTTCCATGATGTTAAGTGGTTACAAAAATATAACTCTTCCCTTACTAAAGTATGAGAAGATCTAAGTCGCATTGCGCTCGTCACTTTGTGACGGGGTTGATACGCCTCAAGTGCCTGTTATTTCACCGGCACCCACACCTTCCACCGGAACAACCGGAACGCGACTGCACCACTGCTACCACCAAAAAGTAGCAGTATAACTTGTGCCAAGTTATACTGCTACTTTTTGTTGCTACTTTAGCACGTGTAGGTACTCTGATGGTACATGAACAAAGTGGTCCCCGGTAAATGGAAATGACCGAGTAGCAGCTTCAAATCCCTTCCGTGCAGTATTTTTGATGTGATCATAAATTTCATATTTGGAGTTAAGACGTATTCGTGTGACGCTGGGCTTGAGTAATTGTATGTATAAACGATGGGTTCTTCACGCTCCTGGACTCCCTCGAGCGTGAAATTCATCATTAGGGCTCCTCTGATTGAAAGACAAATAAGATTAAATTCGAAACAGATTGTACGTGACGGGCGGATTAAGGATGCGGGCGCCAAAGTTCTTTCATGATTGTATCCATGTTGCGGGGCAACTTTATATCTCAGACAGGAGACTAACCGTACAAAATCGTCCAATTTTTTACATGTCAGACGTCTAAGTTTCAACATATTCTTTGTACATTCTATTAAATCAATTTCATGATATACACTCCTTTGAATTGCTTAAGATTATCACGAGAACATGAAAACATAAGTACAGTGTGGGTCCCAACTGCTAAAATCGATAGATTCTGTAATTCTATAGGAGTTTTTTATATTCAAATTTTACTTATTTTTATCGATGCAGATGCTGTGTCATCCGTAACATGGAGTGGTTCGTAGTTGACCGGCAGCACGACATACAAAATGATCTAGTCGTGTAATTAGCACGAGCAGGCGCCTTTGAGTCATTTGTCACGCGCGGAGACGCTGTCACACCGGAGCGTAACGCGTGACACGCTGCTCATGTATGATACACTGTCATCAATTATTATACTTGTAACTCTTCAGTTTGAGAGTGTAAATGTAGCCTTTGTCATAAGAACGAGCAGTAATGTTACTGTGGAAGTTTAACTCCTTTAACAGCTTCAAGTAAATTTTCAGCTTACTGTTCTAATAATTTACGGATTGAAAATTACGGGAGCCGATGAAATTACAAGCAAATGAGACTTGTCGTTCTCCTGTCTCTGAGTGACGGGCGCGATGTTAAAGTAATGCGACTTAGATGTTTTCTTTTGTAGCAGGTACTTATTACTTTTCAGGGCAGAGGGATGTTATCGATTAAGTAAAATTTACATTCGCACGGTTTATGTTTGCTCATTTTTGTCACTTAAACACAACACGAGAGCCATTTTGAAAGGAAAATTTAATATTCTGTTCTCTAATTTATATACAATAATTATAACAAATTTAAACAGTACAAAATTAATTGATAATTTATTGATTACTATATTTCACATACACTACTATACACATCACATACTATAAAATAATCACATAAAATATCTAGTACATTTAATCAGAATGGAGATTGAACTTGAGTATGATGTGCTATCAGATCCAGCGCTCCTTGAAGGGTGAATTAGTATCTTGATACTGATGACTCAGCGCAATGACCTGCAAGATGGTGATACTCAGCGTATTGGACGCGCAGAGTATCCCAATATTTTTGCGCGTTCCTTATCCACACAGTCCAGCAGAATGATTTATAAAGCGTAGTCTTTACCTGACCACCTGACTTGAGTCTGCGGACCAGCATATTAGCCCTACGCTCCCTCAGCATATCTTTGTCATCGATGAGCCCCCCATGCGGCCCCTTGGCCCCAATTCGGTAGTGTTTCGGGGTCACTAATGCGCTGCACACTCACCGGAATGATACACATTAATTAATTTCAAGGACTCCGTATCCGTATATGTGAAGTTACGTCAGGGTAAAAGGTAAAAAACCCAATTACTCGGTCAACAACGTCTGTCTGTCTACCTGTCCTACCTTCTCATGACTGATATAGCCCTAAGGCTATCTTCAAAAAATAGATTTTACAGAATACGACATAAAGATTTTAAATTAATAAAGACTAAAATTAATAAATATTATAATATTCAGAACTTCCAGTGTGCGAGTACGAATCGCAGTTAACTGGAATTTTTATTATGAGATCTGGTTACCTGGTGGTGCTGGTGACCTACTCTAGACATGTTACTCTCAACAATAGTCTTTGGTCAACCATGACAGCCAAATCTAGATTGGTGATCACGTTTCTTCGAATCTTTGGTTTCATGCCCGTGGAAGTTTCCTCATGATGTTTTCCTTCACCGTTACAAAAACTTGGCATTGCAGCAGATAAATCAGTGAACATACATAAAAAATACATTCAGTTGAACATAGAATCAAATAGAGTCAGATAAACACCGTTTCATAAAAATTACTAATGTACATAACTCATATTATGATATCTTATAATTCGCCCCGACCTGTACTGTTCCAGCCGAGGGAACAGACTGACTTTAATTCCGGTGACACATGAGGCCTCCTCCCAAGTTTTTGCGCGGCGGCTCAAGAGTTCTTTTATTGAATTCCACGGACGATGACAGCTCGCCCCGTCGGCCAGGCCCTTACTTATACGTGCTTTACGACATTCTAAAGGCAATTTATCAGAGAACACAGGAAATTCCGACCTCCCTTTGTGTTGATGTAATTATAATTAGATGATAGTGTTGAAGATACGCTTCTGGTGAAGGGCTCAGTTCGTATGTGATGGCTCTTAAATAACTTGTTCAGTATGACATAACACGGAACACCAGATTGTGCATAGTACGAGTAGATATATATTTTAGATTTATCTCTACATCTACTAACTTCAATCTTAGTTATTCCAGAAGATTACAATATCATTCAAACAAGTCATCATTTACATGCGCACAAATATGTTTACGCAGTAAACATATTTGTGCGCATGTCATAGGATTTGTAATTTTATCGGAACATAGATACGCGAGTTCATACTGTTAAAAACTGCTTCGTGGAGGACTTGGAACTTGGTACAAGTTCTACTGCTACTTCGGTTGCTCCTTACGCACGTATTGCTACGGACTCAAGCAATATGATCTCCAGCATCGGTCCCCCGTTATGTAAAGTACATTTGGCAGTCTGGTTACATGATTGCCAGCGGTTCACGAATCTAACTGCGCTGCGCTCCCAACCTTTTTTCCGATTTTATCATCCTGAACACAATTCAAAAGAAATCCGCTGTTGATCTGGTTGTATCAAATATGCAGCCGCGGCCGACGCGTCGGAGCGCGATTGAATAACAAACTAACCGGTGAATAATACATCGCTGTAGCGGTCTCGGGAAACAAATTAGTTGGTAGCCTCAAGTTCTTAGTATACAGTACCGAGGGCCGTACTTACGTGAGAACATATTCTTTACTAGCGGATCCCTGTACTTCGTCCGCGTGGTGCTTTTTTGCGCGGAACCCTAATTAATTTTCTATAATAAAAGTTACTTAAGTTACTTCTTATAACATCAGCTATCTGCCAGTGAAAGTACCGTCAAAATCGGTGCAGCCGTTGCGGAGTTTAGCCGGATCAAACAGAGAGAGACAGAGATACAAAAAACAAAAAAAGTTATATGTACCGTATACCTATACCTACTTTCAAATCCATTTAGTAAAAAGGTGTTATTTTGACAATACGAACAGACACTTGAACTTTATTTATTTGTATAGACAACGGTTAGATGAGCTTCTATTAAGGTGTTCCTTTCATTCATATAAAAATATCACTCGAAGCAAGAATTCTAAAAACCTTTAAACATGTAGAAGGTAATTTTCATGTCGGTAAACACGAGGGGAGATAAATACGGCTTAGGCATGACTCAATTCGTTTCCCATAGACGTGTGTTTTTTTTGGCCAAGTGCAAAGCTCTGTAACACTGAAGGTTCCGTAACAAAACCAGAACGAATGCGCGAAGTGCTCTAATTGATTTTTCTAGTCTTCTTCTTTTTTGTAAATCCACTCCTATTTACCGTGTCCGAGTTTTCAAGCAACGTGCATTATCAACATGGATAGTAGGGACCGACATCTTAACGTGCCTTCCGAAGAACGGAAGAGCTCAGTTCAAATGACGTAAAAACGGTCACCCGTCCAAGTGGTCAGTACTTGGATGGGTGACCGTTTTAGTGATTTCGAACAAAACGGTCACCCATCCAAACAGTGACCGGCAGGAGAGTTGTTTAGCTCAAATGATCTTTCCGAATGCACTCGATAAAATAGCTCACTGCTTGATTTACCTGATGCATACCAATGATCATACCACTCTGAATTAATTGATCTTAAACTATAAACTTCGTTTAACTATAACTATTATATATTTCTTTACTATGACTATATGAACATTTTTGGCAACGTCTAGGATAGACGTGTAAATACGAAATCCTTTATACCATAAAACTTGTTAAAGTGCCCCTTGAAGGTTTTCTACTAAACGTTCATTTTACCTAAAAAGACTACTGAACCCTAATAAATAAATAAAATGTGCGTAAAGGTGCTCGCACACTGACGAGATAATGCTGGGCTTTCACGACGTCCATTAATCATCGCGCAACACCTAACGCGAGCGCTTGGGTACAACTTTCTCTCGTTATACCACAGTTAATTTATAACTTCAGAATATGAATTGAAACAAAAGTTTTCAATCAATACGTCCTACCGGTCCACGTCCTATAGTGCCACTAGTCCACGTTTCAAAGTTGCCCAGCGAGCTACCGAGAGGGATGTGCTTGTCATCCGACAGAGGACACAAGTTATCGACATAGCCCGTTAGACTCGCAAGCAGACTGGTTACTAATGATCGTTGGTGTAGACTAGCTCATGAGTTACCGCGTGTAGACTAATGCTGCGTAAGACGCCCCCTTCTGGGTGGAGCGATGACTAGAAGGTGACTGCCTGAAAGAAAGTGGAAGGTGGATGTGGAGAACCGAAGATCCGTGTCAGTGGCGCTTACTGGGAGAGGCCATTGTCCAGCAGTGAACTTAGATTGGCTAATGCTGATGATGTTGACGGCTGAATTTTGTAGCCTGGTGTAAAAAAACTTTCGCCTGTTCAGGCCGTGAGCGTAACATTCCGGCACGGCGGCTCCGGGCCGCACGTGGCGGCCGGCCGCCGCAGCGCGTGCTCACGGGCGACACTTTCCGCGCTCCATACATTTATTCGGGCCCTTTATGATGAAAAATAGACTGCCTCTTTCAGAGGTCGCAGCATGTACAATATCTGCCTGCCAAATTTATGATCATAAATATTATTACTTAGAGCTGCACGCAGCGTTTTTATACGAGCTGACAACAAGTTATTGAACGCGTATTTACGTGCCTACGCTTACGGCGCGTCAACGCACATCGTATATGCCTTTGCGCGTCATCCACAGAACAATTTCGTGAACTAAATACTTGGCTTCTATTCAATGATAATAGAAACAATTGCTATTTTGTTTTAGCAGCATTAGAACATAAAATCATACCAATGTCGATGGCCAAACAGTAAAGATCTTGTATAACCCACTCTGGTATAACCTGCGGTTCACATGGAAAATTCATGAACGTACTAACACGTTCTCAAACGGTAGTCATTCTCCCGTAAAAGTAATCACGGAGAAACCGACATATTATCCTAGAAGCAAAAAGCTATCCACCGAAATAGGTATTGGAGTTTTTACAAATCATATTATCGGGCGTATTAGGCCGCATCCTCACGGGAAGGAGCTTTTTTCGATGCTTGGTGATAAGCGTAGCTCGAGCCTTACAATATAGCTAACTGAACCTACGGAAAATTACAGGCCAAGTAGCGATTTTCCCGAATTTAGTAGTGGGTCCCCAGGCGGGCGATACATTTACTGTATCTCCCACCTGGGGCTTGTTTACTCAGCCCTCCCGCTTGGCGACCCAAGTCGAGATCACCTGAGTGGTGATTTTGGTATCGTTGCCTGATTTGGCCGTGTCCCCGGTCGAGAGCCTCCCGCCCTCATCAACATGCCGCGTTACGCCGTCAAGGCGTCCAACAGCTTTGTCCATTTGCATAAAAATCATACTTTCTGTAACTTTTAACAAAACAAAAAAATTTCACCGGTATATGTAAATCATCTTTTAATTGGGCATTATTAGTTCATCCGTTAATTCGTAAAATTTAAAGGTGGTGACCGAATGGTACTTGATGCGGCACTTGCTACATTCTATGAATCAAAATGCAGTTGTATTAAATGTTTGCCATCTATCTATCTGCGCAACGTCTATGCTAACTTAGCATCTCGGAACCTTGAGCAAGTTTGCGTAAAAACTAGCACATGTTAGGCAAGTATCATAACTATTCCAATTTAATTAAAATAAGAACATTGAAAGATAATACACAAAATTATCAATACCCTTATCATTGAATCTGCAAAGATTCATGGTTCCCCGAAATAGAATTCATTTAGTTAATAACACTACAATAAGTTTTTTTCTTTTATAAATATGGATACAGTTTTATATACGGACTTATAATTTCAATAAAACAAATCTATACGAAACTGACATACCTATCTAGCGTTCATGACCTAGAAACGAAAATTTAAAGATATCTAACATTCGGATGGTTCTGCCGTTGTAGATTAAAGCCATTCCTCTCGTTTCCCTCAGCTACTCTCGAGATCGCTTATGCCATGAAAAGTATGGTCTGTGGCGCGGTACAATATATAGTCGCCTTAACAGTAGGTAGAATATCCGAATGTTGTGCAGACACCAATCGCGGTACTAATTAACGTCCGGTAGATATACGGATTAATCCACCGCCACCGCCTAGAGACTGCTTCACCCTACTCGTACTTCCTAACCTAGGCTCCACCCTATTGTTTGAGAATTCAGTAAAGATTTTTCCACCACCTGTACATTATGGATCTTACAGAGTAGAAAATAGGGTGTATTATGGGTAGCCTTTCAGAATGATCGTGTTCATTATCGTGACTAGGCTGGCAGGCTCGGAGGAAGCAGACTCTCGCCCGAACAAAGAGATTTCGGACTTCAGATATTGTTCTCAATTATTTGAAACTGTTGGGAATTGATTGAGAATCTTCTGTGAATGGCCACTGAAAATCGCTTTGGTTTAGTCATAAACTATAAATTCGTGCAGAATAATGTCTTTTGAAATGAGACGTTTAACTACCTAGTGCCCAACTCTGTGGCCGGAGTTTGCAGGCTCTCAGACGGTCGGCCTTGTCGGAATAGTTATATTTTGTTCTGTATCTAACAATGTATAAATTTAAGTGAATGCTTGGAATTAAAGACGTAGTGAAACAAAATTAGTGCCTATAATCCACAATAATAAATGATTTATTTATTTGTTGACTGTAAATAAAACATTACAATAGAATGTGGATGTGCGTTTTAGATAATTTTAGTTAAATAGATATCTGTTGTTCACTGGAAACCACACATTACCGATATTACGAAATTATCAATTTGTATAATCTGCGATGGAACAACTGTCACATCGTTAGAGCATTGAATTCAATATATCTGCCACATAAATATTCAAAGCTAATTCAGGCCTGTTTAATGGAGACACGTTTATTTGTCTAACTAACTTCAATATAACAGATAATTATTTTGTTCCATGTATCATTTTTGTACACTTTATGTTTGTAATATTCGTTATTTAGATAGCTTAACATAAATCATATTTTATACATGTTTATTAGACTATTTTCGCTATGTTTGGTCTTTTTATTCATGCGCCCAGAAGCCTTAACAGTTTAGGTTCTCTTCACTGTTGATATGAACCTACCCGTGAGGACAAAAATCTAAAATCAGCGAAATATTTTGGGTTACACTGTACTTGAGTGCAATAGCGTCTGAAGGAAAGTAAATAATTTGTTCAAAAGCGTGTGAAATCCGATGTAAAATAGCAGCTTCACAAGAACTGGGATAATTAAGTAATTCGCGCTTTCGTCGCACCGCTACGCCTGTCGTAGACACCGTAGCGGCGTAGCGGCGTAGCAGCATAGAGCATCTCCGAGTCGTGTTGGTTTAATTAAAATATTCACCAACTTCATGAAATTAACCATTTAGCTCCAAAAATGTACGTTTTCAGACTTTAAATGGGAAGGAGTCTCCTAGACTGTGACTGCAGTCAGACGGTGAATTTAATAGCGTCGCGAAACTTAATTGCAACTTATTAAGATGTTAACAAAGATTCCTTTAAATTTACTTTGCTGTAGGGATATTTATGATTCAATGTATTGTTACCCAATGAATCTAAAACAATTATTTTAGTTTATTATTATTTGTTTTAAAACTATCATGGTTATGAACATTATTATTCGTGTTACCGAGATATTTACCATGATTTGTGAGTTTTGTTGACTCAGTTTGCTCGGGACCATGACGCATGTAACTGCGTCGAAATATCGGGAGTCAACAAAACTCACAAATCATGGTAAATATCTCGGTAACACGAATAATAATATTATTATTTGACTTTAGTCGATACATATGTCCATTTAGGTACCATTAATTAGGCCCATTAATGTTAATGTTAATTAGCTAAATGAGAATAGAATCCATAAAGTGCATAGGAAATTAGTTATTATTTAAAATTGTTAATTAGTTTTTGAGGTTTTCACCCAATGCTTTGCAAACTTACACAATTTATGTTCTCATAAAAAATCATAACCGTTATAAATACCCAATACTCTATAGGTACACTGATAATACCTTCTTGATAAAGTCTTCATAATGATTGAATTTGATAGAATTGTAGACACGCAAAGTTGTATTAATATCTAAAAAAAATATGTAATATATAATTTGTGTTATTATTGTCAATTTTACATAAGCATAGGTGCGCTAATGTTACAGCGACAGACAGACGATCATTAAACCCGCGCGAGTCTCATTAGCTCAACAACTCGACACTCGACACCCTGCAAGCTTCACTCTGCCCTTAGATTACGCTGAGGGATGGGGGTTAGACACCACTGTGATTCAGAAATATGGGCTTGGTAAGTAATATGAAACTAACCCTGGCTTGAAGCTAACGCTGCGCTCGTCTGGTGAGTATATAATATTTCAGAGATATCCATTTGAAATGTTTTTGTGAGCTGGCTACCCTACGCATGACATACGAGTATGATATGAACGTATTTTTATAAATAGTTACCTAATTAATTTTAGCTTTTTCAGACAGTGTCCGATTTTCGAACTTATTAAATTACCTATATGATAATTGTACAATATTAGAATAATAATCTAGGGTTAAATGTATGCTAAATAAGTGTAGTAAAAAAAACAGTGTCCCCTGTGATAAATTAGAATAACAGCATGGTTTTCTCGATTTGGTGGAGGTGTCTTCGTATTTTTTGTTTTAGTGATGGAAAATGTGGCTTTTAATAACTTTAATGAAATGCCACCTTTTCCATGAATATGACTGTTAACAATAAAAGAAAAATAATTGAAACTCTAGATAAGTTAAAATTGTGTACTTTAGAATCAGAAAATACCAAAATGAAGTATAAAACTGACATACACAACCAGCAATTAGAATTAAGTAAAGCGGAGACTACATTGAATTGAATTAGATCAGCCGCTATGAAAAGTCCCAGGAAGCGGATAAGAGTGTACTCACTGACTCTAAATGAACTTCTAAAGGGTTCTGAGTATAATGGCGAGTGTTTTCACTCTTTGACAGACAATAACCATGATTGTGATGATTGTCAACGCTACGAGCGTCTGTCGCCAGTGAGTGGTACCCCATCCGATTCCCAGCTACCCAGATACTCACCATAAAATAGCAATAAATTAAATTGTAAAGCAATTAGGTATGTATAGTCGTCTTCTTCTTTCGTGTAAGTGGCCAACTCTGGCGTCGGAGTTTTCAAGCCACCCGAAGGCCTTCGGTTAGTAATAGCCGGAACCGACATCTTAACCTGCCCTCCGAAACACGGAAGCGCTAAGTTAAGATGCTACTAAATGTTCACCCATCCAACTTGTGACCAGCCCGAAAGTTATTTAACTTAGATGTAGGTACCGAAAACCCACGTTTAATACAGAATTAGTACTAAGAAGAGTGCTTCATAGTAGTAATTCATTGTTATCATTACTTTTATTATTTTCGCTGGAGGACATAAAAAGAAAAATTATCCGACCCTCTCGGTATCGCGTAGCGTAGCGGACAATCAATATTATTTTCCCACCTGCCCCCTCATTTTTAACATACAAGAAGATATCAATGTTGGGTCTTTGTTTTTGGTTTGATAAGATACGATTTCAATATAGTGCCGGCTGTCTGGAAGCTATTAGACATTAAGTGCTGAGATAGTTGCCAAGGAGTTTATACAGTCATTTAGTTGTCTTAATTGCGATTAGGGATTTGCTGACACTACTTCAAAGACTGGGTAATCTGTTTATAACTTGTATCATAATACATTTTGTATTAGAATTTTGACAAAATTAATTCGAAAAGATCGTCCGGAGAAGTACTGTCGGCTGTGAGTCGTTTGTCTGTTGTTTATGGGAGGCAGTAACCACTTAAGATTGGAGCTGTCAGATCATCCCGCCACTAAAGTCACATAATAACGAATGTATTCTTCTAAATTCACGCTGTTTAACAACTGGGTGTGCAAATAGAGACAAATGATTTGCGACAGCTTTATTGAACAAACGCTTTTTTAATTAAAATCGCACCTCTGACGACTCATAGACCACCTGCCAAAATCCTATATTGTGTATGAAATGGCTGAAAAATATAAACTGGGTACAACATTTTAATCTCTAGAGCACATCGAACGCGTATCGTCAATTTGAAATTGAATCGATGATATGGCCTTTTGATTAAAAATTCTCGATGTAGGTTTTATGAAACCTAATAGGATCTCTCCTCGCGAGGCCGTATTGGATAATTTGTTATTAATATCTGCCGTTACTAAGCTTTGTTGATTGAAAATCATAGAACGCGGCAGAGGCCGGGTAAACACTTGTATTATACCAATTGGGGATGCTACATTTGAAAAGTAAAATAATAGAATGGTGACTAATCCAACCCAATCGACTTCAAAATAATAATCATATTATATTGTGAAGGTATTGCTTGATAAACGTACAAAAAATAACGTATAGCTGAAATAAAAAACTTCTTTTTTTTTAAGTCGGTATCAAGCACCACAAATTTGCAGCAAGTAGAACTTTTAATTTTTATAATGGTTGTTTTTTTCAGGTGCCAGATTCCATCTACGGGTTCGTTGTTTCACAACATATAATGTATATGATTACATTTCTTCTTACAATTCAGCCTATAAACGCTTGATTAAAACAAACTACAGTACGCAAACGTAATTTTTATCAACGGAAAAAGATACTAATGAGCAAATATGTAATACTACAACGGAAAACTAGCAGTAGAACCTGTGCTGTGCTGTGCTGTGGCAAAGTACTGCTACACCTGGTAATTCACCGCCTAGCAGTACTGAATTTGCGTTGCTGTGTTGCAGTGGAGGATGTAAAATTACAGGCGCACGATATTATCACCCTCCGCGCGGATTTGTTCATACGTCTTATGTTTTCACTCTTAGGTGTATTCAAAAACCCTTAATAAATATCTTCAAGAATATTAAAATTATATCAATAAAAATAATCACGTATTACATACATCTGTAAAATGGAATGGAAACTACGTGGATGAAACCGAGGGGCGCAGCTAGTATGATAAATAATCATCATACTACATACTGCATACATTACAAGTACGACACTCTCCGACTTCTGTCGCCGGACATAAAGCCAGACACCGACTAACGCCAATTAGAACCGGTTGAAGTGGAACAGAAATCGGTCACCGATTCAACTTCAGTCGTCTACGTTAGGGCCTGATACGAAGATAGAATGAAAAAAATATAACTGTAATTTCTTTTCTAGTGTTGATTTACTACCTAATTAGTAATTAAATGAAGAAGTTACACGGCAACACAAATTGACATAAGGCTACGCGGGTCTTTGGCAAACAGGCTTGTTTCAGGCGCAAATAATAATTAAGTTCCTAAGTGTTGAGCTCCCGAGCTCTGCAGGGAATCAAACGCGCGCGCGCGGGTCAAGCCGAACTTATTGCGACTAAGCGATTTGCTAAGGATTGAAAAAATGACATTCCAATTTTCTTTTTTCAATAGGAATGGTTTATTTTTTGGAATAATATATTTGCTGAATCTTATGCTATTATCTATACATCTATACATATATAATAAAATCGTAGACTTGCCGTGTCTGTACATTGAATATTTTTACAAAATAATAACTGGGAGACGTTAAGAATAAGTAACAGAACCCAAAAAAACAATTTTTGAAATTTTTGTCTGTTTGTCTGTATGTTTGTGCGCACTTTACGCAAAAACCATAGATAGTTATCAAAATCTAGGTACAAGAAATGTTAAGCTGAGTCTGGAATAGTGAATAGCGTTTATTTTATCAAAATCGACCCACAAAATCAAAAGTTATTCAATGTTTTATGCAAAATTTTAATTTTTTTACAAAAGTTCTACAAGCGCCTGCCGTGTCCTGCGTTCTTGACTCGGTGTGGCGGTTCGGTGTATTGCAATATGAATAAGAGCAGGCGCTTGAAGGCAGATGACAGGTTTAGTCGTAGTTTAGTCTTAGTTTAGGTTAGTTAATTAGGTAATTAGTTTAAAGGTAGTTTAGTTTTTCTTTGTACTTTGAACTGCGAAAGGTTGATGGTAACCAGTATCTTAAATACGAGTACCAAGCTTCCTATCAAACGAGTCATTTACTTGACGGAGACCTACAGTACACTGGAGTAACGCAATGGCCGTATGTCCGGCAGAAAAAAGCCGCATAGGTAAATCATCCTCAGGGTACATCATCATCATCATCATCAGGGGTGAAATTAAATAATCCTTGCGACATTTGTTTTCGATTTTGCTGATATTATCTGGACATTCAGATGCAGCACAGATATTGCAAATGTATCAATATAAATTAGCGGAAGTCTATCAAGGAATATGCAGCTCAACAAAAATAACAAAACATAAATACCATTAATACGCACTAAGCGATTTGAAACTAATTTTAGTGTGCGTACTGCAAGGGAGTGGAATGCTTTGCCTGAGTCTGTATTCCCTGACCATAACAATTTGGGTGTCTTCAAGAGTAGAGTGAATAGGTTTCTCCTAGACAAGCGTGCTCCATCGTCGGCCGCATCTTCACATTCCATCAGGTGAGATGGCGGCCAAATCATGCTATGCTATCTTTTTTTTGTGAGTTAGTTACGTAACGAGCTGAGGGCCCACCTGGTGGTAAGTGGCGACCCACACCTATGACAACAGTAATGCGACTCAGTATAAGATTCGGATCTTACACTGAGTCGCACTCATCCTGCTGCGACCATCACCCAAGACGGGGATGATACATCTCACGATACAAGCACTACTGCTTGTGTGATTCCAGGTGTGGTGGCAGTACCTCGCCGGACGAACTTGGCACAAGTTCTACTGTTAGTTTTTGGTTGCTGCTTTAGCACCACCCAGAGGGTACGTGTAGAAAATCAAAGGGTACACACCTGCGGACGCGAGCAACTAGATCCAATAGATCGGTACGGGGGACTTATTTCTCACTGTATTTAACACTGTTTTGTTACTACAGGACTTATTTCATATGTGTCTGATGATCTAACAACAGTGATACAACATTGAGCAGTGCCCCAGGGAATGGCATTGAGTGAATGAATGGCAGGGAATGGGAATGGCATTCTATTAACAGAGAAATGGAACAATAAAAAGCTTTTTTTTGTCAAGGGGTAAATACTTTGCTTATACCCCACGCCTTGGGGAGGCGTATATTAATAGCAGTGCTGGGGGAATACACAATAAAACCCCCTTGGAGTTCCTGCACTACGCTTTCACGCTGGAGCTACGGGTACGGTAGCGGCCGTACCCGTAGCCCCAAAGGCGTTGGTCCTCGCGTATCGGAACCCCAACACGATGTGTACCTCCCTATAGTGCCGTGCCCGGAACACGAAACACGCCAACCTTCGGTGAGGAGGTCCTCACCGAAGGTTGGCACCTCATCCGTCGGACGGCAGATTCCCCGGATCTACCGCACGGAAGTTCCCGTTAGGGTGGCAGGCGGCGCTCATGCGCCTGCCTACGCCGACCCACTCTCCTCACCAGTCACCAGAGTGAGGAGATTCTTCCTCCCTTACCCTCTCGTCTGCTTCCTTCTGCGAGATTACTTCCTTGCAGAAGGACTGAGCTGCCACCCAAGATCTCCCGCTGTCAATCATGGATGAGACCATAGTTGACAGCGAAAGGTTTCCGCCTATAGCCGCGGTCAGGCCGGAACAATAAGACCCTACCAACTATTCCATCGAATGTTTAAATTTCTTGAGTGCATCTGGACTCCCATCACACAATATATATTAAACTAAATGTCGGAGTGCCCATTGCTCTTTTATAAATTTAAGTCTTCCTAAATTATGTTACGGCACCAGATTGAAAGTCAAGAGTTTAGAGAATTCCTCTCATTCCTATCAACTGCCCATTTAGTTTTAAACGCATTCAGTCTCCGGTGAGCCTATGTTCCGCAGTGACCAGAAACAAAGAACAAGAAGAAACTGTTTTGGTATCAGACGTAGACCTAATATTGAGTTGCTTTTTGCACGGTCCGCCATACTTAGCTCTTTCCCGACTTAGCAATTCAAATAATTTGTATGCGCACGTTCCTGAAATATCCTGAAAAGACGACTTCTATAGTATAGTTTACAGAGAAGCATTATTGTAAAATATACATTTGCAATGGTTGCAGTTTCACTTACGTAGTTCATCATCCAATCAAGTCTTTAACCTTCCCAGTTAACAAAACCCAAGTAATATCGTAAGAATCTAACGGAAATAAAGTATTTTGAGATTTAATTATAACATAATTTTAATATAATAGTAACGAACAGACATGATAAGCATAACATTATATTTCTATCCTCTAGGCTAGGATAGATCTAAGTCCACGCGGACGAAGTCGCGGGCACAGCTAGTAAATACATAAAAACGTCTACCTTGAAACTTGAAGTGTACACTAAGAAAGGATTTTTTTTATTTCAAAATAATGGTAGAAAACCTGCCTTCAAAGCGAAGTTATAATGGATAATGTATTGTGGTGGCGGTATTAAGTAATATATGAGTTCCACCTACAGACTTCTAATTTTCAGACCAAACAATACAATACCATCTTACAATAAAATAATAATAATAATACCAGTAAGGATTAAAACTACGTAAATCATCAATAAGTACCTACAGGCGTTACATGGCACAAATATATGGATTCTAATTTAATGTTTTTACTACCTCTCCGGACGAACTTGGCACAAGTTCTTCTGCTAAATTCTAAAAATTCAGGATTAAATTATGGATGTCGATTGTTTCGATTTTAAATAAGTGAATCCTTAAGTTTTGCAAATTAATTTATCTTATTGCGTATAATTCTGTGCCCGCGCGCAGAGGGGCCGCGCCCTCGCCACGCTTACACGCTTAATGCGCTTCACTTGCGGCGACTAAGCCGCGCTCATTTCCAACTAAGCTAACTTAAATAAGACGTAATAAATTATGCTAATTTTAAATCACTTCGCTCATTATAATTCTCGAGATTAAGTGAATTGTGCCTCAGCAATAGGATTAATCGTTACACTACCGGTTTTATTCACTGCTAACTATAATATATAATTATCTAATATAGACGGAGAAGCAGAATTTGAAACAAAATTTCAATCAATGGTGAAGCCAACCTTACCAATGTGCTCGTGAGTTCCATGTAACTGCCGCCACGCACACAAGCGTACAAATTACTTTTCCAGTCTAACAATACTTCCGTCAATAGTAGTGAAAAGTATATATTTTAGGTCATAAGCCTTCCACACCAGAGTCGATCGTTCTACCTAGTCACGTCGGCCACGTCACTTTCGTGTAAGTTCTAGAATTGTAGTCTTATTTATTTTATTTTACCTTCCCTGCCTAATAACATTCTTAGAAATACTCTACTAATAGGCTAATGAGTAGAGTGCCGGACGTCTTCTGCCGCCGAGCAGTAATTCACCTGCCTTGCTGTGATCCGATTTGAAAGGATGGCGATAACACTTTACACTTCAGAGTGATGACGGGACCGGAACACGTGACTGGGCCCCTTAGGTAAGGGAAAACCTTCGTAAAAATGTGGTTGTTGCTGTAAACGCTTTATCCCTCTTTATTATTATGAATCTACCATAATAACAACAATATAAAATGTTATCAACATAACAATAAGTATCTTTCATCAACGGCCTCCATTAAAATATTTATACGGAAAATAAATATCGTACAAATTGTTACTTTCAATACAAGGAATGTCCATTAGGGAGAGTCAAACAATATATTTATGCTCTCCCGGGAGAGTACAAATATTGTTATAAATGTCTGGCGAGTTTAAATGCTTCAGTAAGAACTATCTTTGTAAACGTTTGAACCAACGTTCCTTCCTTCAATATATAATAAAGTGAGCTTGTTAAAATCGGCTTTGTAGAATTTGCTGAATAAGTGACGGAACGAGCTGATGGCTCACCTGGTGGTAAGTCGCGACCGCCGCCCATGACAACAGTAATGGGACTCGGTAGGTATAAGATTTGGATCTTACACTGAGTTTCATGGCACCCACACCCTTCCACCGGAACACAGCAATGCGAGCATCAGTGCTTGGCGGCAGATTCTAGGTGTGGTGGCAGTACCTCTCCGGAAGAATTTGGCACCTTTTGGTTGCTCCTTTATCACCACCCAGGGGGTACGTGTAAGATTTAAGCAAATACCCAATGGAACACTATGTAAATAAAGTAGACTACTAGGTGCGCGGTATTATCCGTGGTTTTCCGGGATCAAAAGTATGTGCCTATGTGTTAATCCAGGATATAAGCTATCCTGGTACCAAATTTCATCCAAATCCGCTGAGCCGTTTGCGTAAAGGAGTAACAAACATACACACACATATAGATACAAACTTTCGCCTTTATAATATAACTGTGATATTCCAGCCAAGACTTTCATCCACTAAAATAAATCATTCCTTAATAATCAGACAGACAGGACATTAAATTTTACCCACGAAAATTCCAATTTTTTTTTCTAAGTTGAACAAATACATGTTCAATGTTCTAGTTAGGTATAATTCTTTAGATCTTTTCCCTAAGAGACAGTTTCTTATATTCAATTAAAAGATAAATTAGCAAAATTTTTTAGAACTTTTTCACAGATAACAATATTGCTATGGCAATCTCTCTCGAGTAATCCGTTTCTTGATTATAGAAATACAGCTTTTTTATCTAACCTATTTTACTATCCTTAAATGTGTAAAAGCAAGCGATAACTAACTCGATACAATCAGAATATAAACAAACATAGCGGCCAGCTTTTATATTCCTCGCGGGTTCAACAGATACCAATAATACGTAATGAGCAGCCACAGTAACATAACACTAACAGTCATTTCTGTTTCTGTGTTTATTATTTGTGCGGCGCGACGCGTGGAATACTAATCCGCGCCGTCGGAGCCCCAGCCCCCAGCCCCCAGCCCCCAGCCCCCAGCCCCGAGCCCCGAGCCCGGAGCCCGCCTGCTGGTGGAAACCATTGTGAGGGAATGATGAAGGTGTTGTCAAGAATTCGCTATTGTTATTAGCAATTTTTATTGGGATTGCAGATTGTGAGGTAGCGCAGCGACCCGTATAAAAATAATGCGTAGTTATATCACACCGTAGTATTACAGCAGCAATAGAAAGGGTACTCGTAGGATATCTATTAATTAGGTATCAATAAGGCTTATGGATGTGTGAGTAATATGTGTGATCAAAATTACAATTACGAACACTCGAGCTGCCTGTCCCCCAATTGCGATTAACCAGATTTTTTTGTATATTGATGACATAAGAAAATACCTACTTAAGATTGCTATAATAATGGTTTAACGTAGAAGCTAAAATACGTAATATATATTATGTGTATGTGTGTGTGTGCATGTATGTAGTTTGAATATATATAATAGTATATGTTGATGTGTAATTGAATTCAAATAGCCTCGTACATCCCGTTTGGTAGACCTTATAATGCCTTACAATATTTCAAAGTTTGAGAAATATGATTATAATGTAGAAACTACAATTTGATACGTTTAATCACTCTTAATCTACACTCCCGTTACTTTTCAATAATACTTGTAATTGTGAATAATAGTTAGAATTTGATTTAATCCCAGTTGTAGGTAGGTAGGAACTCACACCCGTACCTACCTGCTAACAACGAAAACTTCTATTCGTAAGTGGTACAATGTCGGCGCCCGCGGCAGTTCCCAACTACCCGCAACTCCTAGTACCTACTAGTTTCAGATATTATACTCTCCTTTTCACCTTTTATTGTGATAGAGTACAATACACGAATATTTAGCAACTTAGAATATAGAATATTACTTTACACCATAACATCAAAAGTAATCATACAAAAATAAATAAATATACAATACAAAAATAGATAGGTGGCACAATGGGCGGCCTTATCGCTAAAAGCGATCTCTTCCAGGCAACTGTGATAATCGAGGCGTGGCTGAACAGGCGTAGGTTTAAAAACGTTTACACACTCATGCCTCTGCACTAGGATTCGCTGTAACGCAAATGGCATGGAAAAACACAGAAACACAAGACAAACACCCCAGATCCGAGAACAAACTTCACGCTCACCACAGTGTGCCCCGGCTGGGAATCGAACCCGGGACCCCTCGCTTCGAAGGCAGGGTTACTACCAACTAAGTTTATTAAAGTTCTCAGGTCTTGGCTGTGCTTGTTGTGCATGTATCCATACCATCGACGGCAGGAAACACAAGTATAAAAATATTTAAAAAGAAGCTTTCTACCCACCCCTTTCGTGGAAATAGCGTAAGCACTTCTTTGACTCGCTGATAAGGGACCCTAGAAGTGAAGGCCGTCCGCACGGGGCACTCGCGACGAGACGCTAAGGTTGATTGATACCGGTCTGCGCTCGCAGATAGCGTTGACCGCTCAAGACATTTTTATGATTTACGCTAAGAATAATTTGGGGACATTAGGACTGATTTATCGGCGGTGGGACTTTGTGGGACTCGTATCTGGAATGACAGACGAAGACTCATCATTATTTTGAGCTCCGAGGATGAAAACGTCTCGATTAGTGTATCTGAAAAAGTTTAGGCAATTTTTCTCTACTTGTTCTTATAATCAGTAATTGATTGACTGACAGAGTGAATATAGAGCCGAATACCGGGCTTAGTGGCCCTTCTGGGAGAAGCTTTAGTCCTAGTGTAGATAAGCAGTGAACTAGTGTACATCAACGAGATTTGGTCATGATGAGAATGGTTTTTTCATATATCTAGATAGCTATTTACTTTTATAACTTTTCTCTTCAATAAAATTGAAAGTACCAATTCTTCCCAAAATACGTACCGTTGTTTACTCAAGTTCTAACAAGCCTCAAAAGTGAAACATTGATATCCTAAACTCTGCCAAAACAACAGCAACTTTACATCCCAGTCGAAACTTTTCAGTGTGTACCCGCGTACAAAATATCACAATGTAAGCTCTCCTCGCAATAAAACGCGCGCTCTTTGAATTTTTCCAACAGATTCGACGAAACCTCTCATAACTCTTTATGATCTTCAGGTAATTTTATAGTTTTGGGATGAGCACGAGTAGTAAAGGTAGCGCTGTTGCAGGAACTGAATAACTCGTGTTTTCGAGGTTGCTACATTGAATTAGGAAATGGAAGAAAACTACCTACAATTTTCTGGAAGTTATGCGGTGGGTTTGGTAGATACTAATTGGATTCCGTTCAAACGCTACTTTATTTTTATTGCACCTTACTCATCCTGTCGATTTCCGTTCTTTTGAACGGAATGGAACAGTTGCATGGTTTTTCCGAAATTAAGTTTACTGGAGGAAAGAGATACATTTCGAGATTTAGGTATACGACAAAGGACGCTTTGAACTTTTTGTCAACAAATCTCCACGGTGGAAAAATATTAACTTTTAAAATTATTGTCAGAATTTGAACGAAATCCACGTTTAGGATTTCATATTGATATGCTACAGCTTGCTCCAGAATGGATGCAGTATATACTTACAAGTTCCATAACATCGCCAGTATTATACACGCCGACGATTGAGTTAGGAAAGTAAACTCCAATTCTCAGCGGTACTGTACACTTGACAAAACAAGGCAACTTTGGCGGTGTTTGTCACCGCAGAGGCTAATCACGACTTGTGATTCTGAGTGCAATGCGACTCTGATAAGTATTCAAGACGTGATGCTCCAGAGACGAATAAAATATCCTGTATAAACGTTTAACTTCGAGATTGGCCTGTAATTCCGCTGAATACGACTCGCGCAGAGTACAAATGAGAGAGTGAGCCATCTGCGTGTAGCGGCTACGAGTGCTGCTCGCAAGTGTGCTTGTCTTCAACTTAATTCATATAGTAAGAGCACGAGGTCAGAGGGACTCCGTTTTCAATCCCAAAGGCCAATTATGCACCACGTTCTCCCAAAAGAGAAGGATGTCCTAGAACTGTAAACTTTTCCCGAATAGGTAGGTACTGAATTGTATTGTAAGCTGCGGTAGCGTTCAAAATTCTTCATAAAGGAAGCAATACGTATCTATCTAAATCATACCAATTACGAAACTACTCCCGTAAACAAAATGTCGTTCACAAATCACAATTAGGTACTGTAGCACCCACCTATAAAAGAGAAGATATGCCCGAGAAGGTATATCTAACGCACACATTGAACTCATGCAGGTAGTAAGTAATATAGTTACATTACCTACTCTCTCTTGTACTCTGTCCCGGGACTCGGATATGAAATCTTACAACACTAATGTTCAACGAAGCATTTTATTGCGGGCCCAATAAAATAGCATATTAGATATAGAACCGCGTCTGCGGCAACGCGAGATCAATTTCAGATATTAAAGGCGCTTCAAATAGTAAAACTTTTATTTCCCGTGAGTCAGGTGGGTCCCCCCTCCAGCCATCCAAGTAGAGGAAAATGTTTATAGTGCGAACGTAATAGAATTTTTAATGACGATAGATGTGGCAAGCCTTTATACATTTGTATCCGTCCGGTGTGCGAGCATGTCTTTGTTCCAACTTGCATATTATGCGCATTATTCGAGAAAGTTGTATTGTAACTCGCGGCAATACTATTTACCAACGACTTCGCTCTAGTAGGAAAAGTAATCTTACTTTGTAAATTCAATACGCGTAGCTTCACTTGAATTTGTTAAACTCATAGCCTTCGTAGATTATCTGTAGAGTTTCGTAGAATCGTTTAATTAACAAAAGCAATGAGTCCGAAAAGCATTGTAGATCTGTCTATCTAAAACTGCGTAAATCTCCGTAAAATCAAGTGCTCCTCGTAGAAAAGATTAAATAGTGTAATTTTGGGCACTAACAGCCTATTTGGAACGTTCATTAAAGTCTAGACCTTGCCTTGTTCGGTATAAATCTATAGAAGAGCTACGAAAAACCAGAATGGAAAAGGAGCAACCCTTAGTAGCAATAGAACTAGTGCCAAGTTCGGCCGGAGAAGTAATTACGCATCTGGTAATCCGCCGCCAAGCAGTGGCGCACTCGCGTTGCTGTGTTCCGGCGGAAGGGTGTGGGTGCCGGTGAAATTACATCCCCGGCATAGTGACAGGTGCAACGTAATTTGGATTGGATCTTTTCATAATTAGTATTACTGTTGTCTATGAGAGGTGGTAATCATTTAACATACAAATGACTGGGATTTTTTCTCTCGTCCCTAAAGTAGCGTGGGTGCGACGGGCCCTTCCTTCGGTTGTTTGTCTCGTTCGAATATAAACTTCGGGAAGAATCTATCCAGTTTCATCTTCTATGAAAGCGTAACGAAATTACTCCGTCAATAAAATTGGTACAAATAATATGTACCGTAGATTTAGTAAAATACCTAGTAATTTATTCATGCTTTCAACAGAGATGTAATCCGATTTTCCGCAAAGGTTTTTCCGGACTTTTAGCAATACGACGGATTTACGGTAAAGTATTGTAAGGAACCTTATAGAAGCGAAACTATTATTCCCTCAGTAAATATCACGGGGACTGTTTGGGATCTGGAAGTTCCACCTCGCAAACTTGTGTCTTGACTACGAGGGGCCGGAACAACTTGGTAGTAACCATCTTCGGCCCTGATCGTAGCCGCCGGTGTCATCAGGGCTTTAGCCTATTTTTTTAACCCCTGACTCAAAAAGAAGGGTGTTTAAGTTTGACCGCTATGTGTGTGTGTCTGTCTGTGGCACTGTTAAACGGGTGAACAGATCCAGGTGCGGTTTTTTTAATGTAAAAGCAGGTTTTCTAGTATAACATTACATCGAGTCTGGTTTTAATATTTTCGCTTCTACAGATATCATTTCTCGGTTTTATTAAGCTGCTTCGTAAAGGATATTCAAAACGAGTTAACGTTATTAAAGAAGCTACTTTTCACACAAAAAGTTTATTGAAATCCCGAAGATTAAGAGTAATTTAATATCCAGGTAAATTAGACAAATAAATTAAATTTGGTATTATAGTAAAATATATGGCGCCTTTTTTACAGAGTTCCTTTCACTCAGAAATAATAAGCACCAGTGATGCTGTATTTTTATACTTATGCCCGTCTGCACTAAGTCAAAGGTGCGACTTAAGAATGTCTCAGTATATCTGTTCTAATCTGTGTGTCGTCTGTATCACTAAGTCCCGCTGCTGTTTGTAGTGCAGACAGACATAAGTTTTTGATCTTATGTTCTAAATCGCAAGGCATGGTTTTAGTAAAGTTGCAAACCGATGTGCCCACACGATGTGTCGTTGTGCTTTATTCCAACTGTGAAGCCCGGCGCCGACGCGCGTCGCGCCGCATCGGCGCGGGCGGTCTGTGCGTGCTACATATCACTGCTGTAGTACAAACATGAGCAATTCCTTAGCGATGCTATGCTTGAGACTTTGGCACTTGGTGCGGTACACATAAAACTAGGGAAATTTTATAAACTTCATTTGTCGGAAGTATTTGCTAAATTAAGAAATGTAAATCATTCAAAAATATCATGAATTTTTCCTTTTATACTTAGAAAAGTTGTGTTGGGACACATACTGTTCCGTAGACAATCAATCATTTAAAATCTGTAAAAAAAATATTTAATCACGTGACTTATTTATCATAACTAAAGTTCTATCATTAAATTGCATTCATCAGTTTGATACGAAGGTTAAGTTCTAGTATTTGAATGTAGCACAATAAGGAATGTAGTTTAACTCAACTTTCATATAAAAATAGTAAATTTTTCGTTACGTAATATAAACACGAGTGATACAATTTCTTATTCGCTACACACCGTATCATTCACAAGATCAGGAAAACGAAAAATCACACAGTTCACGTAACAGTCCAATGCAAATCTTGCATCATACAATATCTTGTTTGCGTGCGAGAGCCCGGCGCCGCCGGCAACATCTGTCATTGAACCGAACGCGGGTACAACAACTGCCTCGACAGAGAGCTAGCTGGAAGACATTGCTTATGACTATGGTAGAGTAAGATATCACGTCGCTCCCGCCCCCGCCCCCGCCCCCCGCGCGGCCCCCGCCCCCGCCCCCCGCGCGGCCCCCGCCCCCGCCCCCCGCGCGGCCCCCGCCCCCGCCCCCCGCGCGGCCCCCTCAGCGCTGCGTGTTGGCGACGCGCGTGACGGAGGACATGCCGTCCACGAACTTGGTGCGGAACAGGACGTTGGCGTTGTTGAACATGCCGTCCTTCAGCGACACTATTATGAACTGCAACGGAAAACAACGTTACGGAACCGGCACCTATCTATTTGTACACTTATACTCCGGGCTTAAGATATCCTGTGTCGCAGTCGGCATGCACAAAATAATCTAGAACCAACTCAAAAAACTCAAACTCATCTATTCCTTTATATCTCAACTATGGTTTGGACACGTCAAATTATACACACACAAGTAAACATATTCATGGGCATGTAGCGTGTGACAGGAGCTCCTTAGGCACGTCACATACATGCTCACAGATATGTCACACTAGTCAGTTTAAGCTAATCTTATTTGTACGCGTGTTCCAACGTGCGGCGGGAACGTACCTGGGAGTGGCTGAAGTGTTCCCGCAGCATGGTGCCGATGTTCTGCGTGTGCGAGAGGTCCAGCGCCGCGTCCACCTCGTCCAGGATGTAGAGCGGCGCCGGCTTGAACAGCAGCATGGCCAGCACCAGCGACAGCGCCACCAGCGAGCGCTGCCCGCCCGACAGCTCGCTCAGGGACTCCTTCCACGTGTTGTTGAAGCCCACGCACACCTGCGAGGCACGACCCAACCGACCGGCTCACTCGGACGACACTCAGGTGGATACTTTTTGATGTGAACACGGCTTTAAATTTGCTTTCATAGTGAGAAGCGATTCAGAAAACTGATCAAAACTAAATCGGAGCATATACTTTGAAGCCGCAGCCACATATTTATCAAAGAAGTCGTGACTCGTAACGTACACGTAAAACACACGACCGTGTCCACGACACAACCACACACTTTAAAGCTACTTTAGTGACCGAAGGAGGTAAGTTTCATGTCAAGTTACCACGGCAACGAGTGCACTGCTCGACTACAATACTACTCTAGACAACAATACTACTTAGTAACATACAGGGAACATAGTAGTGTTTGCTGAAATTTGCTGCAAGGGGAAATATTCTGTTTATGTTGACGTGGATATTTATTTATTTGAACATGCGTTCGCGTTACAAATGACCTTCGTATGAAACTCTAAAGCATTTTAGCATTAAATGAATAGGTACAGAGGGCCGTGCGCAGGCGCAGGTTGGAGTCGCCAACCCTTCGTGTCGCGCCTTCTAGCTAGCTTCGCCTTCGCGTAGCTATTCCGTGAATCCAATGAAATTGTGGTGTCGTGTTGAATAGCATGGTACAACGTGACGTACAAGTTTATTATAGTTAATTTTAAATAATTTTCATGAATGTATTAGATGAAGCTAGTCGCGATCAATCCAAGTGAATGCTCTGCTCTCTGGCTCAGTCCCGAGCACGTACTCACCTCCAAGCCATCCAGGACAGTCTTCCCCGGCGGCGGCCTGAGGCTGGCCTGCGCGCCCGGCAACAATGTACTACAACAAGATTTATTCGTAAAAGTTAATTTACTGCGAGTTGTAATAACTAAATAGTCAACCGTGATATAAAACTATGTAAGCTTGAACTATCTGTATGTGGTAGAGCGTGGTGGCGTGCTCCCAGGGGCGCAGAAGCCGACTTTCAATCTAATGGACGCTGGGCCAAACCCACACGTGCACGATATTTTCCTTCGGCATGTCTTAGAACCAAAACTTCGATGACATACCAATTCGGAGTGGTAGATCAAAGCCCATTCACTCTCAGTTATCGAGAGTTCTGCTTTATGTTTCTACAATAAAAGTAGCCTATGTCACTCCTTATAGCATCAGCTATCTGCCAGTGAAAGTCCCGTCAAAATCGGTGCAGCCGTTTCGGAGATTAGCCGGGACAGATAGGCAAAAATCTTAAAAATATGAAACATGAATTACTAAATGCATTTGAAGGTATACCTTCAATTTGAATTGAATTAATTGAATTTATTTATAATATTATTGCAAGTAGGACTAATCCAATCCAACCACAACATAATAACATCTTTGTTAAATGTATAATCGATTTGTAACTCAAGTGGTTCATATAACATAGTTTTATGATGAATAAAAAATAAATAAGTAGAATAAATTGGAGAAAGTTGGACATTCTGAATCATACTACCTTAAAACCGCGAAAAGTGAATAATTTATTTATGACTGTGGCTTAACTAGCAGTAGGTAGGACGCGCCTGAATGCCTAGCGAGTACGGAATACCTGAAGATAGAGCCGAAGTCCTTGTTGACCTGCTCGCAGGCCTCCATCAGCGTGTTGCGTTTCTTCTCGTCCAGGTTCCGCATCACCTCCACCAGCTTGGCGCGGTCCGTCTCCACTATCCTCTTCTTCCGGAGCAGGTCCTGGTACTGGATATGAAACGACATGTCTACAATACGAACTACGTCTGTTGTTAGCGGACCCACGCCTCTCCAAACAAATAATATACGATTACAAATCACAAAACTACAAATCATGAGGTGAGAACGCTGACAAAGACGTGATTCGCACCAACCAGGTTATGGAGTATGTGCCCCTAACAGAACTATTGCATATCCGAAGTAACAATCTATCCGAAACCGTAACCAAATCCGGTATAAAATTCAGAATAATTTCGGAGGGGCGTCTAATCTAAAGCGGAGTCTAATTGAGACAGGTTTCGGCCCCGGTAAACATTTTACATGGTTTTTATTGTCAGCTTGGCCCGGTACGTACCTGCTCCTCCTCCTTGCCGAGCAGCGTGTGCGCGCGCGCGTTGAGCCCGCGCGCCAGCTTGTCCCGGTACGTACCTGCTCCTCCTCCTTGCCGAGCAGCGTGTGCGCGCGCGCGTTGAGCCCGCGCGCCAGCTTGTCCCGGTACGTACCTGCTCCTCCTCCTTGCCGAGCAGCGTGTGCGCGCGCGCGTTGAGCCCGCGCGCCAGCTTGTCCCGGTACGTACCTGCTCCTCCTCCTTGCCGAGCAGCGTGTGCGCGCGCGCGTTGAGCCCGCGCGCCAGCTTGTCCCGGTACGTACCTGCTCCTCCTCCTTGCCGAGCAGCGTGTGCGCGCGCGCGTTGAGCCCGCGCGCCAGCTTGTCCCGGTACGTACCTGCTCCTCCTCCTTGCCGAGCAGCGTGTGCGCGCGCGCGTTGAGCCCGCGCGCCAGCTTGTCCCGGTACGTACCTGCTCCTCCTCCTTGCCGAGCAGCGTGTGCGCGCGCGCGTTGAGCCCGCGCGCCAGCTTGTCCCGGTACGTACCTGCTCCTCCTCCTTGCCGAGCAGCGTGTGCGCGCGCGCGTTGAGCCCGCGCGCCAGCTTGTCCCGGTACGTACCTGCTCCTCCTCCTTGCCGAGCAGCGTGTGCGCGCGCGCGTTGAGCCCGCGCGCCAGCTTGTCCCGGTACGTACCTGCTCCTCCTCCTTGCCGAGCAGCGTGTGCGCGCGCGCGTTGAGCCCGCGCGCCAGCTTGTCCCGGTACGTACCTGCTCCTCCTCCTTGCCGAGCAGCGTGTGCGCGCGCGCGTTGAGCCCGCGCGCCAGCTTGTCCCGGTACGTACCTGCTCCTCCTCCTTGCCGAGCAGCGTGTGCGCGCGCGCGTTGAGCCCGCGCGCCAGCTTGTCCCGCCTCTCGGTGAGCGCGGCGAGGCGCTGCGCGGCGAGGTGCGCCTGCTTCGCCACGAAGTCGTACACGCCGCCCGGGGCTCCGAAGAACTGCTTCTCGCTCAGTATCCACGGGTTCTCCTTCTCCAGGGCCTTTATCTGTCGAGGTGCTTGTGCACATGAGCCTCGCGCGCGCAGCCGGCCGGCCACATGGTATAACGGTATAGTCATGTCATATGTCATACGTCAGAATTGCAGAATAAATTTAGATACATTACAGAATAAAAAGTTTGACTATAACCGTAACAACAGAGTTTGACAACAACGTGACTGCAACTCAGAGGAAAACGTTAAATTATTTAAGAGATGACTTCGAATGTCCTTGCTATCAAATAAAAAAAAATAAGTTCACAGAAATGAGAATACTTCCATGCCAACATACAAAACCATGGTCAACTGGACCGCCTCTATTAATGTTGCATGTTAAAAAGAAAGGCACTCACTTGTGCGTTGCACTTGTCGATCTCTGCGTTGAGCTCCTCCAGCTGGAACTCGAGCTGCTGTATCTTGAGCTCCATCTCCTGGTTGGTCCTGATGAGCAGCTCCTTCTGCAGGATGCGGCGCGCGATCTCCACGTTGCGGCCGGATATCTCCGCCTTCTGGTGCTTGATGCGGGCCTGCATCTCCTTCACTGCTTCCTATATTTCAAATTAAAATAGTCTTCTAATTTATTTTGCTGCGGACCTTTGTGATATTAAAGTTTAAAAATGATTTATTTAGAATCATTCAAACTGAATCAAAAGTCTTGTCTCATTCCTTCCGGCGCTCCGGCACAAGAGGTTCGATGTCTTCCGGTTAACGCAAGCCACATTACCCTGCCGAAGGTAGTAATATCCTTACCAGCGCCTGTTGGTGTTCCCGAGTGGCGGCGGCGAGGGTCTCCCGCAAGCCCTCGGTGGCCTGCTGGGTTTCGCTCAAGTGGTTCCGGCTGGTGGTGACGGACTGCTGTAGCTCCGCTGTCTCCAAGCGAAGAGTTTCCAATTCCTGTTCGCGGCTGTTCCAGGAGGCCCCGGTTTGTTCCGCGTCGCGTTTCGCTTTCTTCAGCGCCTCTTCAGCCTTTTTGAACTCCCTAAAAAGAAACGAAATTCAAATCCTTAATAAGCAAGTCGTATTTTAATTAACTACTTTAGCTTAAGAGAACAACAGCAATCGTCGTTCTGAACAATGTTTTATATAATGAGCTCTAGAAACATAAAAGACTACATTAGTATATTGACTTGTCTCTTTGTATGGAAATTTTCGATGAAGGATAATGTCGGCATTAAGTATATTTTCAGGACAGTATCCAACAGTAACAGTATCCACAGTTTTTCTAACCTTTCTCTATGTCCCTTGATGTCCTTGACCTTGGCTTCTAGCTCTCTCGCTCTGGCAGCCGTCTCGCTCTGCGTTACTTTGTCTCGTTCTACAGCTTCAGTAAGCTCTGCTACCTACACAAAAAAGTCACATCATTAATGAAATTCAGACTCCCGAAAACATAACTGACACCATCATGGTTCTAAATGTCAACGTCAAAATATATCTATTGCTGAATAGACATTTATACAGGTTGTAACACTTTAAAAAGAAAAAGTTCCAACGTGCACGGCAAATTCAGGTGTGCAATATTCTAATTAAATTACAGTATATCATCATTCAATATAAATAAAAAATATCAGATTTATGCGTGTGTGCGTGTGTGCGTATATGTGTGTAAATAGTGACCTGTGCCTCCAAGCTCTCTATCTCGGCGTGTGTCTGCGCGTGCGAGGTGGCGGCCAGGCGCGCCCGCACCACTTCCAGCTCGTGCGACATCATGTCGAACCTGCCGACGACAAGCCGCCAATGTAACGCATATCCAATTGCTCGCGTCCGTAGGTGAATACCCTTTATTTCCCTGCACGTACCTCCCGGGTGGTGCTAAAGGACCAAGCAAAAGTTGCAGTAGAACTTGCACCAAGTTCGTCCGGAGGGATACTGCCACCACATGCTACCACGAGTGAAAGTCCAGTCAAAATCAACTCTTTCGGAGATATAATATAAGGTACACTTAGTTTGATAAACATTGTACGTATGTTCCTACTAAAAAAGTTAAACCTTAAAGTTTAAACACAGACAGACGTTTTTACCATACATTTTCTATTGCACATCTCACTTGGTAGTGAGCGCTACCAGGTGAAATCAACTGCTTGGTTATTCTTAATATAAAAAGTACTGTGAGGTTTTAATGGAAGGGAGAGATTTCAATTTATGAAAAAAAGGAGAAGGGACAAAATTGACGGCCCACCTGATGCCGAGTGGTGACCGCCGCCCTGGACAACAGAAACACCATTACCGTTGCTTGAGCGTGTCGTGCGCGTCCGCCTCGTGCCGCATGCGCGCGAGCTCGGCGCCGGCGGCCGCCAGCTGCTGCTCGGCCGTGCGCAGCTCGCGCTCCCGCCGCGCCAGCTCCGCCAGCTGCACCAGCACCGACCCGCCCTGGGGAACACCCACGCGCACGGTTTGACCACCCGTGCCGCTACAGCGCCTACCTACACGTCTCCCGGGACCCACTTCATGTGGCTACTAAACTCAATACTGTCGTTCTCTGACGAAGACCCAAAACTATTTCATTAATGTATGTTTTTGTTTTGGACTTTCACTTGCAAATGATATGACATTTGCCAGTCCCATTATACTGTCAAAGAACTGTTTTCGGGCGAGACATTCCACCGGAACACAGCACTGCGAGTGCACCGTCGCTTGGCGGTGGATTACCAGGCGTGGAGGCAGTACTTCTCCGGGCGAATTTTGCACAAGTTTTACTGCTACTTTTTGTTGCTCCTTTAGCACTGCACAGAGGTTACGCGTAGGGACTCTAAGGGCACCCGGACCATCACTTTCAATTTGATCGATAAACTTGAGTTGCAACGTTGTTGTAATGGGATACCACAGTGCATAAGTACCTGTTGCGCAGCGCCGCCGGAGAGCGTGCCCGAGGGGTCGAACACGTCGCCGTCCAGCGTGACGGTGCGGCGCCGCACGCGCGGGTGGAACGTGACGCGCTTGGCGGTGTCCAGGTCGCGGCACACCAGCGTGCCGCCGAACACCCAGGCCAGCGCCGCGCGCACGGCGCCGCTGCCGCGCACCAGGTCCAGCGCCAGCTGCACGTTGGCCGGCCCGCCGCCCTGCCGGCGACAGCGCGGACACCCGTCACTCAAACGGCTCTGTAGCTTAGTTAGTAGAAGCTCTGTTTTCGAAGCGAGTGGTCCCAATCGATTCCCGGCCGGGGCACAATTTGTGTGGGAGGTGTGCGAGCATGAAAATTGTTGTTGGGTTTTAGAGTTTGTCCATGCCATCTGCGACACGGGGAATCCTAGTTCAAAGATATGCCCGCCATCTACTCACCGCTGCAAGCGACATCTAGCCAAACAAAATGGACCGCGTTTGAAGCGCAAAGCGTGCTAATTATTGATAGGTGGCAATAGGCACGGTAACAGTACTCTCGCAATGGTCGCGTACTCTCTACACAGAGTGGACGGCGTACAGCGCGCCAACATATCATAGTTTGCGCACTTCTGTGCGAATCAACTCAAAGGACCGTTTGGGTAACTTAATTCCAATCGTTTGGTTCAGATATCCCGAAAACTAGTGAAGAAAGAAGTAAATTATTGATTACGATTAAGAACACTCACAATCTCCTGAGCCGCGGCGACAGTTTGTTTGTCGATGACGTATCCCGAGATCTTGTTGAGCGGGATGATGGTGGTCCTCGTCTGCAGGTTCCCGCGCTGCAGGAGCAGCTTGCTGGTCACCTCCGTGTCCACCACCACGTTGTACAGCTGCGGGAGGCGTCATACGTATGAGGACCGAGAGCACGACGATCATCGTCAGCACATTTATAGTTATTATCATCAAAAAAATCCATGACATTTCCAAACCGCTTATTTTTGTGTGTCCAAAAGGAAGTGTCGTCTAAAATAAATGTCAAATAAGTATTGGCAAGTATCGCGGTATCGCTCACAACCTCCTGGTGAAATTTCATAACAAAAAACATGCCGTATCGATACGGCATTCTTATAATTGAAGAAAAATTTATGTACTGGAGACAGTTCCCAAACTGTCATTCGTTTCTGACAAACTGCAGAATGGTCTGAGAAAAAAATATCGAGGAATTGACTCACCCGCCCGCCGGCGGCCGTTTCCAACGCCGTGCAGTACACGGGGTCACACACTTCTATGAGCCTGGCGATGGTACCTGCAAAAGAGAACTGCAATTATCATAACCAACTCCAAAACCACGATAACTGTTCCAACTGTTATAAACGGCGACATGATGCAAGGACTAAAGACATGATGGCAGGGAGAGCGCGCACCCACCGTACACCCGCGCACTGTCGAAGTGCGCGTCGGGCGGCGAGTACTTGAAGTCGCAGCGCTGCAGCGTGGCCGCCAGCGCGTCCACCGCGTCGCGCGCGCCGCGCACGGCGGCCTGCAGCGCGCGCGCCTCGCTCTGCAGCTGCGCGTAGCGCGCCGGCTCGAACGACAGGTTGCTCAGCTCGGCCTGCAATATCAAAAAAATAACACTATACACTATGTACTGTCGTTTCATTTCATTCGGCATTAAGCCATCAACGGACAAGGTAAAAGTTCGTTTTACTTAAAAATTTAGAAGGCAGATTTGTCTCGAACAATTAAATGGGTACATTTGTACACATCCTAGTGGTTCTGGAGGCAAGCAGAGCCGTGCGTACCTGGAGCGCGTCCCGCTGCGCCTGCTTCTGCCTGATGGCGAGCTGGTCCTGCTGGAACTGCTTGCTGCTGGAGGCGAACTCGCGCTTCAGCCTCTGCAGGCGCTCCTCTGCCGCCTTGCGCTCCATCGTGCTCTGCGTGATGCGGGTCGACGCCTCGGATGCCTCCTGCTTTGCAGCTGCCGACAACATTAAATTACTAGTCACGCTACAGAATTTATTTGGTTCCATTTTCCTACATAATCCTCAACTGAACTATTATAAATGTTTAGCTTGTGTTATCCTAATTCATTTAATTAGAAGGAGTAACAAACATACACGCAAACTTCGGCATTTATAATATTAGTATAATCTATTATATGGTTGCATCACCAAAGTCCTTTTTTACAGAACATCACAGATGCTTATTATTACGAATGTGATACAGGCAGGAAGTGAGCAGAGGCAGGCAGTAGAGTGGGGCGCGGTGGCGGTTACCCATGAGCTGGTCCTGCAGCGACTCGGAGGCGCCCTCCAGGCCGGAGCTGACGGCCAGGAACCGCTGCTGCGCCGCGGCCAGCGCCGCCTCGCTCGCCTCGCTGGCCGCGCGCAGGCTCGAGAACGTCGACATCGCCTGATGACAACAACTCTAATAAAGAACTGTAACGTAGCAAAGCCAGTGACGCTTCACGGCCATGGGTGGCTTTGGTGCGTTCTTACAGGCAGTTCACTCGCGGATAGATTGAAATATTAGCATTTAGAATGGAACTAATATATTATCTCTTATATATTAGCCGTGTAAAGCGCGAAGAGCAGCCAGCGTTACCTTCTGCAAGGCGTCCTCCTTAGCCTGCAGAGCCGCCGTGTCGTCGCCGAGGGCGCGCTCCAGCAGCCGCGCGCGCTTGTCGTGGCTGGCGACGGCCTCCTTGCCCGCCTTCAGCGCCGCCGCGGCCGACGCCTCGGTGCGTTCCAACGATTGCAGTTCTGATTCCAGCCCTTTAAGGATGTTGGCGTTCTCCTATAAAACGAAGAGGAATGTATCAAAATATTTCGAAACAACTCTTACTGCTCGAAAACATACTTTTTGTATACAGAAATACTTAAGAGAGAGTATATTAACTGCAGTCTCACTTGCTTGCTGCTACATAAACATCAGCTCCGATACACACCATTTCTTTCATCTGCAGTTACCAGGTAACTGAACATTTGCGCGAGTCCAGTTCTGCACAGGCATAACGACATGCTCCTTATTCAGATATTGGTGATACATAATACATACCTCATCTAATTTCTTATTCATCTCAGCAATCTCTTTTTCAATTAGCTTGGCTTCTTTATTACTGTTTTTAATATTTTCCTTCGAAGTTTTTATTTCTTCACTCACTGTCTGCAACTTTGTTTCAGCCGACAAGCGTCTCTTATGGGCTTCATCATACCTACAAAAGACAAAAACATTTAAAGTGAATAGATTTTTATTGAAGTAGAAATACATAGAGTAGGTCAGCCTCGGCTATTCCCGGGTCGCATGTCCGGGGTGGCGGATACCTTTTTTTTACCAGTTTTAGTCCCTGCCGTAAATATCTGGACTTTGGCTGTGTCCAGAGTTGGGTAAGTTGGGGACGATACACGACCTCGGCAAGATGAGCATTTCCAAGCTGCCGTCTTGCCGAGGTTTTTCTATTACTCCAGTGGCACTCATGGCTGACGTCAAAGCCATCAAGGATGAATTGACGGATCTTAAAAGCAGTTGTGAGTTCCTGGGAACTCCGTTGGATGGTTTTGCTATCAAGATTAGCGACCAAAAATAACCTTATGGCTTTACAATACCGTGATACAACCTTCGCTTACTTATGGTGCACTAGTATAGTAGCCTAGGACCAAACAGAGCACCACTAAAAGCATCGAGAAGCAACAGCGTCTGCTTTCACTCCTGGCATTAAAGCTACTAGAACATGACAAAAGAGCAACGCACACAAACACATTGGAAGAGTATGTAGAGGACAATAACTCTCTAATACTTTCCTTGTATACGACAAGGTACCCAAAAAACAAATATTCCAAGTGCTTCACTATATAACTACATGAGGAGCCCAGTGATAGCTCCAACATACACAAACTCTATGAATTTATCATGAACTCGTCGGCAGCCCTATTTGGTGTATGGAACTCCATATTCCAAGCAGAATGTGTAGGTATAATCCAAACTGCCCAAGCAGTGCTGCGTAGAAAGGTAACAGAATTAAATATCAGGATACTGTCGGATAGCGCTGCGGTCCTACGAGCCCTACAGAAAACGGAACTGTCAGGTCTTACCATTAAGTGTCATCACCTGTTGGAAGAAGCAAGCGAGTCAAACAAAATCATTTTACAATGGATCAAAGGGTATAGTGGCTCCAGAGGGGCTGAGGCACCGGCTGGCAGAGCAGCCTACCTCGGGACACCGAGGTCGCCCAGGGAAGCCTGCGCCGGCATCGGCCACCTGCTTGCTTTCCTGGAGGGCATCGGGTAGCCGGAGTAAGTTGAGGAAAACAGTCCGCTCTACAAGTAAAAGTACAATATTGAGGAATCTACTGATTTGATTGATAATTCTTTATTAAAGGTTATTTGTGATGAACATGTAACTTTTTGGGAAGTTATTATATAACTAGCATGTCAAATTGTAGTTAAAGTCAAATTAGAATTAAGATTTAGAAGTACTTATTACTCACAAGTGGGCTTTGTGCAGTTTCGCGATGCCATCTATCTCTCTAATGACTTGCTGATGTTCCTGAAACTGTGACCGCTCCTCTTGAAGCTTCTGCAGCTTTGGTGCTATGACTTCTTTTATAATCTAAAATTCAAAAATCATACTTAGCAATGGAGTACAGTGAGAATACATGGCACTGAACTACAATAAAATGACTAAGTCAGGCTTAGACAAGTTTTCTCTTTCTTTTATCACCAACATACATAAAGAAATGAGGATTAATATATTTAATTTAAAATGTTTCCTGTATTAAGAATATTCCAATTCAATTTCAATAAATTTATTTAATGACTAGCTGATCCAACATAATTATTTTGACCGATGCATCTGAGTTAAACAATATTTGCAAGTTAATATTAGATAAGTTTATATTGTCAAAAGCACCAAGAAAGTTACATAAGAAAAAAGTTAATATGTTTGTTAAATTTTTGAAATTTTCTAACGTTCCGTGCAACTTTCATAAGAACCTTCTCACGCGTTCGATGCGTGAACAATATATAAAAATGAATCTTTATCTCAAATAATAATAACTCACATTATCAAGTTCACTCAGTTTGGCGTCTTTCTTGGCGATAGTCTGCTGCGCTATATTTTTCTTGGATTCATACATGCTAGTACCAGCTGCTTCTTCTATCATGGACAATATCTGTGAAAACAAATGCAAATTTTATCAAGCATAACAAATCTGGCGGCTTAATAATTAACAGACGCCAAGAGAGGTTTTATGTTTTTCTTAATTTTTATATGAAATATCATAGCCAATTGTGCACCAATTTGGACGAGTTTTTTTGGAGCATTATTATTATTATAATAAATTAATGCACTAGCAGCTTGAGCTGATGTGTGCATATCACTGCACTTGTGTGCCTAGAAAGTCCATAGAAAGTTCATAGTAAATAAAATAGAGTATTAAAGTTGCTTAAATCGATTTTTAAACCAGACTCTAGTCAGTCTGGATATCTTGAATCAATGAAGTGATTAAATTATGTCCCAATTTGCAATAAAACTAAATTCACTAGTTTGAGATCTATAAGAATAAATAAAAAAACTTATTTGAAGGAGTATCACAAACCTACACCAATAGTGGCTAGATTAATGCAATGGTTACTTTCAAATCAAACAAACGATCCAACAGATTTTTGCTTCTTTTGAAGGTTGAATTTATTTTGCTAGCCTTAGTCATGGCGTCAACATTTTGTTATTTATTACTCTTTGATGTATTGAGTATGTGATCTAAAATCAAGTCTTTAATAGATCTATGGCTGTGTACCAACTTCAGCAATGAATAGAAAGTTTTAGCTTACACAGCTACATCTCTCAGAACCGGCCTCTACAATCTTACATATTATATGCCAAGGCTCACCTCAGGCGGCTTCATATTCAACACCTTGGTGATACGGCCCTGCATAATAAGGAAGTGAGGGTTGTTTACATTCAGCTGCACGGAACAAAAGAGGTCCTTCACACGGTTGGCTTGTACATTGATGCCATTTATTATGTACCGGTTCTTTCCGCCCATCACAATCTGAAAATATTTATATTATAAAAATACAAATGTCTATTAGGGGTTTGATGCCTGAAAGCTAGTTTTCTCAAATTTTTGCAAAAGTCTTTGCACACTCACAAAACCAAAAGAAACACAGAAAAGAGAATCAAGACATATTACCTGTCTGGTGATGATTATATTATCACAATTCTCATAGCCGATGGGAGCGGTACTCTTGTCTCGGTTGTCAAATGTGATACTGACAGTTGCCCTGGTAATACCAGCCTGCCCATGCTTATAGATCAGTTCCTGCAGACTGCCTGCTCTCACCTGTTCATCAAGAGCATGTTAATAATTATATGATAAAAATAGAGACAGGCCCACTGCTAAGCTCTGCCTTCAAAGCAAATTTTGAGATGACCATAAATCTGATCTTGCGGGTTCATGCAACCTGCAACACTGGGTATTCTATGGTGAAAGTTATTGCTGTGTTAAAAATTCTATAACAAACAAACCATACTCATTATCTTTTTCCACTACAAAGATACTAGATACTGAAGCCATAGGCTTAGTTAAGGTTGAGGTTGGGTGAAGAATTCTAAAAAAACATGCTTAAAACCCTGAATAAGTTTAAGTAAAGTATCTGCAATCAAGAAAAGTTGAATGTCAAATTTCTAAAACATAGCTCGCGCACTAAGGAGCGTACTCTAAAAGACCTTGACAAAGTTTTCAACACACTGCAATTACTATAGCTTGTTATAATAGGTGGGAAAGCCCAAGATCACCACCAAATATCAAAGAACTATGTTATTTATATACTTTATTTGCCGTAGGAACACTAAGGAACTTTTGAATGGTACTTACATTAGCCAAATTTGTTATTCCAAGTACAAAGCATATTGAATCTAATATATTTGACTTCCCCGTGCCGTTGAGACCGGTGATCGCGTTAAATGCTGGATCAAAGTCTTTGATGTCCACTCTGTTCCCGTAGGATTTAAAGCCATCCAGCGCGATCGCTTTTATGTGCATTATGATGAATAAATATAAGATATTTATTTAGCACATTATATATATTAAAACAATGCACTGAAACAATAAAGAGCGTGCGAAATCGAATAACAATTTGAGAAGAACTTCGAGACGCGCGAAGACCGTTGGATGAAAACAAATTTTTAAGCGGGATCACAGATAACTATATTTGTACAGACAGCTTGATGCATTGCAATATTGCCATAGAACAATTGCCATTTTCTCCCAAAATAACTAACAATCTGTAGTAGATAAATTATAGTCATGCTTGAATCAACAAAATCAAATTATAGTGGCATTATCAAATCATGACATAATCTATTTATTCTTTTTTCAACAAACAATCGTATTCAAGGAGTTTTATACGGAGAGGAGGTTTATGTATATTACCCCACAATCTGCCCGTAAATATCATCATAGATCAATCGATAATTGATATTAATTCAATATGGGCAACTAGATAACATTGAAGGGAAAAGCAGAATTTTTCAATCTTTTTATAGTCTCTCAATTTTTTCCTTTTATAATGGTGATGCGATGTGTCCCGAAATCGAAAGTTACGTGGACCAAACACTTTGAACTACGCACCGTCCAAGTTTTTTAAAGAAGAAACCGCTAGCGAGCTGTAAGCATTTTTGGGGGATCATGTTGCTAGCGTCCATAGGTGAGTATTATTTGAATCCCTACATTATTTAAATATTAATCGTTTTATATCATCAGAAGGAAGATTTCGTTTCCCTGCTAACATAAAAATAACTAAAACGAAAAAACACAGTGTTAATTTGTCAGCGGCAATTTGGCGAAAATATATTTACAATATATTGACGACGTCGTCATGACAAAAAAAGGTTTGACGACAAAAAATATTTAGCGACATATTTTACGACTTCTAGGTAGCAAATTAAGTTAAATTGAAATTACTCACTAGCTATAATATCATATGTCTAGATCGTATTATATAATAATATAATCAGATTACAGTAAAGTAATTTGTCAAAAAAATATATTTTACGACTTGGGAATACAAATAAAAACAGTGTTAGATTATAATGGATATTTATTTTTTTGTCATCTTAAAAAAAACTAATAAGTTTAAAATATTCAAGTAAGTATTTCACAGCACACTAATTTTCATAAACTCAGGGATTTATGAAAACGGGCTCAGTGGCGCTTACTTGGAGAGGCCTATGGCCAGCAATGGACTAATAAAGGCTGATGATGATCCACCACTGGTAGAATCAGTTACCACTTACTAGAGACTTTTGAAATTGAGTTATTACTAAATTACCTAGTCAGTATTATAAAAGACGCGTTGGAAATTTTAGAGTTGTGCACATTTGCTGCGTCCAATCTCCAATCTATAACTGGTCTGTGGCTGCGTCGAAGGGTTGGCAGCACTGCCTGCAGCAACGGTGTTTTATTTTCATATTTTTCTTTAAATTTTATTTTTTCTTTTCTGATTGATTTTCTCATTAGCACTCACCTAAAAATGGATTTTAATAACACAGGGGCTATGAAAAGCCCATTTTCGCCACGAGTGAGACAATCTATATCTGGAAGAAGGCCGATTGGCTTGTCATCAGCGAAGAAAAATCAAAGGTTCGATTTTTAGGTTACTTCTAAAACAGTTTATTATTTTCAGATTGATGGCTATGTATATCCAATTAATTAATTTTAATATGTATTAATTATTTCTTTTTAATTTGACCTTGTTAGCTTGAGTGAGAACAGTGTCAACAAAATCAATTATCAGCCTCCTAATAAACCCAGGTTTTAGGATATGTCCATCCAGTCTTAGCTATTTGACCACATAATTATTTTTCTGACAATATGGCCCACCAATATTTTTTCTCTTTATCCCTCTGCTACAGCTTTACATTCAGTGCTGAAACGTCAAATACTTAGTAGAATTAAGAGTAGACAAAAAAAAAACTTATCTCGTGAAAAGTTTTCCACCTTTTCTGTTCTATCAACTATTATAACTATCATTTAGCTAAGATTACAGTTAGCATTGGCACTTTGTACAATTGGTTTACATAAATAAATTTATAAATTTTAGCAAGTTTAACCAGACCACAGAAGACCAAGGTGGTGAAGTAGTATACAAGACTCCCTCAATATCTCTGGAGACTTTTGGTGCACCGCTGCCTGTTATGGTCACTGAGGCACTCACTTTTGGTAAGTTTAAAAATACATATTTTATTATTGTAATAAATTAGAGAAATAGGTTTATGAATTTTTTAATTAATTAATCAATTTGTTTATTTATTGGGGAATTACCAAAAAATTTTAAAACCTTGTCCTTTTCTTGACATTCCACATTTTGGAGAAAGATATTATAGATAGATTTACTCTGATAAACTACTTCTTATTCTTGATGGTAATAAAATTATCATTGCAGCAAGTGGTGATGTCAGCGTTAGATTATCACCATGCGGTTGGTGCTGGCTGGTCTCCGGAAGACGAGTTTTGGCATGGCCCTACTCTACCTGCTCTGGGGACTCCGCAGCTTCCCCTGCCGCTCGAGAACTCACTCTGCCACAGACCGACCTCGCTCACAAGGCTGATCTTGTCATGCTTTTCTATGAAGATGGTGCTCAGGTATTTGACTTTTAACATATATAATAAATATATAGCAATTAGTCAACACAATGCACCATTTTTGTTGTGGGTGGTCCACAGATTCTAATTATTTTCGTTTTATATAGGTTTTTATTTTTTTATGTAATTAAAGTGACAGGATGAGCTGAAGGCCCACCTGATGTTTAGTGGTTAACTTTGCCCATAACAATTGCAATACAACTTAGGTCCTCCCCGACCGAAGTATGAGAAGACCCAAGTTGCACCCCTTTGCGCCTGTGACTTTAGACGGGGATGTTACGTCTAATGTGCACCCACACCCTACCACCAGAACAGCAATGCGAATGCACCACTGCTTGGCGGTAGATTACCAAGTATGGAGGCAGCACTTGGCGGCAGATTACCAAGTGTGGAAGCAGCACTTCTCCAGGCGAAATTGGCACAAGTCCTGTTGGAAATTTTTGTTGCTCCTTCAGAACCACCCATAGGGTATGGGCTCCTTCAGCACCACCCATAGGGTATGGGCTCCTTCAGAACCACCCATAGGGTATGGGCTCCTTCAGAACCACCCATAGGGTATGGGCTCCTCCAGCACCACCCATAGGTATGTGTAGGGATTCTGAGGGTAACCTAAGGATGCAAGCAACTGGGCCCCCCCAATTAATTATATTATTATAGCACTTCATATGTATTGTTCCTATCTCTGAGGTAGAAATGTGTATCATTATGTTCTCCTTTTGTACATTATGCAAGTCTACAGACCTGATCCTTTACTCCATATCAATTGACCCTGTTCAGAAAGGATCTGGTCTAATCACCTATGACCCTGTATATTGTGTGCAATAAAGCATTAAATAATAATATAGGAACTTATTATCTTGAAATAATGCTTGCGTTCTGGTTCTCCAGATGCCGTCCTGCATCGGCGTGTCCCCGGAGGGCGTGGTGCGGTACTGGGCCAGCGTGGGGCAAGAGGGCGCCTACGTGGACGTGAGCTGCGAGCTGGCGGGGCAGGAGTGCGAGCGCGTGTGCGGCGCCTCCGCCCCGCTGCTGCTGGCCACCACCACCTGCACCCTGGTGGTCCTCACTCCCGCTACCGTGGGTCAGTCGATGCCTCTCCTGTTTTACTTCACATATGATTTTTATAGACACATAAATCGTGCGAAAACAAATCAATACATGTTCTAATATCTCATAGTTTTCGCTCAAAGATACCCAGTTGCCAACTCTGTTTTTAAAAAGTGCGTAAGATAAGATTTGGAACATAGAATTTTATATAATTCAGCTAATAATGTAAAGGCCCAGGAAAATTGGGTCACATGTAAATATCTAATATCTTTTAATATTGTAAATAAACAAAATATTACTATAGATTTTTTTAATCATGTTTTTATTAAGTTCTGCTTGAACAATTATTATGTCTACAAGCCCCAATTTTGACGTTTTCTGGATAAGAAACCAACTTCAATATCAAGTCGATACCTATAACGCCAATTTATTTTGTTGGAAATGAGACCCCATGGTTGAGTGATGGTTCGTGCATGTCAGATGGGCGGGCCACGGTGTCGTGTCGCACGCTGCGGCCGCCGAGCGGGTGGCTGGGCGGCATCGGCCGCAGGGTCTCGTTGCTGTTCTTCGGATCCATGCCTGCACACGCTGACACGGTAACCGCTCAATTACTATTCTTGTGCGGGTTAACTTTAAGTTTTGTATGTGTTTAAAGCGATGGAACTAGCCGAGTGTCCACATGTTATTCAGTGGGTACCACCGCCTAAAAACAACAGCAATACTAGGTCCTCCTCCACCGAAGTACAATATGAGAAGATCAACCCATTGTAACCACTGCCCCCGGAGATCGCTTTCCGCTAACTTCGACTCTGCACTCCATCACTAATGATGTGAAAATTTTATCGAGATATCCTATAGGATTAGCAAGCCAAGTAAGGTTTTGGGTATGTACCTATTATTTTTCTTATTTTCCAGAAACTAGTGGGAGTGGTGGTTCTGGGCGACGGGGGTCTGGAGCCGGACGGCACGGGGTGCGTGGCGCTGGTGGGCGCGGCCGGCGGGGGGGAGGGGCCCGTGCTGCAAGTGTGGCGCGGCGCGGCGTTGCACGAGCACCCGCTGCGCCGCGCGCTCACCGTGCACACCCTGGCGCCGCACGGTACGGCACGCGCGGAGCGTGGCTGTCATTACTGGGCGATAGTCGCTTTCGTTCGGGGGGTGAAAGTAATGGTTTAAGTAATTAAAATCATATTGAGAATTAGATACTTGTTGCAGGTGACCTGAGTAGCTTGGAAATATTGGCGCTGGACGTGCGGGCGGGCGGCGACTCCGGCCTGCTGCTGCTCATCGCCGCCGTGAACGCGGCGCGCTCGCCCGAAATGAGATACGCTATAGGTGGGGTCGAAGCGCCGGGTCTAGAAGGGTTTTCGCCCGATGTCTATCTTCCTTAATCTTCTGTGAAGTTGGTTTTGTAGTTTGCTTTTCGCCCTGACATACTTCGCTCCTTCTATGGCTTTTAATTTTAAGTTATTTTCCCAACTTCCTACATACCTGCGAATTTTGAAAAAAAAAAAAAAAAAAATTACAAACCTTTTCCTGCCTCAAGAACACAACAAAAACGAAATCAATCAAATAGGTCTGACCATTTTCGAATTTTACCATTTGACTAGTATTAACCAGTTTTATCGGATTTATAATATTAAATAAATTAAATACTAGTTAAATGGTGATGTTTGAAGTGGTTGAGTATATTTACACCTCAAACTTAATACTGTTGGACTACCATACCATACATAGTTGAAGTACTTCTGACTATGGTCACTCTGATACACGTTGAGCCCCGGCACCGTCCGCAGCGCACATATCGCTGGAGGAGGCGGCGAGCCCGCGCGTGACGTCGCTGCTGCCGCTGCGCAGCTGGCCGCAGGAGAGCGACGAGTCCCCCCGCTTCCTGCCGCTGCCGGCGCACGTGCTGCTCTACACGCACAAGTACATAGCGCTGGCCTCCTGTGAGTATACCGCCAACTACTAATCCTTCGCCTCGGCTACTTATTATTGGAGTTAAATTAATTTGGTATTGTTAAGTGTAATGTTCTCAACAAAACTTGTGGCCCTACAATAGTGAAAGTAGTTGATTTTATCCATTTAAACATGTGGCCACATAATAAAGCTTATTTTCTAAAGATAATCCTGAGAACATCTTAAACGTGAAAATGAAAATTATTTTTACCTATTTCCTGATCTAGCGAGGCATCAGATTTATATTATCAGTTTCTTTCAGATATTGTTTACATTTAATTGGTTTAATTGTTATGCGCCGTGTCCATATAATTATAATGATGTACGGAGGTGGCCCTGAATGTTCGTTGTGTCGGCAGCGAGCGGCGGCGGCGCCGACACCGCGGAGTACATCGACGTGGGCGCCGCGCGGGACCGCGTGCTGGGCGGCGAGCTGTGTGCCGGCGCGCTGCTGTTCTCTGCGCAGCACGGCGCGCTGCGGGTGCGAGTGTGTGGCGGCGCACACCCGCACAGGTATACTGCACCACGGGCCCGTAGTACCAACTTCCATTTGTACGCTCGTCTCGCATTGTTGCCGTTAGTTAGGTGGAACAACACCTGTGAGACTCAGGTCCTCCCTACTGGAGTATGAGGAGACTGTCACACTACCACATGGAAGCGTGGGAGGTCGGAGGATATTCCCCTACGGGCCCGAGAATGTGGTCCATAATCCCACGTGTAAAGTACTCATTCAGTATCTTACTATTTAAAATCGATTAATGTCACGCAGGGTACAAAACGCTAGTATGAAGACAGGTTCGCACGCGTGTTACAGATCGATGTGCGAGAGTCCGATGGGGTCGCCGTGCCCGTCCGACATGTACGACGGCAACCTGTCGCTCTACGAGATCGACCCTCACGAGGTGAGCGTCGCTTTCATTCCAGTTGCAATTAGAGATTGCGATTACACGAGCTCCAGTATTAAATCCAGTAGTCAAATTTTAATTAACCATTCTTCGAATATTTCGACGCCGGCACTAACAATATTATTGCTGACTCGGCTTCGGGTCTATCTATGTTTTGCTGTGACACTATTACAGCTATGAATGCCCCATTTCAATTACATTTATTTATATTCAAGTGTAAATAAGACATCATTATAAATATATTCTCCAGTCACTGTATAAGATAATGTAACATATAAAAATGTAATGGAGATTATCAATGTTAATCGACTGAACTTTGAGAACATATTCATTCAAAGTAGTTTTCGTGTAATATTAAGATGACTTATCCAACAAATTTGGAAACCGTTTTAGATAAGCGCAATAACCAAGGACGCGTGCGGCAAGCTGAAGACGGCATTCCTGTTCCACCTGCGGCGCGAGACGGCCGCCTGCCGCGACCTGCTGCACGAGCTGTTCCCGCCGCCGCCCGCGCCCGCCGCGCCCCCCGCGCCCGGCGCCCGCGAGGAGGAGGACGAGGACGTCGACAACGTGCTCGACAGGACGGTCATCAAGATCGCCACCGAGATGTTGGACGACATGCCGGCCGGCGACCCGAGGTCAGTCACCTGCTCACCCCTAACCTCTCTCGTACTCTTTATCACGAGGGGGTGGGGGGGAAAAGTCGAGAGTCGCCCTCGGGATGTTGGACGATCTGCTTGCAGGGATCAGAGGTCTGCGATACTGTTCCCCTCTCTCAGTGACTTCCGTTCAGTGTTTGTAGGCACGAAGTAGAAGGTTATGGCGGGGAGAAGTAGTTTGTTGATGTGATGGATATACTAGAGTAATGTATTGACACGCTGCCCGCGTGCGCAGGTGGAAGAGCGGCGCCGGCGCCGCGCCGCGCATCGCGCTCGGCAGCTCGGCCGCGCTGCAGGTGGCGGCGCAGCTGCAGGACAAGAAGCTCGCCTTCACGCTGTTCGTGGAGTTCCTGCGCGCCGCCGGCCTGTGGCGCCGCCTGCGCCTGCTCACTCAGGGTACGCTACCTTGTATGGTAGTTTTGTGCTAACTTGTCGTTTGAACACCGTTGATACCCGCATGATAAACCCAAAAGATTTAAGATCCCCCATTTCATTAATTCGGCTTTTAGTTTATTATTCAGAAAGTATTCATTAATTATGGTTGATCTTTTTCTTGAATAGTTAAGAAAAGCATTTATTCACGTTTAGGTCTAGTTTTTTACGTGTGCAGTAATCGAATCTAGAAAGGTCTTCTTGTAGACGTGATCTTCAGAAGTAACAGTAGAGCCCCCTGATCAGATGTTGTCTGTCCAGGTAACGAGGTGGTGCGCACCACGTGTGCGCTGAGCGCGCTGGCGGAGCACCTGGCGGCCGCCGCCGCGCTGCGCAGCCTGCAGCACGGCACGCACTCGCACCTCATCCTCGCCGCCGCCTACCAGGTACCTCGCGCCGCCCGTCGCGCCGCGGGCTGCCATTGTAACGACGAAAAAACAAAACCTACTTAAAATTTCCTGAGGACCTTCATATACAACAATTTATTTTTAGTAGTGGAGATGCACCGTGCGGAGTGTAATGACGTGTGCGCGTGTGTCAGGCGGTGTCGGGCGGCGAGGAGGAGGAGGAGCCGGGCGTGGCGGCGGCGCTGGCGAGCGGCGCGCTGTCGGCCGCGGACGTGGCGTACCGGCGCGTGTCGCGCGTGCTGCGCGTGCTGGCGGCGCTGTGCGCGCGGCCCGCGCAGCCCGCGCAGCCGGCGCTCTGCCGCGACAAGCTCACCGTCATCAATGTGAGTGCTGGCGGACCGCGACCGTATTTGACCGTAAAATAGGAAACCCGACCTTAGCCGTATAGAGTTTGAGGATGCTTTGCCGTCAGAGTCACCAAAATCGGTCCTGCCATTTCGGAGATCAACCGGAACAGACAGACATAGAAACGGCTATATGTACCGCATAGTAAAAAGTGTATTTTGTAAAAAGCAATTTTTTTTACATCATAAATAGACACTTAAATTAATTTGCTTCATATTTTTTTCTTCCGAGATTTTTATCGATATTTCAAGTTATTCTGCTGTTAGGGGTAGAGGCAAATACGATCAATCAGAGATCATAAAAATCGGTCCACTCAAGAACGGCTACTTGAGTTATATGAGCGGTGTGATGAGCCCGAGTCCGAGTACAGTTGTCCTCGTGTGCAGACCGTGCTGTCGGAGATGAGCGCGGCGCGCGCCGCGTTCGGCGTGCGCGTGGACTCCCCGCCGGCGCACACGCGCGCGCTGCTGCCCGCCCTGCTGGACCTGCACACCCACGCCGTCACGTATGTACTTACCGTATCTCTCTCTCTCTCTCTCTCACACACAACCGCTACGTCCCTAACACTTTAGACATGAACGGCTTCTGAATCATTCCCGATTGTCCGAGCCGGAGAAAGTTGGATATTCCACGAAAAGAACCTCGGAGCGCATCTTGAATTCTTGCACCCAATTGTGTCTATAAAGCTTCGAAACGACCGTCGATAGAATTATAGTCCTATTGATTAAAACTTTATTGACGATCACCGCGAATAAAAAGTAGTTAAATTGCAAGCTATACAGCGGCTCAATCGATAGCGATGTTTGGTTACGATCGCGGTACTCCGCGTGCAGGAAACATTCGCAGGGAGGAAACGCCATCGTCAGTAGTGGTGTAGTGTAGGCGGTGGTTGCAGGCGCGGCGCGCGCGAGTGCCGCGAGGTGGGGCTGCGCGCGCAGCTGCTGGAGGCGGCGGCCGCGCTGGCCGAGTACATCCTGACGGAGGCGGCGCCGCTCGCGCGCCTCTCCCGCCAGCTGCGCCGGGACGTCATCCAGCCCTACAGTGAGTGCCGCCACCTTGCTCTCGTCGGATAGGTCGTTCAGAGCCACGGGTCATTTTGTTTTTTGTTTGTCTTCGAGGCTGGCCCCCGAATACTAAAATATATATATATTGTGAGACCGTTAAGTACAAATAATCTACTCAAACTTTATATAAGCATGTTGAACATTGCTTCATTTCAGGTTGTTAAATATTGAGCAATACATTTTCTATCTACGATTAATCCAACATTCAAACCCTATCATTTTAATTCACTATTAAATAAATCAATTAACGGGTTGAGTATGTGATTTTGAAATATGAGTGGGCATTGGATGTATTTGGTACGGTCCTACCGTCGATTGGCGTTTTAGTATTGGACCGTAAAGTAATATAATGGCACTCCGCAGTCGACGAAGGCCAGCTGGAGCGCGCGGCCGTGCTCGCCGAGAAGTTCAAGGAGTTCGAGCTGCTCATAGAGATGTGCGTCACCAACGACCAGCCCGAGCGGCTCTACGCCTACATCGACAAGTACATGCACGAGGTCAGTGCACGCCGCCGTGGGGAACCACCGCCACCGCCACCACTCTACTATCTGTTAAGTACTTTATATGGATAGATATCGACTACCAATAATGTGCAAGCACTTAAGATTTAACATCCCCGTTTCAGAGAGAAGACCTTGACGTGCTGCAATTTAGGTTTTCTTTTTCTTTGGTAGGGAACCACCGAGGCCATAAACGACAGCAGCACGCTGGCATTCATGGCCGACGGCCATCACTTAGCATCAGTGGGGTCGCCACTCTGAAGTGTCACATTCAAAATAACTAGGAGTAGAATATTGCATAATAAGGAATAAAAATACGTAGGAGGACTTGTGCATCTACAATACGTAGAAAGGGTTGAATTTTAATGTGTGTGAACGGTGTAAAGTGTTTCATCGCAGAGTCAAATTAAGGTGATATAACAGACATAATGTATTCGCAGGGCATGTGCGAGCTAATGTTCTCGTGGGCGGGCGACCGCGGCGGCGCGGCGTGGGCGGCGCTGGTGCGCGGCGCGGGCGCGCGGTACGCGGCGCGGCTCCGCGCGTGGCTGCGCGCCGCGCACCGCGGGCAGCTGGCCGCCGCGCACGCGCTGCACGCGCGCCGCCACCGCGACGCCGCGCACGCGCTCGCCGCGCTCGCCGCCGAGGAGACGCGCTCGGTGAACCGCATGACGGTCAGTACGGCCCGCGGCCCGCGGTCCAAGTTGATTGTGCAAATAGATAAAGAACAAACGTCCTTATATCCTTACAAGGGTATAAAAGTATTATATACGTTTTCTATCAGTAATCTGCTTTCCATTTTACAAACCAGGCTTAGTTTGTATCTAGATGGCGCTTTGAAAATTACTCCATTTCGCACTTGCCCTTATCATACAATTTCAATAAAATACAAGTAGACGGCGTGATGAATAGTTCAAATGAAGGATTTTAAAATGTTAGTGCAGTGAGCGGTCGCATATGTATTCGCAGAGCATGTCGTCCCTCGCGAAGCTGTGCCTCCTGGCGGCGGAGGAGGCGGAGGGCGCGGAGGGGGCGGAGGGCGCCGTGCGGCGCGAGGTGGAGGCGCGGCTGGCGCTGGCCGAGCAGCACGCGGCGCTGCCGCGCGACATCCGGCTGCACCGCGGCCTCGACGCCGACGACATGCGCGTGCACCCGCCCGAAGAACTCGTGCAGGTTATTCTCGCCGCTACCTGCTCGCGCGGGAGCGGGACGCCTTCAATGGCCACGACGATTTACGTGACTGACGTGCCGGTAGTGGTTCAGGCTCCGGTTCTTCGCATTGCGTTCCGCCCGTATGAGGACAGCTTCACCATAACTTGCATGTTTAGCCGAAGCACAGGAACGCGAGTACACTACTGATTGTCAGCGGATCGCGAGCAAGCGTGCCGGCAGTACTTGGTCAGATGAAGTTGGCGCAAGTTCTACTGCTACTTTTGGTTGCTCTTCGCACCACCCGCAGGTAGCAGTGAAAGACAAAAATATATTAACCAATATGAGCTAACCTCAGAGGAAGTAAATAACGAAATATTGATCGTACAAATGGTTTGTCGTCAGATGTACGTGGAGTCGGAGAGCAGCTCGCTGACGGAGTACGACTACAAGAAGGCCCTCGACCTCACCGACTACGTGCAGGACATGGAGCGGCGCGACGACCTGCGCCTGCGAGTGCGTAGCCAAAACAAGATAAAAACCAAGAACAATATTAATATCCTCCGGAAACCAGAATAAAAAAAAAAATTGTCTATCAACGAACAAACCTAATGTCATCCAGTGACCGGTCGGGAAAACTCGACGTCGAATAATTAGCGTACTTTAAAAAGTCTTTTACTTTTTTACCTCTTTCGTTGATTATTATGAAAATGGTTAATCGTTGAAGGTCCGAGTACAAGTGGTCGTTCCGCAGGTGTGGTGCGCGTGCCTGCGGCGCGACACGTGGCACGACGTGAGCGCGGACGCGCCGCGCGACACCGCGCGGCACAAGCTGTTCTTCCGGCTGCTCGACCTGGTTCACCTCATGGGTGAGCGCCACCCCCGCTAGCCCCGCCAGCCCCGCCAGCCCCGCCGGCGGCGGCGGCCTGCCCGGGCGGGCTGCCGCCGGTTGAACCGGCTACATAACGTGAAATGCAAATAGCTTTCAACTCTCAAAATACATTTGAGACATAAGTTCAACAGTCCCTACAAAAAGGCCGAATCGATCCAGGGGACGATGACGCGCTTAGCAACGAATAACATTTCATTTCTATTTTATATAAATAATAGTACACTGCTGGACAAAGATCTTTTTTCCACACCACAGAAGTGACGGGACGAGCTGAAGGCCCACCAGATTTTAAGTGGTTACCTCCGCTAATAACAACGGAATTACGACACACAAATTTTCCACAACCGAAGTTGCGTTGCGCGCGTCACCCGAGACGACGAGGTAACGTCTCATGAGCCTGTAATTTCACCGGTACTCCCACCCTTCCACCGGAACAACCGGAACAAGTAGTGCGTGTGCACTACTGCTTGGCGGCGGATTGCCAGGTGCGGAGGCAGTACCTCCGGACGAACTTGGCACAAGTTTTGCTGCTAATTTTTGTTGCTCCTTTAGCACCACCCGGGGGCACATGTAAGGCCTCACCTGCACACGCGAGCAACTACTACCGTAGCTCGTTACTCGACCGCATCCGCATCGTGTAGCTAAGGAATAAACCTTAAAAGAGAACCAGATATAATGTGGACGTGTGGTGTCGGTGGGCAGGCGGCGACGTGGAGCTGCTGCTGCCGCCGCTGGAGGACGTGCTGACGGCGCCCGAGCTGGCCGAGCTGCTGTCCGACCCCAAGTTCCACTATATCCTCAAGTACGCGTACGAGTGCATCGACACCAGCGCCGACTGACCGCCCCGCGCCGCCCCATGCCGCGCCACGCAGTAGTAATGTTCCATTGTTGTTAGTTTTATTTTGTTCAAAACAAAAATATTTTTCTTTTATATATTATTTTTTTCAATTAGTATGTAAGTAGGTATGTTTATATTATGTCTAGTTTGTTTTACTTGGCGGTGTAATGTCGATTTTGTGATTCCTTGTATTTGTATTGTGTAGCTGACCGCTCGGTAGCTTAGTTGGCAGCCCTGGCCGGTCCCGAGTCCGATTCCCGGCTGGGGCATACTATATGTAATGAACATAATATTTGTTCTCGGATGTTGGGCGTTTGCTTTGTGTTTGTCCATGCCGCCTGCACCCTGGATATCGCAGTGCAGGAGTGCACTCACACGGAGTGTTATTATAGTATAAAACTGAAATGAATATTCCGGGAGCTCTCACAATCATTGAAAAAGGAAACCCCTTTACTTTTTATGAAATAAAACGAGACAGACGGCCTGTCTAAACTATAGCCATTCCGATGTTGGAAACAACAGAACAACTGCATTTTTCAAGTCCTTACGAAATTGTATTTCATTTTAGTACTAAGCCAGTCAGTAATCATAAACTGAAAACATCACTCGCCATCGATATACATACATTGAAATATGATGAAACTGAGCGATATCCATAAAGATAATGATTAATTAATAATATAATAAGACGTAGAAGTTCAAGATGTAGTATTATAAGTATTGTAAGGTATGTTAAAAAAAAAACTATTTTGATAATACCATTTATGGGTTATCAGAATTTGTGCGACTGTTTGAAATATTAGAGATCTCAACGGATCTGTATACAATAGACATGAAGGGTCCAGCCGACCTGCGAATTGGATATCGGCCAAATCGGTTGACATCGCTCGAGATGGGTGACCGGCATCCGATGAAGAACATCCTAGGCGGTTGTTAACCTCATAACAAAACTCGCGAAGCAAAATAAAAGTATAAGTTTTTATAAGGATCAAGTGACCCTAAGATTTCAAACAGCGGCGCTTAAAAATCTACCTTACCATTCGACGTTGAAGCCAGACTGATCTAGACGTAAGCTAGGGTAGGTCTCATGTACGCGCGCTCCCGTACAGTTCGTATTGGAACTGATGTTAAATGTCTCATGTTAGATATAGTAAGGTGTAGCAGTATATTGTTCAGGCTGACTTTAATAGTATTATTATGTTTCTAAACCATTCTCTGCAACAAAACATCGGAAGAGAAGCTGTTATTTGTGTGCATTTCAAAAACTAATAAATCGATTGTAACGGTTATGTATGTCGAAGTGAGGCAAGTCGCGGGGTAGGTCAGCCAGACAGAAATATGTTTAGCAAATATTATGTAAACAAAGAAGACTGCATAGATCTGGAGTCAGGGACTGCAAGGAATGTACACGACGACTGACGAAAAGACTCCATTTGTACGAGACGCGGCGGCGCCGGCGGCGGCGGAGCGCGCGTGCGCTACGTAGTGTAGATGTTCTCGTTTCTGCTGCACTCACGGCTACTGACCACCGGTGATCATTACAATATTTACTTACACAAGTTGCTGTGTGCTGCTGGAATCCAAGTCATTTCTAATGTTAACTTTGAAATGAGGACCTGGAGTTCGAATAATAATGTACGTTTATTCTGGTCAAACTTTTGTTAAGTACAAATTTTCGGCCGTTTAATCGTTGTGCTGTTTTTATGAGTCCCAACTAGTCTAGTTTCCGCAAAAATCATCAAAATATCAATGTAAATAATAACAAATAGAAACTATCTTTCAAAATGAAAGTGAAAAATACATGTCAACTAGCTATTGTTTTATATATTGTGGAAATTAGACTGAATGAACTCATTGCAATGCCTAGAACGACCTTAAGTAACTGTGAGTACAGTCGGAACCAGCCGGAGGAGATGGCGCGGTGCTCGCTGCGCATCAGTAGGTCTGTCTGTCTCCCCTGAGCGTTACAATAAGAGACTAAACATACTTCTCTTCGCTTCGAGCCGCGGCACGGCGACCGGCGACAGGTGGCTGGCTACAATAAAACATGTCTGCCTGCAACCTGCAGCCGGACACATTGTATAGTATGTCGTCACGAAGCGAAGAGATAAATATATACTTAATTATTAGTGTTAGATATAAGGTAATTTAATTGTAACGATTCCTGTAAGTATAATTATGAAAATAATGATTTAAATTCAACTAGTCTCCTCGGTGATCAGATGTTTCTGTTGTGATTTTACCATTTATTCATTTGCTAGTACTTTTCGTTATGTTTTAGGAATAACTGTAGTGTTATCTCTGTCATTGCGCTGTCGCTGTATGCTGCTTTGCCTCCTAACGTTACCAAAGCGGCTCCAAACCAGTAACGTAGGTTATTTAAACTTAAAGACTAATATAATTGAGTAGAATTGATGTTGTAGTACTCTATTACGTAACTTGTAGCTGAAGAAGTTGGTGACGTATTATATATAATCATCATCAAACAGTTTTTATCCCGAGACTGTAGTCTCCGACTGTAGTCAACAGACAAGTTATGTTGCAAGCTATTAGTCGAGCACGTAACAAAGTAATCGACAGTTACTTAATCTTGGGAAAATCGTATTTTGACTTTTATGAAATGTTTAGACTGATAAGAAGTCTGTAGTATTTTGATGTGCGGTAAGGTAAGAGTAGTGTGCTTCTATGTATCTATGTATTGTATAACGTTACCATATAGCGTTCGCGACGACACACGGCCGGCAGTACCTACTCAATATAATGATAAAGTTTGTTGGTTAGCTGCTCTATGCTGATCTTGGTGGTGTATCGTAAGTGTCGCTTCCGTAAGGGCAATGGTTCGATTTTCACTTTGCAGTACTGATTAGTCGTGTAGCGTCGCGTGTATTTGCCATTATGTGGATCAACCTAGAGTAGTTATGTATTGAAATGTACTGAATTTGCGCCTCAATATGTCTGTACTGAAAACTGAATCTGATAAATAAAGTTAATTATCAATAAAACGTTTATCATTAAACCTTCATACATTACAGAATAGAACAGAATATTTTAATTACCATTGAAGAAACACAAATCAAAACAAATTACACATTTTAAAAAAGGTACTCGGTAAAAGGTCTCTAAGGCACCCGATGGAAGTAATGACTGTGGTTTTCCACAAGGTTCCTATAACCCAAAAGTGAGTTTCAATCAAACATGTACCCCAGTTTGACCTGCCACTAAAGTGCTTAGGTAACCTTGATATCTCTTCCCTGTTACTGTAATAGTTGGCAATATTGCAATCATTTATTTTCTAATAATTTTCCTTGACATTTTCTTTCCGCTATTTACGAGCTCTACTAAACGCTTACTAGTGTTGATGTTTTAACAAATGCACCCGGTGAGTGCGATCACCGATATCGCTAATCTATCTAATAGGAGTAAATTCTGTTAATTAAAGATTTTTTTTATTGGAGAGCACTCTATATTCGATACTGAAGCCAAAACTGTAATTTTTTTTTCTGTACGTTGGCCTCGTATCTCACCTAAATTATTAAAATAAATTCAAATAAAACGGCATGATTCGAGTTCATACTACGAGGTAGGACACTGGATACTTTTTATTACTGTTTGTAATCGGTTCGGTATCGTAAGTATTTCAAGGTCATCGGTTTTGTAGTTCAGAAATGACAGACATCACAACCCTCAGTATTGTCCAAATAACTTGAGACCCGGAATTTTGAGGAAGCCTTGAACGTACGGCTCAGTTTAAGCTGGCGAATGTAATCTATCTTATAGGTTAAATGGGTACGTCTATTGTAAAAGTCAGACCACTCCAAAGGAGTTAGATATTGCCAAATCTCAATATTTCTTGAATGTAAATTCGGATAAAAAGTTCCTTTCAGAACTATTTACTTAATTAATTGTTCTACTTATAAATATAACTTAATTTCATCTGTAATTTTAGGATTTTGTTAGGTTTTAGCATAGGTATAAGCAGGCATCATTATTTTGTTCTAAATAATTAGTAAACTGTCTTTATGGTTAGTACCTACTTGGTTTTTTCTATATTTTTAGGGTTTTGTTAGGTTATTGCATAGGAGTAAGCAGCGATTTATCGTTGTTTTATGTTGTTTTGTTAGGTAGGTAGTTAGATCGGATTCATTTAGGACTTCGCTGGCGGCTTGAGTAATATTTTGTTTTGTACTTAAGTTCTATTAGATATTCAGCTAACGCCTGTTCTACACCGTTTGGTAGGTAACGTGGGCAAGCAGCAGTGTGCGCGCGGCCGCACCGCGAGGCGCATGCGTGCGCCCTCGCTGTTTACAAGCTCCCCTGCCGACACATTCGCGGTGCGTCCCTCCGCGCGGCCGGCAGCCCGGACCCCTGAAAAGAGGAAGTTACTGTGCTTTGGACAACATGTTGCTGTAGGTGCTTTCAGAGCGTCATTGGCCGGTAAGTGTAAGATTTTCACAGAACAGTTATTACGTGAAATATAAAAGAGACAGCTTTAAGTGATTTGTGTTTTTGCCGAGGAAAACAAGGATGCTGGGAAAATCCTTGAAGGTTCAGAGATATCGTATGGCGATAATAGCACTTGATTTTTTTATAATTGAGGATATAGGAAACGGCATAATATCACTAATATTTGAGTTTACTTGATAATCTAGCGTTTTTATTAGTAGTAAACTTTCATTATTGAGCACAAGCACCTTCGATAACTGCGTCGTTGTCGACTTACTGATGGGATAAAAAGGAAGTCCACGAGAAAATACCCCCAGGGTTGTTTATAACACGATTTGCGCGTATTTAACTACTAACGACCTGGGGTTGGTTTCGTTAGGGTGGAAAACTTAAGGCACTTTATCCTTGTGATATAGACATGCAAGGAGAGATTTTGATATAATAACCTCGTGTTAAAACTTAAATGAGGGTTTAGCTTTGTAAACTTCCCCAATTTCGTATCTATTTTTACTTTTTCAAAATTCAAACTTCACGGATAAAACCAGCTGCTAATCCGTTATAAAATTGGATTTAAATTAAATATTATCTTATTATCACACATATATAAAGGCAGACAGGTTTGTATGTATGTGTAACTGCGTGTGTGTATGTTTGTAACTCCAACGGCTCAACGGATTAGCATGAAATTTAGTACCAGGTAGGTATCCTGGATACATACTTTTGATCCCGGAAAATCGCGAGTAACACTGCGAGCACAGCTTCACTACATAGTATAAAACAAAGTCGCTTTCTCTGTCCCTATATCTCTATGTATGCTTAAATCTTTAAAACTACGCAACGGATTTTGATGCGGTTTTTTTTAATAGACAGAGTGATTCAAGAGGAAGGTTTATATGTATAATAACATGCATTAAATACTGAAGAAGTACTGTTATTTTTGAGGTTTCTAATGTGATGTTGTAAATAATTACATTTTTTCCGCTTACATTGCAAACGCAGGCTGAACCCTACGAGATTTATCAAAATAATGTACTAAGTATTGTACACATTGAAAAAGTCTACAGAAAACTCCGCTATGGTATATGTCTATCTCTTATGGATATCCTACAATAACATTTTTTTTGTCATTTACTTTTTACGACAAATAGTGGCTCATCAAAACTACTGGCTCGATTTCAATCATTTTTCAGTGAATGACATAGGCTATAAATTTTATACCCGTGCGAAGCCGGAGCGGGCCGCTAGTGTACTATAAATGCGAAAGTTTGGATGGATGTTTGTTACTCAATTACGCCAGAGTGGCTGATGGGATTTGGACGAAATTTGGCATAAAGAGAGACTATAGTCTGAAATAGTATAAAAGCTACCCTGGACTATGTAAGGTTCCCATAGGAGGGCCCACCGCGGGTTAAACCTCGACGAGCAGCTATATTCTATGAAGAGAAGTTAATTACGTTAATAAGCAATATAATTAATTATATTATGAATAAACGTTTGGAAGGTCCTAATATATAATTTAATATAGGTTACAGGATAACACACATTCTTATGATTACGCCATAGGGGTAGGCAGAGAAGACGGATTTCCACTTGCTACGACCAGATACACTCTGATTTTATTTACCGTATCGTGCGATGCTACAATACCTATGATCCAAAATGCAAACGTCAGACTTTCATTTTCCGGCGTCAAGTAAAAGTCTTGCTAGGATTATAAAACAGCTATTAGAGTAGGTACCTACCGGCGATATATAGCGATGACCTGCTCAGATTGGCGACACGCGATCCTAGTGCCTACTAGGCTCTGTTAGACTATGAACTCCACTTGTTACCTTGGTTACGGAGCCCTAAAGGTTGTATACAATATTTTCATCATAAAACGAGCCTGAAAATGTCTCAAAAAACGATTATTTCCACCATTCCCATTTGCGCTTATCGGACAATTGGGACAAAATTCTTCCCAATCATCCGACAAGCATTTCCCCAACCGTTCAACCGCGCGCCACACATTCTTCTTCTTTTGTGTGAGCATGTGGCCAGCTCTGCTGTCGGAGTTTTCAAGACGCTCGAAAGCCTCCGACATGGCTTCACGACTATTATATTTGTAATAAAATAAAATACTGTATAGAACAGCTAAGCAAGCTACGCCATGAACGCTCACACACATTGATGGATTGGATCTGAAACACATTATTCGCCGCTGCTATTGAAATATATAGGTTATTCCTATGTAAGTTGTAAGTAAGTTGTCGAACTCACTTAACATGATGGATCTACCTGGGCGCAATAATGTTAAGTACGTGGTGGCTAAAAAGTGTATGAAGTGGAAATGAAGCAAGCATGAATGAAGTACGACAAGTCGTGAGAAAGGCATTCGTGGGCCTCACTCACACACACACACACATACCTATATTATATACCTACGATCGTGAAGGCGTACAGTCACAGCTAATGCATAAAATACTTGACAAGTGAGTTTGAGATGTACTCTAAATTAGCTGTAACACTGAATAATGATCGCTGAATGTGAATTATCGTGGTGATGACGCGCCCTTGTTTCAGCACGTTCTATACAGGGTTCCCCACCCCTAGACTACCATTTAGAAGACCACATTTCTATTGAATTAATGGCGCCTTTCCTGTCAGGCGTGTTTCAGAGACAGAGTCTTTTTATTTAATCGACTTCGAGAAAGAAATGAGGGTCTTAAGTCGGCATTATTTTATTTCCGTAGATATGTTTTCACGCGATATTTTCGCCGATTGTGATACGATTTGATATTTTTTTGTATACTTTTTAGGAGGTTTAACAGATATTTGAAAAAAAAAACACTGCTAAGGCTTAAAAAATATGGGATATAACTATTGAAGTCAGTGCTTTTGATTTTTAAACTTGTTCTCGTTTGCCATTTGTTTTTAGATAAATTGCTGTATTCATATACTGTACATACAATTATTCTACTTGTACTTTTGATATCGGCGAGTCCGTAGCTTAGTAGCCCTGCCTTCGAAGTGAGGAATCCCGGATTCGATCCCCGGCCGGGACACATTTTGTGTGGTGTGCGTGAAATTTGTCGAGAACTGCTTGTTTGCATATAACAGTATTGTTTCTGTGTTTGACATCTGCGACACAGAGAATCCTAGTGTAGGGGCGGAGCATTTTAATTATCTGGAAAGATATTCTGATTGGAGTGTTTACTGGATCAATAATTATATTGGTTGTGGAAGTGTGGAACCTGTGACATTGTTCATTCATACGCAATAAGGAATCGTGTATAATGCGTGTCCCAGGGCCGGGGGGCGCCCGACCTGCGCTACTGACCGTACTATTCGAACGACAGTGTCCATACGTACCTAATCAATTCAGTTATTGTGTGCTAATGAGGGATCGACGTCTCTCCTACTAATCGCAGCATTATTCTTGTAGGCACCTTGTTTTATTGGATCAAACATGAATGAATGAAACCCTGGTGGTCCCTTTTTTAAGTAAACTTTGCTCGGGAAGTTTAATTAAATAACTTTCTGAACTCGTACTTGTATATATATATATATGTGTGTGCGTTTTCCCCAAAGGGTCACCAGCCCTAGCCTGGATTTGCCAATTTTCGCCTTGCGGGTCACTGTCGAGGGAACGTAGACGTGATAAGTGGTGAGCATTAACTTCCCATCAAGCTGAGTCAACTAAGTTGATTGACTCTTAACCCTCAGTAAAAGTAACAGTTTTTTATTATCTGACAGCCAACAGAGTACCCATACCGACGATGATACCGACCAGTCCGGCCGAGAGTACTGCGTGTACTTATAATATTATTGTAATCGCCATTGATGTGTATATTTATAAAGCTAAGATCTATCTTCCCCGGACGAGCTCGACTGCCAGTTATAAAACGCGATTAGACTGATTTTGTGGTAGGTTTGTGACAAAATGACAATGTGACAAATTGACAAATTGTGACAAACGGGAGCAGTCCTTCGTTCCAGTGAGGAGGATTTCCTCGTTTACGTCAAATCGTGCATTATACCCGGCGTCAGGAAACTTTCCAGCGGTCATTTGCTTGGCACGTCCTTTATTATCCCAAACTCCAGCCCACGTTATAGTAACGAGCATTAGGTATACCTACGTATACCCGATATCGTCAGTGGGTACTCAGCGTAGTAAGTGTCACTTATTAGCGCACTCGAGCACTCACTCAAGTTACGAATCGTCTTGTTGCTTCGTGAAAAGGCATTCGTTATTTGACGAAGAATTTTATGCGACTCTTTACAATAGGTGCAAATTACGATTCAATTAATTAACTCAAACTTAATTATTCCTATAGATCTGAATCATCATTTGGACTCAGGATTGTGACATCAGGTCAATCGCCCGTTTTCCTGGTTACGAAATGGTCGCAAACAAATTTCTAATGAATAATATAAAACACAAACGTCCTTAGGTGTGTGCCTAAGGATGTTTGTGTTTTACAACAATACTCCTAACAATTCGTTAGAGAGGCGAAGAAGAAGAAATACATTCATAAGTTCTAGTTCCAATAACAATTATCTAAAATTAAACAACATATCGGTCCTCCAATAGGACATACACTAAAAAAATGCAAAGAATTCGCATATCTCAAAAGCTTCTTGGTTTTTAATTGCAATTTTATTAATTTTAAATACTTTTTGTTTTGTACCAAAAACTTTGTTATTTATTAAATAACAACTAGACGGTAGCAAGCAAGGTTAGCTTTTTAATTTTAATAAATATATTAAACATATATATGGATAGCTCTACAAACTTAAGGCTTTCTAACATTTTATTTGATACGAAACATTTTCGGATTACTCCGGTGTACAATAAAATCTTGATAAAAATATTATCAAGAATATGTAGGGTAGGGTTGGTATTGGGTTATTGCACCTGATAGATGACAATGAGTTCAATTTTACGCCATTTCAATTTGCCAATCGATATACTACATTTTCTGTAAAATATAGCCTGCCAGTAGATGACGAGTCTATAATGATAACGATTCTACACTTATACCCTTGGTCCAGGTTTACTTGTGTCGCAGGTGTCAAAGACTAACACCATAAACCCGAGAACAAACTATAGGTATATATCATACAAAGTTTTCCCTTCCGGAATCGAATGGGGTAAGCTTTCAAGGTAGGTACAGTTATAGGCACGTATAGTTTATAGGTATCCGACATAATGTGTCGGCAGCTGGCCGGATGCGCCACTGTTTGCTTTCGCCGGTCGAGTGGCATGGCAGAGCCCTGATAGTGCTCGTGCAAACCTATCTGTTCAACTCATTGTACAACCAAGGTGCGCCAGACGGATTCTATACATGGTTATAGTTATATAATAAATCTAATAGGTAGGTACGTAGTGGATTCATTGTGATGGATCGAGTAAACCACACGGTGCATCTGATTCTATGCATAGCAATGGTATGCTCTAGCGAACTCTGTATTTCTCCTGAATACAATTTGGGTACCTGTCTTTAAAAGTCGAGTTATACTTCTGCGGCCCTAAATAATACCTGATCTTTGCTTTTCATCAAGCAAGGTGGGACGCTAACCTATTAAATATATAAAAAATGGAGTCTAACCCAATCTTTGGAGAAGGAGTTCACTATTGGGACCTTTATCGAGAACAAATCTCAACAAAGGTTTCCATTAAATGGTTTTTATATCGCCTTGCTTGACACAGGAATAACGCTCGCAGTGTTATAACAATATTGCAGGACCAGACCCCATCGCCAACAACTGACTCGTCTTGATAAGTTATCGTGCATCGGTCGCGGTTACACCGGCTTATCTGCCAGCGCAGCCTATTCTTGTTTACTGAAGCCTTTGATAAGAAAGCAAGGGTAGGGATAAAGTAAAGGATAAGTTCAGAATCAAAAATCAAACCTATAAAACCTATCATAATAGCAAAAGCAAGAATTAATATACGTCTATCGTCGATACGAAACAATCTTTATGATGCAAAGATTAATTTCTCTAAAAACACGTCTGAAATCTAAACCAAATCTTACAGCTACGAGATGTTGTCGTTACCCCAAATATTCTTTCTTTCTTTTTTCTTCAGTCCTAGGAATTACTCGTACTTTTGTTGGTGTTGAAATAGTAAATTGAACCACACATATTCGTGGCTTACAAGAGTCAAGATTTCGGGACCAACTTAAGATGCCATATGCTCTCAACATCTCATTGGAATGAGCTGGAAGATTAACTTATTTGCAAATCTTTCTCTTATCTATTTCTTTATGCATGTTTCTTCGTTTTATTATCTATGATTTGGCTACAACGAAAACACGCTTAATTCAACTATCCTCCTTAATTTTTCTTAGTTCGTGCATAAATAAGAAAAGCCGGTAATTCTTCGAATTGATAACCATTTTGTGTTCACTCACTCGCGCTTTACCAGTGTAAGCGTAAGCAAGACGGGTAATTTAAGGGAAGACAGCGCTTTAAAGCTGTTGTGACCTAGTTTGAATGAGAGGGTCTGACCTGCCCTAGCTCGGGACCCTTCCCTTCTGTCAGGACGTTGCCCTGTCGGCGGTGCAAGGTCAGCGGAAACTCGACAACGATTGTGAATATTGTACTTCTTTAAAAAGGCGGATTAGACTTACTATTCAAGACGCGAATTATTTTGTTAAGCTCTGTAAATAGCCACTTGTATCCCTCTGCTTCATTAGTCCTTGAATCCGACTAAGAATATGGTTCAGTTACTTTATTGTGCGAAATCATAAACTGCTAATTTTCAGCACACACTCCGGTAACATCATTGGGCTTTGGGTCTAAGTAATATCAAACATCACGTATACACTCTGTGGTATATACTCTCTCTGCGATAAACGCACTCGTAGCGGTAGACTGCGACATGAATGAAATTTCCGTATTTATTTAATGGATTCCACTTTGTTACATATAATGAATCTTTGGTTTTACCATGAACTCTATTATTTTCATTATTGGGCATTTAAATACACAAATTAATAGTTAAAACTCAAAGCTATCTAAATTATATACACAGCGACTAAACCCAAAACTTAAGTTTTAAAGTCATTTATTCCTTTAGATCTGAAGCATCGTTTGTACATCAATTTTACATCAATTTTTCCGTATCATTACAATCTTGGAATTTTCAAAAATTTAATAGAATAGGTTATTTCTAGACAAGCGTGCTCCAATGTGGAAGGGGCGCTTGGCTCTAAAAAAATAGTTTTATAGTACCAATGATTGACTATTAACTCGACCTACACTTTATTTCACTTATTCGTATACAACTTGAAATAAAAGATACAAACCCATAATTTGAAAAACACAATTGTGTTATCTATAAAATTCAATAAGCCTCTGAAAAGCCGACATATCAATTAAGACATATGAGTAGGTATTCGTAGGAGCTCGCATTACTGACGACAATGGAGGTAGCCGGTGGATCGATAGCCATAGCCAGCCGTGCAGAGTGCGCTCGGCACGGCACGGCACGGGCACGGTCACGGCACGGACACGCGTCACTAGCGATGCCGCTACCTACTGTTAGCAGGTAATAACGCTCTCAGCTATCATATGAGTGTACCTATCGTAAGCAATATTAATGCACTATGATGTACTAGTGCGTTCTAGTCGCGACTTGTCTGAAACGGGCCCCGGTAGTGTAATCCAAAAACCAGCTTATCATCAGTGTTTTAATCATCGCTAACGACTCGTTAAAATGTCAACGCCAAATTTGTTATTTAAATAACCCTTTATTTTATTACTTTTATTCGGTAAACCTACTTATCGTGTCGTTCACGCGATAGTAAGGGCCCTAATTATTGGTGAAATTATTATACTTTTCGGATTAAACCTTTCTTATATGTTAATTTGTGCGTGTACATTTTGACGTGAACAAACGATACTTAAGATCTGCAGGATTATTTTTTTTGTTTGTTTTGTTCGTGTTTAGAAACTGTAAGTATACATTATTCTTTGTCTGCTCTTACGTCAGGTGGCAGGTCTTCTTAGCAGTCGTGAAACTTGGGTAGCGAGTGTTTACTATGTTGCTGTCGGTACACTGGTGTGCGACTTCGTTTTATTCTGTCGAAGGTACAACAGGAGGAGCGTCATCATCAGGGTCCGGTGGTCGTCCGCGGCTGGTGAACCGTGGAGGTCTGTGTGAGTGACAGCACCTTGTCGATGTGTGAGTCGGCCAACCTATCATAATGAATGGATAAACACTTTATTGTATACTAAAAAATCATAGAACGTAACTTGATATATATTATTTGCTAAATCTGGGATAGCGGGCGGTCTTATAGCTGCAATAAAGGTACAATACTTTAGATGATTTTATTTTAATATTTTCTAGGGCTGCATGCTTGCAAACAAAGACGTAGGTGATAATTGCGCTTCAGCAAAGCGCCATTTAAATATTTAACCATTTTAAATAGACTAAATAAATACACTGATTAAATAATCTAATAATCCAGTAAAATCTATCAGTTGAACACAGGCGAAACATTACTCATCCTTGTATCAACATATTCGAAAATGGTCCGCTCTCAATATAAGTAGACTTTTATAGATCAGTCCTTGGATTATATTGTGAAACTGTTCGCTAGCACTTAACGCTGATATAAATCGTACGGGATAAAAATGATCGCTAATCTCATAAATTTTCCAAGTATCGATGAATCATATGGAAATAATACAGAAAATGTTTTTTCTCGGAGTTATACAGCAGTAGGTTTAGTTCAGTAATTTTACATAACTCCCGCTTTTGCTTTATTAAGGTGGTCGGGGAACCACCAGCTTGGCACTTTTACTTATTTAACATGGAACGCAGACATAATTGATTTTTATCGATAATTTCTCACAATGATTGGCAAGTTTATAGAAGATAAGTATACTACTGTACAACGGTACGTACTGTGGAATATTTTGAACTGATTTTTGGAATTATTTTATCATTATCGTCAAATACCAATATTTTAATAAAATATATTGTAATAAAAAAACTATAATACTATCCTAAAAGTGCACGCAGATATTATTGGCTTGAGTTTTAATAATCTAGTTATTGATGCGAGGTACGAGATACTTGAATTTAAAAAAAAAAACCTTGATTTTGTCTGCATCAAAGAGTCTGTTACGGCAGGTCAAGTGACATTACTCCTTAAGTATGACTAAAAAAAAACATAGTGTCACCCTGTGCACACCCTAGAGACACCCTAGTTAGAGACACCTCTACCTGATTGGTTGTAGCTGCACGATACACCTCACCTCACCTCCAGCTAAAGTAGACCAGAGTAACTTGAACGAGAACAAGAAATGATATTATGGCGTCTGGTTTTTACTTCGGTGACGCGTTTTCCCATAAAGACACGCTAAGGTCATTTCTTCAGTCAGATTCAGAAGGTCGCAGTTATTGCGCAATGAATAACGTTTCGCTTCAGTTCTTAATTTCAAAAGATTTGTTTTTTTTTTACGTTGTTGTATTGTACGTGCAGTTGCTTTGGTTATGCTGTTCTCATGGACGCAACAGTCACGAGTCTAAGATTTTGTTACCTTTAAAAAAAACCGTTAAAATTACGATAAAGCCGCACAAAAAAATTGTTCATATGGCATGTTTAATATTTAATTTTAAAAATAATAAGTATTCTTTCAGTTATCTGGTTCCCATAGTACAAGCTATGCTTAGTGTGGGGCTAGATTGCGCGGTTTATACGAGTAATGTCCGTGAATATGAGGCCCGCGCTGTTAGCAGCAGTCCCCCATCCTATGGGAATACTTCACTTTTTCGGAATAAAAAGTAGCTATGTGTTAATCCAGGGTATGAACTATGTTGGGGCGTGAAGAAGCAAGAAACAAACAAATAAATTCACTTTCGCATTAATGATATTTAGGATTATTACTTGCGGCCCAACTGGATAGGAATCGTGGTCGCTCCCGCGTAACCCGTGGCGCAGTTGACGAATCAATATAATGCATTAGAGCTAATGCGCCACATCGTGGCCCGCCGCCCGGTATCACCGAGATACGAGTAAAAATAGTAGAGTACGCACAAGTGACTTCAAGACGATATATCTTACACCAAATTGAATTCGCACTATACGAAAACTACTTCTAACTAAATCACTTGTACTAAATCGAAAGCAAATACCTTCAATAAGCGAACAAGCTACGCGGCACGTGTCGACGCCTGGCGGGCCCTGCGGGGGCAGGCGCGCGCGCTCCGTGACACGGTGCCCTGCCAGGAGCCAACGTGACTTCCATATCAAAAGGCTCGCATACTTTTCAATACTTTAACTGATTTCTTTTATAACATTGAAAAGTTTTGAGCACGGAATTATTTTGCCTTCGTATTATTTACGAAGGAAAATTTTGGATTAATGTAAAGAAATCCCAACGTTTACATTTTAATACAATGTAAAATTGGAAGTACTGAACTGGATTTGATGATCTGCACAGGACAAACATTGCCAAATATTGTGTTTTGGATCGTGTGAATTGCTGAACTATGCGTAACCGTGTATCGCAGGGCACATCACACTTTCCTAGCCGTAAAGTAGGTATCTAAAGCCATATGAAAAGGCACAAAATAATTATAATATAAAAAGGGCTTTTGTTTGTAACTGCTTGCCACTGAACGTGACACTTTGGAGCAATTTCGGATTATGGATATTTGAACTGGATCTTCTGACTGGAACCCACTAGGAGCAGAGGCGGCGCGGTGAGCGCGAGGATACAAAGTGATCAGCGAGACTGTAGCTAAATATTTATGAATTACATAATTACCCAATAGTTTCCTTACATTCGAGAGCATTTTGTGAAGAGTTCGTCCGGTGAGGTGATGATTTTTTTGCGGGAAGGTTAGCGACCTAGCTATTTTTTTTGCAAGACTTTCTATAATCTACACTGAAGCCAAAACTGCATTTCCATTTTTGTGTGTCTGTCTGTCTATCTGTATCTTGGCCGTGCATCACGCCGAAAATACAAATTAATTCAAATTAAACTTGGCATGACTTGAGTTCATACTACGAGGTAGGACGAGGTAAAGTGTTTAGGAGGCGGAGCGTGGAACTGTTCTACTTATCAAAACGAAAACTGCACTCTGACAGCAGAACAGAGAATAGCGCGCGAGCCGACACGTAGCGACTCAGCTCCCCTGCGCTGGTTCGCGGCGCGCATACTAACGCCTCGTCATCACGGCCTGCCCCACACACCCACACACCCACACACAACGCATTAACGCACCTGCAGATATCGACAATTGTCCGGTGGCAATGGTGGCGTGAATTTGCTAATTCTTAAAAGGTCCGGCGGGGACTGATTCATCTAATGTCTGATTAGTTCCCTCTAATGTTCCCCCTGCAGGGGCATCGGCCTATTCTTGACAACTAAGAGTGTACGGGCTTTGTATGCCACGAGAGCCCAATATGGTATGGATGTGTCATGTCTTCGAATTCTCAATTTTAGGATGGGCAGGATTCCTCACGATGATTTCAAGTGAAAAATTCATTTATGATTATCTAGATTTTAACTACCTACCCTCAGCTACCCTCAGATTGAAAGTCAGCGCCTGTAGTTGCCTCTTGGCCACCACGATCTCGGAACAATTAAGATACGAATCATTTAAAAAATTAAGAAATTGATTGACTTTAAGCAAATTAGCTCGAAGTTTTTCTAATGAATTTTGATCGCACCAGGAGTCTGAATGAGCAGCTCGCGCTGGCTGCTGTCAAAGGAGTCTAATTGAAAACGAGATTAATTTCCTTTTGAATCTGAAATTAGTTATTCATTCTTGGTAGGTAATAAAATGGATACTCAGGTGGTTTGAATAAAAGCTCAGGTAATAAACTGTAGTTACTACCTATCTGACACTAGCTATCCGCCCCGGCTTCGCACGGCTGTACAGTGTGTCACGTAGGTCGTAAAAATTTTTTAAAAACCTTCCAAATAAAAATTCTAAGTTATAGTGAAAACCGTATCAAAATCCTTTGCGCGGTCAGAAGAAGATAACGGAGAAACAGACACACGAAAGCAGCGACTTTGCTATCTAGAGATGAAGGGTGGGAGTTATGTGAGATTTTAACTCGAACTAACGCTTTCGGCGACCGACTTCTGTACATTCAAGGATCTCCGGGCTCTCTTAAAAGGAACTCCACCAGAGACTGCACGGACATATTGTTACAGGGTGTACTAAGGCGATGAAGCGACTAAAGCTGTGGACATGGCTGATGCTGGTGGCGCTGTGGGTGGAGCCGGCGCCGGCGCGGCCTGACGTCATCTTCAAAGTGCCCGAAGTGCTGGTGAGTCTACTTCCTTCGCCCACCGCTGGGTACTATTTCCTGCAAGACAGTTGACAAGTTGACAGGTTGATAGGTTGACAAGAATCGCTCCCGATCGGTAATTCTCCCGTGGTGCAGCGGAACAGTGTATGTTGGCGGGCTAATTCGAATGTATTGTGGGGCCATTCTTAGGGTCGCGGGCCTGGGGTTGGACGGCCGTGGATGATGCCACACGCATTCGCGTTGCTGTGTGCTGGTGGAAGGATGTGGGTTCCGGTGAAATTACTGGCAAGCATAACATCGCCTTCCCAGAATGATGGCGAAGCTTGGGTCTTCTCATATCTTAGTAGGGGAAGACCAGTGTCGTATTTTTTTTTGTTCATAGGCGGCGGAAATTACAAACATTAGTGGCCGCCATCTCGTCCCGTCCCGTCAATTTAGTTGACAAGATAGATTATAAAAATGCAAGCTTGTCCCCTCCTGTCGCAGGTCCGTCACGCGGCGGCCCCCCGGCCGGTGGGCACGGGTCCCACGCCGAATGCCACTCGCAGCAACACCTCCGAGCTGTGGAGCGAGGACGGCCACGAGCTGCTGCAGGAGCGGTTCGAGTACTTCGTGGAGCACGAGGTGTCCACCGCCGATGCAAAGAAGGCTGCGCAGATACTCAGGCTTGTAGCAGGTGAGGCTCGTCTCCAGGTCAGATGGCAATCGATGTATGTCATAATCAGCGGTCTCGAAAAGCTTCAATTCTAATGACGTGCAAAATACTGCCCGAGCTGTTCGAAACAGTTTCGTACCAACCGCCGATGTGGAAAAAGCTGCGCAATTGATAGTTAGTAGGTATTACGAGTAAGACTCGCCTGTACCAGTCAAAGGGGGTCTCACGGACAACGCTTCTTGATTCGATTATGATTAGGTTTATCTCAAAATATTTATTATATTTATCTCAAAAATAAGATGTTAAAGCGAACCTTTTCCTTGTCTCCTACGTATCAATGTACGGTAACTTCGCTAGTAGAATCATCTTGTACTCTAAAAGTAATTAATGAGCTAATTTCATGCAGAAAACCTCTGCCCATAAAAAAATACCCCATTTCCCGATGCCTGACCATAACCACGTGCGCCGCGGGGCTCGCGCGCGGCGCGGGCCCTTTCACGACAAACTACGCAATTAATTGAAAGTGTTAGCCGGAGTTACAGTGAGTCAACAATTGCTTGAGTCTCCAATTAAAGCAAGTGACGACATCCGTGAATTGGGGACGAGATCCAGCGGATTAATGTAACTGACCTTAGATGAAACGGCCCCAAGGACAGCGTAGGTGTTTCAGTAGTTTACAACCCTGGATTCACGCCTTTTCCCCCGAAAGGTTAGGTATGGCCTCAATGAGCATGTTCAGTTATAAAATCGAAACAAACAGGCAAGATAGGTTAGCCATTCACTGAAAACAAACCAAGTGATTGACGTAGCTTTCAGAGACTGGTGCTTTTAATATAACTACTCCGCTCCGGCGAGGCAGGCGGGGAGCGCGTACGTGGATCAATTTATTCCACGTAAAAAATTCAGATGTGGTACATGGAAATGCTTCCCGTTGGGAAATATTCTGCATTCATGAAACGAGAGACGTAATATAGTGCAGGAGAATATACTTAGATGATGAAGAGTTTACGTGGCTTCAATAAATTATGTACTCTTTAAAGATTCAACCGTTCCATAATAATTGAAATTGTGTAAAAACAACATGAAACGCTACTAATTATTGTGCTGGACATTTCATATCGTCAATCAAGCAACTATATAATTCAATGTACTGGCACAAGCTAAAAAATACTTTTGCATTAAACTTTCTGACCCAAACGTGAATGTTGTAGCCCGTAGCTGCAACAGACCTACCAAATTAATTGGAAGTGGGCGTCCGATCGCGCTCAAATGGATTGATCAAATCACTAGGTCAATTAAACAACAAGTAAAGAAGCAATTCAGACTATTAAACATATAACTGAACATTTCTATTCTACGATACCCAAAGGTAAAAGGAAAATAAGAACGTCTGTCGCCATTGGCTGTCCTAAATTGAAACGGCTGTCCGTACCTTTTGAACAGTTTCCACTGAATACTCGTAGCTGAATATTATATTGTCGGGTACCTGTTATCGTTATTTTATACGTGGAATTATTGCCGTTTTAAGGTAAGGTGGTTAGAACCAGTTTTTGCACACAAATTATAAATTCACCGTGTTCTTATCAATGCAGCTCGATGGATTTGTCGCTGCTGATCTGTCGTAGACTCCAGCTGCCTAGAGTAGTTAATACAATTTAATATTGTTGATCCGTCAGTTACGAAAAAAATAGCAGTAGTGCAAAATTATGATAATTAAGCAAGAAGTGATAATTAAAATTAACTTTTAATTAAAATCCGTGTCTCACAGCCGATGTTGTTGCACGTCGCGTCACGTTGTGCTACGCCATCCTAAATGATGAGTAGGTATAGACTCGGAAGGCACCGTCGCGGTGACAATCCTATATTATATAATTATGAAGATTACACACATTGTGTACACATTTTTTTCTAATTGAGTTATGCACAATTAGGTATACGTTTATTGTCATGCCATTAAAATATACCCTATGTAATGAAAACTTTTATTCATCCAATATAATCTTTTTAAACCTAAATTCAATTAGTGTAATTTCATAGTGAACAGATATGAATTACCTTCAGCTAACGTGCTGGTGTACCTTTTAATTAACTTATTATATTTCAATAGATACTGTCAATCGGATACTAAATACTCGTAAGTGACTGATTTGCCAGTATTATAGTATTATCGACTTCTGCCCCATAAATAAATTTTTCATAAATTTGTATGGTTCCATCTCGGAAGTACGCCCTAGGATAAAAAATAATCATCTAAATCAGTCTACAATTGGCGTAACAGAAGAACAAAAAAAAAATACATCTGAATTGAAAACCTCCTCTTTTTTAGAGTCGATTAGAAATAAAGCTAGCTGGTCCAGCGCCGGAGCCGACGATCCATCATATTTAGAAGCGACACGACAGCAGAGATAATATAATTAAACAATGTGATGGTAAACCCATCACATTGTTTAATTAATCAATATCCGACAGGCTTTTAAGCTACCCCACAGAGAAACAAACAAACGAAAACAGCGACTTAATGTAACTTACTGTAAATAAAAGAATTATCGACTCCATGGTAGGAGACGCAGGTGTATGACACACTAAGCGCATGGAGCACCGGTTAATGGAAATATAAATAATTATAAACTCATCGAATCCTAAAAGCCGTGTCACCAAAAGGACCGGTAACTGATTAAAGATTTGTATTGTTCCCGCCGAGATAACATGATTAACAGTATTTAATGTTGTCAAGTGAACCGCCGCTGACTCACCGAGTAGGTACGCGAGTTTCGTAAATAGTTCCACCATTCTGCGCATGTACTGTCGGGTCTCGACAATGCCAGGGCTCGCGCTGACAATGATTGAAGGAGTACCCCACACAACGCGTCGCCACTGTTGTGCTAATGAGACGTTTGGATAATCATCCACTGCACTTCATTGTCCGAAGCTTGCATTATAGTATTTATGTCCGCAGCCTATAGTCGGGCATTGTGGACGCAAGGCTGAAATAAATATACCCGAAGGTAACGTCATTTGATACTCACGTCCATAGAAAGGTCGCAAAGATAGAGTTTCATAAAATAATGATGCTGCAGTGAATATCAGTACTGTGCATAACAGATTGCGCTTGTATACACTCTGAAAACTTGTGTTTTTGCAATTCTATTTGTGACTTGGGATTCTCTACGTTAGCCTAACGTAGAAGACATTCAGATTAACTTACCAAAAATTATTGATATCTCTTTAAATAAAATATATCTAGAGCTGATCGATGGCCTTGGAGTGATTTTCACCAAGCATGAGTAAGAATCATCTTCTTATTCATGCTTGGCATTATATTCATCATTTTTATTATAACAATAAATAACCAGTTTGGAATCGGAGCATACTTTTTGGAGTTATATATGAGGTCAGAGTTATGAGAGATAAAGTTAGGCCAGACACACACATGCAACCGCATCGTCAAACTAATAACACTCCTCTTGTGCCCAGTAGGCCTTCTGGTCCCACTGGGCACAGGAAAAACTCTACTCTATGCAGTATCGTGAGCTAGTCCCATTATGTTCCAGGGCAACATTATCCAGATTACTAGGCAGTAACAGAATGGATCGTAAACAAGTCTCACCACCAGTATCGATTTCATGTTCGCCACCTACCGACTTCTTTTCTTGTAACACTATTTTTATGATCTGTCGATGACGTACACGGGGCTGACGTCATTGCAATCCCCATCCTTGAGATGTGGGCGATGAGTAACCTCCTCGTTGCGCCTTTAGCCTTTAGCCTGAAGTTGAAAAGCAATATAGAGAATAGAAAATATTTAAACTTTACATTTTATAAAATTCAACAAGTCATCACTCATTATTTGATTGATCTACAATCCAAAAGAGTACCAACTTATATAAATTTTAAAACTATCATGGTTATGAACATTATTAGCGGCGACGTGGTCGAACGTACAAAACGAGTGCGCAAGAGGGTAGACCGATATGTCTGCCAATGATTTTGCACACTCCACTTCGCAAAGACTTCAGTTTGCCCGGGACCATGACGCATGTAACTGCGTCGAAATATCGGGAGTCAACAAAACTCACATAAATATCTCGGTATCACATGGTAAATATCTCGGTAACACGAATAATAGTACCAACTTATTCTTTCAAAGTCACTTATTTTTCATTTTTACGCCATACTGGGCATTTAAGTTTTACGACTTTTGACAGTTTGTCTGTCTGTGGTCTTGTGGCAAATTCTTTTGAAACAAAAAGTTGAAGCATTTGTATTTTTATATAAATTGCTTGTGGTTAATTTGTTGTCCTTACCACATGCACGGCACGCATGAAGGTCTGGGCGGGACGGTTAGCAAATTGCATGTTACGAGTATTTCCAAAACGAAGAGCCAAGGTTTCGAGGCGGGACACACATCTGTCACCAAAGCCACACAATCATATTTTGTGGGGTTCTGTAGCCAAATGGTAAAATACTTACGTTTGTAGTTCTATTTGTCGGTCCGGCATTATTCTCTCGAATCTTACGTAGTGATTAAACTTGGTAAGTCATAGGATAATGTAAAACTGCTAATGCCATTAGATTTGATAGCACTTCCGAGACAATGAGTGCTGTTTATGATTTTACAATAGGAAAACATATTATTTTTTTCAATCTGCCTATCTATTATAACCCAATATGATGATTTTTATAATAGACCAAGACATCATCACTTTCCTCCTAAAACCATCTCAAACTATTCTACCGCAATCTTAATAGAACATAGAGACAACTCTGATTCCTAATCAAGAAACCATTTTCTGAAAAAATAAGTAATAAATAATAAGAAACTTAAAGTATATTCACAGTTTACTAAATAAGTCCAAGTCTAAGTTACCTATTATCCGGACTGCAGGCTGCGGCCGGACTGCAGTCCGCCGTCGTACCGTCTCACTTGGCTGGCCATTATTAGATCAGTTTTTATTGCCCACTTTGCGACATCAATCATCAATTTGCTCTCGTGACGTTTTTTGCGATTTCATATTTTTTCTACTCGGTTTCACTTCAATTCTTAAGACAGTTACTTCCTCAAGATTAGTATTGAAATCGGTGACTGGTATTATTTTCAACTAGCGACCCTGGTATACAAACGGATATATCTCAGAGATATCCGTTTGTATACCTCTTCTCGTTTCAGTTTCACTTTCTGTTCACGTTCCTTTCCATTTCCGCTTCCGTTCGCGTTCCCATTTCCGTTCATGTTCCCGAGCCCGTTCATTCTGATTTCAAGTGTTCAATGGAAATATATTTTTTTCTTTAAGTTATTAAGTTTGCCTGTACCAACCTATTTTCTTTTCGCTGATATTCCCTTTCCTGAACTCGGTAACAGCTCACAAATATTTTCATTGCAATTGGATTGAATAGGATTTGAACAAGCGCTAAACTTAGTAATAAGAACGCATGATCTTTAGGTACCTACATATTTATAATATTCCAAATAGCTCCGACCCAGGGTGCGAAGGTATCCTTATTAACCTGTAGAGCCAGAGATCCTGACTGTACTCAGGGTCAACGTACCCCAGCCCCGGGCTCCCGATTGCCAATATCGATGACCTAGATTTTCTTACGGTCTAGTTTGCTATTGAATCAAAAACTTCCAAACAGTTAATTGAATAAATTTTCTTAAGTGGGATCTTATTTGGAAGTTAACTAGAAAAAATATTTAACACTAGACTTTTTTCCAAATTTACATGATTAATTGCCGCGAACCTTCTACGAACGCTTTTTTGATGTCTTATAACTTTAATTCAGAACTTTAGGCTTTAGCTCTTCAACCGCCAATTATTATAAAACTTGCAACAGTATCCAAGCAAAATTGTCAATCCTATATTGTGTCGGTGTTTTGCATCTACTTACTCGTAGACAATGCCACAGATGAATGACTTCGAAACGAACAGTGAAACGAAGGCATAAATTATCACTTTCCATTCTCATCGGCTCCATTGAGACCAGCAGCGCGAGCGGTTCGCTTCAAGGCTGCGCATGCGCACGGGAGGCACTCGCTGATATGAAATCCACGGGTTCAACTGTCATTGTTGGTGACGACACCACACTTTACATTCTGGCTGCGTGCTCGAGCTCCGCGTTCTAAGTACCCACCACTTGGGTAGGTTGCGACTCTAAATTTGCAATGAATTTGGCTGATTTAACTCTGAGTATCTAGTAAAGATCATATGGATATGGATAGTGGAATATGGATAGTGTTCGTAGTTAGGAGACAAGTGAAAGAGTTTAAAATCCAAACATATTTTATAAGAATATCTCATAAAAAAAGAATCATTGAAGTTGGTTCATAATATTATGAGGGGTCCTGTTGCTCGCGTCCGTAGATGAATACCCTCAAAGTCCCTACACCCCCCTGGGTGATGTTTAGGAACAACAAAAAGTAGCAGTTGAACTTGAGCAAAGTTTGCCGGAAACTTCCCCCTGAACACAGCAGTTCCGGTGGAAGTTCAGGTTGCGGGTGCCGGTGAAATCGCATGTGCATGAAACGTAACATTCCCGCCTCGGGTGACGGGTGCAACGGGGTGCGACTTAGGTCTTCTTATACTTGGGTCGGGGAGGACCTAAGTTGTATTGCTGTAGTTATGGGCGGAAGTAACCACTTAACATCAGGTGGGCCTTCAGCTGGTCCCGTCAATTTTGTCACATAAAAAAGAACACTCATAAATATACACTCAAATTTAGGACTTTTATTTTTCTGATTATGCTTACATAATTGTATGTGTGTATATGTTCCCCTTGCAGTGCCAGACGCCCCCCCGGGGTGCGGCAAGTGCACGAAGCGCGAGCTGGAGTACTGCGAGACGAAGGTGATGGCGGACCACTGCTGCTGCGAGCGGCGCTTCCTGCCGGAGCCGTTCCCCTGGCTGCCGCACACCTGCTACATCGGGCCCGAGCGCTGCACGCCCATCGCGCACAACTGCGCGCGCTACACCCGCCTGCGGGACTGCTGCTGCTACAAGAAGCTGGCTGAACGATGTGAGTGCTCCCCTCGTGTTGTCCCCCTGGCTCCCACACACCGTGGCCGGAATGCGCATGCTGTTATTATTACTTTTCCGGACAAATTCTGCACTAGGAGCATTCGTTGTATATATATGGAAATTTTGGTATCTAGAAGTTACAGAGGCAGACAGGGCTAGTACCTACCGTGTCATACGTTGGGTAGGTACTATCCACGTGTTAAGGTGATGCTGGGATAGTAGAGCTCGTGGTCGAGAGTCGTATTGCTGTAGGTTATGGGCTATGGCAACTACTTAAAATCGAGTGAAACTCGAGAAACTCTTTTCAATCTTATGTCTTGTATAGTTTTTGAGAGAAAGGCTTATTTAATCAAAATACATTTTGTGGATCGGAACCCTCGGAGTGGGAGTACACTTGGCTTGTCTTCTATTTGAATTTCTCTATTTCAGGGAAGGGGATTCTGTCGCGAGGGTCTCAGCTCAGCATCAGCGGGCTGGCGCTCCTCCTGTTCTCGCTGATCCTGTTCACGCTGTACCTCTGACATCAGGAGCCGCGGACCCTCCCGGGTCCCACCGCGGTTTAACAAACTACGGCCCGCAGACGTGGGCTTGATATATTTCTAATGACAAACCAGCGAGATCGTGGATCCATTTGTCATAGGAAGCTTGGGGCCCTCTCGGAAATGCATTATTTGCATGTTTCCATGGACTCGTGCGGCTGGCCAGCAGGGGTACTGTACTCACGTTCAGAAGGCGTCCGACCGGAAGGAGTGCTTTTTGAGAATCATAAGCGGGCGCTTCATCAAAAAGTATCCACTTATTGATGCAAAAGTAATCTTGCGAATGAGGAACGATAGTACAGGGTTGGTTCTTAGACATTAAGATCTTTGTACAATAGATACATTTAAAATTGATGCACTTTAAAAATCAAAGTTGTATTCAATATACAATATATTATATCTAAATATTAAGTTATTATGTGAATCATTGGTAATGATCTCCATATTGAAGTTAAGACTAAGAAAGATTTAGATGTTTCTATTTTCCTATTCACTATTCACGTACCTACTACTAATCAGTACATCGTAGTAATACATTAATTTACATATAATAAATTCCCGATAGTAAATGGAAAATAAAACTAAAAAATCACTGGGAAGTAAAACTGAAAGTTGATTCTTCTTATTTTTATAATATCTTCCATCGTTCATTACTCATGTCCTTTAGATCAAAACGTACATTATTACATTTATACATACTTGTATAGAAAAACAACCGACTCTTCGAAAGTTACCGAGTTATTTTTGTCAGCCAAATGGCTAAAAACAACGGATTTCTCAAAAATTATATATTTAAAATATGTATGTATTGTATTCCTTGAAGTAATTACCAAGAGACCAAAAATTAGTCGTACCACGTGCTTGTCCTGTCAGGCGCGGACAATGAGAGGTATTAAGTACTAATTTCAATGGCTTGAAGCACCTTTTGATTAATAGAATGATGAAACTAAAACTAATGTAGAAACCAAGTCTGCCCATTTATTTGTGAAATATTCAGTTGAATGTTTCAAATTTATTGAAACATGGAACTGAAAGGGATATAAATAAGATTAACATCACTTTTAACAAAATGCAATATGTACCTACTCGTACACGGTAGACTCCGCTAGCTCACTGCTTAGTAGCGATGTCACATGTTGTAATTAGGCAATTTGTAATTTATGCCTCACGCCTAATGCGAATATACGAATATGTTTGTATACATTTGATACCTATTTTCATCGCAATATGGAAATAAGTATCAAATGAATATGGAAAGATATGGAATCAAAATGTTATAAATTTGCGTAAGTTACCATAGCTATAGCTGTATCACGCAGTGCTGCGTGGAACAATCAATTGCTAGAGTATTGCGAGCCGCCGACATCGTCCGTGTGCCCTCGCCTTATATAATTCTTTATGATATTCTGTACGTACTTCTCATTTTCTAAAGATATAAATAAATCTATATTAAGAAGAAATATATATCTATTTATACAATAAATATATTTATGTACCTACTTCTACCCTTATTATGTAGTACAACCTATGAATTACATAGGAATGATTGTGTAAGTAGGTGTACCTGAATATTTAAGTTTGACGCCAAAGGTGTATTAACATAGTTAAGTTACCATTACATATGTTGTTTGTTTACACCATTTTTTTTTACAAATTGGTACAATTTGATCGTTATTTGTCGGATTAACATAAATTGATTTTATTTTGTTTTATATAATGTAATATATTGTTTTAAACTTTATTAGAAGATAAAAATAAAGTCTATTTTTAGATTTGCTTTAATGAAAAAGTAATAAAAGTTTGTCAGCCATAAAAACAAACTTTACAACAAGCGTTAATAAAAATAATTGAAAGATTATATCTAATGAGCTGAAGCTGGAGAGTGTCAGAGAAATGTAAAACTTTTTGTATTATAATATTGGTGAGATCAATAAAATAAACGAACACTCTTAGTTTTTTTAATGTGATGTACCTACCTACCTGCGTCGCACGGCACCGTTCATCTACAGTCATCCAGAGTGTCATATGTACCTATATGTACCGCACAAGAAAAAAATATAACGACTTTGCAGAATTTCATTTTATTGGATTGCATGGTTGTATTTTGTTTTTTATAAATGAGTTTTTGTCTATAAGTATTTAAACGTGTCGTAAATCTATTAACGAATATTACTACCTACATTATAACAACAAAAAAAAACAAGGTACAGACTTTCCTAAATGCTTTTGACGAACTAGATGGCATGTCAGGAAATGTGGCAAAAACTACAAGAGCCTCATTGAAAATATATTTTTTAAATAACACTAAAATGCATGCTCGTCAATTATTATTAATTGTCAGCTAATTTATAATTGACTACTTTATAGTCCGTCTGTCACGAAAGGTCAACAGCAACCAACGTGCGAGTGTGGCGCTATGGATTCAGTTATCCTTACCCAGGCAACATAGTCTCTCAGAAACGGTTTTACCCTATTTAATGAACCCTGGAGCAACTAGACTTATTATCTAACTATTAGTATTGTTGGAGAGGGTCTTACTCAATGCATTACTCTGGGTCCCCATACCATCCTAGAAGTTTCAAATAACTTGATCTTATCAAATATGCGAACACTAGACCCAGAAATTTGGTCCAAGGACCTAAGGAAGCCACCTTTGAATCTGAGCAGAAGGATGCGTTTCGGCCGGAGACCTCAAACGAACGCCGAGTCCAGGATCATGGACAGCTTACGGGCCACAATGAGGGAGTACTGGGTGAACTGCTCCGTGACCAGACCCGCGTATTTGACTGACAGGAACAGCCCGATAATAACAAGGTGGGTGAGAGTCCGCGGGTGAACCTAAGCGCCTAGTCATATTTTAGTTGCAACGCACAGTGCGCAGTGAGGGAATGTTTGGTGTCTTAGTAATAAAATTATTTAAATTATATATCTACTCATGATTATATGGTTCACATTTCTTTTACTAGTTGCTTTATAGGTATTTATGCCTATATTAATTGAGGCATGGGAATGAACAGTACACATAATAAACACAATACACTTTTAATAAACAATTAAAATCACATATTCACATCACATATAAGGAATATAGAAATTGTGCCAATTCATTCTCAGCCATACTATCATTAAGGGCTGGCAAAATCGATTTTAGTTTAGTTTAACGCCAATATAATCGACATAATCCGCCGCATAAGTTAATACAAAATTAAAAACAATATAAAAATTAATTGTCAAAAGATAAAAATATAATTTCGAGAATATGCAAAGACCCCAAACAGCTCTACATCTGTAGGTAATAACTTTGCTTATTTATTATTTATTTTTAATACAATTCTTGCGTTCTCTAGTGAGGGGAGAGTTGAGGTTGAGATTTGTAGGACATTATGGAGGCTGGAGTAATAGTTATTATGGCATAATCGTTTCCGAGGAAAGTTGTGGGTGCTGGTCAGAGTTCGTAGAAATTAATTTTGTTTTCCAGATACGTTTACTCCATGCTGCTGGTCATCCTGTTGTGTTTGGGCGTCGTCACAATCTTGTTCAGTAGTTACGAGTCCAGGATTGGCGAGCCCTCGACGGTGAACCAGCTGGAGGTGCACACCGTCCAGCACGCTCCGTTCCCGGCGGTGGCGCTCTGTAGCAGTAATGTTATCAGCAAACGAGCGCTGCGGGATTACATCATGACTTTGTGAGTGAATCTTGAAGCTACATTACATCGATTTAAACCAGTATAAAAAGACTTTGTCGACGTTTCAAATAGTGGCAGTACATGTCCTAACTGCTTGTATCGAATTCTATTTCAGGATTTCCACTACAAGACATCAGAACAGTACTTACAGTGCTGAAGCGATAGAAGAGTACTTGACTCAGCTGGGGCACCTGCAGGCGATGACGATGCCGCCGCACTCAGTGGACATGACTCAGTTTATGAACTTCTGGACTGCCGTCCACCCGAGGGCCAGGATTTCAAGTCTCATGAGGAGAGTGAGTGTACATCTGTACATATACATATACCTACACAAGTACCAAATTATACATTTTGAGTTTAACATTCAGGTCGTATATCGATATATAACTCACACCCCTAAGATTCCAAAATAAGATGAAGACGAAAATCACACTGCGTTGTATGCTGTGCAGTTTGCTACGCCGTGCTCCGCCATGTTGGTGCGGTGCAGCTGGCGCGGGGAGACGCAGCCGTGTCTGCAGCTGTTCCACACCAGAGTCACGCCTCTCGGGTTCTGCTGCGTCTTCAACTCCAGATACCAGTAAGGAGTTGGTTTATATGGGTCACAAGGAAAGAAAGAAATAATCACTTTATTTTATATCAAGAAAGTTATTTTGACAATTATCGATGGTCTTCACACTAGGCTAGCCTGTATCGTGAGAACCAGCTTACCATTTACAATATGTATACATATTGTATAAGTGAGACTTCAGTATTGCGACAAGTAATTTTCAAAATTTAAATACTAGGTATAAAAAGATATGATAGAAACTAGTAACTAACTAGGTAGTCTTAGAACTAAAAGACAGATTGAACCATTTGACCACTATTTATTTATGAATACTTATTTATGAATTAAATTTCACCTTGTTTGTGTACATTGCACAATGTAACGTAGGGCGCAGTCACGTCGGAGGTCGGAGCCCTTCAGGCGGCTACCATCATCCGACGGAAAAGTTGGATATAATCAAAATACATAAGTAGAAAATTACCTACTATATTATAATACTTCTACTAATTTCTGAACTTCTACTATTTCTGAATTACTTACTACGCGTAGGTAGCATTTTGCTAAGATTAATATAATATGAACATTTTATTATAATAATAATTTGTTAAATTATATTGTGCTCTGAATCATATGTTTTATTAGTTCCGTCGACAACTCGGGTGCCATTTTGTTTGAATTTCATCTTCTTGCAACATTATTTTGAACCACCGTCACGACTCCGAAACAAGGAGTCTCAGGTTCGCGGTCGCGGTAACCATTTAAAGGATTGGTTTTTGTAATGTATGTATGTTTTGTGGAAGTATTGAGACGACTAACTCAGATTACGCTTTTTTCAGATCAGAAGATGTTTTCCGCGTGCCTAAGTTCTTGGATGTGACCGGAGCGGAGTACGGCCTCTCCGTGGTGTTGAAACAGGACACTACTGACTTTGGATTCGTCCGGCGACCTAGTTATGATTACGATGTAAGGAGAAAGACACTATCAAATTGTGGACCAATAAGCTACAGTTACAGGATAAATACTTCATCTACCTGACAATGTCTGGAGTCTGCATGTCCACGTATAATATTGATACACTTTCAATGAGCTGTAGGTACACTGTAGGAACTCCACAGGTGCTAGTGTTTGATGGCAGCGACTATCCTCTGCTGGAAGGCGGTGGAGCGCGCATGTACCCGGTGGAGAGAAATGCTTCGGTCTACATCACCTTGACCACAAGCTTGCACCAGCCAGAAGAAGGTCTCGGTCAATGCAGCAGTTCAAAGGTACTTTGCGATGTCGTTTGTTGAAGAATTATAGCCATAGCTGACTTGATTGATTAACAGTAGGTATATCAATCATATAAAATGATTTTGAATACTAATACACCCAATGTAGAAAACCATATTCATGAATATTTTGTTCAAAATATATTTTAGTCGCAACTTATAAAACTCACAGTGTTAACAACAACCTGAAACTTGTAAACCTGATTACGAGTATAGCTTAGTCGTGCTCTTGTCATAGGTTGAACTGAATCGAATCGAAGGAAGAAATATCGGTTCACTTCCATTTACTGTTTCATGAATGGAAGGAAGGGAAGGCACGATTAGGTCTCGTAGTGTTGATGGTATAAGTACGTGGTCTACAGATGTGCCGCGCGCGGCGCTTCTCCGGCGCTCGTTTCCTCTGGAGCCGCGCGTGGTGCCTCACGGAGTGTCGTGCAGACACTGTCGCTGCCTTCTGCGATTGCGAACTGCACACGCTCCCGCGAGGGTTCACGGGACATCATAGGCATATTGAACAATGTTCGCTTACAGACCTGCCATGTTTGAACAAGCATCGAGGTAAGATACTCTGTAAGCCCTACCAGCATTATACATTACCCTATCTTTTACTCTTGACTAGTCATTGTTTCAGTCGGACGGTTCCACTGAGATACAAAATGTATCAGAAGTCCTTATTTTAAATGCAAAAAAATATCAAACATAGAATGTGAATGGACGATTCTTGATTACAGCTGTCCTTGAAAACTCACCCTGTTATTCTTTTAGATCTCAAGTATCCTTTGGATTACGGGAAAAGTAGGAGGTTTTCAAGCAATTCGATTGTATGTTTTTTTGGTAGTTAGTTTCAAATTTTTTTCGGCAATTGAGGACCAATTTGTAGGTATTTTGGAATTTGACAGGGTGTACCTTCGAGGTCGTCCCACAGAAATTTCAACTCTTAAGGCGTAAAAAAGTAAGGATAGAATTGAAGTCGGTTTATTCGAAATCAGTTAGTTATTATTATAATAGGATTCTTGTAGGTTCGGCTTAGGGCCAATAGCAATAGTTCTTTAAATAGTTTAACTCTACAGTGTAACAATAGTATAGCCATTGGCATTTTTAAAATAACAATCATAACTCTTTCCGCCACAGAGAAGTTCATCTATTACTACCCTGGCAACCAGGAGACTCTAGAGGAAGAGCTGCAGAACGCACAAGACTGCAGTCACTGCGTGCCGGACTGCTCCCGCGCCGCGTACACCGCCGGCGTGAGCGTGGCGCGCTACAACCGCAACAAGCTGCTCAAGGACCAGCTGCTGTAAGTGCTCCTTCCTGCGCTGGAGGAGCTGCGGACTGCACTCCCTGTGCATTCTATATATTGTAATATACGTTTTGGAATTACAGATGTTAGTAATAACATTACAAAATATACGTGAGCATCCTATAGATGTCTATGATGATTGTGTATTTACTATGTAAATACGCATAACCTGCGGTGACGTATTGCTTCCAGAGTGGATTTGCCAGTGGACAATGTAACGACCGTGAGGCTGTTCTACCCGTCCAGACACCTGAAGACGTTCGTGTTGGAGAACAACTTCAGGTGGTACGAAGTGTTTGGTGAGTACCTACATATATGAAGTGTATTATTTTTTTTTAATTAGGTGTTTTCTGTTTTAATTCTATTAAGTTCAATTCTATCTATTTGACCCAGAGACAACCATACTAAGTAAAAAATAATGATCAACATAGCTTTATAAAAGGCGCAAAGATCGCGTTAATATAAATATTATTGAAGAATTGAAGTTATTATAATTAAAACAAAAAGTCGAAATTTAAGGGATACACATGTAATAATACATTAAATATTATAATATAATAGCAACCCGCTCCGTCTTCGCACGGGTAGCAGAGGTCTTACGTCCTGCGTTACGAAATAAAAGTACTTACGCGTATTCCTAACGTTATTTCCTAACGTAGTGTCGTACCAGCCTTCTGCGTCGAGCACAATTGAGAGAGAATTTAACTGCTGTTCATCCTCTACTTGGCGTATTTTTAATGTTTTATTTCCACGACCGGCTCGGTCGCGTCGGTGACTCACCGCAGGCTCGCTGTGTTGTATCCGCGAAAAATTGCACACCAAACACACCTTGTAAATACTACTGATCCGATTTGTCTTATACAGACAGTTTTAATCTAGATAAAATACAGAAAACGATGAACTAATGATATTTGATAAACATACAAAAATAATTACCATATAACATCGCTTAGTTTAAAGATATGTTAAAGTATTTTTAAGGAATTTTTTACCGTTTTTGTGTTTTAATTTTAGTAATTAGTCTGTAACTTAGTGTGTGCTTCAGTGTAATAGATCGTCTTTAACGTAAGTACCTTGAATGTTACGCCGCACCGGCACCGCACCGGCACCGCACCGGCACCGCACCGGCACCGCACCGCATCGCGCCGTGCAGCTGTCAGAGGTCCAATGCGAGACGTGTTTGTAATGTTGTACGAGTATTGTCACAGAATACGTATTACATTGTTTGAAATGATTGTGGAAATAATAATTATCACATCGAGACAAATGATACGTAAGGTGGACAGTAAGATGTTTAATTTTATAATTTGCGTTAGTTTCTGCGGGAACCATTAATCGTTTCGTTAACTAGAAATATCTTTAGCGTACTCTTCTCGCCACATTGTTCTTCGTTGTTTTTTACACAAAAAAAAAACAACGTGTACACATATTTTTGCACTACTTTTTATTATATGTAAGTACTTATAGATTATTAGCTTGAACTCAAATAGGCCTTATATAACCTTTAAATATCACTACTTAGATTTATTATTGAGTAAAGTGTAGTAGCTGTAGGCGCCTTTCAAAATCTGCAACAAAGTAACAATTATGGATAAGAAATTATGATATTATGAATTAGAAGGTTAGAAGGTAATTCTATCAAGAACATAGTATAGTTTGGCAATTTTTTTGTGGTGGGGATAATCAAAACAGCGCCACAAGTATTTTACCGTTATGAAAGTGGAGAGCGTGAGGTTGGCGAAGGGCCCCGCTGAAAAGATAGTCTTGATGCGCAACTGGCCCGACAGGATGAAGAGGTTCTTCCTCTGCTGCAGCGGCGCGTTCCACCACTCACTCTCGTACGGCCCGAAGATTACGTTCTCGCTCTAAAACATCCGGGAGAACTTAATTCTATTCATAATTCTGGATGGGGGTGATTGAGCCTACACTGACGTAAGGGTGTTTTGTGCACTGTCCCATATTCAGTGACAGAAAAGTTGAAAGGGAATCGTTTAGGTTGGTATGGGCATTTAATGAGGAGGGAAACGATATGAAAGAAATTTTACGTGTCCAAACTTGAGATCTACAGGAGATTGATAAATAAGTTTGAGTTTGAGTTTACAAACTTGAATTCTTAAAAATTACTTAACGTTTTCAAGTAATTTTTAAGAATTCAAAGGAAATAAAGATTTTTGACTTTGACTTTGACTGAGTTTGAAAACGGAGTGAATAATTAAAAAATGGATGACAGACGAGTGTGGATGCAAAAATCATACTGCGTCGATCCCAAATAAATTGGGAAAAGGGCAAGTGATGAATGAGCTCACTTACTTTGATTAGAACAATGTTGCTGTGCCAGCAATATATAAAAAGTTGCGCGATTCCGAACACAAAATACTCGGCCAGGTACAACTTCTGGGCGGCGTTGGTTGCTGACTGTGAACAAGTCATTTTACAAAAATTTAAAAACTCTCTATCGTTTTGCGTTTTCTATTGTATTTGAAACGAACAAGAACAGGGTGAGCTAGGCATACGTACAGTGAGCTGGTACGCGCTGGCGCACAGCATCAGGGAGCACATCAGGATGTAGAAGAACATGACGGGGGACAGCAGAGAGTTGAAGAGACGGGAGTACCTGTGAACAAAACCATAAGTAGCCTTGCAGTCTGTCCTATCTTCTGGATATCGGTATTACGGCGGATATCCTAACAAATTTATAATAATACCAACAATTGGGCCGTATGACCCGCGGAGTGCGAGTCCGAAACACACTCAGTCGCATCATTTCAAGTTTCATCAAAAGTTTCTGCAACACAAACCGCTCTTAGAAAGCTTTGTCTGAAGGGTCGCTTGGAATGTCGCAGGTATTTGCAAAACTGCACATTTAGTGAGACATACTATCATATCATTTATAGTAAAAGTTACAGTTACATAGTCGCCATAGACATTAATTTACGTAACTTTAAGGTGAGAAGTATTATTTGTTCAGCAGTAGGAGGTAACCTACGACGCGGCAGGCATACAAGTACAAATGGCTGGGCGGGCTCCGCTAATGACTATTTTGTATTTTGGGCACCTTTACAGTGGGCAGAAGCTAGTCACGGGCTGACGGGTCGTACCGTGAACGTATCGATGTAGGTAGTGATGGACCCTGATGATTCGAAGTACCACACATTTCGAGAAGGGAATTTTAGTCAAATTTCTTTCCAAATGATGAGACACATTAGACGGCGGGCATATTGCATTCGTTGGCATTTATAAAGGAATTATTAGGTTTACTCAAAACCAAGTGGTTTAATGTATGGTGGTATAAGGTCATCGTGTTAGTCATTTTAAGTGGTAGATTTACTTTAAGTAGGTAATCAAAAGGCTTCGCTGATAAGAGTGCAAAGCTATATTAGCAAAATTTATAACTAATCTTTAGGAGGTTGGCGAACCAGGCATTAAATAAACTAATAACGATGAACATGTTTTGCCAGCAATCACTGAATGCTATTCTAATTTAAATCCTTCCTTAAAATTAATTATTGATAATTAATAAATATTGCCTACTCATAATGATCTATAATATTTTTTAGTGCTCTTGGCACTAAAAACATCCAGTTTTTCAGAGCACTGCACAATAAAATGTTTAACATGTATAATATTAGTTTTCCTGACTCCTGGTGGTCCATGCCACCTGCGCCACAGGGAACCCTAGTCCAGCGTTGCTATCTCTATTTCTAAGCTACATCGCATGTGTCTGTACATCGTAGCAGGCTCAAATTTTCACAAACAATGTTATTATGGGCGATATTTTAATAGATTACCTCACACAGTACCTACACAACGCGCACAACGTGTAGTTCTGTAATTCTTTATTGTACATACGAAAAATAAAACAAACATAAGTTATAAACAAAGAGTATGTAGAAAGGCGAGCTTAACCCTTATAGAAGTTCTCTTCCAGCAAACTTTTGAGGCTAGTGAGAGGTGATAATAATTATGTGTAGGCAAACGAATCCCTTGTTCACATGAAGAGTTGCTCATAGCTAGTTAATTTTCTGTTAGAAGCAGGTCAATATTTTGTTATTCTGGCCTGGAAGTAGAGGGGTTATTGTTTTTGACTGCGATCATCTTAAACAAAGGTAGGTGTATGGACTGCTTTCTGTAAGAGTGGAATACCTGTCGAGCCTTGTGTTGTGATCTTGTGATACGCATCATCACGAGCGGTGAGAGTGCCCTCCTCGCCACACCTCCACAGAACTCCCGACGGCTGGTGTGCGAGCAACACCTTGTGTAAATGTGGCCTATCACTAAATGCGCAGGTTACTCATATAAGGAGCGGTATTCCCTGCCCATAGCTACTGTATTTTTCTGTATGTTTTCCTTTACTGAAATATAGGAAGTCACATTCTTTTGAGTCTTTCGTAGTGAAAATTAAAGATAAAACGTCTTATTTCCCTATAGCTTTCCAGGCACCCTGTAAGCCAGAAAATAGCAATAACAAACGGCTTAGGCGACAGTATTTCTTGGCAAACTTCCCGTACATTGGATATTAGAATAAAAATATGTTCATCAACTGCGCAGAACGTTTTAATTTATAATTAAGCACTTATATCCTTTTATGCTTATCGGAGCTTTTACCGTTACATGATTCTGATTTTCTTTGTATGTATTGTATAAAAATTTAAAATAAATTTAAATTATAATGTTAAGAAATAATTCAGAAGCTGCATTAGTTTTATATTTACGTATTTGTTTAATAGTCGTAATTCACGCCATAAAAAGCACAACATAAAAGTCTTTGAAATGCTTTTAAATAAAATTCTTGAAAACCTGCCTGATAATTTTCTGAATGCTTGTCTTTGAACTGTAAGTTATTATAGTAAGGCTGCACAGAAATTTACCGGTCAAATAGACTGACACACAGACACTACCGTTAAACTTTTTTGACGGTACTCAAAAAGACTTTTAGACGGTCAAACACCCCTCTTTTTAATTTGCCTCCTTTCTTGCAGTAGGAACTCGTTGTTACTGTGATGATGTGCATCGGTATTTAAGATACATAAGTTTTTCCTTAAACCGATCTCGTCCACAGCTCGTTTTCGGATGCAAAATCCTTGTATGTAAGATCTTGATTATTTAGTGTTTCATGAATGCGTATTATAAATTATTTTAAATTATAGTGTGCCCTCAGCTTAGACTAATTTGTAATTACATTCTTACTTGATCAACTGGACGTGTATGTGGTGCAACTGTTTGACGACGGCGTTGAACTCCGTGTCCCCGGTGCCGAGTCCGCTCTGGCCCAACATCTGTTTGCACCTGATCCGCAACAACTCCAGCTTCCCTCCGAAGAACACCATGACGAGGATGACGCTGGAGTCGTGGGCGGCCATCACGATCGCGCCGTAAGCGCACAGCAACGTGTGCCACGTCACCGTGATCCAGAATCCGGGGGAGTGCTCCTTGTCAAACGGCATCCACGAGCTGAAGATGTGAGGAAACCCCACGGTTCCATTGCGCAAGTTCTCCCGCAAACTGGATGACGTTAAATACATCATCAAAGGTTGGAATACCGTCGTTAGGAACGTGGTGTAAACCAGCACCCAGTAGCAGTACGTCAGCCGTCGGCAGTATCTCGTGTACGCCTCGATAACAGCCTTTTTCTCCGGGTCCTCGCTTTTCCTCTCGAATTTGTCCGCCTCCGTGACGTAGTTAAAGACCTCCTGCCATTGTTTCTGATGCACCACGAAAGTATACACTTTAAATATGCAGACGGAACTCAGCAAGGATATCTTTAAGTTGGTAAGGACTTCGTCGATGTCCGATATCATTATGTACAGCTCCACGAATTGCGTACATACGAAATATGTAACCGTCGCGTGGAGGATTAAGTACAGGATCTTCCCACATTGGTTATCTGGCAGCACCAGGCCTATTCGTCTCATGCTCCAGTAGTTGGGGCCCGCGAGAGGCATGTCTGGGTCTTCGAGACTGTTTAAGAATGCGTCGATCATTGCGCCGGGGTCCGAAGTACTGTGAAAGTGATTGTCTCCGTGAACGTTTTTATATCGTCTTTTGATTCAACCCCTCGATGTATTAATCAGCGCCGAGTATAGCGTGTTCGAACGGGTGGATAATAATACTTTTTTATCATTCTTCCATGACTTTTATATTTTACCGATTTTCCTACATTCACTCCCTTTTGAAATTTTCATGTGAAAATAATTTCATTGGAAGGATAATAAAATTTCCTTAAAATTTTATAGAGCTCTATAAAAATGGCTTGGTATTTTTAAATTTATTTATTAGAATGTTTTTCGTCGATACAAAGCTAATCCATGCATTAAAGGATTTTAATGCATGGATTAGCTGGATAAGCTTCTTTTCTATCCTTTTACTAGGTGACTCGCCTGCGTTCTTCTCATGGTATATATGTTTATAGACTTCCCACTTAAGAATGAAATCAAAAAGTTTATACTGTTTTTTCTACTACTACTATAAAGTTGATTGCTTTTTTAATTGTAGATACTCGTAGTAGATTAAACTAAGCTAAAGCTAAGCTAACTTCTTAATTATTTAAAAATAAACTACTATCATTGCACATAGATGAAGAAGTATATTTCTGGGACTGTAAATAGGTATTTTGTTCAGATACCTACTCCTAAAAATTTTCGAACAAAAATTCATTTCCGACTAATAAAAGAGAATATTATTATCGATATGGAGTGTACCTCAGAAGTCTCTCGTCACTACTAATAGACTTGTCACGAAACAATATCTTTTCAACCCCTAATTTAGACGTCTCTATTGTGCCGTGAAAAGGGGGCGGGGTGGCCACACGACCGACCGTCCTTTTTTAAATATATAATGAAGCCATTATACGCACGGGACAGTATCATGTACGGTAACCAAGATTCATTCATTTATAGGAATGACAAACTATTTTAAAAAGGTAGGCGATACGGATCCATCAAAACGAAATCTAATGCAAAACTGATGTCACTCGAACGATTAGATATAACTTTATTACATATATAATACGTTACATTTTGTGTCGATTTACTAAACCTACAACGCCTGACTGTTTGTGTTGCCTTCACACCGATGTGTTATTCGAAACGAGAGGCTCTAGGCAACCTTGATGGAGTATCAGCAGCATCCAAGAAGCCGTTTGCAAGGTTAAATGGAAACAGTATTCAGCATGAACCTTCGTTTTTCTTTGTTTAAGCAGAGTTTTATCTTTGTAACTCATATTCATGAAGGAAGAGATGTGGCCTAAAGGCGTCGTATTCCGGAAGTTCCGAGGCCGACTGCCGGACGCTGCCGCTCCCGCTCCCGCGCCGTCTCTGGCGCCGCCGCGTACCACGTCGCAGACATTACGTTCCTAGTTTCAGTGTTTCTTTGTTTATATTTTTAAATGTATGTTAGTCTATAAGGTATTTATTCTATGGCCTGACGTTTTTAGTATTTATGCAAAAAATGTTAATTGCCTGAAATAAAGATTATTATTATTACAATAAGTCGTATAAGTGCACATTAAGTTTACAGTTCTATATTATGGGGTTATTAAGAATATTTTTTTATGTAAGTATACTTTGTGAAAGTGATAATTGTTTTTCTGCAACACAGTATTAAAGTAACGCAGGAAATAGTGCTACAAAATTCATTGTATCATATTTTTGGCAATAAACGAATGGTATTTGTAAGTGAGGTGCAACCAAAATCTTTTTTGCACGCTCCAAAATCTGGTTATCTGTAAACTGCGTAGAATCGGTTCCACGCTGCGGTACTTCTTACTATATATACTAGACACTACTTCTTACAAGGGGATTTAATTCTTAATACAAATCCACTTTCGTAACTTTTTTTCTGTCGAGTATTACGCCTAGACCTTTGGTATAATCTAACCGGAAGGATTCCTCATTATTTAGAGCAAACAATGATGCATGTTCCTTTTTACTTCTCGTGAATCTCATATCAAAACATTTTTAGTGATCATACGTGTCACGTGTTGTCATGGCGGATACCCCAGAAAATAGTAAAAAATACAATAGGTGGTACGGAACCCTCGGTGCGCGAGTTCGAATCGGGCATAGCTGGCTATTTAAGTGTTATATTATTTTTATTGCATTATAATTCATTGCATTCAATGCGAGTGCTTAGTATGATGATGTAAGAAATATATTAAATATGAAAAAATAACAAAATGAATACACACTCATGTCCTGTAGTCGGGTTCCCTGTATTGCAGGTGGCATGGACTAAAATGATATAGGCTGTAATGTTGATTATAGGCGGCAATAACCACTTAAAATCAAGTGAGCTGTCAGCTCCCGTGCGTCCCATTTGTCACTTACAAAAACCTGTCACGGACACTTCCGTTCCATTCCATATGTCCTAGTATAATGAGCCACTAACGCCAGTGAGTCTGAATAAGGAGACGCATGGCCACCCTGGCTCGCCCATATAATTACATTTTTATTTTTTTAAATAAAATGCAATTTGACATGTCGTTCTAACGATAAGGTATTTTTTATAATGATCTAATGGGTTAGTGTCAATCATTAACGCGATACAAAAGGTACTTTTTATCTAATTTATATTGTTTGGTTTGTGTTAATTTGTTCCTACTTGAGTAGGTACAACTGATTTCAAAAATCTATGTCCTTAAAACATGATTGTCTGCTTATGTGCTACTGTGCTACATGTTAATGTAGCGCAATAGAGAGATGGGAAAAAAGATGATGTCAATATGTTGAACAGCGTTACTTACCACTTCAAAACAATTTTTTCAGTAAATGATTGAAGATACAAGTTACATATGTAGGAATAGATTATACGAGATATACCCACGTAGTTGCATTCTCAGTCACTTTACTCATAATTACTGTCCCACCTGTGTGTTCTTTCCGTGTAAGTAGCCAACTAAGGTGTCGCTTTCGTGCTCTCCGAAGCACGAAAGCGTTCAGTTCGAAAGGTCTTTCATCCTAATGTTGGCCGGTCAGGAGTTGCTTACCTGCGTCAAACAATAAAGAGAAAAGATAAAAAAAGGCGAAATAAAGTTTGAAACAGTATCAAAAGCTGTCGTGTTGCGTTGTAATCACCCTGCCATGGAAGAGAAGATCTGTTATTCCACCGACCAGTCTCCCGTAAGGAGTATAGCAGCAGACATAGTGCCTGGTATCTCTCCGAACTAGTGGTGAACTACCTGTTGAAATAAGTTTGGTCCACCTTGCAGTGCAGTGCGGCAGCGGATGGGCCGCGGTCGCGGGAGCGTCCCTCATCAGCGTCTCCGAGCTGGTGTTCCACGCCGTCTTCCGGTGGAGGCACCACTACCTGCGCCGGCGCCGACCGGCGGGAACGCCTAGCTGTGCGATGTCTCACGACACGCACCGTCAACCAAATGGAGACCACTGACAAATATTGGTTCAAGCAATTATTTTAACGGAAGTTATCTAATGGAAGCCAAATGTTTAAAAAATTTACTTAACTTGAAAGACATGCCTTGTATACACCTGGTGGTAGCGTGAACGGTTCCTTTTCCCTTTTGGGCACGGAACCCACATGCCTTCACATGACATGGTAGTAGTCACGCTACCACCAGTTGCGATTAATGAATTACATTTTCATCAACTAAAGTGGCGGAACAAGTTGACGGCCGACCTGATGTTAAGTGGTTACCACTGCTAATTAACAACATCAATACTTCTCAGTACTGGGGAAACGCAGATGGCATCGCGTTGCTCACGTCACTCTGAGCCGGGATGTGATGTGTCATGCGCCACCCACACCCACAGTCTAACACCGAACCAAACCAACGGATTGTTGGCGCATTACCAGCCATGTACTTCTCAAAAGATCACCTTGTATTTAAATCGCGTATTAATATATTTATTTATTGGAATCATTAGGTAGCTATTCAATATTTTCATTGGAAAAAATTGGCTATTAGTAAATTATTAAAAACTTTATATGTATTTATGAATGTTTAGATCTTGACTGAAGGACTTTTGTGATTGGAATGTAATCAGATTAACCTTAACATTAAAAGAGGTGCTTCACTGAAGGAATAACAAACATACACACACACACACACACACATGGATACAAACAATCGCCTTTATATTATTGTTATAGTGTGATTAAACATATGTAATAAAAGTTAATTCAGACGCTTGTCTATATTTACACGAAAGTTGCTTACTAACTAAATTAAACCCCTTTTTAATTTAATTTAACATCGGCTTGATATCGTCTATTTAGCCTGTACAGGATCGTTAGGTACTTCTTCCACGGCTGACGGCGCGGCGGGGGGCGGGGACGGGGGCGCGGGGTTGGTGTGCGCCGGGGTAATGTCGCCGAGGATCGAGGGAATTACCTGCAGACAACGAGTCGGGGAATTACATTTCAAACGATAAACGTGAAAAATGGTTGGAAATATATGCGAAAATTTTGTAACGGACGATCCAATAATTAAATAGGTGACGATGACGTGCCTGTTAGTGAGCCCGCCCACAGGCGACGGGTTCAACCTCGCCGGAGCAACCTCCGCGCCGTGAGCGGGGTCCGTGCCTGGCGCGGAGAGATCGCCGACTCCTGCTTCGGAGGTGAGTGTAGTCGGTGTCCTGATAAAATGAGGCGGTAAGGATAGTATAGTATACCTACTTTTTGAGTGCTCCGAGGCCTGTGTGGCGGCGGGCGCACGGATGTCGTGCGCGACATGGCGTCGACAATGTCGGCGAACATCTCGAAATTTTTCCGATCTCTGTCGCTGCGCTGCGCAATGATTTTATTGTCGTTATGTGTATCGTAGTAGGTATTCGGCACAGCTATATTTTTATTCATTATGTGCCGCAAAGAATCTTCTGACAGGTTTTCTAATATAAACCATGATGAAGATGCAATTTACAAACAAATCAGATATTTCATGAAAATTGCTTATCACGTATGAAAATTGCTTATATGTATGCCCTAGTCGTTGATCGGGCGATCTCGTGAATTGATAATATGTTGTAAGCGACTCGCTGGCAGAAGGGCGGGACAGAGCACAGTCCAGACTATTGAGTATTACTTGAAAGTGAGGAATATTAATAGCGTGTAGATGCAAATGCGGTCGTGTACCTGTCTTGAGCCGGCATTTAGACATTTCCTGAACGCAGGAAGGACACGTGAGTGGTGTGGTGGGTATTGCAGGATACATTGTCCAAATGCGCGAGTGTTTCTAACACGTGTTTGCGTGTGTTGCACGTGTCTAGAGCTACGGTAGCTGCTCAACATAAATGTAATTAGTACAGCAAAAATATTGCCAGGCACGTTTGACTCGTTCGAGTAAACACGAGTATATGTTATTTATTATATTGGAATGAAACCCACCCCAGTACCTGTTCTCCGAGCATGACGAGTATCTGCGCGACCTTCTTGACGTTCTCGAGGTCCTGCGCCGTGGGGAGCGGCAGGCGCGGCTCCTGCAGCAGCGAGCGCGCGGCGAGCCGCTGGCCCAGCTCCGCCGCCGCGAGGGGGTCCCCGGGTTGGTACGACTACGAACCAGAGGACATTCACAACAACGACAATCTGACCGCTTCACTGCGCTCTCCGTTGCCCAAGGCAAGGATCCAAGTCCTTGCCCGACCAGCTCTAAAGCTGTTTTCCCATTAATCTAAAGCTCTTCTTTTCTAGGGAGAATGACTCAGCATTAAGTGTATTTCATTTATGGGAGTGATGCGCCTACGAATGAATAGAAATTGGACTACAGTCACGACTACGTACGCGCAGTAATGTTTATTGACTTGCATTCGTTGATGTGATTTAAAGACTCAATCTTTAAGTCAATTATCATTCTAAATGGGCGCTGAATCTCTACTACAGTTTGCTGGTTGGGCAATTAGTCGTTTTTCAAAATATGTTCTATCCCTGTTCAAAACTAAACTAAAAGTTTTCGCTTTTAGATGATGCCTGGCAAAGCTTCAAAATATAATATTTTTTAGCAGAGTACGTAGTTCACATATTTATTTATGAATAGATAAAGATTCAAAATGGCGCTACGAAAACAACCTGACCTATTGGCCTATTGAAATAAATAATAGAAAATATCTCGTTGTTGTAAGTTGAAAGACACAATTTTTAGTTAACGCGTGAAATAATATATATTTAGCAATAAACATATTTTTGTAGTTACCACGGGAGTACCGTGCGCCAGGGTCGCCATCGCCAACACCAAGCACCATCGAACAGTTCTGCCGGCCATGGTGCACCCACACGCGAACTGATGCTTAGTATGGTGAATACCATTTTATATTTATGATATTTCTAACCATGTACCTAAGGGCCACTGAACAACTCGTGGCGACATCACTTTTCTGCTATTGACATGTACGCCGCAAGCTTATTCATCTGAGAGTGTTTATTGTAGAAATTTTAAACTAATAAACTAAATTGTCCAAACTGACAGACCGTGATATCAAAGATAAACTTTTCCTAACAATCTGCTGGATAAGACTTTGGCCGCTCTACATAGCACAGTCGAAGACATGAAGCTCGAGTAGGTATCTTCATAAACAGCGTCAGACTGCAGGCGGAACGTCGCCGATACCAGCCGCTGCAAGTATCGCGAGTGTTCAGGCCGTAAATGGCTCATTTACCAAATTACTCGAGTGGTTACGGTAACTGGGTAAGTCGCGAAGTTCCCTGCTGGCGTGCAAATAAGTGAAATTACCCAGTGCAATGGAAATACCCACTTTTGTGACCTTTACCACGCTACCACGCGCGGCAGAGGATACCGACACTCCGTTATCAAACGGTGGCGACCCCGCCGCGCGCCGTGGCCGGAAGATAGGTAGAGCGGCACACCGCTATACCAGCACTCCTCTCCCGCCGCGGCCCCTCATCCTCAGCTGCGGTGCCGCCGATACGACACCGCAGCCCGCCTGAGTTGCGGTGCCCCTCATGAGGCACCGCCACCTACTGCGCCGCTCCTATTCGGCTTTAAGACAAAGTCTAAAGGAGCAAGACCTCCCTGGTTCCTCTTAGCTTCACCGTAAGTGACCAAGCCATGGTTACTATTATAAGTCCCCCCGCTCGACAAAAAGAGAGCCTACCACTGACTACCACTGACATCTTGGATGTAACGGTATAATCATATTCATATTCGCTCGTTTTTGCTCGCTTGTTCAAAATTTATATCAAAAATAAAACCACATTTTTATATTTATTATATTTCGGGCAACAAGCAACGTTTGGTCAGGATGAGTTCCCTTGAAAGGTAAAATATTTTCTGAATACCTATTGAATCTAAGCTCAGTTATAATGTATGGTTGTAATTTGTATTTTCAAGTACATAACTGCATCACTGTGAAAATGTTTTTATTATATACCTCCGTATCTTGTCAACATTTTCAAACTGAATGTGTTTTTAAAGTAAACAAATAATTGTATGTGCATAATAGTATGCAGAAGTTCACGTCTCGTTCAATATATAAATAAATTATCTTTTAACGTTTGAAAGGTTACGTTATTTATATAAATAGGCATTGATTATAATAATAACTTTACAATATGTAATAATGACCTTCCTGTTAACAATTTATCGAATAACCTATTCGAGCGAGACATGCATAAAATATAAACGCAGCGCGGCCTCGGAAGTGAACCTGACATTTGGCGGTTCGGATCCAATGCAATGCGAATACAATAGTGGACGACTGACGTCACGACACGCGCGGGCGCGGGCGGGGCGCGGGCGCGGGCGCGATGCGCTGCGACCTGCTCACCTCCGAATAACGAGGTAGGTACTTCATTTAAATTGGATATTGTGATAGGATTTGGATTTTAGGCATTTATTAAAAAATAGCTGTGCCCCGCGACTTCGTGGCACATATATGAATTCATCATGTATTAGTACATCGTATGACCCATTCATTGTTACATTAAATGCCTTAAATCCCTGCAGTCAGAGCATTAGAGACTGCAGTCTCACGCCATGGTGTGATACCACGTAAATAGATACATTTATTTATTATCAACAGTAAGAATTTTACAAATCAATCTTAATAATGTTACTATTTAACATGGCATACCGTGATAGGTATGGATGCACATTAAACCATCAGAAGCGCTGGATAGAATTCTGATTAGAAAGACCCGAGGTTATGACTAAATTTACCTCATGGATCAGAACTTATTTACTGTGATTCCGAACAATGTCAAGAGGCAGTCGGCACATATTGCCCAAGCGGCCGTCGCCGGACGTGACCGATCCTCCTCGGGCCGTCGTGGCATGCGCACGCGCACCACTTAACTTCAACAATATCATTATTCACTGTATCTTTGATACCGATCTACGCTTATTTCCCAGATATCGTCCGTTAAAGGTCCTACATGATGTGGTTTTTCAAGTTAAAATTTATTTATTGAGTCAGACACCATGATCCATGTATTAAAATTAAAGTAAATTTCACAGTTTCAGAAATAAAGATAAAAAAGAAAATAATCATATCATAAATTATTTTATATTTATATAAATAGTAAATTTGTTCGGCACATGGGTTGATCAGGCTTCACATCCAGTGCCTTTCCAATGTCTGTCAGCCAGAACCCTTATCAGACCGTTGGCCCAGCATGCTGCGTTTTATTATATATGTAATTTTTGTAACGTGTGCCAGACCTGCCGGACGCACTACAGTATCTGTGCAGCCCCGCCATTGCTCTAAACAAATATAAAGCACGCGTAGTGCACTGATGGACGCCTTGATGTAAGTAACCCACAGGCCGCTGGTGGCAGATTGACAGTAGGATTTAAATAAAAATACTTTAACATCTACTGAACTATGAGCGAAAGTGACAATCATAATGTAAACACTAGGCATAAAAATAAACTCGCTGTGCCCACTACTAGGCTCCATAAGGTTGGCAATTCTTTTAAAGGTCAATGTGTACGCTTTTTTAACAAAATCCCGAGCGAAATTCAATTACTGTCAATAAATAAATTTAAAACTGTCATCAAACGTAAACTTGTCGCAAAAGCTTACTATAAAATATCAGATTACCTAGATGACAAAAAGGCTTGGGAATGAATTTGCTCCACTCTAGACGCAGGACCATATTCGCGAATATGTAATACTGTCTCCGAGGGGTTTCTTGTCTGCTTCTTCCCCTCGGGTTGGTCGGTTAGGGTTGGAACAGACGTAAACTTAACAAATAAGATAAGCTTAAACATGAAAATTGACTGTAATTTGACATATCTGTGTGCATGTAATGTGCCTGGGGAGTTCCTGTGACACGTTATATGCTCACGAATATGTGTACATGCATGTGTAAAATTTGACGTGTCCAAATGATACTTGAGATCTAAAGGAATAAATGAGTTTGACTTTGACTTTGACTTTGAACCTGCGAACAGCATGTTTCCTCGTCCCGCCAGCGCCCCACGCTCACTCTCTGTCGCAATTATCACGTAAGTGTGTGACCCAATGTCCTAAATGTTATATGCTTAGGTTAATTTTAGATGAAAAATGAAGTATATATGTATTATGACTGCTGGATTACATTCCTTTTTGAAACCAACTTCATTCCGGTACCGGGTGCCTCTTAGATTCAAAGTTTGATCTACTCCAAATGTTACGGTTGCAGCCGGCATCATTGGGTTATTGTTGTTTAAAACTTTTATTAAACGACTACAGCACCGCGCCACTGCACGAGACGATGGAAGCAACCTTCGTGAGATGATTCTCCGCGGACACTTTCAAAATACTTGTCCTTATTTTGTTCTCATTACCAGGTGTTTGTCAACACATAACATTATGCACTTAGAGGTCTCCAAATTCTTAGCTATTATAGTAATGAGGAACATAATGACGGTGGGCTAAATATGATTCGAACAAAATACTGAGATCCAATTCAGAGACATTAAGATGAGTCGTCATTGAAATTTACACACAAACGCTTTTGTACTTGAGGGAGCTCGTATTATAAAACCAAATGACGATATGTGTCCGTCCGTATGTCCTTGGACGAGCTCTGATGGAAACCGGAGCACAGTTAGTGCCTACTCATAATACGACTCGGGCCATCCTCGACCGAAGTATGAGAAGACCCAAGTCGCAACACGTTGCGCACGCCACCCGAGACGTATGTAACGTCTCATGCGCCTGCAATTTCACCGGCACCCACACTTTTCCACCAAAACACAACCATGCTAGAAGATCTCTCTCGGCAGATCTAGTACCCGGTTTGGAAGTACTTCTCTGAACGAACTTGGCACAAGTTCTACTGGTACTTTTTGTTGTTCCTTTAGCCCTACGCAGGGACCAACCTATGTGTAGGGACTCTGAGGGTATTCACCTACGCACGCCACCAACTGGACTCCGCTATGCCATGCATTTGAGTTTGGATCTGTCAGGTTACCTAGTAGGAGGAGAAATGTATCATATATTGTTGATGTTATGGATCAAGAATTCGCTGATTCCCTCAAAACAAGCAAGTTCAGTCGTCTATTCAAATTGTCTAGCTTGTACTCTGAAGAATCCTCAAAGGATAACCCACGTGGAGCTCAGGGAAAACGGAAGCCATTGAAACGATCCAACGACGGATCTGAAGTGAGTGACCGGCAGCCAGCGCAGCGCATTGTGAGTCACCAGCTGGCGGGGCCTCCCGTTTAGGGTAGGGAGGTAGGTGCTGTCCTTTTTCGTATGGTGTGACGTCACGGCATACCGGTTTATAACGGATTATCGGAATGAGAGAACGTCTAGTTGTGTACTAAGTACATTAGTCTGATGGTGGGTGTGGGGGTGTGTGAGCAGCGTAGCTTGTGAGGTCATTACTAAGAGCCACAAGTTCTACAGCTACTTTGCTGCTTTTGTACTCGGGACACGTATAGCGACTCTGGGGGTTCACCTGCGGACGCGAGCAACATGGACCCCCGTGGAGGATATTTTCATAGCTAAAACTGGTAGCTATTTACCCCACAATACCATGCTATAGGTAAGCCTTGACCGGAAGTTCGTGTTCCTTACCCCGCCCCGCGACCTACAGATCGTCAGCGGCGAGTCTTACCGGTTCACACACACATTCCTGAGTTGTAATGTATTGACACTGGTGATTCAAACTCCAACGTACCTATTAGACTACAAAAACAATAAAGCCCTACTTTATAATTTGGCTAGCGTCTCGTTGCTTACATAATATCCTTTGTCCCCAGTTCCCAGAACGTGGGCCCCATGCGAGAACCATGGTTAACACCACTTACCATGCATGCCCCTCTACTTACAGTCATTATTCCATGCCACCTCTTAATAAATGCCCATTTATATTGTGGTAGCGATGGCTCCAAGGCCCCGCTTTGTCTGGCTGGAGGCGGAACTAACGAATGAAGGCGAATCTATTCGCGATCCCAATACAATTGAGTAGAAAAGTTTAATGTAATAAAAACCATTGAAAAACTTAAAAAAATAAGATATTTAGAAAGAAACGAATACAATATATCGACAGCAACAATACTAAAGTTAAAAAAAGTTAATACAAGTTCAAAGAAAAAGTGTAGTTGAATCCCAATTTGATCGGCTACTGTTGTAAATTTTAAAAAGTAACATTCAAAGAAAGCGATCAATGTGTATCATGTTCGTATCCAGCACGCTAATGCGAGCTATGATTCGCTAGACAATACAAATGAGAAATATTGACATTGAAATTCTAAGGTTAGTTTAGGGCTCCTGAGGTTTGTATGGACCTCGAGCGGTACAACAGCCCCTGGCCACTGAGGATGCGTGATAACTGTACTATGACTCGGTAACTGTGGGTTGGACCTGGCTAAGTATTGGCTGCCTTATGTTCTGAATACTTGTTATTTAAGTTAATCATAGATCAGCTAGTTTTGAGTGAGGGCTAGCCCTCAAAACATAATTTAAAGACCAATGTTGCACACTCGAAGAATTGACACTATCAACACATAAATGTTCACTCAGCATTGAGTAGTAGTGCACGAGGGCCTTGATGGGTAAACTTGTTTACCTTTATCTAATACATTACGTATGCAAATTATGAAACTTCCTAAAATTTAAGTACCAGCTCGGAAACAAATACGACATAATCCAAACTACTACATAACGATATCCAAGATCGGCACGTCTTATTAAAACATCCATTAATTATTATCTGTTACGGTATCTCCCAATGTCACGTCCGAGGAGTCAGCGCGACCAGCGCGCGGCGACACGAGGTGTCGGTCAAAATGTGGATTTGTTTATATCTGCGGTTATGTAAGCGCACGCGCAGTGCTTGCGATGAGTCGAGCGCGCGCGTTCGCGCTGGCAGCCCTCCTTCTGGTGGGGCCCGCGCCCGGCGCCGGGGAGGCCCTGGACGCGTTGGAGGGCCTCATACCTGACTACCTGCTGGAGAACGTGGAGGACCTGGTGAAAGCGGCTTCCTCGGCTTGTAGGTTCTTGCAGTCAATTTAACTCTAGCAGTACATTTTATTGGAGTCCAGGTTCTTAGTTAAGCTTAAATGGAAGATAAGTACTGATACTGGAGGAAGTCGAAATGTTATGATGGTGAAAACAGTGTTGGTTGTGTAGACAGTGCTCCATTTAAAAGCACATCCACAGTGGAATGTGTGAGAACTTTTTTTCTGACTAATCACAGGAATATTGGTAATTAGTAGGTGTGTGCGAACAATTCATCTGCTCATAACAGTTTAATCTATGTATCAACTTGTCATATTGTTCAAGAATTTCCTCTTGAACAATATTGGTAATTTGTTCATATTTTATTAAACTTGGCTTAAGGATCATTGGCTGAATGGCTGAAGAATCGACTGCAGGTAAGTTAAGAACCTTCCAAACGGGACGTTCTAGTTCCGGTGGCAAGGGATGGTCCGGATTTTGAATACTATTGTAGATGCGACCTGTGCGAACACACTGCCGTGGCCCGCACGCTAATATATTCAGTCAACTTTGAAATTTTATATTTTAGGTTAAAACCGAATCAGCTGATGACTAAAGTAAGGTTATGGAGTTTAGCCTCATCCTTGAGGCCATCCTTCACCTGCAGCGTCTGTCGGTCTTTTCGATCCAAGGCTTCATATTTTGATCCAGAAGTCCACTGACGGGCTGACATAAATAAAATTGAAGTGTCTGTTTGTGTTGTCAAAATAACATTTTACTAGATGCATAAACATTTTTGGTCCGTCTGTTTGTATTTGGTAATCTTTTTTATTTTCGAATAAGAAAATAAGAATTTCTTCATAAAAAAATGTTAAATTCCCGCGGACTAAGTCGCGGGGAACAGCTACCAGAATATGTATGAATGACGGACGTAACAACAAATAATTAAATTCCTAAAATCGGTGGGATCAGCAAATCGTGATAAACATCCCGGTAACTCGAAAATAATATTTGAATTCATTCAAAATTCATTCATGTCCGGTTTCTATTATATTTTCGAGATATAAATATTGGTATAAATTTTATTTCAATCCGAGGAGAACGGACCTGGTGAGACGGGACCGAACCCTTTCAATCCACTCACATGAATTCTCGGATCAATTAAAAAGCGGTAAAAGTCCTGTCGACTTTGATCAATTTACAAAATAACGGAATTATGGAGAGAAGTTATTAAAAATAAGTTATTGTTTAGACGTACCTATCACCGTTATTATCTTCATTAATCACTCAATTGATGATCGATCACTATTAACAAGCCATTAACGATGTAAGCGCGCGGGTCCAGGTGTCCGGTCGGCCGGTCGGTCGGTCGGTCGGTCGGTAATGGGACTGTTTGTATTCACTCGCAGCCGCGTACTGCGAAGAAATTAAATCATAAATAATGTATCATTCACCAATCAAAGTTTATTCGCACGTCAGATTAACAAAATTTTATTAAAATGCGCTGCGTCGCCAGAATGTCAATTGGCGCGGCGAAGCACGGGAAGGCCGGCTCTCGGATTTAGCTAAAATCCTCAGATACGGACATAATAAGTGTTCGGCCGGAGACATGCTGAACCAATAACATGAATGAAAAATCCCTAGACTAGAAGTTATGTTAGCGTTAAACTGTGCTGTTGCGAGTATGTATTATAAATACGTATCTATCAATCAAGAATCGCGCAACAATCAAACCAACAAGGGTCACGCCGTTTGAATTGATTGCAAAAAAAATTTAATTAATCACAAAAACATAATAAAGTCTGGGCGTTGTATCCTTTCAGGTGACATTCTTCCGTTGGACCTGCTGTTCTCCAGATCCTACACCCTGGAACTGCCCCAACTGGACGTGGTGGAGGTGACGCGCGGCGGCCGGCGCACTCTCCGCGTGACGCGCGCGCACCTCGCCCTGCGCCGCTGGCACGCCTCCACTCTCACCATCTACATCCCCGGGTGGTGGAACACGCCCCACGACGAAGCCGCTCAGGCTCTCGCTTCGGCGTTACTCAAGGAGCAGCCGGTGGTGCTCATCCTCGACACGAGGCTATCCTTCTGCCGGGGCTACCTCTCCGCGGCGTCCAGAGTGAACGCCGTGTCCCACCTCCTGTACCACTTCATCAGGAACCTCGACAAGTACGGCCTCCGCCCGGCCTCCGTGCACCTGATCGGTTTCAGCCTCGGCGCGCACGTCGCGGGGATGACGGGGAAGCTCGTTCAGAAAGGGTTGAGCCAAAAACTGGGGAAGATCACGGCGCTCGACCCGGCGATGCCGTGCTTCCGCCGCTCCGACTACAGGCTGCAGAAAACAGACGCGGCCTTCGTCCAGGTGGTGCACTCCTCCGCCGGGATCCTCGGCATCGAGGAGCCGGCGGGTCACACCGACGTGTACGTGAACGGCGTCGCAGTGAGCCAACCGGAGTGTCAGCACAGGAGTATCAGCTTCGAGTGCGACCACAACCAGGCGTGGAAACTGTACGCCTCGTCAATAGTCAACCGACGGAGCATGGTGGGCCGCCAGTGCCGCGGCTGGCGGGAGGTGCTGGCCGGCCGCTGCAGCGGGGAGGCCGCCGTGCTCGGCTACGGGTGCAGCAACCATTCCAGAGGCATGTTTTTGTACAAGTCTCGAGGTTGAATGCGTAATTAATTTGAACAACAGTAGGAAGCGTTCAATGAGGAAGTTAATAAATGCCATAGTTTTATTCTGGTAGTGTTTAGATAGCATAAGTAGGTACTGCATTACACAACTGTGATACTAGTCGTTATGTCGCATTGTTTGCAACTTTATGTAATAAAATATATTTATAATATCAGCGTTTACCACAAAAATGTTTCCATTATTTTCATCATTACTCAGAACGGAATTCCAATTAATGGCGAGGCTGCAGAGTAAATTGAAGACCTCTAGTGGATCGCGGCGGAACTAAAGTGGTCGATACTCGCTACATAAGTCCTGCCTGCTTTGACGTCGCCTTTACTTCGGTAGAGTATGAACCGCTCTTAGTTTAGGCGCTGGCATCTAGATGGCGCTAGGTAGATATTTTTAAGTTTTGGCTTACCTCAAGTAAGGATGTGGGTTTAAATTCACTTGTTTTTTTATGTTCGATATGATGTCTACGCCTACTAAAATGATGCCCTTTTTATTTTATAAGTCTGGATTTAATTTAAAATAGGGGATGAAAGTATTGAAGTCGGTTATTTTGAATCAGTATTCTATATTTTTAACGATTATATACATAGATAATTGAATTTTCTATAAATTTAGTAAAGGAAATAGTTAGTAGAAGGTACATAAGTAAAGTTCCTCGATCGAGATTCAAAGCAAATTCCTTATTATTAGGCGTTTCATATCGTAACTCATGATGACACCGGCATCATCAATTCGTTCCTTCCCGCCCTTCGTCACGAAACCGAGACTCGGCCACAGAATACATAACAGTGTAGCACCAAACATTTTATACAAACAATTTCGACTCTATCCCGGCTCGGATACGGTTCAAAAGGTACACTATTGATGCCGTAACCGGGAGCTTTCAAAAGGACGTGGGATCACGAGCCGCCCGCCGACAGCCGCGCCGCCCGCCGCGCCCGGCGTCATTACTCACCACACGTCGAGACCAGAACTACCATCCGGCCTGAAATTGCAACTCTGTTTCGACCAGATAAGGTTTAGACGTGAGGGAGGGGCTCTGGAGTGATGGAGATGCTTTCACTGTGAATTAATTCCACCGAGCTGTTGTGCAGTTGGTATTTGCACGGAGACAGTGACCGTAACGTACCAGTACTCTGATGTTTCCATAGCAGGGACAAAGGCCTACTCTCGATTATTGAGAGTGAATGGACTTAATCTACAGCGGAGCCCAATCCGGATTGAGAGGTGTCACGTGTCTTCGAATTTTTGTTTCTAAGACATGCCGGCTTCCTCACGATGTTTTCCTTCAACGTTCAACGTAGTATCGCGCACATCATTTTTGTAGAGTAAAACTCATTGGTGCGGGTTTGTGTTTAAACCAGCAACCCTCAGATTGGCTGGCCACCACGCTCTCTGGAGACAATAACATTTAAGCAAAATGATGTCATTAAAGTACGTGCCTACTTCTGCACCGGCCTCACTGGACACTGCTGGGACAGGCGTACTCTCGACAAACGGCAGTGAATGAGCTTTATTTCCCCACTTTATTCCCCACTAGCAACCCGCCCCGGCTTCGCACGGGTGTACTTCTGACCGTAGCCGGGGCAGCCGGATTATGTACATTATACATGTTAAAATTATTGGACCATAAATTAGACGAATGTAATCCTAACCCTAACTGAATCACTTTGTCACCGTTCACTCCGTGCTACCACTGGGCCACCACATCAATAATACTTGCAGACGATGCCATTCACCCATGTAGCTGGTTTAAGTGACACAGACAAACAGACATAATATCTGTCTGTCTGCGTTAAATCTATGTCAATAAAAATTAAGGGCTGAATGTGTTGCTAAGCTAAAAACGGAGGGCGCAGCTAGTCACGAATACAAATTCAAATATCATTATTAAAATACGTTACATTATTTCCAACAAAAACAATGTTTATTTTTTTAATTTGGTTGTATTGTACATCAAATTAAGGTCAGTTTTCAGTATTTAGCCGGTATTATTTGTAAAGGTAGCGTTGTAACCCTAGCCGACCAACCCCAGGGGGAGAGCAGGAAGAAACTCTTTAGAAACAAATTGATTCCCAAGCTATTTATCATCTTACCTAAATGACGAATAGATCAGATATTTTAAAGGAAGTTTAAAAAATATTGCATTTCGTTTGACTTGAAGTGGAAGCTTACATATATTTATGTTAGTTACAGTACTTCGCTCGAGCTTTGTTAAAAAACCGTACACAGACAGACCTTTCAAAATATAATAAAACACGTGGGATTACATACAACCATTTGGTGACAAGAGCCTAAAAGAAATGATGTCCTGTGAAATAGTGTCGGAACGTGCTGAGGGCCCACCTGGTGGTAAGTCCAACCCCGCCCATGACAACAGTAATGCGACTCAGTATAAAATTTGGATCATTACACTGAGTCGCATTCTCCATCACCAGAGACGGGGGTGATTCACCCACACCCTTTCACTTCCGATGAAAGTAATGCACCGCTGCTTGGCGACAGATTCCAGATTGGTGGTACATAGTACCTTTCCGGATGAACTTGGCACAAGTTCAACGGCTACTTTTGGTTGCTCCTTTACCACTACCCAGGGGGTAGGTACTCGTACAAACCTACGGACGCGAGCAACTGGATCCCTTGCCTCAGAACGTGGAATAGCAGAAGTTATTTCGTCTAAGGAACAATTACCCGGACTGGATTCCGTCTAGTTCAGCTACTCGGAGGACGTCGATGATATCTGTCGGTAGCAAACAGAACTAAACCTTCCTCGAACAATTCGAACGTGACTATTTTGAACAATGATTCGTTTCAATTTTGCCAGAATAGGGCCCTATATTTATTTTTCCTCTATTTGGAAAAGCAACGAATCAAACATGTACGTCAAACATTGCAATATGGCAATACTGATGGAGTTCCCAGGTTGCCCCGGGACCGGGTGGGGGGGAGGGGGCGGTGGGAGCGGGGGCAAGCCGGTTAGAGCCGGATATAAATTGCTTTCCAATGTAAGCCGGGATAGTGCGACAGTGACGGATATGAAACATTCGTTATTATGAGAATGGCCGGTCGCGCCGTGGCGAGGCGGGGTGGGGGGGGGGGGGGGTTGTTTCGGCCAACAATACAGTCACGTTGGGACGCACCTAATTGTTTACTTTACCACTACCCATGGGCGCCAGGCTGCTACCCCCTGTCGAGATAGAACTTTAAGATTTTTTTTGCACCCGGGATTCCCCGAGCCGTCTACCACACAGATTATGTTTTCGACGCGCGATGTATATTCAAACCGCGTTTTGACAACATACATAATTACCTATAATTAATATCTTTAATAGTATAGTGTGTAGATACAGATGCACCTCCCTGAAAGTATTCCTGGCGGCGGCCATGCCACTACCACTGGGCTATGGGATGTTATCTCCTCAGGTAAATCTTCCGCTTGTCCTCTTGGCTGGCTTGGAGAGTGTCCAACAAGCGCTTTTTTGGGATATAAAGGTTCATGTCTTTGATTTGCTCTTTGACTTTGATTGCGTCTACTACTCGTATACCCTGGTGGTCTGCAATACTGTTTTTGTTGGAATACTCTGCATGTGAACCGAGACATACACCTGCACTCTGAGCCGTGTTGCCACGCTAGCGGGGGTACGCTCTCCTTAATGAAATCACAGCATAATACTCAAACTTGATTTGGGGGTATTTCATTTACTTAAGTTCATATATAATTTTGTTTGTTTTTACTAAATTATTTTATTGTTTAGTGAATGTTTAAATCCACAGATCCTTTGTTACTTCAAATGCATGTAGGATTATATAAAAATTTCAAGTCAGTTACTGTGTTTTATTTCAGTTTGAACTCATATTCGTAGATAAACATATTTTATAAGTCGAATGTTTGCACCTTCCCGGTCCGTCAGCTATCTTCCGGAGTAGGACGCAACATCAAATGAATCAACAATATTCTAAGGACAGATTCGTAGAGTTGTTTGAGAACCAATGTACGGCTTATTTAATTATTTGAAATCAGAACGGTGCCGTACTTTGAGAACAATTTCATATTTCGAAACTCATTTTAAAAAGTATTGTTATTCGTGGAGCAGTTTGGGAAATAATCTTGGAGTATTGTACTTTGGGAATAAGCCGTTAAAAGGATTATTATTTTATGTGCATTCAAAGCGTACGTGAGCGGTTTTGTTTATATTGTCACAGAATATATGACATGAAGAGTCTCCAGACGCCTCCTGGGCCCCGGGGCCCCGCTCGGGGCGGAGAGGACGCGCGCAGTCCCTACCACCGATCTACATGACGGCGCCACGAGGTACTTACCGCACAATGACTACAATTTGCATAAAACCAGTAAAATACAACATGTGGTAAGTGCGCGGGCGCGGGTCCGACCGAACCGCTTCACACACTATATTTAAATGTACAGGAACTTACCATCTGTCTGTATTCATGTTCATGTGTAATTTGTAAACATATGGAAGATATCGACAGTTTCGGTAAGTCGCGCCGCCTGTCCCATTGAATGTTCCACGGTTCTCAAACCAAATGGTAAAAGTAATTTGACCGCTTACTCTACAACCAAACATAGTTTATTACTCCGTCGTACAACATACCTTTAAATAATCAGCTGTAGCTTACTAACCAAAGTCGTTACATAATAAAGTTTTTTTTTTAATGTGAAAGTGTGTTGAAAGCCAATCTGATGTTAAGTGGTTACCTCCGCCCATAACATCAGCAATGTCGTATTGCTCCCCGACCCAAGAAGGAGACCCAAGTCGCCCGTCACCCGAGACGGGGATGTATGTCTCACGGGCATGTGATTTCACCGGTACCCACACCTTCCACCGGAACACAGCAGTAAATTAATTTCGCGTATAAAAAGATAAAGCTAATATAATGAAGCAATCGCGAATGTATTCTGTGAAATCACCGGTGGAACGATTTCTATGAAATATGAGAGCAAGTACTTGTAGCCACTCGAGTACTGAGAGGAAAAGGTAACAAAATTCCAATCTCGTTTATCGGTCGCGGCCCGGCGCCGGCGCCGGCGCGACAGGGACGGCCCGGGGCCGGGCCGGACTCGTCTCCGGGACGCACCGGGTTCATCTAGTGTGACTGGCAGGACTGAGTTGAAGCTTACATCAAACTAATCGCTTATTTGGGTCGGCTTGAGCTTGCTGGGTCGGATTCAGACCGAGGCCCACCCAAAAACTCATTTGTGTTCACCGTTTTCCATGTTATTACTTACAGTTCGCAGACGAAACAGGATCATTATTTTCAATAAATCATTAATTACTGTACATGCATCCTGTTTTGCAGTCCTCTGTATAATTACGAATAATAAATATAGTCTGCGAATATTACCAGCTATATTATAATATAAGCCTATAAGATCAACAAATCTAAGTCCGGCAATATTTTATACATAAATATTTTTATTTTGTTTAAATGTGCATGACCTTCGTCCGCATCTATAATGGATATATGGGATGCTTACACATAGTTGTAACTTGCACACACATATGATCACTATGCTTGGTGACGTTGTTCTGTCGTGTGCCGTAATGTTTGATCGAAAACGAGGCAACCACAACATTAGCTTTACTTAATGTCCGGGCTTTCTTTCGCGGAACGGGCGGTGGTCGGGTCGCCAGCCGGGCCTCTAGACCTACCTACTCGTATATGGCCGTGCTGTATTGCCATGTCCCGGGCCCCGGGGCCGCCGACTCACCAAACGGGATTTTTCCGCACTGGCAATATCCACGTCAGCCTCCGGCCACGGCTCGGTATTACCGAGGAGGCTGCGGCTGTTTTTTTTATAAATTGATGGGCGCGTCGTACGATTCACGGAACTGGCAGCCATTTAAATACCAAGCTCCATAATAGTAAACAGCGTATTTAACTCGGACAATGGGACTATGAGGGATAATTTTTGTGACATTTCTTTATATGAGTATTGGTTTATGCTGGTCGTACGTTCCCTGTATATACATCTGAATAATGTTATCAGATATTTTTCTATACAATTCGTTTTTTTTTTTCGAATGAACCAAGCTCACTCCTTGCTATCTATTTGTAACTCCAGTAGGTACTACTGGGCGACCTGTGTGGGTGTGTGTGTGTGTGTGTGTGTGTGTGTGCGCGCGTGTGTGCGATAGGCAATTAGAGATAACGTGCAGTTGGCAGTGGGCCCTCGCTTCCCGCGGAAACATTCTAAATTGCCCTTTTTGTCACACCCTGTACTTAGTCCCCCTCGTCATTAGCTGCCCACTTTACAAATACTGTCATGTGTTTGTTAGTGTTTTTCTCGGTTTGATTTGGAACAGGAATTATACTGTGTGATTAAAAGTTAAAAACAGCATGTTAGGCAATATTAACAATAATAATACCGGCCTTATAGCGCAGCGCGTCCGCAGACATCTGTATTATACATACATGACATAGGTATTATATATATATATTATATATATATATATAATATATACTAGCTGACCGGGCCACGCGTTGCTGTGGCTAGCGTTTTTGTCATACGATATTATAATTTGCAATAAAATAATATTTCGATCATAAATTGAGATGTGAGCTATCCTATCTTTCAAATTGGATCAAACTGCACACGGTGTACAAATTTGATTAAAATCGGTTCAGTAGTTTAGGAGTCCATCGCGGACAAACATCTTGACACGTAATTTATATATATTAAGATATACACGGCACCACACCAAGTGCACTACTGGTTGGCGGTGGATTACCAGGTGCGGCGGTACAGTCACACCATAACACGGGACGGATTGAAGGTACTATTTTATACACCTTTACTACCTGTTACATGCCCAAGTAACCACGACCCAAACTCTATAGTCGCTGGTCGGTCGGTCGGACCTGTATAGGGGACATGCACAGACAAACTTTCAGCATTTATAAAATAACGAAGGTCTGGCGGTCGTGGGATCTTGAGCTATCTTCAGCTATGTTTTGTGTCACCAAAAGTAAAGACCAATAGTGTATAATATAGAAAATTCCTAAAAATAAAGATTGAGTAATTAATTAATACGACAATGTACTATCGTATGCCATCCTTTGCCAGTTCAATGGCAATAGATCTGCGAGGTGCTCATTGATGAGAGACTGCCAGCGTTTTAACTACCTGCAGCAGGTCTCAACAATAACAAAGCCATACTAATTTCAGAGTTAGGTATCGCTCAAAACAAAACCCCAACAAAATGTTACCGTTTCTTGAAACAACAATAATAAAATACCTTTCAAAATCGCCGATCGGAAACTGTATTATGGACGAACTCGGTAACCGTAACGGAGAGAGGTCGTAAAGTGGTATAAAAATAATAAAAGTACGTAAATTATTTTATTGCCTTACATTGCGTACCTCTGCGCCCGGTCGGGTGAGGGAGGTGTGGTCCTAAGTACTCGCACGATAACATGCCAGGGGAGGGGGGCTCTGGAGACGTGTGGTGGGACTGTGTAGGGGACCGCCCGAAGTTGCCGATTTCTTTGACTAAATATTTTAGTTTGAGAGAGTATAATGGCAACTTTTAAAGAAAAACCTCGAAAAGATCTTTCTAATCCAATTAAATATGTAAGTATATCAAGGTAAGCTAGAGTTGTAACAATTAGGCACATGGTGTAATTGCCACAGCAGCTAATAGGCAGGTACAGCTATCATTCTTTATTTATCAGGTATTACCCGAAATTATTTGTTTAGAGACATCGTTTATACTCGTACAGTTATATTTTGTAATAAGGGAAATTATTTGTGTGATACTTTACAAAGGCACCAGTATTTAGCTTACGGTGTCTCAGTGCTTCAGTGGCCCCGACATACCTAACCTCCACTAAACGTAGAGGTTTCCCTCTACAAAATGAAAGCTATATATAGATATATAATACAGAACGTTCCTGTCAGTTACAAAAATATCACCGCGATGAATTGATTGCTTGCTTCAAAGGAAATAAGTGAATCACGTTTTTGCGCCGACAAAAAACATCAAAAATATCCATTTTGTATAGGCGCCACAGAATACGCAGCATGGCCGCGCTCCGCGTCCCTGCTCCCGCCGGTGCCTGTGCCTGTGCCTGCCCGGTGCCTGTGCCTTCCCCTCTATTGTTATATTATTTATTTTTGTCAGAACTCACAACTTTCGTCACATCAAAGGGCTTTGCCCTTCTTTGACGGTGTTCGCTGTTAATTATTCGGCACCAAAAACTTTTACACTTCTGGGGCGTCACAAGGAACAAGTTGAAAGTGCCTACAAGTCTTTTACAACAAAAATATCGCGTGTCTAAAGTTTGTAGATGTTTAAAAGCGCTCAAATGAAGGAAACGAGTGTCAGTTTATTTATTATTATAGTAGGTGGTAGGTGTCAATTGAAATGCCGCCTCGCGTCCAGCGCAAGGCTGGCTGCGGCTGAGTGGGCTCATGATGTATCATTAGTCTAGTCGCAGTGTGGTAATCCAAGATATGAGCTATCCTGTCTGTACCATATTTTATCCAAATCCGCTGAGCCGTGTGAGCGAGAAGGAGGTACATAATACAAACAAACACATACATACATACAAATTTTCGCCTTTATAATATATTATAAGTAAGTTGACATCAAATTTTATCTTAATGGATTAAACCGTTTGAGGGTCATTAAGTAACGAACATTTGAATTATTTGATCATCAGGAGGGGAACACTACACTTCTCCGGGTCATAAGTAGACTAGGTGTTCATCAATAGAAATAATATATATTATTATATTATTGCACCAGTAGCTCGCTATATACCTACCACACATTTCAGCCACCAAAAAGTTGAAGGCACATGACACGTTCTGTTCATGTGTCATGTGCCTGTGACGAGCAAGGTACCACCGGGCCCCCCTGCAGTATGGTGCCGTTGTATTAGTAACGTGCTAGCATCGGACGAGGGGTAGCTGAATTATTTGTAAGCGACGAGATACAACCCCGGCGACGAGCTTATCATATGTCACGTCTAAGCCTATTGAGGCCTACTAGGCCTATGCCTAACCGTTCTGTATTCCTATTCATGTACCTTTGTAATTACAAATTGAGAGCACCCGATTCGAATCATTCAATCAAATCTTGAGAGTTCGTAAAATATTTAAGGTTTCTATAAATTCCAGTTAAATTAAATGATCTTTGTAAAGTCTTAATATTACTGAAGATTTAGAGCAAAAATTAATATATAATGAGAAAAGTCTAACGCTTAATCTCGCCCCCCCCCCCCCCCCCCCCCCGCCCCGACATCACGCCGTAGATAAAAGAGCATTAATAACAAATTACCTTGACTTTTATTACGAAGTTAACTTTAATATTTCATTAACTTGTGTCTATCAAATTTAGTTGCCGTTGATTCAGAGCCAACATCAGCTGTGTGCGCGGGGGTGCCGGAACAGGACTGACTCCCTGCAGGTCGCGGGTTCGATTCACACCCAGGACTAACATTTGTGTGCGAACTAAATGTATGGGTGTTAATAAGTACGTATTTACAAACAGGTACTAAACACATTAGAATTCTGTCAGAAGTATTACATATTAGTAGTGTAAGACGAGCAGGGTGGGGGGCAGACAAAACAAAATTTGTACGCTTAGTACTATAAGGTTTCCTTTAATTCGATTAAACGAAATAAAAAAAGAATCATCTAAATTGGTCAGCGATTGGCGCAGCATCCTCTGCCACAGCATCCTCTGCCACAGCATCCACTCCCGCAGCTTCCTCTCCCGCTGCTCGTCCCAACTCCCAACAAGCCAGGCCGTCACTTACACGTATTAATCCATATCTATAAAACTACTGAACCGATTTTAATGAAACTTGCTCTGTTCCCTAAGTTCAAATAAATGTAAGCCAATGAAAAAATGGTAATAGCCAAATATTAAATAGTTTCCGAGAAATGCATGGACCATTTAGTTGGTCCATACATACATAACAAGTTTTGTATATTTGTTTGGGAGCCCTAATAGATTATCATTTGTGCATACATTTGTGAACATATTGCAGTTCCAGTAATATTACATACTATATTACATATATAATATTTTTTCTTTTCAGGTTGTTTAATTTCAAATCAATTTTATTTTTTTATAATAATTATTACTTAAGTATATATATCTTATGTCAAGAAAAACTTATTTGCTACGCATACCGGTGAACTTATACTAACGGATCATCTATGTATTTTCTCTGTAAGTGAATTTTGAACTTTTTTGAGAAAATAAAATCTTAAACTTAAATAATAATACATATATGTGTGAAATTAATAATCTCCTTTCTTTGAAGTTGATGAAAAATATAACCCGTTTCTAAATCTGTCACAATTAACGAGAATAGTTAGTTAATATTTGTTTTTAGCCTGCACACTTTTACAATACGCGAGTCACGCCACTTTTGCTAGTTAATTATGAAACATTTATTAGAACGAATCCGTATAACACTAAATCAATAATAAATTATTTAATCGGACTTAAACGCAAAAATTTGTTTTCGGTTAATATATTCTATATAATATTCATTACTATGTATAATCTAACTGACCGTCATCGTGCTCGTATAAGGTAAACTGTGGCGTGTGAGGGACGAGCACAGTGTGTGTGTGTGTGTGTGTGTGTGTGTGGGGGACAGATATCCTGCCGGTGCATTTATTGTGTAACCATGTATCGAGGACAAGTAACGTGCTTCACGTCATCTGTTTAGATTGGTATTATTCTGGTATTATGAGAGTAGTGATACTGTTCACTGTGACGTTGGCCGGCGGCTGCGGGAGCGCCGCCCGGGGGGCGCCGGGTGAGTCGGGCTCGCCCTCCACACACACTCTTTATTGTGATATTGTATATAATCTTAAATAACATTCATGGAGTCAGCGCAACCTAACTCCACAGATAACACTAACACAGTTTGTCCTAATATAACATGATTACTGATAGAATATATATATATTTTTTTGTAAATATCTATTGTATATCATACCTACACCCGGAGGACACAGAACCACGGTGTACCTGCTGCGACCGAGCAGTGAGACCAGTTATTTATATAATACCTAACAATGATTATGTTTAAAATAGTCCAGTTTATGCGAGTAACAACGTGAGCTTCAATTAAAGTGGTAAAATTGTGGTTATAATGTAATTTGGGGGGTTCGTGTTGTTCGCATCCGTACTACGAGGCTTTGAACCCTTTGGACACGTACGCCCTTGGTGATCGAAAAGGAGCTACACAAAGTATAATAACAGTAGATCTTGTGTCAATGTGCCTTGTGCTATTATAACATTTGAATTAATACATTTAATAAGTATGACTCAATTAGCTGTTATGTCGTATGAAGCTCTTTTAATAGGTACTTATCGATAGTCACACTAAATTAGCACTACCAAAACAGGAAATTATGGTGTTATCGACAATAATATAACAATAACCCAGAAGATACGTCACTAGCTCGCAGGCACGGTCGTGCTGCGGTGATGGAGCTACTTGCATGCATTACTCGTCAGTCGCGATCGGCCTGGAGACTGGCTGCGAGGCTGCCAGTGGAGACGGAATGCAATACAGTTGCAATACAATTTGTCGAGTGACCGAAATATTTACCATGATTTTTTAGTTTTCTTGGCTCCCGATATGTCGACGCAGCTTCATGCGTCATAATTTAAATATCGCTATATATTTTTTTTATAAGGTAACCTGTAATAAAAAATATTATCTCAATATTTGTCAAGGGACAATAATAATTGTCATGTCTTTCGCGCTACAGTGTGTTTTATGTGATTCTGATACGGATTCCCCTAAAGTCCACCTGATGTTTACTGTATCAAACTCAAACTCAAACTCATTTATTCCTTTAGATCTGAAGTATCATTTGGACACGTCAAATTTTACACATGCACATATTCGTGAGCATATAACGTGTCACAGGAACTCCCCAGGCAAATTAAATGCACACAGATATGTCAAATTACAGTCAGTTTTCATGTTTAAGCTTATCTTATTTGTTAAGTTTACGTCTGTTCCAACCCTAACCGACCAACCCGAGGGGAAGAAGCAGACAAGAAACCCCTCGGAGACAGTATTACATATTCGCGAATATGGTCCTGCGTCTAGAGTGGAGCAAATTCATTCCCAAGCCTTTTTGTCATCTAGGTAATCTGATATTTTATAGTAAGCTTTTGCGACAAGTTTACGTTTGATGACAGTTTTAAATTTATTTATTGGCAGTAATTGAATTTCGCTCGGGATTTTGTTAAAAAAGCGTACACATTGACCTTCAAAAGAATTGCTAACCTTATGGAGCCTAGTAGTGGGCACAGCGAGTTTATTTTTATGCCTAGTGTTTACACTATGATTGTCACTTTTCTTTGTGAACATGCTCATATGTTTACGAGTGTACATCATCATCATCATCATCATCAGCCCTTACTCGTCCACTGCTGGACATAGGCCTCTCCAAGTAAGCGCCACTGAGCCCGATCTTCGGCTCTTCTCATCCACTTCCTTCCAGCCACCTTTCGCAAGTCGTCGCTCCACCTGGCCGGGGGGCGCCCCACGCTACGTTTGCCTACACGCGGTCTCCACTCAAGAACTCGTCTACCCCAACGGTTATCGGTTCTTCGGCATATATGGCCAGCCCACTGCCACTTCAGCTTGCTAATCCGCTGGGCTATGTCGATGACTCTGGTCCTCTGTCGGATTACCTCATTCCGGATCCTATCTTTCAGAGTGACTCCAAGCATAGCCCTTTCCATAGCTCGCTGAGCGACTTTAAATTGGTGGACTAGCCGCACCGTGAGTGTCCACGTCTCGGCACCGTAGGTCATGACAGGTAGGACGCACTGGTTGAAAACTTTCGTTTTCAGGCATTGTGGAATAGGCGACGAAAAGACTCGACGCAATTTCCCGAACGCAGCCCAGCCCAACTGGATTCTTCTCTTGGCTTCCTTTTCGAAGTTGTTTCTACCTAGCTGCAGTATCTGCCCGAGGTAGACATACTCCTTAACAACCTCGAGAGGAGCGCCTTGTACGACGATTGGTTCCGGATTGATATGCTCATTGAGCATAACCTTGGTTTTGTCCATATTCATCCGGAGACCAACTCGTTGAGAAGAATCAGCTAGGCCGTTAAGCATGTTCTGTAGCTCCTGCAGCGACTCCGCCATCAGGACTATGTCATCCGCGAATCGCAAGTGTGAGATGTATTCGCCATTAATATTAATGCCCACTTTTTTCCAGTCCAGCGTCTTAAACAAATCCTCCAATGCGTTGGTGAACAGTTTCGGGGATATAACATCCCCCTGTCTCACCCCCCTGCGCAATTGGATGGGTTTAGACTGCTGGTCCTGTACTTTGACACTCATTTTGGCGTTTTCATACAGACATCTCAACACTGCGATATAACGATAGTCCACTTGGCACCGCTGCAAGGATTCCAAAACAGCCCAGGTCTCGACGGAGTCAAAAGCCTTCTCGTAGTCCACAAATGCTAAGCACAGGGGCCGATTATACTCTTCGGACTTCTGTATAATCTGCCGCACTGTGTGGATGTGGTCTACGGTGCCATAACCGCTTCGAAACCCGGCCTGTTCCGGTGGCTGAAACTCGTCGAGTCTTCTTGCAAGACGATTTGTGATAACTCTTGAGAACAACTTATAGACGTGGCTCAGGAGTGAAATGGGGCGATAATTTTTCAGTAGTGTTTTGTCCCCTTTCTTATAAAAGAGGACAACTATGCTCCTGTTCCACGCCTCCGGAGTTCTCCCACAGCAAATGACGGAATTAAAGAGCTTCTGTAGTTCCCTCACTATCGGAACTCCACCTGCCTTCAGAAGCTCTGATGTGATTCCGTCATCACCGGAGGCTTTTCCGTTTTTAAGTTGTCTCAGAGCCATATCAATTTCGTCCACGCTGATATCCGGCAGCTCGTCTGTAAAGTGGCGTGTTAGTGTTGCTCGCGAATCGTGGTTATCGACTTGAGTGGGCTGTGCACGCGAATCGTACAACTGGCCGTAGAAATCCTCAATTTCGGAGAGAATCTGCGACTTCTGACTACCAGCGTCTGGTAGGTACCTAGGTACCTGCCTGACACATGCTGAGCTGGAGCCATTTTTGACTCGACTACTATCCGAGATAATGGACACGGAATTGGAATACGTGGGATTAACATGTAATGTTTCAATTTTTCTTTATATTAACTGTGTCTTATTTGTTACTATTTTTTTTTTTTCTTCTGTCACCTGTTACTGTCCTACCTATTTCTGTCGCCTACTATTGTCCACTTAATGTACCTACTTGTGTCGTGTCAAAATAAATGTTTTTCTATTTCTATTTCTATTTCTATTTACTTCGACACGACGGTATGGCCGTTCGATGTTTTTAACTTTGCCAGGTGGCTCCTCCCAAGTGGTTGGCTGAACACTTTCGACCCTCGGTTTTGCTCAATCGCCTTTTCGATGCGACGCGTACTGGAGCACCGAAGGTCACGTCTCACCAGCTTTGAGATCTGCTTGTTTAGAGCCGATACCTGAGATGAAGTAGACTCGGAATCTTCCCGTCTTTTGGTCATCAGTCGCAAAGTCTCTTCCGAAAGATCAGATTTCCTGCCCATACAATTAGCCGTGCAAAATTTTGTGCCTTCTTCCCTCACGATTTCAACGATCTTTTGGAGTTCCTCGTTTACGTCATCTGTGGGTTCCACAGCAGCAAATCGATTTTCCAGAATTTTCTGGAAGGCTTCTGATCCTGCATTGATTTGGAGCAGATTAGGCCGGAGTGTGGACTTCATCATGCGGTACCTTTCTAACTGGACATCGATACTTAGGGTGCCTCGAACCAGTCTGTGATCGCTTCCGGTATTAAACCTGTTGACCACTGAAACATCCCTAAATATGTGTCTTTTGTCCGTCATGATAAAGTCAATCTCATTTTTTGTCACAGTGTCGGGGCTTCGCCATGTCCACTTTCTCTGGGGCTTTTTCTGATAAAAAGAGTTCATCAAGAACAGCCCCTCCTGCTCGAGAAAGTTGACAAGCATTTGCCCCCTGTGATTTCTGCTTCCAAACCCATGCGGCCCTATTTTCGATTCGCTGCAAGATTGTACTCCCACTTTAGCGTTGAAATCACCCATGACAACGTTGAAGTGAGCTTTGGTGGTGTTGTGAAGGGCTTTGGATATGTCTTCGTACATATCCTCTACCTCTTCATCCGAGTGTGTCGAGGTCGGTGCGTAGACCTGTACTACCTTTAAGCTATATCTCTTAGATAGTCTGAGTATCAGGTACGCTACCCTGTTCGACACACTGGAGACTTCTTCAACGTTGTCAGCGATGACTTTATTAACAAGGAACCCCACGCCACCTTGGGATGGTTCGTCGCCCTCACGAAAATACATAAGGTGACCCGACTCTAGAGTTATGGTGTCCTCCCCCTGTCTTCGGACTTCACATAACCCGAGTATGTGCCACCTTATTTTGTTCAGTTCCGTTTCTAATTGTATCAAGTGCTCGTCCAGCCGCAGTGTTCTTCCATTGTACGTCGCCAGAGTCATTTGTTTTTGGTAGCCTACCAGTCTTCGGTGATTCTTAGCACCCCCTGCCCCGCCGTTACCATGACCGCTACCTTGGCCAGGAATAGTGGGGCCGCCGGAACTAGGGGCCATATCTGTTCGTGCGCTTATCATAAGGTTTTTGCCCATAATCGCCACGCTGGGCAGACGTGTTGGCGATCGCAGGACACAGGTTGTCGTTCCGCTAATGCTGCTGCCCATCAGCGGTCAGAGAATTTAGACCTGTGCCTAATTTAGGAAGGGCTATACCGCCATCAACCGGTCGCCAGAGCCTCGTCGGTTACTGCAGGATGCACCACGTGCAGGTGAGGTTGACTTTTGAAGCATTAGATGGTGTGTTGCTCCCTTACATCACATTCTCATATATGTACTGACATGTAACCGTTAGTATATTTATATCTTTAAATTTTTTACGTAATGATTCTTGGGGACCCATATTGTAAACTGCACGAACAGCCCTCTTCTGCAACACAAATATGGTGTTGATATCTGCAGCATGCCCCCACAGCATATGCCATATGACATAATGCTGTGAAAGTAGCTGAAATATACAAGCCTAGCGGTATCTACGTCTGTGAGCAGGCGGATCTTTTTGACGGCATATGCTGCAGAACTAAGTCTCTTCGACAATCTTTCAATATGTGGGCCCCACTGAAGCTCATTACCTCCGCCCATAAACAGTAATACGACTTAGGTCCTCCACGACCGAAGTATGAGAAGACCTAAGTCGCATCCTGTTGCACCCGTCTCTTAATCAAATATGATTCGGGATAAAAAGTAAAAAATATATGAGTAAAACTCTACCTACTATTCTTAATTGACATAAAAAAGAAGGAATTCCTTAAATCGGCTGAAGATATGCTTTTATTTGTATGTTTGTTACGCGATACATTCGCCAATCGCGGACTCGTATTTGGTGGTGCCTATCTCGTATACATTTCAAGCATAAGGTGATAAATAGGAGTTGAAATGATTGAAGTCTATATCATCGATTATTAATTCGGCCACAAGTCGAGGTCTATTGGTATTATCACCAAAAAAGAAAATTTTAAGTAATGCTAAGTACTTGCACATCTCAAACAATTAACCCAACTAACATGTCGGAATCATGTTTTGTTTCAGTGATTATCTTATGGGTCATGTCACTGATTTTATCATCCACGAATTAAAAAGTCTTCGTTATTGTTACAGGTGCTGATATAAACTATCTGCTCAGGATACTAAATGCTGTATCTTATTTTGAGTTGAGTCCACGTGGATTAAGGCCTACATTTATATCGTACGCACCTAAATCTACAAATGAAACGGTACCTATGAACGTGTACCAGTATGCCGAACGAGATGTATTTTTTCTGATCTGCACGACGCCGGCGGCGGGGGGCGCGCTGCGGCTGGTGGTCCGGCGCGGGACGCTCGTCTATCGAACGCAAGCCATGAACGAGACACAGTTACATGCGAGAATATCCGTGGACAGGTTCGACCACGGGATGACTGTGACGTGCACGGCGGAAGGGCGCGGTAATGTCACAACACAAACTAATTTACGATTCGAGTTGAATACGACAATACCTCTTAAGGAACTGATCATGGACGAGATACACGTGACGGAGGGCCGGCCGCTCCCCGTGACCTGCAAGGGGACGCCGTACCTCTACTCGGGGTGGCCGGCGCGCGGCGCTGCGGACGCACACACCATACAAGTGGAAAATAGATATTTTATATTTACAGATAACGTCACAGCCGACTATAATGGAACTGTGTTGCGGTGTGTTCGCGTGCACCGCGGGCCCTCTCTGATACGTATCAAACATCATAACTGGATGATTATCGTTCACCCGAGTGATGTAACGGAACAACATACGGACAAACCGATCTCCGAGTCGACGACGAGTCGGAGACAAAACGGGTCGGATACTAACTTTGCTTCACATGCCACGATAGCAACGTGTGCAGGGAGTGTACTTATCAATGTGGTTGTTTTTACGTTATATGTATGTCGCAGAGTGAGGAGCCGCCATGCCGCCGCAGCAGTCGTAGAACCACAAAACTCGCAAGTTCAAGATGTGAAGCTGCCTGATAATGATTTAATATCAAATAATGCTAACGATTATGAAATAATTAATTGTTCAAATTATACGGAGCCCATGTACAGCAACACCCCGCGGTTTGTACCTGACGCCCGCCGCACCGGTTATAATTGTCCTTTGTAAATTATAAACAACGATGGCAAGTGGTTCGGATAGTTCGGCGGAGTGGAAGTCGCAGCGAGGTCAGATCCACTCGCATTCGCAGAGATGTGGAATATTGATACTAAATTGTTTGTCGACCAATTTCAAGTGCTACAAATGACACACCGACGATTACGTATTTTTGACTAAGTATAAGATTTAATATTACTAGGATTTAAGGGGCTTTCGACAATATGAACTGTGGTGTTTCGGAATTATGGGGATCACAAAAAATGCTATCGGTGGTACGTACACTCGGTGTGCGAGTTCAAATTTTACTAATTAGGTTACTTAATTATCAGTTTCCTGAACAAAAATAACGCACTCCTACTCTTCAAAAAAATTGACGCCTCGATGATGTAGCCCATTCTAGATTGAAGCGTACTGTGCCAACTTTCCCCCAGCAATTAGTAGTGGAAGTGAATCGAAACAGTTTTAATTGAGTATTGTTCAAGTCGGTTCATTAGTGGGAATAACTGCGACGACCACGCGCGGACCAACGAGACGCCGCTGCTATCTTGGACGTACATATATACAAACACGTTCGTTATTCTGTATGTATCGACCTTTTAAATTATACTTGAAATCTATAGGTATAAATGAATTTGAGTTTGAGTTTGTGGCTTGGTCTCCGTTCTTCCGTTTCATTTTCAAAAATATATCTTTATACTCTTTACTCTTACTTTTTAAACAAAGAGAGGGCTGTAATATTTTATAAGTAGTTTATTTTTAAGATTTAGTAGACACCTGTAACTGTTGGTCATTCAAATGAATAAAAAGATAATATATAGGTAAATTACAACGAATAACTAAAATGAATTTTAGTTATTGTAAAGAACATGTACCTACCTGCTAACTTCAAAACATTTTTTTCTGAAGTATAGATTAACCTTTCAACATGAATTCGAAACGATCTCCGGCTTTGCAAAGCTTAGAATATTTTTTAATTTCAATGCAAACACTTCAGTTGCAAAATAAAAATAGGGGATGTCCGTGAGAGCGATTTGAAAGTAAAGCTGAGTACACAAGAGGCCTCGATCGAGAACGTAATTAAAGAGTCTCTCATTGTCGGCGGAACAGCCCCAAAAAAATAACAAAGGCACAGGCGGTTAGATGCGCGCTTTTATCAAATGAAACGAGACGGGAACTGGACGCGCAGTCGGGCCCGGGGTGCGCACAGGGTCCTTGCATATTTAACAATCTCGCAAACGGCAAGAATCTCGTTTAGTGAATTATTAGATTAGATGTGCCTACTGTTCTCTCAAGTAGATACGGATCGTCACCGCTCTACGAGCAAAGTAATTTTTTATTAGTATTCCCTGTAATACAAATGGCACACAGTAACAGTTAAAGCGCCAAACACTAGTTTAATATTTCACTATTCCGTTATCAATGTTTATTATAAGAGAGCGTTTCCTGACTGACTGAATCAATGACTGTCTGATAGACGTCTTAAAAGCATGATTTTAGTTACAAATGGAATTAAATAAATTAACACATTTATAAAATATCCTGGAAAGCCAATGGATGGTTATTTTCCCTATAAAATAAGTTTCGCGATTCGATGTTAGATTTCAGAACAAAATTTTAACTGTGACATCACTGTTTATTCTAGATGTAAGTATTTTTGTGAATCATCATAAAAACCTATTTCGGCAAGTAAGCAATTTAAGTAAATATAGTGTTCGTCCTCAATATAAAAATAAATTATTTCATCCTGCGACAAAATTGACATTGACGACGTGGCTTGCTGAGAAATGTTTTTATATTGTATTGTAGTATAAACGAATTTTTTTACTATAGATTTTAAGTATTTTTTCTCTTTTTGCTTTTGATATATTAATTATTTAAATTTGACATTACATATATTTTATAAACTTCTTTATATTCACATGCCTGTAAGATTTGGTGGATATATTATATATATTTATAAGTCCTTATTATACCTAATTCCTGGTTGAATAATAAATGAATATGAATATGTTATTAGGGATTTTTTTCTATTTTCAAAGAACGAATGAAGAAGAATATCAGCGTCGTTAGATCCGCAGTTTCTATTTCATGGCCGCACCATGGGGTCTCAGGGTAAAGCTTGTCTCTGGGTTCTAATAATCTAATTCCATTGTTCGGAAGTAGGTAGGATCTGAGTGGGCACACGCGCTGGCGAAAGAAATCAGTCGAACGGTTACCTAACCGTATCATATAGAAAGCCGTTAAAGGCCCGATGGGAAATGTCGTTCCATATTTGTAGGTAATGGTCGCCGGGAGGCAGTGTATCGATTCGGTCGCTTTTCTATTACGAGCTGTCATTCGCAGCTGACGGGAAAATTACTGAGCCGCGCATGTGAACCCCGCCTATTAGCAAAAGAAACCATTTATTACAGACCAGCATCTCCATAATCATGAGAGAACTTGCACGCAATTGCCTTAGTTTGTTGTGTACCTAATTTATAATATGCCAATCGCAATTTGGAAAAATTCTTTGATTTCGGGGGTCCAAGTTACTCGCGTCCGTAGATGAGTACCCTCAGACTCCCTGCACTTGTCCCCCGGGCGGTGCCAAAGCAGAAGCACTGCCTCCATATCTGGTCACCCCCGCCAAGCGATGCTACAATCGCGTTGCTGTATCGGTAGAAAGGTGTGGATGCCAGTGATCTCACAGGTGGATGAGACGTTACATTCCCGTCTCAGAGATATGAGCGCAACGCGATGCGACTTGCGATGCGAGTGCACCGCTGCTTGTACTGACTGCAGAACAGTAGATGGTGACAGTAGCGCCTCGGAGAGTCTCTTTACGTAGGATGAGTTATGAGCTCAGGGTGTCCTTTATCGGCGGGTTCGTGGCAGGCTGTCAGCCCCCCCCCCCCCCCACCCCTTCCACCTTCTAGCTGCAACGCTTGCAAAACAACATTCCCTAGTATTTCATATTTTAAATTGTACTAGCGAACTTTTCGCGGCTTCCCTTGCTGCACCTAGTAAATAAAACATCATTTTAATGACACCTCGCTCGAAGGTCCCTTATTTAAGGGTTTTATAAACTTTATATAACATAATATGTTGGGTTTTATAACATATGTTGGAAATATGTTATTTTTAAACTTATACAAGTTTCATTTTTGCCTGATGAAATGATTCACTTTACGGACGTACAAATACAATAATACGTTCAAAAACTAAAACCAGACTACTGAAAACCCGCGCTCTAAAACCAATGAAACAAGAAGATATTTTCATCTGAAATTGTTATGTACAAACTAGTCAACATTATCGCCTCTTAAGTTATGAACATACACGTAATACATTTTAATGTATTTAATAGTGATGTTCAGAGGATAGCCGTGGTCATATGCCACATGGACTAAATCTGGGCAGTACGGAGGATGGGGTAACATTTGTACCTCCGAAGTATTCAAATATGGTTTGCTTTTCGGCGAGAATGCGGTATCCAACGCGAAGCAAGTTTCCTAACTTTAATAAATATGATAGAATTTGCTCGTGGTCCAATGTTCAGTTCAGCTTGCCTCACTCGATGTGTACTGTGTCCATTCGTCTGCAACACCCACTCTAACCTGATGACATTGTCGTGAGTTACTGCAGCTGTAGGTTGTCGGTCTGCGGTCATCGTTTAGGTTCTCTCGAAAACGTTTAAACTCACGCAACCAATCAGTAACTATTGCTAACGCAGGAGCAGACTCCCCAAATGCAGTTTGTAAATTATTGTGAGATTCCTTGAAGGTGAACCTTCGTTTATAATCATAAAAGATTCCCGCGACACGTCTATTGATGCAAAAAAAAAGAGAGATAATCTTTAAGAAATCTTTGAAAAAAGAACTACACAATGATTTTCACCAAAGAGATTTGTATTGAAATTAAAATAGTCTCCAGAAAAAAGATTGTATTTATTCTTCGACTAACAATTTTCGGAACAACCTAGGCATCTACGAATATGTATTTCGTTAAATTCGAAATTATTAGATAAATAACAACATAATATTGTATGGTTCTCTAGTATATTACATAATCTGACTGTACTGTCAGATTTAGCATTCAGATTCTTTAAAATATCATCATCAAAAGCATCATGTACAGTCCCGATCGCGTATAGATGTTTAAAGCTTGGCTAACTAAATGTAACTCAGGCGCTTGCATTTACCTTTTACCTTTAAGTTATTAATGATACACAATCCGTGTGTTCATCACGAGACGCAGGATGCGCGTATGGCCGCCGGCTCTCACGCGGACATATCGCAACGGATCTCGGCCAAAGTGATATCGATACAAACGATCTCTGTAAAATAATATTTGAGATGAGGTGCAGCGCCTGCCCGGCACCTGCTCCCTCGCAGCAGGGCGGGTGCACTGGCGCTATCGGTGGAAACGGGTGCTTCCCCGAACCAAACTTGGAATGCGTATGTAATTTATATATATTTTTTCCGATTTAAAAGGATCTTGATAAGAAAATATGACGAGTGTCGACCACTTGTCATTCATTTCCTCGGCTCGGGGTCCGCCTCGCCGCTGAAGCAGAGCCCCAAAAAACGTTGTTTCAAAGCTATGATTAGCGTGTTCTCGGCGGGGCGGCGCGGCGCGGCGGTCGGCGGCACGGCGGTACCCTCGTCAGCCGCCACAGGTTAGCGAATAGTGGCTGTAATCCGAACAACGCATAGTCAGGGAGCCCGCGCTGCTTCGAAGGCTAAATATCGCGGCAATAAAACGGAGTGGCTTGTATTTACAAGGACTTTATTTTCAAACATTTTGTTGTGCTGGCTGATTTATTGTGAAGTAACGTACCTTACTAGAGTAGTTTTGGCCCAATTAATTGAGGAAACACAGCGCGGCACGGGCGCACCACTTTCAAAGATCACAGTAGTGTAGTGGTATAGGTGCTTTTCACCTTCAGTTGGTCTTTATTTTTCATTCATACCCCTGCTCTAGGATTCCGTGTATCGCAGATGGCATGGAACAGAACAGAAAAAACAGAAACACAAGACAAGCGCCCAAGACCTGAGAACAAACGTAACGCTCACCATACAGTGCGTCCCGGCTGCGAATCGAGCCCGGCCAAGCGGTCGCCGCCCCCGAGCCCCGCCAACAATACAATACATTCGGTCCCTACACCGCCCGGCGCCCGCCCGCGGCCGCCGCTCTAAATCCGATTAAAATTAAACGCCAGGATTTATTAAAGAGTTTGAATTATTTAGTTGTGATTAAAATAGTTTATTTCGTTGTTCAGATTAATTCGGAATCTAATTTTAATAAATCATTGACCTCGTGCCGTTCTCTATGTAAAGAAACATTAACTTAACTTAATTTATGGTAACTTTCTTTTGAACGGTATTTAGGAGTCGTTAAAATCCTGCATATAATCTTCAACGGACTTCAATCTTTAGTATTCAAACGACGTCTAATATGAAAAGGATTCTTCAATATTTTTTGTCTGTCGGTCTGTTCTGACTGTTTCCTAACGAGTCTTCCTGTATACCGTTCGAGGAAGTGACATGGAGCCTGCGTCGTTCAGATTGAGACATTGAAACATAGATATCACACTCTTGGCAAACTACTAATAATCCCACTTGTCACGTCTACGCTCCCACGCTAACGTGGCTCTACCTAACACATCGAAGTAGAATTCGTAAATTAAATGTATCTCGGCCGAAAATCGAACGTCCCGTGTTCGATTCCCTGCTCCAAGCCACGGAGCCGTACGTGGTTGTAACTGTGGTAAAAAGAATTATATTTCTCGAAGGACATGGTTAAATTCAGAGAAAATAATATTTGCTTAATCTTAGTGGTATTGATGTAACAGTGATATACTCAGTAGAGATTTTCCTTTTATACTGGGGTCTCAATAATAACATAGGCTTTTAGGCGTTTCTTAAAGCACTTGCTTTACTGTCAGCATCAGCATTGTAAACCAAAAGGAATTAATTTATTTCAGAGCTGAACATGAGAGCAATGTACCGGCGCGGCGCGGAGGACGTGCCCGGCGGGCTCCGGCCGCGCGGAGTGGTCCAGGCCGGCCGAGGGGCGCGCCGGGCGCCAGCCGACGCGATTTCCGCTTCAAATGTTTTGACACTTCGGAGTAGATTTGTGGAGGCACGGAGGTAGGAGGAGGACACATTGCAGAAGAAGCAAAACGTCGGTCAATCAAAGTAACAGTTTAGAGCTTGCCTGTCTGTAGATTATAATTGATCGAAAAGAAGAAAACTTGAGTTTCATTGAAATTTTACATCGACACTCAAAGTTCTCGCTAACCGTATGATTTGGAAGTCGGGTGGAAGTGAGCAGAGTGCGACACAGAACAATGTATGTATTGACGCCATTCCGAAACAATAACCACTCTGCAACGTAACCACAGTTACCTAACTGTGGTTGCGTTGCATTTTGGGCTCAATAGAGTTAATGGGCTTTGATCCACCACGGGGGCCCAATCCAGATTGGTAGAGATGTCTCTGAATTTTTGGTTCTAAGACATGCCGGTTTCCTCACGATGTTTTCCTTCACCGTTTCGAGAACGTGGTACAACGTAGCGCACATCATTTATTCAAGTCAAAAACGTCATCGGTGCATATTTGGGTTTGAACCTGCGACCATCAGATTTAAAGTCGGCGTCTGTGGCCCTGGGCCCCCACGCTCTCGTAGGCACGATTCATCAAGGTAACTACACAACGCATCGGGTAACGTAAGTTCCATCACATCATTTAACACAGCGAAGTGTAAAGTTATTTAATCACCCCTAACATCCTGGGTTTTTACTCTGGCGAGGACAAGCATTCATATATTGTGTTTAAGGCTGTGTATTTGTTTATGCCACGTGTGACACAGCGGTCGCTAGGGTCTCATATGTTAGCGTTATTAACGTCTATAAGGAGACCAGTCCTTGCCCGGGACACTGCTCTCTGTAACTGTAAGCCGTTTACAAAGGTATCTTTCACGTCGGATTAGCGCCGCTCCGTCGCTCCGTCGCTCCGCCGCTCCTGCCCTCCTCCCCTCCGCCGCTCCGCCCCTCCGCCGCCGTCGCCGCTCCGACTCAGGAGTCATTGGAAGTGATTTGACAGCTGACAGTGAGATGGAACCCGGTCCCTGCTGGTGATCGTTGCTACGTATTCCTGGTGTATACGATGTGACGAGCGACACACGCGCATGCGGTTGCAAAAGGATCCTGTCGATCTTTTGCAAGAATATGAATTCCTAGACCCCATTACACTGGCTTTTAAGAATTAATATTCTTTGTCTGTCTGGTGTTGCTAATTCTGTTTGTACTAAAGCTGACTAAATCTTTTTCTGTTTGATACAAACTAATCCTTTTAGAACTATCTGAGTCGTTTTTAACACGTTTCCCTGTCAACTACGTGAAATTTCTTAGGTTTTTGATCGAGTAGGCTCACCAAATATAATGTGCCGGTTTTTAGTTTAGTAAAAACTAAACTATACTAAACTTAAAACTTGCTCAATTTATTAATCTAATAAATTCGTCGCCACCGTCTGTATGAGAACACTGCTACCCATGTACGTTATATAATCGATTATCCATGAGATATCGATATGCAAAGCATCTTCGTAACCGTTCGAAGCACGGAAGCCGCAGCTCTGATGAAACATTTATTACAACAGCACATTTCAAAGAAAATAGTTCTCAAACAAATGTTATTCCACGACTCGAGAAGCAGCATCTGTATGTATCATCATGTATCATTATGTAGCAAACTTGAATGAGAAGAAAAGGCTAAAGACCTTGGCGATTGAATAGGAGTCTCCCTTTTGTCCCGAGTGCTTTGTCGTCGGATGCGAGTCATGTTCCGTGACTACAGTACGTCGCAAATGAATAGGTAACCTACTTGGAACACCTGGTGACTTGAACCTATTCAGGAATACAGGTACATCGCGGTACGCTGCGAGCTCGGCCGGTGCACGCAGGGTTACTCCCGCCTCCCGCCTCGAGAGTGAATGAGCCGCGCCGCGCGCCGCCTGGCACACGGCGACCTCGTACCTCATATCATCGAAAACCTTTTCACTTGAAGTTATTATCTCTACTATGGAAGTGACAACAGTTGAAATTGATTTCACCCCCGTACCGTGAGCCCGTGAGCTCGTGAGCCGGGTGACGGCTGTTAATGTTCATTAAAAAAAAAACTATTTCCATTGAAGTCAAAAATAGCTTGGTACCACTGATCGTTACGTATCACTGATCGTATATTATTGTTTGTAATCATATCCGCCATTGAAGCACGAATCTTGCAAAAAATTCAGACACAGATGTTGTATCATGTTGTAGCCTTTACCTTCGGGTACGAAACCTTTAAATCAAAAATCTTGTTCTTTTCCAAGTTTTTGGCTTCTTTATAATTAATTAATTCTTTATTATAATTTTATAATTATTATGTTTTAAGATAAATAAATAAATAGATATACATTCACGGCCATTTCACGCAGTGCCTCCAACCCCAAAGTAAGCTAGCTGGTAGGTACTATGGGAATCAGATAACTGATAGAATACAAACATACATATTAATACCCAAACATAGAACAAACATGTTCGTGACACACATGCTTGTCCTGGGTGTGAGTAGAACCCGTGTCCTGCAGCACAGAAGGCAGAGCTGTGCACTATCACTGTGCAGTGAGGTGAGGCCACTCAAACACATGTCTGTTCTGTCGCAACCTGTCCTGGAGACCTCTGCGTCTAGTGCTACATTAATTTGATGTTTGAATTCAAAATCAGTATCTATTCTTTGGCAGCTAACGATACCTTTTCAATGTAACAATGAATAGCGAGGATACAGGCCTTGTTCCGTGAACAAAGACTGTGTTTTTGCGAAGGCGTTTCACGTCTAGTCGCGTAATGTACCGACTCATCGCGGCACAATACTTTTTGAATATAGTAATATATTATATATCATGAGATATGTACCTATTTGTATTGCGAAAATGCTTCTTACTTAGTACGCAATCTCAAATTACTAAATTATAAGACTATAAAAATCATTTTGTAAAAGCGGTTTATTGTGGTATTTTCTTTATCCACTAATGATTGTCCCATAGCGGCCTCCAGTGTCCCCCCTGCAGGGGCCCAGGCCCACTGTCGACGAGCCAGAGTGAATAGGTTTTTTGCACAATCCGACCCATCGACTTTCAGATGAAAAGTCGGCGTCGGTACCACTGGGCCAACACGGTCGCACAGGCACTAGAAATTTATTTCCGGCGAAAGCTCTAATATAATTATTTTATTCGTCCCTTGTAAAATCCTTGAACAAGATTTTTGCCGGGAATTCCAGCCCCTTGGGCAATCCTTTGCCGGCCACAGTTTAAAATTAATCACAAGGGGTAGCTACCCCATTGTAATGCAAAACGTTACAAGATATGTCAAACAACCCCGGGGCCCGGCTCGGATACTCTGCGGCGATGTAATTAGAATAAAATTAAATACATGTTTGACGTGAGCTTGAATGGAGGATGAAATGACAGCGAGGACAGTTCCGCGCTTCACAAAGGATAAGAATTGGATTTACGAAAGTACTGAAAACATGAGGGTTGGATATTTAATGTAAACCTGCTAGAAGACAGACAAGCAGAGGAACGCCGAGAACCTTAAGTTATATGGAATAAAGGATATGACACCCCTCATATGATATGATCCCACGGCTGATCACTATTCGATCTCTTACACTCGAGGTGAACAGGTTTCTTTTAATATTCTTGCTACATCTACAGCTACACCTACACCATCGGCCTCATAGCTTAAGCTCAAACTATTATTGTAAATAAAAAGTTACACGCAGGAACAAGCTACAGGTCAGATTCGTTTATAAGCTATAGCTCGGCCGCCATGACACCGGCCACCGGATAGGATACCTACATATTTTCTCCGTCTTGTTTGCGCTAGGATCAAATGTTAGATGTGCACATACCACCGTGACTAGGTTGTGGGAGCATCGTGGTTTCACACACATTGGTTCTCACAGTATGTGTGTGTGTGTGTGTGTGTATGCTAGACGCTAATGTGCGCAAACATACTTCCTGCAGATGTTTGCTAAATACATACACTGTGTATCGGATTCACAGGCAATAATAACCAATCTTTTTAAGATATATACTGGTCGTGAGTTCGTGTTTTTATCCAGTTTTATTCCAATCTCCCTTCTATGGACCATATCTTATTTATGACTTCATTGTGCATTCTGTATTAAAAAATGAACAAAAAAAAAAAACATTTTCTATTATTACCTGTCCCTTGTAATGAATACATTTTTGTTGAGCTTATTTGGTCATAAATCGAAATAATGTCGAACTTTGTTCAGTTACAGTTTGCAGTACGTACTATTTAGTATTCCATGGAGATGGGGAACGAGTTTTTGAGTATTTGGTCTTGCCAGGTGATAGTACTTAGTCAGGTTGATAATACATAAATATCTCGGCCATAACGAGACTCGGTGTCAATGGAATGTTTGCATCGGTCCCTTCCCTCGGCGATCCCCAAGCAAGATAATAAGATTGTTAGAGATCAGCCGGATGGACTATAAAGTATATCGTGACTGGCAGCAGAGCCGTTTGGTTCGTGTTTCATATCTGAGGCGAGGCGAGGGGAGTCGGTCGGTCGGTCGGGCGGGCGCCGTCGAGCGACTCCTGCTGATTGCGGCCCTGGTCTCCTGTTCCTCGTCAGTTCCCTCTGACAGACCTCTCTGGTAGCCTCGCCGGGCCGTCCGTCGTCCCGTCCGCACCGGCTATCGACCGACCCACTTCCCTCACACCTCTTTGGCCACGTGAAAGGAACGACAGCTGCACACGAAGCGTTCCTTTCATGCCGAGCTCCGCTATTTATTATCCGATTCGGGAAAAAAACTCTCGACAATTTCACATAAAAATCTCGGCAATCACAAATTCATCTCTCTATTGGCGCCGAACAAAAACGCAGTAATGTTAATGGCTCCCCGAAGATCGCGAACAAAGGGACACCCCAATAGCGAGCGGGGACGAACTAAATTGCTTGTTTTTTTGTGTAGAAGTGATGGCGGCGGGACAATGGCCCATTATAGTGCGGCCCGGCCGCGACACTCGACTGTTCCTAAACAAGTTTACGACTTTTCTTTTACGATTTGCAATTAAAAGGCCGAACGACTTAACTTTGAGGCCGTAAAATTGTTTTCGCGGGCTGTGCGATCCGCGGCCTCGGACCTTGTGCCCGGCCCTCGCGCCTTACAATCATTTACAATTTCTATTAGTAAAGTAATAACGTAAAAAACCATATTTCCTTATCCTGACTGTTACATAAACCGTAACAGTACCTCGGGCGCGGCGCGACGCACCGCGCCTCGGGCACTCACAGGCCTCACGGCTCAGTTGTTAGTACGGTGTAGGTAACAGTACCTCGGGCGCGGCGCGACGCACCGCGCCTCGGGCACTCACAGGCCTCACGGCTCAGTTGTTAGTACGGTGTAGGTAACAGTACCTCGGGCGCGGCGCGACGCACCGCGCCTCGGGCACTCACAGGCCTCACGGCTCAGTTGTTAGTACGGTGTAGGTAACAGTACCTCGGGCGCGGCGCGACGCACCGCGCCTCGGGCACTCACAGGCCTCACGGCTCAGTTGTTAGTACGGTGTAGGTAACAGTACCTCGGGCGCGGCGCGACGCACCGCGCCTCGGGCACTCACAGGCCTCACGGCTCAGTTGTAGTACGGTGTAGGTAACAGTACCTCGGGCGCGGCGCGACGCACCGCGCCTCGGGCACTCACAGGCCTCACGGCTCAGTTGTTAGTACGGTGTAGGTAACAGTACCTCGGGCGCGGCGCGACGCACCGCGCCTCGGGCACTCACAGGCCTCACGGCTCAGTTGTTAGTACGGTGTAGGTAACAGTACCTCGGGCGCGGCGCGACGCACCGCGCCTCGGGCACTCACAGGCCTCACGGCTCAGTTGTTAGTACGGTGTAGGTAACAGTACCTCGGGCGCGGCGCGACGCACCGCGCCTCGGGCACTCACAGGCCTCACGGCTCAGTTGTTAGTACGGTGTAGGTAACAGTACCTCGGGCGCGGCGCGACGCACCGCGCCTCGGGCACTCACAGGCCTCACGGCTCAGTTGTTAGTACGGTGTAGGTAACAGTACCTCGGGCGCGGCGCGACGCACCGCGCCTCGGGCACTCACAGGCCTCACGGCTCAGTTGTTAGTACGGTGTAGGTAACAGTACCTCGGGCGCGGCGCGACGCACCGCGCCTCGGGCACTCACAGGCCTCACGGCTCAGTTGTTAGTACGGTGTAGGTAACAGTACCTCGGGCGCGGCGCGACGCACCGCGCCTCGGGCACTCACAGGCCTCACGGCTCAGTTGTTAGTACGGTGTAGGTAACAGTACCTCGGGCGCGGCGCGACGCACCGCGCCTCGGGCACTCACAGGCCTCACGGCTCAGTTGTTAGTACGGTGTAGGTAACAGTACCTCGGGCGCGGCGCGACGCACCGCGCCTCGGGCACTCACAGGCCTCACGGCTCAGTTGTTAGTACGGTGTAGGTAACAGTACCTCGGGCGCGGCGCGACGCACCGCGCCTCGGGCACTCACAGGCCTCACGGCTCAGTTGTTAGTACGGTGTAGGTAACAGTACCTCGGGCGCGGCGCGACGCACCGCGCCTCGGGCACTCACAGGCCTCACGGCTCAGTTGTTAGTACGGTGTAGGTAACAGTACCTCGGGCGCGGCGCGACGCACCGCGCCTCGGGCACTCACAGGCCTCACGGCTCAGTTGTTAGTACGGTGTAGGTAACAGTACCTCGGGCGCGGCGCGACGCACCGCGCCTCGGGCACTCACAGGCCTCACGGCTCAGTTGTTAGTACGGTGTAGGTAACAGTACCTCGGGCGCGGCGCGACGCACCGCGCCTCGGGCACTCACAGGCCTCACGGCTCAGTTGTTAGTACGGTGTAGGTAACAGTACCTCGGGCGCGGCGCGACGCACCGCGCCTCGGGCACTCACAGGCCTCACGGCTCAGTTGTTAGTACGGTGTAGGTAACAGTACCTCGGGCGCGGCGCGACGCACCGCGCCTCGGGCACTCACAGGCCTCACGGCTCAGTTGTTAGTACGGTGTAGGTAACAGTACCTCGGGCGCGGCGCGACGCACCGCGCCTCGGGCACTCACAGGCCTCACGGCTCAGTTGTTAGTACGGTGTAGGTAACAGTACCTCGGGCGCGGCGCGACGCACCGCGCCTCGGGCACTCACAGGCCTCACGGCTCAGTTGTTAGTACGGTGTAGGTAACAGTACCTCGGGCGCGGCGCGACGCACCGCGCCTCGGGCACTCACAGGCCTCACGGCTCAGTTGTTAGTACGGTGTAGGTAACAGTACCTCGGGCGCGGCGCGACGCACCGCGCCTCGGGCACTCACAGGCCTCACGGCTCAGTTGTTAGTACGGTGTAGGTAACAGTACCTCGGGCGCGGCGCGACGCACCGCGCCTCGGGCACTCACAGGCCTCACGGCTCAGTTGTTAGTACGGTGTAGGTAACAGTACCTCGGGCGCGGCGCGACGCACCGCGCCTCGGGCACTCACAGGCCTCACGGCTCAGTTGTTAGTACGGTGTAGGTAACAGTACCTCGGGCGCGGCGCGACGCACCGCGCCTCGGGCACTCACAGGCCTCACGGCTCAGTTGTTAGTACGGTGTAGGTAACAGTACCTCGGGCGCGGCGCGACGCACCGCGCCTCGGGCACTCACAGGCCTCACGGCTCAGTTGTTAGTACGGTGTAGGTAACAGTACCTCGGGCGCGGCGCGACGCACCGCGCCTCGGGCACTCACAGGCCTCACGGCTCAGTTGTTAGTACGGTGTAGGTAACAGTACCTCGGGCGCGGCGCGACGCACCGCGCCTCGGGCACTCACAGGCCTCACGGCTCAGTTGTTAGTACGGTGTAGGTAACAGTACCTCGGGCGCGGCGCGACGCACCGCGCCTCGGGCACTCACAGGCCTCACGGCTCAGTTGTTAGTACGGTGTAGGTAACAGTACCTCGGGCGCGGCGCGACGCACCGCGCCTCGGGCACTCACAGGCCTCACGGCTCAGTTGTTAGTACGGTGTAGGTAACAGTACCTCGGGCGCGGCGCGACGCACCGCGCCTCGGGCACTCACAGGCCTCACGGCTCAGTTGTTAGTACGGTGTAGGTAACAGTACCTCGGGCGCGGCGCGACGCACCGCGCCTCGGGCACTCACAGGCCTCACGGCTCAGTTGTTAGTACGGTGTAGGTAACAGTACCTCGGGCGCGGCGCGACGCACCGCGCCTCGGGCACTCACAGGCCTCACGGCTCAGTTGTTAGTACGGTGTAGGTAACAGTACCTCGGGCGCGGCGCGACGCACCGCGCCTCGGGCACTCACAGGCCTCACGGCTCAGTTGTTAGTACGGTGTAGGTAACAGTACCTCGGGCGCGGCGCGACGCACCGCGCCTCGGGCACTCACAGGCCTCACGGCTCAGTTGTTAGTACGGTGTAGGTAACAGTACCTCGGGCGCGGCGCGACGCACCGCGCCTCGGGCACTCACAGGCCTCACGGCTCAGTTGTTAGTACGGTGTAGGTAACAGTACCTCGGGCGCGGCGCGACGCACCGCGCCTCGGGCACTCACAGGCCTCACGGCTCAGTTGTTAGTACGGTGTAGGTAACAGTACCTCGGGCGCGGCGCGACGCACCGCGCCTCGGGCACTCACAGGCCTCACGGCTCAGTTGTTAGTACGGTGTAGGTAACAGTACCTCGGGCGCGGCGCGACGCACCGCGCCTCGGGCACTCACAGGCCTCACGGCTCAGTTGTTAGTACGGTGTAGGTAACAGTACCTCGGGCGCGGCGCGACGCACCGCGCCTCGGGCACTCACAGGCCTCACGGCTCAGTTGTTAGTACGGTGTAGGTAACAGTACCTCGGGCGCGGCGCGACGCACCGCGCCTCGGGCACTCACAGGCCTCACGGCTCAGTTGTTAGTACGGTGTAGGTAACAGTACCTCGGGCGCGGCGCGACGCACCGCGCCTCGGGCACTCACAGGCCTCACGGCTCAGTTGTTAGTACGGTGTAGGTAACAGTACCTCGGGCGCGGCGCGACGCACCGCGCCTCGGGCACTCACAGGCCTCACGGCTCAGTTGTTAGTACGGTGTAGGTAACAGTACCTCGGGCGCGGCGCGACGCACCGCGCCTCGGGCACTCACAGGCCTCACGGCTCAGTTGTTAGTACGGTGTAGGTAACAGTACCTCGGGCGCGGCGCGACGCACCGCGCCTCGGGCACTCACAGGCCTCACGGCTCAGTTGTTAGTACGGTGTAGGTAACAGTACCTCGGGCGCGGCGCGACGCACCGCGCCTCGGGCACTCACAGGCCTCACGGCTCAGTTGTTAGTACGGTGTAGGTAACAGTACCTCGGGCGCGGCGCGACGCACCGCGCCTCGGGCACTCACAGGCCTCACGGCTCAGTTGTTAGTACGGTGTAGGTAACAGTACCTCGGGCGCGGCGCGACGCACCGCGCCTCGGGCACTCACAGGCCTCACGGCTCAGTTGTTAGTACGGTGTAGGTAACAGTACCTCGGGCGCGGCGCGACGCACCGCGCCTCGGGCACTCACAGGCCTCACGGCTCAGTTGTTAGTACGGTGTAGGTAACAGTACCTCGGGCGCGGCGCGACGCACCGCGCCTCGGGCACTCACAGGCCTCACGGCTCAGTTGTTAGTACGGTGTAGGTAACAGTACCTCGGGCGCGGCGCGACGCACCGCGCCTCGGGCACTCACAGGCCTCACGGCTCAGTTGTTAGTACGGTGTAGGTAACAGTACCTCGGGCGCGGCGCGACGCACCGCGCCTCGGGCACTCACAGGCCTCACGGCTCAGTTGTTAGTACGGTGTAGGTAACAGTACCTCGGGCGCGGCGCGACGCACCGCGCCTCGGGCACTCACAGGCCTCACGGCTCAGTTGTTAGTACGGTGTAGGTAACAGTACCTCGGGCGCGGCGCGACGCACCGCGCCTCGGGCACTCACAGGCCTCACGGCTCAGTTGTTAGTACGGTGTAGGTAACAGTACCTCGGGCGCGGCGCGACGCACCGCGCCTCGGGCACTCACAGGCCTCACGGCTCAGTTGTTAGTACGGTGTAGGTAACAGTACCTCGGGCGCGGCGCGACGCACCGCGCCTCGGGCACTCACAGGCCTCACGGCTCAGTTGTTAGTACGGTGTAGGTAACAGTACCTCGGGCGCGGCGCGACGCACCGCGCCTCGGGCACTCACAGGCCTCACGGCTCAGTTGTTAGTACGGTGTAGGTAACAGTACCTCGGGCGCGGCGCGACGCACCGCGCCTCGGGCACTCACAGGCCTCACGGCTCAGTTGTTAGTACGGTGTAGGTAACAGTACCTCGGGCGCGGCGCGACGCACCGCGCCTCGGGCACTCACAGGCCTCACGGCTCAGTTGTTAGTACGGTGTAGGTAACAGTACCTCGGGCGCGGCGCGACGCACCGCGCCTCGGGCACTCACAGGCCTCACGGCTCAGTTGTTAGTACGGTGTAGGTAACAGTACCTCGGGCGCGGCGCGACGCACCGCGCCTCGGGCACTCACAGGCCTCACGGCTCAGTTGTTAGTACGGTGTAGGTAACAGTACCTCGGGCGCGGCGCGACGCACCGCGCCTCGGGCACTCACAGGCCTCACGGCTCAGTTGTTAGTACGGTGTAGGTAACAGTACCTCGGGCGCGGCGCGACGCACCGCGCCTCGGGCACTCACAGGCCTCACGGCTCAGTTGTTAGTACGGTGTAGGTAACAGTACCTCGGGCGCGGCGCGACGCACCGCGCCTCGGGCACTCACAGGCCTCACGGCTCAGTTGTTAGTACGGTGTAGGTAACAGTACCTCGGGCGCGGCGCGACGCACCGCGCCTCGGGCACTCACAGGCCTCACGGCTCAGTTGTTAGTACGGTGTAGGTAACAGTACCTCGGGCGCGGCGCGACGCACCGCGCCTCGGGCACTCACAGGCCTCACGGCTCAGTTGTTAGTACGGTGTAGGTAACAGTACCTCGGGCGCGGCGCGACGCACCGCGCCTCGGGCACTCACAGGCCTCACGGCTCAGTTGTTAGTACGGTGTAGGTAACAGTACCTCGGGCGCGGCGCGACGCACCGCGCCTCGGGCACTCACAGGCCTCACGGCTCAGTTGTTAGTACGGTGTAGGTAACAGTACCTCGGGCGCGGCGCGACGCACCGCGCCTCGGGCACTCACAGGCCTCACGGCTCAGTTGTTAGTACGGTGTAGGTAACAGTACCTCGGGCGCGGCGCGACGCACCGCGCCTCGGGCACTCACAGGCCTCACGGCTCAGTTGTTAGTACGGTGTAGGTAACAGTACCTCGGGCGCGGCGCGACGCACCGCGCCTCGGGCACTCACAGGCCTCACGGCTCAGTTGTTAGTACGGTGTAGGTAACAGTACCTCGGGCGCGGCGCGACGCACCGCGCCTCGGGCACTCACAGGCCTCACGGCTCAGTTGTTAGTACGGTGTAGGTAACAGTACCTCGGGCGCGGCGCGACGCACCGCGCCTCGGGCACTCACAGGCCTCACGGCTCAGTTGTTAGTACGGTGTAGGTAACAGTACCTCGGGCGCGGCGCGACGCACCGCGCCTCGGGCACTCACAGGCCTCACGGCTCAGTTGTTAGTACGGTGTAGGTAACAGTACCTCGGGCGCGGCGCGACGCACCGCGCCTCGGGCACTCACAGGCCTCACGGCTCAGTTGTTAGTACGGTGTAGGTAACAGTACCTCGGGCGCGGCGCGACGCACCGCGCCTCGGGCACTCACAGGCCTCACGGCTCAGTTGTTAGTACGGTGTAGGTAACAGTACCTCGGGCGCGGCGCGACGCACCGCGCCTCGGGCACTCACAGGCCTCACGGCTCAGTTGTTAGTACGGTGTAGGTAACAGTACCTCGGGCGCGGCGCGACGCACCGCGCCTCGGGCACTCACAGGCCTCACGGCTCAGTTGTTAGTACGGTGTAGGTAACAGTACCTCGGGCGCGGCGCGACGCACCGCGCCTCGGGCACTCACAGGCCTCACGGCTCAGTTGTTAGTACGGTGTAGGTAACAGTACCTCGGGCGCGGCGCGACGCACCGCGCCTCGGGCACTCACAGGCCTCACGGCTCAGTTGTTAGTACGGTGTAGGTAACAGTACCTCGGGCGCGGCGCGACGCACCGCGCCTCGGGCACTCACAGGCCTCACGGCTCAGTTGTTAGTACGGTGTAGGTAACAGTACCTCGGGCGCGGCGCGACGCACCGCGCCTCGGGCACTCACAGGCCTCACGGCTCAGTTGTTAGTACGGTGTAGGTAACAGTACCTCGGGCGCGGCGCGACGCACCGCGCCTCGGGCACTCACAGGCCTCACGGCTCAGTTGTTAGTACGGTGTAGGTAACAGTACCTCGGGCGCGGCGCGACGCACCGCGCCTCGGGCACTCACAGGCCTCACGGCTCAGTTGTTAGTACGGTGTAGGTAACAGTACCTCGGGCGCGGCGCGACGCACCGCGCCTCGGGCACTCACAGGCCTCACGGCTCAGTTGTTAGTACGGTGTAGGTAACAGTACCTCGGGCGCGGCGCGACGCACCGCGCCTCGGGCACTCACAGGCCTCACGGCTCAGTTGTTAGTACGGTGTAGGTAACAGTACCTCGGGCGCGGCGCGACGCACCGCGCCTCGGGCACTCACAGGCCTCACGGCTCAGTTGTTAGTACGGTGTAGGTAACAGTACCTCGGGCGCGGCGCGACGCACCGCGCCTCGGGCACTCACAGGCCTCACGGCTCAGTTGTTAGTACGGTGTAGGTAACAGTACCTCGGGCGCGGCGCGACGCACCGCGCCTCGGGCACTCACAGGCCTCACGGCTCAGTTGTTAGTACGGTGTAGGTAACAGTACCTCGGGCGCGGCGCGACGCACCGCGCCTCGGGCACTCACAGGCCTCACGGCTCAGTTGTTAGTACGGTGTAGGTAACAGTACCTCGGGCGCGGCGCGACGCACCGCGCCTCGGGCACTCACAGGCCTCACGGCTCAGTTGTTAGTACGGTGTAGGTAACAGTACCTCGGGCGCGGCGCGACGCACCGCGCCTCGGGCACTCACAGGCCTCACGGCTCAGTTGTTAGTACGGTGTAGGTAACAGTACCTCGGGCGCGGCGCGACGCACCGCGCCTCGGGCACTCACAGGCCTCACGGCTCAGTTGTTAGTACGGTGTAGGTAACAGTACCTCGGGCGCGGCGCGACGCACCGCGCCTCGGGCACTCACAGGCCTCACGGCTCAGTTGTTAGTACGGTGTAGGTAACAGTACCTCGGGCGCGGCGCGACGCACCGCGCCTCGGGCACTCACAGGCCTCACGGCTCAGTTGTTAGTACGGTGTAGGTAACAGTACCTCGGGCGCGGCGCGACGCACCGCGCCTCGGGCACTCACAGGCCTCACGGCTCAGTTGTTAGTACGGTGTAGGTAACAGTACCTCGGGCGCGGCGCGACGCACCGCGCCTCGGGCACTCACAGGCCTCACGGCTCAGTTGTTAGTACGGTGTAGGTAACAGTACCTCGGGCGCGGCGCGACGCACCGCGCCTCGGGCACTCACAGGCCTCACGGCTCAGTTGTTAGTACGGTGTAGGTAACAGTACCTCGGGCGCGGCGCGACGCACCGCGCCTCGGGCACTCACAGGCCTCACGGCTCAGTTGTTAGTACGGTGTAGGTAACAGTACCTCGGGCGCGGCGCGACGCACCGCGCCTCGGGCACTCACAGGCCTCACGGCTCAGTTGTTAGTACGGTGTAGGTAACAGTACCTCGGGCGCGGCGCGACGCACCGCGCCTCGGGCACTCACAGGCCTCACGGCTCAGTTGTTAGTACGGTGTAGGTAACAGTACCTCGGGCGCGGCGCGACGCACCGCGCCTCGGGCACTCACAGGCCTCACGGCTCAGTTGTTAGTACGGTGTAGGTAACAGTACCTCGGGCGCGGCGCGACGCACCGCGCCTCGGGCACTCACAGGCCTCACGGCTCAGTTGTTAGTACGGTGTAGGTAACAGTACCTCGGGCGCGGCGCGACGCACCGCGCCTCGGGCACTCACAGGCCTCACGGCTCAGTTGTTAGTACGGTGTAGGTAACAGTACCTCGGGCGCGGCGCGACGCACCGCGCCTCGGGCACTCACAGGCCTCACGGCTCAGTTGTTAGTACGGTGTAGGTAACAGTACCTCGGGCGCGGCGCGACGCACCGCGCCTCGGGCACTCACAGGCCTCACGGCTCAGTTGTTAGTACGGTGTAGGTAACAGTACCTCGGGCGCGGCGCGACGCACCGCGCCTCGGGCACTCACAGGCCTCACGGCTCAGTTGTTAGTACGGTGTAGGTAACAGTACCTCGGGCGCGGCGCGACGCACCGCGCCTCGGGCACTCACAGGCCTCACGGCTCAGTTGTTAGTACGGTGTAGGTAACAGTACCTCGGGCGCGGCGCGACGCACCGCGCCTCGGGCACTCACAGGCCTCACGGCTCAGTTGTTAGTACGGTGTAGGTAACAGTACCTCGGGCGCGGCGCGACGCACCGCGCCTCGGGCACTCACAGGCCTCACGGCTCAGTTGTTAGTACGGTGTAGGTAACAGTACCTCGGGCGCGGCGCGACGCACCGCGCCTCGGGCACTCACAGGCCTCACGGCTCAGTTGTTAGTACGGTGTAGGTAACAGTACCTCGGGCGCGGCGCGACGCACCGCGCCTCGGGCACTCACAGGCCTCACGGCTCAGTTGTTAGTACGGTGTAGGTAACAGTACCTCGGGCGCGGCGCGACGCACCGCGCCTCGGGCACTCACAGGCCTCACGGCTCAGTTGTTAGTACGGTGTAGGTAACAGTACCTCGGGCGCGGCGCGACGCACCGCGCCTCGGGCACTCACAGGCCTCACGGCTCAGTTGTAGTACGGTGTATGTAACAGTACCTCGGGCGCGGCGCGACGCACCGCGCCTCGGGCACTCACAGGCCTCACGGCTCAGTTTTAGTACGGTGTAGGTAACAGTACCTCGGGCGCGGCGCGACGCACCGCGCCTCGGGCACTCACAGGCCTCACGGCTCAGTTGTTAGTACGGTGTAGGTAACAGTACCTCGGGCGCGGCGCGACGCACCGCGCCTCGGGCACTCACAGGCCTCACGGCTCAGGTGTAGTACGGTGTAGGTAACAGTACCTCGGGCGCGGCGCGACGCACCGCGCCTCGGGCACTCACAGGCCTCACGGCTCAGTTGTAGTACGGTGTAGGTAACAGTACCTCGGGCGCGGCGCGACGCACCGCGCCTCGGGCACTCACAGGCCTCACGGCTCAGTTGTAGTACGGTGTAGGTAACAGTACCTCGGGCGCGGCGCGACGCACCGCGCCTCGGGCACTCACAGGCCTCACGGCTCAGTTGTTAGTACGGTGTAGGTAACAGTACCTCGGGCGCGGCGCGACGCACCGCGCCTCGGGCACTCACAGGCCTCACGGCTCAGTTGTTAGTACGGTGTAGGTAACAGTACCTCGGGCGCGGCGCGACGCACCGCGCCTCGGGCACTCACAGGCCTCACGGCTCAGTTGTAGTACGGTGTAGGTAACAGTACCTCGGGCGCGGCGCGACGCACCGCGCCTCGGGCACTCACAGGCCTCACGGCTCAGTTGTAGTACGGTGTAGGTAACAGTACCTCGGGCGCGGCGCGACGCACCGCGCCTCGGGCACTCACAGGCCTCACGGCTCAGTTGTAGTACGGTGTAGGTAACAGTACCTCGGGCGCGGCGCGACGCACCGCGCCTCGGGCACTCACAGGCCTCACGGCTCAGTTGTTAGTACGGTGTAGGTAACAGTACCTCGGGCGCGGCGCGACGCACCGCGCCTCGGGCACTCACAGGCCTCACGGCTCAGTTGTTAGTACGGTGTAGGTAACAGTACCTCGGGCGCGGCGCGACGCACCGCGCCTCGGGCACTCACAGGCCTCACGGCTCAGTTGTTAGTACGGTGTAGGTAACAGTACCTCGGGCGCGGCGCGACGCACCGCGCCTCGGGCACTCACAGGCCTCACGGCTCAGTTGTTAGTACGGTGTAGGTAACAGTACCTCGGGCGCGGCGCGACGCACCGCGCCTCGGGCACTCACAGGCCTCACGGCTCAGTTGTAGTACGGTGTAGGTAACAGTACCTCGGGCGCGGCGCGACGCACCGCGCCTCGGGCACTCACAGGCCTCACGGCTCAGTTGTAGTACGGTGTAGGTAACAGTACCTCGGGCGCGGCGCGACGCACCGCGCCTCGGGCACTCACAGGCCTCACGGCTCAGTTGTAGTACGGTGTAGGTAACAGTACCTCGGGCGCGGCGCGACGCACCGCGCCTCGGGCACTCACAGGCCTCACGGCTCAGTTGTAGTACGGTGTAGGTAACAGTACCTCGGGCGCGGCGCGACGCACCGCGCCTCGGGCACTCACAGGCCTCACGGCTCAGTTGTAGTACGGTGTAGGTCGCGGGTCCGATTCCCCCTCAGGACAATGTGACATAAATCTTTGTTCTGTGTCTGGGTGTTAATATGTATTATAAGTATGTATTTACAAAAACATAACTATATAAGTATTCTATCAGTTACCTATTACCCCTATTACAAGCTATACTTAGTTTGAGAGTAGATAGCGTTGTGTGAAAAGTCCATGAATGAATGAATGAATTAATTAACACTTTATTGTACACCATAACATTTACATAATATTCATATAAATCTACTTAGATTTAGTACAATGGGCGGTCTTATCGCTGAAAGCGATTTCTTCCAGACAACCTTAGGATGGAGTTTTTTCATGTGTTGCTTCATAGTCCATGAGTATTTATGTATTTATGTTGTTAATGGGCGGCGTTAACCAGTTAACATGAGGTGGACCATCTGCTCGTCCCACCAATAAGGGCTTTTTACTTAGAAATCAGTTCTGTCGTCGATTGACACTAAGCAGAAATGTTTGATAGATGCAAGAAGCGTGTGCGTGTGAATAAAAGTGAGTACGTTTTTGTGTGCGGAGTGCGGAGTGCGGAGTGCGGAGTGCGGAGTGCGGCAACTAGGACTCTCGCCTGCTTGTTTAGATTTCATTCAAATATACATGTTTCAATCGAACGTTGACAGTGACATTCAATTTGTTTTTGACGATGACATAATAATTGACAATTTGTTTTTTTAAAATTGCACCCATTGAGGACATAATAATAAGGGATGAAAATTTTGAAGTAGTTTATTTTTGGTCGCTTGTTTTTGATCAGAATTACGAGATCGTTATTGTGATAAATGTATTTAACCAATAAATTACTGTTGTCTTTAATATCACGTGGAGTAGTTGTTATTATTTGATTTGCAAATTGTTGTCCTGGATAAGAATCGAACCCGCGGCACAGTGCAGATGATGAGCTAGCTCCAACAGAGTTGTGACGTCAGATATGACAAACACACGAGCAGGAACAACGAACGGAGATTAAATATGGTAACAATTGAAATTAGAACATTTAAGATGATAATTAAATAAATACAATTGTAATTAAATGAAAACATTTATTTGCATTAAAAAATTGATGCGTTTGCAGTGTATGATGTTAACGACAAACTAAAGCCTATCGTTTGGTTTTGTTAGGATTATTAGAGTTAATTATTAATTGTTTTTTCAAAAAAGGAAACTGGGACCCTCGCGGATCAATCCACCGCAAGCCCGAGTCATCTCCCTTCAGAACTTCAAATTCCGTTCGAGATCCGGATTAGTGTCGAATTACCATACCGGAGCCGCAGACGCCCCGGCCTCGAGCCTGCCGCTCACATTTCTTGAAACATTCACGATTTATGTATATCGCGGGATTATTCCAATTTGGTTGCTATTCAGAATATCTCCTGCGCAGCCGCCGCCGCCGCCGCCGCCGCCGCCGCCGACCCTGTTGTTGTCAAACGCCAAAACATGTCATAAAAGGTTTATTTTATATTCTGCTTCGATCTAAGGACAAGCAGGAGGATAGAAGTACTCATAAACATGAATTGCGTGATCGCGTTTGCCCCGAAAGGGTAGGCAGAGCCTTAAAAGGTAGCCGTGTTATTTTATGTTATCGTATCATTAAGTAGCCGACCCTGTTGTTGAATACACACGTCGATGGCGTGTTCAAATTCAGCAACGGATTGTCAACGGATCTAAAGGGAAGGGTCTGATAAAGGTATTGTTCCATGCAGTCTTTTAAAATTGTCTCCCATTCCAAGACCTGACTAAAAGTTTGATGTACCTCTGTCAACAGCCAAGACGAACTTGTACTTGACTCCGCGGCGGTTGCACGCAATACATTTATTTTCAACATTAATATAATACTATATTTTGATTAAAATGATAAAGTGCTCCTACTTTAGTGATCGGCAGTACTTCGCCTTTCAATGGTAGTTAATTTAGTCGATGCGATAATTGAATGAAAACATGGCTATCAAGTGGCTAGGGGGGAACCCCCGAGGGTGCCTCAACCATTCATGTTTCGGCTGTATGTCCCAAATACCCTTTCCAATGAATAAAAAAAAATGGCTTGCTGTATCATAACGTAGATATCGGCAGGATTAAACAATATATAATCAAAAAATTATTTAACCTATGAAAAGGTTGTTTAAAAAAAAAGCTGCTTTTGAGGAATAGCGGAACTCTGACTGAAAGTGGCCGTGGCTTGTGAGGGAAACCGCGATGATCTACAGAATGACATTCACTCTCGTTCGTCGAGAGTAGCTTTATAAATATGAAAGGTAGGTAACAACTGTACTCGGTTTACTCTTTGTTGCAGTCGGGAGTAGAGTTACTGTTTCGAAATTGAAACTTGAAACGGATTGCGCCCCTCCCCCCGCGCCCCCCCGCCTCCCGCCCCCCGGCCGCCCGCGGCGCTCGTCTAGACCACGATGAAAGCTCACTACAATCATTTTGCCGTGTTTCGATGTTTGCCTAAATGGGGAGAATGGTTTTATTGGACACAATGATACTTTAATGGGGTAATTGGATACGACGAGGCGCAGCGACTCTGCATGGCATTTAAATACCATTAAATTAACTTAAAAGTTATTCTTGTGATTGTAAAAAGAGAAATTTTAATAATTTTTGCAAGGACGTGTATTTTATCGCCAATTTTGTCGCACACTTCGTTAGGTAAACCAGCATGAAGAATATTTTGCCAAACATTTTTATGTGAGGAGTTTTAAACTATCATAAGTGAAACGGGACCTGGTGGTAAGATAAAACTCGGGATCATTTTAGAGCACATGCCGATCAGGCTGGTGGTACTTACCAGCATAATATTACACATGTATCAGGTAAGAGTCGGGTAGTCGGCAACTGCACATAATGTAGCGCCACGACACCGCCCCGCCGGTCCCTCGGCCCTTTGATGTCTGTCGCAGTCGCCGGCCGCGGCGGCTGGCGGCGACGCAGCGATAATTGAGGGTGTTCCGGACAGCCCTGCGCCGCGTCGCTTTGTTTATGCACGATGCCGAGTGACGTAACGCTTTGGCGGCAGACCTAGGGTTGCCAAATTTAGTTAACTAATGGAGGCAATGTCTCCTTACGAGGTATGGAAGGGTTGCCAAATTAAGTTAATTCTTGTAAATGTATTTTTCATGTATGCTGGTTTAAAAGCGTAGGGTTGACGGACTCTAGTTTAATTTTAAATCAGTTAAAAGGGATGTCTTAATTGCTACTGCAACTTGAACCAATCCTGCTATATCGTTAAATATTGTGTCCTATCCTAGTACTAGGAGTCATATTATACTTATTTTATTGTCATAGGGTCAGATGTTTATTTAATTTTGATTAAATAAACTCCGAATTTATCCTTTGTAACACACAACACAAACCTACTCGTGTGTGTGGCACGGAGTAAATAATGTTACTTACTACCAGTATAAAATTACTAGGGTATCGTCAGGATTGTTCTCCGTATATAAATATGAAGAAAGAATTCTATTGGGTAGTCATAATCATAACCCTTCTTTTGTTAAAATGACACTGCACGTACCTACCTACAATGTTTATTCAACAAAGACACAAACATTATTTGGACTTGAAACATTGAGTAGCATTTGAACGATTTTACGACACAAACAGACAATGATCGCAAGAAATTCATCTGAGTTGGGAAACACTTCAAGATAAGCGAGCTATCTTGAGAACCGCAAACGTTTCTGAATTCCCGCCGCAGCGAAGTATCGCAATCTGTTATCACGAGCGCGTTATCTGCATCGTGTGACAACGCGTCCTCCGCTCACGACGCCGCCCGCCGCGCCACGCCGCGCCACGCCACGCCGTTTGCACGTTCCTCACGTTCTCTCACTAATCACGACCAACGATACATCCAGATCGAAACGTTCCCAACCGATCGATAACGTCTCGACGAGCCATACAAATCATATTTTTTGCCACAGATCCCTTATTATTTCCCCGGATTAGTCGCGATCCAACGCACGGTTTGTGAGTACGTAAATTACATTTCTTTTGCACACAAAAGTGAAAGAAAGACTTAGCGTTTTGCTTTTCGTTCTATGAATCAATATTTCATTTCTTTTGTCCGCGTCTCTGCAGCTCGACGGGTGAATAAGGTGAAATATTATGAACACAATACAGCTACAAGCGGTGGGGGTGAAACGAAATTCCTCGCCGTGTTTTCGCATAGCGAGCTCTCACATTGTTATCCCGCTGCTTAGAAGCAGTCGATCGTTTATCTTTCTAAGAATTAAAATACCTCAACCGTCTATTAATTATAATATCACAAGAGTTTATAACCATGGCTAGATTCATATTGAAACATTTACCTAATAAATGACATTAATTCAAAGTGTATAGATAGTTATACTTTGATCACCTGATATTAGCTAGCAAACTAAAAGCGATTAGCTAGCTGAACAAGCTAGATTTTTCTGGTCACCAAAGCGGTAAAAAGACCGCGTAGTAAGTATACTATAAGCATATTGAGAAGCTTGCCTGCTTCGCGGCACCGTGCACTAGACCACTGCGCCAGAGTCCGCGGCGGGCGGGTGGCCGCGGGCGCGCGTCATCCTATCTTCACGTTATTATTCCAAACCAAACTCGGCCGTAGCACAATTGGCCATTTTCAAGAAATTTATTATTTTCGTGCTCTCGCATGTTTCGCGGTTGAGCGGAGTTGAGACATTCCTTCAACAAAAATTTTGCAATGTTGTGGCCTGCGCTCCAGTCAGCGCAATATTACTAAATCTGTGGTCGAGATGTATTACTTTACGGAGCGACGAAATATGTTTCAGACCTGTGAGTCTGATGGACTCGTCTGAGTTTTAAATGTGTTGTCTTTAGCCTCGACGATAGATCGGGCGGAATGAAGTTGGCTCTAGGCCATTTTGCCGAGGCGTGTGTCGGTAGCTACACAGCACAGCGCCGTAAGCAGCCCCGTGCCCAATGATCAAATACCTGTATTGGCTTTGCTGTGTCTTCTTCGTGAAAGGAAAAATTATACTAACTAGTAAGATTTCCTTTATCGAAACACCAAAGTGTTGAAAATGTTCAGAGTTTTACATTGTTCCTATTTAATGTCGCCGTTCCCGGGCGGCGAAGGCTTCCATTCTGGCTACTCTCTGGAAACGACTTGTCTATTATCACTTTTAATAAGAAAACCAGAACGCAATATTTTCCAATAGTTAATTAACCTAACCGTTAAAATAATTAACAACTACAATAACTAGTTAGATAGATATAACCCAGAATCGAAATAAAGGCCAACCAGAAAAAAATCATGTAGACAATCTAAAACTAATTGTTGTTGCGTTTTGAATTGAAATAATAAACAAATTGCAATAGAGTATCATCTTAACGTATTCTATACCCGAGTATATTCCGCATATTACGGAAACTGCTAATACTGAAAATATGTATGATCATTGCTTAGAAATGGTGTGTAGTTCAAATAAATCCAAAACAATATTACTCCAACGATTCCACCCTTGCCTGATACGTGGTATGTCTACTATGGAAATACGCATCTTAACTACAAAAACTAATGTAATGCTATGTATATATGTATACTTAAATATATTTAATACAAATACGTATCTTTAAAGTCGGCGCCCTGCCCTGCACCGGAGCGAGTAAGCATTCCTGCACCCATACACATTTGAAAGAGTAATTCATTCATTCAGTATTCTATAAAGATTGTAATGTTAAACAGGTACATATTTTAAAATATATTATCTACAATCCCCTTCGTTTGACTTCACAAAAGAGTTTGAAAGAACGGATTCTTTGTTAGACTTCAGTCTTGAAATTAAATTCAAGATATGCCCTTCTTCTTTTACGCGCCTAAACCAAACGAACGAGTTTGATTTATGTAAAACACATTTAAGATAACGATTAGCAAAAAAAGGTTATCGCCGAACAATACATACAGTACATACAGAGAGGTTTCAAGTCACGCACCACGACGCTGGTTATTTAGTCCCTAGTTTGGGTTCGTTGGGTTGGTGTGGACGCGTCGCCACGGTTTCCTACGGTTACGAGATCCTTGACCGAAATCCCCTGACGCCAAAAGGGCGTAACTTTGTCTTTGTTTGCTTGACAATGGTCTGACATAATATATTGTCTGTCACTTCTTTAGCTTTGACGTTCAGACATTTTCAGGGTTCAGTTAAAAATTCTTTATTTGGTGCGTGAGAATCATTGAACGAGTCACCCTACTCACTACAAATAATACGTTTGCAGAGATGCGCCACTTTTCCCCGCCTCCGAAGACCTCGGACATGGCTACCTCCTACCTCGGACATGGCTACATCCTAACTCGGACATAGCTACATCCTAACTCGGACATAGCTACCCCCTACATTGGCCTAGTATGTGCAGTGCGGCCGCCGCACTGCTGGACATTGCCCCCCCCCACTGGACATGGCTTCATTGCCCCCCCCCCTGCTTTCCCACGAACAGCTAGGCTAACGTGTTCACGAAACTATTCCTCAACATCCACCTAATTTAGTCCTAGATACGTTTGGGAACGTGCTTCGACACGCACGTCGCAGCTCACATGCCCCACACCCCACATACGGCGGGCACCTCAAGCGGCCGCCGACCACGGAATATGACAATTTAGATAGCGACCATTGTATGGATGTTATTAATGTTTAAACAAACGTGCATGTTTGGGGAGACATTATAGTATCTACTGTGAATGCAACACCACGCATACTCTATACAAATATAATCGGTTTGTAATGTCGAAATGTCAACAAATAATGTCAGCTTTTTACTTAATGCATTTGAAAGTCTATACGAATAAATAAAAAAAAAATTTTTTTTTTTAATTTTTGTGCTTCTGTTTGTTCCTGCTATTCTCAGAAACGGCTGGTCTTCTTTTGACGAGACTTTCACTGGCAGACAGCTGATGTTATAAGGAGTAACTTATTTAGTATTAATAATAGTAGTAATAATAGTATTTAAGAAAAAGAAAAAAATTAGGGTTTCGTGCAAAAATTTTACAAATTCGACGCATACGAAGTCGCTGGGAACAGCTAGCTCGGCAGCTTAGTGAGGCGAGTGTGTGGCCGTCAGTGTGTCGGAGATTCAGTCTGTCAAGTGTTTCAGGCAAAGCTTTCAACATTGGACTTATACAGCTGGGATAAATCATTGAATGTGCTCCCCGAAGCACGCGAAGCCCTCGGTTGTATATATCAGGAATAGTCAATAACTCTTGAATAAAAAGTTATACGCGGACACCATTCGAGTTGTGCCTCGTGGACAATATGTTCATCACTCCTGGGTGTTTGTATTATCCTAGTCAAATAAGAAATCCTAGTCAAACGTGAGACCCCACGCGAGTGAACCCGCCGGCTTCAGCTAACACACGACAAAGTTAAATTCATTAAAATGAACGGCAGCGGGTTCGTCACCCTCCAATGAAATGGAAAGTCTCCATATCGCAGTCTGCAATTTACGCCGGTACATTACCTTACTCTGTGCCTGTAATTTCCCCGGCCTCCCTGCTCGGCGTGGAACACAATAATGCAATTACTGCTCAACGAACTAAATAGTTGTACCAAGCCCGTAAGTAAGTTAACGACGGCGCCGACTTTGTACAATAACAAGATCTTGGAAGTATTCTTCATTCGTCCGCTCCCGTTGTCTTTCCTTGGAAATAATATATCTGTGTGGGTACGTACTACGTATCGATGTTCGATTCAATTTCTGTTCTGTCGGTACCTCCCTGTCTTGTTGTACCTCACTTATTGGTGAGTGACGTAACAACCGGCTTCAATACTTTCATCACTAATTCCTCGCCCTTGGTAGGCAGAGCCTAGCATTTGAAAAAATCATTAAAAACGGTATACAACGGGTGAAGAAAAAAGTCACAAGAAAGTAGAATAAGCAATTTAATTTTCTTGAGTGACATATTTTTTCCAGTTATTTTGATTGATAACTAACCAAATTATTTAACCGATAAAATATATAATTATGGGATTAATATGAAATCCTATAACTTCTTTTGAATTTGGAATCTTTTGATAAATGATTTCTTCGCTAACAAACACAAAAAAAACAACAAACCCTCTCCTTTGCAGTCGGTTGAAGACATTTTTCTTTCCTAGGTACTCAACACGCTAGTAATACTTGATGTCTATTACTTTCCAACAGTACATGTATTACTAACCGAACACTCGTTCTGCATCACACAAAATTGCAGAAATAAACTGATTTGATCCGGTAAGAAATCGTACAATTTCCATGAACCCTCAAGCAATCTAAGTCTATCTATTCCACATCAGCCCGAGATCACCGTGGTCGGGGTTCAGCGTCCACTGCTGGACATGGGTGCCTCTCATTAAGCCCGGTTATCGGAGATTAAGTTCGAGATTACAACATTATATTTCACTTATACTTACTTACAATACGTGCCGCTTACCAGTGGAGTCGTCGAGGTCGGGAGGTCGGGAGGGTAACGGCCTGCTCTGAATGATCTAAATTAAATTGTTAGAATCCAGGTAGTATTCGTACAAAAATCAGACTATGAGAGTTTGAAGGCTTTTTCGCATAGTTCTCATCTTGCAATGGAATCAGACAGAAACGCGTAGACTTATCAGATATCAGTCTATAAGGATTATTTTGGTTGGTTTGCATTTTAATACTTATTCATTTTAAGTTTCAGCCATTACGTCTCACACCAGGGCAAAACCCTCCATCCTATCCACTCATTTAGGATACTCGTGTAGTAGGACTCTAAATCATCCTGCCATAGCCTTCTGGGTTAGTTACATAGGTATTTAGTGGGCTGCAATCGCTGGTGTTTGCCTCAAATCGTTTGGCATGCGGCAGACGTGTCCAGCCCAGTTCCACTTCAGACTGGCCGCTACACGGCTCACGCCGGCGACTTGTCTCGGAATGCAGTAAGCTATTCCTCACGCGATCTGCAAATGTTATACCTACCTTTAATATGCGTTCCATAGCTCACTGGCATACTCCGAGAGCGAACTTCTGCAGGTTAGTCAATTTCTTTTCATCAGGATTTTCAGTGACAAAAGTTTCTCTCTCAATCTCTCTGTCCTGCCGCGTCTGGAGAGAAACTATTTGGCCAAGACAATGATACTCCAGGACGTACTAAGTCCCATCCCCTCTACTTCTAAGTTGGTCTTCGATATTTATGTCTTTAGTCCGACCTCGAGCCTGGTTCGGTTATTGATCATAATCTGAACAAGATAGATAGCACTACGTCATCTGCACAGCGGAGGTTCGCTAAGCGCATAATGTCAAGGATAATTTTTCTTACTTCTCAACTTTCTAGTTTCCTTCTATTAGCGAGATTCCTAAAAACTGTAAAACTATTGTATACATATAAATTGTATAATAAAAACTATTGTATGGCTCATGGTGGTGAAGAGTTTAGGAGCGAGCGCCTTGAAATTATTACTCGTGGGACAAGGTATATTCGTATTATGGAGATATGTACCAACACCCGGACATTCTCACATATGATTTTAGTTTTTTACATATTGTTTACCACGCCGACCGCACAGTGCTGCTTGTATGTGAGGATGACAGGCTATAAGTATCACGTGGCAGAGACCGACCCGGAACTAAATACCCATATTATTTGCAGATACTCAATACAAACATGTCTCAGTATCGATATCTATAAATCTAACAAAATAAACATTAGCTCACGCCAGCCTCCATACAATGTGTGTTCATTTGATTAGATGCAAAGTCATGACCTCAGCGCTATCCTTGCCAAGAAGCCATACAGAAACTACGTATAACCTCTGAAGTTCACGCTGTTTGATCTCCATTACAATACCAAATAAATACCTAATCAATACAATCCCACAGCCGCCTGAAGCCTCCAGTTTGTACGGTATCCACACGAGGCATTTACATTTTGACAAAAACGACGCAGATTAGTGAATAATCCGATTATTGTTCGGCATTTGTGAACTTTACTGGAACGGGTCTAAGTATAAAATCACACAGTTTCTAGACGCACGGGGGGATTAAAACTATGCCATTGTAACTTGAAAGGAACGACACAAGGCTTGACATTTTATTGGAACTTGACAAAGGATAACCTACTTGTAGCCAGCCAGGCGAGCGCACCCTGCAAGAAACATACGCGGGGATGTCAACCAACATTTTTAAAATTAATTTGTGTAAAAAATGGCACTGTCCCTTTTTGCTGTTATTTACAGATCGGTAATAAGTTTTTGTTGGATCTCATTGAATTCCAATCCCTTAGGCTTAATATTTTTTAATACGTAATTACTTAAGTGTTAAGCATATTTTCGACGATTATGAATGGAAATTAAATATATATTATGAGAAAGTAGAGGGAGCTAACTTCGTTTAGGTTTTGTGGATTATACCAGTGTTACTAAGCGCCTATTTCAAGATAACCGTTTATGAACCAGACTTTAAACCATGGCAACTTCGAAGGTACCTCTCACACGGTGATTTCACGCATTCCAGGGTGAAATCATCGTCAGAGCATGACTTGTTCCCAAAATCTGATGCTTTTATTCTGGTCTCTACCAGTTCTGGTTTCTAGGTAGAGTAGCCTGATTAGTGTTCGCATGTTTGATGAATTGATGCACCCCGAATGGATATAAAGAAAGGACTATTATCTGTGTGAGTTTAAGCATTTGCTCCGATGCCGAGTCTCACTCGCGGCACATCGCCATTTAGTGAAGCACAGTTCAGCGCAACGGCGGCTCTAGTAGGGCAATAAAATACAGGGCCAGTGGCAAATCCCATAAAAGAAACTCATAAAAAATTACATAAAAGTATTCACCGATTGAAGTTGGTCCGAAATCTGAGCTCACGTCCAGGGTTCGCGTGTGTAGGTACCTACTTTCTTTTATGTCGGTTCCTTTATGTGTGCCGGCAGCTGATTACGTTCGGTTCCACGCGCCCGCTCCGATGGCGGCCGGAGCCCCTCAGCTCCCAGACTACTAAAATTCGCAATCCCCAAAAAATAAATAAAAATAAGTGGATCCGGAAACGAAAGGGTCAATCCGATCTCGGCAACCCCCGAACAAATCACATACACGAGCTATTGTGAGCTCAAAGTGTTCGATGGCAGGAATGAAATTGATTTAAATTTCACGTGAAACATCGTAGTTGCTTTGTATATCATTTCTATCAGATTCAACACGCATCTTCGATTTTTTTAGAATGACATTTTGTGTGATGTTTGTCATGCGCAGATGTATTGTTTCCATTCTCACGGTGTGTGTGTGTGTAGGTATGTGACATGTTTCTAAAGGCAAGTTATGGGAATGTTTGTAATATAATCCGCTCGCAAAAGGTACAATCTCCTTTTATGTAAAAAGATATTTTAAAGGGCTATGGATATTTTATTGTAGGTATAAAGTATCGCGACGGAACAGATGTGTATGCTCAGGAGCTGAATGTATGCGAGCAGTAGAATAAACACAACTCCATATGCTGAGAAATACGTAGAACTGCAGGTATTATACATACATACAGACTGCAAGCAAAACTAGCAACATTGGTTCAGATAAGAAAATTTAGTTTGAGATCTTGTGTTGCGTACAGTGGTGGAACTGAATGCTATGAACTATGAAAGATAAATCTTACAGTTAGCACGTTTCACCCATCGATTTTGTCCATCTATTGTGAAATATATATTTTACATATTCAAACCGCAGATTTTATGTATTTGTCGTTTTGTTATTTTGTATAAAGATATTAGTGTGAATATTAAAATTTAAACTAGTAGCAGTAAACAGTAGTACATAATATAATAATATTGTATTCTAATCTGCGGGTGACGCGGTAGGCTGCGGTTTGTTTGTGAGTACGCTTTTAACTAGTTGTTTAGTAAAAACCTGTTCATAGGTACATGTGCGATAAACACCGACCGGGACGACCGGGACCGGGTCCGCCACAACTATATGAAAAAGTAACAGCTATTCAGGGGAAAGCTTCGCTCGAATGTATTGTTAGATTACACTCCAGCAAATACACGTTGTGTTTTTTTGTATTCTTGTACAAGAACAATGCATTTCCTAGCAGGAGGCGGGTGCGCGGGCGGGAGCCCTAGGGTCGCGGGCGGAGGCGCGCTGCTGGTTGCTGCTCCACCTGTTCAAGTTCAATTCAAGTTGAATCCAGACAACCAGGATTCGAAGAACATCTTGAATCATTTAAAGATGTTCAATTTTCTGCACGAGCGTTGAGAGTGACAGAAAGTATTCACTAAATTTCTTAAAACTAGGCAACCAGGATTCTACACAATTTTTGATAAGAACCTAACCTAATACGAATGGAATAGGAATAAAATAAATAACCTTTCATTTGATATGTAACTCGATTATATATAACTTATGAGGGAATATTAACAACGCTTACTTACCTGTTCATACCTGGCAACTGTACGGTTGTGCAGAGGGGTAAGTAGGACACCTTTAAGGTGAGCAAAAATTATATTAAACATTTCATCGTCAACAACAACGTCACGTGGTTTGGCTGGGAAACCCATTTACGATGTATCAATGTATACATTATCTAGTATATTTTCTTTGTTATCAAATAACAGATTAGGGTATATATTTCTTATACCGGATACCAAATGTTTTCCAAAATACCCAGGATAACGGCTCCTGGGATACCGACCTGTGCATATTTGATTTGAAATATTTAAGCTATTCTCATTTGATAAAATGATGTCCTTGGTTGCGTCGACTTCACTTCACTAAACCTTACGGATGAACCAACATGATGTTACCGAAACCAAAACCTGTAACGAATTTGTGTTACGACCTACGTCACACACTGCACAACCGCACGAAGCCGGGGCGGGTCGCTAGTATTTATAATATGGTCAAGTTTCACTTCCTCGTGGTCCACAACATGACATGTGTATGTACTGGGTGTCTACTGACTTGTACGTCATTTACAAAATGGGATCGTTGGCCACTGCCATACAGTTTAAATTATTTAACGCAGTTGTCATCGTTTACTTGAGAACCTGCACCATAAGTTTAACGAGCGATATCAAGATTTTTAAACTTAATAATAAGAATACATATAAAATTACAATATTCAAACAATGTCGGTGTCATTTAAATATTTATCTTATTAAAATGGAATCGGAAATTACGTCGGAGAGTTCATAAGCAATGCACGCATCACTAATTAATACTTAAGTGAGTTATAATAGATAAGCTCCTTTAAATAATTTTAATTGCAACCAAAATTGCGCTATCTGCTTGAGCTGGGGCAGCGCTGCATGCATCTCCCTGAATGGAATTAATACAACAATACGAGTATATAAAGGCAGGTGAACTGTCTCATCTGCATGCGACTTTACTTTGGTTGTGAACGTCGGGAGAGCGAGGGAACTTTGCGCCTCTTTAAACTTCCACTATTGCGATGATGTGGTGAATCAAAATTCGGTAGATGCATATTATTTATGTTTTCATAAAGCTATTAAGATTGCTTCTCGGCATTATCTCTCTAAAATAAAACTGTAGCAGGTCCGATTCTGGACCGGAATTGAAGATATTTCGAAAATTGTTTTTTGGGGCGCACTCTATGATCGATACTGTAATTTTTTTCATGTCTGTCTGTATTTTGGCCACGCATTACACCGAAACTACTGAATTAACGAATTATTTAGGTTTACATTTTATCAGACAAACACAAATACAAATTAAACTTGACATTCATTTAAGTTATACTACGGATTAGGACACTGGATACTTTTTATCCTGAAATTCAGCACCGTTCCCTCGGGAAACGGGACAAAATTATCCGAAACGGCTGAATCGATTTTGACAGAAGTTACACTGGCAGACAGGACAATTAGGATTCCGGGCAAAAGAAATGTTATACGAGTATTCCACGCGGACGAAGGCGCGGCAAACAGTTAGTATATGATATCAACTTTGAAAGGGAATCTAACAAAACAGATATGCATTTTGTGTCGTTTAATCGAGCCGAGCCGAGTCGAGCCGAGCCGTTCAAAGGAGCTTTATCGGATGGTTCTGGGTTGGATGTCTTATCTGCAACTTACTAAGTTCAAAGCAAATAGGTTGGCACGGCTGTCGCCTGTGTGCCGAGCGCTCCTAAGTAAATAGAGCAGAGTACGGCTGGGTGTGTGTGTGTGTGTGTGTGTGTGCGACACTTGATCCCTCGGCTCGAGTGCACGGCGCGGCGCGGCGCGGGGCGGCGCGGCGCGGCGTTACATCAGACCGGCAGGCACGACATCACGACGCATATAAATGACCCGACTGCCGACCGGGATCACTTGTCTTAAATTTGTAATAGTTTTTATATTTCTTATACTTTATATCCCGAAGACTCAAATAAAACAAGCAAGACTCTCCTAAAATAAAATACTGATATGGAATCAAGTCTTATATTTCTTGCAAGCTAATATAATGTAGTGAAGATTCGCGCGTTCGAAGGTCTCTTTGAATTCCTCGTGATCAGCTGTTTGACATTCACAACACACCCCGCGCGGGGCGGGCGGGGGGCGGCGGCGGGCGCCGTAAACACGCGTGCGTAGTGCATCTCTGCGCAACGCTCGCATCGCCGCCGCCGTCGGCTCCGGCCATCGCCATTTTTATCGATCAGCGGATGAATGCCACCGCCGGCGGACGGGGAGCCGCCGCCGCCGCCGCGCCGGACCCGCGGACCCGCGCTCGCGGCGCAGACAGCCGCCGACAGTGGCGACCGGCGCCCACCGCCACCGCCAGCGCAGCGCTCCCGCACTCCGAGGCGACGCAGCCTGCGACGTCATCGAAACCAACGAAGATCCTCTCGATCGTACTGAAGACGGGGAAAATAAGAAGCGCGCGCAGCGGGGGGCAGGGCCGTCGGGATGAACGGCTCCTCGAGGGCGTGCGGGGCGCGCGGGGCCTAGGCGCGCGAGGGACGCGGGGCGGGCGGGGCGCCGCGCGCAGGCGCGCGGGTCGGGCCGGCAGTCTCTCGGGCGCCGCCAGGTCGCGCGCACGTCGCTTCGTTTCTCGCTCCTCGATCAGCTGATCGGCGCGCCCCGCGGCGCACATGCCGTGAGGCCGCGCCGCCGACATGACGGGCTACGCCCGCGGCGAGACCGACTTCGCCGCCGACCGCTTCCGGCGGGACGCGCGGCCCTCCTCGCTCGCCCCCAAGGACTACTCGGTGCCTTTACACGTAGACTGCAGTATCGAATACGAGCTTCCCGACTGTGCCAAGCCGCCGCAGGGCGTCAAGATCGAGCCGCTGCTCATGATCCACCCGTCGCACTTCCGGAGGCTCGAGAGCCTGCGCCGCGTGCCCTTCGTGAACAACCTGCCGGCGTGCGGCGCGGCGACGCCGGCGGCGGGCGGGCGGCGCGCGGGCCGGCGCTGCTGCCGCGCGGCGCCGGCGCCCGCGCTGCCGCCGCCGCAGCCGCAGCCGGCGCAGCACGCGCGCGAGCCGCCGCCGCCGCCGCCCGCCTGCTACCGCTTCGAGTCGTACGCGCCGGAGCTGGGCGGCGGCAAGGCGGCGGCGGCGCCGCGCGCGCGCCTCAAGCCGCACCCGTACCTGCCGGACGCGCTGGACTGTGATATAGCGCGCGCGCTGCCTCTGCCGCCGCCCGCCGCGCACTACGACCGCTTCGACAAGCGCACGCTGCAGCAGCTGCCCATCTACATGTAGGGGACCGCGCCGGAGCGGGCCCCGCTCTCTGTGATGTTTCCTCGTGATTAGCTAGTGATAAGTGTGCGGCGCGGGCACCGAACCGAACTGTGCCGGCCCCGGACGATCGCGTCGCGTCGCCGCGCCCCGCCGGCGCCCCGCCCGCGCCCCGCGCCGGTGCGCCCCCACCGACGACTAATATATTTATTCGCAACCGCAGTAACCGATGCTTTACGATTAAATTATTGTACTCCGGTCACCGATTCGTTGCGTACTTCTGTATAAGATATCATATCGATAATTATATGTTCAAATTGTATTATAAAATATGTACCTATAGATTAAAAAAATGAAAGTGAGAAAATATTAAGAATAAAAATCTAGGCATAGTTATGTTTTGGAATAGGTGAGGAGTCGTAGAGCGGGCCCGAGCGGGCCCGAGCTGGCCCGAGCTGGCCCGAGCTGGCCCGAGCTGGGCCCGGCTGAGCCCGCGCCGAGCGGTTAGCTAGGATTGTATCTCTACTACTCTCATTTTGTAAGCGGTTATGTTTGTTAAAGTTATATATAAAGAGTCCTCTGATGAATAGTCTGATTAACGAATATTCGGCATGTAAAAGTCTTTATAAACGCTTACTTAGCATATCATAGTATTATATTGTGTCATAGTCCAATGCCAAAAATATAACTATCTTTTTACAAAAATCCCTAACGCATCGTTTTATTTACCTCCAGCAGTGATGTGCAGTAGGTGTAGGTAGGTGGTAGGTGTGTGCAAACGGAAGGACCGCGGACCGCGGAGTGCTGGCGGCCCCGCGCCCGGACCGCGGACTGTGTGTGCGTGCCCAGGAGTGCCCAGGAGCTGTGATAATGTTTGGATTGCGCTCAGTGTTGACGTAAGTATGGCGATTATAAAAAGACTAATCTTAGCAAATGTTCCGATAACCAAGGCAAGTGCAAAGGCCTTATACTCGTACTAACCTAATAATTATAGTTCAATGAATGTCGTCGTATAGAAACGCATCAGGAATCCCTTGTTCGCATCCGCGCCGGTGAGCCGACGTCGCCGTGATTGTGTAGTGCATGTATTCTGTGGCAAATAATATAAAAAGACTACTAAAGTACACTTAATAGATTCATCAAAGTATATTTTGTATAGTCTTGAAACTATTTATGTCATCGTTTATATATACTATTATAAAGCAGTAGGTAGTGAGTAGTAGGTGAATATTGATGTATTACAGAATGTTAGCACACAACTATCTTGTGTGTTCGAGAGTCATTTGATTTAGCGAAGTATTCTGTCTTCGATCCCCTTTGTGAAGGCTCGCAAACAAACGAGATAAGATTTTGGAATATTAAATTTCTGTGCAATGAAATATGGTTTAATTGAATACACTTAATCGAGTCACTAGAACTATTTATACCATTATAATGGCACAGTAAATTGTTGCTCATATCTGTGTCATTATGAAGAATTCCAGAAACGATCATCGTTAATGGTGCCAGTCATCATTTCCGATGAGTGATGCCAGCGTTCGTGTACATGCAAAATACTTATTTATCAAGAGTTCCTTCATACATACATAATTCAATACCAATCCAAATTGACTGGTCCCGGGGAATTTAAAACGGTTCGCTGTAATGCCTTGGTTTGTTTTATTGTAAATGTTCCTAACTGGGTGTTGTACCAGCTTGGCTGACATTTTCTTTACATTTGATATGGATACACTGATGCTAACTGATTTAATGCAACAAATGTATTATGGTTATATGTTTGACTAACATATTAGTGTAACGAGTGTCAACATGTGCGAGTTTATGGAAAAGCGTGTACCTTTAATATAACATTATAAGACATATACAGTACATTCATAGAAATGATAGACAAGAAAAAAAATGTTTATTTTTTAACTGTCCTCACAATTCGATAAAAAAGAAATATATAACGAAAAATAAGCTGTGGTGGATAATGATAATGATACACTTCTCTAAAAGCAATTTATAGCTTACACGTACGTATTATTTAAAAATATATTTCTTGTATATTAAGGAACACAGAGCGCTACTGAATATGTTACATTACAAAAGTTTGCCATCTGGACGAGTCATTCTCCCATTGTTTCAATTTCAATGACAACACCACAAATATTCACTAAACAAAAGCACAGCGTTGCTATTCATTCGAAATTTTATTGAAGGTTTCAAAGGCACTTATACAATGAATCGTGAACAATTCACAATAGCCGTCGAGAAAGGAATTATTCATACTGAACACCATTCAGGGAAATAAGAATTCGTACGAAACAACCTCGATAGAACGTTAGCTAACGAACAGCAGGCAATCAGGCGAGCCGGGGCTCTAATTAAGATGCAAGAGATACATGTAAAGTGCACGCAGCCGTTTTAGAGAGAAACGGTCTCGTAGCGAGAGGCAAGGCGAACACTAGGCAGGGTACGCGGCCGGGCCGGGGCCGCAACCCGCAACCCGTGGCGACTCCATTATCCGCCGCGCAGCGAGCGACGCCGTTAAATTAGCATCCACGTAATAAACACGAAATAAACATCGAGACTAATGGATGATTGCCTCGTCGTGCTCCCCCCCCCCCCTACCACGCCGCTCTAAACCTCTTCATATTACCACCATTACTTTTCGAAACGATGACGAAGGATCGAATTAAAGCCATATTTATTTTATCTTTGCAGAGACAGTATAAAATCTTTATTGTTGTTTTTATGGGTTTGATATTGTGCTCGGGTTCGTGGTGTCTCTATCCGTCGGGCTCGGCGCTGGCGGTATCAAATATGATATTACTGGTTCACCGTGTTCGCTTTAGGTACATGTAGCCTTTGGTAATAATAATATAAACGTTAAAAGGAGTAGGTGTACCAAAAAATGCAGCTTCGTCACGTAAGTACGAGTAGTACGTGGTACGTGGTTCTCGCTCACGAAGTATTTATGGCCATCACGATGCCATTACAGTTTAGTGCCGCGAGGCAGGCGCAGGCGAGCTGCCACACAGCTATCACGATATAAAGCTTTCAAAGTAATTCCACGGTTCTACAGCACAGCCACAACCACGTAACCGTAATCGCCGAGATTCGCACAGAAGCTTAAGATAAGAGCACACCTACTCATTAAAATGATCGCAAAATATAATGACCTCTTTCGTTGCGGTCTGATAACGCCGGTTTACGATCACCGCCGGCTGTAATTGCCTCCTTCCTGGGATGCCACTGCATGCGAGCGGTTCTGCTAAACATCGCGTTTACTGGGAAACACTCGGGTGAATTCGATTCCCGAAATGCGCTATAATTTATCGACAGTATTATCTCTCGTAAAACGAAAACCCAATTTATGTATGGACGCCACCCGTCGTCATAAAACATAATATTATCGATACCGGCCCCCTCCCTAGGCGATCACGAAACTAAGCAACCATCGGCCATTTTAAGCAAGGAACTTGACAGGCGGTCCCGCTGCGCTCCTATTTGTGTCCCGCTCTCGCACCCGGGGCGAGCGCGCAGCACGAGAGAGAAGGCGGCCGGGAGCGGCACTCTTTCATGTCTCCGGAAAGAGCACTCAAGATCTCAGATTATTCTACAAATACGCATGCCAAGGCGGTCGGGAACTTTTTGCGCCGATGGATAGATTTGTTTTTTATCTATCGGTAATCGCGGCTCGCGTAGGAGCGCCGCGGCATTTCGGTTGCGTCGTCATGTATAAATAGTGGTGGATGATGCATCGCCGCTGCTTCGGTCGTTACTGTACTGGCGGCTGGCGGCTGGCGGCTGGCTGGCGCTGGCGGTGGCAGCGCACGGCGCCGTGGTCGCATGGCCGCGTGGCAGCGACCTACTGCGATCAGCTGATTGGCGGCGTGTCTGTGTGCGCGCGTGGCGGGGGCGCGCCGTGTGCTACGTCACACGCACACTCGCGCAACAGCTGATAGCCTCACCTTCCCGCCCGAGTGGGGGGGGAGGGGGAGAGGGGAGCGCGGCGCGCCAACCCGACACAGACCAATAAACATCAACCAGTGGGTCAATACAAATGTTAATTTCGTTGACTAACCGTGATGAAGATAGTGGGTTGATGAGATACTGGCTGAGAACACCAACGGGCGCACTAGCCCAAATAGACTCATGAAAAAGAATTTAAAAAATGTATATATTTTTGAATAATACGCATTAATAAGTAACCATTACTTTACATTTGTCATTAAACTAAATAGAAGATCATTTATCAAATTCAGTTAAAGTCGAACAAACCGGTGAAGTTCCGTTGATATGATGCATGAAAATAAGTTTGAGGAATAAAGTCTTTTGCCACAGCATGTGCACGAATACTTGTAAATATCTCGATAGCTTTCAAATAAAACTACAATAGTTCAGGTGCACTGCATATGTTTTACTGTTCAATAGTTCATATATACAGCGTTAAGTTAAGATGTCCGCTACGTTTCAACCTCGGGCGCGGAGAGCTCTGCAATGTGAGTTGCAAACGATAATAGTTGATACATTTACTGAATAACGCTTGCGGACGGGGCGCGGGCGGGACGCGGGCGGGACGCGACGCGCGCGGCCCGGCCACGAGTAGGGAGGGATCTTGCACCCGACGTGAAGACTTGAAGAGTGAAACCCACAAGTACAACAGAATATGTTCCTTGGCAAATTCGTTAATAAAAACGTTTTATATTTTGGTAATTTGAAATTTTCACGATTTGTAACTAGGAAGAGCTTCTCAATTCGTGCCCAATTGTGATTACACAGAAATTTCACGGGAAAAAATACAAGTCTCCACTTAGGACACGGCCACGGCAGCACCGAAGTAGCTTTACTCTCTTTTAAAATCAGTCAATCAAATTACCATCACTAGGGGTGCTTCGTATTATATGAATTTGGCCTCATAAACAGTTTGGGTGGTGGTAGATATACTCTTCTCTCACATTCACAATGAGGGACGGATGGTGCTAAATGGGGTTCTCTCACATTTTTTTTACTAATAATGATAATATTATTGTCTTCCTGCTGCGCGGAATCATTTCCCGGCTGGAGCGTGTGTTCGCTGTCGCCACCGGCCGAGCAGTGTGTAGTGAGGCAGTGCTGCGGCTCGCCTCTTGCATGAACCTATCGCATCACACTCGTAGCTCCCCGCGCATAAGAGTAAGATATGCATATTTGCTCGCGCGCATTCTCAGCTTCAAGATATAGGAATCGACGATACGCTTTTGATGGCATGCACCATGCCTCTCTCCCACTGCGTTATATAATCATCCTCTCGGGAAACTTACCAGTTAACTTATTACTTTACTATTTAAATTTTCAGAGTTTATTTAATTTTGGAATTGTTTTCAACAATTACTAACTGATTAGAATGGAAATTGCTTATTGACGTGAAAGTGGCTGAACGCACGTTTATATTAATACTAGCGGATACCCGGCGTGTGCTATTACGCTAAAAAAAGAAATACAGATTGTGCCTAATGCTTTGTTTCAGTAGTCTAAAACCATGTTCAACGTTGTGAGGCATTTCGGTTGGATGGTTTCAAAGGCTGCAACGGACATAGGAAGAAACACTTTTTGTGTTTTCTATATGTATTAGGATTTCCTCAGAAGATACGAGCAGAACATTGAGATGAGCTGGTCCCTGCCCGCGGGCACGGGGTCGAGGCGCCTACTTCACGGAATAAATTGCCAAATTAATTCGATACCGAAGTCTTACTAATGAATTATGTATTCGATATTCAAGCTTTCTATTGGCATTTACAATTGGTCCTCGTCGGCTCCGTCGGCTCCGTCGGCTCCGTCGGCTCCGTCGGCCGCGTCATCTCTGTGTAAATAATAACTTGTGTGATATTCGTGGTAATATGTCATTCACGTATACGACTGTTGAAAACTTCAGCCAAATTCGTTAAATAAACTCTCGACAAGCGAGACTGAATAATATCCAACATAGGGGCCCGAAGCTAATTAGTAGATAGTACAATGGCTTAAATATTTATAATATTGGTGGGTTCATTTGGATGGAGAGTATGTGTTCCTATTGCGGTGTTGAGAACACGCCAGGCGGCTCCGTGCCGTCGACGAGCCGGCGCCGGCGCGGCGCTGCGGCTGCCTGGGAGGCTCTATGTAGGAAGGGAATATCATAAGATCTATCACAAAGTGACATGATGATGCAGAAACTAAATAAATAAATAATTATACATACTCCTTTAAAGTGTCGATCGCGCCTTTTATTATCATGAGGGTTTAAGGATAGAATTCTCTTTACCTTCAAAAGAGAAAACGCGTCAAATATCCAGCAATGAAAATAAATCTGACCGGTGCACTTCCCGAACCCTACCTTCGAACCGGCGCGGCGGCCTCTGCATCGAGAACCATCCGGCCGTACCACTCGACTACGCATTTTAATACGTTCTGAATAAAGAATAATTGCTATAAAATCATGAATAGAAGTAATTATCTTGCTCAAAATGCTCATGCTGATTGATCTCTTGAAGCCGTCTCGTCTGTCTGTCCATTGTCCCCCAGCTGCCGACCATCGCCGTGTCATAAGTTTTACGGCCATGTATTAAATACAATAATAAAATTTCACACAGCCACAAACTAAACATAAAGGCTGTGGGAACCAGATTACTGAAAGAATATTTGTATAATAGTACATAGGTAGATACACTTTAACACCAAGACAAAGAACAAACATGTATGCTCGATGTTTGCCATGGGTGGGAATGAACGCACGCCCTGTCAGCGCAGAAGGCAGAGCTGCTACCTCCTGCCTTGACGTGGATGACGTACTCAAGGAGCGCTTACGATGCGGTTTTCATTAGAAAGCGTATATTGAGATCAGCCAGGTCACGGCCGTCCTCGCGATCAGCGTCGTGGGATTGATTGATATTAATCTAAAACTTTGAGTGTATCCGAGGGCTCGCTAACGAACAAAATAAACATTAGTTGAAGTTCTATTTCCTTCAGGGATAACCTGCACAGCTCGGTGCGTATAGATTTTATACAAGATATATACGGCACAAGATAATCTAAACTAATTTTTTCGGTAAATATTGTCAAATATTGTGTTAATGTGGAGCGAGAAGCACACCGCCCGTGCGGCCCGAGGCACGCCGACACGCCGCGTCACTCGTAACTCCGCGTTGTTTATTTTCGGCGGCCGCTGGCTCTAATGAAACAACGTCTTACAACACACGCCACAGATTATAATTAGTGCACCCACTTTGATGTTTGTTTACTGTTTACTGTTATAAATAAGTGAGGCTTCATTTCGCAGACGAGAACTGCATCGTTTTAATTCTGCGGAAAAAAGATTGAGATCGTTGCGAATGAAAAACTAAAACATTATTCAGTCAGCGTGATTGATCTGAAGTTTTTCTAGACGTAAGGGAGGCCGGGGCCCCCAGGGGAACTATCGACTCGATAGGGCCAACCACGTCGAGGAAAAGATGTAAAACCTCTGCAACCTTCGATCACGCCGGAAGGGCTGAGTGAACGGATCTATCCAGATCTCTGTGAAATATTTCACCCGAAATATGGCACAGAGATAGATTATATCCCAGAAAAATGTCCGGTTCCCGAAGCTAGTACTATATATAACCCAAAAAATTAAAAGCATTAAATCAGTGCTACGGAATCGTCGGCGTGCGAGTTCGGATCTCGCTTATCCTGTTCATTGGAAACTTATTAAACAGGAAAGTTCGCTCCAAGATAAAAGCGAATGAAACGTAGGCGCACGAGGCGGTTGTGAGAAGTGGACGCAAACATTCCACATTGTTTACAAACGCGCGGCGGAAACGGAATGAGTTTTCAGAAACACGATAACGTTGCCATAATTGCAATTAAAAATTACAATTGGTACCGAGAGGCTGAATTAATTGGAATTCTAAAGGACCTGTTCCATTGTAGCGCGACGGACGGTTTCAGATTTTACGTGCGCTACCTGTTCTTTCGTGGGAGTGGGTGGCTAATCCTGGTTTCGGTTTTCAAGCGATTAGTATAGCCGGGGCCGACATCTTAACGTGCCCTCCGAAGCACGGAAGCGCTAAGTTCAAATGCCACTAAATGGTCACCCATCCATCTTCTTATGGGGCCGAGAGTTGCTTAACGTTGATGATCTTTAAAGAACAGCTAAGCTAGCTACGCCTCGAGCGCTTCACGGTATAAACCAGTGCTGGCAGCCAGGCAGAGCGCGGCGCGAGTCGTCTGCTCTTGCCGCCTTCGTCTTCTTCCATCGTGTTCTTGTTCAAATATATATTCTGCACAGTGTCCCCCTGGCAGCAAGCAGGCGGGCCGCCGCCGCGCCGCCGCGCCGCCGCGCCGCCGCGCCGCCGGCCACCAACCGCTGGAGCCGGCCGCGCGGGTTGCAACAAACATTTAATCAAACGAATGAGACCACAGCCGTATTTTGATGTCCAATTAATATTATTTAAATGTATTTACATCTAGTTTGTACTGACCGGGCCGTATTTTATTAATTAGCCAAGGAATATATATTATTAAATTATGGTAACTAAGAAATACTTCGACATAGTTGAATAAAATTATTAGTTTGTATATATTGCTGTAATCATTTCAATAAACTTCCGTCCTCCTTTGAACTACATTAATGTAATTAATTATAATTAAAATATCGATATTAGGTATTTGCATACACCGGTACGTAGCTCGTTGCACAGTCGGTGAGGCCGTCTCAGCTGTACGTATTCATTATTAATTTTACTACTTATTCATTATTTTTTACTTATACGATACTTATGTTAAGTTTAGGAATCTTTTTGGCCTCCAATTCAGGCTTGCCCTTAAGTGGAGGCCGTTATTTAATCCGATTAGGAACTATAGATATCTCTCAGCTCAACATTATTATAAGATAAAACAAAAACTATAAAACCGCTTCCTTCTCGATCGGTCTTCCCAGTGAAGTCAGCCCACCGTCGCATCGCGCCGTGTAGGTACTCACGCTTGCTTGCATTCCATCAAGCCCGCATGCCAGCACGGTACTCCATACTAGTACTCGTATAATGGTGCGTTGCGAGGAACGAGCGTTATGGCTTTCGACAAATTCCCGAGTAAAATGTTAATCGAGAACAAAACACTAAACATTGTTTAGGTTTCCGATCATGGGTAACCTGAAATTACGAACGTCTTCTTTTATAGTTAGTCTCCGAGGGGTACGTTCCGGATGTCAAGTGATGTATCGGAGCGGCCTCCCGGGTCGCCCGCGCGCTGCAGGTCGCGGCCTCCATTCCTGCTCGGGTCAAGCACGTGCGTGACGGATGTTTATGTTTGGGTGTCAATATGTATTATTGTACCTTAGTATTTACAAAAAGAAGTACTATATAAATATATGTATGCTATGTAAGTTCCCATAGTACAAACTATGCTAAGTTTGGGGCGAGATGGCTAGATGGATGTGTGAAATGTTCATGAATACTTATTATTTACCAGAAACGAGTTTCCAACTTAGCAGTCGACACCTGAATCATAACGACGATACAGTTAAATATACATCGGTGCGTCCGTACATACTCCGACCGCTCGCTGCTGTGTAGGTACCAAAGCTTAAAATGTAAATTCGCGTTCTCGAACGCCCCGTCACGCGGGCGCGGGGGTCAGCCCGCTGCTGCTAGCTGCTGTAGACCCACGGTGTCTTTGTATCTACCACGGGTACGTCTACATTCTGCACAGAGCGTGTGACCACCGCGGTCTCTCCGGATACATATTTACCGTACTTGGATACGTACGGTCTGAGCGGGAAGCATCACTGAACAACATAACACTTCAGCAACATCCGGTTTCGGCCTCGCCTCGGTGATAAGCGTTTGGACAGCTGGAAACACTCCGTCAATCTCTGTTGAAGTATCAACATACATCTCTTTATAGGTACGAAAGGATCGATTCAAAGTATTTATATATATCAACACAAAGTAAACTTACGATTTACTTACGATAGAAGGCAATGTCTACCAGCCAACCAGTGTGTTAAAAACAATTGATATGGCTACAAATAAAAAAAACGAATTACTACATTTTGTGTAAATCCTACATACATACACAAATAATATAATAAATAACGATATTTACACGTACAATGAATAGTTGAACGGTTGTTGAAATTTATTCCTAATATGAACATGAAACTTTTTAATTTGATACTCCTAGTTATGCCGGGCCTGGCGGACTGGCGGACTGGCGGCCGTTACTGAACATGAAGTAGACCGAATGAATTGCCGTGTTGAGGAGTGACTTGAGAAATTCCAGTGCAGGGGCTATAGAGAATGTTTCGCGGCGGAGAACATGTCAGGGGAACTGAGCTGTTATTTGACGGCTCCGTGGCTTAGTTGGTAGTAGCTCTGCCTTCGAAGCGAGGGGTCCCGGGTTCGATTCCCGGCCGGGGCACACTTTTTGTGGTGAGCATGAAGTTTGTTCTCGGGTCTTGGGTGTTTGTCTTGTGTTTCTGTGTTTGTCCATGCCATCTGCGACACAGGGTACCCTAGTGCAGAGGTATGAGTGTGTAAACGTTTATTTATTATTATTTATATATTTATTCATGTGTGTCAGTCTGGCATGTGAAGCGATCTCAGAGCAGCAGGTGGCTACGGTGGTTATCTTTAAGGGCGGAGAAGAGGACTGCAGCACTGCATTCTTAGATTCCATGCATCCCTGCGTTCCTCTACATGGGCGTATTTATGTGTTGCTCGGCATTCACTCACGGGCTCATACGTTCTTAAACAGAAAACAAAACGCACGCACGCGTCGAGCAGACGATGTGCTCGATAAGAAGTTCTTCGGTTGAACCGAGGTAAGCGAGAGCGGCATCATCGATTATAGGCGATACGACTGAATATACAGTTTAAAACTATCATGGTCAGGAACATTATTATTCGAGTTAATTCACAAATCATGTTAAATATCTCGGTAACTCGAATAATAAATGGGATTGAATTCACAAGAGATTATTAGAGAGCATTAGAACTTGCATAAACCTTACGCGAGCCCTCTTTATTATGAGGCACCCGGCTAACCTTCCACTCTAAGACCACGCCTAGGTTTTTTACAGATGGTGAAAAAGCGACAACACGGCCGTCCGAACAACATGGGGTCCTCAAATAGAGTTCTACCAAATGTAAATACTAAGTAGCCATAAACTTTGTCATTTTGGTTCGGAGAATTACATTGCCACACCTGGTAATCCACCGCCACACAGTGGTGTGGCCAATGCGACTTGAGTCTCTTCTATACTTTTAATACTTCAGTAGACCGTCGGCTCGTTTCGTCACATGAGTCGGCTTAATAATAAGACAGCCCTATAAACGTAGTTAGGCTCGCGTACTGTTCAGGTACAAAACCGCAAACCAAAACTAAAATCATTTATTTCTATCTTGTCGTTCCAGTTCCACGTATAAATAAAACGACAATTCCAAAAAAGGCCAATTTCGTCAGAAAAATTGTGATGAAACTGGATACAGGCGAGCCTGTTATCGCGCATGTCGTTATGTTATGATAAATCGCTTATTTTTAAACTCCTTGACGCTCCATCCGTCTTATCGCCATTGATATAGGGCTGGTTATCCATCACGCGAGACAAGGCAATACCGGCGAGAGCCTCATCCAGTAATCTTTATCGATCGGTGCCCGCGCCGGGGCCGGGGCCGGGGCGGGGCCGGGCCGTGCCGGCGCGGTGCGGGGCCGGCGCGGAGCCGGCGCGGAGACGGTGCGGGACCGCGGTGCCGTGATCCACGTCGCAGCCGACCACCCTTCAACTTGTGTGATAACGCGCTCTGAAACTTTCACCGACCAGGAAATCCTCACGATTTCAAATTTTTACTCAGTATATACTCAGTCTTTAGTAAGACTGCAATTTTAACTTGTTCGTGTAAATTTGGATTGGAATAAGTTTGAGTCTGAATTATCTTTTTTAAAATCCCTTAACGGCTTTCTTGAATTTGGGATATGTTTCAATAACTCTTAAAGACTATGTATTTTTTTATGTTTTTGTTTTTACGTGACTGAAGTGACATGCATGGAAATGTAGCCATTATTTTCAAAAAAAAAAACACGCGAAGTTTGGAACATTACAAAACTACAGCAATTTTAAAGGTTGATCTTTCAGGGTGCATATCAATGAAACTCTGTGTGTTTGCTATGACTGATTTATTACCCAAACTACCTTCACTTCTTTGTAATCAAATACCTACCCACACAGCAATGTTGTGTGGCACGGTGTGCTGGAGTTATTAAATATTCTTTAATTGGATCTCTTTTATCATGCTTGGCATACCAAAGTACCTAAGTCTCTTTGCTTAGTACAAATTGCGTTCACGTGACTATATAGCCATAAATACGTTTGCCTTTCGGCACAGATGATAAACAGAAAATTGGCGGCAAAGCTGAAAATTCGTCTTGATTTGTTATTTACATTCTTCATAAATATAATTACGTTTTATTACCCTGCATTCTTTTGAGAAAAGCACTATATATGTCTCGGAGGAAATGGCAATTGCCTGTCTCGTACTAGTGAAGTCCTCGCCTACGGCGCGGCCTTCAAACCCATACTCGGCTTGCAATTGCCTATTTCACGGCCTTTGCAATAATGCACTAATTTTAAACTTAAAAATTAACCTTGAAGTTATTGTAGGTTATGGCAATATATTTGCTATGATTTGTCGGATGAGTAAAAATCAAATAGTTTATTTTTAAAAACATTTCTATGTCTGCTATAGACCTGCTAGAGGCAGGCAGGCGGGCACCTTGTTGTACAAACGCGGTGACATTGTTACGATGACGCGGGGACAGTGTTGGAATAAAAGGCTTCTTTATTTTATTCTTCATATTATCTCTAATTGGTCTGTTAGTAGGCTCCGTAGCGTAGTAGGTAGTAGTCCTGCCTTCGCAGCGGGGGTCCCGGGTTCGATTTCTTAGGCGAGGCAGACTTTGTGACGTAAAGTTTGTTCTTGAGTCTTGAGTGTTTGTTTTGTGTTTCTGTTTATCCGTGACTGAATAAACGTAATATAAAATGCTGTTAAGCAAACATTCTAGATAACAAAATACATATTCTCGGGGTCACAAATAAAATATTAATAACTATAATATAATAGTAATAATCCAGGCTCCACATGTTATGCATAAATACAATAACATAGGCCCATGGAATATAGACTTACCTTACAGACTGACATACATATAGTACGTACAAATATATTATTCAAATATAGTGGAAGGAATTTGTTCATGTAGTTACAATAATAATAAAATTAGTAAACACGTTAATGAGTCTGCGTCGGTCGGATGTTTGGGAGTGCGGGCCGCGATGCACCGGCGAGCGGTCCGGCATCGGCACCGGGAGTGGCTCGGAGGTCTGGTACGATCGGCTTATATTTTAGGGATTACTAGGGTTTTATGCGGTTGTCAAATTGCTAGCTTGGTTGATATTTACACGAATTTTCAATTTCAAATATTATTATATATCACTTTGGTAGCATCAGGCGAAACAAAATGTTTAGATCAAAAATATATATAAATCTAAGTGAGTTAGATGGAATACCTCCGCGCCCCTTCCGACGATACATCTCGGTGCCGACGTAGGAGTAGCAGAAATTGTCTGTGTCGAATCTCGCTGCCATCGCAATGCCGAGCATTGTTCTACGTCGGCACGCGGCGTGCGGCGTGCGGCGCGCGGCGCGCGGCGTGCGGCAGATCGCTAGCGGCAGCTGAATTTGTGCAACATCTACAATCGACAGCTTCTTGCGTCACTAGCACTGCTGAGGATCACGGCCTTTCTATTAGAGTTTCGATCACTGTCTAAAGAGGCGTTCTCACTTACGGTGGAGTTGCGTGCTACTAGCAGAGGCGAAACCATTTACATACAAGGAATTTGGAATGTACACCTTGATTTTCTAAATAATTTAAGGTAATTCAATGAATAGATACATGCTTGACTTTAATAATCATAAAATAATTTGAAAAAATATTATTATATTGTACCTAGTGAATGTCTCAAGATACAATGCGAAAGGTCTTAAGATCTTCACTTCTAGATGGCGTGTACATGAAACCCTGTGAGGGGTTAGGTGGTAATTAGTACTAAATCACCGTTTGTACCTATAATATAATACCTAAGTAACGTTGCCTCGCCGTGACCAGCAGGGCTTATAGTTAGCTTACGTACTAAGATTCTGACACAATAAACATTTAAATCTTGCTAAAAGGTATTACGTAAAAATGTTGTTATTCAAGCTTGTCTAACGGAAATTCTTTAACAGATTTAGAATTTATTCAGAAGAAATTGTTTGAGTTTGTTTTAAAACAATGTTATTAAATATGTTCTGGTAATGCAAGTTCGTTCTGTCCGCGGCCGCTTTTATTATATTTGATGTAGGAATGATGTTGTCTAACAAAGTTAGCAACCTCTAAGATATGTACCGAAGGAACGGTGAGTGTTTCTAGCGCTTGAAAGTGTGGTCTGCGGCTTTCCATTCGGTGTGTGTTTACTACTAGATCCTATCTGTGCGTAGGCATTTATTTAGCATGATAAACAGATTTTGGGCGTCGGTCCACAGAGTTTTACGGTATCTTTTATTTTGTCAGCATACTATGCAAATGCTCATTCTTGGATGAGCATTCCATTTGGGTGTCAGTGTAGAATACGTAAGTTATATAGAGGTAGAGAACAGTAAGTTTATAGCAGACCAGCTGTTCGCCGCGACTTCGTCTGCATGGTATTTTACTTTTTTTTTGCGTAACATTTCATTCTTTTATCTTTCTCTAAAAATAAGTATCTAGTTGCTCTCATAACATCAGCTATCCGCCAGTTACCCGGAATAAACAGACATCAAATTTTAAAAACTGTTTTTTCGTCATTAGTGTCGTCTATACACCTCCAAATGCATTTAGTTAAAAGCTATTAATATGACATTACAAACAGAAACTTCAATTTTATTTATTTGTATAGATTAATCTGCTACGAGTTTAAGCCATTAGGTGTAGGTAGGTATAGTATATTGTTTAGTTGTGTTCTGGTGTGGTTCTATTCGTTCACCGGTAGCTTGTGACCCCCTCGGCGCGGCCCAGGCACTCACTGTTTCATTCCATGCCGCCTGCAGTCGGAAGTGCGCAGTTTTTGTCAGAGGGCTCGCTAGGGCGACCCTGTAGTGGGCAGTGCTGCCTTTGCAGATGACATCATAGAAAAAAATAATTAAATCAAATGTATTCGCATATATAAATTTGTAGATGCACATCAGCGCACTGCATACGGCGTGAGCGCGTGAGGTGACGCTAGAGACAGAATGTATCGCTGTGGCACTAGCTATGCCGCTCTCTCACATGAGCAGCTGAGATATAGACACATTGTACGGGTGCCGGCAGCGCGCCGCCCCTCGCCCTCGCCCTCGCCCCGCGCCCGCGCCCGCGCCCGCGCCCTCGCCCGCGCCCGCGCCCGCACCCGCGCCCGCGCCCGCTCCCTCGCCCGCGCCCTCGCCCACGCTCTCGCCCTCGCCCGCGCCCTCGCCCGCGCCCGCGCCCTCGCCCTCGCCCTGGCCCTCGCCCTCGCCCTCGCCCTCGCCCTCGCCCTCGCCCTCGCCCTCGCCCTCGCCCTCGCCCTCGCCCTCGCCCTCGCCCGCGCCCGCGCCTTGTTTGCCAGAGGCGCCAACTCCATATCTCCGGCAGGCTCCATTTCCTGTAACCCTATCGGACCCACCGTCGCCATCTTGGCGGAGGTGAACCACCTTACTGATTGTAAAAGTTTCGCCATCGCGTTACAGTTTGTTGCGTTGCAGAGTAGAATCTACATGTACTGGTGGTAAATATTTGTATGGGTCTTCGTGAGTACACTACGTTCAGTTCATAGATTCATAAGTTGATGCTTGACTTCGCTCGTCATAACATATTGTGAAGATGGGCCATAGATTAAACACCACGTGATGAGTTTTTCAAACAGCAATAAGAAAATGTTGATGTAGGTACTTTAAACACGCTTGTCACAATCTATTAGTTCTATTAAAAAACAAAATAACCATTTCCTGATAGTTAGTCTACTTAAAATTGTCCGACGTCACGCTCGGACCCTTACAAACCTCACGCTCAGGACAGCCTCGCCTTCTAGACAACCTGCAGTGTATGTGGCCGAGCTGTGCGAGCTGGGTGAGCTTGCAGATCATCGTGGGATGGTCGCGGGCGAGAGGCTCGCGCTCTACCAATGTCTCAAAGTATTTTACATATCAGCAGACTCCTCTTAATCGTTCATCTCTATTCTTATCTCCAACCGACCACGCCAACCTTCTAAGCCACACATTCCTCTGCAGTACGGCCGCCCTTTATACATTATCGTATAAGATACCTTGTACATTCATTAAACTTGGGGTGCAGTAACGTATTTTTGTGTTGTATTGTAATGTTCATCATTAAAACGAATCTATTTACAAATTAAAATAATTATTTGAATCAATCAATATTCTAAAAATGCCATCCTTGTATGGCAACTATAATAATTAATTGGATTGTTGATCTGTACAATCTTCTATTTTCGTACGAGTATGTGGCCAACTCTGCTGTCGGAGGTTTCAAGCCGCCCGAAGGCCTCCGGCATGTAATAAAAAGCTTTGTGAAAAAAGTTTAACAAGCTATTTAATGTAGCCTGTTACCATATAAATGTTGTTTGGCTTGATGGACCTCGGTACACTAGCTGAAGAGCTTAATATACTGTTCACCCGCTCACTAGGTGTTACTCCAGGTGTTACACCTCTAGTAGCCAGTAGGTACATGGACACATTGAAGCTGAGGATACGGTTTGAACCGTCAATCGACAAATTTAGTAAAGAGAGCGGTTGGTCCTGTAGGGAAATATTTAGTAATGAGAGCGGTCGACCTTGTAGGTACATATTTATTAAAAAAAATTACTTAGACTGATTTATAGATTGTAGTCAAGAGTCCGCGTCAGGCAGGTGACAGGAACGACCTGTCACCACGGAGGTGAAGCGGGACTCTTGAACGAGCTGTGACGGTCCTTATCAGCGGAGCGAGCGCGGCGCGGTGTGGGGCGGGGGCAACGAACCGGCCGGGCCATAGAAACAACTCGCGCTCAATTATTCCCATAAACCCTGTAATGCAAAACCAATCAATAATCATTCGACCGTCTGTAAACAAACAAGAGAACAAATACGGAAAGCGAGGTGGACCTGACGATATGCGACTGGTTTTAAGAGTGTGGGTGCCGGTGAAATTACGAGATGTTTATGGTCCAGAGCTATAGCCGTAGATAGATAGTGTTACGCAACAGAGATAGATATAGATGCAACTTACAACATCTCCAACTAAAGTAGATGGCATAAGACGTATTGCCGTTCATCCGGACAGAGCGCTTACTACCGGCACGCCATCCGCTTCTTCACGCTATGTGGGTGTGACTATCTATATCTCTCCTCTTGAGAGACGCGATAATAATAGTGCCTGCACCCACACCCATACTCCACTCGTACACCGAGTACCGCACCGCACGACTGACAAAGCCCGAGTGCCCTCCGATCTCCCGCCGCCCGACATGTGGGTGAACTTAGCAGATCATTGTCCAGCAGATCAAAAAAAACGTCACCCACATCTAGCCAGAGCAAACAGAGACAAAATATCTTTTTTTTGTACCGTTTTTACTTTTTTAGTTTAAAGATATAAGTTTTACATTACAAATCGACACTTCCATTTTTTATTTGTATATAATATCAATACAAGGCTAGCTGACCTGACAGATAATTCAGAATTGAACATTCAGTTGTCAAACGACGTAGCAGAAAACATCCAATAGAAAAATGCACTTTCAGTTTTTCCCCAATTTCAGAGTATTTCCGTTGCAGTTACGAAAATCGGTGAAGCCGTTTTCGAGTTTTAGCGAGACTAAAGAACAGCAATTGATTTTTATTAAGTGTTATAGTATATATAATATATACACGTGAAGTGTCTCTATCGGGCCAACTGTACACTCGTAGCTGTAGACTGCAGCCGCCTGCGGTTGCGAAGTTCCTATATGTTTTGCCATTAGCGCACACAATCTGTGATGTTGCCATCAAAGAAAATTGTAGTGCAATCGTAATACAGTAAAACGATGCTAGATAGAGTCATGTGAGGGCCGTCATTTAGCGGGGGGGTGCGGGAGGGGGAGGGCCGTTCGCCGTAATCTGCCCGCGCAGATGGTCTGCGGGCGCTCCGCAAAAAGTTGCACACACGCACTGCATACTGCGCCTCCGTGAGAGGGGGCGGGGGGAGTGGGTCCCAGTGCGCACAGGACAGTAGGTCTGCTTCATTCTTTTACATATGTAACATTATATCGTCGGACTCGATAAGTCTATTTCTAACAGTTGGGGATACTTTTGTTCTGGCGGTTCTTCTTACGCACTCACTCATTTATTCCTATAGGTCTCAAGTATCGTTTGGCACGTCAAATTTTCCACACACATAAGTATATATCTACTCATAAGTATATATCGTGTCACAGGGGCTCCCGAGGCACACAGACATGTCAATTACAGTCAGTTTGTAATGTTTGAGCTAGTCTTATTTGTTAAGGTTACGTCTGTTCCAACCCTAACCGACCAACCCGAGGGGAAGAAACTTGTTTACTTCATACTTATTCCTGTTGAGACGGCTGAAATCTTAGTCTGTAGATAAATCAATTCTTTAGAAAGATTAAATGTCCGTATAATGAAACTTTGGCAACTTTGGGACCTACATCAAGTGGTCAGATGAGGTTCTCTCTCCCGCCGAGACCGCCGAGACCGCCGAGACCGCCGAGACCAAGTAACGAACACATGTCAATTTTAAAACGTTTCTCATAATAATGTGTGATGAATCGAGTTCGAAAGCAGGCGGAGACCCAGCGCGAGTCCAGTAAATAACACTATCAATTAAGTATTCGTGCATAGAAAAGTAGTCTTCTAAATCATCTGTTTTGGTTATATTCTACATATTTAGCCAACTGTAGGCGCTGGATCCCCCGGGTGGTGCACTGTGGTCAGGCCGGTAATGAGCCGCTCACAAATGGGGTTTTAACCGACTGTGCCGAACGTTAATGCGTTTCCACAGGGAGTCGACGTAATGGCCGTTATTAGGAGCTGATGGACACCGTTTCGGTTTATGACGTAAAGAAATTGTTTTAGAATGGACGGCGAGTGGTCTCCACGGCCGAACCGGAATTACGTGCTCACATGAGTGCTGGTACAAACCCGCTTGCATGAGCCCTCGCAGACATTAGGACCACAGATTTATAAAAAAAATAAAATATCCTTTGTCAGCTCCACGTAAGTATTTTTCTTATAACACCTGCGGTTGTAACATTTATTTTTCTTTGCAATATTTAATCATGCAAAACATGTTTATTCTGAACTATTTTGTTTCGTTTCATTGAATACCTATTACCATTTGATAGCAAGCAAAGTAGCAGCTACCTATTGAAAGTAATGTAATTAGCTTCCACGTGGGTGGGTCCGTGGGCAAAACCTGGTTATTTCAGTCTATAAAGGCATTTTGTATAAAACGAATTGAAAGCGAAAGTTATTACTCGAAGCTTGATATTTATCAGCGTAAGTAGAACATTGCCGTTTCGTTCAGAACTTTAGCGAGCAATCTGGAAGGAAGCCGTCAACGTACCGATCCAATGCGAAGCTATCGAGCCAGCGCTTCCGGCCCCACGTTCCCAACTGCGGATACTGTCCGCCATCTACTCCTCGCGACGTGCACTATTCAACGCCGGGAATGTTCCCGATCCTAATGCAATCGTACAACACTTCGTGCAATGTATACTGAACATTCAGGTCAGTCACCCGCACGGTAATATCGCTGTAAGCGGTACAATGCTCGCTCCGTTTACGAGCGGCACTAAAGCCGGCAGTAAAACAGGCAGTGTACGCTCGACAGTTCAGAGTTGAGAGGTTCTGGGTTTAATGGTGGAGGATCGGAGGGCCTTAATGGAAGTTCGATGTGTACCAGTAGTTTAGTACACCGGCACTGACACGGCACTCGCTACTACTCTGTGGCTCGCCACGGCGCAACTATTCTTGTACGAGTCGCAGTATCTGAATGCTACTCGTACGTGGTCCTCGAGTCAAAATAATAGGGTGCTTCAGCGACAACCACCGCAGGCAAGGAAATCATTTCGTGTAAACCTTGGAAGACATGGCGTCATGCACCGCGGACTGCGTCGGGAAAAGTACTGCATTTCAATCTGTGGTCTGTGGGTTAATCGAGTTTGACGAGCACCAATCATGATAACGAATACCAATTAAAAAGTTTCCTTTCATACGACAATTCAAGAAATTGTATGTGAATGTTGTAATTAACGCGCTAGAAACCGGCGGCGGCGGTTCCAGAGAACCACACGGTCCCCCCGCTGCCACACCGCGCCCGCGGCCCGGGGGCTGTCGGAGACCCCTAAACAAAGTAACAGAATAATATAAACAGGATGGGGTTTATTTCCATGTGAATTTATTTATGGCAGGGCCAAAAGTTACCGAGATTCTCATTCTTCTAGGATCGTGAGAGATACATACTGCATTACAGTTTTAATTTGATAATAATATGTGCGGTAGCCGATCAGTGACTCGTTAAAAACATGCAACAATGTTTGAGTTTGGGATTTGTATATTGTGTACATAGTGTCCACGCCACATGTGACACAGGGAATCCTAGAACTGTGTGAGCGTTTATCTTGTTGAGCTACTGTTTTTTATTTAGGTATATCTTCCTCGCTTACATCTCGTTGAACGCACACAGTAGGTGACCGGGCGCGGCACTTCGGGCCGCACGCTCTCGGGCCCCGGGGACCACCTCTACTCGGCGACGATCATCAGGCTCAATAATATCTACGGATCTTCTTGACAAATGTGTTTTTGTTACATTATGGTAATATCTTCACATTCAAAAACTTTTCACATGCAAATGGCTGGCATGAATAACATTTCCTATGCAAATCGCCGGAGCTGACCTATCAGACCTTGGATTTATTCGCTTGAATTGTCCATTCAACATCAACATGTTCTGACGCCTAAAATAGATGAATACCAAGTAGTCCTAGCGCATTACGTACATATACATTACATTACATGACATATGCACGCTACCTCCTCCGAAGCCATACGAAGCCTTCTCCGACGCGTTTGTGCCCTACACTACGGATAATGTGGTCACCATTTCAATATTTCTTCAGAACATAAATTCTGTTTTTATGTCGTCTTTCATCAGACCCTAATTTCTTGGGTTTCTCTAAACATGTCGTCCGCCGGGCGCCGCGGCCGGCTCCGGACGGAGCGTCTGCCCGCGCGGTACGTTTCTGGCCGCTGCTTGTCTGCAAAGCGCCACAGAATACTGCATTTCAAGTGTGTCAATCGCTTATTCCATTCTACGTCAAACATTGGTTAATGCCACGACCCGGCTATTTTCAACCGTTCGTTGAATCGTTCATTTGATCGATCATTTTTTATAAATGATTGATTGATTTCATTTTGGAAGGATCATTCATTCTTGTTCGCTGTTATTATCGGTCGTTTAATCAAAGACTACGTTCAATAACTTATTTACCCATGTTATCGCATAAAGCCTACTGCATCCCTTACACATATTTCAACAAAAACATGCGGTGCTCGATATAATTTTTAACAAATAATAAATTAAAGATTAATAATTAATATTAATGCGAGTGAAGCCGCGAGTAAAAGCTAGCGGACACAATTTTGCAAACAAAGGGAACAATGCCACTCGCGAATTCATACGCTAATTATCTGAGTAACGGACACCTAATTACAGTTTCGTGGCGGAGTACCTGCCTGCGTGAGCCGGCGCGAGCCGGCGTGAGCGGGCGTGAGCGGGCGCGAGCCGGCGCGAGCGGGTGCGAGCGGGCGCGAGCGGGCGCGAGCCGGCGCGAGAGGGCGCGAGCGGGCGCGAGCGGGCGCGAGCCGGCGCGAACGGGCGCGAGCGGGCGCGAGCCGGCGCGAGCGGGCTGCAATAACAGGATAATTACTGAACTGTGTTTGGAAGCAGGCGGAGCCGATCTACTCACTCTGATGACGATACAACGCGCTAGTTTATATACAAATAAGTTAAATAAATTGTTTGCTTCAAAAGTTGAGTACCAAGTGCACAACACGAGCCACTATAACACAACATCGCGAGCTATCAACACCACACTGCAGCCGGCAGCTCCTGGCAACTAGACGTGGCGTGCCTTCCACACGGTACATCACATTCTGGCACATTAGCACCCATTCACTGTCGCTTGTACAGAGTAGGACGGTATTTCGGCAGTGTCAAAAATCAGCCATGTAATTAATAAGGCTGAAATAAGAGTGCTTATTGCAGCTAAAACGAGCTTAGGTTTGCAATTTTTTGACATACTTACGGCAACGTTCGTGATATGAATCATAACCGTGAGGCGTCGGCTCGCCCTGAGGACGGTACCACGCGGCCACGTCCACCGCCCACCGCGCGGCGGACGACACGGCACGTACCTAATGTCTGCTCTTTCCTAAAAATAATTATATTATACAATGTATGTTTATTTGATAAAAACCATTTATCGACTTTGGCCAAGTTTATCTCATACAATTAGATTTTTTCGTTTTGAGAACGAGAGGCAGAAATAAGTGAAGATTTACAATATTTAACTTGAATGTGAAAATAAAGCTGTCTTTGCACTGTTGTTATCTAAGAGTTCAACAATAGGTCTGTCTGCGTGCACTCTGCGCTTCGACGTCAGTGTCACTGTCCTTACAAAGTAAGTTCACAAGCCGTCAAGAAGGATTCGTCGCGTTTGCTCTCAGCATCCACGATAATTCGTTTTGGGTGAGTTTTCCCTGCGCCAGCTATCGGCGCCCGAGGTGAAGCATTGTATGCAATTAAAATAAACGGCCAGTTCACGAGGTACAGGAGAATTAACGCGGAGCAATGAACGAGTCGAGTTACACCGGGCATTGTGAGGCGCCAGATCGCCGATACGACATTCGGTACAATGGCGTACCTACCTAACGAATGTACTCTGTGTGCCGTGTGCCTTCCAACGATACAATGCGAGGACACGTTCGGCGGTTGTTGCCGGGAGTCGCAATATTAATATTGTATAATGCAATCATATACGTAGTGTGTTGTACACAACGAACGACACGTTTTCGTTCCAGTGTCAGGTACCTGCTTCACGATCGGAACACAGTGTGGAAGGCGCATTACACGAGCTAACACTCTTCATAAGCGGTACAGGTACTCAGAAGGCCTTGGCTTTAAATTCAGACAAACGCCAAAAATATTATTATGTGTGATCTCTTAAAATAGAAGGATAATAAGAGGAAACTGGCATGTCCTAGACAAAAAAAAACCGTGCGAACGTTACCATTCACAAATTAACTCCTCGTCGTTAGTAAGCTGGTCTCCAGAGGTACATCGAAGGCTGGCCCGGACAGTACCCACAGACGTGACCGTGTGCGCTGTCGCATGCCAGCCCTGCATTCGGCGCAGAATACATAATGAATAGCGACATCACCCTAATCATTGACAAAACCAACGGCCCTACATTTAATCACGGCTGATAAAATTGTCACGGCGTGAGATAGGGCTGCGAGGGAGGTTGTTTTGTCGATCCCGATAACGAAACGGTGGGCGGCGGCCGGCCGGCGGACGGCGGACGGCGGAACCCACGGATACCGGTACCACTACAAACTAACTGATCGGTAGAGAGTCCTACGTGACTCGCACAAACACTGGAATCTGTTTCTTACATCACGATGAGAATCTCACAATCTCAACTCTTGTCACACATATTTCCTAAATTGATTTGTTAATGTTAGTAGCTTTTTCATACCTTTGCTTGGATGGTTCAGTTGCTCGCGTCCGTAGATAAGTAGGTACTCTTTGAATACCTCTGGGTGGGTCTAAAGGAACTACATAAAGTAGCAGTAAAACTTGTAAAAATTCACCTGGAAACGTCCTGCCTCCACATCTAGTAATCTGCCTCGAAGCAGAGGTGCACTCGCAGGATGGAACGCGCGTAATCTTGAAAACCATACTAGCTAAATGCTGAATACTGTACCAAAATATACGCTATTTTACTACATATTTTTTTGTTAAATATCATTTAAAACAATTTTATTTAATCAGTTTCACTTAAACATCTAAATATTCAGGGTGTTCAAGTTCACGTGTGCCGAGTCACACAGTGAGAGCTCCACTTCTCATTTGGAAGTAAGGTACAACATCGAACAACAGGACATCTCCCTATACTCGTATAATAAAGGAATTATATCTAGTACCGGTCCGAAGGCAGGCCGCGCGGCTCGGGGCTCGCCGGCCGAAGATAATATTATCTCACTGTAGAACTTTACCCATTGTTTCCAGAACATTTTTACCACTTTTCGAAAAAGGGAGCCTTGCATCTCCAAGGGTTAATATCTCAAGTATCGTTTGGCAACATCTAAATTGACACGCGCAAGTAAACATATCCGTGCATGTCCGCGTCACCGGATCCTTCAGCACATACCTATGTCAAGTTAAAGTCATTTTTCATGTTTTAGCTAGTCTTATTTGTTGAGATTACGTCTGTCCAATTTCCGTATTGGATTATATTGATTAAAAAACTTTTGTTGTGACATAAATTATCTTATTCATGTCACAATAATAATTATTTAATTATTTTCATTATTATTTATTTGCATAGAAAATAATTATCGTGCGTGCGGGTGGATTTGCTTGGTTTCTGTTTTTAGTTCTGCTTTTACATATACTCAGGGGCTCTCATAAGAAATATGCGAAGGTTCGTTTTTATGTGTTTTTAACAAGTGCCGGTTCACATAATTTTAAGGCTATCGCTCATAAAATACATCTATTACACTGTTGGCATAACACAGGAGGATTAACTTTACAGGTCGTGAAATCGAACGTGACAAATGTTTGCAGGATTTGGAAATATAATCAAATCTATAACACCGGTTACGTGAGGGACTCGTGTTTCTTTGCCGGAGAAAATAAGTAGTTATCTTGCGAAGCAATCGAAGGCAATAAGGGGCCTCACCCCGGGGAAATCCACCGCGAGAGTGGGTCTGCCGCGGAGGACGGCGGCGTGGACCGAGGCGGGTTAATAAACTATCTTACGTCTGCTCTTGCTGGTATTCTATTTTGTGCCGGGAACTGTACGTTCAGCGATGCAGAATCCTGAAACATAACAGATCTACTCCTCGGTCCGCTTCGCGGCCACCGCCCCGTGCCTGCGGACACCGGGCGCGGCGCGGCGCGGCGCGGCGCGGCGCGCTCCACTGTTTGCCAGCTTTATGATTAAATTTCGGTCGCTCAGTGTCTGTCATATCGAAATACAATTAGAACTTCAGTAGCCCTGCCTGCGGAACTAGTCGGGCACGCCGCGAGTCGCTACACATTACACTTATAAACAACTACTTTGTTCACGGATAATTTGGACAACTGTCGTCCATTACTTAGTTACATCTCACGGGGACGCCCTCTTAGTGCGGGATAACAAATATCTTATACATAATATGACCATCCAGCTCCTGGAACACAGTTTTACTAGTTCAGGAGCCATCCATACGCTACCGAATTATTCCTGGACATTTAATTTAAACCAAAATAAACGTTTTTTGTATATTTGTAGTATTGGGCGGCCTGCTATTGTACTAATAGTATCATTCTACTTACTACCGACGGTGAGGTGTCGATCGTGGGAACCAATAATTACAAAACATCGATGCATCTGTTGTCGCATACAATTAGAACATTGAAAAGAAATAGAATACACGATTAATAGTATTCAAAGTGGAACGCGAGCGGTACTGAAGTAATAACAATACGAGGTCTGTTCCACCTATGGGATAGTTTACAGTCTGTGCAACAATCATGGGAGACAGTGCGGCGCGGGAGCGCACGGCACGGCACGCAGCTAATCGACTACGAGTAACTAGTTTTGTACTTTGTTTCACCTCAATTGGATTGTAATTAGACGTCAGTTCCTCTGTGAGTGGATGCTTATCTAGATGTATTGCGTTTTTGTCATGGAAATGAACGTTGTCAGGTGCTGTTGGGAATGATGCCGCGCCGGCGTCACCTCTGGCAAGGAACAGGGGGGCGCCTCGTGCGCGGCATCCGCCCGCTCGGGTGACAAACAATTCATTTCAGATAACAACGAGAGCCTTCTATGAAGTAAAGACAAGATGCAGACGAGGCACGCCCTCATTCCGTGAGCAAGAACTGCACCAGATACAAGTTCAGGTAACCACAAACCCACACAGCTACATCTCCGACGTCGTTCTTTGTGAATCAAAGATACTGATAGCACGAGACAATGTGTATCCTGCGCTTGTCGGGCTCGCTCACTGAAGGCAAGTCGTGTGCATGCACACGATTTTCAATCTGGAGGTCGCTGGTTCAAACCCATGCACCAATCAAACTCAAACTCAAACTCATTTATTCCTATGGACACGTCTAATTTTATGAAAATATAAATTCGACAGGAACTACAATATCGCGCCCGCTCCCCGCCCGCACCCCGCCCGCGCCCCGCCCGCGCTCCGCCCGCGCCCCGCCCGCGCCCCGCCCGCTCTATACACTTCTAGGGCATTGATAATAGGATGAGAGTGGTGTTTGCGTTTGAACGGAATTTCTTACACGTCAACAATACACGTGCCTGAGTGAGATAGAACGGGTCGCGGAATAATATTTGTAGCGGTGTATTGAAAACGAAGCTATCTCCGTTTTACTGTTGTGTAGTTATAGTGTGCCTCTGTTTATGATGTTGTAAGTTACACGGTGAGTGCGATAATTGCGCACGATAAGTGAAACATATAATTACCGACCGAGAGAGACGGAGCGAAGGGAATTTCGAGACTCGATGGCGCCCGTTGGCAGCCTTCACTAAAGTGAAATTGAGTGCAGCAGCAACACGATATGCACCCGCCTGGGTAGTACCGTCGTCAAAAATAGAAAATATGTCGTACAGTTGTAGAGAAGACAATAACAACGCCAAGTATAACGTGAACACACGGACAGCCTCCCGCGTCCGCTCTGACGGTAGATATCAAACCTGAAAATATCAATACTGAATCGTTTCCGGTTCTTGTCGACAAATGTCCTTCAAACAAGTTACTTTGCTTTGGAACTAATACCTCCTAAACGTACGGAGCCATCGAATATGAGAGATTCCGCCTTCGTAGCGAGGGGTCCCGGGTACGATTTCCGGCCGGGGCAAACTTTGTGTGATGAGCGTAAAATTTATTCTTTAACATTAGATGGGCTGTCAGAAAGTTCAATCATTTAAGTTAAACTAAAAAATATATCAAGTGCAGCCTGAGTACTTCCACTTTAACAGAGTTCACATAATTACGAGAAATTGTTATAACCATTTGTCGAATCACGCTAACCAATGCAGCCATATTGTATGTGTCCATAAGTAATGGTAATGTCCCCCTCGCTCGCCGTCAGCCTCGCGCCGAGCCGCCACTTTGGCAGCACAGTTAGTAGTTGGTAACTCTCAAGTTCTGCAATAAACGCTGATAAGAATGGAGCGGGTGGGTGCTGCTCCCAAACTTAATTGGCTAACCGTGTACTGCAGCTTTGAGTACACTTTAATGTTTCCTGAGCGTTGAATTGGTCGGCACCTGCGGCTATATTTTGTAATTATATAAGTAGTGTTCCAGGGGTACAGAAGCTGACTTTCAATCCAAAAGATGCTAGAATGAGTCGTCTATCTAGCGGTCCTATCTACCTTTCATGTTGATGAGGAAAACGTCTTGAAAAAACCTTCGCGTCCTATAACTATAACTTGGACTCCCGTGGTAGATGAGGCCCATTCACTCTCGCTTGTCGAAAGCATGCCGGTGTTCCGACAGTGGGTATTAGACGCTGGTACGAAATGATATCTATGAATCTAAGTAGAAAGAAGGTAAGTAAAATAATGGTGTACTTATATAAACAGTTCTCGTAATAAAACTTTATAAATAAAGATTCTATTGCTGCAGCTTTGATGTTGTTTATTGCGGGGATTGTTTATTGCATCCGCAGTGACGTTCTCGTGCTTCTGGATTGAAGAGTTCTCATGCAGACTTCGTCGTGATTTCATCTTATGTGGCTTTGAAAAAGAGATGCCGATGTCTATGCATCAAAAATACAAGGAAAAGTATTTGCAAGCATCTCAATCTTGCCGTCCTAGAGGAACGTAGTTGGTTTCAAGGGCGTCGCAACGGGGGTGGCAGAGAAGCTCCCCCTTCCCCCCCCCTCTCGAGAATTTTTCATGTATATCGTTGTAATAGTCTGAGTACGACATACAGGCTGAAAGGATGAAACTTGAAGGGTTTCGTCTTCGCTAAGGCAACCGGCGAGCCGGGGGATGGAGGCCGGCTGCGCGCTCGTCTGCTCAGTGCCACAGCGCTCGGGTGGCGCACACTACACTGGCCACCCCACGCGTTCAGAACCGAGCCGATAAAACAAGTGTACCGAGCCTGTGTGTGGAGACTGTTCTCCTCGTGCGCGGAACAACTTGTACAAAGCTCTTGACGCAGGACCACCATCGCGAATAATTTTGTAATATGATATGATGAGATGAGAAGACATATATTCACGCAGGCCGTACACAACAAGGAATAAAAATACCGTAAGTAAAAATAATTACAACAGAGGGCCGTTGACTCGTCCCGTCTCTTTAGTTCCATGGGCGCTTATGGGCTTTCATAGTACTTCAATAATATTTGTTAATGTTCTTTATTATTATAATGATTCTTATAGTACTACAATGTAGTTATATTTTTCATAAGATGCGGCAACCGTAGAATGCCCACACTAATCAATCTAGACGCTTATCAACACTTATAAAATGATAGTTTACGTAGTTACGTAACATACCCACCCAAACGAGTCGTGGCCCGCTACAATCAATTCATGTTATGGATACTTTACTACATTAACATATTCAATAATAAAAAACAATGGCCGATTAAGTTCAAATAACAAACAATATAATAGTTAAGAAGTGTCTGTAAAAATGACAAGATGGGGGATGTCCTCTAATAAATGTTGCGAGCCGCGGGCGGGCGGCTGCTCTCGACGACCTGGGTATTGTTAACACCTATTCAGTTCCAGTGACAAATGTTTGCATCTGACTTAGTATATAAACTTATTGCAACCTCTATAAATGTAAGTAATTCAATGATTTTGTTCACACACGTTCACTTTTCGATGTAAAAATCCGCGATTCGTTATTCTGGTAATGAGCTGATGATCTTCAGACGCCTGAACAAACAAATCTAAATAAATTATAGCTACGAAACATCTCGACCATGTTACCTTTCAAACAGTAAAATCCTCATCGGGATCGGTTCAATCGTTTGGGAGCTACGACTCCACACACACACACACAGAAACAGACTACAAACTTATAACACCCCCCTTTTTCGTCGAAGGTTACTAAAAATGAATCCATAAACGTGTCAGGCGTTCCTGCCCGCCGCAAGTACTCACTATCAACGTCACGAGCTGCGAGCTGCGAGCTGCGAGCTGCGAGCTGGGAGCTGCGAGCTGGGAGCTGCGAGCTGGGAGCTCGACACATAATATCCCATTACTGTAGCAGTACAACCTGTGGTAATGTTTATGCTAAAATAGGAGTTGGAGCTGTACCCGTCACCGAGAGGGGGGGGGGGGGGAGGTCGGGGCCCCTGCCCGCGCTAGAGACACTTCTATGAGTATACCTAGTGCCAGTAGTCGCGGAGTAGAATGGATGTTACATACAAACAGATTGACAGGATGAAACTTGAAGAATCCGTTTTAGCCCACTTTTTCCTTTGGGTTATAAATGAAAATAATGAAATGAGCCCATAGAGCGTGCCGCACTCTCTATGGGCTGGTTACATTTTGTTTGTTTGCGATGACTGCCTGATAAAGTAGGTCCTCCCGCGCCGCCCGGGAAGCACGAGGAGGGGCCCCGAGTGAACACACCCGCGGATTCAATGCTCCGACAAACTGTAACGTGAAGTAATAGCTCCAACTCTGTTCAAAATTAAACTAAAACCAAATTTCATTTGTGGTTTTAAATTTGTCGACGGATTATAAACTCATCACTGCCGTCCTGGTATTGGAGGGGTCCGTGCCGGCCGCGCGGTCCGCTCCGGCCCGAGCCCGTTCCCATGGTGGCGGCGCGCGCGGCACAGATCACAGCTGGGACAGACACACAGGGAGCAGTGTGCGGTGCCCCCTCGCCCCCTCCCAGGCCGGGGACGGGGGTCCGGGAACAGGAACCCGAAAGGGGACGGCGATTGTTAATTCATCATCTCGCGATAACGCTCACAATGGCTATATCCGCTGACAAAGAACGCTCCCATTATCTGCGCCGCTTTGTGCCGCTCCGCGATAGCCGGCCTTTGTGAGCCGCCTCGCTGTGGCCGCGCTGGTCATTCTTTCTAACTGTGGAACGACTCGGCGTTGTTTCGTGACAGTGGGATGTTCTTACAATAAGTTTCGCGGAAATCATAAGAACTCATGATTAACTCATGATAACCGACCTCAAAAAAGGATAAGTTATCATTAATTTTTTTTTTAGTTAGCGTGTGTTCGCTACTGATTGCGAACCGATTTTGATGATTGCCTTGTCAAGAAAATGATCCCCAAAAATCTTTTATGGGACTTACACAATTATTAAGGACCATTAACCTATCATAATTTCAAGAAATAATTCCCTCAGTCTAGAAAAGTAGGACAGACCCGGGGGAGGCCCCCGGGCGGCTCGACACTCCAACACCAGACATGACCACTTGCTCACGCGAATTAAGAAGAATTCATTGCAAAAATGACTGCGGGATGGAATTATTTGTTGACATGGCTTAACGACTAGTATAGCCGGGACCGACATCTTAACCTGCCCTCCGAAGCACGGAACCGCTTTATATTATTAAGTTGTATGTACTTTATATTATAATTCGTCATGCAACTGTTAACTCACTGTGCCGCCGGCGAGCTGGTCGGGCTCCCTATTTGTAATCTGTGAGGACACGTCCGCTTCGTCGCCGAATCTAAACGAGGTGATGGGGATGGCGGCAGTGCTGGCTGCGTGACGGGGATAGGCCGGGGCGGGCCGAGCCGGCCGGGACGAGCAGACGACTTGACAAATGGCAACGGATACCCTCTCTGTAGCAATATTGGAAGAAATATAAATCATATCACTCTGCGTGGAAGGAGGTGTGGGTAAAGTGGTGGCAAATATGTGGTTTGTCTCACTGATTCCTGTTCCTTTGAAGTCGGAATGCATTACGTTTTCCTGAACAGACAGCTCTACACGAGCGACTGATTGAGAACTCAAATAAGCAGACTTTAATATTTTCGTCCGTTGTAATTTCTCCGTGACATATTTACGGGAGCACCTCGCGGGTACTCCCTGTCGAATGTAAAGTAATCATCGTACTCGGTCCACAGTTGGGGAAGGTATCGCTTACAAACATACATAATGGCCAAAACGTGAAGCTCTTTTTCAAATCGGTTTACAATAGATAAGCAAATCCACTCTCGGACATAGTATCCTATAGAATGATAAACTGGAAAATAAATTAACAATTCTAATGTAATATACCGTACGTCTTCACATTTCGTTAGGTGAGTACCGACGCTGTAAATATTGTTCGATTTTCAACTTTGAGTCTTGCGATCGTTTCTAAAGCTTTGGAAAGTTTCAGTCAACAATCCTTTTTGAAGGCGTCAGGTGTAATGTTTAGAACCATTGTTACACTCACGCACAATGTATTCATAACTGAAAAAAAAATTGTAAGAGTTGCACTTCGCATTTCAAATGGGCTAACTATTTTAGGTTCCGTAGCCAATTAACTTATAGTTTCGTGTCTATCCGTCTGCCTAACTTGACAAAAACGATCAAAGCCACTTAATTTAAAAAAAATGGCAGTAAGAAATCATCAGAGTGGTCGCACTCGCATCGTATTTGTCCGGTATTTCTCTACCATGAGAAAAGTAATCAATTCTAGTATCAGAATGTTCAAAGTGCTTCGAAACCGCCTTCGCCGGTGTCTAAGGGCCCTTCGAAGCACGGTTGAAATCGGTTCAAATACCATTAAGGTGAGCAGTCGAAGAGTTGCTACATGATGGGGATGATACATATGGGGAGCCAGGAGGCAGCCCGCCGGGACCTTCACCATGAGGACATCGTTTGGGCACGTAACGCCACCACGCCAACGAGGTCGAGGGAATGGGCCTCTGCTCATCAAAGCGATTGGCCCACTGACCGGATATGAAACCAATACACTTGCTAAATAAACACGGTCTAAAAATGCAGTTTGTGACACGAATCGAGTCGAGCATGATCCGTTTACGGTTGGATAAATATTTAGTTGTACAGAAAAGGTACCAAACCTTTTCTGTACAACTAAATACTTAGTTATTAAAGGTTTAAGAGGAGAGGGTCTGATTGAAACCATGGTCTACGAGCCGTGTGCTGGCCACCCTCCGCTGGCCGCGCACCGAACACTCCCTCGATGTCTACTGGTCAATAGTTAAATAAAAGAGATCAATCTGTGATAACTGTAAAGTAATGTGATTCTTTAAAAGTTAACTAGGTTTAGGCTATCCGCGAACACAGGGAACATGTAGTGTCAGTACAAATTTACGTGTGTTTCGATATGTATATGCATATTTTTTGAAATAACTTTTAGTACCAATGGGCCTGAAAGTGGCAATGGGCGGCGCGGCGGAGCTCCGGCCGCGGTTCTACTCACTATACGATATTTACTGGTTTCATTTCATCATGAATATGTATAGTCGGTATCAAGCACCAAGGTACGTATGTTGGACGTATGCGTGTGTGATCAGCATAAATATATTGCATGTTTGTGTGTGGTTACGAAATGAGAACAACAGCGGGGATCCAATATTTGTATAGCGGAAACATTATATGGAGCGCGCGCCTGGTTCCGTCCTTATATTTGTTGTAACGTTTATGACGTCCCCCCCCCGGGCACGAAGCGCGCTGCGGCTGCGGCAGCATGCGGGTCGGGCCTGACAGCTGTCACTGTCACTTCGCTGCGCTCCCTGCGTAGATACGGACAACCCGCCACCGCACCAACGACAGACAGATATCGTTACAGTTTCGTACACACGTGTGCATTACAAATGACTGCCCGAGTTGACAATTTTAGTTCCGTAGACACTCGTATCTGTTCACAGATGCGAGTGTCTACGGAATAATCGCCATAATGGCGTCACTCAGTCCGGTGGGTCTACCAGAGCAGTGGTACTGCCACAATAGAGGGCTTAAATTGACGTGAATTCTCGAATGGCTTTGACTACTTTTGTTGTCGCTGTGAAATTAAATACCATTGTGTACCCCCCTTAACGTGCGAGTCTCTATTACCTCGCCACACGAACCAGATAGAAAGGACGGTTTCTCGTTTCTCAATATTTTTATGACATTCTTGTTCGTTCTTGTTGTTCTCTTCTTTAAACAACAATACCTTTTCAGGATTACTACAATAGTTATGTTTCCATTTTTTGCACAACGCGTGTTGTTAACTGAAATAAAAAATAGCGTTATAAATTTACAGTCATTAACTTTGTGACGACGAAATTCTTCTCTTTTAGCTTTAATAAATAAAGCTTATCAAATGTTGTGGAACTGTTTAGTTAGCATGCTCCACAGGAATCGGTACCAACAATAAAGATCTAGAAGCGATTATAAAATTATATTTTAACTTTCGAAAGATTAGTTTGATACTGAAATCAATAGCACCATTGAAATGGCTAGACGTTCAATGTTCCCTTTATATTCCGACAAGGACACAAGCTTACTCTCAAGAAGCGGGAATAAATCTACCAGGTGAGCCCAATACATTGTTGTCGTAGAAATGTTCGTTTGTTTCTAGTACAGAGGTCTGTTGAGAGCGTTGTTTGTAACACGAGAGTGCACTGGTACAGGGGAAGTGCATGGCTCGGGTGTCGTGCGAACAGGAACAGGTATAAGTCGCGTCACACGATCATGTAGGAATCTGGATTTACAAAAAATATAATACATGGCAATTTTTTTTTATATCAATGTAGAAGGCTATAAGTTTATTGAAACGAAAGTATTTAAATTATTACCAAACGGCAATGTGCCTAAAATGCAGCATTGCCAGGTTGGGTGGCATGCAGATTGGCTGTGCAAGATACAAGCCCGCACTCGGTCCCCTGTTGCTCGACCAGCTCTTCCGAAACTTGTTTGTAAATATGATTGGCCCTTATACTTAGTAATTAAATAAAGAGTTTTGCGTTGCCTTTGACATTATCACAGATAACACACTAGTTAGCGGTGGGGCGCCGGCCGGGGGGCCAGGGGGCCGGGGGCCGGTAATCCCCCCGAGGCTGCAGAGTAATTACTGCGAGTAATGAAACGCGCCGCCAGACGGCCGATCGCACGGCTCACTGCTCTCAGCCATGACGCACTTTTTTGGTCTCGGATACGCATCAAAGTTTTTTTCCAGTGGAACCTGATGCACGCGAGTCGGCTATTTTCTTTAAATACAATATGTGTTATTGAAGGTTAGCCGAGCTCACGGGCGCCGCTCTCTCACCTGGTGGAAAGTCAGAGTGCGGGAGATGTTAAGATTGGTTTCTTATTCGCATAGTTTTTTTAATATTGTATGAGGAAGGATTTTAATATTATATTTTACGGCCAAAGTTGTGCAGGTCTTCAACGTATCGAGGAGCAACAAGAAACCCAGTGGAGTGTTCGCGGCGCGGACGGATTACGAAACTCAATATTTAAAAGTAAATAACTACAGTACGACGAATTATCCCGACGGTAATTTTTTGTGCCCTTTTCGGGCTTGGAATCATGTTAAAGCATAATATTTTTTGAAGAATCCTGTTTTTGTATCAGTAGATTCGATGCAGTAAAAATAAATCAAGTAGGTTTATTTGTAAGGTCAGCAGATTGATGGCGACGAGGGCAGGCGTAAACTTTGCGTGATGAGCATAAAGGTTGTTCTTACTGTGCAGAAGGATGTGAACTTCACTAGAACTATAATTCACTAGAATTCCCTGTGTCGTGTTAGGTAAGCATATTACCTAACGCGACTTCTAATTCTAGTGAATATGATTAATAAACACTGTCGCCATAAGGGTAGTCTCATCTTACAAGCATATTAGTAAGTACCTAGCAGGCAGATAAGCCATTTACAGTGTAAAGTGCGAAGCCGGTAGCTGCCAGCCCGACTGCAACTCCGACTCCGCGGGCGAGCACCGCGCACCGCGCACCGCGCACCGAGCGCCGCGCGGGCTTCGTTTAATCAACGCTAAGAGGATTATTAACACGGCTCTCACGCCGCCATTCCAAATTCCGCTATCAATTTATAACGTTTTTTTCCGACGAACATATAAATAGGGATTACTTTTCGGAATATTACACTTCGGAGATATGACAAGTCTCCGAACTAAAGGGATTCATACTACCCCGCGCTTTGTTCGAAGAAATTCATGTCTATTTTGGCACATACGATTTTGAACGTTAAGTTCATCACTTTAAAGTTGTAAGTAAATAATGTTTAATCTTAAACTGGCGCGAAGGTCGGGTCCATCTATCAACGTTGAAGCTTGAATAAGTTTACGTCGGAGGATATGAACAGGCCGGCGTCTGCCGGCGGGCAGGCCGCGCCGCGCTCGGGGAACGTATCCCGGATACGAGTCGAGTGTGAGATCTCGTTACAAGCTAAGGGCCCTTCCACGTGCCGTTCAATATAGTTGAACTAATGATCGGCACCCACCAGGCAGGTCTCGTGCGCACAACCTCTCTCGTGCCTCTCTCGTGAAGGCAGCGACTGAGTTTATTTTTGCTTTTATCAAGTGTAAAGTGTGGGGGTGGTTTCCTTCATTTCGTTCGTAAGAAACTTAGTTTTGAACGTGGAGCCGTATGTTGAGATTTTCATCTTCATCTGTTACAAAGAAAACAGCGTAGGGCACAAAAATGGTATGATATTAATCTATATCGATTTATGAGCTCAAGGAATCTGATGTCAGAGGTTTTGCGTGAGTAGCGATATCTGCGGCGGAGTGCCCTCGCAGAGCGGGCGGCGAGGCAGGCGCGCAGATACCATCAGATTACTGTTCAGAACAATAGTATTGTTTCAAATCGATTGTTCGGCTTTGAATTGATAGTTCGATTTGATATGTCTGTACCGGTTAAGCGTGTACATGTTTGTTATTATAGGTACTTATTGTTAGAAAGATAATATTGGGAAGAACGAACAACCTCCTTGCTTTGTCGCTATACTGCTATGTACATAGTTATACATTTACCGTGACGACGCCGGGAATTAACCCCGGGCTTTACATTTCTTAAGTATCTATGGTATGGTATGGTATGGATATTTTACTCAGACTTCGTCACCGTCACAGCGATTGAAGAAATAGAATCGCTTCAGCCGCAGCGGCGCTCGGGGCCGGAGTGTGCCCCTCAGGTAGTCTCGGTTAAACGGCTGGTTTAAAATATACGTATCGTATAAAGTACAAATCCCGGTATGTCAGCAGATAGCGGGTACCCTCGCCCCCCGCCCCGCTCCCCGCCCCGCTCCCTGCTGCAGGAGGGAGTGCACCGGCGGCCCTCCCGCCAGCTGCGATCTATTTAAGGTAGTCGGCTGAAGTCCCTTTATATCCCCTTATTTACGTCGCGGAGGTCGCCGCGGCTGCTCCACATTAACTGGGCACATTTCAATTAGGTCGGACACATTGAGCCGCCGGGGGAAAGGCTGGCCGCCGGCGGGGAGGGGAGGCTAGCCGCCGGCCAATGGCCACATTCGGGACTTATCATTAATTCTATCTAAATTCACTATTCAACTCATATTTATGAAACGACTCAATTGATATGTAATTCGTGTATGTGAGCCAAACTATGTGCAACGATCCCCCCTCACCGGGACGCGCGAGGTGCAGCGCGCGCAGCAGGCGCGACACACATCGCTCCTCCAACTATCCTGCGACTGGTTATCTCTCTAACTTGCCCAATAATTGTATATAAAATAAATTAGACAGCGGGCGATAAGGCAGCCGGCGCATTCGAAAGTAGGTACTCGGCGTTAATTGGAGTAGTGCCGCGCTCTGCGACTCACTTATTATATTATCTATGTACCTACCGAGACCCTCCGCAATGAGATTACTTCGAAAGTTACAACACTTTATCATACAATTGTTATCACGGGCTTACTTTGGTCCCACAATCCCACTTGCACCCGCACAAAATAAATAGAAAACAGAAATACAACGAAATTGGTCCTTTCAAATGTTGTCCACATTATGTAAACTCCAGGAGAGGGGAAAATTGCATCTAGAATTTACAAGTTACTAAGTCCCCCACCACCACCCCACGCCTGAAAGCATTGAAGGAACCAAACAGTAGTTCGTTCACAGCACTGTCTATAAGCCCTAAAAGGACAGAGTATATAATGTTTGATCCGTCCGTACCAGCCTCTAATGTTCCCTCTGCAGACTCCTCTACTGCCTTGAAGCGACAGTGAATGGATTTTAAATGATCACAGGAGCCCAATTGTTATTGACAGATGTCACAAGTCTATGCTGTTTGGTTTTAGGATACACTGGCTTCTTTGTAAGCCCTGAACAAACACAACACGTTGTTGTTTTTTAAACACTACCGAGGAAAATAAGTTTTCATTATTGGTGACTGTCACTATTCAGCTCCGTCAGCCAAACGCTAGAGTTCTATCACTTCCCTCTTTTTGAAGTGACTCTACTGGTTCAGGGCATACTGTGCCGGTACATTCGTCAGCACAATGGCAATCTCAGAGAAACTATGAAAACCACTTAATCACGATCTCGCGAGATGAGACTCCCAGCGAGCCGGCTCCGCCGCGCCGGTCTGCACCGCACCAGCAACACACACACACACGATACGAGTCCATTGACAGTCTGTTTTATTTTGATAAACTGGCGTGAGATATAGGAGTAAAAAGAATGTGTTGATTCTTTTTCAAGAGAAACCTCAAACTTGACATTTGACGCCATAATCATCCCGCGCCGCGTCTGTCTGTCTGTTTATCTAAACGCGATCGACTTAAAAACTACCAAACGGATTTTCATAGGGTATTCACCCTTGAACGGAGTGATTCATGAGCAAGAGTTAAGTATATAGTTCACTAAGTTAAAATAAAACACACCGGTGGGATGCTTCACCGCCGTGCGCCGAATACAGTTATATGTAAACTGTGGCAACGCTGTGTGTCTATTTTCTAAGATTAATACACCAAATCGCAAAAGTTTTGCTACGTAATACATTTGAACTTATCTTTAAATTAAGCGTTTTTGTTTTAGGTAATTATTTACATCCGTATCCTTATTAAATTATCGTTTTCTGCAACTAGATTAAAATAGTCATTATCCCAAACAATTCAGATCAGTGGTAAAATTTTTACAAGTGCGTTTTATCACGCACTGAAGCGATACGCGTATACCGCCGCGCCGCCCAGTCGTGGAAATAAAATGCATTAAAAAACGATAAGTAGATAAACATCATTTACATTTAAATCTAACCCACATGCTCGACGCAACAGTCTGATACGACACTAGGATAGAAAAAATGCAGGATTATAAGGGGTCGGCTCGAGGCTCGAGGGGGTGCCGATTGTATGACGTCGAAATCCACTGCAATAACGTCCAAACAACCGGTAAGACGAAATGATGATAAGAAGCCCGAACCCGCCTCACGGCCGCAGCTCGCCCGGCCCGGCACTGCTCATGCACAGCACAGCACGTACCAGCAGCCGCCAGCCCGCGGCCGCCAGACCGCGGCCGCCTGGCTTTGATTATACTTGCTTATAATTATGTTGATGCGCGATTGTTATACAATATCGCTCGAATCAAGCGAACCGTTTTCAAAACGATATGCAATACATTACTTACGACGTGTTCTCAGAATATAACTGTTTAAATGGTAAAATATATTCTAACATGATATATGATTACGAATACGAAACTGTAGAAACCAAATGATTCATCCAGTATTCAAGTAACGATCTGAATCATTTCTAATTGAAATGGTTCAGAACTGTTTCTCACGCACTGCGTCACGCAGGCTGGCTGGCGGAGCTACCTGAGCGGCGCCCGGACGAGCTCGCCACTAATTCTATATCTTCTTTTAATTGCCATTCGCCCTTCCCATGTAAGGATTAAAATCACAGATATATTATCAAATAAATAAATTAGGTAACATTCAAAATAATACTCAAAATCCTAAATAAACCCTAGAATTACAATCAAATACGCTTCGCTTTAAGCTTTCACCTCCTCTCACCCTCTGTCTCGTAATATTATTTAATCTGTACTCTCCGAGGCAGGTCATATGAACCCTTTATGAGAAATAAACGTTTTAACTATATTCTACGTTACGGGAATCCAAACTGTAGGCGAGGTGTGCGGCGACGGTTCTGCACTGTAATACCGCACATGTTTAGCGTCGAGATGATGCGGGGACGGGGGACGGGGGACGGGGGACGGGGGACGGGGGACGGGGGACGGGGTACACAACCCCAGCATTCATTCTCCAAGAAAAGTCTAATCCAATAATATTGATGTTGACAGTAAGTAAGTACTGGTAACTTTGTTGAATTAGACCGCGCACGTTTGCCGAGTGACCTCTCGGGTTTAAACGTTATCTGTTCCTGTCTATGGATATATTTTGACCTACTTAATATGCAATAAATAAATAAAAACTAATGGATATTAAACACAGCGCTGTATAGCTCCAAACTAAGCATAGTTTGCACTAGATGACTGATGCATACATACATATTATGCATAATAATACATACATATTAACATCAAGACAAAAAAAAACTATGCTCGTCACATAAATGGGAATGGAGCAATGGTTCGTGAGCGGGTTCGATTCCCAGGGCTGCCGCCGCGTGAGCTATACAGGCTGCCTGCCACCTGCCACATCTGTACATATACTCGTACAGAGAGAGAGAGAGGGCCACTCGGCAAACGTATGCGATTTAATTACAGCAATGTAATTAATTTGTTAATGCCGGTTTTATAATACGAGTATTACTTATTACCAATACGAGTATATTAATTACTATAGAGATAAACGTATTTGGAGTGATGTGTTCTACGGCGAGCTGATGTCGGCCGCGAGTACGAGTAGATGCCTTCGTTATCTGCCAAATCTCCGATGCATGTAATTAAACATAACGACGGCGTTATGACAGACGGCACTTAAGGCTCGGACGTGATTAAGTGGCTGAGTGCGCCGATTCCCCATTTATTATGATTAACGATCTTCTATCGCAGGAAACATCGTGTAGGTGTGCAATGTAATCAATTTATTATCAGTAATTCTACACTCTCATGTGAGTGGAAACGTTTGTTTGTCTTTATTATCATTTTTAATAGATACAAAGAAAAAGGATTAAGTTTTACGTTAAAAATGAAGCCGAGGTATTCTCGGCTTAATGAGTTTGTTTTGTGAAGTTTGGATCTACCGGCCGAGCGGCGGGCAGAGGGTTTGTGTTCCTGGAACTATTTATATTGGTTTTTTTATCGAACTTCAATTTCGTTGTATATTTAGAGTTCCCCTATTTATTGTGTCAATAGGAACCCGGGACGGCCCGAGGGATGCCCGCACGACTCGGCCTTGTCCCTTGCTTCTTATTCATCTCTGCTCTTTCACTTTTAGGTACAATGTTATTGAACACGTTGGTGTTTTTGCAGTTACCAGTTTACTGTTTTATTAAACCGCCGTTGAAGATGTTTGGCTCTCTCTGCGTCATCGGCCCGTAACTTCCAGTTCAACTTTAAGATTGGCTAGAACACTACAGTTTGTCAGGAAGATCTCGGCATGAGGAGAGGCGAGGCCGCGGGCGCGAGCTAATCGTTAAATTGATGTTATAAAAAGTAACACCGCAGGCCATGATGGACGCGGCATATTAAGGCCACTTTGATTTGTAAGTGTGTATTAAATTACTTTTACAACCATTATTATGTACGTAAATGTTTTGGGATAAATGGCGTCGTTGTCTTGAATGATCGATTCTGGTTTCCAACACGCGACGGACATGGATATGTTTGGATGTCGGCAGTACCTATAGGGTCCGGGCCGGGTGCTATCTTACATACAAACATTAAAGAACATGTTTTCACTTACGTACACTTCCGAATAAGTAAAACTTAAAAAGGAATGGGTAGGTATGTATGTAATCTGAATCCTCGTCATTAAGGTAAACAGGGCAAACAAGGGTTCTCCTTGTGAGAGATAAGGTGTGGACTGAAGTGTCGCCATAAATATTATATTTATACCAGTAGGTTCGAGTTAATGTTTTACTTTGAGGAAACGACCAACATACAACATGTGTTCATGTTCCGGTTTATACTTACACAGTCACTAGGAGCTGACGTGTCTGCGAGTAGTACCAGTAGATGTCTTGTTGTAGTCTCACTTGTACAAGCATTGTGTCGTTGTTCGGGCGAAGCGCAGACAAACACTCGTACAGAATCCGCTATGTATGCGGGCCTGGTGGGGCTGGGGGCTGGGGGCTGGGGGCTGGGGGCTGGGGGCTGGGGGCTGGCTCGGTCAGCTCTCGTCTGTAACTCAATACCTTTCAAGAAAACTATCTCAATTTATTCGGGTTACTTTTTTGTTTGATTGTAACCGAGTTCCAATCGAAAGTCAATATCCGATTTCGATCCAATTATTGCCTTATCTCGAAACCATTCTGATGTAAAATGGAATTCGATCCGAATTCCACATTTAAACTCCGTTACCCACGAACGAGTCACTTGTCAAAATCAATTATCTGTCAACGGACGCGTCACAAAAACGTCTCCTTCGAGATCATTAACAATAGGGCTGGCTCGTCTATCGCTGCTCGCTCGGAGATAATGAGTTGTGCAGGCCCTTTGTAGAAAACATGTCATTATAAATGTAAAACAAAAAATAAATCTTTTTGTAGTTTAAATAATCCTATCTCATTTTGTTTTTAATCGGCGTTCAACCTACTGAAATGTTCGCAAAAAGTACCGCAACTAATTGCAGGAAAATTGCGGTTCGATGGCAGCCCTAATTAAGACTAGGCTATTAATTGGGTCGAGGCACCGCACCGCTGTCAATGTGAGCGATGGTTTTTTGGTCGCTGCCGTGATCGGCCGCCGCCGGACCGGGCCGGGCCGGGCCGGGCCGGAGGCGCCCATCCGCGGCCGTCGCCGCAAATAGTCGATCGAGCGAGGATTGATCGGGCGGTGGAGTGGAACCGAGCCATGTGGTGCACCGCAATGTTGTCTCGGGTTCCTTGTCGGCCGGGAAAACCTTCACCAACATCAAGTAGGTACTTTGATACTTTAGCGTTCCTTACCAAACGATAAGAACCTTTTTACTGAGCCTACATTCAACGGTTCTGTTTATCTTTCAAATCGTAACCGCTGGCGGCGGCGGGAGCGCGGCGCGCCAGATACGGGTCCACTCCACTAGACCAGGCCTCGCCGTAACGAGCCTTTGAGCCGTTATCAGCAACAACTTGCGCGAACTGGAAGCGTCGCACCAGCCGTGCGCCCCCCGGCCCCCCGGCTCCCCGGCCCGCCGGACCCTCCGCTGCTCCCATCGGATATGGATTGCTGATCTTTGTGACATCAATTTCAGATCCCGATCTGCGGAACTTTCCAAGAAGGGAATCAGATTTTTTTTAATTATTTTTTTGTTCGTTAGCTTTGTTTATGACAAATCTCTCTCTATCTTTGTCTATAGACAAATCTCACACCCACAAGTGATTATTGTGCGTGTATGTGTATGTGTATACATGCCAGCTGCAGATTTATGAGTCCATTTGTTTGTTTCAAAAAAACACCTGTATTTTTTTGTTTTACTAAAGGTAATAATATAAACCCGCAACCTTTTATAATTCGCAGTAAACGTTCATTAACCCTGATTAATTAAAAGTTAATAAAGTTGGTTTCACATTTTAATTTAATTTCCTCTGGAAAAGTGTTAAGAACACTTAGCAGATTAAAATGCAAGTTCGTCCGTCGGTCCGTCGGTCCGTCGGAGCCAGGAGCCAGGAGCCGCGCGCCGCTTCAACACATACCGACATGCTCCAAACAGATTCTATCTCTGACATCCAGCGCTGAACACGTCCGCCGTTGAACACATTAATTTCACGATTCACGAGTACGTGCTCAATAGTTGTGCTGGATTACTGGTTATAGGAACACAAAGTGTCCGTCGAAGCACGAAAGCATTCAATTCAGTTCAGGGTACCTGTTGGTCTCCCATCTAAATCCTGACTACACGAACAGGTGCTAACTAGGATGATCCGTAGAGAGCACCGAGCCGAGCGCGCAGTCAGATAGGCAGCGCTAGCAGCGGCAGTGATCAGCTTCCACTCGTATCTCAAGCTTCAGTCCACGCGTCCGTGTGTCCAACGCGCACGCGGCACCTCGGCACCTCGGCACCTCGGCACCTCGTCGTCGGCCCCGCAGCACGCCCCGCCATCTATACCTTCGATACAACGTTCAAAGAAGCATGGGACTTATCTCCGAGGCTGCACATTATGTCCGGCGATGGCGTGGATCCGCTTTCTTAGTTTTTGTTCGCAGCCGTTTACGCCACAATGTTGGCCGCTCTGCCCATTACAGCGCCATCTGTGTCGTGCAATTATGTTTTAATGTATGGAGCGGTGGGGCGGAACAACGCCTGCTTCAGAGCGGTCACAGAGTGAACAGTGGGACGTGCCTCGAGAACGGCCTCTAATGGAAACAGTAAACTACCGCTAGTGGTTTTAATTCTATGTTCTACGCTACCAAGGATGAATATTCAAGCCGGGAGAAACAGCGGGATTAATGCACAATACACTTGTTTTATGGCGGTTATATCAGAATGATACATGTTTATTATTGGGCGAGGCGCGAGCGGCGTCGAGACTCCATGCACTCCTCCGGGCTGATAGGCTGAGGATAATGTTAGCTAATGGTCGCCGGACCGGTCTCCAAAGGGTGGCATGCGATCAATCAAGTTATCTCCTCGTTATTAAGACGAAAGAAATGCAATGCAAAAGCATGTAAATTTGTAATAACAGAGTATTTGTGATTATGTAGTAGGTAAATGGGTAAACGGTATATTTTGTTAGAAATTCTAACATAATAAACTGTTTACCGGCACCGGAAACCGGCATGCCGGTATCCTCGCGATGTTTTCCTGCACCGTTGTCAAAAAACAAATCTCTTTTTTATGTCACCGAAGTGACAGGATGAGCTGAATGTTCATCTGATGTTAAGTGGTTACGTCTCATACTAACCGAAATACGACTTACGGTCCTCCCCGACCCAAGCAGATAACCAGATATGGAGACAGTACTTCTCCGGGCGAAGTTTGCAAAATTTCTACTACTATTTGTTGTTCAAAAAAGGAAGGACGCGAGCAACAGTTATAATTATAAAATGCATTCATGGAGACCGGACGGCCTTAATGGGAGACGCCGACTATTACAAATGCTTACTCAAGCAGCATTTTTATAAATACTAGGAAACTGTCTGAGCAGGAGGCCGCGGCCGCGGGCGGGGACGCAGCGCAGTACACCCGCCGGAGCCCGCTTGTGCTCTCAATACATACTCGCTCTCTCACAGGGCTCCTTCACTAAGTTATATTGAATCCCTTCCATATCGAGATTTGTATAAAAACAATTGGAGCTGAAAATTTCGCGTACCGAGAGATGCGTAGCTGTAATAACACTTTTCGATCCCCCGCGGAGGCTATTCGTGTGATGAGCTTAAAGTTTGCCTTCGGCTCTTGACTGTTTAAAACAACAAAAACAAAAACAACGTTAACACACTCACACCTCTGCACTAGGAATCCCTGTGTCGCAGATGGCATGGATAAACACAGAAACACAAAGCTTGTTGTGTTTCTGTGTTGTGTTGTTTGAATGCATGTGTCTATATTAATTACAACACAAGGAACCCTAATGCAAATTTATGGGTATGGAAGCGATTGTTATCTCTGATTCCCCCCTAAAAGCATTACCAACGACGTGACCCGAAGGAGAAGCTAGCACTCCGCGGTGTGTTCGACGTGCCCCCTGGCGTCGGCCTGGCGACACTGACGAGGGAGCAGCGCCGTGGCGACGGAGGCGCTGTCCTAAACCAACACCGAGGCTCTGACCGCCTGGAAGTGTGGAGCGATGCATCCACCTCGCCGCCACGAAGCAGAGGGAGGGATAACTGGATATTTACGAGTCTGTGTTCAATAGAAACTAATGGCGACGTACATTATCCCCGATTCCGTTCGGTGACCGATGGAGTCATAAACTTTATTTTGTTTTGCTCGTTTATCTTCAGGAACTCGCCAGTTTTGTTTGGGGAAAACGTCGGCCGGAACATCGGCCGAAGTTCCGATAAGCTGTCGAGGATTAGGCGTGTCCCTGCGTCGGCGGCGGGTGAGTAATGCGTCTCCCGTTATTATGCCACAATGGCTTTTGTTGTCTCTATTCCAATGTCTGTGCCGACGAACCACAAGTTGCGTTGACAACATAATTCACCTCTTTTGCTCCAGCGCATGTCCTCGATGGGCCACATTTCACGTTGTGGGTAACACTAGTCAGTTCGTCGTCGTCTAACTCGTCTGCCTCCACCAGGATTTTATATATATAAGTAGTGTATTATATTAGTGTACTTAACACGTACAGTAATACATATACCGTATGTACCGTATTACTGTACGTGTCAAGTATATCTTCAATCGCTCTAATTTTATTTACTCAGCTTCCAGAGTTTTGTATCTGTAATCCATCAGAAGCGAGTCGGGAGATCCTTTAATATAACAATACTTTAGTTATGTTTTTTTTCCTGTTTTTATCATATTTACATTATTGTTTCTTGCTATTAAGTACCCATCAGCTAACAAGTACACATCAATTTGGTAAGAACGCTATATACCGGCTTTCTATGTGCGCTCTTAGTGACTAGTGTTCAGACAATTACAGAGGTAAATGCACAATTCAATTAGGATTGCCATTCCGTGACACGGGATCCAATTAAAACAATGATGAGTGCGTCGCGCTGGGCGCACTCGCCGCGCGCCGCACCGCGCACGCACCTCCTCGTTAACCTTTCTCTTATGTTAACAAGCGCCCACCACCACGTACACCACTCTAATTTCACGTCCGCGCATTTCAATACACATGATAACGCATATTAAATGTGTGAATATTTAATCAATGAACACGTTACCGTCTGCTGCAACGATTTACACTCTATGTTCAACAGTTAGAGACGAAAGTCGGGTTTCATCGGGTCGTGAATGACGGGACACCTCATTAGCGAGTGACGCTTGCGTGGATCCAATCAAGTTTTTATCGATCGCCGGCAGGTGGCGTGCGGCGTGGCGGCATGGCGGCATGGCGGCGTGGCGGCGTGGCGGCGTGGCGGCGTGGCGGCGTGGCGGCGTGGCGGCGGGGCGGCGGGGCAGCGTGTCAGGCCGTGTGCACCGTTGCTGCCATTACGCCAGATTGTTACAATTTTATTCGAATCTAATGGGCAATCGACTCAAATACATGAATGGTAATTCGATCGCGTTCCAATTATTTGGCCGCGTTCTGATTTTTTTTTTGTACTGAATAAGTTGTTTGTATTTTTTGTGTCAGCTGCTGCTTACTCCCACACGCGGGTTGAGTCGAACAGGATGCGGGACTGTTCATGCGCCGCCAACGACAACCCTACACGCCTTCCCCCCCCCCCCCCCCGTCGCCCCCGTCCCCCCCGAGCCTGGGAACAACCAGCGGGACTACATTGTGATATTCAAATAACCTGTCTGCGATTACTAAACTGAAACTTTTCAAACTGAAACCAATCTGGAGAGAAACGTAATAGATATGCAAGGTAAACATTACGTTAGTATTCATATATCGATGTAATTTGAAATATTTTTGCAACCAGCCATTCCGCGCGATTAAACAAATTGTTCACCCTGACTTTTGGACTATCGTAGTGACTATGGTGCTAATTTGACCGCCGACTTTCTCCGGGCGAGCTCAATGCGGGCAGCCGTGCCGGCGACAGCGACAGTCCACGGGCTGCCCACAGGTGGGCGGCGAGAGGCCCTCCCGCACGCGGCGAGGACACCGCAGCCCGCAGCCAGTGGCGCGTCTAGGATAATACACAGGACATCCAAGCGTTTCTTATCTCTGCCGAGTTCGTAGGAGCTCTATTGTCCAAGTACCCTTATTACTGGTATACTAATATTATATCCGTGCCCTTATTAATTTAATACGTGGCATATTTTTATTTGTTGTAACTTGTAGTAGTAATATTCTATTTACTTTCGGCCCGCCGGCCCGCCGGCCCGCCGGCCCGCCGGCATACAGTGATTAATACATTCATTAATGTAGTGATTAATACAATGATTATCATCTCATATTTTTCGACTCAAAAGAATAATTTATTTTAGAAATTCATCAAAAAAAATTACTATAAAATCTCTTAAAACCAGTTACTTACCAAAAATAGTTTCATAAACTCTTTCCTCAACTATGTTCATCTAAATACTATTCGGTTTTCGGAACTTTTACCGGGAGTTTTTGTCATCTAAAATGTTAGACCTGGTCTGTTAAAAATGGCCACCCATCCACCATTGTCGCTGGCAACCCGTTCCGTGTAGCAAATGGCCGGTAATTCCCTTAAATGTCCCGGCTCCTCCCGGGGCCTCCCGGGGCCGCCCGGGGCCGCCCGCGGCCTCCCGACCTGGGAGTGACAGTGAGCGATGATAAGATATCTCCGAGCTCTCGTCTCCTCCGCTGTTGCCCGTTTCCCGGCGAGCCCACCGGTGCCGCCGGTGCCGCCGGTGCCGCCGGTGCCGCCGGTGCCGCCGCCATACTGTCAAATCGAAGAACCCAAATGTATTTGCCTATTACAAACGGGGAAAAAACTATCGAGAGAAAACTGTAATGACTCGGAAACCTTTTCACTCTCGCTGGCCGAGAGTAAGTGAGCGTCGCTGCAGTGACATCAATGTAAACTGACTGACTTGTAATAATGTGTGTGTGTTTATCGATGTATGTATGTAGGTATGTGTTTGTCGGCACAAGAATGCGGCGAGCTTCTCTGTCACGTTGTAGCGACGATAATATTGAGTTTACCTATATCGTATGTTGGTAACTGCAAGTAGCGAAGTAGATCTCGTTGATGTCGAGCCGCGCCGCGCCGCGCCCGGCGGGGCGGGGCGGGGCGGGGCGGGGCGGGGCGGGGCACGCTCGCGCCGAGCATGCGGTACTCGCCGGCTAAACGAATGTGGCATGAAACTTTTTAAACCTTAGGGTGGCGCTCCACCGCGAGGGGTCTCAAAGTACTTATTTTAACGAAATTATCCATTCGGAAAGGTACGTGTTCAAATTTTAAATTGCCCCAGAGAACTGCTATTAGGCCAGTAATTACAAGAACGCCCCTCGTGTAAAAACTTAGGGTAAAGTATTTGTTCAATTGTGCCCGTCACTCGGCTCTCGGCTCTCGGCGCTGTGTTCTCGATCTCGTCTGATCAAAGTTCGCATCAAGAGAGTTCACAACATAATCTGAATTTCAAATTCTATAGATGCTTTGAAATTCAAGTTTTATTGAAATTGGGGTTATGTATTTTACTGTTTTTTGTTAAAAGCATTTGGTCCCTTTGACTGGCATAGAAATTTATTTTATACTTACTTAATTTATATGTGTATTTTGTGGATTTCAGAACGTGAAGCTTTGCATTTCAAATGGTTTGACATCTAAAATTATAAGTTGTGCATCTTGTAAATGAACTCTTTAATTGAACCCAACTAAAACATAGCTTAGCATATGCGCCGCGTGGCACCGTGTCGCGTGGCGTGGCGTGGCATCGCCTCGCTGGACAGGCCGCGGGGCATCGTCCCGCATTGGCGTGTAATATAGATAAGTTGAAACCTGTGCTTGTGCTTGTGCTTGTGGTTGGCCATACATTGTAGCAAACGAGCGTAATCCCACATATCTATTGTCAACCTTACATAGAACACTATATAGTTTAAATTGCCGCAACAAAGTCGTTCAGCACCATGAAACCGTACGCCAGTAAATAAAACACTTTATCTCATGTGCGGTAAGGTTCAGTATGCCCGGCGCGGGCGAGGCTCGCGATGAGTTCCGAGATAGGATTTAACCACTTTTTGATGGCAACTGGCGACGGTGGTGCCCTCTGCATCTGGCACTATCTAGGTCTCGGAATGTGGAGCAAGTACACGTGGGCTGTGGGGACGCTCCGCGCCCGAGGGGCGTCCGGCCTCGTGGCGTGCGACATGATGCACCGGCCACTGGCTAGATAACGTTTGTCTGTATGTAACGCCATGATGTGCCTTGTCCTGTTCACAGTTTCTTCACGCATCACTGTTCAGTGAGACCTCGGCGTATGGACCTTCTAATATCTGAGGCTGGATTTTCAAGTTCACAAAATTAAATATAAAATAAGCGAACGCAATATAACCAAAGTAAACCGCAGTATTAAACTCTTGCCAACCGTTTTATCTGAAAAGGCTTCATTGAATAATGCTTTCAACTTTATCTCGTAGCACGTGGGCCGGTGCCGGTGGTTCCCTGCTCGCTTGTACAGAGTAGCTGTTCGTGGGAGGGAGGCCCTACGTACTAACAAATGCATAAATCTTTGGATTCTGGGCTCAAGCGATTATAGATTATGTTCAAACTTCGACGAACAGAAAAGGATTATAAAATAACTTTTTAACGGTAATATTCTACTGATGTATGGAATTCAATTAAGATTAGTGATAATCTTTCGGACGGTGCCGACGGCGCCGGCGTCGCGCGCCGGCCATGCTGAAACAATTAAACAAATCTTCATTTACCTACACTATATTTTAGCAATTTCAAATGTCAATGAATTTTTTATTTTCTATTACACATAGGAAGCCATAAATGACTTAAATGTATGTATGGTTAGAGTCGCAGTCGGCGGGTGAACGTTCACGGAATTGGCTGTAAGTGGTAATAAACATGCATATCTACTGTTTCACAGTTTTTTTACCACCAATACCAATTTGTAGTGAATGCTGTTCGCTCGTAAAAAGACGCATTTTATGATTTTTATGAATTTACGGCGCATCACGACAGTAATGGCGAGCTTCGCGTTTGTTATGGCGCATCACGACACTGATGGCGACAGTGTGTTTGTTGCGGAAATAAGGAAGAAACGATGATAGAAGGAAGATACACAAAAGACGGTGTTCTATAGAAGTGGAACAGCAGACGTTCGCAAGGCCGCCCGCGCGCGGTGCGGAGTGGCGCCATTCGGAAACCCTTCAATTTTCTCACCGATTTAAAGTAATGAGTTGATTGTTTTTATTCAGTGCAGAGATGAACCCGCGAGTGCGCGCAGGGCGTGACGTCCGGGGCGTGAAGAAGGTTACGTGTAGTTGAGTCATTTACCAAGTACCATTATGCTATGATTAGTCTATACTTGTAGTATGAAAACTGAAAAGAAAACGGCCATATTAAAAGCAAAACATATTCGTGTGCCGTGGTGCCGTGGTGCCGTGCACGGCGCGTCTGCCAGTCGCACGCATTTTGTAAACATGCCATTGAAGTATTCCAGTCGCGCTCCGCTTGCCGCTCCCTCTCACGCCAGAACTGCTGAACCGCATTTGGTCAAATGTCAAACATACGCAGACTATGATGACACATGGCTACATCACCCGTCGACGGCGACGTCGCGACGTCACTCGTACCTATATGTTTGCCACTCCCAAAATAAAGTTTGGTTTGATGAGTTATCCTCTCGAATTGGTTCCGAGTTGCCGGTCGAGTCGGTTGAACACTCTCGACTCGGTCGGGCGACACCTGCGAGCCGACCCCGAGTACCGCGTGTTATTACAATATTAGGTATTCAGTTCGATAATGCGGCCGACACAAGAGACCTCTGATGGTTGAATAGCTATTCAATTCAAAACGCTTTCATGATGATTGAGCACGACTTGTGTGACGTCATCGCGACGGGCTCCCCGGCGACGTGAGGCGGGGGGCGGGGGGGGAGCTAGCCGCTCGAAACTGGACACGACGCCACAGATGACGGACGAAGGTGAAAAAAACTCGCTGAACCCACTTGTATGGGAACTCCATGCCAACAGACGGGAAGAAAAGAAAACTAAAATCGCGGGCATCTAGTTCTTATAATTTGAACCTAACCTGACCGCGCGAATTCTGGCGGTATATCTCAAGCGTGCGAGCTAGGGGTGAGGGGTGGGTTGAAGCAAATCAAACTTCAAGGGAGAGCCGTGCTCGGGTGTTGACACGTTTCAGTTTTTTCGGAAATATTTATCTGACCGGTACTCGTGCGATACTCGTGCCTATGATAATATTATTGAATATACGCCGTGCCGGCGTGCCGCCGCCTCTTATAAAGTCAGTTTAACTTATAAAGTTTTGTAATCCCACTGTATCACATTTTTAATTTGACATTACGGAGGCAGGTCGGTGTCCGTCACAGTGGATGGTGTCAGGAGTCACATCGATCCCAAAAACCTCAAATGCTACTGTCGAGGAGTATCGCCCGATCGCCATCTTATCTTCTGCCGTTAAGGTATTTGAAAATGTCTTTCCATACACGTTCCATGCTTATGGAAATCAATGTCCCGTTTGGTCCTTCAGAACAGACGACGAACGTAACGTGAGTCATCCAAACACCTGAGTACCTAATCGATGCTATTAACCTCGCTCTGATTTCGCGGCGGCTGGACCACGGGGCGCGTCGTCTCGTCGCGTCGCGTCTCGTCGTGTGTGTAGCGCAACAAAACAACTGTGAAAGTATTATTTGTGGAGTGTCCACGCGTCGGCCCCGCGCGCCCGTCCCGCCTGCCCAAATCATGCTGTAGCCCAGAATAAATATTGTCACAATGGTTTTGATGGTTTTGACGTCAACGTGTGAACACGAACGGTGAGCAAACGGACCCCCCGGAGACGCCGACGCTCGCTATCCGAGACCAACGGCAACGCCTCTATACTAGTTCACTTTCCTCAACTAAAACTTGACATCTCGGTATACATTGCGGTTGCCGCTTAAAACTACTTCGTTCAACTCGTATAAAACTGTCAATGTACGAGACCTCAGCTGAGAAGTTCGTGACAACGCACGCGATGTGGATTCAGACGTAGACAGGACCCGAGTCCCTAACAACTCGGACACGAATTCGAGTTAGCGTTCGCGCTAACTGCGTGTCACCCCTTCTGTAAGTGAGAGTCGACTCTACGCCGACTGTGGAAGGTTGCCGGCGAGTGTCCGATAATATGTGCCGGTTTCGTTGGTCTATTTACCTGTGATGTGTGCACGGGGTGCGGGGTGCGGGGCGCGGGCGCGGTGTAAAACGTTTTGGAAGTAAACAGACGAGGAATTTTACCAGCGAACAAAGAACAATGGCCACTCGACGCGACGACCGCGGCGTGCGGGTCGCGGGATCGATGCTGGAGTGCACCACGAGCCCCTTGTCTGGAAAATAAAGCGAAGGCTACTTTTCCTTTAATATTGTTTCTACAAAAATAGCATATTTCTTAATTGACGGGCGTAAGATACGTTCGAAAATTAAGAAATGTGCTCTACTCTGCTGCCTTCAGCGGTTCACCAAGATCGCTCTGCTGTGGCTGCAGCGTTGTACAATACCTAAATCACTCAAACAATACTCAACATTACAGAATATTCAGAAGTTCCTCTATGTCCCACTAAACACCGCAACAACAAACTGTCATGCTCACCACACAAAGTGTGAATCGAACCCGGGACCCCTCGCTTCGAAGGCAGGGCTACTACTAACTAAGCCACGGAGCCGTCAATTTGAATCATCGAAGTTGTTTTTGCAAAGCGACTCTGTAGCTGTAGCTTTACAAAGTCGCGTTAATATGAAAGGTGCGAAGTCGATCTTTATATCTTAAAATGGAAAGCTTCTCAAAATCATAAAAAAAATATGCAAGTAAAATGTTAAGTAAATGCGAATGCCATCCCGTTGACATAATAACTACGGCTCGATGAATCGTCGAACAAAGACGGTCATTAAATCTCCTGTAATGAAATTAAGCCACCATTAAATAAATATTTAAGCAGCGTTCGGGACGTTGCGTCCGTCCGTCCCGTCCCGTCCCGTCCCGTCCCGTCCTCTCCACTCACACTTCCTTTATTTAAAGCGCATTGATACTGTGCCATTAAATATCTTGATTGTTCTGTTTTTCATATCTTACAAACTGTATTACAGAAAACACTAACTCCCCCCTCCCTGCACCCCCCCACCCCTCCCCGGTCGCGTCGGGTACATATCAACCCTTGTCATAAAACTTCGCACCAATTTTGAGCTAAATGATATTTTTGTCACAATTTTCTACTTCGGTCTGACACCAAAGGAATATCATTTGGTTCTTTCTTGCATCGTGATGTTTTAATTTAGCGAATCCAATACACGGGACAGTACGAGTACAAGGGTCGGCCGGCCGAAGGGTACGCTCAATATACCGGTCCCCACCGTGCTCCTGGTGCCCGCCGGGGGTCCCCGAGGGTGCGGCCTATGCCTCAGCATGCACGGGCAGAGGTCACCGCTCATCATCAGGGGGGCCGTCTGCTCATCGAACATTACCTACGGCAGCTAAACAAATGATTACACCTATGTTAAAATATGCGGCGAAGTGCGCATCCGACTCGCCCACCGATGGTTCCGTGCAAACTTGTAGCTTACACCTACCGACTAACTTGTACATTTTTTCATGTCTAAATACATTTTGTATTAATATATTTTGTATTAATTTAGTTTATTGTGTGACGTAATTACAACTTGACGGCTTTAGTTTACATGACGTAAAAAATGGAAAACCGTAAACCGTAATTTTAAATTGCTTATTTCAAAATTTCGTGACACCTTATAGATGTAGGTCAATGGGAAATACTTTATATTTAGTTTTGGTGGAATCCCTTGCCAGTGCCTAGATATACAAGATATACAAGAAGTAAAGCCAGTGAAGTACGGAACCCTTAAAACGATCGGAAACAACATTTAAAGTTATACTCGGACCGGCTGAATTTAAATACAATACGTGTCGCCCTCCGGCGCGCCCGCTACAGCAGCCCTCGGGACCACTACAGCAGACCCAGTTACTTTACTGGGTTACTGTGTTAAATGTCGAATAAAGCATATTGTCTCACAAAGTAACAAAACAAAATTTACAATACATTATTATCAAATTTACAATACACAATCAAAGTTCTTTACATAATTGATTTCCGACATACGAGCGAGGCCAGGCCCCGGAGCCGGCCGTGCTCCTGTGCACGGGCCGCGTCTAATATGACGAGAGCGTCCTATCCTCGTCATATTGAACTGATATGAATATTGAATAATTTAACTGATTGGGATACGGGAGGCGAGAGGCGGGATACGGGAGGCGGGAGGCGGGAGGCGGGGGCGGGAGGCGGGAGGCGGGGGCGGGATGGTACTGGTACTATACCTTCAAATAAAACAATGTACACCTGGGTACTGCCACCGTGACGCGCACTGCCACCTGGGTACTGTCGCAGAGATTGTGTGTAAAACACGGCACTTTATATTATACATATTTTGGAATCCTGTAGATGCCCACGTGCGCCCTGCACAAGTGCACGCCGCTCTCGTCTGCAGCTCTGTGCAGTTCTGTGCAGCTCTGTGCGGCGCTGCCTGGATACTTTTGGCTTGATTCATCATTGACAACAACACGCGCCAATAGTCATTAAATGAGGTGGCAATTGTGTATGCCTACGACTGAAAGTGCATGAAGTGTTTTCAGTCCGTTACATCCGTCCCATCTGTTAGCGTACACTTGTAACATATTCTTGTAGCGCGACCTGTCGGCGGCGCTGTGGCAATGTCCATGAATATGATTTGTATTCCAGACAAGGTTGTTAAATGTTTTCACACTTCAACAGGTATTCTGACTTCTCAAACAAATGTTGCTAATTGTAATCTATAACAATATGAAGGACAAATGGTGGTTAATTTCATTCCATTTTATTCGACAATATTTAACAGTAAGAACAATCTGTTACGTCACAACCGTGATAAGGTGTGCCTTCTGATTGATTCGTCATTTCATAACAAAAAAAATACCCGTGATCTGATCACTCGCACACTTCATTACCTGGACATGTTTCTAAGATGAACCAGTTTTCGTTTCATTTCCCCTTTCCTAAACAGGAGCACTTGCCGTCGTGAGTTCTAGTTGTAATTCGTTTTGTTTCGAGCCGTAGCAGTTAACTGTGCAAGATAATTTAAGATATTCATCATTTTCAATGTTTCTAAGAATACAAAATAATTTATGACATTATATCCAATATGATTTTTCTATGCGAATACGTAGTTATTTTACTATTATACATTAGAAACATGTTATCTGTTTGGCTCAACAACTATTTTGTATATTCAAAACATTTTGAACAAGTCATGTGCAAACTACGGAACATTCTTTGGAGGTTTACAAAGGACGGTTAAGAACAAGAAAGTTTAGTTTAGAACAGAGCGCTGTTCTGAACTACGCTTGGTATCAGTTCAATAGAATATTAAATAAATATTAAGGACATTTCGCACAGTGTCACCTAAGCCCCTAACTAAGTATACGAGTAGCTTGTACTATGGGAACCAGATTACTGATGCAATACTTATACGACATTTATTTTCGCCGCGGGCTGGGGGACTGCCGCGGCCGCCCTGCCTGGTCTCCTGCCTGGGACGATGAACAGTGCGACAGGCGTCTAACCCCGTCTGCTTGGAGCAGCGCAGGCGGCTCGGGGCTCGGGGCTCGGGGCTCGGGGCTCGGGGGCAGGCCGCGGGGAGGGCTGGTACACCTCCCGCGTATCCGATGCATTATCAAGGGATAATTACACATTCATAAATTCAGGACTTTTCCACTCAAGGGTCAGGCGCTCCGGTATTGAACCTAACTTATAATTAAACATATATAAACTTACTACTTAAGTATAGTAAATAAAAATTTGTTTCTGATTGTGACATTGGAGGGCTGTCCTAAGATGCACCGGTCCACAGCACTGTACAGAACAGAATGAGCATAACTTTTTAATCTGTCTGTCTGGGCTACTGTTAAAAGGCTGTACGTTTTGGAGTGACGACTCGAACGCCGTTGGCTGAGGATACTGTCTGTAAACAAATTACTAGAATAAATATAATAGGGAGTTCTACAACTAGGCAAATATACTAAAAGTGCGGTATTTTATGCGGCAAAGTGGTAATATTCACAAACGACCTAGAATCTATTCAATGGGATAGAATTTGTACAGGAGCTGACGTCGATAGTATGGTTGCTAATTTTAATGCTGTAATCTTGTTACTTTTTGATCTTCACGCGCCAGTTAAGTCGAAAGTCATTAAGGAGTTGCCAAGTCCATGGCTTACGGATACTGTTAAGCAGATGATGCGTCTCCGAGATTCCGCACTCGCAACGTATCATGAAACTAATTTGCAAAGTCATAAACTTTTTTATAAAGACTTAAAAAATCAAGTTATATTAGCACTTGATAGTGAAAAAAAAGCGTTTTTTCAATATAATATAAACTGTAATGTATGTAATCCGAAGGCATTATGGAAAAACCTCAAGTCAAAAGTGCTTCCGCCTAAATCTATGGAACTCCCTTCAATTTTTGACGACCCTGATATGTTAAACGATCATTTTTTGAATTTTGCTGGTAAAACTGTAACAAATATTTCCCACCTCACTTACTTTGAATTTCATAAGTACAGTCCGCACTTCTTTTCTTTTAAGCTAATTGATTCTTCAGTTATATTAAAATATCTTACTCAAATAAAATCTAACGCAATTGGAATTCATAAAATATCATTAGACATGATAACACTTTCGATTCCGCAAAGCTTGGATACCATTACGGCAATTGTTAACAAGTCTATATCCAGTGGCGTATTCCCCACAGTTTGGAAAAAAGCCATAGTAAAGCCTATACCTAAGAAGCCTAACCCTGTAGAATTGAAGGATTTACGTCCCATCAGCCTTCTGCCCTATCTCTCCAAAGTCTTGGAAAAGGTAGTATGTTCCCAAATCACTGAGTACTTAGAAAAATATGACATTTTGCCCGACCTTCAATCTGGTTTTAGAAAGAGTAGGAGCACAAATACAGCGTTATTAGATGTGACCGACAACATCCTTGCAGCTCAAGACAAAGGTATGGGCACAATTTTGGTACTTCTCGATTTTTCACGTGCCTTCGATTCGATAAATACATCGCTTCTGCTGTCTAAGCTTAACTTTTATGGATTTGATGCAAATTCAATAGGATGGTTTGATAGTTACCTAAGTAACCCCGAGCAACTGGTCGAGATAACTAAAAATAACGGTGAATCTTTATGTTCTAATGTTCGTACAGTCACAAGGGGTGTGCCACAAGGTTCCATTCTCGGACCAATATTATTTATTCTTTATAGTGCAGATATTAATAATTGTATTAAGCATTGTAGTTTTCATATGTATGCTGATGACATACAAATTTATTTATCTTTTAAACCAGAGGACATTAGGTACGCTGAATTAAAACTAAATCAAGACTTAGAAAGAATCCAAGATTGGGCTGTATCTAATTCGTTGCTGCTAAACGCTAAGAAGACTAAATACATGATCATAGGCACAAAGAACCAAACTATTAAGATAGCGAACTCAAAACCTATACTTTCCATTGGAGGGGAGGTTATTGAGAGGGTATTTGAAGCTAGAAACCTTGGTTTAATTATAGATGAGCAATTGCGATTTGAACGTCAAATATCAGAAATCGTCCGTAATTGTTTTTACCGGTTAAGAGTCCTATACAATATACGGAAATATTTAAGTACTGATCTTCGCATTATGCTCGTGGACTCTCTGGTTCTATCTAAATTTAATTACGTTGATTGTGTTTATGGACCACGCTTACTGTCAAAAACATCACGATTGATCCAGAGAGTTCAAAATGCCTGCGCTAGATTTTGTTTCAATGTTCCTTCGCGCAGCCATATAACTCCATTTCTTAATAAGTTCAACATATTAAACATGAAACATAGAAGGGACCTACATATTGCTACTCTGATGTTTGATGTAGTAAAGACTCAGAAGCCTTTTTATCTTCACTCTAAATTTGAATGGGTTCAAGATTCTTACAGATATGCACTTCGTATGTCTTGTACATTATTATTGCGAACTCCACAGCATGGCTCGGCCGCATTTCGCGGTAGTTTCCGTTTCTGTGCCACCAAATGTTGGAACTCACTTCCCCCTCCGTTACGTTTACTACAAAGTAAGTATAATTTTAGACTGAAGTTCAAGAATCACCTATTGGACTTGCAAAAGTCCGTTCATTGAATGTGCGCTGTGGAAATCATTATTTTGATCCCAGCTGCTTCATGAACTTGGTTGAATCTTTGGATTTCATCTGACTTTATATTATTATTTATTTATTTTATGTTATTTATTTTTTCCTCTCTTATGTTCTTCTTACTGCGATATGGTGGTACAGAAATAATTAGAGAATATCTACTTCTTTTTATTTATTTATTTTTTTTTTAATTTTTACGCCACGTTTTACGCTCTTGTCAATTTTTTTTTTTTATTGCCTTCATTATTTATTTTTTATTTGCTTTATCTTTAGTTCATTAATTCATATTTTATATTATTGTGGAATTTTTTATTGTTTTGTATTATTATTAGTTATATTATTATTGGTTGAGCTCTCTATATTTATTTATTTTTTATTTTTTTTATTTTATTTTATTATGTACCTATTTAATTTTATTACTTGTCTCATTTGTATTCGTTCGTCACCATAGCCCTGAGCTGAAAATCAGCGCTGTAACTTGTTACAGCACGTGCTGAGCTCAGGGCTTTTCACACTATCCTGTATGTGACAGCGTTCCACACATTATTAATTTCTTTTAATTTTTTTATTTGTTGTTATTTTTTATATATTTTTTTTCCTTTTGTGTTTTAATGTGTTTTTCATTGTTGTGTACAGATTGTGTGAATAAATGTCTTGTTTCTTTCTTTCTTTCTTTCTTTTGAACGGTTAACCAAATGTTCACAGACATTTGGTTAAAGCTGCGGAATACCTCACAAATAAAATACATTCTGTAGTACGGAATCCTGGGAGTACAAGCTCTTATATGTAGTTGCAGTCATTACCAGTTTTACGCGTGGAACAATCCTTACCAATTCAGAATGTGACCGAGGTCTCCGAATCACTATGTGAGTCGTGCAACCGCGGGACGACGCCATCTTGTACTCTGCGCAGGGACTACGAGTATATTTAATGCGCATTATTGGAACGCGGTACAAGATTCGAAAATTCAGACTCTATATTATACCTACACGGACGATGATGCCATGTTCTTGAGTTCACAGCCGTGTTTCCACTATGCTGTCCCATCAGCACCGCAGGGGGACCGCTGCCGGCTCCCCGCTCCCCGCTCCCCGCTCCCCGCTCACCTGGGACATGACCTAGCTAACTGTTAATTATTCTGTGGCGGTGGAAAGCTGACTGTGGCCTAATCTGTGGCGCAGCGGATCGAATCCTTCAATCCTGAGATCGGCCGTGAAGTGTTTCGGATCGCGGGAACGCGTGACGAGACCCCCCTCCCCCGAGCCACCCCCCACTGGAACGAACCTCCATTGGACCTGCATAGTCGAGTCATGAATATCAAAGGAACTCAATTTCATAGATCCGAAGCACTCGGCGGGTATATTGCCGCTCGTGAGCCATTCCGTTGGCTTGACGAATGTTTCATTACGGATGTAACGTTACACGTGTACACGCGGTGGTCACGTGGTCCGTCCGTGCCTTGTCCCGACGAGCCACCTTGTCAGTACCCGCCGCACACGAGATTATTCTACCACAATACGGACCGGTACATACATTTGTTATTTTAACAGATTTGTACAGCGTTGCGCACGCGCCTACAGTGTGGGACGCGGGTAGGTACACGTCGTGAGGTGCAGCCCGCGTTAGCGATGCAAGTAGCGAGGCATGCGCCCAAACATACGTTTTCATGATCATAACACAAAAAAATATGTATCGTGTTTTCCTCTATAATACGCATCCTTACCTAATACAAAACAAAGTCGCTCCCGCTGTCTCTAAACTACGCAACGTATTGTAATGCAGTTTTCAGCAATAGATAGAGTGATTCAAGAATAAGGTTTATATGTAGTAGTAGCAACTCACCCCGGCTTCGCACGGGTACTTTCTGATACGACACTGACGCTCCACTGACCGTGCGAAGCCGGGGCGAGTCGCCATTGAATCATACATATGGACCTTTCGAGAAAATATATCTAAATGATGGTGAAAATGAGCGAGTAACAAGACAGACAGACAGACGCGGAAAGCGTACCCCAAGGTACTCTGAGGAACCGCAGTGGAGCAGCTGCACCCCTGAAACACTCACAGATGTGGTCTCTTATAAATTATTTAAACAACACTTTAAAACTTTGAGACTAATGTTACTTCCCAACGGCCGCGCTGCAAACAAACAAACAAACTCGACGCAACAGTCAATCGGTTGCCACTTCTGCTTCACGTCGGCTCTCCTCGGAACCATTGAACGGCTCCGACTTGGTTTGAGCAATTATTATAGTTCCCTCGACACCAGGGAGCTGCGAGGTTATCGAGAGCCGCGGACGGTGCCGGCCGCCCGCCGCCGGCCGCCCGCCACCGGCCGCCGGCCGCCCGCCGCTCGCCGCGCGGACACGCACGACCGCCCGACCCGACTTCCACGTATTTTTTGCCTCCATTACTTCAAAGCCTCAGCCCCATTTTTTGCCGCATCCATTTTTTTCCACATCCATTTTCGGAGCTATCAGCCTTCTATCGACAAAAAAAGAAATCGATTTCGTAGATTCATGGCGCGCAAAAACGAGGTACTTTGCACAATTTGAACGGTCGCGGCGCCGGACGAGTGCTGGGTGCGACCGAGTGCAGCAGGCGCCGGACGACTGCAGAGTGTGACCGAGTGCAGCAGGCGCCGGACGAGTGCTGAGGCAGTACTTCTCCGAACGAACTTGGCACAAGTTCTACTGCTACTCTTCGTGACCACGTGGGTGGTGACCACCACCCAGGGGGTAGGCGTGGGTAATCAAAGGGACTGCTGGGTACCTACGGACCCGAGCTAATGTGAATGTGTTTGTGGTGGGCCATGTGCAGAACCAGATTGTTCCGTCAATCGTTTATTTGTGTTGCGTTCGTCGGCGGCCGACGGTGCGATTACTAAATAAATGAACATGTAGTGCGCCATCACCAGCTCTACCGTAAAACACAAAATAAATCAGATTTTAATAACTGTTTTGTTTGGTTGTAGGCACCAACAGCACGGACAGGCGCAGTCGGGTGAACAAACAATGTTTTTAGGAAGATGCAACTAGTCCCGGTCCCGGTGCGCTCCGACTGTCCGCCTGTCCGCCTGTCCGCCGGCATGCAGCACTGCTCTATCCACAACTAGTCCCGGTACACGTGATGCAAGACATGTAGGTGGGCCGGGTCGTCCGAGGCGCCGGTTCCCGGTGTGCAGCGGTCTCCGTCTCCGGTCTGCGAGAACGGTCTCCGGAACAATGGTCCCCACATCTCATCGACCTCCTGTGGGCGCCCGCGCGGTATTTTATTATTTTCTTTGGGTGGAATTGCATACCGGTGGAGTAAGGTACCTGTGGAATTACGTACCGGCGGAATTACATACCGGTGGAATTAAGTTATTGCCAGACAGCCGCCCGCCACCCCGTCTAAGGAGGGTAGCCCACACTTTCACATAAAAGAATGTCATAAACGCACGCGGGGGGAGCACGCGGGGGGAGCACGCGGGGGGAGCGCGCGGGGGGAGCACGCACATCCAGCGGAATCATGGATTTGGAGGACATAGCCCCACGTGGTATTTTCATACTTTTTCTATTTGGAACAAGTTATACTCGCCGACGAACATGAGCATATGGAGGAATACATAATCATACGGAATGTATATGTACGCTTAAAAACATGGTACGGCCAAGTTGAATTAGAAGAATACATTTAATTCAGTGTAATCTCCCACGGCAGCCGCGGGCGTTCGTCTACGTTCCTAAACGGGTGTCGCGCAGTTGACGAGTGATTGATAGCGGGAGGGACGCGACCGCGGCGTGCGGGGGCGGCCGGCGCGGGGCGAACCTGCACGCTGCACTCTGCACGCTGCACGCTGCACGCTGCACGCTGCACGCTGCACGCTGCACGCTGCAGGCTAGCGTAGCGCCTCACATTAGCCTATTTATGTTGAGGCAGGGTGCCCCACCCGGCACCGGTGCACGTGGCCGGCCCTCGAACCCGCGACCCGCCTGCCGTGTCAACTTCTTATTCAATATATAAAACTAATAAAAGCCATTTAAATCCCAGCGGACTATAAGTAATAAAACAAATAAATATTGTATAATAAATAAAACAAATATTGTTCATGGACATTTCACACAGCGCCATCTACCCCAAACGAAACTGACAGAATACTTTTATAGTATTTTTTGTTGTAAATCCACGCAAACCATACTGTGTGACACATACCATAACTCGCTCCGAGTGAGCTGTCCCCGTGGATGGAGCCGTGCCGGCAGGGTGTAGGTGCAGGGTCCGCGCCGCCGCCGTGCGAGGGAGATAGCATCTCCGCGATGTGCTTACGCTTATCCCATCTTCCCTGATGCCTCTAACGATACTTTGAAACCACCGAATGGGATAATTATATAGTAAATGGTCGGCCCGTGGGTGCTTCGACCGCGGCGCGAGGCGTCGGCGTCGCCTGTCACTCGAACTCGACCGCTGCTGGAACGTGGCAGCACTCGCTCGGAACGCAGCTTGTCCCGGTCTGTGGCTGCCCGGATCCCTTGAAGCGGATATTTCTAATTATTTCGTGATGTTAGTATTATTGCTGCCCAGTTGCAGTTTTTCCTGAGAAGCATTGATTAATTCCTACACCTGAATATAAGGTAGGTAGTTGGAGGCACCCGCGCCTCAACCGAGATGAACCACCAGCCTGTCTGTCCCACCGGTGACGGTGAGTTCAATCTATGCGAGGGAACGTGACCCGCGATGGTAGATGGGTGATCCCAAAGTTTCGGTTCGCGGACGTGCCTGCCGGTGCACTCACTATGCATCTATGATTTGAAATCAGGCAGAGAGCATGGCGTGTTGTCGCTCTGCTCCACGACATGCAAGGTAAATCGTTATATCCATTCAGTATTCATTATCAAGATGTATAAATAAGTACGTAGACATAAGTAATATTATATTGTTTGTGAACAGGATCATGTTCGCGAAAAGAAAATAACCTTCCATTAGGGGTTTCTCGCTTGTTCTTCCTCATGGACGGTCGGATAGGGTTTGAACAAGTGCTAAAGTTGGTAACAAAAACGCATGATCTCTTTGGTACATAATTTTTAAGTTTAAAGTTGATTCGGACGGCGCGGCGTCCGCTTCCCCGGTGGGACATGTCCCCCGCCGCCCGCCGCCCGCCGCCCGCCGCCCGTCCGCCACTTTCACCTGTGTGCGTCATCGGTCGGCGTGGAATTGTAATTGGCAATTATGGAAACACCACGCGGAAATAAATACTTTAATACGTCTCCAGTTATGATAAGTATTATAGGATATGCAGGATATGCAGTGCAGTGAAGTACAGTAAGTGGTCAGTGGGTCCGGGGGGTCTGAGGTTGTGGTACATGACATTTGGGGGACCGTGTGGCTCGCGACCGAAGTACAAGTCGATATTTTATATATCTGTTGAATTCTAAAACTTCTAGAAAACATCGCTTTATTTAAATACTTAATATGTAGCTACCAGACCGTGCGCCTGTAACCGCAGGTACCCTCCCTCGTACACGGCACCCCCGTGCACCCCCGTGCACCCCCGCACGCGCCGCACGCCCGGCATTGCCCACACCTGGTCGCCGGCGAAATTACAGTTGAGGCGTGCTGTACCCGTCGAAGCGACGGGCGCCAAGTGATGAGACTTGGGTCGTCTCATACTTTAGTCGTGTTTTTATTGTTTACTAGCTGCGCCCCGCGGCATTTCCTCCGTTTTTCCGGAAATGGTCTTCGCAACTTACTTAATTTTTTCTTTCCTATGAACCTTCCCCTGACAGTAACAAACACAAAAGAAGAATTAGCAAAATCCGGTCTCGCCGATCCCCCGGCATCCCCCGGCATCCCGCGGGATCCCGCGGGATGCCGGGTTGCCGTAATACATATATTTCTGTAATATGCAAAAGGATAAAAATGGAAACCATGGGTTATCCTTAGGAGACAAATATCCATCGCGGAGTTATTTATCGATCTTTATAACATATACAATTCCGTAGTACATTCATTTAGCTAGCGTTCGCGATTTCAGCGCACAAAAATATGTTTGTTACGACATCACATTACAAATCTTTGAATTTTTCACTATTTTCTGTACTTTTTATATGTACTTTTTTATACATATATATTTTTATACTTTCTTTTGAAATAATGTAAAGATGGTCGGCGATAACCGCAGGCCACCATGGGCCCCTCCATTTAGTCACGTACACAAGTTTAATGAGATATATTAACTAATTGACAAATTAATATGTTCAAGTGGATCGCTGCGTTTGCAATCGTGGAGGCGCGCCCGTTCCTTTTCCGCTCGACTCGACTCTTCTTGAATGTCTTTTGGCTTGATTTTTGAAATGAAATGGACAGGTCCGGCCTCTAATGTGAATAGGTAGATAATTAAGTGTTATCCAATCGATGAGATCGTGGCCCGGGAGCGGGGGCCCCGGGCGGCGCGGGGCCCCCGGGCGGCGCGGGGCTCACGTGACGTGTTTCATTCAACTGGAATCCCGTCATTTAATCAGCGCTTGAATGGGTGGCCCGCTCAGGGCTGCCGCGCGTCCGCCGAGGATGCTCTGCAAGTTCCTTTTTAACGAGTGATGTAGTAAATAACATTATTGTTCATTGCAGTAGGTGCAGCCCTACATTTATACGGGTCTCAAGTATAGGCCGCGCCCCCAGCCGCGCACCCGTCGGCTGCGTGTAACGTGCTCGAGGAACTCCTGTGACACGGCGCACGCGCACGAATATGTTCATTTGTGTATTTACATTTTGACGTGGCCAAACGATATTTGAGATCTTATTCCTTCATAAATGAGTTTGAGCTTGAAGGTTACTTACTAAGGTTAATTTAAATGCGAAATAACAATTGTGTATGGTTTTGTAGCGCATCCACGTTATGACACTAAGCATCATTCGGAGGTGGCGGTCACGGCTGACCTCAAATAAACGTATGTACTTGGTTATACAACAACAACATGGGACGTGTCATGCGCCTGTGGACACCCACCCTCACACCCGCACACCCGCACACTTGTACCGTAACTCAGTAATGTGAGTGTAAGTGCATTACAGTTACAGCACAGCATTATAACTTACTTTGTGATGTACTATAATTATAGTACAATTTACGGGTTTCGGATTTATGCGTTTACTTGTTTTACATGATATTGATTCTTGCCAATTTTCAAATAGAGTCGGAGTCGGATATAACGGATCATAAACGGGCGTATCTTTTGATTGGCGTGCCATAGGAGCTTGACTTAAGTGTTTGATATTACTTTTAAGTCGATACTTTCACGCGTCCCTGAGAAAAAGGGTCTTGACAGACAGACAGACAGACGGACAACGAAGTGATTCTACTACTAGTAGTCTGGGCACGCTCGGAACCTCCCGGCGGACCTGCGCCCTACCAGCGGTCTCGTTGTTTTTAACAAAATTTTCCGTGACTGGTTCCCAAACGCGACCTCTCTCAAACCTTAAGCGTTGTCGTGACCTCTCGCTGTATCTCCTCGCCGTGGAGGTTATCATTATATTATTTGATAAGTTCAATAGATGACGTCATCCCGAGGGCACCGGGCCGCCGGCGGTAGGTACTCACGTACCTACTCACGCAGACCAAAGAACAGAGAGCCAAGCAAGGGGCGAGCGGAGCGGATGTGTCAACTCGAAGGCAGCCTTAGCTTAGGTACTGCCAGCTCCTTAGAGGCTCCTGCCCTCGACATCTGTAATGCAACCTGCCCTCTAAACACACAAATACACCAGGAATATCCAAGATAGATCACAGTACAAGTGGCTTAACCTGATCAATTTTTTATAAAATATACCATATTTTGTTTTTGCATTGTCGCCACCTTTAAAATTCTTTCTTAAATGCGCCTCTCCTGCTCTTCAACATAATTATATTTTGACATAATTATAGTTCATTTCGACACAATTTCGAAAGTTAAAAATGATCAATTAAGTATACGAGTACAATGACAACGGCACTGATCTGCGCCCCGTGTGCGCTGCCCGAAAGCAGGCGGAGGGCACACGTTCGCGTCCCTGCGGCCTGTGGCCTGTGGCCTGTGGCCTGTGCGCAGACAGACCGACCGGACCGGCCACGGCAAGTAAAGTCATCCTGCCAACACCGCATTAGTTGGTCTCGTTGTAACCGCCACTCTAACAGATGTCAACGCCGCGAGCCTTGTCTTTAGGAACCCAACCGTGTCTAAGTGCGGTGTATGAGATTATAGGTTCTGCTTAGCATTGAACAAGATGTTGTCCTTTTCCGATAAAGGCTATACGAGTAGCTCTATTGAGGGTAGTTATCGATGAATTACACGTCCTACGTACTATGTTAATATTATAAAATTCCAAATTTCAAGTAATGTACTTAGATCTAAAGTGGTCTCCTACGCGCATGCCTGTGCTGTTTCTTCTCGCTAAGAACACAAACTTAAAAAACCCCTAATAGCAAAACCTTCCCGCACCTTCTCTAAATCTTAACAAATTCAAATTTATTTTCAGCAGAATTTTCATAATATGTTGACAGGAGAGGCTCTCCCCGCGCGAGGAGGCCGCAGACCTGCGCGCCGCCCTGGAACACTCCGATGTAAGGACGGAGCCGTGTGGGGGGCCGCGGTGCTGCGAGGAGCGGACATTCCCGGAGCCGCGTCCCGCGACCCGGGGGGCGGGGGCGGGGGGAGGGGGGCTAGAGACTTGCTTACATGAATTCAGAAGAAACTCGCCAAATTGGAGCACGGTTCTGAGGCTTCAGGCTCTATTCAGGCATCATGAAATCAATGGCGCACCAAATCAAAATGTAATTGAAACGAGCTCGATGCCAGGAGCCGATGCTCGATGTTTCACTTTACATCCTCTCGGCGCTTTCCGTAGTTGGCTTGTTTGTTTTCAATTAAATGTGCTGCTATTATATCCAAATTCTGTCATAAGAAAAGTTATACTAGAATGTACTTACGCTGTCGCAGATACATGCTACAACACAGAGTGCGCATCTTGGCGATGAACCAGTTCATCAAACTAAAATTATGGTAATGACATGATTCTAGTGCCCTAACACATCGAAATACATGCATAACCTGATTACCCAGTCGTTAATAGTTATTATTGTTAAGTACACAAACACAAGTGCTGTACTTATTTGATTCTTTATACCCTCATGCAATTGTTCTAGAAGTATCCACTATAGAGAAAGAATAAAATTGAGAAATACATCAATAGGCCTCATGTCGTCAGAAAGTGATCATTAGTTTCCAAACTAGTTCTCAGTTCATTTGAATGGCGACGTTCGCGATCCAGTTGCTTAATTAAAATATGATACGGATTTATTTAGCATAAATACGCGTGACCTAGTTGCCGCCGCCGTGGTCTCCTGCGCTCGAGGCCACACTGATCGTCTATGTTTTTGTTTATTACATCGACGTTGTTATTCGAAGATGTTTGCTCAATAACTTATTGGAATGAGAAACTGTCCGCCTTCAGAGACGCTCCGTGAACAACCTCCGCACGGTGCGGCCGCCCCCCCGCCCTCGCCCGCGCCCGCGCCCTTGCCCGCGCCCGCGCCCGCGCCCTTGCCCGCGCCCGCGCCCGCGCCCGCGCCCGCGCCCTCGCCCGCGCCCGCGCCCTCGCCCGCGCCCGCGCCCTCGCCCGCGCCCGCGCCCGCGCCCTCGCCCGCGACGCTCCCCACGTCGCTGCAGATTATTTATTAGGACCCGTCGGTAAGTCACCTCCGTTACACGTGTTCGTGTACTCACAGCGAGTAGGTACTCGTTCGATAAACGATCGAGTCGATAAGCTCCGAGAACCTTTTAAATTTTTCGAAAACGGTTCGAAAATGTGAGAAACGGTTTTTATAAGTCTCGTTTCGCCTAATTTTATAGCGACATAATTTCAGCTTTCCGAGTAGTTCAATGAACTACTTGAGGGTTCGAATCATATACGCGACAATAACGCGACTATTAAATAAACTAGTTATCATAATTCATTTGCAAATAGTTGAATTTTGCGTCACGGACGCGACAGATCCGTATCCCGTCCCGTTCCGTCCCGTTCCGTCCCGTCCCGTCGCGTCGCTGGAAGGGCCGCCGGCCGGCGCGCGTCACACGGTCGCGTTAGAAAGGCCCCGTGTCCTCCTCACTGGGCGCCTCCACCGGCGACTGAGATATTACAATTATCAATTAAAAGTTAAACTGTCTTTCATAGTTTTAAATACAAAGTTAGGGTTTTGCCCAACACTGAATTCAAATATAACTTCAGCTAACTTTAATCGACTGTATATACGATAAAAAAATGTACTACACTATATTGGCACGTAACTTTAAAAGATGGCGCGTTAAGTCTACATTCCATAATAGTATATTATCACTTTACTATTTGATACTTCTAAATTGAGGATTTCTTTTTCTTGAACTCGGATTTCATACAAGTTTGATTAACATGAAGAGTGAAGTAATGTTGACCAAAAACAATTTAATTATATTACAATACCTTAAATGTACAGAATTGGACCTTTTATTATAAGTATAGATTATATACCTTCCTTCTGTAATGAATAACGTTGTAAAACCATATTCACAAACAGCACAAATGATCCTGTCACGATAATTTTTATATATATTAAAATAAGTACTGAACTTATTTTAATTGCGATTTGTATGTATCTTTCCAAGAAGGGTTTCTGGAGGTTGGTACAGTACAGTACAGCGCAGTACTCAAATACAAATAAATAGAACCGGCTCGCCGCTCGCCGCGTGTAGCGCCGGGTGTCCGCGTCCCGCTGTCCGCGCCGCGTGTAGCGCCGGGTGTCCGCGTCCCGCTGTCCGCGCCGCGTGTAGCGCCGGGTGTCCGCGTCCCGCTGTCCGCGCCGCGTGTAGCGCCGGGTGTCCGCGTCCCGCTGTCCGCGCCGTGTGTAGCCCGCCGCGCGGCCGGCGGCTGCGGACGCGTACCTACTGTTTGAGAGTGCACTAAAACTTTCTTCTTGATAGAAATCTAACTTTGTTTTTGTACGTTTTTTGCCACAAGCGCACCTGACGTACAGAGTGGGCGTGCGGAACCCAGGAGGTGAGCGACCAGTGGGTACACGGCCCACAAACGCACCTGACGTACAGAGTGGGCGTGCGGGACCCAGGAGGTGAGCGACCAGTGGGTACACGGCCCACAAACGCCCAATCACCACTATGATTCTAGACTACGCTGATTTCTTCACAATATTGTGATCTGAATAATATACATCCAAAGGGACCTCGAATTAGGGTCCTCCGAATGAGAAGTCCGTATTCCACGCTTTGCACTCCGCGTGCCTATTGTACTGTTCTTATCGCATTTCAAACAAAGCCGGCGGAGGAACGGATTAATGAACACGCTCGAGGGATATAAAGATAAAGGTTTAGTGCTTAATAGTTACCCTGGAGTCGGCTCTCCTGTCTCGTTTAGACTATTATGTTGTTTGTATGTTTGGACATGATCCTCCCGCCGGGACACCTGTCCGAGAGTGTACCTTGGTACTCCGATTTAGAGTGCAAGTTCAATTCATATTTTTGTTTGTGAAGGTATTATTGTGTTCCGAACGTAGTGCCAGTAGAGTAGGTGCCCGCCGGCCGTCCGCCGCGCCCGGCCGCCGCGCCCGGCCGCTGCTCCCCGTTTGGTTTAACGTACAATGTTTACTTTCAAATAGAGCGTTTCTAATTACGCTCTGCAGGCTCCGAGCTGAATGATAAATGTTGGTCGACGGCACGCCGGCGCCGGCATCGGCCGGACCCTGGGAAGTGTCGAGACGACATCTGCCTACTGAGTTGTTCGGCGGTTGTGACGAGGCCGTCCGCCGCGCACCGCGGCTTGTATGTCGTTACTCTGTTCCAGAGTTTCTTACTCTTCAGTACGTCCGGTCTGTGTACCGAAGTTTCAATTAGAAAATGAAAACTACATCCACATAATGGTAGTGTGATTACATTCCACGCGCCTACATTGAACGTGAAGTCGAAGAAGTGTCCGGTATGATGAAGTAAGTTTCGGGAAGGGCCCCGAAGGACGACGACGCGCGTACGAACGAGACCTCTCTCGTGTTGCGAGGGGACGCGCAGGCGGCGCGCCGCCGGCGTCACGCGAGGTGTCCGTGGGCCGCGCGACGCCACCTCGTGCCCAAAATATAAGCCAACTCCTTTGTTAAACTTCACACTTACAGATTTCAAATTTAATTTACAAATCCTTGTAACATTTCAGGCTAGGACCATTTACACGGCCGAGGCATAGTGTACACCGTCCGGCCTGCGGGCAGCCGGTGAGGCCTCGAGCACGCGAGGCGAGCGATACCTCCCCGCCGGCGTCAGGGGCCGCGGGCTCGCTGTGCACCGGGGTGGTCCCGGGAGGTCACGCGGGGCCACCACTGCTGGTAGGAACACCACCAAACCTGCAGTTTAGCGGTCTGGGATTTTGTCTTTTGTTATTGTAAGAACCTGGGCGAGCAAGCAACGCTCGACGTTTTGTTTTTTTTTTTGTAAAAAAAGTGCGATGCTGCACCATAAATAATTACCCTATCTAAATAAATATAGAAGAATTGCTCTTTTATAATATTATTAGCGGCCCGCTCCGGCTTCGCACGGGTATAAATATATAGCCTATGTCATTCACTGGAAAAATGATTTAAATCGATCCAGTAGTTTTGAATGTTTTGATATATTCATTACTGCCCGTGGCCCGCACGCGTTAAATACCCGCCGCCCCGGCCGGCCGGAACCGCCGCAAACGCTACGTTCCGCAATTTTTAAATCTGTAATATCTTCGAAAATATTCACTTAAATCATACGGTGTAAAGGGCCATATAGATCTATATTAAATGAACAATGTATTCAATGTATTAATTGGTTAAGGATTAATGCTGTATTGGTTAAAATCGCTTCGAAAATTAGCCATTATTTGTCGTAAAAAGTAAATGGCAAAAAAAAGTTATTGTGGGTTATCCATAAGAGATAGACATATACCATCACGGACTTTTCTGTAGACCTTTTCAATGTGTACAATACTTAGTACATTATTTTGATAAAACTCGTAGGGTTCAGCCTGCGTTTGCAATGTAAGCGGAAAAAATGTAATTATTTACGACATCACATTAGAAACCTCAAAAATAACAGTACTTCTCCACTATTTAATGGATGTTATTATACATATAAACCTTCCTCTTGAATCACTCTATCTATTAACAAAATCACCGCATCAAAATCAGTTGCGTAGTTTCAAAGATTTAAGCATACAAAGGGACATAAGGACAGAGAAAGCGACTTTGTTTTATACTATGTAGTGATGATCTAACGCGCATCAAAAGTAAACTTGGGTTTTGGAATCTTGCTCAAGGGACCTACTTATATAAATCTAGCGCCTAAATATCGACAATGTTCCATCGGGATATATTTTATTTACTCACTCCACTTTTACATTATTCATCGGGAAAATTCTTTGGAAGTTTTTGCTCATTAGTCACAAAATGCCAGACGGACGGATATTAAAGTTTGGAATCAAACAAGTTTTATAATTCATCTGTTCATTACTTAGTGCACCTCACGGCGAGGCGAGCGACGGCGACGCCCTGACAAAACACCAATTGATTAAGGCGGTGTAGTTTTTGTCGCGCAAATATGAATACTCCGTGATGTGTGAATCTGTGCGTGTGTGTGTGCGTGCACGAGTGGATGTGCGTGTGCACGTACTTGCTACCTGCACGTGTGCGTGTGCGTGTGCGTGTGCGTGTGTGTGTGCATGGGCTCCGCACATCTGCTCGTGTTTACTGTGACAACTCGCCCGCATCGCATCGCGTGTGCGCTTTCCAAACGGTTTAGTTTGTGGTACTCTGGACGTGGGTATGTACTATGTAGGTAAAAACTATAGGCATTATTATTATCTTAAGCCTCGGTAATATCTACAACTTATGTTTACAATGTCCACGAAGCCCCTGCGGGTATTACGGGCAAAACAATTTGAGAACCTTCGCGATTCATTTGTAAAGATAAATGAAACGCGAAGGGTTCCCGTCACCTTCAACAGTAAGTGAATTAAACACGAGAGTTCACTCGTCGGCGCTACACGATGAATGAACGAATGAATGTGTTTTGACTATGGACTTTTGAAAAGCCATCAGAGTCGGAGGTATGTAAGGTAATTTTACCGGCACCCACACGTACCAGATAAGATGGCAATACTTTTATGAACGAACTCGTGGTGCGAGAGGTCGGCCCTCAGTAACCGTCAGTAATCTGTCTGGAATGAACCAGCCGTTCCGCCTGAGCGTGGTCTCTGGACGAGGAGGCGCGCCACTAAACAACATATTATATCGCACGATTTTTTTCTATTACCTTTTGATTACAATGTGGGAGCGGTGAGGGATCGGGCAGAGGGCTCGCCCGGCAGAGCCGCCCTCTGCCCGCGCCGCCCTCTCCTTACACTATTTGGATCCTCTGCAAAGTGTTCGTCATTGCACTCATTTGATTCTCTTGGTTGTTTATTTGCTCCCAAATGTTACATGGATAAAATAAGCACTTTTGTTTAATTGTTTGGATTTTTGAATTTATTCTGCGCGAGAAGGGGCGGAAGCGGGTGGCATCAAACGAATTTCCAATATTTATTGAGACTTGTCACCCATTCAACGCTGCCGCCGAGTATATAAGTACTTAATTATAAGTAAGATCGCTCAAAGTCAAAAGTTTGGATTTTCTCCACATTTCGCGTCGCGGTGCCCGAGCACCTACTTGGCAATACCTGGTGAAGCGAGCGGTGCGCCAGGTTCATCTGAACAGCCCGATATCATTTCCGTTGCAGGGACGCGTCGCCCGGGGACCGTCTGCTAGCGCCCCAAATAAGCAAAACACCCCATAATTAAAACTGTTCCTCCTGTTTCTCAGTTCACGGAAACTGAGTTATCTGCTCCGTTGTTCTACGAATTATTTTTTGTTAGAAAAGGGAGCACTTAGTTATTTGTCAATACTTTAGTTGGCGCGTCTGTCGGCATCGGCGACCTATTGTTGAGTTGTGACATTCGTTCACCCCTCCCGAGGAGCGGAGGGTCTGCTCGTGACTAGATATTGTGCAACGAGGTACCCCTAATCGGGTCGCCACTGAAGCGAGCCAGCGCGCCGTGAAGGCGGCCTTACATTGCGAAGTATTAAACCATTTATTTCCTGAAGCCCCTCCCCTCCCCTCCGTGTACAACACTCTATCAAAGCAAAAACTCTCAAAGAGAGAGCTTATTATTTTAACTGCAGACAACAAGCTCCCCTCGATTGATCTCGCGAACATTGTACTTTATCTCTAAAGTTTTACGAAAGTGAACGACCGTAAAAATAATTAGGGTACGGGTACAAGATCCGTGAGCGTAGACGGGGCGCGGCATGTGCCACTAGCCTGTGACGTCACCGACCGACGGAATCCTGATTCAAGAGTGTCGGTGTGTCGGCCGGCGTGTCGGCCTGTCGCCGGAACGATCGCATGTCACGTCGGATCGAATGTCACGTCACGGTTTACTGCATTGTTAACACGAACGCAAGATTATGTTCCAACGTGTGTTGCGGGAGGCGGTACGGAATCCGAATAATACTGAACTCACCCAAACTCATCGATTCCTTTAGAGTTTCAAGGTTTAGTGTAGTTCGAATAAGTCAAGTAATCTGAATCTGAAGATATCCTTCCATCGCGGTCGCAGTTAGAAGGATTATGCACGGAGATCCGCCACCTTGGCTTGTGCTGAGGCTGAGGCCACCCTCGTGACCGCCGCCTACACCCACCTAGTCGGCTTGCAGGCAAAGCCCGCCTCCCCTCCGGCGCGAGAGCCGCCGTCAGCTGTTCAACTTTTAAAATTCAGCTCTCTCTACAAGTCCGCACCCTTCCTTCTATAATATAATCTATTGAAAGTAAGATTGTTTGATATCAAGTTTGTAGATAACCGACAAGGGTTCCCAAGTGAAGGGTACAGTTGTCTCGCGGCCGCGGCTGCGCGCAGTACTTGATCACACTTCAATACAACATCCTTTGTGCACCAATCAGCTTATATATTGCGTTTTATCTTTCGAATGGTAAAAGCCGGCTTGTTAAAAATTTCACATTAGGTGTATGGTTTATCTATCTATCCTTATAATAAAACTGTAACTGTATAATAAAAATTTTTTTTGGGGGCACTCTATGATCGATGCTGAAGCCAAAACTGTAATTTTTTTTCATTCATGTATGTCTGTCGGTCTGTATCTTGGCCGCGCATCACGCCGAAACTACTGAATGAATTCAAATGAAACTTAGCATAATTTGAGGTCATGCTGTGATGTAGGACATAGGATACTTTTTATCCTGAAATTCAGCACGGCTCCCTTGGGAGTGGGGATGAAATCACGCGTTGTGTGATTTCATTATTTTTTTTAGTTGGAAAGCAGATACTTTATATGTTGTCCCTTAAATATTTCAAGGTCATCGGTTTTGTAGTTTGGAAATTACAGACATTACAACCATCAGTATTAGGTCCAAATAACTTGAATTTTCAAAGGAATATCACTGGCAGATTTGAGATTGATTTTATAAGGAGTAACTTAAGGAGTACTTATATTTCCGAAAAAAAAAAAATAACGGTTAGAGTTCCGCGCAAATAAATTATTTCCACGCGCACGAAGTCGCGGGGCACAGCTAGTTTTCAATAAATGAGATGTACCTACGAAACCCTTTGTAAGTTAAACATCTCGGGTATGTTAACTTACATAGGGTTGTGTACGTACGTTGGTGTAACACTATTGCGATTATTTCAGATCCTGTGGCGGCGTCGAACTCACCATTTATCACTATATCCCTAGTACAATGTAATTTACGATGATGTATTTACGTGTTTTGCGAATATACTAACTGTATATAGAAATGGTTACTTGCATTTGCTTTAACTTAAATTGGATTTATTTAGATTCATTCAATAAAAGGACTTCTACAAGTAAACCATCATTTGAATCACGTACCACCCAGCGATCCTCATAATATTTCATAATACTTCTGTGAAGTAGATTCGCGGAAGATGGAGAGAGCTTGTGTAGCTCGTAGGTTTAGCTCGTGGCGTGGTGGTGACGGGCGGCAGCGGCTCTTCCCGACTCTAAAACTGTTAGGGTTATGTTATTAAAGCACCTCAGCAACATTTATATGTTCGCTTTCGTTTCAATTTCGCGTTTACGAGCATATTTTACAACATTCGTACTTAAAACGTTATCGTTCGAGAGCCCAGTCTGGGCCCATAACGCAGTTGAAAGCCCAGTCTGGGCCGATTCGGTGTAATGGCTCGTAAACATGAGCCTTTTACGGGAATCGAACGGGCCACCCAAAGATAATGACCTATATTTTGGGTCACCCGCTCTCCTTGCGTGCGGTACTTAAAAATCTATTCTACTATATACAATATATAACATTGTCTATACGTCCGCGGCTTATACATTTAATAAGCTTAATATTGACACGGTCGAGGTGCCTCCGCTGCAGGCGTTCACAGGCTGAAGAGCCCGTGCCACAGATTCGGCAACAGTGGCTGCAATCACTTACGGAACCCAATTCCCAAGAAAAGTATTTTACCGCCAAAAGATCTTTTGTTCTGAAATCTTTTCTTTTCGTAAATTAATTGTTTGCGGCCTCGCCTTTTGTGATCCGGCGGCCGGTTTAATTCCAACAGATGTCAGTTGCGATAAAATGTATATCTACTATTATTATAAAATACCAACCTCTCGTAGATTTGAATCCCTGTTAGTATTAGTGTTTGGCACACGTCACATAGTATATACTTACCTACTATGCGGCGTGTACCAATTTTATAGCATTGCTACCTTATTATGATCCAATGTACCGATCGTACATAATGAACGGCAGTCGTGTGTGTGTGAGTGCTTGGCCAGTAGAGTGAGGCTAATTAAAGTTTTTACTTCTTCATACAAGAGGGTTTATTCATGAAAAACACGTAGTCAGTCTTGCTTGTGTAGACTATAATTTAACATTAGAATTTATAAAACGTTTACACATTTTATTAACGTAAATAGTTTAATAATAGTTTTTTTAATAAAAAACTATTATTTATAGATAAGTATCCAGAATGTTCTACATTGCTCCTAAGTTAAGTGTTACTTTACATGGGAGACCGTCAGCGCCCCGCGCCCCGCGCCCCGCGCACCTGAAATAAACCATTCACGTCAAACTCCAACAGATATTTATAGAATAACAATAATACTTCTGAAAATAACTTTTTATCCGACTTTACATACAAATACAAATATTCTTTATTGTTAAATACTGTGCATCAAAAGTTAGTGAGTAGGTATTCAATGATGTGCACAAATGATGGCAGAACAACTGTCTGCCCGTTGCGGACCTACAATGTTTGACAAATATTTATACATTTAACATTTAGCAAATATTGAGATTTGGCAATAACGGAATCCTTTAAGGAGTCCAAAGTACTCGCGTCAGCTTAAGACGAGCCGGACGTTCATTTGGTACGGACACCTGTTGCACTGCACTCGGTTTGGACAAACAAACTGTTTACGCTCACATACTCGGATGCATGTACGTATACGGCGGCGCGGGGGCGGCTAGTCGCTCTCGGTGTTGGAGGCGGCGTCGTCGCGGTCGTAGGGGTGGTACTTCCTCTCGGGCGGCTCGTCGAGCGGCGCCGACCCGCCGGCCTCCAGCTCCGGCGGCATGGCCTCCGAGAACACTGCGCCGCTCTGCGCCTGCACGAGGGGAGCGGGTTGAAAGGAGCGGCGGAGGCGCCTCGGTCTCGAGTCTAAACATACATCCCAGAGATGTAAATTTTGACTCGTCTCGGAGTAGTGAATGGCGAGACTAATTTCTTGTAATATTGAGATAAGTGTATGAGTCGGTACGTGAGCGTGTGTACCTGCACGTCCATGGCGATGGAGAGCACGCGCGCGCGGAACACGAGCTTGTGGTGCGCGGTCCAGGCGCGCAGCAGGGGCGCCAGCGACCGGAAGAAGTTCTCGTCGTCCTCCGCCAGCGGCGACTCCCTGCCGGCGCACGCGGACATGAGGGCCGGCACACGGGCACACGGGCACACTGGCGGGCATGCATTACACCACGCGCAGCCGCGGCTTTTAAGTGTTAAGTATTTCCTATCGAACTCGACGTTACGCCTCTTTAGGTCACGTAATCTCGGTTCCTCGTACGATTTCAATTACGAGTATAGGTTCGTGTCGTACAAATCAGAAATATTGTAAATGATGAATGAAGTTGGAATCCCGTGAGCCTCGGCGGGACAAGGCTCACGGGAGTCCAACCGGCGCGTCCGCGGTGCCTACTTGTGCCGGAGCGCGGCCAGCAGCTGGCGCTCGAACGCGGTCATGGCGGCGCGCTCGGCGGCGGCGGCGGCGGCGGCGGCGGCGCGCTCGTCGGGCGCGCCGGGGGGGGCCAGGGGGCGCTCCTCCTCCTCCTCGTCCTCCTGGCCCGGGCCCAGGGCGGCGGCGGCCTTGGCTCTCCTCGGCCTCTTGGACATGACCGGAGGGCCGCGGGTGTGCAGCATTCGCTTCCTCTTCGCCCGCCGCTTGTACACCTGACGACACAACAGACATCACCGCACTGCCGCACTGGCCCGAGTGACCTACGGGCTGGTGTAAACGCCTTCTAATGTTATGCACCTTAACGGCTTTCATTAATTTGAAGAGTTGTAGAATAACTTCATTGGAGTGTATAATGGAATCGCCGAACACTATTTGTCGTCATGACAACATTATTCGTGGACATCATTCCCGTATGACATCACTGAATGGAAGTAACTGTAATAAAGTAGTCTAGCAGTTTTTACATTTGAAATTTCTCTTATTTTTTACCTCATATGATGCAGAACTTAGTTTGTTAGATAACTGTGTTATAAATGTTAAGTTGTCCAGTACCATTCTTCTTGGCACAAGGAGCTCCGGCTCAGAGGCGTGTTGTCCCTCGCCGTCGCCGTCCGCGGCGGCGGGGGAGGCGGGGGCGGCGGGGGCGGGGGCGGCGGGCGGCAGGCGCTGCGGGTGGCGGACCGCCGGCTCGAGGAAGCCGAGCAGGTCCATGTAGGCGTAGGGGGTGTCGGTGTTGGCCGGCCCGCGCATGCGCCCCTTCACGAAGCAGTCCCGCGCCGTGCGCCAGCGCTGCTGCACGCGCTTCTCTGCAACCACACGCCGGTACGTGAGACGCGGGCTTCTCTTATTCTACTTCGACGAGTATAATACTTGTGCTAAGCACAAACACACACAACCTGAACCCTGAAAACGCGATGGTGGCACAATTGAATGGTTGTTCCGACAGTGTGTACCGACCAATTACAATATATCGTAAAACATCAAAGTCAATCAAGCGGCCGGGAAGCGTTGTCGGTAACGACTTCGCTTCACTACTTCAATACTCATTTTGATTAATATGTCGAGAAGTGTTTGAGAAACAACCCTTTACCGAAATGACTATAATAACAACATCTAGGTTGCCTCCTTCCGATGTCCCTCCGCCGCTGAAAGTTAACTCGGGAACAGCATTCGGGTAGTCTTAAGTCAGAAACTGGACCTTGGAATCTAGAAGTTTAAAGCTATATATTATTACTAGCTGTTCCCCGCGCCTTCGTCCGCGTGGAATATAACTTTTTTTTTTTGCTCGGAACTTTAATTTACTCCTTATGCCAGTGAAACTCCTATCAAAATTGATCTAGCCCTGAGGGAACGGTGCTGATTTCGGGATTAAAGTATCCAGTTTCCTATCCCGTGGTATATATATATATTTTATGTGAATGATGAGGCACACAAGCTAACGGCCCACCTGATGGTAAGTGGCTACCGTCGCCTATAGACGCTAGTAACACTTGAGGTGTTGCCAACGCGGTGCCTGTCAGCTAATAATCTCTTCACACTCTTTTTAAATGTATTCAACTACTAATGTATAACATTAATTCATGCCAAGCTTCATTTGGATTCGTTCAATAGTTTCGGCGTGTTGCGCGGCCAAGACTGTGGGTTGTGATGTCTGTAATTTGTGAACTACTGAACTTGAAACACATAACGGACAACCTTTAAAGTATCTCCTTTCTAACGAAAAAAGAATGAATGAAATCGGTCAACGCTTTAAGGAATTACAATGAAGAACACATTTTGACTTTCCAAGGTTGTGTCGTTTGGAAGGTAGGACGTAGGATACTTTAAATCCTGGAATTCAGCACGGTTCCCTTAGGAGAGGGGATGAAACTCAAAATGTGTTGTTTGACGTATTGTCCGATTTCATTCATTCTCTTTCATTCGTTGGAAAGGATACCTATACTTTAAAGATTGTCCCGTAAATATTTCAAGGTCATCGGTTTTGTAGTTTGGAAATTACAGACATTACAACCATCAGTATTAGGTCCAAATAACTTAAATTTTCAAAGGACTTTCACCGGCAGATTGGTGATTTTATAAAGAGTAACATAAGATACTTTTATTTCCGAAAAAAAAAATAACAATTAGGGTTCCGTGCAAATAAATGTTTTCCACGCATACGAAGTCGCGGCGCACAGCTAGTTATCTTATAAAACAGTACCCAGTAACAGTATACTGACATCACCCGTGGTAATCCAACGCCAAACCGTGGCGCACTCGCGCTGCTGCACTGCGGGGTGAGGTCGCGGGTACCAGGGAATGGTATCCGCGATTCCCGTCACAAACATTATCATGAAAATGATTCCAAAAGGTTCTAGTTCAAGTGTGACGCACGCAACGCAACGCACCGAGTTCGCGGCGGTCGTCCTTCGCGAAGCCGGCGAAGTAGTCGACCACGCTCTCGCACACCTGCCGCCACGCCTGCCCGCGCGCCGCCCGGTTCTTGTAGTCCGCGTGCATCACGTCCCAGATGGTGGGCTGCGCGCGCACCGCCGCGATCACCCGCTCCGTGTCGATGTACAGCTTCAGCCCCAACGCCATGCCCGCTGCTTGCGCGCCGCCCGCCGGCCTCCAACTCCCGACGAGTTAACAACCGTCATTCACTACGACAGTGACAATCTCGGAGATATCGGCCTCTTCGTCCGACGCTTTACGGATAATTCGACGAATAATTGAATATGTTGTACACCGTTGAGTGTTCTTTCATCGGTTTGAGCACGCGCACACTCTGCGGCGCCTGCGCTCGAGGCGGGCTCACGTCCGGTCCCCGCACTACTGCACTACCCGTGATCTACGGTCCGCGACGCGTGGGCTCCGCTCCGGGCGGCGCGCAGTACTGGCCGACTGCGCCGTCCGCTCCGCGTGCCGCGGCCGCGCCCCGCAGCCCGCACCGCCCGCACGCATTCCGTTCCCTCTAGCTTGAGAATCCGACACACGCAACCTATATCTAGCCTAGTAGGTATTATGTATCTATACTTATTAATCAGTGATTGAAGTACCTACACGGACGTGTGTAAGCAGGTACGTAGCCTTCAATGCCGATAATGGCATATTGTGATATCGCACTAGGACCAGAACAACTACATCGGCAGCCAACGAATGAGTGTCACAAGAAGTAGGTAGCCATATATATTATTACTAGCTGTTCCCCGCGCCTTCGTCCCGGTGACATATAATTTGAATAAATAAATGAAATATAATTTTGAAATACAATATAATTTTTTTTTGCTCAAATCCCTAATTTACTCTTTATAATATTGTATCTGTTCTGAGATTTTTATGAGCGCACTCCAAAAAAAATTTCTAAATATCTGCAATGTACAGAATCGGATCTATACATACCAACTAGAGTGAGTGACGTACAACCGTGAGCGTCCAATCAGTGATAGAGGCCTCCCAGGTTCCTGCCTCGTCACTGGACGCCAGGCGCGGCGCGGCGCGGCGCGGCGCGGCGCGGCACGGCGCGGCGCGGCCCACGTGTTAATGCCATTGTTGGTGTGTATTGCCCTACCTGGCGCCAGGTACCAGATACTTAGTACCTATTTACGGTCGATCCAGAGAGTTACCAGAGCAGATAGGAAAAACCGCAATCAGCCCCCGGCCGCCGTGTCCGGTAGTTGTAACTGGTAGGTAATCTGCGTCCCGACTCACAGTGAGTGTGCACTAATCTGTGGCGCGGCGTCGGTTTATTTACATTCTGCCAACGAACGATGTTTTGCTGCGATAAAACAACTGTATACAGTAATCGCAGCCAGTGATGGAACAACAACAAATCCGATTGTTGATTCAATTCTACTGGAAATATCGAGACCACGTGTATTGAGATTCGTTTCCCAAAAGAACGAGACCTACTTTTCACTTGTATTAGTTAATTCGTGGAAAGGTCCCCAGCGCGCGCCCTCTTTTGGACTTGGGACGACTTCTGTCTTGGTTATCTTCATACGCCTTTGGTAGAAGCTCATGTATAGTAGTAAAGGGTTTTTAATCACAATTGTTTCATGCTACATCTGCTACGTACATTCTACGCAAGGATCCATTTTGGGTCCCCTTCTTTTTGACATATTTTTGAACTTTTTAATATATTTCTAACATATTATAGGAAACAACATCAAAAATTATAAAAAAAAATCATATTTGCTTATGACATTTTTTGCACCTACACCTATATTTGCAGATCTACACGTAGAATGTTAGGTTTTGTTTTTAGAGTGGCTAAATCGTTCAAGAAACTCAGCACTAAGAGGATTTTATACACCACATTGGTCCGAAGTAAATTGGAATATGGCACAGTCACAAGGAATACTTATTACCAGATACATAAATACAGAACAGAAGGTATGCAAAGGATCCGGCAAGAGGGCGCATTATTTCACGAGACTTAAAAATTCTCAATCTAATTTCTCTATTGGAAAGACGTAAACTTAAAACATGATGTTATTATTTAAACTAAGAAATGGTACTATAGGTAACACGGAATTGCTGAGCCAACAGTCTTTTAATATTCCCTCTCGCTTGCCGCTGCATCCCATGTCGTTGCTTATTCATAATGCTGTCAAATCTAGGTCATCATCATTTATTGCCTGGACTTTGTACAGTTTATAAAGAAATGACTTCTAAAAACATGCGAGTACTATTCATAGTATAACAAACTATAAACTTCTTGTTTTCAAAAACTTACTTTTTGCTACGGTTATTTCTTCACCAGAATAAATGAAAGAGTCTTACTCTTGGATAATCTGGTTTTAATTAACAATCTTGTTCCTTGCAAAACTTTGGGCATAATGTCTTGTAATTATGGTATTGTTATTGTACACATTAGGCATGTTATGGGTGCCTATAATTTAAAATATGCGTTTCTATAAAACCCTAGTTTTGAACTAATTTAAATAATTACTTCAATTCAATTCTTTAATTTAAAATAAACATAACTTTACACATAGAATTCCAATACGTTAGATTTATGAAAATATTTATAAAATAAAATAATTAATAAGTACTTATATTACACTTAATACTAACACAAGATGAGATCATTCGTTGACTTAAGCTTAATAAACAAAATTCATAAAACAAACTCTTAAATTAAATCATACAAAGTCTGTTTAACATATTTACAGAAATATAGTAAATTAACAAAATTAGTAACAATAGTAGTGGTCGAGGTGGTTAACTTAATTTTAATTGATGAAGGTCTGTTTAGGCGTTTGATGTTCATCAGTACATTACCATTAGCCAAGTCCGAAGTTTTTATTAATTTAATTTTTGTATAATGATTATAGCATCATAATAGGTGGCCGGAAATAAATGTAATTTTTTTTTACCGAAACTGGACGGATTACTAACTTCTACGGATCACACACACACACACACACACACACGCACGCACGTACACCCCCTCTTTCGGTGTCATTGTGTGGCTCCAAGTTCTGAGTTCCCCGCACGAAGAAATGTTTGAATGGAGCCTAACGAGGCTGCCGACTCACGGGAGAAGCGAAGAGGGTGCCAACTTTAATATTTAACAGAAAGGGGTGACAAAAAATGTGAGCATGTAGTATGAGCGATTAAGCATTATTTGTTTTAAGTGTAAGCTCACTTACCTTAAGTGATTATTGCGAGAAGAGATTATGAGAATAAAGCGGGAGACCGGATCATTTTATAATGCTCCAATTTGGTACTGTTACTTGATTGAATAATTGCATCGAATGGTGTTACTATTGGATGCAATTATTGTATTACCATTGGATGTAAGCCAAATAAATGTCATAAAATAAATGCCAAGCAAGTACTTACCATAAAAATTTACGAAATGGTTTAAAAAATGTACGTCCCTGATCGCGGTAGGGAGGCCAGACCTTTCCTTGTCGGCCATCATCGCCAAGATGGTGAACGACGAGAGGTCTTGGGAGGCGGTGGTCTCCTTCGGCGAAATAGTGATTTTGTAGAGGGAGGCCGAGGAGCGGGAGAGAGAGACAGATGCTCTGTCTTAATTCCTCTAAGGAGGGCACGGACACGGAGGTGAGCTGGTCGAGCTCGCACTCCGTCTCCACTTGGAGGTCCTGGGGCGTTGGATGCGAGGGCATCCGGCGCCCCTCACTAGGGATAAGGTCCTCCTGAGGAGTTGATGGCATCACTCGTGCCAAATGGGGGCGGGTTTACCCCTCCCGACGCAGACAACGACGTTAGCGGGGCAGCGGAGGATGTGCAAAACGGACCCGCAGCCCCGCTGCGAGGGAGCATCGTCAGGTTTCAGTCGGTAGTGGCCATTAGCTCCATTCCATCCGCGCTGAGCCCGACATACCCCGCCTCGATCACCCACCGGGGCGCCAATGCACAAAGGTATTTTCTGAAGTAAAAAAAAAAAGTTTCGCGAAACGTGAAATAAATAGATATACAAGAAATGCTCGTTTAAAAGTAATAAGATAAACATTTATCAAGGAATCGAATCAAATAGCTATATATAATTTCTATGGAATCTGTAATTGAATCTGTAGACACGAATAAACTTAGTAATAAGAACGCATGATCATAAAAGTACATATTTATTTAAAAAAGTGACGTTTACAAAGTATTTTTTTGAGAATTCTATGGAAATAAAGAATTTTGACTTCGAAAATAAACATAATTTTCCATTTGAAACAAATGAACAGATACGGATCTTGTATGAAAGCTCAATTTTAGTTGTAATGACCTCGCGAGGGGTCATTACAACTAAAATTGAGCTCCTTTCACATGCCTTATAATCCTTTAAATGCCTTACTAAAAGTAACGTGTGGAATTAATTGTGTATGCATTTTATTCCACCGGAACACAATAATGCGAGCACTTCTGCTTGGTGGCAGATTCCAGGTGTGGTGGCACTACCTCTCCGGACGAACTTGACATAAGTACCACTGCTACTTTTGGTTGATCCTTTAGCACCACCCGGGGGGTACGTGTAGGGAATCAAGAGGTACACACCTACGGACGCGAGCAACTGGACCCCCCAAAGTATTTGTACCCCAAATTTGTACCGCTGCCGCTGACAAGGAGCTGCACTTTTGGATTAGACGGACTACTCTGTCTCTATAAATACGTCAACAGTCATTTGGCATTCGAAAGGTAAATCTTATACATAATTATAGTATTTACATCATCAAAATATATATATACAATTAATTGAAACGATCGTGCGATTAGAATGAAATAATATATTTCATTCCAACCGTTCGAGAGTGAACCGCACCTCGGTACATTTGTTGGCAGCCTTGATGTTCCGGTTGTTCAACTTCAACGTGTTAAATATACGGAGGCGCACGAACAGCTTCACGAGGTAGCCCGAGGGGAAGCAGCCACACAGCTTGGACGGCGGGATGCCCTTCAGCAGCTCGTACATGTTGCTGCCCGGCCTGTCGCCGATGTACTTCTCAAAGTTGTCCACGAACGCAGCCTCCAGCGTCTCCACGTACTGGTGCAGCTCCCGCGACGGCACTTTCAGTTTCCCGTAGAAGGCGGCCTTCCTGTTGTACTGCACGAAGTGAGCGAACAGGTCGGTCTGCTCCAGATCGGGCAGCATCCTCAGGGCCGCGGCGATCTCGGAGCAGGTATGTTTCTCGGCGCACTTGTACAGCAGGAAGCTGGTGACGTAGGTGAGCGCGCGGCTCGGCGGCAGCTCCAGCTGGTAGTCCGTCTCCGTGACCAGCCCCACCAGCGACGGCTTGCCCTCGGCGGTCGGAGTTATGATTTTGTTATTGATCAAATCTTCCGATTTCAACAATACTTCGTAGATATCCGGCTCGCGAGCCTCGGCGGGGGAGCTCTTCAGCATTCTACCGATGAACAGCTCGGAGAAGGCGCGCGTGAACTGGTTGGGCGAGGGCTCTGCGCAGGACCCGCCGGACTGCTGGTGTCTGATATCCCCGAAGAACTCTTCCAAGCAGTCTTGGTTTAGATTTCTCGTGTACAAATATTCGAATCCTTCCGTTTTTAAATCTTCGAAAAGGTTTACGATAGACCGGATAGTTATTTGGAAATTGAGGAAGGTTTCAGCTTGCGCGGTGACGTCGCGCCCCGAGTGCCGGTCGGCGCACGCCATGCTGCCGAACATCTCCCGACTCTCTTCCAAGATCCGTTTTTGGTCGTCGGTCATCCTCAGACCGGTTTGTGTATTTTTGGAACCCTTGGCCCGAGTTTGAGACAAGTTGAGCACGTCGAACAGATCGTTGATAGCCTTGATGAACTGGGCCGTTTCCCTCGCGTAGTCGGAGACCTGCTGGAAGTCGATGTACGTGTCGAGCGCCGCGTACATCGCGTTGCTGAACACCTGCAGCGCGTGTCTCACCTTCATCTTTTGGAAGTTCGACTCGACGTGCGCGCTCGTTATCTTCGGTATCAGCCTAAAGTTTTTCTCCTTCTGGTGGTCGAGCAGCTTTCTCACGTAATCGAAAGTTATGACGGCTCCTTTGTGGTGAAAGTTGTTGGTCAGAAGATCGTGAAGCAGACATTTCAAAAGGTTCGGAGCGTCCAGGATGTAGTATATTTTCCGTTCATCGATAAAGAAGTAAGGCCTGTCCACCGTGACGTGTTTGATGGCCTTGGAATACTTGTCGAAGTTGGATCCCTGCACCGAGACGACGGCGCGGACCTCGAGGCCGATGGCGAACAGGTTCCGGATGAGGTCTGTGAGCCACGCGTCCAGCTCGGCGAGGTGCGCGGTGCCCCCGGCCCCCGCCCCCGCCGCCCCCGCCGCCGCCGCCAGCGCGTACGCCACCGGCAGCCGCCACTCGCCGAACATGCCCTGCGCCATCACCACGTGCGCCCTGGAATCACATTACACTAATCATTAATCTATCAATTATTTATTCAGAAAATCGGTATAAAAATCCTGACGGAACGACATAGGCCTGACATAAAAGATTATAATAATATTATATATACTAATTAAGGAAAACTTAATAAGCGGATTCCGTTTTTTCATTACATATTGTTGACACGCTTTGAAAAAGCTGACGGCCCTCTTATCGTTCGGCGGTTGTTTGCCTATCACGACGACGACCCGAGACGGGGATGTAGCGTCGTAATTTCACCGGTACCCACACCCTTCAACCGGCACGCAACAATGTTTGTGCAGCACTGCTTGGCGCTGAATTGCCATCAAGTGTAGTGGCAGTTCTCTCCGGATGAATTGGCTAACTCCTACTGCTACTTTAGGTGCTTTCGCTTTTAAATATTATATGATTTCCAAAAAAAAAACTATATCGATTGACTGGACTCTCCAAATAGGTATTGACACAAGACATTGTGTGCTATATTTCGTAGATTTGTATGTTGTAGGACCAACATTTTTTGAAAGAAAGTCGGTTGTTGTAAACAATAAATAATTGTGTTGTTTATCCTATGAAATATTCTAATACTTTGATCGGTTATGCAACTGTTTAACAAGCTTGCTCCCCGGGAGGAGCATTCAAGTTATCGTCGAGTGCTCATGCTCTGATCCTATGCCCATTCAAGTCATCATCGAGTTTCGAGTACAGAGACTTTCATTGTTATGCTGATGATGGCACTGGCGATACTTTTGACACTGGCAGTGTTAATATCAGAACTTCATACAGCATGTGGCAGATTCGGGGCAATTTGACACTTTTCAACTTGACCGACCAAGATGTAGGCTCGTGCATTTACTACCAGTCAAATTCTCGGCCGGGCGCCGGTTCACCGTGCGTGCCAAACAAGCCGCAACATGTACAGTGGTTACCGTAGCATTTGCAACTTTGGGGCTGCGGATGCGTCGCCTACCTTGACGAAACCTCTTTACATTTGTTCTAAAACGACCCACGTTGTAACTTTGCAGAAAAATCTCAGCTCATTTCAAAGTTGACCAGTAACAATCGTGGCGCATTTGAAAAGATATGTAAAAAGTTTTGTTCCTGGAGAAATGTTTTAGGTTATGAGGCGCGCATCGCAGCGGGCGGCGCGGCGACTCTCACCTGTCGGCCAGCTCCGGCGACACGCGGCCGTTGATGTGCTTGAGGCCGGTGAGCTGGTCCGTGCGCGTGTCGTAGTGCAGATTCCGCTTGAGCGGCATCTCGTCGAGGCACAGCGTGCAGTACTTGGCGTCGGCGGGCAGCGCCTTCAGCTTGTACGAGAGGCTGTCGAGGATCTGCCGGTCGAGCACGGGCCGCACCGTGTGCCGCAGCCGCACGATGGTGCTCTTGCTGGGCAGCTTGAGCGCCGCCTGCAGGCAGCGGTACGCGTGCGGGCTCGAGTAGTGCAGGTTCAGCGCGAACGTTTTGTACTCCGAGTCGAAGCGGTTACCTCTGAACTTGTTTTTGATTTTGTTCTGCCACTCGATCAGCTTGTGAAACCTTCGAGTTATGTCATCCTCGGGATCCTCCGGGACGGGCGCTTCCTTCTTCGGTTTCCCGATGATCATCTCCCTGTACGTTTGGTCCTTCCGTCGGCGCTTGGTCTCCGAGTCCTCGGGCTGCGGCTCCTCCTCCGGCCTGCGCTTCAGCTTGTACTCGCCGGTGACGGTCGTCTGCACGGCCTTGTCGGTGCCGGCCTCGCGCTTGGGCGGCGCGGGCTCGGGCCAGGCGCCGCCGCCCAGCGGGCTCGCACTCACCACGTGCACCGTCTCCGGGGAGGCGGGTTCGGACTTTATTATTATTGGGTCTTCGGGGGCTTTCCCGTGTTTGTTGGAATCGGTCTCTTGGGATTGATGGGGTAGTCTCTTTGAAGGGACCGCATCTTCCTTGAGCATTTTACTAATTTTGGTTTTCATTTGACGGTCTTCAAAATGTACGGCACAAACTAAGTAGCTTTTCGGGCTTATGTTTCTTTTTCGCAATAAGTCTTCTCTGCCGATTAAAACGAGCCATTCTCGGCGCCTGAAATTAAACAAAGATATTTATAAAAACCTGCGCTATGTGCGCTATGTAAGCTCGAAAGATTTGTGTATAGGAGTTAGATTTGGGGGTCACTTGCAAGGTATTTGTTTTTGCAAAGAAAACAAATACTAAAAAAATATCTTTGTAACTAAAAATAAAAACGTGCCTGGATTAATGTGTGAAGCATGGTTCCCATTTGCGATAGTGATTATATAATTTAGACCCTGGAACGCCTAAAATATGAAGAACCCTACATCAGCGGCCAGTTAGAAACCTGTTTCCTAGAAAAGCATATCCCATCAAACGCATAACATGCACAATAACGCAAGTCTCGCAAAGCAGTTCTTCTGAAGTCTATCAATATAGGTAACGCAGGCGATGAGTAATTTTATAACTGATATACTTTGCAGTTCATATAACTAGACTGAACTTGTGGAATGTTTTAATTTTTCCTGGCTTTCAGATTCAACCTAGTTATTTAAAAAAAAATTAAGTATGTATGTCTCCTAGAAGTATCTTACAATTTGATGATCGGTGAGTGAGTGTGTCACTCACAAAATTTAGGAAGTCACAGAGTGTAGAAAATAGAGGTTGATTGACTTCGAGAAAAGGATAACACGGCCGTGTACCAAGATGACGAGGGCACCGCCGTGCCGTGTAGATTTCGAGTTTCAACAGTTTTTCCTTTGAATACAACCGGTGGGACGGAACGCTCGGTGTGCAAGTATGAATCGCAGATTGTCCCCACCCCACACGGTGCGCGGTCGAGCGAGGCGGGCGGGCGGCTGGCGTCACCTGTCGACGTCCTTGGGGAGCGAGAAGAAGGCCGTGTCCGGCGCCGTCTTGTTGTTGTTGCAGCAGCCGCGGACGGCGCAGTAGCGTTTGATTTTGACCCGCGGTGCGCGCCCCCTCGGCGCCATTACACTCGATTACCGAAATAGTACAGAGGGACGTATCGACGCGCCGGTCGACACTCGCGTACGACGCGGCGCGCGGCACTGACGCGGCGACGCGACGCGACGCGACGCATCGCCCCCCCGCGGGGCGCCCGCCGAGTGGGACAGGCCGGGCCGCGTGCGAGTGAGACCGCTCGCGGCCCGGGGTCCGCGCCAACCGACCGCGAGCCGCTCGCCGCGACAATAACGTGACCGGCTCGTTCGTGCATTGCTGACCGACCATCGTCGCTTCTCACGATAGTTCATGAAATTCCGAACACGAATTTGGACTCGTATTCGTATAAAATATTATGTTATTTTTATTCCTTCTAACTGCACTAGCCGTAGTAAGCGGTGTTACAACTACGGGTAGTCGGAGTCGAATCTACCCAAGAAATGTTGTTGTTAAACATTATTTATTAACATTTATATTAACATTTAAAGTATAGTAACAATAAATACAGTAAATATAATACAAATTACAACACAAATTACCGTAGTAGAAGTAGCTCCTAGTGCAGTTAAAAAAATAGAACTTCATCTGTCCGAGAGGAATCCGTCCTCGTTAAATACACATTTTTTTTACATTCACATTCAATCAAAAAGAAAGTTTTTCATGTATTTTCCCCTAACTCATTCGAACATTCAGTTACAATATAGTAAGCTAAATCAAATTTTGATCGTGTTTTATTATTATTTACTTACCTATCTGCATCTTTTGGTAGTGAAAAAAATGTCATGGTGGATGTTTGTCTGTTTGAATTGAGGCACCCATAAACGGCGCAATATCGTCGGCCAGATCTGTTCCTACTATCCATGGCGGTAAATTAAATGAGCACCGAAGAGAACCGCAGCGAGCGCGAGCCACGTGGCGATCACCGTCGATCGGTAGAGGCGCGGGCGCGGCCACTGCCGAGTGCCGAGTCACGAGTCCCGCTGGCGGACGGCGGACGGCGGACGGCGGACTGCGCGTGTCGGCGGAGCGGCGCGCGGGCGTCACGCGCGGCGCGCTGACTAGCGGTAGCGAGCTCGGCCACTAGTCTCGCCGGCATGCAAGCGCAGCGCACACGTGGGGGGCGAGTGAAACAGCTATATGTCAATATGGGAGGGTGAAGCGAGTGCCGAGACAGCCGCTAGCGACACTCCCGCCGCGAGGCCGCGCGGGGCGGGGGGAACGTACGCCTTGCGGTCAGATAACAAGTACAAACACGCTGCAGGCTTACAATCGTTGTATCATTATGATAAAAAAGAGCGTGATGTTTTATTGTACATAAATCTGAAGGTCCACCTGATTTTACCTGGTTACCTCCGCCCATAACAACAGCAATACGGCTTAGATCATTCTAGACCGAAGTATGAGAAGACCCAGATCGTAGAAGACCCAGACCCGTTTGGCCCGTCACCCGGGTCGGGATGTTACGTTTCATGAGCATGTGATTTCACCGGCACCCACACCCTTCTACCGGAACACAGCAATGCGAGTGCACAACTGCTTGGCGGCAGGTAACTTGATGTGCACAAGTTCTACTGCTACTGTGTAGGGAAGGAAAATCAATACGGACGCGACACTCGAGCAACTGGACTCTGGACCCTCGAACTTTTTAACACACTACAGAAGTAAAAGGAGGTTCATGTTTTGGCTGTATGTATTTTTTTACATTTTGACTGCCCGATATGATCGCCAATTGTAGACCGAACAGAATGTTATTTTTTTTTCGATAACTTCGGTGTACGTCCGAGGTCGTTTCAAAGAAATTTCATGGCAAAATTTATCTCCGTTTTGCAACTTCTAACTAATTTGGTACCTACCTACCTAAATGTACCAGAATATAGATGTCTGATGTTTGTTAGGTTTAGCATTGCCAGATGGATATGAAATATACGAATTTTGTTTTTGTTGCGCCATATTGATTCCAGATATTTCACCTGAGGGTAATTCTCTTAAGGGTCAATCTTACCTTTTAACTATATTTTTTAAATATTATTAAATGTTTACCATGTTCTTTACAAAAACGTGTAAAGAACATGGTATTAGTTGGAATATAAGAATGTTAAATATATGTATTATAATATTTTTTTTTATTCTGGAAGCAAAGGAGGAGAATCATTCAAAGGTCACAAAGTTACATGCACAGTCAGACATGACTGTCAGAAGTGGCTCCCACACAGTCCGGTACAACATTTTTCTCATTAATATCCATTAATATTTACCAAAGCCGTTGTAACCCTTGACTTAGAGATGGACCATATTACTTAAGGCCTTTTGTCCAATCGAAAATAATGGCTTTGACTTTTTTCCTTACTTACCCAAGAGGAACTTGAGTAACATTATTACATTAATTGTGTGTTGTAAGTAAATCCTAAGTATTACAACATTAATAAATCATGGCGCATTGTTTTCATAATATAGGTAGGTTCTACAAATATTATAAACGCTAAAGTTTGTAAATATGAATGGATGTTTGTTACTCAATCGCGTCAGAACGGCTGAAAGGACCTGGATGAAATTTGGCACAGAGATAGATTATTTCTGGAATAGCACATAGGATAATTTTTATCCCGGAAAAATTTACGGTTCCCGTAGGAAGTCCAACGGCGTTTAATATCGCGGGGCGCAGCTAGTTTGTAAGAAAATATGATTCAGAAAAAGGTTCTCCGGTATTTTTTTTCAAAGTCAACGTTTAATTTGGTATAATAATGTGACTTGTTGGCGTCTTATTCATTCTTCATTTTGGAGTTGTATGTACGTGAGGATAAATTCTGTGCGTGTTGTATCTAGAGATGTGCCAACTCGGAATAAATTGATTTGAATAAATAAAAGTTATACAATGCTGAAGTCAAAAAACTAAAAATATTTTCTTGTAAGTTAACATTCATAACACAAAATAAACCTAACCTCAAACGTCAAATCTGCAACATTGTGACAGTGAATACAGTTTGATATGATGAGAAAACTTCTTGTCGTCGTCGGTGTCGTTCGGGCGGGAGTATTAAAATGAGCTGCGCGCACCCCCAACGAGTGAATCGCGGTCTCGCTCTTTCGCTTGATTCGTCTATTTACCGCCAGCCCAAACTCGAGTTAGGGAGAATTCAACTCGAGTTAACTCGAACTGAGCACAACTCGAGTTGACTCGAGTTAGTAAGTCGAGTTGACACATCTCTAGTTGTATCATTACATTACGTTACGTGTTTCCATTATTTTATGATTAACACTGATTCTTTTTTCTTACTGTTTTATTATTACTATTAACTATTACTGTGTGCTCCTTAATATATTATTAAATCGCTTTTCGCCACAAAAAGTGCCAGAGAAATTATTTTTGTATGTTACTCGACTTCCTTTATTTGACTCGAATCTCTAGGGTTATTCGTAGGCAGCTACAAACCTTTTTAGGGTGTCGTTTCATTCGTAGGATTTATATTATATGGCAATGCTGGCTGAATTAAATAACATAACCTCAAAAAACTGAGAAGAGCGAGAAATAGAATTTGTCTCTAGTCTTTTTAGTGATTTGTGTGTCGGAGTATCGCTTTGTGCAAGAAATAATATTACTTTCGATCTGGTCTGCATTTGTATTGCGCAATCGTACTCATACTTTACCCCAAAATATCGGATGAGTACACGGTACTTCTACCTGGAGGTCGAGTAAGTAGAGCGAAAACCTTGGTTCGTAAAACAAGTGTTAGTTGCACAACAAACGTCACCTATTTCTTGTCTCGTCACATAATATCACCTATTTTTATTCCTAATGCCATCCTCTGCCCATAATTGCTGCATTAAAATAAAGTTATCACTTCGTATAAGAATTTGCATTTTGTCCAATTCCCATTCGATGATTGTTTTATGATTTCTGTAATCTATAGTTGCCCGCAGCATTGCTCGTGTTAATTAATAACAAATAAAATACACTTACACACTAAGATTGTCTTTGTCAGTGGCTGAGATGGCATGATCGAACAGTAAATCCAAGTTGGTAGACTCAAAGTTTGCTGCAGCTGGAAGGAGCAAGGAGGTGCAATACAAAAAGAAACCATTGGCATGCTCAACTTCATTTACTGAATACCTATATATCCATTTATGAGCCGTTTTACATTAATAGTTGATACTGTGGAACTGTATCAACATTATTATGCTAAGTTAGATCTGATTCAATCTAATCTAGCCATGATCTTGGGTCTTCTGAAACGTAGCAGCTAGCTACTACTCTGCACACTACTTCGTTTTGGGCAGATTTGTTCAAGGTTGTAGCTGTTCGGCTCTGGAACTCTGCCAAATGAAATTCAAAGAGCACCTGGCAAGCTTTCTTTAAAAAACATGTACATCAACCAACATGGGCGTAACTTATAACTCCAAAGTGATTCATCATCATCAGCCTCATCATTATTATAATGTGTATTATACCTTTACTTTGTATTTTATATACAATATAATTTTAATATTGTGGTGTATTTAGTACGAAGGTAAGATATATATATATATTTTTTTCTTATTTTCTCTCTTTATATATATACATATATATATTTAAATTGTTAGCACACCAACCTTTGTCTCAACTGGTGAGGTTGGCTGTTAAAAATGCTTTTTTTATATATTTTGATACAAGTAAAGTGTTAAATAAATAAATAAATGTTGTGTCCAGCTGGGAACAACTGTTAGTAAATGCTACATTGCTGTACCCATACAGATGGCCCCTTCACCGTTGCATCACATTTCATGGTTGTATTGATCTGGCGAGAGACCCCGGAGTCACCAGGGCATCATGCATTTATTTAAAACTTACTATTAGTTGATTCAATCCAATTTGTTTTCACTCAGTGAGCGCCAAGCCTTTTTGTTTAGTAACGTTTAATTTTAACCAACTTAAAAGGAGGAGCTTCAAATTTAGTTGAAAGGATATGAGTATGCTTTCAAATTGGTACCATAGAATTTTTAACAGAATTGGTTCAATAGTTTAGTTATTAAATCAAAATAACTGGAAAAAATATATCAGCAGTAACAAAATATGCAATTTTGTATACTTGGAGTAAACAAAATTGTATATTTTGCTACTTTGACAGTATTGAAGTCAGTTTTTTTTTTCGATTTTTAGATCAGTTGCTTGTATGGTATGTTTAAAGTCAGAAATGATTAAGAATAATATGTTAGTATTGTTATTTGATGGATAAATCTAACGCACAAATAAGTCAAATAGATGAGATTGATTTTACAGAAATTAGTGAACCCCTGTCGGAATTTACAAATACTTATATACTCTCTAACAGGAAGTACCAGACATTTCAGTACTTGACAAACGGAATTGTTAATTGCAAATGGTGCTACTCAGGCAAGCTTCCGGTTAAATATAATTTTAAAACAGCATGTTTCAGTTTCATTTTAACATCAAATGATGCACATCACAGTATCATTACAATATTAACATGCAATATAAGTTTATTATACTCACTAACAGTATATGTATATATGTAAATTTATTACCTGAAACTATTGTGTTGATTATTCTGAAATAGTGTCAATTTTGAAATGAATTATTTTTTACTAGATGGTGAAGTTTGTTCAGTCAAACATGGGGGGACACTGATTGTGTGCACAATCAAATTATACTAACAACAGGTTTACATGTTTTATAAAACATTCTGATTGTACGGTACTGCAGAAGATCTAATCAGGTGATGGTTAAGTTGCCCTCGGATAGTGAAAGTAGATAGGCATACTCGTGTTTCTTTTTGTAAAATACTGACTGCCATGTAATCTACACAACGGCTCTTTCACCAGATACGGCAAACTTGTTTGAAGTATAACCTTTGAACCGGCACATATCCGTGAGTTCTTTCTTCCAAGTTTAAGCTTGGCAGTTGGTACACACACTATTTATACACTGCACTTTATTCACTCCATGTATGAGTATGTGGCTGAGTAATTTGCCGACCTTTTCACCACCGACCCTAGACTTACTAAAAAAGTATCTCGGATCGTGCGAGCCGCGTACGGGGTTGTCGTTTCTCCTTCCCGCAACGAGACACATGATGAAGAAGGCCTCGTTACAGTAGAGAAGAGGAAGAGGAGGAAGCCTACGAATTCAAATGGGCTATCCCACCACGTTATTGTACGTGTCGCGCGTGCACTGCACCGTCAAGGCTGACGAAGTGGCGGAGTATTTGCGCGCGAAGAGTAAATTCAACTTGAGGATCTATTTATTTATTTATTTAGACACATATTACAAGCAATAATAAATATATCATATATCTAAGATAAAGTTTAGGATCAAACGGTTAGTCCCGCCATAAAGTGAATTTCAATTCATTTATGGTGAGGGTGCCGACCGAACATCTGTCGACCTTAATGAAGGAAGAGCTGTGGCCTAAAGGCGTCGTATTGCAGAAGTTCAGAGGCCGACTGCCGGACGCTCCCGCTCCCTCGCCGTCTCTGGCGCCGCCGCGTTCCACGTCGCAGTTAAAACGTGCTCAGATTTAGTGTTTTATATTATTATATTATATATATTTTAGATTTAAGGTATATATATTCTATGGGCCCTGTATTTGTATATTTACATTACTGTGTTGCCTGAAATAAATAATGTATGTGTGTGTTTGTGTGGCAGGAGCGAATCGGTCACCGGTGTGTGCGTGCGGCGGCGCGTGGAGAGCGCGTCGCGCGACTTGTTCGGGGAGTGGGGGGGCGCGGCACTGCACGCGGACGTGCTGCGGGCGGGGCGGGGGGGCGGCGCCATCCTGCGCGTGCGCGCCGACCGAGCGAGGCAGCTGTGCGCCGCGCTCGCTCTAGCGCGCGACATCTCGGTGCGCCGCGTCGCGCCCGCGCTACAACTGCTGCTCTGACTCGACTGTACTCGGTGAGTGCCGAGTGTGGTGGTAGTACCGGGCCCACCGTTATGTGACGTTTTGTTCGTTACTACACTAATTTGATAAACAGCATTCCTTTTGCTGTCCCCCACAATTTTCCTCGAAGTCCAAAAAGTTTAATTTGCCATACTCCATTTCTCGTACAAATCTCGGTCTCAACTCTCCCCTCAGTAGAATATGTAATAAATACCCTGCAACGTGCAAAGATTGCTACTGCTGTTACTGCTTACTGAGTGTTACCGCTTGGTGTTTCCTTTTTGAAGAAGTTATAACAAAAAATTAGCGGGCACATGCAATTTTTTGTTACATTTTTGAAAATCTGTAAGCGCTTCCACCAGCGGAAGGGGAAACAATAAATACTTTTTTTTTCTCTATCAACTAATCTACAAAATATAATAAGTCTCGACGACGCTCGAGTAAACTCCATTTAGTATCACGCCCCCCCCCCCTACTGTAACGTACGTACCTCGCCTCTCGCCTGCGCCCGGGTCGATCGGAGCGGCCCTTTCCGTCTCGTTTCACAGTAGCATATCGCACGGTCCCGCCGGGCGGAGTGAGCAGAGGTGCGCTGCGCTTCCAGGTGGCGGCGGCATGTCGGGCACGCACGTGGTGATCGTGGCGGCGCGCGAGGAGCTGGCGGCGCCGAGCCGCGTCACGCTGCCGGAGCCGGAGCCGGCCGCCGGCCTCATCCTGCCGGACGGCGGCATCAACTGGGGCTGCCCGTGCCTCGGCGGCATGGCCACCGGGCCCTGCGGGAACCAGTTCCGCGACGCCTTCTCCTGCTTCCACTACAGGTAACCGACCACGAGGCACGAGCTGACGCATCCATCTACCGCAGAATCATTATTTATTTCGATACACAACAACAATACATAATTCGCTTAACTTTAATGGAACAATGTTTTTTTCTTCAAAACACTTACAGGCGTGTATAACATGCATGAATGAAAAGTACTTAATTATTACAAAACAGATATCGGCGGTTCAACTTTGCTTCAGAAAAAAAATAATGATAATGTAGACGGACAGATTGATTTTAAATATTAAAAGTAACAATTTTACAAGAGAAACAGTTTTCCCGAGCAATCAATAATCATCATCAATATTCTATACTGGTTTCCAGCACGGCGGAGCCGAAGGGCAGCGAGTGCTACGACAAGTTCAGCGTGATGCAGTCCTGCATGCAGAACTACCCCGAGCTGTACGGCAAGGACGACGGCGACGAGCTCGGCCACGCGCTGGAGCAGGCCGCCGGCGACGGCGAGGGCGACGACCCCGCCGCGCTCTCCGCCCCCCCCTCCTCCTCCGCCGCCGCCCCCGCGGACCCCGCCGGCGACACGCGCGCGCCCTGAGCCCGCGCGCACTCGGACTCGTCACGCGACTCGGGCGCGGTGACGAGTTCGTCCCCTACGTTAGTGTAATGAGAACTGTTTATCCGAACGAACTGCGCACACCGCCCGAGTCGGACCGTTGAACCGAACCTAAATGTTATGGGAGTCGTTACACGTATGTGTGGGCGCGGGCGCTGGCTCGGCGGGCGTCGCTCGTGCCGTGCTCGATCGTGAATACTCACTGTTTAGACACATTGACCCCATACCTTCTCGGCCGGTCCGAAACGGACTACGGTTCGTACGGTGTGAGTTAAGTTCGTTTAGCTTGTACGAGTAGTGCTGAAAATAAATAGTAGTCAGTTACAGACTGTTGTTTCACTGGAAGACGTTTCCATACGTGGCCATATGTTTGTTCGTGGGCGTGTCTAGCGCCTCCAAACACCGGACAGTCCTCAGTAAGGTGTTTGAAACTTTGGACGGAGATGTCGTCGCACGGACAGGTGTCGTTGTCCGTTATGTGGAAGCGCTTGAGATACTCCTTGTGGTAGCCGTGGTTAGTGAGGAATTGTGTTAGGGAGAATGATGTTTTGCAGACACTCGCTAGTCTCTTGATATCCTTTAGGGTGGGTGGAAGCCTTTTGAGAGCTTGTGAGACCTTCCTCTACTCTCCACCAGGTCAAGCATCTCCAGGGAACGAGCCGTGACGTCCACGAAGCTTGTGTATGTTTTGCCCCCTCTCACTGTGTCGTACGTTGGAGTGTCTCCCTCGTTGAGTACCTGCAAGCCTAGTTCTTCCAGTTTCCCGGCCAGTGGCCAGGTTCTCTCCTTTTGAGTCGATTTTGTCGCTCACCCACCACGTGCTTTTTGCATCTCTCCCTATAA